>JADMNL010000022.1:94620000-97120000 GCA_016271365.2 Neoceratodus forsteri
TGTGCAGAAAGAACAAGGGGACAGAAGAAAAAATGGGAGTACGGGGATAGCAGTGCAATCCTTATACTTTCTCCAGTAACAACAATTGCCATACACAATCTGCCCACCCCCCCAGCAGTTCTTTAACCCCAGTGGGTACACCCAACTTAAACCTCCCCAAAGGCCACGTGCGAGAGCACTTTTTAGTCGGCAGTGGGTGCCTCACTGGGATGCATTAGCTGCTAGCAGGGTAGGAGCTCGGTAATGCACTTTAACTGTTGCAGGCAAAATACACTTTAAAACCCAAACCATTGCTGAGCAATGAAACTGTAAACTACAGAAAAGGGGCCCCTATTTGTAATCCACACAGATAAGGGTGACCAGATGACCTCCACTGGTCTGCTGCCTGGGCCTGTCAAAATGGCAAAATCCTGCCCAGGGCTTCTCTTTCAGTCCCTGGCACACACACAGTTTTGCCCGTTGTAAGGCTGAAACCCAGAAACCCTGAAACCCAGGTTACTAATGGTTTTGTAGCTTTACAGATACCTCTGGTGTCTGATGATGGAACAGGCAAGAGGGCTAGACGTGCTTCTGGCTGGGGAGGAGGCTTCCCCGGGGTTGTCTGGTGTTCATGTACTGGTCTTGGTTCTCTCATGGTTGGTATGGTGCTGCAGGTGCAGGAGATCCAGGGATCTTAACGCAGGCAGTGACCTTCTCAGTCCGTTGATTGATGTTCGAAGGAGCTCTTCCTGAGAGGGGAGAGTCACAGGTGGGACAGGAAAAGTCACAGCTCCAATCCTTGACTTTAAACTGTTCATTTTGATAAAACTGTTGTTTTCTTCACAAAAGAGTCAGTTGCTGGGACCCCAGAATTTTTTGGCCTGCCAAGCCTGCAGTTCCTGGTAAGCAGTGGCTCATTGGCTTACAGCTCCTCTAAGTCACAATGGCAGAAACTGGCCCAGAGCCCTGGGAGCAACCCCTTTTATACGGGATGAAACTCGATGCCTTATTGGTCAGTCAGTCTCACAGGCATGCAGTCTTTGGAATGTTGACCCAACTGTGCTGGGCTTGCATGCAGGCTAGGAAGCAAAGCAAGTTTCTAATTGGCCAAAATTCATGTACAAAGCTTGTGCTGATCTCTCATCTGTTCCCAGCAGCCTTTGCAAGGGTCAGAATGCTAAGGAATGACATGGATGCCATCATGTTTGTTTACAATGTGTCTTCAGCCTTTTGTAGCTTGCTGCTGCTGTACTTTAAGCCCTCCTGGGCTGATTTTCTGCTGTCTTGACCCCTCTTTCTGTCCCGAGGCCAGGGATGGGTTTAGTTTCATTTCATTTATTTTTACTTATGATACTGGATAGCAAGATGAGCTAGATAGCACATTTTCACAAGCAACCAATGTAAAACAAGGAACAGAGAAAAACAATTAGCCTCAGCAATCATCAGCAAATTTCAGTCAGGTGTAACAATTTGCAGTGGAACAATCAGGTGCACAAATTTGCAGTAGTACAATCATGAGTAACAATTTACAGGAGAACAGTCAGGTGTAACAATTTACAGTAAAACACTCAGATGTAACAATATACAATTGTACAGTCAGGTGTAACAATTTACAGTAGTACAATGAGGTGTAACATTTAGCAGTGGAACAATCAGGTGTAACAGATTATAGTAGCACAATCAGGTGTAACAATTTATAGTAGTACAATCAAGATGTAACAATTTACAATAGAACAATCAGGTGTAACAATATACAGTAGTACTGCCAAGATGTACCAATTTACAGTAATACAATCAGGTGTAACAATTTACAGTAGTACAGTCAGGTGTAACAATTTGCAGTATAACAATTTGCAGTAGTACAATAGGTGTAACAATAAACAGTAACACAATCATGTGTACCAATTTGCAGTAGGACAATCAGGTGTAAGAATTTACAATAGTACAATTGGGTGTAATAATTTGCAATAGTACAATCAAGTGTAAGAATTAGCTGCAACAATTTTCAATAGTGCAATCAGGTGTAACAATTTCCAATAGTGCAATCAGGTGTAAGAATTTACAATAGCGCAATTGGGTGTAACAATTTGCAGTAGTACAATCATGCGTAACAATTTACAGTACTACAATTAGGTGTAAGAATGTACAATAGTACAATCAGGTGTAAGAATTAGCAGTAGTACAATCAGGTGTAACAATTTCAAATAGTGAAATCAGGTGTAAGAATTTACAATAGTACAATCAGGTGTAACAATTTACAGTAGTACAATCAGGTATCACATTGTGCAAGTAGAAGGATAAGTTATACAGTAGTACAATCTCATGTAACATGGGTGACAGTCCAGTCAGGAACAGTTACATTTAATTTGGTCTAACAAGAATTGGTTTCAGGTTAGTGCTGAATGTAGGGATGCTCATTCCTAGGATGAGGGGGCAGGTAGGAGGTTGTAGGGTCCAATTGCCCTGAAGGAAAGAGCTCTTTGCCCTGCAGCAGTGTCTCTGAAGGGGGAGTGAGAAAGTGAATTTGGCCTGAGAAGGAGTCCCCAGCTCCTTCAAAGGGGAACTATGTCAAATGCCACCTTATATAGGAACACTGCCAACCTAAGGGCGAGATGATCATCCAGTGAAAGGTAAGCAGTAGATTTATAGAGTTGGCAGCTGTGAGTGCCATATGGTAGGTCGATCATGAAGTGACAGATGCTGTTGTACACCATGCACTCTTTAGTGAGGGCGACGGATGGAGAAGCAGGGTACACAAGGGAACCATAGTCAACTATTGGCAGCATCAGGCTGTTGGTGAGTAGCCTCTCAATCTCAATAATCAAGAATATTTTGGCCCTATGTAGAGCAACAAGTCTATGGTGTAAGATCTTTACTAGGATGTTAATGTGGGTGTCAAAGGACAGTGTGTTATCCAGCAGGATGCCTAGGTACTTGAACTGAGAGCCTAGCTCCACTTCAGAGCCATCTAAATCATGGATGGTGAACAGAGAGCAGTCCTCTTTCTGGTGTGTCCTCAAGAAAATTATAGCCTTAGTATTTTTTGTGTTGAGTTCAAATTTATTATTTTGGAACCATGTCTGGAGGATGTTAACATATTAATGTTGGGTAGTTTTAGTTAAGGTTACCGGGTCTCTGCCTGAGCTGAAGATGACAGCATCATCAGTGTATAATGGTGAGTTGGTGGATGGGCAGGTGTTGGGGAATGAGTTTAGAAACAGGGAGAAGAGAAGGGGGACAAGGGTAGAACCCCGTAGGACCCCACAGTAAACAGGTTGAAAGTCTGAGAGGACACTGTCGATTGTGGATTGTGGTCCGGTGCATCCTGCTGGATAGGTAGTTTTTGAACCACTGGGTTGTCTCAGAAGAGAAGTTGAGGGAGGAGAGGGCATGGATCAGCAAATCATGCTGCACAACATCAAAGGCATTGGTGAGTAGTTACCTAGGCACTTAGCCCATTTTTGTGTTGGGGGCTCCAGTGTGGAAGGCAACCTTTCAGCCACTCTCCCAGTGGCTAGGATGGGTATGCGCACTTGTCTTCTCTGTCTCCTGCCTCACTGCCTGACTTGAGTCCAGGAGACACTTGTCCAGGCATCCAGTGCCACGATTCATCTTCTGTCCTGGCTTTGATGCATTCCCTGGAGCCGGGAACCCTTTGGTGGAGTGGGCATGAAACCATGCATGGCAGAACTCCTTCTGGCCACACAGCCTGTCTCATTTCCCCTGATCCCTCTTCCTTTCTGGAGTGCAGGGGAATCAGTTGGGTTTCCCTGGATGATGTGACGATGTCAGACCTTGGTCCTAATGGCAGTCTGGGGGCCAAGATCGTGGATGCTGCAATGTGGCTCCATATGTGAAGATTACAAATGGAGCCCTGGCTCGGTTCCTACCAGGGCTCCTGGATAGAACTGCTGCTGCCCTACTGGTCCCCCCCAACCCCGGCAGTTCTCAAGGGCAAAGAAATGAGGAGAGGGCCTGGAAGAGAGTGGAGGTAATACAGGTATGCTTCAGACGTAGGGGGCTTACATTAGTAAGCTTTTTTTTAGTCTGCAGCTTAAATGTGTACTGCCTCTAAATCATACCAATCAGGCATCATTTTGAACAAATCATTGTTAGATATCTCAAGATCCCTTTAATCAATTTTCTTCTTTTTTTTGGGGTGAACTCAGCTCTTGCCAAACATTTTTCAGCTTTGAATTTCCTGATTTTGACTCTTGCCTGGGTGTGGGAGTTTTTATGAGTGAAAGCAAGCCTTGAAAACCAATGAAATATTCAGTCAGCGAACTGCAATTACTGTCAGTTGGGCTGGACAGGAATTCAATTACCTGGCACATCTAATGTTTTTGTAAGTACCCTATCTATTTACTAATAATACTTTTACCCCAATTTGTTTCAGATCCTCTTCCAAAGCCCCAGATCTCTGTGCTTCCCTCTGGTGGTGCACTAATAGCTGGGGGCAGGCTGGTCATCAACTGTACAACCCCAAACCAATACAGGGGCAGCATATTTTATTTCTACAAAAACAACGAAACCGTACACATTTCCTTCCTAAATGCCACAACAGCAGTCTACGTTTCCGCAGAACAGCTTGGAAATCAAAAGGCTGGGATTGACGGCACGTATTCCTGCCAATATGGAGCAGTGACAAGCAGTGGCCTACAGAACTCTTCTGTCAGTGACTCTGTGCAAGCTACTTTAGCAGGTAAAATCCATCACATTTTCTGGATTGAGTTATCTGCATAAGGACACAAGGGAACTTTACTTGGCAACCTACTGTAAGATCTGGAAGACTGAGCAGAGCCATTTTCTCAGGAAACACCCTTCTGTACTTCTTAGATACTTTATCTAACAGTTGAAGACGGAGCAACCAAAGCTGTGCCAGACATTCTGAAAGGAGTTCCCTCAGTTTCTATAAGCAATAATTCACAGCAGGGTGGGCTTTATGCTGAGATTACCACATGCACAGGGACGTGTTGAGGTGAGGCCCATAGACAGAGGGCATTAGAGCCCCTGAAAGTGCAGTAATCACAGTATAAGTCCAACCCTGGAGTGTGTTATTGCATTAATAAAATTGGTTTTGTATCAAATTGCTAAAAAAATTATAGTAACATTTTAGAAATAGTTTCCTTTTTTGGTTTTAGTTCTTGTGCTGGAAGATGTCACAAGAGGGCGCTATAGGTACATTTTCTGTTTTTAGGGTTGTGGTGTACCTTCTTTACTGTGTCGTTGTTGGTAAATGATTTTTTTTAGTTTCTCCACAGTTTTATTTTTCTTTACTCAGAAGTTGCAGAAAGAGGGGGAAAGAGACAGAGCAAGAGAGAGAAAGAGCAAGCAGGCAGGACCCAGCAAGTTATGCAGTTATACAAAAAATGCCTTTTTTTACTGTGTTCCAGTGGGGGGTGGGTTAGGAAACTCTGAAGGTACAGAGATCTGTCTGATCATGAGGGAAGCTGGCATTGGTTCCTTTTTTGCCAGGGGATCTATGCTGAGATTAAGATCTGTGTAATAACCTGCCTCAGCAAAACAGTATTTATCCTACCCATTTTATAACTATATTTCAGACCATTCTGGATGTCTCCCCCCATACTGCCATGTCTCTCCTTGCCCATTTCTTTGTCCCTCAGTGTGTTAGTTTCTTTGTCTCTTTCATTCTGTATCATTTACTCTCTGTCTATTCTTCTCTTTTATTCTGTCTTATACCTTTATTTTTTCACTCTTTTGTTTGCTTGCCAAAGGCTAGCAAGCATATTGTGATTGCTCCGAGCTAACTTTGGGGGCTTGGCTAACCTTCACCTATCTCAGCTTCAGAATCACCTGTCTCTACCTAAATCTGCCCACTCTGTGCCATCATACCACTTTCAGCTATGAGGTATTTGGCCAATCAGAAGGTTGCAAAACTTAAGGTGGAAGTGGGTTGTCTTGTACAACTTGTAGTTCCTATTAGCAAGTTTTCCTCTGCTGTTAGTTCCACATATGCGTTGCTGTTCAGTGCTTTCTTTCTCTGTCTCAAGGGAATAGCAAAGATGTTGTGCAACACCCACAGCTTGTTCTTGTGTGTAGCCACCATACGCTTGGTGACACTTGTTCTGTCCCCCCCCCATACTAGCAGTATTTCTTCTCTTGACTTCACTGCTGAATGGCATTTGTTTTGCTCTCTTACCCACTGCACCAGGTAGAATGGGGAGAGGGCACTTGCGTGTCTTTATTGTTCTCCAAGGAGAGAAGCACAGAACTTCAAGGCCTTCCCCGAAGCCATTTCGTTACACCAGAAGCAGGTGGTGGTGGCATTGCAGGGAAGTGTCAATTCACTGTGATCTGGCAACCCCCCCCCCCCACACACACACACTCTGTCCGACACCAGGGTGCCCAACCCCCAGGGCTGACAAACAATCACCCTGCTACAGTCCAACATGAGGGAGCCCAACCCCCTGTGCTGACAAACGACACCCCCAAGGCCAACACTGGGGACCCCAACCCTTGACACTGCCAAACCCATACACTGACACTGGGGTGCCCAATCTCCAGTCAGTTTCCTGGAACAAAGAAAACCATCTCTCTCCATTTCTCTTTTTTCCTTTAAACCTGAACTGAAAAAACAAAACCTGTCAAGCAATGTTGTTTAACACCTCTGATCCCCTACCTCAATGCCCCCACCCGGACCCCATCTCAGTACCTATCAACCCACACACACACACACATCCCTCACTTACCTCACTAGGGTCCATGAAGTAATCCTTTCAGTGTCTGCTGATGCTTATGATGCCTTTCCAAACTGCAAATTGACTGAAAATCAGACAAATCCGGTGAAGGGTTTCCAAATGCATTTTGAACTTTTATTCGTAACTTTGTAATTTTTCAAGATTTTGGCCCCAAATTTTCATCATGGGCTTTTTCGTACTCACCTCATGAACAAGACAGGTGTAATTTTTCAAATTCCCTCCAAAACCTGGTTTTACAGTCACTCCACAAAATCACCTTCTGGACAGAATAAAAAAAAAGAACACCTGTGTTGCTCATAAGGTGTGATAATAAAAATACTGTGCTGAACATTTGGGGTCAAAATCTCAAAACAAATAAACTTATGGAAAAAAATTTACATTTTTTAATATTTATTTATAACTTTGCTTTTTTGAGATTTTGACCCCATATTTTAAATATATAGATTTTTTACCCCACCTCCTGAACATGACAGGTGTCATTTTTTTAATGCCACCCAAAATGGGTTTTCACGGTCATGCCGCAAAATGGCACTTTGGGCTGGATTTGATAAATGAAACCTGTCATGTTCATAACATGGAATAATAAAAAGATGTTGAAAATATGGGTCAAAATGTCAATAAAACAACAAAGTTCTACAGAAACATGAAAATAGTTCAACGCTTACTCAGAACATTGCAACCTTTTTCACATTTTGATCAACCCATGTAGTTAACAAACTAATTTTTTTAACCCGACTCATGAACATGGCAAGTGTCATTTTTCAAATCCCCCTTCCGAACCTGGTTTTGCAGTCATTCTGCAAAATCACATTTCAGGTGAGATTTGAGAAATGACACCTGTCATGTTTGTAACCCCCTTGTTACCCGGGGTTACTAGAATCCCAGTAAGACCTAGTGGTAGGCAGGGAAGGCAGCTTGTGAAACTCCAGTTAAATGGGTGTCACACTGTCTCACTCTGTTCTCAGTCTCAGCTGAGACTGAGGGATGACATTACCAATAGAACTATCGCAGCTGCATGAGCCACATTGGAATCTGCAGCAAAGGGAGTTAGATAGAATGTTGGGAGTTTTGAAGTCAGTCTTCAGAGAGTGTTCAGTTTGTCTTCAGTGAGCGAGTGTGAAGTAGGGAACTTGCTGTTAAAGCAGCTCAGTGAAGGCTCTAGGAGCCTCAGCCCTGACAGAGGGCTACTTTTAAGTAATAAGGTGTGTGTCTCCACCTTAAAGAGAGACACAGAAGATTACTGAAGTGGTGGAGACTGCTGTTTTCTGGTCTCGGTGCCCCCTCCCTTCGGAGGGGGATGGAAAGATTTCCCTGCAGATTCCTGGAGCAATCCCCTAGTTCTGCTTGTGGAGGAAAAGCTGCCTGTTCGTTCCAGTATTTATTTGGGAAGAAAAGAAGATTTGTGAGTCACCTGTGGGGCACCTGCAACGTGAGGGTGAGAGTCTGCTCTGGCTAAAAGGGCCTATGTTTTCACCCTGGGACTTGTGTGACAATGTGGGGATTGAACTACTAAGTATTGAGAAGCCTAGAGAAATGGGCTAAGCAAAGTAAAAGTAGTTTCAAGTTCCAGAGTTTGTTGGGATGCAAATAATATGTAGAGGTGATATGACAGACGTCTACCCAGAATCTACATTTAAAAGTTCAGTAAAGGAATTGTTCAGTTTCCAGGGAAATGGCCGGGTATGGGCTGTGGGGGCTGGAGGTGGGTGGCCCCCCATCTTTAGTGACCAGGTCCACCTCTACGGATTTCTTCTGTGGATTTCTACTTTGCCTCAGGCACTTGGCCAGTGATGGGGGAAGTACCCAGACGTGGGATTGTAAGAAAAATTCTCTCTAAGAGTCGCAGACTCTAGTGTGGTTTGGGGAGCCACAACAGGATCATTGGTTCATTCCTGAAATGGACTGTGGATCAAGAGGCCGGCGGGGGAGCTGGGCCAGTGGGGAAAACCCAAGTGTGTACAAGTCGGGCTGTGTACCCAAAGCTGTGTGCAAGTCCGGGCTGTGTGCCTGGTGGGTTTAGAGCCTGAGGGCTGGAAATGGTGATAAAGTGTTCTGTTGTCTCTAGTCTGCATTACCAGGAATGTAGCCCCATGGGGGTCCGTCTAAGCTTTGTTTGTTCAGCTAGGATGTGAATAAAAGCCACACTGAAGAATCCCATTCCTGGTTCTGGACATTACAGTTATTGCTTCCTGTGTTCAGATTTACTTGGGTGCCCCGTGCAGAGTAGCCAAACCTAGGTCCCCCTGTGCCGAGTAACCTCATCCTCCCCGAACCCAGTCCTCACCAGGTACTGCTGTCAGCTTCAACAGCATGCCACCTGTCATTTTGCTAAAAAGGCAGGGGTGAGGGGTTACAAGTTCATATGCTGGGGTAATAAAAATACTGTCATGAAAATATAGAGTCACAATCTAGGAAAACAACAATGCTATGTGTGACCTTCTTCATTTCCCAGTCATGACAACTCACAATTAAAGCTCATTTTTTCAATTGTTTTTAATTTATCTGCTATGCTATCTACATCTAACAACTACACAGCAATTACAAGCAAGCAGGTGTGATTGTCACTGGCCAATGCTTGTCTCTTTTTGCCATTTTATGCTTTGTCTCTCGTTACATCAGCGTGTGTGTTTGTGTGTGTTTCTGCATGTGTGTTTGTGTATGAGCTGGCAGTATAACCTAGTGGTTAGAGTAATGAGCTGTGAATGCGCTTGGTACATCCAACAGATCTGGGTTTGATTCCCACAACCTCCACTTGCATACTGTACGACTCTGAGCAAGTCACTTAACCACCCCAGTGCTCACGGGTCACCCCTAAAAACAAGCCCTTGTGCCGAGTGGGCCTTACCCGGTTACCAAAAGAATCAAATAAATAAATATATATTTCATTAATGCACTAGTTAGGGGTAAAGCAACAAAAGTACGGGAATGTGGCATTAGGATTTCCAATCCTAACACGCCGTCCCCACCCAGTAGGCAGCAACAGGTGTGGGATCTGCCTTGCAGTTGTCAGCCCTAATGCTCACCCAATTCCATGAATAAGTAAGCCAAGATGGGTACAGTATATGAGAATGGGGTGAACATTAGGGCTGATAACCGCAAAGCACACCCAACAACTGTTGCTGCCTGCAGGGTGGGGGTGGGGTGTTAGGGCTGGAAATCCCAAAGCCACATTTTCCTACTTTTATCATTTTAGCCCTAACTAGTGCATTAGCAAAGTTTTTTTATACCTTAAATTTCATGACTTTTTGAGATAGTATAGTCATATCCTTATTTGCCTGTGGGAGCACAGGGGCCTTTAGACCCTGTGCTCCCATCCCATCACAGTGTTTTCCATATTTGAGAGTTGGAGTTTAGGGCCCAGAGGACCCGGTGCTCCCATCCATCCATAATGTTTGGGCCCTGCTCTCCCATACCTCCTTAGATGCATATATGTATCTTGAATGCACATAATTTTATTTATTTATTTATTTGAAAGTATCAGAATAACAAACCTTTGAGTCATTGACTCATTTCCAAAGGCTCCACATCAGTTTAACAGGGACAACATAGACAAGAAAAAATAACTGCTTACTGTACAACTCAGCACAAGATATAATACAATACAGCAATAGTTACATAGAAGATAGGTTTATAGAAGTGCCCTATACAGAGTGGTAGCTAATACCGTTATTCAAGTGAGAGATATGCTATGGATCACAAATAATGGAGCAGGTGTACTATACAGAGTCGTAGCTAAATCAGTTAGGCAGTTAGAGAGATAACTGTACCTTTGTTACATATTTTGACCCCAAATTTTCAACACATGCTTCTTATGACCTCAACTCATAAACAATGGTGGTGAAAATGTATAAGTCCCAACCAAAAGGTCATTTCGCCAAACAACCAGAAATCACCTTTCATTCTGAATCTACATAATTTCACTGACATTGTTCATAAGGTATGGTCTCAAAAAGGCCGTATTGAAAGTTTGGTATAACAGTATGCAAAAATGGCAAAACTATGCATCAACATTGAAAATCCCATTGAAATACATTGAAACTCAATAGTCCCAAATCCTTTTTTGCAAGTAGAAATCCTTTTTCGCGAGAATGAAAAATAATTCATGAGAAAGAATCCTATCTCATGAAAAAACAATTAAAAAAACTAAGTCCCAAATCTTTTTTCATGAGATAGGATCCTTTTTCGAGAGCACAGAAAAGCATTTACGAAAAAGGATCCTATCTCATGAAAAACTATTTAAAAAAACTAAGTCCCATATCCTTTTTTGCGAGATAGGATCTTTTTTTACAAGTACAAAAAAGGATCGCAAAAAGGATCCTATCTTGCAAAAAAGGATAAAAAAATTAAGCCCCAAATCCTTTTTTAAGAGATGGGATCCTTTTTCGCAAGTATGAAAAAGGATCCTAACTTGCAAAAAAAAAAAAAAAGTCTCCCCAATCCTTTTTCACAAGATGGGATCCTTTTTCGTGAGTAAGAAAAGGGACCCTAGCTCACGTAAAAAGAATTTAAAAAAAACTAAGTCCCAAATCATATTTTGCAAGACAGGATCCTTTTATGAGAGTACAAAAAAGGTCACAAAAATGGATCCTATCTTGCAAAAAAGGATAAAAAAAAGCTAGGTCTGAAATCATTTTCGTGAATTGAAATCATTTTTCATGAGAGCAATAAAGTACTCAAGAAAAAGAAATTATTAGCAAGTCGTGAAAAAAGATTTAAAAAGTTTAAAAAAAACACCTTGCAGGGTCCTTTTTCCACCAGATAACTTCAGAATCCACCTAAAGGAGTCCCAATGAATAAGATATCCTGTAGAACTGATTGAATTAGTGGTCGCCAGATTTCACTGATGCTACTGCACAGGCATATTCAATTCTGATTGAATTAGCTTATCAGCTGTACTGGGTAGATAGTTAGTATTAGTCTAATTATAATAGCAGTCCATTTAAATTAGCTGATTTCCTCAAAGAGCGAATATAGCGAAAACAAACTGAGTGCAATTATAATCAGTTCTACAGTATGTGTTGGTGTCTTTGGATGAGTTCATTTTTTGTGGGTTTTCAAGTTTTTTTTTTAAACTGAAAACAAAACTGAAACTGAAAACAAGATGGCGGCTTACGAAAAATGACTTTTTTCTCGCAAAAAAGAATTGGCCCTCACAAAAAAAAGAACTATTTTTCATAAGACCAAATTCCTTTTTCATTCCAAGAGAGTGAAATTGGCATTAAAAATATTGGGAACTTAAAAATCGAATAACTTTGGAATGGATTAATATTTTTCACCAAACAAGCGCAAGGCAGTTCTATGACACAAGCTCTTTCTAGCATAGACATTTCACACCAAATTCCACACTATCTGGGCACAAGGTGATGAGAGAAAAAATGCAAAAAAGGTCAAATTTTTATGTTTTTTGCACTATCTGGATCTCAGAATCTGCACATCTGACTGGAAGAAAACTTGGCATGCCAAGAGATCTAGTCCACGAAGCAGTGCATGCCAAATTTTGTGCAAATCAGTTGAATGGTTGCAAAGTTATTAAAGTGCAAACTCTGAGGTTTAACATAGAAAGCCCTGCTCTACCCTAACTAAAAGGGCACTACTGTGTCCTTATAATATATACACACACAGATATATATATATATATATATATATATATATATATATATATATATATATATATATATATATATATATATATATATATTACATGGTTGGGATGTTTTCCCATTATAAAAACTACCAGGTATTTCCCCATCTCTGATGGTAATTAACACTACTTATGAAACTACACCGCTTATTACAAAATAATGAACAGCCTATTCATCAACAATTACAAGTGTGAATACAATATAGACACGTTCTTACAACACTATTAACAAGTGTAACAACCAACCAAATAACACATGTAACAGCAACCTACTATCCACCTACAATACAGCCCTAAAAGCCTCTCCGGCTACAGCCCCTGCAAAAAAAAAGAAACAATCTCTTCCAGTCACTGCCAACCACTTTTGCTGCTGCCTCTATATCACTTACCACACTTACAGCCATACATTGAAATCAAGGTTAAACTGTATAAAAAACAAACTCTGGCCAGAGCCAATAGGGCTGCAGCTGAGGAATCTGGGGTAAAAATATTTAAAATTACAAAAGTTACGAGCCTGCATACACAAACTGTAATGAGGATAATAAGTAGTTTTTTTTTTTTATATATATATCACACCAAATTTTCCACATAGCCTCGTTATGACCCTACCTCATGAAGAAGGACAGAGAAAATGTTCATCTCCTGGCCTAAAGGTGATTTCGCAGTCACCTTTCGGGATGCAAAAACACATTTTAGGCAGGAGTTGAAAAAATGACAGCTGTCACATTCATGAGGTGCTGTAAAGAAATGGCTATGCTGAAAATCTGGGGTAAAAATATTGTCAGCGTGTGACTACAGACATGATGTTTCAACAGAGGGCACGCACTTCTGATGAAGAGCTTATGCTTGAAGCGTTAGGTTTGGGGACACTGCGTTAGTGTCTCATGGATGTTGCACTTGGATGATTGCTAACTGTGCACGACATTTTTGCACTTCATAAAGAATTCACAACCAAAGTTACTCATGGGAGAGAGTATCTTTGCCAAATGGGAGGTGATGGTCACCTTCTGTTGTTTTATTTATTCCGTTGATGACTACAATTTTATCCTGTACTAGGTGTCGTTCTTGTTGTTTCAGGGGCTGATGGTTAGATCATAAGTTAGGTTGCTACTTTAGAGGGTCAGGCCAAGGGCCACCTCTATGGCTAATTATTGCCTAAGAGGAAACTGTGGGCTATGCAGTCTAGGGTTTTACATATTCTATAGTGCATTCTGGGATATGTATTACGTCAAAACACTGCAATCCACCTGGTGAGTTAAGTTTGAAATTCTTCCTGGTTAACACCCCCTACTAAATCAGTCCCCTATTACATCTTCACTGCCCCTGTGCCATTACATGCTCACAGTCTTTACAATCTTGGTGCAAGTTCCCCTATCATTACTACTCTGTTTCTGGTCTCCCTGCGTTATTCCCCTGGTGCCTGTCCCCACTCTCATCAATAGTGCCCTAATGCTGGCTACCCTATCTTCATTGCCCGTATCTGTGTCCTCATTCCCCTATGTTAATTGTCCCATCTAAAAAGAGCATAAAGAAAGGTTAAGCTGCTCTGCACACAAAGATTAGTGACTTGTTGAGAGTCATGCAGTGAGTGAGTGTTGGTTGTGGGACTCAGACCTGCCTCTGCACTCTGATTCTGGCCTCTAATTAGTAGGTCAAACTATTTAAATCCCTCATTAAAAGAAATTCCCCAGTCATGACTCCATGTGATAACTCAGCATGCTGGAACCTTACAAATAATCAGAGTTCCAGACACTTCACTCTCAATCTTTCATTCATTTTTGACCTGGATGGACTCTGCTGTTCCTGCTTCCCCTAGCCACAGACCTCCAGTGCCACGGTGATGACCTCACAGTGTGATGGCCCACTGACTCTCACTCTCACTCTTCATATAATATAATTTAGCCTTGCAGAGCTGCCCACTCTGGACAGTGTTTCTGGACTCAGGTTACTGTTTGCAGTTCTGCAACCTGCGTGACACACTGCAACTCTACTGTCTCATTGCCTACAATTCACATTTTACTGCTGCCTGCTGAAATTTGTTACTTCTTGCCCACCTTCTTCCACACCATGTGTTGTTGTGCTTACTTGTAGTTTTCCTGTTGCTACCCCGACTGAGTCCAAAATTGTATGCAGTGTTGGTGTGTCTGCACCCGATGTCTTGACCTAGAACACCTCTACACACACTCGTGCACACACACACATGTAACTGAGAGGACAGGGCAAGCAGGTCACACACCTTGCTAAGGGGACACGCTAGAAACAAATTAACATTCCTGGTACTCGGGCCACTCTACCCCTGTGTTACTCCTACTGTAACTATACTGCTCAGAAATCTCTCCCTTTTCATCTCTGCTGTTGTATTAAACTAGAGGGGTTTCCAGAAAAAACATTCTCTTTTTCTGTAGTAATTTCTTTTTTTGCTATTACTTGTACCTCCTCCTGGCATCCTGGCCTGCTTCCATGTCCCCGCATTGTGGTAGGAATCCTGTTGCCATCTGCCTCTACCGCAACTCCCACCATCACCCTAGAACTGCTGTGGCTTACCTTCCACAGTGGGGTAGCAGGGAGCCCCCAACTCCCCACACTATACGGATCCAGTTTCAGGTGCAGCGTTGGTTCTGGCGATTGCACGGATGGTCATCAAGCCGCGTGAACAGGTGCCATCTTTTTTTTTTCACTTTTTTCCATCTCCTGGAGCCTGGGGCTTGCAATGACACTAGCGGATGGAATCGCACATGCATCCACATGTGCTGCCTCCAGATGCCTGCCCCAAACTCCTCCCTAAGCTACTACCGGGCGCCATGTCCCCCAGCCTCCACCAAGGGGTGACCAGGCACCGACTAGTGAGGATCCCCTCCCCAAAGAAGGAGAGCAGCCCATCGGATGCTCAATCCTTCTCGACCCCTGCCAACCCATGGCAGCCCATGCTCGTTCCCGAACATGAGGTGCCAGTGTAGCACGAGGTAAGGCATCCAGCGCCTCAGCCCTCAGTGCCACTGGGCCGGCCTTTCTGTAGTTATTTAGTTTAGTTTAGATTAATACTTGCTACTAATTTGGCAACTTGTTGCTTTACTGTTGCCGTTTCTTCTGTGTGATGTGTCATTACATCAGTGTGTGTTTCATTCTGAACAGTAATGCCTTTAAACCTAATTCCTTCAAGTTCCACCAATTACTGGGGAAAATACCTCAGTATCTTTAGAAGGAGAACTCAAGGGAGATTCTTCATATGCACGTATAGGACCTTTATAACAATGTGGTGTTAAGGCTTTGAGGTCTTGAATCATTATGTTTGCTTGCATGCATGTGCAAGAAACATAGTGCCTTCATCGGAGATTTCAGAGGTGTGTCACCTCCTCCTCCAATTCAGGCACTGTGCTGGCAGGCGCAGCCCCTGTAAGCCAATGCATTTTGGAGCTGTCTATGACACGCTCCAAAATGCAGTGGCATACAGTTGAAAGGGGGAGCTACGCTTGAGTGAGCAGCGATAAGAAGCTGCTCATGCGCCAGCTCCCCAGCCGCAGGCGTGCCGCCCTGCATGCAGCGATAGCCGACGGGGTGCCCAACCTCGCCGGCTCAGCTGCATCGCCTCGGTTCCCCCAGTAGTTGATGCCAACGCTGAGCCCACCCCACCGTGGCAATCCGTCTTGTTGCTGACGGGGTGCCTAACTCCGTCGGCTGAACACACCCTCCCCAAAGTCCTTGTGCCGCTGGGAGCTCACCCCAGGCGTGGCAAGCAATCCGCGTTTGTTTTTAATTTTTTGCCGGCAGGTGCCCAATTCCCGTCGACAACTCCAAGTCCTGGTGCCACGCTGGGAGCCCACCCAGCGTGGCAAGCGATCCCACGATGTCTTTTTTGTTTTCCTGTAAAACAAAAATGGTCCCTTGATGCGTCTCCGAAGCCCCTCCCACAACCGCACCCACCACTGCGCACCCAGCCTCCCCACACCCCTCACCCCTACTTACCTCCGGAGTTCAGCGACGATCATCGCTGGACGGGAACACGTCTGCACTCTTCAAAGCCGACCCTGAACTGAGGAAATGCCGGTAAACTGTATAATGGGCTAGATAGTGGGGTTTCAACTTTATTGCATATCTCAGGCATTTTGAGAATTTTGCACCAAATTTTCAACATGGGGTTTTGGGACCCTTCTCATGAATATTGTCACTGTCACTGTCATGGAGTTATTCGGGCTCGAAGGGTGATTTCGCGCAGTGACTGCGCAGTGACTGCGAAATCACCCTTCAGGACCGAATACCACCATGACAGTGACATCATTCATGAGAAGAGGGCCCAAAACCCCCATGTTGAAAATTTGGTGCCAGAATTCCAAAAAATGACTGTTTAACGAGCGTGCGTTGCGCAGTTCCTACGCAGGCTCGTAAGTTCGCGAAATTTCAATATTTTCACTCCAGATTTTCAACATTGCCATTTCACCACACTGTCTTATGAGTAGTACAGCTGTCATTTTTCACATCTCACCCAAAATGTGTTTCCACCCTTGTAGTGCAGAATGGCGCAGTCGGTGTGTGAAATCAATGTACGGGACAAATTAAGAAAATCACAGTGACACTGTTCATGAGCAGAGGTCTTGAAATGGCTATGTTGAAAATTTGGTGAAAAAATTCCTAAAAATGACTGTTTCATGGCGTGCGTTACGCAGTTCCTCTACGTTAGTAGGTTTTGAATTTTCAATATTTCCGCTCCAGATTTTCAACATTGCCATTTCCCACACCTTCTTATGAGTAGTACAGCTGTCATTTTTCACATCTCACCCAAAACATGTTTCCGCCCATGTAGCGCACAATGGCGCAGTCGTTGTGCGAACTCAGTGTATGGGACACATTAAGAAAATCACAGTGTCACTGTTCATGAGCAGAGATCTTAAAATGGCAATGTTGCAAATTTGGTGACAGAATTCCTAAAAATGACTGTTTTACGAGTGTGCGTTGCACAGTTCCCACGCACACTCGTAGGTTTGCGAATTTTCAATATTTCCACTCCAGATTTCCAACATTGCCATTTTTCCACACCTCCTTATGAGCAGTACAGCTGTCATTTTTCACATCCTGCCCAAAACGTGTCGCCTACGTAGCGACAATGGGGTAGCTTGTGTGCAAACTCAATGTATGGGACACATTAACAAAACCACAGTGACACTGGTCACGAGCCGAGGTCTTAAACTGGCTATGTTGAAAACTTGGTGAAAAATGCCTAAAATTACTTTAACGAGCGTGTGTGTTGCACAGTTCCTATGCATGCTCGTAAGTTTGCAGATTTAATATTTCACTCTAGATTTTCAACATGTCCATTTTATTAAACTTCCTTATGAACAGTCCAGCTGCAATTTTTCATATGTCTCCCAAAATGTTTTATCGCACATGTAGCGCACAATGGTGCTGTTGGTGTGCGAAAGCAATGTTTAGGACAGATTAAGAAACTCACAGTTACACTGTTCATGAGCAGAGGTCTTAAAATGGCTATGTTGAAAATTTGGTGACAAAAGTCCATAAAATGACTGTGTTACGAGTGGGCATTGTGCAGTTTCCATGCATCCTCGTTACTTCATGACTTTGTAATATTTTCAGTCCAGATTTTCACTAGTGGCATTTTTCAACACTCCCTTATGAGCAGTACAGCTGGCATTTTTCACAACATGGCCGAAGTGTGTTTTCACACTTTCAGTGCAGAGATGCGTGGTCGCTGTGGGAAATCATTGTTCGGCACAGATAAAGAAAATCACAGTGACACTGTTCATGATCGGAGGCACCAAAATGCCTGAGCTGACAATCTGCTATAAAATATCCCCAACCTACTTATATAACGGGTGTGCGTTGCACAGTTTCTATGTACGCTCGTGACTTCACCTTTTTTTAAAATATTTTTACTACACATTTGCAACATAGCCATTTTACACCTCCGATAAAGAAGTACAGCTGTCATTTTTACAGCCTGTTCGAATATTTTGCACCTGTGGTGCTAAATGCCATAGTCACTGTGCATAAGCAGCTTTGGCTACCAAACTGATATTCCCCTGTTCATGAGGTGGGGTCACAAACCAAACATGTTAAAAATTTGGAGTTAAAATACCAGCGAATGCCTGAGGTATTAGGCTTTTCAACTAAATCGCCCAACCCTATAGAGAATGACAGGAATCAGGGTGTGACTTGGGATTCTTGCCTGTGATGCTCGTACCATTCCACACCCTGCAGTCACTGAGAGGCATCGAGGTATGCCTTGGCTCTTCGGACCCAAACTTCACCCCATTCTCCTATCGCGCACCCCTCACCGTATTTCCTAATGAAATGGGTGCGCGAGTAAGGGCCAAAGACCCCAAGGAACCACGTCACACTTGTCAGTCTCTGCAGAGTAGGGTGTGGTGAAATCGTGGCCGTTACGCCTGACGACCCAAATGCACACCCCAATGCCTGTCACTCTCTGCAGGGTGGTGGTGGGGTTGGCTTCGGTTCAATACTTCACTGCCATTCCTATTACGCAGCTCTGTAACTTCTACACTACCACTGCCAATGCCAGTAAGCAAACATTCGGCATTGACAAATGCTTGTTTTTTGTAGGGATTCTACTATAGTAGGAGGAATACACAAACTCTTAATTGGAGAGTTAGCATCAAACTCTTCGGTAGATAGTTTTGCATTTGTTTCCATAATAAGATTCTCTTTTGAGAAGTTCCTTCAGTGGAAAAGGAGCGATGAGTGATATTGCAGATTAGTTTCAAACTGTGCAGTTTCTAGATAAATCAATATGAAACATACAAAACATTCGACTTTTGCCAGCAGAAGCAGGCCACAATGGTCTATCTAGTCTGGTCAAGTCGCAGCCCAGTCTATTTTACTGGAGCTGCCTCCCTCCCTCCCTGCCCCCTCATTATCTTCCCTCCCCTTCCTCACTTCCCTCTACCCAATGGGCTACCTCCCATTGCAACCCTCTTTTTTTTACTCTGTCCCACCCTTTTTGAAAACTTCTGTGTTCAAGGATATTACCTCCTCTGGTGGCTCACTGTATTTTGACACCACCCTCTCTGTGAAAAAGTGCCTCCTCAATTCTCTTTTAAATCGACCCCCAACAAGTTTCAGACTGTGCTCCCTTGTATTCCCCTCCCTTTTTAAATTGAAAATGCCCTCTGCTCCAACCATGTTTATACCTTTAGGGTATTTGAAGGTTTTTATCATATTCAAGTCCCCCATCTCCCTTCTGTCCTTTAGGGAGTACATACTGAGCTCCCTCAATCTCTCCTCATATGGGTTATCCCTCATCCCCTGAATCATTTTGGTTGCCCTTCACTGGACCCCCTCCAGCAGTTGGATGTCTTTCTTTAAATAAGGGTGCCAGTACTGCACACAGTACTCCAGGTGCAGCCTCACCAATGATCTGTACAAGGGCAGGATGACTTCTTCCTTCCTAGAGGTGATTCCTCTGGTGATGCATCCCAGCATTTTATTTGCTTTGGCTGCCACTTTCTGGCACTGTGCACAGTGTTTCATGTCACCCTTGACTGTCACCCCGAGATCCTTTTCCTCCTCCATGCTGGACACCTGCTCCTCCTTTAGACAGTAGCTGGCCCTCTGGTTCCTAGACTCCAGGTGCATGACCTTGCATTTTTTGGCATTGAACCCCAACTGCTAGAAGCCAGACCACCTCTCTAGCCTAGCCAGATCCTCCTGAGCTCCAGTCTCCCCTCCTCCATCTCCATCCTCCAACAGAGCTGAGTATCATCTGCAATCAGGCAGATCTTGCTACTGACTCCTTCCACTGTGTCTCTTATAAAGAAATCGAATAGCACTGGACTAAGTAACAAGCTCTGTGGGACCCCACTGGTCACAGGCCTTGGCTTGGATAATCCCCCCTACTATCACCATCTGGTTTCTGTCTTGCAACCAGGTTCTTACCCACCCCAGCAGCTTGTCCTCAACTCCCAGGTTACCAAGCTTGCTGACCCGCCTTCCATACAGCACTGAGTTGAAGGCTTTACTGAAGTCCAAGTATAGGATATCCACCGCCTGACCTATGTCCACTGACCTAATGACCCAGTTGATACAGTATAGCACAGTGGGTTAAGACTCCAAGCTGCAGATCTGGAGACCTGGGTTTGAATCCCACAGCCACTTAGGTACATACTGTGTGATACTGAGCAAGTCACTTAACTTCCTTGTGCTCCCAGGTTGCATCTGGAAACAAACTTTGGCTTAGTGTGCTACTCTTGGTTAAATAATGTTCCCTTTCCCTTTTCCATGTTCGGCTGACAGGATCTCTTCGAGGCAAACCTATGCTGCCTAGTGTCTTGGAGACCGTTAACCTCCAGAAAGTTCACCAGCCTTTCTTTTAGAATGGTCTCCATTAACTTGCCTATTTGGTCAGGTGCTGTGTTTTAACCAATGGAGTTGTTCAATTTGATCAGTGTTTTATATCCCATTTTAAAAAGGATTTTAAGGCACACCCTAGAGGAGTGAATGTCTGGAGCATTGCTCAATTGTGTACCTGCAAGCAACAGGTCTGGATCATTGCTCAATTGTATACCCACAAGCTACAGGTCTGGGGTATTGCACAATTGTGTACCTGCAAGCTACAGGTTTAGAGTATTGCCCAAATGTGTACTTGCAAGCTACATGTCTAGAGTGTTGTCCAATTATGCACCAGCAAGCTACAGGTCTGGAGCTTTGCCCAATTGTGCACCTGTGAGCAACAGGTCTAGAGCATTGCCCAGTTGTGTACCTGCAAGCTACAGATCTAGAACATTGCTCAATTGTGTAGCTGCCAGCTACAGGTCTAGAGTGTTGCCCAACTGTGTACCTGCAAGCTACAGGTCTAGAGCATTGCTCAATTGTGTACCTGCAAGCTACAGATCTAGAGCATTGCTCGATTGTATAGCTGCAAGCTACAGATCTAGAGTGTTGCCCAACTGTGTACCTGCAAGCTACAGTTCTAGAGCATTGCCCAATTGTTACCTGCAAGCTGCAGGTCCAGAGTGTTGCCTGACTGTGTACCTGCAAGCTACAGGTCTAAAGCTTTGCCCAACTGTGTACTTGCAAGCTACAGTTCTAGAGCATTACCTGATTGTGTACCTGCAATCTACAGGTACAGAGGATTTCCCAACTGTGTACCTGCAAACTACAGGTCTGGAGCATTGCCTGATTGTATGCCTGCAAGCTACAGGTACAGAGTATTGCCCAATTGTGTACCTGCATGCTGCAGGTGTAGAGCGTTGCCCAACTGTGTACCTGCAAGCTACAAGTCAAGAGCATTGCCCAATTGTGTACCTGCAAGCTACAGGTCTAGAGCATTGCTCTATTGTGTAGCTGCAAGTTACAGGTATAGAGAATTGCTGTACTGAGTACCTCCAAGCTGCAAGGCCAGAGTGTTGCCCAATTGTGTACCTGTAAGCTACAGGTTTAGAGCTTTGTCCAATTGTGTACGTGCATGCTACAGGTCTAGAGCATTGCCTGATTGTGCACCTGCAAACTACAGGTCTAGAGCATTGCCCGATTGTGTACCTGCAAGCTACAGGTCTAGAGCATTGCTCTATTGAATACCTGCAAGCTTCAGGTCTAGAGTGTTGCCCAACTCTGTACCTGCAAGCTACAGGTCTAGAACATTGCCCAGTTGTGTACTTGCAAGCTACAAGTCTGCAGCACTGCCTGATAGTGTAGCTGCAAGCTACAGGTCTGGAGCATTGCACAATTATGTACTTGTAAGCTACAGATCTAGTGCATTCTTTGAATGGGTACCTGCAATTTACAGGTCTAGAGCACTGCTCAGGTGTGTACTTGCAAGCTATGGGTCAAGAGCACCGCCCAATTGTGTACCTGCAAACTGCAGGTCAAGAGTGTTGCCCTATTGTGTACCTTTGCCCTGTTGTGTACCTGCAAGCTACATGTCTACAGTACTGTCATATTGTGTACGTGCAAGCTGCAGGTCTAGAGAGTTGCATTATTGCGTAACTGCAAGCTACAGGTCTAGAGTGTTTGCACAATTGTGTATCTGCAAGCTACAGGTCTACAGCATTGCCCAATTGCGTACCTGCAAGCTACAGGTCTAGAGTGTTGTCCTATTGTGTACCTGCAAGCTACAGGTCTACAGCATTGCCTAATTGTATACCTGCCTTGCACATGTCTCTATAGGCTATATACAAAGCAAGCTATAGGTCTGAGACCATGCCAACATATTCAGCTGTGCATTCAGCTGCACAGGCCATATGCAAACTGAAGTACTTTTACAGAGCTTGAACAGCAGTATTTGTTAGTCTGCAAAAAAAAATTATATAGTTTTTGAGCAAGGATATATTTCTGACACTCTATGATTCATCACCAGTGTATTTTCCATTTAATCAAATGTTTGCTTTTATTACCAGTTGTGTAATAAATGACTCAAGTCAATTGAAAAGGCCGCCACTGTATAATATCTTCCAATTTGGGTTACTTTTTGACAGTGCAAAACTAGATTCATTTTACAACTGTATTTGTTTCTAATCAGGGCTGGGGGGGGTATGTGGAGGTATGGCATATAGACACTTTCAAAAAGGATGCTTTTTCCTGCCCCCATGTACCCGCATTGGCCTTAATCTGTAGGCCGCCAGAAGATTTAGAAGGTATAGGTTTTTAGGACGTGTATACATGTCAGCGGTACAGCAAAAGCCGATTGGCACATAGCCCCACTTTTTTACCCCAATTTCAACCCCTGTTTCTGATGGTCAACAGCACAGAATCACACCAAGAGTTTTTAATTTCTTCACGGTGGGTGTGGCAAGTGAGCAAAACATTTTTAAAACTTCAAAGCCACATATCTCAGATCAGGACTGCAAAAAAGTAATAAGAAAAATAAATACATTGTTGTGTTTGCTGGCTACACAGCATGCTATTGCTAAAAAAATTATATGTTAAAGATTTTTCCTGCTAGTAAATATTGCTAATTTATACAATGGTGTGCGAAAATCCTGTAACCTCATTGGTCAAAACATGTCACATGACCATGGGTAAATCCTGTATTACCCATGGCTGAGGAATTGCATTTATAAAAAACATAATTAAATACATTTTACATTTATTTTACACATGGGTCCATTGTATAATCGCAATAAGACACTCCAGGGTGTGAGTTATTGGGGATTTACCCACTTCTTGTGTGATTAAGTCACTTGGCTGCACCTCGTGACACACCACACAAGGCATGGGTAACCCCTAATAACCCACACCCTGTTGTGCCTTATTGCATAATTGAGGAGAGAGGGAAAAAGATTTACCCAAGCAGTGTTCTACAGAATATCCTTGTTAGAGTTGTTCAGATAGTGCTTTTATGAATCCGACTATCCTCCATTGGATAGTGCTGGTATCCAACCTAGGATCTAGCCTAAGGATCTGAGGTCGAATCCATTGAATCCAGCCACAGATAGTTGGATCCGGTGGTCAGATCCCTGGATCCAGTGATCGGATCCCTGGATCCGATTGTCAGATCCATCAGATCCAGGTCAGATCCACGGATACCTTGGATACTTATAAAGTATCCTAGGAGGTCAGATCCTTGGTCGGATGTCTGTGCCATCCGAGGCTAGCCAATATCCAAAATGATGTTATCCAATCTGGTAAGACGCTATCAAAGCAACACTAGTCCTTGTAGCTGGGTTTTCCCCACATTTCCTTCTCAGGCTCTCTCTTTCTATTGCATTTAGTATATTTTATGATTTTTTTTCTTTCCTTGCAGAAGACTCAGACCTGCGGATCATTGTTGGAATTGGATGTGCTTTCCCCTTCATGCTTTTCCTGACCCTGATTTTGGTTCATGTCATTGTGTCAAAGACAAGTAATTCACTTTTTAACTTATATTTTATTGTTTTGGCACAAAAACAACACAATACAAGTATAGCCCTATAAGAAAATTCTGCATAGTTTCAGGAACATAGCTATAAAATCAGAGAAATTCTCATATAATATACAGACATCAGGAAAATGTATTATGCTGTTAGTCCAGTGACCAGAAAATTAGAAGCAGCTTCATAATTTAGAATGAAAAACCAAAACAATTTACAATTAGGATGCAAAAACAAGAGGTAATTTGCTTTCTTTGCAGAAAACATAACCTGAACCATCAGGAATCTTAGTAATTTTATACTTTTTGTGAAGGAGGGGCAGGATAAGGGGAAACTACAGAAGGCATTACTTCACACAGATTGTGGTTAACATGAAGACTAGCCAACTCAGTGGGGTTGTGGAAATTAGCCCTATTCAAGCTTTCAATACATGGCGAGGCAGATTCCCCAGGCAAAGCTCAACAATAAGTCACAATGGAGTGTTGGTTATGCTGCCACAACCACACACCCAGGGGGTGTAGTAAGGCACAAGGCTACAGAACGAGTGCCTTCAAGCCCTAGAATTTTAGTTGTCACAGCACAACCAACATCCCGGAGTATCTTATTACTCCTATAAAATGGGTTTTGTGTTAAGAATGTGAGACAGTAAAATAAATACTTAAAATGTTTAGGAATCAGTAGTTATGTGTGAAATAGTTCCTTCATAGATGGGCTTGTCACTACAGGGTGCTAGCCTGAATTGCATTGTGTGAGCCACTATGGTGGGTGTACTTTTTGTGTGCACTGTCTCTTGAAGTCATCCCTCCTCCCCCCAAGTCTTGTTCTACTTTTTTTCTTTAAATTATAGTGACCTCGATATTGTTTTACTTTGTGGATGTGAATTGGAAATAATTGGATTCAGGTGTTTTAATTTAGTGACTGAGTGGACCAGAAAGGTAGTAGTGTGCATGAAAGTGAAACTGGGATTATGGATTGCAAAATCAAGCAACTGCACACTGCTATTTGTGATAACTGAGCAACATTGGTACTGGGACCTTTTCCATACCCAATGGTCATGCTGTCCCAATCCAGTAAGTAGGAAACAGTTTCAGCCATTCGGGATGCAGGATTTTTAGTACCCATTTTATAATGCCATTGAAGGTTGCACAGCATGAGTAGGGTATCAAATTTCAGCTGTTAGGTTTGGTTGTGTGTCCAGACTTAAACTGGGTATACAGTCGCTGCTGTCCCGCAGAAGGAGAAAACAAGATGGTCCTTGAGTGCAGGATTTTTAATGGCCCAGAGGCAGATGCAAATCCCTGCGTCGACATCCTCCTGACTGCACCAGACTCAGAATCCTTATTTTCTAGAGGTCCTGAATTTTTGCAACAGACCCAGGATTTGCATCACCTTGTGTCAGAAAAAGAGATGCATGTGTCACAAACGTGACTTGTCCGTCACTTTTTGGTACAAGTCGCCGCAAATCACATCTGAAGTTCAGATTCTGTTAGACTTCTAATGAGGGGCTCTAAGCAGCATATGAACTTTGCATGGAGTTGTGGGAGGCTTCTAGGGTGTCAGTGGAGGAGTGGCCAAGTGGCATTAGAAACCCTCCTGTGAGCTGCAGAATTTGGGATTTTAGGAGGTTATTGCCTGGGTTGAAATGGGGTTAGCTCTTCAGGCTGCTTCCTGAATCATGATGTCACTAGACGCCCCTATATCAATATCCTTGAGTAGATCTTTTAGTCAAGAGAACTGTTAAGTAACATTCAACAATATCATGATACCAAACAAGGTATTGTACTATGAACTTTGTTTTGTTCTGTTTCATTGTTATTGGAATTTTGTAGTTACTTTTAAGAATCTTCTTCTTTTAATTACTTTTTAGAAAAACTTCAATAAAAACAATAATTAGAAAAAGAAATACTTAATGTTCTAAACTTCATTACTCAGTTTTTTAAATAAAAATCAGAGGAGCCATTTCAAAAAGACACTCCAGAGTGTGCATAACTGTGGGATAACGGCCCTTCTCAGGTGCATAATGCACTTGGCTTTGCCTCATGCCTCATTTTCATAGTTGTGCCATTATCCCACAATAACGCACGTGCTGTCATGCCTTTTTGTTTACTTTGATCATTTCTACTTGAGATGCTTGGATAGGATGGAACAGTCATCATCATCATCATCATCTGACATTTATATTTCCTGTTATGTATTTTCCATGTCCAGAACCATAAAAAGGCAGTTTTGCATTAAAAATAAACGTGTGCATGCGTGGGGAGGGAGTGAACATCAAGGCAGAAGAAGTAACCCTTCTACTTTACAAGGCCCTGGTGAGACTGTAGTTTGAGCAGCTCTGGGCTTGTCAGTACAAAAAGGACATTGGTGGTGGTTGAGAGGGTGAGCACATAGCCACCGGCAGTGACCAGGGGTACGGGGGACAAGAGCTAAGGTGGAGGAGGCTGGAGATGCTTAACGTGTTCACCTTGGGAAAAAGAAGGCTGGGAGAGAACATGATCTTGGTATTCCACATACTGAAGGGATTAACAAGCCTGAACAGGCAGAGATGTTGTATCTGGTGTCCTCCAGCAGGATGCAGGGACACGCCCTGCAGCCTAGAGGCTTTTAAGTTCATGGCTAACATTGGGAGGCTTTCTTCCCTCAGAGGGTGGTGAAGCTATGGAATAGCCTACTAGCAAAGACTGTGGACACAAAGACTGTACAGGCCTCCAAGGTAAACTTCAATACATTTCTGCTTACTAATGGAAACCCAGTTTACCCCGAGCAGTAGAGTGAGGCGGGACATCCCTATAAATAAGCACACATTTGCAGAGCATACTTACTGATCACTGCTTATTAATTAATAGAAAATTGGTAACTGGGAAAGGCATACCAAACCAAGGCTTATTTCCTGGTGGAACCTAGGGGAAGGGTTCAAGATTAAAATACATGCAGTCAAAACTGATATGGACAAAAAGAGTGTAATTAAAAATCATCTTACACAAATGAACAATGAGAACTCTTACTGTAGGTCTGAAGTACAAACAACAGAGGAGTGCAAGATGAAAATACAGAAAACAAAATTAAGTGAGACCAAAATAGTGCAATTAAATACAATATAACACAAATGAATGGGGCAAACTGATTAGCTTGTATAAAAGCTGTACACGGTGCCAGCAGAAATCATGGGGATAGAAATACAAAATCACAGGAGGATACAAATGGGAGCAGATAGTCATAGAACTTTGGTTAACATTCAGGGGACACAACGCTGTTGGATAGGCTAGTGAAGGACTGTCTATAGTAACCAAAGGATGAGAGCTAAGGCAATCTAGCCAGGGTCTGAGTAAGAACAGGAAGGAACAAAATGGAATGACCTAGATTCTCTTCCAACCTTAAATTTCCATTACTTCTATCTTACAATCGCTACAGGTTAGAGTATCTGTTTTGCAGTGGTGCATATACACTGGCTACATGTAGGCAATAATAACCCACGACAGGGCATGTCCTTCTAGCATTATAATGCATGCCCCAGGTAAAATGGAAGGCATGAGGCCAACAGCATATGGGAAGTGCATAAATACTCAAGAGACACATGCCTTAAAGGGTTCTATGTGATATGGGTGAGGCAAAAATAGCGAAATGCAAAAAAGCGAATCAACAACAGCGAGCACAATAACAGCGCATCCAAACAATAGTGAGGCACAAATCAGCAACCTAACCACTAATATTAACTGACCACAGCAACACTCAGGTGCAAACAATGTACATGGACATACAACATTACAACTGGAATTGGAAGTTGTATGCGAGGCCATGGAGAGATTCGTACCGACTCCATTCGGCATACTCGGACACCACCATACCCAAATGCTCATTTAAATCCTTATACCTCCTCTTCACATTAGCTGACTCTGCTCCAGATAACAACTGCTCCAACCTTATTTCTGACAGGCGCCGTTCCTCCTTTAAGCATTCTATAAGTACCTAGCAATGGCAGCAGCTGGGTCCCATCACCAGACAACACTGCTTCTCATAGTATATGGTTAGGGCTTATTGTGAATAAAAAGCGATGGCTTTCCAAAAACTGTTCTAGGACAGTTCAAAGGTCAAGAAAAGTTGTTGTAGTATCGTTCTGATGTCACAACAATACTACAACAACTTCACCCCCTTGAGCTGTTACCTGACTGGCTAAAGCAGCTCAGTGTTCAAAAAACAAACGGGGTAAAATAGCGACACTGCTTAGTGAGCGGAGGAGACAGAATGTTTCGCTAAGCTAGTTTGGACACAAACTGCCATTGTCGGCTCCGTGTGTCCAAACTATCAGTTTGGCATTTTTTTTTTTTTTAAATAACCGGCGCTTTGAAATATCGAGTGGTGAGCGGAACCGTAGCGAGTACCGGAGGCAGAGCCGGGATTGCAGCAATGACAGGGAGCATAAGTTGTGAACACAAGGTATGAAACCTTGTATTTAAATTAAACTGTGGACATTTCTGGAACCATATACTATATAAAATAGTATATGGGTGATAGGCCAACAGGCTTTGTTTCCATCCTCGTTGATGTGATGATGTCAAACAGACCTCTCGAGCTTCGCTCTCGAGGTCTGTATGACATCATCACATCCCCTGGATGGAAACATAGCCTTGTTGTGCCTGGTCACCCATACACTATTCTATATGTTTTATGCAGGGAGCTTCACCCTGCACACTCCCTACTTATAAATAACTAACCTCACGACGCTCATTGACCACCACAATTGCTCATATTGTACAGTCTCTCATTTTGTATAGTTGCTCTTTTTGTTGGCGCTCAAACTGAGTCGGCCATTTTGATTTGCTCTTATTACGGGATACCCCTTAAAGGGAATTATTGCACGTAAAAAATGGATAAGGCAAGGCAACTTTATTTCTATAGTGCCCTCTCTTGAAAGCTCAGGGTGCTGTACAATAAAACACCTAAAGATGAAACAATTAAATAGGCAACTTGAAATCCAATGATTAAAATAATTAAAATTAGGGAAGACTTCAGCAAATAGAAAAGTTTTCAAACTAGATTTGAAGGCCTCGTCTGAGCGGGAAATATATATATATTTTTGTTGATTTATTTATGCCCTCCCGACCCGCCCCTTCAACCCCCCCCCCATTACTGCCACCAGGCGTCATGCTGGCTATTGCCTCTCACCAATTTGAGGCGCCAGCTTACCTGGTGCGGTGGGGAGACCGGCTTCATCCTGCTGGTCGGCTTCTTTTCTCCTCCTGGTTTTGTCCCGTTGTCCCCCAAGTGTGGAGCCAAGGCATGCAATTATGCCAATGGCGGAGCTGCAACGCTTCCGCATGTGGCATGCCGGGCATTTAGCTCGGCTCCGCCCCCGCCTTGTGTGGTTCTGTTGAGCCGGTCCCCAGCCACCACTAGGGGCCGGTCATGCAGCAGACTTCATCCCCACCCCTCCCCGGGAGAGGAGAGCTGTCCTCCAGACGCTTGATCCTCTCCCTCCCCGGCTGGCCCCTAGCAACCTGCTCACACCGTGAACTCGGGTCACCAGTGTGGCAGGAGGTAAGGCATCACTGTCTCAGCCCTCCATGCCACTGGGCCGGCACCGAGCGGGCAAATATTAATACGATCTGGCAAAGCATTCCATAGAGTGGGTGCTGCCATGCAGAATGTTCTGTCCCCAGATAAAAGTTGTTTTTAATGGTACAATGTTTTATGTTCATGTGATTGGGGTGTTACTAGGTAGAATATGTGAGCTTGGTAAGAAGGCCAAGTGCCTTTAAATGGAAGTGCATTCCTTTTGAAGAAACCTATGCCCTGTCAGGGGTTATTGCCTTTCTCAAAATTGAAGAAGCTTTTATTTTTATGTGAAAATGTTTTATTTTCATTTAGTTGTGCTGTTGCTAGGTAGATTATATTAGGTTAGTGACATGTGCATTTATTAGGGATTAATGAATAGTCCCATAGATCACAAAGTTGCTAGGATTCTGAAGCCAATTTTATAATTAAGCAATAAGGCACGACAGGGTGTGATATATCATGGGATATCGTCACGCCTCGGGTGGTTGGGCACGAGGCCGCAGGCCGAGTGCGTCCAACGACCCGAGAAGTGATGATATCCCACGATATATCACACCCTGGAGTGCCTTATTGCTATTATGAACTGGCTTTAATGTTTAAAAAATAAAAAAAGTAAAATAAACAGGTTTTAAAATGAGTTTTGGGTGGTGTAGGTGACATTTTGGTAAAATAGTTCTAGAGACAGTAGGTGGCGCTATGATACTGGTAGTTGACAGTAGTGGGACTGTTGTGTCTCTGAACTCATCTCTCGTTGCTGCGGATGTGATTTGTGGGTATTTTGAAGAGGTTTCTGTCGAGTCAGGAGTCAGCTTGAAATACTGCACATTGGTGAGTAAGTAAATGGAGTAGTTGCAGCTGTTGTGTTAATGGCAGAAGCGATTGTTTTATTTACGGTACAAGAGAAAATCACCCGTTACTGTGAGTCGCATGGTGCTGCTGAAATCAAGTCAGTTACCGATCGAGAATTTCACAGTAGCTGTTACCGACCAGTTTTAGTAACGGATTTATTTTTTTGTTTTAAATATGTGGTCATGTATGCCATTGTAGGACAGCTTCTGTGTCGGGAGAGTTTTGCGAGGGTCGTGAGGGATGTGGAGAATGCTGGCAACAGCGGGAATTTTTTCAGCGAGGAGGCTGGTTGCCGGAGCTTTTTAAAAGCCGTGATGATGTAGCCCGATATCATCACGGCTTTAGAGAGCTGTCGGCCAATCAGATTGCTCGAATTACGATCGCCGGTTCATAATACTGGTTAGAGCACACTGTTGGGAAGCCAGTGTTCCACCAGACTCACCATGTGGCCTTAAGTAGTCAATCAGTCTTTCTGTTCTTCAGTCTGTCCAGATGTAAAGATGGGTGGAAGCAGGAATTTGTTGTATATGAGATGTTGTATTGTATCTTAGTTGGGCTAATCTAGATGAAGTTTAAAACAATAACACATCCCTTTTAATATTTGGAGTTTATACTTGAAGTTACCAGACAGTGGATGACACAGAGGTCCATTTGGAGCTGCCTCTTAATTATTTTAACATGGAACAGCACTGCCACCTTGTGGTAAACTTTATGTATGATTTCATGCATTGCTTAGAACTTTTAAGCCTGATTAAAACATAAGAACTCCTTTGTGTTACCGGAATCAACACTGACAAGAATATCTATGCGTCTCTAGCTTGATGATGAGGAACTAACTAACGGACCTTTTCTGGGCATCTCTAGAAATTTTGCATTATGTATATTGTACAGTATGTCATAGTATGCAAAGTGTTAGCTAGACTTTAGCAAGGCATTTGACACAGTCCCACACAAAAGATTAATATACAAGTTGGCCAGCCTGGGAGTGGGTCCCAAGATGGTAGCCTGGGTAAAAATTGGCTGGAGAACAGGACACAGAGGGTAATAGCAAACGGAGTCCACTCTGAAGAAAGGGGGGTTATTAGTGGGGTACCACAGGGTTCAGTGTCTTTAATGTCTTTATAAGTGACATTGCAGAGGGACTGGAAGGAAAAGTATGTCTCTTTGCAGACGACACAAAGATCTACAACAGAGTTGATACACAAGGTGGGGTGGAAAGGATGAGAAGGGACTTGGCAAGGTTAGAGGAATGGTCAAATGTATGGCAGCTTAGATTCAATGCCAAGAAGTACAAGGTAATGCACCTGGGAAACAAAAACCCAGGGGAAGAGTACACAATGGGGGGTGAGATACTAACAACAACAAAAATGGAAAGGGACCTGGGGGTAGTCATATCAGATGACATAAAGGTGGGCAAGCAATGTGAGAGGGCAGCAAGGAGGGCTGGAGGATACTGGGATGCATAGGGAGAGGCATCACCAGTAGAAAACAGGAAGTTGTTATCCCTCTGTACAGACAGCTGGTGAGACCCCATCTGGAGTACTGCGTGCAGTTCTGGAGACCCAGTCTCCAAAGACATAGACAGGATGGAGGCAGTCAGAGGAGGGCACTAAAATGGTGCAGGTTCTGCACCAGAAGACATATCAAGAGAGACTTAAGGATCTTAATATGTATAGCCTCGAGGAGAGGAGGAGAGGAGGACATGATTGAAACTTTCAAATACCTCAAAGGAATCAACAAAGTCCAAGAGGTAGCATCTTTCAGAAAGAGGTGTGCAAGTAATAAGGGCACAATCTGAGGCCAGAGGGGGACGGCTCAGAGGTAATGTGAGGAAGTATTTTTTCACAGAGAGGGCTATGGATGCATGGAACAGCCTTCCTGAGGAGGTCGTGGAGTCAAAAACAGTGGTGGAATTCAAGAATGCATGGGACAGACATAAGGCAATTCTTGGGGGTGGAGGTAGAAAGAAGTAGGCTGCTGGTTAGCTAGAATCTGCAACTTATCCATTTGGTAGGGAAATGGGCAGACTGGGTGGGTGAAGCGGTCCTTATCTGCCATCAAATTCTATGTTTCTCTGTTTCCATTGTTTGACATCAAGCTAAATTCAAATAACAGAAAAGTTCTTCTCTGTTGAATTTTTACATTTATTTATCTTTATATATTTCCTTTAGGTACAGACACAGAGCCACTCCTGGACCCTGTTGCTGACCCAGCAATTTCAGGAAAAGATATGGTAATTAATTGACTCGGCAGGCTGTTTAATTCCTTTTACAGTTTCTTGCTGCAGATTCTGTCTGACTAGCCTCGTCATTTATTTGAAAATTCCCAATAAGGCAGCAGTATGTATAGAATTTTCAAATTCCAATGGGACAGACTTCCACAAACTTAAAAAAAAAAATTCCACAGAATTCCATCAGTAGTGGAATTCCAATGTTTTGAAATGGGAATGACTTTCATGGGTTAATAATCCATGATTTACATAAAGCATGGATTCTTATTCTGCATCCATGGAAAATTATTTCACCTTTTACTCAAATGTTATTCCACAGATTGAATAGCAAAACTTTTGGGAATCCTGCAGACTTCAAAAAGAAATTTCAAAAAGCATTTCAGAAGCAGAATTGACATTCCGCACAAATTTCGCTAGTGGAATTCTGCATTTCATAGAGCTCTGGGAAGACTGTTATGTAGCTTCTTTAGTGCTGTGAAAAAAGGTGCATTAACCTGGAACATTTCTGAGCACTATATAATTTAATAGGTTTCATGATCATTTGAGGGGTAAATATTAGTGTTTACGCGGAATATTTAGAAAATTCTGCCTAATGCCGTTGAATTCTGTTGGCAGCAGAATTCTAAAAGCAGAATATGTTTTGCACATAAGTATCGCATGTTTTACATACACCGTGGATTCTTTTTTCCCGATCTGCAGAAAATTATATGCAGTTTCTGTAATTTGTGGAAAGTTATTCTGCGGTTTACGTTAAACTGGTTTCCAGAATTCTGCACAATTCAAAAAGAAATTCTGAAAAGCATTTCAAAGCACAGTTGCCAGTCTGCAAGAATTCTGGTGGTACATTACACATTCTGCATAGCTATAATGAGCATATACGGGCTAGAGGTGTGCAGGTACCTTTCTTTCAATACAGTGGCCCATCTCTATACAGAACACCTCTCTATAGGCTCCACCATCTCTCCCTACCACCATTACCCCAGCTACAGATAAATTTGTCATATTTGACAAACTAAATGAACATTTTGCCACAGTGGGTCTTGCATTCGATTCTTCTCCATCAGCCTGCCTAAGAACCTCTCTCCTTCATCCACCTGCACCACCCAACATCCCAACAGACTCACCCTTCTCTTTCTCACTTACTGTATCACCTTTAAACAGGTGGAGGACCAATTGCTCAGGCTGGATGTTAAAAAGAGTGGTGGTGCGGACAACACTGACCCTTTCTTTTTGAAACTAGGCTATCATTTTTTTAGCTGCCCCATCATTCATTTATTTCATCTCTCGCTATCTGAAAGTATTGTGCCCCAAGATTGGAAAGTTGCACATCTCATACCCCTTTTCAAATCTGGTGACCCCAATGATGTTAACAACTACTGGCCTATCTCTGTCTTGCCTTCCCTCTCAAAAATTCTGGAGAAACTGGTCAGTATTCAACTCTGATCCTTCCTCGAAAATTCTCAGTTGCTAACTCCAAAACAATCAGGTTTCAGACCCAGTCATAGTACTGTCTCGGCCTTGTCCAAAGTTACTAAAGGGCTGGTTGGTGGCCATGGACAGCAAACATGTCACTGATGCAGTATTTCTGGACCTTAGTAAAGCCTTTGATACCATGGATCACCCCCTGCTGCTTGACAACTTGAAGTCCCATTGCTTGTTGGATGCTACGGTATCCTAGTTTGCCAGTTACCTAGGAAACAGACATCAATGCATTAAGATAAACTGAACCTCCTCGTCACTCTTGCCAGTCGCAAGAGGGGTCCAACAAGGATCCATCCTGGGCCCATTGTTGTTCCTAATCTATGTAAATAACCTGGGCTTGGCCATCACAGACTCCAATATTCACTTATTTGCGGATGATACGGTCCTCTACATATCGAAACCTACAGTTAGTCGAGTATGTTCTGCTATCTAATCTGATTTTGTCAAACTTCAGCATAACTTGATAACAGACAAACTGCTCCTAAATGCAAAATAAACAAAGGCTATGTTCTTCCAGTCTTCTAATGTCGCCTTAGTATGCCCAATTTCAAACCACTATGCTCCCATCACCACCCTATCAGGAAACTCACTCAAAGTGGTGAATCACTTTAAATACTTAGGCTTCATGCTCGACTCACACCTATCCTTTTCACTACATGTTGAAGCTCTCACAATAAAACTGAAATTTAGGCTTGGCTTCTATTTCAGGAACAAATCATTACTCTCCCGAGACTCCAGAACTAGACTGGTACAGGCCACATTCATGCCTCTTCTTGACTATGCTGATATTCTCTATAACAACTGTGCACCCATCTACCTGTGTAAGTTAGACACGCTCTATCCATTTCATTACCAATGCCCCAGCCAGAACCCATCATTGTACCTTGTGTGAGGTGATGAAATGGACCTCCTTATCCACCAGGAGAATGGTGCACATTTATATTTGGACATATAAAACGCTCCTCAATAAGCTACCCCCTTATATATCAGCCTTCTTCTCACACTCAACTAGCACCTACGCCCTCAGAAAATGTGCATAAATTACCCTGAATGTGCCAAATTATTGGACATGGTTTGGTAGGGCATCTATAAGCTTTTCTCTTCCCTGCCTTTGGAATAAGCTTCAAGCTACCCTAAAACTCCATACCCTTATCCCAGTTAGGGCGTTCATTGATAGGGTACATGAGATCACTGCTGAGACCTGCAACTGCACTAAGCTTCCCTCGTGGGTCTACTTTCTCCCCATCCCTCTCCTATTGTCTTTGCAGATTCCTGTGTGTATTGGCATGCATCTTCCTTCCTTCCTTCCTTCCTTCCTTCCTTCCTTCCTTCCCTTTTGTCCATTCTACTTAAGTTGTTATAGAAACATACAAACATGGCTGGCCCACTGGCGCAGAGGCATGGTGGCTGTCTGCGGCACCAATGACCCAGGTTCAGGAATGGATCCAGGTGTCGGAGGGCCGGCCGGAGGAACAGGATTGACGTCTGAGGTACTGCTCTCCTGCTCCGGGGGGGAAGGGGGTCGAGTGCTTGGCGCAACGTGGACCTCCAGTGGAGGCTGAAGGTACCACAAGCACTCTGGCACCTCCTGGAAGGGGGGGGTGGAGCGGACGCTGGCCATCATTGCACGTCCCCGCCCCTGGGGGAAAAACAACAAGAAAATCTCTCTCGGCTCCCCGCTAATGAGCGACAGTATGCCGACCCCTCTGGCCACCTAAATTCTGCTAAGGCAGGCCTATTTCAGAGGGGTCAGTCCCGAGCATGTGGGGTCGGCAGCTGGGGCAGGGCGAACCTTGCAAGCAGGGTTAGAGGAAGCTGAGGGGCCAAAAATAGGAAAAAAAAACATAGAAACATGGACATTGATGACAGATAAGGACCGCAAGGCCCATCCAGTCTGCCCATTTTTCTACCTTATGAATGTGCGATATATGCCTATATCTCCCATATTTATTAGGTGTGGTAAACTTACTGTTAAGGGATGCTTCTAATTTATCTCTGTGTCTTGCTATAACCAACCTATTCTACATACCGTGATATCCCTGCTGCTCTTCTATGATGTACATATCTGGACTGCCTTGTATGGTATGGGCTGCATGCCCATTGGCTCTTGCTCTGAACCAATGGGCATGCAGCCCTAAGCTGTCAAGTCGGCGGGTGGGGCGGCAGGTGGGTGGGGTGCTGCCGACCGCCGGCTGACGGGGAGGGGTGGTGGGGCTCCGCAAGTGGGTGGGTGGGGGCCACTAGATCACCGGGATATTGGACATCGGGGGTGGGTTTGACCTTATGCCTGCAATCGGGCTTGGTCCACTGGACCACCAGGGATATTGGTCTTCGGGGAGAAGAGTTCATGTGCCGCAGTCGGGCTAGTTGAGGGTGGGGAAGGTTTCCTTTAAGCCCCGCTGATCGGGCTGCGCGGTCCACTGGACCACCAGGGATATTGGTCTTTGGGGGTTGACGTTATGCCTGCGATCAGGCTAGTAGGGGGTTAATCTCACGTTATGCCCACGATTGGGCTGCTGCGGGGGACAGTATGTTATGCCCGCGATCGGGCTGGGAGGGTTACTATTATGCCCACGATTGGGCTGCAGAGGGGCACAGGGAACAGTGGAGGGCCACCCACAGGTGGCAGCTGCTGTGTTGCGCCTGCAATGCGGCAGCTCACCTGTGGGTGGCCCTCGACTTGATCCTTTTGGGGCTCAAAGTTGTGCAGGTGCAGGTAGGGGGTTGCGCCTGCACAACTCTGCACGGCCGGCTGAATATGGGGCTGTGCATTTTATGCATGGTTCCTCCCCCTCCGGTTGAGCATGCCTTCATTAGCATTGCGCTGTTGCTCAGCATGTCTTGGGGGGCGCAACTGCCTCCTGTTGAATATCACAGAATGGCACAATTTCGGACTTGCGCAGGTGCAACCCTATTGTGCATGGCGCAACCCTTTTGAATATCCAGCCCATAGAGTTTTATTATACAATGGCTAGAAAAATAAAGCCTTCTGATGGGCTGGCTGGCACCTTCTAGCCGTTGTAAATCCTAGCATCACCCAACGGAAAAAGGTGCCAGCCGCCAGTGAGCCGCATCAGAAACCCCACCTGAAATCAGTCCGACCACAAGAAACTGGGTCTATGTGATAACGGCGAATGCCTAAAGGTGATCACCATTATCGCTCAGTCACAGTGCCAAACACATTTTCGGCACTCTGACAACCCCAGTGCACCAGCACAACGGCGCCAGGACATATTTTTGCTGCTTTCTAAGGGAAGGCTGTGCCCCCCACACCCCCCCTCACAGGGGGCTTCGCCCTCCGCACCCCTCTACTTAAGGATTCTCAACTCCAGGGGGTGCATGTTGGGGTGTAGTTAAGTAAAATAAAAAGTTTGGGCAGGGCACAATAAAAATCACACCAGCGCCCAGACCCAAACCCGGTACCTCAGCCACCCCAGCCAGTAGCCAATCCCCGACGCCATGACGCAGCTCGACCAGCAACCACAGTGCCACCCCATACAGCCTCTCCACCCCCTCCCAGCCCATGCTCACTGTGCTCACTCCCACCTACCCCCGCGCGCGTATGTATAGTGACATCCTGTCACCTAGTTCGCCCACCCCCTCATCCGGTCGCCCTACCTTTCCATCACCGTGAGTGGATTGCGCTGGGAAGGTGTTGCCGTAATGGATGGTGCCCTTCCTCATACGTCCACTTCACGGGTTACCCAAGAAACCCAGGACTGGAAAAGACCCTGCTAAAGTGCAATGTAAAAGTGGGAGATTCACCAACCACTGCTATTTCCATTAGCTCCAACAGTCCCCAAACTCACATCACATAACACAAACCTTTTTTTTTTTTTATTTCCTCCTTGAAAACACAGACGGTACACCCACCTCATCTTGTGTCCTTATCCTTTCACCTATCGGTTTCATTTTCCATCCCCATGACATCGTTACGTTGTCTCCTGCTATCTCAAAGTAGTAACTCCTTCCCGAAGTCCACATGATTGCAGCTCTGTGCCGTGTCCTCCATGAACAACCCCCACCCTTGATCCAGTCTTCTGCACCCCATACCACACAGTCTTTGGGAGCACAACTGCCACCATCATCTAAGGTCCTTACCAATGTCCACCACATTAAAATACCGAACCGCCTGAGAAAACAAAAAAGCCAAAATATCAAAACGCGAACCTTGTTAATAGACATTCGCTTATACATAGACATATTCATAAGGGCATTCCCAGTATCAGAACTCCACTTTTTTGATTGGATTTCTGCAACAATTACTACTCTTTTTTAAAACTAAACACTTTCCCCAGTTCAGTAATAATCAAACTGGCAAAATAGTTATTTAGCTGAATGGGGATGGTGGCAGGGAGCACTAAGATCCCGAGTCTTCAAGCTATGAAAACTGTGCGGTGTCACTCTGTCAGTGTAACAACAACAAAAAAAACAGAAACTAAAGCCGGCAGAATATGCAGTAGCTGTGATTAGCTCATTAACTTAGTTCCAGGGGACATGGGGCGGTGGGGGGATTAACCCTCACATAAACATAAACAAGCAGTATAGCGCAGTGGTCTAACGCTCTGAGCTGCAAATCTGGTGACATCCAGCAGACCAGACCTTGGTTTGAATCCCACAGCTTCCACTTGCATGCTGTGTGGCCCTGAGCAAGTCACTTTACCTCCTTGTGCTCCCAGGTCGCTCCTGTAAAAAAGCTTCCTCCTTAGTGTGCTATACTTGGTTAAAAAACAACTAAAAAAAAAAAAAGCTCTTCTCCATTACTGAGACATAGGTGGCTAATTAACAACAGGGAACTGTTTTTTCTGGTGCAAGAATAAATAACCAAAAAAAGATGTTTAAAATGGCAAAAAAAAGCAAAACTGTAATTTTCTTCTTTTTTTTTTAAACAGGGAACATTGTATAAATAGCAATATCCCACTCCAGGGTGTGGGTGATGCCAGAATTTACCCACACCTGGTGTGTTTTGCTCACTCAGCCTGCAACACACCAGGTGTGGGTAAATCCTGGCATCACCCACACCCTGTCGTGGTACATTGCTTAAGTGACCCACACCGTGTTAGTTAGAAAACATAGGTAATAGAGGAAAATGCAGAAGCAGGGGCAAAGGGGTAGGACACTAGGAAGTAAGCTTGAGGAGGAAGAAGTATCAAGGTATCATCAAATGAAGACTTTTGCAATTTTTGCAACACCATTGCGGTATTGTATTTTTCAAATGGGTCAGGCTTACAAAAATTGATTGAATGTTATTTTTAGCATCTCAGTGTAAACCAGTAATTAGAAAATTCTGGTGTAACCCTCTCTACAAAAGGGGGTTCCTAAAATGTCTTCCTGTGCTTGCCTAATGCCTACTGCCAGGCTGGTGTGCTGTGTCTAAAACAGTTTGAATATGCTTACATGAGAGTGCCCTGTTAGCCTCTGTGCCTGTCTCTTTAAGAGCTATCTAGTTTGTAGGATATAATTAACCTGGGTGGAGGCTGAGTGGTTTCAGGCTCGAGTTCCGCCCAGGCTGTGGTACAGCTGCTCATTTCTGCCATCGCTATGTGCACAGAGGGAGCCCTTTTAGGATCTGTGATTGTTTGCAGTTTATCTGCTTTAATAATAATAATATAGAAGTTTGTCTAACCTGCCTTCCTTTGCAGCATGGACTGTTTTGCTTAGAGCCACCATTTTGGTTCTGGACTGCCAGTTTAGACCAATCGGTACCCTGGGGGACCCAAAACTGGAGACTGTACCCAGGGGTCTTGTGGGACTGAATTTCTTTAGGACTTGTAGTTTTTACTGTTTGCTGCCTAAATGGACCAGGAGGGGGAGCTCTTTCCATGACAGCCAAATGGATCAACCAACTGAATCTTTTGGATCACTGGGAAATCCCAGAGCTGCCTGCAGCAGTGTGTCAGTTGGGAGTTGGAGTTTGGAGAGTGAACAGCTCGAGCGATTCGAGCAACTGCTCCTGCGTGGTAGCATGGGGATTCAGCGGGAAGGCTGTGTCTGGCCTGCCCATTACCATCTTCACTTGTGAAGAAGGCTGCACATTGAATCGGGCTATATCCAAATGCTGTGTATTGAGACCTGAATCCAGAACTGAGGGAGAGTGAATTTCGCCTGGTGTAAACTGAAGACTTGCACCTGGAGCAATCGGCCTGTCAGGAACTCGGAAAGAACCGAAGAGCGAATGGTTTGTGCAGAAACCCTGCCTATTTGCAGCCGGACTTCATCCAAAATGTGGTATCTTGCTGTTTTGCCTATAATTGTGTTGAATGTGCTATGTGGGTCATGATTTGGTTCCCCACCATTGAATGTGTTATGCTGTCTGGAAGCTGCTCCAGCACTTAAACGGACTTAATCTGAACTGTCTGCTCTGGTCTGGACCCTACCATCTCGGCCTTGACTGCCACTCCCGCCGTAGAGACTTTTCAGATGAAAGACCCACTCGGGGATTCGTCTCCCTGCTCAGCACCATCGAACAGGCATCGACCACCACAGTGCGTCATGTGGGCCCTGCTTCCCCTGGCAAACCAGAACATCCAGAGGTCTTCATCTCATCAGTCCTGCCTCCTGGTCTGGGTAGCATGAGTAACCATCAGGGTAGCTCATAGAAACATAGAAACATAGAAGTTGAAGGCAGATAAGGACCGCAAGGCCCATCCAGTCTGCCCATTTCTTTTTTCTACCTTATAAATGTGCCATCGGCCTTTGCTCTGTCAGTGGCCTATCTATTCATAATCATTTGTATTGCTCCCTTATGCCTATCCCATGCCTGTTTGAAGCCCTGCACTGTATTCATAGCCACCACTTCTTGTGGTAAGCCATTCCATGCATCCACCACCCTTTCTGTGAAAAGAATTTCCTCACATTCCCCTTAATCGGCCCCCTCTAATCTCATGCTGTGTCCTCTTGTCCTGCTATTTTTCTTATATTTAAACATGTTAGACTCTTTCACCTTATTAATGCCCTTAAGGTGTTTGAATGCCTCGCTCATATCACCTTTCTCCCTCCTTTGCTCAAGGGTATACATATTGAGCTCCGTTAATCTGTCCTCATAAGTCTTCTGATGCAGTCCCTGCACCATTTTGGTTGCCCTTCTCTGGACTGCCTCAATTTGGTTACTGTCCTTGTGAAGGTGTGGCCTCCAATACTGCACACAGTACTCCAGATGGGGCCTAACCAGTGTCTTGTAAAAAGGGATTATTACCTCCCTCTTATGACTTGTGATACCCCTACTAATACACTCTAGCATCCCCCTAGCCTTACCTACTGCTTTAGAGGTCTGCTTGGATGATTTCAGGTTATCGGTGATGATGATGCCCAAGTCTCTTTCTTCCTTTGTGACTGCTAGCAACTCCCTCCCAGCCTATAGGTGGCTTCAGGGTTTCTCTTCCTATGTGCATGATCTTGCACTTCTTTGCATTAAATCCCAGTTGCCACTCTTCTGACCATTTTGCTAGTTTATCCAGATCTCTTCTCATTCTGCCCACCCATCTGGATCATCTACTCTGTTGCAGACCTTGGTGTCATCTGCAAACAGACAAGCCTTACCCTCTAGTCCATCTGCAAGGTCACTAATGAAGATGTTGAAGAGGACTGGCCCCAGGACTGATCCCTGAGGTACCCCACTTGTGACTTGCATCTCTTCTGACTGTATACCATTTACCACCACTCTCTGTTTTCTGCCCGTCAACCAGTTTGCCACCCAGTTGACCAACTTCTGACCCACCCCGAGCCTACCCAGCTTATTTATCAATCTTCTATGTGGAACAGTGTCGAAAGCTTTGCTGAAGTCAAGGTAGGCGACATCAACTGCTCCCCCTTGGTCCACCACTCTGGTTACCCAGTCAAAGAAATCTATGAGATTAGTTTGACAGGACCTTCCTTTTGTAAACCCATGCTGTCTTGGATCCTGTACCCCTATGGATTCCAGGTGTTGCACTATCCTTTCCTTAAGGAGTGCCTCCATAATCTTGCCCACTACTGAGGTAAGACTGACTGGTCTGTAGTCCCCGCCTCCTCCCTGCTACCACTCTTGTGGAGCGGGATCACATGAGCCCTTCTCCAGTCTTCTAGGACCTGTCCTGTGCTCAGAGACTCACTAAACAATTCTGCTAATGGCTCTGCTAGTTCCTCCTTTAGCTCCTTAAGTACCCTGGGATGTATGCCATCAGGTCCCATTGCCTTATCCACCCTGATCTTAGCAAGCTCTTGTAGGACCCTTTCTTTTGTGAAGGGAGCAGTGCTCACCTCCCTCCCCCCTGTGTCCATGCTGCTGAGCTGTGGGCCCTGCCCTACCTTCCCTTCAGTAAATACTGAGCAAAAGTATCTATTTAGGATAGATGCCTTTACAGGGTCCTCCTCCTCACATGCTCCCTTTTCTCCATTAAGCTTAGCAATACCCCTCTGGACTTTCTCCTTTCGCTAATGTATCTATAGAAAGTCTTGTCACCTTCTTTTACTGTTCGTGCTAGTTTTTCCTCAGTTTGGGACTTTGCCTGCCTTACTGCCTTCCCTGCTTCCCTTAGGGCAGTTTGGTATGCCTCCCTATCTTCATCCCATTGTGTTCTCTTCCCTGCAACAAAGCTGCAATCATTGTGTGTCATCTGATTTATTGTTTTGATTGGTCATCACGAACTGAGCCATCCGGCTCCGGAATACAAATTGTGAGTTAAAATGCATGTTGATTGTTTTTTTCCTAAGGGCCCAACAACAGCTGCAATGCCAGCCTACTCCAGGCAATGCTTCCGGTTAGCCTGAGCAACAACTGGGTACTCGGAGTGTGTGACTGTGCCAGAGGGACTCCTAGTGCATGCATGCTTGGCCTGACTAAATCAGATATAAAATCAAATGCTAGATTGCTGCCCCACCCTTGTTCACATCCCCTGAATAAATCAGATTCTGTTCTTTCTGCATCCCATTTGGCTAGTGTGTACCTCTGTGGAGGGGATACTGTATTGCTAGTGAACTGTTCTACTGCAGGTCTTGTTTTACAGGGGGTCTCCAGGACCACTGAAGCTGATCCAGCCCTGGTGGTAAGTGTACTAAATGTGGGTTCAATATTGTATTCCTATGTCATATGTGGTTGTTTATCTGCTGACCTATATAAGCCACTAGAAGGGTTAGAAGGGGTATTAGTGTCCCAGAGGGCCATACCCATAGCAGCTACGCTACCCGTAAACCAACCTTCCGGGTGGACGCACCCATTCACCAAGTTCAGGCCCCTCAACCTGTGCCTAGTCACGCAGGGAGGGGTAGTAGCCCTTGGGATAGCGTCACCTAGGGGTTACATCTTGGAGACACCACTGAGATTTGCGCCCTCTAGTGGTCAGAAGTGGGAATTACAACCCAGAAGTATAAATTTTGTCAGAAATAGAGGCACTTGCTACGCCCAAGCTTAAAATTGCTCCACATAAGCTGGTCGTGCATCGCATGATGGGATGGAGTGAGGCTGAGGGGGTAGATCCCCAACATGCCATATTACTACTGGATATCCCTTTAGGGACTACTAATGGTACCATTGTAGAAACTGTAGAGAAAGTAAAGTGTTTGGGGAAGGTTGAAGTGAGTGGGTGGGACTCAGATTTGTTTGATCAAACCCTGGTGGCCCTTCTTTCCTGCAGCCTCCCTATAGACCCTGAAAGAGTACCCTCTATTATTCTGCCCGAGGGGTCCCAGAACAGGTGGCGAGTTATCCATTTGCACAGTGACCCGTCTTCTCCTGGGGATCTCTGAAAGTAGAGGGGTTTAAGAACAAACTGTTAAGGTTATTAGCCACTGAAGGGCAAACTGCCAAAGAATTGTTGAAAATGTTAGACATTTCAGAGGCGACTATTCCTTTACATTCTCTCCCAGCATCTCTGTCTACTTCTAGAACATCCCCTGTGGTAGCATCCCCCATTATGATACCATCTGTACACCTGGACTCTTATCGCAGGCTCAGGCTATTTTCTGGTACGGTCCCGGTACCTGTGGAGGAGGATGATTTAGAAACCTGAATGGATTATGCTACCCCATTGGTCCAGGAATGGCAGTGTTCAGAGGGAGAAAAGAGAAAGTGACTTATGGAAAGCTTAAGGGGCCCTGCACTGGAGGCTATCCGTTGTCTTCAGTCCACTAGGCCAGAAACCACTACAGCTTAATACCTCTCTGCCCTGGAAGTGGTGTTCTGCAGCACAGAATATGGGGAAAACTTGATGTGGAAGTTTAAGTCCACCAAACAATGGAAGAATGAGAAACTGTTTGTTTTCATCACCTGAACAGAGCAGGCCTTGCAGAGGGCCCATAGAAAAGGAGGGGTGCCTGCTAGAGAACTGAATTGAGTCAGACTGGAACTTATCCTAAAATCTGCCAGATATTCCAGTGTGCTCATGCTGAAATTGAAATTCCAGGATTATAAAGGCAACCCTCATGAATATTGCTGGCTCATGAAGGAAATTCGAGAGGCCAAGAACGACAAGGAGGGACGGGAGCCCTATGCCGGGGTTGCCCGTACCAGCCAAGTCAATGACCGGCCTGAGAAGTGAGATGATGATTCCGAACTTCAACAAGAAAGATAACTGCTTAAGGAGGTGAAGGAGATATGGACTAATCAACAAGCTGCAGTGGAGGCGGCTAGGAGTTTGCTCTCCTGCCAGACGTTAATAGAGACCCGAAGTGAGGCTTCGCCTGGTGGTGTGGGGGTTTATGCAATTGCCCCGAACCCTGGGTTGAAACTCAGTTAATGGAAGAAGTGAGAGAGTTGAGAGCCCTGGTGGGAGATCTCATTTGGGCCACTCATACCGCTGGCCATTGGAGAGGCCATGAGGATGGGGAGACCGAACCCAGGACAATAGAGGACTTTTGAGCCCTTTCTAATCAATCCAAAGTGAGGGATGACCCTTCCCTTCTCAAGATCTCAAGGAACAGGTGTTTTGTGATCATTGTGGAGAGGACGGACACACCTGGCCAGGCTGCACTCTCCCAGAGAACTTGCGAAAGGTCACCTCCCAGTTGTTAAACCTGGTTTGTCAGAGTAACATAAGGCCTTAGACGGGATCAATAAAAAAAATCTTATTCCTCAAAAACTGCTGTGGGATAGACTGCCAAGCCAACTTCCCTGGACTGGTCTGAGGTGGTGGGCCCTTCTATGGAAACCACTGTGACTGTGAATGGTATCGCTGCTAGAGCGGTGTTAGATAGTGGGTCACAAGTGACTACTGTATTTCAAGACTGTATAACCAACACTTATCTGATGTCCCACTGCAGCCCCTTGAAGGCCTACATGTGTGGGGGCAGAGTGAAAAATCCTACCCCTATCTAGGATATGTCCAGCTCTGGTTATCTTTCCCTACAGCTGTAGCAGGTGTAGATGAGCAAGTGGAGACCTTGGCTCTGGTGTGCCCACCCACGGGACTGTATGATTGTGTTCCCTTACTAATTGGTACCAACGCCCACATGTTCAGGCAGTTGGCTCAACTGTGTCAAGAGAAGCAAGCCAAGCAAACCGGACAGACCTTGTGCATTCCAGCTTTGGTAAAGCAAGCCTATGAGTTGAGGAGGCAGAGTAAGGAAATGGAGAAAGATGAACCTGTGGGGATAGTGTGGAAGAAAGATCCTGATTCTTTGGTGCTACCTCCCAACGCTCAATACACTATCCAGGGTGAAGTGTGCCTCAAGACAGATGTGAAGAAACAAGATCCTCATTCTCGACACCCCTGAAGAAGGAAAGCTGCCCGAGGGACTTTAGGTCAAGCCCAGCATCTTACCAGCCCGAGCTCATGCCTATGCCTGACGGGTGGTGGTACAAGTTCTGAATATGTCTGATCGAAAAATTTGAGTGAACCAGAGGTGTACTCTAGCCACTGTGTATTGTGCGGACACTGCTATGCTGCCCAGCAAGAAGTGCCCTGTCGAAAGTAATGAAGTGACTCCTGACCAGTCTAATTTCGGGGAGTCTCCCCTACCTGCAGAATGGAAAACCAAGATCAGCCAGAAGCTGTCCCAGAGGAACCAAGTATTTTCTTTGAAGGAATGGGATGTAGGCTGTGTCACCGGGGCTGAACATCACATTCGACTCCATGATGATCGGCCATTCAGAGAGAGATCCCGTCACCTTGCTCCACCTGATATAGATGATGTACAGAGGTATCTTCAAGAGATAATAATAATAATAATAAACTTTATTTGTTAAGTGCAATTCAAAAACCAAAGCGCTGTACAATAATAAAAGCATAAAGAAGAACAACAAAAATAAAAGATCAAAAATTCCAACATTTTATAAAAATACAACATTATACTGCATAGTCACTAAATGCCTGCAGAAAAAGGAATGTTTTCAAGGCAGGTTTGAAGCTCTCCATGGTCCTGCACTCTCGAATCTAACAAGGTAGAGAATTCCACAGGGTGGGGGCTCCGTACATAAATGCATGAGCCCCAGATGTTTTAAGTCATAATCTGGGAATCTCTAACAACCCCTCATCAGCTGAGTGGAGGGGACAGCTGGGGCAGTGAGGATTCAGCAGTTCTTGCAGATAGCTCGGACCCTGTCCGTGCAGGGCCTTATGGGTCAGAAGTCGGACCTTGAAGGAGATCCACCACTGAACTGGCAGACAGTGCAGTTCGCACAGCATGGGAGTAATATAAAGAGATGTTGGCCACAGGGATCATCCAAGAATCGAGAAGTCCCTATGCTTCTCCGATTGTGGTAGTACGCAAAAAGAACGGGTTAGTGAGGATGTGTGTGGATTACCAGACTTTGAACCAAAGGATCAGTACACCATGCCCCGCATCCAGGATGTCCTTGACTGCCTTAATGGGAGCCAGTGGTTTTCGGTGCTTAACCTATGGAGCGGGTATTATCAAATTCTGAGGGGCCCCCAGAGGAACATAGGAAAACAGCATTCATTTGCCCTATGGGATTCTATGAGTTCCTATGTATGCCTCAAGGTATTTCAGGTGTGCCCGCCACTTTCCAGCGGCTGATGGAACGAGCTGTGGGGGACAAGAACTTGCTAGAGTGCCTCATGTACCTGGATAATGTCATCATATTTGGGCAAACTTTAGAAGGCTCGTTTGTTTAAGGTCCTTGATTGCTTGGAGGATTTCGGATTGAAACTGTCTATAGATAAATGTCAATTCTTTCAAATGTCTGTAAAGTATGTTGGACATATAGTATTCACTGATGGAGTTCAGACAGACCCCAGCAAAGTAGAGTCTCTGACCACCTGGCCTCAGCTGAATAATTTAAGAGTTGCAACGATTCTTGGGGTTCTGTGGCTATTATCACCGGTTTATAAAAGACTATTCCAAAGTTATCCACCCTTTGCTCAGTCTCATTCAGGGCTATCCTCCCACCAACAGAAAGTATAAGAAAAGCTCCATCAAGGAGGAAGACAAGGTCTGCTTCAGGACAAATGAACCTTTTGGGGCCCGGTGGACACCCGAGTGTGAGGTTGCTTTTTAGGAAATTATTCATCAACTAACTCATGTACAGTGCTTGCATATGTTGACCCCACTAAACCCTATGTACTGCACATGGAAGCTAGTCTAAAAGGATTGGGAGCTGTTCTGTATCAAGAGTATGAAGAAGGCCAGCACCCAGTGGCATTCGCTAGTCGAAGCTTAACGCCATCTGAATGAAATTACCCAGTACACAAACCTGAATTTCTTGCTCTCAAATGGGCTGTGGTGGACCAGTTTCATGAATATCTTTATGGGGCCAAGATCTTAATCAAGACTGACAATAATCCACTTACCTACGTTCACACCTCAGCCAAAGTAGATGCCACCGGACATCAATGGTTATCTGCCTTCTCCATATATGACTACACAGTGGAGTACTGGCCCGGTCTAAATCACATCGATGCAGAAGCTCTCTCAAGAAGACCAAACTCCAGTGAGAACTGGGTGAAACTGTCTGAACAGTCAATCAAAGCCTTGTGTCAAAAATTCAATAAAGATGAACACCCTTCTTCTGAAACTGTTGATTGTCTAGTGGACTTCCTGGGGCCTCCAGAAACCTGCATCCCTGTAGTCTACTGCCACTTTGCAGCTCTAGACATTAGTGCATTACCCCAGCTTGACAATAAAAATATACAGTGGGCTCAAACCCAAGATCCTATGATTAGACCTGTGCTGGATGCCTTGCATGCTGGTAAAGATGTGCTTAAATTTCATTCTTCTGACCCACGGACTGCACTATTGCTTAGAGAAGGTCCCAGACTTAAGTTACGTAATCAGCTTCTGTATCGGGAGACAGTAAATCATCAAAGCCAATTGGATAATCAGCAGTTGGTACTGCTCACAACCTTCAAACATTTAGTTCTTTGGACCCTTCATAATCAAATGGGACATTTAGGTTGTGATCGGACCCTTGACTTGGTCCATTTCCGATTCTACTGGCCAAAGATGGGAGCTGATGTTGAGGCCCATATTCGAACGTGCAGTCACTGCCTTCAAAGAAAAGCCCCACCTCAAAGTGCTGCCCTACTAGTCAATATTTCCATGGAGCTGGTATGTATCGACTTTTTGTGCCTTGAGCCTGATCAAAAGAACATTGGGAATGTGCTGGTGGTTACAGATCATTTCACAAGGTATGCCCAAGCCTACCCCAGCAAAGATCAGAAAGTATCCACAGTGGCCAAGGTTCTGGTAGAGAAATTCTTCATCCATTATGGTGCAACTTAGAAAATTCATTCTGATCAGGGGAGAGACTTTGAAAGCCAGCTGATAAAAGAAATGCTTTCTTTGTGGGGAGTGAGAAAGTCCAGAACTACTCCTTACCACCCTCAAGGGGACCCACAACTTGAATGATTCTACAGGACAGTCCTTGACATATTGGGTACACTTCACCCTAAAGACAAGCTCAAGTGGAGTCAACAGATCAGTACCCTGGTACATGCCTATAATTGCACCAAAAGTGATGCTACTGGGTTTTCCCCTTACCGTCTGATGTTTGGCCGGGAAGCCCAGTTGCCTGTGGACATCTGCTTTGGGGTGTCCCCGGATGGAGTTCGAGCTGAAAATGACTTGCAATATGTACAGAAGTTAAAGGCCCAGCTGAATCACGCCTACCAACTGGCACAAACTATGGCGGCCAAAAGAAATCTTGCAAACAAAGAGAGACATGACAAGCGTGTGAAGGCTCAGGAGTTGTTACCTGGAGACCGGGTACTGTTGCCCAATTTGGGACTGCAAGCAAAGCATAAAATTGCCAATAGGTGGCATCATCTTCCATATAGCATAGTCAGTAAACTGGGTGACCTGCCAGTATATAAAGTACGTCCTGAGAATGATCCTCGAGCCATCAAGACCATACATAGAAACCACCTGCTGCCTATTGGTCAAGTAATTATTGATTCTGAACCTTCAGATACTGCCCCTCCCAGGCCCCTGACTAGAGCTGCTGCCAAAAAGAGAGAGTCTGCCTTCCCCAGCTGTCAAGGACTCCCGGCCTTCCCCCAGGCAGGCCCAAAGTGACATTGATTGCCAGTCTGAGTCTGATGACAGTGAGAATGAAACACTGTATTATCCATCTTATGAACTGAGTCAATTATTCCGAGTTAACCCTATGTGCAATTATGGAGATGAAGCTGGACCTTCAGAACTGTCTAACCCTCCAGTCTCCTCCTGAAAGCCTATGCCCCCTGAAAGTGAGGTGCAAAGTATAACGTCTGAGGTAGCTGATTCTTTGTGTCTGGTTGAACTGTTTGAACTATCAGAAAAATAAGCTATTACTGAACGTGATCCTGGTGACATACCAGAGACTGATGAACTGTGAGAACCGGATGATTCCAACCCTGCTGTGATAAATGGTAATGGTGAAACCAGTGATATTGAAAGTATCAGTCAAGTGTTACAAGATTTAAATACTATAGAATTTTCCCTGGATGATAAATCTGCACCTGCTACAGAATCCAGTGATGAGCACATTATTGTGGGAACAGAATCTACTGAGCAAAGAGCAGACAGTGTTCCGAATTTGGAACCCTCAACCAGTGCAGAGGTACCCCTCCCCACAGGAGACGAATCTAACACAAGTGTTGAAACTCCAGAGCCTGTGTCTGTTCCTCCACAAAAGTCTGGAAGAGCTACTGGATCAGTGATACATCTCAGTTATGATTCCCCTGGGAGGCCTGGGGACCTCCTCCTACATGTTGCCCAAAAAAGAGTTTATATCTCTGAAAGCTCACTTCCCAAACTGAGTTTCTCTGCCACATCTAAGTTAATTGTCCACCCTTCAAAACATGGTGCCCCTGACCCATCTAGTCCCAATGTAGCTGATAGGGATGGGCCCCCATCTATGTTATTTAGAGTACCGGAAACAGTACAATCCTGAATGAGTAAAGTAATGTTATCTGTTGAATCATAGTGAAGTCATGTATATGTATGTCAAATGCATAAATGCTGTTATGACAGAGTATAGAATATATCATGAATAAGTATAGTAATATTATAAGCTTACATTTACTGATGCATCAGCTTTATTTTTGTATGGTATACCAATGAAACATATATGTCTTGTGTAGTGTAATGTCTTGTACATAATGTTATAGTAAGAATAGACTTGATGGGGATGCCAAGTTCTTCCAGGCAGGGAAGGGTATAACCCCCCTACAAAAGGGGGTTCCTAAAATGTCTTCCTGGCCTTGCCTAATGCCCACTGCCAGGCTGGTGTCCTGTGTCTAAAACAGTTTGAATATGCCTGCATGAGAGTGCCCTGTTAGCCTTCGTGCCTATCTCTTTAAGAGCTATCTCTTTTGTAGGCTATAATTAATCTGGGTGGGGGCCAAGTGGTTTCAGACTCGAGTCCCACCCGGGCTGTGGTACAGCTACTCCATTCTGCCATTGCTACGTGAGCAGAGGGAGGCCTTTTAGGATCTGTGATTGTTTGCTGTTTATCTGCTTTAATAATAATAAAATAGAAGTTTGTCTAACCTGCCTTCCTTTGCAGCATAGACTGTTTCACTTAGAGCCACCATGTTGGTTCTGGACCGCCAATTTAGACCAGTCAGTACCTCGGGGGATCCTAAAATGGAGAGTGTCCCCAGAAGTCTTGTGGGACTGAATTTCTGTAGGACTTGTAGTTTTTACTGTTTGGCGCCTAAATGGACCTAGAGGGGGAGCCATTTCTGTGACAGACAGATGGATCAACCAACTGAACCTTTCGGATCACTGGGAAATCCCAGAGCTGCCTGCAACAGTGTGTCAGTCAGGAGTTGGAGTTTGGAGAGTGAACAGCTCGAGCAATTCGAGCAGTTGCTCCTGCATAGTAGTGCATGGATTTGGCGGGAAGGCTGTGTCTGACCTGCCTGCTACCATCTTCCCATGTGAAGAAGTCTGCACATTAAATCGGACTATATCTGAATGCTGTTTATGGAGACCTGAATCCAGAATTGAGAGAGAGTGAATTTCACCTGGTGTGGACCGAAGACTTGCTCCTGGAGCGATCGGCCTGTCAGGAACTCGGAGAGAACCGCAGAGCGAACGGTTTGCACAGAAACCCTGCCTATTCGCAGCTGGACTTCATCCGAACTGTGGTATCTTGTTTTGCCTATAATTGTGCTGAATGTGCTATGTGGGTCAACATTACAGTCCTTGAATCCCAGCTGGAGCTCGACTTCAAGCGCATCGAAGACTGGTTCAATTCTCATAAACTTGTCCTGAACCACAGCAAGACTAAAGCCATGTCCTTCTGTAACCGATGGAGCAAGCACATCTCTCTGTCCCTCACCATCAAGAACCACGCTGGGAACCCACTCGAACATGTCAAGGAGTTCAAGTACCTTGGTATTACCCTGGATAGTACCCTCTCCTACACTCGGCATATTGACACTGTTGCCAAGACAGCCAATATACGGATTGGACTACTACACAAACACAAGCACTGTATGCCTGTGGATGCCCTTAAACTAGCCATCTACAGCTCTGTCACCTCTATCATTGACTACGGCCTTACCATCTATGGCTCTGCCTCAACAAGTGCCCTCCGAAGGATCTCAGTTTCTCTCAACAAAGCCTGTAGACTACTAATGGGTGAGGCCCAACAAACTCACACCTGTGACCTCTATGCACAGGCCAGCTGGCTACCCCTACTCAGCAAAATACAATACCAGACCTGCTTACTTACCAAAAAGATTCTCCTCAGTCTCATGCCACCTGGTGTTAGCTCACTCCTTACTACCTACAGTGGCATTCAACAAACACGTGGTGCCCAATCTCTAACCTTTCAGGTTCCCAGATGTCATACCTCTATGGGTCAGTGGTCCTTTATCTATAGAGCCGCTCAATGGTTCAATTCCCTCAATAAAGAAGCACTTTCCTCTACTACACTTGGACCCTTCAAAAGGAATTTCAAACTTTACCTTACCTCTACCACTCAATGTGACTGCTTCTCTGAACAGAGATCTCTCTAAACACCTCCCAGCTCACTCATGTCTCACAGCCCGCCCTTTCCCAGTCTCATTCCCTCTGGCACCGAGCCTTCCTTGTGACTCCTTTCCTGCTTGGCATCTCCACTGGTACAAGACAATTTCCACCACCATCAGACAGTGGCCCATTAGCCTGCCAACTTCCTCTCCTGGTCGCATGCCTGCAATACTAACTGCCTATGGTGCCCTCTGTCTCTTATTGTTACCACAGCCAGCTGCCTACTCAAGCTGCTTGTTATATGAATATTATCTCAAAGTATGTTACAACTGAGTATCTTTATTTTTTCTTTTAGCTGTTTTGGTTGTTTATTGTGCATTCTTTTACTACCTCTGTATGTATGTTGACCCTCATCCTTTGATGTGGAACCTTTGTAAATGAGCAGTTTCTGCTCAAAGGTATTTGTAATCCGAGATTTTAATAAATAAAAAAAAAAAATGTGGTTCCCCACCATCGAATGTGTTATGCTGGCTGTAAGCTGCTCCAGCACTTAAATGAACTTAATCCGAACTAGCAGTAAACCAACCCTCCAGGTGGAGGCACTCGTTCACCGAGCTCTGGCCCCTCAACCGGTGCCTAATCACGCAGGCAGGGGTAGTAGCCCTTGGGATAGCAGCACCTAGGGGTTACATTAGAAAAGTTTTTTTCCCTAAAACATCAGGCAAAATGTAAATATGTATGTGTGTGTGTGTATATATATATATATTCATGGCAAAAAACTCAGTTTAATGCATCAGTTAGGGATGTTCCACAGAGACAAAAGTGAGAAATTCGATGTTGGGGTTCCACCCCCTTGCACCCCACCCCACCCGCCCCCACCAACAGGCATCGGGTGTTGCGTTGAGTCATCGGTCCTCTCACCCCATTCTCCTATACTGCACCACCTCAGCTTGTTTACACATGGGATGGTGTGAGAGTTAGGACCGATGACCCCAGTGCACACCCCAAGCCTGGTGGTGGGGTGGCTGCAAGGGGTGGGAACCCTAATATCCATCCCCCCGCTTTGTCACTGTGAAACAACCTAACTGATGCATTAAACTGAGTTTTTTGCCATGAATTTCCTTCTTTGAGAATGTGCACTATAAATATTGAAGTAACGCAAAGCAAACTCAAGCGCCAAATGCTACTTGCACATGATGGCCTTAATGGCGATAATGCAAGCGGTAATAGAAACACAAGCACAAACGTTAATGAAAACAGAAATGCAAACGCAAGCGTATACGAAACGCAAACTGTAACACGCACGATCACGGTAACGTAATTGGAAACGCAGACATTTATGGTAACAGCAATGATGACGCCAAAGGAAACACAAAAAGAAATGCAAATGGAAATGCACACGGTGACACAAAAGGAAATGCAAACAAAAACAGTAATGGAAATGCAAATGTTAGTAATGCAAATGCAAGTGCAAACAAAAACGCAAAGGGTAACGCACACGGTGGTGTAGACGGGAACGCTAACGCAAACGGTAACGGAAATGTAAGTGGAGTCGATAACTGTAACAGTAACGAAAATGCACAGCCTTTTTTTCCCCAAAAGCTGTATAGAGAAACACAGTGAATAAAAAGAATGTATGCATAATAATGGGCCTTGGAACAGAAAATGAACACTTGGAATACTAAATTGCTTATATCACAGGAACCATATGACATAGAAAAAAAATTAAAATTTCATGTAATTTATGACTTTCTTGGCTAGTTCTGTACTTAGCCCTGTAGCAGGGGGCTAAGGTTTTTTCTGACGAAAAGTCCTTATCTCAAAACATTTCCAAGATACGGGCCCCGAAAGGCTTGGCGGACGCCGTAATGTTATCCTATGGGAAAAATCATCAGCTTTGAAGTACCATAACTTTGCAGCCCTGTAATATTTTGTCAACAAACCATGAAAAGGCACATCTGTGGGGCCTTGGCTGTCTTCCCTTCAAATTTCAGCCCAAAAGACTAAACCGTTCTTTGGCAGCAGGGTGGCAAAGATTTCCTATTCTTTTGGGCATAGTGTCGTAAAGTAGGGTTGCAAATCACAACACTTTCACAAAATAAAATCATGAAAGTGTTGCAAGTGCGACACTACAGTTTGCAAAAATTTTAAAAACATATTTCTGGGGTGTTTAACCCCCCAAAAAAGACATGGCTAGCATCCTGAGGGCTTGACTAGGTGAACACAAAAAGAATTGTGTCCCTAGAAGGTCCCAATTTTAAATGCCAAGCATTTCTGTGACCGGTAACTGAAAACAAAATGGCAGATTTGTGACACTACAGGGGTCATTTGAGACACTAAAAACTGCATTTGCGACACTGTCAAACTATTTGTTAACTTTTCCTGTTGACTATCATGCGCGTTGGGGTCGTCGGTCCTAACTCTCACCCCATTCTCCTATACCTCTGCTTCTTTACACATGTGATGGGGTGACAGTTAGGGCCGACGACCCCAATACGTACCCCGATGTCGGTTGGGGGTCCAAGGGGGGCTTTCAACCTTAACACCGGATTTCCTCACTTTTGTCACTGTGGAACAACCCTAACTGATGCATTAAACAAAGTTTTTTGCCTCTACTTTCCCTTCTTTTGGAGAATGAGGACGATAGATAGTGAATGTAATGCGGTGGCGGGATCTCGGGGCCCGTGATGTCTTGTCACATAGTAAGAGGAACAGCAACACAAATGCAAGTGGCAACAGTTACGCACATGGTAAAGCAAATGTAAATGGCAAAGCAAACGTTAATAGAAACGCAAGTGCAAAGTGATGCCGAAGTGAACAGTGACGCAAAGGGACATGCAAGCATATACGAAGGAAATGCAACTAATGCGTACGATGCATAGTATGGGTGCCGATATTTTAAATGCAAAAGTTAAGTGTTACAGCAAAAAGAAGCGCCAAAAGGGAACAGAAGCAGGAAATCCGAATGCAAGAATGCGTATGTAAGCATAAACCGTTACCGCATAGTCCGCGGTTCCGCAATTGTAAATGTAAATGGTAAGAGTAACAGCAACAGTAATGCCAAAGGAAACAGAAATGGAAATGAAAACGCAAGTGCGTATGGAAACGCAAACTGTAATGTGCACGGTCATGGTAACGTGATTGGAAACACTAATGGTAACGGTAACAGCGACAATGACACAAAATGAAAGACACACGCAAATGGAAGGTCGACTGCAAACACAAATGGCAATGCACAGGCTGATACAAAAAAACCCTGAAGACATAAACAGTAATGGAAACGCAAATGGTAACAGTAACGCAAATGAAAATGAAAACCATTACGCACACGGTGGCATACATGGGAACAGTGACGCGAACGGTAACAGAAACGCAACTGGAAATGCTAACTGGCACAGTACTGAAAGGTCACACCCTTCTTTTCCGCAAAAACTGCACTGAAAAAGACGGTGACTACAAAGAATGTATGCATAATAATGGGCCTCGGAGCAGAAAAGGAGGACTTGGAATACTAAATTGCTTATATCTCAGGAACCGTATGACGTAGGAAAACAATTTGCATTTAATATGAATTATGACATTCCTGGCTAGTTTTGTACTTAGCCCCCAAGTGGGGGGACTAAGCAATTTTCTGATGAAAAGTCCTTTATCTTGCATAGTTTCCGAGATACAGGCCCGAAAGGCGCGACGAACGCCGTAATGTTATCCTATAGGAAAAAGCATCAACTTCAGAGTGCCGTAACTTTGCAGCCCTCCAATATTTTTTTCACCAAACCACCAAAAGGCACATCTGTGACATGTTGGCTGTCTTCCCTCCAAATTTCAGCCCAACAGACCAAACCGTTCTTTTGCAGCAGGGTGGCAAAAAATTCCTGTTATTTTGGGCATAGTGTCACAAAATAGTGTTGCAAATCACGACACTTGCGCAAATGAAATCACGAAAGTGTCGTGAATACAACACTACTTTGCAACAATACTTTTTCCAGAAATTTGAAAAACTTATTTCTGGGGTGTTTAACCCCAAAATAAAGACATGGCTAGCATCTTGAGGGTCCGACTAGGTGAACACAGACAAAAATTGTGTTCCTAGAGGGTCCCAATTTTAAATGCCAAGCATTTTCCTGATTACCAACCGAAAACAAAATGGCAGATTTGCAACACTACTAGGGCCATTTGCGACACTAAAAAGTGCATTTGCGACACTGTCAAACTTTTTGTTAACTTTTCCCATTGACTTATAATGGAACTTGTTTTTTGAATAACCTTTGAACCATTTAATATTTTTTCACGAAATCTCCAAAAGGCACATCGGGGATCCCGGCCGCATGTTCTCTGAAGTTTTCAGACTGGTCATGCAAACCATGCGACCTGTAGGCACGAGCAAAGAATTCACCAAAAACCGTAAACGCGCGCACAGATCTCAAATAATAACTCCACAGCCATACATCCAACCACTACAAAAGTTTGCAGATTCCAAGATGCATAGTTATTGATCGTGCATTCCAAATTTCAGGCAAATCCGTTGAACGGTGGCAAAGTTATTAAGGTGCAAAGTTTGACCCTTTAACCTTAAAAGGGTTACTTAACCCTAACTATGGTAGCACTACCGTGCTACCATTTATATATATATATATATATATATATATATATATATATATATATATACAGTAGGGAGGCAGAGCTGAATCAGGTGTGGAGTCAGTGCTTTGGCTTCTCAGAAGGAACTAGAAGGGGGACAGGATCAGATCTACAGTACAGTAGCTTCTTGTTTTACATTGTTTTTCGTGGATTCTGCTTGGTAGAATGTTATTTCTTTTCTTTCTTACTACTAAGGGGCTAGCAGGGTATTGTTTGGGGCTGTTGGAATTTTGAAACCTGTTTTGGTAGCTATAAGTGGGGTCATTTGTTTGGTTCACTGTGTGGCAGGCTGCATTTATAGAGGCCTATTCTTCTGTTTTAAAACATAACTGGTGTAATTTAACTGGGTCTGTTTCTTTGAATTGGAGACCTATATCTTCTAATTCCAAGCCTATTTTGAGGAGTTGTTGGTGAAGCTGTTTGAATTGGAGTTCTGTTTCTTTGGGTAGCAAACCTATTTTGGGGGCTTTGAGTAGAATTGTGATTCATTGCTGCTGGCTTCACTAGCTGCAAAGTTGAGTGCACTGTGGGGGAAGGGTGCTAATGGTCTGACCAGAGGCCTCAGCTACCTGATTGTTTCTGGAAGACTTGGGCTGGTCCCACCCACCCCCGGTCCATTATTTCTTTTATACTAGGGGTTCTGACATCACTTCCTCAAACAGGCTAAGAATATGCACCTTTCATAGCAAAAGCAGACATCCAGGAAAGGAACAGAAGCAAGTGAAGAGGAGACTGCTCTCTCAGTGGAAGGGAAGTAAATGCAAATCTAGGAGCTTTCATTATTACTACTTCGCATTGATATTGCATTGGGAAAAGGAGGAGTAGGAGTTTGAAGAAGATTGTGCAATGGCTGCTTAAAGTCTGTTTTTGAGTGTGGATAGGAAGGATAGGAATATAAAAAGCAGTTGCTCAATATATCTAAATGTGTGCAACAAAGGAGGTAAGGGAAATAAAGAAAATGTTTTGCACTGATAGAGGGGGGAGGGGGAGACTTGGGGAGTGTTGGTATCCTGCATCTGGAAGGGTGGGGGGTTGCTGGTGGGCAACGACAGCAATGGGTAGGGTGGTAGGCTGCAACAACTGCGGTGCACCAATCTTTCTAAACATTGCCTGGAGTGTGGGAGGATGTTTAGTGTGCAACCACATAGAAAAACTTAGAAAGGAGATTGAGGGTCTGCAGGAGGAACTAAGACAGGCAAGGCAGACTGGGGGTGGGTTTAGACCAATACTGGCGGGAGGAAGAAGGGGAGATGAGGGAGGCGATTTAAGCCAACAGTGGAGAGGAGAGGGTCAGAAGAAGGGAAGCAGAGACAAAGAGACCCAGGCCAGGAAGAACGATTGCCGGGGAATCCAGGTCAGGAGACAAAAGACAAATGGAAGGAGGAAATAGGGACTTGTGAGGGGAGGCGAAGAAGTGGCAAAAGTCATGAAGTGGAAAGGAGAGGACAGGTTACTATGAAGAGAGAGGAAGTGGGCATTTGTGAAGGGTCTTCAGAAAACAGCTGTTCACCGCTAGAGGGGAAGAAGGTGGAGGAGGGAAATTATGAAATTAGAGGAGTAATTGATAAATGCCTGGACCAAACTGGAGCGGGGGGAAGTTCTGCTAGGAGAATTGCAACAGGGTAAAAGGGAAATAATGCAGCAGGAAGAAGAGGAGCTGGAAATGAGAGAGGGAGATGAATGGAAGCAAGCAGGGAGTAAGAGGGGTGGAATCTTAGTGCTGGGGGACTCAATACTAAGAGGAGTTAGGTGGGGTAGCAAGGGGGAGAGGCATAGTCGCATTTGGGTGGAGGCCATGCCAGGAATGACAGCGGAAAGGGTGGGACAGTCTGTTCTGAAATATGCTAGAAGGGGTAGGGACAAGCCTCATTTAATTATTCATCTTGGGACAAACGGCCTGGCTGACAAGATAGTAGATACAGTCCAGAGGAGGTTTGAGGAACTAGCACAATTATGTGAGGCGGGAAGATCAGTAACTTTTCGAGATACTTCCAGTGCCAAAAGCAAGCACAACAAGGAAGCTGAGAATAGAGAATTTAACAGATGACTAAGAACCTGGTGTTGTGCTAAAGGGTATGGGCTGTTGGGGGGTGGGGAGGGACCTGGGAGGACAGTAGTCTCAATGCCAAGGACAGACTACACTTGAGTGAGGAGGGAAAGAAAGTGTTGAAACAGAGGATGGAAGAGTATAGAGGAAGTTGGGAATTTAAACTAGGAGTGGGGGTGGCAGTTGGGGAAGAGATATGCAGAGACCACAGGTTGGAAATCATATGAGCTTACCCCCATAACAGTGACAAAGGACAAATGGCAAGTACTGTTGGTGATGCTAGGAAAGGAGGGCAGGATGGGGGGGGGGGAGGGGGGGAAGGTGGTTACCCTTAATGCTAGGAGCCTTGGGAGGAAAACTGCAGAGTTACAGGTGCTCATGGCAGAGGGAGAGGTGGACATTGCAGCCATCATGGAAACATCGACCACCCAATACAATGACTGGGACCTGTCTGTACCAGGGTACAGGTTATTTCGTAGGGACAGGGTGATTGGGAAAGGAGGGGCAGTGGCACTATATGTGAAGGAAGGACTGAAGTGTGTAAGGGAGGAAGGGGAGGAGGGTAGTACGGAGTCACTTTGGGTGCAAATCCAGGATTCCAAGAATAGGATTCTTAGAATACGAGTGGTGTACAGGCCACCATCTCAGACGGAGGAGTTAGACAGGGAATTTGCGGGACAGATCAGAAGGACCTGTGAGAAGGGTAGTGTGGTGATTGTGGGGGACTTCAACATGCCAAGAGTGGACTGGAGCATCCCAACAACCAGGAACAGAAGGGAGCAGGCACTGCTGGATGCCTTCCAGGACAGCTTCCTGCTGCAAATGGTCAGTGAACCAACCAGGTTAGGGAATACCCTTGACCTTGTGCTGGCAAATGGGGACATTGTGAGAGAACTTACAGTGGAGGAACCGCTGTCAGGGAGTGATCACCACTCAGTATGGCTCACATTGGATATGGGCAAGGAAGGAGTGGAATCTGGCACAAGAGTGCTGGACTTCAGGATGGCCGACTTTGGGAGGATTGGGGAAGTGGTAAAAGGGTACCTGGCCAGAATTCAATCTAGTATGGATACTAACCAGAGGTGGGAGCTCATAAAGCTGGGGATAGTGGGAGCAGCAAAACCTGCTGCAAAGCCCAGAGCAAGAAGGCTAGGGCTAAGAAACCAAGCTGGTTGAGCAAGGAGGTCATGGAAAGGTAAGGAGGAAAAGAGCTGCCGTTAGGAAGTACAAGAAAACAGTGAGGGGAAGACAGAGAAGTACTGACAGAATCGAAGGAGGTGACAAGGGCAGTAGGGAGCCAAAGCATCTACGACTCAGGCTGGCAAAAGGCATTAAGAAGGGGGAGAAGGACTTCTTTAAGTACATCAGGGAGAAAAGGAGCTGTAAGGACCACATAGTAAGGATTAGGAAGGAGGGAGCTGGGTGGAAGCAGGGTGCGATAAGGCGGAAGCACTAAATGAGTACTTCTGCTCAGTATTTACTAAAGAGAAGATGGGGGTGACACCCAAGGTAGGAGAAATGGCAGAAGCAGGGGGGGGAAGTAGTGACAGATGGGGAAATCATGGAGGGCAGAGTTCGAGAGGGTTTGAAGGTACTGAGGGTGGACAAGGCGCCAGGCCTAGATGGCATCCACCCCAGGGTACTGAAGGAGCTGGCAGAGGTCCTTGCAGGACCTTTGGCAGACCTATTTAATGCCTCACTACATTCGGGGTGTGTACCTCAGGACTGGAGGATGGCTCATGTGGTGCCCCTCCACAAGAGTGGCCCCAAGGATGAACCGGGAAACTACAGACCAGTGAGCCTCACATCCATCGTGGGTAAGCTAATGGAGACTATCTTGAAGGAGAGGCTGGTGGCCCTCCTAGAGGCCAAAGGACTACAGGACAGCAGACAGCATGGCTTCATACGTGGCAGATTCTGCCAAACCAACCTGGTCGAGTTCTATGACTGGGTAACTAGGCAACTGGACAGGGGCCATGCAGTGAATGTCCTGTATCTGGACTTCAGTAAGGCATTCGACTCGGTGCCACATGGAAGGCTGGGAAGGAAGTTAGTAGGCACAGGGGCGGGTGCAAAGCTGGTGAGATGGGTAGGAAACTGGCTGCAGGGAAGGCAACAGAGGGTGGTGGTGGGTGGGGAGCTCTCACACCCAAGGGCAGTAACGAGCGGTGTCCCACAAGGCTCAGTGTTGGGACCAGTGTTGTTTGGGATATTCATTGCAGACATATCATGGGACATCAAGAGCAAGATCAGTCTGTTTGCTGATGATACCAAGGTTGGAGCGGTGGTGGATGACCTAGGGGATGGCAGGGGTTGCAGGATGATCTGGCAAAGCTTGAAACCTGGTCAGACACCTGGCAACTGGGCTTTAATGCCAAAAAGTGCAAGGTGCTGCATTTTGGGATGAAGAACCCAAGGAGGAGTTACCAGCTAGGGGAAGTACAGCTAGCCCAGACAGAGGAGGAGAAGGATCTGGATGTGCTCATTACAGGGTCAATGAACAACTCAGCACAATGTAGGAAGGCAGCTGTAAAGGTCAACAAATTGCTGGGTTGTATTGCAAGGGGTATATCCTCGAGGAGGGAGGAGGTGATTCTGCCACTGTATAGGTCATTAGTTAGACCACACCTGGAGTACTGCGTGCAGTACTGGCGTCCGTATCTGAAGAGGGACATTAAGTTACTGGAGGGGGTGCAGCGCAGGGTGACAAAAGATGATCAAGGGCTGGGGAACTTATCATACGAGAGGAGGTTGAAGGAGTTGAACATGTACTCACTGGAGGAGAGGAGAGACAGGGGTGACATGATTGAAACCTTTAAATACATGAAAGGAATAAACAAGACAGGTACAGAGGGGCTGTTCAAAGTAAGGGAGGGGAGGGCCACCAGGGGCCATGATATGAGACTGGAGCGAGGAAGGTTCAGGAGGGAGATGAGGAGACACTTTTTTACAGAGAGGGTGGTGGCTGGGTGGAATGTGTTACCTGCAGAAGTGGTATGCAGTAGAACAGTGGACTGCTTCAAACGAAGATGGGACAGGACAAGGGGGAGGGTTAATGAAGGGGAAGGGTGGAAGGGAGGGGCAGCTGCAGAATAAGGGGTGCTAGCTGCACATTCGAGCAGACTTTATAGACCTCTAGGCCTTTATCTGCTGGCAAATTTTGTATGTTCGTATATGGGATATGCAATGGAAATGAGTGTGTAACACCCCCCCCCCCCCACAAATGGGGTTCCTGAAAGTCTTCCTTGGGTGATCCTAAATGCCCACTGCCAGGGTGCTGTTTTGTGTCTTAGCAGGTTTAAAAGTGTTTGCATGTGAGTACCCAGTTGGCCTCCATGCCTGTATCTTTAAGAGCTGCCTATTTTGCAGTTTATAATTAATCTGGGTGGGGACCGAGTGTTTCTAGGCTCGAGTCCTGCCCGGGCTGCAAGACAGCCGCTTTATTATGCCGTCAACAAATGTGCAGAGTGAGCCCTATGGGACTCTGATTGTTTGCTGATCATTTGTACTGAATATAAATTATATTGTAGTTTGTCTAGTCTGCTTTTCTTTGCAGCAAGGACATTTTTGTGTTGCTTGCATGCATATGCAAGAAACACATTGTGTCAGCTTCCTGCAAAGGCAAGTTATGGAGGTGTGTCAGTGCTGTGCCGAATGGCAGCAGTCAGTAGAGGAGCATGCTGTCAATCACAGCAGTTCATGAATATGCCACAATGCATAAAGAAATCTGGCCACGTCACCACATTCAGCTGTTTTTGGTGCATTACAAGCTACCAAAACAGCTGATTTAAATAGTATCCCCATGTAACCGGCTTCTCCATTAATCCTCCCCAATCCCTTCGAATCTGACGAAAAGCCACTGCCTGATGTTCAGTGTGCCTTCCTGGTGAAACATTTCAATAAATTAAAAAAAAAAGCCTAAGGGGTGCCCAGTCTCCCTGTCGGCATGACCTCCTCCTCCCCAGTTCATTTGCCGATGGGGTAGCCCAATCCCCGTCAGCATAATGCACCTCCCCCCACTTGTTGTGTACCGAGGGGGATGCCCAGTCTCCCTTCTTCTCATGTGTCCCCCCAACACACTGTATGGCCAACAGGGGTTCCCAATCCCCCCTTGACTCCACTGCCCCCCAAAACAAACTTCCATCTGCCACACTGGGAGCCCACCCCAGCATGGGAAAAGTCTCTTTGGCCAACAGGGGTGCCCAATCCCCTGTCGGCTCCACTGCCCCCCAAACAAACTTCCATCTGCCACGCTGGGAGCCCACCCCAGTGTGGCAAAAGTCTCCTTGGCCCACCGGGGTATCCAATCCCCCATCGGCTCCACTGTCCCCCTCCAAACAAACTTCCTGGTGCCACGCTGGGAGCCCACCCCAGTGTGGTAAAGGTCCCCCGTCATCTTTAAAAAAAAAAAACCTAGAAGAAAAAAAGGTCCCTCTTTGATTCTCTTGCCTCCCTCCCCAACCCGTGCCCACCCTCTGCGTACTCCACCTCCCCCACCCCCTCCTCCTCCCCATACTTACCTCCAGAGCATGACACGATGATCTTCTGTGGACCGGGAACACGTCTGCACTCTTCAAAGCCGACTGTGAACTGAAGAAATGCTGGTAAGCTGTATAATAGCATAAATAGGGTTTTTTTCAACTTTGGTGCATATCTTGGCCAGTTTTGGGATTTTGTTCACCAAATTTTCAACATGGGGTTCTTGGGATCCCACCTCACGAACTCAGTCACTTTCATTTTGTTATTTGGTCCCGGAAGGTGATTTCACAGTCACTGCACAGAACCACCTTTCGGGACTGATTAACAAAATGACAGTGTCAAAGTTCAAGAGGTGGTCCCCCAAAAACCCTATGTTGAAAATTTGGTGAAAAATTCCCAAAAATAGACTGTTTTACTGTGTGCATTCGCAGTTTCTCATTATGCTTCGTAGCTTTGAGCATTTCTAATATTTTCACTCCAGATTTTCAACATTACCATTTTACCACACCTCCTTATAAACAGTACAGCTGTCATTTTTCACATCTCCCCAGAAATGTGTTTTCGCACCTGTAGCGCACAATGGTGTGGTCGGCATGCAAAATCAATGTTTGGGACAGATTAAGAAAATCACAGCGACACTGTTCATGAGCAGAGGTCTTAAACTGGCTATGTTGAAAATTTGGTGACAAACGTCCATAAAATGACTGTGTTACGAGCGTGCATTGTGCAATTTCCATGCACCCTCGTAAGTTCACAAATTCGTAATATTTTCAGTCCAGATTTTCAACATTGGCATTTTTCCACACCTCCTTATGAACAGTACAGCTGTCACTTTTCACACCCTGGCCAAAATGTGTTTCGCACTTCCAGCGCAGAATAGCGCGGTCGCTGTGGGAAATCAGTGTTTGGAAAAGGTTAAGAAAATCACAGTGACACTGTTCATAAACGGATGTCCCAAAATGTCTATGTTGAAAATCTGCTGTAAAATATCCCCCAACTAATTACATTACGGGTGTGCGTTGCACAGTTTCTACACACACTCGTGACTTTACCAGTATTTTTATATTTTCACTCCAGATTTTCAACATTGCAATTTTTTACACCTCTTCATGAACAGTACAGGTGTCATTTTTCACATCCTGTTCGAAATGTGTTTTCACACCTGTGGTGCCAAGTGGCGCAGTCGCTATGTAAAATCACCTTTCGGATAACAAATTGATAGTGTCACTGTTCATGCGATGGGGTCACAAAAAGCCCATGTTGAAAACTTGGAGTAAAAATACCAAGAAATGCCCAGGGTGTTAGGGTTTTTGACTATAACGCCCTACCCTGTAGGGACTGACAGGCATCAGGGGTGTGACTTGAGATTGTCGACAGTAATGCTCATACCATTCCACCCCCACCCTGCAGCCAGTGGCAGGCATCGAGGTGTGCCTTGGACACTTTAGCCCCAGAGTTCACCCCATTCTGCTATACTGCACCCATTTCAGCGTATTTTCTTATGGAATGAGGTTAGTGTATAGCCCGAACACTCCAAAGCACACCTCGACACTTGTAAGTGTCTACAGGGTAAGGTGAGGTAAAATGTCACGACTGTTATGGGCGACGACCCAAAGGCACACCCCAATGCCTGTCCATCTCTGCAGGGTGGGGGTGGAGCTGGCGTCAGTTCAATACTTCACTGCCATTCCTATACTGCATCTGTCTAACTCCTGCACTTCCACTGCTAATGACAGCAAGCAGCACTTGGCATTGACAAATGCTTGTTGTTATGTGCAATCATATTGGTTCTGGACTGCCTATCTGCATCAATCCGAGCCTTTGGGGGCCTAAAATGGAGTTTTCCCAAGGGGCCTTGTGGGAGTAAAATTCTGTAGGAATGGTAGTTTTTACAGTTTAGCAATGTATCGAGAGGGGGAGCTCTAGCTGTGACCGATAGGTGGATCCGCGAATTGAACCTTTTGGATCAGAGGGAAAGACCCATGCTGCCAGCCACAGAGAGTCAGAGTAGAGTTAGAGTTGAAAGAGTGAACATCTCGAGAGATTCAGGCAGCTGCTCCTCTGTAGTGCTCAGGGGAAATTGGCAGGAAGGTTGTGTCTGGCCTACCCGCTACCATCTTCCCTAGTGAGGAAACTGTAGCCTTCAATAGTTCAGACTGTTCCGAAGAGTATTGCGATGGAATCACTGAATTGTGACTACATTTTGCCTGAAGAGGATCGAAGACTTGTGTTTACATGATCAGCCTGTCAGGACTTCCAAAATGACCGCAGAGCATACAGTTTGGGCAGAGACACTGTAAATTGCAGCTGGACTGTCATCTGAATCCGTGGTAATTCCCTACCTTTTACTATAAGAGTGCTGATTGTGGAGTGTGGGTCGCAGTTTGGTTCCCCACCTTGCCTAATGCGTCACGCTTGCTGGAAGCTGTATCCAGCATGTAAACGGACTGTATCGGAATTGTTCACCCGGTCTGGGCATTGCCAGCCTGGCCCAGACAATCACTCATGCTGCAGAGAAACAACCAACAAGAGACCCGCCAGGGATTCGGCTCCCTGCTCAACAACAACAGACAGAAACGACACCACGGTGCTCCGCGTGGGCCCTGCTTCTCCTGGCCATCCAGCTCTTCATCTGGAGGTCTCCATTTTGTCCATCCTGCATCCTGTACTGGGTAACATGAGTAAACAACAGGGTAGCTCCCTGCAACAAAGCTCAAATCAAAGTGTGTCAACTGATTTAATAATTGTTACTAATCTTTTCGGACTGAGCCATCCGGCTCCAGATTACATATTAAGGGTTAAAGTGCATGTTGTGTTTTCTTCCTTCCAAAGGGCCCTGACCAGCGGCAATGCCAGCCTACTCTGGGCAACACATCAGGCTAGCCTATAGCTCCAACTGGGTACCCAGAGTGTGTGTGACTGTATTACAGGGACCTTTGAGTGCATGCCTTATAACCTAAATCAATCAGATCTAGAATCAACCTCTAGATTACTGCCCTCCCTTGTTTACATCCCCCTAGTAAATCAGATCTAAATCTTTTTGCATCTAAATTGGTTGTGGTGTACCTCTGTGCTGAAAGCTCTGTGATATTGCTGTTTACTGTTACAGGCCTTGTTTGACAGGTCCCCAGGGCATTCCAACCAATCCAGCCCTGGTGGTAAGTGGTTATCAGGGGAAATTCACTGTATATTGCAAAATGTATTGGTGTGGGGCAGCTGCAAGCATAGTCAGACCACTAGGGGAGCCAGAGGGTGGTATCAGTGTCCCGGAAGGCTGTATCCAAGGCAGTCACATGGCCAACAACCCTGACCTCTGGGTGGAGGCACCCATTGACAGAGTCCAGGCCCCTCAACCTGCAGGCCACAGTGCAGGCAGGAGTATTATCCCTTGGGATAGCACCACCTAGGGGTTACATCTTGGAGGCACCGCTGGGATTTGCTCCCCCTAGTGACCACAGTTCTCAATGCATGGCTTTATCTGAACATTTGGGGGCAACTGGGTTCCTGTCTTCACCAAGAATCATGGAGGGTGTGTTCTCAGGGGCCATGCCAAAAGACTGGAAGACATAGAAAACTCATGCCCACTGGAGGTTGGAACAATGGGCCAGTATGGACACTTACAAGAGGTTAGAGCTAATGATGACACTTTGCGGGCTGGCTTTAAATGTAGCCCAAGAGGTACGGTTTTCAAACCCCAATGCTACTGTATCACAGCTGTTAGAGGCCTTGACTGGTGTTTTTGATCCGTGTGATGACATGAGCCATCTAATGTTGGCGTTTAGGGGTTTGAGGCAACAAAAAGGGGAATTGCTTTCTGCCTATCTCCATTGAGTGGAACATGTATTGATGAAGATTTCTGAGGGGGGGTGGACCCCGAGGATTTGGACCAAGTTACAATGGACCACGTGCTGACCTCGGTTGAAGACTCCAGCTTTGTGATGCTCCGACTCCATACGCAGCACATTCCCAGCGGGGTGCCCTCATTTGTGGACTTAATGCATATGAACCGGTGAGCTGAGCACCAGGCAGAGAGAGAGAGCAAGGAGGGGTCGATTAATGCATCCAAAGATGACACTGTGGAGAAGGCTGTGGTTAGCTCTGAACCTACTGACTCTGGAAAGAAAATAGCGGATGAAGATACTGACTGGACTGAGCAGTTTCAGAAGCTTGAGGACCAATTTGAGCAGCTGTGTATCATTGTAATGGCTATGTGCAAGACTCAGTGGAGGGGCCCGAAGCCATTAAGGGGGAAGATGGCTTCACCATTAGATGTTATCTTTTGCTATCATTGTGGATGGGAGGGACACGCTCAGGGACAGTGCCACTATCCTGAAGACCAAGAGAGTGTAAAGGGTCATCTAATCGGATTACTGGAATTCTTCTTGAGAGCCTGTTCTGGCCATAAAGTGTCTAAAGCCAACCCACCCAGGTTTCATGACCGAACACGAATGTAACTCTTCTATATGGAGGTCTGAGGAAAAGACCATGGTGTCCCTATTCCAGTACGGCTTAAGTTAGGTGATAGGATGGGGTCCTCAACTACATTGTTTAAAGTACAGGAAACTATTACCTGAATAAGTACAGTATTGTAGCTGAATCATAAGTACAATTGTGATTGAAATGATGGAACATATGTGTGCAAGTTGCTGCTGATATAACAGATGTATGTAATTGTCTGCATTTATTATCCTTTAGTAAGAAATGGCAAAGTAATAGGCTATGTTTAACTGATGCATCAGATTTATTTTCTTAATGTAAGACCATGGTCATAGTATGTATAATTTGTACAAGTAGCATATTCTTAATGGTAAGGTGATTATCTAAATACTCGTAGTGGCATAGACTTGATACGGACACCAAGTTCTTTCCAGGCAGGGAAGGGTGTAACACCCCTACAAATAGGGGTTCCTGAAAGTCTTCCTTGGGTGACTCTAAATGCCCATTGCCAGGGTGGTGTTCTGTGTCTCAGCAGGTTTAAAAGTGTTTGCATTTGTGCGCCCAGTTGGCCTCCATGCCTGTATCTTTAAGAGCTGCCTATTTTGTGGTTTATAATTAATCTGGGTGGGGACCTAGTGTTTTTAGGCTCGAGTCCTGCCAGGGCTGCAGGACAGCCACCGCATTTTGCTGACAACAAATGTGCAGAGGGAGCCCTATGGGACAGCCAAGAGGTTAGAGGAACGAGGTGTGAACAAGCTTGATACATCCAGCAGACCAGACCTGAGTTTGATTCTCACAACCTCCACTTGCATACTGTGTGACTCTGAGCAAGTCACTTAACCACCCAAGTGCTCACAGGTAGCCCCTGAAAACAGGCACTTGTGTCTAGTGGGCCTTACCCGGTTACCAAAGACTAAAATAAATAAAATAAATAAATCTGTACTGAATGGAAATTATATTGTAGTTTGTCTAATCTGCTTTTCTTTGCAGCATGGACATTTTTGTTATGTGCCACCATCTTGGTTCTGGACTGCCTATCTGCACCAGTCAGCACCTTTTGGGGCCTGAAATGGAGCTTGCCCCCAGGGGGCCTTGTGGGAGTAAAATTCTGTAGAAATGGTAGTTTTTACAGTTTGGCACCTAAATGTATCAAGAGGGGGAGCTCTAGCTGTGACCCATAGGTGGATCCGCAAATCTAACCTTTTGGATCAGAGGGAAAGACTCGTGCTGCCAGCCACAGAGAGTCAGAGTAGAGTTGGAGTTGAAAGCGTGAACAGCTCGAGAGATTCGAACAGCTGCTCGCGGGAACTGTAGCCTTCAATAGTTTGGACTGTTCTGAAGAGTATTGCGATGGAATCGCTGAATTGTGACTACATTTCTCCTGAAGAGGACCGAAGACTTGCGATGTGATGTGATCGGCCTGTCAGGACTTCCAAAACAATTGCAGAGTGTACAGTATGCGCAGAGACACTGTAGACTGCAACTGGACTGTCATCCGAATCTGTGGTAATTCTCTACCTATTACTATAAGTGTGCTGATTGTGGAGTGTGAGTCGCGATTTCGTTCCCCACCTTGCCTAATGCGTCTGGCTTGCTGGAAGCTGTATCCAGCACGTAAACGGACTGTATCCAAATTGTTCACCTGGTCTGAGCCTTGCCAACCTGGTCCAGACAATCACTCACGCCGCAGAGAAACAACCGGTGAGAGACCTGCCAGGGATTCGGCTCCCTGCTCAACAACAACAGCCAGGAACGATACCATGGTGCTTCATGTGGGCCCTGCTTCTCCTGGAGATCCAGCTCTATATCCGGAGGTCTCCATTTCATCCATCCTGCATCCTGCACTGCGTAGCATGAGTAAACACCAGGGTAGCTCCCTGCAACAAAGCTCAAATCAAAGTGTGTCAACTAATTTAATAATTGTTGCTAATCTTTTTGGATTGAGCCATCTGGCTCTAGATTACAAATTAAGGGTTACAGTGCATGTTGTGTTTTCTTCCTTCCAAAGGGCCCTGACCAGCGGCAACGCCAGCCTACCCCGAGCAACACTTCAGGCTAGCCTACAGCTCCAACTGGGTACCCAGAGTGTGTGTGACTGTATTACAGGGACCTTTGAGTGCATGCCTTATAACCGAGTCAATCAGATCTAGAATCAACCTCTAGATTACCGCCCATCCCTTGTTCACGTCCCCCTAATAAATCAGATCTAAATCTTTTTGCATCTAAACTGGTGGTGGTGTACCTCTGTGCTGAACGCTCTGTGATATTGCTGTTTACTGTTACAGGCTTTGTTTGACAGGGGGTCTCCAGGGCATTCCAACCAATCCAGCCCTGTTGGTAAGTGGTTACCGGGGAAAGTCACTGTATATTGCAAAGTGTAATGGTGTGGGGCAACTGCAAGCATAGTCAGACCACTAGGGGAGCCAGAGGGGGGGGTATCAGTGTCCCGGAGGGCTGTACCCAAGGCAGTCACGTTGCCAACAACCCTGTCCTCCGGATGGAGGCACCCGTTCAGAGAGTCCAGGCTCTTCAACCTGCAGGCTACAGTGCAGGCAGGGGTTGGATCCCTTGGGATAGTGCCACCTAGGGGTTACAAGTGGAATACATGATTTATCTGCACAAGAGCAGTTTGACCTTGGGTCACCTCACAAGTGGCGTAAGCCACAAGTGAGGTGGCCGAGGTCAAACTGCTCGAGTGTAGATAAATCATGTATTCCGAGAGTTTTCCATTGCATATTCTATTTATGCAATAGGGACAGAGTTTTTTGAGATGCTGTTTTATTAAGGTTTAGTAGGGTTTTACTTTTAACGTTTAAGAAATCAGTGGCATTATTTTGTGTACTCATGTTCAGTTGGGACTGGTTGCGATGGTCATTGGTGTGGTTGCTCTGCAGCCGATGTCCCGACATTCAGAGTGCAAGTTTTTTTTTCCCATTCAAATTTTATTAAAGTTTTCCAATACAGAGAATACATCCACAATGTGATATACATAATACAACCAGTATAAGTACAACTGTTGTGAAGATTCATTCTCTCCCTACCTTCCCTCCACCATCCCTCCCCCATATCCCCAGCACAGCATTATACCCCGGAACCACGATAACCTGTGAGATAGGAAGAACCTGCATTGGTCTGTAAAGAATATAGGGCTTGTATTGGACCCCAAATTCTGTTGAACTTCTGTAATTTATTTGGAGACTAGCAATGGTCCTCTCTGTTCTATAGAGTGCAAGTTGTTTATTGGGTCTTTCAGTGTGTGGGAGGGCCAGAGACTTATGCAAACATGGCAGCTGTTTTTCTCGCTTAGTGAGAGTTAGAGAGAGATGCTGTGCTGATGTTTTTTTGGGGGGGTTATTTATTTATTTTTTTTGTAAAGTAAATCATTTATCTGGTTGGTCTTGCCTCCACTGTGTGCTTGGACATGTTGTGTGGAGCGGAGAAGTGAGAAGTCGCAGTGTGTGGTTGACAACTGAGAGAGGAGCAGAACGGAGGAGAAGCCCATGTGGGAAACAAGCAGGGCGGTTAAGGAGTGTGCCACATCCATTATTTACTTGTTCACATCAGTGGCTGCTTGTGGGTCCCTTTTGTTTCTGTCATGCAGAGATCGTTTTTGGAAAGTCTATTTTGGTCACTAGAGACCGGAGTGGGAAACAAACGAGCGAGGGAGCAGGGAAAGGGAATCTGCTGCGTGTTGTTTTCAGATGTTTAAAAAAGGAAAAACTGTAACAGGGAAGAAGAGTTTGTATTTTAAATAACTGTGTGGTGGATGGGATGTCTGAGGAGCTTGCAGGAAGGAGAAGTATTGCAGGCAGATGGCCGGAGAAGGGGTTTGAGTGACAGTTTTTATGGACGGTTTCAGTAGGTTTTATGCTAGTTAGGGAGCTGGGCACTGTGATTGACGTTAGATTGTTAAATAAATGGTTGTTCTGAGATTTATTAAACACCAGAGAGAATAAACAAATGTATTTAACGGCTATTTTACCCACTTTTATTGCATAAATATATTTTACAAGATGGTTAGCTAGGATAGCATAGCAGAAATGCAACATCTCATTTTCAGTGGAGTCCTACTTCTTCCCAGTCTCACAGCTGGGTGGACTGGGACACTGAGAGGCTTAGTCTCTTGCATAAAGTCACACTGTGAGTATCTGGCTGTAGCAGGGTTTGAACCCGCAATTCCTCAGCTCCCAAGCAGTGCTCCAATCACTAGACCACACTGCCTCGTATTAGACAGCAATACAGTAAACTATATCAATACTCTTTTAAACTGTATCAATATCATTTCAGCTATATTGATATAATTTTAAGATATCAATCATAAAAACTGTGTTCCACAGGATTGGTGGGTGGCTCATGTGGTGCCCATCCACAAGAGTGGCCTTAAGGACGAACCAGTCAATTATAGACCTGCAAGCCTCACTTCTATGGTTGGTAAACTTATGGAAGCAATAGTGAAGGAGAGACTGGTGACCTTTCTGGAGGAAAATGGACTCTAGGACAAGCAGCAGCATGGGTTTGTCTCTGGAAAATCCTGCCAGACCAACCTAATAGGATACTATGACAGGGTAACGAGGGAGCTGGATAAGGGCCATGCAGTGGATATCCTGTATTTGGACTTCAGCAAGGCCGTTGATTCAGTGCCTCACAGGTGGTGGCTGGGGGAAAAGTTGGAATATGTGGGGGTAGAGACAAAGATGGTAAACTGGATCATGAACTGGCTGAAGAGGAGGCAGCAACGGGTGGTGGTGGTGGGGGAACTCTCATCCCCTAGGGCAGTGATGAGTGGAGTGCTATAAGGGTCTGTGCTGGGTCCGGTGTTGGTTAGGTTGTTCATATCGGATATCTCACATGGAGTTAGGAGCAGAATCAGTGTGTTCATGGATGATACCAAGATGGGGGCGGTGGTGGATGATAGTGAGGGGTGGCAGGGGTTACAGGAGGACCTAATCAAACTAGAGGAGTGGTTGATGAAGTGGCAAATGGGCGTCAATGCAAAGAAGTGCAATGTTATGCACTTCGGAGCAAAGAACCTGGAAAGGGGATATTGGTTGGGAGGGGTTTGGATAGGGCTCACCGAGGAAGAGAAGGATCTAGCAGTGATCATAACAGGGAACATGAACAACTCAGCTCAGTGCACGAAGGCAGCAGCTAAGGCTAACAAGATGCAGGGATGTATTGCAAGGGTATCTCATCCAGGCATAAAGATGTGATCCTGCAACTGTACAGACCATTAGTTAGGCTGCATTTGCTGTACTGCGTACGGTACTGGTGTCCGTATCTGAAGAAGGATATCAGGCTGCTAGACAGGGTGCAACACAGGGCGACGAAAATGATCCAGGGGCTGGGGGGCGGAACCTACAAGGACAGACTGAATGAGCTGAGTTGATACCATCAGGATGTAACCCCTAGAGGGTGCTACCCCAAGGGCTACTACCCCTGCCTGCTGGGCAACCAATAGGTTGAGGGGCCTGAGTTCTGACATGGGTGCCTCTACCCAGAGATCAGGGTTATTGGTAGTCGCACTAGTTTGGGCACAGCCCTCTGGGATACTGTAACCCCCCCCCCTTGGTTCCTGCAAGTGGCCCACACAGAATACAACAATGACCTTCACAGTATCCCTGATATGCTTTACCAGTATCCAGACCCTTGGCATTTACCACCAGGATTGGTTTCTCCAGCTCGACCCTGGTGACCCCCTGTAAAACAGAGCAAATGGCAGTAACACAATACTTTAAGCATGAACAGGAGCCACAGACAGTTTAAAAGGCAGAAAAAGTAGATCTGATTTATTCAAGGGGGGGGTTGAACAAGGATGAGGGCAATCAGGTTAATTAGCTTACTTTCCCTAACAATCACACTGTTATGCAAGCAGTCAGAGCCCTAGCACAGTCACACTTCTGAGCACCCAGGTGAATAGGGGGTGGACTAGCCAGGACCATTGCCAGGGGTAGGCTGGCGTTGCAGCTGGTAGGGGCCCTGTGATGGAAAAATAACTTGCACAACACAATATTTGTAATCTGGAGCCAGAGGGCTCAGTTCATGAAGAAAAAAATATAACAAGACAATCAGGTGACACACTTTTAATTTAGCTATCTGTTGCAGGGAGCTACCCTGGATATTACTCATGGTACCCAAGACTGGACACAGGATGGATGAAATTGAGACCGCAGATGAACTCTCTGGGATGCCAGGAAAAGCTGGGCCCACACGATCTCCCGAGGTGTAGTTTCGGTTCATGCATGGGGAAGGGGGAATGCTCTCCAGGCAGGTCTCTCGTCGATGGCTCTTCCCTGTACAGCAGGGTGATCTGGCAGAGCCCTCGTGGCAAGGCCCAGCTGCGTGGAGCTAACAGCGGATTTAATCCATTTTACACTGGATACAGCTTCCAGCAGTCAGCACTTGGTTCACGCAAAAGGGGACTTAAACCGTGACCCTCAGTCAGTACACAGCACATTTATATGCAAAAAAATATTACTGTACCAGCCACACTGCTCCCCAGTCACGATCGCAAAGTCACTGCTCAAACCGGGAGCTCAAGAGGACCTGGAGTTCTTGACAGGCCGATCGCGTTCAGCAAAAATCTTCGGTCTTCTACAGGTTAAGCCTGGTCCCAATTCAGCAGCTTGCTCAACAGCACACGGCTCGGATTTAGTCCGAAACAATTCTCTCTCTCTCTCTCTTCTCCTCTCAGGGTAACAGCAGACTTGCAGGCCTCAACTCAGACCTCTCCACAATTCTCCGGTTTAAACTGCGCAGTTTACTACTTGACTATCACGAGCGGCTTCTCTCTCGACTCCCAACTCAAACCTGGCTTGCCAGCAGACAACTCATGGTATTTCCCCCAGATCCAAATAGTTCAGTTGGCCAACACAACTGTCAATCACACAAAAACTCCCCTTTCAGTAGCAAAAGGCGCCAACAGTCCAGAACTACAAATCCCACGGGTTTGGGTCCATACAGTCCCTATAAGCAGGCTCCATTTTAGAGTCCCCTATTACTGATTGGTCCAATTCTGCAGTTCGGGAACAAAATGGTGGAGCCAAGCAGAACAGTCTTTGCTGCAAAGAAGGCAGGTTAGAACGACTACATTATCATTATTACGCTAAGCAATTTCCAGCAAATAATTACATCTTTCAGCAGGACTTCCTCTGCACAACTAGTGATGGCAGAAACGGAGCAATTAACAGGCAGCCCGGGGGGGGACTAAAGCATGGAAACACTCAGTCCCCCCATTCAGATCAATTATATCTGCAATCAGGCAGCACTTAAAGAGAGGCTTTAAAGGCACTCACTGGTAGTACATTTAATGGCTACGGTGCCAAACACCGGCCAAGCAGCGAGCACTTAGGCAAGCTCATGGAAGACTTTTCGGGAACCCCCATTGATAGGTGAGTTACATGGAGGAGAGGAGGGATAGAGGGGATATGATTGAGACCTTCAGATACTTGAAGGACATCAACAAAATGGGCACAGAAGGGTTATTTAGGTTGAGGAGGGGAAGGGAAATGAGAGGGCATGGGCTAAGGTTGGAGGGAGGTAGATTTAGGAGAGAGATGAGGAGGCATTATTTGACAGAGAAGGTGGTGGTCAAGTGGAACACTCTGCCAGAGGTGGTGGTATCCTGCAGGATGATGGGCAGCTTTAAAAAGACATGGGACAGGGTGTGTGGGGGGGTCAAGTTGAGAGGGGATGAGGGGCAGCTGCAGTTTAGGGGTGCTAGCTGCGCAATTGAGCAAACTTCATAGACCATGAGGCCTGTTTCTGCTGGCAGATTCATATGTTTATATTTTAACAGAAAATACATTCCTGCTGTTTTATTTGTGTAAATCTAATAAAAATATCAGAAAAGGCTTGTGATTTTCCTTTATGGAATAATGCTAATGTCGTCTGTATATTTGACACTAGCTATTTAGGGAATTCTCACTTTCAAACTGTAGAAACATAATTTTAATGTATCAGGACACGAAAACTGTATTAATAGAGTATAATTATTGCAAAGAACTATGTGAATGCATCTATCATGATTGAAATGCAAAGCGTACAAAGAAACAAAATGAAAAATTAGGGCTGGAAGTCAGGAACCTTGACAGATTGTTGGTAGTGTGGAACCTTGATGAATTGTTGGAAGTCTGGAACCTTGACAAATTGCTGGTGTAGTGTTCCTTGGGGTTTCAGTGGTCATGCAATGCAGGGTTGGTGTTACGCTAATATCAGCCCTGTCTTGCCATCATAAAGTAAACAGCACCGCACTGCTTGCATAGAGAGTGACGATATTCAGATAATGCCAACACTGTGTCACATAATTGCTGAAACCCCGAATCCCGCAAATTGTAACACTTAGAGGATGATGATAACCTGGCCCCAGATATGGGGGAGCAGTATTTACAGAATCTCGGTTAGTCAGCTATCTCCCATCTGCAAAGCATCCAGTCACTTTGCAGTCTTTTTAGTCATCTCACTTACAGATGGGAATCGGGTGCGCAACCTGGAGGGAGGGGGAGCGCCCGACATCATTGATGAGTTGAAGCAAACTGTGACAGGACTGTGGTGAGAACTTTGGTCACAGACAGGTCTGTCCTGCGATTTCTAGAGGGATGCAAAATGTTACTCACTGACTGGCAGCCATATGAATTAAGAAGATATAACATATGGTGATATAGTGTAAACTCAGGACCACAGCTCATGATTAGACAGGGGTTCCATGAACACTGAGCTGCCAAGTAGCCAGTGGAAAAAAATTTAGAGAACTGTTTTCAACTGTAAAGGAGACTCGAAAGAATGACCCACTCACCAAATAAGCAATAATCAAATATTTCAAAGTTTTATTTCATATTTCTTCCGGATAAAACAAGTCCTACGTTGCGGGAAACAATCCCTTCTTCAGGGAGTCCAGTTCATTATTTAACAAATCATTTTGTTTTTTCCTTTAGATCAGAAATCAATCCATTTTCACGAATCTTTGCTTTCCACGAGAGGATCAGACTTGCAGCACAGATATGAATGAATGGAATAAGTCAGTGAAAAATAATAAATTTTGCTCTTGTCTGATTCTAGGAAAGTAGAGATTTGTGACAATGAATTGATTACTTATCTAAAGAAAAAAAACAAAGTGATTTGTTAATAATAAACTGGACTTCCTGAAGAAGGAATTGTTTCCCAAAATGTAGGACTTGTTTTGTATAGAAGAAATATGAAATAAAACTTTGAAAAATTTGATTATTACTTATTTGGTGACCCCTCCCCAAAGTCCCCATGATCTATATAGGTAGCATATGCCCCTGGTGGTCTAGTGGACCCCCGATCCCCGAGTACCTGCATAAATACAAATAGTACTGGAAACTCCCTCCTTGGTGGACTAGCAGCCTCCCCCATCCCTGATCCCTGATGTCCCCATGATGTACTACTGCATAAGACTCCCTGGTTAACTAGTGGGACCCCCCTCCCCCAAAGCCCTGAACCCCCATTATACAATGTCATGTATTGGTTGGTGGTATAGTGGCTCCCACTCCTGTAGGCAGTGTCCCCCCACCCCGCTCTCTCCAGCCCCATATCGAGCTAGCAACTGGTACAGCCCACCACTCACCACCTCAGCCAGCTGCTGACTGAGCTCTGAAGGAATGCACACTGTATACAGCACATGCTCCTTCAGAGCATAGACAGCGGCTAGCCATGGTGGTGAGCGGTGGGCTGTGCTATGGGGATGGGGGAGCAGGGTTGGGGACACTGTCTACCAGGGTTGGCGGCCACTGTACCTCCAACCAATACATGGCATGGCATAACGGGGGTCCAGGGCTTGGGGGAAAAGGGGGTGGTACTGGATCACCAGGGAGTCTTATAAAGTAATACATCATGGGGACATCAGGGATCAGGGAAGGGGTCCGCTAGTCTACCAGGGAGGGGGGGTTTCCAGTACTATTTGTGTTTATGGGGGTACTCATGGATCAGGAGTCTGCCAGACCATCATGGCAGTATATGATGCACATATGTTTTAAGGACATGGGTTGTGACACATTACTGCTACTTGTCAACTCTCCCGGTGGATAATTTCTAAGTACCCTTAGACCAGCTCTGGCTGGTATAGAAGTACTTAAAAATTTGCCCTCCAGTGGAGTTTTATGAACCCCGTTTCAGGGGATTTGGCAGCCTGTATCTGCCACAAGTCTCTGGCACCACGGTGCAGCCCGGGGTGCGGTGCAAGGGCAGCGCAAGCCCAATTTGGTGAAGGCTGCCTGCAGCAGATGCAGTCTGTCTTTGTGAATTGTTCTCAGGGCGTCATTTGGTCTAAGGGGCACTTTGCGCCAATCATTGGGATGCAAGCCCCTTGCATCATCCCCGGGAGCTTTGAGAATTGGGCCCTGGATCTCCTTCTGATGTCTTCTTTGTATGTTTCCATGAAAACAAAAAAGAGTAAGACCAAGGCTACATTGGAAACAATAGTTATTTATTTATTTGAAAAGTTTCACCAGGAAAGACAACATGAGCCCCAAGGAGCTCATTTCCAGAAGCATTCTGGGGTTAAGAGGAAAATGGGATACCATAAACATAGCAGAGTACAAAGTACCAGGAGTAGAAAAATGTAACACAATAAAGTTCAGCGCAAAGGGTATAACAATACAAAAAAATTAAAAATAGCAGTGCATAAACCAGAATGAACCCAGGTACATCTATGCCTACAAATAATCATGTAAATACATATAAATATATAGTACATATACAGACACATACGTAATATAGAAAACATACACCTACATAAAAACGCACAGACACATAAGACAGTATAGAGGGGAAGGGAAGCAGAATGAAGATTTGGGAGAGAGGCAAGGGTAGGTAAGAGAATCAGGATAGATAGTAAGAAAAAGGGATAAAGTAGTGAAGGAAGTAAGGGTCAGGAGCAGTTGCAGGATGGGGAAATATATTTCTAGAGAAGACAAGACAATGAACTAGTGGAAGGGAGATAGAGAGTGGATCTCTAAAGGGAGTGAGTTCAAGAGATTAGGAAAATGGTAGGAGAAGGTGGCCCTACCAGAACTGGAGCTTTGGGCAGGGAGGACAAGAGTCCTATGAGTGGTGTTACAGAGGGAATAGGAGATAGAAGAGGGGGTAGAAAGGAGTACGTTAAGGTAGGGTGGAAGGGAGCCAAACCAGACTTTACAAACTAGTGAAGCACAATGAGCAAGGCTTCTGGCCTCAAGAGGTGGGAAGGATGAAAGAGCAGTGTAGATGTTGCAGTGGTGCATACACGGTGGAAAATTTAGGGAAAAGGGGCAGAAGGAGTTGAATAGTGTGTCCAGTCTGATGAGGGTGGTCTTAGGGGGTGACACTGTAGACTATGTCTCCAAAGTCAAAAATTGGGAGTATCATATTCTGGATGATTTCATGGCAGGCTTGAAGGGGGTACAGCCACGGTGCCTGTAAAGAGCACCGAGTTTGGGATGAAGCTGTTTTTTAAATAGCATCCACATGTCCAGAGAAGTCAAGGCTCCTATCGAACCAGAGCCCGAGGTACTTAAAGGATGGGACATCTTCCAATGGGGAATCATTAAGAGTGTGGAAAGTAGGGGTGGCTGTAAGCCTGGCGATCCTTTGCCCAGTGCCAGAAGTCATAGAGATTGTCATTTTGGCATTGACAAACAGTTGGTTAGAATGGAATCAATGCTGAACATTGTTGAAAGCCAGTTGAAGGTTGGTCACTACATCTGAGGGGGAGGTACTGGAGGAAAACAAAACAACATCATCTGCTTACACGTGGATATCTGCTGTTGAGCAGACAGAGGTTAAGTCATTCAGAAACATTGAGAAGAGAATTGATCCAAGTACTGAACCTTGAGGGACACCAGTGTTGATAGGGAGGGGGAAGGGAGATAGAGTTACCTACCCAAACTGGTTGGTACCTACCTAGAAGGTAGGAACTAAAGCAGCTAACGGTGTTCTCAGACAGCCCAGCTGCAGCCAGCTTGGAGAGGAGCAGGGTGTAAGAAACAGTGTTGAAGTCTTTGGCCAGATCAACAAAGATGGCAGAAGTGATACAGCCCTGATCCATGCCAGAGAGGGTGGATTCAGTGAGCTGAAGCAGGGAGGTTGTGGTGGAATGTCACTTGGAAAACCAGACTGGAAAGGAGTGAAGAAGGTGGTGGAGTCAAGGAATGGAGTAAGTTGAGCCAGTACTAGGTGGTCTCAGAGTTTTGCAAGAATTGGGAATAGGGATATTGGGCAGTAATTGCTTGGAATAGAAAAATCACTGCCCTTAGGAAGAGGGACAACATGGCGAGCTTCCAAGCATCAGGGATGGTACACAGTGAGAAAGAGCAGTTCAGGAGGTAAGTAAGTGGGAGAGCAGTGGCATGGGCAGAGAGGTATAGAAGCTTAGGGTCAAGCCCATCTGGACTTTTGCCTTTATGGGAGTTAAGGGCTAGCAGAGCTTTTAGGGTGTCATCGGAGGAAACTGGTGAGAAGCAGAAACAGAGTGGTGGGGTTGTAGAAGGAGTGGAAGGTGTTGTTGGGGTAGAAATTGAGGGGGGTAGTAAAGCAAGAAGGAAAGAGGCACAGGTGGTGAAGAAGATGTTGAATTCAATACAACAGAAGTATGGTCAGAGATAGAATCACCTATCTTTAAGACTGGGGGATGGGATTGGGCAGATGGGGAGAAAAGGGCATGAACTACCTTCCAAAATCTGCAGGGGTTGTTAAGATTCTCCTGGAAGGTTGCAGGTCAGCATGGTTATCCTAGTCAGATCAAATGTAAAAGTCCTTCAGGTCTAGATATACTGTAAAGGTTGTGATTTTGTTTATATTTTGTTGTTCCATTTTGAGATATATACTGTATAATGTGTATAATGTGTGTGTGTGAATATACATACATGTATATATATATATATATATATATATCTCTACTGTATATATACCTTAGCTAGATAACGCGATGACGGAGAGATTGATGGATGGAGAATGGATGGATGGATAGATAGATAGAGATACATAGTTTTGTGTGTGTGTGTGTGTATATATATATATATATATATATATATATATATATATATATATACATGAGGCAAAAAAAACTCCATTTACTGCATCAGTTAAGGTTGTTCTACGGTGAAAAAAGTGAGAATTTGGGGTTAGGTTGAAAGCCCCTTGACCCCCCAGCCCACCCACTGGCATCGGTGCACGTTGGGGTCATTGGCCCTAACTCTCACCCCATCACATGTGTAAAAAGCAGAGGTATAGGAGAATGGGGTAAGAGTTGTACCTGATGACCCCAACGCACCGATGCCAGTTGGGGTGGGTTGGGGTCCCAGGGGCTTTCAACCCTAACCCCGAATTTCCTCACTTTTTTCACTGTAGAACAACCCTAATTGATGCATTAAACTGAGTTTTGTGCCTCTAATTTCCCTTTTTTTGAGAATGAGGATGATAAATAGTGAATGCAATGCAGTGGTGGGAGCACGGGGCCCTTCGGGCCCTACACTCCCACCACATGATGTCTTGTTACATAGCAACAAGAACTGCAAAGCAAATGCAAGTGGCAACAGTAGGCAAATTGTTATGGTAACAGCAACAATAAAGCCAACAGAAACAGAAACACAAGCGCATATGGAAACACAAACTGTTACACGCAAGGTCGTAGTACCACAATTCTAACTGTTAATGGTAACAGTAACAGCAACAATAAAACCAACAGAAACAGAAACGCAAGCGCATACACCAATGCGCATGGGCACGGTACCGCAATTGCAAATGCAAATGGTAACGGTAACAGCAACAATAATGCAGAACAAAACAGAAATGCAAGCACATATGAAAACGCAAACCATTATGCACACGGTGGCATAGGTGGGAACGGTGATTCGAACGGTAACAGAAGTGCAACTGGAAATGCTGCTAACTGACACAGTAACGAAAGGGCATATCCTGCTTTTCCCCAAAAACTGCATTGAAAAAAACAAATTGAAAACAAAGAATATATGCATTATAATTGACTTTGGAGCAGAAAAGTACGACTTGGAATACTAAATTGCTTATATCTCAGGAACCGTATGACATAGGGAAAAATTAAAATTTTGTATGAATTATTACTTTCTGGCTAGTTTTCTTAGCCCTCATTTGGGGGGTAAGCATTTTTGACAAAAAGTCCGTATCTACTTTTTGTTTCGAGATACAGGCCCTGAAAAGCACAATGGACGCCATAATGTTATCCTATGGCTAAAAACGACAACTTCAGAGTGCTGCCACTTTGCCGCCCTGTAATATAATTTCACCCAACCACAAAAAGGCACATCTGTGGTATGTTGGCTTTCTTCCCTTCAAATTTCAGCCCAAACAACCACAGCGTTATTTTGCAGCAGTGCAGCAAAGAATTCCTGAAATGTGTCAAATGCCGTAATGTTATCCTATGGGAAAAAATGTCAACTTCATAGTGCCATAACTTTGCCACCCTGTAATATTTCTTGGCCAAACCACCAAAAGACACATCTGTGGGATATTGCCTTTCTTCCCTCCAAATTTCAAGTTGAAAGACCAAACTGTTCCCAAGATATTTAATATCAAAGTTTAATAGCTTAACCTCCTTATGCTCCCAGGTCGCTCCTGTAAAAAAGCTTTCAGCTTAGTGTGCTATACCTGGTTAAACAACTAAATAAAAAAATAAATAAATAAATAAAATTTCTCTATCTATTCCATTATAAAAAAATCTGGCCATCTTGTCCCTCTCTCATGATCAAAGATGACGATCAAAGAATCTCATGATCAAAGAATTTGCAGGCTCACAATCAAAGAATTTGCATGCTCACGAACAAAGATTTAAAAACCTTATAAATTGAAAAATTAAAGGAAGTGCTGTAAATTACCACGATGGTTCGACAGAACAAAACCCCCTGAATAAAACCCACCCTCATTTGACTTCCTATGACACCCCTGGGCTGAGATAATTGTTTTTTTAATTGGGCCATCTCATCCCTCACTTGCAATGCACGAACGCGATCAAAGAATCTCGCAATCAAAGAATTTGCAGGCTCACGATCAAAGAATTTGCAGGGTCACGATCAAAGAATTAAAAGTATTGTAATTTAAAAAATGTGCATAATCATGGTAAATCACCACCATGGGTCATCAGAACGAAGCCTCCTGAGTAAAACCCACCCTCGTTTGACTTCCTACGGCACCCCTGGGATGAGAAAATTGCTTTTTTCATCCGGCCATCTCGTCCCTCGCTCGCTATGCACGTTCGCGGTCAAAGAATCTCGCGGTCAAAGTTGTTACATCCTTGTGATCAAAGAAATTGTTCACTCATGAATAAGAGTGAGGATGGGATGGCCAGATGGTGTTATTTTTTAGCCTTTTACGGGTGCCCTATACTACCAAATAAATGTTAGTTTTCTGTTCAGGCTTCACAGCTCATCTTGCATGGTTAAAATAATGTTATAAGTGATCCTCTGGTAGTCTAGTGCCCCAATAAAATATTTACATCCCTGGTAGTCTAGTGGCCTCCATAAAATATATATTTATGAAGCATCATGCCCTAGTAGTCTAGTGGCCCCCACCTCCTGTTTATTTCTAGATCCCTTTTTAGTCTAGTGGTTTCGAGGCTGTAGTTGAGTCTATATATGTTATAAACCTCACCTATATCTCGGTAGTTAGCACTTCAGTGTAATGAAATGGGGCAGTACTTAATCATAATACTCTGGTAGTCTAGTAGCCTCATCTCCCCGCCTTATTCATCTAAAAGCCTTAAGCTCATTTCCAGCACTTTCATCATTGTGTCGGCATTGCTGTTTTCTCTCATCGCCAGTCGTTAACCGTCTCGAGATGAAGCTGCAATGCAAACAGGCACCTGAAAAATATTTCTGAGCACCTGTTTGCATCATTGTAATGCAGACAGTCGGTGGCTGGCTGTGGAGGTGAGAGAGGGGCTGCCAGCTGTCGGCTGGCCAAGGGTAAGGGGTGCTGGGTGGGCTTGGATGAATTGGTGGGGGTGGGTAGCCACCAGATTACCTGGTATATAATTAAATCACTATTTGTTTCATTACACTGAGGGGGGTCGCTAGACTACCAGGGATATGAAGATTGAGGTTTATAACATTTTATAGCAACAATACAGCTTAGAGAGCCACTAGACTACCAGGGATCTAGAAAAAAGCAGGGGGTGGGGGCCACTAGACTACCAGGTCATTACTTCATAAGTATATATTTTTTTTGGTTGGGCCACTAGACTACCAGGGATGTAATTATTTTATTGGGGGGGGCACTAGACTACCAGGGATTCTTATAACATTATTTTGGCCATGCAGATGGGGCACAATGAAGCCCCCTGAACAAAAAACAGCTGTATTTAGCATTCTAGGGCACCCCTGGGCTAAGAAAATAGCTTTTTAAATCTGGCCATCTCATCCCTCGCTTGCAATGCACAATTGGATCAAAGATTCTCGCTATCAAAGAAAATGCACACTCACAATCAAAGCAGAAAAAATGGTGAAATGCGATTTTTTGACAGATTTGAATCGAACCAATGCAATGGTTCGATAAAACGGACCCTCCTGAGCAAAACCCACCCTGATTTGTGTCCCTAGCCCACCCCTGAGCTGATTTATTTGTGTTTTTAGGTCTTGATGCAAGATCGCGATCAAGGATTCTCACGATCAAAGAATTTGTCGGCTCGCGATCAAAGATCGTTAGCGAGCCATGAACGAAGAATTTAAAAGCTAAATCTCTATTTTTGGACCAATTTGGATGGAACCAAACGATGGTTCAATAGATCCGGGTCCCCTGAGTAAAACCCATCGAAGTTTTACTTCAGAAGTGACCCCTGAGCCGAGATATTTGTGTTTGTGCAATCGGAAAACTGAAAATAAGATGGCGGACCTCGTGGTCAAAGAATTTTTGAAATTCCTCAGGATCAAAGATTCTTGAACTGCGAGACTGCAAATTCTTTGACCGCCAGGTGGGACGAGATGGCCAGAACCCCAATTCTTTGATCGCAAGATATACATATAAATTTTCCCATTGACTTATAATGGGAACTTAAAAGTGCCATAACTTTTGAATGCCTTAATATTTTTTCACCAAACAAATAGTGGCATGTTTGACCAACAAAGCTCTTTCAAACAAGCCATCTCCCAGAGCAGTGCACTACACAACAGCCGTGCAGGACCACATTAAGAATGCCAAAAGTTGCCTCCAAAACTGGATAATTTTGCATTATTCAGTGCTTTTGTACACGAAGACCAGCACTCCAACAGAAACATAATTTGGCAGATCAAGAGATCTAGTGCGCTCCAACACGTGTATCAAATGTCAGGCAAATCCATTGAACAGGTCCAAAGTTATTAATGTCCAAACATTTGACTTTAGTATGTAACTGGCCGCTCAACCCTAACTACAGTGGCATGACCATGCCACTAATATCTTTCCCGAACAGGAAACTGCAAACCCACGGTGGAGAGAAACTGCCATGGACACTCAGCAGTAAGTAATTTTTACAATTAGTTGAAATGTTCCACACAGCTACCGGATTGACCACCCTAAAAATATTTTAAATAAAGTTAAAGCGGACCTCGCGTGCTGAGGTAATCTGACTCCGCTGGCACAGCAGTCTTTTTTTCCTTTACATAATTGCTGAGGCAAAAAAAGAGAAGCCCAACAATTCTATAAAATAAAATATGGGTCTTGGTGTGTACACTTGAATTTACACACACCCTCGGGGTTAGATACCATGCATAAACCCCTCAGGTGTGTGTAAATTCTCATTACACACCAAGACCCATACTTTATCCTATATATATTATCCTATACATATTATAGGGGCACTGTCGTGCCCCTATATTTAGGGTTATGAAACCACTCCTATGTTAAACTCAAAATTTTGCGAGTTAATAACTTTGGACCCGTTCAATGGATTTGCATGAAATTTGGTATGCATGGTGGGGCATGGCAGATCTCTTGATTTGCCAAATTTTGTTTCAGTCGAACTTACATTTTTTGTGCACCAAATGCTGAAAATGCACTTTTCGCCAATTAAGTGGGCAGCTTTTCAGATTTTGTCCATGGCGTTGCATGGCCATTGTGTGGTATGCCACTCTGAAACTTGGCATGTTGAAAGAGCTTGGGTCAAGGAACATGCCACTTTTTGTTTGGTGAAAAAATATTAATCCATTTAAAAGTGATTAAAGTTTTAATTTCCCATTATAAGTCTATGTGAAAATTTATATGGTTATTTTGCGAATGAAGAATGGGGTTTTGGACATCTGGTCCCTCCTCATCATCAAAGAATTTGCAGGCTCACAATCAAAGATTCTTTGATCCCGAGGGAGGGAGGGACTAGATGGCCAGATTTGGAAGGGTCAGATAGCCCAATTTTAACAACTTTTAAAATTAAATATCTCGGAAACGGTTTGGTCTTTTAACTTGAAATTTGGAGGGTGTTGACGGGGTGTCCTGTAGATGTGAATTATGGTGTTTAGGTGTCAGAAAATACATCTGTCGTGGAGATATGGTGTGGTGCAGTTTACGTTTTGCGGACAGCGTCTTGCATTGTGGTAGTGGCTTGAAATTTATAGGGTAGTTAGCCTTATTGCCATTGACTTGCTTTTCAGTTGTTAGGTGTGTAAAATGTAAACAGGTGTGGAATTCTGCCACTCTAACCAATGAAAATCTCAAACTTTAAAATGTTATATCTCAGACATGGTTTGGTCTTTTAAATTGAAATTTGCAGGGTGTTGAGGGGATGTCATAGAGATGTGAGCTATGTTATTTAGATGTTGGGGAAAAAATTTCTTGCAGAGATATTCAATGATGTAACTGATATTTTCCCATAGGATTACATTGCAGTCTGTGTCATGACTTTCAGCGCCGTTATCTCAGACACGAAGCAAGATAACAGACTTTTTGTTGCAGATGGCTTAGATCACCTAAAGGTGATCTAAGCCATTGGAAAAAGATTAGAAATTGTAGACTAAGCCTGCAGTGGAATTTTGTTTGTACATTGCACGGTTCATGAGATATTGTGAAATTACTGTAACAAGGGCTGAAAGAGTGCCTGTCCAGTGCTTTTCGGTGCCCATAGCATGGAAACGTTGTAAGATATGGGTACAGTCAATGATTATGGTATAATCTACTCACTATCATGGTTACAAAGACATTTGAATTGTTTTTCTAGCTGTTACAGTTCCCAAGATATGGACAAAGTACTGTTACAAGCATTTGGTGGCCAACAGGAATGCTGCATGGCTCTGTAGCTATGCATAAGTGGCAGCACAGGCCAGAGGGCCTGCACTCCCTCAGATGCATATTGTTATGCAGAAATGTGCACGTTGGTGGGAGCATGGGGCCCTCTCCCACCAGAGTGGATATTATTACAGATGCACGGTCGCGCCCCTATATTTAGGGTTACTGTATGAAGCCACATCTATGTTAAAGTCAAAATTTTGTGTGTTAATAACTTTGGACACATTCAATGGATTTGCATGAAATTTGGTGTGCACGGTGGGGCATGGTAGATCTCTTCATTTGCCAAATTTTGTTTCAGTCGGACTTACGTTTTTTGCACACCAAAATGCTGAAAATGCACTTTTCACCAGTTATGTGGGCAGTTTTTCAGATTTTGATCATGGTGCTGCATGGCTGTTGTGTGGTGTGCCGCTCGGCAACTTTTTTGTTTGTTTTTTGAGAAGAATATAGATAGATATAGAGATACATAGCTATATATATATGTTTGTTTATTGAGAAGATAGAGACATGGAGAGCTATATATATATATATATATATATATATATATGTTTTTTTATTGAGGAGCCTATAGATAGCTATAGATACAGACATACAAAGCTATATATATATATATATGTTTGTTTATTGATATATATATATATATATCTATATGTTTATTGAGAATAATATACTGTAGCTAGATACAGAGATACATAGCTATATATATTTGTTTATTGAGAAGAAGATGGACAGATGGAGAAATACATAGCTATATACAGTATATGCAGGAACTCCATTAGCCAGTTGAGCCAAGGCTCATTCACAGTATATCATGAAATAAAAATTCCTTAATTTATAACACATTGTCAGTAATTATAAATCACAGCATAACACTAAACTAATACAGACTATATAAACAGATAAAATATTATAACTGCATATAGCGTTCTACGTCAGACATTATACTGCTCTTTTAGTAAACTGAAATGGATGTTTCTGATTTATACATGATGAGCTAGCAGGACAATGTTAGCACTGTATGACACAGTTCTTGTGCAAGTTACACTAACAATGCTGGCACAAGGCATCCAAGGGTTTTGTGAAAATCTGAACTTCTATTGTTTGATCTGTTATCAAGGTATGTATAGTGTTTGGTTTTACATATTTTTTTAGGGTTTTATGATCTGTTGTAGTACAGTTCTCCATGCTTTTGGGATGGGGTGTTATTTAAAATAAAACTGCATTGCCTTCATCTGTGTTCTGTTCTACAATAGACCTCAGGGGTTGACAGGGACACAGCCCAGAGCTACATTGGATTGTTGCTGCAAGTATGTAAAACACAAACACTCACCGAGTTAACTGAAAGGTCAGAATAGATGGGGAACCAACACTTAATAAACAATTGTTACAAGAAAAATATTAACATACCAGTTCAGAACAGTTCTCCTTTAACGGGGCAGACACATGACAAACTTGACAAGACGCACTGGCAACTCTAAATTGTTCCCCATTTCTTTTCAGGGTGAAGACATCGCTTGCGCAAATATTAGTACGTGTAGTTTAGCATCTCAGGCCACCATGACTACGACAGTGGATGAACCCACGGGGTGTGCAGCGGAGACAGCATCAAGCAGTCAGAAGGACGGTGCAGCTGCATAATGTTACAGCAGATTGGCCTGCCAGAACTAGGTCCTGTGTTTTTTTCACATCCTTAGGTAGCTTTTTAGTAGAACCCCACCCCCTCATGTACCAGCCTGGGTACCGGTATCAGTTATGGGCAGTGCTGGAGCTAGGAGAATAATATTTGCAAGCCAGAACCTTTGGGTGCCTCTTTGCAGCCCATGCCTCCCACCCCTCCTTTTGTATAAACAATGATAGTTGTTACCCCCCAACCAATTGTAAGCCTCATACTGTACTTCAGGAACAGTATAGTAAGAGACAAGGGACCTTGATTCTCAAAAGTCCCAAGAATATCGCAAGCCCGGGTGCGGCAACCATACACAAAGCAAAGGCTTTGAATAAGTTGCCCGGTATGTTTTTGCATTACAATTGTCAACATTAAGCAATAAACAACATGTATTTTGTTGGTCTCAAATGATCTAATTTTTGCTTGCACAGCATACTTATTACATCATCACTTGTGAAGCAGGGGGTTGGACATGATGGAGCTTGAGTCCTTTTGAATTTCAAATGACAGTGTTAGTATCTTAGAAAACAATGTGTAATTTCATAAAGGGTATTGAAAAAGCCTCTCACTGATATGAACTGTAAAAGCAATAAGTGAATGACTATAATTAATTTTTTTAAATGTGACTATGATTCAAACAACCACAGCTAACCATCATCAAGAGGCGTTTCCAGTACTGAAGCTACAGCCATACTATAATGGTAAAAAGCAAAGATTTTTTTTTTAATTCACTCTGTAAGCTCTTTCTTACTCTGGTCATGCCCCCATCATGCTGGCCTTGCCTGCCACGTCACTTGGCTTGTCTTGGCTTTACCCTGTGACTGTATTCTTCCCCTCTGGCTTACCCCTCCCCCATGGCGGGGGCAATTGGAGCTCCCCAACTTCCGTCGCAGACACAGATCCAGATCCGGAGGAGTACCTCATTACCAGTGTAGGACTTGCGGGAGGACAGAGTGTCATCCTGCTCTGACAGGGGCTGCTTTCCACTTTACATGTCCCAGCCCTCATGATTCAAGCGGAGGAGTACAGCATCCTCTGGGATGCTCCGTAGTCCTCCTCCATTTGGATGACTTCTGATGACTCAGGCTTCCTTCTGAACCTGGGTTGCTGGCATGATGAGCTATAGCACTGCCACTGTGCCGACGGGCTGGCCACAGAGAAAATGTTTGGTAAAAATAGTTAAAAATATACAAATGCCCACAACAGTCGGGAAAATTGATATATTTCTTTCCTAAATTATTTTATTGAGTTCTACACATAAAATCAATTTGTAATGACCTGGATTTGGGAACGAGCTCAAACCTTTGGAGAGTCGGCCAGGGGACGAAGGATCTAGCATCCCTGGGACTGCTCTCCTCTACTCCTCTGGGGGGGGGGTAGGCTGTGAGCGTGCAGTGCTCAAGTGACACCCAGTGGAGTCGGCGATTGTGGAGAATATCGCACCACAGCTTCTGGCATAGTGAACAAGTTATGCTGCTTGTCCACTTACACGCTGTACACCACATTGACCTGTAGGTTTTTTATTAGTTTATAAGCCGCCCCAACTCCCCCATGTTAAAAAAAACAAGGGGGATGTGGGGGTCAGAGACACCAAACTCAAATAACCTGACAAAACCAAACTCAGTAACTAGCATGCGACTAAAGTAGCGTAGCACAGCTAAAGGATAGCACAGCAAGCACGTGATGAAAATAGCGTAACACAGCTACAGTGTAGCATGTATTATACTATATTTCTATATTTGCACTTTGCAAATAGCAGTGTTCTGATGTTCTCCATGGTTGCCATGCAGGCTGGATGTACACTAGTCTGTGACCTCATCTAAAAGGTGAGGTGGCAATGGCAGATGTCTGTAGATCATGTGCAGGTGTGCACACGATCCATGCTGATGTCATTGCACATCTTTTTTTTTCTTTTAAGTCTTTGATAACCGGTAAAGCCCACTAAGCACATGCGCCTGTTTTCAGGGGTGACCTGGGAGCACTGAGCAATTAAGTGACTTGCTCAGAGTCACACAGTATGCAAGTGGAGGATGTGAGAATCAAACTCATGTCTGGTCTGCTGTATGTACCAAGCTCATTCATGCCTCATTCCTCTAACCTCTAGGCTATACTGCCAGCCCATCTGCACCTCCAGCAGAAACAAAACTGGAAAAAACCCTCAGGCCAGTAACACAGTGACACCCCTGGACCCCTAATGACACCACAGGTACATCCTCAGCTGAGACCTCAAGGTGGATCTTGGTCTTTCCCCTTGGGAGCCCTGCTGCAAGGGGCAAGGTGTGGGCCCCCAGTCTAGGCAACTTGGGGGGATGCCGGGTGGATGGCCCAGGTGCCAAGAGAAAGGGGGTACATCCCTTGCCTGTTATGCAGGTGATATACAGAACTGAAAAAACCAAGAATAGCATATTGGCAACAATGTGTAACAAGATTGTTTTACACACCTAATTTGTGTGATACCACATAAACCACAAATTGGAAGGTCATGTTGTTTGTAACGATATTACACATTGATGGTGTGTATAAAAAAGGTTTTATTGCTGCATATTTTCCTTTTTGTATTTTTTTTTATAATTACTGGTTAAGGGAACAGTGTCCAGGAGATGACTGAAAATTAAAATAGACTTTGCCTCATTTCCTAGAACAGTTTCAGTGTATTGAGCTCGATACAGAGTGCGAGTGTGACACAATTTTCTATTATACATGCAAGTGTATAACAGAGCATTTAAGCACTGATTTTGGTTCGCAAAGAATCCAACCAGTGATTACAGTATATACATATTAGTTGTCTGTATGTGTTCTGTTGTTTCTTATCAAACCAAACACAATATATCAATTGCCATTTTACGTTGTGTCTCTGGTAGAAGGAGGTGGATGGTGGGATGGGGTATGTGGTAGGATGGGTAAGTTGTGGGATGGGGTACGTGGTAGGATGCGGTATGGGGTAGGACGGGGTTAGCAGTGGCATAGGGTATGTCATAGGATGAGGTGCATAGTGGGATGGGGTATGTGGTAGGATGGATAAGTTGTGAGATGGGGTATGTGGGAGGATGGGGTTAGTGTTGGAATGGGGCATGTGGTAGTATGGGGTGGATATTGGTTGGGGTATATGGTAGAATTGGGTTAGTGGAGGGATGGGGTATGTGGTAAGATGGATTGGTGGTGGAATGGGGTATGTGGTATGGTGGGGTATGTGGTATGGTGGGGCATGTGGTAGAATGGGGTTAGTGGTGGCATAGGGTATGTGGAAGGATTAGGTGAATGGTGGGATGGGGTATGTAGTAGGATGAGGTGGCTAGTGAGATGGGGTATGTGGTTGGATATGGTGACTGGTGGGATGGTGTATGTGACAGGACAGGGTGGGTGGTGGGATGGGGTATGTAGTAGGATGGGGATAAATGGTGGGATGGGTGGGTGATAGGATGGGGTGTGTGGTGGAATGGGATATGTGGTCTGGTGGGGTATTTGGTAGAATGGGGTTAGTGGTGGAATAGGGTATGTGATAGGATGAGGTGGATGGTGGGATAGGGTATATGATAGGATGAGGTAGATGGTGGGATAGGGTATGTGATAGGATGAGGTGGATGGTTTGATAGGGTATGTGATAGGATGAGGTGGATAGTGGGATAGGGTATGTGATAGGATGAGGTGGATGGTGGGATAGGGTATGTGATAGGATGAGGTGGATGGTGGGATAGGGTATGTGATAGGATGAGGTGGATGGTGGTTAGGGTATGTGATAGGATGAGGTGGATGGTGGGATAAGGTATGTGATAGGATGAGGTGGATGGTGGGATAGGGTATGTGATAGGAAGAGTTGGATGGTGGGATAGAGTATGTGATAGGATGAGGTGGATGGTGGGATAGGGTATGTGATAGGATGAGGTGGATGGTAGGATGGGGTGTATGGTAGGATGAGGTGGATGGTTGGATGGGGTATGTGGTTGGATGGGGTAACTGGTGGGATGGTGTATGTGGTAGGATGGGGTGGGTGGTGGGATGGAGTATGTGGTAGGATGGGGATAAATGGTGGGATGGGTGGGTGGTAGGATGGGGTGTGTGGTGGAATGGGATATGTGGTCTGGTGGGGTATTCGGTAGGATGGGGTTAGTGGTGGAATAGGATATGTGATAGGATGAGGAGGACGGTGGGATAGGGTATGTGGTAGGATGAGGTGGATGGTGGAATAGGGTATGTGATAGGATGAGGTGGATGGTGGGATAGGGTATGTGATAGGATGAGGTGGATGGTGGGATAGGGTATGTGATAGGATGAGGTGAATGGTGGGATAGGGTATGTGATAGGATGAGGTGGATGGTGGGAATGGGTGTGTGGCAGGATGAGGTGGATGGTTGGATAGGGTATGTGATAAGATGAGGTGGATGATGGGATAGGGTATGTGATAGGATGAGGTGGATGGTGGGATAGGGTATGTGATAGGATGAGTTGGATGATGGGATAGAGTATGTGCTAGGATGAGGTGGATGGTGGGATAGGGTATGTGATAGGATGAGGTGGATGGTAGGATGGGGTGTGTGGTAGGATGAGGTGGATGGTTGGATGGGGTATGTGGTAGGATGAGGTGGATAGTGAGATGGGGTAAGTGGTTGGATGGGGTGACTGGTGGGATGGTGTATGTGGTAGGACGGGGTGGGTGGTGGGATGGAGTATGCGGTAGGATGGGGATAAATGGTGGGATGGGTGGGTGGTAGGATGGGGTGTGTGGTGGAATGGGATATGTGGTCTGGTGGGGTATTCGGTAGGATGGGGTTAGTGGTGGAATAGGGTATGTGATAGGATGAGGAGGATGGTGGGAATGGGTGTGTGGCAGGATGAGGTGGATGGTTGGATAGGTATGTGATAAGATGAGGTGGATGATGGGATAGGGTATGTGATAGGATGAGGTGGATGGTGGGATAGGGTATGTGATAGGATGAGTTGGATGATGGGATAGAGTATGTGCTAGGATGAGGTGGATGGTGGGATAGTGTGTGTGATAGGATGAGGTGGATGGTAGGATGGGGTGTGTGGTAGGATGAGGTGGATGGTTGGATGGGGTATGGTAGGATGAGGTGGATAGTGAGATGGGGTAAGTGGTTGGATGGGTGACTGGTGGGATGGTGTATGTGGTAGGGACGGGTGGGTGGTGGGATGGATGCGGTAGGATGGGGATAAATGGTGGGATGGGTGGGTGGTAGGATGGGGTGTGTGGTGGAATGGGATATGTGGTCTGGTGGGGTATTCGGTAGGATGGGGTTAGTGGTGGAATAGGGTATGTGATAGGATGAGGAGGATGGTGGGATAGGGTATGTGGTAGGATGGGTGAGTGGTGGGATGGGGTGGGTGGTAGGATGAGGTGGATAGTGAGATGGGGTATGCAGTTGGAGGGGGTGGCTGGTGGGATGGGGTATACAAATATACGAAGAAGCCATCAGAAGAAGGCCATGTGGTCTATCAAGTCTGCTCATATTTCAGGGTCCACAGCTTTGACTAATGTCTCTGCCCTCCCTCCCCACTCCTCCCATCCTCCCTACCCATGATCCTTACTTCCCCCTATGCCTATCCCAGCCTCTCTTAAAGTCCACTGTCTTTAATGAGATTACCTCTTCCAGCAGTGCATTCCAAGTGTCCACCACCCTCTCTGTGAAGAAGTGCTTCCTGACCTCCCTCCTAAACCTCCTAGCCTCCAGCTTAAGACTGTGCCCCCTCATGTTATGGTTGCCACTCAGCTTAAAGAGACTTTCCTTATCAACCTTATTTATCCCTTTCAAGTACTTGAAGGTCCCAATCATGTCCCCTCTCTCTCCTGTCTTCCAGGGAATGCATGTTCAGTGCCCTCAACCTCTCCTCTTATGCCCTACCCTGCTGACCCACTATCATCTTTGTAGCCCTTCTCTGAACCTATCCGGCAGTATGTGGTAGGATGAGGTGTATAGTGGAATGGGGTATGTGGTAGGATGGAGATAAGTGGTGGGATGGGTGGGTGGTAGGATTGGGTGGGTGGTGGAATGGGGTATGTGGTCCAGTGGGGTATTTGGTAGGAAGGGGTTAGTAGTGGGATAGGGTATGTGGTAGGTTGGGGTAGATGATGCAATGGGGAATGTGGTAAAATGAGGTTAGCAGTGGGATATGGTATGTCATAAGATGAGGTTCATGGTGGGATGGGGTATGTGATAGAATAGGTAAGTTGTGAAATTGAGTAGGTGGTAGGATGGGGTTAGTTCTGGAATAGAGTATGTGGTAGGATGGGGTGGATGGTGGGATGGGGTTGGTGGTATGATGGGTATGTGATAGGATGGGGCTAGTGTTGAGATGGGGTATGTGGTAGGATGGGGTTAGTTCTGAGACTGGGTATGTGGTAGGATGTGGTGGATGGTGGGATAGGGTATGTGGAAAGATGGGAATGGATGGTGAGATGAGGTATGTAGAAGGATGAGATGGATGGTGAGATGAGGTATGTGGAAGGATTGGAAAGTGCTGGAATGGGCTAAATATAATCTTAGTAAGCCAATTATAGTAGCAGCACAGCATTGGTGACTTCATTTGTAAAATATGTGACCCTTCTGGATCTGCAGTAGTATCTTTGTTGGGCCCAACGTCATACTCAAGAGACCCATCTTGATGTTAAAAATCAGAAACATTGAGCTCAAGGATCTGGATGGAACCTCAGCTAAGACGTTTAAAAATGTTTCTATTAGCCCCCAAATTAAATTAAAGGGATTGCAATTTGACCACGAGAAACTGGCAGCACGATCTCTTTCCACTTCCTGACTGTGCTGCATCATGTTGCTACGAGTTGTCTTGACATCTCCATAAGGTTAGTGCTGGTGCACGCTACATTCACCTTAATGGAGAGTCTTTTCCAAAGATAATTCCTAGATTTGAAATCAGGATTTTGTTACCGATTGATGCAAGGGTACAAACAGCAATAACCTTGTTAGTTGCACCCTAGCATCAATCATCACAACACAGTTTTTTTAAGTGGAGAAATAATATTGAAAAAGATGATCCATTCAACTGAAAGTAGCAAGCGGCCACACTCTCCTGATAGTGATGTAACAAAATGTTGGAATCCGGGGTCAAATCTCAGAGTCAGGAAGTAGAAAGGGATCATCCTGACAGACCATTGTGGCTAAATAATGGTGCCTTTACTTCCTTCATGTGGTAACACAAACATTTGGTAAACATCGTGGCAGAGGTCTGATTGCAATATTATTGCAGATTGTGTTTCTTCTTTTTATGAAAATTAAAAAGTATGAAAGGTTCTCTTTTAAATTGTGGAATCATGACTTTATTTTCGAATGTTGATACACGTGGAATCATAATGACTTTAGTAATGAATGTTGATAAATAGTATGTTTGTTATTATGTACTTATGGATGTCTTGAAATCACAGACTGGAAAATGTTGGGATACATGTGTCACAAACCCATTCAGCAGGTCAGCCCTCTACTCCCAAAGTGCCAACCTCTGAGTGCAGTCTTGTAAACAGTTAACAGAAACAGGGTAACCCTCCTGTCTGTTTTGTGGGTTCGGATCAACCTTTGGTCTCAGTTCTGGAAGGATTCAAACTATGAACCTCTTGCTAGCATACCCAATGCACAGGCTCAGATAAATCTGTCTTCAGGGGGGCCAGATATCTTTGCCTATGGGCACCTAACCAGGTGTACAGAAATGAACCCTTAAAAGCTTTAATAAAGACCTCAGATTAAAACGCTTACCTTTTTCCAGTTTGGTATCACCATTCAAGCTCATGTACAGTGTCTGCTTTAACCATATATACTTCACTTGTAAAGGAAAGAAATTCAAAGACAGACCAAGTAAAAATAGAGTTTTACTAAAATAGATAAAAAATACGTAAAACATAAAATACAGAACTATTATATCACAAGAACCATAAAATCTTTTAAAAGAACAAGGTTTTAACAGTGCAGTTCCTACTACAGTACTTAGATCTTGTCTCTCTCTCTCTAAATACCTGCTTAAAGTGCTTGAAGATGTTTCTTTGTCAGAGTGTAGATAAAAGTGTCTCTGAAGGGAAAACAGAATGTTGTTTAGAAAAAATGTCTTGGCCAACCCCTTTGTGTGAGGTCACCTAGCTCCTCTGTCAGAATATATAAAAAAATATAAATCTATACAAAAACAGGGTGTCTTTTCAAAGTATTAAATTCTGTATTCCTCAGCACAACTCATTTTCTTTTTCAAATGACATTTCTTTGATCTTATGATCAGCTTCCCCCTTTCCAGGACATCACAGTATCTTTTATGACTTTGCACTAAAACATCACAACCTGTTCTTCTTCCTCTAACCGTTATAAAAGTTTATGATATATCTTGGCATTTAGGCATCTTCTAGCCTGTAATTAGCTTCTGGCCTTCCAGGTAACACGTTGTATCTAAAACTTGTGTGTGTGTGTGTGTGTGTGTGTGTGTGTGTGTGCAATCTCACATGCTGTTTCAGCTTTTCTCATGAGAGACAGTCCATAACCCATTTTTATATTACAAAAAATGATACAGTGATCAGAACCAGCTGTCCAAGTGTCACAATTCCTCCCCACCTAGACTGAATTTGGGGGCTCTAGCCGCTGCATGGGATGAGCTTCCCAAATCAGTTCACTCGTCATAGGCCCTAGACAGCCCATCTGAGTTCTGATTTTTGGCTCCAGTCTTATGTAATATTGTCATATCATACCCTTGCAAAGCAAGACTCCATCTTAGCAATCTACCATTGTTCTTTCCCATCTGCGTCAGCCAAACCAGGGGGCTGTGGTCAGTCTGCACCACAAAATACTGCCCATATAAGTATGGCTCCAACTTCTTTAGGGCCCACACTATGGCAAGACATTTTTTTTTCACCATGGAGTATACCAGCTCCCTGGGAAGTAACTTCCTACTCAGGTACACTACTAGGTGATCTGTCCCTTGGCTGGATGTCTGACTCAGTATTGCTCCAATATCCACATCTGAGGCGTCAGTCTGAACTATAAAGGTTTTGCTATAGTAAGGACTTGTCAAAACAGGAGCACTGCACAGTGCCTCCTTTAGTTTGGGAAAGGCTTCCTCACAGGCTGGGCCTCAGGTAATTTTCTTGGGCATCCCTTTCTTTGTCAGGTCAGATAGGGGAGCAGCCAGGGCACTATAATTGGGTATACATTTTCTGTAGTACCCTGCTGTCCCTAGAAAACTCCTTACCTGCTTCTGTATTTCTGGTCTGGGCCATGCCTGGATTACCTCTATTTTTTTTTTGGTTAGTATGGAGCTGTCCCCGGCCTACCACATGCCCAAGGTATGCCACCTCTCCCATGGCCACCTGGCACTTCTCGGCTTTGACAGTGAGCCCGGCCCTCTGCAACCTGCCCAGCACTTCCCTAAGGTGGGATAGGTGTTCCTCCCAGCTGGTACTAAAGATGGCAATGTCATTCAGGTATGCCACGGTGTACTCCTCAGCACCATTTAACACCTGGTTCACCAACCATTGGAAAGTGGACGGGGCATTCTTCATTCCAAAAGACATTACTTTAAACTCAAATAAGCCTATTGGAGTGATGAAGGCCGACCTCTCCCTAGCTCTCTGTCAGCTCTACCTGCCAATATCCCTTGGTCAGGTCAATAGTCGTAAGATAGGTCACCCCTCCCAACTTGTCAAGGAGTTCATCCATCTGGGGCATCAGGTGGGCGTCTGACTTCGTGACTGCATTCACTCCATGATAGTCCACACAGAAACAAGTAGAGCCATCTGGCTTAGGCACAAGGACTACGGGTGAGGCCCAGGGGCTGTGGGATCTCTGGAGTACCCTTAAATTCTGCATCTTCTCCACTTCCCTCCTAATGTCCTTTTGGACAGCCTCTGACACCTGATATGCTGTCTGCCGCATGGGTGTCTGTGTCCCTGTCTCCACGTCATGCCTTGCTAAGGGAGTTAGTCCAGGCTTAGAGCTAAACAATGGGGCAAAGTCTGTTAAAACCTCCCTTTCTTTCTGGATTGGGTACGGGGCCATCTGGGGAGACAGTTTTACTGCCTCCACAGAGGACTCCTGCTTTCTTTCCTCCAGCAAGTCCAGAATGGGGTCTCCTTCATCCATCCCCTCCCCAGGACTACACACTGCAAACACCATGTCAGCCCTATTTGCATATGGCTTCATCATGTTGACATGGTACATCCTTTCTGTCTGTCTTCAATCAGGTAACTCCACAATGTAGTTCACATCATTTACTTTCCTAACCACTTTGTACGGTCCTGCCCAATCAGCCTGCAGCTTGTCTTTCTGACCGGAATAAGGACCATGACTTCCTGACCCACCATGTATGAGCGAGTTCTGGCTCTGCGGTCGTACCACACTTTTTTTTTCTGTTGGGCAGCTGCTTGGTTGCCCTGGGCTGTCCCCATAAGCTCCTTCAGCCTTTCCCTAAACCTAAAGACGTAATCCACAATGGGAGTTCCCTGGGTGGCGTGCTTGCCTCCCCAGTCCTCCCGGATCAAGTCTAGGGGCCCACGTACCCGGTGTCCATATAAGAGTTTGAAGGGGGAAAATCCTGTTGACTCTTGGGGCACCTCCCTGTATAAAAAAAAACTGGTGGGGAAGGTATTTCTCCCAGTCCCTCCCATGCTGTTCAGCAAACGCCTGGAGCATTGACTTTAGGGTACCATTGAAGTGTTCTGCAAGTCCATTGGCTTGTAGGTGATATGGTGTCATGCATCTCTGCACCACCCCACACTTCTCCCATAAATATTCTATCAGGTCCGACATGAAGGAACCCCCTCGATTGGTGATCACCTCCTGTGGAAACCCAACACGGCAGAAAATCCCAAGTAAGGCATCTGCCACTTTGTCTGTCTTCAGTGAGGATAGGGCAACTGCCTCTGGGTACTGTGTGGAATAATACACCACAGTCAGTATGAATCTCTTCCCTGAGGAGCTGGGGGTATTTAAAGGCCCCACAATATCCTTTTCCACCCTCTGGAATGGCTCCTCCACTATGGACAATGGAATCAGGGAGGCTTGGGTTTTCTTGCCTGCCTTCCCTATTTCTTGGCACAGGTGACAAGGCCTGCAATACTCCTTCACCTGCTGGGTGAAGTTAGGCCAGTTGAAATTCTGGGCCAACTGCTGCATCGTGCGCGCAATTCCCAGATGATCAGACAAGGGAATATCATGTGCAGTCTTGAGCAACTGCTCACGATACCCCTGGGGAATGACAAGCTGCCTGCCTATCGCTCCTCCCTCTGTCTGTACTACCTGAGTATACATAAGTCCATTTTCCCAATAAACCTTATTGCTGCCATCACCTCCCTATTCGCCGTCCGAGTCTGCCCAAGTCCTCAGCTTCTCTAAACTAGGGTCACTTCTCTGAGCAGTTGCAAACCCCTCACACATTCCCAAGGCATGAGACAGGTCCCCTTTAGTTGCTAAACTAGGGTCCCTAGCACTAGCATCAGGGCACTCAGGATCACTGTCAGTCCCAACCCTCTGACAAGGGGTCACCCCTCCCTCTTCAGAGTAACCCTCTGTAGCTGTTTGGTTACTTGCTACTGGGAAAATTTCTACCCCCTCTTCATTAATCTCCATATCAGGAGACACAGGCTGGGGAACCAACCTCTCAGTGGTTTCCACAATGGCTTCTGTGGGGTTTAGGGAACTACAATTTTCCCTTGCCACTTGGATATGGGTAACTGCATATACCATCCCCTGTTGGAGATTGTTGCCCAGGATCACATCCACTGCTAAAGTTTTGGCTACAGCCACCTGTTGCACAGTTCCCCATGTTTCACCCCAGTCTAAGAGAACACTAGTGAGGGGCAATATTTTCTCCCCACCTGCAAAGTCCTGTGCAGTGGCATATTTATTGGGTATAACCTGACCAGGCTGTACCAGTTCCCCCTTTACTAAGGTCAGGGATGCCCATGTGTCCCTTAACCCCTGTGTCTGTACACCATTCACCATGAGGAGGGGAGCATGTGTTCCCTCATGTTCACTGGCATGCTTCCAGGGACACACAAACAACCCACTTCTTTTCTAGCACCCGGTTTTGTATTATTGCTCGCCTTTTTGGGACACTGTCTGGCAATATGCCCAGTTTCTTTACACAACCAACATTCATTTCTTCTCTCTCAGAGAAATATTTTCTCTGAAACCTGGTGCTAACTGGTTTCTGTGGAGGCAGTGAGGGTTTTAGCTGCCCCGAAGGCATGCTTTTCCCTTTCTGCGCTGCCACACCCACTCCATTTGCTGTCAGAGCAGATCAATTCTTGGCATAGCGGTCCGAGAGTTCAGCAGCCTCTTGCACTGTTTTGGGATCTCGGTCCACCAGCCAGGTTTTCAGCTCTGCTGGGCACGCCCAGAAAAACTGTTCTAACAGAATCACATTTTTAATTTTACCAATAGAGTTTGCCTCAATTCCTTCCCACCAACATTTTAAAAACTGACATTGTTTCGTGGGCTAGCTCCTCATATAGCTCATGTGAGGGCTTCTCCTGAGCTTATGGAATTTAGCTCTGTATGATTCAGCAATTAATTCAAATTTCTTTAACAGTGCAGCTTTAAGTTTTCTGTAATCATCACTGTCCTCATTGTCCATTTGACCCAATGCATCCTGAACTTTCCGGGTAAGTAGTGGGGATAGCTGGAAGCTCCATGACTCTCTAGGAATTTTAGCCTGAGTATAAACTTTTTCAAAAGAATTTAAAAAGGCATCCATATCCTCCCCCTCTTTAAATTCAGCTATTAATTTGGAATTCAATTTGTAACCCAGTCCTGTAGTCCCAGTTAAACCCAAGCCACTTACCTGCTCTGGTGCCGCTGGTCAGAGTCATAGCTTCTCCCGTTCATGTTGCCTCTGGTGCTCCTGCTCCTCATGGTCTGTGTCTCGGCGCCCTCATTCTCTCTTCTTCTCTGCAGCTTGCTGGCGCTCATGCTCCTCACGGTCTGCGTCTCTCTGTTCTTGCTCTGCCTCTCAGCGTTCTTGCTCTGCCTCATGGTCCACCTCTTGTTTCTCTCTTTCTCTCTTCTCCTGGAACTCCAGCTCCATCCTGCACAACTCAATTTGCAGCCTGAGTACTTCTGGATCTAGGATACTGGTGACCTTCCCCTGGTGCTGTGGCCCTTCATTGACAGTGGCCCTATTGCCCTCCTCTTTGGATATGGACACTGCACTGGTCACTAGCCCTGCCACACTCGAGGTTTGGTCCTTTTCAGTCATGTTCTGTGACTCGCTGCTCTGGGTATCTGCTACCACCAGGGCATCTATGAGGTTCTGCTTGCTGGCTTTCACCTCGAACTGGACTCCTCTGTCCCCGCACAACTGCCTTAAGTAGTCTACAGTGTGCCTGCTGTAGTTGGAAGTCATCTTCCCTCACTACTGCTACTCTGACTTGCACTTTAGAAAAAAAAATTAAATGGGTAGGAACTTGACTGTACGCCAAGTGATATAGTTCTGTTTCCTTTTTAAAATAAAACTCAGTCTTTTTCTTTCTTTGCAAGTGAACTTACTGTCTCAAGCTGACACGCTGAACAATAAAAGTTTGTGATACCAAAATTATGCCACCACTGCCAACCAATCTGTCACAAACCCACTCAGCAGGTCAGCCCTCTACTCCCAAAGTGCCAACCTCCGAGCACAGTCTTGTGAACAGTTAACAGAAACAGGGTAACCCTCCTGTCTGTTTTGTGGGTTTGGATTAACCTTTGGTCTCAGTTCTGGAGAGATTCAAACTGAAACTCTTGCTAGCGTACCCAATGCACAGACTCAGATAAATCTGTCTTCGGGGGGCCAGATACCTTTGCCTATGGGCACCTAACCAGGTGTACAGAAATGAACCCTTAAAAACTTTAATAAAGGCCTCAGATTAAAACGCTTACCTTTTTCCAGTTTGGTATCACCATTCAAGCTTATGTACAGTGTCTGCTTTAACCATATATACTTCACTTGTAAAGGAAAGAAATAGAAAAACAGGCCAAGTAGGCTCTAAAAATAGAGTTTTACTAAAATAGATAAAAAATATGTAAAACATAAAATACAGAACTATTATATCACAAGAACCATACAATCTTTTAAAAGAACAAGGTTTTAACAGTGCAGTTCCTACTACAGTACTTAGATTTTGTCTCTCTCTCTCTAAATACCTGCTTAAAGTGCGAAAAGATGTTTCTTTGTCAGAGTGCAGATAAAAGTCTCTCTTAAGGGAAAACAGAATATTGTTTAAAAACAACTGTCTTGGCCAACCCCTTTGTGCAAGGTCACCTAGCTCCTCCTCTGTCAGAATATGTAAAAAAAAATCTATACAAAAACAGGATGTCTTTTCAAAGTATTAAATTCTGTAATCCTCAGCACAACTCATTTTCTTTTTCAAATGACATTTCTTTGATCTTATGATCAGCTTCCTCCTTTCCAGGACATCAAAGCATCTTTTATGACTTCGCACTAAAACGTCACAACCTGTTCTTCTTCCTCTAACCATTATAAAAGTTTATGATCTATCTTGGCAGTTAGGTATCTTCTATCCTTTAATTAGCTTTTGGCCTTCCAGGTAACACGTTGTATCTAAAACTTTGTGTGTGTGTGTGTGTATGTGTGTGTGTGTGTGTGCGATCTCACATGCTGTTTCAGCATTTCTCATGAGAGACAGTCGATAACCCATTTTTATATTACAAAAAATGATACAGTGATCAGAACCAGCTGTCCAAGTGTCACAACATGCACTGTACTATAAAGGGAACCCACAGTCAAGTATGTGCCTGTTCGTCATGTGCAGTTTGTATGTATAACAATTTGGATTATTTGCTGTTACTATAGTATAGAATATTGTCTGACAATAATTATTCTTACTTCTGGGCTGATGTATTATATTACTACAAATCACGGAATCGAAGGAGCGACGCAAGTATGGTAGAGCCAGGAAGCCGAGTTGGTGGACAAGGAAGGTCCAGTATGTGGTGAGGGAGAAAAAAAGTCTACTTACAGCCAATACAGGTGATCACATGGGGTTATAGACAAGGATGAGTATGATATGATAGCCAGAAAGACCATCAGGGTGGTGAGGTCAGCCAAGGTAATGATGGAGCAGAGGTTAGCTCAGGGAATTAGGAGAGGCGATAAAGGGTTCTTCAGGTACACCAGGGAAAGGAGGAAAGGGAAGGGGTGGATTAGTAGACTGAGGTCAGGGAGTGAGTGGGCTGAGGAATCAGGGGTGCCAGCGGATGTACTTAATAATTACTTTGCCTCGGTCTTCACTAGGGAGAATAGTGGGGAAGCACCGCATGGGGCAGGGCAGATTGGACCTGCAGATGGAGGAGGGGCCCCAGATGTTGAAATCCCTGTTTGTAGGGTGTGAGAAGCCCTCAAGGTCCTATGAGTGGAGAAGGCACCAGCCCGGACGACCTTCATCCCAGGGTGCTAAAGGAATTGCAGATGTCCTGGCTGCACCTCTGGTGGACCTCTTTAACTCCTCCTTTCAGTTGAGATGAGTGCCTCAGGACTGGAGGATGGCCCACACTGTGCCTATCCACAAGTGAGGCTCGTGTGAGGAGCCAGGAAACTACAGGCATATAAGCCTGACATCGGTGGTGGGCAAAGTAATGGAGGTCATCTTAAAAGAAAGGCTAGGTGTGTTTTTGGAAGCACGGGGCCACCTGGATGATCACCAGTATGGCTTTGTTCAGGGCAGATCATGTCAGACCAGTCTAGTGATGTTCTATGACTGGATGATGAGGGCGCTGGACCAAGGCAGGCGGGTGGATGTTTTCTTTCTAGACTTCAGCTAGGTGTTTGACTCAGTGCCACATCCCAGGCTGCTGGAGAAGCTGAGGAAAATGGGGGTTGGGGTATGGTTGGTCAGGTGGATAGGGAACTGGCTAGCAGGGCATTTTCAGAAAGTGGTGGTCAGGGGGGAGGTTTCATCTCCAAGTATGGTCATTAGTGGGGTCCCCCCAGGATTGGTGCTAGGCCCACTCCTATTTAACGCCTATATCTCAGACATCAGGAACAGTATCAGGAGCAAAATGAGCCTCTTTGCTAATGACTTGAAGCTGGGGGCAGTGGTGGATGAAGAGAAAGGTAGGTTAGCCCTACAGGGGACCTGGATACTCTGGAAGGGTGGTCCTGCAACTGGAAACTGAAGTTTAATATTGGGAAATGCAGGGCCCTCCACGTGGGGGCTGGGAACTCAGCTGATGTGTACACCTGGGTAGGGGAGACACTGCAGGCTTCCAGTGGGGAGAAGGACCTAGGGTTGATGTGGGTGCAAGATGAACAATTCAGAGCAATGTAGAAAGGCTTCAGCCAAAGCAAACAAAATGCTGGGGTGCATAGCCAGGGGGATAACCTTGAGAAGCTGGGAGGTACTCCTTCTGCTGTATAATTGCCTGGTTAGGCTGCACCTGAATACTGTGTGCAGTTTTGGGGACCACACTTAAAAGGGGACATTGCACTCCTGGAGGGGGTACAGAGGAGGGCAACCAAAATGATGCAGGATCTGAGGAAAGAGGAGAGATTTGAGGAGCTGAACCTGTACTCCATGGAGGAGAGGAGGGACAGAGGGGATATGATCAAAGTCTTCAAATACCTTAAGGGGATAAATAGGGTAAGCCTGGAAAGGGTGTTCCAACTGAGGGAGGAAGGGACCATCAGGGGGCACCATATTAGGCTGGTTGGTGGGAGACTCAGGGGGGAGACAAGGAGACGCTACTTTACTGAGAGGGTGGTGGATCCTTGCAATGCACTGCCTGCAGAACTGGTGGCTGTGGATGCTGTTGAGGGGTTCAAGAAAGGTTGGGATAGGTATAGGGGGAGATGGAGTCTGAGAAGGCCAGCATCGGAGGGGAACCCCAGTCAGGGGATAGGGTGAGGGATTTCGGTGAAAGGGTGGGGAAGGTTGCAACAGGGCCTGGAACCGGGAATGTTCCTCGAGCAGACTCGATAGACCATAGGGCCTACTTTGCCGGCTCCTTAATATGTTTGTTGCAGCTAACATAGTAGTAGCCAGCAGCTGGAGATTCAGTAGCCTACAGTGCAGGTTACAGTACAAATAAGTTCAGATCTTTTGTTTGCTGGTACCAGTATCCTTACCGTGTTGAGTCACAGTCACAGAGGCCTGTACAAAGGATATGGTGAAAAGTGGACATGGAAAACATGTGATTGGATAGTATAAGAGCACTAACATACACTGCAGGCTATGGATTATCCCACCACTGTCTACTGCTGTGATGTCAGCTGCAGCAGCTTCTTGCCTTTGTTATATCTCTAGATATCAGCCGGGTAGCAAACAAAATTACCATGATACGCTCTACAATACTACAGGAAGCAATAATTAAACCCAAACAGTTTTGCACACAACTTGCACATAGGTACCAGCCCTATGACTGAGCATGGGTTTCATTTGGGGCAGACTGTCCCATGTTACCACCACAGAATCACCAACAAATATTTATATGCAACTAGTATTAGTAACTATATATTGTACAACGGTGTTTTAAATTGCACAGATGCTCACTGTTGAACTTTACAAAAGTAAAGAACAGTAGTGACTAAGTATCGCTCTGTGGCTATATAGCAGAAATGGATCATATTGAACAGCTTTTGATAATATTGCAGTCATATATTTCAAAACTTACAGAACATGTAAACTTTCTAATATTTGTTCAATAAAACATGAGAAATAAAGTAATCTTCAGTACTTCATATCAGTTTATTCATGGTCTGGAGGTGGTAGAAACCCTGTCCATTTGCTTGAAAGAAATACAGTCCATATAGCAGTCGTTCACCCACCCGACAGCGAAACGATGTCGACCGGCACTACATTGATCACAGCATGATAGAAGAATTTGTTTGTTCCACTTTCCAAGTTTTTGCCATGTTCACCATACAAATTTCCTGTAGGCCACACGTCTGTATGTCCTGAGAAAAATTTGAACAAAGAAAACAATTATGTTAGGTGCCGCAGGTCAGATGCACAATGTCAATTACTTCACAGAAATACATTTTTGGTTACATGCTGCCTTGCACCGTACATGCAGGCACACTAGCGACCTGTGTTCAAGCACTGAGCATGGGACATTGGCAGAGCAGGTTGAGAGGGAGGGTGGTACATCATCAGCACAGACACTCTCTTCCTGGGAGGGGGGGCACAGAAAGGAGGACAACGCCAGTTGGTGTGCAAAGCCGTCCCAGCGTGGGTGATCACACGTTAGCGGACACCACTGCCAGGGCATCACTGTGGTACATGCTGGTGGAATACATACAGAAAATGGAAACCAGCACATGTCACAGCCTGACAAATGATATCAGCCTATTATCCCAATGCCACAGTACGCAAAGCGCACCATTCCACCATTCATGCCACCCCCCCCCAGCACAGTGCGAACTTCAGAGGACACCACAGGAATGCTACTCCCTTCCTTGACCGCACTGATGGGGTGCCTCCAGAAGGAATAAGCCACACCATCCAATGATGATGGGACAGCCTGAGGAGCCAGGTGGCAGGAAGTGGAAGTGAATGGGGAGACTGTCTGGCAGACAGGGATGTTAGCCAGCATGGAAGAGTAGGAGGTCAGGGGGATGCATGGGAAGCTGCAAAGAAAGAAAACTATATAAGCTTGCATGTATAAGTGTGTGTCACGACTCAAACACAGCCACCACACCACCCGTGGCATGTGTCTGAGTGTGACTCACAACTGCCACCCGCAAGAGACACCTCTCTTAAACTAAAGTTGCCTCCAAGGCAGACCTCACTGCAATGCAAAACTTAGTTTTTTTGCACTTACCCTTTCTTGCACTAAGTCCCTTCTCTTCTGTATTTACTATTCTAACACCACGCCACCATGGATCACCACGCAAGTGAAATTCTGACAAAACAGAAGTAAAAGAACCATGCGTGGAGTCAAACTCTCAACCTCTTGTTTATCAGCCAGTAGACCTTTCCGGTACACCATGAAGCTGGCACTGCAATGCAGCTCCACTCTTTAGCTCTAGAGGTTAAAGGCCTCCCTGGAGGAAGCCCCATCTATATTGTCTGCTCCTGAGACAGACTTATCTCAGAGGCAGCCCTGCCTCCGAGGCAGGGTGAGCGAGGTCTGCCTCTGAGGCAGGCTGTCTTGGAGGCAACTTTGGTTTAACAAAAGTGTCTCTTGCACTTGTACGTACCCAGGCCCAACCCTCAGTTTTGTGTGGGTATGTCAGTGTGGGTCAGAAATAGATCCCAGGTCTACCCTCAGTGGAAAGGCAGGCACCATACAAACACGTATCCTCCTTTAAAATACCATACTTTTAAAAAATACAAGTTATCATACTAGACTCACCTTGTGTTTCCATCTTGAACTTGTACCAACAGTACGTACCTCTCAAGCTTTGCTGTAGAAGTCCTTATGCTGTTATCCATAATCCTCGATGGAACACAGGTTGTTGAGCACGGCCGCCCACACATTATTCATTTGGTTTAGTGTAATGGTGCAGAGTGGCTGCCACTTTCATCATGAGATGGGAATCGTGGCCACCTCCACCTGATTAAGGCTTCCATCCATCACCCCCAGTCTTAACAACCACTCAGTCATCTCAAGAGAGATCTACATGGGTAGGGACATGTGGTACCGCTGTCATGATTTATGGCCACAGGCCCACATAGTGTTTGTATTTTACACCCCTGTCTCCCTCCTCCATGACACCATGATGCAGGGCATGCATCCCAACACATGCCATCTCTGACACATGGACTGATGTCCTGAAGAGGAGACAGCCTCTCTTGGCCCACCACAGGGGTCACTATGGCTCTGCAACCATGGCGCCTTCCTCCTCTCATTGGTATCCCTAACACACAGCAGCAATGACCAAGACCCACAGTGGCACAGTTGACTTTACATGCTTCATCACAAACAAGGGTGTTCATCACAGAAATTATCCTATCCAGGCAGCTATATGTACTAACTGTTGTCTTGTTTATGCTACATCCATACCCCTTCTCCCTCCACTGCTATGCAAGATGTTTCCTGTTTTGTCCAGTTCCTTCACTGTACCCCCCCCAGCACCAAGTCATTACTAAACATTGTTACAGTTAAAGACACATATATGAAGCGCAGTTAATAACGTACTCATTTACTGGAGTATGTTTGTTAAAGAGACCTTCCAACGTGAGGTATTCATAGAATGCAACTTGGACCATGTCTTTATTCAAGCAGTTTGATTTGAAGCAGTCAAGATCAGTTATACATGACACTTGCTCTTCTTTACATGTCTTTTTTTTCCCCCTGTAAGTACTTTTAGGTGCTTTTCATTTACTCCTAGTCCCCTACCAGTCCTAAGCCCCAGTGTAGCGCTGCGTGTGAGACACACATACATCCCTACAGGATGTCCATCCTACAAGTCATCCTATTACCACCTATGCCTGCTACCAGACCTCCATCTGGTGATGGCAGAACTACGGACAGATGACCCATCCACCCACCCACCTGGGAGAGGAGAGCCAATGCAGATCCTGCTCCCACCCTCTCCTCCCCGTATCGGCACCTGATGACCCAATTCTGTTCCCGAACCCAGGTTGCTGGTGTGGTGTCCAGCGCCTCAACCCTCAGTGACACTGGGCCAGCTATCCCCCTCTTTACATTTCTCAGTAATGAGATCAATCTATTTGCAACATAAGCATTCATGCCTTGTCGGCATAACACAGCATTTGTTGCACTGGCACTTGTGGAGAAAAAAACGTAGTAACAAAACTGATTCACAACATACATTTATAAAGTAATAATTGTTGTCCATGATAGCACAACTAATGAGTGCTAGTGGTTTGAACAGTGACACACACTTACAGAAAACCCCTAGAGGAGGAAGGGGGGACCTTATTATTGTTGCTAGCCATGGAAGTGTGGAACACTTCAATTCATTGCCCACACTCATGCCATATGGAGAAGGGGTATGGGTTAGAGTACTGACCCCTACTCATACACCCATCATGGGATGGGGGGGACTTGGGTTCCAGTTGTGAACTACACTGACATTCACCCACAAGAGTGAAAGGAGGAATGGGTTCCAGTTATCACCTGTACTCGTATGCCTGACATGGGGAGAATGGAATGAACACTAGTTCGAGTTGTGAGCCACAGTCATACGCATGCCATGGGGGGAGGTGGTCTGGGTTACGGTCATGACACATAGATACATAGACAGCGTCAGCAGATAAGGGCCTGTGGCCCACACAGTCTGCCCATTTGAGCTGGCAAGTTCAATTTATGTTTTCCTAGAAGTCTGTTGCCCCTTACCCCTGACCTCCAGAATTCCTTTATGTCTATCCAATGCATTCTTAAATCCTGTGATTGTTTCAGCCCCCACCACTTCCTCTGGCAGGGTGTTCCACTTGTCCACCACCCATTCTGTGAAGAAATTCTTCCTCACGTTTCCTCTGAATTGTCCTCCCTCCAACTTGATCCCACACCATCTAGTCCTGGAACATCTTTTTCGCTTAAAAATAGTGTATTCCTGCACCCTGTTCCTCCCTGCAAGATACTTGCATGTCTCTATCACATCCCCTCTCTCCCTCCTCTCCTCCAGGGAGTACATATTCAAGGGGGTACTCCAGGGAGTACATGGTTGTATGCCCAACATAGTGTTTGGGACATGGGTTCCAGTTGTGAGCCACAATCATACACATGCCATGGGAGGAAATGGCCTGGGTTAGAGCCAAGATCCATGCTCATATGGCCATCATGGGGAAGGGGGAAGGTGGTCCCTGTTGAGAACCACACTGAGATCCCCCCACAAGAGTGAGGTGGGGGCATGGTTTTGAAACATCACCAGTAGTTGTATGACTGACATTGAGAGAGGGTACATGGGTTCGTGTTGTGAGCCACACAGACATTCCCCCACAGAAGAGAGAGATGGGAACTGTGTTAGAATCATCACCCACACTTGTATGCCTGCCACTGGGAGAATGAACATCGCTTTGAGTTGTGAGACATGCTTATACACAGTGCCAGGGGAGGAGGTGGCCTGGGTTACGGTTGTGATACACACTTGTATACCTACCATGTGGAGGAAGGATATGGCTTTGAGTTGTGAGCCACGCTAGTATACATGTCATGGGAGGAGGTGGCCTGGGTTACGGTCATGACACATGCTTGTATACCCAACATGGTGTGGGGGAACATGGGTTCGAGTTGTGAGCCACAGTGGTACACACACCATGGAAAGAGGTGGCCTGTGTTACAGTCAAGACCCACACTTGTAAGCCCATCATGGGGAAGGGGGGATGTGGTTCACATTGTGAGGTACAGTGGTACACATGCCAAGGGGAAGGGAGGGGTGGTTTACAGTACAGGGAAGACCTACACTCACATGCCCATCATGGGGAGGGGGGAATGTGGATGAAGTTGTGAGCCACATTACTACGCATGCCATGGGGAGGGGTGGACTTGGTTGCCATAAAAAGCCTTGCTTGTACACCCATCATGGGGAGGGGGCAATGTAGTTGAAGTAGTGAGCAACAATGACCCCCCACAAAAGGGTTGGGGGGCATGGGTTTGAATCATCACCTGTACTCGTATGTCCAACATGTGGAGGGGGGGCATGGGTTTGAGTTGTGAACCACACAGACATCCACCTACAGGTGGGAAGTGGGCCTGTGTTACAGCCATCACCCACATCCACACCCATATGTGTGACATAGAGAGGGGGGAATATGGGTTTTAGTTGTGATCCACAGTCATACACACTCCATGGGAGCTGGACCTGTGTTAGAAACATTACACACACTTGTACACCCAACATGGTGAAGGGGTGAATGTGTTTCAAGTTGTGAGCAAAATTGTACACGCAAGAGGGGGGGAGGAGTGGACTGGGTTTGAATGAAGACCACACTCGTATGCCTGTCACGGGGAGGGAGGAACAGGGATCAAATTAAGAGCCACACTAACATACCTCCACAAGGGTGAGGGGGGTCATGGGCTCAAACCATCACTTGTAGTCATACGACCAACATGGGATCAGGGGCATGGTTCGAGTTTTGAGCAACACAGATAGCCCCCCACAGGTGGGGAGGAACCTGTGTTACAATCATCACACACACACACACATATACTCAATATGAGAGGGGGGTTATAGGTTGCACCTGTGATCCACAGTGACATCCCACCACAAAGGTGAGTGGAGGGCTTGGTTCAAATAATCACTTGTACTCATATGCCTGACATAGGGATGGGGTATAGGGGTTCAACTTGTGAGCCACAAAGACATCCCCCACGAGATAGGGGGGTCTGTGTTACAGTCATCTTCCAGACTTGTATGACTGAGATGGGAAGGACAGATATTTGTTCGAGGTGTGAATCACACTCATTTCACGTGTCATGGAAGGAGGTGGCCTGGGCTATAGTCATGATCAAAGCTCATATGCCCGTCATAGGGAGGGGGGAAAGGGGTTCAAGTTGTGAGTCACAGAAACGTCACCATAAAGGTGGGGGGGGGGAGCATAGCTTCAGATCATCACCTGTACTCGTATGCCCAACATGGAGAGTGGAGACATGAGTTTCAGTTCTGATCCACACAGCCATCCCTCCCAGGGGAAGGGAGGGTCTGTGTAAGAATCATTTCGAACACTCGTATGCCCAACATTGCGATAGATGATATGGATTTGAGTCATGAGCCACACTGACATCTACCCATAGGCTTGAGGCTGTGAAGGGGTAACGGGATTTGAGTGGTGGGCCACACTTTTACATAAGCCAATGGGGGCTGGGGTGGCCTTGGTTTGAGTGATGACCTACACTCATATGACGAAAATGAGGAGTGGGTACATGGGTTGTAATCATCACTCACACTAGTACACGTGACATGGGGAGGGCGTACATGGGTTGTAATCATCACCCACACTAGTACACATAGGATGACATACTTGGTCAATTAGTGTTAGCCATAGTAGACCAGTACCATTTTAAGTGTATTGAAAATACCTTTTCGCATGGTAGTTACCTAGTGCATTTTTTAACCCTCTTGTAGTTTGGCTTGACACTATTTCAGATGGCAGGGCATTCCATTTTACAACCACTCTCTGAGAGAACCAGTGCTCTCCTGATCTTTTGTTAAAGGCTTCTCTGCTCAGCTGAAACTGGTGCCCTCCGTTCATAGTGGTCGCTATTCTACTCTGTACACATGACATGGGGAGGGGGCACATGGGTTGTAATCATCACCCACACTTCTACACATGACATGGGGAGGGGCTACATGGGTTGTAATCATCACCCACACTAATACACATGACATGGGGAAGGGGTACAATAGATGGGTTGTAGTCATCACCCACACTAGTACACATGACATGGGGAGGAGGACATGGGTTGTAATCATCACCCACACTAGTACACATGACATGGGGAAGGGGTACATGGGTTGTAGTCATCACCCACACTAGTACACATGATGTGGGGAGGGGACATGGGTTGTAGTCATCACCCACACTAATACACATGACATGGGGAGCGGGTACATGGGTTGTAGTCATCACCCACACTAGTACACATGACATGGGGAGGAGGACATGGGTTGTAATCATCACCCACACTAGTACACATGACATGGGGAAGAGGACATGGGTTGTAATCATCTCCCACACTAACGCACATAACATGGGGAGTGGAGACATGGGTTTGTGTGGTGAACCACACTCATACACATGACAAGAGTACGGGGGACCAGGGTTGGAGTTGTAAACCAGACTCATACTCCTGAAAGGGGGGGAAGGATCTGGGTTAAAGTCATGATCCATATTCGTACTCCCAACCTGGGGAGAGGGACTTGGGTTTGAGTCATGACCCACACTCATACAGCAGACATGGGGAACAGGACATGTGTTTGAGTTGTGAGCCACACTCACATTCACCCACACTAGACAGGAGTGAACTGACTTGGAGTCGGCAACAACACTTGCAGACCCAACCTCTGTGACATAAGTGCAGAGCTTCTAGTTGTGACTTACGCTCGAGGAAACAACATTGTGGTGGTGGGGGACCAGCTTTGTACTCATTAAACACAGTGGCATAAACATTCAGATAAGGGTGAGAGGAACAGGGTTCAAATAATCACTCACTCTCACACTGCACCTCTGTAGAATGGATGACCAGGGTTCCAGCTGTGACCAAATAACCAAGATGCATAATCTTGATGAGGACAGAGGTCATCATTATATCATGCATGCTTACATAACCAACCTGAGTAGTGGAGGGATGGGGTGTTTCAGAATAAGGGATTGAATCAAGACATTCAGTTATTAACAAACACACATCTCAATTATTTGTAGTACACTACTACCCCCTTCCCCCAAATATTGCAAGATTTATAGGACACAAAATGCAGAAAACTCATAAATAAAATGATGAAACAACAAAGAACACACAATGCTGGCTATCACTAAAAACAGTTTTGGTATGCTAGCCAGTGGTGCTGAGAGTTGAGGTGCTGGATGCCACACCTCACACCATGCCAGCAACCCATGTTCAGGAATGAGCACGGGCCACCGGGATTTGACAGGGGAAGGAGAGGATCAAGTATCTGACGACTACTCTCCTCTCCTCTCCTAGGGATGGGAGGGCATGCCGCCTCACTCCTTGGCTGCCTCCCGGTGGAGGCTAGGGGGTAGCGCCAGAGTCAGGGAGACAAGTAGCGTGGCTTCATGATGCACGCATGCCTCCACATGTGCGCGTTCATGGCCATGAGGGGGAGGGACCACAGTAAAGAGAGAAAAATGGCTGCCAGCTCCATGGCAGCCCCTCCACCAGCACCCTGGCGCTGCTGCCTCAGGAACCCCTAGGCCCTCTCCAGATATGTACTCAGGAAGGGGGGAGGATGGCCCTCTTCCCTTCCACCCCACCACAGGGGGTAATCTGTGGGGGATACAGGGCATGGGGGATGCCAGGGGTGAGGTGGTGACTGGGGGCTGGAGAAGAACAGAAGCTTGCCAGCAGGCCGAGGAGGATGAATACTTACATTAAAAAACAAGAAAAAAAAAAAACAATTATGGCATATGACTGAGAACACATGGCATGGTATCACTCAACACACTGATACAGGAGCCAGTTCTAAGTCATTGTCCTCATCATTTGATTCAGAGGCACTATCTAAATCTGTAGAACTGCTACTATTAGAAACAGCAGCAGAGTTCCTCAGGGGTTACTCGGTTACTCAGTGTGTAGGGACAAAAGTAGGAACTTGCCCATTGAGGATGTCCCCTTCAATTTTGAGGAACATTTAAAACTCAGTAGAAGTTATAACCATATACCTAGACCTTTTTTAAATGTATCAAAATGTGTACTATCAACTAGTTCTTGAGGTAATTTATTCCAAAATCTCGGTGTTCTTATGGAAGAGAAGTTTAATCTTTTGTTTGTTTTCACTTTACCAACAATCAATTGCTTGGAGTGTAACCTTGGTACTATTTTTCTATCTGAAAAAGAAATACCACATTGCTGCATTAAGTCGGCGGACAGAAGAAGTCTGAAGAGAAACAGAAGATCTCCTCTACTATGCCGTAGTGCTAAGGAATGTAGTCCTGTTTTATGGAGTCTTTCTGGATAACCTAGTTGGGCCAAGTGTGTTACCATGTTGGTGGCTCTTCTCTGTATCTGCTCAACCCTGTCAATGTCCCTTTTCAGATAGGGACTCCAAAAAGGTGATCCGTAATCGGAGTAAGGTCTAGTGTATGTTCTGTAAAGTGGAATAATGCATTCTTCTGTTTTAGAAACAACTGATTGATCTATCCTTCTAAGAAGTGCATTTGAGTTATTGGCTATTTTGTTGCAATGATCGGCTGAAGAACGCTTGTTATTAACTAGAATTCTGAGATCCTTTTCACTGTTAGCTGCTTTTGGTGTAATATTATTTAGTTTGTAGTCTTGTTTGGGGTTATTTTTTCCAAAGTGTAATAAGGTACATTTCTCTGTGTTGAGTTCCATCCCATTTATGCATGCCAAGGCTTCTAAGGCTGATAGATCTTGAATTAATTGATTTGTGTTGATGGTAGAATCTATCATCCCCCCCTAATTTAGTATCATCTGCAAATCTGGATAGAATGTTGTTTGAGAAGATTTGCTTGCCAGATATGAATACATTAAATAATGTGGGCCCAAGTACTGAGCCCTGTGGTACACCGTTGGTCACCTCCCCCCATCTGACAAAACTCCATTGATTTTAACCCACTGTGATCTTCCTGTCAGCCAGCACTCTATCCAGGTAACCAAACTGACAGGCAGTCCTAGATTTAGTAGTTTGGTAATTCATTTCCTATGTGGCACTCTGTCGAAGGCCTTGCTGTAATTCAATAGGATACCATCCATCAGGATGTTCGAATCTATTCGCTGTTTTATATGATTAGAAAAGGTTGTAAGGTTAGAGGTACATGAGTGGCCTTGTGTGAATCCATGTTGAGTCGAGTCATTTATATTTAGATATTGCAGTTCTGTTTCTAATATTGTCTTGATCATTTTTGCCAATAATTTGCAAGGGGTTCAGACATATAAGGCTGGATATACAGACTCAAATTGACTTGGAGTTTAGTACATTCTGCCATTGCAGTGAGTGTGTCTGCGGGAGAAAAGGCAGCAGCACAATGAGTCAGGGTGAAGGCGTCTGTTCATTAACGTCGTCGCACATCTGCAAGCCCACTCGCAAAAGCAGGAATTATACACAGGCTCAAAGTAACTGAAACTGAATGAAAATGTTAACGGATTTTTAAAAAAAGCACAGCCATGCTCATGCAAACCAGAGGTACCAAATCACAATATTTTTTACACCAAACTCATTTTTTAAAAACATGATGGTTTAGGTATCCTTTACGAACAATGGACTGAATTCTGGATTGTCTAACCTACTGCTGCCTGTACTGCGAACCCAGGTGCTACACACCCACTGCAGTATGCAGGCTCCAGACCCCGGCAGTAGCGGGCAATAGTTGTTGGGCCGAGTATCAGGTGGGAGGGCTGCTTATGAATATGCATGAGCCTATCTGCTGTATTGTCTGCCACCCCGCCCCCCATGCAGTAGTTGCCAAGTGCCTGGCCTGCAGTCACCATGGATACTCCCTGCTGCAAATGGGATGGCAGAACCAGGAAGGATAAGTAGGGATAACAGGGTAAACAAGATCGGATGCCAGTGGTACTGTGTCCAACACCAGAAGCATTATTGGGCCTGGGTTCACCATGCAAATTCTGAGGGTGAGCAAGGGTAGGACTACTGTTTTACAGGGACAGTTGACATCGGAGGTGGTTTCAAAACCTGACTTTACTACAGCATACATGTCTGCCCAGTCCTGCATGGAACCCATGCTAATGAGCTCAGTGGTCTCTCTGCTGCTATGCACTCACACTGCCTCCCTATATCATGACCTGCATCCTGTCTGTGGTACAGCCATGGTTCAGGGCCCCTGAGCAGCCCTGTATTTGGTGGATCACACCATCTGGTGGTGTGCTGACACTGCCAGCAGTGAGAACCCTGCTCCCAGTCCAATGTTCCCTACAGCCCCTGAATTCTCCCTTCTAAAACCAAACTTGAAGCAACAACAGCCAGTTAATGGAATCCCCAGGGTATATTCCCTGCAGAGTACAGCAAATCACTGAACAGATACAGATAACGGGACCCTGGCAGATAGGAGCAGGAAACAGATATGTATCAGTTCCAAAAATACACTGAACAGTTCTCTGGATCAGTTTATCTTGATTTAGGATGTCAAGTTGCAATCAAAAGTAAATATTTCTTGTGTTTTATGGTTTTGGCCACAGAGCGCCACTGTGTCCCAGTGTTAGACTGGCACACCTGGTGTATATCTGGAGATTTCTACATGGGCCTCCCGTGAGGTTGGCCACTCCCACCTTAGAAACAATGAATTTCATTTCATATCACATCAGGCATCATGCTCCTGTGTAGATGACCCAGGTTGCTGTGCAAACCCACCAACCTGCCGTGGGCTAGTGGAGACTTGGAAGCGTTGCAAAGGCTGAGGGATTTCCAGGGAGCCCATGCTACCATGGTTGCAAGGGGCCTTTCTGGCCTCTCATTCTGCCCCCTGAACCAGAGGAGACCCTGTCCCATTGCTATGCAGACCTATAGGAAAAGGAGCCCACCTAGCCCCCTAGGAAGCTGGGAAGGGTAAGTCCTCTGAGGGTGTCCTGTACAACTGTGCTCACCCACCAGTGCTGTATCAGGACAGAACTTTTACCCAGGTTTGGCACCTGGAGTGCAGACCATGGAAGGAGGTTCTTCTTTTCCTGGGTGGAGAGTATAAATGGGGTGGAGGGTAGCCAAAACATAAGATCATAGTGATACAGGAAATGCTAGATATAAAAAGGCAAGGAGCCAGGGCTTGTGGACGAGCAGAGGCACATCTGGGTCCCTCAAGTACAGAAAGAAAAAAATAAAAAGTGTAAAAACAACTTAAATGACAGGATTGGGTTAGACTGTGTGATGGTCCAGCAGATGCAAGCTAACCAGAGTTTGGGAGTGGACTTAAGGACTTGGAATCATGGTGGCCAGGGCTAGCAAGTACTGCCACTGGCACTGCAAGCTAGCTCAGGGTGGGGACAGCTGATGCCTGGTGACACTGCAGCCCCTTGTGGTAGCCCTGGGAGCCTATTCCCATGCATGGGGTGGCGCATGCACTGGAAGAGCAGGAATCTACCAAGGCACCTAAGGACAGCTGGACCACATCACGTGTCAGAGGAAGGCTCAGGAACTAACTAAGGAGAAAACCCAGCTGCTGTCCATACAAGAGTGAGGCTTGAGCAGGCTGTTTCTATGATGTCCAGTATAACAGGAGACTGAATGTGCAAACGATGAAGCCTAGTCCTCTGGTAAAACACAAGTTACTATGTATGTATGTATTTGTTTGTTTGTTTATTTCAAGTTATACCAGGAAAACAGTGCTATGCAGAATGTGGATTCCACCAGCAGAATTAGTGTGAAATGACCATTCCACCAGCGGAATTTCTACTGGAATTTTACTGGTCCTTCCACAGAATTCTGCCAGCTGTCATCTGCAGAATTATATTCTGTGGAACAGCATTTTTCTAAGGAAAATCATTCCTCAACCATTTCTGCAGAAAATATTGAGAACCGTGGAATAGAATTCCATGGCTATATATTGGAAAACCCATTCCACGTTTTTGTGCTGTGGAATTCCACCATTCTGCTTCCAACAAAATTCAGCGGAAAAGAGGAGGGGAGGGGAGGAGAGGAGAGGAGATGCGATTAGAGGAAAGGAGAAGAGAAGAGAAGAGAAGAGAAGAGGGAGAGAAGAGGGAAGGCAAGGAGAGGGAGGGAGGGAGAGAGGAGAGAGAGATGAGATTAGAGGAGAAGGAAGGAGAGGAGAAGAGAAGAGAGAGAGATACAAAGTACAATGTATAAAATAATACAATGATATGGCAATAGATATATAAGGGATATACAATGGTGAGCTGTCAGATAAATGATTTATCTGCACAAGTGCAGTTTAACCTCAGTTAACCCCACATGTGGTGTAAGCCGCAAGTGAGGAGTCCGAGGTCAAACAGCACAAGTGTAGATAAATCATTGATCTGACAGCTCACCATTGTACATTTCATTTATGCAATTGAGATGCTTTCTGCCAGTGCAGGGACATTTGCCTATGACTGTTTTATCTTTTTTTAAATTACAATTACTGTGACTGTTAACTTTCCTAGTGTATGTCTGCCTAGTATAGTGGTTGCTATTAAATGAAACACCGCTCATTTTGTAGGACACTTTGTGCTGAACAAATGGCATGCTCACAGCACCATGCTACTTTTTCATTTTAAAGTTATTTGCATTTATTTGTTGATAAAGTGGATAAAAAATGTAATTTTCTGCGTTTTTTTTTGCTAAGTATAAATAAATCTTTAAGGTATCTATAAATGAAACATCACTCATTTTGTAGATAATTTTGTGCTGAATAACTTTCATGCTCACAGTACTGTGCTACCTTTTTCATTTTAAAGTTATTTGCATTTGATTGTAGATCAAGGAAGTGTTCCTGACCAATCGGAGCGCTCCTTTCCCCTGCGCGTGAGACACTTTTATTCTGTGAAGAGCGTCTCACGCACAGATGACCTGCAAATGGGCATGTTCTGGGAACATTTAAAAAATATATATATTATTGATCGCTCTCGATCAATAATATATTAATACGTCCCCCATCACCACTCATTGCTGTATTAGAGTTGTTTCACTTGCCTTCAGCTTGAACCAAAACAGCTCAGCTTCGCTGTTCTCGTTCCAGCTGAAAACGAGTGAAACCACTCTTATACAGCAACGAGTGGCTCCAGGGGACGTATTAACGTATAATATAATTAGTCCTGGTACTGAGGCCGAACATTCTAAATGAGTTACAGAGTGATTGTGACATATCTACTATGTGTATAAATCTGTGATGATGCATCTACTATGTGTATAAATGTGAGATTTCACATTATACCATGGACATACTGTAAGTGAACAGCCAATGAAATGGTTAGACTGGCAGTTTACCACCGGTGTAAATCCTCTGATAATCAGCAGCTGCTGATGAGTATATCCTAATCCTAATCATCTGTAGCATAGGAATAAATACAATAAAAATAAAAAAAAAGAAAGCAACCTCTTTAATGTTTGTATTATATTATAGTAAAAAAAATGAACCTTGGCATAATTGCAATAAGCCACTCGGAGGATGTGGGTTATTTAAGCAATAAGCCACGAGGGTGTGTGGGTTATCGGGGAATTTACCACAGCTGGTGTGGTTTGCCCTCGAGGCGCAGCCGAGTGGGTAAATCCTCGCCAGCCGTAGTAAATCCCACGATAACCCACATCCCCCGAGTGGCTTACTGCGATTATACCATTGGAAGGAAGTAAAGGATTAGAAAAATATTACAAAAGTTAAAAAAAAAGTTTTTTATTGATTTTAATGTGAGGTATTCTTCCTCTATAGTAAATAGTGCCCTGTTGCTAGGCAGAAGATGTGCTGTGCTGCTTCACCCCTCTGTCCCCCACGCGCTGCACAGTTTCTAACACAGGCTCTCCCTCCTGTGTACACACAAAGCCACGTAGTGTGCTGTTTGGGTTTTTGCCTACAGTTTGTGATGGAGACGGCATGATATTATGTAGGAGCAGGCAGTTTGTGTGGTGCGCGCGGGAGCACTACTATGTAGGAGCAGGCAGTTTGTGTGGTGTGCACGGGGGTGCTACGCTAAGAGCTGCCACCTCGGGGTACAAGCTTCTGGCAAGAAAAAAAGAAACAAACTCTTGAGACACGTGGAATTTATTTTTTTTTATGTGGGAACGAGGAGTTTCGTCGGTAAAATTGTGAAGGTGGTGTGGACATGGCGCTACAGTGGGTAGCTAATATTGGGAATGGAGCATGGCTTCTGACATGAGTCAGGTAACAGTTTTTGTGTTATTATTTATTGCTGTGACTGGAAAAAAACTGCTACTTGGTGTGTCGCTGCTACAGTCCGTGTGTTCTCTGTGAGTTGAACATTGCTCAACTTCGATGTGTGAAGGTGTAGTTTTGTGACGCTCGCTTAGCGGGCAAACAAGATGGCGGTCGGCCATCAGTGATTTTGGAGTCGGATGTTTTTTTTTTAAACATGCGGCAGACTGGCACCTTTTGCGGTGATTATCAAAGGATTTACAACAGTGGTAAGGTGCCAGTCAGCCGTTCTGATTCGTTGTTGTCTAAGGTCCATGGTATAATAGGAGATTTACCATGGCTGGCAAGGATTTACCCACTTGGCTGCACCTCGTGGACAAACTACTCCAGTCATGGTAAATCCCCTGATAACCCACACCCTCTAGTGGCTTACTGCTTAATTATACAATGGCAAGAATGAATCTTGGACTGTGATTGGTCAATCTGGGGCAGGACCCATGGCGTTATCCCAGCATAGCACCACAGGTCTAGTCTCAGCACTGTGAATCTCTTGATAATTGTTTGGAGCTTATTCTCTTTTTTTGCATCTCCTCTTAAGAAACAAAAGTATTTTTCCACACTAATAAAAACATCCTTTAAAATTATTTTTTTATTCTATATATAACAACAAGACATTGTATAATAGGAATAATGCACTCCAGGGTGTGTGTCGTGCTGGGATAATACCATGCCTGGGGCATTGGATGCTCTCAGCCTGCGGCCTCGTGCACAACCCCCCGGTGTGGCGTTATCCCAGCATGACACACACCCTGTCATGCACTATCCCTTTATTTATATACATAGAAGCTCAGATTTATCACATAGCATTTATGTCCTCGCCTACTGCATAAAACAAAATATACAATTATAAGAATGCTTAAAGAATAAAATAAAAATTGCAATACAGTACCATTACCATACAGTAAATTGTGGAACAGGCAAAAGAACATTAACAGCAAGAAACACAACAAAATAAGTGGAACAGGAAGAAATGACTGACGCTAGTGGAGTTGGGCAGTGCTGGTGTCAGTGTGGGGTGGAAATCAGGTGAATAGGAGTCCACTCCAACATCAGAAGCAACTGCAGGAGTGAATAGAACAAGCATTTGTCAATGCCGAATGTTTGCTTGCTGGCATTGGGATTGGTAGTGTAGGAGTTAGACAGCTGCATAATATGAATGGCAGTGAAGTATTGAACTGAAGCCAACCCCGCCACCACCCTGCAGATACGGACAGGCATTGGGGTGTGCCTTTGGGTCATCAGGCATAATGTCCACACCATTTCACCATACCCCACCCTGCAGACACTGACAAGTGTCACAGTGTGCCTTGGGATCTTTGGCCCTTATGCACACCCCATTCCATTAGGAACTACGGTGAGATGGGTGCGGTATAGGAGAATGGGGTGAACTTTGGGGCCAAAGAGTCCAAGGCATACCTCGATGCCTCTCAGTGACTGCAGGGGTGGAATGGTATGAGCATCACAGGCAAGAATCCCAAGTCACACCCCTGATGCCTGTCATTCTCTATAGGGTGGGCGTTATAGTTGAAAAGCCTAATACCTCAGGCATTCATTGGTATTTTCACTCAAATTTTCAACATGTTTGTTTGTGACCCACCTCATGAACAGGAATATCAGTTTGTTAGCAAAGCTGCTTATGCACAGTGACTACGGCATTTAGCACCACAGGTGCAAAAATATTCGAACAGGATGTAAAAATGACAGCTGTACTCTTTCATGGGGAGGTGTAAAAATGGCTATGTTGCAAATGTGTAGTAAAAATATTAAAAAATGGTGAAATCGCGGCGTACATAGAAACTGTGCAACGCACACTGTAATATAATTAGGTTGGGATTTTTACAGCAGATTGTCAACTCAGGCATTTTGGTGCCTCCAATCATGAACAGTGTCACTGTGATTTTCTTTATCTGTGCCGAACAATGATTTCCCACAGCGACCACGCATCTCTGCACTGAAAGTGTGAAAACACACTTGACCATGTTGAAAAATGGCAGCTGTACTGCTCATAAGGAAGTGTGGAAAAATGCCACTGGTGAAAATCTGGACTGAAAATATTACAAAGTCATGAACTACGAGGTGCGTGGAAACTGTGCAATGCTCACTCGTAACACAGTCATTTTATGGACTTTTGTCACCAAATTTTCACCATAGCCATTTAAGACCTCTGCTCATGAACAGTGTCACTGTGATTTTCTTAATCTGTCCTAAACAGTGCTTTCGCACACCAACAGCACCATTGTGCGCTACATGTGCGAAAACACATTTTGGGCGACATATGAAAAATGGCAGCTGTACTGTTCATAAGGAAGTTTAATAAAATGGACATGTTGAAAATCTGGAGTGAAAATATTAAATCTGCAAACTTACGAGCATGCATAGGAACTGTGCAACGCACGCTCGGTAAAATCATTTTTAGGAAATTTTTAACCAAATTCTCAACATAGCCATTTTAAGACCTCTGCTCATGAACAGTGTCACTGTGATTTTCTTAATTTGTCCCGTACATTGATTTACTTACCGACCGCGCCATTGTGCGCCATATACATGGAAACACATTTGGGTGAGATGTGAAAAATGACAGCTATACTACTCATAAGAAGGTGTGGTACAATGGCAATGTTGAAAATCTGGAGTGAAAATATTGAAAATCTGCGAACTAACGAAGGCTACGAGGAACTGTAGCACGGCCAAAACAGTCATTTTTGAAATTTTTCACCAAATTCTCAACATAGCCATTTTAAGACCTCTGCTCATGAACAGTGTCACTGTGATTTTCTTAATTTGTCCCATACATTGACCTCGCACACCAACTGCGCCATTGTGCGCTACATGGGCGGAAACACATTTTGCGTGAGATGTGAAAAATGTCAGCTGTACTACTCATAAGAAGGTGTGGTAAAATGGCAATGTTGAAAATCTGGAGTGAAAATATTGAATATTCACGCCCTTACGAGGTGCATAGGAACTGCAGAATGCTGCGCCATAAAACAATCATTTTAGGACTTTTTCACAAATTTCAACATAGCCGTTTTTAAGATGTCTACTCATGAATAGTGTCACTGTGATTTTCTTAATTTGTCCCGTACATTGATTTCCACGACTGCGCCATTATGCGCTACATGAGTGGAAGCCACATTTTGGGTGAGATATGAAAAATGACAGCTGTAATACTCATAAGAAGGTGTAGTAAAATGGCAATGTTGAAAATCTGGAGTGACAATATTGAAAATTAGCGAACTTACGAGCCTGCGTAGGAACTGCATAGCGCTCGTAAAACAGTCATTTTAGAATTTTGGCACCAAAGTTTCAACATGGGTTTTGAACCCTTCTCATGATTGATGTCACTGTCATGGCGTTATTCCAGGTCAGAAGGGTGATTTTGCAGTCACTGCACAGTCACTGCGTGAGAAATCACCCTTCGGCCTGAATAACGCCATGACAGTGACATCAATCATGAGAAGGGTCCAAAACCCCATGTTGAAAAATTTTGGTGCAAAATTCAAAAAATGCCTGAGATATGCAATAAAGTTGAAACCCCTATCTAGCCCATTATACAGCTTTACCGGCATTTCCTCAGTTCGTCGTCGCTTTGAAGAGAGCAGAGCGTATTCCCGGTCCACCTAAGATCGTCAGCGCCGAGGTCGGAGGTAAGTATGGGGTGAGGGGAGTGGGGAGGCTAGTGCGCAGTGGGTGGGTGCGGTTGTGGGAGGGGGGCGGGAGACTCACCGTGGGACCGCTTTTTCTTCACAGGTAAAAATAAAAACGGACGACTGGGCGTTTTCCACGCTGGGGTGAACTCCCCAGTGTGGCACAAGGACGTTGGGGCGGCCGCTCAGCCGACGGGATTGGGCACCCCGGCCGGCCCACGAATTGCTTGCCGCACTCACTACGGGGGGGAAGGATGCAGCCGACGGAGGATTGGGCACCCCGCCGGCTATATGATTAGTTGGCACATTGGGGTGGGCACCCAGCATGGCATTTGTAAGCATTTGGGGGAGGCGGAGGGACATGGCTCAGCCGTGAGGGATTGGGCACCAATGTCCCGGCCAGTGGTACAGCGCGGAGGCGCACGCCTGCGGGCGCCTGTGGGGGAGAAGCGCGCCGTGAGCAGCCTTTTCTTATCACTGCTCACTCAAGCATAGCTCCCTTTCAACTGGGGAGTTACTGCATTTTGGAGCGTGTCATAGACAGCTCCAAAATGCATTGGCTTACAGGGGCTGCGCCTGCCAGCATACTGACTGAATTGGAGGAGGAGGTGACACACCTCCGAAATCTCCGATGATGGCACTATGTTTCTTGCACATGCGTGCAAGCAAACATAAAAATCACAGAGGAGAGATTTCAGAGCAGGAAAGGAAGAAGCAAAACAAATGGACAGGGGATGAGGGCCCCATAGTTTAGGGAAGTGGAACTAGAAGACAGCTTGGCCAACAGTAGATTTCATTGATGGGAGAGCAAGAGAGCAAGATCTGAGAAGGGAGTAAGTGAAAGGAGAAGGGAACAGAAGAGAGATGTAAGATAGGTGCAAGTAACAACAAAAATACTTTTACATTAAATGGTGCTCTGTTAAAAACAGTTGAGAGAGAAAGGCACCCAGGGATTCTAATCAACAGTGATCTTGGCTTCAGCCCGCATTGCAATAAGGTTATAAAGAAAACAAACAAAATCCTAGGTTGTATTAGAAAGGCGTTCATAACTAGACAAAGAAGCTGTGCAGTTTCCCTGTACAGAGCCTATGTGAGACCACATTTGGATTACTGTACAACCCTGTGGAGTCCCTATCTACAAATGGATGTTCACAATTTGGACAGGGTTCAGCGGAGGGAAACCAAAATGATCTCTGGTCTAAGTGATGTGCCCTATGAGTCTAGGCTGTAACAGTTAGGTCTATACCCACTAGAACTGAGGCACACTAGAGGGGACATTCTTGAAATGTTTAAAATAATAGGGGACAGCCAGTTAATGGCTAGCTTTGGCCTAGAAATAAACAATAAGAACACCTATCTAAGAAGTCAGAACTGTACACTGAAACTGACTTTCCCTAAAAAGAACGCAAGGAGAAACTTCTTTACACAGAGGGTGACATCATTATGGAATGGTCTCCAGAGGGAAGTAATAGATGCTGACTCCTTTATTACATTTCAAAACAGGTTAGACAGCCATTTACTGTCCATGACCTCTATTAAATGGCCCCGCTAATGAAGAAGACAGACTAAATGGGCATCATCTGCCTTCTTCTGTCTCAAGTATAGTACAAGGGGAGACAGCCAAATGAATATTTGGAGATAAAGGGGTCACAGTGGGTAAGGTGCCTGGCATCAAGGGAGGAGAGGGAGAGGGATGAGCACAGAGCACAATGATGTGTACACAGGGGAACTGGAAACCAAGTGATCTGTTTTTGTGTCTCCAGTGTTCAATTTCTGCTATGAGGTATGTTCCATGAGACCCTCTGCCATACAACAGATTCATAGCCATGTGTTGGCAGAAAATGACCCTTCTGGTCCATCAAGTCTGCCCATCCCCCCCCTACTTGTCCCCCCTCCAAGATTCCCCCCTCCTCCCCTTGACAATCCCTTGTGCTTGTCCCAGACTTTCTTGAAACCCTCAGCTATACTGGACCTCACCACCTCCTCTGGCAGTCCGTTCCAGGGCTCAGCCACTCTCTCTGTGGAGTAATACTTCATAACATTTCCACTAAACCTTCCCCCTCCAGTCTCAATCCATGCCCCCTAGTTCTTGTATCTACCTTCCCTGCAAACAAGTTATCCCCCACCTTATTGATCCCCTTCACATACTTGAATGTTTCGATCATGTCTCCCTTCTTGTTTCCAGAAGCTACAAGTCCAGCTCCTTCAACCTTTCCTCATATGACTTCCCACTTAGCCCTCGCACCATTTTAGAGGCCCTTCTCTGCACCCTTTCCATGCCATCTATGTCTTTTCATAGATGGGGCCTGCAGAACTGTACCCCATACTCCAGGTGTGGCCTAACCATGGAGCTGTAGAGTGGCATCCCTATTTCTGCTGGTTATCCCTCTCCTTATGCATGCTAGCATCCTGTTAGCTTTGTCCACTGTTTTGCTGCACTGGGTCCCCACGCTAAGGTCATCAGTGATTATAACTCATAGATCCTTTTCCTGCCTGGTTGCAGCCATTATCTCCCCAACCAGTGTGTACATGGTGTTTGGATTCCTCCTCCCCATGTGCATCACTGTGCATTTCCTGGCACGGAACTTCAGCTGTGGTGTTTCCGACCACCCATCCAGCAATTTTATCATGTATAGTTATGGTATTCTGTATGAGGGAATGATTCCACTGGAGCCTTAAGATAACTCTCCCCACCTGCCCAGCTTCTTTCGGGAGCTTGTTCCATGGGTTTACCTCTCTTTGGGTAAATAAATGCTTCCTCATGTTACCCCTAATTCTATCTCTTTCTTAAAGGGAAACACTCATGTGTATGGGCTTCCCCAATTAGGAAATTTAGTGAAAAGTAAAACATTATTTTTTACTTTGCATATTTCTAAACCATAATCAGTCTCATTGATCCTGCCCCCGCCACCCCCCCAAACGTTTTTGTAATTTGTGGTCCTAAGAGTGTATCCCAGAATCCCTCACTGCTGGCATCTGCCACAGGCTGCAGTCATGGGAGACTCAATGGAATATACCATGACAAAGAGTTTTACAATATGCTCCTATCCACTGGTCATCAGTTCCGTTGCACTCCTGAAGCTACGTACAGACAGGGTGACTGTGAAGTTGGTGACTATGAGGTTGGTTAAAGTTTGCAAACCAAGGCCCAGTGGCATGGAGGGCTGAGGCACTGGAGACTTACCTCGTACTACACCATTGACCCACATTCAGTAGTGGACATGGGTCAATCAGGTTACATCGTACCACACAATTGACCCGTGTTCAGTAATGGACATGGGTCAATCAGGGGCTGGCCATGGAGGGAGGATTGAGAGTCCCCACAGATGGCTCTCCTCCCTTGGGGAAGTGGGTAGTGTGACCTGCTGCTTGCCTGCCACATGGAGGTGTCCACGTGGTAGCACAGCTTAGGCACACAGTACAGACCAATCACACCTGTTTGAGGATGTTTCCATGGAGGTGGAGCTCATTGCTACACCACTGCATGTAGTGCAGTCCCGGGGAACAAAAAACAGGAAAAGGGTTGGTGCAGGCTATATGAAGCCCTGCACGTCTACCTCCGTTCCCTGCTGTCACCCAGTCTCCAGCCCAAATCTGAATGCTGGGCCTCTGGGTGGGGGGAGGATGGCCCTCCGCTTTCTGGCCCCACCATAGGGGGCAGTCCATGGGGGATCTGGGGCCTGAGGCATGGGAGAGACAGATGCCGGATGCGAGGAGGTGGGGACAGGGCTGAGAGCCCACCCGTGCTGTCCCGAAGGTAAAAAACTTTGTGCAAAAAAAAAAAAGTTTACAAACCCACAAGGTAGGAAAAAGGTATATGTGTCATTGGATCTCCTAATTAGGGGTTAGCCCCGCACATAGGTGTGGGGGTTTTCACGAGTGTTCCCTTTTAAGCATAGTTTCCCGAACACGAGAATCATATCACTCTCATGCCATGTTATGCCACCCCCCTTTTTTGACACTTTTGTTTATCCTCCTGCACTTGCATGCTAGTACCTCTCTTCTTCAGGCCTCACAGCAGCACCCTTCTCCATGCCAGATGACTCCATTGCTGCAACTGAAACAGCCTTCCAAAGAACCAGTCCCCCAATATCCTGTGAGGATAGTTTGTCCTTACCAGGGGCACCCTCTGGCAGAATGGAGGAGCCCATCTTCTTTACCCATATCCACCTTGGCTAGCTTGTCCCTGCTAAGGATCTCCACTGGTTTAGAAGAGGAGCACTATCCTCTGTGGACATTGAAAGGGCCCTCAATGGTGTGCCTCAGAGCCTATGGCAAGGGGGACTATAGAATGCAGCCATGTGGGGTATCAGAGCTACACTTTCACCTTATTTTCTCCCCACCACCTCCCACTGACTCATATACACTTGTAACTGACCTGGGGGCACACCTGATGGCACGTGGTCCCCACATTGTCAAAGGCACCATCACCAAGAGCTGCTGAGAGAGCATTGTGAGGAGCTCTGTCACTCTACCACTTGGGAGAAGACCATCCATCGGACACTCTGACTCTTACCTGCAGGACACAGCTTCTGATGATCTGGGCTTGGAGCATGAACCTGAGTCCCCAGGGTGCCAGAGCAATCTCTCATAAGTCATTGCCAGGGAGTAGGATTCTGTCCCTTTCCATCCAGCCCAGCATTTCACTTGCTTCACGCACTGGTACCATTTGCTTTACCCACTGGTGCACTACCATTTGCCTTATCCATTGGTGCTGTACTGTTTGCATTACCCACTGGTGTTGCACCGTTTGTCTTACCCACTGGTGTTGTACCATTTGCCTTACTCACTGATGCACCACTATTTGACTTGCCCACTGGTGGTGTGCCATTTGCCTTACCCACTGTTGTTGCTGTCAGCCAACTCCATTGGCTGGTTTAAGAGCTACCTTGAAGAATGGTCCCAAACAGTAAGAATCGTTGATACACTCTCTGACCCTAGACCGGTCCACTCTGAAGTCCCCCAGGCCTCCATTCTGGGACCCCTCCTCTTCAGCCTATTCTTAAATTCACTACTGGACAGCTGCCCAGAACAAATAATTCTCTATGCCGATGATGTTGTGATCCTCACCTTGGACCCTGATCCAATCCAATTACAAAATAAACTTCAGCGGGCCTTTTCCTCCATCGAATCCTGGTTCCTAAATCATAAACTGCTTCTCAATCAGAAAAAAAACAAGTCTATGGTCTTCTGCAGCCCCCACAACAAAAACAAACAACTCCACCTCTCCATTGCAACCAAACAAGGAGCCATCCTAGAGCAAACACAATCAATCAAGTACCTTGGCATCACCCTTGATCCCCACCTCTCATACGCTGTCCATATCAGCAATGTTGCAAAGTCTGCCAGTGTGAGGTTAGGCATATAATTCTGGCACAGGAAACACCTAACCCCAGAAGCACTGTCAGTGGCCGTCCAAAGCTCCATCGTCAGCATCATAGACTGTGGTCTTATCAAATATGGGTCTGCAACTACCACTGCTCTCAAACGTATTGAGACCTCCCTGAATAAGGCCTGTCATCTCATCACTGGCTCACATTGCCATACCCACACATGTGACCTTTATTCCCAATCTGGATGGCTTCAACTGGACAAACACATAAAATACCAAACCTGTATCATGGCCAAGAAAATTATAATGGGGCTTGCCCCACCTGGTGTCTGTGCCCTCCTTAAGCCTAGACATAGGAACATCACTACAAGGAGATCCAATTCCCATCTACTACATATCCCATGATGTCGCATGACCCAAGGACAAAGATCATTCACCTATCGGGCATCCAACTGGCTCAACCCTCTTGGCAGTGACATAGCAACCGCTCCAACACTCAGCCTCTTCAAGTCCAAGCTGCGCCTCCCACTGCTTGTATCCTGAGATTGCCCATCTTAACATTTCCACCATTCCAGCTGTACATGCTCCAGCACCCAGCACTTACAATCAGTCTTTGCATCCCTAGCACCTTACCTGTCATATTCCCTCGACAAGTCCCCCTGGCTGCACTGCCTCCCACCCTCGCCCACCTCCCCCCCCGTATCTCCACTTCTGCTCCTGCCCCCAACCACCTCCCGGACTCCCCCTTACCCCCTGCACCTCCTACCCCACCTCGATCTCCTACCTTCACTTCCCCGCACCCCCCTTCCCTTGTCTTGCTCATAGCTCAAGTCTTTGTACTGGTTGTTACATGTCTGTAAGTCAATGACTATATGTTTGTAACTAAAAATGATTATTGTTGCACACGCTGACATGGAACCTTTGTAAAAGAGCCTCAGCTCAGAGGTAATCCTAGATTGAAATAAATAAATAAAATTAACCACTGGTGCAGCAGCATTTGCCTTACTCACTGGTGCTGCACTATTTGCCTTGCACACTGGTGCTGTGCCATTTGCCTTACCCACTGTTGTTGCAGCATTTGCCTTACTCACTGGTGCTGTGCCATTTGCCTTACCCACTGGTGTTGCATTATTTGCCTTGCTCACTAGTGCACCAACATTTGCCTTACCCACTGATGCAGCACCATTTGCCTTACCCACCAGTGCTGCACCATTTGCCTTACCCACTGGTGCTGCATCATTTGCCTCAACCACTGGTGCAGCAGCATTTGCCTTACCCACTGGTGCTGCACCATTTGCTGTACCCACTGTTTCTGCATCATTTGCCTTACCCACTGGTGCTGCATCATTTGCCTGTGTTGTGGTCATCAGGAAGGGGTAGTAGCCCACTGGTACATGGCACCCATGTTACAGAAATAGTGCCCCTAACCTGTAATCATTTGCCACTGATTTAATTTTTTGAATAAACAAAACAGTAGAATTCCAGAATAGAGACTGTCTGTGCACCAGTAAAAACACGTGGGATAATGTATGGGCCACTATGCCCAACAAGGCTGTGTTAGCTTCAATTGGTTGTCATGACAACCTTCAGACCTTGAGAGCGATGCTTCAGAGGTCTGTGGTTGTCATGACGACCTCAAGAAGCAAACTCCACCTTGTTGTGCAAAGTGGCCCATACATTGTCTTTTATAGTACATAGGTCACTTTGTACAAATCCACCCCCCCCCCACTCTCACACACACAGTATCTGACACTTAGGTCAAATTATTCCTCTGCCCACACACAGACACGCACACACACGTATCCCCAGCAATGAGATATAAATGAAAACAGTCCCTACCCCTTAAAAAAGTATAATAACCAATATAAAACATTAGCCAGAAATGAACAATCAGAGATACAGGCTTAAAACTCTTTATTTCATCTCACAAAATGCATTCCATTACACAATTCTGCTCAAAACACCATGAATGTTCACTCTATACGATGTTCACTTGGACACAGCAGTTGCCAAAAATGAAGATGGTGAAACTTTAAAAACAATACATTCTGTGACTACAATAAATAAGTTCTTGCTGGAGTCAGAGTGTAAGTGACAAAACTGAGAAACAAGCAATCGGGGATGCATGCAGTTAGCGGCGAACAGTGGTTTATGTGAATTCTGTGTTGTAGCACAGTATTGATGCAGGTGAGAGTGCACATGTAAGCATTAATCACCGACAGAGGAGGGCTCTACCAGTGGATTAATGCCGCTGGGGAGGCATTATTTACGCGGTGAAGCCGGTTTCAATCGCGGGCATTAATCACCGGTAGAGCCCGACGCTGGAGGTGATTAATGCCCTTGTAACACGGAGAAGGTATAGGGCTCCCTACCTCTCTCTCTCTCTCTCTCTCTCTCCGTGTATGTGTGTCCTGCATACCTGTGGCGCACTCTTGCTGCTCGCTGGCTCCATCCCCCGTTTCTCTCGCTAACACCCGGCTGGCACAGTGCCACTTGTGACCCAGTGGCTGTCGTGGCCACTGCAGGAGCAACACGGCATTATGAGACGATAATGCCGTGTTGGGCTCGTGAACGTGCAACAGCAACACAGCATTATGAGAAATAATGCCGTGTTGGGCTCGCCAAACGCACTTCCACAAGAGCAACCGCGGCATTATCATCTCACAATGCCGTGCTTGCTGCACCAAGTGACGCCCTCCCGCCTATCGCGTGGCGCCCTGGCACGGCTCTCCATAATGCCGTGTTACAACAATGCTTTGACATCACTACTATAGTGGAACACTTGGATTCTTCTGGAACACTGGTATTCTTGCTGATTTCTATGCAAAACAGCACTTTCCCATGTACTATAAAGAATTTCACAGAATTTGGCATTCTATACTTGATAGCTGAATAAGCCGAATTTGTAATTTTTTTTATAAATTGCTTCGTGTGCTATTTCCATTTTGCTTTTTTTAGTTTCCTGTAAATTTGTTTTCGAATATTTATACATATCCAGCACTAACAGACTGACTGTAGAATTCTGATAAAATTCAGAAATTACGCTGACAATCCCCGGTGTGATCCCAGAATTTTAAATCTTGAAAATGGAATTTTATTACTTGGATCAGTGTAAATCAGTGCTGTTTGGCACAAGCAAAGGTCTGTACATGTATCCACACTGAATTTCATTTGCAACTTGTTGACCCACTCCCCCAGTACATATATATCCATTTGTAGACTTTCTCTTCCTTCATTAGCTTTGTGTCATCTGCAATTTTAATTACCTCACTTGGCCCCATGACTTCAGCTAATCAATACAAATATTGAACAGAAGGGGTCTCGACACTGACAAGCACACACAAGGAACCAATTGTGCACAAAAATAGTGAACCTCACTCACCCAGCAGCCAGACAGGTAAAGATTACAAATAATGTGAGCAAATAGAGAGAAAGGGGTGGAAATTGTTTAACCAGGAAAGGCACACTCAGCCAAAACTTGTTTCCAGGTGTAACCTGGGAGCACAATGCAGTTAAATGACTTACTCAGGGTCACACAGTATGCAGGGGCTGTGGGATTTAAACTTGGGATAGGGATAGGGAGGCAGTATAGCGCAGTGGTCTAAGGCTCTGAGCTGCAAATCTGGTGACATCCAGCAGACCAGACCTGGGTTTGAATCCCACACCTTCTACTTGCATACTGTGTGACCCTGAGCAAGTCACTTAACCTCCCTGTGCTCCCCAGGTCACTCCTGTAAAAAAGCTTTCAGCTTAATGTGCTATACCTGGTTAAACAACTAAATAAAAAAAACTCGGGTCTCCAGGTTTGCAGCTTAGGGTCCTTAACCACTATGCTATACTGCCTCCTATGACACAACTGGCAGTATACAGTGGCAGGTGAATAATAAGCAGGGACTTCAGGCCTGCATCCTTAATAAAGTAGAATTTATTGTGCCACTGAGGATAAAGGCAAAACCGCATAGGAAAAATGTCACAAAAACACACAGTCACTAACTCAGCAGGTACCCAAGACCTGATACCCTGGCATTACGACTCACTTAAAATCTTCTGAGACCCCCTAATGAAGACTCTGAATGAGCTGAATCACCAGGATGTCCAGTTTCCAGTACCCGCTGAGCCAGTGGCTGCATTTTTTTTCTGTGAAGTTTTTACCATGTTGTTTTGCTTTTCTCTTTGGTTGGCACAATAAAGTCTCATCACTGACCCCTGGGAAACCGCATTGGTAACATCTTTCAAGTCCAATGTTGTGGAAAGGATCCAGATCCAGTGTGACCTAGCCGCTGCTGTAAAAAGAAACTGACAGGGATGAGTTGGCTCCAAAAATACCTCCAACAATGCAAACCATTGGAGTGGAAAGACCACTTACCCACAATTTTTTTGCAAAAATACTCAATATTTATTCAGAATAAAAATATGATATGCAAGATCCCTGGATCTAAACCAACATTTAAGTGATAATAGGACAGCAATGATACCACAAGAGGCAATAATCTCATTGCTGAGTAGATAAAGTAGGAGGCTGAAGGCAGAGTGCTTTATATGATGAAACAATTAGATGATTGCTGGGACAGTACTACTGTTGCTCTAGTATCACTATTCTTCTTCATGGTTTTAGCCTCCCTCCATGTGTCATGCCTTCAGAAAAAGTTAAATAACAGTCACTTTTTAAGTGCGATGTTCTTGCTGATATCGTTCACTTTCAACTAAAAAAATGGTAAACCGCACTTGTTTTTTTTTAAATGCGAACATGCAAGTGGTAGCAGCACCAACATCGCACTTAAAAATGTGATTGTAATGCTACTTTACCTGAAGGCATGAGACATGGAGGGAGGATACTTGACAGCTGAGGTGGCTGTTTTTTTTTTGGAGGGGGTATATGAAAACAGCTTACAGTTGCGAGAGGTTCTGTCATGGGGTTCTTCCCTCTGTTTTGTTTTTAGTTGATGGTAAGTGTACTGGCCAATAAGAAGGCAGGGTGAGCTTATGACATCACTACTATCATTTTATTGTCAGTAAAATGACTGCACTGAGCTATCAGCCGTCATTTTATTGAGAATATGAACTATATGTAACTCTGGCTTCCTGAATGGACAAGAGGGGGAACATGTAGTGTAATTCATGATAAAGATCACTTCCTCAGGATAACCACATTATCTCAAGAATATTTTTCTCTTAAATCCTTTTCAACTCTTACATTCTTTTATTTGTCAGCGCTTAAATCTGTTTGGTGTTTTAACAGTGCAGCTTCTCTTGTCCAAAGGCGGCTCCAGGAACTGCATAGCTATTTTAGTGGCTCACCAGGCCATTTTACATACCATCCTTTTTATTCTGAATAAATACTGAATATTTCTGAAAAAAAAAACTGTTGTGGATGAGTGTGCCTTTTACCCAAACGGTCTGCACAGTCTGATGCCCAATGCATCACTATCCACTAAGATCCTTTCCTTAGCCGGCTCTCTGTCCATATTGCTAGATTTACTGTAATTCCAAATTTCCTCAACTTCAGAACCAGTTTCCCAAGAGGAACACTTAAATGCTTTACTAAAATGTAATTGTTATATCCTTTGCTTTTTCCCTGTTTGATTCCTTTGTTATTTCCTCAGAAATTAACAAAAGGTTAGACTGGCAAGATTTCATCTCCGTGAACCCCTGATGGCCGTTCCTTTAACAGCCGTATCTGTCCCTGTATTCCATAATCTGATGATTGATAACCATCTCAAACAGCCACAAACAAGATCAGGCCCACTGGATCAAGACCATAGGTCTTCTTTTTTTACTGGAAAATCCCAGTAGAATTCTGGAATTTGGACTGTCAGCACACTGGTAAAAACAACTCATTTCACAGAATTTGGCATTTTGTATCAGATCAGTGAATCTACTAAACTTTTTTTTTTCTTTAAATTTTTTTGTAGTGTTTTCATTTTGACATATTTCATTTGCTGTATATTTAGCCTCCTATAATCTGATTATTTACACACATGCTAAAAGACTGACAGCGAATGTAAATCATACTAGCAATCAGTGGTGCAGTCCTGGAATTTCAAATCTTGAAAATGGAATCTCATTACTTCATTCACTGTAAATTGATGGCCTTGTCACTTGTTGATAGATACCCAGGTCATAGAAACATAGAAATTGACAGCAGATAAGGACCACTTGGGAAATTACGTGAGTGCCTGACTGTGATGGCTGCCTGAACTCTTAGCTCCTAGCCGACTCAAAGCATTACCTCTGTTTAGTAACTCTATCAGCAACCCACAGCTCCTATTTTAGCAGAAAAACTATGCTAAGACATGTAGCGCTATCAACTGCATTCACAGGAAGAACTGCTGGCTTCTAAATGTAAAAAAGACATTTAAAAACTGCCGCCTGTGCAGCAAATGCCAGCTCTGAAAATGGTGCGTCAAAATCCAAGGAGCCGCTTGCTGTCATGAGACCCAGCACCCTCCTTACTTGAGAAAATCGCAGCATTAATGGAAACCATTCTGGAGACCCCTGCCAGCCTTTCTAATCTAACTAATTGGGTGGTAGTCAGAGAAGAACAAATTACCTCCCTTAAAGAACAAGAAGAAAAGCATGACCAGAAATTTGAAAAAGCTGAGCAACAAACTGGGTGGCTAACAAACAAGCCTGAGGACTTGGGAGGAAGAGGACAAAGAAAAAATATCTGAATATTGGGACAGCAAGAAGGAATAAAGGGGAGAGATCCAGTATGTTTTCTGCAAAATAATCTCCGGATCTGGCTACAGCTTGACCCTGCTGAATACATCTTTGAGCTAGAGTGAGCCCACAGAATAACAAGCATTTGTCAATGCCGAATATTGTCTTGCTGGTTTAGGCATTGGTAGTGTAGGAGTTAGAGAGACACATAATAGAAGTAGCAATGAAGTATAGAACGGACATCAACCCAACCCCACCCCACCCTGCAGAGAGTGACAGGCATTGGGGTGTGCGTTTGGGTCGCTGGCCATAACGCTCATGCTATTTCACCTCACCCTACCCTGCAGAGTCTGACAAGTGTCACATTGTGCCTTGGGGTCAACTGGCCTTATGCTCACCCCATTTCATAAGGAAGTGCTTTGAGATGGGTGCAGCATAGGAAAATGGATTGAACCTTGGGGCTGAAGAGTCCAAGGCACACCTTGATGCCTGTCAGTGGCTGCAGGGTGGAGGTGGAGGACCAATGGCGTGAGCAGTATAGCAGACAATCCAAAGACACACCCCTGATGCCTGTTAGTCTGTACAGGGTGAGATGTAATAGTTAGAAACCTAATGCCCTGGGTGTGTGTTGGTATTTGCACTCCAAACTTTAAAACATGGCCTTTTTGTGACCCCACCTCATGAAAGCATTTGGGACCTCTGTTCATGAACAGTGCCCTGTGATTTTGTTAATCTGTCTCGAGCGTTGATTTTCCACAGTGACCGCGCCATTCTGCACCACATGAAAATGTCAGCTGCACCATTGATAAGGAGGTGTGAAGAGATGGCAATGTGGGAAATCTGGAGTGAAAATATTAAACATTCTCGAAGTTATGAGCATGTGTGATAACTACACATCACATGCTCGTAGCACAGTCATTTAGTGGAATTATTTCACCAAGTTTTTAACACAGCCATTCTGGGATCTCTGCTCATGAACAGTGGCACTATCATTACCTTAATCTACCTGAATGTTGATTTACCACAGTGACCATGTGATTGTGAACCAGATGTGTGAAACTACATTTTGGGCAGGATGTGACAAATGACAACTGAACTGTTCATAAGAAGGTGTGCAAAAATGACAATGCTGAAAATCTAGAGTGAAAATATTACAAATTCTTGAACTTACAACTGTGCGTGGACACTGCACAACGCACGCATGTAACATAGTCATTTTATTGAATTTTTTCACCAAATTTTCAACATAGGCATTTTGGGACCTCTGCTCATGAACAGTGTCCCTGTGATTTTCTTACTCTGTTCTGAACATTGTTTTTCTACAGTGACTGCGCCACTGCTCGCCAGATGTGCGAAAACACAGTTCAGGTAGGACGTGGGAAATGAAAACTGTACTGTTCATAAGAAGGTATGAAAAAATGGCAATGTTGAAAATCTGGAGTACAAATATTAAAAATTATCGAAGTTACGAGCGTGTGCAGACGCTGCACAACGCACACTTGTAAAACAGTCATTTTATGGACGTTTGTCACCTAATTTTCAACATAGGCATTTTAGGACCTCTGCTCATGAACAGTCATTGTGTTTTTCCTAATCTGTCCCAAACACTGATTTCTCACAGTGACCACGATATTCTGCGCCAGAAGTGTGAAAACACATTTCGTCCAGGATGTGAAAAATGATGAGGGTGCATGAACACTGCGCAACGCACACTCATAGCACAGTCATTTAATGGACTTTCATCACCAAATGTTCAAGATGGGCATTTTAGGACCTCTGCTCATGAACAGTATGACTGTGATTTTCTCACTCTGTCCCAAACACGGATTTCACACAGCGACCATGCTATTCTGTGCCAGAAGTGCAAAAACACATTTCGGCCAGAATGTGAAAAATGACAGCTGTACTGTTCATAAGAAGGTGTGAAAAAATGGCAATGTTGAAAATCTGGAGTGAAAATATTACAGATTCACGAAGTTACAAGTGTGCGTGGAAACTGCGCAACACACACTCATAAAACAGTCATTTTTTTTTCACCAAATTTGCAACATAGGCTTTTTAAGAGGCCACCTCATGAACAGTGGCACTGCCATTTCGTTAATCGGTCCCAAAGGGCGATTCCGCACAGTGACAGCAAAATCACCTTTCAGGACCGAATAACACCATGACAGTAACTGAATTCATGAGGAGGGGTCCCAATAACACCATGCTGAAAATTTGGTTGCAAAATTCCCCAAAATGCACGAGATATGCATCAAAGTTGAAAAAACCCTATTTATGCCATTATACAGCTTACCGGTATTTCTTCAGGTTGCGGTCAGCTTTGAAGAGTGCAGACGTGTTCCTGGTCCACAGATGTTCGTCGCACCGGACTCCAGAGGTAAGTATGGCGAGGGTATGTGTGTGGGGAGGTGGGGCATGCAGTGGGTGGGTGTGGGTTGGGGGAAGGGGCTGCAGACTGCAAGGGACCGTTTCTACTTTACAGGGAAAAAAAAAAACATTGCGGGAAGGTTTTTGTTTTTACATTTTCATTTGACATGCTGGGTTGGGCTTCCAGTGTGTCACCTGTGTGTTTTTTTGGGGGAGGGGACTGGAGCCGACGTGGATTGGGCTCCCCATTTGGCAAATAAAGAGTGTTGGGGGGGATGATGCCGACGGAGATTGGGCTCCCCCGTCAGCAGATGAATTGGGGAGGGGGGATTGTAGCTGATGGGGATCGGGCACCCCGTTGACAAATAAAGAGTGTTGGGGGGTGATGCCAACAGGGGGATTGGGCACCCCCAAGTCAGCTTTTCTGGGGAATGTGCAAGGCGGATGGCACAGCTGCCACCCTGTCGCACTGAAACTTACACCGGGAAAGGCATGCCCTGCAATGAGGTGGAGCTCCTTCATTGCAGCAGCTAAAACCTCTTAAGGTGGTGGACACACTTTTGCACTGCTGTCATAGACAGCATGCAATCTAATTCATGCCATGGAGCCCAGTCCCAAAAAGCAGTGGCACCACAGGCCACAACAGGACCGTGCCTCCAAAACCTGCTATTCTGAAGTCACCGCAACATGTTTCTTGTGCAGGCGCAAGACAACATAAAAAGGCCCACACATCATCTGCTATTAACAAACCTAGACCCTTCATTTTCAAACTTTTGCATATTCTGGACAAGGAAATTATTTTAAACATAGTAAGGGAACTCTAGAATGTAGAGGTGGCAGGAGCCCAGCTCTCATTTTATCCAGACTTCCCTCGATCCATACTTGAATAAAAGACAAGGATTTGATAAGATAAAACAGGGCCTGAAAAACCGGGGTCTAACGTACTCCCTACTATACCCTGCAGTACTACGAGTCCACAGTGAAGGTGCCATGCTTCAATTTCATTCACCGAAAGAGGCCAATTACTTTTTCAAGATCAACTTGGACCACCAACCTCAGCAGACCTGAAGCAGGCACATGCAAGAGGGATGCTAGATAAGAAGCTGAAGCATCAGAGAACTGCACTGGACTCTCCGATCTCACCATCAGTGCTGGAAACCATGCCCACTGAAATGGACCACTGACTCCCCTTCTACATGACCAGTCAGATATACCAGTTTCCATCTCTAAGGAGGTAACCAGAATACTTGCTATCATTGGATGGACATGTAAGTAACAATGCTCTTTGTAGAAGGTACCTACCAAGGGGCCCTGATTGTTCTGGGAAGTAGCTATGCACCCAAAAGTCCCAGCCACCAATTCTTTACCCAAGTCTTAGCAGAAATATCAGGAGGTCAAAGGGACACTCATATGGGTGGACTTCAACCTTGCACTGAATTCAGTACAGATCATACAGGCCCAGGCAGTAAAGCAGAAATACAACTGGGTCAACAGGTCCTACATGACTTTAACAGGACTGGGCTACAAGATTTATGGAGAACTCCTCATCCTCATGACCAAGACTATACCTACTTTGCCACAGTACATGACTCATGCAGTCATTTAGATATTCTTTTTGTCTCCTCTGTGCTGATCCAATGCACATGGGGAGCAACCCAGGAGAACATCGTTGTCTCGGATCATACTCCAGCCTCTTTATCCCTAGCTTGGGGTGGGGGTTGGGGGTAACTCGGCCTAGAAATAAATTGTGGTTAAATACCTCCCTATTGCAAAACACAGAATTTGTGAATTGGTTACGAAGTGCACTGCTAGAATATTTCCAAAATAAGGAAAATCCAGACACTAGCATAGTCACACAGTGACAGGCCATGAAAGCTGTGATACATGGACTCCTTATAGCTTACACTTCCAAGCTGAGAAAGGATAGAGACAGTCAGACTAGGGTAGCGGAGGGCAACTTGATGTGACTAGAAAAGCTAGCCACGACTTCCCCAGAGCAAAGAGAAGCTTTGAAACAACAGATCTTAGTAGCACCCCATAAAGTGGAAGATAGCTTACAACACAAGACAGAATAAGTTCTATTCCACCTAAACCAATCCTCTTGCAAGGCGGAAGAGTAACCCAGCAAATTACTGGCCTACCATCTCTGAGCTACTGAAGCTGAACGCTATATCTCAAAGGTACACCACCCCCCCCAAGGCTTAGTAGTAACCTCACCAAGTCAAATCAATTAAACATTTCAACATTTCTACACTGAGCTATATTCTGCAGAAGTCAACCCTACACAAACACAACTGGACACTGTCTATGAAGGACTCCAGTTACCACAAGTCCCAGGAGGGCACATCAACCAGCTTCTGACCACTATCACCACAGAAAAAGTGGAGAAGGTGATTCAATCCATGGCTAAAGGCAACTCCTAGATGGCTATTCCAATGACTTTTAGATGACATTCACCTCCATTCTGACTCCCAGGCTGATACATTTATTTAACAAGGCCTGGGAGGTAGGCAAGCATCCACCCTCATTTGAACAAGTCCTTATTACCCTGATCCTTAAAAAAGATGCTGATAGCATCCTATGCTCTCCGTATAGGCCTATTTCACTTATAAATGTCGACGTAAGTGATAGTACACAATGGAACCCTTGATGGGAGACCTTATTCACCCAGATCAAGTTGGCTTTGTCCCAGGCAGGCTAGGGGCAGATAACACCTGTAGAACTTTGGACATTATCTGACAGGCCAGTCATCAATCCCAGATGGCTGCTACACTGTCACTGGATGCAGAGAAAACTTTTCACAGGGTGGAGTGGATACTTCTCTTTGACACCCTTAAGAGTTCTGGTTTCCTCACTCACTTCATATCCATAATACAACTCCTATATAGAACTTTAACTGTGCAAGTCCTAACTAACTCAGTAATATCACCAGCCTTCCCCTTAGCAAGGTCGAACTAGACAAGGCTACCCCTTCCCTCTTTTTATTCCGTTTGACAGTTGAAACTTTATCAACCGATATCCGTTCTCACCCTGATTTCCCTGGCATCACCATATGGCCTATAACAAACTGGTACTGTTTGCAGATGACATCAGCCTTTTTATATCCAACATACCTGTGGCCTTATGAACCCTGGGTTTAATACTCACAAAATATTCATCCCTTTCAGGGTATGAACTTAATGGGAGTAAATCCCAAATCATGCCACTTATTTCTTCCTGTACCCAGAATCGATTTGCCACTTATCCTTACCAATGGGCCCCGAATGGTGTCACATGTCTAGGAATCCAGCTCCAGCCCACTCTTAAATCCACAATTCAGATTAACGTGGAAATAATGATTGACACACTTTCCAGAGAACTCCAGAATTGGAGCTCTGTTCACTTATCTATCTGGGGCCAGATACACGTGTTGAAAATGACAGCACTTCCTAAAGTACAATACATTCTTAAGAACCTAGCAGTAGCCCTCCCCAATTAATTCTTCACACAGCTCAACTCGAAAATGTCAGCTTTCATCTGGAACCACAAAGCACCAAGGATAAAACTACAAGCACTTCAGGCTCATTGGAGCAAAGGGGGGTTTAGGCTCCCTAACCTCTGCCTTCTACATGACAGCACCCTTATAGGACAAGCCATTATATGTGTGAAACCTGAAATACTACATCCCTCCCCACACACAGTGGATAGACATTGAAACACATCAGGCTACAGTCCCCTTTCCACAAGCTCTGATATACCCAGACAGGAAACTTGGACCTAATACTCAACCCTGTACCAGACACACAAGGAAAATATGGAAAACACATGCCACCCAACTAAACTGAACTAAGTTCTCAAGATTGAGACCAATCTGGCAAGATCCCCAGTGTCAACTGGGGAACCATCCAATAAAATGGCCTCCAAGGCAGACAAATGGCATTTCCAGACTGGGAGGCTTGTAACACAAAGACACTGGGGTACTCAAATAATTTGAGGAAATCCACCTCATATATGGAATCCCCTGTACACACTTCTGGAGATACCTCCAATTTAGAGACCTCCTCAGAACAAAGGTCTCACCCCACCACTCCCTTTCTGCATCCTCAATTTGGGACACATAGATTGGAGACATTAAGATCGTAGGCCACTTGGTCAGCCACTTTCTCAGAGCCCAGGAAAAAGACTCACCACTTCCTCAAACACCGAGAATTCAATGGGAACAGGAATTGGATATCACTATACCACAAGAAGACTGGAACATGACCTGGACAACAGCGTGCAGGGCAAACAAGGACTTACAGGTCAAAACCATCTAGTACAAAATACTGCACGGGGCCTATAGAACCCCACAATGACTCTACAAAGCTAAACTAACAAGAGATAGTGATTGTTGGCATTGTACGTCTTCCCAAGCCACTCTGATGCATATCTTGTGGATCTGCTCTGCCCTGGAAAAATTATGGGACACAGTATAGAAAATCTATGGGAAGATTGTCCCTGTATCTCCTGTTAGAGACCCAGACTCGGCATCCTGGGTCTACCCCTAGAAACTCACCCCTTAATCCCGCACCAGCTGCAATGGGTCAATGAGGCTACGACAGCAGCCAAACGTGTAATACTGTGACACTTGAGAAACCCTGAAACACCTGCTGTACAAGAGTGGCAAACTCTATTGGCTACTACTTCTTGATACGAGAAGGTTGCCCATGCGGGAGCAAGCGAATTGAACCAATACTGAAAAGCCTGGGGCTCTACCTAGATCTTTACAAGTTCAGTGCACCACCTCTCCCACCTAACAGGTGAGATGCCTGTCAACTATCCAGACCTTCAATCCTTTATCACAAATTCCCACTCTGACTAATCTCCTGCTATATGTATGGTGGTTAAGTTATGTCTTCCTAGACTCTCAGAGAGAGACACCTGACAGCTGCTGTTCCTCTGGTGAGCCCTGGCTCAAACATCTGCTCAAGTAACACAGTTCATCTCTACTACATGATTCACCCCTTTTTCCTCCTTGTGCCTCCCCCAACCCATATATCACTACCTATTTATTTCATACCCCCTTCTGTTCACCCTAGAACAGGCATCTCAAGTGCAGAAAGGGAAAATACACTCCTATAATTTATTAGAATAGTTTAGAAATAAGAAACATTATTAATTGTTAACAGTTACCAATAAGACTGGACCCTGAGAGGGGCTGTAGAACATAGATCCCCTACCCCTCATCTCTGATTTCCATATACCCATTAAAGCTCAGGTTCAAGGGCATACTAGAGATCTTATACATCATGCCAAGTACTGTTAGACTAGGAATGAATCAGGTATAAATTTCTCAGACGAAATAACCACACACTTCTTGATCATGATTTCGCTGATATATGTTTCAAATCTATCTTAATATCTCAAACTGTGTGATATGATGTGGTAGGGCAAATATTTCAATTAGACACCCTTATGGTAACTATACTTTGCCACATATGTACCTTGATTGTATTTACGACATTTAATAAATGTCTGATACTATGTCTGTACCTCGTTCAAATGAAAATGAAAACTCACTAAATACTTTCATGGAAAAAGATAAGGACCGCTTGGCCCACCTATTCTGCCCATTTTCGCTGCCTACTATAATATGGCAGACCCTACTTGGTCCTCAGCTTTACCCTTCCTTTCCCAACCAGTAAGGTTCCCATATGCCTATCCCGTGCATTCTTGAATCCCGTTACAGTTTTTCCCCCGGCCACCTTGACTGGGGGGCTGTTCACTTCCACTTCCCATTCTTATTCATAAAGTGTTTCTATTTTCAGTGCTGTACAAGTGAATGTACGAGGCTGCAGGACGTGAAGGCCTCCTATCGAGTGTAGGTTTCCTTTGGCATTGTAGCATCGCCTGCTTGCAGCATTCCACTTTTCTTTGTCTTCCTATTAACTAATTGTTGTCAGACACAACTGTACTAGCAAGGGCACTGTTGTCTAGCAGTCAGTCATAAAAACAGCACTGTATTTGGCTACAAACCACTAACAACCAGACAAATAAAAAATAGGAAATGTGCTCAATTTAGTCAGACATTTGTTGTTAAGTAAGCAATAATACCAGACAGGGTTGGTGGTATTGGGCATCACTGAACCACCTAGGGGCATAATGAGTTCTGGCGCAGTGGGCGGGGAGCCTTATAGCCTGTGGAAGGTCTGGTATTGCCCATACAGCCCACCCTGGAGGGTATTGTTGCGCTTAGAAAATGGACTACCTGTTTTAAATGGAATTTAAAAAACATTTTTTTTAATTTAAAAAATAGTGTAAGAATGAAGTTTAAGTATCTTTCTTGTAAAGTAGTCCCTCCATTTCTGTGCTATTCCATCTCCTGTTGCCTCCCTCACAGAGTCACTGGCTTCTTCTTATCCGCCCCCCCCCCACCAACACCAACACCTCCAGATCAAGACATGGAGTTTTTTGTACAGTTTCCTCCCCACCAGCAATCTCTTGGCATCATTGTCAAACTAAAAAACCTGTTTTCAGTTCTTCCTGCAAGATTCTTTTTTGGGGGTTCCCGCTCGGAAGTTGCAGCTGTTAGTTTTCATTTATTTTATTGTATTTGAATTTTGATGACCGGGTAGGCCCACTGAGACAGACAACTCCCTTTTTTAGGGACAACCCGGGGTACAGATACATTACAGACATATTAAGAGATACAACATTGACCAATTAAATATACAAACAGATTTGCATCCAAGAAATTCAACATACAGTAGGTTATACATCATTCGGAAAAGGTATGGGGTACAATTGCGAGGCAAGGAGACCCATAAAGCATATAACAAGGTGTACAACCATAATCATATCTAAAGAAACATTAGTACTGACAATTGGGTTGGATATAGGGGGAGCAGGCTGGAGAGGATCTAGGGTTAGGGTAGGTATGGAGTGGAAAGAGAGAGGAGGGAGAGGGATCTAGGTAGACAATAGGATTGGAGTATAGGTGGTGCCAGGGGGGAGGAGAGCATCTAGGGTTAGGGTAGGGATGGAGTAGAGGGAGAGAAGATGGAGAGGGTATAGAAGATCTTGGCTTGATGAGAGGGGATTTAGCTTCAATTATCATTACATATTGGGGGTGGGAGGAAGATTTCTTTGAAAGGCTTTTCGAAGTGAGGAAGAGAGGTACACAACAGTAAAATGTGAGGGAGGTTGTTCCATTTCTCATGCACCGCAGTGAAGAAGGATCTTCTACCAATTGTTAAATGAGTTTTAGGGGAGATTTAGGAGTGGGAGGTGAGAGGATATGAGGGTCCTAGGGAAAGTTTTCAAGGTAAGTAGATTGGAGAGGATGGGTGGGGAAGGGAGGTGAATAAGTTTGAAGGTGGCACTGAGCACTGGGAAATCCATTTTGGGGTCAAAGGAAAGCTAGCACAAGGTATTGAGCACATCGGAATGGTAGACCTGAGCTGGTACCTTAGCAGCAAAGCATGCAATTCTGTAATTTTAAGTTTGGCCAAATTTGATGTCTTAGTAGAGTGGATTATTGAGGCCCCATAGAAGAGGCCAGGGAGATGGGTGGCGGTGGCAATAGTCTTCCTTGCAGTAGGTGTGAGGTAGGGGGCAGTATGGTATAGAAGGCCACATTTTTGGTTGGTAGCCTTGATGACATTTGTTGTGTGCATGTCAAATGACAGGTGTTCATCTAGTACCACATCCAAATATTTGAAAGAGCTTACCCATTCTAGGTGCACACCAGAGGAGGTTTTGATTAAGACGGGTGGTTGGGAGGTTGTATCAAAAGAGATGTGGTGGAACAACATGAATTTAGTTTTCTTAGTGTTCAAGACCAGTAGATTATCCTTGAACCAGGTTTCTAGCAAGTGGAAATCCTTTTTCAGGTCAGAACTGAGACTGGTTATGTCTTTGGGGGATCTATAAAGCATGGCATCATCCTCATTAAGCTGAACCGATGACCCTCCACACTTCAATGGCAATTAATTGATAAAGACTGAGAATAGTAGTGGCCCAAGGATTGACCCCTGGGGGACCCAGATGTAATGGGAGATAAAGATGATAGGGCTCTGGCCCATTTGATGCATTGGGTTAGACAAGTAGTTAGATATCCAAGAGAGGTAGTTGTAATCCAAGCCAAGGCAGTGGAGTCTGCCTATAAGTAGAGGGTGGTTTACAAGGTCAAAAGCCTTTGTAAGATCTAGGAAGACTGCCCCACTTGAGCATCTCTGGTCCATGGCCTGAAAGTTGTCTGAGATGACCCACAGGAGAGCAGACTCCATCCCATGCGATTTCCAAAATCCATATTGTTGAATGGTGAGGGCATTGGCCTGTTTTAAATAAGAGTATAACTGATTATATAGAATTCTTTCTTGAAACTTTGCACTTGAACATAAGATGGAGAGAGGCCTGTCGTTTTTGACAAGGTTAGTCGGGCCACTTTTATGAACTGGGATGACAATCATGGTTTTCCATTTGTCTGGAATGGTGTGCATGAGGAAGGATCCATTAATTAGTAATGTGATCGGGTAAGCAAGTGCATTTGCACTATCCTAAGGAATTTCGGCAGTAAGGTATCAAACCCCGGGGAGCTCTCGGGGTTGAGACCCTTTAGGAGTTTAAGGACCGCTTTGCATGAAGTGATTTTTAAATGGAATTGGGGATGTGGGGATTCCAGGTGTGAGATGTTATGGTCAGGGTGAGGGGATGAGGGACAGGTAGGCCTGCCTTGTAAGTGTTGAGATCTGTGAAGAAGAGATGTAATCCTTCAGCTATCTCCAATGGGGTGTTTAGTGTGGAGCCTTTCGAGAGCATACTTGGAGGGATGCTACATTCGTTACCCTTAATAAGAGTGTTAATTTGCTTCCAAAAACATTTGGGATTAGCAAGGTATGTTCCTGTAGGGATAGCAGACATTCCCGCTTGATTTGTTAGTTTTGGATTTGCAGGTGTTCTGCAGTTGGCGATATGATGTCCAGTCCAAATGAAGACCTGATCTTTTGAAAATCTTCCAGGCTTTGTCTTGGGAGCACATTAGTTGCTGTAACTCTTGGGAGAGCCAGGGGGAGTGGAACCCCTTGACTCTTATTAGTTTAATTGGGGCATGGGAATCAAGTATAGAGGTGAAAGTATTGACCAGATACTCTAGCACCTGATTAATGTCAGGGATTGAGGTAATGGGGGTCCAGTCTACAGATCAAAGGCTTAGCAGAAAAGCTTCAGTATTGAAGTCTTCTGCTCTTTCTGCAGGACTCTTTTTGGGGTTTATTCCCACTTGGAAGTTGTAGCTGTTAGGCCCATGACCTTGCGCAACATTGCCACATAAAAGAAGGACATGCAGATCAGGAAGTACAATGTGGCACGGGAGCACTGTAAATGTTTTTTAACTTTAGATTTACTACAGTAGTGCTGTTGCAGTTTTCAGTTTGTGGTGGTAAGAACATGAGATAGGACGCAACTTGTTTGCGGTAACTTGTTTAGCCCTTCCGTGTTTGGAGGTGGAGCGGCACTGGGATGTGAGTGATCAAGATGGAGCTGCAGTGTCAAACACATACAAAGAAAATTTAAGGTGGTTGTACTGTTTTTGAACAACAAGCAGTTTTCTGTTATTTTGTTTCTATTTATTAAACAAAACTAAAACCAACTCGGGGGGGGGGGGGCTTGACCAGACACCAACTCGTCCGCTAAGCGAGAGAAAAAAATTGTGGCTGGTCAGTTTGAAAATCTAGGGTGCCCAATGATATCCTAAGTAATGGGTCACCCCGAATTGGCACTCATTTTTTTCCAGACATTGTTGAAATGTAAATCTTGCCTGGTCATGGGTTTCGGCCAATCAGCATGCTTTGTTTTTCAAGCCCATTTTCTAACAAGTTATAAAACCAGAAACCACATATGCATTCAGTAGAGACCAACAGCAGCCACTAAACAATAAAAAAAGCTCAAAGCATGAATTTACTTTTTTTCATAACTCTGGTGATAGTAAAGAAGTAATGTGAGGGACCGCTATATCCATCTCCCACCTTCCATCGTGCATACGGGTCCCAACACATTACGGCTGCGTCTCTTGCTTCTGATGCTTCATTTTTTTCCTTTCTTTAAAATGTGCAACAGTAAATACAAACAGGCGAAACTATTAGCTGCCATAATTAAAACTGAAGACAGTGCAGACATTGGGGAAGCGAATGGGACCCAATACCTCCTCAGAGAATGTTCATTGAAAACAATCAAAAACTGGTGACTGGGCTTGTGACATGCCAAGACGAGCAATTCAGGATGAAAACAAAAGAAGCCATTCTGCATCTGATGCTGGTGACAGTCCTGTCTAGTAAGACTTAACCTACAATAGCGTAAAACAAAAATGCTTAATAAAGTTTAAATGATGTCTCTGAGATGTTCCTTGGCTGATCAAGAGTGTCATCTCGAGACATCTTTTTGTTCGAGAAGTGCTCAGCTTCACGTCACTGTTCTTGAAGGCAAAGACATCTCTAGATGACACTCTTGATTAGCTGAGATACCTCAGAGGCATCATTTACCTATAACAGAGGGGTCACATGTGCCCTCCTCCAGTCCACGGGCACCTCACCAATAATATAGGCCTGAAGTACAAGAGGTACAATTCACATTCATGAGCAGTGAAGTGGTTAAAGAGATTGCAGACCAAATGAATGCTACTCCACATCTATAGAAGAAGGCAATCATGTCTGTCAGTTAGGCATCCTGATCTTTGGGGGAGGGGCATCAGAAACATTCAACAGTGACATTCAAATTGGATTTGCATTAGGGATGACCTGATTCCAGTTTTCTGATTTGGTTACATCGGATTCTGATCATAAAGATAGGATTTAGCATTTTCAGATTTAGTTGCTGAAAATCTGAAATCCTAATCAATCAGATTCTGATTAGATTTGGATTCCAAAATCTGAAATCCAATTCCAAAACCTGAAATTTGCAATTGAAACTGGAACTTGAAGTACTCGGGAATCCAAAATGCGATTTTAAAATCCAAAGTTTGCAGCTGAACTTGCATGTTGAAGTACTTGGAAATCTGAAATTCAATTCTGAAATCAAAAATGTGCAGTTAGAATTGGAATTTGAAGTACTCAAAAATCTGAAATCTGATTCCAAAATCCAAAATTTGCAGTTGAACTTAGAAGTTGAAGTACTCGTAAATCAGAAATCCGATTCAGAAACCTAAAAATTGCAGTTGGAAATTGAAATTTGAAGTACCTCAGAAATCCAAAACCCAAACCCACTCAGAAATCCAAAATCCAATTTTGAGATCTGAAATTTGCCATTGAAATTGGAATTTGAACTACTCTTAAATTGGAAATCTGATTCTGAAATCCATAATATGCAGTTGGAATTGGAATTTGAAATACTAGGATCAGAATTAGATTTCGGACTCAGATACTATGAAAATCCAAAAACAGACTGGGGGATTGGGTTTTGAGATGTCCCATCATCCCTAATTTGAACTGATCTAATCACAACCATGACATCAAATGGTAGATGGTGTGTTTTACTGATTAAAACACAAAGCTATAAATCAAGGGATCCCAGGTTTGAATCCCACTCATAATGGTGAACTAAACTGAAAGGTCCAGGTTTGAATCCTGCCACTGTCATCTACTCACTGTGAGACACTGAGAAAATGACTTAACCTCCCTGGGCTTAACCTCTCCGTACTCTTTCTAATCTATCTCTATGCTTTTAGAATCCCCCTGTGTGCTGAACACCAGCAGCACTCATTGTCCTCAGGTTCCTGGATTGTAAAGCACTCTGGGATTGACTCTGTAGTAGAGCTGTACTGAATTTTCAGAGTCCTCTCTTCCACCGGAATTCTGCAGAATTTCAGAAATTTTGCTTAATTCTGCAGAATTCAGTCAGATCTGGAATTAAAATCAAAATTCTGAAAAACATGTCAGAAGCGGAATTGCCATTCCTTCAGCAGAATACTGCATTTTGCACAGTTTTACTTTTTATGAAAGGTGCTATATAAAATGTACCTTCCTATCTACTTTCCTTCCCGTCTTCCCTCGCTCCTTCCCTCCTTTCTTCACTCCCTCCCTCCTTCCCTCCTTCCCTCCTTCCTTCCTTCCTGGGTGGAAGCAGGCTCTCCACCACTTTGTTTTTTTTGTTCACTACCTACATTTTTCCCCATGCACCTGCCAACCATCTGAATGGCCACCACACACCAATGTAGAGGATGTGCTTCTCCTACCCCCTCCGAAGTCCACATCTGTTTGAGGGAAATGCTCACAGTGTGGGGCCCATGTGTACTGTATTATCATGTAGATGACTCAAAGGGGTACTCTTTGTCATGTAATCCAATCTCTGGGGCTCATCAACATGCCTGTTCTGGTGGTGACCCGTGATCCCTCCTTCCTCCCCAGTGCCATGCTGTGCATTTGGCACCCCCATGCACTACAGAGTCTCAGTGCCAGGCTCACTCCCCCTCCACAAAAGAGAATGGGCTTCCTGACCCATGAAAATGAGTTGTTGTTGGAGGCATCCTCCCACTCTAGGACAAACAGAACAAAGGGAGACATGCTCAGGTGAGAGAAGATGGTGCAGAGCAAGGCGGCCAGCCTGCACAATGAAAAACATAAACCTCCACACTCAAGAGATCATTATTGTAATGAAAATAAAAAATAAACAGCAGCGGTGCTTAAACCATTTACTTGTAAGCCCAGTGAGGAACACTGACTATGCCCGTAACCCCAGCAGGCACATGTGGCCTCCAGCTGCACTTCACCCAGCCTGGCCATCTGACTGAAGTGAAATGAGTTGGCTCCTGAAACTGGCTGCCAGCAAGGAAGTACTATACATTTCCTGTAGGCTGTCAGGTGGACTCCGAGGCCCCACCAATTTCAGTGAGATGTTGCATCTCAGCTGGGATGTCATGGGTGAACAAGCTGTGGGAGTGAATATTTATGTATTTGTAATTTTTGACCAGGAAATGCTCACTAAGCTGTGCTCACTTGTTTGTACAGTAGGTGTGTGGGTTACAAGGACCTGTTTTATTGATGTGGGAATGTCAGCTCTGACACCCAGGAAACTTTACTTCCATAAACACCATGGGATCTTTAACGTCCACCTAAACAGTGACCAGAGATGGGTAGAAGGGACCTCCGTTTAATGACTCATCCAAAGGATTAAACAATGTAGTATCACCCTGTTGTACTGCACTAAAGTGTCAGTTATAGGTAATATCTCAACTACTTGGTGTGGGGCTAGAATCCATGACCTTCCAATCTTCTGACTCTAGAGGCAAGTATGCTACCTACTAAGCTACTGATACTTCTACATAAGTAGGAGCAATTTGGAATTTTGGCATGCAAACTCCAATGGCTTTTCTTTTCCTCACAGGCAACTTTCCTGATCCACCTTGCACCAGCTGTAGCTAATGGGAGGGGGGAGGGTCATATATTTTTAACAAAATCTGTAATGGGGATGCCAGCAGAGCACCAGCTTCAGGAACTCTACTTTTTTTTTTTAATGTGTGCAAGTAACAGGAATGTCCAGAGTGTAGAATGCAGGTATTGCTGTGATTTAAAGAGATTGCAAAAGTGACTTGAGACCATTTGAGTCTTCTCTGCTTACTCTTAGTCATAGACAATGTCATGACTAATGAGGGTCGATCTTTCGCAGAGGAAGGAAAGAGCTGCACAGATGACAGCCGAAAAACCTGTGTGATATAGACATGCAACAACAACCTCAGTATTGACAGTAAATCATCCCCTTTAAGAGTAATTTAAAACAGAGGTGTAAACGTGACCTAACTATCTGCTGTACAACTTCCATTTTACAGGCATTTGTAATAGATGCACAAACTGGGCCAGACAATCTTTGGCAAAAACACTTACAGAGCTACTGACGCCTCAAAGAAAACTTTAAAAAACATGATAATTGGATACAGTTCTGCCTGCATTCCATTTAAAGGTTGTATATTTTCCTCCCCATTATTTATTACTCAGAAAATGTGCATAAATATGTGATCTTTATCCCTTAGAGTTCCTTTAGAGTCCATCTGCTTCTATTGCTTACTCCCTACTTCAAGTCATAGTCCTCTGTTGTAACAACACAGTTTGTTGCTACAACAATAACTGTGATATCACAAGCAGTGCACTATGACTTCAGGTAGGGAGAAACCAGCAGGAATGGACAAACTCTCCAGGAGCAAAGATCCTGTTTTCATACAAATGACCTCAGTAATAAATAATGGGGAGGAGGAATACAGCACTAATGGGAAATACAAGCTGGACTGTGTCTAAATATTAGGTTTTGTTAAAGTTCTCCTGAACGTGTCACCAGCTCTTTAACAGCTACTTTAAATAGAGATACACCCAGGCCAACTACTGTACCTGCTCTAAACATTACAAAACCATTTAAAATGGCAACTCAGAACTGACAAGCCACTGTAGGATTTTCCCCATCATTGACCATTTATAACAGAAGGTAAAAATACAATCTTTAGTGACAGCCTTATAAATTTCCCTTTAAGTTTCATTTACAATAGAGGTATGCAAAGCTGACCCGAATAGCCACTCAAAAACTTCCCCTTTAAGAATCATTTAAAACAAAGATGTACAAATCTTACCTATCCATTGCAAAAACGTCCTCTTTAAGAATCATTTGAAACAGTAATCTACAAATCTGACCAACCATTTTTAAAAGCATCACCTTTAAGAACCATTTTGAAAAGAGGTGTGCAAATCCAGTCCGGATAGCTATTGGAAAACTTCCCCATTTAGAAGCCAGTAAAATCAGAAATGTACAAATCGATCTGACCTATCCATTGTAAAAACAGTTCCTTTAAGAACCATTTAATACAGTAATGTACAAATCTAACTGGCCACTGTAAAACATCACCTTTAAGAACCACTGTAACTAGAGGTGTGGAAATCCAACCTAGATAGCTACTGCAAAACATACTCATTTAGAGGTTTTTAAACAGCAGTTCTGGTCTGTTGTCTGAGCTATGGCAACTATACAGGTAATGCTTACTCTCGCAGTTTGCTGGACAAAGTAGCACCCCATTTTGAACAGAGTGACTTTTTTTATATGGCAGTAAAATATTTGGATCTTAAAAAGGTAGCGCTCTAAAACTACTCAGATAATTGGATGTGGATCAGATTTATACATCTCCATAAAATCTTCATGTGTGGAAAATGGTTTTGGGAAAGTACTACTACCCCTCCCCTCAAACAAGCTCCATCAGAACATCCACATTGTGGTCCAGCTGCAAAACCATATGAGGTGGCCTAGTCCTTTTTCGAGCACAGACATGGTCAGTGATGTCCACCAATGAGATCCAGACTCCAGAGAAGCAAAGTCCATCCCCGCCCCTCCCTCCTTCTAAGATCTTGCTTCTGACTCCAGTTTGGCACAGTGTCTCCTGCCTTCCATTTGCAGATTTCCATTAACCATCCATGTTCGGAGGTGTGACCCAGCCGTACTTCTCATGTGTCTTCACTAAGTTTCTGAAGCTGGCCTCCGCCTCCTTCCGAGTAAATGTCTTTCTGGATTTTCCTGCTTTTCTGCAGATCCGACCCTGAAGAGAACAAGGCAAGAGGTATTAGCATCTAGTATGATATGATCCTGCATTGATAATTAACTATATTGTGTATCATCCAGTCAGTGGGATGACTCACCAGGAGCCCTTGATGGAACTCGAACTGTTCACCATGAGTCCAAAAGGGATCAGCTCTAACCATTCCGCTGACAGAACATTCCCACCAGCAGCGAGGGTTGACTGTTCTTTTAGAGACATTGATGTCTCCAGGTGTGCTGAATTTTCCAAATCCTTTTCTACTGGAATTCCACAGAAATTCTGCCAAATTCTGCAGAACTCCATCAGAAAGGGAATTTTACAGTTCTGAAAGTGGAATGTTTCTTTCTAAAACTGGGTTAATTTGCTGCATAGCAACACCAGGGATAATATTCAGGAGTGATACGTGTGGTGATCCGGGGATGGGGAACCACTAGATGCCAGGGATACTACTAAAACATATTTAGGAAGAGGCATATGTAAGCAGTTTGGAGATAGGGGGGCCCAGCACAGCTCCACACATTGCCTCCACACACAGTCTAATCTAATAACACAGCATTCTATGACCTCTGAACTGTGGTATAACAGGTTTGTGGTTATGATAAACCATATAATATATCACCATAGTCAAGGCTTAGAATAATAATCTGCTTCATGATGTGTCTTCTGGTACTTATGGTAAATTGGGAGGGGCGAGTATTTAACCTGCAGAGGTCATCTAGTCTAGCATAACATAGGATAGCAAGATTGCGTATGTGCACAGAGAAATGCAGTTGTTATTTATGTAGCAAACCAAACACAGTATTTGAGATGCAGCACATTGTCCAGAGTGAGACCACCACAGTATGTAATATACAAACATGATCTGCCAATGTTTAGAGCCAAAATTTGATGCAAACCCAATTGATTTGTGAGGGGATCATTTCTTAACAATCACACTGTCTGCAGCTTACCTTCAGTTGTACTGGGTCTAGAGGAATAGATTACTGTATCATCCATATACACGTGGATTTTACAGATACTGACAATTGGGGGAAGATCATTTATGAAGACAGTAAACAGGATAGGACCTAGAACAGAACCATGAGGGGCTCTCATTTTCACATATAGAAACAGAAACGTAGACAATCACGGCAGAAAAAGACTAAAGGACCATGCAGTCCTCCCAAGGAAGCTTGCCCAATTTTTACAGTCTGTGTCGATCAAGACAGATAGGACCTGAATCAATATAGTGGAGTGTCGTTGATTTCAGGGGCTTTAAGTTTTCTAACTAGGAAGGAGTGAGTCACTATGTCCAAACCCTTTAATTAGGCTAAAAAAATGTGTACCTGTCCACGATCAGAGTCAATGTTGGTAATAATGAAAGAGGATTAGAAAGGATTAAGGAACGCAGGAATATTGAAATTCCAACAGAATGGAATTCCATGGAATTTTGCAAAATTCCATGGAAATCTGTTGGTAACAGAATTCTGACATTTTGAATGTGAAATGGTTTTGCTGATTAATAAGCTGCAGTTTACATAAAGTGCAGATTCTGTTTTTGCAATCCATAAAATAATATTCCACCGTTTACATGATCCACAGAAAGTCATTCTGCAATTTACACAGGAATGCTTTTTGGAATTCCTCAGAATTAAAAATGAAATTCTGAAAAGCATTTTGGAAGCACAATTGTCATTCTACACCAACTCCAATGGCAGAATTCTGCATTCTGCACAGTCTTAGAACACAGTTACAGAAACACAAGTGCGCAGCCGGTCTGCCAGCACAGCGGTTAGTTTTCAGCTTGCGACGCCGACATCCCAGGTTCAGGAACTGACCCAAGAGTCGGAGAGCCAGCCAGGGGAACAGGATTAAGCATCCTTTGGACTGCTCTCCTCCTCCAGGGGGGAGGGTGGGCGAGCACTCGGTGCATGTCTGACCCCTGGCAGAGGCCAGGGATCAGCAGATTCCAAGGCCTAGATGGTGTGGGGGTGTACCGGACATTGGTACTTCGGTGCCTTATGGTCATTGCACATCATGCCCCCATGTGGTTACCAGTAAAATGGCAGCCACCATTAATGACACCCTACTCCTCCGGCCTGATCACCTGCTGTGGCACTCTGCAGCAACCTAGTACTGGCATTCATCTGGTATGACCTGGCACTACATCCCACCCTGGGGGGCAGGCCAGGGAGCCAATGCTGGCAGGTGATCCATGCAGGCAACCTTGTACCAGCATTATGAGAGTTCACATCTGCCTGACTGCCCTGTCCTGGGGGGAAGTCAGGTGAATCATTGGCACAGTTAAGTTCTAGGGGTCAGGGAAGGGGTCCAGAGAGAGCCGGGGCTGAGCCTATGGTGGTTCACCCTATAAAGCATACTAAATAAAATTAAAAACAAGCATTTGTCAATGCCGAATGTTTGCTTGCTGACATTGGCAGCGGTAGTGGAAGGTACAGAGCTGCGTAATAGGAATGGCAGTGAAGTATTGAACTGAAGCCAACCCCACCACCACCCTGCAGAGAGTGACAGGCATTGGGGTGTGCCTTTGGGTCTTCAGGCATAACGGCCATGCCATTTCACCACACCCTACCCTACAGACACTGGCAAGTGTCACGGTGTTCCTTGGGGTCTTTGGCCCTTATGTGCACCCCATTCCATTAGGAAATACGGTGAGATGGGTGCGATATAGGAGAATGGGGTGAACTTTGGGGCTGAAGAGTCCAAGGCATACCTCGATGCCTCTCACTGGCTGCAGGGTGTGGAATGGTATGAGCATTACAGGCAAGAATCCCAAGTCACATCCCTGATGCCTGTCATTCTCTACAGGGTTGGGCGTTATGGTTGGAAACCCTAGTACCTCAGGCATTCGTTGGTATTTTCACTCCAAATGTTCAACATGGTTTTTTTGTGACCCCACCTCATGAACAGGGGAATATCAGTTTGTTAGCCGAAAGCTGCTTATGCACAGCGACTACGGCATTTAGCACCACAGGTGCAAAACATTCCAACCGGATATAAAATGACAGCTGTACTGTTCATGGGGAGGTGTAAAATGGCAATGTTGCAAATCTGCAGTAAAAATATTTAAAAAATGGTGAAGTCACGAAGCGACATAGAAACTGTGCAACGCACACCCATAATATAATTAGCTGGGGATTTTTACAGCAGATTGTCAACTCAGGCATTTTGGTGCCTCCGATCATGAACAGTGTCACTGTGATTTTCTTTATCTGTCCCAAACAATGATTTCCTACAGTGACCACGCATCTCTGCGCTGAAAGCGTGAAAACACACTTCGGCCACGTTGTGAAAAATGACAGCTGTACTGTTCTTAAGGAAGTGTGGAAAAATGACACTGGTGAAAATCTGGACTTAAAATATTACAAAGTCATGAACTTATGAGGGTGCGTGGAAACTGCGCAATGCTCACTTGTAACACAGTCATTTTATGGACTTTTGTCACCAAATTTTCAACATAGCCATTTTAAGACCTCTGCTCATGAACAGTGTAACTGTGATTTTCTTAATCTGTCCCAAACATTGCTTTCGCACACCAACAGCACCATTGTGTGCTACATGTGCGAAAACACATTTTGGGCGGCATATGAAAAATGGCAGCTGTACTGTTCATAAGGAAGTGTAATAAAATGGCAATGTTGAAAATCTGGAGTGAAAATATTAAATTCGCAAACTTATGAGCATGCATAGGAACTGCGAAATGCACGCTCGTAAAACAGTCATTTTTAGGAATTTTTTCACCAAATTTTCAACATAGCCATTTTAAGACCTCTGCTCATGAACAGTGTCACTGTGATTTTCTTAATGTGTCCCATACATTGATTTTGCACATCAACTGCGCCATTGTGCGCTGCATGGGCAGAAACACATTTTGGGCAAGATGTGAAAAATGACAGCTGTACTGCTCATAAGAAGGTGTGGTAAAATGGCAATGTTGAAAATCTGGAGTGAAAATATTGAACATTCGCGAACTTACGAGCGTGCGTAGGAACTGCGCAACGCACGTTTGTAAAACAGTCATTGTTAAGAATTTTTCCACCAAATTTTCAACATAGCCATTCTAAGACCTCTGCTCATGAACAGTGTCACTGTGATTTTCTTAATTTGTCCCGTACATTGATTTCACACACCAACTGCACCATTGTGCGCTACATGGGCGGAAACACATTTTGGGTGAGATGTGAAAAATGACAGCTGTACTACTCATAAGAAGGTGTAGTAAAATGGCAATGTTGAAAATCTGGAGTGAAAATATTGAAAATTTGTGAACTTATGAGCGTGGAAGGAACTGCACAACACACACTCGTAAAACAGTCATTTTTAGGAATTTTTTCACCACATTTTCAACATAGCCATTTTAAGACCTCTGCTCATGAACAGTGTCACTGTGGTTTTCTTAATTTGTCCCATACATTGATTTCACACACTGACTGCACCATTGTGTGTTACATGGGCGGAAACACATTTTGGTTGAGATGAGAAAAATGACTGCTGTACTACTCATAAGAAGGTGTGGTAGAATGGCAATGTTGAAAATCTGGAGTGAAAATATTGAAAATTCGCAAACTTATGAGTGTGCGTAGGAACTGCGCCAATGCACTTTCATTAAAACAATCTTTTTGAAATTTTCCCGCAAATTTTCAAAATAAGCTCTTGAGCCCACCTTATGAACATTGGCAGTGTCGTTTCTGAATCGGTCCCGAAGGTGATTTTGCACAGTGATCATGTAAATCACCCTTCGGGCCCAATAATGCCATGACAGTGCAAGAATTCATGAGGAGGGTCCTAAAACCCCATGTTGAAAATTTGGTACAAAAATTCAAAAATGCCTGAGATATGCAACAAAGTTGAAAACCCCTATCTATCCCATTATACAGCTTACCAGCATTTCCTCAGTTCGCAGTCAGCTTTGAAGAGTGCAGCGTGTTCCCGGTCCACCGAAGATCGCCACGCTGAGGTCCGGAGGTAGTATGGGGTGAGGAGGGGTGTGGGAGGCAGGTGCGAGGGTGGTGCGGGTTGTGGGAGGGGCTGGAGACTGCGGGGACCGCTTTTAATTTACAGTTTGTTTGTTTTTAAATTGATGACGCTGGACTTTGCCACACTGGGGTGGGCTCCCAGTGTGGCACAAAGACGGCTGGGGGGGGCCGTGGAGCCGACGGGGGATTGGGCACCCCCGTCGGCCATAACATCTATTGCCACGCTGGGGTGGGCTCCCAGCGTGGCACCCAGTATGGGGGGTGAGGACAGTGGAGCCGATGGAGGATTAGGCACCCCTGTCGGCTATTTTATGAGTTGCCACGCTGGGGTGGGCACCCAGCGTGGCATGTGGAAGGCTTTGGGGGGGAAGCACAGCACAGCTGACAGGGGATTGGGCATCCCCGTCGGCTATAAGTGTGTGCCTGGGGGGGGGACAGCACACAGTATGCGTGCGTGTGTTTGTGTGTGTGTGTGTGTGTGTGTGTAGGGGGAGCTGCGCATGAGCAGGTGATATCTGATCACTGCTCACTGCAGCGTAGCTCCCCCTTTCAACTGTATGCCCCTGCATTTTGGAGCTTGTCATAGACAGCTCCAGCATGCATTGGCGGACTGGGGCCGCACCTGCCAACACACTGACTGAATTGGAAGAGGGGGTGACACACCTCCGAAAACTTGGATGATGGCACTATGTTTCTTGCACATGCATGGAAGCAAACATAAAAAGAAACACAAGTGCAAAGCATGCATGCATCATGTATGATGCATGATTAATAAGCATGCAGCATGCATGCTGCCCACATGCTGCACACTTGTACTTCTGTAAGGAATGGCATAAAAACTGTTGCTCTAACAGTTAATTAAAGTGTCAAGTATTTTATAAAGCAGAAGCAATATGTAGATGGCTTGCTAGTTACCAAGCATGTCAACAGCTCCACCTTTGTGGAGGGGCATGGCCAATGCTTGCTCTCAGGTAGCTGGAAAGGTCCCCACAGCCAGCTGAAAATTCAGGTTAGTTGCTTGGATCTGACAAGGGTATCTAACAAGAGGAATATGGGGTGGGGAGTGAGTCTATCAAGTCATTAGCTAGAATTTAGATTTAGTGATGCCAGCTCCTTCATGAAGGAAAGATCTTAAAGGGAAACATTTATGTACAGTGGCTGACATAGTACTTCCCATTGTACCCTCCCCTGGGTCACCTCTGAAAAAGGGACATTCTGTCTCAGTGGGCTTACCCAGTCATGTCAATGAAAATATCAAAGCTGCAGAAATTCAGAATACACATAAGGAGCCAGAAGAACTGTGGATCACCCTGGAAACAGGAAATGGGACAGCCATACAAACTGGGGTTGTGTACAGGCCTCCAGACCAGGGGGAGGACATAGACACATTATTGTTAGAAGATATACAAAACATGACAGCTAAAGGGGAGGTTCTTATAATGGGAGACTTCAACATGCCAGACACATATTGGTCAATACCAGCAGGGACATCTGCCATAACTAGACACATGGTGGCTTCCCTGCAGGGGGAGGGCCTCAAACAACTGGTACAACAACCCACAGAAGACATGGCTATCCTAGATCTAGTACTGACTAACAGGGAAAGGATCACAGATCTCCAGGTACAAGGTCACCTGGGGGCCAGTGACCATCACATGGTATGGTTCAATTTGGCCATTAGAACAGAATCATCCCATTCCAAGACAAAAATATGGGACTTCAGATGAGCTGACTTTGATAAGATGGCCAACAGAGTTAAGATAGCCCTGACAAAAATAAGTACAGGTGAGGGGGTACAGGCAAAGTGGGCAAGCATTAAAGATGCAATACTTGAAGCAACATCCCATTGTGTTAGTGAGAAAAGGAAGTGCAAACGAAGAAGGAAACCACTTTGGTTCTCAAACACAGTAGCAGAAAAGGTCAGAGCCAAAAGGCTGGCCTTCAGGAAATATAAGGGAACGCAGCAGGATGAAGATAGGGGGGCATACCAAACTTCCCAAAGGGAAGCAGAGAAGGCAGTAAGGCAGACAAAGGCGCAAACTGAGGAAACACTAGCACGAACAGTAAAAGAAGGTGACAAGACTTTCTATACATACATTAGTGAAAGGAGAAAGTCCAGAGTGGGTATTGCTAAGATCAAAGGGGATAAGGGGGCGTGTGAGGAGGAGGAGGACCATGTAAAAGCATCTGTCCTAAATAGATACTTCTGCTCAGTATTTACTGAAGAGAAGGCAGGGCAGGGCCCACAGCTCAGCACAATGGACACAGGGGGAGGAAGGTGTGCACTAGTCCCTTCACAAAAGAAAGGGTCCTACAAGAACTTGATAAGCTCAGGGTGGACAAGGCAATGGGACCTGATGGCATACATCCCAGGGTACTAAAGGAGCTAAAGGTGGAACTAGCAGAGCCATTATCAATACTGTTTAGTGAGTTTCTGAGCACAGGAGAGGTCCCAGAGGACTGGAAAAGGGCTCATGTGATCCCACTCCACAAGAGTGGTAGCAGGGAGGAGGCAGGGAACTACAGACCAGTCAGTCGTACCTCAGTAGTGGGTAAGATTATGGAGACACTCCTTAAGGAAAGGATAGTGCAACACCTGTAATCCATAGGAGCACAGGATCCAAGACAGCATGGGTTTACAAAAGGAAGATCCTGTCAAACTAATCTCATAGATTTCTTTGACTGGGTAACCAGAGTGGTGGGCAAAGGGGGAGCAGTTCATGTTGCCTACTTTGACTTTAGCAAAGCTTTCGATACTGTTCCACATAGAAGATTGATTAATAAGCTGGGTAGGCTCGGGGTGGGTCAGATGTTGGTCAACTGGGTGTCAAACTAGTTGACGGGCAGAAAACAGAGAGTGGTGGTAAACGGTATACAGTCAGAAGAGATGCAAGTTACAAGTGGGGTACCTCAGGGATCAGTCCTGGGGCCAGTCCTCATCAATATCTTCATCAGTAACATTGCAGATGGACTGGAGGGTAAGGTTTGTCTGTTTGCAGATGACACCAAGATCTGCAACAGAGTAGATGATCCAGATGGGGTGGGCAGAATGAGAAGAGATCTGGATAAACTAGCAAAATGGTTGGAAGAGTGGCAACTGGGTTTTAATGCAAAGAAGTGTAAGATCATGCACACAGGGATGAGAAACCCTGAAGCCACCTATAGGCTGGGAGGGGGGAGTTCCTGGCAGTCACAAGGGAAGAAAGAGACTTGGGCGTCATCATCACTGATGACCTGAAATCATCCAAACAGACAACTAAAGCAGTAGGTAAGGCTAGAGGGATGTTGGGGTGTATTAGTAGGGGTATCACAAGTCGGAAGAGGGAGGTAATAATCCATCTTTGCAAGACACTGGCTAGGCCCCATCTGGAGTACTGCTTGCGGTACTGGAGGCCACACTTTCACAAGGACATTAACCAAATTGAAGCAGTCCAGAGAAGGACAACCAAAATGATGCAGGGACTGCATCAGATAATATATGAGGACAGGTTAACTGAGCTCAATATGTATACCCTAGAGAAAAGGAGGGAGAGAGATGATATGATTGAAACATTCAAACACCTTAAAGGCATTAACAAGGTGAAAGAGTCTAACATGTTTCAATATAAGAAAAATAGCAGGACAAGAGGATATAGCATGAGATTAGAGGGAGACCGATTCAGGGGTAATGTGAGGAAGTTCTTTTTCACAGAAAGGGTGGTGGATGCATGGAACGGCCTACCTCAGGAAGTGGTAGATATGAATACAGTGCAGGGCTTCAAACGGGCATGGGATAGGCATAAGGGAGCAATACAGCTGAGTATGAATAGATAGGCCATTGACAGAGCAAAGGCCAATGGCACGTTCATAAGGTAGAAAAAGAAATGGGCAGACTGCATGGGCCTTGCGGTCCTTATCTGCCATCAACTTCTATGTTACCAAAATTCAAATAAAGAAATAAATATTACCAAACTCCAAGAAAAACTCTTTCAAATGAGACACTGGGCTCATAGGTAGAAAATTCAAGTTAGTTGCCTGGATCTGACAAGGGTACACTGTGATGTCATCGAAGAACAAGATCTGCTTGACTCAATGTAGTTAGGCACAGCTTGTTCCTCGATGACATCACAATGTTCTATCAAATGGCTGTAATATAGTATTAATGTTGAACAGACTCAGTCATCTATATCTCTAGATTGCTTCCTGCTACAGGTGAGTCCAACACATTGTTTAAAAGAGCTTTTCATGGGCTTTAGAACTATGAGGGCCTCCAGCCATGAATGTGTCCCTTAAAGGGGGAATGAAAGTTAGGAGCAAAAGATTAACTCAGAGACCTCCTAATAGATGGGTGGACAGGCATTTGGGGCCATTTACAGAACTGAGATTTAGGGCATCAGCGACATATACTTTGAATAGAACCAGCAGTAAAATTGTGGGATGGCAGACAATTTACCTCTTGAGTTTAATAGATTATGCACCACTTTCTGGAATTTGCTATGTTGATTGGTAGAGAATAAACATTTATTTTGGAAATACTTCACTTTAGATTTGTTAGTGGCATGGGTACAAAGATGATAGAGTCTGTTGCATGAGCACCTGTCAGTAGGATCTTTAGAGGCTTTAGATTTGAAGCAAAGAACATCGCTCAACCAGAAGAGGTCTATAAGGTAAGGAGAAATCTAAGGGAGATGGGTCTTTCTCACTCTTGTCCTTTTATAGGGGACACACTTTTAACATACAGTATTTAAAGTTGCCTGGCATTGCCCTAACAACTCAGGATGATGGTTTAAATCTGGGATACAGATGGGGTCCCTGGAATTCTGCAGTTCTGCTAACGTGAAATTGGCTGCAGAATAGCAACCATGCTGCAGAATTGATACAGTGCATATCTACATACAGCACGCAAATTCATTATTTGGGGGGATTTTCTTCAAAAATGTACTGCATGTGCATGCATTAGTGACAGGCTCCTGATCACGCTTTGTTTAGCTTGAAGACCTTTCTGTATGTTCAGCATATAATGTCATCAGTTACATTACATGTTATTTTAGCCAACCCTTACTGAATACAAATGCACAGCACGCTTGCTGCACACTTGTATTTCTGCAAGGGAATGGCTGCACAATATTGTGACATAAGGTGGATAATCTTTGCTACAGAAACAGAAGCATGCTGTTCTAAAGACATTCAGGAGCCCTCTCAACGATCTTCAAAGAACAGAAATGCCACAGAGAACTGGAGTCTTGTTTACGTTCTGTGTAGGGTGTGAAGATAAGCTTCCAGGTGGTAATTATGGAAGGCTCTGGCAAAGATCATTGTAGGAGGGGTCCTAATAGGTTTGATCCTGCTCACACAACACTGTAAGCCATACAGAGATCACTGAAGGTACCACGTAGCATACCAGGAGACAAAATCCTGTGTAGGTGAGAGGAGAGGACCTAGTCAAGTAAGGCATGTTTAGCAGAGCTGGCATAGAATATTATGGCAAGACAGCTCCATGATTAGCTGTGACAAGTTCAGGGCTTTGGTCTAGCACCCAGGTCTGGCCAATCTGTATTTAAATCCACTAATAAAACAAATTCACAAAATTATTTAGTGGAGCTAGAATTATTTATGTTTGTGATTATTCCCTCAATGATACTGTTGGATCATGTGCCAGAAATAACATAGACCCTTGTAATTATTAGAGATAATCAGTGAGGGGAGACAAACAGTGGAGAAATATTGGGATCCAGTGATTAATTCCCTATATACATTTCAAAGGACCAACTTTAAAGCCAGTGGTTGAGGTCTGACAGACCTTGAATGGGAGTGTCCTCCTAGCCCAACTCTATGGCCTCATGAAATTGTGGTCTTGTACGACTGCTAGAATGGGTCTGTCCTAGCCCCACTCTATGGTATTCCATGTGTTATAAGACCTAGAATGGAGCTGTCTAATTCCCACTCTATGGCCTCATAGCTCAAGGCTTGTATTAACACTAGAGTAAGCCGAACCTAGCCCTACTGTACTACGGTCTCATGCAGCTTGGGACTTACTTAAACCCTAGAATGGGCCTGCTCTATCCTCAGTCTATGGCCTCACATAGATCAGAGCTAGTGCAAGCTCTAGAATGGGCCTGTCCAAGCCCCACTCTATGGCCTCATGTGCTCAGACCTTTGTATAAGCACTAAAATGGGCCAGTCCTAGCCCCACTAAATGGTCTCACATAGCTCAGGGCTTGTGTAAGCCCTAGAATCTCTGTGCACACACACCACATTATGGCTTCATGTAGCTCAGGGCTTGTGTATACCCTAAAATGGGCCTGTCCAAACTCCATACTATGGCCTCATGTACTCAGGGCTTGTATGAGAGCTAGAATGAGCCTGTCCTACTCCACTAAATGGCTTCACATAGCTCAGGGCTTGTGTAAGCCCTAGAATCTCTGGGCACGCACCATACTATGGTCTCACGTAGCTCAGGGCATGTATTAGCCCTAGAATTGACATTTTCTAGCTACACATTGTTTGTTATTGTACTGTAACTCATAGCTTGTGTAAGCTCTAGAATGGGTCAGTCCAAATACCAGTCTATGGCCTCATGTAGGTCAGGGCTTGTATAAATTCTACAGTGGGCCTGTTCTAGCCCCACTCTATGACCCAGTGGGGCTGCAGCTTGTTTACACCCTAAAATGAACCTGTTCTAACATCACAATGTGGACTCCTGTATGGGTTCTTGTAGCTTAGAGCTTGTTTGAGCCCTAGAATGGACCTGTCCTAGCCCCATACTAGAATTCTGTGTAACATGGGGTTTGTAAAAGCCCTATTATGGGCCTGTCTGAGCCCATAATAGGGCCTATACAAACCCCATGTTGCATTACACAGCTCAGGGCTTGTTTAAGCCCTAGAATGGAACAGTCCGAGCTGCAGTCTGTGGCATCACATAACTCAGTGTTTGTGTAAGCCCTAGAATGGACCTGTCATAATCCTACTGTATGAACTCCAGTACCATAGCTTGTGGCTTATATAATCCCTTGTATGGGCATGTCTTTGCTTTGCTCTATGGCCTTAAATAGCTTGGGCTTGTACTAGCCCTAGAATGGTCCTGTCTGAGCCCCACTATATGGCCTCCTAGAGCTTGGGGCATGTGCGCTCTAGAATGGGCCTGTCTTAGCCCCATTCTATGACCTGTTATACATGGGTCTTGTAAAAGCCCTGGAATGGGTTTGTTGTAGCCAGATTCTTTGGCCTCACATGGCATGGGGATTGTATAAGCCCTAGAATTGGTCTGACCTACCCCTACTCTATGGCCTTCCATAGCTTGAGGCTTGCATAATCTCAGAATGGGCCTGTCCTATTCCCATTCTATGTTCTCACTTACCTCAGGGATTACATAAATCCTAGAATGGGCCTGTCCTTGCCTCTTTCTATAGCCTCATGTACACTAGCTTGGGGCTTGTATATGTTTTTTTTTTTTTTTTACCAATTATTTTACCAGGTGAGACACACTAAGCTGAAAGCTTGTTTGCAGGTGCAACCTGGGGGCACAAGGAAGTTAAGTGACTTGCTCAGGGTCACACAGTATGCACCTAGGGGCTGTGGGATTCAAACCCAGGTCTCCAGATTTGCAGCTCAGAGCCTTAACCCACTGTGCCATACTGCCTCCAAAGTTGCCTTCCAAAACTGCCTTAAGTTAGTCCTGTCTTCTTCTTCTCACTGTACAAGGGAAGGGGAAATAGTTTAACCAGTAAAGGCACACTAATCCAGAGCTTGTTTCCAGGTATAACCTGGGAGCACAAGGAAGTTAAGTGACATACTCAGGGTCAAGTGGGGGCTGATGGGATTCAAACCCAGGTCTCCAGGCTTGCAGTTCAGTACCCTTAGTCACTATGCTATACTGCCTCCTAATGTAATAATGCCTGCTGTATGGCATTAAATATCTCTAGGCTTGTGTAAGGCCTAGAATAGTACTGTCCTTACCTCACTGTGTGGCATTTGATATCGCTAGGCTTGTATAAAGCCTAGAATTTAAAAAAAAGTAAGGCCAAGAAATGGGCCACTCTGAGCCCTACTTTATGGTCTTCCAAAGCCTGGGGATTATATGCAGAATAAAATGGGCCTGTCTGAACTCACTCAATGGCCTCATATGCAGTTGCAACAATTGACATGGTTTTATATTTCCAGACATTTTGCAATATTTCTAATGAGACTTTCTCTCTGGTGGTCCTACAACAGTACTGCAGGCCAGGCAGACTGGGAATTTATCTAGAGATATCTCAGAAATTACTGGAAATATCTCACCATATCAGTTGCTGTAGCTGTAGGTTGTATAAGCCTGGAATGGACTTGTCCTAGCCCCACTCTGTGGTCTCACATTGCTTACAGCTTGTAAATAGCCATGAGCATACCTAGCCCCACTTTTGGGTCACAGATAGCCTGGAGCTTATGTAAACCATAGAATGGGTTTGTCCTAGCCTCACTCTTAGGTGTCACATGGCACCCCTACCTGATTTTTCCTCCAAGCACTGACCCTAGGACAGTCAGATGTGTAGAAGTCCATGCCAGGTCCGCTGGACTACAACCGTGGGCTTTACATTTGCTCCATTGCAACTGGCCTGGCAGTGCTAAGGGCTGAGGCACTGTTCAACGCCTTACCTCATGTCACACCGGTGACCCGAGTTTGGCTATGAGCTTGGGTTGCCAGAGGTCAGTGGAGGGATAGGGCGGGATCAGGATCAAGCACATCGACAGGCAGCTGTCCTGTTCCAGGTTAGACTGGCAGCAGTCCCCATCTAGGCTGACATCTGGTGAAGGCTAGGTTTCAGAGCACAGATGGGGAGGCTGACATAATGTCCGGAGGATGGATAAAGAAGTGGGCGGGGACAGCATGCATGCCTCCAAGCACATGCGCCTGGCACATGCCAGGACCTCGGGCCAGGGTGAAAAGTTGGTGGAAAATGGCTGGCACGGCTGGGCTATATGATGCCCGTGCACCTCACCTCTGCCTGCCTCATCACTGAAGCCTGCGGTGATCTGAATTGTGCTTCTGGGGGGGTGGGGTGGACCTCCCCTCCTAGCTCCACCATAGGGAAAAATCCATGGGGGATTAAGCCATCAGGTAAGACAGGGGATTGTGGATAATGGGAGGAGTGGTGGCACCAGCAGAAAGGAGCTCTGCCCTGCAGTGACCAATGGAGTAACAATAGAGTACTGAAAAAAAAATTAATAAATACATTTGCATCATTGAAAGTATAGGTTGACTTGTAGGGTAGGCAAATAAACCTCCAGTTCTCAAATACTGGAAGCACAGCTTTATCAGTCCATTTACACCACACCTTAGGACAGGAGGCGGAAAACCTATCAGGTCTGTCCCCTGCTGCTCAGTGGACTTATTTGGAAATCCCTTTGCTTAAAAGGAATGCATCAGGCTTGGTTTTAAATGTGCCCAGTGTCTCAGATTCCACAGCCTCTCCAGGTAAGCAGTTCCTTCCAAGTTGTGATCACTATGTTTGAGATATACTTTCTAAAATCTAATCTAAAAACCCTTAATTCCAATTTGTATGCATGACACCCACAACAGCCTGTGGCTCCTTCTCTGGCCATCTAGTGACCAAGGCGGACTATCAGATAGGTGGTGTTGGGGCCAGCCCAGTGGCAAAGAGGGCCCAGGTACTGGCAACCTTACCTCTTCACCACCGGTGACCTGTGTTCGGGACTAAGCATGGGATGCTGGGTGGGGTGAAGAGTTGATTGCGCTGCTGCCAGGGCAGCTCTCCTCCTCTCCAAGGTAGGATGTGGGGTTTCCCTGCTCTTGGCTGCCACCAAGTGGAGGCTCGGTTGCAGTGCCAAGCCAAGGGTGAACCTGGCACTAGGCTAGGTGGGAAGAAGAGGCCATTGCCGGAGCCTCGGAGCACATGCGCGCTTCCACATGCATGCACATCCAGGTACCAGGGTCTCGGGATAACACAGAGAAAACAGAAAAAGCAGAGTACTGGGGCAGGCAGGATGATGCCCTTGAGCTGGGGACAGAACAAGACCTGCCTGGTGCTCTGAAGGGAGGAAAACCTATATGGAAAAGATAGGTGGTGTTGTGAAGCAGGACTGCATGTGCTGTGTGTTGGGATCTGTGACACACACTAATGCTCCTACATGGCGAAATAGTGAAAATATGCAGGGCAACTGGTGGATGGCACCACTGCATCCCACCTGCAAGTTAGGCAATCCATAAATCCAAGAGCCCACCCTGGCTCCTCACACTGCCACCAGCTAGGGAAGCGACTGGTCTCCTGAAGTGCTGACAGAGGATGTACCCACCATTGGGGGGGAGAAACAAAGGTATAGGTGGTGGGATTAGAGTACTGGGACTGTGTTAGGGTCAGAGGTCATGCCACCAATGAGAAAGATCTGGGTCATGCCAACAGCCAAAGGAGTGTCGCACTCCATTGTGGGAGAAGCCTAAACATGGGGAGAGGAGCATTTCTCTGGGATTTTCCTCATCCTCCTTCAGGCAGTCAGAGCTCCCCTCACAGGGGCAGGTATCCATCTAAAATTGTCAGAATATCTGACAGCCTATATTTTAATATGAAACAGAACCAAAAATGGTTTGTCCATCCATCCTCCCAGTCTGTCTTTTCCTTCTGCTGTCACCTAGAGCCCTTGCTGGCAATCAATGCTGAAAAACTGAAGGCAGCAGCCCTAACCGTTCAGCAAAAGGGAAATTCTCCCTTGTTTGGAGGTTAGGCTGCCAGCTGTTTTTGTTTTTTTCTTAATGCTTCTACCTCCAGGTAACCCACCTGAGTGGCAATCACCCAGCCCAGTACAGCGGCATCTCTAGCACTTACAAGCTGCCCACTTTGAACTCTTCAGCTTACCTCCCTCTTCCAAGGAGCCCCCCAAATGGGGTAGGGTCAGGGGAACAGCTGGTCCATCTATGTAGGGATTGAAAAAGTACGAGAGAAATGGTGATGGCCAGTCACCAGATCCCAGGCCCAAGTGTGACCGTTAACCTGCCATATTGAGCTCTGTTTTCCACTTGTTTCTGGTGGGTGTTGCCTGGTCCTCTACCACACAGAGGCCAGTGCTCTAGGAGTGTAACGTACATGCACACTATTATGTACTGCTGCAGAGCACTCAGCCTGCATCTGCCCTCCTTCTCGTTCTCTGCTGCACTGCCACCTATTGTCATCCAGTTGGCAGTGTAATAGCGGGGACTGAAATCCTCCCCAAGGAAGGAGATGGTCCTGTGGGATGTGCAACCATCCTTCCTCCTCCTTCTGATGAGTCAGGCTCATTCCTGAACCTAATTGGCTGGCGTTGCAAGTGGTAGCATTACTACTGAGCCAGCAGGCCTATTAGGAAGCTCTCTTAACTTTTCCTTTACTACCAGTTTCTCACCACTAGAGGATGCTGCTGTTACACTTTTTATTTTTCTGTGGAGCTTGATTATGTCAGCATCTCACCACCAGAAGGCGTGCTATTTAAGGGCTGTTTTTTCTCATATACACCATAACCCATTGCAGCTTTTCCACCCCCTTCCCAAATATCAAACTAGATTGTTATAGACGATCATTTGTATTTGCATAACCCTTCTGGGCATGAAAGGATTTGCTCCTTTCTTCCTTCTTCCCTCCTTCCCTCCTTCCTTCTTTACCTGTCCCTTGACAAGGCTGGCGGCAAACTGCCTCATGATGGCCTCCACAGTGTAGGCACTCGACCAGCCACGGGGTGTCAGCAGCTCCATGCATATGGCCCCTCCGTCCAGCACATAGCCATTCTCAATGACAGGGTCCAGGACCCGGACAAAGGGTGGTGAGAAGGGGAAGTTCTCAGGGAAGCTCAGGCCAACCAAGATGAATTCTGTGTTTGTCTCTCTCATGTCCTTCCAGAGGAGTGAGTCACGGTCAATCTGGTACAACTTGACTGTCCACTCGAAGAGGTTATCCCCAACTAACTCCACTGTCATGAAATCCCCCACCGTCCGGTGGATTTCCTGCAGTTCCTTCATCAGCCGCTTGGAGCGTACTTGCACCCTGTATTGTTGTAGTGATGGCTCCCGCACACCACCATGCCCCTGTCTTTCCTCTGCAATATTTTCTGCCTTCCCAGAATCCTGTGCTTTCCTCTTGTCCAGGACAGGCCTGTCTTGCTTTGTAGCCTTCCGTGATCCCTTGGGACTGCCGGTGCCTCGATCCGGGAGGCTGGTGATCCCTAGCTTCCGAAGCAGCATTGCCATGTCCAGTCTTTGCACCGAAAACCTGATTGGACAGGGAAAGACAAACCAACAGGGAACCGGATCATTTTCCATAGTGCCTTAATCACCATGACAACCATTCCCACTTCCCCCAGCATGTTTACACTAAGGAGTAACAAAGATAGGAGGTAACGTGAATTTTAAAGGAAATTTCAATTATGTGGTATTGGGCTTTATAGCCCGTTTATTACTACAGCGTGAGTCCTCTGAGCCAGAAAAGACATTTTTTTATTAGTCCTGTTAAGAAGGGAAGGAATCAAGCCAGCCAGGTGGCGCTGAGGGTTGAGGCGCTGGATGCCACACCTCGCACCACACCGGCGACCCGGGTGCAGGAACGAGCCTGGACCATCGGGGGTTGGCAGGGGAGGGAGGGATTGCGCGACCGGAAGACAGCTCTCCCTTCCTGGGGAGGGTGGTATTCCTGCTTTCGCCATCTAGCACCCTCTGGTGGTTTCAGGGGCTCCTAGCAGTTGGGAGCCAGCTAGTCAGGGCATTGACTCAGAGGCACTTCTGTGAACATGCTCGGGAACGAGTGCACAGCACGCTGGAGTGCATTGCACTTCCCAGCCAATAGGGGAAATAAACATGAAAAAAACCTTCTCGCTAGTAGGCGAAGGCGGGCTTAATGGCGCCGTGGTACCACATCGAATTCTGGGTAATGGCTGTTCTCTTGGGGGTTCTTTGCGCGCCGGTCCCGGCCTGACATTTTCAGATAGAGCAATGGGGAGATTGGCGGTCCTTGCCTCTGGGGGACTTAGATCTGGAGGAACACTGGGATCAGCTGCAAGGAAAAAGCAAGACTCCAGAGAAGCAGTCAGAGCTCAGGAGGTCGGGAACAGCCGAGGTAAGCCGCATAGCTCAGCTGGAGAGTCCAGTGTAGTAAGGGTGAAAACAAGGTCGACAAAAAAAAGAAGGGAAGGGACTATAAATCGGGTACAGCTCCAATGCTCCAGCGCTACATCTCTTTTCCACTTTCGTCCAATGGCCACGCCTCATATTAAGACATTTTCTGATGTCTACCAGGGTGAGCATAGGGCGTGCCCCATAGAAGTCTAAGGGAATCGGATTCAAAATGTTTTTAAGTGATAAAGCAATTTCAGGTATATGTGAAAGACACTGCTCAATGACTACACCCTCTATTAGTTGAGCAGTGGCTTTTATATGCACCAGAAATTACTTTATCACATGAAAAAAGTTTTCAAACTGAGACCCATAGACTTCAATGGGGTGCGACCCCATGCTCGCTATGGTTAGATGTCACAAAATGTCTGAGCACAGGGGCATGGCCATCAGACAGGGAAGTGAAAGGTATCAACTGGCCATCAAGCTCAGCTCGATTTACAATCCCTTCCCTTCCTAACAGAACTAATAAAAAAATTATTTTCTGGCTCAGAGGACTTACTCTGCAGTAAGGTAATGGATTATAATGCCCAACAGCCCCCAACAAAATGTTGGTAATTCATTTTAAAATGGAAGTAGGCTGACATTGAGACCACCCATACATTACTAAAAGGTTGCCTTATAAATTCATGTAGCTTTGCAGTCAACAATGGGGGCGGGCAAGCACTCGGGTGGTGGTGTCGGTCTTAACCAAACACCATGGTGGGGATTTGAACATCTAGACCGCACTCACCCCCCTTCCTGATTTCTTTTCTGAAGAGGGTTGGGTGCGGTCTATATTTTCAAATTCTCACCATCATGTACATTTGTCTAAAAATATTAAACAATTTAGACAAAACCAGGGTATTTTGAAAATGATTTCATATGCCCACTTTTATCTGTGAAGAAAAATATTAGCAACTCCCCCAGAATTCCCCCCACTCAAGTTATTTGTTGTGCCCCCTTTTGTAATCGCTCTTCTGTTTGATATCCCGCTTCTGTTTTAGATTGAAACTGTGGAGCAGACTTGAATCTCCTTCTTCTTCTAGTTTCTATACCTGCTTTAGGTCACTTCTTGACCACATGTAACTCCTGACCATCCTCTCACTAGGGTTGTTACTTGCATGGCTCTAGGGGGAAGGCTACACTAACATTTATTTTTTAACCTCCATAGAATCCTGGGGAAGTAGGGGAGAGTGGAGGAACAGTGGGAGAAACTTAAAACTATGCCGACTATGCCATATTATACAGATCTTCCAGAGATGTCAATTGCATAAACTCTGACCTGGAAAATGACTTCCACACCCTTGAAAACTGGTTTAAGAATAACATGTTGGTCTTGAACACCCAAAAAAAACAAATCCATGTTGTTCCATCATACCTCCTTTGATACTTCTCTGACTCCTCTATCAAATACTCCTCAGGCGTACCGATTGAAGGGGTTGCCTCTTTCAAATATCTGGGACTGACTCTGGATGAGCACTTATCCTTCAATACGCATGTAACAAATGTAGTTAAGTCAAGTAACAAAAAAACTGGCCTCCTTAATTGCACCACTCCCTACCTTTCCAACAGTGCGAGGAGGAGCATTGCCTCAGCAGCCCTCATCCCAGGCCTCTTCTATGGGGCCCCAATAATCTACTCTGCCAAATCAACACTCCTTGACAAACTAAGAGTGGCCTATCACAGAATTGCTCATTTCGCATATAAGGACCCTGCTCGAGACTACCAATGTGATGTTCTAAACACCCTGAGTTGACCGTCCTTCAAAGCCAAGATGGACGTCCCGGTGGTCTGCGCCACCTTCAAACTCATCCACCTGCCTTCACCACCCAGCCTATCTAATCTTCTCACACTAAAAACCACAAATGGGACCCTTAGATCCTCACATCTACCTATCTTAAATCTACCTAAAACTCATTTAGCCGTAGGTAGAAGATCCTCCCCCTTTGCAGTATCACAAAAATGAAACAATCTCCCACAATCGCTACTTGCATGCAAGTCTCTCCCCATATTCAAACAATGGTATAAGGAATCTCACTTCTTACCACCTATCTGCAATGGCAACTGCCATTAAAAACCTCCTTCTGCAACCTAATCCCCTCTATCCCCCTTTTTTTTCCTTCCCCTCTCAGCTCTCTCTCTCGTAACCCCTCACTATCGCTGTGTCTCTCCCTACTCTCCTCTTCTCTCTAACCCTGCCTTCTATTCCTACTGGGCCAAGCTCGAATGTTATGTATTACCAATGATTTTATATGACTGTTTGCCATAAAAACCTCTGTGCTTGCAGCTTGTTTATTTATTATAGATCGGTACCTCTGTTCTTACCTATTCTGTATCATTTTGTAAATACTGTGCATGCACCTTGTATCTTGAATATTTATCATATTCTACTGACTATTGTAAAAGTGCTGCTGTGCACTTATCTGTTGCTGATATGTGTTGTTACTCTGTACCTCCCCTTTTACCCACCCCCTAGGTTGCCCCTGAAAAAGGGACAGTCTATCTTAGTGGACCTACCTGTTTACCAAAATTCAAATAAATAAATAAATAAATAAAAGGAGCCATAGCAGAGACAACAGGACTCTGTGTAAAACTACTAAACAAAGCAAAAAGAAAGAAAAAAAAAACACTATGGTTTTTAAAAGAAGTGACAGGAAAAGACGGGGGAAAGAACAGGCATTCAGAAAGTATAAGGAAACACAGAGGGAGGGAGACAGGGAAATGTACCAAGCAAAGCAGAAGGCAGTCAAGTGTGCAAAGGCACACACTGAAGAAAGGACAGCAAAATCTGTAAAAGAAAGTGACAAAACCTTCTTCAAGTATATCAGGGAAAGGAAAAAGACCAATGGAGGGATTGTGAGGTGTAATGGGGGAGGAGTATGCAGAGGGGATGAAAAGCAGAAATTTAAATGAATACTTCTGCTCAGTATTTACAAAGGAAGGGAAGGAAGGGACCAAAATTAGGGGGTAGAAACACACGGGGGGAGGGGAGGTGGACACCAGTCCATTCACAGAGGAGAGAGTCCTAAAGGAACTCTCGAAACTAAAAGTGGACGAAACAATGGGATGCATCCCAGAATACTAAAAGAACTCAGAGAGGTACTAGGGGCACCACTGACAGCCCTGTTTAACAAATCACTAGAGGAGGGACTGGCACCAAAGGACTAGAGGAGGGCGAATGTGATACCACTACACAAAAGTGGGAGCAAGGTGGAGGCTAGAAATTACAGGCCGATCAGCTTAACCTCAACGGTGGGGAAAATCATGGAATCCATGTTAAAGGAAAGGATTGTGGCATACCTGGAGGCCCCAGAACTGAGCCCTGTGGCACCCCACTTGTCACCCCCCCTTCTCCTGGGATTGAACTCCATTTACCACCACCCTCTGTGTCCTGTTGCTCAGCCAATTTAGGACCCATTGTACCCTCTTGGGACTTACTCCCAGACTGCACAACTTGTTTACTAGCCTCCTGTGTGGGACAGTGTCAAATGCCTTGCTAAAATCTAGGCAAACCATGTGCACCACCCATTCCTGATCCACCACCCTGGTTACCCAGTCAAAGAAGTCTATCAGTGACATTGCAGAGGGGCTGGAATGGAAGGGAAGCCTCTTTGAGGATGACACCAAGATCTGCAATAGGGTAGACACTCCAGATGGTGTGGAAAAAATGAGAAGAGACCTAAGGAAATTGGAGGAGTGGTCAAGAGAGTGGCAGCTTATGTTCAACACAAAAAAGTGCAAAGTCATGCACATGGGCCGCAGGAATCCTGGAGAGGAAGACAAATGGGGGAATACTAACAACAACAAAACTGGAAAGGGACCAGGAGGTAATCATAATGAATGACCTGAAGGTGGCCAAATAATGTGAAAAGGCAGTGGGGAAGGCTGGAGGGATGCTGGGTTGCATACGGAGGGGCATCATCAGTAGAAAACAGGAGGTGGTGATGCTACTGTACAGACAATTGGCCAAGCCACATCTGGAATACTGTGTTCAGTTTTGGAGACCGCATCTCCAGGACATTGACAGAATGCAGGTGGTCTAGAGAAGGGCAACAAAAATGGTGAAAGGAATGTGCCAGAAAACATATGAGAAAAGACTGAAAGACCTCAATATGTATACCTTGGAGGAAAGGAGGGAGAGGGGGGATATGATCGAGACATTCAAGTTCCTCAGGGGAATCAACAAGGTCCAGGAGGGTAGCATCTTTCAAAAGATGAGATGTGCAAGAACAAGGGGTCACAATATGAGGTGGGGGGGAGACTCAGGGGTACTGTGAAGAAGTATTTTTTTCACAGAAAGGGTAGTGTATGCATGGAACAGTCTCCCAGTGGAGGTTGTAGAGGCTAAAACAATTGGTGAGTTCAAGAATGCATGGGATAGACAGAAGGCAACCCTAGTGACAGGAAGGAGAGGGTAAGCTGATGATCATTTAGGACGTGGAGTTTAAGTATATAATGACATGGACAGACTACGTGGGCCAGGCAGTCCTTATCTGCCATCAGAATCTATGTTTCTAACCCAGACACTGAGGTGGGCCATGGCACTAGGGGACCTGCACAATCATGATAGGGGAACCAGTGAAACACAGCAAGCAAAAAGGAGGAGAGACTACAATATCAGTCCTGCCTTATGGCAAAAAAAAAAATACTCCTTGGTCTCCACCCCACCGGGGTGTCCACATCCCTCCACTCTGATACCCCCTCTGTCTCCATTCGTAGTGCCTCCAAGACTGCTCTTCAGGTCCCTAGGGTTAGGACTTCACTCACCCAAACAGCTTTCTGCTACAGGACCCCTCTCCTGGTTCAATTCCCTTCCCACCTCAATTGCCACCCTCCCTAAAATAGGTCCTTTTAAGCCTGCACTCAGGAACCACATTTTCTCCGCCCACAGATGTACGAGTGCTCATTTGGCAAGTTCCTAGACCCGCTTGAGCCTCCTACTCCACTCTGGGTCTGAAGTTAAGCTCCTCCTATGACAATGTCTCTTGTGAGGCAGCATCATATGCAACACGTCTGTATAATGTAGTTGCACTATGATAAACTGCCTAGCTACCACCTTGTATAGGACTACAGTTTTAACTGAGTATGATAATGTTTTCTTGTTGAATTTTATTATGCACATTAATATTGCCTATATTTAAGTCTCTGTCATGTAAATGTCTGTTATTTTTATATCCTGTATATTCAGTGTATATTCTGTTCACTGATGTGGAGCCTTTGGAAACGAGTCCTTGACTCAAAGGGTTGTAGTTCCGATGTGATAATAAACAAATAAAATGCCATCTCCTTTAGCTAGTGTCAAGTAATAGGTTTTAGTCGGTCACAAGATGTTCAGCAAGTGTTTTGCCCCATTGAGGGCTGCAACTGCAGAAGGTCCAAAAGGTACAAAGTCCAGAATACTGTACTCAAAGTCCAATGCGTCCCTGAATTAGGGATCAGGCAAAAGTCTCTTTGTCCATCCCTCTTCTGGGATCAGAGCCAGGACAGGTAATGTCCTCACAGAACCGAAATGTATTTGGGTTCACCAAAAGTACATTTTCTCCTCGGAGACAGAAACACTTGGGGACAGATCACGTCCTTTACTTGAAAACACACTTTACAGTGACATGGAAGACTCTTGGTAGTCGGGAGCTCTTCCCCATCTTCTGGTCAGAGAGGAAGGACCCCATTTTCCAGTCACGGTGATCCACTCTGTCACCTGCAGAAACTGTGCCACAGAGGCAGCACTTTAAATGTTATCTTTCAAGCAAATTGTTCACACAAACTGGAGTTTATGCCCTCCAAACCCAGACATTACCATTGGGGCAATCCTGGGGGATTCATCTGTGCCAGCACTGGGTATGGAGTATGCAAATGCCTTATAATTACCGGTGACCCCCTTTAATACTTGGTCTGGATCTGTTTTTGAAACACCATAATAACCAGGTCACCCGGTTATTACAGCGTTTGATTTAACTGTCCCATTAGTCAAAATCATCATGCTACATCATTTGTCCCTATTCTGTGAGTGCGTGGGCTGAATAGTTCCAAAAACATGGCGACTCCATTTCTGCTTGGCAACAAACCGCTACAGCAATGGAGAGATTCCATTATTGTAAGTCTCTCCACATTATTTATTATTTATTCTTTTTAGGATTTATCTGGTTGAGCCCGCCTTTTAATTCACTAAAATGAATCTGGCTGGTCCTGCTGTGCGTTGGGTTTGGGAACCCACAAGTCTGACCCAGCGCTATGACCAGAGGGTCTGTGCCTGACTTGTGATCTGCGACTTAGCCGTGGCTCAACACTTTAATTTTTTAAAAGAAAAAAAAACAAGACAAAACAATGTCCTTACTGGACAGGGAGAGCCTGTGTGTGTGTGTGTGTCACAGCACTCCCTGCACCAGTAATTATAAAGAATAATGGCCATGCAACTGTGTTGCTGGGTATTATTTTTACACACCCTCGGTGTGTGATGACTTCATAAACCATTTGAGCTTAGCTCTCGAGGTTTACAGATTATCACGCACCTTGGGTATGTAAAAAAATGCATAACAAAGAGTTGCATAGCCATTATTCTCTATATTTTGTATATTCTGTTTGAATATTTTGTACAGTATGAGGGTCACCAAATATTCACATATTTGGTATTCGTATTTGTTAGTCAGCTGTTTGTTCTGGGGAAGAAAAAAACAACTATGGTCACTCCATCCCCATTCCTGATGGCCAGGTCTAATCTCCTGGCCACCGGTCCAGCCCTTTCCAATCATCCCCCCCCCATGCCCCAAAGAAGGTGCCAGGGTTAAATATTTAAACTGTTAGCTCCTGACACCCTGCAAGGAGCCAACAGCATCTTTTCAGACTCGCCTCCTACCTTAACCTGACTCTCCATTCTATAAATGTTTATATTTTTTTTTAATTGAGCTTCCCTTGGCCCCCTTACTTTGGGAGGGGGGCTAGTGGCACCAGTATCCAGCTTAGTCTGTTGCCCCCCCCCTCCACCATGTCCCTCTCATACAGTTTGCTGCAGTAGTGATTTTTGTTGTAGGGTTCCTCACAGTGGTAAAGTCACATGTAACTGGCCATTAAAATAAAAATACTGAGTGGATGCCTTGTAAGACTAAACTAAACCCAGTTCTGGACAAATGAGTGGAGTGAGCATCAGCGGGGGGGTACAATCATGAGGGAGAGGGCAGCTGTCACAGTGACGCTGTGCAGGATTGGCAGCAGGACAGCATCTCTATGACAATAGGAGTGGGCGTCAATGAGGGACATGTGATCATAGGGGGTGGGGCACTTGTCACAACATGACTGTGACAAGTGCCCCATCCCACCCATGACTGTACCCACCCCTTTTGCTGATGGTCACGCCACTCATTTGTCCTGATCCGGGCTCAGTTAAGCCTTACAAAACAAGCGCAGTACTTTATTTTAACGGCCTGTATGTGTGACTTTACCACTGGGTGGGACCTGACAACAAAAATCAGTACTGCAGCAAACTGAGCGAGCAGGACATGGTAGAAGGAGGGGCCAACTGACTAGCCTGGGTAATGGTACCACAGCCCCCCACTCCCCAGTGAAAGTAAGGGGTGAATGAGGGACTGAAATAAAAACAAAAATATAACATTTAAACAATGGAGAGGCGGGCTAAGGTGTGGGGGGTGAGTTTGAAAAGACGCTGTCAACTCCTGGTAAGCTGCCAACAGCTGACAATTTAATACCGTCCCTCTCGCACTCTCCGAAGGCTCTTGGGAAAGGGGGCAGATAGATGGGGGGAAAGAAGAATACCACAAATATTGCCTATTATTTGTTTTTCTTCCCAAATAACAAATAGATTATTACATGTGGTATTTGGGAAATACTATTTGTTACTTGCGCACCCTTAGCACCGGGAAGAATCAAAAGTCTCTCATAGTTGAGGGATGCTTCCCATATTTTAGTCACTGTTCCTATGACCAGGTGTCTTTCAGGAATTTCACCCCACACTGGGGTACACCACAGGAGAAGGCCGCCACCACGATGCAATGCTCAACTACTGCATGACCAAATTAGGGACCACAATAGGACAGGAGAGAGTTTTTACCTCTCCTGAGGCTCTCTACAGTCAGACTGACTCAAAGCCCTGAGTGAGCAGCTGGCTCCCGCTGCGAAATTCCATCGCGGCGCATGCTGCTGTGAGGCCCCTCCCACTTTGAACCTCTGTCCAGATGACTGACAGAGGTTTCAGGGGAGATGTGAAAAGTTATCTCTTTGCTGCTCAGACTAGCTAACTACAAAACTCATTACACTAAATTGGGTTCTTGTAACACCAAGGGGGACACAGGGGTTACACACCTTTTCTCCAATCTAAATTGATTCAGTTGCTCCAGTATGTGCACATAGTTCTTGTCATTCAGCCTTCGTGCCACCTTTGTTGCCCTGCTCCACACACCCTCTCCAAGGTGTCTTTTTGGTAGTTTGCTGCCTAGAACCGACTGCAATACTGTCTCCAAAGGGCCAATAAAGACCAAACAATTTCCCCTGGTGGCCCCAAAAAAAACAAGCCTATTGGTCACATAAATAGAGATGGGAGAATGTGTTTGGATGAGTTCAGAACCTTCCAGAACCTTTAACATTTTCTCTAAAAGAATCTTATCAGAACCTTTTTTCAAGCTTTGATATGGTTATAATGATTTTTGGAGCCTTACATACGCCCACCCCCTAAGAAAGAAGGCTGGAGGTGGAGGAAAGACCCAGAAAGAAGGCTGGAGGTGGAGGAAAGACCCAGGAAGAAGGCTGGAGGTGGAGAATGGACTAAGTGAGTGAGATCTGCATTAGGTGGTATTCATGGAGGTGTTACACCAGGGATACTAATAAGCTATGAGCCAGTAATAAGCTAAAGCTCACTCCCAGGTGTGTTCCAGGAGCACAGGGAGGTTAAGTACCTTGCTCAGGGTCACACAGTATGCAAGTGGAGCTTGTAAGAATCAAACCCAGGTCTACCGGACGTACCAAGCTTGTTCACAGTTCGTTGCTCTAACTTCTAGGCTAAACTGCCCCTTGCTTTAGTAACTGTAGTACAACTCCAGTTTTTTTTAGATTCCTTTCCCTTTGCTGAAGATAGATTATGGTTAAAATAATGGTCAAGGCAGGTTTTGTACTCTAAGCTTTAAGGTTGCGAAAGTTTTGACATGGTTTGGATAACTATCACAACTTTTCATGGTGTATCGGAATCTTTGTGCTTCTCCCATCCCTGCACTTAAACAGTGTGGAGCAAGTGCCTTGTCTCTTTTTATACCGTATATTAGTTTTGCCTGCAACAAAATCTCATCTACAAGTAACGTAATTCCCCAGACATTCCCAACAATGTTTGGACTGTGGCTTGCTGGGAAATTATGGGAGCTGAAGCCTAGCCCCAAGTGCTGAACATCAAAGTTAATTTGTCTTCCAATTGCTGTGTCCCAATATGCTAAGCCCATGGGGGGGGGGTGCTAGCCTCAGTTCCGGGGGTCATAAAAAAATAGCACCCTATTGTGCTAGCTGGCAGCCTGTTAGCAGGCCAGCTCTGTGTCCCAGAGATCTGGGACACAGATTTTCAAAGGGCCGAAACCGGCCCTGGGACTAAGTCCTATGTCGTAGTCTGCCAGTGCAGGAAAAAAATCTCCACACTGCCAGACATTTTGATTTTCAGCCCATACTCTGCATGGACAGCAGGCACACCTGTGGAGAATGTTATGCCTGGTCCTACCAGGCATGGCATTTTCACACAGCTGCACCCAGAAAATATCCACAAGCTGCCATAAATAGTGGAGCCGGTTGCAAACTGGCTCCAGATTCCGAAATGGGGTGCATGCGGCAAAGCCTGGGGGTGTGCCAAGGAAGCCCACCTTGCACACAGGGTTTGCTGCCCATGCGTGATTTTCCCATTGTTTGAAAGTCCAGCTCTAGAAGTCCCGCCCCCAACCTACGCTTGTGGCACTGGCTGGAAATGCAGTTTGCTGCCACATGGGAGACAAGAGATTGATTCTCGATCTTGCCCCTCCTGTTTCAAACAGTGAGTCCTTAGAGTGACGCAGAGGACTAGTGCACTGTTCCCTGGGGAGGGGGGGGTTACTATTGTCTGCTGCACAAGCAACTCTAACAGCTGCTTGGGTGACATTGCCATCACTGGTATCTAGGAAAATTCAATCCTCCCCCACTGACTCCCGATAGTGGTAGGGACTTGCTTCAGAGGGGTTAAATTACCAACTCCCACATCCAGGATGTCAGTTGCCAGTTCACCCATCTTAGAGCTGCAGAACATCCCAGGCCTGTCCTCCCTGCCTTCAGTACCTGATTTGTTTTTCCCCCAGTAGGCTGGAAAGTGTACACCTGGCAGAACAGGGCCCCTGGTGTGAGGTGGGGAGGTCAGCCACAGGGTTGGGAAACTAGGAAGGATCTGGTACAGAGGCCATAGAGATCAACAGACATACAAGAGGGCTAACCAGAGCAGTGGACCAGGCTGAACGAGGGAGGAGGAGAAGGAGGAGGAGGTAAGAGAGACAGCAGGTCTGAGAAAAAACAATAACAAAAATAAAAAACTCCCTTCCAAAGGTCAAAGCAGTCCTCTCCCCAAATCTAAAAACACCTCCACATTCCCATAATGCTGCCCTATGTCTGGGGCAGGTTGGCAGCAAGCAAAGAGGAGAGTACAGCAGGTCATGCACTCAGCTAAACATACGTGAGAAAGGCTGTTTAGTACCGAATAGATTTTTAGTCTCCTGGCTGGAAGGGCCACCTTGGGCTCCTGACGATTACACCAGGGCAGTATGGAATGTAAAATTCCACCATCAGAACAGGTGCGGAATGGCAATTCCACTTCCAAAATGCTTTTCAGAATTTCTTTTTAAATTCTGAAAAGTATTTCTGTGTGAACCGTGGAATAATTTTTTGCGAATCATATAAACTGTGGAATAATTTTCCGTGAATCGCATAAATCATGCAATCATTTTCCACAGATTGCGGAAAGGAATCCATGGTTTATGTGATTTGTAGAAAATTATTCCACGAAAAGCATTCTGCATGTGGAATGTCAGAATTTGTCTACCAACAGAATGCTACGGAATGTTCTGAAATTCCATTCCGTTGGGATTTCAACATTCTACACAGCCCTGCACCCAACCCTACCAGCCTCCTTACCTGCTCTGGTTCCCCCACAGCTTGTCCCACGTGGTGTCACAATCATAGCAGTGCTTTACCTTCCCTGAGGGATCAGGATCTCATGTCTTCTGGAGAGGCAGGGAGTGGGGGTCTGATTGTGCCAGTCATCATATTGGTCGATGCCATCTTCTTCCAGAATAAGCCTTGACCCCCCATTTACTCCTACCATCTGGGTGTGCATGTACAGTGCACCCACAATGTTGGAGCCAGCTCCCTGGGCCTCCACTGGGGTTGCTGTAGGTGGTGGAGGACCGTGGCTCTGTGTCTTCCCAAGCTAGTGCACACTGCCAAAGGCTCGATCGTCCACCTTCTGGGTCTGCCTCCTAGACTGGGTTGCCAGTCAGACAGTGTAACCTGCTGCTGCTGGGCAATGGGGTGGCTAGCCTCACAGTGCCCATCAGAGACTCAGGTGACCCCCCCTCCATGTGAGACTAAGGGGCAGAAATCAATATTGAGGATTGTTTGTGGGTTGAGTGATGTTTTCCTGCAGTTCAGTGAGGACTGGAGGGGGACATCTGAAATCAAATATTGGAGATCAAACCCTGCAGTATTTTTGGTATTCACAATTTGGCATATGTGACAGTTAATTCAGATTCAATGCACATTCTTAGTATGTACGTTTCAGGAGGTGTGTGTGTGTGTGCACATATACTTGTGTTTCTGTGAGCATTTGTGTGCCTGGCCTGTGTATGTGTGTACATGTCAGCATACATACATACATATCTGCCCCTGTATGTGTGCATGAGTGTATATATTTTTGTAAGTCTGCTTGTCTGTTTCAATACATGTGGACAAGAGTTTGTGTCTCTGTGTATATTTGTGTGTTTCTGCCCATGTATGTGTATATGTGTGTGTGTATTTGTGTCTGTGGGAGTGTGTGTGTTCATGTGGGCATGTATGTGTGTGTGTGCATTCTTAGGTTACGCTAGTGCATGGGTCCCATTCTCAGTTGCAAGAGGGCGGTGACACAGAATGGGGGGAACTGCTCCCCTGTTGTGCAGCTGCTACCCTTTTGCCCTGTACACAAAGCCCCTACTTAGGTGCAGGGGGAGGAGTCACTGTGCAGATCACATTGCCAGATGCATGTGGGGTCAAGCAGGTACCTGCAGCTGCTCGACTCACACTGTCACAGTATGCCATCGCACCAGTCACATAACACTATATCATGCTATGGGCCTGGCGCATGGGCAGTCCTGGTCTAGAGTTTCCCCCACCCATTCCCCCTTACCTGTGGCCCCCTTCTGGACCAGCCATTTTGATTTTTCCCAACCCACTCATTTCTCCTGCAGTATACTGTTGCCCCTCCCCCCACCTGCTCCCGATGTTGAAAATACCGCTTGAGACCAGTTGAAACAACCGTTCCCCCTGGCCTTTCCCTAACCCCATTCCCAGAAGCCTGACTATCAATGCTTGTCTCCTAAGCCCTTCCTCTGGTAGCATCCCGCCTGTATGTAGCTGTTCTGTATTATATCCCAAAACAAATTTGGTATGTTCAGAGGTCAGAGTATCTCAGAGAAGTAAGATAAATCATACTCCCTGCAAAATTCTCAGCACGAGAACTGCCTTGCAAAATATATCAAATTAATTTACTGTGCAAACAGCAATTCAAATAAAAGTGCTAAAGCAACCCCAGTGCATCAAGACATTGAGGCTGTATAAGATATATACAAAAAGGTGAGAGGTCATTTTGTATATATCTTGTACAGTGGAGCCACAATGTCTTGATGTACTGGAGTTGCTGCTACTTTTTTACTTGAATTTCATGTTGCTCAATAAATGAATCTGATACATTTTGCAAGACTGTTGTCGTGCTGAGAATTTTACCGGGAGCATGATTTATCTCATTTCCCTGAGATACTATGACCTCTGAGTGCACCACATTTATTTTGGGGTGCAAAGTATAGTATGTCGGACTAGCCAACCTGTGTGGGTGTACCAAGCCCTCTCTCCATTGGGGCCAACCTCCTGGTGGATAGGTGTAGATTTTCTACGGATGGGAAGGTCACCACACTTTAAGCATGAGGACCCCTGCCCCCCCCGGTCACAATCTGTTCAACGATTGTGCAGGGATTTGTGGTGATCCCAGTTTTCTTGTGTTGTACTGACCATGTAGTACCTTAGCATTTGAGAAATACTTAAGCATGCAAACAAACAGAAATAAAGGGGCACATATCTACAAACACATTTTTTTTTCCTTTGGTAACCAGGTAAGGCCCACTTGGCACAAGTGGCTGTTTTCAGGTGTGACCTGGAGGCACTGGGGAGATTAAGTGACTTGCTCAGAGTCACACAGTATGCAAGTAGAGGTTGTGAGAATCAAACCCAGGGCTGCAGGATGTACCAAGCCCATTGCAGCTTGCTGTTCTAACCTCTAGGCTATACTGCCAACCCTATTGTTAACAATATATAACTGGTATCACATAAAATTACATACTATAAATACACCAAGCCAAATCTACCTGCCTGCCTACTTGTCTGCCTGCTTTACTGCAAATACTTCTGTTTATAACATGTCATATACAAGTATTTGACTATACACACATGCACAGTATAACCGTGTGTGTGTGTGTACCGTATATATGTGAATATATATACATATATACATACATATATACGCATGCCCCATCTTAAGTTTCTATATATAATTGAAAATTGAGCTTTATCATTTGAAGATAAGTAGATGCGTTTTTAAATGGTGGCTCAGTGTATTCAGTGCCACAGTAATGCATCCCCCATTGCCTGACTTTTATCCCGTTCTTCACAAACCCCATGGCCCAGTCACACACCGCTGATAAATTCTACATCTGTTTATGATAGTAACAGTGCCGACTCTCCCCCCTTCCCCCAGACTGTGAGAAGACCTTTCTTCTCAGAACACCCCAACCCCTTCAGAGTCAATTCACGTGGCCCCCCCCCCCAAGTAATTTCCTCAGCCCACCTTCTCCATTCCCCTAGTTTAGTGATGTTGATAAAGGATAGCACACTATTACAGAGGCAGAATAAAAGACATATTTTACATAAATGTTATCTCTCTCTCTCTCTCTATATATATATATATATATTTTTTTACACACACACACACACACACACACACACACACACACACACACACACCTGCAATGTTACGGTCCAGTTCAAATGTCCATGTTCTGTAGCACAGTGGAGACTCTGCCTCTTGCTCTCTCTTTTTATCTCCCTCTGATGGTAACAGCTGGGAAGATGGAGGTGCAGCAGGCTAGGCTGTGATATGCCTTTCGTCCTTCAGTGAAGACATTTTCAAAGGAACCTGTGAAATAATTATTTCTAAATGCCTCAGCAGGAATCGGAAAAATTCCTGCTGCTCTTTTCACAAGACTTCAATTTCTAATTATTAATTTATTTTTTTGGGGAAGTGGGATGAGGTTTAAATTTAGTAATAATTTTAATTGGCTGAGAGGAATACAAAGGCGGTCTTTACTGTAGTTATCCGGTCTGGCTAGTGTCTCAGGAGGAGAAGCAGAGAGGGTGCATGCAGAGGCCGAGGATCTTTTTTGTGCCTGTCGTCCATCAGTGTCTGTGTCTTTGTGTGTACCAGCCCTTGGACGTCAGAAGTCGCCATGGTAACAATCTATTAACCCTTAGTGCAGGAGCTAAGCAGCCTGCAGAGCTGCCTATTGTAGGGAAACCACAGCTAAGGACTAGTCAGAAAGAGTCCTCTGAGCAAGACTTGCCTGCAGTGCAACAAGCAAATGCACTGAGTGTCGGGGCCAAACATCCAGAAACAAGGGGCCACTTGAAAATCATCAGTAACCACCAGCTTATGGATGGGAAGGTCAGCTGTGGCCCAGTTCTGATTCACTCCAGTCTTTTTTTTGATTTGTTCTAATTTACTCTGGTTTGCCAAAATAGGTACATTTTTCAGGCCAGATCAGAACTTGTACAGATGCAGATCTGGACTGGGTCAAACGACCAAATCATGTTGTCCCTACTCCCCCCAATAAGCCTTTTCTTTATGTCATTTAATGTTAAAAATATTTATTTTACCTGTTTTCAAGCAATTTCTCATTTTGAAACAAGAATGCAGCTTCAGAGTCACTTACACTGTCTGGGCTGGGTCTGAACCAGGGCACTGATGGATCTGAATCTTGTTAATGGACTGGACTGGGTTAAATCAGGGTCAAGTCCCAAATTATTCTGATTTCCTGATTCTGAGGCAGTGCATTTGGGGCAGGGGTCCCAAACAGAGCCAGTCCTTCCCACCCCTACCCCAAATATGTAATAAAGGTGAAAGCACAAGAGGGGATTAGTGGAGTCAGCCAACTGATGCAGCAGCAGGGCTATCATTTACAACACCAGTGACTCAAGTTTGATTCCCGAGCCCCGATCTTTGGAAGGCCAGGAGGGAGAGGAGGATCGAGCATTCTCAAACTTGTTTTCCTTCTCTGGGGAGGATGGAAGCCAGGCTCCGCCTCAGCATTGCCACCTGGAAACCACAGGCAGAATTACAGGTGGAGCTGAAGGGAAGGGAGAATGATTGATGGTTATAAGTAGTGACATACAGCTACGTGCACGCATGCATTGAAACCCAAGCCTGCAGACATCTGTAGGGAGGGTAAAAGGGAATAAATGTCACTGCTGACAGCATGATTCATAAATGTTGTCAGCAGATAAGGACCTCATGACCCACCAAGTCTGCCTGTATGATCCCCCTAATAGTGCTACTCAAGTCACTACCAGGGGGGCTGTCTTCCACCCCCTCCATTATCCAAGATACCTATGTGTTTATCCCAGGCACACTTAAAACCTGTTGTTGTATTTGCCCCCACTATCTCTGCTGGGAGGCTGTTCCTGTCATCTACCACCCTTTCCATGAAGAAGAACTTCCTCACGTTTCCCCTGAACCTACCCACCTCCAATTCCATACTGTGACCCCTACTCTTAGAACATCCTTTTCTCTGGAAAATACTCCTCCTGCACCTTGCTTATTCCCGTGAGATATTTGAATGTCTCAATCATATCCCCCACCTCCTCCTGTCCTCCAGGGAGTACAAGTTTAATTCTAAGCCTCTGTTCATAGATCTTCTGATGTAGGCTCCGCACCATTTTGGTTGCCCTCTTCTGCACCATCTCCATCCTGTCTCTGTCCTTTCAAAGATGGGGCATCCAGAACTGCACACAGTACTCGAGGCATGTCCTCACCAATAAAGTGTACAGGGGAAGTATTACCTCCCTCTTCTGCTGGTGTTACCCCTCCCTATGCATCCAAGCATCTGGTTAGCCTTTCCCATTGCCTTCCCACACTGCTTCGCCATCTTAAGGTCATCAGTAATGATGATTTCCAGGTCTCTCTGTTGCCTTGTGACCTCACGTACCTCTCTTCCAAGTGTGTACTCTGCCTGGGTGTTCTTGTGTCCTAAGTGCATAACCTTGCACTTTGTGTTGAATCGAAGTTGATACCTTCCTGACCACTCTACTAACTTTTCTAGGTCCTCCCTTGTGAAGCCTGGTACACTCTTTCTCTGTTTTTTTGTTCTGCATTAGTAAGACTGTAATATTGTGATGTGCACGTGGTATGTTCTGTAGAATAGCAGATCTGTGACATGGTTTGTAGCCATGTCCAGATTGGCTGCACAAAACAACACACACTCGCACACCAGCGCATCTGTGCACACACACACAAACACACACATATACAACCATATCTTCATCTCCATTTGCAAGCAGCAGTTGTGGCAGTACAGAGACAGTCAACACCACTAACTGACCTGACCTAACAGCTACTTCTCCCAGCCCTTTGAGCAGGATCCAGGACAGCAGGAATACACTTTTTCTGGGCCCAAGGAACTGATCTAGGAGCTGAGAGTAGCTGTCACTACCCTTAGGTGCTCCGGTGAGTGAGGACCTGCCCTGATCCGACCTTGCCCCAGGGGTAAGCCAGGGGGTTGGTAGGTGAGGATCGCACATGGGTTAATTGGGCGTGGTTAGTTGCCTGCAGTCGATGGGGAGCAGAAAAAAGTGAAAATTAAAACAAAGAAGTAGATAAGTAGTTAGTCTGGTGGTGGTGGGGGTGGGGAACAGACTTACCAGGAATATTCAGAAATATTATTTCACAGAAAGAGAGGTTGCTGTCCTAAATAGCCTTCCATGTAATGTAGTGTCAGGTGGAACCACCCTGATGCCTTAGGGAGAAACACTGAACAAAACAAAACAATTTAGAGACAGGTTTCAGCTTATTTTTACTATGTTTCCTGTATCTAGTCCCTTGATTTTCATTATAACTCAGATTATTAACTTGAAAACAGGATTCCTGTCCATTGACCTCCATCTGTTCTGTCTGCTTGTCTACACCTGACATCATGGCCCTCTTCCAGTGACATCACAATGTGTTGCTGTGGCGGTAGGTATGATGTCACAAGTGGAGGATCGTGACATCCGGTGTAGACAAGGAGACTAAGTAGACAAAGTTTGGGGGTGGCCATCAATCCTGTTTTTTAATTTAATGTGCAGACTTTTATTTGTTTCTTTCTTTCTCGCCTGTCGCCAACCATGCCCACTTCCTGCCAGCATCCCCAACTCTGCCACCTAGCTTCTCCCTGACTTACTCTAATGCTTCTTTTTCCCATGGCTTACCCTACTATGACAGGGGTGGCAGGGCTCCACAACTCCTGCTGCGGTCTGGCTCCAGATAGACGAGGCATCAAGGTCACCAGTGCAGGACCTGTTGGGGACTGGATTTCATCCTGCCGGGTTGGGATGTTTCTGTTTGTTGGTCCCAGACTCACAGGACACCAGCAACAGGGTTGTGCAGGCACACAAGCACCCAGGAGGCAGTACTACTGCAGGTTTGGTGGCCATCCCTCCCAGGAGGAGAAGCTGAACATCTGCTGGGATGCTCAGTTCTTTTCACTGACCATCCCCTGATGGCCAAGGCTTGTTCTGAACCTGGGTCACTGCATTGAGGGGCTGGTCTATTGGTGCATAGTTAAAATGAAACAGGTAAATAAACACATAAAAAAGTCTGAAATATAAAATGGAACTAGCATAATAATACTACTAATAATAATCACGTCATGAATATAGCACCCTTCCTGCTAGCATCTTTAAAGTACTTCATAATCATTATAAATCACGTTCATGATTTCAGCCAATCAGCACTTAGAAACACGTGGGCTTGTATCCTGCGTACAGTGGTCTCTTCTCATGAGAGAATGTTAAAAGAGAGCATTCCACTTCATAGGCTGGGGGAGGAGCATTGCACTCAGTTTTAAATTAAAAAAAAAACAACAACTTATCAATCACTCTAGCCAACTTGAGTGGTTCATATTATGTTTATATGCTTGTCTCTTATTGAATTAATGTGGCTGTATGACTTTCTAGCCCCTTAGAACCTCATTTTCTATTTTCATTAAACAAAAATACAGTGGGAAGGTCTCACCCTACCACATACCTCCCCCCCTTAAGAGTGAACCAGCTCTGAACAGCAGCGCATGCCGTTAGAGGAGCGCCGTCATTAGGGTGCCATAATGTGGGTGTCACAACCAGTTCACCTGACATACTGACAAACTGGATTTTGCAGCACTCGGCATGGATGGCACTGTAGGGGTGTTGTGCCACTTGCCCCATGCACCTTCAATGTACAGGTGATTATATTACTGTAACTCCCCTCCCCTCCCCCCCCGTGGGTAGGGGCGTACCTGTTTGCCCTGGGAGCCCATTCTTACTTCTGTGCCACATTTCCTCTCCACTCCAGTCCTTGGTCCTGATGTCCCTTTAAGTCTCTGTCCAGCTCCTGGTTTGTTATTTGGTCACTTTGGGGCCGGAAGATTTCTAGTCATGAGACCGCCACAGGCTGCTAGCCCTTTAAAAGGACCACAGTAGCAGTTGCCCTAATGCTTCTCCTGTGCTCTCAACCCTCAAAATACATTGCTCGGGGGTCGGACACCTGGAGGAGGTAAGGTGATGTGGCTATAACATTTATTTTAAAAGTGCCTATAAGTGCTTAAGGATTGGGACATAATTTGAATATTAATGAGCCCTCACGAATAATAATGAACTGCTGCCTGCTCCAGGGGAGACTGAATGAAACGGGGCTAGCGACAAGCATAAGACAGGCTCTTTGTTTATAATTTAAGAGTCGCTTTGCAGAGGACACAGGCTGCTATAGCGCAATGGGGAAGACAGATGTTAAGACTGCTTTGTTTGGCTGCAAGAACGCTGTAAAATGAGGGCTGCCATTAGGACTGTATGGGACTGTGCACTAAGCAGCCATCTTTGTCACTTTAACCCCCTGTGCCAGACAATCATTGGTTTAGATGCCCAAAGACTGGTGAACTGCTTCATGGGAAAGGTGTGAACTTTATTCCAGGTGTCAAAACCCATTTTCCAATCAATAACCGAACTGGCTTAATGACTATTAATATTTATGATTGTCAGCAGGATCTAACCAATCAGAAGCTGGGATGTTCGTGTAAAACTCCAGGGACTTTGGGCAATTGAGGCAGTCTGACCTGGGCTCTGATCGTGTCAAGAGGGGCTCAGGCTATGTGTTGGAAAGAGACAGAACAAAAACACAGTGTACTTCCACAGCAACAAAAGCAAACTTATGCCAAGTCTATTTCAATTAAATTTATGATTTATTACTGAAATCGGGGACAGGCAAAGTTTCAATTAAACTGGATGCAAAAAAAACCCTAGCGCCTCGGCAGATTGCCTTCAAGGGGGCGCCTAGGGGCTTCTTGCATCCAGTTTAATTGAAACTTTGCCTGTCACTGATTTTAAGTTATAAATCGTACATTTCATTGAAACAGACTTGGCATAAGTTTGCTTTTGTTGCTGTGGAAGTGCGCTGTGTTTTTGTTCTGTGGATTTTGCTATTGGCTGGCTGCCCATTTAGCAGCACACTGCACCCCACTAGTAGCGCAGGTTGCTTCCTTTTGAATTTTGTGTTGGAAAGGCAGAAGGCCTTTTACAGGACTCAATTGGTCAATCGGTCAATTGTCTGAGAATCAGAAAAAAGGGATTTTCTCGGGCTGAAAGAACTGCAGTGTTACAGCTGAATGTCCAAGGCATTAGGGGAAAGCTCATGGCAGTTTGGAGATCCAGTGTTTGCAGTGAGCCTGCATCAGTGTGGAAAACCCTGAGCCTCTGAAAAGGGTTTATTGGAACTGTGTGTGTGTGTGTGCGCGCGTGCAGCCAAGTAACATGTGTGCACGCCAGTGTGTGTGTGGTGTGCCGCAGCCTAAATTCTACCCGGTCTGAAACGGAGGAAACTGTGGAGAAGGTTTGCAGGTATCCAGAGCTCGGGAACGTATTGGTCTTGCTGAAATCCAGCTGTGGAAAGGTGGAGGTCCGCTCCGGGGACTGTACATTACTAGCCAAAAGCCACTGGCAAGGTGGAAATTGGAGAACTTGCTGCTGCACACCGGAGCTGTTTGCTTCTGCTCAGGAAAAAGGTGAAAACTGCAATCTTCACAGCTGCAACTTGGAGCCAGTTAGGGAAACTGCAATCCCCTACTGAGTGAGGCAGACTTGGCTGCAGGGGGCCACGGGCACCTGCCTGAGTGCTAGGGCACTCTGGACCCATTAGAGGAGCCGGACCATGGGGTCACTTATGGGTCTGGGTTCCTTGTGGCTTACTAGGCCTTGTGATTGTGCTCTATAATCAGGCCTGCTTGGTGGGCTGAAGGTGACAAACCTAGAACCTTCAAGCAAGTCAGAAGGTGACAAGCTGCAAGATTCTTCAAGCAAGTACAAGGCTGACCAGCTGTGAGCCATTGCTTCATCTTCTGGATCAGCAAACACTGCCCATTTGCTTGCTGCCCCTTGGAGCGGTTGTTCCTGGATTGCTTGAACCCACTGTGCAAGTAGCCAAATTTCAGTTTCTGCACAACCGTGAGTAACCCAGGGCTTGCTCTGCCAAATGGGAGCAATTTAAAGTGGCTAGCTATTTTGGTAAAATCTACTCCAAGGGCCCCAACACTGGCCAACCCACAGCAAGTAGCAGGCCTATGTTAAATCTGGGTACCTAAATCAGGACAAAGGAGGTTTTGTACTGGTACCAGTGGGGATGGGCACTGTTGATGTTCTTGCCTATGGGCCCTGTTAACCCAATCAAACTTTCTCTTTCCCTAACAGCAATCATTTGTCCCGGTACCCCTTCCCTAGCCCTACCCCTAAAAATAAAGCTGTGTTTTGTTCTTGGAAATTCCTTGTGAGCAATTTATTAGGTATAGCCATTAAATATATGTGTTTTACAGTATTGGTGAACAATGTGGTATTCAGTGTGTGGGGTGACTAGAAGGGGAGGTTGGTAGGTACAGCGTCCCAAGGGGTTGTACTAATCAAACACCTAGCCCACTGTTAGTTTACTCTGGGTGGAAGCATCACAGTATTTTACTTCTATTTTGGGATAAAATCCCCAATCACCATAGCAACAGAACCCAGGCCCCTTAACCTGTGTAGTGGTCAACAGGCAGAGGTAGTCGCCCGCTGGCACCTGGGCTACATTACAGTTTCCGGGGGTGCAGGGGGTGCAGCCCCAACAAATAGCCCACACTTGCCCTAGTGCATTGGGCACAAGTGGGGTCAGGTGGCACAACGGCTGGGCCCGATGCTCACCATCGGCATTGTGCCGGCACTCTAATGTCCCTCACCTTTTTCCCTGTCACACCAGCGTGGGTGAACCAAACAGCACCTGGTTTCCAATACCAGCATCTGTTATCCCAGTATCATGCTCACTACTTTCTAGGAAACAAGTGAAAAGGGGCTCCCATCCATCCCTTTCCAGGAGCCCTACACTTAGGGAACCCTGTGGAAATGAGTAGATGGAATACACCTTCTCACGTAACAGTCCTCTCAGGGTCTCTTGTCCAACTTACTTTTGAGATCTATGCATGCATCTCTCAGTGTGGTTTCTTAGTACTAGTCCCCACCTTTATGCAAAAGAAAAATGCACTTCTCGCAGCACAGACCAATCCACACTTGTACCATACTAGCATAGGTAGCCAATCTTTGCCTTTCATCACCTGCATACTAGCAGCTTTTCCTATTTCTACATTTAGGGATCCTTTTCTTTATTTTTAAGGAGGGATCTGCACCCAGACTGGCTCCTCATCTCTAGGTATAAAGCCCTTACATTCTTTTGCTCACCACAGACCTCCAACAGGCTATGCAGGTCTTGCAGTCCCTAAATCTTCTGTGAAGACCTTGACCCATATGAAGGAGTCTGGTGGCAAATACCCAGACTACACAGTCTTACAGGGCCCAGGCTTCCTCTTTTGCTCATATGGTCTGAAGGTTCCTTGAAGTTTCCCCAAGTTTCCTAAATTCCTTCAACTACTGCGTCTGTATTTTACTCACTGTATCTCACCTAGTAACAGCAACAGAAGGCTCCTTTCATAACTGACAGGCTCAGTCTTTTTTCCTGTAATCATGCATTTATTCTTCAGCTTCCCTTTATTCTAGGCCAGATTTCCATCTATATTTTCTAAACATGCTGTCCCCCAAATCCAGGGAGGAGTTTACTGCACAAGGCAGCAACCACCTTTACCATTTTAGGCATATTTTGCCAATCTCTAGCTCACCAGACAGGTCCCAGAACAGGTACCCCGCTGCCTTAAAGATCCAGGGATATCCTCAGTACGCCCCTCTTTTTATGTTGGCGTGCTTGTGCAATCAACATCTTGCGGTAGTGCAGATTTGGAGGCGCGGTCACTGTTAATGCAGGGCATGCACCAGTAGGTGCGTCCCGCATTCCCCAATCAGCCAGCAGCAGGGGCTGACACCCTGCCTAGCTAATGAGGCGATGACATCTGAGAAAAGGTCCGCTGCAATGAGGGCGAAGCTCTCATGCAGTGTGACCACAACACGCCTCCCCCTATGTTTAGGCAACATGTTGCCAGTCAACATCCTATTTATTGTGTGCCGACAGGGGTGCCCAATCCCCGTTGGCATCTTGTATCCCCCCCCCTTTTTTGATTGCTGAAGGGGTGCTCAATCCCCTCAGCATCATGCTCACCCCACAAGCCCCAACAGTTTCTCTTTGCCGGCGGGGTGCCCAATCCCCCATTGGCATGCTTATCCCTCCCTCGCCCAGATTTTGCGATGGGGGCCCACCCCATCGGCATACTAATGTGGTCCCTTCCGCTTTTTGCTTGCTGAGGTGCCCAATCCCTCGGGCTCTGCGGCTCCTTCTTGAGTTTGCCGACGTAAGTACCTAATCCCCTGTCAAGCAAAGTACCCACCCACACACACTCAAGTGCACGCTGGGAGCCAACCCAGCATGCCAAAGCATCTATTAAAATGAAAAGCGGTCTCCGATGTCTTTTATTTTTTTTTCCCTGTAAAGAAGGAAACGGTCCCTCAGCGGTGTCCCTGGCCCCCTCCCACAACCCGCACCCACCCACTGCGCACCCTGCCTCCCTCATCCCCCCCCTCAGCCCATACTTACCTCCGGAGCTTTGCGCGACTATCTTCGGTGGACGGGAATATGTCTGCACTCTTCAAAGCCGACGGCGAACTGAGGAAATGCCAGTAAGCTGTATAATGGAAAGAATAGGGTTTTTCCAACTTTAATGCATATCTCGGGCATTTTTGGGAATTTTGGCACTAAATTTTCAACATGGGGTTTTTGGGACCCCTCCTCATGAATTCTGTCACTGTCATGGCGTTAATGGGCCTCAAGGTGATTTCACAGTCACTGGTGGAATCACCTTTTGAGTTCAATTAATGAAATGACAGTGCCAGTGTTCATGAGGTGGCCTCTCAAAAGCCTATGTTGCAACTTTGGTGGAAAAAATCCAAAAAATGACTGTTTTACGAGTGTTCATTGTGCGATTGCTACGCAGGCTCGTAACATCGCGAATTCACAATATTTTCATGCCAGATTCTCAACATTGTCATTTTTGTATACCTCCTTGTGAACAGTATAGCTGTTATTTTCCACATGCTGCCCGAAATGTGTTTCCGCACTTCCGGCGTACAATAGCACAGTCACTGTGGGAAATCAGTGTTCAATCCAGATTATGAAAATGACAGTGATACAGTTCATGAGCAGAGGTCCTAAAATGCCTATGTTGAAAATTTGGTGACGATACTCCATCAAATGACTGTGTTACGAGCGTGCGTTGGCAGATTACTGCGCGCGGCACGTTATGCTGCATTTGTAATATTTTCACTCTGGATTTTCACCATTGGCATTTCCACACCTCTTGATGAACAGTACAGCTGTCATTTCACATTATCCTGGTCAAATTGTGCCAGACCAAGTAGGACCATGCCAAGCCAAAGCAAATCACTTTGGGACAGTTTGGAGGAAATAACAGTGACACTCTACATGAGCAGAGGTGCTAAATGCCTATGTTGAAAATTTGGTGCGAATGTCTATGACTGTGTTATTACAAGTGTGCATTAACATTCCTATGCACCCTTGTAACCCATAGGTTGCTATATTTACATGCCACATTTTCAACACTGGCATTTTTTACACCTCCTTATGAACTGTACAGCTGTCATTTTTCACATCCTGCCCAACATGTTTTTCCGCACTGCACTACCAAAGCCAATGCCAGCGCGACAACATTCGGCATTGACAAATGCTTGTTTTTAAAATGGGTGACCCTTTACCTCCTACCTAAAATGGACAGAGTTTTATTTTTGTATTTTTTGGAAACGAGAGCTCCATAGCATGAGAAACATTCCCACCCCTCTCTGCTCTCACCTCAGGTAATAGGCCCACACTTCTATCTGCAAACTAGAAAGGCCAGTCATCAACACACAGAGAGGAACCGTCATAGGCATAGCCTCAAGCACGGAAAACAAAACTTTTTTTTTCCTTTTCATTTTGTTTACAGCCTATTGTAATCAGGGACAAGTGGAAAAACCTCAAAACATTTGATTAGATGGATTCATAACAAATGAGGTTACCCTACCTCAATAAACAACTCTAAGCCCCACCAGCTGACAAGGGCCAGGAGGTCATGATACTCCTCTGTTTGCATGGTAACATCCTGACCATATCTAACCCTTCATGGCCCACATTACAGCAAGCTACCCCACTACCTTTTTTTTCTGTTTACTAGAGTAAATTTCTAGCCCTTTTCCTTTGACTGCTGGCACACCACATAGGACCTGCAGAACTTTTTCACCTGCCTGAAAATTCCAGGCCTGTATCTGTGAGTTATTAGGCAGGCCACAGTTTTACGTTGCCTCAAGTGCTTTCTATTAGGGCCAATATGGGCAGCTGCCAACACTTGCTGTCGGAGTGGTTTGGGTACCACCATCTGTTCCTCCATGCAGCCAGTTTAATGTTACTGTGCCTCCTAAGCAGCTCATTGCCCTTTATTATCTTTTATGGCTTAGTATAACCCATTAATCTATAATAGAGCTCTCACACAGTCTCACTTTACCAGAGTTTAAAATACTGGATTTTTCAGTGATGCATATCATAGGCGAGCAATTATTTGAACCCATAGCCAAAGCAGTCTTAAGAGTCCCTTCAGCCTTTGCAAGGCCCTCCTGTTCAGCATCAAAAGGCTGTTAACAGTACTTATAGAAGTGGGTATCAGCTTTTCCTCACAGTCACACAAAACTGCTGTGCTGTCCTCCTCAGCTGTCCCACCCTGGTAACCATAACAGTCCATCACTGTTGCTTCTTCTGGGGCAGCCCTTTCTTCTGGCACAATTGTGATGCTTCACAGAACAGTCTCCTCTCACAGCGCCTTCATCTCCTAGACACTACTGCAGTCCTGCATAGTAGTTTTTTACGGAACTCTCAACACCTCTGCAGCTACAACCTCGGGTTCTCTTCTCTTAACCTTCTCTGACATAATCCGAACTGTCCACTTCAGATGCATAATCCTCACCAACACACCCTGGATGGTCTCCTCCATCACCATAAATTATGCCTCCAACCGATCAGAGGTCTTGGTCAGGTCTACCACTGCTGCTACGTACTGATGCCCTCAGCATTTGTTTATCTGTCACTGTCTCTTCTGGGTCGCTTAGCTTCGCAGCAACCTCAAGTTTTGTCCTTTGGTCTCTCCTTCTACCTTTTCTTTGTGTCTGAGGCCTCTCCCTTATTTTGGGGACATCTCCCTGTCTGAGCTTTTGTGTCTTAGTCAGACACTGGTGAAATATTCCACTTCTATCACCATATGTGGCTGTATGTCTTTCTAGCACTGAGGATAAGAAAGAAACATAAAGGAAATGTGGCATGTTTTAAGCTCATTTCTGCATGGAGTGTTTCAGGTCTCAGCATACTTTCATTTTATCTGGTACCTTAGGGCAGCCCTGTTGTGGCTGTATGGCTTTCTAGACCCTTACGATCACATTCTCCATTTTCATTAAACAAAAATACAGTGAGAGAGTTTCACCTTACCCCAATGAGAACATTCTGTTGTGTTGTGTGGGGCTAACAGAACTGGTCAGCCTTGTTTAGCAGTCCTCATGTCCAGACACCATCAGAGAACATTCTTATTCAATAAAAGACACCCCTTGGCACACATAGAAACTAAATATAAAACACAGAACTCCCACTTGAACAATCATTGGAGTGCAGCCTTGGAACACGGCAGCAATTCTGCACCAGCACACTACACAACAGCTCTCCAACTCTCTTTCCCAGATGCAAACCGATTTTTGAACCAGGTTAATCTGTTGGTGGGTTAGTGAATGGGGGGGAATTTATCCAGGACACCATGAAAAATTGCCTTACTCTAGTGGAGAAGTGCCATTGTATCATTAATAATCACTTGAACAACCACCAGAACAAGCAGACGGACCTCAGTTTAACATCTCATCTGAAAAATGCCATCCCACGACAGCTCAGCATCTGATAAAATTACATTTAAAATTATTTTAAGTAGTAGCCATGATTGTACATGTGCTAAATATGGTTTTTAGTCTCCATACTTGATAATGGTTTATGGTTTGGTTTGTAATTGTGTAACCCCCAGAGCACCTAACACTGAGTGGGCCACTACCCCTACCTGTATGGCTAGTGAACAGGTTGAGGAGCCTTGGTCCTACGACGCGGTGCCTCCATTTTTATAAGCTGAAAATCTGGGGAGAAAGGTGTCACTCGGCATGGTGACTAGGTTTGACTACTCTGCACAGGGACACCCAAAGTAATCCAGAGACTAGAAGCAATAACATAATGTCCAATACCAGGAGATGGGATTCTAAAGTGTGGCTTTATTCAACAACACTGAATGAAAAGCATAGATGGACCCCCAAGGGGCTACACTTCTTGTAATGCAGATAAGGTGATGACACAGACACATATCCATTCTTGGATCCTAAACTTCCATATGTCATGGACTCTTTAACTAGTGGCACACTACCACCCTCTACTCCATCCTGACATCTGGGCACCCTTTTCAGGCACTGGCCAATACCTGACAGAAAGGTGACTGGTGTTTCAAAGCAAATCCGTAGAGGTGAGCCCTGTTACACCAGGTGGGGGGTCTCCCACCTTTTGTTCCATAGACCCATACCCGGCCATTCCTTTGTTTACACACACACATCCTTGGCTACTGTAGTGCAGACTGTATGTAACCCCCCGGGGGTGCTATCCTAAGGGTTACTACCCCTGCTTGCCTTAACTGTAACAGGGTGAGGGGCCCAGATCCATTGGCGGGTGCCTCCACCCAGAGGTCAGGGTTAGAACAGTCAAGATTGACTTGGTCACAGCCCTCTGGGTTGCTGCAACCCTCCCTTCTTCCCACTAGTGGCCCACACAGTTTAGTTGTAGTGTTCTCACCATAGACTCTTACCCCCTGGCTCCAACCACTCAGCTCACTCCGGGGACCCCCTGGAAAGTAAGGTACGGTTACACAATATTCACTGTGCAGTAGGTCACTATTAATACACAAACCAGCCAGTGTACTTTTGCAAAACAAGCAATCTGATTTATTCCAGGGGAAATAACAAGGACCAGGGGGAATCAGGATGATTGGCTTACCACTACAATACATGAGTATCTACCTAGGGCTCTGTGCACAGGCCTAACATATAAGTTGCTGTCTATGGGTACCCAAGCCCTAAAGGCTAGTTCCTCGATGCAGCTGGTTGGGGCCCTGACACAACGAGCGTTTAAGTCCTATGAAGATTAGATGGAGCCCAACAGGCTCAGTTAGTGCAGTCAGCAAAGCAACCTGAAGATCTTGCCTTTGCTAGGAACCTGTGACAGGGAGCTACCCTGCTTTAGTACTCACAACTCCAGAAGAAAACCTCTCTCACACCACTCGCAGGGCTGAGCCTGCACTCCAGATACTTCTCCACACACTTATATGGAACACAACAGAGGGGTACCATACCAGGCAGCTGCTCCTATGGCCCGACCGAACACACCGTTACTCGGGAGTCTCACTGCAGCTTCACCTTCCTGACAGACTGAGCGCAATTCAGCAGATTCTCCAGTCTTCTACAGAGTGAGCCTGGTAGGTAGCTGTGCTTTTACACAGCCTCCTCTGACCGCTGCCCCGCGGATTTAGTCCGAAGCTTGCCGGCTACTCAAATGGCCAAATCTGGCCTCTCACGTGCTTCCCGCATGAAAACTCAAAGGCGCAAGAGCCCAGAGCTCCTTCCTTGTCCACAGCCACAACTTCTCTGCCCCTTGGCAGTGTGGGGCAATCCTCTAGCTCGGGTGCCACCCGATCCCATTGGCTGGCTACAGGTGCCAGTCACTTAGTCCTGCTCTCAGTGGTGTGAAAAAGGCGCCATGGTCTAGCCTTCACTTCCCACAATTACTAGCTGTATCTCCATTGGTCCGTCGGCTCCCTATAGAGCCCTCATTCTGGTTGGTCACCAGTTACTCCATTTGGGGCACTCCCTACCCCTATTGGACCCTTCAGAACGTCCTGGTCCAAAATGGGGGTGCACAGCACACACAGTCCCAGCTGCAGAAGAAGCAGGTTAGACAAACTGTAACCCCACCAACAGTCTAACTAATTATGCCCAAAACAGTTACATCTTTCAAAAGGGGCTCCCCTGCTCATTATAAGCGACTGCTAAGCAGGAGGCGATTCCACACATAACTCAGGCGGGATTCAAACGAGGAAACACCATTCCCCCATATCAACCCGCTGGAGCCTGCGAGCAGGCAGCTCTTAAAGAGACAGTACTGGAGGCTTTGGAAGCACTCACGACACCCACAGTTAGGCGGCATGGTGCCGAACACCAGTTAGGCAGGGAGCATTTTAGGCAAGCTCCGGGAAGGCTCTCAGGAACCCCTATTTGTGAGGGGGTTACACCCTTCCTGGCCTGGAAAGAACTTGGCGTCTGCGCCAAGTAGTTACCCTTAAATCACTTTAAGGCAAGCAGTTTAGATTGACAGCACATTAGACCTTTTGTTACATAAATTGGCACGGTATTCACAGTTTACTATTGTTCATGCAATATTACACATAGACAACCTTTTTTCTTTCTAAATCAGGTCATTACTTCCTGCCCACGACACCTGGAAAAAAAGGGGGGGGGCCCTTTCTTATCAGCTACTTGCGGGCTACCTGAGGCAGGGGCACCATACTCAGAGGGCAATACTAACAGGCTGGAGTCAGTTCCCAAAGCTAACCTGGGCAAGGAGCTCGGGGACACATTCACCCCTTTATGGACTACATTTAAAGGCAGGTCCACTGGCTGACCCAGGGACTCATAGCTCAACCTTACTACAGGCCGTACTTCTCGACCAGTGCATCTAGGGGTCTCGGAAAACCCTGCCACAAGCCCCGATTCCATTTCAGACTCATTTAGGTTAGTAGGGGGGACCTCCATAGGGGAAGGGGACCCAGGGCCCATAGCACTTTCGGGAACAGAACCCCCTAGATCAGGACCCACGCTGCCTGATTCAGCTAGGGACATTTCTGGCACTACCGGGGGGCTATCAGGGCACTCAAAGTATTCTTCAGGTTCTGGCATATCACTAGCTTGCTCCCCCACATCACTTCCCTCTTCCAAAAAATCAGATAGCTCAGCCAGGCCAGACAGTTCAGCCAGGCTCAAGGATCCCACGTCTTCGGCTTTGTTGCTACTCACTTCATCCTCGGGGAGCACTGGCTCCAGACAAAGCTGGGGGCTCAGACAGTCCAGGAAGCCCAACTTCATCCCCAGAGTTAATCAGGGGATTGTCCCTAAACAGTTGGCTCAGTTCATAGGAGGGGTAGTACTCAAGGTTATTCTCACTGTCTTCAGACACAGATTGGCAATCAGCTTCATCAGAGTGGGGTGGAGAAGGCTTCTGCAGTTTAATTTCTGAAGAGTCCATCGATCTTAGTTTTTTCTTGCTAGCAGCTCTAGTTACAGGCCCGGGGAGGGGGGCATTGAGAGGTTCAGCTTCTATCAAAATCTGTCCAATTGGCAGCAGGTGATTTCTGGGTATAGTTTTCATATCTTTTGAATTGTTTTCAGGCCGTACTTTGTATACAGGTAAACCTTCCAGCTTTCCCACAACAATATGAGAGAGGTGATGCCACCTGTCAGCAATCTTGTGCTTGTCATGCAGTCCCAAATTCCTCAATAGCACTCTATCTCGTTCTCTCAGTTCCAGTGCCTTCACTTTCTTATCATACCTCTCCTTATTGGCCAGGTTTCACTTAGCAGCCATGGTCTGGGCCAGTTGGTAGGCATGGTTTAATTGGGCCTTCAACTTCTGTACATACTGTAGATGATTTGCTGCTTGTACCCCATCCGGGAAAACCCCAAAACACACATCCACTGGCAATTTAGTCTCTCTCCCAAACATCAGTCAGTACGGGGAAAATCCAGTGACATCACTTTTGGTGCAGTTATAAGCATGTACCAAGGTGCTAATCTGCTGGCTCCATCTAGACTTGTCTTTAGGTTGCAGTGTGCCCAACATATCAAGCAATGTGCAGTTAAACCTTTCAGGTTGGGGATCCCCCTGGGGATGATACGGGGTGGTTCTTGACTTTCATACTCCCCACAAGGATAGCATTTCTTTAACCAGGCAGCTCTCAAAGTCCCTCCCCTGATCGGAATGGATTCTCTGAGGGGCCCCATAATGTACAAAGAAGTTCTCAACAAGCACCTTAGCCACCGTGGTTGCTTTCTGATCTTTAGTAGAAAAAGCCTGTGCATACCGGGTAAAATGATTAGTGACCACCAATATGTTGCTGATGTTTTTCAGATCAGGTTCTAAGCTTAGGAAATCAATGCAGACCAACTCCATAGGGGCGCTGGTAGTGATATTGACCATGGGGGCAGCTCTCTGAGGTAGGGCTTTTCTTTGCAAACAGCGACCACAGGTCTTGACATACTGCTCTACGTCTGCACTCATTTTTGGCCAGTAGAATCGAGTCCGTACCAGGCCAAGAGTTCGGTCCATGCCAAGATGCCCCATGTGGTCATGCAGGGACCGCAACACCAGTTCTCTAAAAGCGGTGGGCAACACCAATTGTTGTTTGTCTATTCGCCCCTCTTTGTCCATAGTCTCCCTGTATAACAGTCTATTGTTCAATTTCAATTTTGGGCCTTCTTTGTGTAACCCCCTTGTTACCCGGGGTTACTAGAATCCCAGTAAGACCTAGTGGTAGGCAGGGAAGGCAGCTTGTGAAACTCGAGTTAAATGGATTTCACACTGTCTCACTCTGTTCTCAGTCTCAGCTGAGACTGAGGGATGACATCACCATAGAACTGTCGCAGCTGCATGAGCCACAATGGAATCTGCAGCAGGGAGTTGGAATAGAATGTTGGGAGGTTTGAACAGTATTCTGTAGGTCAGTTGGAGTTTGGAGCTTGCTGAGAGAGCAGCACAGCAGCTCTGTGTAGGCTCGTGGAGCCTCAGCCCTGACATAGGGCTACATTTAGGAAAAAGGTGCGTGTTTCCACCTAAAAGAGAGACACAGAAGATAGTTTTGAAGTGGTGGAGACTGCTGAATCGGGTCTCAGTGCCCCATCCCTCAGGGGATGGGGCTGGAAAGGTATTGCTGCATATTCCAGGGGCAACCCCCTGGTTTTTCTGCTAGTGGAGAAGCTGCCTTATTTGGTTCAAGAGTTTTTGGGAAACAAGAAGATTTTGTGAATTGCCTGTGGGGCACCTGCAACCGGAGGGTGATTTTCTGCTCCTTCTAAGGGGCCCATGTTTTCGCCCTGGGACTTGTGTGATAGTGGGGATTGGACTACTGAAGTAGTGGGAGGCCTAGAGTAATAGGCTTAGCCAAAAGTAAAAGTATGTTCAAGTCCAGCACATAGTGGAAGTCAAGACATGTAGAGGAGATGTGACATACATCTACCCAGTAATCTACATTGCCAAGCTTCAGAAAAGAGTTGTTTAGTTTCCAGAGAAATGGCCAGGAATGGATTGTGGGAGCTGAAGGTGGGAGACCCCCCCCCATCTTTAGTAACCAGATCCACCTCTATGGATTTGCTCTGTGGATTTCTACTTTGCCTCATGCACTTGGCCAGTGATGAGGGAAGTACCCAGACGTGGGATTGGAAGGAAAATTCCCTCGAGGAGTCAAAGGCTCTAAGGTGGTTTGGAGGGCCACAACAGGAAAACTGGTTCATTTCCCAAAATGGACTGCGGAGCCAGGTCAGTGGGGAAAACCCAAGTAGTGTACAAGTCGTGCTGTGTACCCAAAGCTGCGTGCAAGTCCGGGCTGTGTACCTGGTGGGTTCAGAGCCTGAGGGCTGGAAATAGTGAAGAAGTGTTCTGTTGTCTCTAATCTGCATTACCAGGACTGTAGCCCCGTGGGGGTCCGTCTATGGTTTGTTTGTTCAGTTTGGATGTGAATAAAAGCCACACTGTGGAATCCCATTCATGGTTTTGGACATTACAGTTATTGCTTCCTGTGCTCAGATTTACTTGGGTGCCCCTGTGCAGAGTAGCCAAACCTAGGCCCCCTGTGCTGAGTAACCTTATCCTCCCCGAACCCAATCCCCACCAGGTACTGCTGTCAGCTTCAACAGCATACCACCTGTCATTTTGCAAAAAGGCAGGGGTGAGGGGTTACATTTGTATAACACGGCAGTTCTCAATTCAGCGGACCGCAGTTGAGACACATCTCTCCCGGCTTGCAGAGCCTCCAAAGCAGTTTTTATCATGGGGTCTCGGTATTGAGCCTGTTGTAGACTATCATTGTCGAATTGGGGCAGTGCACTAGTGTCTAATGCAGAAAAATGACAGTAAGCAGCAGGTATGCAGTTCTCGGATGGCCCCAAGCAATCCACCATGCAGTCCACAGTATCAGGAGACACCGGTTCTTCCTTGTCAAATTTTTGGCAAAGGGCTCTTATATCAGATTCTGAAAACCTAACCCAGTTGGTTCGGGGCACAGGCCTCCGAGAGAGAGCATCCGCATCTATATGGTTTAGGCCTGCTCTGTACTCAACAGCGTAGTCGTAGGTGGCCAAGGCAGAGAGCCACCTATGGCCAGTGGCATCCAACTTGGCTGAGGTCTGCACAAATACGTCAGAGGATTGTTATCGGTCTTTACCAATATCTTGGCACCGTACAAGTAGTCGTGAAATTGATCGACAATGGCCCACTTCAGGGCCAGGAACTCTAATTTATGCACTGGATAGTTTTTTTCTGAGGGAGTCAGACTTCTGCTGGTGAAAGCTACAGGTCTTAGCCCATTCGGGTGCTCCTGATATAAGACAGCCCCCAATCCCTGTAGGCTGGCATTAGTGTGGAGGACGTACGGCTTGGCCGGGTCAGCATAGGCCAGCACTGGGGCATGGGTAAGTTGATATATAATGTCATAGAAAGCTTCCTCACACTCAGTAGTCCAGCGGTTTCCAAACACATCATTTGGATGAAAATACTTTCTCTCCGTCTCAGAGAGCACAACTTTTTTATATGTAACCCCCCTGCAAATGGGGGTTCCCAAAAGACTTCCAGGAGCTTGCTTGAATGCTCCAAGCCTGAATGGTGTTTGGCGTTTAAGCCATTTATCAGTGAGTGTTTTTAGAACCTCTGGTACTGTCTCTTTAAGAGCTGTCTGCTTGCAGACATAATTGGTTGTATGGGGACTGTGTTTCTTTGATTGAGTACCACTCAAGCTGCTGCCAATTCACCCCATTTTGCAGTCACTAGGAGTGCAAAGGGAACCTGTCTGAAAAGATGTAACTGATTGCCAGAAATCATTTACAGTAATAATAAAATTACAGTTTGTCTAACCTGCTTTCTTTGCAGTCAGAACTGTCTGCCTAGTTCCCCATTCTGGTTTTGAACTGCTGAACTGGACCAATCAGTGTGGGGTAAACTAGCTCTAAAATGATGCCTTGGACGAATCAGAACTTGGGACTCATAATCTGAGCCAGCCACAAGAGGATTGTATGGGCGGTGACTCTGGGAGATGTAGTTTAGACTTGGTTGCCTTTTGGACCAACAGCAGCAGTCTATTGAGTGACAGCCAATCCAGTCAAGAACTGGGAGGAACTCAAAGGAAGTGCCCGGTTTTTGTCTGTTGGGAGTTTCAGTTTGAGATCTGAAAGTTGAAAAGAAACCCTGTGCTCCTTCAGTGCACAGTTTCAGTCAAAAACGTGTGCAAGGCCCAGAGTTCCGTCTACAACTTGTGTAACTGCTTGTTAGGACTGAATCTGTCCTGAGAAAAGAATCAAAGGATCTCTGAAGAGTAGAACCAGGCTCACCCTGTAGAAGACTGAAGAAATTGTTGAATTACACTCGGTCTGTCAGGAACTGAATCTGCTGTGTGTTCTCCTGGTTATTGTGCAGTAATTGCGATTGGGATACAGATGCAGCCTGCCTGGTATAGTGCTTTCTTTTTTTTGCCATGTAGATGTGTGAGGAGTCTCTTGGAGATCAAAAGTAGCCCTGCTGACATTGAAGGACCATATCTTCTTTGGAGGTCGTGAGTACTGATTCGGGGTCGCTCCCTGTTGAGTTGCCACATTGAATCCAGGTGGAATTACTGTACTGCTGACTGTTTGATTTTCCTTTTCTCTGTGTGAAAGGGCCCTACCAGCTGCCACGTTTGGACTAGCCACTAGGGCCTGGGTACCCAGGGACAGTAACTGGTGAGATAGGCCTGTGCACAGAGCCATAGGTAGATAGTAAAGTGATAAGCTAATTAACCTGATTTCCCCTGTCCTTGTTATATCCCCTAAATAAATCAGAGCTGTTTGTTTCAACAAAGTTATACTGCCTGAGTATTTGTCTATGTTAAAGTACTGTACTGTGATTGTTGCACTGTATCTTATTTTACAGGATGTCCGGTGCCTGAACCAGCCTTGGGGGTAAGTGTATACTGTGAAGGTAATTCTGCTATATTGTGTGGGCCACTAGTGGGAAGAAAGGGGTTGCAGTGTCCCAGAGGGCTGTGACCAAGTAAGTTTAACTATTGCAAACCCTGACCTCTGGGTGAGGCACCCGCCATTGGATCCAGGCCCTCAACCTGTTAGTGGCAAATCAGGCAGGGTAGTAGCCCCTGGGATGCGCCATCTAGGGGTTACATTTTGGAGGCTCACCGCTGGGATTGTGTGTCCTCTAGTGGCCATATTTACAAACCACTGTTAAGGAAAAAAAATAAATAAATAAATAAATGGGTACCCGACAGAGTGGCTGTGCACCGGCTGGTGGAGTGGTGTACTGGGAGGAGATCGACCCCAAATGCATGCTTATCTGGACATCCCCTGGGTATCAATCGGACACTGTGCAGGAGTACTTCAAGGTGGAAGGTTTACAAAATCCTGTGGTGGTGGGTCGGCACGCTAATCTGCTCACCCACACTTTCTGGCCCTAGTAGAGTTTAAGGATCCCATAGATAGCTCCAAGTACCACAGACCATTACCCCAGAGGAGCCCTCACTGCTTGGAGAGTGATAACTAAGGACAGTAAAGACCGAGGGAATGAGCCCCACCACTATCTGAAACTTTTGAGGAGAAATTTGCTAAATGGTTGCTGGGAGAAGGAAAACTGTGGAGGACTTGAAGAAACTATTCTTGCCACCTGGGGGTTCCTCCCCAACACCTCTCCTGCTCCAGTACCCGAATGGTGGCTGAACCAATGCAGACTCCTGTTTCTGCACCTGCCATTAGTCACGACTCTTACCGAAGGTTGAGGATCTTCTCTGCACCTCCCACCACCCCCAAGGGGAGGATGACTGGGAGCCTGGATAGACCTCTTGCCCCCAAGTGCTAGAATGGCAATGCCGGAAGCCCAGCGAAAGAGGGTTAGAGAGCCTCCGAGGTCCTGCCCTGGCTACCATCCGTGCTAAGCGGGCCAGTAACCTTGAGCGACTGCACAAGCCTATCTTGAGGCCTTGGAGAATGTGTATGGAGCCCAGATTCTGATGAGGACCTATGGTGGAGAGTAAGAAATGCACAACAGTACCAAGGGAGGAGTTGTCTGTATGTCTCTGGCTGGAAAATTGTTGCAAGAATGCCTCAGAAAGGGTAGTTTGCCAGCGATTGAACTGGACCGAACCAGACTGGACAGAATCCTTAAGTCTGCCCCTTCTCAGAACTGCTGTTGCTTCAGTTCGCCTGGCAAATCGACTGAATCCCACCTCCTATGATGAGTTAATGAGAAATTCAGGAGTTGAGAAAAGGCGACCTCGGGAGGGACCTGCCAATAGCTGTGGCTATGATGACCCGGTGACTGAGGTGGCCCATCAAGTGAAGTTCAGGGGCAGAGGTTGGCAGTCAATGAGTGCTCTGATAAGGAAAAAGATATGCCACAATGGGGCGAACTGTTGAGAGAGATCCGGAATTCAAAACAGTCCCTTTATGAAGGACAGCCTGCAAATCACGGGCCCGACCTATATCCGACTGCATCTGCTATGGGGTGGGGATACCCACCCATGTATCTCCTGCTGATAACAGCTCGAACTCGTTCCTTGACCATGGAAGTGGAGAAACTGGCGAGATGTCTCCAAATGCTTATCACGCCTAGACAGAGATGGCACCAAGGTTTCCAGTTAGTAATACCCCGCCCTGGCTCCCAGTGTGGCACCGGCCAGCTCAAACTCCAAAAAAAGTATGTTTTGCTATAATTGTGGGAAGGATGGGCACATGAAAGGAATGCCAATCCCAAAAGACACTGACAAAGTTGCATATAGGCTACGGAGAGCTTGGGAGAACAAATCAGTGGTTAAGAGGTGCCGAAATGATCCCAGTGAGGGCACCAAAATGCTAATTCACGTCCTTTTGTGGCAAGGTCAGTTGCCCAGGCCCCCACTCGCCTCTCCAGACTGGTCCAGAATAGTGGGTCCCTCCATGGAGACCACTGTAAAGGTAAATGGAGTGTCTACAAGAGCTGTATTAGACAGTGGCTCCCAAGTGACAATTATGTTTCAAGATTGGTATCAGAAGCATTTGTCAGGCGATACCCTTACAACCATTAGAAGGACTGCATGTATGGGGTTAGTGAGAAGCCTACCCTATTCTGGGTATATCCGAATTTGGCTGTCTTTCCCACCTCCATTGGCTGGAGTGGCCGAACAAGTAGAGACCCTAGCCTAGTGTGTCCCCCACTGGACTGTATGATGGTGTCCCTTTGTTGATTGGAACAAATGCTCATATGTTCAGAAGGCTGGCACATTTGTGTTATGAAAACAGGGGTCAAAGACTAGTAGAGCTTTAAGAGTTCGGCTTTGATTAAGAAGGCCTATGAGGCACAGAGAGATGCTGAAAATATAGAACCAGAGGAACCGGTCGGAATTGTATGGAAGAAGGATCTAGTCTCTGATCCTGGCACCAAATGCCCAGTGTACCTTACAGGGAGAGGTCCGTATCAGAAAGGATGTTAAGAATAAAATATTAATGTTGGATGCACCAGGCGATGGAAAATTGCCAGAGGGACTGCTGGTCAAGCCTAGTATTTTACCGCTAGAGCCCATGCTTATGCCAGAAGGGTAATGGTCCAAGTTCATAATGTGTCTGAAAGAGACATTGAGAGTAAATAGAGGTTGCATCCTGGCTAATGTGCATTGATTACAGTGCTGGTATACCCAGCAGCAAGAGTTCAAGGAAGAATGACAGAGTAGCGCCTGACTTGTTTGATTTCGGCAACTCCCGCTGCCAGCTGAATGGAAAGGGATCAGGTGAAGCTTGCCCAGAGACCAGGTGTTTTCTTTAAAGGAATGGGGACGTGGGATGGTGCAAGGCTGAGCACAATATCCGCTGCATGACGAAAGACCATTTCGTGAGAGGTCTCGACGCCTGGCACCTGCTGATATAGATGATGTGAGGCGGCATCTGCAAGAGATGTTAGCGGCTGGTGTAATACAAGAATCAGAAGCTCTTATGCTTCCCCATTGTGGTAGTGAGGAAAAGAATGGGACAGTAAGGATGTGCGTGGATTATCGCACCTTAAACCGGCGGACTATCCCTAGTCAGTACACAATGCTTGCATTCAGGATGCTTGGACTGCCTAAGCGGAGCAAGTGGTTCTCTGTGCTGGATCTCCATGATGGGTATTACTCAGATCCCGATGGCCCCAGAGGACCGTGAGAAGACAGCCTTTATCTGTCCGCTTGGCTTCTATGAATTCATGAGGATGCCTAGACGATTTTCAGGTGCTCAGCCACTTTTCAGCGATTGATGGAGGCGTGCAGTGGGGACATGAACTTACTAGAGTGCCTGGTATACCTAGATGATGTTATTGTGTTTGGCAGCTCACTGGAGGAACATGAGAGCAGATTATTTAAGGTATTGGATCGACTGGAGGACTTTGGCCTTAAACTGTCCATTGATAAGTGTCAATTCTTTCAAACATCAGTAAGTATGTGGGACACATAGTATCCACCGAGGAATAGAGACCGACCCAAGTAAAGTTGGGGCTTGACCACCTGGCCACAGCCCAAAATCTAAAGAACTGCAAAGATTCCTGGGATTCTGTGGTTATTATCGTTCATCAAGGACTATTCAAGAGTGATCCGCCTTTACTTAACCTTACTCAAGGTATCCCCAACCCACAAAAATACCAAAAGTCAGCGTCCCTCAAGACTGAAGAGTGTATTTTCATCCGAGTGAAGTATTTGGGGCCCTGGACTCTGATTGTGAGACTGCTTTCATGAGATCATATATCAACTTACCCATGCTCCAGTGCTGGCCTATGCCGATCCAAGAAAACCTTCGTCCTGCACACTGATGCTAGCTTGCAAGGGTTGGGGCTGTGTTGTACCAAGAGCACGAGAATGGCCTGAGACCAGTGGCCTTTGCCAGTAGAAGCCTGACCCCATCCGAAAAGAACTATCCTGTACATAAGTTAGAGTTCTAGCTTTGAAGTGGGCTATTGTTGACCAATTCCATGAGTACTTGTATGGCTAAAATACTAGTAAAACTGACAATAATCCTTTGACCTATGTGCAGACCTCAGCTAAGTTGGATGCCACTGGCCACAGGTGGCTTTCTGCATTATCTACATATGACTATGCTCTCGAATGCCAGCAGGTCTGAACCACATAGATGCTGATGCTCTCTCCGGGCCTGTTCCCCAGAATGATTGGGTCCGATTGGCAGAACCTGACATTCGGCACTCTGCGGAAGTTTGACAGGGAGGAACAAATGTCCACGGACGCAGTGGACTGCATGGTGGATTGCTTGGGACCCTCTGAGAATTGCATACCTGCTTATTGCCACTTTTCTGCAATAGACATTGGTGCACTGCCTCAGCTGGACAATGACAGTATTCGGTGGGCTCAATCACGATCCTATGATCAAATCAGCTTTAGAAGCCCTCTATGCAGGAAAAGATGTGTCCAAATTACGCTCCACTGATTTGAGAATGCACTGTTATACAAAGAAGGTCCTAAGTTGAAACTGATCAATAAACTCTATATAGAGAAACAGTAGACAGAGGGGACAAGTAGACAAACAACAACTGGTGCTGCCCACTGCCTTCGAGACTCAGTATTAGGTCCTTGCACAACCACATGGGGCACCTTGTATAGACAGAACACTTGACTTGTTGAGATCCAGATTCTATTGGCCTAAGATGGGGCTGATGTGGAGCAACACATACGAACTTAGAGTCGCTGCTTACAGAGGAAAGCTTTGTCTCAGAGGGCTGCCCCTTGTTAACATAACCACCAGTGCACCCATGGAGCTGGTCTGTATTGATTTTCTGAGTTTGGAGTCAGATCAAAGAATATCATTAATGTGGGTGGTCACTGACCATTTCACGAGATATGCCCAAGCTTTCCCCACCAAAGACCAGAAAGCATCCACTGTAGCCAAAGTACTCGTGAGAAACTTTTTGTTCACTATGGGGCTCACAAAGAATCCATTCTGATCAAGGGAGAGACTTTGAGAGTCGTCTGATCAAAGAGATGCTTTCTCTGTGGGAGTGAGAAAGTCCAGAACCACTCCTTACCACCCCAGGGACCCACAGCCTGAGCGTTTCAACCGCACTTTGCTAGATATGCTAGGCACTGCACCCAAAGGACAAGCCTAGATGGAGCCAACAAATTAGCACCCTGGTACATGCTTATAACTGCACCAAAGTGATGCCACTGGGTTCTCCCCTACCGCCTGATGTTTGGAGACGGCTAGAGCTACGGTAGATGTGTGTTTGGGGTCTCTCCTGATGGGGTTCAAGCTGACAACTATTTAAGTATGTGCAAAGTTAAAGGCCCAGCTAACTCATGCGTGCCAACTGGCTCAACCATGGCTGCCAAAGAAATCTGGCCAACAAAGAAAGGTATGATAAAAGGTGAAAGACATAGGAACTCCAGGAGGGAGATCGGGTATTGCTAAGAAATCTGGGACTGCATGGCAAACACAAGATTGCTGACAGATGGCACCATCTCCCTCACATTGTAGTGGGCAAACTAGATGATCTGCCAGTGTACAAAGTAAGGCCTGAGAACAATTCAAAGATGTAAAAACAATGCATAGAAATCATTTACTACCATTGGACAAATCCTGATTGAGTCTGAGCCCCAGAAGATGCCCTCTGGACCAGTGACTAGAGCTGCTGCTAAGAAAAGATCAGGAAGTCTGCCTACAGAAGCAGAGTTAAAGTGTTCCCCTGCACAAGTCCCAGTTGAGCATGACTGTCAGTCCATATCAGAAGAAAGTGAGAGTGACTTTGAATACTATCCTTCTTCTGAACTGAGTCAATTGTTTGAGGGCAATCCCTAGTCAATACTGGAGACAAAGCTGGGCCTTCTGGACTGTCTACCTCAGCTTTCATCCCTGGAGCCAATGCTCCAGAAAGTGAAGTAAAAGATCAGATCAGATGAAATGGAATCATTGTGCATGGTTGAACTGTTTGAGCTTTCAGGAGAAAATGATAGATTGGGGCAGACTGGTGATACACCCGAACAAGAAGAGTATTTTGAGTGCCTGACAGTCCACTGCCAGTGTCCGAAAGCTCTCCATGCGAGCCAAATGTTGTGGACTCAGAACTGTAACTCCTGGAGCTGAAAGTGCCCCAAGTTCTAGCCTCTCTACCCCATGGAGACTCCCTGACAAGTGTGGACAATGCTGAAAATGAGGCTCAGGTGCAGAGACTGTAACAGCTCCCCTAGAAAGACTGGTCGAGCTGTAAAGCCTGTGGTGCACCTCAGTTATGATTCCCTGGGCGACAGTGGACCTGCCTCTCCAATGTTGTCCATAAAGGGTGTATGTGTCCCGAGCTCATTGCCCAAACTGAGCTGCTAGTGCTAACTCCAGTTACTTGTGTTGCCCTCTAAGTATGGTGCCCTTGCCCGTCAGCCCCAAGGTAACTGATGGGAAGGGTCCCCTCTCTTCAGGTTTCATGTACAGAGGTAGCAACTTGAGTTATGGTACAATGTGTGTGTTATACTGTGTAAAGAGGACGACTGCAATGTTTCAGAAATGGTTCTTGGTAAAATGATGTATTGACTGATGATTACATGTGTGAGCCTAATGCAAATGTATATGGTTGCAGTTGAACTATGGTACTTGTTGACGCGACGCGCTTTTCCCAGGCAGGAAGGTGTAACCCTGCAAATGGGGGTTCCAAAGACTTCAGGAGCTTGCTTGAATGCTCCAAGCCTGAATGGTGTTTGCGTTTAAGCCATTTATCAGTAGTGTTTTAGAACCTCTGGTACCATCCTCTTTAGAGCTGTCTGCTTTGAACATATAATTAGTGTATGGGGGACTGTGTGTTTCTTTGATTGGTACCCTCAAGCTGCTGCAATTCACCCCATTTTGCAGGTCACTAGGGTGCAAAGGAACCTGTCTGAAAGATGTAACTGATTGCCAGAAATCATTTACAGTAATAATAATTACAGTTTGTCTAACCTGCTTTCTTTGCAGTCAGAACTGTCTGCCTAGTTCCCATTCTGGTTTTGAACTGCTGAACTGGACCAATCAGTGTGGGGTAAACTAGCTTCTAAAATGATGCCTTGGACGAATCAGAACTTGGGACTCATAATCTGAGCCAGCCACAAGAGGATTGTATGGGCAGTGACTCTGGGAGATGTAGTTTAGACTTGGTGCCTTTTTGGACCAACAGCAGCAGTCTGTGTGAGTGACAGCCAATCAGTCAGAACTGGGAGGAACTCAAAGGAAGTGCCGGTTTTTGTCTGTTGGGAGTTTCAGTTTGAGATCTGAAAGGAGGGAAAGAACCCTGTGTTCCTTCAGTGCACAGTTTGGCCAAAAACGTGCAAGGCCCAAGGTCTGCTCACAACTTGTGTAACTGCTTGTTAGGACTGAACTGTCTGGAAAAGAATCAAAGGATCTCTGAAGAGTAGAAACCAGGCTCACCCTGTAGAAGACTGAAGAAATTGTTGAATTACACTCGGTCTGTCAGAACTGAATCTGCTGTGTGTTCTCCTGGTTATTGTGCAGTACTCGTATTGGGATACAGATGCAGCCTGCCGTATAGTGCTTCTTTTTTTGCCATGTAGATGTGTGAGGAGTCTCTTGAGATCAAAAGTAGCCCTGCTGACATTGAAGGACCATATCTTCTTTGGAGGTCGTGAGTACTGATTCGGGTCGCTCCTGTTGAGTTGCCACATTGAATCCAGGTGGAATTACTGTACTGCTGACTGTTTGATTTTCCTTTTCTCTGTGTGAAAGGGCCCCTACCAGCTGCCACGGTTTGGACTAGCCACTAGGGCCTGGGTACCCAGGACAGTAACTGGTAGGATAGGCCTGTGCACAGAGCCAGAGTAGATAGTAAAGTGATAAGCTAATTAACCTGATTTCCCCTGTCCTTGTTAATCTCCCTAAATAAATCAGAGCTGTTTGTTTCAACAAAGTTATACTGCCTGAGGTATTTGTCTATGTTAAAGTACTGTACTGTGATTGTTGCACTGTATCTTATTTTACAGGATGTCCGGTGCCTGAACCAGCCTTGAGGGAGTAGTATACTGTGAAGGTAATTCTGCTATATTGTGTGGGCCACTAGTGGGAAGAAAGGGGTTGCAGTGTCCCAGAGGGCTGTGACCAAGTAAGTTTAACTATTGCAAACCCTGACCTCTGGGTGGAGGCACCCGCCATTGGATCCAGGCCCCTCAACCTGTTAGTGGCAAATCAGGCAGGGGTAGTAGCCCCTGGGATAGCGCCATCTAGGGGTTACATATACTTTTTGTGGGTGGGAAGGTACCCCTGAGTATGGTTGAGGAGGAGGCGGATCACTCGAGAATAGTCTTTGACAAACCACCTATAATATCCACAAAACCCCAGAAACCATTGCATTTCTTTCAAATTCTTTGGCTGAGGCCAAGTAGTCAAAGCTTCCACCTTGCTGGGGTCAGTCTCTATGCCTTCAGTGGATACTATGTGGCCCACATACTTCACAGAAGTTTGAAAGAATTGGCACTTGTCTATAGATAACTTAAGACCGAAATCCTCCAACCGATCCAGGACCTTGAACAATCGACATTCATGCTCTTCCAATGAGCTGCCAAACACTATGACATCATCCAAGTAAACCAAACACTCGAGCAAGTTCATATCCCCCACAGCACATTCCATCAGGTGCTGAAAAGTAGCCGGGGCACCTGAAATCCCTTGAGGCATCCAGATAAACTCATAGAAACCTAGGGGGCAAATGAACTGAGTCTTCTCTGGTCCTCAGGAGCCATTGGGATCTGATAGTACCCACTGCGGAGATCTCACACAAAGAACCACTTACTGCCGTTCAGACAGTCCAAGGCATCCTGTATGCGTGGCATATGGTATACTGGTCATGGATGGTCCGCGGTTCAGAAATGCAGTAGTCCACACATCCGAACAGCCCCATTCTTTTTCCTCACTACGACAATGGGGGAAGCATAAGGGCTCCTGGATTCTTGTATCACACCAGCAGCTAGCATCTCTTGCAGATGCCATCTCACACCATCTATATCAGCAGGGGCTAAGTGCCGAGACCTCTCTCGGAAAGGCCTTTCTTCATGCAGTTGAATGTGGTGCTCGGCCCCCTGCACACAACCCACATCCCATTCCTTCAGGGAAAAAAACCTGGTCTCTCTGGGCAAGCTTCTCACTGACTTTTACTTTCCATTCAGCAGGCAACGGGGAGTCACCGAAATCAAACAAGTTTGGCGTGACTCTGTCATCCTTCCCCAAACCCTTGCTATGAGGGAGCACTGCAGTATCCGCACAATGCACACTAGCCAAGGTGCAGCCCCTATTTACTCGAATCTCTTTGTCAGACACATTATGAACTTGAACCATTACTCTCCTGGCATAAGCATGGGCTCTAGCAGGCAAGATACTGGGTTTAACCAGCAGTCCTCCAGACAACTTCCCTTCCCCAGGCGCATCCAGCATCAATAGTTTATTTTTGACATCTTTTTTAAGCTGAACCTCCCCTAGCAAGACACACTGGGCATTTGGAGCTAATAGCAACGGCTCTGGATCCTTCCTCCAGACAACACCCACCGAGCCTTCAGACTCCTCCTGACTAGCTTTCCTCTGAGTCTCGTAGGCCTTTTGGATCAAAACGGGTATCCTAAGAGCTAGCCCAGCCCTGGACACCTGCTTTTCAGAACACAACTGTGCTAATCGGCCAAACATGTGAGCACTGGTCCCAATCAACAAGGGTACCCCATCATACAGTTCAGTGGGGGGGCAGACTAAGGCCAAAGTTTCCACCTGCTCGTCCACTCCAGCCACAGAAGTAGGAAATGACAACCAGATCTGGATATTCCCCAAATACGGATAAGCCTTGTCACTCAGCCCCCATACATGTAGACCATCCAAGGGTTGTAGTGGCACCTTAGGTAGATGTGTCTGATACCAGTCCTGAAACATAATAGTCACCTGAGAGCCACTATCCAATACAGCTCGGGTGGGAATCCCATTTACCTACAGCGGGGCCTCCATCGAGGGCCCGACCACATCAGACCACTCAGGGGGCACAGCATTAACAGTTGTTTGGGCATTGGCCTGGGTCACAAAACCCTTCCTGGGGGCAGACGGGCCTCATGATGCCAAGTGATCAGTCTGCTGTTGACCTTTCTTAAATTCTCCGGCAACTGGCACTCAGTCTGAAAGAGTCCATCCTCCCCACAATGGTAACAGAACTTGGGGTCCCGGGGTCTCTATTTGGAGGGGGATACTTCATTCGCTGGGTGCCCTCTGGGGGATGAGGGGATTCCCCTGGGCCAGGGCATGGTTTCTAGATAACTCAGCTTCCCCAGACCTAACAGGATGGGTAGTGGATCGCTTCAAGTCCCGCACCAGTTCTTGTAAATTCCTGACCTCGGCCCTCAATTCACTTTCTACTTGGGGATCAGAGGAAATGGCACGCACCCCCACCCCTCCCTGTAACTCTGGGATACATCAGGCCCTACTGAAGGGTGGGTCTCATCAGGTTCACTAGATTCAGGGATTTGGCTCAAATTCACAGCCCCCACCATAGGGTTCCCACCCCTCCTCATCAGTCTCCACTTCTCTAATCTCCCTCATCAATTGACAGTATTCAGGTGGGGCAGCTCGCCGATTGTGCAACTTAAGTTTTAACAGTATCACACTGGAAAATCTGGCAGACTTTAGAACAAATTCCAACCTGACCTGGTTCAAGGCTGGGGCAGCGATCCCCCCTTTTTGGTAGGCCTTCTGTAAAGCCCTTTCCACCCTAGTGACAAAGGCGGAAAGCTTCTCATTCTTCCACTGCTTAATAGACTTGAATTTCCACAATAATTCTTCCCCAGTTTCTGTGCTCCCAAACACTCCCTCTAGAGCAGAAAGATACTCTGCGGCGGTAGCTTCCGGTCTAGTGGCCTGCAAAAACCGAATGGCTTCTAAAGCTGGACCCCGCAGGCTCTCCATCAGCCTCTTTCGTTTCTCCCCCTCAGAGCATTGCCACTCCTGTACTAGGGGGGTGGCGTAGTCCATCCACGCCTCCAAATCATCCTCCCCTGAAGGCATGGGCACTGTGCGAGAGAAAAGTTTTAGCCTACGGTAAGAATCCAGCTGTATAGAGGGAACCACTAGGGGCGGTGGAGCCAAGATAGAACTCTTGGGGGGCTCCAGAGAAGTACCAGGGGAAGCCTGAGGGGTGGGCTCACTGGAAAGGTCCAAAGCCTACATTAACTCTTGGGTAGTCCTCCCTTCCACAGCTAACAATTTAAGTAGCTTATCTTTGAAACTATTAGTCTGGGGAGACCCCCCGGGGGTGACCGACCCACTTCGGACGTGAATGACCCTCCACCCCAGTTGGGCACCTTCTGGGTAAATCACTGGGGGTACCCTCTCAGGGTCGATGGCTATGCTACACAAGAGTAACACCTGCAAAGTTTGATCGAGCAGGTAAGCGATACGCCCCTTCACCTCTACCTTGCCCAAACATTTGACACGCTCCACGGCAGAAATAATGTCAGCAGCCGTTGTCCCCAGAGGTATATCTAGTAGTAACACAATTCTCTGAGAGTGCAATTCTTCGGCTTCACCCCACCCCATCAATTTATGTACCATCGTTTTAATAGGGTCCAGCTTAATCATAGCCATGATATCCCCTTCCAGTTTTTCCTTTAAGTTATCCATAGTTATGCACTTCGACCCACTCGACCACTAGGGGACACTAATCCCAGCGCTAACTCCACTTTGTAACCCCCCGGGTGCGCTATCCTAAGGGTTACTACCCCTGCCTGCCGTAACTGTAACAGGGTGAGGGGCTCAGATCCATTGGTGGGTGCCTCCACCCAGAGGTCGGGGTTAGAACAGTCAAGATTGACTTGGTCACAGCCCTCTGCATTGCTGCAACCCCCCCTTCTCCCACTAGTGGCCCACACAGTTTAGTTGCAGTGTCCTCACCATATACTCTAACCCCCTGGCTCCAACCACTCAGCTCATTCTGGGGACCCCCTTGAAAGTAAGGTACGATTACACAATATTCATTGTGCAGTAGGTCACTATTAATACACAAACTAGCCAGTGTACTTTTGCAAAACAAGCAATCTGATTTATTCAAGGGGAAATAACAAGGACCAGGAGGAATCAGGATGATTGGCTTATCACTACAATACATGAGTATCTACCTAGGGCTCTGTGCACAGGCCTAACCTATAAGTTGCTGTCTATGGGTACCCAAGCCCTAAAGGCTAGTTCCTCGATGCAGCTGGTTGGGGCCCTGACACAACGAGCGTATAAGTCCTATGAAGATTAGCTGGAGCCCAACAGGCTCAGTTAGTGCAGTCAGCAAAGCAACCTGAAGATCTTGCCTTTGCTAAGAACCTGTGACAGGGAGCTACCCTGCTTTAGTACTCACAACTCCAGAAGAAAACTGCTCTCACACCACTCGCAGGGCTGAGCCTGCACTCCAGATACTTCTCCACATACTTATATGGAAAACAACAGAGGGGTACCATACCAGGCAGCTGCTCCTATGGCCCGACCGAACACACCGTTACTTGGGAGTCTCACTGCAGCTTCACCTTCCTGACAGACTGAGTGCGATTCAGCAGATTCTCCAGTCCTCTACAGGGTGAGCCTGGTAGGTAGCTGTGCTTTTACACAGCCTCCTCTGACCGCTGCCCCGAGGATTTAGTCTGAAGCTTGCTGGCTACTCAGACGTCCGAATCCGGCCTCTCATGCGCTTCCCGTGTGAAAACTCAAAGGCGCAAGAGCCCAGAGCTCCTTCTTTGCCCACAGCCACAACGTCTCTGCCCCTTGGCAGTGTGGGGCAATCCTCTAGCTCAGGCGCCACCCGATCCCATTGGCTGGCTACAGGTGCCAGTCACCTAGTCCTGCTCTCAGTGGTGTAAAAAAGGCGCCATGGTCTAGCCTTCACTTCCCACAATTACTAGCTGTATCTCCATTGGTCCATCAGCTCCCTAGAGAGCCCTCATTCTGGTTGGTCGCCAGTTACTCCCTTTGGGGCACTCCCTACCCCTATTGGACCCTTCAGAACGTCCTGGTCCAAAATGGGGGGGCACAGCACACACAGTCCCAGCTGCAGAAGAAGTAGGTTAGACAAACTGTAACCCCACCAACAGTCTAACTAATTATGCCCAAACAGTTACATCTTTCAAAAGGGGCTCCCCCCTGTGCATATAGCGACTGCCAAACGGGAGCGATTTCACCGCAGTTCAGGCGGGATTCAAACAGGGAAACACCATTCCCCCCATATCAACCCGCTGGAGCCTGCGAGCAGGCAGCTCTTAAAGAGACAGTACTGGAGGCTTTGGAAGCGCTCACGACACCCACAGTTAGGCTGCATGACGCCGAACACCAGTTAGGCAGGGAGCATTTTAGGCAAGCTCCGGGTAGGCTCTCAGGAACCCCTATTTGTGAGGGGGTTACATGTACATGGCTTTGTAATGCAGTAACTGTCTTTCTCTGAAGACCCCCCACACACAACAGTCATTACATCTCACTGTTCCATAAGCCTCTTCCTTGGCTACTATAGTGCAGACTGTACATGGCTTTGTAATGCAGAAACTGTATTTTCCTTGAAGACCCCCACATACAACAGTCATTACAGCTCACTGTTCCATAAGCCCTGGACTTGGCATACTGGCTGACCCACAGCCCCAGAGACTTATTTACTCACTGTTTTGGTGAATGACACTGGCCTTTTATCAAAGCTTCATCACCCTCCATGTTGCAGGTGTCCAAAACTCTGAATGAATCTCATTCCACAAAAACTGTAGTGCCCCAGCACTCTTCATCAGGCAGCTTCTTCCTTTTCCCAAGCCAGGGGGGTTGCCCCTGGGAGTTGGTTACTTGTGCCTCTCTTATGGTGGAAGCACATACCCAAAGGTAGCTCTGAGTCAGAGCTGAGAGCAGGGGGGGCCTGCTCCTGCAGGGCACCCCCTTCCTCCACTGTACTACAGGATCTACATCCTTCTCTCTCGTGAGCCTACTGCAAACAAAAACTAGACTGCTGACTTCAAGGATCAACTCTAGACTGACTTTGAAATTCCCCAACATTCTATCTAACTCCCAACTGCAGCATTCCATTGTGGCTTATGCTGCTGCAGAATTCTAAATGATGTCATAGCCCCAGCTCAGCAGACACGGAAAACAGGACAAGACATAGTGAAATCCATTTAACTGGAGTTTCACTAGCTGCCTGTCCCTGTCTGCCACTAGATCTAACTAGGGTTCAAGTAACCCCGGGTAACAGGGGGGTTACAATTGTAACAGCCCCTTGACTCACTTTGGCTGTTCCAGGGCCCATGGGTCTCACCAGGACACACCTCCAAGGGGGCCAGCCTGGGTTCACTAGTGGACATGTTGTACAGGAATAGAATGACGTGGTGCCTCTACCTTGGGTAGTGATATGGGATACCTGTTGGGTAAATTCCAGGTTACCACCCCCCCCCAGGAAAGTACAATAACTGCTCCCACAGTTTTCTCCCCACATAGTAATCATACACTTTGCACAATAAGCAGCTATACCTTTTCAATAATCGACAGTACCAAATTGCAGCATAAACTAACATCACTTTTTATATAGGGAGGAATAAAAAGGGAGAAAACAGCAAAACCACAATAACTGGCAGCAAACAATATTACTCCACACTGTCCCACACCTCCCACTTGCGAGTGCACCTGGCTTTCCCCCCAAAACGGCTATCAGGTAACAGCTAGTCTGTTGCGGTGGGTACTACACCAGGGTGCTGGCAGCCTATCAGTGGTTGCAGGGAGATGACCCGATATGCTGGGATGCTGTGAGGGTAAACAGTCTCTAACTTGCTACTCTCGTTGGGGCCCAATGAAATTCAAGCACAACATACTATAACTTTTTTGCCTGGGCTTATCATGGTGGTTGGCACAGTTCTGCCCAGGACTTAACCCCGTCTGAAGCCTAACTAGCTAGCTAGCTAAAATGCAGAAAACTCCCTGGAGCCACAGCTCAAAGCAACTTAAGGTTTGGAGTTTCAGGTGTTCTGCAGGAATTCAGTTCAAACGGTACTGTTCTGGGATCAGGATACAGCTGGGTTAGTGACGTGCGACAAACTGGACCTTCACTTGTCAAGCATTTCACAGCTTTGCCTCTAAGGTCTTTTGTGTCTTCACCTGACAGGCCTCACAACGTCTTCACCGCTTCTGGCCTTTCATCGATCGAGGATGGCTGGGCATGCTTAACTCACCCGGGACATACAACTGGACACACAGCTTTTCTGACACTTAAGCATTGTGAGGCTCCTACACAGTCTCGAGCCCAGTGCAAATAACTTTCTTCCAGACTGAACAGTTCAAACAGTCTCAAATGCTGGGGGCATAATTCACACAGACTCTATACGTTTTAAACTTCAAAACCACAATTCACAGTGCAGGTGCAAGTCTCACACAGGGAATGAATCAGCAGTACAACCCTAACCCTGCTGGCAGAAGAGTATAATAGGTACTCTGCCTACCACCCTTTTTGGCTATAGAGGGGCCTTCATGCGGCCTGGCTGCCTTTGGGCTCAGAGCAGCCCTGCTGCAGTCCCTCCACCTCTCTGTTCTCTCGAGGATCTCTCCTGTGTGGTGGGCTTTCACTGCCTTTTATAGCCAGCCACAGCTTTCAATTTGACTGGCTGTGGCTTTCCCGGGCATACATGATGCCCTTTCACATTTCCCAGTGGCCCCTGCTGCAGCCCAGAAACCTATGGGGGTTGACATATTTATTTATGTTTTGCTGCCTGGGAACCCAGCCCCCACAACTTTAATTTTAAGCCCATCCTGGGGATAATAATTATTTATCCTGGCTCCACTTGCCAGACAGAGGCCAGGAACCCCTTTGTTTTCTTCAGGGGGAGATTTGTTTGCCAGTCAGGGCTCCCGAAACCATAGGTGCCTGTTTTCATGCCTTTTTTCCCTAGCACTAATGGATCTGTGACTCCTTTAAGGATTTAGGGCCAAGGATGTTGAGATGGCACATGGCGGTCATGTTTTTTGCTTACATGCTCAGTCCAGTTTCTTGAGGCTGCCTCACAGACCAAGTACATATCCTCAAAAGTACCTGGAGGTGCAAAACAGCAGCAGACCTCTGTCCCCTTCTACTATGGAGCCAAGGAACAAGATGTTTCAGTGGCTACAGCCGTGGGAGCCACAGAAGACCACATGGCCCAAATCGTACCCAGAGCCACTAACTAAGCCCTCTGGGCCCATTTGGCAGTTTCAGGGACCAGATGCAGAACAGGGACAGCAGGGCACCAATGGGGCCATAGACGCAATAAGGGAAGCCCCAAACTGGGGGTATACATAATAATGATGATACTAATCAAATGTATTTTCTATTTAATATCATACATTTAAGAAATGATGCCCAACAGGGTGTGTGTGTCTTGCTGCAATAACATCACACCTCAGATAGTTGGGCACAACACCACAGCCTAAAGCCATCCAACATTTAAGAAAAAGCATTATTACAGCACAACATATACTTTAGTGGGCATTATTGCTATTATACAATGGCTCTTATTTATTAATATTGTGGGGAAGAAAATGAGCACAAGTATATGGCTAAAACATTTCACAGTTAGACAGAGAACAAGTGTCACATCTCCTTTATACTGTGGGAACATCTCTTTTATAGTATTAGTTTAACAGTTTTATTTATTTTCTTTGAGGAAACACTTCCCATGTGAAAGCACTACATCATGGTTATGGAAATAATCAATTGTCTGGTATCACTGTATTGTGTTATGCGATACCAGACATTAGGTATTTGCATACCCATGATGCAGTGCATTCACATGTGGTGTGTTTCTGCATAAAAAAAATAAACTGTAAAACTAATGTACTATAAAAGAGATGATGTTCCAACAGTATAAGGGAGATGTTCTGACACTTGTTCTCTGCCTAACTATGAAATGTTTTTGTCATAACAAATATGTTAATCCCCACAATATTAGTAAATAAGGTTATTTATATGAAAATAAGCTTTTTCCTACTTTAATTTATGATATTAAAATTTTTTGTTAATGTATGGTTATGTATGTGATTGGACTTTGTATAATAATGTTGGCTTAAAATGGCATTACCATTTCAGGAACACACTAACCAATCAGAGCTTAGGATTTTTTTTTTTTGCCATCATATAATAAATGGTATTTTGATTTAAGTACAAAAGTAATTTGTATTACCTTAGTAGTTCTATTGTTTAAACCACTTATGATATAGATTCTTAAATTATGTGAAATATTTCCAGTTATCTATTTAGTCTCATTTTAAAAAGGGTCCACGTAAGCTAGCTATTTTTAAGTGATCTTAAAGGTATCAATCGCAAGTGTGAAAATCAGATTGAATGATCCAATCTATTTGATTCATACTATTTCTAGTTAGTTTCTCTTTTCAGTTTATGCCACCTCTTATTTAGCTAATCCTAGTCCATCCAAAGCCTTGCTAGCATCATTTTAATTCTTTATTTGAATTATGTCATCTTTTATTGTAGCTCTGAATGACAGCTGGCTAGTGCATCTAAACCGTGAGGTCCAAAACCGCACTAGATTAGATATACTAACTCTGAAACCAGGTTGCACCTGAAAATCCCGGGTCGCACCTGAAAATAGGCACTTGGCTGTCTAGTGTGCTTACCCGGTTAACAAAAGCAAATAAATAAATAAAACCATGTGGTGCTGTTATGACCACACTGTTTTTGAATGCATGCATTTGCTGTCGCAGTTTTGACTGGACGCCAAAGTAATGGTGAAGGTGTAGTCGTAAGAGTTGTAGTTTACATCAACAGTCTGCATTAATTAATAAATTGTTTTAGCTACATTTGGCAACTTTTTTAGGTCAAAGATGCTGTAGAATTCTTTAAGTATTACTGTTGTAAACTGCAGCCTTGACTGGAAAAGCTTTCCAGCTGAGGTGGTGAGGACGAAAACAGTGGTGGGCTTCAAGAATGCACGGGATAGGCACAAAGGAATCTTGTTAGTGAATTGGGGGGGGCTAGTCAGAGGTCAGGGGGCTGGATTTTCAAATGTTCAGGGACTAAGTCCCACTCTGCAGCCACCGTCTCTGGATGAAATCTCCACACCTGTGTAAATTCGTATTCTCAGTGGACGCAGCTGTAGGGTTTGTCATGCCTGGTACCACTAGGTATAATATTTCGGTGCAGCTGCACTGAAAAAGTGGCTGCAAGCTACCGTAAATCATGGAGCCGGTCGTACATCGGCTCTGCCTTTGAAAGTACTGTGGCTGCAGGAAAAACTGTGACTCCAAAAGTGGTGACCCACTTGCGCCATTTTTTCCCCACAGCTGATTGAATTTCAGGGGCTCTGAAAATTGTGCACCAAGTAGGGTCTGCAGTGATAGTACTGGTAGGGACAACAGTGGGCAGACTACCTCTTTGTTTCCTAAAAATGTTTTCTGAATGTCCTGGATGCACCATGGTCAGTCATGGTTCATCAGTGTTTGACCATGGTTTGTCCCTGATCAGAAGAGCATGGGATAGCAATCAAATGCAATCAGATTTGTATAATTTAGTTGCATAGCAGAATGCAGAATTTGACACTTTATAATATAAATAATCGCAATAATAACATTTATGGAATCTATGAAGAAAAAATAATGCTTATACAATGAAGCTAATCGCCTGAACATAAAAATTATATATATTTTTTGTGACCTCACCACATCTTAGAATAGTTTAATTTTATGATGGTACACATAGGCAATTTTATCCGATAAGGATGAGGAGAGAATATATGTTATAAGTGATTTTCCTGCATCCAGGAAAATGTTTGAAAATATATTATTCAAACACAATTCAGCTTATATTTCACTAGTTTTCTATATACTGGGGAGCACTTTTAAAGGGGAACATTCATATACCTGTATGGTGGCCTACATATTCTGAAAGCCCGTTAAAAGTTTTTTTTTTTAATTGAGGTGTTAAGCTTTGCTATAGTTAGAAGTAGTCTAGAGATACAGATGACTGAGCAATCTGCTGTATATTGATACAACATTGCCATTTTATGAAATCTTGTGATGTCATGGAATCTTGGGACATCATGGAGGAACAAGCTGTGCTTGACTACATGTGTAGGTACTACTTATTCCCCTATGACATCACAAGGTTCCATCAAGTGGTGATAATGTAGGATCAACATATGGCAGACTTGAGTGAACTGCCTCTGGACTGCTTCTAGCTACATTGTAGATGAATGAGCTCCTTTAAAGGAGAACTGCACTGCATCTGTAAATTATTTCCCTGTAGAAGCTGTTTCTCAATACTGGTTTAATTTCTGTCACCGTTCCATCTCTACAGACTTTTTTCCTTTTTGCATTATTTGTTTGATCCTCCTCAATGTCTCAATCAGCCTCTGCTTTGGGCTGCCAGGGGCACGCTCACCTCCCCGAGAACCTCCATCACCAACTTGCGCCTCACATTGCAGCCACTCTACAGGGTAACCCGACGTATCCTTTCACCAGACGGGTCCTTTCCTTCCACAGAGAATGTGCCTTGCGCTTACCTTTCTTGGCCCTGGGTGCTGCTGAGGTCAGTCCTGGCTGTTCAGGGGCTCCGTGGCGGCAAGGGTCCGGGTGGCCATCATCTGGTTGGTTGAGAGGCCAATTTCCCCTGGTTTTCTTGGCCCATCTACAACACCACTCTGCTGTGCTCTCAGTCTCCACTGGGGGGCGCTACAAAGCCAAGCAAGCTCCCCAACCCTTCACAGGAGAGGAGAGCAGTCCTCCGGATGCTCAGTCTTCTCCTTCTCCTGCCAACCCCCAGCATCCCGAGTTTGTTCCCGAACTCAGGTCGCCAGTGTGGCATGAGGTGTGGCATCCAGCACCTCAACCCTCAGTGCCACTGGACCAGCTTCTACAGACTTTTAAATTATCCTAGAGGGTGTTTCTAATTTACATACAGGCAATAAGTACCATCTTAGAACTATATGATGTAGTTTATGCTGCTTGCTCAGTTCTTACATTGTTAGCACAATGCATCCATGTTCTACTATAGCAGTGATGCTCAACATATGGCCCACGGGGCACAAATGGCCCACACAGAAGCTGCCTGTTGCCCACAAAGACTTACACATACTGACAATTTTCAACATAAGTTAAGCACGTGTTTTTCATTTTTGTTGTCTAGAGCAGCAAACAAAGCTGTACCTGAACAGGCGCTGGCGTTATGACAGATTAATATCATGCTGGAGACTCAACAGTTCCCATAGGTAGTGTAAATTAAGTTAAGCTTGTGTGTTTTTTTTTTTTTTTTACAAAATCGTTGGGGGCAAACAAATCTGGTGTTGTTACTGAATGACAGATCGGAAATCAACATTGTTACCTGTAACAGATCCACCCTTTCAGCATTTTACGTTGTTGGGCATACCACTGCCATTCAAACAGCTGCTGATCTAGCTATGTCACTAGTCATTTCTCCAGAATATGGAGAATGACAATGGAGTCACAGGTAAAAGCCCTGCTCCTCTGTCAATCTAACAGCAGTACACCAGAAAGAATGACACTTGGCAGTCGTGTTTTAGCTTATGTTCACTGTCTTCTCAGTAGTGTTGCCATTTGCTAAGATCCAGTCAACGTCCCCACTGCACAGACAAGAAAGCTTGACTGATGCCAGGATGACATCATTGTGAAGTGACACAAAGCGCAAAAAGTGCAAAAAGCTATATGTGTGCAAGAGCCCTCAGTCTTGACTCATGTTCTCAGTCTGCCCCCAAAAAAAAGTTGTGCATCGCAATACTACAGAACGCTGTGGTTGAGAGGGACATAAATGGCATCATGCAGTTCTAAAATGGCTTTTAACACCATTGTGTAACCCAGGACCACACACTAAGGTTACTAACAGGTCATTATAGATGAAACAAGTTGGAACCAGTATTTAAACAAACTCTGGTCAGAACCAATATGGCTGCTAATGCATTATCCTACTAAAAGATATAGAATAATGTGTGGCTTAGTTGTAATTTACTTGTATTATTTTGATGACAACATTCTACATTTAGTGGACAACAGAGATGTTTATGGAGCATGGATTAAGCTACTCTCTGGGCATCAACATGAAATGGAAGGGGTCAAGTAGCAACTATGCAATTAAGGCTAGTAATAATCCATGACCAGGTACTAGTTATGCTGGGATTTACTCATGCCTGATGTGGTGTCACAAGGCCAAGTGACTTAAACCACACTAGAAGTGGGTAAATCCCAGCATTGCCTACATCCTAGACTGGATTAGTGTAATTATACAGTTGACAGTAAGCAACGATTTTAAAAAAATATTAGAATGTTTAACTTATAGTTTTTTAATTCTTATTTATTGATTTTTGTTAAAATATCCTTCATCCCTATATGAAAAATGTCTTTTTGCTGAGTAGATTTTGGTATAATACGCTATCTCCCCCACCTGCTGTAATATTTTTTGCAACTTGTTTTTAACCATCATTTCTGCTTGTGTTGTTGTTGTTTTTTAACTTGCTATAGAAGGGCTATGAGCAGTTTGCAGAGGGCAGAGACATCATGGTGTGAGCAGCTCCATGGTGGGATCAGCAGCTGTTGCAATGAGAAAGGGATCTGCAATTGTGCTGTTGACCTCCACCTCCTGTAATCAGAGAGTGAGAGAGAGTGCTGTTTTTAGGAACTGCTGGAAAATCACATGGTAGTTGTTATGGCAAAGGAGCAAGTGCAGGTGGTTTCAGCAAGGGGAGTTTGTTCTGAGAAGAGGAGTGATCAACAATTCAACACTGTTTTGTACTTGCTCATTTGATCTGGAAGTACAGCAAGATAAAAAAGTTGCCGGCCCAGTGGCGCAGAGGGCTGAGGTGCTGGTGCCATACCTCAAGCCATGCCGGCAACCCGTGTTCAGGAATGGATTCAGGGTGCTGGGGGTCAGCAGAGGGAAGGGAGGATTGAGCATTCAGAGGACTGCTCTCCTATCCTGGGGTGGGCTACGGGGATGCCTCATTCTGTAGTGGCCCTGGTGGAGACCAGGAGCACTACAGATGCGGCGCAATGCCTGGGGAGCCAGGAAAAACACTAGAAGATGGCATCCAGATTGACCAGATGATAGCCACTGGATCCACACCTCTGCAGAGCCCCCAGTGAGCCAGGACCAACCTCAGCAGCACCCAGGGCCAAGAAAGGTAAGCCAGAAGGCACTTCCCCCCAGAAGAAGGGAACCCACCCAACGAAGGGATATGTCGGGTTACCCTGGGCTGGCTGCAATGTGAGGTCAAGAAGCTGGGACTGGGGTGGGTTCAGAGGGGGAAGACAGGGAGTTCCTTGGCAGGGCTGGACGCAGGGGAGGTAAATAGATAATACAAAAAAAAAAAAGATAAAAAAGTCAAAATTGTTTTGTTGTTTCATGGACTTCAGTAATGCTTTCAATAGTGTTAACAGATCTATTCTCTGGAATACTTTGTCAGAGCTTGGAATTGAACCTACTTTATTAAATATACTCATAATACTTCATAATGACAATTGGATAGAGGTGCAATACAGCAAAAAAGGTAGTTTAACTAAACCAATAAAAGTTAATGGGGCATCAGGAAGGGTTGCCTTGTGGTTCCTTCTCTCTCTTTAATCTAGATATTAATACTATCTTACAAAATGCAGAGGATTCTAACTTCCATTCACCTTCTCTTCTAAATAGAAAAGTTTCTTGTCTGGCATATGCTGACAATATTGCACTCCTGTCAGCATCTTATCTCGGATTACAACAAAAAATGAATACATTCGTCAGTCTTTGTAAAAATGTCAAACTTCAAATAAATAGGGAGAAAAACAAAATGGTGGTCTTTGGTAATAACAATAACATCACCAGGTGTAGCAGCTTTACCTTAACAAAGAGCCTCTTGAAATCTTTGAGTTTTATGATTATTTGGGGTCCGTTTCTCTGTTAATTGTACTTGGAAACAACATAGGAATTTACTCACAACTAACAAAAAACTGCCTTTAATGCATTCAAGATCTATAATTCAAAATTAGGTCAGACTTCCATTCCGGGTGTTCTCAGGGTATTAAATGCAAAGGTTGGCTCAAGTGTGTTATATGGCACTGAAATGTGTGCTCAGACTTCTTTATATACACACTGTAGATCCCTGGAGCAACCGATGAATACATTTCACCGATACGTCCTTATAACATCATAATCTGTACGTGCTTCAGTATTGCAACTAGAACTGGGCCAGTTGTCCCATCAATCATTAATTTGGAAAGGCAATTGAATTTTTTGTTATCACTTTTTCTTCTTAAAGAACTTTGCTTGCCACGATTATGCCTGGAGGAACAAGTAAATTATTCAACTAGAGCTCTTGCTTTCCCATATATAAAAATCATTACAAATTATTTATACCCACTAGATTTAAGACATATCTTACATGAAATTTATCTAAGGCCTAGAAAAGAAATCAAGGAAATAATTCACAGTAGACTACGGAATTATTCAGGCAGGTCAGATTTAGAGAGAATTCCTTCATTAAAATACTATAAATGGTACCAAATTAAAAAAAAAAAGACTACCAATTAGAACCTTGTTTATTTATTTATTTATTTATTTATTTATTTATTTATTTATTTACGAGATTTACCAGGAAGGCATACTGAGCAACATGCTCGATTCCAGATGCGACCTGGGGGCCTAGGCCCAGTACATGGCAAATAATTAGAACATTACAAGTACAGTGATTGACATACATAGCATAAGATTTTGTACAATTATAATACAGTTTTTTGAGTATGAAGTACAGTAAGGTATAGGTATGACGTAAAACTCCAGGCAAAGCAGTACAGGAGTTTACAGACAGATATTTACAGATTATATCCGATCCTGACTAGAGGAGACTGCTGACTTGGTTCCGTATGGAACTGTACCAAGCGAATTACATATTATTTAACCAGGGTAGGCCCGGTTATACCTCCCCATATTGCAGTTGCAATAATAACACTATTGATGACCTGAAGTGTATAGTACTGCCATGCCCCATGTATGAATTAAAACGAAGAGAATGGTTGGGCTGTGTCCTGAGGGATCTCGGCCCCCCCCCCCCGATTACATTCTCAAATTGCTTTTCACATCAGAAAACCCTATGATACTGCTTAAATTAAATGGTTTCTTGGCAACTGTACATCTCTAATTCTGGCATTTTAAAGGAATTTTATATTGTCATTCTGTATGTTATTGTATATTGCTTTGTCCTGCTGTGCTGGAAACAACTGAATGCACAATAATTGCATTTCTGATTTTGATTTTAATTTTAATCTATTTTAATTTTTTTTTCTTTTTTTCTTTTCTTATATAAAGACTTGTGGTCGATCATTTAATAAACTTTGTTGCGATAAGAAGAGTGAGCGTGAGCGGTTGTACTGGATTGCAGCTGAAACTAATGTAGGAAATGTGTGGTATGCTGTTTACAAATACAGAACTTTAAAACAAAAATGAGAACTGGTGTTTAAATTGGACATTTTTGGATTTTTAAGGCTGGAATAGGCAGAGCCATGCAGGCTTCCCGTGATCAGAAAAAGGGAGACTTTTCTGACCGAACAACAGTGTGGACGTGTCTCACAGTCACCTCCTCATCCGTGAAGCTCTCTGCATTGTCCAGTAGCAGTCGCATTGCACTATTTTTCTTCAGGCAGTCATAGCAGAACATGGCACAGCCAACTGTGTCCAAGATGGCCGCCAAACTGCACTGCGCATGCGTGACTACTTGTGCATATGCATTATAGGTCGGTGGCCATCTTGGACATGGCAGACTATGCCATGTTCCGCGGTGATCACCTTTCTCTAGTTTATTGATATTATTTCCTACCCCCTCACCCGACCCTCCATCTCAGCACCCACCACCACACCCACCCCAGAAACGTAAGAGTGACACTGGGGTGCCCAATCCCCCAGTGTTGCAATCATGTTCCACTGTGACCTCCTTTCATTTTTTAATTATATATATTTCCCCGCTCCCACCCAACCCTCCCTCTCAGCACCCACCCCCACTCCCACAAACATAACACAGACACTAGGGGTGACCAATCCCCCAGTGTTGCAATCATGTTCCGTCTTGACCTCCTTTCATTTTTTAATTATATATATATTTCCCCTCCACATCCAACCCTCCCTCTCAGCACCCACTTACCCACAAACATAACATTGTCACTGGGGGTGCCTAGTCCCCCAGTGCCATTACCTGAAATAAAAAACACCTTCCCTCATTGTTGTTTTTTTATTAAATAACCCTGTAAAAAGGAAAACATCCAACAATGTCTTTTGCGGCGGTTACTGTCCCCCACCTGACCCTCCCACTAAGCACCCACCACCCTGCACCCCCAAGCCCTTAGTTACCCATCAGGGGTCCAACACCGTAATCCTCTCTGGACCATAAACACATCTTCACTCTTCAAAGCCAGACCATGAACTGAAGAAACAGGTATGCGGTTCAATGTATTTCAATGGTGTTTTGAACTTAGTGGCATAACTTAACCCTTTTTGCATATTTTTGGACGAAATTTTCAACATGCCTATTTTGGGACCCCACACTGACATTAGGCAAATCTGTCCTGAAAGGTGATTTTGCGGTCCCTGCACAAACTCACCTTTCAGGCAGGAGTTGAAAATTTTCTCCGCCCTTGTTCATGAGGGTGGGGTCATAAGAAGACTACAGTTTGTTAAAAAATTGGTGTAGAAATATTAAATAGCAACAAAGTTATGAGCCTACATTGAATTTTCGAATGTAGACTCTCAACTTTGGTAATGTTCAATATTTTTACCCCAAATTTACAACATAGCCATAACTTTACAGCACCTTATGAGTGTGACAGCTGGCGTTTTTCAAATCTTGGCCAAAATGTCTTATTACATCCCGAAAGGTGATTTTGTGGTCCCTTCATGAAATCACCTTTTGGACAGGAGCTGAAAATTTTCTCTGCCCTTGTTCATGAGGCAGAGTCATAAGATGGCTCATAAATTTGGTAATGTTCTATATTTTTACTCCAACTTTTCAATATAGCCATTTCTTTACAGCACCTCATAAATGTGACAGCTGTACTTTTTCAGCTCCTGCCCAAAATGTGTTTTTTTGCATCCAGAATGTTGATTTCGCAGTCCCTGTGTGAAATTACCTTTAAGCCAGGACTTACATAGAAACATAGACTTTGACGGCAGATAAGGACTGCTTGGCCCACCTAGTCTGCCCATTTCCCTACCTAGAAGATAAGCTGCAGATCTTATTTAACCAACAGCCTATTTCCTCCTACCCCCCACGAAAATTGCCTTATGTCCATCCCATGCATTCTTGAATTCTCCCACAGTTTTAGACCCCACAACCTCCTCAAGAAGGCTGTTCCATGTGCCCACCACCCTCTCTGTGAAAAAATACTTCCTCACATTGCCCCTGAGCTGTCCCCCCCCACATCTTCAAATCGTGTCCCCTTGTTCTTGCATTTCTTTTTCTGAAAGATGCTACCCTCTTGGACTTTGTTGATTCCACTGAGGTACTTAAAACATTTCTATCATGTCCTCCCCCCCTCCTCTCCTCAAGGGTATACATATTAAGCTCCTTTAGTTTCTCCTCGTATGGCTTCTCTTGCAGACCCTGCACCATTTTAGTTGCCCTCCTCTGAACTGCCTCCATCCTGTCTATGTCCTTGCGGAGATGGGGTCTCCAGAACTGGATGCAGTACTCCAGATGGGGTCTCACCAACTGTCTGTACATGGGGATAACAACTTCCTGTTTTTCTGCTGGTGATGCCTCCCCTATACATCCCAGTACCCCCAGCCCTCTCTACTGCCTTCTCATTGCTTGCCAACCTTAAGGTCATCTGACATGATTACCCCCAGGTTCCTTTCCATTTTTGTTGTTGTTACTACCTCCCCCCCATTGTGTAATCTTCCCCTGGGTTTTTGTTTCCCAGGTGCATTACTTTGCACTTCTTTGCATTGAATCCAAGCTGCCATACTTCTGACCATTCCTCCAACCTTGCCAAGTCCCTTCTCATCCTTTCCACGCCTCCTTGTGTATCAACCTTGTTGTAGATATTTGTGTCATCTGCAAAGAGGCATACTTTTCCTTCCAGTCACTCTGCAATGTCACTTATAAAGACATTAAAAAGGACAAGACCCAGTACTGCACCCTGCGGTACCCCACTAGTAATCCCTCTTTCTTCAGAGTGGACTCCATTTACAGTTACCTTCTGTGTCCTGTTGTTCAGCCAATGTTTTACCCAGGCTACCACACTAGGACCCACTCCCAGGCTGGTTAATTTGACTACTAATCTTTTGTGTGGGACTATGTCAAATGCCTTGCTAAAGTCTAGGTAGGCCATGTCCACAGCCCCTCCCTGGTCTACTACATTGGTCACCCAGTCAAATAAATCAATTGGATTCATCTGACATGACCTTCCTGCTGTGAACCCATGCTGTCTTGGGTCCTGTACCCCATTGGCCTCTAGGTGCTCAACAATTCTTTCCTTCGGAAGTGATTCCATCACTTTCCTACCACAGAGGTCAAACTGACAAGTTTTGTAGTTTCCTGCCTCTGTCTTGGTCCCACTTTTGTGAAGGGGAATCACATCAGCCTTCTTCCAGTCCTTAGGTACCACACCATCCTCCATGATTTGTTAAAGGGTAGTCAGTGGTCTCACTAGTTCTCTTTAATTCTTTAGAATTCTGGGTGAATTCTATCTGGCCCCATTGCTTTGTCCTCCTTCAGTTTTAGGAGTACTTTCAGAACCCTTTCTTCTGTGAAAGGACTGGGATTGACCCCCCCTTTCCAGAGTGCTTCTGTTAATTGGTTAGGCACCTCCCCCACTTCCTCTTTTGTGAATACTGAACAGAAGTATTCATTAAGTATCCTTGCCTTTTCACTGTCACTCTCTGCCCACCCACCATCCATTCTATTCAGCCTCACTATCCCTCCCTTTGTCTTTCTACACTCTCTGATATACTATAAAAGGTTGTATCCCCCTTCTTAACCGAGTTGGCTATCTTTTCCTCAGTTTGTGCTTTTGCTATTCTGACTACCCTCCCTGCTTCCTTCTGCCTTAACTGGTACAGTTCTCCGTCCTGCTCCTTCTGTGTTTCCTTATACTTCCTAAATGCTATCTTTTCTCCTAACCTTCACCACCACTTCTTTTGAGAACCATGGTGGCTTTTTCTTTCATTTGATTTGTTTATTTGCTTCACAAAAGGCTTATTGCCTCTGTGATGGCAGTTTTGATTTTTCCCCATTGTTGCTCCACTCCTCCTTCTAGCCTGTTTGCTAGTGCTTTTCTAAGGCACTCTCCCATCTTTCCAAAGTCAGCCCTCCTGAAGTACAGTACCCTCACTTTTGTATGGCTTGACTCTGAAGCTGAGTTTATCATGAACCACACTGTTTGGTGGTCACTTGTTCCCAAATGGCTACCCACTTCTTGATCTGAGATACTCTCACTGTCCCCATTTGAGAATACAAGGTCTAAGATTGCTCCCTCATGAATAGGTTCCAAACTAGCTGTCTGAGGCATTCCACCTGAAGGGGATCAAGAATGGTCCTGCTTTTGGATGTGGCTGCAGCAAAGGTGCTCCAGTTAAAATCCCCCATTAACAGTATCTCCCCTTTCTCTGCCATCCTAAGTATGCCTTCTATCATATCCTTGTCTATTCCCTTCCCCTGATATGGGGGTCTGTATACATCCCCTGTTCGGATTGTGGTACCATTTCCAGTCTCTAAGGTGACACACAGTGCCTCCTCTCCTCTCTTCCCTGTTTACTCTTTTGTTCAGTTGCTTTTATCCCTTCCCTTACATGGAGAACTACCCTCCTTCTGCCCTCCCAGTCTCTCCTGTAGGTTGTGTACCCTGGTATGTTAACATCCCAGTCATGGTGCTCTGTGTACCATGTTTCTGTGACTGCTATGATATCCAGACATCCCTCTTCCATCAAGGCCACCAGTTCAGGGAGCTTGTTGCCCAGACTACAGGTGTTGGTACTCATTACCCTCCATTTCTTGATGGCCTTACCCCTTTTTGCCCCATCCCCGTCCTTATTGCATTTGTCACTTTCTCCATTTACCCCTTTGCTTCTCCCTATTGACATCTCTATGTTGGTGTCTACCTCACTTAGTACCCTGACTTTTTTGGGGGGGGTTAGGATTTCCCTGCTCCTTTCCAGTGCCTCCCCCCTTGGCTAGTTTAAATGTTTGCCAATAAAGTATTTAAACCTATCACCTAGGATCCTGGTTCCCCTTCTGGACAGATGCAGACCATCATGCCAGTATAGGCCTGCATTCCTCCAGGTGGACCCCCAGTCCCCAATGAAGCCAAATCCCTGAGCTCTCACCAGTTTTTCAACCACTGATTGAATCCCATGGTGTGGAGCACCCTAGCCTCACCCTTGCCATAGACAGACAGCACCTCTGAGAAGGTTACCGTGTGTGCTATTTGTCTAAGGCCCTTCCTCATCTCCACAAATGCTTCTTGCACTGCTCTGATCTCTTTCTTAGCAAGGTCATTTGTCCGTAGGTGGACAATGACATTCAGCTCCCTCTCCTGTGCAGCTGCTCCTGCGATCCTGAGGATTCGCTCCCTGTCCCTCCAAGCCCTGGTGCCAGAAAGGCACCTTACCTCCCTCTCCCCCTTCCTCCCCCAGTTCTATCTTCCTAATAATGGAGTCCCCCACCAGGAGTCGTTTCCTTCCCCTGTGGGGTCCCATGCCACCCTCCTGTGGGTCTCCTTTGTGGAGGTTCTCAGCATCCTCCTTGGTCTCCACTGTGGGTGCCTCCATATAGGAACCACACTTTTCCAGAATGGCATAGAAATTGTGGAGAGGTACAGCTGGAGGGATGTGCCTCTGTTCCACCACCCTCACCCTCCCTGAGCCCACTGTGGTTCAACCGCTCCTCTTTCTTGGCAACCTCTGAGGCAATGGCAGTGACCCTGGTGGTCCCTGGGTGGGAGAGGAGGTCCCACAAATCCTGCCCAACTCAGCCTGGAGATGAGCAACCTTCTCCCTCAGCCCAGAGAGGTGCCTGCAGATGGGACAACACTACATCCTCCAGAATGTCTCCCGGAAGACTGCTGCTCCACAGCCACTGCACTGCACCACTCCCTTCATGTCTTTTTTCTGGCCCCCTAACTGTTGTTTGGAATACTTACTCTTTCCTCTGTTTTTTTTTATCTCCCTACTTACTTACTTGCTGCCTCTGTGCCCTTTTCACTCCTGATCTTCCTGTTCTAAGTCAAGAAGTTCCTATATTTCTCAGAGGTCTCCTTACTTGCTCAGAGTCAGACCTCCAGTAGCTGGGGGAGGGGACAGAGCTACTCTTGCCCTTCAAGGATGGTGAGTCTTTGGTGGCTCTGTGATCACTCACTTCCTGCTCCCAAACAGGAAGTTCCTGTTTCAGTTAAATCCTGTGCCTATAAATGTAAAACTGGTTTAGGGTGGGGGTGGAGGGGGAGGAAGGAGGGCAATATAGTTCCAGTAGAGAAGTTTTAATTATACCAGTAGCTCCTTCCTCCTGGTGTCATGTCTGTTCTCTGGCAGAAGCTATCTAGGGCAGTGTTTAAATCTGGTTTTAACCTGGCTCCTTCTAGCTAAGCCACTCCACCTGCTTTGAAAATCTTTCTACACTTAGTTAATTTCACAGATAACAATTCCCTTCTGACACCTGTGACAAGCACCTAGAGAAGTACACAGATAACGCAGATAACAGATAATTTACTTCAACTACCTCTGACAAACACACTCTTTTTTTACCCTAAATTGAAAGTCGCAGTACAAGAGTTCTAGTTCTTAGTCCCAGTAGAGAAGTTTTAGTTATACCAGTAGCTCCTTCCTCCTGGTGTTCTGTCTGTTCTCTGGCAGAAGCTATCTAGGGCAGTGTTTAAATCTGGTTTTAACCTGGCTCCTTCTAGCTAAGCCACTCCACCTGCTTTGCAAATCTTTCTACACTTAGTTAATTTCACAGATAACAATTCCCTTCTGACACCTGTGACAAGCACCTAGATAAGTACACACATAACACAGATAAAAATTTACTTCAACTACCTCTGACAAACACACTAACTCTTTTTTTTACCCTAAAGTGAAGGTCTCAGTACAAGAGTTCTAGTTCTTAGTCCCAGTAGAGAAGTTTTAGTTATACCAGTAGCTCTTTCCTCTTGGTGTTCTGTCTGTTCTCTGAACATTTTCTTTGCCCTTCTTCATGAGGCAGACTCATAACAAGGCTGTATTGCAAATTTGGTATAAAAATATAAACAACAAATTTATGAGCCTTCGCTACATTTTGCGAACTTGGGCTCATAACTTTGGTAACTTTCAATATTTGTACTCCAAATTCCTCAGCTGCAGCCCTACGGGCTCTGGCCAGAGTTTGTTTTGCATAACTGCAGCACATTAGCAGGATGCAATTTGGTAGTTAAATTGTTTCTGTTTAGAACATTTAACAGAGTACTGATTTATTTTATATTTGTTTTTGTGGTTGGGTTGACTGGCTCTTTATCCATATTGATTTTTGTCCTCCTTGTAGCCAGGACAGGCCGGGCTCCCTTCAGCCCTGCCCTGCTTACCCCCAGTGTCCCTCCCAGGACTTACTAGGCAGCCAGTTATCCCCATGGATTCCCCCTGTGGTTGGGTCAGGAGGGGAAGGTCTGTTCTCTCCCCAGAAGCACACATCCAGTTCAGCCCTCTGGTATCCTGTAGGTGAGGTGGGTGAGGACTGGCAGGCAAGCCTGCCCCACAACCATTCCTGCAAAGCACAAAACCCCAGCAGCACCCACTGCAGTCTTGGCAAATGGACCCATAAACAAGTTATCAGGCAGGCAGTTAAGCATATAATAACATAATGCTTTATTCAACACATTCATAAGTATAAAAGCAGCCAAAAAGCACTTACAACCTACCAAAATGAGAGCTCATAGTGAGACCCACAACCTCCTACCGGTTTCGCTTCACAGCATCATCATGGAGTGTTCAAACAGGTGGTGCACTCTACTTTTAAAGGTGGATCTTAAAGAGACAGTGTATAAAACATAGTATCTCACCCTAGAGTGACACACACCTATACTAAAATACATATATATAAAACATACAACAAATGGAAAACAGAACAGAACAACAAACCCACTACAAGTGCAGATGGACACAAGGTATAACAATGCATAAAACACCAGAAAGCAAAAATGATGAAATAATGCCATATAGATAAATATCTATATGTAAACATGTATATACGCAAAAGCACATATCACTAATATGCAGAGGCCAGTCAAAAAACAAATAATAAACTCAAAATGCAGGCTTAAGATGTACCATAGACCCCACACTTTTGGTTATATACAATGTATATGCAAAACATGAAAACTAAATAAAGAGCCTGCATATGCGCATAAAAGGGAGAAAGGAAAGAAAGGGAGGGGGAAGGAGGAATAGGAAAGGAAGAAGTAAAAGGGAGGAAGAAAAAGGAAGAGGAGTAAAAGGGAAAAAAAGTTGGCATAACGTGTTACTAGACTGGCCGGTGCATGAATATCATAACTATAGAAGCACAGTCATCAAAACATTCCTAAAATAATCAAATACAATAAGGTTGTGATACACCATAGAGAAAGGACCTGTTTATCCAAAAATCAGGAGTAACATGAAAATCCAATTATTATAAAAAAGCTAAATAGCAATCAGATCTGCAGTACCTACAAAAACTCCTAAAACATATTAAATCTGATGAGTCGTCTGTGAGTTCATTTGTGCTAGAAATACATAATGTATAAAGTCGCAACAATGTAATCTGAATCACACAAAACTATTATATTTGTTGAGATCAAAATCCTCTGTAAAACATGTATATGTATAACATGGACCCAAAGTCAAGGTCTAATCATCACAATAAACGTACACATGTAATTTTTATTATTATTAATTACTGAGGTTTTGCCCCCAAAAAATCAATTCATTTATTCAAAAATGTACTAGCTCAAAAATTTCATTTAACCCCAGATAACACAGTGCTCCTAATCTGTGTATCCAGAACTGCTCTCTACGTGAAAGAAGTAACTCAAGATCACCTCCTCTAGGGCCTAACCTGACCCTTTCAATTCCACAGAACAGAAAGTGATGTTGTGGTGACGTCCCCCCATTGGCACTAATGTGTGAAAACAAGACATTTCCATAGTCACTAGTTCTGATGTCACTGAGATGTTCCCCCACCCTTATTTTAAAGACCCTAGAGGTTTTCCCTACATAAAAGGCACCACATGTACAGGCGGCCGGATAAACTACACAAGTGGTGCTGCAGTTAATAAAACCTCTAATATCAAAAACAGTTCTCACATTAACAGATGTGAAACTTTTAATCTGTTTGATTTTATCACGGTAAGTGCATCTGCCACATCGATAACAGCCTAAAGGGGCAGGAGGTAACCCCGGTACGTTTTGGTTGAACAGGGCGAAAACTATGTACTAACAAGACCATTCCTACCCATTTTCACCCTTTCCCCATGCTGGGGCATGCTCATCAACGTGCGTGTGTGGAGGCACGTGCACACTGCGGAGTCTCGCAACACCACCCACCATCCGCCACTTCTTGATCCGCGCTGCCATCAGCCTTCCACCTGGTGGCAATCATTCAGAGTCATTGACAGTCCTCCCTGCATGGGAGAGGAGAGCAGTCCCTTGGACATGCAATCCCCCCCCCCCACCGACTCCAGAAACCCGTGTTTATTCCTGAACATGAATGGCCAATGTGGAGCAAGGTGTGGCATCCAGTGCCTCAACCCTCAATGCCACCAGGATTGGGCGACTGACTCCTTATACATAAGTTATGCAGGAATTTACTCATGCATGAAGAAGCCAGTTAACCAATCACAAAGCAGCATTTGGGGACCCCATTGTATATTGGTATATATTCCTACACAGTCTATAGCATTGCATTAGAGCTCTGCTGTGCTCAGCATCCCATTGACGTTTTCCCCTTAGAGGATTTAAAGTTCAGCTTTTCCTGTTTTGGCCACTTCTAACAGAATGCTAATAAGAAGTCTGCTTTCAGTACTGAAAATGGAAAGCTCCACTGAGGGAACCCATCACCTGTGATCTAGTATGGAAATAATCCACTGATGGAACCCATCACTTGTGATCTATTATTAAACATGTCTGACAGGGGTCTGGGGATATGTTTCTTCATTATATGTGGAATTTTCTCACTTTATTAAGTCAGTTGTATGCCTTTTAGGGGGGTTGTATTTTACATAGAAGCATTCCTTTCTCATTTTACTCCTGGAACTGAAGCAGACATTTAAGTTACTCCTGGATCTGAGTTTTCTGGGTTCCCTTCCATTTCCACTACTGTCTGCTTTAAGCTTCATGAAAAACCATACCATACCCTTTAGTGCAGGAGCTAAGCAGCCTGCAGAGCTGCCTGCTGTAGGAAAACCACAGCTAAGGACTAGTCTGAAGGAGTCCTCTGAGCAAGACTTGCCTGCAGTGAAACAAGCAAATGCACTGAGTGTCGGGGCCAAATATCCAGAAACAAGGGACTAGTCAAAAATCACCAGTGCACCAATTTATGGATAGGAAGGTCAGCTGTGACCTAGTTCTCATTGATTCCAACGTTTTTTGATTTTCTCTAATTTACTCTGGTTTGCGAAAACAGGTACATTTTTTGGATCAGAACCTGGGAAGATGCAGATCTGGATGGGGTCAAATGAACGAATCAAGTTGTCCCTACTCCTCCTTGGCACGGGGTCCTAAAGTCACAAACAAAAAGAGCACAGCAATGTACCGTGCTGACAATACAGTGGAACATTACCAGCACTCAGCCATATTGCCGAAAGTAAATATCAGTGAACAACTTCAGAAAATCTTCCCCCCCGCACACCCCATTACAGGGGGCTGCAGCCCGGACCCTCCCGACTTATAATCAACTCTGGGGGCGTGCAACACTGAGATGGGGAAAAACATGGGTGGAGGAGAAATCTATCACACAAAGTGCGAAAACAAAAAATGTCAAACTCTCTATTGGTCTGGGACTGGGATTTGAGACCAGGTTTCCTGAAGCACCACTTCCCTTCATGCCAGCAGTTCATCCCTCTGAGCCATGGCAGCTGCTTGGTGAACCACCCTCCCAGCAGAGCTCTTATCCTCTGCATCACTGGCTATTCAGCCAAGAGCGACAGTGTGCAAAACCACGCTTGCAACATTTCATCCTTTCACGGTTCTGTACCCTGTCACTATATCCCCTCATGCTGTGTGTTGTGGGGTTTTGACTATACCGTTCTGTGTACGGCATATTGACCTGGTACCCTCCCCCTTCACTAAGCTTCACAAAGCAGCCTTAAAAATGTGTCAGAGGTATTGCATTGGGATCTAGTGGTTAGATCACAGACTTGGGAACCAGCCAGACCAGGTCAGGTCAGGTCAGAATACCATTGCTCCCTCTACTCTCCACGAGGCATATAGCAAAGTAAGTAGGATGCTGGGATGTATCTGGAAGGGTAGTGATAACAAAAGGGGAAGATGTAACACTTCCCCTATATAGATCCTCGGTGAGGCTACGCCTGGAGTACTGTACCCAATTCTGGAGCCCTCACCTCCGGAAGGATAATGATAGCCAGGAGAGGCTGCAGTACATGAGGAGTTCCTCAAGGCATTGATCATGTACTCACTGGAGATAAGAATGGAGGGGAGATATGATAGAGACCTTAAAGTTCCTAAAAGGAATTAACAAGGTAAACTGGGCGGAACTATTTAGCTTGAATACTAGCTCGCAGTCACATGGACATGAGTGGGAAACTAACAGGAGGGAGGTTCAGGAGGGACATGAGGAAGCATTATTTTACAGAAAGGGTAGTGGAGCCATGGAACAGTCTTCCAACTGAAGTGGTGGCTGCTAAAACTGTTGGTGGTTTCAAGCATAATTAGGACTGAGTGAAGGCTATAGTGTGGACTCGGGGTAGCAGAAACTGGCAGGAGGTTGGGGGGGGAAGGATGAGGAGGGCTATAACCCTGGAGGGAAGTAAGTCCTAGGGCTATATAGGGAATTCAGTCAGACTGGATGTATCATTGGTCTTGTTCTGCCATTATTGCCTATGTTTCTGCTTATCCCTAGCCAACCTCTACTTACCTTCAGGTCATCAGTCACAGTGTATCTCTCTCACTTCCAAATACTGGTTTGGTTCCCTTCCCTTAAACCTCTCCTCACTCCTATCTCCAGTCCGTCCTGCTCCATGTTCCCTCCACTGCAGGGACCATTGAACCTTCTCCACATCCCCATTCTTTCTCTGGGCACTCTGCCTTCTCATATCGACTTCCTACACTCTGGAACCTGCTCTCCTCTTCCTTCCACCATGCCACCTCCCCAGGCTATCTCAGATGTCAGCTCAAACTCCACTCCCCACCTGTGCCTCTTTCCCACAGATGGCAACTCCCTGGTAGCACAGGTGGTACAAGGTGAGGGCACCCCACCTGCTTTTCTGGTCTCTAATGTACTCCAATACTTGTCATAACGTGACCTGATGCAGCACTTTGCACCAGTGTAGCTGTGCCTTACTGCACTGTAACTGCACTTTACTTTGTACTAGTCTTGTATTAAGTTCTGTCACTCTGCAGCATTTGTTATTGTAATGTGTATACACTTTAGTCTGCATCAAGATACATGATTGTGTTATGCTCTATTCCTGCTGTACCCCTTCCCCCAGGTCACACCTGGAAACAAGCCTTGCCTCAGTGTGCCTCTCCTGGTTACCAATTTATAAATAAATAAACATTTTCAGAGTCTGCTTTTTTCCAGGGCTATGTGCAGTCCTCTGTAACTGTACTTAGCCCAGGGAGGACAGTGGGACCAGCAAATAAAAACTCAGAGCTTATATAAACTCTAATATGCACTGCAGGCTAGTGAATCTCCCACAGCTGCCTACTGCTCTGAGTTCAGCTGCAGGGGATTCTGGGATTTGTAGTAACAGAAGATGTCAGCCTAGAACAAAGCAAAATTAGTCTGATACAGTCTACTCTACTACATTAGACAGGGATCTATGATAGTCAACCGACAGTTTCGTTGTTGACCGACATTACAGTGACTCCTTTTTGTCAACCGCATTTGCAGTCAGCATAAAGTCACTTGGTTCATGTTTTCTTCCAGGCTTTGCACTTCAAACCCCATGAGGGCTCTGCCGCTGCACCCTCTGCTACTTAATTAATCAACTCCAAGTCAGAGTTCCATAGGGGAAGGGTGCAATACCCCCAGAAAGTAGTGCCGGGGTCCTGCGCTGTCACTACTTTGACCTGGCACTGTTGTCGCTGTAGTGTTGGGTGTGGTAAAGTTGTTTCCATAGTGACTATAAACCATTAAGCAGTAAGTAAGCCAAAATGTTTTTGCACACCCAGTGCACATTGGGACCAGCCCCACACTTGATTTTGGGGCCCTTGATGGTGACTGTTCCACTTTAAAAAAGGACCTTAGCTCCACTGATGCCAAAGGCTCTTAATGTTTCTTATGGTTGAGTAGAGGCTCCATTCAGGACACTGGGAATCCTTGAGTATATGGTCAAAAAAAAGAGAGTCAGCTACCAATACAAATGTCATTTTTGTTATTCTATTTGTAATGTTGCCATCTTGTTCTTCAGAAAATGAATTGTTTGCCTTGTATAAATGTAATAAAAAGAAATTGCAAAAAAAAGCCTGGGTTGCTGGCAAGCTTGTTTCTTGACACAGGAAAGGGCTTCTTGTGTGTTTGAAAGTCTTGTGGCTCCATATTTCTGTGCTTCCTGTAAGTACACCCCTTCAGTGTGTGCAGAGAGTGACAGAGGGAGATTGCCCAGTTTTCATGTTTCCTTTTGTTCATGCACACAAAGCAAGCATCCTGGAATAACTTCCAGCAGAGAAGGGCTGGGGAGGTTTATGCTGTATGTAGCCAATGCAGTTGAGCCTCCAGGAGGTGTGTGCATGTGCACACCTAATCCTGTCTCAACTGCTGCTGCTGGTTTGCTAGCTGATGGGTGGAAACTTGTCACATATGAAAGGATGCAGTTGCACCTATCACAGTGTGGTTGCATCCTTTAACTGTTTCCTGCCATCTGCCAGAGTTCAGCGTCATCCTCCCCAGTTTCTCAGTAACACCAATGGCCACTGGGAACCCCACTCCCACCTAATGCCAGCTTTCAAATTCCTCCCCCCAGACACACACACACACACACACACACACAGTCCAGATAGTGGGATGCCTACCCCAGTGCAGGCTGATCCACCCAAAAAAGAATGGGACACCAGGGTGCCCATCCCTGGTGCTACCAAACAACAAACCAACACTGGTGTGCCCAATCCCATGCAAGTACCTGAAATAAAGGAAACTGTCCCTTGTCATTTTGTAAACATGCAAAAAAGAAAATACTTTTTTGGCCCTCAATCATCCAGCAATCCCACCCCATCCTGATCCCCTCTCAGCAACACCCCCCCCACTCCCCTAACTTACCTATTTGCTGAACTCCAGTGATGACTGGCATGTCCTGCTGCTTCCAAAGCCGATCGGGAACTGATTGAAACAATGAAATGCATTTTGAACTTCTATTCTTTATGATTTGGGCAGATTTTGGCCCCAGATTTTCAACATAACCATCTTTTTACTCCATTTCAGGAACATGGCATGTGTCATTGTTAAAATCCCCTTTGAAACATATTTTTGCAGTCACTCCATGAAATCTCCTTTCAGATGTGGTTTAACTACTTCCGCCTGTCTTGAGCATAAGGTGGGGTAATAAAAAGACTATGCTAAATATCTGGAGAAAAAAATGTCAAAAACAATGACGTTATGAAGAAACGCTGAATTTTTCCAATGTTTACTTGTAACTTTATTGGTTTGCATATTTTGGCCCCAAATGTTCAACGCAGGTGTTACCCTACCTTCTGAACATGACCAATGTCATTTTTTCAAATCTCCTCCGAAAGGTATTTTTACAGTCACCTTGCAAAATCACCTTTCAATGTAATTTAAACATTTTCACCTGTCTTGATCATAACATGGGATCACAAAAAGACTATGTTGAGAAGTTTGGGTCAAAATGTCAAAAAAAGGAGTTATAAACATACATGAAATTATGAAGATATTCTTTATTCTGTTAACCATTTTTTCAGTTCAAGGGCCTCCATATTCAAACAGTTAGCATGACACTAACCAGGTTACTACTGCACTAACTGTGAAAAGCACCAGCTGATGGGGCAAGGGCCATATTTAATGCCCCTTGGTGCACTGTACTAACTTGACAATGTGACTACACAGAATATATCAGCGTGCCTATGCAAACAATAGATCCCCCATGCATACTGGACACAACAATATAGTCAGCGGTTTCAACAGGGCTAAACAACCTCCACTGCATTGCCACAGCCTTGCCAATATGCTTGTAGCTGCCTTGTTTATTCCTGTTGGTCTAGTGGTCCCCTCCATGCCCTGCTCCCCTATCTTGTAGCTGTCTTGTATATTCCTGGTGGTCTAGTGGGTCCCCTGTGACATGTTCCCCTATCCTGTAGCTGTCTTGCATATTCCTGGTGGTCTAGTGGTTCCTCCATTCCCTGCTCCCCTGTTCTCTAGCTGTCTTGAATATTCCTGGTAGTCTAGTGGTTCCCTGTGCCCTTCTCTGCTATCCTATAGCTGTCTTGCATATTCCTGGTCTTGTGGTTCCCCCATGCCCTACTCCCCTATCCTGTAACTGTCCTGAATATTCCTGTTGGTCTAGTGGTTCACCATGCCCTATTCCCCTATCCTGTAGCTGTCTTGAACATTCCTGGTGGTCTAGTGGTTCCCCCATGCCCTGCTTCCCTATACTGTAGCTGTCTTGAATATTCCTGGTGGTCTAGTGGTTTTCCCGTGCCCTGCCCCCCTATCCTGTAGCTGTCTTGCATATTTCTGGTGGTCTAGTGGTTCCCCTGTGCTCTTCTCCTCTATCCTGTATCTGTCTTGCATATTCCTAGTGGTCTAGTGGTTTGCCTGTGTCCTGCTCCCCTATCCTGTAGCTGTCTTGAATATTCCTGCTGGTCCAGTGGTTCCCTGTGCCCTACTCCCCTATCCTGTATCTGTCTTGCATATTCCTGTGCCCTGCTCCCCTATCCTGTAACTGTCTTGAATATTCCTGTTGGTCTAGTGGTTCCCCATGCCCTACTCCCCTATCCTGTAGCTGTCTTGAATATTGAATAAACAACAGACCAGAGTCCACACTAGAACAGTGGTGCATCAGACTATGATAAGAATACACTTTGTAAAAAAGTTGAGCATTCACAAACCCCTAAAAATGCAGGGGCACAGGTCTCAATAAAACCCCCACAAACTTCATTTTAAGGCATAATTATTAGCAAATGCTGCCTGGCGTGTTTTGGATGAAAACATTTAAAGGTCTTTGATAAATTATGCGGTTTCAGGCAGCTTATGCTAATAATTATGCCTTAAAATAAAGTTTGTGGGGTTTTTTTTAGATCTGTGCCCTTGTATTTTTAGAGGTTTGTGAGTGCTCCCCTTTTTGTGTTGCTTGCATGCATGTGCAAGAAACACATTGCTTTCGGCAGTTAGGGAGAATGCCTAAATGCATCAGGAAATTCGGGCCACGTCACCACATCACCACACAGTCAGCTTTTATGGTGCATTACAAGCTACCAAAACAGCTGATTGGTGTCCCCATGGTGACTGCTTTTCCGTCAGCCTCTCACAGTCCCCAGGAAGCCAACAGAAAGCTGCCGCCCGCTGCTCAGTGTGCCTTCCTGGTGAAACATTTCAATAAAAAAAAAACTAATGGGGTGCCCAATCCCCCTGTCAGCATGACCCCCTCCTGTTAACTAGAATCTGCAGCTTATCCAATAGGTAGGGAAATGGGCAGACTGGGTGGGCCAAACGGTCCTTATCTGCCATCAAAGTCTATGTTTCCATGTTTCTATTTGCCGATGGGGTAGCCCAACCCCCGTCGGCATAATGCACCTCCCCCCATTTGTTGTTTACCAAGGGGTGCCCAATCCTCCCTCGGCTCATCGTTTCCCCAGCACACTGTATGGCCGATGGGGTGCCAATCCCATCAGCTCCATTGCCCCCAAAACAAACTTCCATCTGCCACGCTGGGAGCCCACCCCAGCATGGCAAAAGTCTCTTTGGCCAATAGAGGTGCCCAATCTCCTGTTGGCTCCACTACCCCCCCCAAACAAACTGCCTGGTGCCATGCTGGGAGCCCACCCCAGCATGGCAAAAGTCCCCTGTCGTCTGTGTAAGAAGAAAAAAAACCTAGAAGATAAAAATGGTCCCTCGTTGATTCTCTTGCCCCCTCCCCAACCCATGCTCACCCTTTGAGTACCCCACTTCCCTACACCCCCAACTCACCCCACACTTACCTCCGGAGCCCAGCACGATGATCTTGAGTAGACCGGGAACACATCTGCGCTCTTCAAAGCTGACCGTGAACTGAAGAAATGCCGGTAAGCTGTATAATGGCATAAATGTTTTTTTTTTTTTCAACTTTGTTGCATATCACGGCCATTTTTGGGAATTGTTTCACCAAATTTTCAACATGGGGTTCTTGGGACCCCACCTCATGAACTCTGTCACTGTCATGTTGTTATTTGGTCCCAAAAGCCACTGTGCATAACCACCTTTTGGGACCAGTTAATGAAATGAAAGTGTCACAGTTGATGAGGTAGGCCCCCAAAAACCCTATGTTGAAAATTTGGTGAAACAATTCCTTAAAATGACTGTTTATGACTGTCGCTTGCAGTTCCTACTGCACTCATAACTTCGAGCATTTTTAATATTTTCACTCCAGATTTTCAACAGTGCCATTTTACCACACCTTCTTATGAGCAGTATAGCTGTCATTTTTCACATCTTGCCCAACATGTGTTTTTGCATATGTAGCGCACAATGGCACAGTCGGTGTGTGACATCAGTGTTCAGGACAGATTAAGAAAATTTAAGTGACACTATACATGAGGTAGGCCACCAAAAACCCTATGTTGAAAATTTGGTGAACAAATTCCCAGAAATTGCTGTTTTGCGAGTGTGTGTTGCGCAGTTCCTATGCACGCTCATAAATTTGAGCACTTTTAATATTTTCACTCCAGATTTTCAACATTGCCATTTTACTACACCTCCTTATGAACAGTACAGCTGTCATTTTTCATATCTTGCCTGAAATGTGTTTTCGCACATGTAGCGCACAGTGGCGCAGTTGATGTGCGAAATCAATGTTCGGGACAGATTAAGAAAATCTCAGTGACACTGTTCATGAGCAGAGGTCTTAAGCTGGCTATGTTGAAAATTTGGTGGCAAACATCCATAAAATGACTGTGTTATGAGCGTGCATTGTGCAAATTCCATGCACCCTCGTAAGTTCACGAATTCGTAATATTTTCAGTCCAGATTTTCAACATTGGCATTTTTCCACACCTCCTTATGAACAGTATAGCTGTCATTTTTCACACCCTGGCCAAGATGTGTTTCACACTTCCGGTGCAGAATAGCGTGGTCGCTGTGGGATATTAGTGTTTGGGACACATTAAGAAAATCACAGTTACAGTGTTCATGAGCGGAGGTCCTAAAATGCCTATGGTGAAAATCTGCTGTAAAATATCCCCAAACTAATTACATTATGGGTGTGCGTTGTGCAGTTTCTATACACACTTGTGACTTCACCAGTTTTTTTATATTTTCACTCCAGGTTTTCAACATTGCCATTTTTTTACACCTTTTCATGAACAGTACAGGTGTCATTTTTCACATCCTGTTCAAAATAAGTTTTTGCACCTATGGTGCCAATTGGCACAGTCGCTGTGCAAAATCACCTTTCGGCTAACAAACTGATAGTGTCACTGTTCATGGGGTGGGGTCACAAAAAGCCCATGTTGAAAACTTGGAGTAAAAATACCAACAAATGCCCTGGGTGTTAGGGTTTTCGACCATAACGCCCTACCCTGTAGGGACTGACAGGCATCAGGGGTGTGATTTGGGATTGTCAACAGTAATGCTTGTGCCATTCCACCCCCAACCTGCAGCCAGTGGCAGGCATCGAGGTGTGCCTTGGACCCTTTGGCCCCAGAGCTAACCCCATTCTCCTATACTGCACCCATTTCAGCGTATTTCCTTATGGAATGAGGTGAGTGTAAAGTCCGAACACTCAAAGCACACCTCAACACTTGCCAGTGTCTGCAGGAGTGAGGGTGAGGTGAAAATCGTGAGCTTATTGGCTTAATTTTTTACTCCAAAGGCACACCCCAATGCCTGTTCATCTATGCAGGTAGGGGTGGAGTTGGCGTGGGCGTCAGTTCAATACTTCTCTGCCATTTCTATACTGCATCCGTCTAACTCCTGCACTTCCACTGCATCAAGTAACACTTGGCATTGACAAATGCTTGTTTCAAACTGTCTTGAATATTCCTGGTGGTCTAGTGGTACCCCACCTCCTGATCACCCATCCTGTAGCTGTCTAGAATATTCCTGGTGGTCTAGTGTTCCCCCTTCTGTAATGGCATCTGACCAGTCCCCTCAGGACCCTCCTCCCCGAACCCCCTTGCCTCGGTCACCTAAGCCGAACTATGGCAATAGTGATGGCAACTGGCACAGCTCTCAGCTCACCACTTTGGCTGGCCACCATCTGACTGTCAGTGAGCAGTCATGAGTATTGTAGAAACAGTTATTTCTACAGAACTCATCTTCACTCACTGACAGTCAAATGGCTTTCTACAGTCCTCATGACTGCTCACTGACAGTCATATAAGGGCCAGTCGAGGTGGGGAGCAGATGGCTGTGCCAGTCCCATCAATATTACCATAGTTCAGTGTAGGTGACTGGGGTGAGGGGTAGGTGTGCGGAGAAGGGTTCTGAGTGGGTGAGTCAGGAGGGGGTCAGATGCCCTTACGGGGGGGGAAGAGAAGAGTAGATCACCAGGAATATTCAAGACAGCTACAAGATGTGCACTCAGAGGGCGGAGGCACACACACATGTTAATGAACGCATAATGGGCATGCAATTTTTTTTTTTTTAGTTGTTTAACCAGGAGTAGCACACTAAGCTGAAAGCTTTTTTACAGGAGTGACCTGGGAGCACAGGGAAGTTAAGTGACTTGCTCAGGGTCACACAGTATGCAAGTGGAAGCTGTGAGATTCAAACCCAGGTCTGGTCTGCTGGATGTCACCAGATTTGCAGCTTAGAGCCTTAAACCACTGCGCTATACTGCTTCAAATTGCCCAGAGCGCCTTGCTTGCCCAAAGGGCTCATTAGCATATTAGGGCTGAATATGACCCGCAGGAGCCCTGGTACTATCCTGTTTGGGCAGCACTATCTCCATTGGGCTCCTATGGCCCATATTCTGTCTCGCGCAGGTTTGGCGGGTTTGGCGAGTGAAGGCAGGAAAAGGAATATAGCCTCCTTACCACTAGGATGATTGAACACAGGTGATTGATGTACTTACTGTATTACTGAATTCAACAGGTGTCTCCAAGTTAAAAGTGCTGTTTTCACTTAGAAATTCTCCTTCAGCTGACCCAATGAAATATTCTTATCTACTGTGTGCTCTTATTGAGTGGATCATTATTTTGCCATCATGATTAATTGGAGCCCTATCCCTTACAGGAAGTAGGAAGAGGGATTGTAGTTTCCTTGTATTTATAACAGGAACTACAATTCGTGTGTTGCAACATTGTTTTATTGTGTGCACTAACTAGAAACTCAGTAACACAGCCCTTACACGCACTACAGCAAAACAGTAAACTGTTTTGTATCTCACAGCTGTTTCCATTCTTATTAAAACACTTTCTGTACTTCAATTTGCTAAAACTAAAGATGGCTGTGTCAGTAAATACACTTACAACCATTATTACACTAGATAGGGAGGTTGGAATAAAATGTGATACCTGTAATATGTATCTTCTAATAGATGCTAATAAGAAAACTGCCCAGAAATTTAAGTGTGCTAAATGCTTGATTAATATAGAACTACAACATGGAATAGAAGCCCTTTCTGCTAGATTATTACATTTGGAAAATAGCCAAGTGACATGTTCAAACATTTTGAAATCATCCAAGACATTATACCATTTCAAACAGGTTTACCTATAAGCAACCCTTGTAATGAACCCACAATACTTGGGTCAAATAAAAATGCTGTACACCTACTTAACAAAAAATGACTTACGGATGAGGATGAAACACCAGAAATGGATCAGGACTGGACTATAGTGACATCCAGAGTCTCAAAAAAGGGAAGGAAGGAAGACTGACAGGTTTATTATTCCTACATCAAATAGTTTTAGCACATTTTCTGTGGAGGAAAATGACAGCCGCTCCAGTTCGAGATCATATGTTAGTAAACCCTACCATTACTCAGCCAAATTACATCAATACAGAACATGAAACATGTTTGATTAATTTAAATGTGGAATCACACAGTGAAAATGTGGTCCAGAGTAACTCATTGAATTCATATGAGGATAACCCAGAAATGGAAATAACTGAAAATCAAAATCAAAACAATAACACTGTAAAAATCAGTGTCTTTATTCTGGGTGATTCAATTATTAAACATCTAGACAGAGCAATCTGTAACCCAGACAAAGAATTTAGAACTTGCTCTAGCTTTCGAGGGGCAAAAGTCACAGAAATAACCAGTATGGTAAAAGACATCCTACATAATGCTGAAGAAAACCCTTTAGTAATTATTCATGCAGGCACAAACAATATCAGTAATAGGAGTCTAATCGACATTAAACAGGATTTTGTACCTTTATCCAATATAGTGATAGAACTTGGTTGTACCCCTTGCTTCTCCGAAATATTACCAGTCCCCAGAACAACACAAACCAAAAACACAAAATATTAAGCAAATAAATGAATGGTTGAGAAAATGGTGTTTCAAACAAAATATAACATGTCTGACCCATTGGGAGAACTTTGTCGCTAGAGATGCATTTTTCAGTTGTGATGGTCTTCATTTGAGCAGAACAGGTAGCACCCCACTAGGCAAATCCTTCTTAAATTACATAAACAGTTATTTAAACTAAATATTAAGGGGGAGAAGGAGAAAGTTCTCTAGTTCTCTAAACAAAGGGGAAACAAAAATATTACATCCAACATGCAAAATACTGATGTTAAATGCCAGAAGCCTAAACAAGAGCAAACAGGCAGAATTAGAAGCAAAAGCTCATATACATAATTTTGGAATTATAGCCATAACTGAAACATGGGGGGACAATAGCACAATTTGGCTACAGAATATTCCAAATTGCAAACTGTATTACAAAAACAGAGCAAAAAAAAAAAGGGGTGTGGGGTCTGTCTGCATATTCGAAATAACAAGGACTCGTATCAAATAAACCAGAACAACAATACCAAAAGCATATGGGTAAACATTAAATTTAAAGGACATCATAACATAATTATTGGAAATTGTTACAGACCCCATCATCTACGTTGGATTACAACAACTCCTTATGCCCGCCTGAAAGCCCTCTTATTCGACCAGGCCTTTTTGAATTAAGCTGTCCATTTAGAGTTGCAATTACAGGTACTGGTAATTTGATGGTTAGTTTTTACTTATGGGGAATGTTCTTATATGGGTTAATTATTTTTATGTTTAAACAATTTTCTCTCACGTTTTTATTGATCTTTTTTTAAATGTGTCATTTGATTTGTATGGTGCCCAGAGCCTCCGGGATTGGGCGTTTTTTTAAATAAACTTTGCCTTGCCTTGCCTATTTGAATAAATTTCAAACATGTCTGAAATAGGAAATATAATTATATTAGGTGACTTCAATCTATCAAGAATAGACTGGAGTCTATCAAAAGGAAATGGTGACCTAGAGAAAGGCTTTATTTCTGTATTGACAAATAACAGATTAGAACAACTGGTACAACACCCAATTCTTGGTAACAACATTCTAGACCTAGTCATCATGAACAATAATAACAAAATATCCAGCATAACAATTTTAGAACCACTAGGAAACAGTAACCATAACTCCATCCTAATCACGATACCCATTAAAACCATAAAAGGTAGAACATCTACTAAACTATTAAATTATAATAAGGTCAATTATAGTGAAATCATCCATAAATTAAATAACATAAATTAGATTACTATTCTGCATCATCTATCTGTAGAAGATGCATGGTCCTATTAAAAATAATAATAATAATAATAATAAACTTTATTTCTCTGCGCCTTTCTTAGAATCAAGGCGCATTACAATAAAATACAAGATAAAAACATAATAAAACATATTAAAAACTAAATTAAATACAGAGCATTAATCGGCATCCAAATTATCTCCAAATGCCTTACTCCATAAAAAAGATTTTAAGCCCTTTTTATACCATACTGGGACTGAAGAAAGCATATGTACCATCAAGAAATAAATATAATAAAAATGGCAAAATTACACTGTGGTATTCTAGGATAATACACAAAAATATCAAAATAAAGGAATGGCTCTACAAAAAATTTAAGTCAAACTCAACTGCATCTAATATCAAACTATATAAAAACTCAGTTAGCACATTAAAAAATTATCAAAACAGCAAAACGCAAGTTAGAATTTAAATTGGCTCATACAAAAAGTAATAAACCACTTTATTCATATATAAGAGGGAAAAAGCATAAATTAAAACAGTGGGATCCATAAATGAAAATGGATCATTAATCAAAAATGATCAAGATATAGCAAATAAATTTAATGATTCCTTTTGCTCAGTTTTTATAACAGAAAACACAGTTGCAAATTCTAATACACCCACTAAAATATACCCAAATAACACTAAAACAAATCGTATTATAAAGCAAGCTGATGCATTATCAGCTTTGCAAACTATAAATAAAAATTAAAACTCTAGCTCCGGACCAGATCACATTCATCCTCACTTTCTCAGTAACACGGCTGCTGCCATCTCCTTACCCCTAACTATCCTATTTAATAAATCATTAGTAAGCAAACAAATTCCGTTAGATTGGCATAAAGTGATTGTGGTTCCCATATTCAAAAAAGGTAACAGATCTGAAGTTGAGAATTAGCATCCTATTAGCTTGACATCAGTAGTTTGCAAAATAATGGAGGAAGTTATTAAATGATTTTTGAAAAGAGAAATTGTACACCTTGGCATAACTGATGTAACCCAACATGGATTCAGAAGGAGTCTATCATGTACTACTAATTTAATATCTTTTTATAAACATCTTAGTAAGGAAATTGATAAAGGTACACCAATGGATGTAACAGTACTTGATTACAGCAAGACATTTGACCTTGTATCACATAAACACCTAATTAATAAACTAAAAAAGTTTGGATTCACACAAGGATTGATAGATTAGGTATGGGTATGGTTGTCTGATAGCACGTAACAGGTTAAAATAAATGGGTTCCTATCCAGTACTGGGAGAGTGACCAGTGGAGTACCGTAGGACTTTGTACTTGGCCCTCTATTGTTTAATATATATATATATATATATATATATATGTATATATCTGATACGGAAATAAGTTAAAATAATTTTTTGTCAAAATTCGCTGATGACACAAAATTGGGAGGTAAGGTGGACAATTTAGAAAGTATAAACACACTAACAGATGATCTGTTTAAGATTGAAAACTGGGCAAAAGAAAATAATATGCTATTTAGTGTAAATAAATGTAAGATAATACACTATGGAACAAAAAAATCTGTGTACGAATTACTTCCTAAATAATGTAAAGATTGCAAAATTTACATGTGAAAGAGATCTTGGCATCATCATAAATAACAACCTTAATTCAAGAGATCATTGCCTCAAAATTACCAAACAAACAAATGGACTACTTAATAGGGTCAAGCGGACATTTGTCTCTAGGGGTAAACAGTGTCTACTACCCATCTTCAGATCCTATATTAGGCCAATCCTAAATTATAGGTCACCTTTTTGGAGCCCATACTTAAGGGGAGACATAGCCATGTTAGAGGGTGTTCAGAGAAGAGCCACCAAAATGGAGACAAAAATATCAAAATTAGATTATCCAAGTAGCTTAAAAGAAACAGGTCTATTTCCACTCCGTATGAGAAGAAATAGAGGGCATTTACTTTCATTACACAAAATACTGAATGATAATGACATGATGAAACATTGTGATATCAAACTGACAGACAGACGTATAGTTGGGAGAATGCATAACAAAATATTAGATATAATGTGGGCAAATACAGCCAAACGAGATCATTTTTATTCAATTAGAGTGGCCAAACTTTGGAACACACTCACAAGAAATTTAACAGAAATAGAAAATTTTAACTCATTTAAAAAAGAATTGGATCAGTGGCTTATACCTGTTAACAAACTGGGATAATAGCCTGCATAGACAGGGGTCAATCTGGATGGGCCCTTGACCTCCTTTTGTCCACACAAACCAAAGTAACCAACGTAACCAAAGTAACAACAGCACATAGTCACCATTCACTATGCTAACAGGGCCCCATATTCTGGCACTTAGCTGCACTCCTGTTGGAGCATGCTAATTGACTGAATATCACTCCTGAGCCAGATGCATAATAATTGCCATAATGTGCTCCTGTCAGCACAGCACATGCAGCCTGCTCTTAATGTGGGGGGGCCTATACATTTTTTTTTCATTTCTTCTTTGATAATTGAGTAAGGGCCACTAGGCACAAGTACCTATTTTCAGGGGCGACCCGGGAGTACTAGGCAGGTTAACTAACTTGCTCAGAGTCAAACAGTATGCAAGTGGAAGTCACAGGACTCAAACCCAGGTCTGCTAGATGTACCAAGCTCATTCGTACCTGGTTACCCCTTAGCCAGGTGGAACCCACAATCTACAAGACAATGGCTACTATTATTTATTTATTTATGTATTTCAAAATGTTCACCAGGAAAGCCACACTGAGCTGCTAACAACTAATTTCCAGATGCATCCTGGGGATGAGAGGAAGTGTAAATACATCAAGAGGTGGAAAAACAGAATAGTATTAACAACATTACAACTACTGAAGTTATATACAGTAACACAGTATATCAGAGGAGCATAATCAAAAATATTAAAGGGAAATCAGTACAACAGGAAACATGTAGCAGATAAAACTGAGTTTTGATAGGCAAAAACTGATCATGCAGGTATAGCCTGGGGATGAGAGGAGCAAATGGCAAGGGCAATGCTAGTGGGAGAGAAGGAAGCCAAGAGTTAAAAGGTCACAGTCAGTAGCAGGTGGGGATAGAAAGGTTACGATGAAGAGACTTATGGGAGAAAGCAGAAGAGGCAAAGAGGATTGATAGGGGAAAGGAGAACCAGTGTTTAGGAGAGCAGGTTAAGAATGTTTAGGCTACTGATGGTAAGAAAGTTCTGTGAAGTCTCAAGATACTATTATTCTAACTTGTAACAGCATGCAAGAAAACATGTTCGGCCTTGACCATCTTGTGTTATATAAATTATCAAATGCCTCCTCACCCGTTTGTGAATGTTGGATATTACTGTTTTGGTTACATCAATAATTGCCAGGTTTGCCTGAAGAGCTTTAAAGGGACACTGTTAACCCTTTTTGCATCATATGATTTCTAGTTGAAAACATAGAAACACAGAAACATAGAATTTGACAGCAGATAAGGACCGCTTAGCCCACCCAGTCTGCCCATTTCCCTACCTAATGGATAAGCTGCAGATCCTAGTTAACCAGCAGCCTACTTCTTTCTGTCCCCACCCCCTAGAATTGCCTTATGACTGTCCCATGCATGCTTGAATTCCACCACTGTTTTTGACTCCACAACCTCCTCCGGAAGGCCGTTCCATGCATCCACAACCCTCTCTGTGAAAAAATACTTCCTTTAATTACCTCTGAGCCAACCCCCCTCTATCTTCAAATTGTGTCCCCCTTGTTCTTGCACACCTCTTGTTTTGAAAGATGCTACCCTCTTGGACTTTGTTGATTCCCTTGAGGTACTTGAAAGTTTCCATCATGTCCCCCCTTTCCCTCCTTTCCTCGAGGCTATACATATTAAGCTCCTTAAGTCTCTCTTCATATGTCTTCCAGTGCAGACCCTGCACCATTTTAGTTGCCCTCCTCTGGACAGCTTCCATCCTGTCTATGTCTTTGCGGAGATTGGGTCTCCAGAACTGCCATAATACTCCAGATGGGGTCTGACCAGCTGTCTGTACAGAGGATAATAACTTTCTGTTTTCTACTGGTGATGCCTCTCCATGCATCCCAGTATCCCCCAACCCTCCTTGCTGCCCTCTCATTGCTTGCCCACCTTTAGGTCATCTGATATGACTACCCCCAGGTCCCTTTCCATTTTTGTTGTTGTTAGTATCTCACCCCCCATTGTGTACTCTTCCCCTGGGTTTTTGTTTCCTAGGTGCATTACCTTGCACTTCTTAACATTGAATCTAAGCTGCCATACATTTGACCATTCCTCTAACCTTGCCAAGTCCCTTCTCATCCTTTCCACCCCACCTTGTGCATCAACTCTGTTGCAGATCTTTGTGTCATCTGCAAAGAGACATACTTTTCCTTCCAGTCCTCTGCAATGTTGCTTATAAAGACATTGAAGAGGACTGGTCCTAATACTGAACCTTATGCACCCTACTAGTAACCCCTCCTTTCAGAGTGGACTCCATTTACTATTACTCTCTGTGTCCTATTCTCCAGCCAATTCTTTATCCAGGCTGTCATCTTGGGACCCACTCCCAGGCTGGCTAACTTGTATATTAATCTTTTGTGTGGGACTGTGTCAAATGCCTTGCTAAAGTCTAGGTAGGCCATGTCCACAGGCCCTCCCTGATCTACTACTTCGGTCACCCAGTCAAAGAAATCTATCAGATTCATCTGGCATGACCTTCCCGCTATGAATCCATGCTGCCTTGGGTCCTGTGCCCCTCTGGCCTCTAGATAATCGACAATTTTTACCTTCAGAAGTGATTCCATCATTTTCCCTACCACTGAGGCTAAACTAATGGGTCTGTAGTTTCCTGCTTCTGCCTTGCTCCCACTTTTGTGAAGGGGAATCACATCTGCCCTCCTCCAGTCCTCGGGTACCACCCCATCCTCCCACGATTTGTTAAAGAGGTAGTCAGTGGTGTCACTAGTTCTACCCTTAGTTCTTTTAGAATTCTGGGATGAATCCCATCAGGCCCCATTGCTTTGTCCACCTTCAGTTTTAAGAGTTCTTTCAGAACCTTTTCTTCTGTAAATGGGCTGGTATCAACTTCTGTATCAAGAGTGTTTCTACTGTTTGTTTTAGGTACCTCCCCCTCTTCCTTTGTAAATACTGAGCAAAAATATTTGTTTAGTATCTCTGCCTTTTCACAGTCACCCTCTGCCCACCCTCCCTCGACTTTATTAAGCCTCACTATCCCTCCCTTGGTCTTCCTTTGCTCCCTGATGTACCTATAAAAGGTTTTATCCCCCTTCTTAACCGAGTTGGCTATCTTTTCCTCGGTTTGGGCCTTTGCTGTTCTGACTACCTTCCCAGCTTCCTTTTGCTTTAACTGATACAGTTCTTTGTCCTGCTCCTTCTGTGATTCCTTGTACTTCCTGAATGCTTTCTTTTTCTCTTGAACCTTCACTGCCACTTCCTTTGAGAATCATAGTGGTTTCTTACATCATTCGTTTGTTTGTTGCTTCACACAAGGCTTGTTACCTCTGTGATGGCAGTTTTATTATTCCCCATTGTTCTTCCACCCTCTTCCTGCCCATTTGCTAGTGCATTCCTTAGGCACTCACCCATTTGCAAAGTCAGCCCTCCTAAAGTCCAGTACTTTTGTCTTTGTATGACTTGACTCTATTGCTGTGTTTATTGTGAACCATACTGTTCGATGGTTGCTAGTTCCCAGATGGCTACCCACTTCTACATCTGTGATCCTCTCTTCATCTCCATTTGAGAGAATCAGGTCTAAGATTGCTCCCTCTCGAGTGGGCTCTAATACTAGTTGTCTAAGGCATGCCCCCTGTAGGGCATCTAGAATAACCCACTCTTGAAATGGCTGCTGCAACTGCACTCCAGTTAACATCTGGCATATTCAGATCACCCATCAGCAATATCTCCCTTTTCTGCCATTCTAAGTATACTTTCTATCATTTCCTTGTCCATTTCCTCCCCTGAGAAGAGTCTGATTCTAACCCTGTTGCGGATTGTGGTTCCATTGCGGTCTCCAAATTTACCCACAGTGCTTCTTCTCCTCCCTGTTTTCCCTTTTGTTCTGTTGCTTTGATTCCTTCCCTTATGTAAAGCTACTCCTCCTCCTCCTCTTTTACCCTCCCTGTCCCTCCTGTAGATAGTGTATCCTGGTATATTTACGTCCCAGTCATGGTTTTGTGTGTACCATGTTTCTGTGACTGCCATGATATCCAGATGTTCCTCCTCCATCAAGGCCACTAATTCAGGAAGCTTGTTACTCAGACTACGGGCATTGGTACTCATTGCTCTCCATTTTTTGATGGCTTTACCTTCTGTTGCAGCATCCCCCACTGACCTTTCTACTTCGGTCTTTTTCTCATTTAGTACCCTGTTTTGTAGGGAGAGGCTGGGATTTTCCTGCTGCTTATCAGTGCCTCCCCCCTTGACTAGTTTAAAAGCTTGCCAATGAGTGTAACCCCTAGATGGCGCTATCCCGGGGTACTACTACCCTGATTTGCCACTAACAGGTTGAGGGGCCTGGATCCAATGGCGGTGCCTCCACCCAGAGGTCAGGGTTTGCAATAGTTAAACTAACTTGGTCACAGCCCTCTGGGACACTGCAACCCCTTTCTTCCCACTAGTGGCCACAATATATCAGAATTACCTTCACAGTATACACTTACCCCCAGGTCTGGTTCCGGCACTGGGACCTCCTGTGAAATGAGATACAGTGCAACAATCACAGTACAGTACTTTAACATAGACAAATACCTCAGGCAGTATAACTTTGCTGAAACAAGCAGCTCTGATTTATTTAGGGGATATAACAAGGACAGGGAAATCAGGTTAATTAGCTTATCACTCTAATAATCTACCTATGGCTCTGTGCACAGGCCTATCCCTATCAGTTACTGTCCTGGGTACCCAAGCCCTAGTGGCTAGTCCAAACCGTGGCAGCTGGTAGGGCCCTTTCACACAGAGAAAAGGAGAATTAAACAGTCAGCAGTACAGTAATTCCATTTGGATTTAATGTGGCAATTCAACAGGGAGCGACCCTGAATTAGTACTCCGACCTCCAAATAAGATAGGGTCCTTCAATGTCAGCAGGGCTCACTTGAGGTACACAAACCTCTTCACACATCCATATAAAAGCACTATACCAGGCAGGCTGCATCTGTATCCGATCGCAATTACTGCACAATACCGGGAGAACACACAGCAGATTCAGTTCCTGACAGACCGAGTGCAATTTTCAGCAATTCCTCCAGTCTTCTACAGGGTGAGCCTGGTTTCTACTCTTCAGAGATCCTTTGATTCTTTTCACAGGACGGATTCAGTCCTAACAAGCTGTTACACAAGCTGCAGACCGGAACTCTGGGCCTTACACACGTTTTTTGACTAAAACTGCACACTGAAAAAGCACAGGGCTCCTTCCTTCTTCACTGCCAAAGCTCAACTGAAACTCCAACCCGACAAAACTGGCACTTCCTTTGAGTTCCTCCCAGTTCTTGACTGGATTGGCTGTCACTCACAATAGACTGCTGCTGTTGGTCCAAAAGGCACTGAAGTCTAAACTACATCTCCCAGAGTCACTGCCCATACAATCCTCTTGTGGCTGGCTCAGATTATGAGTCCAAGTTCTGATTCGTCCAAGGCACCATTTTAGAGCTAGCTTACCCCACACTGATTGGTCCAGTTCAGCAGTTCAAAACTAGAATGGGGAACTAGCAGACACAGTTCTGACTGCAAAGAAAGCAGGTTAGACAAACTGTAATTTCATTATTACTCTAAATAATTTCTGGCAAACAGTTACATCTTTCAGATAGGTTCCTTTGCACTCCTAGTGACTGCAAAATGAAGTGAATTGGCAGCAGCTTGAGTGGTACTCAATCAAAGAAACACACAGTCCCCCATACAACTAATTATGTCTGCAAGCAGACAGCTCTTAAAGAGACAGTACCAGAGGTTCTAAAACACTCACTGATAAATGGCTTAAATGCCAAACACCATTCAGGCTTGGAGCATTCAAGCAAGCTCCTGGAAGTCTTTGGGAACCCCCATTTGCGGGGTTACACCCTTCCTGGCCTGGGAAAGCTTGGCGTCCGCGTCAAGCAAGTACCCATAAGTTTAACTGCAACCATATACATTTGCATTAGGCTCGCACATGTAATCATCAGTCAATATATCATTTACCAAGAACACATTTCTGAAACATTGCAGTCGTCACTCTTTACACAGTATTACATACACATTGTACCATAACTCAAGTTATTACCTCTTGTACATGAAACCTGAAGAGGGGCCCTTCCTATCAGTTACCTTGGGGCTGGATGGGGCAAGGCACCATACTTAGAGGGCAACACAAGTAACTTGGAGTTAGCACTGATGCTCAGTTTGGGCAATGAGCTAGGGACACATACACTCCTTTATGGACAACATTGAGGCAAATCCACAGGCCTCCCAAGGGAATCATAACTGAGGTGCACCACAGGCTTTACAGCTCGACCAGTCTTTCTAGGGGAACTGTTACAGTCTCTGCACTCTGAGCCTCATTTTCAGCATTGTCCTCACTTGTCAGAGAGTCTCCATGGGGTAGAGAGGCTAGGCGGGCACTTTCAGCTCCAGGAGTTACAGTTTCTGAGTCCACAACATTTGGCTCGCATGGAGAGCTTTCGGACACTGGCAGTGGACTGTCAGGGCACTCAAAATACTCTTCTTGTTTGGGTGTATCACCAGTCTGCCCCAATCTATCATTTCCTCCCTGAAGCTCAAACAGTTCAACCATGCACAATGATTCCATTTCATCTGATCTGATGCTTTGCACTTCACTTTCTGGGAGCATTGGCTCAGGGATGAAGCTGGGGCTTAGACAGTCCAGAAGGCCCAGCTTCATCTCCAGTATTGACTAGGGGATTGCCCGAAACAATTGACTCAGTTCGTAAGAAGGATAGTATTCAAAGTCACTCTCACTTTCTTCCGATATGGACTGACAGTCATGCTCAACTGGGACTTGGGAGGGAACACTTTAACTTTGCTTCTGTAGGTGCAGACTTTCTTGATCTTTTCTTAGCAGCAGCTCTAGTCACTGGTCCAGAGGGGCATCTTCTAGGGGCTCAGACTCAATTAAGATTTGTCCAATGGGCAGTAAATGATTTCTATGCATTGTTTTTACATCTTTTGAATTATTCTCAGGCCTTACTTTGTACACTGGCAGATCATCTGTTTGCCCACTACAATGTGAGGAGATGGTGCCATCTGTCAGCAATCTTGTGCTTGCCATGCAGTCCCAGATTTCTTAGCAATACCGATCTCCCTCCTGGAGTTCCTGTGCTTTCACCTTTTATCATACCTTTCTTTGTTGGCCAGATTTCTTTTGGCAGCCATGGTTTGAGCCAGTTGGTACGCATGAGTTAGCTGGGCCTTTAACTTTGCACATACTGTAAATAGTTGTCAGCTTGAACCCCATCAGGAGACCCCAAAACACACATCTACTGGTAGTCGAGCTTCTCTTCCAAACATCAGGCGGTGAGGGAGAATCCAGTGGCATCACTTTTGGTGCAGTTATAAGCATGTACCAGGGTGCTAATTTGTTGGCTCCATCTAGGCTTGTCCTTTGGGTGCAGGTGCCTAGCATATCTAGCAAAGTGCGGTTGAAGCGTTCAGGCTGTGGGTCCCCTGGGGGTGGTAAGGAGTGGTTCTGGACTTTCGCACTCCCCACAGAGAAAGCATCTCTTTGATCAGGCGACTCTCAAAGTCTCTCCCTTGATCAGAATGGATTCTTTGTGGAGCCCATAGTGAACAAAAAGTTTTCTACAAGTACTTTGGCCACAGTGGATGCTTTCTGGTCTTTGGTGGGAAAGCTTGGGCATATCTCGTTGAAATGGTCAGTGACCACCAGCACATTACTGATATTTCTTTGATCTGACTCCAAACTCAGAAAATCAATACAGACCAGCTCCATGGGTGCACTGGTGGTGATGTTAACAAGGGGCAGCCCTCTGGGCAAAGCTTTCCTCTGTAAGCAGCGACTACAAGTTCGAATGTGTTGCTCCACATCAGCCCCATCTTAGCCAATAGAATCTGGATCTCACCAAGTCAAGTGTTCTGTCTATACCAAGGTGCCCCATGTGGTTGTGCAAGGACCTCAGTACTGAGTCTCGAAGGCAGTGGGCAGCACTAGTTGTTGTTTGTCTACTTGTCCCCTCTGTCTACTGTTTCTCTGTATAACAGTTTATTGATCAGTTTCAACTTAGGACCTTCTTTGTATAACAGTGCAGTTCTCAAATCAGTGGGCGTAATTTGGACACATCTTTTCCTGCATAGAGGCTTCTAAAGCTGCTTTGATCATGGGATCGCGAGATTGAGCCCGCTGAATACTGTCATTGTCCAGCTGAGGCAGTGCACCAATGTCTATTGCAGAAAAGTGGCAATAAGCAGCAGGTATGCAATTCTCAGAGGCTCCCAAGCAATCCACCATGCAGTCCACTGCGTCCGTGGACATTGTTCCTCCCTGTCAAACTTCCGGCAGAGTGCCGAATGTCAGGTTCTGCCAATCGGACCCAATCATTCTGGGGAACAGGCCTCCGGGAGAGAGCATCAGCATCTATGTGGTTCAGACCTGCCGGTATTCAAGAGCATAGTCATATGTAGATAATGCAGAAAGCCACCTATGGCCAGTGGCATCCAACTTAGCTGAGGTCTGCACATAGGTCAAAGGATTATTGTCAGTTTTACTAGTATTTTAGCCCCATACAAGTACTCATGGAATTGGTCAACAATAGCCCACTTCAAAGCTAGGAACTCTAACTTATGTACAGGATAGTTCTTTTCGGATGGGGTCAGGCTTCTACTGGCAAAGGCCACTGGTCTCAGGCCATTCTCGTGCTCTTGGTACAACACAGCCCCAACCCTTGCAAGCTAGCATCAGTGTGCAGGACGAAGGTTTTCTTGGATCGGCATAGGCCAGCACTGGAGCATGGGTAAGTTGATATATGATCTCATGAAAAGCAGTCTCACAATCAGGGTCAGCGGGCCCCAAATACTTCACTCGGATGAAAATACACTCTTTCAGTCTTGAGGGGCGCTGACTTTTGGTATTTTTGTGGGTTGGGGATACCCTTGAGTAAGGTTAAGTAAAGGCGGATCACTCTTGAATAGTCCTTGATGAAGCGCCGATAATAACCACAGAATCCCAGGAATCTTTGCAGTTCTTTTAGATTTTTGGGCTGTGGCCAGGTGGTCAAGGCCTCAACTTTACTTGGGTCAGTCTCTATTCCTCGGTGGATACTATGTGTCCCATACTTTACTGATGTTTGAAAGAATTGACACTTATCAATGGACAGTTTAAGGCAAAGTCCTCCAGTCGGTTCAATACCTTAAATAATCTGCTCTCATGTTCCTCCAGTGAGCTGCCAAACACAATAACATCATCTAGGTATACCAGGCACTCTAGTAAGTTCATGTCCCCACTGCGCTCCATCAATCGTTGAAAAGTGGCTGGGGCACCTGAAATCCTTGAGGCATCCTCATGAATTCATAAAAGCCGGACAGATAAAGGCCGTCTTCTCACGGTCCTCTGGGGCCATCGGGATCTGGTAGTACCCACTGCGGAGATCCAGCACAGAGAACCACTTGCTCCCGTTTAGGCAGTCCAAAGCATCCTGAATGCGGGGCATTGTGTACTGATCAGGGATAGTCCACGGTTTAAGGTGCGATAATCCACACACATCCTTACTGTTCCATTCTTTTCCTCACTACCACAATGGGGAAGCATAAGGCTTCTGGATTCTTGTATTACCAGCAGCTAACATCTCTTGCAGATGCCGTCTCACATCATCTATGTCAGCAGGTGCCAGGCGTCGAGACCTCTCACGAAATGGTCTTTCGATCATGCAGCGGATATTGTGCTCAGCTCCTTGCACGCATCCTACATCCCATTCCTTTAAAGAAAACACCTGGTCTCTCTGGGCAAGCTTCTCACTGATCCTCACTTTCCATTCAGCTGGCAGCGGGAGTCGCGAAATCAAACAAGTCAGGCGTTACTCTGTCATTCTTCCTTGAACTCTTGCTGCTGGGTAGCACTGCAGTGTCTGCACAATGCACATTAGCCAGGATGCAACCTCTGTTTACTCGAATGTCTCTTTCAGACACATTATGAACTTGGACCATTACCCTTCTGGCATAAGCATGGGCTCTAGCGGGCAAAATACTAGGCTTGACCAGCAGTCCCTCTGGCAATTTTCCATCGCCTGGTGCATCCAACATTAATATTTTATTCTTAACATCCTTTCTGATACGGACCTCTCCCTGTAAGGTACACTGGGCATTTGGCGCAGGATCAGAGACTCAGGATCCTTCTTCCATACAATTCCGACCGGTTCCTCTGGTTCTGTTTTTCAGCATCTCTCTGTGCCTCATAGGCCTTCTTAATTAAAGCCGGAACTCTTAAAGCTCTACTAGTCTTTGACCCCTGTTTTTCATAACACAACTGTGCCAGCCTTCCGAACATGATGAGCATTTGTTCCAATCAACAAAGGACACCATCATACAGTCCAGTGGGGGACACACTAAGGCTAGGGTCTCTACTTGTTCGGCCACTCCAGCCACGGAGGTGAGGAAAGACAGCCAAATTCGGATATACCGGAATAGGGGTAGGCCTTCTCTTAACCCCCATACATGCAGTCCTTCTAATGGTTGTAAGGAGTCGTCTGACAAATGCTTCTGATACCAATCCTGGAACATAATTGTCACTTGGGAGCCACTGTCTAATACAGCTCTTGTAGACACTCCATTCACCTTTACAGTGGTCTCCATGGAGGACCCACTATTCTGGACCAGTCTGGAGAGCGGTAGTGGGGGCCTGGGCAACTGACCTTGCCACAAAGGACGTGAATTAGCATTTTGGTGCCCTCACTGGGATCATGTCGTGCACCTCTTAACCACTGATTTCTTCTCGAAGCTCTCCTTGTAGCCTATATGCAACTTTGTCAGTGTCTTTTGGGGACTGGCATTCCCTTTCATGTGCCCATCTTTCCACAATTATAGCAAACATACTTTCTGGAGTTTGAGCTGGCCGAGGCGCCACACTGGGAGCCAGAGGCGGGGTATTACTAACTGGAAACCTGGGTGCCATCTCTGTCTCTGGCGTGATAAGCATTTGGAGACATCTCGTCAGTTTCTCCACTTCCATGGTCAAGGAATTGAGTTTGGAGCTGTTATCAGCAGGAGATACATGGGTGGGTACCCCCACCCCATAGCAGATGCAGTCGGATATAGGTCAGGCCCGTACTTGCAGGCGTGGCCTTCATAAAGGGACTGTTTTTGAATTCCCGGATCTCTCAACAGTTCGCCCCATTGTGGCATATCTTTTCCTTGTCAGAGCACTCATTGACTGTCAACCTCTGCCCTGAACTTCATGATGGGTCACCCTCAGTCACTCGGTCGTAGCCACAGCTGTTGGTGCAAGTACCTCCCGAGGTCGCCTTTTCTCAACTCCTCGAATTTCTCTCATTAACTCATCATAGGAGGTGGGGATTCCAGTCGATTTGCCAGGCGTAACTGAAGCAACAGCAGTTCTGAGAAGGGGCAGACTTAAGGATTCTGTCCAGTCTGGTTCGGTCAGTTCAATCGCTGGCAAACTACCCTTTCTGAGGCATTCTTGCAACAATTTTTCCAGCCGAGACATACACAGACAACAACTCCCTTGGTACTGTTGTGCATTTCTTACTCTCCACCATAGGTCCTCATCAGAATCTGGGCTCCATACATTCTCCAAGGCCTCAAGATAGGCCTGTGCAGTCGCTTCAGGGTTGACTGGCCCGTTTAGCACGGATGGTAGCCAGGGCAGGACCTCGCTCTCACTAACCCTCTTTCGCTTTTCACCTTCCGAGCATTGCCATTCTCAGCAGGGGGCAACATAGTCTATCCAGGTCTCCCAGTCATCCTCCTTGGGGGGTGGGGAGGTGCCAGAGAAGATCCTCAACCTTGGTAGAGTCGTGACTAATGGCAGGTGCAGAAATAGGAGTCTGCATTGGTTCAGCCACCATTACGGGCACTGGAGCAGGAGAGGTGTTGGGAGGAACACCCCAGGTGGCAAGAATAGTTTCTTCAAGTCCTCCACAGTTTTCCCTCTCCAGCAACCATTCAGCAAATTTCTCCTCAAAGGTTTCAGATAGTGGTGGGCTGATTCCCCGGTCTTACTGTCCTTAGTTATCACTCTCCAAGCAGTGAGGGCTCCCTCTGGGGTAATGGTCTGTGGCACTTTGGAGCTATCTATGGGATCCTTAAACTCTACTAGGGCCAGGAAAGTGTGGGTGAGCAGATTAGCATGCCGACCCACCACCACAGGGTTTTGTAAACCTTCCACCTTGGAAAGTACTCCTGCACAGTGTCCGTATTGATACCCAGGGGATGTCCAGGATAAGCATAGCATTTTGGGGTCGATCTCCTCCCAGTACACCACTCCACCAGCGTGCACAGCCACTTCTGTCAGGTACCATTTTTTCTTAACAGTGGTTATAAATATGGCCACTAGAGACACACAATCCCAGCGGTGAGCCTCAAGATGTAACCCCTAGATGGCGCTATCCCGGGGCTACTACCCCTGCCTGATTTGCCACTAACAGGTTGAGGGCCTGGATCCAATGGCGGGTGCCTCCACCCAGAGGTCAGGATTTGCAATAGTTAAACTAACTTGGTCACAGCCCTCTGGGACACTGCAACCCCTTTCTTCCCACTAGTGGCCCACACATATATCAGAATTACCTTCACAGTATACACTTACCCCAGGTCTGGTTCCGGCACTGGGACCTCCTGTGAAATGAGATACAGTGCAACAATCACAGTACAGTACTTTAACATAGACAAATACCTCAGGCAGTATAACTTTGCTGAAACAAGCAGCTCTGATTTATTTGGGGATATAACAAGGACGAGGAAATCAGGTTAATTAGCTTATCACTCTAATAATCTACCTATGGCTCTGTGCAGGCCTATCCTATCAGTTACTGTCCCTGGGTACCCAAGCCCTAGTGGCTAGTCCAAACCGTGGCAGCTGGTGGGGCCCTTTCACACAGAGAAAAGGAGAATTAAACAGTCAGCAGTACAGTAATTCCATTTGGATTTAATGTGGCAATTCAACAGGGGCGACCTGAATTAGTACTCACGACCTCCAAATAAGATAGGGTCCTTCAATGTCAGCAGGGCTCACTTGAGGTACACAAACCTCTTCACATCCATATAAAGAAAGCACTATACCAGGCAGGCTGCATCTGTATCCGATCGCAATTACTGCACAATACCGGGAGAACACACAGCAGATTCAGTTCCTGACAGACCGAGTGCAATTTTCAGCAATTCCTCCAGTCTTCTACAGGGTGAGCCTGGTTTCTACTCTTCAGAGATCCTTTGATTCTTTTCTGGGGCCAGTTCAGTCCAACTAAGCTGTTACACAAGCTGCAGACCGGAACTCTGGGCCTTACACACGTTTTTTGACTAAAACTGCACACTGAAAAGCACAGGGCTCCTTCCTTCTTCACTGCCAAAGCTCAACTGAAACTCCAACCGACAAAACCGAGCACTTCCTTTGAGTTCCTCCCAGTTCTTGACTGGATTGTCACTCACAATAGACTGCTGCTGTTGGTCCAAAAGGCACTGAAGTCTAAACTACATCTCCCAGAGTCACTGCCTCATACAATCCTCTTGTGGCTGGTTCAGATTATGAGTCCAAGTTCTGATTCGTCCAAGGCACCATTTAGAGCTAGCTTACCCACACTGATTGGTCCAGTTCAGCAGTTCAAAACTAGAATGGGGAACTAGCAGCACAGTTCTGACTGCAAAAGCAGGTTAGACAAACTGTAATTTCATTATTACTCTAAATAATTTCTGGCAAACAGTTACATCTTTCAGATAGGTTCCCTTTGCACTCTAGTGACTGCAAAAATGAAGTGAATTGGCAGCAGCTTGAGTGGTACTCAATCAAAAACACACAGTCCCCATACAAACTAATTATGTCTGCAAGCAGACAGCTCTTAAAGAGACAGTACCAGAGGTTCTAAAACACTCACTGATAAATGGCTTAAATGCCAAACACCATTCAGGCTTGGAGCATTCAAGCAAGCTCCTGGAAGTCTTTTGGGAACCCCCATTTGCAGGGGGGTTACAGAAGCATTTAAACCTATTGCTCAAAAGACTTGTTCCCTTCCTGGACAGATGCAGACCATCCTGCCAGTATAGGCTGGTGTCCCAGTCCCCAATGAAGCCAAACCCCTGTTCTCCACACCATTTTTTCAACCATTCATTAAACTGCATGGTGCAAAGTACCCTTGCCTCACTCATGCCATTGACAGGCAGCACCTCTGAGAAGGATACTGTGTGTGTGTGCTGCTTCTCTTAGACCCCTCCCCAATTCTACAAAGCCCTTCTGCACTGCTCTAATCTCATGTTGAGCCAAGTCGTTTGTCCCTAGGTGGACCTACATTTTATGATTGTGTACCTTCTCTAAAATTCATTGATGTCACTGGTTGTTGTATGTGCCTTTTTTCTTAGTAGATCTGAAATATATGCTAATGGTGTCATTATACCCAACCTTGTTTTGTTTCAAATCCTTGATCTATTCTTACTGCATACTTCTTGAACATTAAGAACACCCCCAAAGATTGCAGCCATTCATGATGCAATAGTCTCCTCTCCTCCCACTGCATCATGAGTGGCTGGTCTGTGTTGGGGGTGTTCTCAAGTCACGGAAAGATGCAGTGAGAGTTGATCAAGAACTGTAAACAAACATGTTTTTGTGTGGTAACACCAGTATGGCAGGCAGCTGTTTTTTTTGTTTTTACTTTTAAAAAGAAAACATGAATCAGAATCAAACTACCAGCTACATCAGCAATCTCTACAGGATGTGATCAATCATAACATATTTTTTTAAACTAGAGACATTTGGAAGCCTAAGTGGGGGTGGCAGTATCCCTTTTAACAAAAACAAAGCAGCTTTTGTGCTTTTAGCAGAGAAATGTTTCCATGTCCTCTCTGAAGCTAGGTTCCATGATCACCCCACCGAGGCAGAGAGGTCAGCCAGGTAGAAGCTGAAACAGTTTGCAACCCCCAAAAAAGCTGTCTGCCATCTTTGTCCCCTTTGAACCCTTTCACCAAGGCAGTCAGGTCACAGGACATTAGACTAGCCAATCAGGTTTGAGCTGTCTAAACCAGAGACACCACAGGGCTCTTAGTATAAAGAAGGACTCATTAATTCACCCAGTAGTTTGATGGGTCAATCAGTTATTGAGTGATAGCCAGGCAGACCCTCCCATCAGAGTGATAGAGGGAAGCTCTATCTGACAGAATCAGATACATCGGATTTTAAGCTTGTTTTTTTTTTTGTTTTTGTTTTTTTGATTTTCTGCATTTAAGGGCAGAAATCTAAATTTCAAAAACTCCTCGGTTGCGGAATCAGAATCTGATTTCGAATATGGATCCAGATAGCCCTCTCTTGCCTTCTTTCTTTCCTTACCTGATGGCCGTCCTGACTCCTGAGTACCCTGAGAGTCCTTTTCAATTATCAGCAGCATGGGATGGGTCATAGCAGGTCAGCTGGGTGGAAACATCAGGTCCAGCTGTTCTGTAATGTCCAATAATCCAGACCCCTAATATACATAAGCTTCTGACGGTGGCAAACCCAAGGGCTTTTTTAGGTCGAGCTCAGCCACCATGCAATAGAACTAGGGCCTTCTGGGAAAGATGGGGAAAAATGGCTAAGTATCCACGGTCTACAGCTGTGACTGTTGCATGGCTGAAAGGGGTCTCCGCTTCTCTCCAGTCTCTAAACCTGGCTGCTGGATGGAGAGAAGAAGTCGGGGGGGGGTCCTTCTCACTTGAGTCATCACCACACTTACTGTAGTTGCCAACTCGCCAGCCGCACAGTCAAATTCACCTGTAGCCACTTGGACTCTTTCAGTCTCAGGGATGGGGTATGGGTGGATGTATGCAGTGATGATGCATGCTTGGGTGGGTACCTCATCTATCTAAGTAGATGGATGTGGAGAGTGGAGACATGAGAAGAGACATGGCTTATTGGACATTACAGACAGCTACACCTAATGATTCCACTCAGCTGCCCCACCAGCCCCTCTATGACCCATCCAGCACTTACAGCACCAGCAGTGATGACCAGAAGGGCATAGCCAGTGAACCGCCAGGAGGCACTGACTTAAAGTAATGGGGGGGGGCTTTGTCCTAGCATTACTGGGTGGGAGGGAGCTTTGGTGACTGACCACAGTCACAGAAGCAGGCAGAGTAAGATGTGGAATTTCTGAAAACCCAACTTGTTGCAGGCAGAATGAATTCTAGAGAATCTGAGCACCCCTATTAGCCAATCAGAAGGCTGGCTGCTGCAGTGTTCACTTAGGTTTTTCCAGCAAATCCTCTGTCTTCTCTGGTGTCAGACTGAAAGGAAGGAAAACCCGGCACTCACCACATAAAACAAATGCCAGTCTAGTGTAAAGTTCACCTCAAGGCTTTCTTTCTATTGGCCCCACAGCACAACAGGTTGTAGTATCTTGTGCGCACCAGGCTGATCAAAGGGCCATCTGGTCAGAATTATAAATTTGGGGGCTTGATATAAACTGTAATTGTTGTTTGTGTGCAATATTGTTGGCCAACCATATGCAACACCACAGGGCTTACACTGATTCAAGTAGTTGGGTACCCAAGCCTCCCCATGAGCTCGCTAGCATTAGTGGTAATTAACTGGTACCTCTGGGGATTGGGGTACTACCCAATAGTACAGATGGACAAGGGCACTGAGTTGATTGGGAGTGGTCTGCATTTCATTTGGGACTGTGACTAGCAGGGCAGCTGCTGAATATTTTGTTTGCTATTTCCCCTAGGACGTCATTTCTGATCTCCCCAAAAACCTTGGTTATTTATTTGCAATCTTGTGTTGAATGCATATTCTTAGCAGAGTAAGCTATAGTGTTGGCTTGAAAGTCCCAGGAAGGGGCAAACATGCCCAACAGGCAGGCATCACCAGAAGGAGAATTTCAAGGCAGAAAGGTGTTACACGAGGTCCCTGCACCCTAATTGATACCCCAGAGGTACACTGCAGACAACTAGCATTTATGTATAAGTTATGCTAACATTTAGGGCTAAGAACATCTACCATGCAAGAGTAGATGTCAGAATATATATGCACAATTGCCATATGCTTTACTTTCTAATATACACTTGTATTACTTGTTTACAAGATGTTAGGAACCCTGTGTCCTTGTTGTATTATGATATATGAGTTGGCATTGCCATCTTCTGATGATTTGTATTATTGCACGGCCATGTGCACAAACTGTACTTTGTTTATTTCCACAAAGTGATGACTATAACAAAATTGTATAATGTTATCTAGGACTGTGGAGCCGCCTCTAAATTAGCCAACAGGGCTCATCTCTGTAACTAGAAATGTTTCTATCTTACAGTAACTATGGTAACTATCTTAGGTATATAATGTAAGACATTACGTCTTGCACCTCGGAGACCCCTGAGATTTCTATATTCCTCAAGGTATAGGGAATGCATAGCATTGGCTCCCAGTTCCTAATGGTAAGAACTGCTTAGGGCAACTGTGATTTTCGTTTTGGTAGTAATAAACAAGATTAATTACTCTTATGCAATGTGTTTCTGATTTCTTGCATTCCCATTATTGCCCAGAACCTGAGAGTGAGGGTTTAGACCTCCTGACAAAGGTGTTAGTAATAGGGGATTCAGTAGTGAGGGGAACAGGAAGAGAGGGAGGTATCACTCCAGATGGACGAGAGATGGTGCACTGTTACCCTGGAACTGCAGTAGATAGATTCAGGTCCAGGGTACTGGAATTCTCAGTGAAAGGAGGGGAACCATATCTGATCATGCATGTAGGCACAAATGAGCTGAGTAGGAGAAGCATGGAGGGGGTGAAGGTAAGCTTTCATGCTCTATGAAGAGTAGTTACAGCAAGGACAGGGCAGATAACCTTCTCAGAAGTATTACCATGGTCACATCTGAATGAGAGGGAACAGCTAAATTTGCACTTGTCCATCATACAACTAAAAGGGTGGTGCAAGGGGGATAGATTTTAGTGTCTTGAGGATGGGATTCATCTTGGAAAGGATGGAGGTTGTTAACAAAAATGGCCTGCATCCTAACGAGGAATGTACGTGGGTGTTGAGGAGGAGATTTACTCAGGCAGATTGAAACTAGAAAAGGGGGGTCAGCTCTGTTGAGGTCAGGATCATAGTTATAACTGAGGGGGATATAATTTGCCTCTCCCCAGCAAAGGCAGAAACAAAAATGGAGATTGGGAGGAAAAATGAGTGGATAAAGAGGGGCAAGGGGTACTGGGGGTAATGTGCATGGTTCACCCACGATGTTGCACCTGTAAAAGCCCCATGGGAAAATGGAGCTCAGACAATGGTGCATCGTCAATTAGAGCACCAGGCACCACAGTGCAGATACACAGGGCACTGATGATTTTGGTGGGGTTAATGTGCGGGCTCTGCCACCTGTCCCCCCCACACCCTCTTAAAAAATATCACCTCCACCTCTGGAATATCGGGGTGAAGGCAGCATAGAGAACAGCGCCAAGAATTCCCGGGTGCCTGGATCAGTTTCGCCCTCATCTGAGCACCCTAATGACGGTGCTGTAATCACATCACCCAGTCAACGGTATACAAATGTGCACCAATGCCAGAAGTCTGGGGAACAAGCTCTCAGAATTGCAGGCATTGTTGGCCGGTGTTCAGCTAGATATGACAGCAGTCTCAGAAATATGGGCTTCATATGACTGGGGCATGATACTGGGGTATGTGTTATTTATATACGAACATACGAAGAAGCCAGCAGAAAAAGGCCATTTGGTCTATCAAGTCTGCTTGTGTTTCAGGGTCCACAGCTTGAGCTACTGTCCCTGCCCCCTCTCCCCACTCTTCCTGTCCTCCTTACCCATGACCCTTACCTTCCCCCATACCTGTCCTAGCCTCTCTTAAAGTTGCCCACTGTCTTCAATGAGATTACCTCTTCTGGCAGCACATTCCAAGTGTCCACCACCCTCTCTGTTAAGAAGTGCTTCCTGACCTCCCTCCTAACCTCCCACCCTGTAGCGTTAGACTGTGTCCCCTCATGTTATGGTTGCCACTCAGCTTAAAGTGACTCTCCTTATCAACCTTATTTATCCCTTTCAAGTACTTGAAGGTCCCAAGCATGTCCCCTCTCTCCCTCTCTCTCTCTCCTGTCTTCCAGGGAGTACATGTTCAGTGCCCTCTGCCTCTCCTCGTATGCCTTACCCTGCTGACCAGCTATCATCTTTGTAGCCCTCCTCCAGACCTTCCCCAGCAGGTTAATGTCCTTTTTGAGGTGCGGGCACCAGTACTGAACTCCATACCCTAGATGCGGCCTTACCAGTGACTTGTACAAGGGCAGTATAACCTCCTCTGTCCTACTAATGATCCCCCCTAGATATGCATCCCAGCATCTTGTTTGCTTTTGCTGCTGCTTTCTTGTACTGTGTGAAGTGGTTCAGGTCACTAGTGATCATCACTCCCAGGTTCTTCTCCTCTTCTGATGCAGATACTCGGACTCCATTCAGGTAGTACTCTGTCCTAGGATTCTTGGCTCTAATATGCATAACTTTGCATTTCTTGACATTGAAGCCAAGCTGCCAGATCCTGGAACACCTTCCTAGCTTTTCCAGACCTTCCTGTAGGACCTGTGTCCCTTCAGCTGTGTCCACTCTCCCACAGAGCTTGGTGTCATCCATGAATAGACACATTTTGGCCTTGCCATCTTCAGTGTCGTTGATGAAGACATTGAACAACACCGGCCCCAGCACCGAGCCCTGCAGGACTCCACTGGTTACCTGTCTTGTGCCAGATAACTCTTCCCCCACAACCACCCTCTGGGTTCTGTCCTTCAGCCAGTTTTCCACCCATCTGGCCATCTTTTCCCCAACCCCAAGATCCACCAACTTCCTGATCAACCTTTTGTGAGGCACAGAGTCAAAGGCCTTTCTGAAATCAAGATAGAGAATGTCTACTGCTTGGCCCCTGTCTACTGTCTTAGTGACACAGTCAAAGAAGTCAGTCAGATTTGTTTGACACATTCTTCCCCCATGAACCCATGCTGCCTCGCATCCTGGAGACCATGCTCCTCTAGGTATTCCACAGACCTTTCCTTTCCTTTAGTATGGTCTCCATGAGCTTGCCCACAATGGAGGTCAGACTGACTGGTCTGTAATTCCCTTGGTCATCCTTGGGATCGCTTTTGTGGAGCGGCACTACATGTGCTGTTCTCCAGTCCTGTGGTACTATGCCTGTCTCTAGTGAACTATTAAATAGGTCTGCCAGTGACCCTGCCTGCTCCTCAGCCAGTTCCTTTAGTACCCTTGGATGTACTCTGTCTGGGCCTGGTGATTTGTCCACCTTCAATGCCAGCAGCCCCTCCCTCACTCTGTCTTCCTTTATCACTACATCTGTGTTCCCCTACCCCCCGCCGCCCCTCTTTTTCCTCCTAAAGGCACAGGTCCATCCTTCTCCCTGGTGAAGACAGAACGGAAGTATTCATTTAGTATCTCTGCATTTCCCCCATTATCCTCCACCCACTCCACCCATTCTTAAGCCTAACAATCCCTTCCCTTTTTGTCCCTTTTCTGACTTATATAGCAAAAGAAAGCCTTCTCTCCCTTCTTAATTCCTTCAGCTGTCTGCAGCTCCTTCTGTGCCTTTGCTCGCCTGACTTTCTTACTTGCCTCACTAGCCAACCTTAGGTAATTTTCCCTATCCACCTCTCTCTTGGTTTTCCTGAATTATCTATAGGTCAACCTCTTTTTCCTTACTGCCTGGGCAACCACAGAACTGCCAGTGACCCTGCCTGTCCTCAGCCAGTTCCTTTAGTACCCTTGGATGTACTCTGTCCAGGCCTGGTGATTTGTCCACCTTCAATGCCAGCAGCCCCTCCCTCACACTGTCCTCCTCTATCACTACATCTGTGTTCCCCTACCCCCGCCCCTCTTTTCCCTCCTTAAGGCACAGGTCCACCCTTCTCCCTGGTGAAGACAGAACAGAAGTATTAATTTAGTATCTCTGCATTTCCCCCATTATCCTCCACCCACTCCACCCTTTCTTAAGCCTAAAAATCCCTTCCTTCTTGTTCCTTTTCTGACTTATATAGCAAAAGAAAGCCTTCTCTCCCTTCTTAATTCCTTCAGCTGTCTGCAGCTCCTTCTGTGCCTTTGCTCGCCTGACATTCTTACTTGCCTCACTAGCCAACCTTAGGTAATTTTCCCTATCCACCTCTCTCTTGGTCTTCCTGAATTATCTATAGGCCAACCTATTTTTCCTTACTGCCTGGGCAACCACAGAACTGAACCAGCTGGGCGCTTTGGCCCTTGTGTTCTTACCCCTGAGCCTAACGCACTCATCTGTGGCAACCAGTATTCCTTCCTCAATGATGGACCACATTTGGTCCACCCCTATATCTGCTCTGATGCCCACCAGATGGATCCTTAGCACTTCGCCCATTTTCCTGAAGTCTGCCCTCCTGAAATCCAAGATTTTGGTCTTAGTTGGGATGCTTTCCCTGCTCATATCCAACTGGAACCACACTGTGCAATGGTCACTTCCTCCCAGTGGCTCCCTGACCATTATTTCCTGTATATGCTCACCATTTGTGAGCACCAGATCAAGAATTGCCTCAGGTCTTGTTGGTTTAGTGACGCCCTGAGTCAGGAACCCACTCTGCAGTCCTTCCAGGATCACCTGGCTCCTAGCACATGTCGTGGATGGTATGCTCCAGCCCATCTTGGGCAGGCTGAAGTCCCCCACAATTACCATCTCTCCTTTCCCCGCTGCTTCCAATATTTGTGAGCTCAGTTCCCTGTCCTTCTCCCCATCCTGATTGGGTGGTCCACAAACCACCCCCAACCTCACCGTTCTCCCTCTTTTCGACCTTAACTGAACCCATAATACTTCCACCTCCCCCTCCTCCCTCGTGCAAGTTTTTCCCTCCCTGATATAAACTGCCACCCATCCCCCCTTCCTGACTACCCTGTCCCTCCTGTATAGTTTATATCCATATAGTATATATTTATATTTATAACATATTTTATATTTAGACGGAACAGATTGAAGGAAGGGGGGGTGGGGCGTCTTTATATATTAAGCAAAGAAGAACAGACAACAAATACTAGTGTTAGGCTTTATGCAGGTGACACATTTTTGATATCAAATGGGTTAAAGTACAAAATTATGGAGGAAAATCTTCAAAAAGATTTCTCAAACTTATGTATGTGGTTAAAGGGGTCAAAGTTGGTATTGAATAGCAAAAAACCCGAAGTAATGGTTTTCAGTCCTGTAACAAGTAAACAAGATAAAAAAAAATCATGAAATTAATATAAAAACAATAAACAATGAAACACTGGCACAGGTTGATAAATGCAAATATTTGGGTGTGTGGACAGACACAAATCTAAAGTTTGATTTTCACATAGAAGTCAATAACAGACTCGTAGCATTTAGACACACTGATTTCTGTATAAAGCTACATATGAGAAAAATAATAGTCAATCAACTTTTGGTTTCCATGTTAGATTGTGGAGATCATGATTATGGTTTGCCCAATAAAACATACAGTATCTATCAAAAACAGATGTGCTGTATAACCGCCTAGCAAGATTTTGTTTTAAAATGTGATTTCAAAATGCACCATTGCACAATGTACAGTACTTTAGGATAGATAACCCCAGAAAACAAAAGAAAACTCAAATGGACAGCTTAGATGTAACCCCTAGGGCAGCACTATCTCTAGGGCTACTATACCTGCCTGTCTTCCTAACAACAGGTTGTAGGGCCTGGGTTCGAAACTCATAAGTACCAGGGTTTCCCTACCGTCAGTAAACAATATTTTGGTGCCTCCACCCAGAGTGATCATTACGTGGATTTCTATCTGGACTGATTTAGCCCTCTAGGAAGCTATAACCACTCACAATCCCTCCTAGTGACCAATTACCCAGATGTAGATAATGACCCTTAACAGTATGTATCATACAATTTGCAACATGCATTAATAATATGCTCATAGTTTGTCTCACTTACCAGCAGGGTCTCTGGTCCTGGTGTGTGCCCTGCATCCCTCTGTAAAAGACAGTTTGGCAATACAGTATGTACTTTTTAACACATTCTGTACACAGTCTATCACTTTCGGCCCAGTAATAAGATGCTCATGAGCTAGATTTAAAGTAACACAACCAGCCGGCTCCGTGGCGCCGAGCGAAGGGGTTCGCTCGGCACGCTGGTGACCTGGGTGCAAGGGAAGGGTTCCATAAGCGTCCATTGGATGCTTCCCTCCCGCGGGGTGGGATTTGCCTGGGGACCTGCGGGCGGATTGGTGGCAAGCTTGGGGACGTGCTGCCTCGACACGTCCAGGGCACGCCCCCGGCCCAGGATTACCCTGCGTGCTTACGCAAGGCTGAGAACTGCGGTAGCTGGGGCACAGAAAAATGGAAAATTACACCCCAGTCTGACCGGATGACGAGTGCCTTGGCCCCTGCCACCCAAAGCCCCAGAGCCAGCCCGGATCCAGCCCCGCAGCACCTGGGATGCAATGTCGGCCGTAAGGCCATTTCTCCCAGAAGAGAGGGACCCTCCCGGCATAGGGATATGCCGGGCTACCCAAGGTAGGCTGCAATTGGGGCTGGGAGAAGGTGGCAGGAGGTCAGAGGGTGGCAGGAAGGCCCAGGCGCTCCAAAGGAGTGGCCAATCGGGGTGTGGGAGGTGCATAAAAATAAATAAATAAAGTAACACAACCAAAAAGGTGTATTAAGGGGACGTGAACAAGTAGGGGGAGCAAATTTAGGCAAGTGCTTATTATTTTGTAAACTAGATTAATAAACACAATTATTTCAGTCTCTATGATAAAGAGTCCCTTAGCTACTGGGTACCCAGGACCTATACTGGCTGTCCATAATTGTTTCCTAGGGTTGCAGCTGTCACTGGGGCCCTTGAAGAAAATTATTAAGTGATGCAAGGCAAACCAAATTATTTGTAGCCATGGTTGGTTGGCCCAGCCTATTGAAACTATTAAAATTAAGCAGAAAGCAATTAGATGATGAAGAAAAAGAATCAGCATTTATATAGCACTTTTCATACACAGTGTCCCAAAGCGCTTTACAAGCAATGCTAGACTGGTAGTGAAGTGACTGAATGTGTGGTGGCAGCCATATCGCACATCATCACCCACACACAGCCTGGATAATTGCATGAACCGGTTTATAGGAAGGGGAATGTTGGCCAGGATACTGGGAATGTTCCCTGCTCTTTGCAAAGAGTGCCTTGAGTTCTTTTACTTCCACCTGGACACCCACCAGGATGGGCAGAAGGGACCTCGGTTTAAAGTCTCATCCGAAGGACGGCACACCCCAGCAGTACAGCACCCTCCAATACTGCACTCGGATGCCAGCGATTTTTAGGTGCAAGTCCAATCCCAGTGTGGGATGAGAACCCACGACCTTCTGGACCAGAGGCGGATGTGCTACCAACTGAGCCACTCTGACATACCATAAGAAGATTTAGATGCCGGTTGCAGGGAGCTACCCTGGATTTTATCACTATACTAGTTGATTGCAGATGACCTAGCGAAATGAAGACCCAATGCTGGAAGCTGCTGCACATGGGGAAACTGGGCCGTCAAGACTCACTTCCACATTATGACCTTTCCCTGAAGGTGGCCGCAACCTGCGATGACTTGTTGTGCAGGGGCTGGCTCCTCGAAGCTGGTCTCTTGATGGTAACACTGGAGCTGGCACAAGAACAGGTGGCGTGGCCAGGTTTGAGCGAAGGCCCAAGTTCAACCAAGTGTCTCTGGCAAAGTTCAGTTTATTTGCTGGAGACCCCTCCAGCTGGTAGGTAGTTTGGTTTCTGGTAAAGGCAGGCTCCTTTTTGGCACTCAGAAGTCCCTGGACAATATGCCTTGATCCACAATAAGCATTCAGCACATTTACCTCTGGAAACATCAAACTCTCTAATTTCTCTCTTGGTTCCTGGCCGGTTAGCAATGTCAGCTGATTTGCTTAGCAAACCTCCACACTTTGCAGTCAGGTGGATTCTGGCAAACGATCCCCACTTTGGGACCGCAGGATGCACTCCAGAGAAACTAGGCCTCTTGCAGGCGGGATCTCAGCAGAGCCTGCACGCTCTTTGGAAGTTCGAACTGGAGTCCTCACAGGTCTTTCTCAGACTTCAGACTGGATCTCCCCAAGACTTTAGACTCTCTGAGAGACTGCCTGAAATTCAAACTATCCCTCTTAAATATAGAGCAAAATCCTTAGGCTCCGATTGGCTGTTCAAGCTGCCCACAGCAGTTTGAGTCTTTTTATTGGTTAGATTTTAGGTGCCAGAATAAACCCCAGATTTAACTCCCAAAAGTCTCTGCTATATCCCGAGAGTCTCTGGCTGAAATCCAGGCTTCTGATTGGCTGACTGGCTGAAAGATGATGGCCTCCCTTTTTAACTTATCCTTCTTCCTAGCTGAAGTCCCCTCTGAGTGGAAGCATGCCATCATAATCCCACTTCCCAAGTGTGGTGATGCCTCAAACCCAAACAACTATTGGCCTATCTCCCTCCTACCGACCCTTGACAAACTACAGGAGCGCCTGGTTCTTTCTCGCCTGTCCACCTTTCTGGATTCCTCCTCCTTTTTCTCCCCCTACCATTCTGGTTTTAGGAAATCCCATTCCACCACTACCTCCCTTTTCAGGATTACCAATTCCATCCTCACAGGGATGGATGCTGGCCACATCACAGCTGCCATCTTTATCGACCTGGCTAAAGCATTCGATACAGTGACACACTCTCTCCTCCTGACCAAACTTGTCAATGCTGGACTATCCAACTGGGCCATATCTTGGTTCCACTCTTACCTCACTGGTAGATCCCAAGCTGTCATCAGTTCTTCCACCTCGGCACCCCTTCTGGAGTACCGCAAGGCTCTGTCCTAGGCCCCCTCCTGTTCTCGGTCTTCCTGAATGACCTGCCCTCTGCCTGCCCACACACCTCAATCCACATGTACGCAGATAACACGGTGCTGTATGCATCCAACCCCTTGACCTCTGAGGTTATGACCAGACTGCAGCAATACTTTATCTCAGTCCAGCACTGGCTCCGCTCAAATCACCTCCTCATCAATGCCAATAAAACAGTCTCACTAACCTTTGGCATGAGGCAGAAAATTTCTAGGCTCCCCTTCCCGATCTTATTCCACACCCTGGAAGGGTTCCCTCTGGAGTCCTGCACCTCCTTCAGATACCTCAGTGTCTGGCTTGACCAGCACCTCAACTTTTCCTCGCATATTTACTCCTTACTCAAGAAGCTGCACCCCAGGCTTGGTGCACTTTACTGGAATCGTGACAGCATCCCTCTTCCAGCCAGGATGGACATTGTGAAGAAAATGATCCTCCCCGTCCTCAACTATGGCACCGGCCCCAAGACCACATTAGCCAGGCTGGACCCTCTCTTCCACTCCTTCTGTCATTTCGAACTGTCCCTACTCCACACACCAGTGTGCCCTATATCAAGCAATGAACCTCACCTCTCTTGACAATCGCAGACTAACCCACTGTGCCAAGATCCCAGCCAAGTATTGGTCACATCGTCTCCCCTCCTACCTCACCGAGGCCATAACCAACCCCAGCACCCAAGCATACTCTCTCAGAAACTCAGACTCTAGGTCCCTAGCTGTCCCATACTGGTCTACTACCATTGGTCAGTCAGCATTCAGCTACCGCATTCCCACATTGTGGAACTCCCTCCCAGATAACGTTCGTCACTTCTCCACCATCTCGTACCTTAAATCCATGCTCCAAGCCCATTTTACCCCAACCTACGCTTGTGTCTAGGCGTTTTCCAATCTCTAGTAGAATATCAGTGTATGTCTGCACTTAGTAATTGCAATTAATTGGTATCTAACTATTGTTCTCTCGCTTTATACTGTTTCTCATATGGTCCAATTTTGCTAGTGGCCTGCACTACGAACTTATTGTACTCATGCTGTATTAACTGTGGCTACCTACTGATTCTCTCAACCCACTACTGTCTAGTAATTAGAACCAAATGTTAGTGTTCTCCCACTATGTATTCACTTGTTTACTGTCTTCAGCTGTCTTCCTATGTTCCCCCCTTCCCCAGTATGCATCTGAAATCGAGCAGTAAACTGCTCAGTATGCCTTTTCTGGTAAAATGCTTCAATAAATAAATAAATAAATACTGTACACTAGTTTAAAACAGATTGCGCAGTCTCATACTTTTAGAGTTTTGGTGCAGCCAGTCATCGTACTTTATTTATTTTACACTCCGAAAGGCATGTAGCCCCAACAGTTTCCTTTCAATTGAGCCCACTTTCAAATATTAGTTTTAAATTCTTTTGCTGTCGCTGCCACCAAAATACTGTCCTCCTAGGCTGCAGATGGCACCTTATGAATATTAATGAGGACTTATGCATATTAATGAGTCCTGATTTTATGCCCAGTTCAGACTCTATATTTTTTTAGTTTTGAGGCTTCTCCTTAGCCTCACTAAGGTCAACGGTTCCCAGCTACCTGAAGAGGGGCACTGGGACTGTGGAAGAAAACATCAACGCACCCCTGCAGCACATGCATGAGTACTGGCAGCATGGCAACATGCCGGCAGCTTACGAGTACATTTTTTTAAGCCTGTACAGGGCTAAAATAATGTATAAGGCTGGTCAGGGAACACAGGGGGCACCGGATGAAATTAGGGGGACGCCAGCAGGCAAAAGGAGGAAACGGGAGATCAGGAGGTCATTAGGCAATTAAGGTAAGCCCCCAAGGAGGGGTTACATAGATATATAAAGTAATAAATTTAGAAAAGCCTGCATATCTATTTGAGAAACTACACAAAAGGGAACACAAATACGTTTTAAGGAAAAGAAAAACAAGTTTGTGCAAACTTCTCAGGGCTTCAAATAGATATGGCGACATGACATTCTCCTTTGTTGCATGAACTTTGTGGGATTCCCTAAAGCTTACTGTAAGAGACAAAGAGGGAAACTTCAAATCTTTTATGTCACAGTTCAAAAAGGCACTTAAAATAAAATGTGTGTGCACTGGATAAACAAAATGTTATAAATAGGTGGGCAAACAAATTAGTAAGATTTGATTGTACAAAATGAATGAGGAAAACTGTAAGGTAACCTTATGTAACTCACCTGTTTTATTATTGTCAGTTTCCCCATGGATAGCATGAAATTTCATAGTTAGTGATGTATGATGGTACAAAGAATTACAGAATGTATGTGTGTACAAATTCAATAAGGAAATTCTTGCATCATTAGCATAAAATCAAGTGTATGGAATTTTACAATATGCTTGATAACTTTACAGTATTTATCAAACATTGCCACTTGTCCCATGGAATGTATGGCATTTTATTTTATGTATAGAAACCATATGTAATTGAAATCTTATACTTTGCACAGGACCACCTTGTAAGCAGGACCTCTGGTCCTAATGGTGTGACCATCAACTGCTTTTCTGTATGAAAACAAAAATGATACTACTACTAAAGAACTGTATGACAGTTCCACCTCCTCTGTCTTCTTTCTCTATTGACTACTATAGGCAAGTTCCACGCCTAAAAATGACAGTTCCACCATCTAGAAATCAGGATATGAGAGCTCCCCCATGTAAACATTTCTAATTTAACCACTGACAAGCAAGAGGGGGTAAAGCAAAATAACAAAGCTTTCTTCCAGTATATACAGGAGAAGCACAAGACTATAGGGAATAATTAGGTTAAGAGAGAAAGGGTATTAGGCTAAGATTAACATACTGAACCAATATTTTTATTCAGTTTTTACAAAAGATGAGGATAGCCCACTGCTGGACTGTGCAATTGGATCAAAGGGTAGGGAAGGGTAGCAGACAAATAGCATTCCCATCACCGAGAGAAGGGTGCTGGAGGGACGGAAAGTGCCAGAGGTGGACAATTCTATAGGACCAGGCAGAATGCACCCAAGATGCTGAAAGAGATGGTGCGGGTGGTTGCAGCATCCCTAGCAAATATCTACAACTACTCTCTTAACACTTGGGTGGTACCCAGACTGAATGACAGCTGATCCAGTGCCCCTGCAAAAAAGCAGATGTGGGGACAATCCAGGAAACTGTTGACTAGTCATCCTGATGTCTATAGTGGGAAAATTGCTAGAAGCCATCCTAAAGGAAAGGCTGGTAGAATTCCTTTAGACGAACAATCTCCAGGATAACAGAGAGCATAGGTTCACATAGGGGAGGTCATGCCAGATGAACTTGATCAATTTTTTTTGTTTGGCTATTGAGGGTGGCTGATAATAGACAGGTGATTGACTTACTATACCCGGACTTTAGAAAGACCTTCGGCTCTGTCCCCCACAGAAGCCCGGTCAAGACATGTAGAGATACTTTTGTGGATGAAAAGGTAACAATATGGATAGAAAGCTGGCGAAGAGGGTAACACAAAGGGTGATAATATATAAGGAATTTTCAGAGGTTAAAGAAGTAACAAGCAGAGTGTCATAGGGTTCAGTCCTGAGGCCCGTCCTCTTTAACATATTAATTTGCAATACAGAGGTAGGAGACCAAGGAAGATCTGCCTTTTTGCAAATAAAAATACGATCTGCCATAGAGTGAACAGTGAGAAAGAGGTCAGAACAATGAGGTAGGGCTTTGAAAGGCTAGAAAAATGGCCTGGGATATGGCAGTTGAAACTTAATGCCAAGAAAATGCAAGGTGATATACATTGGGAGTAAACCCCCCAAAACTCAATATCTGATAGGGGGTGGGGGCAGTGGAGAAAATAGCTGAGGAAAGAGACCTGGAGATGATAATGTTGGAAAACCTCAAAGCGTTGGCCCACTTCAACAGAACAGTGGGTAGGGCTAACAACATGCTGGGGTGCATAGGAAAGGGGACCAGCAGTAGAAGTAGAGAGGTGATCCTCCTTTTCAGTAGTAGCCAGAGACATTGCCAGCTATTTCCAGATATTTTGCGAAATTTCTGAAGAGTTTTTCTCTGATGCCCCTATTGTGGAAATGCAGAAAGCAGGAGATATTTCTGGAAATACCACAGAAATTTCAGGAAATATCTGGCAGTGTCTGTGGCTGCTATTGTATAGGTCCCTGATTCACCCCCACCTGGAGTACTGCGCAAGGTTCTAGAAACCACACCTGAGGAAGGATTGTGATAGGGTAGAGACAGTGTAGAGAAGGGTGACCAAAATGATCCAAGGATCATGTTGCTAGCCTTGCTTGTAGAGCAGAAAGCAGCTAACTAAAAAAAGCTACATTTTCTTATTAATTTAGCACTTATATCTCAGCAGAAGTCAGTGTCTGTTGAGATTAAGCAGACAGATACTTTATTAGAAGTAGAAGGGGTCTTATTTAGGGTTAAAAAAAAGAAAAGAAAGAAAGTCAATGTGTGTTCTGTGCTGGGCAGCGTACTGTATCAACTTACTTTGCTAAATCAGTAGGAAGAGGGAGGGCTTAATTGGGGGTTTGGCTTAGACAATATAAAAGCAGGTGACTCAAATTACAACTTCCTGTTGCTAGCCTTTTTTCTTACTAATTGCCCTCCATCCCAACCACCCTAAGCCAGTTCTACTTCTATAGCCACTGGATTTGACTGACAACAGGAACTTCCTGTTTGGCAGTAGGAAGGGAAGGATCATAGAGAAACATTGGTTTTGTCAACCCTAAAGGAAAAAAGTAGCTCACTCTTCCCCCCAGCTGCTGGTGGTCTGACACTGGGCAAGGAAGAAGGAGGCTACTGAAGAATATAGGAAGTTGCTGTCCCAGAACAGGAAAGGTGAGAGTTGTAAGAAGAGGAGAGAGTAAGCATACAGAGAAACAGGAGAAGGGACACAAAATAAGACATGATAGGAGTGGTGCAGTGCAATGGCTGTGGGGCGGCAGTGTTCCAGGAGACATTCTGGAGGCTGCGATGCTGCCCTATTTGCAGGCACCTCTCTGGTCTGAGGAAGGAGGTTGCCCATCTCCAGGCTGACCTGGCTAGGATTTGTGAAACCTCCTCCCCCACCCAGGGACCACCAGGGCCAATGCCACTACCTCAGAGGTTGCCAAGAAAGAGGAGTCTCTGGACCAGGATGGGCACAGGGAGGGAGAGGGTGGTGGAACAGAGTTGCATCCCACTAGCTGTACCTCTCCACAGTTCATTCTCTCTTCTGGTGGATAGTGGTTCCTCTATGAAGGCACCTGCAGTGGAGACCAAGGAGGATGCTGGGAACCTTCACAAAGGAGACCCACAGGAGGGTGGCATGGGACCCCACAGGGGAAGGAAATAACTCCTGGTGGGGAACTAAGTCATTAGGGGGATAGAAATGGGGGAGGAAGGAGAGAGGAAGGTAAAGTGCCTGCCTGGTGCCACGCCTTGGAGGGACAGGAAGCAAATCCTCAGGATCGTGGGAGCAGCTGCACGAGGGAGGCAGCTGGATGTCATTGTCCACCTAGGGACAAATGACCTGGCTAGGAATGGGATCAGAGCAGTGTAAGAGGAGTTTGTAGAGTTGGGGAGGGGCCTTAGACAAGTAGCACATACTGTAACCTTCTCGGAGGTGCTGCCTGTCTATGGCAAGGGTGATGCTAGGGTACTCCTCACCAGGGAATTCAATGAATGGTTGAAAAACTGGTGTGGAGCTCAGTGTTTTGGCTGCATTAGGGACTGGGGAGCCACCTGGAGGAATACAGACCTATACTGGCGTGATAGTCTGCATCTGTCCGGGGGGGGGACCAGGAACCTAGATGAGAGGTTTAAATGCTACATTGGCAAGCATTTAAACTAGCCAAGGGGGGAGGCACTGAAAAGGAGCAGGGAAATCCCAGCCTTCCCCCCCCACAAAACATGGTAATTAGTGAGGTAAACACCAAGGTACAGAAGTCATTAGGGAGCAGGACAGAGGAAAATGTTAAAAAAGGCAAAGGCAGTAAGGACAGGAATGGGGCTAAAAGGAGTAAGACCATCAAAAAATGGAGGGTGATGAGTACCAATGCCCGTTGTCTGTGTAACAAGCTCCCTGAACTAGTGGCCTTGATGGAATAGGGTTGCCTGGACATTGTGGCAGTCACAGAAATATGGTACACAGAGAACCATGACTGGGATGTCAACATACCAGGATACACAATCTACAGGAGGGACAGGTAGGAGTAGCTCTCAATGTAAAGGAAGGGATCAAAGCAACTGAACTAAAGAGTAAACAGGGAGCAGATGAGGCACTCTGGGTCACCCTGGAGACAGGAAATGGCACCACAATCCGCATGGGGGGTTGTATACAGACCCTCATCTCAGGGGGAGGGGAGGGAATGGACAAGGACATGATAGAAGGCTTCCTTAGAATGGCAGAAAAAGGGGAGATATTGTTGATGGGGGACCTGAATATGCCAGATGTTAACTGCAGCACCTTTGCTGCAGGCACATCCAAGAGCAGGGTCATTCTTGATGCCCTGCAAGGGGCATGCCACAGACAGCTAGTATTGGAACCCACTCGGGAGGGAGCAATCTTAGACCTGGTACTCTCAAATGGGGACGGAGAAAGAATCTCAGATTTAGAAGTGGGTAGCCATCTGGGAACAAGTGACCACCAAACAGTGTGGTTCACGATAAACTCAGCCATACAATCAAGCCATACAAAAGCAAGAGTATTGGATTTTAGGAGGGCTGACGTTGGGAAAATGAGAGAGTGCCTCAGAAAAGCACTAGTAAACAGGCAAGAAGGAGGGGTGGAGGAACAATGGGGAGTAATCAAAACAGCCATCACAGAGGCAACAAGCCTTTGTACAAAGCAAATCAGCAAAACACAATGAAGGAAAAAAATGCTATGGTTCTCAAAAGTGGTGGCAGGGAAGGGTAAGGAGAAAATGACTACATTCAGGAAATATAAGGAAACACAGGAGGAGCAGGACAGAGAACTTTATCAGTTAAAGCAGAAAGAGGCTGGGAAGGCAGTCAGAATAGCAAAGGACCAAACCGAGGAAAGGATAGCCAACTCTGTTAAGAAGGGGGATAAGACCTTTTATAGGTACATTAGGGAGCGAAGAAAGACCAAAGGAGGGATACTGAGGCTTAATAAAGGGGAAGGAATGTGGGTAGAGGGTGACAGTGAAAAATCAGGGATACTGAATGAATATTTCTGCTCAGTATTCACAAAGGAAGAGGAGGGGGAGGTACCTAAACCAAACAAGAGAAACACTTTGAAGATGGGGGTTGATACCAGTCCATTTACAGAAGAAAGGGTTCTGAAAGAACTAACAAAATTGAAGGTGGACAAAGCAATGGGGCCTGATGGGATTCACCCAAGAATTCTAAAAGAACTAAGGGTAGAACTAGTGACACCGCTGACTACTCTCTTTAACAAATCATGGGAGGATGGGGTGGTACCTGAGGACTGGAGGAGGGTGGATGTGATTCCTCTTCACAAAAGTGGGAGCAGGACAGAAGCAGGGAACTACAGACCAGTTAGTTTGTCCTCAGTGGTAGGGAAAATAATGGAATCACTTCTGAAGGAAAGAATTGTTAAGTACCTAGAGGCCAGTGGGGCACAGGACCCAAGGCAGCATGGATTCACGATGGGTAGGTCGTGTCAGACGAATCTAATATATTTCTTTGACTGGGTGACCAAAGTAGTAGACCAGGGAGGGGCTGTGGACATGGCCTACCTAGATTTTAGCAAGGCATTTGATATAGTCCCACACAAAAGATTAATACACAAGTTAGCCAGTCTTGGAGTGGGTCCCAAGGTAGGAGCCTGGATAAAAAATTGGCTAGACAACAGGACGCAAAGGGTAGTAGTAAATGGAGTCCACAGTGAAGAAAGGAGGGTTACTAGCGGGGTACCGCAGGGTTCAGTACTGGGACTGGTCCTTTTTAATGTCTTTATAAGTGACATTGCAGAGCAACTGGAAGGAAAAGTATGTCTCTTTGCAGACAACACAAAGATCTGCAACAGGGTTGATACACAAGATGGAGTGGAGAGGATGAGAAGGGACTTGGCAAGGCTGGAGGAATGGTCAAATGTATGGTAGCTCAGATTCAATGCAAAGAAGTGCAAGGTAATGCACCGGGGAAACAAAAACCAAGGGGAAGAGTACACAATGGGGGGTGAGATAATGACAACAGTAAAACTGGAAAGGGACCTGGGGGTAATTACATCAGATGTTCTAAATGTGGGCAAGCAATGTGAGAAGGCAGTAAGGAAGGCTGGGGGGATACTGGGATGCATAGGGAGAGGCATCAATAGTAGAAAACAGGAAGTTGTTATCCCTCTGTACAGACAGTTGGTGAGACCCCATCTGGAGTACTGTGTGCAGTTCTGGAGACCCCATCTCTGCAAAGACATAGACAGAGTGGAGGCTGTCCAAAGGAGGGCAACCAAAATGGTGCAGGGTCTGCACCAGAAGACATACGAAGAAAGACTAAAGGAGCTTAATATGTATACCCTTTGGGAAAGAAGGGAGAGAGGGGACATGATAGAAACTTTCAAGTACCTCAAGGGAATCAACAAAGTCCAAGAGGGTAGCATCTTTCAGAAAAAGAGATGTGCAAGAACAAAGGGGTACAAATTGAAGATAGAGGGGGGACAGCTCAGAGGTAATGTGAGGAAGTATTTTTTCACAGAGAGGGTTGTGGATGCATGGAACAGCCTCCCTGAGGAGGTCATGGAGTCAAGAACAGTGGGAGATTTCAAGAATGCATGGGACAGACATAAGGCAGTCCTAGTGGGGGGTAGGAGGAAGTAAGCTGTTGGTTAACTAGGATCTGCAGCTTATCTGTTAGGTAGGATAATGGGCAGACTAGGTGGGCCAAGTGGTCCTTATCTGCTGTCAAATTCAATGTTTCTATGTTTCTAAGGGACTATGTGAAAAAGCATTGGAGAAAGGTTTAAGATATCCCTACCATTCAATGTTTCTATGTTTCTAAGGGGCTATGTGAAAAAGCATTGGAGAACGGATTAAGATATCCTTACCAGTACACCCTGAACAGGGGTAAGAGAAGGAGCATAACAGAAATATATTTGGAGGAGGCAGTATAGCACAGTGGTCTAAGGCTCTGAGCTGCAAATCTGGTGACATCCAACAGACCAGGCCTGGGTTTGAATCCCACAGCTTCCACTTGCATACTGTGTGGTCCTGAGCAAGTCACTTAACCTCCTAGTGCTCCCAGGTCGCTCCTGTAAAAAAGCTTCCTGCTTAGTGTGCTATGCCTGGTTAAACAACTAAATAAAAAAAATATATATATATAAATATCTCCATGGGATGAACATGGAAACTGAAATGAACTTGTTTACCCAAAATGCAAACACATACACACAAGGGGAATACTAATGAAATGGTCTGGAGGGATTTGAGACGGACATCTGAAAATACTTTGTTTTTTCATAAAGGTTTTTATCTCTCCAGGGCTGATCAGGCAGCTGTTCAGCCTTGTCCCTGGGTAACATCAACCGTCCCTTGCCTCTCTCATCATCAGGGGGCAGGTTCCCCGACAGATTGCCCACCGAGGCAGGGCCTGGGTGAGAAGGGCTATCTTCTCCCTGGTGTCTGTCATCATGAAGCTCTCCAAACTGGAGCAGCAGGGTAAGTTGCAGTACCACGGACAAGGCTTCACTAAGCCCTGGTCCCCTTATTTTCTGCCTGGCTTTTCTTCCCACAGCCAGGAGCAATGGAGGACGCATACACACGGAGGCGTGCATGCGTTCCAGAACTGTGGCTCCTTCCACCCTCCCCTGACCTACATCTGTCCCCCAAGTAATTCCGATACTTTCAATAAATAAACAAATAAAAATAAAATAAGTGTCGGCGTTACCATCAGGCCTCCACCTGGTGGTAGCAAGAGCCGGAAAGACACACCACCCTAGTACGGGAGAGGAAAGCTGCCTAACAGACACTCAATCCTCTTCCAGCCCTCCTTCCCTTCCACCGACACCCAGTGACTCTAGCTTGTTCCCAAGCTTGGGTAACCATCATGGTGCAAGGTCAGGGGTTTGCATTGCCTCACCCTTCTGTGCCACTGGGTTGGCTGAAAGTAGTTTTTCACAGAAAGAGTGGTGAACAGGTGGAACAGGCTACTGAGAGAGGTGGTATGTGCTATGACACTGGGAAGATTCACACAAGCATGAGACAGGCACAAAGAGTGGTGAACAGGTGGATCAGACTACTGAGTGAGGTGGTATGTGCTATGACACTGGGAAGATTCACACAAGCATGAGACAGGCACAGGGGCCTGATAAGCTCAGGGGATGATGGGGAGGGAAACGGGGGTCAACAGGGCCATCACACTTGTATTAGGCAGGGTTGGGCAGCCTGGATGTGCCAATGATCCTTCTTCTGCCATCACATTCTGGGTTTCTATGTTTCTATGGATGTCAGTGGCTCTGCAGGTTGCACACTGCCCTCCGAGGCTGGAAGACGAGAGGCTTGTGGGTTTGAGACCCACACCAGGAACCTAGGTTAAATCCCGATACTGACAGTGAAGTACAGCATGAGGATGGTACTGCGTCCTGAGATGCTGTCTTTTGGATGAGATGTTAAACCGAGGTCCCAGCTGCCTGTTCTGGTCATTGTTCAGGTAGACATAAAAGACCCTATGACATTTCTCAAAAAGACTAGGGGATATTTTTATTTGTATTAATAAAACCATGACATAAACAAGAGAACATATATAGTAATCCACAGACAATCATCCACAGGGTTCAAAAGATATACACATTAGCAAAATCAAAATGAAATGAGAGAATACCTCAGAGGCAAAGAAAACAAGTATAACACTCATAAAAAAGAAAACCTTGTTTCTTAATAAACACGAAGAGGAACAAGCATTTGTCAATGCCGAATGTTGATTGCATTGGTCCGTTGAGCTCGCTCACTGCCCCTGTGTCACTCGCTCATTCTGTTTCTCCCACTGCTGCAGGCTGCTCTTTTGTACTGGGCTCCTGCCTGCGTTGGCATGTTTTTCTGCCCACAAAGAAATCTGCAGCTGTCACGACAGAGCTCTGTTGAGGTGGGTCAATCCCCCTCTCTCACTTGCTCATTCTGTTTCTGCTGGCGCTGCAGGCTGGCCTTTTGTACTGGGCACATGCCTGCGTTGCCTTTTTCTGCCCACAATGCAATCCACAGCAGTCATGATAGGGGTCTGTTGAGCTCACTCACTCCCCCTCTCTCACTCGCTCTTTTTGTTTCTACTAGCGCTGCAGGCTTCCCTTTTGTACTGGGCTTCTGCCTGCATTGGCACCTTTTTCTGCCCACAAAGAAATGTTCAGCTGTCCCGAAAGAGTTTAGTTGAGGTCGTTCTCTTCACCTGCTTCATTCACTCATTCTGTTTCTCCTGGTGCTGCAGGCTGCTCTTTTGTACTGGGCTTCTGCCTGCATTGGCACATTTTGCTGCCCACAAAGAATCTGCAGCTGTCCCGACTGAGCTCCGTTAAGGTGGGTCACTCCCCCTCTCTCACTTGCTCATTCTGTTCCTGCTGGCGCTGCAGGCTGCCCTTTTGTACTGAACTCCTGCCTCTGTTGTTGGCTTTTTCTACCCACAAAGAAATCTGCACCAGTCCTGACACAGGTCTGTTGAGATAGCTCACTCCCCCCCTCTCTCAGTTGCTCATTCCCTTTCTGCCGGCGCTGCAGGCTGGCCTTTTGTACAGGGCTCCTGGCTGTGTTACCACCTTTTTCTGCCCACAAAGAAATCCGCAGCAGTCACGATAGAGCTCTGTTGAGCTCTCTCACTCCCCTCTCTCACTCACTCATTGTGTTTCTCCTGGCGCTGCAGGCTGCCCTTTTGTACTGGGCTTGTGCCTGCATTGGCACCTTTTTCTGCCCACAAAGAAATCCACAGCTGTCCCAACAGAGCTCTGTTGAGGTCGCTCACTCTGCTTGTCTCACTCGCTCATTCTGTTTCTCCTGGCTGCAGGCTGCTGCTTTTGTAGTAGTTTCTGCCTCTCGTGGGGTCTTTTCTGCCCACAAGAAATCTGCAGCAGTCGATGGAGCTCCATTGGGCTTACTCCTCCCCCTCTCTCTCACTCGCTTGTTCCGTTTTTGTTGGCGCTACAGGCTGCCCTTTTAATACTAGGCTCTTGCCTGTGTGCCCTTCTTCTAGCCACAAAGAAATCTGCAGCAGTCATGATAGAGTGCCTCTGAGCTTGCTCACCCACTCCCCTTCTCTCACTCGTTCGTTCTGTGTCTCCCGCTGCTGCAGACTGCCCTTTTGTACTGGGTTCCTGCCTGCATTGCCGGCTTTGTCTGCCCACAAAGACGTGCAACAGTCCTGACACAGCTCTGTTAAGGTCACACACTCCCCTTCTCTCACTCGCTCATTCCATTTCTGCCAATGCTGCAGGCTGGCCTTTTGTACTAAGGCTCCTGCCTGCATGCCGCCTTCCTGCCCACAAAAAGAAATACGCAGCAGTCATGATGAGCCTCCGTTGAGCTCGTTCACTTCCTCTATCCTACTCCTCATTCTATTTCTCCCAGCGCTGCAAGGCTGCCCTTTTGTACTGGGCTCCTGCCCCTGCAATGTTGGCACGTTTTCCTGCCCACAAAGAAATCTGTAGCTGTCCCGACAGAGCTCCGTTGAGGTCGCTCACTCACCCTGTCTCACTCATTCATTCTGTTTCTCTTGGTGCTGCAGGCTGTCCTTTTGTTCTAGGCTTCAGCCTCTGTTGGCATTTTTTTCTGCCCACAAAGAAATCTGCAGCAGTCCTGACAGAGCTCCGTTGGCCTCACTCACTCCCCCTGTCTCACTCGCTCGTTCCGTTTCTGCTAGCACTGCAACTGCAGGCTGCCCTTTTGTACTGGGCTCCTGCCTGCGTTGCTGCCCTTTTCTGCCCACAAAGAAATCTGCAGCAGTCATGCTAGAGCTCCGTTGAGCTTGCTCACTCACTCACTCCCTCCCCACTCGTTCGTTCTGTTTCTCCCACTGCTGCAGGCTGCCCTTTTGTACTGTGCCCCTGTGTCCATTGCTGCCTTTTTCTGCCCACAAAGAAATCCACAGCAGTCCCAACAGAACTCCATTGAGCTCACTCACTCCGCCTCCCTCACTCACTTGTTCTGTGTCTCCCGCTGCTGCAGGCTGCCCTTTTGTACTGGGTTCCTGCCTGCGTTGCCGGCTTTGTCTGCCCACAAAGACGTACAGCAGTCCCGACACAGCTCCATTGAGGTAGCTCACTCACCCTCTCTCAGTCGCTTGTTGTGTTTCGGCCGGCGCAGCAGGCTGGCCTTTTGTACTGGGCTTCTGCCTGCATTGGCATGTTTCGCTGCCCACAAAGACATCTGCAGCAGCCCCGACACAGTTCTGGTGAGCTCGCTCACTCCCCCTCTCTCACTCGCTCATTCCATTTCTGCCAGCGCTGCAGGCTGGCCTTTTGTACTGGGCTCCTGCCTGTGTTGCTGCCTTCTTTTGGCCACAAAGAAATCTGCAGCAGTCATGCTAGAGCTCCGTTGAGCTTGCTCACTCACTCACTCCCTCCCCACTCGTTCGTTCTGTTTCTCCCACTGCTGCAGGCTGCCCTTTTGTACTGTGCCCCTGTGTGCATTGCTGCCTTTTTCTGCCCACAAAGAAATCCACAACAGTCCAACAGAACTCCATTGAACTCACTCCTCCGCCTCCCTCCTCGCTTGTTCTGTGTCTCCGCTGCTGCAGGCTGCCCTTTTGTACTGGGTTCCTGCCTGTGTTGCTGGCTTTGTCTGCTCACAAAGACATGTACAGCAGTCCCGACACAGCTCCATTGAGGTAGCTCACTCACCCCCTCTCAGTCGCTTGTTGCGTTTCTGCCGGTGCTGCAGGCTGGCCTTTTGTACTGGGCTTCTGCCTGCATTGGCATGTTTTGCTGCCCACAAAGACATCTGCAGCAGTCCCGACACAGTTCTGGTGAGCTCGCTCACTCCCCCTCTCTCACGCGCTCATTCCATTTCTGCCAGCGCTGCAGGCTGGCTTTTTGTACTGGGCTCCTGCCTGTGTTGCTGCCTTCTTTTGGCCACAAAGAAATCTGCAGCAGTCACAATAGAGCTCCGATGAGCTCACTCACTCACTCCCCCTCTCTCACTCGTTCGTTCTGTTTCTCCCATCGCTGCAGGCTGCCCTTTTGTACTGGGCCCCTTGTGCATTGCTGCCTTTTTCTGCTCACAAAGAAATCCACAGCAGTCCCAACAGAGCTCTGTTGAGCTCACTCATTCCCCCTCCCTCACTCGTTCATTCTGTGTCTCCCGCTGCTGCAGGCTGCCCTTTTGTACTGGGTTCCTGACTGCATTGCCAGCTTTGTCTGCCCACAAAGACATGTGCAGCAGTCCTGACACAGCTCCATTGAGGTCCCTCACTCCCCCTCTCTCACTCGCTCATTCTGTTTCTGCCGGTGCTGCAGGCTGGCCTTTTGTACTGGGCTCCTGCCTGCATTGCCACCTTTTTCTGCCCACAAAGAAATCTGCAGCAGTCACGATAGAGCTCTGTTGAGCTCGCTCACTCCCCCTCTCTCAATTGCTAATTGTGTTTCTCCTGGTGCTGCAGGCTGCCCTTTTGTGCTGGGCTTCTGCCTGCGTTGGCACCTTTTTCTGCCCACAAAGAAACTGCAGTAATCTCCGACAGAGCTCTGTTGGAGGTTGCTCACTCCACCTGTCTCACTCCACTCATTCTGTTTATCCTAGCGCTGCAGGCTGCCATTTTATAGTGGTCTCCCTGCTTTTCTTGGTGCCTTTTCTGCCCAGAAAGCTGCAGCAGTCCGAACAGAGCTCCATTGGGCTTGCTCCTCCCCTCTCTCACCTGCTCATTCCGTTTCTGTTGGTGCTGCAGGCTGCCCTTTGTACTGGGCTCCTGCCTGTGCTACACCTTCTTCTGGCCACAAAAAAATCTGCAGCAGTCACGACAGAGCTCCATTGAGCTCGCTCACTCACTCCCCCTCTCACTCGTTCATTCTGTTTCTCCCGCCGCTGCAGGCTGCCCTTTTGTACTGGGTCCCTGTGTGCATTGCTGCCTTTTTCTGCCCACAAAGAAATCTGCAGCAGTCCCAACAGAGCTCCGTTGAGATCACTCACTCCCCCCCTCACTCGCTTTTTCTGTGTCTCCCGATGCTGCAGGCTGCCCTTTTGTACTGGGTTCCTGCCTGCGCTGCCGGCTTTGTCTGCCCACAAAGACGTGCAGCAGTCCTGACACAGCTCCACTGAGGTTGCTCACCCCCACTCTCTCACTCGCTCATTCCGTTTCAGGCGGCGCTGCAGGCTGACCTTTTGTACTGGGCTCTTGCCTGCGTTTCCACCTTTTCCTGCCCACAAAGATATCCGGAGAAGTCACGATAGAAATCCATTGAGCTCACTCACTCCCCCTCTCTCACTCACTCGTTCTGTTTCTCCCAGTGCTGCAGGCTGCCCTTTTGTACTGGGTTCCTGCCTGCATTGCCACCTTTTCCTGCCCACAAAGAAATCCGCAGCAGTCACGATAGAGCTCTGTTGAGCTCTCTCACTCCCCTCTCTCACTCACTCATTGTGTTTCTCCTGGCGCTGCAGGCTGCCCTTTTGTACTGGGCTTGTGCCTGCGTTGGCACCTTTTTCTGCCCACAAAGAAATCCACAGCTGTCCCAACAGAGCTCTGTTGAGGTCGCTCACTCTGCCTGTCTCACTCGCTCATTCTGTTTCTCCTGGCACTGCAGGCTGCTGCTTTGTAGTGGTTTTCTGCCTCTCGTGGTGTCCTTTTCTGCCCACAAAGAAATCTGCAGCAGTCCCGATGGAGCTCCATTGAGCTTGCTCACTCCCCCTCTCTCACTCGCTTGTTCCGTTTTTGTTGGCGCTGCAGGCTGCCCTTTTGTACTGGGCTCTTGCCTGCGTTGCCGCCTTCTTCTGGCCACAAAGAAATCTGCAGCAGTCATGATAGAGTGCCTCTGAGCTCGCTCACCCACTCCCCTTCTCTCACTCGTTCGTTCTGTGTCTCCCGCTGCTGCAGACTGCCCTTTTGTACTGGGTTCCTGCCTGCATTGCCGGCTTTGTCTGCCCACAAAGACATGTGCAACAGTCCTGACACAGCTCTGTTAAGGTCTCTCACTCCCCTTCTCTCACTCGCTCATTCCATTTCTGCCAACGCTGCAGGCTGGCCTTTTGTACTGGGCTCCTGCCTGCATTGCCGCCTTTTCCTGCCCACAAAGAAATACGCAGCAGTCATGATAGACCTCCGTTGAGCTCGTTCACTTCCTCTATCCTACTCACTCATTCTATTTCTCCCAGAGCTGCAGGCTGCCCTTTTGTACTGGGCTCCTGCCTGTGTTGGCACGGTTTCCTGCCCACAAAGAAATCTGTAGCTGTCCCGACAGAGCTCCGTTGAGGTCGCTCACTCACCCTGTCTCACTCACTCATTCTGTTTCTCTTGGTGCTGCAGGCTGTCCTTTTGTTCTAGGCTTCAGCCTCTGTTGGCATTTTTTTCTGCCCACAAAGAAATCTGCAGCAGTCCTGACAGAGCTCCGTTGGCCTCACTCACTCCCCCTGTCTCACTCGCTCGTTCCGTTTCTGCTAGCACTGCAACTGCAGGCTGCCCTTTTGTACTGGGCTCCTGCCTGTGTTGCTGCCCTTTTCTGCCCACAAAGAAATCTGCAGCAGTCATGCTAGAGCTCCGTTGAGCTTGCTCACTCACTCACTCCCTCCCCACTCGTTCGTTCTGTTTCTCCCACTGCTGCAGGCTGCCCTTTTGTACTGTGCCCCTGTGTGCATTGCTGCCTTTTTCTGCCCACAAAGAAATCCACAGCAGTCCCAACAGAACTCCATTGAGCTCACTCACTCCGCCTCCCTCACTCACTTGTTCTGTGTCTCCCGCTGCTGCAGGCTGCCCTTTTGTACTGGGTTCCTGCCTGCGTTGCCGGCTTTGTCTGCCCACAAAGACATGTACAGCAGTCCCGACACAGCTCCATTGAGGTAGCTCACTCACCCTCTCTCAGTCGCTTGTTGCGTTTCGGCCGGCGCAGCAGGCTGGCCTTTTGTTCTGGGCTTCTGCCTGCATTGGCATGTTTCACTGCCCACAAAGACATCTGCAGCAGCCCCGACACAGTTCTGGTGAGCTCGCTCACCCCCCCTCTCTCACTCGCTCATTCCATTTCTGCCAGCGCTGCAGGCTGGCCTTTTGTACTGGGCTCCTGCCTGTGTTGCTGCCTTCTTTTGGCCACAAAGAAATCTGCAGCAGTCATGCTAGAGCTCCGTTGAGCTTGCTCACTCACTCACTCCCTCCCCACTCGTTCGTTCTGTTTCTCCCACTGCTGCAGGCTGCCCTTTTGTACTGTGCCCCTGTGTGCATTGCTGCCTTTTTCTGCCCACAAAGAAATCCACAGCAGTCCCAACAGAACTCCATTGAGCTCACTCACTCCGCCTCCCTCACTCGCTTGTTCTGTGTCTCCCGCTGCTGCAGGCTGCCCTTTTGTACTGGGTTCCTGCCTGTGTTGCCGGCTTTGTCTGCTCACAAAGACATGTACAGCAGTCCCGACACAGCTCCATTGAGGTAGCTCACTCACCCCCTCTCAGTCGCTTGTTGCGTTTCTGCGGGTGCTGCAGGCTGGCCTTTTGTACTGGGCTTCTGCCTGCATTGGCATGTTTTGCTGCCCACAAAGACATCTGCAGCAGTCCCGACACAGTTCTGGTGAGCTCGCTCACTCCCCCTCTCTCACGCGCTCATTCCATTTCTGCCAGCGCTGCAGACTGGCTTTTTGTACTGGGCTCCTGCCTGTGTTGCTGCCTTCTTTTGGCCACAAAGAAATCTGCAGCAGTCACAATAGAGCTCCAATGAGCTCACTCACTCACTCCCCCTCTCTCACTCGTTCGTTCTGTTTCTCCCATCGCTGCAGGCTGCCCTTTTGTACTGGGCCCCTTGTGCATTGCTGCCTTTTTCTGCTCACAAAGAAATCCACAGCAGTCCCAACAGAGCTCTGTTGAGCTCACTCATTCCCCCTTCCTCACTCGTTCATTCTGTGTCTCCCGCTGCTGCAGGCTGCCCTTTTGTACTGGGTTCCTGACTGCATTGCCAGCTTTGTCTGCCCACAAAGACATGTGCAGCAGTCCTGACACAGCTCCATTGAGGTCCCTCACTCCCCCTCTCTCACTCGCTCATTCTGTTTCTGCCGGTGCTGCAGGCTGGCCTTTTGTACTGGGCTCCTGCCTGCATTGCCACCTTTTTCTGCCCACAAAGAAATCTGCAGCAGTCACGATAGAGCTCTGTTGAGCTCGCTCACTCCCCCTCTCTCAATTGCTAATTGTGTTTCTCCTGGTGCTGCAGGCTGCCCTTTTGTGCTGGGCTTCTGCCTGCGTTGGCACCTTTTTCTGCCCACAAAGAAATCCGCAGCTGTCCCGACAGAGCTCTGTTGAGGTTGCTCACTCCACCTGTCTCACTCACTCATTCTGTTTATCCTAGCGCTGCAGGCTGCCATTTTATAGTGGTCTCCTGCTTTTCTTGGTGCCTTTGTCCGCCCACGAAGAAATCTGCAGCAGTCCCGACAGAGCTCCATTGGGCTTGCTCACTCCCCCTCTCTCACTCGCTCATTCCGTTTCTGTTGGTGCTGCAGGCTGCCCTTTTGTACTGGGTTCCTGCCTGCGCTGCTGGCTTTGTCTGCCCACAAAGACGTGCAGCAGTCCTGACACAGCTCCACTGAGGTCGCTCACCCCCACTCTCCACTCGCTCATTCCGTTTCAGGCGGCGCTGCAGGCTGACCTTTTGTACTGGGCTCTTGCCTGCGTTTCCACCTTTTCCTGCCCACAAAGATATCCGCAGCAGTCACGATAGAAATCCATTGAGCTCACTCACTCCCCCTCTCTCACTCACTCGTTCTGTTTCTCCCAGTGCTGCAGGCTGCCCTTTTGTACTGGGTTCCTGCCTGCATTGCCACCTTTTCCTGCCCACAAAGAAATCCGCAGCAGTCACAACAGAGCTCCATTGAGCTCGCTCATTCCACCTCTCTTACTTGCTCATTCTGTTTCTCCCGCCGCTGCAGGCTGCCATTTTGTACTCAGCCCCTGCATGCATTACTGCTTTTTCCTGCCCACAAAGAAATCTGCAGCAGTCCCAACAGAGCTCCATTGAGCTCATTCATTCCCTCTCCCTCACTCGCTCATTCTGTGTCTCCTGGCACTGCAGGCTGCCCTCTTATACTGGGCCCCTGCCTGCATTGTCGCCTTTTCCTACTCACAAAGAAATTCACAGCAGTTCCAACAGTGCTCAGTTGAGCTCGGTCACTCCCCCCACAGTCGCTCGATCCTAATCTGTCCCAAACACTGATTTCCAACAGCGACTGCGGTATTCTGCGTCGGAAGTGCTGAAACACATTTCATCCAGGATGTGAAAAATGACAGCTGTACTGTTCATAAGGAGGTGTGAACAAATGCCACTGTTGAAAATCTGGCGTGAAAATATTACTAATTTGCAAACTTACAAGGGTGCATGGAAACTGCACAACACAGTCATTTTATGGAGTTTCATCACAAAATTTTCAACATAGGCATTTTAGGACCTCTGCTCATGAACAGTTCAGTGTGATTTTCTTAATATGTCCCAAACACTGATTCCCCACAGCGACCGCGTTATTGTGCGCTAGAAGAGCGAAAATACATTTCAGCCAGGACGTGAAAAATGACAGCTGCACTGTTCATAAGGAGGTGTGGCAAAATGGCAATGCTAAAAATCTGGAGTGAAAATATTGCAAAGTTGCGAAGGTACGAGCGTAGGTGGAAGCTGCACAATGCACATTCGTAACACACTCATTTTATGGACTTTCGTCACCAAATTTTCAACATAGGCATTTTAGGATCTCTGCTAATGAACAGTGTCACTGTCATTTTCATAATGTGTCCCGAACACGGATTTCCCACAGCAACCATGCTATTCTGCGCAGGAACTGCGAAAACAAATTTCGGCCAGGATGTGAAAAATGACAGCTATACTGTTCATAAGGAGGTGCAGAAGAATGGCAATGCTGAAAATCTGGAGTGAAGACATTATTAATTCATGTGACGTTATGAGTGTGTGTGCAAACTGTGTAACGCACGCTCGTAACACAGTCATTTTACGGGGAGTCATCACCAAATTTTCAAAATAGGCATTTTAGGACCTCTGCACATGAACAGAACCACTGTCATTTTCTTAATCTGTCCTGAACACTGATTTCCCACAGCGACCGTATTATTCTACACTGGAAGTGTGAAAACACATTTTGGCCAGGATGTGGAAAATGACAGCTGTACTGTTCACAAGAGGTCTCAAAAAAATGGCAATGTTGAAAATCTAGTGTGAAAATATTGCAAATTCACAAAGTTACGAGTGTGTGTAGCAACTGCGCAATGCACGCTCATAAAACAGACATTTTGGGGATATTTCCCACCAAATTTGCAGTATAGACTTTCTGAGAGCCCACCTCATGAACACTGGCACTGTTGTTTCGCTAATCAGTCCTGAAAGGGGGATTCCACGCAGTGACCGTGAAATCTCCTTTTGGGGCCGAATAACACCATGACAATGCCAGAATTCATGAGGAGAGTTCCCAAAAACCCCATATTGAAAATTTGGTGGCAAAATTCCAAAAAATGCCTGAGATATACATCAAAGTTGAACAAAAACCTATTTATTCCATTATACAGCTTACCTGCATTTCCTCAGTTCGCCGTTGGCTTTGAAGAGTGCAGACATATTCTCGGTCCACAGAAGACTGTCGTGCCAGACTCGAGAGTAAGTATGGGGTGGGGGGTGTGTGGGGAGGCAGGGTGTGCAGTGAGTGGGCATGGGTTGTGGGGGGCAGGGAGGCTGCCGAGGGACCGCTTCCTTTTACAGGTTAAAAAAAAGACATCACAGGACCGTTTTGATTTTACAGGGGCATGTGGCATGCTGGGGTGGGCTCCCAGCATTCAAACAGAGTCTTTATGGGGGGCAGCTGTAGCCAATGGGGATTGGGCATCCCCGCCGGTACACAACAAAGGGGGTCACATTATGCTGACGGGACTGGGCATCCCTGTCGGCACACAACAAAAGGGGTGACATTATGCCAATGGGGATTGGGCACCCTGTCAGCAGAACAACAAAAGCAGGGTAGGGTTATAATGCCGACGGGAGGGCCTCTCTCGCCGCAACATAAACCTTGGAGCAGAAGCCAACGGGGATTGGGTTCCCCATCGGCAAACAAACATGGTGGGGGGTGCACATGCTGCTGAGGAGGGTTGGGAACCCCCTCGGTGGAGGGGGGTTATTATTGTTTGTGAACACAGCAGCAAGCTGCCGCCGTGTTCACAAAAGTGTTTCAAGGTTCCACCCTGCAGTGACGAGTCACTCCCTCATTGCAGTGAATGGTTGATGCTGCAATGACGAGGTGGTGCCTGATTGCAGTGGCTAAATCTTTACAAGGTTGTGGCATGCTGGCTGAACTAGTGTCAGCAGCAGCATGCCACAGCATTGGGGGAAGTGAGCCAAGCCATTAAAGGCTATGGGGGCATTGGCCACAACAGTGCCGTGCCTCCACAACTTGCTTCTGGAGAAAGCTGTCACAATATGTTTCTTGCGCATGCGTGCAATCAACATAAAAGGGACTATATATATATATATATATATATATATATATATATAAATATCACAGTAAGAGAAAACAGGGCAGCATGACATACTGGCAGAACTGGCCCACTGATACTCAGGAGACTGTCCCAAACCTTCCGTGGCAAGGATCCCTGTTCCCTGTTGTATACCCTTTGCACAGAACTCCAGATTATACATTCCAGTTCATTCACTGAGGTGGAATGTTGTTGAAGGACTAATTGGTATCGAGCTTGCCAAATAAAAATATTTACTGCCTAGAACCATAATGATATGCTAGATTTATCATATGATCCCCAAGCCTGTCTCAGGACCCCTAGTACTGATTCTCATACTTCTGAGAGGTAAACAAAGGTTCACCCCAGGTAATGGCAACATGAGACCAAAACCAGTGAATGTTAGGGCATTCCAAGAACAAGTGTTCTTGGGTTTTAGAAAAGCTGTGCACGCAAACCAAGGGCAAAAGCATTTCTCTATTCCCTTATTTTTCCTGTTGTTGCATACACCTAGTTTCCCATGAATGCTAAGCTATAAAACATCCCACATCCACGGGGGTTCTGGCTATCCATCAGCATCCCCAAAGTACATCATACCCCACCCCGTCCAATACCAAAACTGGGGGTAGCCAGGAAAGAATTACCAATAATATTGTTGTACAGAGTTTTCCAAGGCTAGGATTCAATTTTGCATATAGATAGCTTCCATTAGAAAATAGATGGTGAATTTCTCTGGTGTACTGGCTAAATTTCTTCCATGCACTAAAAAGTATTGTCAACAGCTTAACCTGATTCAATATGTCAGTTTGCATCTGTATCCCCCATAGAGATGCAGCAAAATTAAATTCTGCTGGCGAAGTGAATGCGAAGTGGCCACTTCGCATTGTCACTCCGCTATGCAGAGTGGCCAATAGGAAAGGTTCACTTTGCCTTGTAATTATTACTTCATGTTGTCATTCCACCTTGAGGCGAAGTAAGGCAGAGTAGCAACAATACTGGCAGCCGTCCAGTGCCCCCCCCCACACAGTCACCAGAATTAATGTGCATTCCTAAAATGCTACTGTCTTGTGTCCAGAAAACTCCCCAGTGCTGACGAAGTGAAATGAGAGCACAACAAGAAATACAAAGTCTCCCAGAATTAATGGCACACTCAGTTATGCATGCAGTGGACGTAGTCACATCACACACACACACCAGAATTAATGTGCATACCCAAAATGCTATTGTCTTGTATCCAGAAAATTCCCCAGTGCTGACAAAATGTCACTATGTTGAAAAGATTCCTATCTTATATTAATACTGCTGACACTGTAAACAGCCTGTTCATTTGCTACTTACTCAGCATGTATCCTCCTGCTATCCATGAATGTTAAAGAACCTGTTTCTGATTGATATGTAACCTGTCTTGTATATTTGTCTCTTGTTCACTTGACATGGAACCTTTGTAAAAGAGCCTTCTGGCTCAAAGGTGTTAAATCCGTAATCAAAAATAAATAAAACATGACAGCATAACAAGAAATGCAAAGTCTCCCAGAATTAATGGCACACTCAGTCATGCGCGCAGTGGTCACACACAGTCACCAGAATTAATTTGCATTCCCAAAATGCTATTGCCTTCTATCAAGAAAATTCCCCAGTGCTGGCGAAGTGAAATGAGGGGGTAATAAAAAATGCAAAGTGTCCCAGAATTAATGGTGCACTCCGTTATGCGAGCAGTGGTCACACACAGTCACCAGAATTTATTTGCATCCTCAAAATGCTACTGTCTTGTGTCCAGAAAATTCCCCAGTGCTGATGAAGTGAAATGAGAGGATAACAAGAAATGCAAAGTCTCCCAGAATTAATGGGGCACTCTGTCATGTGAGCAGTGGCCACACACAGTGACCAGAATTAATGTGCATCCCCAAAATGCTACTGTCTTGTGTCCAGAAAATTCCACAGTGCTGACGAAGTGAAATGAGAGTGCAACAAGAAATGCAAAGTCTCCCAGAATTAATGGTGTACTGCAAATGCACAGACAGAATAAGATTGCGCTGCGCACTCAAGAGATGCAGAGTCAGAAGCAAAGGCACAACACCACCTAACCAGTGCTCACAAGTCACAAATCCAAATCTGGAAAAGAATACTTTTCACCGGTTGGGGGGGGTAGCGCACGGCAGTAACAGTCCACTACCAGTAAAGACACCACAAAGCAGTATAAAAAATGCATGCAGGTGCGGTGGATAGCAGGTTCACATTGTTGCAATTCCTCTGGCACAATAAAAGTTTTCTGATTTAATGGTACTTATCGCACACACACTACAAGTATTGCATAGCAAATTGAAAACCTTTAGCAATATAACCAAATATTTTAAACAAACTAAATTTATGCACTGCTGCACCACTACAATCAGCAAACAAATGTCAAGAATTACTGAAAATATTACTGTGTGTACATTAACACAGTTATACAATAAAAATATAACCAAAACAGAAAGACTGCCTTTTTCTCCCAGTTAATCTACCTACACCACAGATTCGCCCCTCCCCCAGAGCACACTTCACAGCACACAGACTGACTGTTCTAAATTAACATTTAAAATCCACACACCAACAATAAACACTCGATGATATGAGCACAGGAGGGTTTCCTACAATCGATGCACTAAATTTTGAGCAAAACAAATGGCTCAAAAATACTTTTTTAACAGCTTTTAGTGGATTTGATTCGCAGAGCTCTGAGTGGAAACTGTCTCCATCTTCCACTACACTCACACTACATAGAACTGAAGCTGTGCAAAACAATCTAGAGCCCATGTGACCTGCAATCCCATGAAGCACTGCAAATTCACCTTGGAGCTCAATAACAAGGCGAAGTGATGTGAAGTACATTGATTTCAATGTACTTCATCTTAAAATTGGTGGAGAAGTGGTTTGGGGAAGGCGGAATAATGTAAGTCATTGGTTTTCAATGGACTTCCGCGTTCCCGTTATAATCTGATACTCCAGCTACATTCTGCGGAACACTTTGCGAATTCAGTACTTCAGCGAATCACTCCGTGAGCGAATTTCTGCCACTTTGCCCACCTCTAATCCCCCATCCCACTGGGACAAGGTTGAAAATAAGCAGAATAGCCTAGCCCCAGTCAACAAAAAACAACTTAACAAATAACTAAAAGTGTTGCTTGCATTGTGTAGGTGTTTGATGGGTTGTACCAGTAGGGACCACCCCAGGTAGATACTGTTTCCTGGTGGGGGGGGCAGTACAACCATTATATCTCAGACCACTGAATCTTTCCCCTGGGTGGTGGCACCAGGCAATGTAACATCTGAAATTTAACTCGACATCTTTGGATAATGAATCCCCAAACAAGTGGTCAACCCAGGCCCCTCAGCCTTATTTTGCCCCAATGGATGGATAGTGTAACAATATCTATGCAGACCTGGTACATATTCTGGAGGCACCACTGGGATTTGTACATGTTAAGTGTCACGTTTTGCACCATGCAGGGTTTATTAACTCAACAGTCCAGAACTCTCTGCTGTAAGTTTAAAGGGACTCCTTTGTTGAATTCAATACCCTGCCCCCAGAGTACCTCTGGGTAACATGCCAACAGCAGCCAAGAGTTACATGTGTAAATATCCTCAGAAATATTCTAATTTCAATAAACTATTTCATGTTTAAAAAAAAAGGGGGGGGCCAGCCTGGTGGAGTTTAGGGCTGAGACGCTGGACACCTTACCTCTTGCCACGCTGATGACCCATGTTCGGGAACGAGCACGGGTCATTGGAGGTCGGCACAGGGGAGGCCAGGAAGCAGTGCAAACTGAGGGAGCCAGGGTGCTAGGCCAATGGGATGGTGGAAGAAGCTGTCATTGGAGCAAGAGGGTGCATGCGCTCCTCCATATGCATGCATCTCTTTGTCTGGGGCCTCCGGTAACAAGGGAGAAAAACCAGGAGGAAAAAGTCAGGGGTCACAGCAGGATGAAGCCTTCAGCACAGCTCCAGGGGGTCCATCGGGACATGCATAGTATTAGAAGCTCCCAAAAGACATCCAAGTCTGGTAGGTTGGCGGAAGCATAACTGTGGCCCACCGAAAGAGTACAAATACCTGGCAGAAAAAAAACCAGCATTTGTCAATGCCAAATGTTTGCTTGCTGGCATTGGCATTGGTAGTGTAGGAGTTAGAGAGCTGCATAATAGGAATGGTAGTGAAGTATTGAACTGAAGCCAACCCCACCCCCACCCTGTAGAGACTGACAGGCATTGGGGTGTGCCTTTGGGTCATCAGGCATAATGGCCACGCCATTTCACCACACCCTACCGTGCAGACACTGACAAGTGTCACGGCGTGCCTTGGGGTCTTTGGGCTTTATGTACACCCCATTCCATCAGGAAATACAGTGAGATGGGTCCTGTATAGCAGAATGGGGTGAACTTTGGGACCGAAGAGTCCAAGGCACACCTTGATGCCTGTCACTGGCTGCAGGGTGTGGAATGGTATGAGCATTACAGGTGAGAATCCCAAGTCACACCCCTGATGCCTGTCAATCTGTACAGGGTGGGGCATTATGGTCGAATACCCTAATGCCTCAGGCGTTCATTGGCATTTTCACTCCAAATTTTCAACATGGGTTTTTAGTGACCCCCACCTTATGAATAGTGGCAATATCAGTTTGTTAGCTGAAAGCTGATTTTGCACAGCGACTACGCCATTTGGCACCAAAAGTGCGAAAACACATTTCGAACAGGATGTGAAAAATGACAGCTGTACTGTTCATGGGGAGGTGCAAAAAATGGCAATGTTGAAAATCTGCAGTGAAAATATAAAAAAAACTGGTGAAGTCACGAGCGTGTGTAGAAACTGGGCAACGCAGACCCATAATGCAATTAGTTTGGGGATGTTTTACGGCAGATTGTCAACAGAGGCATTTTGGAACCTCCGCTCATGAACAGTGTCACTGTGATTTTCTTAATCTATCCCGAGCAGTGATTTCCCACAGCAACCACGCATTTCTGAGCTGGAAGTGCGAAAACACATTTCGGCCATGGTGTGAAAAATGACAGCTGTACTGTTCATAAGGAAAAATGCCAGTGGTGAAAATCTGGACTGAAAATATTAGAAATCCATGAACGTATGAGGGTGCGTGGAAACTGCGCAATGGTCGCTCGTAACACAGTCATTTTATGGACTTTTTTCACCAAATGTTTAACATAGCCATTGCAACACCTCTGCTCATGACCAGTGTCACTTTTCTTAATCAGTTTTCTTAATGTGTCCCGAACATTGATTTCGCACACCTACTGCGTCATTGTATGCTACATGCACTGAAACACATTTTGGGTGAGATGTGGAATATGACAGCTGTACTGCTCATAAGGAGGTGTGATAAAATGACAATGTTGAAAATCTGGTGTAAAAATAGTGACCATTCACGAACGTACGACCGTGCGTAGGAAGAGCGCAACGCATGCTCGTAAAACAGTCATTTTGGGGAATTTTTACCAAATTTTTAACATAGCCATTTTAACACTTCTGCTCATGAATAGTGTCACTATGATTTTCTTAATGTGTCCCGAACATTGATTTCACACACCGATTGAGCCATTGTGCGCTACATGCGTGAAACACATTTTGGGTGAAATGTGAAAAATGACAGCTGTACTGCTCATAAGGAGGTGTGGTAAAATGGCAATGTTGAAAATTTGGACTGAAAATATTGAAAATGCGCAAACTTACAAGCGTGCGTAGAAACAGCGCAATGCATGCTCGTAACACAGTCATTTTATGGAGTATCATCACCAAATGTTCAATATAAGCATTTTAGGACCTCTGCTGATGAACAGTACCACTGTCAGTTTCTTAATCTGTGCGGAACACTGATTTCCCACACTGACCGCGCTATTCCACACCGCAAGTGCGGAAACACATTTCATCCAGGGTGTGAAAAATGACAGCTGTACTGTTCACAAGGCGGTCTGAAAAATGCCAGTGTTGATAATCTGGGGTGAAAATATTGCAAATTTGCAACGTTACGAGCGTGCATAGCAACTGCGCAACGCACACTCGTAAAACAGTTATCTTTTGGATTTTTCCCACCAAATTTGCAACATAGGCTTTTTGAGAGCCCACCTTATGAACACTGGCACTGTTGTTTTGTTACTCAGTCCTGAAAGTTGATTCCGCGCAGTGACCGCAAAAATCACCTTTCGGGGCCGATTAATGCCATGACAGTGAAAGAGTTCATGAGGAGGCGTCCCAAAAACCCCATGTTGAAAATTTGATGGCAAAATTCCAAACAATGCCTGAGATATGCATTAAAGTTGAATAACCCCTATTTATTCCATTATACAGCTTACTGGCATTTCCTCAGTTCGTGGTCGGCTTTGAAGAGTGCAGACATGTTCCCGGTCAACTGAAGATCGTCACGCTGGACTCTGGAGGTAAGTATGGGGTGAGGGGGGTGTGTGGGGAGGCAGGATGCACAGTGGGTGGGTGCGGGTTGGGTGGGGGCCGGAGACCACCGAGGATAGTTCCTTTTACAGGGAGTAAAAAAGACTTTGTGGGACCGTTTTTTATTTACAGGGCACCTCAGCGTGCCACTGGAGTCTGGGGCAGCTGTAGCCAACTGGGGATTGGGCACCCCTGTCAGCAAACAACAAAAGGGGAATTCCTTTCTGCCGGACGGGACTGGGCACCAGTCGGTGACAATAAAATGGGGAGGGACATTATGCCGATGGGGAGTGGGCTCCCCCGTCGGCAGATAAACATGGTGGGGGGGTAATATTGTTTGAGAACATGGCGCCAAGCCGCCACCATGTTCACAAACAATGTCAGGGGTCCTACATCCTGCCCTGCAATGACGGGTCACTCCCTCATTGCAGCGGATGGCTGACGCTGCAATGACGAGGCAGCCCCTGATTGCAGCGGTTAAATTGTCACAAGCTGGTGGCAATGCTCAAATTACTGTCACCGGCTGTGTCCCCCATTATTGGTGGACATCACACACGCCCCAAAATGCCGTGCCAGTATTGGCCTCAACAGTGCCGCACCTCTAGGACCTGCTTCTGCACCATGCTGCTGCAATATGTTTATTGTGCTGCACACAAGCAAACATAAAAATGGGAGAATAATAAAAAAAGCTATGATTTGTGTCTGAATATTGAATTTTATTTTTTTTTTTTATTACTTTATCTCTTTATCTCCGCCTTCCTGCTCTCAGAGCCCTCTCCTTCCTTCCTCTCAACCTTCCGTTTCCACCTCGGGGGGATCTGCCCCTAGAGTGCCTCCTTCTCTCCCCTGCACAGTGGGGTCTGTCCCTCTTCTGGTGGTCCTGGATGGTACCGAGAGGCTGTCATCTAGGGCTTACGAGAGGTGTTTTCCTTTTTCCTCCCTGGTTTCCCCTACCCTCTGGGATGTTGAGCGCTAGGACATACGTCCCGAGTGGTGGTGTGCTGATGCACGCCAGACCTCTCATGTGCCGTCGACGTCCCCCCTCCCCAACTCCGACGAACGGAGCCACCTCCATCCCTTCAATTGTCGGTGCTTCCACTGGCTACGAAGGTGATGTAGAACGCAGACGCGTTCTTGGTTCCCACCCCTGAGGGAGGAGAGCATCCGCTGGGACGCTCGATCCTCCCTTCCCTCTGCTGACCCCCGGCCACCCGAGTTCGTTCCCGAACCCAGGTCGCCAGCGCAGCGCGAGGTGTGGCGTCCAGCGCCTCAGCCCTCAGCGCCACGGGGCCTATGAATATTGTATTTTAAAACATTTTCCTGGACACAAGAAAACACTTCAACTGGCCAGCACAGGGGGTGGGCTCATTATTTTCATGGCCCCCTTGACAGGAGCTAGACCTCCATTTCTCAGTTAAGTTTGTTTTTTAGTTTGCCAGAGCAGACTGGGAGTGGGGTTACTTGCACAGCAGACAACTGTGTTTTGCAGCATGTGTCTGGAAAACACAGGTTTAATTACCTAAATAACCTAAATATCTGGATGGTCAAATGTGAATGTTCCCACACCCCTAATTTGAACCATTATGAACATCCTGACTCATAACGTACATGTGTTAATTAACAACTGATCTTCTATTGCCCTAATGAATTGTGGTAGTCATTAATACCATAGGTAATTAAGAAACATCAGTAATTAACACACATACACACACCAAGAAAAACAGTCACACACACACACACACGCGCACACACACACACAGAAAAAACAGACATTAGCATTTCATGACGTGCCCAATGTCTGTGTAATAAACCTGGCTGGCCACCGGGTGTCACTGTTTCGCCATGTTAGTGTCAGGGAAAGAGCTTTTTTAAAGACTCAGAAAGGTTGTCACTGATGCACTTTTTTCCTTCACTCCAATTGCCATTTTGGTAAACGGTGTGTCATTATCATACAACCACTAAAGCATGTAAGCCTTAAATGGTTTCATTAGAAATATTTAAAAGGAAACTAGCCCCAAATTTATTAGAGGGCAGAATTCAGCCAAATTTGGAGACTGCCCATGTACAAAAGATGAGCTGCATCTTTATGTTTTACCATTGTTGGTACACTGGAATTTCTGATCACGTGTCATGTGGCTGCTCTCAGGGTTTGGATAGCTCAAGCAGTGGAGTTTATTATCAGGATTTTTGATATTCTAAGTGTAACCCCCCTGCAAATGGGGGTTCCCAAAAGACTTCCAGGAGCTTGCTTGAATGCTTCAAGCCTGAATGGTGTTTGGCGTTTAAGCCATTTATCAGTGAGTGTTTTTAGAGCCTTTGGTACTGTCTCTTTAAGAGCTGTCTGCTTGCAGACATAATTAGTTTGTATGGGGGACTGTGTGTTTCTCTGCTTGAGTACCACTTGAGCTGCTGCCAATTCACTCCATTTTGCAGTCACTAGGAGTGCAAAGGGAACCTATCTGAAAGATGTAACTGTTTGCCAGAAATCATTTAGAGTAATAATGAAATTACAGTTTGTCTAACCTGCTTTCTTTGCAGTCAGAACTGTGTTTGCCTAGTTCCCCATTCTAGTTTTGAACTGCTGAACTGGACCAATCAGTGTGGGTTAAGGTAGCTCTAAAATGGTGCCTTGGATGAATCAGAACTTGGACTCATAATCTGAGCCAGCCACAAGAGGACTATATGGGCAGTGACTCTGGGAGATGTAGTTTAGACTTCGGCGCCTTTTTGGACCAACAGGGGCAGTCTATCGTGAGTGACAGCCAATCCAGCCAAGAACTGGGAGGAACTCAAAGGAAGTGCCCGGTTTTGTCTGCTGGAGTTTCAGTTGAGCTCTGGCAGGAAGAGGGAAGGAGCCCTGTGCTTTTTTGGTGCAGTTTTAGTCGGAAACGTGTGTAAGGCCCAGAGTTCCGGTCTGCAGCTTGTGTAACTGCTTGTTAGGACTGAATCTGCCCTGTGAAGAGAATCAAAGGATATCTGAAGAGTAGAAACCAGGCTCACCCTGTAGAAGACTGGAGAAATTGCTGAATTGCACTCGGGTCTGTCAGGAACTGAATCTGCTGTGGGTTCTCCGGTATTGTGCAGTAATTGCGATCGGATAGAGAAGCAGCCTGCCTGGTATAGTACTTTCTTTTACCATATAAATGTGTGAGGAGGCTTGTGTAGCTCAAGTGAATCTTGCTGCCATTAAAGGACTTTTGCCTGTGACTGTTTACCATATAAATGTGTGAGGAGGCTTGTGTAGCTGAGTGAATCCTGCTGCCATTAAAGGACTTGTGCCTGTTACTGTTCACCATATAAATGTGTGAGGATGCTTGTGTAGCTCAAGTGAATCCTGCCGCCATTAAAGGACTTTTGCCTGTTACTGTTCACCATATAAATGTGTGAGGAGGCTTGTGTAGCTCAAGTGAATCCTGCTGCCATTAAAGGACTTTTGCCTGTTGCAGTTTGCCATATAAATGTGTGAGGAGTCTCTTGGAGCTCAAGAGTAGCCCTACTGACATTGAAGGACCCTATCTTGTTTGGAGGTCGTGAGTACTAATTCAGGGTCGCTCCTTTTGAATTGCCACATTGAATCCAAATGGAATTATTGTACTGCTGACTGTTTAACTAATTTTTCTTTTCTCTGGTGAAAGGGCCCTACCAGCTGCCATGGTTTGACTAGTCACTAGGGCTTGGGTACCTAGGGACAGTAACTGGTAGGGATAGGCCTGTGCACAGAGCCATAGGTAGATGAGTAAAGTGATAAGCTAATTAACCTGATTCCCCGTCCCTTGTTATATCCCCTAAATAAATCAGAGCTGCTTGTTTCAGCAAAGTTATACTGCCTGAGGTATTTGTCTATGTTAAAGCATTGTACTGTGATTGTTGCACTGTATCTTATTTTACAGGAGGTCCCAGTGCCTGAAACAGTCCTGGGGTAAGTGTATACTGTGAAGGTAATTTGATATATTGTGTGGGCCACTAGTGGAAGAAAGGGGTTGCAGTGTCCCAGAGGGCTGTGACCAAGTTAGTTTAACTATTGCAAACCCTGACCTCTGGGTGGAGGCACCCGCCATTGGATCCAGGCCCCTCAACCTGTTAGTGGCAAATCAGGCAGGGGTAGTAGCCCCTGGGATAGCGCCATCTAGGGGTTACATCTTGGAGGCTCACCGCTGGGATTGTGTGTCCTCTAGTGACCATATTTACGAACCACTGTTAAGAAAACAAATGGGTACCCCAACAGAAGTGGCTGTGCACCGGCTGGTGGAGTGGTGTACTGGGGAGGAGATTGACCCCCAAGGTGCTGTGCTTGTCCTGGACATCCCCCTGGGTATCAGTGCGGACACTGTACAGGGAGTACTTTCCAAGGTGGAAGATTTACAAAACCCTGTGGTGGTGGGTCGGCATGCTAATCTGCTCACCCACACTTTCCTGGCCCTAGTAGACTTTAAGGATCCCATAGATAGCTCCAAAGTGCCACAGACCATTACCCCAGAGGGAGCCCTCACTGCCTGGAGAGTGATAACTAAGGACAGTAAAGACCCGGGGGGGAATGAGCTCCCACCACTGTCTGAAACTTTTGAGGAGAAATTTGCTAAATGGTTGCTGGGGGAAGGGAAAACTGTGGAGGACTTGAAGAAACTATTCTTGCCACCTGGGGGTGTTCCTCCCCCAACACCCTCTCCCGCTCCAGTACCCGTAATGGTGGCTGAACCAATGCAAACTCCTATTTCTGCACCTGCCATTAGTCACGACTCTTACCGAAAGTTGAGGATCTTCTCTGGCACCCTCCCCACCCCCCAAGGGGAGGATGACTGGGAGACCTGGATAGACTATGTTGCCCCCCAAGTGCTAGAATGGCAATGCTCGGAAACCGAAAAGCGAAAGAGGGTTAGTGAGAGCCTCCCGAGGTCCTGCCCTGGCTACCATCCGTACAACGGGCCAGTAACCCTGAAGTGACTGCACAGGCCTATCTTGAGGCCTTGGAGAATGTGTATGGGAGCCCAGATTCTGATGAGGATCTATGGTGGAGAGTAAGAAATGCACAACAATACCAAGGGGAGTTGTTGTCTGTGTATGTATCTCGGTTGGAAAAATTCTTGCAAGAATGCCTCAGAAAGGGTAGTTTGCCAGTGATTGAACTGGACTGAACCAGGCTGGACAGGATCCTTAAGTCTGCCCCCTTCTCAGAACTGCTGTTGCTTCAGTTATGCCTGGCAAATCGACTGGAATCCCCACCCTCCCATCATGAGTTAATGAGAGAAATTCGAGGAGTTGAGAAAAGGCGACCTCGGGAGGACCTGCACCAATAGCTGCGGCTACGACCCAGTGACTGAGGGTGGCCCATCAAGTGAAGTTCAGGGCAGAGGTTGGCAGTCAATGAGTGCTCTGACAAGGAAAAGATATGCCACAATGGGGCGAACTGTTGAGAGAGATCCGGAATTCAAAACAGTCCTTTATGAAGGCCAGGCCTGCAAGTCACGGGCCCGACCTATATCCGACTGCATCTCTATGGGGTGGGTACCCACCCATGTATCTCCTGCTGATAACAGCTCCAAACTCAATTCCTTGACCATGGAAGTGGAGAAACTGACGAGATGTCTCCAAATGCTTATCACGCCCGCAGACAGAGATGGCACCAAGGTTTCCAGTTAGTACCCCGCCCTGGCTCCCAGTGTGGCGCCTCGCCAGCTCAAACTCCAGAAAGTATGTTTTGCTATAATTGTGGGAAGGATGGGCACATGAAAAGGGAATGCGGTCCCCAAAAGACACTGACAAAGTTGCATATAGGCTACAAGGAGAGCTTCGGAGAACAAATCAGTGGTTAAGAGGTGCACAAAATGATCCCAGTGAGGGCACCAAAATGCTAACTCACGCCTTTTTGTGGCAAGGTCAGTTGCCCAGGCTCCGCCACCGCCTCTCCAGACTGGTCCAGAATAGTGGGTCCTCCATGGAGACCACTGTAAAGGTGAATGGAGTGTCTACAAGAGCTGTATTAGACAGTGGCTCCCAAGTGACAATTATGTTCCAGGATTGGTATCAGAAGCATTTGTCAGACATACCCTTACAACCATTAGAAGGACTGCATGTATGGGGTTAAGTGAGAAGGCCTACCCCTATTCCGGGTATATCCGAATTTGGCTGTCTTTCCCCACCTCCGTGGCTGGAGTGGCTGAACAAGTAGAGTCCTAGCCTTAGTGTGTCCCCCCACTGGACTGTATGATGGTGTCCCTTTGTTGATTGGAACAAATGCTCATATGTTCGGAAGGCTGGCACAGTTGTGTTATGAAAAACAGGGGTCAAAGACTAGTAGAGCTTTAAGAGTTCCGCTTTAATTAAGAAGGCCTATGAGGCACAGAGAGATGCTGAAAAATAGAACCAGAGGAACCGGTCGGAATTGTATGGAAGAAGGATCCTGAGTCTCTGATCCTGGCGCCAAATGCCCAGTGTACCTTACAGGAGAGGTCCATATCAGAAAGGATGTTAAGAATAAAATATTAATGTTGGATGCACCAGGCGATGGAAAATTGCCAGAGGGACTGCTGGTCAAGCCTAGTATTTTGCCCGCTAGAGCCCATGCTTATGCCAGAAGGGTAATGGTCCAAGTTCATAATGTGTCTGAAAGAGACATTCGAGTAAATAGAGGTTGCATCCTGGCTAATGTGCATTGTGCAGACACTGCAGTGCTACCCAGCAGCAAGAGTTCGAGGAAGAATGACAGAGTAACGCCTGACTTGTTTGATTTCGGCGACTCCCCATTGCCAGCTGAATGGAAAGTTACGATCAGTGAGAAGCTTGCCCAGAGAGACCAGGTGTTTTCTTTAAAGGAATGGGATGTAGGATGCGTGCAAGGAGCTGAGCACAATATCCAGCTGCATGACGAAAGACCATTTCGTGAGAGGTCTCGACGCCTGGCACCTGCTGATATAGATGATGTGAGACGGCATCTGCAAGAGATGTTAGCTGCTGGTGTAATACAAGAATCCAGAAGCCCTTATGCTTCCCCCATTGTGGTAGTGAGGAAAAGAATGAGACAGTAAAGATGTGGTGATTATCGCACCTTAAACCGGCGGACTATCCCTGATCAGTACACAATGCCCCGCACTCAGGATGCTTTGGACTGCCTAAACGGGAGCAAGTGGTTCTCTGTGCTGGATCTCCGTGGGTACTACTAGATCCCGATGGTCCCAGAGGACCGTGAGAAGACAGCCTTTATCTGTCCACTTGGCTTCTATGAATTCATGAGGATGCCTAAGGGATTTCAGGTGCCCCAGCCACTTTTCAACGATTGATGGAGCGTGCAGTGGGGACATGAACTTACTAGAGTGCCTGGTATACCTAGATGATGTTATTGTGTTGGCAGCTCACTGGAGAAACATGAGAGCAGATTATTTAAGGTATTGGACCGACTGGAGGACTTTGGCCTTAAACTGTCCATTGATAAGTGTCAATTCTTTCAAACATCAGTAAAGTATGTGGGACACATAGTATCCACCGAGGGAATAGAGACTGACCCAAATAAAGTTGAGGCCTTGACCACCTGGCCACAGCCCAAAAGTCTAAAAGAACTGCAAAGATTCCTGGGATTCTGTGGTTATTATCGGCGTTTCATCAAGGACTATTCAAGAGTGATCCGCCCTTTACTTAACCTTACTCAAGGGTATCCCCCAACCCACAAAAAATACCAAAAGTCAGCGTCCCTCAAGACTGAAAGAGTGTATTTTCATCTGAGTGAAGTATTTGGGGCCGCTTGGACTCCTGATTGTGAGACTGCTTTTCATGAGATCATATAGCAACTTACCCATGCTCCAGTGCTGGCCTATGCCCGATCCAAGAAAACCTTATGTCCTGCACACTGATGCTAGCTTGCAAGGGTTGGGGGCTGTGTGGTACCAAGAGCACGAGAATGGCCTGAGACCAGTGGCCTTTGCCAAGAAGCCTGACCCCATCCGAAAAGAACTATCCTGTACATAAGTTAGAGTTCCTAGCTTTGAAGTGGGCTATTGTTGACCAATTCCATGAGTACTTGTATGGGGCTAAAATACTAGTAAAACTGACAATAATCCTTTGACCTATGTGCAGACCTCAGCTAAGTTGGATGCCACTGGCCATAGGTGGCTTTCTGCATTATCTGCATATGACTATGCTCGAATACCGAGCAGGTCTGAACCACATAGATGCTGATGCTCTCTCCGGAGGCCTGTTCCCCAGAATGATTGGGTCCGATTGGCAGAACCTGACATTCGGGCACTCTGCCGGAAGTTTGACAGGGAGGAACAATGTCCACGGATGCAGTGGACTGCATGGTGGATTACTTGGGACCTCTGAGAATTGCATACCTGCTGCTTATTGCCACTTTCCTGCAATAGACATTGGTGCACTGCCTCAGCTGGACAATGACAGTATTCGGGGCTCAATCCGCGATCCCATGATCAAAGCAGCTTTAGAAGCCCTCTATGCAGGAAAAGATGTGTCCAAATTACGCCCACTGATCTGAGAACTGCACTGTTATACAAAGAAGGTCCTAAGTTGAAACTGATCAATAAACTGTTATACAGAGAAACAGTAGACAGAGGGGACAAGTAGACAAACAACAACTAGTGCTGCCACTGCCTTGCAAGACTCAGTACTGATGTCCTTGCACAACCACATGGGGCACCTTGGTATAGACAGAACACTTGACTTGGTGAGATCCAGATTCTATTGGCCTAAGATGGGGCTGATGTGGAGCAACACATTCGAACTTGTAGTCGCTGCTTACAGAGGAAAGCTTTGCCCCAGAGGCTGCCCCTTGTTAACATCACCACCAGTGCACCCATGGAGCTGGTCTGTATTGATTTTCTGAGTTTGGAGTCAGATCAAAGAAATATCAGTAAGTGCTGGTGGTCACTGACCATTTCACGAGATAGCCCAAGCTTTCCCCACCAAAGACCAGAAAGCATCCACTGTGGCCAAAGTACTTGTAAAAACTTTTGTTCACTATGGGGCTCCACAAAGAGTCCATTCTGATCAAGGAGAGACTTTGAGAATCGTCTGATCAAAGAGATGCTTTCTCTGTGGGGAGTGCGAAAGTCCAGAACCACCTTACCACCCCAGGGGACCCACAGCCTGAACGTTTCAACTGCACTTTGCTAGATATGCTAGGCACCCTACACCCAAAGGACAAGCCTAGATGGAGCCAACAAATTAGCACCCTGGTACATGCTTATAACTGCACCAAAGTGATGCCACTGGGTTCTCCCCTACCGCCTGATGTTTGGAAGAAGAGCTCGACTACCGGTAGATGTGTGTTTTGGGGTCTCTCCTGATGGGATTCAAGCTGACAACTATTTACAGTATGTGCAAAGTTAAAGGCCCAGCTAACTCATGTACCAACTGGCTCAAACCATGGCTGCCAAAAGAAATCTGGCCAACAAAGAAAGGTATGATAAAAGGTGAAAGCACAGGAACTCCAGGAGGAGATCGGGTATTGCTAAGAAATCTGGGACTGCATGGCAAACACAAGATTGCTGACAGATGGCACCATCTCCCTCACATTGTAGTGGGCAAACTAGATGATCTGCCAGTGTACAAAGTAAGGCCTGAGAATAATTCAAAAGATGTAAAACAATGCATAGAAATCATTTACTGCCCATTGGACAAATCTTGATTGAGTCTGAGCCCCCAGAAGATGCCCCTCTGGACCAGTGACTAGAGCTGCTGCTAAGAAAAGATCAAGAAAGTCTGCACCTACAGAAGCAGAGTTAAAGTGTTCCCTCCACAAGTCCCAGTTGAGCATGACTGTCAGTCCATATCAGAAGAAAGTGAGAGTGACTTTGAATACTATCCTTCTTACGAACTGAGTCAATTGTTTCAGGGCAATCCCTAGTCAATACTGGAGATGAAGCTGGGCCTTCTGGACTGTCTAAGCCCCAGCTTCATCCCTGGAGCCAATGCTCCCAGAAAGTGAAGTGCAAAGCATCAGATCAGATGAAATGGAATCATTGTGCATGGTTGAACTGTTTAAGCTTTCAGGAGAGGAAAATGATGGATTGGGGCAGACTGGTGATACACCAGAACAAGAAGAGTATGTTGAGTGCCCTGACAGTCCACTGCCAGTGTCCGAAAGCTCTCCATCCGAGCCAAATGTTGTGGACTCAGAAACTGTAACTCCTGGAGCTGAAAGTGCCCCAAGTTCTAGCCTCTCTGCCCCATGGAGACTCCCCTGACAAGTGAGGACAATGCTGAAAATGAGGCTCAGAGTGCAGAGACTGTAACAGTTCCCCTAGAAAGACTGGTCGAGCTGTAAAGCCTGTGGTGCACCTCAGTTATGATTCCCTTGGGAGGCCTGTGGACTTGCCTCTCAATGTTGTCCATAAAGGAGTGTATGTGTCCCCGAGCTCATTGCCCAAACTAAGTGTCAGTGCTAACTCCAAGTTACTTGTTTTGCCCTCTAAGTATGGTGCCCTTGCCCCGTCCAGTCCCAAGGTAACTGATAGGGAAGGGCCCCCTCTCTTCAGGTTTCATGTACAAGAGGTAATAACTTGAGTTATGGTACAATGTGTGTAATACTGTGTAAAGAGTGACGTACTGCAATGTTTCAGAAATGTGTTCTTGGCAAAATGATGTATTGACTGATGATTACATGTGTGAGCCTAATGCAAATGTATATGGTTGCAGTTGAAACTTATGAGTACTTGCTTGAGCGGACGTCAAGCTTTCCCAGGCCAGGAAGGGTGTAACCCCCCTGCAAATGGGGGTTCCCAAAAGACTTCCAGGAGCTTGCTTGAATGCTTCAAGCCTGAATGGTGTTTGGCGTTTAAGCCATTTATCAATGAGTGTTTTTAGAGCCTCTGGTACTGTCTCTTTAAGAGCTGTCTGCTTGCAGACATAATTAGTTTGTATGGGGAGACTGTGTGTTTCTCTGCTTGAGTACCACTCGAGCTGCTGCCAATTCACTCCATTTTTGCAGTCACTAGGAGTGCAAAGGGAACCTATCTGAAAGATGTAACTGTTTGCCAGAAATCATTTAGAGTAATAATGAAATTACAGTTTGTCTAACCTGCTTTCTTTGCAGTCAGAACTGTGTTTGCCTAGTTCCCATTCTAGTTTTGAACTGCTGAACTGGACCAATCAGTGTGGGTTAAGGTAGCTCTAAAATGGTGCCTTGGACGAATCAGAACTTGGACTCATAATCTGAGCCAGCCACAAGAGGACTGTATGGGCAGTGACTCTGGGAGATGTAGTTTAGACTTGGCGCCTTTTGGACCAACAGGGGCAGTCTATTGTGAGTGACAGCCAATCCAGCCAAGAACTGGGAGGAACTCAAAGGAAGTGCCGGTTTTGTCTGCTGGAGTTTCAGTTGAGCTCTGGCAGTGAAGAGGAAGGAGCCCTGTGCTTTTTCGGTGTGCAGTTTTAGTCGGGAAGCGTGTGTAAGGCCCAGAGTTCCAGTCTGCAGCTGTGTAACTGCTTGTTAGGACTGAATCCATCCTGTGAAGAGAATCAAAGGATATCTGAAGAGTAGAAACCAGGCTCACCCTGTAGAAGACTGGAGAAATTGCTGAATTGCACTTGGTCTGTCAGGAACTGAATCTGCTGTGGGTTCTCCGGTATTGTGCAGTAATTGCGATCAGGATAGAAGCAGCCTGCCTGGTATAGTACTTTCTTTTACCATATAAATGTGTGAGGAGGCTTTGTGTAGCTCAAGTGAATCCTGCTGCCATTAAAGGACTTCTGCCTGTTACTGTTCACCATATAAATGTGTGAGGAGGCTTGTGTAGCTCGAGTGAATCCTGCTGCCATTAAAGGACTTTTGCTGTTGCAGTTTGCCATATAAATGTGTGAGGAGTCTCGTGGAGCTCAAGAGTAGCCCTGCTGACATTGAAGGACCCTATCTTGTTTGGAGGTCGTGAGTACTAATTCAGGGTCACTCCCTGTTGAATTGCCACATTGAATCCAAATGGAATTACTGTACTGCTGACTGTTTAACTAATTTTCTTTTCTCTGTGTGAAGGGCCCTACCAGCTGCCACGGTTTGGACTAGCCACTAGGGCTTGGGTACCCAGGGACAGTAACTGGTAGGATAGACCTGTACTCAGAGCCATAGGTAGATGAGTAAAGTGATAAGCTAATTAACCTGATTCCCCCTGTCCTTGTTATATCCCCTAAATAAATCAGAGCTGCTTGTTTCAGCAAAGTTATACTGCCTGAGGTATTTGTCTATGTTAAAGTATTGTACTGTGATTGTTGCACTGTATCTTATTTTACAGGAGGTCCCAGTGCCTGAACCAGTCCTGGGGGTAAGTGTATACTGTGAAGGTAATTCTGATATATTGTGTGGGCCACTAGTGGGAAGAAAGGGGGGTTGCAGTGTCCCAGAGGGCTGTGACCAAGTTAGTTTAACTATTGCAAACCCTGACCTCTGGGTGGAGGCACCCGCCATCGGATCCAGGCCCCTCAACCTGTCAGTGGCAAATCAGGCAGGGGTAGTAGCCCCTGGGATAGCGCCATCTACTGGTTACATAAGAAAACTGTGCAGCAATAGCTTTCCTTTGCTAGCTCGTCCGTCCGTCCTTCCTTCCTTCCTTCCTTCTTTCCTTCCTTCCTCCCACCCTCTCTCCCTCCCTCACTGCTTTCTTTCTTTCTTTCTTTCTTTCTTTCTTTCCCCAGAAAGGCACAATGATCAAAGACTCATTTCCAGGTGCACCCAGCAAGAGAGGGAACAATGTATACAGAATAACAATGGAATAGCAGCGAGATACAGTAACACAATGTATAAATAACAAAAATCAGGAAAGCAAGCACAGGAATTAAAGAGGTACAATTCAGGAGATGCCTGTAAACATAGCAGATAAGGACCGTTTGGCCCACCAAGTCTGCCCTTTCTGACCCTGCCTATACTGTCACCGCAGACCCTACCTGATCTCCTGCTATTACTTTTTGGACCTGTGTAAGTAACTAGTATTGATTCTCTGTTTTTTGGGTTGTCTTTTCTTAGTTTAACTTTAATTTGCCAGGGAGGAACTGTAGCTGGGAGATATTTGCAGTCATGTGTGACTAGACCTGTTACTTAACCTCTGTGAAATAGGTGTCTGAAAGGAAGGAAGGCACTCCCGGGTGGAGGGTCAGAGTTGTAGTTGATTGTTTCTGGAGGACACAGGTTTATTCCACCCACCCACCCTACCCTCACCCCACCTGCCCGAAGCACATAAGTTCATTTATAGCAGGGGTTCTGACATCACTTCCCCAAAACTGCTAACAACACACACCTGTTCATATCCTTAAAGGCACAGCACACTAAATTGGGGGTAGAGACACTCACAAGCTTACATACACTAAAACAAGAGCAAACAAAAAAAAAAAGAAAAGCATCTGTAACAGGAAGGGACACAGACATGTGAGGAGTGGTGCAATGCAGTAGCTGTGGAGCAGCAGTATTCCGGGAGACATTCTGGAGACTGCGTTGCTGCCCTATTTGCAGGCACCTCTCTGGTCCGAGGAAGGAGGTTGTTCGTCTCCATGCTGACCTGGCAAGGATTCGGGAAACCTGTTCCCCCACCCAGGGACCACCCAGGCCACTGCCACTACCTCAGAGGTTGCCAAGAAAGAGGAATTGTTGGACCACTGTGGGCTCAGGGAGGGTGAGGGTGGTGGAACAGAGGTGCATCCCTCCAGTTGTGTCTCTCCACAATTCATTCACCACTCTGGCAGAGCATGGTTCCTCTATGGAGGCACCTGCAGTGGAGACTAAGGAGAATGCTGGGAACCTCCACAATGGAGACCCACAGGAGGGTGGCACAGGACCCCACAGGGAAAGGAAACAACTCCTGGTGGGGAACTCAATTGTTAGGGGGGTAGAACTGGGAGAGGGAGGGGAAAGGGAGGTAAGGTGCCTGCCCGGTGCCATGGCTTGGAGGGACAGGAAACAAATCCTCAGGATTGTGGGAGCAGCTGAAAGGGGGAATGAGCTGGATGTCATTGTCCACCTAGGGGCAAATAATCTGGCTGAAAATGAGATTAGAGCAGTGCAACAGGAGTTTGTGGGGTTGGGGAGGAGCCTTAGACAAGTAGCACACACGGTAACTTTCTTGGAAGTGCTACCTGTCTATGGCACGGATGAGGCTAGGGTACTCTGCACCATGGGATTCAATGAATGGTTGAAAAACTGGTGCAGAGCTCAGGGATTTGGCTTCATTGGGGACTAGGGCTCCACTTGGAGGGATGCAGACCTATACTGGTGCGATGGTCTGCATCTATCCAGGAGAAGAACCAGGATCCTATGTGATAGGTTTAAATGCATCATTGGCAAGCATTTAAACTAGCCAAGGGGGAGATACTGAAAAGGAGAAGGGAAATCCTAGCCCCCCCAAAAAAATCAGGGTAGTTAGTGAGGTAAACACCAAGATAGAGCAGTCGATAGGGAGAAGGGCAGGGGTAAATGGAGAAAAAGACAAAGGCAGTAAGGACAGGGATGGGGCGAAAAGAAATAAAGCCATAAAAAAATGGAGGATAATAAGTACCAATGCCCATAGTCTAGGTAAAAAGTTCCTCAAAATGGTGGCCTTGATGGCAGAGGGATGCCTGGATATCATGGCAGTCACAGAAACATGGTACACAGAGAACCATGACTGAGATGTCAACATACCAGGGCACACAATCTACAGGAGGGACAGGGAGGGAAGAAGAGGAGGAGGAGGAGTAGCTCTCTATGTAAGGGAAGGGATCAAAGCAACAGAACTAAAGGGTAAACAGGGCAGAGAGGAGGCACTGTGGGTCACCCTGGAGACTAGAAATGCACCACAATCCACACAGGGGTTGAATACAGACCCCCGTCTCAGGGGGAGGAAATGGACAAGGAAATGATAGAAGGCATCCTTAGGATGGCAGAGAAAGGGGAGATATTGCTGATGGGGGACCTGAATATGCCAGATGTTAACTGGAGCACCTTTGCTGCAGTCACATCCAAGAGCAGGGCCATTCTCGATGCCCTACAGGGGGCATGCCTCAGACAACTAGTTTTGGAACCCACTCATGAGGGAGCAATCTTAGACCTGGTACTCTCAAATGGGAGCGGAGAGAGGATCTCCGATCTTGAAGTGAGTAGCCATCTGGGAACAAGCGACCACCAAACAGTGTGGTTCACAATAAACTTAGCTATAGAGTCAAGCCATACAAAAGTGAAGGTACTGGACTTCAGGAGGGCTGATTTTGTCAAAATGGGAGAGTGCCTCAGAAAAGCACTAGCAAACAGGCAAGAGGGTGGGGTGGAGCAACAATGGGGAAACATCAAAACAGCCATCACAGACGCAACAAGCCTTTGTGTGAAGCAAATAAATCAAAACAAAAGAAAAAACCACTATGGTTCTCAAAAGAGGTGGCGGGGAAGGTTAGGGAGAAAAAGGTAGCATTCAGGAAGTATAAGGAAACACAGAAGGAGCAGGACAGAGAACTGTACCAGTTATAGCAGAAGGAAATGGGGAAGGCAGTCAGAATAGCAAAGGCCCAAACCGAGGAAAAGATAGCCAATTCGGTTAAGAAGGGGATAAAACCTTTTATAGGTACATTAGGGAGCAAAGAAAGACTAAGGCAGGGATACTGAGGCTGAATAAAGAGTAGGTGGTTGGGCAGAGAGCGACAGTAAAAAAGCAGGGATACTGAACGAATATTTCTGCTCAGTATTCACAATGGAAAAACAGGGGGCGATATCTAATCCAGTCAATAGAAGCACTCTGGATAGGGGGTTGACATTAGTCCTTTCACAGAAGAAAGGGTTCTGAAAGAACTCTTAAAACTAAAGGTGGATAAAGCAGTGGGGCCTGATGGGATTCAGCCCAGAATTCTAAAAGAACTAAGGGAAGAACTAGTAATACCACTGACTACCCTTTTTAATAAATCATGGGAGGATGGTATGGTACCTGAGGACTGGAGGAGGGTGGATGTGATTCCCCTTCACAAAAGTGGGAGCAAGACAGAGGCAGGAAACTACAGACCTGTCAGTTTGACCTCAGTGGTAGTGAAAATGATTGAATCACTTCTGAAGGAAAGAACTGTTGAATACCTAGAGGCCAGTGGGGCACAGGACCCAAGGCTGCATGGATTCACAGCAGGAAGGTCATATCAGACAAATCTAATTGATTTCTTTGACTGGGTGTCCAAAGTAATAGACCAGGGAGGGGCTGTGGACATGGCCTACCTAGACTTAGCAAAGCATTTGACACAGTCCCGCACAAAAGATTAATAAACAAATTAGCCAGCCTGGGAGTGGGTCCCAGGGTGGTAGCCTAGGTAAAACACTGGCTGGACAACAGGACACAGAGGGTAATAGTAAATGGGTCACAGCAAAGAAAGGGGGTTACTAGTGGGGTGCCGCAGGGTTCAGTACTGGGGCCGATCCTTTTTAGTGTTTTTATAAGTGACATTGCAGAGGGACTGGAAGGAAAAGTATGTCTCTTTGCAGATGGCACAAAGATCTGCAACAGGGTTGATATGCAAGGTGGGGTGGAAAGGATGAAAGGGGACTTGACAAGGTTGGAGGAATGGTCAGATGTATGGCAGCTTAGATTCAATGCAAAGAAGTACAAAGTAATGCACCTGGGAAACAAAAACCCAGGGGAAGAGTACACAGTGGGGGGCGAGATACTGACAACAACAAAAATGGAAAGGGACCTGAGGGTAGTCATATCAGATGACATAAAGGTGGGTCAGCAATGTGAGAAGGCAGTAAGGAGGGCTGGGGGGATACTGGGATGCATAGGGAGAGGCATCACCAGTAGAAAACAGGAAGTTGTTGGCCCTCTGTACAGACAGTTGGTAAGACCACATCTGGAATACTGTGTACAGTTCTGGAGACCCCATCTCCGCAAAGACATAGACAGGGTGGAGGCTGTCCAGAAGAGGGCAACCAAAATGGTGCAGGGTCTGCACCAGAAGACATATGAAGAAAGACTAAAGGAGCTTAAGATGTATAGCCATGAAGAAAGGAGGGAGAGGGGGGACATGATAGAAACTTTCAAATACCTGAAGGGAATCAACAAAGTCCAAGAGGGCAGCGTCTTTCAGAAAAAGAGATGTGCAAGAACAAGGGGGCACAATTTGAAGATAGAGGGGGACGGCTCAGACATAATGTGAGGAAGTATTTCTTCACAGAGAGGGTTGTAGATGCATGGAACAGCCTTCCTGAGGATGTCATAGAGTCATAAACAGTGGGGGAATTCAAGATTGCATGGGACAGACATAAGGCAATTCTAGTGGGGGAGGTAGGAGAAAGTAGGCTGTTGGTTAACTAGGATCTGCAGATCATCCATTAGGTAGGGAAATGGACAGACTAGGTGGGCCAAGCGGTCCTTATCTGCCATCAATTTCTATGTTTCTATGTTTTTACAACCCCCCCCCCATTTTCCTACCATGAAAGTGTTTCTGCAGGGTGTTGTTAGCTAACTAAGCTGCTTAAATGTACTGCACTCTGCCAATCCTAGCCTGATTCTATGTAAGAGCTTTAATTTGTTTCAGTCGGCAGAGTGTTAAATAGTTTTCTACAGGAGGCTAAAGTTTAGGCTATGACCCTGTATGCAGAAGGTACTTTAAGCAGACTTCAGCTGATTGAACTTTCTGTGGCTTAATCCAAATTTATTTGGGTTAGTTACCTTTTTATGTTTGCTTGCACGCATGTGCAAGAAACATAGTGCCATCATCCGAGTTTTCGGAGGTGTGTCACCCCCTCTTCCAATTCAGTCAGTGTGTTAGCAGGCGCGGCCCCAGTCCTCCAATGCATGCTGGAGCTGTCTATGACAGCTCCAAAATGCAGTGGCATACAGTTGAAAGGGGGAGCTACGCTTCAGTGAGCAGCGATGAGATATCGCCTGCTCATGCGCAGCTCCCCCTACACACACACACACTGTATAGCCGACGGGGGTGCCTAATCCTCCATCAGCTGTGCTGCACCCCCAAACCTTTCACATGCCGCTGGGTGCCCACTGGCGGTAGCAATATCATCATGCCAACAGGGTGCCCAATCCCTGTCGGCTCCACTGTCCCCCGAATACTGGGTGCCACGCTGGGAGCCCACCCCAGCGTGGCAACTGATGCATGGCCGACGGGGTGCCCAACTCTCGCGCCCATGCCCCTCAGCCATCCTTGGCCACGCTGGGAGCCCACCCCAGAGTGGCAAACGTCCCACGCCGCCGTAATAAAACCCCAAACCTGTAAATAAAAACTGTCCTCAGCGCTTCCTGCCCCTCCCACAACCGGCACCCACCCACTGCGCACCTGCCTCCCCACACCCTCACCCCATACTTACCTCCATCGCGCTTCGGCGCGACTATCTTGGCGGACCGGGAACACGTCTGCACTCTTCAAAGCCGACCCATGAACAAATGGCTGATAGCTGTATAATGGGATAGATAGGGTTTTCAACTTTATTGCATCTTAGGCATTTTTGGAATTTTGCACCAAATTTTCAACATGGGGTTTTGGGACCCCTTCTCATGAATGCTGTCACTGTCATGGCGTTACTCGGGCCTGAAGGGTGATACCTTTCCGGAATGATTAACGAAACGACACTGCCAGTGTTCATAAGGTGGGCTCTCAAAAAGCCTATTTTGAAAATTTGGTGGAAAAATTCCAAAAAATGACTGTTTTATGAGCGTGCATTGCACAGTTCCTACGTAGGCTCGTAAGTTCGCGAATTTTCAATATTTTCACGCTACATGTGCGCTACATGGGTGGAAACACATTTTGGGCAAGATGTGAAAAATGGCAGCTGTACTGTTCATAAGGAAGTGTAATAAAATGGCAATGTTGAAAATCTGGAGTGAAAATATTGAAAATTCGCGAACTTGGCGTCGTAGGAACTTCACGCCAGCATGCGCTCGTAAGTTCATGAATTTTCAATATTTCACTCCAGATTTTTCAACATTGTCATTTTACCACACCTCTTATGAGCAGTTCAGCTGTCATTTTTCCACACTTGCCCAAAATGTGTTTTAGCATGTAACGCACAATGGTGCAGTCGGTGTCTAAAGCGATGTTTGGGACAGATTAAGAAAATCACAGTTACACTGTTCATGAGCACAGGTCTTAAAATGGCTATGTTGAAAATTTGGTGAAAAAATCCTAAAATGACTGTTTTACGAGCACCATTTGCACAGTTCCTTTACCGCTGTGAAGTTTGCTAATTTTCAATATTTTCAATCCAGACTTTCAACATTGCCATTTTATTACACCTCCTTATGAACAGTACAGCTGCCATTTTTCACACGTCGCCTTCGAAATGTGTTTTCGCACATGTAGCATAATGGTGCAGTCGGTAAAAGCAAGCGATGTTTGGGACAGATTAAGAAAATCACAGTTACACTGTTCATGAGCAGAGATCTTAAAATGGCTATGTTGAAAATTTAGTGACAAAAGTCCATAAAATGACTGTGTTACGAGTGAGCATTGCGCAGTTTCCACGCACCCTCGTAAGTTCATGACTTTGTAATATTTTCAGTCTAGATTTTCACCAGTGACATTTTTCCACACTTCCTTATTTACAGTACAGCTGTCATTTTTCACAACATGGCCGAAATGTGTTTTCACACTTTCAGCGCAGAGATGCATGGTTGCTGTGGGAAATCATTGTTCGGAACAGATAAAGAAAATCACAGTGACACAGTGCATGATCGGAGGTCCCAAAATGCCTGTGTTGACAATCTGCTGTAAAAAAAACCCCAAACTAATTACATTACGGGTGTGCGTTGCACACTTTCTATGCACGCTTGTGACTTCACCAGTTTTTTTAATATTTTTACTGCAGATTTGCAACATTGCTATTTTTACACCTCTCCATGAACAGTACAGCTGTCATTTTTTACATCCTGTTCGGAATGTTTTTGCACCTGTGGTGCTAAATGCCGTAGTCGATGTGCATAAGCTGCTTTCGGCTAACAAACTGATATTCCCCCTGTTCATGAGGTGGGGGGTCACAAAAAAAACCATGTTGAAAATTTGGAGTGAAAATACCAACGAATGCCTGAGGTATTAGGGTTTCCAACCATAACACCCAACCCTGTAGAGAATGACAGGCATCAGGGATGTGACTTGGGATGCTCATACCATTCCACACCCTGCAGCCAGTGAGAGGCATCGTGGTATGCCTTGGACTCTTCAGCCCCAAAGTTCACCCCATTCTCCTATACCACACCCATCTCACCGTACTTCCTGATGGAATGGGGTGCACATAAGGGACAAAGACCCCAAGGCACACCGTGACACTTGTCAGTGTCTGCAGGGTGGGGTGTGGTGAAATGGCGTGGCCGTTATGCCTGATGACCCAAAGGCACACCCCAATGCCTGTCACTCTCTGCAGGGGTGGTGGTGGTGGGGTTGGCTTCAGTTCAATACTTCACTGCCATTCCTATTACGCAGCTCTGTGACTTCTACACTACCACTGCCAATGCCAGCAAGCAAACAAACATTCGGCATTGACAAATGCTTGTCTTTGCATACTGTGGTCTGTGGTCTTTGTTCTGCTGGCTCTCAGGGCAGGTTCGCATATGCACAGTTGAAACCCTGCCCAAGTCTGTTGTTTCTGCCACTGTGCCTGATTCCCTTTTGTCTCTCCTTGCATAGGCACCAGAGTAACCCTCCCCCTTTATTCACTCCTGTGTGGAGTGTGGAGAGCCCCACAGAAAAGCTTCAAAGCTGAGGTATGGTGGACTGAAAAGGGAGCTGCTATCATTGTGGAACAGCCTGTTTCTGCAGGACCCTTCACCCACCACTGTGAGTAGATTTATAGGGTAGAAGTAGTCACGTGACCTACCATGTGTCATCTCTTGGTCCATCATGTGACACCTCTTGGTCCTGCTTCGAAGTCCTCAGACTTGAGCTCTCCTTGTCTCAAGTCACCCACAGCCTATTCCACTCTCACACCCTGTCTTCTCTAGCCATTTCCCCTGGTTTCCCATTCTTCTCTCTTTCCTTTCCCTCACCAATCTCCTATCTAGCTGCTCTTTCCTGTCCTCAGATTTGAACCCCTGACCTCTTGCACTGTAGTCAAGAACCCTGCCACTTCACTATTGTTTCTGCCACAGTTCTTCCTGCCTAGGTATGATCCAAATACTTCTCACTCTTTACTTCCCCTGCCCCTGACACTGTTAGCCTCCTACCTTCACTCTCACATTACCAAATGTTCCATCCATAACCGTCTCCCTCCCGTCCTGCTCTATATAGCAATTTCTTGCTCAATAATGGGGCCCTCTGTTAGCTGCACTCTGCCTCTGCTACTTCTTATGTTTGCCTACCCCACCTTCCCTAACTCTTACCCCAAACCCACCCACCACCAGCCCCATATTGCCTCAACAGTGCTGTTTGTTATTACTGGAAGTACTACCCTGTACCTCATGGCTGCTTTCCTGAATCCACCAGTCTGTTCTGGCTGCTCACCTACCTACCTACCTCTCACTGCTTTTATCTACTCATGATCCCCCTGCCACTTCCCGTATACAGCCACAAATCTGGCCGTCGGAGGACCCCGACAAATCTTAAGCTTCTTGGATTCCTAGTAATACAACATAGCCTACTTTTCCTCCTGCTCCCTGGCAATGCCCACCCTAACCCTGGACCAGTCTCACAACCTTTTCCCACTGGCAGTAACCTGGGTGGACTCAAGATTGCCTCTGTTAATATACGTAGCCTTGTGCCTAAGCACAATCTTCTTCAGGTTTGGGTCATGCAGCACAGTCCTGATGTCCTTGCAGTTGTTGAGATCTGGCTCTTCCCCAAAACACCTGACTCTGTTGTTGCTCTAGATGGCTGCATGTTATTTAGGGTTGACAGTTTGGGGAAAAGGGGGGCTATCTATCTATTCAACTCACTGCAAGGGCTGGTTCTCCCACATATTGTAACTGGACATGATGCACAGGCTGTGGCTATCAACACTGCAATTGGGTGCAAGGGCAAATCGTTCATTGCCCTCTCAGTTTATACCCCCCCCTCAAAATACTATGCAAGGCTTCAACGCTATCCTCAATTGGGTCTCCAACCTACCCAACAGATCTGAGGTAGTCTTGCTGGGAGATTTTAATGTAAATTAGCTGGCCCCTAAGTCTGCCCCACTCAGAGATGCAGCTGCAGCCTTAGACCTCTCCCAATTGGTATCCTCTCCAACCAGAATCAACTATAGAACTGGAAATAGCTCCTTAATAGGCCTAATATTCACTAACCATCCTGAGCGATTCTTTAGTATTGTGGTCCTACAGGACGTGCTTAGTGATCACTCTGCAGTCCTTTGCTGTTGGTCAAACTGGTCCCTCAAACTCCCCTCCAAAACGACATACCACCGTACCCTCAAAACAGGTATGCTAAAGCAATTCCAGGCCTACCTCTCCAACAGTTAGTGGTTCTTGATTGGCTCTGCCACTAACATCAATATGTCTTTAACTCATTTCATCTCCACCTTTAATAAAGCTTGTGACATCTTCACCCCATTCTCCTATCATAGGCAAACACCATCCCTGGATCACCCGTGCCCTTCTCAAATCCATGGCCTTGAGGGACAACCTCTGGCATAAAGCCTGTGCCACTGGACACACTGCGGACTGGCAGAGGTACAAGACAGCTAGAAACACCTGTACATGTCAGGTCCACCTAGCTAAAGTTGCCCACTTTCAGGAAAGTTTCTTCTCCTCCTGGGGGAATGGAAGAAAGTTTTGGGACAACATAAAAGACCTAATCAGGGAGCTCAATACCCCCCATTAAACATAAATGGTACCACAACACAAGATCATCAGCTCATCGCTGACACCTTTAATGCCGCCTTCACGGACCTTAGTGGTGTACTCCCTCCTGACTTTTTCTCCAACACCCCCTTAACTAACAGCATCCCACAAACTCAGGATCCTGGCAACACCCCCCCCCCTTCCATTTCCTGATAGTCTCCCCTAAGGAAGCCAGAACTTACATGCAGCATGTCCTGGGTAAATCCAGACATAGTAGTGACACCTTGGATTTGAAACTCCTGCACCTGGCTCTTGATGCTGTCCTACTCCCCCTCACTAAGTTGCTAAACCAGCCCCTCTGCCTCAGTCAATTCCCCCAACAGTAGAAGGCTGCAGTGGTAACACCAGTCTACAAAAGTGGCGATAGGGCCACCCATAGTAACTACCAACCAATTTCAATCCTCCCTCCTCTATCTAAAGCCCTCGAATGGATCATCTCAGATCAATTATCAGACGATCTCACAAAATACAACCTTCAATGCCGCCAGCAACATGGCTTCAGGAAGGGTCACTGCACCACCTCAGCCCTCCTTGAATTTACTGACTTCTCACATAAAGCCCTTCATCGTGTTCACCTTGTAGGGTCTGTGTACATAGACCTTACAAAAGCATTTGACATGGTCAGTCACCCCCCCTTCTAGTTGCTGCTCTCCCTGTCATTGGTCTGTCTCATGAAGCCACCTCCTGGTTCTCCAACTATCTATGAGGGAGGACTCAACATGTCAAAATTTGGGATACCCACTCCTCTAGCCACCCCGTCAGCTTAGGAGTCCCACAAGGATCAATTCATGGTTCACTTCTTTTCAGTCTTTTCCTCAACACCCTACCACTAGCCTGCTCCAGCAACCTTCTTTATGCAGATGATGCTTTTATATACTTCTCCTTGAGCATGCCCTTCAAAGGTGCTTTAAAGAAGTTGAATCCTGGATGGGTTCTCTGCTCATAAACTCATAATTAGCTATAAAAAGACTAAGGTTATGGTATTTGCAAACTCTCAAAATAAGCACAAAGGGGCACACCTCAACATCCTCAATAATCTTTGTCAGCCACCGGAACAAGTCATCAGCTTCAAATACCTTGGAGTTACCCTTGACTGCTCCCTATATTTTCGTGAGCATGTCAACCTGGTATGCAAGGCGATGAACATTAGGATCGGATTACTCTACAAGCATAGGCACTGCATGACACCTGACACCCTCCGACTGGCAGTAACTAGTTCAATCCTTTCCATCATTGACTATGGCTTAGTTATCTATGGCTCTGCGACTGATACCGTCTTCAATAGAATAAAGATTGCCCTCAATAAAGCATGTTGTCTAGTAACTGGAGCCCATAGGCTCACCCACACTTGTGCACTCTACTCGGATACCAACTGGCTAAACCTTAAGGGTAGGCTCTCTTACCAGTCCTGTCTATTAGCTGTGAAAATCACTCTCGGCCTCACCCCTCCCTCCTTGCAGTCACTCCTCACATGTGCAGCCACTCCTAGGAACACGAGAAGTGCCTCCAAAGCTTCCTTCAATGTCCCACTCTGTAGGACATCCCAGTGCCAGTGGGCTTTAATGTACAGGGCTCATGCATGGCTAAATAGCCTGCCTGCTGAAGTCATGGCTGAGCATATGTTGGGGCCCTTTAAATCTAAGCTTCGGCGACACCTCCTAGCAAGTAGCTCCTGTGACTGCACTTAACCTTGCCTGCATTTCCAACCCCCCCCAAGCCTGCACTCAATGTCCCTAATGACAATGTCTGCTTAGACTGTTACCTGCTGTTCATTGTGTCTTTGTCAGAATGTTATTACTGCCTTGCATTTGCCTCTACCACTTCATATTTCTTCTACCGTTGTAGCCCACCCTAGACAAATACTGGTTTTCAGCACTCACCCTGTATGGCATTTGTCGCTTATGCTACTGTTGTCGTAATCTGCAACTATTGTACCATACATCCACTCTGTATTGTGTTTGATTCTTAGATTTTTATTGTTGCCGTTCACTGTAATTATTGTACCAATCACTGTACTTGTAACCTTGTATACTCTGATGTGGAGCCTTTGTAAACGAGTCCCTGAATCAAAGGTATTGTAATTCCAAGATTTAAATAAATTAAATGATTTCTCTGTGCCTATCCCATACATGCTTAAAACCCACCATTGTTTTCACCCCCACCACCTCCACTAGAAGACTGTTTCAGGCATCCACCACTGTTTCGGTGAAGTACATCCTCATATCCCTCCTAAATTTTCCCTCTTTCAGCTTCATTGCATGCCCCCTTGTTCTCATACACCTTCTCTTCTGAAAAATATTCCCTTCCTGTAACTCATTTACCCCCGTGAGGTACTTATAGGTCTCTATCATGTCCCCCTTCTCCCTCCTGTCTTCAAGGGTGTACATACTGAGATCCCTCAGTCACTCCTGATAGGGATTATGATGCAGCCCCTGCACCATTTTAGTTGCCCTCCTATGGACAGCCTCTACCCAGTTTATGTTCCTCCTGAGATGTGGTCTGCAGAACTAGACACAGTACTCCAGGTGGAATCTCACCAACGACTGATACAATGGTAACACCACCTCTCTCTTTCTGCTGGTAATTTCCTTGCCTATGTACCCCAGCATCCTGCTGGCCCTGCCTACTGCCTTGCCATCTTGAGGTAATCAGATATGACACCCCATGGTCCCTTTCCTGTTTAGTTACCGTCAATATCTCTTCCCCCAAATTATACACTGCCTCAAGGTTTCTGTGCCCTAGGTGCATGATTTTGCACTTTCTCACATTGAAACCCAGCTGCTATACCCTCGATCACACTCATGTTTTCTCAGGTCTCTACTCATTCTCTCCACCGCCTCTGGAGAATCCTACCCTATTGCAGATTTTGGTGTCATCTGCAAAGAGGTGTTATGCATGCCTTCCCTTCCAGCTGTTCTACAATGTCACTTATTTTTTTTATTTATTTTTTTTTGGGGGGGGGTTCAGAATCCTGTTTCATATTATTATAGCCTAGGATTCATCCCATATCTGTTCAGAGAACAGGTTTTCATCCTCCCAGGGTGAGGCGTGACCTGGGTGAAAAGAAACTGTAAAGAGAAAGAAGAGCAGACAGCAGAAGTTTATAAAAAAAGATTTTGTAACGCTTCTGTGAAGGGAGCCCATGGCAACTCAAATTTATTTATTTCTCCAGATCTTGCAGAATACAATCTTTCCATTCTTGCACAATTATTTCTCCAGATATTGCAGAATACAATCTTTCCATTCTTGCACAGTCTACCATGAGATTTAGTAGCACACTGTAAGGTGGTGGCTTAACATCTTTCCAGTGTTGTAAGATAACCTTTTTTGCATTTATTAAAATTAGCTTGGCCAGATCTAACTGTTGATTAGTCAGCCTTATTTGTTCAAAGAAGTGGAGAATAATAATACCTGGGTCACATGGAATGTGCACCCATAGAACATGTAGTAGTCCAAGAATCTTCTGCCAGTAACTTTTAAGTTCTGGACAGCTGCCAAACATATGAACTAATGTACCTTCATTTTTCTTGCATTTCTGACATCTATCTGATATCTCGCCATTGATTTTATTTAATTTCCTAGGCGTGTAATATGTTCTATGAAATACATTAAATTGAATTTGTCTCAGTTTAACACTCTGAGAAACTGTTCCATGGGACGATTTCATATTTTCCCATTGAGTCGAAGTAATAGATTTTGTCAAATCCCTCTCCCACTTATTTTTTAAAAGGTTCTAAACCTTCTTTAGATTCCATTAATAAGAAGAAATATAATTGTCCAATCATTTTTGCTCCTAAATTACAGGACGTCAAAAACTCTTGCATTAAAGACAAACTGAGTATCTAAAGGGGTGTGGTCCAATATTTTTATAGAACCAGCCTTAATACTGGAGACCGAATGAAGTAAACATTTAGATATAATCATATAGTCGATTCTTGAATAAGAATTAAAAACCGTGGAGTAAAAAGAGAAACTTCTTTATCGAGGATGAAGTTTTCTAAAGGTATCTGCTAAGGTTAATTCTTCCATAAAATTCTTGACCAGTGCTGCTGCTCCACGTTTTTTCTCTACACTGTGAAGCCTATCCTCACCAGTTAAAGCAAGGTTAAAGTCCCCACCAATTATCATATAAGGTGTATAATTTACCATCTTTAGGAAAAATTCAGCAAACAAATACATGTCCTCTTCATTAGAAGAATATATACTAGATGGGATGATATCTACTCCATCCTTGCGTAGCTGAACTGTAGCATATCTACCATCAATATCAATATAGGAATCAGTAAGCTGTAGCTGAATGTTTTTTTTTTTCATAGAATAGTGACTCCCCTAGCCCCATTTGTATATGGGGCTGAGTCTCCATCACCTTTAAATAAGTGCGCTATATATTTGAAATCGCTATTATCAAAGTGTGTCTCTTGCAAAAGCCGTCGGCACCTATTCTTTGTGCGTCATTAATAACTTTACGTATTTTATTTTTGGTATGGGCTCCCGTCACATTCCAGGTTACACAATGTAGGTTCCGCATAAAGAAATCAAAGAGCAATAGTATGTGCATATAAAGTGTACACCCCAAATCCTGGTCATGCCACTTATATAATGATTTTTTGACAGAGAAACAATCTTACTAAACCCTTTTTCTTTTGTTCACCATCTGTGAGACTAAACAAAACAAACACAAGAAAAAAATACCACGTTAGTGAGACTACCCGCCACCTAGCAGATAAATAATTACCAATCATAGCCCAACATTTACCCCTTTTACCACAAAAACCGTTAGCCAGCCCCGAGGCTAGCACAACGGTCTGGGTATCCACTCTAAATTGCCATAAGATAGCTATAGCTCTCGAAGTTGGAGCTAGCCCTACACGAGTGAAAGCTGAAAAAAGAGGGAAGCCAGATGTGCAAAGCCCACAGGAAGAAATACCAGGAATTTTTTTTAATAATATTAGCTTGCAAGTCAATTGAGGAGTTAGCACGAGGTTGAGGGAATATCTCCTTTGTTCTTATTTACATCAGACATGGGGTATACACTTTCTCTTTCTCTTTTCTGTGAGCATCTTGATTTTCACCTTCATCCTGGTCCTTATGTTTAGTAGCTGAAGGGGATGCTCTGAAGGCTGAGCCCTTATTTGCCATCAGTCTCCCAACATGTTTCTCCACTTCTTGAGGTGAAAAGAAGGTAGAATCTCCTCCATTACGGAAAATACGTAGCTTTGCTGGAGGGATCATAGAATATTTCATGTGATGCTCTTGAAGTAAGGATACCACATAGGAAAAGGCCTTTCTTTTTTAATAGAACTTCAGGCCCAAAGTCTGGGAACAGTTGTAGAGAAAGGTCTCTTACATAAATACCCTTCTCCATCCTGGCTTTTTGTAAGATTTGTTCTCTATCTTGGAATCTGTGAGGTCTTGTATAAACAAATCTCGGCTGTCTGCCTTTATAGTTTGGGTTTGCCATGGCTCAATGAGCTCTGTCTAGTTCTATCTTTCGAATCCCTTCGGGGGGGGGTGGTGTATCACTTCCGTCAACAAGTCTTTAAAAAATTTAAGAGCATTTGCCCCTTCAAGGCCTTCTCTGGAATGCCTCCTATTTTTAAGTTCCCTCTCCTGATTCGTATTTCCAGTTCTTCTATTTTTTTTTTCAAACTTTCCCATTCCTTTTGTTGCTTTTCCTGTTGAATAGCCATAGGGCATGTTTTATCTTCTCGTTGGCCTATTCTTTTTTTCCCCATCGTCCATTCTTACAGTCATGCTGTCTGCCTTGTTTGTTAAAGCATTTAGGGCTTCCGTGAATCCCTTCAAGGAATTATTTATTTGTAAAAATCCAGCTCTCATTTTAGCTAACATACTATGTTCTACTTCCCCCTTTTTGAAAGATGCCTCTTTTGCTATTGATTCTTTCAGTGCTATTTCTATTTATTTAGCCTCTTGAACTTGATTTTTGATGTCAGATTTATTTTTATGTTTTTCCCTGACATGTAGAGGGCTTGTCTATATTTTCTAAAACTTCTATAACTTTCGAGAAATTTTGGGGTTGTAGACTCTCAGTCTTGTCTCTCACCCATAGCTCTCAACCTTTCATCCCTCAGCTGTGGAACACTGCCTCTCAAAATGTGGAACAAAAAGGCAAAATGTGGAACACCTTGTCAAACCATAGAGACAGAAGCCTAGAACATTGTAGGAATGTATGTTTTCATGTTCACAAAGTTTGTTGATCATTGAACAATAAATTTTTCACATTTATTGATTGAATTTTTTCTTTAAAATTTTAGTGTGCAATGTGGGACAAACCATTTCAGTGTGGAACAGAAGGATTTTGTGATGCAAAATGAGGAACTGTTCTCGTATTGTGGGACAAATGAGAGGTATGCTCCCACCTTACTAGTCTTTTTTTTCCCGTAAAATCCGTGATCTTTATTTGCTTCTCAATCCCCTCTTTTGCCAAACTCTGCCCCCCCCCTTTCCCTTTGCCCAAAAACCCTCTTTTCTCTTTTTGCAGCAGGACAGAGTTCTATGCGGTTGCTGTCTTTAAGCAAATCAACTTCACCTTCTTGCTTCTGTTGCCTTTTCTTTGCTTGAGTTTGAGCCAGCATATATCTGGCCTCCCTTACTGTGTGAAATTGTTTAGACATCAAATGCCTAATTACATTTAAATTTGTTGGTTTTATTCAGTTCCACGATTTCCAACTACTATTAAATCCAAAGGGGGGGGGATAGCTGAGCCAAGACCTGGGAGAAACCCAAGAGAATAAAAGAAAGAGACCCCTTTTCCTTTTTAAGCGTATGTTAACTGATTATTTGTTGGACAGACATCATACAAGTTTCAAATACGATGAAGACAATTTAAGACAAGCCCTTTTATTTATTTATTTATTTTAAATAACAGCAATATCCCTTATATATACGCTAGTAGAGTGTTAGTATTTACTCTAACATTTCTCCTGCTCAAGCCTTTTTTTTTTTTTGGTGGCCTGATCTCAGTCCCGACCCACCACCACTCCCTGGTCTCAAGGCTTTCCCCCCAGATGGGGCCACTGGGTGGTTGACCCCTCCATGGTAACATGGGTTGCAAAGCCCTGGCTTGCCCCCCAGGGCAGGGTCATGGGAGCGGGACCCCTGGGGGCGGGGACATGCAATGATGCCAACATCCACCCTGCCCCCTGTAATGTGTGCTGCCAGCCATGCAGGACCCCCAGTCACCACCAGGGGTCCTCATTGTGCCGGACACTCTATCCCCTCCCCCCCAGAGAGGGAGAGGGAAAGCAGTCCGTAGAATGCTCAATCCCTCCCCCCCCCGGCTGGCCCTCCAACTCCCGGGTCTGTCTCCAAATCCGGGATGTCGGCACTGCAGACGGACGCCTTGCCGCTACGCTGGCAAGCCAACCCTCAAGCCTTTTCTCATTTCCAAATTGATGCCTCTCTCTTATTCTTTTCCAGTGTGCATTGAAACAGATTGACAAAATGCACATGCCTCAGAGTAAACACCTTCTTATGCATCTGCCACATGATGGCTTTAAATGACCTAGCCAAAGGAAACAGATATAATGGGGAACATCAGGTAGAATGTCAAACTTTCTTATGTAGCACCAACCCTTCCCCACTTTTACTTAGCTTCAAATTAGATGATTCATGAAGTCCTTTGGCATTTTTTTCCTCTGGCATTTCTTCGAGCTGCTTTCAATTACTCTCTGCTACTCATTCCCCATGCTGCACCACTCCCAGTTGGCATTACCTTGTGGGCGTTGAGATTACTTAGCGTGTGCGGAAGAATGGCAGCCTTTCATGCCATTAGCCAATTCTACGAGAAAAAAAGAAAAAAGGACAAAACAGAGAGAGGCTCCATAAAAGGCGGGTTAAGCTTTTACAAAACAACAAAGCTGCCATGCATTTATTCTCCCCATCTGGCTCCCTCACGCTCTTCCTAACATATCGTTATCTTGCGCATACTGTTTCTTGAGTCCTGCAACATCACTTACGAAGAGACTGAAGAGAACTGATCCCAGTACTGAGCCCTGAGGTACTCTGCTGATCACTGTCCCCTCATTAGAGTGAGTGCCATTTACCACCACCCTCTGTTGCCTATCCATCAACCAGTTTTGTACCCAGTTTACTACTTTGGGTCCCACCCCAAAACTGACCAGTTTTCATATAAACCTCCTATGTGGTAGAGCGTTGGAGGCCTTGCTGAAGTGTAAGTAGGCCACATCCACCGCCCCGGCTTGTTCTATTTCCCTGGTCACCCAGTCAAAGAAATCAATCAGGTTCATCTGACATGACTTCCCCTCATGAATCCATGCTGCCTTGGGTCTTGTAACCCACCAGATTCAAGATTCTCCACTAGCCTTTCTTTTAACCATGTCTCCATCAACTTCCTCACCACTGACGTTAGACTGATATAGTTCTAGCATGGACTAACCCAAACTGTTTGACTGGCTTCTGTCTCCTTGATGGTGAGTGCACTTGGAGACAATGACAATGTGGACTGCCATGTTGATTATGTCGTACTGCTGGTTTACTATTTTGAAGATGTTCTACTTGGTCTCCTGCCTCTCTGGAGTGAACTCTTCCATGCACGTTAATTCTGATTCTTTTTTATACCCATGTTTCTGCTGGACCTGCCCCTGATTTAGCTGCTTTTTTTTTTCTACCGGACTATAAGTGTTGTATATAACCTGCAGCCTCTTTGAACTACTTTAGTGCTTGTTTATATGTTGTTGGGGATGACCCCCTTGTGTTTAATGTTGCTGGATTCACTTCTACCTGGTTAAAGGTATATATATTATTTCATTCTAATCTTAGTTATTATATTGTTGTATGGTCCCTAATTGGGACATTTTATTTCTGCTTTTAGGACTCTACTTTTCTCCTAAAGTAAGATTATTATTTATTGCATCTTTTAGGGACTAATTCTGGGTAAGACATTATGGTCTCCTTGTTATCTAATTACTTATTATCAAGCAGTTGGTCTGTTGCTTTTCAAAATTTAGTTTTATCCTAATAGTGGGGGGGGGGAGGGTCTTGGGTAGTAAGAGTGTTTAAGTATCATGGGTGGGTTCATGTTGGAGGGTCAATCATTAGGACCGGGGGTAGTTGCTGGTTCTTGTTGTTTGTTAGGATTTTTAGCTAAGTTTCCATTTTGATTTATATGGGGGGTTACTTTCTGGGGAGTGGAGTGGTTTGGGGGGTATTTTCTGGGAAGGGGTTATAGAGTGGGTAAGGGCATATGGGGGATCTCATCTGCAATCTTACCCTTCTTACTTTTTCTTTGTTTATGGGATAGGGTATGGTCCCTCTTGATCCCTTAGCTATAGTTTATGTCATGCTTGTATTATGAGTGGACCGTTTACTTTTATTAGTTGAAATGTGAAAAGAGCTCAGGACAGGCTCAAACGTGCCATGATATTGCGTCACCTTAAGCAACTTAGGGCAGGGGTGGCTTGCCTACAAGAATCTCACCTCCATCGTGAGGAGTTTAGTTATTTTAGAAGAGAGTGGGTAGGTCAGCTTTTTGGGGCAGGGGTCTCTTCCAAACGAGGGGGGGGGTCATAATCCTGATTGCGAGATCCACATCTTTTCAGCTCACTCAGGAGCTGTGGGACCCTGCAGGGCATTACATTATTATCTGGGGGACAACTGGTATGCACCCCATAGTGATCAGATCCATATATGGTCCGAACACTGGTTCTTCCTGCTTCTTTACCCAGTTCATCCCACTCCTCGCCTCCTTTTCTTCCTCTCCAATACTGTTGGGGGGGATTGGGATATTGTGTACCAATCTGACCTAGATCGATCGGTTGCTAGATCCATAGGTCTCTCCCCTGCTCAACGAGCACTCCATGAGCTTCTGGATGGGGCCGGTCTCGTAGATGTTTTTTGCGGGTCCTGAACCCCTCAACCCAACAGTTTTCTTTTTATTCTCCTCTCCACAAGACCTTTTCAAGGATTGTTTTTTTCTTGGTCAGCTCATTCTGCTTGCCCAGTGTACTGGCCAAAGATATTTATCCAATGGTTCTCTCTGACCACTCCCCTGTGGGTGTCTACTACTCTTCGAGTGCTGGCCCTCACTGAGATACTTTATGGCGCCTCACTGCACAACTTTTGCAGACCCTTGATTCCCTTTCCCATATTCAAAAATTGATATCTCTCTTTTTAGAGCAAAACAAGGGCTCAGTGGGCTGGATAGATATTCTATGGGTGGCCCTTAAATGCTCGCTCCAGGGAGAGTTTATTAGACTCTCCTCAATTCAGACTATGGCCAGTAAAGCTAAATTAGACCTTCTTCGAGATATTCATCAGCTTGAGGGCTCTCTGTCTCATACCTCACCAGAGGAGGAATGGCTCAAATTAAATTCCCTTAGAGCTCAATATGTAGAGGTATAGGGGGGTGCTGTGGAGCCCAAGCAATGAGCAGCAGATTTTACAAGTTATCCACATTACTAGATGAGATCTGTCTTAATCCCCCTTTCTTAAGCTTCTGAGGTGATTTTGGCTTATACCAGTGGAAAGAGCATCCTCATTTTAGCCAACATGGATAACCCTAAATGAGATAAACCAGTCGGAGGAGGTGGAAACAATAAAGGAGCCAGCAGGGCCTTGAGACCAGAGGACACCATGCAGACTGAGGAAGCCACCAGCTCCACAGAAACAATAACCACTCTGGGACACAAACTACAAACTTTAATTACCTCAATGTCCTCTCTAAACCAGAAAATAGACGACTTTAACTGTCGTGTGGTGGTTCTTGAATCAGCAGCGGATGACCTGAAAGGAGAAATGAAGGAGGTGCGCAAACAGGCCGACGCCTCTACAGGAGCCACTGCGCTCATGGTAAAGGAAACCCAACATCTGAGGGTGAGATTAGAAGCCCTTGAAAATCAAACCCGATCTGCAAATGTTTGTATAGTGGGATTGCTCGAAGGCTCCGAAGGTGACCACCCGATTATGTATGTGTAACTCCCTGTTCCCAGGGGTTACTAGAATCCCATTAGAATTAGTGATAGGCAGGGAAGGCAGCTAGTGATTTTCCAGTAAATGGATTTCACTCTGTCCCTCTCTGTTTCCAGTCTCAGCTGAGAGCTGGGGAGGTGATGTCATCTTAGAACTCTTGCAGCTGCATAAGCCACATCAGAGTGACTGTGAGTGGGGAAGCTTTAGAATTCTAGGTCAGTGTCATCTTGGGCACTGCAGAGTGCAGTTGCAGTCCCAGTAGCAGCTTTGCTACACAGCTGCAGTGTTCCTGTTCGTCTTTTCTTTCTCACCCTAGTGGAGTACAGCAATCTTCCAGCTTTGGTTAAGTGGTGGAAGCTGTCTACAGGGATTTTCTTGTGTTTCATTCCAGGAGGGATGGAGCAGGCTGCCAGGATGTTAGGGTCAATCCCCTGATCCTACCAGGACATTGGAGAAGCTGCATTATGTGACAACTTCTGTGAGTACTTTTGTTTGTTTGAAACTGCCCAGGTGTACCAGCATTTCTTGGGTGAATTCTCTGACAAAGGGACCCTGTCACCTAAAACAGTTTAAAAGTTCTCTGTCCTCTGTGGAGTCCAGTATGTGACCATCCAAGTGAATAGAACATTTACCTTTGACACCCCTGTGGTGTCCTGTGAGGATGTTAAGTGTGAAATACGTTTCTAGAGAGCATCTTTAGTACTTTTGAATAGTGTGAGGTGTATTTACCAGAGGGATGGCCAAGTATGAACTTGGAAACAAAAGGTGGGAGGCCCCCCAATCTGGAGCGACGAGTTTAGCACTCCGGGTTCTGAAGGGCACCTGTCTTTTCTGTCAGTGCATGTGGTACCTGAAGAAAGTTTTACCCCAGTGAGTGGGCTTTCTCCAGTTTACCCTAGTGAGTGGGTTTTCTCTAGTTTACCCCAGTGAGTGGGTTTTCTCTAGTTTACTCCAGTGAGTGGGTTTTCTCTAATATACCCCAGTGAGTGGGTTTTCTCTAGTTTACCCTAGTGAGTGGGTTTTCTCCAGTTTACCCCAGTGAGTGGGTTTTCTCTAGTTTACCCCAGTGAGTGGGTTTTCTCTAGTTTACCCCAGTGAGTGGGTTTTCTCTAGTTTACCCCAGTGAGTGGGTTTTTTTCAGTTTACCCTAGTGAGTGGGTTATCTCTAGTTTACCCCAGTGAGTGGGTTTTCTCTAGTTTACCCCAGTGAGTGGGTTCTTCTCCAGTTTGAGCCTTAAGTGCTCCATCATGGTCTGTGTGGCACAGTAATCCTATGCAATATGGGACTTCCAAGTACTGGCCGTGTGCCTAGTCGAGGGAAATTGCTTGTGTCTTTTCTACAGGTGGCAAGTCCACAATTTCTATAGTCATTCTATGCTAAATGGGAATTCATGGAGTTCTGTATCTCAAATGTCTGCATTTACCACTTGTGTAACCATTGGGGGGGGTCCATCTTCACTTTGTGTTGTTTCTACTTTGTTACAGAATAAAGCCACACTCTAGAATCCCAACCTGGTTTGGACATTTTATGTTATTGCTTCCCATGTGTGGAGTTACTTGGGTACCCCTGTCCAGAAGTGCAAATCTAGCATAGCCCTGAGCAAACATTTTCTCCCCGGAACCTGGGATGTAGCCATGGTATTGGTCCCACCAGGTATGTGCCAGGAAGTAGCCACACTTGTTTTTTTTTTTTTATAATTTCTACTCCATCTGCATATCCCACCTTGTCTAATGGTGGCACAATGTAACCCCCACCCCCCTCTTTTCCCCTAGACTATGGGAGGTGTGCCTACTTGTTAAATAAGGGGCCAGTGGGGGCATACATATATATGGGACTGGCTGACACAAAAATTGTTACCAGAGGGAGAAAATGAAGATTGGGATGTACAAAAGGTTTACAGAGTTACCCCTCGAGATCAAACTCAAAATTCTGACAAACCTCGCACTCTAATGTTGGTTACCTTGGGAGTCGGTGCACGAGACAAAATCTTGCGATATGCCTGCCAAGCTGCTCCGTTGCTACAAGATGAGAGACAGGTTTGTGTATTTCCAGACATTAGTTATGCCACAAGGCAACATCGGAAGAAGTTCGACAGAGTAAGGCGGGTGCTTAGGAAGTTGCCCAGTCCACACACAGTGATTTTTCTGGCCCAGCTTCGGATCGTCCATCAAAGTAAGGTTCACATTTTCATGGATCCCATTGAATCTGGTAAATGGGCCAATTGAAGGTGGCTAAATCTCAAACATGACAGGAAGACTTAGAGGGCGAGGACATTTTGGGTATACCCTGAGGAGATATTTAGGACTTTGGACTTTCATTAATGCAAGTTTATTATAATAAGCTAGTTGGTATTGTACTTTCTATTTTTATTGTTTAAATTTCAATTACTGGATTGTTATTAGTATAACTATAATCTTGATGGTGGGAGGTTTTTCTCCTTGTATAATTGAACAAATAACTGAATAATTAGTACTTTTAAAATAGAAAGTTGCTGTTAGAGCTAAAAGTAAATGGTTTATAAGGTGAGGAATTGGAACAGGAGGGTAGGAGACAGATTATTTTAGAAGGTGGATATAGAAATTGTTCTGCTGCAAGATCACTATATAAAGGTGAGTATACGTTTCACTAAGATTTATTATATGGCACCTCTAGTCCCAATGGGAGACATTGCTCTTATTGAAGCTGGAATTGCTGAACAATCCTATCACATTAAGAACTGCCATGTAGCTCATGGACTTATTTAAACAGCATAAATATGGACTCAATCTAGGAGGAAATGTTATTTTAGGTTCCCCTTTATGATGTATCACAATACAGTAAATGCATACTGTATGTATCCTTTGATTAAGGGTGCTTTTCGACCCCAATAGATATTTTAATTCATGCTCTGTTTGCTGTATGTATAACTCATATGTCATGTATATGATAAATGGATAAAAATAAAGTTTAAAAAAAATATGTAGAGGTACTGGCCCAGAAAGCTGAACTGGCTCTCCACTGCACCAAGATGAATTATTTAGATGCTGGGGAGATGGACAGGAAGCTCTTGGCTCCTCAGCTGCAACAAGCCAAAATGTCTAAGTTCATTCTTGGAATACGGCCTCATCCAGATGACCATGCCGTCATCAATTCAAAAGAGATGGCCCTTATTTTTTGTAATTATTATACGTCCTTAGACTCTGTGGACCCGACATGTGACCCCTCCCCTGAAGCTATTACGGCATTCTTAGTCTCAGTTCCCCTCCCTTCCTTGCTACCAGCATCGGTGGCTTCATTGGGAGCCCCTGTTACCATGGCTGAGGTCGAGAGTGCCACTCAGCAGCTGCCACAGGATAAGGCACCTGATCCTGATGGGCTGACCAACAATTTTTACACGGCCTGTATTTCTGAGGTTACCCCCTGTAGAAGTTTATAACTTCTAGTTTGAAAATGGCATTAGTGACCAATCTTTTTTGGAAGCTCTGATAACCCTTATACCTAAACCTGGTAGAGACCCCTTATTGATGGATAGCTATCAGCCCATATCCTTGTTAAATTCAGACATCAGAATCCTTTCCAAAATTCTAGCTATGCGGCTCACCCCTGTTATGAATTCTGTGATGGGGCTTGAACAAGTCAGTTCCATGCCCGGAAGATTTTCTAGTGACCATCTCAGAAAGCTCCAGTATTTAATTTCTATGTCCAGGGAGAGCAAATTCCCTGCGGTTTTGGTCTCCCTGGACGCAGAAAAAGCTTTCAATCATGTTTCTTGGAAATATTTGTTTGCCACTCTGCACAGATGTGGCATTCCCCTCCACTTTTATTAAGTGGGTTAAAATTTTATATGATGCCCCATCAGCCCATATTTGGTGCAATGGCCACCTTTCATCCCCTTTTCCTTTAAAGCGGGGTACCCGGCAGGGTTGCCCCCTGTTCCCCACTTTTATTCAGCTTCTATTTGGAGCCCCTGATCTGCTGACTTTGCAATTTGGGTGACCTCAAAGGGATCCCAGTTGCAGGTCAGTGGTATGATTTATCAGCATACGCCAACGACTTACTGTTGCACTTGGAGGACCTAGTAGTCTCTATTCCGTCTTTACTTTGAGAGATCTCTCATTTCTCTGAAGTCTCTTTTTATAAATGAAATGTCTCCAAGGTAAAAGATTTCCCCTTGAATAACCTGGTGAGTAAGAGGGATATCTTAGAAATGGGTCTTTCTTGGGAACCCTGGGTTTTAACATATTTGGGACTTAAACTCACCCATTCAGTTCCCAGTATGATTGAAGAAAATCTGACCAGGCTGCTCGATCTGGTTACGTCTGACTTTTAGAGGTGGTCATCTCTTCCAATATCCCCATGGGGGAGAGTTAGCTTAATAAAATTAATGTCTTGCCCCAATTACTGTACCCATTGGGGATGTTGGGCTTCCATCTCCCTAAGTCATGGTTTATCAGATTACAGTGGATTTTTAATTCTTTCCTGTGGAAGTCAGCTTCCATCCGCAGGGCATACACTAAGTTAGCGGTACCTAAGTTAAATGGGGGTTTGTCCCTTCCCATGGTTTTCCTATATTATGGTGCCCAACACACAAGTAAGTTTTTTTGATGGGGAACTCAGGAGGCTCAGACTGGTCCCCTGGTTTACACTACCCATGACTGGATATTGAACTAGCTCTTAGATCAGGCTGTTCCCACGACATCCTGCTTCATCTTAGGCCCTCCCAGCTCCCCCAGGTCCTCGGTTCCACTCCATTAGAGTGGTCTCTTAATGTTTGGGCCCAGTTGCAAACATACTTATTCTTATCATGGACACTGGTGGCTTCCCAACCCGTGTTTAACAATCCGCAGTTCAAAATAGCCAATCATCCCATCCCGATTGCCTTCTGCCCTCCTTTGAGTACTTGTAAATTAACTGATATACTTCAGGATGATGGACTCCTCCCTTTCCAGGTCCTGCAGGCCCATTTCCATTTAACTGGTAAGGACTTCATTAAGTTCTTGCAGGTTAAAAGCACAATGGAAGCGTTTATGGGCCCTAAACCTTGGCGCGTAACACAGCTGGAGGGATTGGGCTCCTTTCTTCAACTAACTGCACAGTCTCATGCAGTGTCAGCACTCTACTGGATTTTCCACTCCATAGATCCGCACTTACCCACTGGGATATGCTATTACTGGGTACACAAGCTCCAATTATCAGAGGACATGGTTTACTGGAAGGCTCCCTGGTTCAATCTATATAAGTTTATAAAGCAAGACTGGCTGAGGCTCACCCAATTTAATATTCTGCACAATCTATACATCACCCCTCAAAAATTGCACAGGATGGGCAAATTATGCTCTCCACTTTGTTCCCGTTGCCTAGAGGCTGTTGGTTCCCTCCATCACATGTTATGGGAGTGTCGTAGGATTCAGCCCTTTTGGGGCTGCCTTAAGCAAGCCTTAGATTCTCTTTTGGGTCTGGACAAGCTGTTCACTCCCTTGAGTTGCCTACTAGTCATTTTCCCATCTGCACACCTAACATTCGAAAAGCTCACCTGTCTCCTGGTTTTGCTGTGGCCAAGCTTGTCATTCTTCGACACTGGAAGGAGGTTACTCCTCCAACCTATGTGGAATGGCACCAGGAGATTTTATTGGCCCTTATGTTGAAAAAACATATAGCCTCAATGCGGAAGAGACCTCTGCATTTTTCCCCGAACCTAGGAGTCTCTTTACACCCTTTTGACCCTCAGAGGCTCCAATGGCTCCACATGATCATATCTATATTTTCCTGCCCCCCATAGTTGGTGAGCTGTCTACTACTTCTGTCCTGCCTGGGCTGCTTGAAGGTAGTAGGGTCGCAGATGAGGGAAGGGGGCCGGGGTTATGGGTTGCTGTGGGGTGTTTTTGTCTCTGGGGTGTTTCATTTCAGACTTTCCATCCTATGATTGTACTTTGTGCTTTCTTAGTGTTTTGTAGATTTTGTTGTGATGTTTGTATTATTGTAAAATTTTAATAAAGTATATTGAAATAAAAAAAGATTGACACAGTTGCTTGCAGCAGTGTCGCCATACGGCAAAAACCATTTACATACAATAGAAAGAGTAGGCCAAAAACAACATAAGAGGCAAGGAAAAAATGTAAAGCCATAATAATAAAATGTTAACTAGTGTTGGGGCCCTCAGTAGGGTTAGTCACTGGGGGCGATTAGCCAATATTCTTATACCGTATGATGCATAGCTGGAAGGTTCTTCCCAGCCCTGTGATGCACCCTTTGTGACCTTTCAACAGTACACAGGGATGGGAATGTATAAATTAAAACAAACATGCAATCTGAAAGACTAGTGACCTGTGCAACTTCTGTCTGGGGGCTCTGCAGAGTTACTCAAGTTGAGGAACAGTTCATCCACCCGAGGGCACAATCTCAAGTTGAATGGGGGGAGGTGATTTAAAGCAACAGTGCAACGAAATTGGGAAAAAAATTGGCCCTACCTTTTTTTCCTTTAAAAGATTCCAGGCATCATCCAGATTTATTTGGTGTTAGAATGTTCTAGTTCCACCAACATATGAGTATTTTATAAATGTTTTAATTTTTTTGTTTTCTCTCAAGAAGAAAAGATGGCCACCACATTTGACTCTGAAACATCACTGTAGACCAAGTAAAGATTAGTATTGAAAAAATAAACAAAAACTCATGGTGTGCCATGTAGGAGGTACCCAGAAAAGGAGATTGGACAGCACAACACTGGGACTGTAACTGAGTTTGAAACACAATGGGACATCTTTAGAGGGTCATTAGGAATTCTAAGTCTCAATAAATATTCACAAGCCTTGTGAGGCTCCTGATTGGCTACCGGAGTGGTCATTTACCTCTTAGAAATCACCAATTCAGCTACCAACTGATGCTGTGTGGCACGCACAGCTTGCGCTACACAGCTAAGATCTAAATATAAGTAAAAAAAAAATAGGCAAAACCAAAAGTTGTCATTGTGATTAGACTTATAATCACAATAACAGCCTCAAAGCCAGTCATTTCCTTGAATTAGCAAGCAGCTGGAGGGATCCTCCCAACCAGTCATCAATTCCTCAGAATAAATGGCCAACTTCTCAGTCGTTACTGCTTAATGAAATGGTGATAGGAGTCAGGGAAAACTGATTTAGAGTAATACATTGCAGTGCAACAGAGCAGACTTTGATGAATTTGCCATCTTTCTCTGTCATTATTCTTGGATGTTTCTATATGACACCTGCAATAGTTTGACACCAGTGCAGCTTCATTGTTGGTTGGTGTGCTACGCCCCTCCCCAGGAGATACATGCCTCATGTCCATGCTTCCCTTCAACCTCCTCCCCCCAGTTCAGGTGGGAAAGTCATGACTGATCGCAAGCCGGCAGGTCGCTCAGCAAGGAGTTGAGAGCTGCCCCTGAAGGAGACCCATCCCCCCTTATTATGAGATTGCAGGCCCTGCCTGGATGGGGTCACATTGAAGGGCTAGAAGTGGGGAATAAGGATGAGAAGTGACCTCTTTAGAGGTGCAAGCAGTCAAAATGTCTTTGTGGTGAGTAGAAGAAGGTCCAAGAGAATATGTATGAAATAGCTTGACAAAGGCTCTTTTTTTTAACCAAGCTTTTTTTCATTCCCCAATACACCTGACAGCATGCTGCCCCTCAGTCTCCATGACCAGCTTTCTTATGCACTTACTGTTTATCCAACACTTGCCCAGGACCACAGTAGTGGTGAGTGGGCTACCATGTTGGTCATGCACGGCCTATGGGGGGTGGTGCCAGTGCAACAGCGGGCCAGGGCTTCTTTCTGCAGCTGCTGGTTTTCTCTCCATGAGTGCTGGCATGCTACTACATGCACACACACAGCTGGTGACACGCGTGCATGCCAGTGTCCACCATCTGCTCCTCCCATTGCTGCAGTCCTGCTGTGTTATCTCCTGGCCCTCACCTAGAGGAAGACACACAGCGGAATGCTCTATCCCCCCCCCCGAAGAAGTAGCATTTTCCCTGGGATGTCAGATCCTCCTCTCCCAGCCAGTGCCCAAGCGACCTGAATCAGTTTCTGAACCTGGGCCATTGGCATAGCAGGTGGGATTCCATGTGATAACGGTGATTGCGGAATAGCAATCGCCATTTGGGTGAGTGTACATCGCCGAAAATACATTTTGGTGATGTACACTCACGGCAAACAGCAAAAAGGCACCCGAGAGTTAGGTTTCTATAATTTATGTGGGGGGCTGCAACCCCCCCTACTAAAGAATTCTCAACTCCAGGGGGGTGCAAAACTAAAATAAATACCAAAACCCCGACTGGGCACGTCCAGAACCGAACCTGGCACCCTTCCAACCCCAGCCTGCCACCAACCCACCACGCCACATGGCCAGCTCTGCAGCCCACTGCTGCACTACACCCCACAAACCCTCCCTCTTCTTCTCTCCATCGCACGGCGTGGTACCTCCCCCCGCCGCACACATGTATACATAGCGACATCCGTTACTATATTTCTTACCCCAATCCGGTCACCCCCCCTTGGTAGCTCTGTGCACAGGCGCTGTGATTGAGTCGCCCTTTTTGAAAGTGCTCAATCACGGTCTCCATTATCACAGGCTACCGCAGGGAGTAGTGCTACGGCTGCACTCTCGGGCTGGTGCAAAACCAAAGGTCTTGAAAAAAGATGCAGATCTGACCTGCTGATAGCAGGAAATGCTGCACCCTCACCTCAGGACCAGCCTGTGACAGAACACCACTGCAGCTGTGCAGATCCAGGGCCGGATGTTCAGAACAATTTGGGACTAATTTTGCGATAAGCACTTTCAAGCACTTTATCCTGAAAAATGGTGTGCACATGGCAGCAAGCTACCCTGTTAGAAGCTGACTGTAAGGTTGAGTCAGGAAGTTCTAACAATAATTCAAAGTGTGTTACAAAATCCTACTCTGCAGCCACTGGTGCAGCAAAAAAATATCTGCATGGGCGGCTACATAGCTGTGGGGCTCCTAAAAACCTGCATCAGCCATTGGGATCACCAGACAACCCCATTTTGGCACCGTTTTGGATACAGTGGCTGCATACCTTCATATTTTGCAGGTCTGTTGGTCCCAGGTGGATGAGGCAGGGGGTTGACACCACCTATGGAACTCATTCCCATCTTGCAGGTAATGCTACTCCTGGTACTATCAGACATAGCATGTTGGTGCAGCTATGCCAAAAAATGGCCACATGCTGCCAAAAAACATGGAGCTGGTGGCAAAAGGCTACATGATGGAAAATACAACACATGCGGAAAAACCTTGTGGAGATGCAGTGTTTTTTTGCATATGCACCAAAAATGGGGGCTGGGGTTCTGAAAATCCAGCCCCCCAAATCCACAACTCACTCTCTGCATCATCTCAAGGGTTGCTGGCTAGGGATGGACCACAATGCCTGGTTTTATAACTGCCCCCCTTGGAGTCAGGCATGATGCTGAAGTGAGGCACTCCTCTCCAGAGGAGGGAAGGAAGGAAGGAAAGTGGGTGAGTCTGCCCATCCTTCATGTGCCTTTTCCCTGCCAACCGGGGGGGGGGGACACACTATTTCTGTCAGCTGGGAAGGCAGTCACCCAGCTGCCCAGGTGGAGGAAGAGTGCAGCTTTTATGAATACAATTGATAGGTTGCAGATGGAGGGGGGTGGGCAATAGGAAACAAGGGGGAAGAATATTTTGCTTGTTGTGATGAAGAAGAGTTGCAACCTGTTGTCAGAAAACATGATTATGCCTGCCTGCTGACACAGCGGTACCGCTGCCGCCTGTGACGCCGATGGCCTGAGTTCAGAAGGGAGCTCAGGAGTGAGAGGGCCAGCCAGGGGGGAGGAGGATCGAGCATATAAACCATTGGTCTCTTCCTCGGGAGGGGGGGGATGGTCCCGGAACTTACCTGACACCTAGTGGAGACCAGGAGTCGAGCATGCTGGGCCGTCAAGATGCACAGGAGGGCTGGTGGCCATTGATGCATGTTGTGTGAAAGCATGCAATGTGTGTCATGACTGCATTACACATCCACACCTCCTAAGGGGCAGAAATCAGAAAGAAAATAGCACCGACCTGTGGGATGACACCCATCCCCCACAGGCCCTGTACCCGGCTACCCAGGCACCAGTCTGTACCAACCGGATCCTGTCCCCTGTGGGGTTTGGGGGACACTGCCAACCCTGCCAGGTGGTTAAGCCCTTGAGGAACAAGCTGGATGAGGTAAGTCCTGAAGGACGCTGGGGTGACAGGGCTGGGGAGGGGGATAAACAAATTAGCAGAAAAAAACATGATTATTCACGTCAGCAGAAAGTAATGTACTGAGATCTGCATCTTTAGCATAACGTCATCTCACAGCACTTTGACCAAGCCTGTAGCCAGCCCAGCAAATGTGTGTTTGTATCTGGGGTGGAGGAGGGATGGGGCAATGGGATCTGTTCAGTGGGGAGGCACTTGAGTTGACAATGGGAGGTGACTTTATGCATGTCAGATGGGGTTTTCCAAACTATGTTCTGTGTTAAGTTAGCTTTGTTTGCCTAAGCATATAGTCACAACAGTGTAACACCCCAAGTATACTCGCAGCTCTGTTGCTATCAGTGTAGTGTGACAGCCACCAGTTCAACCCAGCTTAGTGCTTGAGGTGTCCTCCCTGTTGATGGAGCAGCATGGACCAAACTGGGAAGTGGAGCATGGACCAAACTTGGACCTGGAGCCTGGACCACCTACCAGGTCCAGCCTTCTTTCTACCAGGTGGGTGCCCCTCAATGTAGTAGATGTGGTGCTGACCTTAAGGAAGTACCTGGTAGCCATCTTCTTTGTAGTCCTATAGTGAGCAATTTGTAGTCCTTATTGTTTCTGTTGTGCTCAGTCTGAAGCTCTTTAAACTTTAGGTCCCTGTATAGTGTCTTTGTTTTCAGCCTGAATTAGAGATGGGTGAACCACAAAAGGTTTGGAGGTTCTAAAAGGTTCCGATAAGGATCAAAAGGTTCAGATGGTTATCCGATCCTTATCCAAATCTTTTAAAACCTTTTATGCTGCAGCATTAGGGAAACTTTTTAGTTGTCCCTGAGCACCCCTATTATTTAAAAATAAAATATAAACTTTTCCCTGGTGTCTAGTGGACCCCCATCCCTATTCCCGATCCCCTGTCATAAAAGAAAAGTGTTCCCAATATTCCCTGGTGTCTAGTGCCCCCCCCCCGATATCCCTGATCAATCCCCTCTAGTAAAAAAAAAAAAAGCATATCTTTCAACAAATTTCCTGGTGTCTAGTGCCCCTCCATCCCTGCTGATCCCCTGTCATAAAAAAAACTGTGCCCATATTCCCTAGTGTCCAGTGGACCCCCCCCCACCCCAGTGCAGAGCAGGAAACCAGTACAGCCCTCCTCTCTCCACCACAGCCAGCTGCCCATCTGACTGAGCAATGAATGAGCGCATATTAGTACAAGCACGCACTCATTCATTGCCAGTTCCTGCTCATTGCCTGAGGTCTTTGGGTGTGGAAGTAAGCGGGGGTCTGTTTTGGTCACCAGTGGAGGGGGCATGATGGGGTGGAGTGGTATTGCGGACCCTCAGGGGTCCACAATTCTGTTTCCCCCATCACATCCCCTCCACCGATGACTGAAACAGACCTCAGCTCATCTCTGCTCAACCAAAAGACCTCAGGCAATGAGCAGGAACTAGCAATGAATGAATGCATGCTTGTACTAGTATGCGCTCATTCACTGCTCAGTCAGATGGGCAGCTGGCTGTGGTGGAGAGAGGAGGGCTGTGTCAGTTGACCACTGTGCATCAGGGTTGGGGGGGGGCAGTACCTGCCAGGGTTGGGGGGTTGGGGGGCCGCTAGACACCAGGTAATATTGAGGACACTTTTCTTTTCTGACAAGTGATCAGAGGGTATAGGGAAGGGTCCACTAGACACCAAGGAGATTTATTGAAGGATATGCTGTTTTTTAATTATTATTACAGGGGATCGATTGAGGATAGGGAGGGCGTCTGCTAGACATGAAGGAAAAGACAAACTGGAGGTGGGGGGGCCACTAGACACCACGGTAAATGAAAACCAGGGGTTTCTGAACCGATCCGAACTGCAGGAAAAGTTTGGATATGGTTCGACTTATTCAAATATTGCAGGTTTGGAGAGGTTTGTCTTTTTCTCGAACCAGTTCACCCATCCCTAGTCTAAATACAGATGGCAGCTTAGTCACAGCTCCGTGAGTTTGTGGCAGTCTCATCTTCATAACAAAAATACTAGAATCAGGAGCACGTCCATTCACCTCCCTGGAACTCTCATGAACTGAAGAACCCCTTCTCTCATTCTAGAATTACTGCTGCCCCTTATCATATGCCCCTGGTGCACTAAACCACCTGATATCTCTGTGGACAGAGGCAAAAAGGATCAAACGTATAACCCCTGAAACTGAGAAAGGGTTACGGATGTAAGATCCTCTCCCCTAAGAATTAAAACACAAGTTTTATCATCTTTGACTTGGTTATGTATTTTGCCTGTTGGGTTTTCTGGCATGCTGAGGCCGTGTCCTAATAGCTACCGACTGCTTGTACAGGCTCAATATAACTTTGTCCCTCAGACAGTGCCACTGGAGTCTGTTGTGTCCTCCACCTACACATTTCCATTACCCAATAATGTGGCATTTCACAACCAAGATATTCTCTTCCACATTTGTCTCGCAGTAGTTTGATTTGCATGAGTTTAAATGTTTCCCACCTGCCCTGCATTTTAACCATATTACAGGACCCAATGTTCTTTTTCCTATCGCAGTCTTGTGTGCGTTCTTCTCCCCTGTTAATTATGGACTAGCACACTGTGTTCTGTAAAAAAATATTTCGCGAGAACAGCCCTGATGCTTAGTATGAGAATGTCTCTTCTTTCTGCTTTTGCATTCTGAATTAATGTTAGGATTAACCAAAGACAGGCATGGGGCGCACCTGTCTGTTTTAGAAGGAGTCTGCTGGGTAATTCCCAATAACAGAATGTAGCTGATTTTAGTAATTGAATAAGAAATGTAGAGTATAGTGGTGCAGTAAAAAGATCCTTGCATCAGTGTATATAAAGTGCATTAAACATTTTGCACCACTCTCTCAGCAGCACCATTAGATACTGGAAGGCAAGGAGGTGTCTTAATTTGCTTGACCAAATTTAGCTGCAAAAAACATCTGCAACTCCCTAGAGGTGAACTGTGCCCCATTATCAGAAAGTACTTCCTCTTGGGAGGCAAATGCTCCGACAGATATGTTTTGCAAAGCTTCTGTTGTTTTATTCTGTGGCCATGTTCGTCATCAGTGTCACTTCCTGCCTGAACATTTACTGCTGCTGCTAAGAATACATATATTTTTTATGTTGATTGCGTGCAGCGCAAGAAACATATTGGGACAGCTTGCTCAGAAGCAGGCTGTGGAGGTGAGGCACTGTTGTGGCCAATGCCCCCACAGCCTGCAAAGGCTTGTAGCACTTCCCCCAATGCTGTTGCAAGCTGATGGTGACAGCAGTTTGGAATGTTGGCACCAAGTTCTGAGAATTTCGCCGCTGTAATCAGGGGCCGCCTCGTCATTGCAGTATCAGCCATCCACTGCAATGAGGGAGCGACCCGTCATTGCAGGGTGGGATGTAGGAACCCTGATATTGTTTGTGAACATGGCGGCAGCTTGCAGCCATGTTCACAAATATGTCTCTTCCCACCATGTTTACTTGCCAACAGGGGGTCTAATCCCCATCGACTTTAGTGGCCCACGTGTTTCTGTTGTTTGCGAGGCAGAGAGCCCCTCCCGTCGGCATTCTCTACCGCTTTTATTTCTGCGCCGGGGTGCCCAATCCCTGTCAGCATATTGCCTTGTTTGTCGTCGAGGTGCCCAATCCCCATCGGCTACTGCTGGCCCCCAAACAAAGCCTCTGCTGCAGCTGGAGCCCACCCCAGTGTGCCAGATGCCCTGTGAAGAAAAAATGGTCCCATAGCGTCTTTTTCCTGAAAAGGAAACAGTCCCACTGCACTCGTCCTGCCCCCCCACCACAACCCGCACCCACCCACTGCGCCTGCCTCCCACACCCCCTCACCCCATACTTACCTCCGGAGCTCGGTGCGACGATCTTCGGTGAACCGGGAACACGTCTGCACTTTTCAAAGCCGACCGCGAACTGAGGAAATGCCGGTAAGCTGTATAATGTAATAAATAAGGTTTTTTTCAACTTTAGTGCATATCTCGGGCATTTTTGGGAATTCTTTCACCAAATATTCAACATGGGGTTTTTGGGACCCCTCCTCATGAATGATTGAACTGTGGTGGCATTAATTGGCCCCGAAAGGTGATTTCGCGGTCACTGCGTGGAATCACCTTTGGGGGCCGATTACCAAAATGACAGAGCCAGTGTTCATGAGGTGGGCTCTCAAAATGCCTATGTTGCAAATTAGGTGGAAAAAATCAACAAAATGACTGTTTTACGAGCGTGCACTGCACAGTTGCTACGCACACTCATAACTTCGTGAATTTGCAATATTTTCACGCCAGATTTTCAACATTGGCATTTGTCATACCTCCTTGGGAACAGTGCTGCTGTCATTGTTCACATCCTGGCAGAAATGTGTTTTCACACTTCCGGCGCAGAATAGCACAGTTGCTGCGGGAAATCAGTGTTCGGGACAGATTAAGAAAATGACAGTGACACTGTTCATGAGTAGAGGTCCTGAAATGGCTATGTTTAAAATTTGGTAACAATACTCCATAAAATGACTGTGTTACGAGCATGTGTTGCGCAGTTTGCATGCACGCTTGTAACTTCGCGAATTTATAATATTTTCACTCCAGATTTCCAACATTGCCATTTTCCCACACCTACTTATGAACAGTATAGCTGTCATTTTTCCCATCCTGGCCGAAATGTGTTTTCACACTTCCAGCGCAAAATAGAGTGGTCGCTGTGGGAAATCACTGTCAGGGACAGATTAAGAAAATGACAGTGATACTGTTCATGAGCAGAAGGTCCTAAAATGCCTATGTTGAAAATCTGGTGATGATCGCCCATCGAATGACTGTGTTACAAGTGTGTGCTGCAACACTTTCCAGGCAACCTTGTAACTTCGCAGATTTGTAATATTGTCACGCCAGATTTTCACCAGAGGAATTTTTTCACACCTGCTTATGAGCAGTACAGCTGTCATTTTTCACATCCTGACCAAAATGTGTTGTCATAGTTCTGGCGCACAATAACGCGGTCGCTGTGGGAAATCACTGTTCGCGACAGATTAAGAAAATGACACTGGCACTGTTCATGAGCAGACGTCCTAAAATGCCTATGTTGAAAATTCGGTGACGAAACTCCATAACATGACTCTGTTACAAGTGTGCGTTGAACTGTTTCCACGCACCCTTGTAACTTCGCAATTTTGTAATATTTTCATGCCACATTTTCAACAGAGGCATTTTTCCACACCTCCTTATGAACAGTACAGCTACCATTTTTCACATCCTGACTAAAATGTTTTTGCACTCCTGCCGCAGAATAGCACTGTCGCTGTGGGAACTCACTGTTTGGGACACATTAAGATCGAACGAGTGAGAAGGGGGAGTGACTGAGCTCAAGTGAGCTGTCGGGACTGCTGCAGATTTGTTTGTGGGCAGAGAAAGGGCCCAATGCAAGAGCCCAGTACAAAAGGGCAGCCTGCAGCACTGGGAGAAACAGAACGAGAGAGTGAGTGATGGAGGGGGAGTGAGCGAACTCACCGTAGCACTGTCAGGACTGCTGCAGATTTCTTTGTGGGCAGAAAAAGGCATCAATGCAGGCAGGGGCCCAGTACAAAAGGCCAAACTGCAGCAGTGGGAGAAACAGTACGAGCGAGTGAGGCAGGGGGACTGAGTGAGCTCAACAGAGCTCTATCAGGACTGCTGCAGATTTCTTTGTGGGCAGAAAAAGGCACCAATGCAGGCAGGAGTCCTGTACAAAAGGGCCGCTTGCAGCGCCAGGACAAACAGAATGAGCGCATGACAGAGGGAGACTGAGTGACCTCAACGGAGCTCTGTCGGGACAGCTGCGGATATTTTTGTGGACAGACAAAGGTGCCAATGCAGTCAGGAGCCCCGTATACAAGCGCAGACTGCAGTGCGAAGAGAAACAGAATGAGTGAGTGACAGAGCGGTAGTGAACGAGCTCAACGGAGCTCTATTGTGACAGCTGCAGATTTCTTTGTGGGCAGAAAATGCGGCAATGCAGTCAGAAGGCCTGTACAACAGGCCAGCTTGCAGCGCGGGCCGAAACGGCATGAATGAGTGAGAGAGCTCAATGGAGCTGTGTTGGGACTGCAACAGATTTCTTTCTGGCCAGAATAAGCTGCCAATGCAGGCAGGAGCCCAGTACAAAAGGGCAGCCTGCAGCGGCAGGAGACACAGACCGAGCAAGTGAGGGAGGGGGAGTGAGTGAGCTCAATGGAGCTCTGTTGGGACTGCTGCAGATTTGTTTGTGGGCAGAAAAAGGCAACAATGCACGCAGGAGCCCAGTACAAAAGGGCAGCCTGCAGTGGCAGGGAAACCAGCATGAGCGAGTGAGAGAGTGGGACTGAGCAAGCTCAATGGAGCTCTATTGTAACTGCGGCAAATTTCTTTGTGGGCAGAAGAAGGCGGCAACGCAGGCAGAAGCCCAATAGAAAAGGTCAGCTGGCAGCACCGGCAGAAACGGACTGAACGAGTGACAGAAGGGGAGTGAACGAGCTCAAAGGAACTTTGTCGGGACTGCTGCAGATTTCTTTGTAGGCAGAAAAAGGCACCAACAGAGCCAGGAGCCCAGTACAAAAGGGCAGCCTGCAGCGCCATGAGAAACAGAATGAATGAGTGACACGGGGAGTGAGCAAGCTCAACGGAGCTCTGTCAGGACAGCTGTGGATTTCTTTTTGGGCAGAAAAAGGTGCAAACGCAGGCAGGAGCCCAGTACAAAAGGGCAGCCTGCAACGCTGGGAGAAACACAATGAGTGTGAGAGAGAGGGGGTGAGCTCAATGGAGCTCTGTTGTGACTGCTGCGGATTTCTTTGTTGGCAGAAAAAGGCGGCAACGCAGGCAGGAGCCCGGTACAAAAGGCCAGCCTGCAGCGCCGGCAGAAACGGAATGAGTGAGTAAGAGAGGGGGAGTCAGCAGGCTCAACAGACCTGTGTTGGGACTGCTGCAGATTTCTTTGGGGGCAGAAAAAGCCAACAACAGAGGCAGAAACCCCAGTACAAAAGGGCAGCCTGCAGTGCCAGGAGAAACAGAATGAGCGAGTGAGAGAGGAGGAGTGAGCCACCTCAACGGAGCTCTGTCGGGACAGCTGCGGATTTCTTAGTGGCCAGAACAAGGTGACAATGCAGGCAGGAGCCCAGTACAAAAGAGCAGCCTGCAGCACCGGGAGAAACAGACTGAGAAGTGACACAGGGCCAGTGAGCGAGCTCAACAGACCAACGCAATCAACATTCGGCATTGACAAATGCTTGTTTTTTATTTACTTGCAAATGCTATTTGTGCTCTATGCCACTGTCTGATAGTTAACTTCCGGTTGAAGAGGCTCTGTAACTGGCATGTTATGATTAATCTGACAAATTTATTATTGTTCTTATTGCTTAACTAGTGTTTCTATAGGGATGGGAGTACCACTTTGGATAAGTTCAGCACCTCCGAGAACCTATGTAATTTTCTGTAAAAAACCTTATTTGAACCATTTTCAGCTTCTGATAAGGTTAAGATAATTTTTATGTTCACTTGCCAGAAGACCATGCTAACATACTGCGATCAGTCTGAGTTGTGAGAGGGCTTTGGGGGGCTTGCCCCTCCTCTGCCTATCACAGCTTCAGAATACCCGATCTCCTCCCCAATGACAGCCACCCTCCACCTTTCCCCGCTGTTTTCCTTTGAAGTGCTTGGAGAATCAGAACACTGGAACATACTTGGTGGAAGCGGGTTTTGCTTGTGCAGCTTGTAGTTCCTACTAGCAACATTTCCAGTGTACTTTGTTTCGCTTTACTGGTGCTGTCCAGTTGTTTGTTTCTCTGCCATCCTGGGGAAAGCAGCAATGTTGCACAATGACCACAGCTTTTCCTGTCTGTGGCCGTCATGTCAATATTCAGGAAAGTTGCAGCAGGTGCTCAGCACCACTGCCAGTATCTCCCCCCGCCCGATACAATTCTTTTACAAAATCGGCAGTGGCTGCTCAATCCCACCACAAGTGTCCTCCCTCCTGACTGAGCCAGCTCTTATACAAAACCAGCAGTGGGTGCTACGTCTCACCATTGTTTCCCCTACTTCCTGGCCCGACCCAAATCTTATACAAAAAATGGTGGCTGGACAGGTGGGTGCCCAATCCTGCTACCCATCTTGCCCCCCCAAATGATACAACTCCAAACCCCCACACAACCCCAACTCAACCGAACACACCCAACACTGGGATAACCAACCCCTAATGCTGGCTAACATTCTCTCACCACTGTATGCAACACTGGAGTGCCCCCCCCCCGGTGCTGACAAACAATCCACCATCACTGGGGTACCCAGTCTCCTTTGTTGAAATCTGTACAAAAGAGAAACACCCCTCATTATTCTTTTTTTTCCCCCTCAACAACTGAAAAGCAGAAAACCACCCATCAATGTCTTCTAGCCCTTCCATGACCCAACCCTCCACTGCCCCTCAGCACCTACCACTCCACACACTCACTCCTCACTTACCTCTCTAAGGGCCAGTGATGGAATCATCTCACGACCGGCGAAGCTCTTCTCTCTTCTGACTCTGCAGTGACGTAAAAAAAGGTAGATCCAGTTAATGCAATGGCTTTTGATGTGATTTGAACTTTTAATCATAGCTATATCATTTTTTAACATTTTTGCTCAAATTTTCAACATAGGTTTGCCTTTTTTTAATCCACTTCATGAACAAGGCAGGTATAATTTTTCAAATCTGCTCCAAAACCTGTTTTCTCTGTCACTGTGCAAAATTACCTTTTGGACAGGATTCTAAAAAATCCACCTGCCTTGATCATAATGTGGTGTCATAAAAAGACTATGTTGACTATTTAGAGTCAAAGTATCAAACATCAACAATGTCATGAAGACATACACTGATTTTTTTCAATGTTTGATTATAACTTTGCTATTTCTTCCAGATATTGACCCCAAATTTTCAACATAGCCATTTTTACCCTACTTCATGAATATGACAGGTGTCATATTTCAAATCTTGCCCAAAACGTTTTTAGAAATTAGAAACATAGAAATCATTGGCAGAAAAGAATTGCTTGGCCCACCCAGTCTGCCCAGATGTTCCCTGTCTAATCTGTCTCCGCAGACCCTATCTGATCTCTGGCAACCCTCTCACCTCCCTGCCTCTTTTTAAAAATACCCCTATGTCTATTCCACACATGCTTGAAGCGCCCCACTGTTTTAGCCTCCACCACTTCCCCTGACAGTCTATTCCAGACATCTACCACCCTTTCAGTGAAGAAATATTTCCTCACACCTCTCTTAAACCCCCCAACTCCAGCTTCATCGCATTCCCCCAGTTCTACTGCTGTTTCGCATTTGAAAGACTCCCCTCCTGTACCCTCCTCCTGCAGCCCTGTGAGGTGCATGTAGATGTCTATCATGTCACCTCTATGATGTCCTCTATCATGTCACCTCGATCATGTCATCTCTATCATGTCACCTCGATCATGTCACCTCTGTCATGTCCTCTATCATGTCACCTCGATCATGTCCTCTATCATGTCACCTCTATCATGTCCTCTAGCATGCCTTTGCACGCTGGTGCCGCAAAATGACATTTTAGCCAGGATTTTAATAAATGATTCCTTCCATGTTCATAATGTGGTGTCACAAAAAGACTATGTTGAAGAGTTGGGATCAAAATCTCAAAAACAAAGTTATGAATAAACATTGCCATTTTGCAATGTTTAATCATAGCATTGCAATTTTTTTTACATTTTACATTTTCAACCCACATTTTCAACATAGTCACATTTGTTTACCCATTTCATGATCTCGACAGGTGTCATTTTCATCTCCACCTCACAAACCTGTATTCATGGCCATTCTGAAAAAATCATGTTTTGGTTGGCATTTGATAAATGACAGCTGTCACATTCATATGCTGGGGTAATAAAACACTTTGAAAATTCAGGGTTACAGTCTCAGAAAACAACCTTAAGTGTGAACCTCTTCATTTCTCAAGCATGACAATCCCACTATTACAGCTCGTGTTATTAATTGGTTAATTTTACCTGCTGCACTATCTATGCCCAACAACTACACAGCAAATACAGGCAAGCAAATGTGGTTGGCACTGGACAATACTTGCCAAAACATTGATTTCTGGAGTGTAATGTACTCCACAAAGCTGGTCTGTATCTAGTAAGAAGACTAGTGGTACTGGTAGAATGCCCCAAAAGGAGGCTGGCAGTAGTGTGGTACTACTCCAAGTTGTTTTTAGATTATTTTCCCTTCACTGACAACAGTTTAAGGGTGGGCAATGGCAGTTTGAACAGATTCTGTTATTTTAAACTAAAAGGTTATAAACGTTCTTATAAACTAAAAAGTTCTGAAAGTTCTTATAAGGCTTGGCTAACTAGCAGAACCTTTTTATTTTTTTTAATTTGTACTTTTTTTCTCCTGGTCTGCCCCAACCTGCTCCCATCCAGACTGATCCCCCTAGCCTGTCACCTGTTTTCTCTGAGGCCTTACATTTTACTTTTATGTTCTCTGCCACAGGACCGTGGAGGTGTACAGTTACCAGTGCAGGCCCTGCAAGGGATTAGGTCATTATCCTGTGGTTGTTTTTTTTTCCATTTTTCTCCCTGGGCCCGCACCATGTCCAGCGATGGCAACATGCAAGCTCAGCCTCCATAGAGACACCCTGCAGCATCTTCGTGTGTTTCCCTTCCCCATGTGGTCCCTCAGCTCTATCACCTAGATTTCTCCAGGTGGCAGATGAGCAGAGGGACACATTCAGACACCCTCCCTGAGTAAAGCTACCAACTTTCCAATACCTAAAACTGGAACGGTCCATCCTAACCATGACCCCCACCCCACCATGTCACTCCCACAGGCCCCGCCGCAGACAACGCTGCACACAATTCAATTTTGCTGCTTGCTCTGGCCATGCCGCCCCACAGTAACACCAGTAACAAACATCCAGATTAAATCAATACATCATTCTGCTGCAGCAAGTTCCAAATTATGATGTACAGAAAGTTCATCAGAAGTAAACCTTCGTTAAATTGTGATCAGACATTCGAGCAGCATGTATTTCTCCTCCTGACAGTCCCATCCAACCCATTTACACTCACCTCATTTGCTGAGGAAACTTCACTTCAGTGACTCCCACCACCACACCAGATTGTTTTCACACACTTCCCTACAGCTGATCAGATTCGGGTACCTTAGTTCATTCCTGCTGGTCTCTTCTCTGTCTGGAGTCCCTCTCAGCTACTGGCAGGTAGATGTCTGCATGCACTTGTTTGCACTACTACCCAATCTAATCTAACAGGAAGGAACATGCTTTACTGTGCTTCCACTGATGTGGTCGTGGTGCAACCCAGGCGCAAGGGTTGAAGCTGCAAATTGCTGTCCAGCCCGAGCAGTGCCACAGTGGTGCAGAAATAACTGTCACTCACGGATTAGCAGTCAGCAAAAAAAAGGGACAAAACTGGGACACGTAAGCAAAAACCAGGACAAAAGTGACATTTTGCAAAACTTGTGGGGACACTGGGACATGCTGCCTAAAATAAGGACCGTCCTGGGAAAATAGGGACTGTTGGTAGCTTTATCCCTGAGGGAGAAGCAGTGTCCTGGGGATGCTCAATCCTCCCTCTCCTGGCAAGCCCCCCAAGCAACTCTGGCCTATTCCTGAAGCATATAGTCACTGGCACGGTAGGAGGCAAGGCAACCAGTGCCTCAGTTCTCCTTGCCACAAAGTCCACTGGGCTTATCAGAGCCTTTGAGAACCTCAGAACCTTTCTTGGTTCTCCTATTCCTAGTTTCTACTGTATGTCTTGATCTATTCCTGGCCCCAAACATAACTACAGGCAACAGCTTTCCTTTTATTCATACCTTAAGGGTTTTCATGCAGCTTGTCCAGTTTCTGATTTTTGAAAAATGACAGAATTAGTGTTCTAAAACCCCACATTATGCAACCATTTTCCAGTTAGTTCAGACGTTTTAATAACAAAAGATCTTCTTTGAGGATACCTCACTCCATTGTGCCACATCGTGGAACTGTAAGCCGTCGCCATCAGAACCCCCTGGAAATTTTTGCAGACTGGGGCTGCCCACGTCAGCACATCTTATTGGTACCTATGTAACCCCTAGGTGGTGCTATCCCAAGGGCTACTACCCCTGCCTGCTTGGCTAGTAGCAGGTTAAGGGGCCTGAGTTCTGAAACGGGTGCCTCCACCCAGAGGTCAGGGTTGATAGTGGTCAAGCTAACCTGGGCACAGCCCTCCGGGATACTGTAACCCCCCTCTTTCCCCTGTAGTGGCCTGAACACTGTACAATAATCACTTTCACAATACCCCTGGTACACCACACAAGTACCCACACTGTTTGCATTTACCACCAGGGCTGGTTCCTCTGGCTCGTCCCTGGGGAACCCCCTGTAAAACAAGGTTAAGCACAGCAAATAGCAACAGCACAGTACTCTGAGCACAAACTGGAACCACAGTCAGATTACATGCAGAAAAAGTTAGATCTGATTTATTCAGGGGACTTGAACAAGGGAAGGGCAAAATCAGGTTAATTAGCTTAAAGGTTATGTCAATCAAGCAGTTATGCATGCGCATTGAGTCCCCCCACACAGTCCACCTCTGGGTACCCAGGTGGAGAAGAGATGGGCTAGCCAGGACAGTTGCCCAGGGTTGCAGCTGGTTGGGGCCCTGTGATGGAAAACACAACATGCACAGTACACAATATTTGTAATCTGGAGCCAGAGGGCTCAGTTCATAAAGGAAACAAAACAACAAGACAATCAGATGACATACTCAGATTAAGCTCTTGGTGCAGGGAGCTACCCTGGTATTTACTCACGATACCCAAGACTGGACACAGGCTGGATGAAAATCGAGACCACAGGTGGTTGATCTGGAATGCCAGGAGAAGCAGGGCCCACACAAGTTGCAGAGGCATCGTTCCTGTTCCCCGGGCAGGTCTCTCGTTGATGGCTTCTCTGTGCAGTGGGTAGTCTGGCTGGGCTAGTCTGGCAAAGCCTAGACCGCATGGAGACAAGTTCGGATTCAGTCCGTTTTTGGGCTGGATACAGCTTCCAGCAAGCAGAACACAGTTCACACAGTGGGGAACTAACTCACAACCCACTAGCAGCTCATAGCACATTTACATATGCAGGAATTCTACTGTACCAGGCAAAAGTGCTCCCAGTCCCCTGTCCATGAAGTCTCTGACACACGGAGCTTAGGTAGCTGGAACTCCTGACAGGCCGATCGCATTCAGCAAAAATATTCGGTCTTCTTCAGGTTGAGCCTGGCCCACTTCAGTAGCTTACTTTAGTCACACAAACTGGGATTTAGTCCAAAATAATTCTCTTCTCTCCCTCTCATGGAGCAGCAGCAGACATGCAGCCAAAAACTCAGCCCTTTCACAGTTTTTCCATGCGAATTCACTCAGGATTTCTGCCCAAAATTACTTCAGCTCCTTCTTCTTGAGCTTCTAGCTCAGAACTAAACTGAAAACTACAAGCAGCCCGGGACTTCCCCAAGATCCAAAAGATTTGGTTGGCTGGTTTGGCTGTCAGTCAAAGCAAGAGCTCCCCCTTCAGTTGCAAAAAAGGCACAAAAACTCAAACCACAGTTCCTATAGATTTTGAATTCAGACAGCTCCTGTAGTCCGGCTACATTTTAGGTCCCACCAGAACTGATTGGTCCAATTTGCAGTCCAGGACCAAGATAGTGGAGACAGACAAAACAGTCCTTGCTACAAAGAAAGCAGGTTAGACAAACTACATTATCATTATCATTCTAATGGTTTTCAGCAAATAGTTACATCTTTCAACAGAGCTCCATCTCAGATTACTTATGCTGCAATCAAGCAGCTCTTAAAGAGACACTACACAGAGGCTATACAAGCTCTGGTAATCACATTTAAACTGCTAAAACGCAGGACCCCAGCCTGGCAGTGAGCATTTAGGCAAGCTCAAGAAGACTTTTTGGGAACCCCCATTTGTAGGGGGGGGGTTACACCTATACAACATGGGTGTCTCCAGCATGTCTCAGTTCTTTCTCCCGACATCAACCGCTGGTCGGACCACCACTGCTGATGAATGCCATCGAACTTTTGCAAGTATTCACTAAGGCTGCTACTTCTTTAAGTTTATTATTTTAATATTTTTTATGCCACCAGCAAAAGACAAGGAACTGCTGTTCCATTATTGCTGTTGTGGCAGCATTAAGTTTATAAAGACAATGGCCACTCCGTTTGTATCCTTTGTCTCAGTACAAACCATAGTGTTAAAGCCTGCTAAGTCTGTCAGGGTTTTAACCAGGCAACTAAGAAGCATCGCAGTAAAGCTTTAGAAAACTTTCTACTGGGTCAAGAAATGGAGAAACAGGTTGCAGTGAAGGAGGCTTCACCATCGTCAGCCACTTGTGTTCCTGGTTCACCACTGGCCCATCGATCTCCACAGTCAATGAAGGCCATCGCTGAATCATTGAAGAAAAAGGATAAGTCTTTGAAATCAGCAGAAAAACACCACCATTCTGAAAAGGATAAGGGCAGAAAGCAAAAGGATGCATCTCTAGACTGTTCCTGTTCACCTATTAGATGGGTAAGTCTACAGATAAAGATGGGTCACAAGCTCAAGCCATGGGGCCTGTAGCCCCCCACGGCTGTCTCTCAGACTCCAAGGTTGTGGTCCATCATCAGATCATCCTTCCCACCTGGGAACTTACAGCCTATTCTGTCATCGAGCACTGTCCTGTTGATGTTTTAGCCATCAATGACTCCTTGGGCTCTGACAATGCACAGGCATTGTATCAATGTCAGAGCTGTTTCAGTGCCTGCTGCCATGGTTGGTGCCTGCTCCATCAGCTCCTCTACCTGGCCCATCATTGATATTACTGTCGCTGTTTCAAGTTTCTGTCCCTGTCACTGTGCTGGGCACAGACAGGCTGCTGTCGATGGGATTCCCATCATCAGCTCCTCCTTAGTTGTCTTCCTATCCCATCAACCCTCAGCCAATGATGGTCAACGTTGACAATGACCTGGAATATAATCCAGAATACATGGAGGGGCCCATGGATGAGGAGAAAGAGGTTATAGCTGTGGATGGGTCAAGCTCCACTTTATTCTCTTGCTTGGAGCAGAGGGTGAAAAATACACCTAGATCTCCCCCTGAAGTTGCCTCTTTTCAAGCCTTCCTCAAACAGATTCAGGCTAAACTGGAGTTCCAAGATGAAGAGTAAGATTCTTCCAAGAAAAATCTCTATAAGTTCTTGAAGGTTATTGCCTCTCCCACCATGATTATTCCCCCTATGCATTCTGCACTTGAGGGATGCTACTTTGGCAGCCTAGCACAAGCCTGCTCTGTTGCGAGCTATTCCCAGGAAGGTAGCTGCCAGCCGTTCCCAGGTAGACAGATAAACAATATCCAGCGTCGACTGCAAAGTCATAGTATTCTTCACAGCCTGAAACAGACTCTGTGGTAATTATGGGTGCTTATGACAGATCCAAGACTCCCAAACACATGAGCTCTCTTCCTTCAGACAATTAGTTGAGAAAGCTGGATGTGATAGGGAAGAGAACTTTTGCTTCGGCTTCCCTGGGCCTAAGAACTGCTATCAGACATATATAATTAAATATCAGAATTGCCTTTGGAAGACAATGACTACCCTGGCTGAAAAATTGCCCGAGGTCCAGAACAAAATACTGGCTTAGCAAATTATAGCTAATAGTCAGGAAGCAGGTATGCACCTGCTCAGATTGGCATGATGCCTGTGATGATACAGCCAGGGCTACTGCCTCTGGAATTTGCTTCTGTCACCACTCTTGGCTTAGGGTGGCTGGTTTTTCCTCTGATGTGCAACAATCTGTAATGAATGCTCCTTTCAGGGGAAAACAATTGTTTGGCAATGACATTGAAAATATTTTAAGGGATTTACAGTCTTCTAGAATGACACTTAGATTCTTTCATACTTTAAATCCTAAGCTCCAGGGAAAGGGTCTTGGTTCTTTTTACAGGCCCTATGCCTGTCCACACCATGGTTACTCCACAGGCCCCGGACGTGGTACCCAGAGACCTCAGCCTTCCATCTCACAGGCTAGAACTTTGCCCCCAAGGGTATACCATTGTAACAGTGATGCTCTTACAGCGGCAGCTGTTACAGCGACAACAACCTGCCAACACCATGAGTGTGGACGGGTTGCTGGAACAATGCCAAGTCATTGACTCAGAGTTTGGTTGCTCTCCCGATATCTCCCCGGAGCTGGAATCCTTAAGTCCGTGGACGCTGCCCCCGCATGAACACCGACGTGTGTCTGTGCATTTTCCGGCCAGTGGCTGGAGTCGGCAGAATTCGGGATTTCGGCGAACATGTGTTGTATGGGAGGTTGCTGACAATCCTGTCACTGTGGCAACATGGACCCCCCCAGGTGCTCATGCCAGACTTACGAAAGGTCAAACCATTATTGGTACCCCAGCCACTCCAGGCACCATCTAAATCCCATTCTCTTCCTCTGGCTTCACTGTCTCAGGAGGTTCTGGTGGGGAGGCTGCATCTTCTTCCTACCAATGTGGAGGGAGATCAATACAGATGCTTGGGTACTGGATGCGGTTCAGAACTGACATGCTGTAGAGCTCCTTCCTGTTCCTTCAGTTACCCCCATTGCCAGACTGGTACCCTCCAGGACATCTTGCCCTTTTGCTGGAGCAGGTTCAAAGCACACCTTCATGTCAGGATCCACAAGTTGCACAGAAAACATCTGCATTTCATGCTTATGGGTTCACACTTCTAATTTTGGGTATTGTCCTTTGGTTTGTGTTCTGCACCGTGTTTCTTTACCAAAGTATCTGCTGTTTTATTTATTTTTTTATTTTAGCTTTTGTTGACCGTACCTACTGTGATAGTAGCAGCTCTCCGAAGGGAGCATCTGTATGTCTTCCTTTACATAGATGATTGGCAGTTAAAGGCCCCATCTCAGGAAGCCATTGTATACACACTGTTTCGGACCTGCCAGTTGTTCGACCAACTGGGCATACTGGTTAATGAACCAAAGTTGATCTTTACCCCCTGCCCAAGGCTCCAATACATACGATCCTCAGGTGTAAGGTTTAAGTGTAAGCCATCAGGTCCTATGTATTTAATTTCTACCCTGTGAGGTTTTCTACACTTCTTCTCCATTATATTTGACCATGGCACTTAAATCCTTGCTCTCCTCCCTTCCCCTTTAACCTCACATTCTGGCAGGTGCCTGTCCTTCTCCTTCTGTGCCAACTGCTGAATGTAACTAGTAAACCTGTTGTAACTCTGCCTACTTTTTCTTTTAATTTTGTAAATAAAGTGAGTAGTCCTATTTATTTGATTAAAGTGAATCCTTGTATGAGTTGCATACAAATCGCTTGAATGGTTGTTGTTTCATCTTTTTTATTTTATCAGTTTGTAAAATTTTTTTGAGGGCGGCACTCAGCCACGCATGACAGTTACTTGACAGTTTTACTATTTTACAAAAAATGTAGCAAAGGATCTGAAAGGTTGTTTTGTTTTATCCCCCAAAGCATGTCTCTCAGTCTCTCAAGCCCTGAGGGGCAACTTGTTTTATGGCTTGCTATAGCAGCTCTCTCAAGCTGCGGTCTGGGAGAGGCAGTGTGACTCAGGACCCATCATTATTCAGCAAGAATGTACTCTTCCAGCATCAGGTTCTAGGAGCTGTTGTAATACATGTTGGGGTTTCGGCGGGTGATAGATGGGCTGCTAAAGCTAATACTAAGTTGATTTTATGGGACAGAAAGAAAAGCAGTGGTATTTCGACTGCCCACTGACTACAGTATACAACATTTATAATGCCTCTGTAGTGCTGCTGTGCCCATTATTAGCTCCTGTCTGTACAAGCAACACAATCAATAAAATCAACTTAGCGTTAGCTTTTGCAGGCCATCTATCATCCGCCAAAACCCCAATGTGCATTATATCACCTCATACTACCTGATGCTGGTACAGTGCACTGATGCTAGATAATGATGAATCCTGAGTCACACTGCATCTCTCAGAGCAGAGTTTGAGAGAACCACTATAGCGGGTGACAGCACTAGTTGCCCCTCAGTGCTTGAAAGACCTGCCGCAGTGGGCCACAGCACAAGTTGGCCCTCAGGGCTTGAGAGACCTGCCATAGAGGGTCACAGCATAAGTTGCCCGCTCAGGGCTTGAGAGACCCACCATAGGGGATCACAGCACAAGTTGCCCCTTCTGCCACAGCGGGTCACAGCACAAGTTGCCCCTCTGGGCTTGAAAGACCCGTCATAACGGGTCACAGCACAAGTTGCTCCTCAGGTCTTGAAAGACCTGCCATAGCGGGTCACAGCACAAGTTGCCCATCAGGACTTGAGAGACTGCCATAGTGGGTCACAGCATAAGTTGCCCCTTTGGGGCTTGAGAGACCCATCATAGGGGGTCACAGCACAAGTTGCCCCTTCTGCCATAGCGGGTCACAGCACAAGTTGCCCCTTGGGGTTTGAAAAACAAGCCATAATGGGTCACAGCACAAGTTGCCCCTCAGGGCTTGAAATACCTGCCATAGTGGGTCACAGCACAAGTTGCCTCTTGGGGCTTGAAAGAGCTGCCATAATGGGTCACAGTACAAGTTGCTCCTTGGGGCTCAAGAGACCTGTCATAGTAGGTCACAGCACAAGTTTCCACTTGGGCTTGAGAGACGTGATGTAGCGGCCACAGCACAAGTTGCCCCACATAGCTTGAAAGATCCACCGTATCAGGTCACAGCACAAGTAGCCCCTTGGGGCTTGAGAGACCTGCCATAGCATGTCACAGCACAAGTTGGCCCTCGGGGTTTGAAAGACCTGCCATAGGGGTAACAGCACAAGTTGCCCCTTGGGATTTGAAAGACCTGCCATAGTGGGTAACAGCACAAGTTGCCCCTTGGGGTTTGAAAGACCTGCCATAATGGGTAATGGCACAAGTTGGCCCTCGGGGTTTGAAAGACCTGCCATAGGGGTAACAGCCCAAGTTGCCCCTCGGGGTTTGAAAGACCTGCCATAGGGGTAACAGCACAAATTGCCCCTTGGAATTTGAAAGACCTGCCATAGTGGGTAACAGCAAAAGTTGCCCCTTGGGATTTGAAAGACCTGCCATAGTGAGTAACGGCACAAGTTGCCCCTCGGGGTTTGAAAGACCTGCCATGGGGTAACAGCCCAAGTTGCCCCTCGGGGTTTAAAAGACCTGCCATAGGGGTAACAGCACAAATTGCCCCTTGGAATTTGAAAGACCGCCATAGTGGATAATGGCACAAGTTGCCCCTCGGGATTTGAAAGACCTACCATAGGGGTAACAGCACAAGTTGCCCGTTGGGATTTGAAAGACCTGCCATAGTGGGTAATGGCACAAGTTGCCCCTCGGGGTTTGAAAGACCTGCCATAGGGGCAACAGCCCAAGTTGCCCCTTGGGGTTTGAAAGACCTGCCATAAGGGTAACAGCACAAATTGCCCCTTGGGATTTGAAAGACCTGCCATAGTGGGTAACAGAAAAAGTTGCCCCTTGGGGTTTGAAAGACCTGCCATAGTGGGTAACGGCACAAGTTGCCCCTCGGGGTTTGAAAGACCTGCCATAGTGGGTAATGGCACAAGTTGCCCCTTGGGGTTTGAAAGACCTGCCATAGTGGGTAACGGCACAAGTTGCCCCTCGGGGTTTGAAAGACCTGCCATAGTGGGTAATGGCACAAGTTGCCCCTCGGGGTTTGAAAGACCTGCCATAGTGGGTAACAGCACAAGTTGCCCCTCGGGGTTTGAAAGACCTGCCATAGTGGGTAACAGCACAAGTTGCCCCTTGGGGGTTTCACAGAACTGCCATAGTGGGTAACGGCACAAGTTGCCCCTCGGGATTTGAAAGACCTGCCATAGTGGGTAACAGCACGAGTTGCCCCTCGGGGTTTGAAAGACCTGCCATAGTGGGTAACAGCACAAGTTGCCCCTCAGGGTTTGAAAGACCTGCCATAGTGGGTAACAGCAAAAGTTGCCCCTTGGGATTTGAAAGACCTGCCATAGTGAGTAACGGCACAAGTTGCCCCTCGGGGTTTGAAAGACCTGCCATGGGGTAACAGCCCAAGTTGCCCCTCGGGGTTTAAAAGACCTGCCATAGGGGTAACAGCACAAATTGCCCCTTGGAATTTGAAAGACCGCCATAGTGGATAATGGCACAAGTTGCCCCTCGGGATTTGAAAGACCTACCATAGGGGTAACAGCACAAGTTGCCCGTTGGGATTTGAAAGACCTGCCATAGTGGGTAATGGCACAAGTTGCCCCTCGGGGTTTGAAAGACCTGCCATAGGGGCAACAGCCCAAGTTGCCCCTTGGGGTTTGAAAGACCTGCCATAAGGGGAACAGCACAAATTGCCCCTTGGGATTTGAAAGACCTGCCATAGTGGGTAACAGAAAAAGTTGCCCCTTGGGGTTTGAAAGACCTGCCATAGTGGAGTAGCGGCTGGGATTGCCCCTCGGGGTTTGAAAGACCTGCCATAGTGGGTAATGGCACAAGTTGCCCCTTGGGGTTTGAAAGACCTGCCATAGTGGGTAACGGCACAAGTTGCCCCTCGGGGTTTGAAAGACCTGCCATAGTGGGTAACAGCACAAGTTGCCCCTCGGGGTTTGAAAGACCTGCCATAGTGGGTAACAGCGCAAGTTGCCCCTTGGGGGTTTCACAGAACTGCCATAGTGGGTAACGGCACAAGTTGCCCCTCGGGGTTTGAAAGACCTGCCATAGTGGGTAACAGCACAAGTTGCCCCTCGGGGTTTGAAAGACCTGCCATAGTGGGTAACAGCACAAGTTGCCCCTCAGGGTTTGAAAGACCTGCCATAGTGGGTAACAGCACAAGTTGCCCCCCTTGGGGGTTTGACAGACCTGCCATAGTGGGTAACGGCCCAAGTTGCCCCTTGGGGTTTGAAAGACCTGCCATATTGGGTAACAGCACAAGTTGCCCCTCAGGGTTTGAAAGACTGAGAGACATGCCGTGGGGATAAAGAACAAAACAGCCTTTCAGACTCTTTGCTCTGTTTTTATAAAACAATGACACTGCCAAGTAACTGTCAATCAGGAAAGTGTAATGACCAATTAAATGTTATAGAACATATATTTTTTTCAGCTAGTCAGACTCTACATTTTATCTCTCATTGCTTATGAACTATATACATCTTTTTCATTCTTGTAGTTGGTTCTCTTTCAGGGCTTTGCATTAAATTAGTCATAACTGCTAATATGTAAATAACATTGTCCAAACTTTTCTCTGCTAATTCCACCCTCCAATTGCCTCACACTAAAAGTCCAAGAGTTTCCAAGAACAGTGTTTCTTCTTAGACATTGACATTCAAGATTCAGAAAACCTGGGAAAAGCTGGAGGATCCAATCACTTTTCTGCACTGCAAATGTCCACCCTTTTCTAAGTCCTTTAACTCACTCAAAATCTCAGAAATCCTCAGGCTTCCACAGAGTTCTAACCTTTCCATGAAAAGCTGGATGCAACATTTTAGATGGAATCCTCCCAAATTTGGTCAAAGTGTATGTGCCCAGAGGATAAAGACCCAGATTTGATCTCAGGCAGATGGAGGGGGTGTTCTATAGGAGCAATATGACCATACAGGGGGCCCATGAGAAATTGTCTGTCATATCTTCATGCGCTTCCAGGTGACCCCTCCCTGACTGCAGGCCAACAACAAGAGTACGAGTCCATCCATGGCCACTCCAGATGACAGTACCCTCCAACAGTGGTCCCAGTGAGAAACCACTTACCTCATAGCCATGACAGAGTAGGGGGTGACTCCCCAGTCCTGGAAATGTATAGAACCAGAGCTAGTGGCCCTGGTTACTCTAGGAGAGCCTTGAGCCATGTTCTAATGCTAGGAGTGAGTTCAGCAGCGGACTATAGCATTCACGATAGGTAGCCTGAGGGAGAGGAGTACTTGAGGGTAAGGGAGGAGGAAAAACAAATGCATAAAAAAGTAAAAGATAGAAATCTGCAGCACTGGAATTATAAGAACTAGAATTTTTCCAAGAACCCCCCCCCGCCGTCAACATCCACCCATCTCTCCACTCCTATGGTATGCCTCTATCATTTAGTAAGATGTAACTGCAGTGTTGTGTGAACATTTACTAAAAACAAACGTGGTAAATAAGAAAGAAAGAAAGAAAGAAATCTGACAGCCAACATCCACTAGGTGGCATTGGAACACTGTGGTCTACATAAGCACAGCCTGTTCAGTGCATAGTATTTTATGTACTGTATTTAATTAGGCAGAATGGGGGGGAGGGGTACTGTTTTGCACGAAGCTGAAGGAAGAGTACAGTACACAGTGTTCACACTTGTGAAAAACTTATAAAGTGCTCCATTTCTAGTTTAGAGCAGTTTTTGTTCTCCAGAGTGAGAAGGGAGAAGCTTCACAAAGCTTAGAAAGAGGCAGCATGGCGAGGTTGCAGAGAGAATCCTTGGTAACTGTGGTCCGAAAGGACGTGTCAGTTGCAGGAGGCTGCAAAGGGTATGGGGTGTGGCACATGTCCTCTGTAGGTTCTGGTCCTCAGGAGCCCCGAACTGCAGAGAAGGAAGATGGCAAGTGGAGTCCTCCTCAGAGGGGAGTAGTAGCCTGGTGGGCTTTGCAGTCCGACAGTTTACAGCCAGGAGTAGTCATGTTCCATGTAAGGATGATTCACAGGTGGGCAGCCAGTGTTCAGAGGGATGAGGTTACCAAGCCATGATGAGTCTCACAGTCTGTAAGTAGAAGTACTTGAAAAGAAAGTACCACCAATTATCAGGCGCCTTGAGGGGACTGCAAGCAGTATTTGGAGCCAGCTCTTATTTCAAGAGGGACAAGTTCAGGTTTTTGGAACTGCAGTTAGTGTTTGGGGATGAAAACCCAGGAGTCATCACAAAGGGTTGAAGACAGGTTATTTTCTGCATTCAGACTAGAACTGTTTCATCCTCAGCCAGATGGGACACAGCTGCAAACTGCCATCAAGGCACTAGTCCCATGTAGGTTTGCCCAGGGGGTATGGTCCAAAACGTAGTGGCAAGTGTGATCTAAATGGTGATAGTACAAGTTTATGGTGCATCATACTGGGGAAACGTGATGTTTTACTGACTGTACCTGGGTGTAGGCCGGATGAACCTGCTGTGCCTGAGGGGGTGGCAATGAGTCCCATTCTGGGTGTGACACAGGTTCTCCTTAGGCCCCCAGTGCATACTAAGCATTATGAAATGGGTGGAAAGAATGCTGGCTCCTGATTGGCTAAGTGGTACTTTCAGCCGTGCCATTATCCAGCACAACAGCCCCGTTGAAAATAGCTCAACAAAAATATGTTTAAAAAATACTTCCAATTTTACTAAACAGGACCCATTTCATAATCGCAGTAAGGCACGCCAGGGGACATATTATGGTGTGTTACTGGCCCTTCTTGGGTGGAGGAAGCACTTGGCTTTGCCTCATTTTTCAACCTACCCGAGTTGGGCTTTTACCCCACCATAAGGCACTCCCCGTCATGCCTTATTGTTTAATTAGAGGGAGTTCAACATTCTTGGGAGGATGGTGGTGTGAGTACCATGACAGTTCATCAAATGGGGAAACTAGCTGCACTGGTTGCAGTGTGGTGGGGGAAATACCAGGCTGGAGTTGTGATGTTGACCAAAACCAGGATCCTGGGTAACTGAGGCACCCTGGTGGTAAATTCCCACATTGCCAAGGTAGCCTTGCAGCCATCCAGAGGATGTAAGATTCCAGTGGGGTGCATTCACATTTATGTTCACCTGTGCTCAGTAGGGAAAGATTCAAGTCCCACTATGGAGGTGAAAACATCAGGGAGGCCAATAAAGACTAATTCTGGACAGTGATGCAGGAGATAAGGGAAAGTAGAAAGACTACAGCTCTTGTGTGTCTGTTGGGTCCTGGCACAGTTCCTCCTGCCCTTGCCTGTTTGTGGTCTACAGACTGTCCCTCCTGCCCTTTCCTGTCTCTACGGCCCTCCTGCCCTTGCCTATTGCTGTGGTCCATGCTCAGCTCCTTCTTCCCTTGCCTGTTTCCTGAATCAGTGCAAAGCTCCTCCTGCCCTTGCCTGTCTATGAACTTGTGCACGGTTTCTCCAGCCCTAACCTGTCTCTGTTATCTAGGCACAGATTCTCCTGTCTTTGACAGTCTCTGAGTCTGGGCACAGCTACTTCTGCCATTTCCTGTCTTTGAGGTCTGTGCACAGCTCTTCTGGCCCTTGCCTGTTTCTGGAGTCTGTTCAGAGCTCTTTCTGCCCTTGCCTGTCTATGAGACTTGTGCACAGTTTCTCCAGCCCTTGCCTCTGTCTGTTATCTAGGCACAGATCCTCCTGTCTTTGCCTGTCTCTGAGTCTGCGCACAGCTACTCCTGCTCTTGCCTGTCTTTGAGGTCAATGCACAGCTCCTCTGGCCCTCACCTCTCTCTGGAGTCTGTTCACAGCTCTTCCTGCCCTTGCTTATCGCTGTAGTCTTTGCCCAGCTCCTCCTGCCCTTCTCTCTCTCTGGGGTCTGGGCACAGTTCCTCCTGCCCTTGTTTGTCTCTCTCTGGTCTTGGTACAGCTCCTCCTTCCCTTGCCTGTCTCTTTGGTCCAAGTGCAGATCCTTCTGCCCTTGCCTGTCTTTGAGGTGTGTGCATAGCTCCTCCTGCTTTTGCCTGTCTCTGTGGTCTGTGCCCAGCTCCTCTGGACCTTGCATGTCTGTGGGGTCTGGGCACAGTTCCTCCTGCCCTTGCCAGTCTCTGTGGTCTGGCCACAGTTCCTCCTGCCCTTGCCTGTCTCTGGTCTAGGCACAGATCTTCTTGGTCTTGCCTGTCTTTGGGGTGTGTGTGCATTGCTCCTCCTGCCCTTGCATGTCTCTGTGGTCTGTGCCCAGCTCCTCTTTCCCGAGCCTATGTCTGGAATGTAGGTACAGATCCTCCTGCCCTTGTCTGTCTCTGTGGTCTGTGCCCAGTTCCTCCTGCCCTTGACTATGTCTAGAGTCTAGGCACGGATCCTCCTACTCTTGCCTGTCTCTAGGGTCTCTGCACACTTTCTCCTGACGTTGCTTGCCTCTGGGGTCTGGAAACAGCTCATAGAAACAGACTTTGATGGCAGATAAGGACCGCTTGGCCCACACAGTCTGCCCATTCCCCTACCTATTGGATAAGCTGCAGATCCTAGTTAACCAACAGCCTACTTACTCCTAACCCCCACAAGAATTGCTTTATGTCTGTCCCATGTATTCTTGAATTTCCCCACTGTTTTTGACCCTACAACCTCCTCAGGAAGGCCGTTCCATGCATCCGCTACCCTCTCTGTGAAAAAATACTTTATTACATTGCCCCTGAACTGTCCCCCCCAACTTCAAATTGTGCCCCCTTGTTCTTACACATCTCTTTTTCTGAAAGATGCTACCCTCTTGGACTTTACTGATTCTCTTGAGGTACTTAAATGTTTCTATCATGTCCCCCCCCCTCCTTTCCTCGAGGGTATACATATTAAGCTCCTTTAGTCTATCCTCATATAGCTTCTGGTGCAGACCCTGCACCATTTTATTTGCCTTCCTCTGGACTGCCTCCATCCTGTCTATGTCCTTGTGGAAATGGGGTCTCCAGAACTGCATACAGTATTCCAGATGGGCTCTCACCAACTGTCAGTACAGAGGGTTAACAACTTCCTGCTTTCTATGGTGATGCCTCTCCCTATGCATCCCAGCTCTCCTTACTGCCTTTTCACATTGCTTGCCTACCTTTAAGTCATCTGATATGACTACTCCCAGGTCCCTTTCCATTTTTGTTGTTACTAGTACCTCCCCCCACATTGTATACTCTTCCCTTAGGTCTTTGTTTCCCAGGTTGTGACTGGGTTGAATAGGACCCTGTCCCAGTTGTTATGGAGAGTTTGAATGCAGGGATCTGTTCTGTCCTTTCCTTTCCTGTCTCTTGTCTGTCTGGCTGCGCAATCAAATTTTCCCATGAGACCTAGGATTTGATCACCCCGACAGTCTCGCAATTCTTTGCCTCTCACTGTCTCTCTCAGTCTTCACTTGATGTTTCTGTCTTTTCCTCCCTTGCATATCTGCTGGTATAAAAATATATGCAAATCATTATGTGGAAATGTAACTGATATTGGGATCCCTTTGTTTAGAAATTATATAATGTTACTGTTGAAATGTATATAATTATAGTTTGAGATGATTGCAAAGCTATTTGGAACTCAAGGAGCTAACCTGAAATGCAATTTTTAAGCCTTTTGCAGAAGCTGTGGAGACAGGACCTCAGCTCTGGGACATTGTGTCCTAGCTGCACCTGCCTGAAGTATACAAGAACATTTTAGAAAAAAACAGGATGCTTGTTAGGAAGGGGGGTTGCAAAGACTTATAAGAAGAGAGAGAGCTACAATGTTTGGAGAGACACAGAGATTGAAGGAAAACTCAGATAAATCTCTGTTTATTCTGCCTTTGTAAATAGTTATACTGAACAAATGTATTTTATGTTACTGCTAGTACTAATACACACTTTTTGCGAATTCTACAACTGTTCCTGGTTTTTCCTATGCTTCCTGACCTGTGCCTCGATGACACAGGAGCATTACTTTGCACTTCTTTGCATTGAATCTAAGCTGCCATACTTTTGACCATTCCTCCAACCTTGCCAAGTTCCTTCTCATCCTTTCCACTCCCCTTGTGTATCAACCCTGTTGCAGATCTTTCTGTCATCTGCAAATAGGCATACTTTCCCTTCCAGTCCTTCTGCAATGTCACTTATAAAGATGTTAAAGAGGACCAGTCCAAGCACTGAACCCTGTGGTACCCCACTAGTAACCCCATTTTCTTCGAAGTGGACACCATTTACTATCACCTCTGTGTCCTGTTGTCCAGCCAATGTTTTACCTAGGCTACAACCCTGGGACCCACTCCAGGGTTGGCAAGCTTGTTTATTAATCTTTTGTGTGGGACTGTGTCACATGTCTTGCTAAAGTCTAGGTAGGCCATGTCTACAGCCCCTCCCTGGTCTACTACTTTGGTCACTCAGTCAAATAAATCTATTAGATTCGTCTGACATGACCTTCTTGCTGTGAATCCATGTTGCCTTGGGTCCTGTGCCCCACTGGCCTCTATGTACTCAACAGTTCTTTCCTTCAGAAGTGATTCCATCATTTCCCGTACCACTGAGGTCAAACTAACAGGTCTGTAGTTTCCTGCCTCTGTCTTGCTCCCACTTTTGTGAAGGGGAATCACATCCACTCTGTTCCAGTCCTCAGGTACCACACCATCCTCCCATGATTTGTTAAAAAGGGTAGGCAGTGGTGTCACTAGTTCTCCCCTTCATTCTTTTAGAATTCTGGGGTGAATCCCATTAGGCCCCATTGCTTTGTCCACCTTCAGTTTTAGGAGTTCTTTCAGGACCCTTTCTTCTGTGACTGGACTGGTATTGGCCCCCCTATCCAGAGTGCTTCTATTCTTTGGTTTAGGTACCTCCCCCTCCTCTTCCTTTGTGAATACTGAGCAGAAGTATTCATTCAGTATCCCTGCTTTTTCACTGTTACCCTCTGCCCAATCCCCTTCCCTTTATTCAGCCTCACTATCCCTCCCTTGGTTTTTCTTTGCTCCCTAATGTACCTATAAAAAGTTTTATCCCCCTTCTTAACTGAGTTGACTATCTTTTCCTCAGTTTGGGCCTTTGCTCTTCTGACTGCCTTCCCCTTCCTTCTACTTTAACTGGTACAGTTCTCTGTCCTGCTCCTTCTGTGTTTCCTTATACTTCCTGAATGCTGCCTTTTTCTCCCTAACCTTCCCCACCACCTCTTTTGAGAACCATAGTGTTTTTTTCCTTCATTTTGTTTTGTTGATTTGCTTCACACAAAGGCTTGTTGCCTCTGTGATAGCTGTTTTGATTTTTCCCCATTGTTCCTCCACCCCTCCTTCTTGCCTGTTTGCTAGTGCTTTTCTGAGGCACTCTCTCATTTTCCCAAAGTCAGCCCTCCTAAAGTCCAATACTCTTGCTTTTGTATGGCTTGACTCTATGGCTGTGTTTATGATGAACCACACTGTTTGGTAGTCGCTTGTTCCCAGATGGCTACCCACTTCTAAATCTGAGATCCTCTCCCCGTCCCCATTTGAGAGTACTAGGTCTAAGATTGCTCCCTCCCCAGTGGGTTCCAACACTACCTATCTGAGGCATGCCCCCTGTAGGGCATCGAGAATGACCCCGCTCTTGAATGTGGTTACAGCAAAGGTGCTCCAGTTAACATATGGCAAATTCAGGCCACCCATCAACAATATCTCCCCTTTTTCTGCCATTCTAAGGATGCCTTCTATAATTTCTTTGTCCATTGCCTCCCCCTGAGATGGGGGTCTGTATACAACCCCCGTGTGGATTGTGGTACCATTTCCAGTCTCCAGGGTAACCCACAGTGTCTCCTCTACTTCCTGTTTACCCTTTAGTTCCATTGCCTTGATCCCTTCCCTTACATAAAGAGCTACTCCTCCTCCTCCTCTTTTACCCTCCCTGTCCCTCCTGTAGATTGCGTAGCCTGGTATGTTGACATCCTAGTCATGGTCCTCTGTATACCATGTTTCTGTGACTGCCACAATATCCAGGCATCCCTCTTCCATCAAGGCCATTAGTTCAGGGAGCTTGCTACTCAGACTATGAGTATTGGTACTCATCACCCTCCATTTTTTGATGGCCTTATCCCTTTTAGCCCCATCCGTGTTCTTACTGCTTTTGCCCTTTTCTCCATTTATCCCTGTTCTGCTCCCTGTTAACTTCTCTACCTTGGTGTTTACCTCACTAACTACCCTGTTTTGTGGAAGGAGACTGGGATTTCCCTGCTTCTTTTCAGTGCCCCCCCCCTTGGCTAGTTTAAATGCTTGCTAATGAAGCATTTAAACCTATCACCTAGGATCCTGGTTTCCCTCCCGGACAGATGCAGCCCATCGTGCCAGTATAGGTTTGCATCCCTCCAGGTGGACCCTCAGTCTCCAATGAAGCTAAAACCTTGAGCTCCACACCAGGTCTTCAACCATTCCTTGAATCCCATTGTGCGAAGTATCCTAGCATCACCCTTGCCATAGACAGGCAGCACCTCTGAGAAGGCTACTGTATGTGCTACTTGTCTAAGGCCCCTCCCCAACTCCACAAACTCCTCTTGCACTGCTCTGATCCCAATCCCAACCAGGTCATTTGTCCCTAGGTGGACAATGACATCCAGCTCCCTCCCCCGTGCAGCTGCTCCCGTGATCCTGAGGATTTGCTCCCTGTCCCTCCAAGCCATGGCACCAGGCAGGCATCTTACCTCCCTCTCCCCTCCCTCCCCTAGTTCTACTCACCTAATGATTGAGTCCCCCACCAGGAGTTGTTTGCTTCCCCTGAGGGGTCCTGTGCTACCCTCCTGTGGGTCTCCTTTGTGAAGGTTCCCAGCATCCTCCTTGGTCTCCACTGCAGGTGCCTCCATAGAGGAACCACTCTCTGCCAGAACAATGTATGAATTATGGAGAGGTACAACTAGAAGGATGCACCTCTGTTCCACCACCCTCACCCTTTCTGAGCCCACCTTGGTCCAACCACTCCTCTTTCTTGGCAACCTCTGAGGCAGCGGCACTGGTGGTTCCTGGATGATGGAGGATGTTTCATGAATCTTAGCCAGGTTGGCCTGGAGATGGGCAACCTCCTCCCTCAGACTGGAGAGGTGCCTGCAAATATGGCCACATTACAGCCTCCAGAATGTCTCCCAAAAGACTGCCGCCCCACAGCCATTGCACTGCACCACTCCCATCATGTATTATTTTGTGGCCCCTCTCCTGTTGCTTTGTATGCTTACTCTCTCCTCCCTCTATTTATTTTTCCACCTACTTTTCTACTGCCTATGTGTCCTTACAGCTCTCGCCCTTCCTGTTCTGGGACAGGAACTCCTTCCTTGCTCAGAGTCAGACTTCCAGCAGCTGGAGGGAGGAGGGAGAGCTACTCTTTTCCTTCAAGGATGATGAAACGTATGTGTCTCAGTAATCCTTCCCTTCCTATTGCCAAACAGGAAGTTCCTGCTGTCAGTCAAATCCAGTGCCTATAAAAGTGGAACTGGCTAAGAATGGGAGGGAAGGAGAGCAATTAGTAAGAAAAGTTCTAGCTCTTTAGTCAGCTGCCCCTTGCTCTGAAAGAAAGATTCCTGTCTGCCAAAAGCTAGCAGCAGGGAACTGCAATTGGAGACACCTGGTTTTCTACTGCCTAAGCCACACCCCAATTAACTTCTCTCCTCCTGACTTAGCAAACTAAAAAGCTGATATAGTCCCCTTTCCCCAACACAGAAAAGCACACTGACTTTCTTTTTTTTCACCCTAAATGAGTCCCCACACTTCTAATAAAGTATCTGTTTGCTTAATCCCAACAGGCACTGACTCGTGCTAAGTTAGAAGTGCTCTGTTCATAAGAAAAGTTTTAACTCTTTAGTCAGCTGCTCCTTGCTCTGAAAGCAAGATTCCTGTCTCCCAAAAGCTTTCTCCTCTTGCCATTGTCTTTCTCTGGTGTCTCTGCACAGCTACTCCTGCCCTTGCCGGTCTGTGGGGTCCATGCACATCTTCTCCTGCCCTTGCCTCTCTCTCTGGTCTGCACATTGTCCCTCCTGTGATAGCTGTCTCTGTGGTATGGACCCAACTCCTTCTGCCCTTGCCCTGACCTGTGCACAGCTCCTCCTACCTTTACCTGGCTCTGTGCTCTGAGGTCAGTGCCTAGCTACACCTGCTCTTGCCCATCTTTGTGGTCTGCACACAGTTCCTTTTCCATTGCTGTCTCTGGCATCTGAGCACATTCCTCCTGTCCTTGTCAGTCTCTGTGGTCTGTGCACATCTTCTCCTACCCTTGTCAGTCTCTGTGGTCTGCTCACTGTCCCTCCTGCTCTTGCCTGTCTTGTGGTCTACAGACTTCCCCTTCTGCCCTTGCCTGTTTCTGGGGTCTGCACCCAGCTCCTCCTGCCCTTGTCTTTCTCTGGGGTCTGTGCACATCTCCTTGTGCCTGTGCCAGTCTCTGTGGTCTGGACACTGTCCCTCTTGCCCTTGCCTGTCTCTGTGGTCTGCAGACTGTCCCTCCTGCCCTTGCCTGTCTCTTAGGTCTGTGAAGAGCTCTTCCTGCCCTTGCTTGTCTCTGTGGTCTGTGCAGAGTTCTTCCTGCCCTTGCTTGTCTCTGCTACTTAGGCATAGCTCCTACTACCATTGCCTGTCTCTGTGGTCTGTGCACAGTTCCTCCTGCCCTTGCTTGTCTCTGTTACCTAGGCATAGCTCCTCCTATCCTTGCTTGTCTCTGTGGTCTGTGCATAGCTCTTTCTGCCCTTGCTTGTCTCTGTTACCTAGGCATAGCTCTTCCTGACCATGCCTGTCTCTGTGATCTGCCCTTGACTGTCTCTAGGGTCTGAACACATCCCCTCCTGCCATTGCCTGTCTCTCGGTTTGGGCACAGCTCCTCCTGCACTTGCCAGTCTCTGTGGTCTGTGCCTTACTCCTCCTGCCCTTGCCTGTCTCTGGGATCTAGACATAAATCCTCCTGCTTGTGTCAATCTGGGAATTCAGCTCATGAAAGCAATGTATGTCACTTTCACAAAACTTAAGGGTGGAATAAAAGAGGGCCAGCCCAGTGTAGGGAGGGCTGAGGCATTGGGTGCCTTACCTCCTACCATGCCTGCGACCTGAGTTAGGGAACAAGGTCAGGTCAATAGGGGTCAGTCGGGGGGGGAGAGGATCAAGCATCCATCAGACAGCTGTCCTCTCTCAGATTGGGGAGACATGGCAACTTGGCCTTTGGCTCCCACCAGGTAGAGGCCTGAGGTAGTGCTGGTGCTCATGTGATATAGTAGAAAGGGGCCCAGGTAACTTAGCGTGTGTGCGCCTCTATGTGCACATGCTTATGTAACCCCCCTACAAATATGGGTTCCCGAAAGGTCTTCCTTGAGCTTGCCTAAATGCTCACTGCCAGGCTGGTGTCCTGCATTTTAGCAGTTTAAATGTGATTGCCAGAGAGTGCCTGTATAGCCTCTGTATACTGTCTCTTTAAGAGTTGCCTGGATTGCAGTCATAAGTAGTCTGAGAGGGAGCTGTGTTGAAAGATGTAACTATTTGCTGAAAATCATTTAGAGTGATAATGATAATGTAGTTTGTCTAACCTGCTTTCTTTGCAGCAAGGACTGTTTTGTTTATCTCCACTATCTTGGTCCTGGACTGCGAATTGGACCAATCAGTACTGGTGGAACCTAAAATGGAGTCGGACTACAGGAGCTGTCTGGAGTCAAAATCTGTAGGAATTGTAGTTTTGGGCTTTTTGCACCTGAAGGGGAGCCTTTGTTGTGACTTACAGGAGGATCAGACAACCAAACCTGTTGGATCTTAGGGAATTTCCCAGGCTGCTGTAGGTAGTTTCAGTTTTGAGCTGAGAAGTGAAGAAGTAACAGCTCAAGTGATTTTTGAGCAGCAGTTCTGTGTAGTTTTGCATGGGAGAACTGTGAAAGGGCTGAGTTTTGGCCTGCTTGTCTGCCTGGTGTCCCTGAGAGGGAAAACAGAGTTTATTCGGACTGAATCCAAGTTGTGAGGACTATTTAAGCCACTGGACTGTGACTAGGCTTTAACCTGAAGAAGACTGAAGATTTGCTGAATGCAATCGGCCTGTCACGATTTCCAGCAGCTTTTGAATCCCTGGTTTGTGCAGAGACTTTGCAATCATGACCGGAGAGCGGTTTGCCTGGTACAGTAGAATTTCCTTACATGTAAATATGCTGTGTATTGAAAGTGGGTCGTGATTTGGTTCCCCACTGTGTGAACTGTGTTCTGCTTGCTGGTACCATAGAATCCTTTACATGTAAATGTGCTGTGTATTGAAAGTGGGTCGTGATTTGGTTCCCCACTGTGTGAACTGTATTCTGCTTGCTGAAAGCTTTATCCAGCCTAATCGGACTGAATCCGCGTTCATCTCCATTCATCCTGGGCCATGCCATGCTGGTCCTGCCAGACTACCCCACTGCACAGAGAAAGCCACTGATGAGAGACCTGTCTGGGGATCATCCCACTGCTCCACGCTTGAACAGGAATGATGCCTCGGCGAATCGTGTGGGCCCTGCTTCTCCTGGCATTCCAGATTAACCACCTGCTGTCTCGATTTTCATCCAGCCTGTGTCCAGTCTTGGGTATCATGAGTAATCAACAGAGTAGCTCCTTGCAACAACAGCCTTATCTAAAGATGTGTCATCTGATTGTCTTGTTGTTTTCTTTTCACGAACTGAGCCCTCCGGCTCCGGATTACAAATAGTGTGTGTTGTGTATGTTGTTTCTTCCATCACAGGGCCCCAACCAACTGCAATGTTCCTGGCTAGCCCGTCATTCTCCATCTAGATACCCAGAGTGTGTGACTGTTTATGGACCCTGAAGTGCATGCACAACTGTTTGATTGATAGAGCCTTTAAGCAAATTAACCTGATTGCGTCCCTCTCTTGTTCAAGCCCCTTAAATAAATCAGATCTAACTCTTTTTTGCATTTACCCTGACTGAGGTTCCAGTTTGTGCAAGAGTACTGTACTGCTGTTATTTGCTGTGTATAACCTTGTTTTACAGGGGGTCCCAAGAGCCGGGTCAGAGGAAAGCCCTGGTGGTAAGTGCAAACAGTGTGGGTACTTGTGTGGTGTATCAGGGGTACTGTGAAAGTGATTATTGTGTATTGTTCCGGCCTCTAGCAAGGAAAGAGGTGGGTTACAGTGTCCTGGAGGGCTGTTCCCAGGTTAGCTTGACCACTACCAACCCTGACCTCCAGGTGGAGGCACCCGTTTCAGAACTCAGGCCCCTTAACCTACTACTAGGCAAGCAGGCAGGGGTAGTAGCCCTTGGGATAGCGCCACCTAGGGGTTACATTTATGTGTTGCCATGGCAGAGGACCCAGGGGAGAAAATGGTCGATGCAGGTGAAATGAAGCCCTGCCCGCCTACCCCCGTTCTGCACCACCACCTGGACCATCGGCCCAGTATTGGATAAGAGTCAGTGGATGAGGGAAGGATTGCCCTTCCCTTCACAACCCCACCATAGGAGGGGAATTCGTGGGATCATCAGACACAGTGAATCCAGGAGACGTGGGTACTGGGTGGGGGAGGCAGGGACAGGGCTGACAGCCCACCTCCGACGACCGCCAGGAAAAAAGCATTATGGGAAAAAATTAGCTAAGATGCGTAGAAAAAATGTTTTATTTTAAATAATTTAAAATCTACACATTTTTCAGTGAAGCCACCTGTCAGAGTTTTCCTTGGACCAAACCTTAACAAACCTGAAAATGTCAGGTTTGAACCTGCTCACGTTTTTGTGCTATTATTGAGCCAAAACATGTCTTATTTCCATATTTGTGATGTTTTCAACCCTCTACAATTTTTAAACTGCTCAACATATCCTTTCCAAAGCTATGGGATCCATTCTTGGCACCACCACCATGTATGCCAAATATCGGGCTATTCAGTCCTGGGACAGTCATGTTATTAATCTGCAAAAATCAGTGTTTACCATGACACTGCCAGGGGCTCGGTGGTGCTGAGGGTTAAGGCACTGGACACCATACTTCGTGCCACACCAGTGACCTGGGTTCGGGAGCAAACTTTAGCCGTTGAGGCTCAGCAGGGGCAGGAAAGAACTGAGTCTTTGGAGGACTGCTCTCCTTTCCTGGGGTTGGGTGGGTTTGCTTACTGCAGTGCTGGAGGCTCCTGGTGGTGACTGGTGGTGGTGCAACTTGTGGCACACTCTCCCGGGGTTGGATGCGGTGGCGGACGCCTTACACACCCATTGCGTTCAGGGTGTCATTGCATGCCCGTGCTCCATGGGACCATACAGCAAAAATAAAAATCCCTAGCAACCTCCAGTGCCCACTGCCACACACCCAATGCTGAACTCATCTCGCTGGCTCTCCCGATCCCCTGCCTTGCTTTGGGTCCAGTTCAGGCCACCGGATCAGGGTAGGGTAGGGAGTGTCTGTCCCTGATTTACCGGTGAGCGAGGCTCAAGCAGGCTGGTAGAGTGATTGTGGCAAGTGGGGTCTGCCTGAGAGAGTTCTGTTGAGGAAAGTGCAGAAAGAAAGTCTACAAAAAACAAAACAAAACATGAAACTGCCTACTCAGCCCTAATATACTAGTGCTACTCTGTCTGTATAGTATGAGTGTAGGGGGAAGGGACCAACTCAAGATAGGTAAAGCCACAAGTAAGTTCTGAACGTCCTGCCCCTTCAGAAATAGAAATAAATGATGTATTTGAAGTCAGGCCATTGGATAATAATTTCTAAAAATCATGTATATTTGTTTAGTACGATTATTATATTTACAGATTTACTGTAAAGAGATGATGTTGCAGGACAGATTAGGTTCCTGGCATTACCAACCCACAAATCAGTACTTTAAAATTGGGACTGCTTTGCTGAGCTGGTCCCTTGGCTGGTAATTTTATTTATTTTTTGTTGACCAGGAAAGGAGGACTAGACAATTCTGTCTATTTTCAGCCTTGTCCCGGGGGGAGGGGGATACAGATGGATGCCAAGTAACATTAATCCAGATTAAGCTGTTAGTGGTATTCTAGTGAATGAGGGAAATTTGGCCAGGACACCAGGGAAATTCCCCTGCTCTTTTTTCAGGAAGTGCCATGGGATCTTTAACATTCACCTGAACTACCACTGGAACAAGCAGATGGGAACTCGGTTTAACGTCTCATCCGAAAGGCAGCACCTCAGGAGTGCAGCACCCCCCTCATGCTGCACCTTAGTGTCAGCATTGGGATTTGACCCAAGTGCCTGGTGTGGGGATAGAACCCACAGCCTTCTGATCTTTTGGCCTCAGAGGTAAGCATGCAACCTGCTGAGTCACTGATACTGCTCATTTTAGGATGAAAGGTTTTACAGTAACCATGCTGTTCACCCATCTGGTTGGCTGAGAATATTTACTGAAAGGCCCAATTGGGACAGGTCTGCTTTTGCTTATGATTGTTCTTGTGCCTTTTCATTTCTATTTTAATTGAAAGGATTGATTGAGACTGGGACATATATGACATTTTACGTTCTACTTGCCAAAATAATTCAACGAAATTAATTTTTTTGGGATGTACTGAAATGGACCCATATGGGTGGGGTGCACCTAGCCCTGCGCTTGACAACTCCTCAGTGGAAGGGGCTCCTGGAGGCTTCTGAGGAAATGTGAACCCTAGATTCTGGAGCCCTTTTTTGTGGCTGTGGGCGGTGCCTGCAGCCGTTTTGCGGTCGCTTGCTCTGAAAATGTGTGACTGTGGAACGCTTCCTGTTGGAGTTTCTGAAGTATCCTTCCGAAACTCCAACAAAGCTGAAAACAGTCCGCCACAGTCGCTGGCTTTCAGACCTGCAACGGCATTATTTCGGTCGCTACTTCCACATGTCAGCACAAGAACTGCACATGCGGGCATCACAGTTCCACTGGCACCACCATCTTGGGAATGACATTACACCATTTCATGCAACTGTGCATGCGTGAGTGCCACTCATGTGCAGTGCCATCACCATCACCCATCTTGGGGATGGCATTCGGTGGCACTCTTGGTGCTCCTACTTCAGAGCTTCTCCAAGCTCGCCACAGCCGTATCGGCTCTGGCTAAAGTTTGTTTTGTCCTGTGGGCTGTTGAGTTCCAGAAGTGACAACCCTAGACACCAACTGCAAGAAACTGTAAGTAGGGCCTATAAAGGATGGACTATACTGGAAGCAGGCAGATTTGGTGGCGATGTCATGGTGGAACGGCCTGCTGTGCTGAGAGTAAATGCAAGCTGTGTCACTTCAGGCCTAAGAAGCTGAGAATGAACTTTGAAGAGAGCTGCTGAGTTCCAGAGAGGAAGGGAGCATCAACTGTGTGCAAGCCAGCATGTGTGCGACACTTAAAGCCCAGCTCAGACCAAGAGACTGACTGCTGATCCAGGTTCTGAGCAGACACAGCAAGGTATTGTGTTTGCAGTCATTGACCTAGGGGTTTGGAAGCTGAGACATATGTGGGTCGGTTTGGGGCCTTAGCAGTCCAGAGAGACTGGAGAGAGGTCAGAAGAGTTGGGGTAAGTGCCAAAAGTGGTTGATTCCAGCACAGAGCAGAGAGACGGAGCTTGCCTACATTATAGACACCTTGGGAGAACAGAAGTCCTGCAGCCTGCTGCATCAGGAGGAACAATCCGAGTCTGGGAACTGTGAGTATACCACAGTGGGGTCTGTGTTTCAAGAGACGTCACCTGTTGCTTCATCATGCTTTTACAAGTTGGATTACAAATACCCCATTCTGAGGGGGTTTCCTACCACTAAAGCAATTGCAAGGCCTGTGGGGTTCAGGGAATTGAGCATGTTGCTCTGTTTTAAGTACACCAGTGTCTACCAACCTGCGGCAACATCTACAGGCCTGCACCAATTCTACACCTGTGGTACCCAGGGATTGAGTTAAGAGAGTTCCCATTTGGGTCTGTTTAAATCTTGGTACCAGGTGGGATGGGAAAGATCTGGGGTGCCACAAACATGACCCAGCACACCTTGGTGTAGGATCTGTCACAGTACTAATGATGGAATGTTTCAGGATGCTCAAGTGGGGAGAGAAAAGAGTGTATTTTGTTTGCTGCAGTGACCCAGGCACAAAAAGATTTGCTATATGGGGCAGGAGTGAATATTTAAAGCATGTTGTAGGGAAAAAGAAGGAGTTTTGGGGATGTAAGTGGTTTTGAATGTCTGGAGCATGGGAGAATAGACTTATGTGAGACCCAAGGCAGGTCTGTATTAATAATAAAAAAAAATATATATATATATATATATCTCAACAGGGGAGAGATGAAAGAAAAAACTGAGCAAGACAATTTTTTTTAAATCAGAAAACAAACCGGCCCAGTGGCATAGAGGGCTGAGGCACCGGGCGCCTTACCTCACACCACGCCGATGACCCAAGTTCGGGAACAAGTTTGGTGCATCAGAGGCCGGTGGGGGAGGGGCACCGAGCTGGTTAGAGCAGCCAAAAGGCAGCTCGCCTCTCCGGGGAGGATCTGGTGCATCCCTCAGTGCAGGTCTGCCTCCTGGTGGAGGCCGGGGTGAAGAACGGTTGAAGGGAGCATAGGCATTAGGCCGTGGGGTGGGTGGATGGGGCTGTCACCGGGGCTGCAGTATGCATGTGCGCCTCCACGCTCATGCGTCTCTACTCCTGGGGCCCTGGATTAAAGTGAGAAAATGAAGGAGAAAAATTCCCTGTTGGCAGGATGAAGCCCAACCCCCTGCAGGCACCACTCTCGGGCCGGGCATAAGGTAAGCCCCGGTAATTCCGGGAGTTGGAGCTGGGGGGGAAGGTCGGGCCGATGGGGGCTCCCGGGGATAAGGTGCATAAATCAGTAAAAAAATAAAATAAAAAATTAGAAAACAACATAGTATTAGAGAAAAAATGTGGTGGTAGTAGCCATTTTTTTCATTTTTTAAAACAGATTGCTGATTGGCTACTATGGAAAATGGACTGTACGGGATTCGTTTATTTGGTCGACAATCAAGATAACACACCAAATGAAAAATAAATGTTTATTTTTCACTTAGGGACAGACTGCAATAGCAAAAACAGCCCATTTATTTGGTTCAGATTGGATTCCCATAAGTTGCATCTGTTCATCTGTATATAATGTTTCAGCATTTTATTCATATGATAAGTGAAATATCACGCTTCGATGTGTGCATGTGCTATAATTGCACTTTCCTCACAACTCACCCAAAATGTGCGATTAATAAAGAATCACGACACACTAGTCTGTATGTAAATATACCATAAAGGTCTGACAGCTACCAGTGCTCGGATAATATCCTAATAAGTCAAATAGTGCCAGGTAGGACTTAACCTGGGTGGAATAAACTGTCAGGCTTATAAACTGAGTCACAATCAACCATTCATGAACTGCACTGTTTAATGATTATTGCTGTTAATTATTTTGCCTCACTGTTACTGTGTGTCCTCCTCCTCCTCCAGGACCCTACCAAGGTTCAAGTACTGACTGAGTTCCCTTGTTCCATGTCCAAGCATCTGGTACCATTCAGCACAGAATAAACATGTGGCACCACTGTTCTGCAATATGCTTTCTGCGGTATTTTCTTACCAACCTGAAATGTTAGCCAGACCATGGGAGGAGGTGAGTGAGAACTGTTATGCACTTTTAAATGCCAACAGGGAACATGCAACGGTAAAGGACGGTAACAGTTATGGTTGCAAAGCACGTTCCCCAATGCCTTGGTCCTCCCCTCACATTTCCACTGAGGAAGGAACATGACAACCCTGGCCCAGCTGTCCTTGTATATCTCCCCCCCCCACAGAGTACCTGGGTCACAAGAGCTCAACTGACTATAACTGGGTGCCATTTGATAGGGTATCAGGTGGTCCATGGTGCCATTGGTCCTCAGGGGACATGCCCCTTTACATCAGGGGTAGGTGGCCAGCCTGTGTTCTTCTGGCTCATGAGGAACAGAGAACGCATAAGAACAATAGTGGGATGCCTCCACTTGGGTGAAAGTCAAATAGTGCCCCCGGACACTCTAGCTCTCAGGACAACAGAGATAATGACAGTAGAGCACGGCAGTCTTGTTGTGATGGGTCCCTGGGGGATGGGTGCTGTCATCTGTAATGGCAGCAGCAGGGCAATTTCACATAAGAGGGGGACTGACGCAATTTGATTTTGACCTATTGTTTCCCAAATCAAGTTTTAATTCAGCACAGTTGACCTTTGTGTAACCCCTCACTCCTGCCTTTTTGCCAAAACGACAGGTGGCATGCTGTTGGTGCTGGCAGCAATACCTGGTGGGGACCTGGGTTCAGGGAGGATGAGGTTACCTGGCACAAGGGGACCTAGGTTTGGCTACTCTGCACAGGGGCATCCAAGTAAATCCGAACACAGGAAGCAATAACTGTAATGTTCAGAACCAGGAATGGGATTTTACAGTGTGGCTTTTATTCATAACTAGCTGAACACAACAAAGCATAGATGTACCCCCATGGGGCTACGTTTACTGATAATGCAGATTAGAGACTACAAGGCGGTCCACTGGAAGAATGAACCATTTCTACTGTTTTCAGGCTCTGGACCCACCAGGCACACAGCCTGGACTTGCACGCGCTTTGGGTACACAGCCCGACTGGCCCGGCTCCCCTGCCGGCCACTTGACTGACAGTCCATTGGAAGAATGAACCCATTTTACTTGTTGTGGCTCCCCACACCACTTAGAGTCTGCGACTCCTAGAGAGATTTTCTTCTTACATCTTCTGACTCCCATCTCACAATGAGAATTTTCTTTACCCTTGTTGTGGCTCCCCACACCACTTAGCGTCTGCGACTCCTAGAGAGATTTTCCCATTTGCGACCCACGTCTGGGTACTTCCCTCATCACTGGCCAAGCGCATGAGGCAAGTAGCAATCACAGCAGAAATCCATACAGGTGGACCTAGTTACTAAAGATGGGGGGTGTTCCCACCTCCAGCTCCCACAGCCCATACCCGGCCATTTCTCTGGACAAACTGAAACTTCGAAATGTAGATTAAACGGTGGGTGAACTGTCGCACCCCCTCTACAATATTACTTGAATTCACACAGCACTTTAGCTTTTGACACTACTCCATTTGTTTGTCCTAGTACTATAGGCCTCCCAAATAGTAGTTCAAATCCCGGATTTCTTCACATTTCCCAGGCTGAAGAAACACATTTTTTGCCCTCTCATATTAGAGCAAACACTCACCCTTTTGTTGCAGGTGCTCCACAGGCGAAGTACAACTCTTTCCACTTTTCAAGCACAAACTGAAACTGTAATAGGCAGCTTTCTTTCTTCTGCAGAAATTAGGGGATTGCCCCTGGAATCTACATGGGGATACTTTACTTCCTCTACTCCCCCCACCCCACCGGAGGGAGGAGGCACTGAGACCCGGACAGCGGTCTCCACCACTTGAACACTGGACACTGACCTTCTTGCTTCAAAACAAACAGGAGACTCCCTTCCTGCTTAAAGGCAAGCAGGAGACTGACTTTGAAAACTCCAAACGTTCTATCTCACTCCCTCTGCTGCAGATTCCAATGTGGCTTATGCAGCCGCGACAGTTCTATTGGTGATGTCATCTCTCAGTCTCAGCTGAGACTGAGAACAGAGTGAGACAGTGTGAAACCCATTTAACTGGAGTTTCATAAGCTGCCTTCCCTGCCTACCACTAGGTCTTACTGGGATTCTAGTAACCCCGGGTAACAAGGGGTTACATTTGTTAATACAGTCGCTGCTCCCAGCATTAGGCTTGAGAAAACAGAGTGCTCAGTGTGAAACAATTTATTTATTTATTTAAAAGTTGATAACCGGGAAAGGCACACTGAGCCAAATCTCGATTCCAGGTGCAACCCGGGCAGGGGCAAGGGGCAAGGTTTACAATGATACAGGAAGGAATTCATGACAGTATACAGTGCACAATAGTTACCAATGGTACAAGGAGTATGTCAATACAGTATTCATTGATACAATGTTACCACACATGAAACTAACAACTGCATTGGTGCAGACACTTTGGCACAATATATAGTGCAAGTACTAGTTTAAATACAGCTACGAGGTAAGGCATAACACAGTCATTTCTATGGTACAGCATAAACAAGAGCAGGAGTTGGCAGGAAGAAGCAGGGTCAGACTGGGGCCCACCTGGAAATAACATACAAGGGAACATCTGGAAAATCAATAGAGGAGGGCCCAGGTTGACACACTCAAATCAATATTCCACTTCAGTCTGATACATTAGATCTGTGTTTGCATCTTACATTTATCAACAGTGTCCCAGATACCCCATTTAATTAGAAAAAAGAAGATAAATGCAAAAGTTTTCAGAGTTCAGAAGGTAACCACTTACCCAACTGAGGGGGACCCACCTGGAAATTTCCAGGTATCCAGGTGGGCCAGTCCGACCCTGGGAAGAAGTGCAGGGTAGGAGCCAGTGGGGGTACAAATAAACACATCAGCATTCCACTTGCACACTTGGATGCCGACTGTCTCCGCCAATCAGGAGGCCCAGAGCAACTTTGGTCACATTCAGTAATAAAAGGTCAACATTAGTGGTTCACCACCCAAAGGGTTATTAGAAAATGACTTACTCACCATGATAAAAGTTAAAATGATTTATTCGGACTGTACAGAGAACAGATAGTCTTAAACTACAACTAAGCCTGGCTGGTCCTGTGTGGCTGAGGGTTGAGGGGCTGGATGCCACACCTCGCATCACGCCGGCAACCTGTGTTCAGAGATGAACGTAGGCCGCAGGGGGTCGGCTGGAGGGAGGACTGGAAAAGGATTGTAGCTGCTGCTGGGCTGCTTTCCTCTCCCGGATCAGGGAGGTTTTTCATCTCACTCTCAACTGACACCCAGTGGAGGGTGGATGCCCGGTTAAGGGAGGTCTAGGGGACTGCTGAACGTCAGGTGGATGGAAGGTGCACACGGCTTCTGGGAGTGAGCATGTGCCTCCATGTACGCATACTCACCTGTGCGCCACTGCTCCAAGAAGGAAGGGAGAAAACTGAACAACAACCATGTCTCCCCGTGACCACATGTGACAGCCCCTCTGCTCTTGGATCTCACTCCTTGCAGATCCCCATCAGTCAAGACGGTTGGGAGGAGAAGCTGACAGGGTTGGGAGTGGAAGGGGCCAGAGGACAGGAGTATGTGGCTGCAGGAAGAAAACCGCTATATAAAAAAACTACAACTAAGCCAACACTTCAAGGCACTCCTTTTCCTCAGGGATAAAGCAATGGGGCCAGATGGGGTGCACCCCAGGGTCCTTAAAGAACTAAGAGAGGTGGTGGCTGAACCTCTGGCTATCCTGTTTAGCCGATCACTGGAAACAGGGGAGGTACCCAAAGACTGGAGGACAGCAGATGTAGTCCCCTTATACAAAAGTGGGAACAAAGAGGAAGCAGGGAACTACAGACCAGTCAGCCTCACCTCGGTAGTGGGGAAGATCATGGAAGCACTACTGAAGGAGAGATTGGTGGAACATCTGGTTGTCAATGGACTACAGGACCCAAGGCAGCATGGTTTCACCAGGGGGAGGTCATGTCAGACCAACCTCGTTGAATATTTTGACTGGGTGACTAGGAGGTGGATCAGGGGAGGGCAGTGGACATGGCCTATCTGGACTTCAGCAAGGCCTTTGACACTGTGCCACATAGAAGACTATTACACAAACTGAGGAATATGGGTGTGGGCAGGACAGTAGTGTGGTGGGTAGGTAACTGGCTGGGTGGCAGGACACAGAGGGTGGTGGTAAATGGCTGTCACTCCACAGAGGGAAGAGTGACCAGTGGGGTACCACAGGGATCAGTGCTGGGACTGGTCCTATTCAACATCTTCATCAGTGACATTAGCAGGACCTAGAAGGCAGAATTTCACTGTTTGCTGATGACACAAAGCTCTGTAACAGAGTAGACACACCAGAGGGTGTAGACAGAATGAGAAGCGACCTGCAGAAACTTGAAGAATGGTTAGGGGTTTGGCAGTTGAAATTCAATGCAAAGAAGTGCAAGATAATGCATATGGGGCACAAAAACCCTGGCACAATATATCAGTTGGGGTGAGGATATAGCATGCACCAAGCAGGAAAGGAATCTTGGGGTTGTCATCTCTGATGACCTCAAGGTAGGGAAACAGTGTGACAAGGCAGCAGGTAAAGCAAATAGGATGCTGGGATGTATAGGCAGGGGCATCACCAGCAGGAAAGGGAGGTCATAATTCCGCTATACAAGACACTAGTGAGGCCCACGTGGAGTACAGTGTACAGTTCTGGAGACCATACCTACGTAAGGACATAGACAGGGTAGAGAAGGTTCAGAGGAGGGCAACAAGGATGGTGCATGGATTGCATCACAAGTCCTATGAAGACAGGTTGAAGGAACTGAACATGTACTCCCTGGAGGAGAGGAGGGAGAGAGGGGATATGATAGAGACATACAAGTATCTTACAGGGAGGAACAGGGTGCAGGAAAACACTATTTTTAAGCGAAAAAGATGTTCCAGGACTAGAGGGCATGGGATGAAGTTGGAGGGAGGACGATTCAGAGGAAACATGAGAAAGAATTTCTTCACAGAACGGGTGGTGGACAAGTGGAACATCCTGCCAGAGGAAGTGGTGGGGGCTGAAACAATCACGGGATTTAAGAATGCATGGGATAGACATAAAGGAATTCTGGAGGTCAGGGTAAGGGGCAACAGACTTCTAGGAAAACAAACTGAACTTACAAGCTCAAATGAGGCAGACTGGGGGGCCATAGGCCCTTATCTGCCGACACTCCTCCTGCCAGCCTTTGTATCTATGTATCTATGTATCTATGTATCTCTTAGCTTAGCTTCTTTAAATGTAAGAAGGCCAGTCTGGCATTCCTTGGTTAACAATAGCAGCATGCAGGCCACCATACCTCAGCATTGTGGTTGACAGGGCTGGGTACCATTAACAATAGGGTTGCTTGGTTATCTGTTTTTCAGATCGATAGTATAGCTGACTGTTTTTAGGATTATAAGATATTAGTATATTGGTCCCACTCCTCAAAATCCTATAGCTTAAAAACTTTGGCTATTAAATCGGATTTTGGGATATTCTAAAATGCTAAATCCAAATATCCTAAAATATCCAAAGCATTTTAGAATATCCTAAGTCAAATATGTCTATATCTAATATTAGGATTGAATATGGATTTGGATAAGGATAATACTAATCTCTGTTCCTACCTCTCAGACCATTAACAGTTGGTACAGGTAGGAAGCACCCTGTCCCCTCCCCTTCCAATTTGGCCGGGGTCCCACAGGGCTTGACCCTTGGTCCCATCCTTTTTTCCTATCTTCCTGAGTGACCTCCCTTCAGCCTGTACCAACTTGCTTACCCATATGTATGCAGACAACATAGTCATCTACACCTCCAGCCCCTTAGCCACAGCTGTGGAAGGCTTGCTCCAGCAAGACTTCACCAATGTCCTGCGCTGGTTCCACTCCAACCAGCTCCAGGTCAACACTAAAAAAAAAGTGTCCACGACCTTTGGCACCAGACAGAAATAGACTTGGTTCCTCCCGGCCCCCCCACCATCTTCACTACTCTGGATAGCACCTCTCTTGTTTTATCCTTCAAGTACCTCAGTGTGTGGTTAGGTAGCAAAGTTGAGTTCTCTGTCTATGCTGATGCCATCCACTCTGATCTCTGTCCTCACTTGGTGCCCTGTACCACAAAAAGGACTGCCTTTCTCCCCAGGTCTGTGGGGAGCTGGTCACCAAAATGGTTCTCCTAGTTTTCAACTATGTCAGTCTGTTCTATGGTACTGCCCCCTCCTCTTCCCTCACCAGACTGGACACCCTCTGCAATGCTACTAACTCACCTCCTTGAACTTGCCACTGCTCCCTCTGCTCTTCCCTATCCATCCTTCATCTTGTATCACAATGCCATCCCACTGTGCCTCCTTTATCTCAAAATACTGGTTTGGGTTCCTCCCCTCATACCTCTCTTCATTCCTATCCCCCATCTCCTCTGCCTCTTACTCCCTTCACTCCAGGGACTCATGCTCCTTCTTCCTTCCCCACCTGCACTCCTCTCTGGGAAGTCTGCTTTTTCCTATCGTCATCCTTCCTTCTGGAACTTATTCCCCTCCACTCTCCATCTCTCCTACTCACTCCCCTCTCATAGACAGCAGCTAAAACTTCTCCCTACCCCCTTCTGTTCCTGCCAATCCTCTACCTGACCCTCCTCTGCAAGGTACCTCCATCCCTATGTTTCACTTTCACTAGTGTACTGCCACTGCCTGTGTAACCCCTAGGTGGCGCTATCCCAAGGGCTACTACCCCTGCCTGCTTGGCTAGTAGCAGGTTAAGGAGCCTGGGTATTGAAACGGGTGCCTCCACCCGGAGGTCAGGGTTGTTAGTGGTCAAGCTAACCTGAGCACAGCCCTCCGGAACACTGTAACCCCCCTCTTTCCCTTCTAGTGGCCTGAACAATATACAATAATCACTTTCACAATGACCCTTATTCACCATGCAATTACCCACACTGTTTGCACTTACCACCAGGGCTAGTTCCTCTAGCTGGGGACCCCTTGTAAAACAAGGTTATGCACAGCAAATAGCAACAGTACAGTACTCTTGGCACAAACCGGAACCACAGTCAGGTTAAATGCAAAAAGAGTTAGATCTCATTTATTAAACAAGGGAGGAGCGTAATCAGGTTGATTTGCTTAAAGGCTGTATCAATCAGACAGTTATGTATGCGCTTCAGAGTCCCTACACAGTCACACACTCTGGGTGCCCAGGTAGGAAGATGGTGGGCTAGCCAGTAACGTTGCCTGGGGTAGGCCGGCTCACAGCTGGTTGGGGCCCTGAGATGGAAGAAAGCAACATGCACAACACACACTATTTGTAATACGGAGCCGGAGGGCTCTGTTCATGAAGAAAAAGACCACAAAGCAATCAGATGACAACACTTTAGATTTAGCTGTTGTTGCAGGGAGCTACCCTGATGTTTACTCATGATACCCAATACAGGACACATGCAGGATGAAATTGAGACAGCAGGTTGTTGAACTGGAATGCCAGGAGAAGCAGGGCCTACACGAATCACTGAGGTGTCATTCCTGTTCGAAGCGTGAGCAGAGGGCTGATCCCCAGGCAGGTCTCTCATCGATGGCTTTCTCTGTGCAGCGGGTAGTCTGGCTGGGTCAGTGTGGCAAAACCCAGGCCCAATGGAGATGAATACAGATTCAGTCTGTGGGAGCTGGATGCAGCCTCCAGCAAGCAGAACACAGTTCAGCACACAGTGGAGAACCAAATCACGACCCACTAACAGCACACAGCACATTTACATGCAAGAAATTCCACTGTACCAGGCAGATTTCTATCCAGTCGCAATTACAGAGTCTCTGCACAAACCAGGAGTTCAAAGGTGGCTGGACATCCTGACAGGCTGATTGCATTCGGCAAATCTTCGGTCTTCTTCAGGTTAAAGCCTGGTCACAGTTCTGTGGGACTTGGGCCGAACTGCCCCCACAGGGCACATCCATCACTCTACCGTGCACTTACCTCTCTTTACATCTCACAGACAGGGTCTTGGTAATTGCTGTCTTAGGACAGACCAAATCTAAATACGGGGTTCTGTTTACTCGGCCCAACACCCCTTGTAGACGAACACAGGCAAGGGATTACAAAATGACTATTGCTGCACTAAAGAAGCTCTTACTTTTCCTTCTGTTGTGCTCAGGAGACATTGAGCTTAACCCCGGCCCAGCTGAAGTTCTTACTTCCCCATCGGAGCCAGCAAAACTAAAAGGAATGTGCTTTATGCATATGAACACATGCAGCCTGTTAAAAAAGCTTACCTTAATCCAGGCCTGGGTCCATCATACCACACTGGATGTTTTGGTGATCTCTGAACCATGGCTCAGACCCTCTATGCCAGAGATGAAAATGAACAGGAGTTCCTGTACATTTTTTGCAGCAGGAACGGAATTCCTGTACTTCTTCCCACTAACACTGGAACTAAAATTCTTAAACCAACAACATAATGACAGTTTCTGGCCATGTGACCTAAAATCAGGGTTTCCATAACAACATTTGACTTGTACAACAGTGCAATTTTGCTAGAAATACTTTAATATTTCTAACTGAATCTACTAGTGTCTAAACAGATAGACGTGTCTTCACACAATTATCCTTCAGATTGAAGATCTTCATTCTGCATCTCATATTTGACAGTGCCTGAGTTCCTGTACTTCTTGTCTACCACTTGCACCACTGTCTATGCCTGACAGGTAAATTAACATCCCAGACTATTCATTATTTAGAGCTGACAGGCTCACTAGAGGTGGAGGAGTGGCCATCTACGTCAAGGATAAATACTCGGTTTCATGCCTAGACACGTTATCTGTTGCAAACCAATTCGAATGCCTAGCACTAAAGGTTGAGATACCCTCCTCCACTGCGCTTTGTGTCATAGGTTGCTATAGACCCCATCTGCTGGCTCTCAAATCCTCACCCATCTAACTACTATTATGGGGCATGGCTCCCTTGAAACAGTTATCCATGGGGATCTTAACCTTGATTGGATGTCCAAGGCGGCTGCACCACTTAAAGAGTTTTGTGATGCCCACGGGCTGACGCAATTTATTGGTGAGCCTATGGGCCCTAATAAGAAGAGCCCTGCTAATAGTACACTGCTTGATGTCATCTTAGTAAGTAAACCACACCTGTTCTCCCACACAGGAACCTTCTTCTCTGAAGTTAGTGACCATATCATCATCGACGACGTAAGATCGGTCCAGAATTCACTATCCTCTTCAAGGTTCTCTACTAAGAGGTCCAGACATAACTTTGATCAGTCTGCCTGCCTTGATGAGCTAAAATACTCGCTGCGTTGGCAGGACTTTTACTTAGCTGACTCAGTCCACTTTACATATTACATCTTTTCTGAGATTGTGACTGGGGCATTAAATAAGTATGCCCCTCTTGTAAAAGTTAGGGTAAGGAGTAGAACCTGTCGCTGGTTCTCTTTAGAACTCAAAACAGCACTGCTGGACAGGGACAAACTTTGGAAAAAAGCACAAACAGCTAAGGTTCCGATGGACTGGTGTCACTTCAGAAAAGCCAGGAATACATGCACCAAGATGATAAGAGATGCTAAGGCCTCCTTTTATCGTTTGGAACTGGATTCTGCAGCCAGGAGGCCCTCTAAATTTTGGAAGTCCATTAAAGATATGTCCGGACATACCCTGGGGAACTCCCTGCCTGCAAAGATTACCTCTGGCAGTGCCACCATCTGCGACAAAATGGAGATCCTGGATGCATTTAACAATCACTTCTCCACCGCAGGGCTGGCATTTGACAACTCCCCTGCATGTTCTTTACGCTCCCAGTTGGGTGCGCAAAACTCTGAACCTCTTCTTACCAACTCAGTCTTTTCTCTCTAGCCTACTTCATTGAAAGAGGTAGAAGAACTTCTATTACAGTTGGATACCAAAAAATGTGCGGGTGCTGACTCTCCAGACCCATACTTTATAAAAGTTGCCTACCATGCTTTAGCTGCACCAATTACCCACCTATTCGATCTCTCACTGTCCCTCGGAATCCTCCCACCCTTATGGAAAACAGCTCATGTTATCCCTCTGTTTAAATCTGGGGACCCCTGTGATCTTAACAACTACAGACCGATTTCTCTACTCCCTATACTGTCCAAACTGTTGGACAAAATTGTAAGCAAGCAGTTGAGAACCTATGTAGAAACTATGAATCTTCTAAACCCAATGCAATCTGGCTTTAGAGCACAGCATAGCACCATTATGGCCCTAGCCAAAGTGACCAATGATTGGCAGCGAGACCTGGAGAATTGGAACTTCGTCTGTGCAGTGTTCTTAGACTTAAGTAAGGCTTTCAACACCGCCGATCATGGCCTGCTCCTTTCCTCCCTGAGGGCGATAGGACTGGACTCACTATCCTTGCATTGGTTTGCTGACTACCTCTCTGATTGGTGGCAGCAAGTCAAGGCAGAAGGTGAACTTTCTCCCCGCAAACCTCTGCAAAGAGGGGTCCCCCAGGGATTGATTCTTGGTCCCCTATTGTTTGCAATTTACATAAACAGCATTGACACCAACATAACTAAGGCCAATATCCATCTGTTCGCAGATGACACAGTTCTTTATGTAAGTCGTCCATCGCCAGAAGCTGCCTGTGGAGACCTACAATCTGAATTCAATCTACTTCAGAGCCAACTCCCAAAGAAAAAGCTCCTATTAAATGCCAAAAAAACTAAGGCAATGCTATTTTCTCCACTTCTCCATGCTGCAAACCTGGCCAGTGCTGGCTCCATTCCACAGATCACTACAATCCTGGGAGAAAACCTAGAATTTGTCAATAAATTCAAGTACTTGGGAGTGTGGTTCGACCATAGACTTTCCTTTACGGACCATATCGAAGATCTGCTAAAGAAATTGAGGCAGAGGCTTGGACTCTTTTTCAGGATTAATAACTTCCTTACTAGCGATGCCAAGTGGCGGCTGGTACAAACAACGTTTCTCTCCTTGGTCGACTATGCTGACTTTCTTTATAGTCACTGCCCTGTCTGGATACCTTACATCATAGGGCTCTGAGATTCATTACTAGCCTACCTTTTTCCACTCATCATTGTGCCCTTTATGTTGCCACAGGGTGGCCCTCCCTTCAGTACAGGAGAAACAGAAATGCTGTACTCTGGACGTTCAGAGCTATTATCAAAAAACTACCACTATATATCTCTGATTGTCTTCCACTATGCGAGCTTGGAAACTATGCACTGAAAAGCTACTCCTTTATTTCCTTAAAGGTACCTAAGCTAAAAACACGCTTTGGGAGAATGGCTATAAGCTTTGAGCTGCCATCTCTATGGAACAAAATACAAAAATCGTTAAAGCTTAGTACCCCGGTCAGTCTATCCTCCTTCAAGACACTATATGACCATTCGGTCAAGGAAATTTGCAACTGTTTCCCCCGATCCTAAACTTCCCTGCACTTATAGCGTACCATGATGGCGTTGTCCTCTCCGCTATGCCTAATCTTGTGGCCTCTCCTTCACATTTCTCTAATACCTAATTGTGTTCCCCGCTCTCCTGTCCTGTGCCCTCTCTGAGGCTTCATCTGTCCCTCGTCTATCCCCTACCACCCTGCCTGTACCCTATCTTGCCTCGCCTACCACACCCCCCTACCCTGTTACACTGTTTTCTTTTTTAACTCACTGTCTGTCTTGTTACTTATGGCATTGTATGTAATATACCATTACCTAACAATTGTCCTCACTAGTACTTCCAGCTACTGTTACTAGACTCATTATACACCACGAAGGAATTGAACCACTGTTTCCAAACTGTTCTCCACTTATGACTGTGACGTAGACAGCCAGCTCTGAGTGCTCAAGTGCTGTATTAATTTTTGTTATTACATATAAAATATGTGAAGGGAAGGGTCAGTTCAAGGAAAAGGCTGTCTCACTGGAACTGACACATCAAGATCCCCCAGGGATAAGTTCAAAGGACAGGAGGTATTTTAAACTGCAGAGATCTGGGGTGCAATTACCTTGTCAATTTGCTTTCATCCCAGGAAATAAGATTAGCCATTCATAATGCCCTCAGGGAGATCCTTTGACTTGCATGTTGCCAGGGAAGGATTTGTGGGGAAGGGTGTCAAAGAGAGGCCAGAATGGACATTGAAGAGGTTTGATGTCTGAGCCAGGGAGGACCCAGACGATTCTGGAAGGTCCAATATACATTTCCAGGGAACCCTTGAATTACATGAATACCCTTTGATGTGTAGATACCCAGGGCCCAGACGAGGTTTAGGAGTCAAATACACTTCTGATTTGAATACAGTGACTTGTCAAAAGACTGTTTATGTGTGTGTGTGTGTGTGTGAGCAGGCACAAACCAGTTCTGACCAGTTAACCTAGAGAGGAAAGTCAGTGAGGTCATCTCATATGTTTTTTTTAATGTTTTATTTGGAGACCCTGTATTGTAAAATATAGAGTTTGATTCACCAAGGCGGAGTTAGTGACCTCATGAGAAGGCTGGCTCAGAATTGTGTTTAAGTGCTGAAAGAACCTGACAGAGGAACACAAGAAAATATTTCTGACTGACACAAGAGAATATTATCTGACTGAGGGAGAATCATCACAGCACTGAACAAGAGTAAGATTAGACCAGTCTAAATGTATGTATTGTAGGAACTGTAATTTTTCCTGTTTGTTTTAAGGCTGTATGTGTTGGGATGTATGTATTTTGTTCTGTAATTATTGTTCTGTTTTGATATTTTTAAAGTAAAGATATTTTTTTACAATCGAAACTGCTGGAGTGCCTTGACAATTCTTTTTATTTTAAGAGGAGCTTTTAAAGGTTATAAGTACATTGTGTATGGGCTTATTGTATACCAAACTGGGAAATGGACAGAGTTCTCTAAAAGTCTTGCATAGAGTTCTAGGGGTTTATTTGAAAGACCTGGTTGGGTGCCCGTAGGCAAAGATATCTGGCCCCCCAAAGACAGAATTATCTGAGCCTGATAATTGGGTACGCTAACAAGAGGTTATCAGTTTGAATCCTTCCAGAGCTTGAGACTAACGTGACTTGAACCCACAAAACAGACAAGAGGGTTACCTTGTCTGTTCACTGTACACAAATCATACGTTCAGAGGTTGGCACTTTGGGAGTAGAGGGTTGACCGGCTGAGCGAGTTTGTGACAATGACTACGTTTAACTATTGTATCTCTGTATTGTATAATATTGCTGAGGTGTTATGTTGTGACTGTTCATATATTGTATATCCTGTGTTCCTGTGCTAACCAGGTCCATCTTGTAAATGAGCTATGCTCAATGGTGTTCACCTGGATAAACAAAGATTTGATTGATTGATTGATTGACTGTGGCTTAAATCGTCCTGACAATTCAGATTCAGTCCGAATAAACTCTCTTCTCCCTTTCAGGGACAGCAGGCAGACAGGAAGTCCAAAACTCAGCCCTTTCACAGTTCTCCTGAGCGAATCCACACAGGATTGCTGCTCAACTATCTCAAGCTGTTACCTCTTTCACTTCCCAACTCAAACTGAAACTAGCTGCAAGCAGCCTGGGAATTTCCCCAGGATCCAAAAGGTCCGGTTGGCTGATTCTTCTGTCAAGTCACAAGAAGGGCTCCCCCTCCAGTTCTGTCTTGGCGCCAAAATGCAAAAACTACAATTCCTACAGAATTTTGCTCCTACAAAGCCCCTGGGGACAGGCTCTATTTCAGAGTCCCCAAAGGTACTGATTGGCCCATTTCAGCAGTCCAGGACCAAGATGATGGAAACAAACAGAACTGTCCGTGCTGCAAAGAAGGCAAGTTAGAGCAAACTGCAATATTATTACTACTCTAACAAATGATCAGCAAACAAGTACATCTTCCAACAGAGCTCCCTCTCAAATTAATTATGACAGCAATCCAGGCAGCTCTTAAAGAGACAGTACACAGAGGCTATACAGGCACTCTCAAGCAATACATTTAAACTGCTGAAACGCAGGACACCAGCCTGGCAGTGAGCATTTAAGCAAGCTTAAGGAAGACTTTTTGGGAACCCCCATTTGTAGTGGGGTTACACCTGTAACAGGATCTTCTCAACAGCTGTCACACTGTTACTTTACTACCTGTACCATTCACTTTATTTTCACTTCCGATGCTCCGTGCACTACCTTCTGGTTATGCCAATGTCATTGTACTTTTAACCTGCTAATTGCACACTGTTAGGCATTTTACTTTGTACCTTATCATTGAAGCAGTGTTTGCTGTAATATTGTGTTCCCCTTCCGCTTTTCCCCAGGTCAAACCTGGAAACGAGCCTCAGCTCAATGTGCCTTTTTCCGATTACCAATTTTCAGATAACAAAATAATATCCTAATATCCAAGGTCCAATCAGATTTTGAGATATCTGAGTATCCCTATGTAACCACCCTATAAATGGGGGTTCCCGAAAGTCTTCCTTGGGTGTGCCTAAATGCCCACTGCCAGGCTGGTATCCTGTGTTTTTTGCGCTTTAAAAATGTTTGTGTGAGAGTGCCTTAAAGCCTCTGTGCTCTGTCTCTTTAAGAGCTGCCAATAACATGGTGCTTATTTAATCTGGGAGGGGGCTGAATGTTTTTATGCTCGTGTCCCGCCGGGCTGTAAGATAATCGCAATTTTATGCCATTGCTATTTGTGCAGAGGGAGCCCTGTTAGAAGCTGTACTTATGTGCTGATTATCTATTAGCGTGGCAATCGCATTTTAATTTGTTTAACCTGCCTTCTTTGCAGCATGGACTTTATATATTGCACCACCATTTTGGTTTTGGCCTGCCAGTCAGCCCCAGTCAGTACCTTTGGGGACTTTAAAGTAGAGCTTATCCCAAGGGGTCTTGTGGGAGCAAATTTTTGTAGGAATTGTAGTTTTTACATTTAGGCGCCAAAACAGACCTGGAGGGGGAGCCCTTGCTTTGACAGACAGATAGATCAACCAACCAGAACCTTTTGGACCGAAGGGAAATTCCCATGCTGCCTGCTGCAGTCAGTCAGTCTGGAGTTAGAGTTTGCAGAGTAAACAGCTTGAGTGATTCAAGCAGCAGTTCCTACGTAGTTTGCACAGGAGATTGGTGGAAAGGCTGAGTCTGGCCTGTCTGCCTGCCGTCCCTTGAGAGGGAATCCTTTGAACGGCTTAATACTCTAGACTGTATCCGAATTGAGTGAGAGAAAAAGCCACTAAAGTGTGACCAGGCTTAAACCTGAAGAAGACCGAAGATTTGCTCTATGCGACCGGCCTGTTAGGACATCCATTCACCATAGAACTCCTGGTTTTGCTCAGAGACACTGATACTGCTGCCCGACTGCTATCCATTTTGTGGTATGGTGATTGCTTTACTATAAATGTGCTGTGTGCTGTTAGTGGGTTACGATTTGGTTCCCCACTGTTTAATTCTGCCACACTTGCTGGAAGCTGCATCCAGCATTTCCGGACTGATTTCCGAACTGTTTTACCCAGCCTGGGCCCTTCCACACTGGCCCAGCCAGCTACTTCAGGCACAGAGAACACCATCGATGAGAGACTCACCCAGGGATCAGCTCCCTGCTCAACATCTCGAACAGGAACAACACCTCAGTGATTCGTGTGGGCCCTGCTTCTCCTGGTATATCAGTTGTTAACCTGCAGTCTCCATCTCATCTCTCCTGTGTCTTGCATTGGGTAGCATGAGTAACAATCAGGGTAGCTCCCTGCAACAACAGCTAAATCTCAAGTGTTGTCATCTGATTGCATTGTTGTGTTTCCTTTCACAAACTGAGCCTTCAGGCTCTGGATTACAAATTGTGTGTAGTTGTGCATGCTTTTTCTTTTCATCACAGGGCCCCAACCAGCTGTGATGCCGGCTCATCCCAGACAATGTTCCAGGCTAGCCCACCTTACTTCCAACTGGGTACCCAGAGCGAGTGACTGTGTAAGGACTAAAAGTGCATGCATAATTGCCTGACTAGATCAGTTTTCAAATCGGTCAACCTGATTACGCCCCTTCCTTGTTCAATTCCCCTGAATAAATCAGATCTAACTCTTTTTGCATTTAATCTGACTGTGGTTCCAGTTTGTACCAAAAGCACTGTACTGTTGTTATTTGCTGTGCCTAACCTTGTTTTACAGGGGTCTCCAGGGTCAAACTGGTGGAACCCACCCTGGTGGTAAGTGCAAACAGTGTGGGGATTTGTATGCTGAATAGGGGCTACTGTGAAACTGTTTGCTGCATATTGTCTAGGCCACTAGAGGGGAAAGAGGGGGGTTACAGCATCCTGGAGGGCTGTACCCAGGTTAGCCTTGTTACTAATAACCCTGTCTTCTGGGTGGAGGCACCTGTTTCAGTACCCAGGCCCCTTAACCTGCAATTAGCCAAGCAGGCAGGGGTTACACCTAATTACAAATACAATATTGTTAACAAAGGAATTCCAAGCAGGCCTTACTGTTAAAGGAACAAATTATTTGACCACTAGACAGAAAGGACTGCGAGGAGTTATACACCAGCAGCCACAGTCACTGTGAGCCGTCAGCAAGAGGAGTGCCTCGAAGCATTGGCTTAGTCGCACTTTAAGACTATCTGTTCAATGTACAGTCCTAATAAATCTATCTTTTATTGTGGTGAATGAGCCATTTTGTGATAATCCTTTGGTTTGCTTCTGGCTGTGCAGGAATGGACTCCTCCCTCCCCATTGTTTCTTATTTTGCAGGGGTGGCCATACTGGACTTGCCGTGTTTCAATGTGACAGTCCACCTGCAACTACAGTGTGGGAAATGAACACCCCAGAGGCCATCAGGCATCAAGGCCACAGTAGGGTGCCTGCAAACATATCAATATATCATATTCAAGATAATGCCATGCTAGCGGAAACATTAGACAGCATCTGGTTTGGGAAGCTATTCCTGGTAAACCTATTCACAAAGATATACAGAAAAGCAGGACGCAAATGCATAACATACCCTTGTCAACTGGGATTCAGGTGCCCATAGGTAAAACCTTTATAGGCTAACTTACATTAACACAGAAATATGGAAACATAGAATTTGATAAGGACCGCTTGGCCCATCTAGTCTGCCCATTTCCCTACCTGATGGATGAGCTGCAGATTCTAGTTAACCAAAAGCCTACTTCCGCCTGCCCCCACTAGAATTGCTTTATGTCTGTCCCATGTGTTGCATTCTTGAATTCCCCCACTGTTTTTGACTCCACTACCTCCTCAGGAAGGCTGTTCCATGCACCCACAACCTTCTCCGTGAGAAAATACTTCCTCACATTACCTCTGAGCCGTCCCCCCCCCTCTTCAAATTGTGTCCACTTGTTCTTGCATATCTCTTTTTCTGAAAGGTGCTACCCTCTTGGGACTTTGTTGATTCCTTTGAAGTACTTGAAAGTTTCTATCATGTCCCCCCATCCCTCCTTTCCTCAAGGGTAAACATACTAAGCTCCTTTAGTCTCTCTTCATATGTCTTCTGGTGCAGACCCTGCACCATTTTAGTTGCCATCCTCTGGACAGTTTCCACTCTGTCTATGTCTTTGCGGAGATGGGGTCTCCAGAACTGCATGCAGCACTCCAGATGGGGTCTCACCAACTGTCTATACAGAAGGATAACAACTTCCTGTTTTCTACTAGTGTTGCTGCTCCCTGTGCATCCCAGTATCCCCCCAGCCCTCCTTACTGCCTTCTCACATTGCTTGCCCACCTTTAGGTCATCTGCTATAACTACCCCCAGGTCCCTTTCCATTTTTTTTTGTTGTCAGTATCTCACCCCCATTGCGTACTCTTCCCCTGGGTTTTTTGTTTCCCAGGTGCATTACCTTGCACTTCTTTGCATTGAATCTAAGCTGCCATACATTTGACCATTCCTCCAACCTTGCCAAGTCCCTTCTTATCCTTTCCACCCCACCGTGTGTATCAACACTGTTGCAGATCTTTGTGTCACCTGCAAAGAGACATACTTTTCCTTCCAGTCCCTCTGTAATGTCACTTACAAAGACATTAAAAAGGACCAGACCCAAGCCAGCCCATTGGTGCTGAGGGTTGAGGCGCTGGACGCAACACCTCACGCCACGCCGGCGACCCGGGTTTGGGATTGAGCTTGGGCCGTCGGGGGTCGGCAGGGAAAAGGGAGGCTCGAGTGTCCAGAGGACAGCTCTCCTCCCTCGGGGGAGGATTCCAGGGGTATGCCCAGCATTGCAGTGACCTCCGGTGGTGACTGGAGGTACTGGCATGCTTAGAGCACACAGAGAGGGATGCAGAGCCATGACGGACATCCCTTGGCATCATGGCATGCTCAGGCTCTGCCTGGGGGGGTAAGGCAAGGGTGTAACTAAGGAAAAAATCCCCACCCTGGGGATAGGCGACAGCACCATCCGACTCGGTCACACTCCACTGGCCGGACTCTCTCTGATCCTGGGCCGAGCCCAGCCTGGCCTGAATTCTAGATAGAGCACCCTGGGAGGATGAAGCAGCCCTAACTCAGGGGGCTCAGAGCTGGGGGGAATAGCCGGGCTGATGCCAGGAATCACGGAGGAGTTTCAGGCCCGGAGGTAGAGCCGAGACCAGGTGGATGCCTGAGAGAGTTCCCTGGGAGTCGGAGCAGAAAAAGAATTGTAAAAAAAAAATGGACCAGACCCAATACTGAACCCTGCAGTACCCCACTAGCAACCCCCCTTTCTTCACTGTGGACTCTGTTTACTATTACCCTCTCTGTCCTGTTGTCCAGCCAATGTTTTACCCAGGCTACAACCCTGGGACCCACTCCTAGGGTGGCTAATTTGTTTATTAATCTTTTGTGTGGGACTGTGTCAAATGCCTTGCTAAAGTCTAGGTAGGCCATGTCCACAGCCCCTTCCTGGTCTACTACTTTGGTCACTCAGTCAAAGAAATCTATTAGATTCGTCTGACATGACCTTCCTGTAGTGAATCCATGCTGCCTTCGGTCCTGTGCCCCACTGGCCTCTAGGCACTCAACAATTCTTTCCTTCAGAAGTGATTCCATAATTTTCCCTACCACTGAGGTCAAACTAACAGGTCTGTAGTTTCCTGCCTCTATCTTGCTTCCACATTTGTGAAGGGGAATCACATCCGACCTCCTCCAGTCCTCAGGTACCACACCATCCTCCCATGATTTGTTAAAAAGGGTAGTCAGTGATATTACTAGTTCTCCCCTTAGTTCTTTTAGAATTCTGGGGTGAATCCCATCAGGCCCCATTGCTTTGTTCACCTTCAGTTTTAGGAGTTCTTTCAGAACCATATCTTCTGTGAAAGGACTGATATCAACCACCCTATCCAAAGTGCTTCTATTGACTACATTAGGTACCTCCCCCTCCTCTTCCTTTGTGAATACCGAGCAGAAGTATTCGTTCAGTATCCCTGCTTTTTCATTGTCCCTCTCTGCCCACCCACCCTCCTCTTCATTCTTGGCAATAATGGCGGCCGCACTGGGTCTGCTGTGAGGAGCTCTCTTAATGTGACTGCTTTATTTATTTATCTTGCTTTATCTTTTAGTTTTAGTTTTAATTGTTCGTTTATCTTATCTGTTGTTTATTTGTAGACAGTCGGTGGTATTGCTTGTTCGCTTGCTCGCTTGTTCGCTTAGTTGGCTATTTTGTCAGCTAACCTGTTTTTCTGCGTTGCGTCCTCTAAGAAGACTAGTTGAAGATTTTACTGAAGGATGCAGTGTTTCTGAGTCTTTCTGGTGGACTTATGAATAACTTTCATCCCCTGCTAACTAATGGAAAATCTTCACAGGAGTCGCTGTGTTCGGGACTTTAATTAACAGAGTCCTTGGGGTTTCTGTTTTGTTCTCTGTGGCATGCAGTGGAGTGTAGCCGAAGACACCTTGGGCGACCTTTTGGGACCTTGCAGGATCAACTGAGAAACCCGAGGTTCCCCTGTGTTCCCCACTGCTACCCTCAAAACGTGTTGGGCTGACTAGACTGGATTCCGTATTGTGTCCGTGAAGGCTGCTTGTCAGTGACTTGGAATGGGCCTAGAGTGAAGACATACTTTTTGGATCTGTTCGGCAGCTATGAAGATAGTTGGAGTTTAAAAGTAGCTGGTGAAACGAAGATGTGGGAGGACTGGCGCGGTGTGGTGTAGTGAGTTAGTGGTCCCGACCCTGCTGGGTGTCTATCTACTGGGGCGTGCAGCTACACAGAGGGCTGTACTCTGGTCTGGCCGGGTAGCCGGTGGAATGGTTTGGTAGTCCTTTAGGTTCTCTGGAGGTATACCGGTGGGTGTGCCCCCGTGGAGTTCTGTAGTGTGATCGCTGGCTTCGGTGGTTTTGGTCCGTGTCTGGGAATTTTGGGATTCTGCTCTGTATGCCTGAGACTACAGAGAAGAAGACCTTCAATTTCAACTTTTCTGTTGATATTTGCTGCTGAAAGTTTTGGGAGCAGCTAGTAGTTCTCCCGATGCTGGTTTTTTGGAGGGGCTACGTTGCAAGAATCGACATGTAATGTTTGTATTATTTTTCCTGCTCAGCAAAGGATGTGATTACCTCAGGTCAGACTGTTTCTTTTCTTTCTTACTGCATATTCTGGTGAAGCAGTGAGAGTGCTTCGCTTTGTATTAAGAACACATTTGTGTGACTGTTTACTTGCCTATGTGAGAGATAGGCCTGGGACAAATTCCTCAGGGGTGAGAGCTCTGAGGGTTTTTTTCATTATTCCTAGTTTTCAGTGGTGTACAGGTCCAAAGAAACTGAGACTTTGCGTTCATACTGTTATTTACTCTGCTTTAGGAGTTGAAATGTATCTAGACTGCTTAAGACTTTTCCTGGGGAGTTTGAATGGAAATGGAAAATTGTTTGATTTTGTGTTAGAAATGGGAAGTGGGGCTGCCGTTTAAGATATTTAAATAAGTTTGCAGCATTGATAGTATTAATCAAATTGGTTGATTGATTAATATCTGTTTTTAAATATTTGGCAGCATGTGTTGGGACAGGGCTTCCGTGGTCAGACGCTATTCCGCCTCTAGGCTGAGGGACCTGCACCCTTTCGATAGACCCCCATTGCAACCTGAGGTATATAGGTGTTGTCGTGCCTTAGGGATTGCACGGAGGAAGGGAGGGGTCCTCAGCTGTGAGGGGAGTGGAGTGGTGGATAAGGGTCGTGGGGTCTAGGAGACGCCCTGGGGTGAAATGGGTCCAGGATAGGGGAGTGCGACCCCTGGTTCCCATACCCAAGGGTTCCACTGAGAGTGGGCAAGTGGTCCGCTCCTCCAAGGCCTTTCATCCAACCTGGGCGGTGTTATGCAATGCCAGGTCTATAAAAAACAAGACAGCAATTATTGCTGATCTTGTTGCGTCATCTGATCTGGCTTGCATTACCGAGACCTGGATGGATGAGAATGCTGGTCCCATATTGGAATCAGCAGTTCCAGCCGGGTACTCGGTAATACATCGCCTGAGGTCGGATCGAAGGGGTGGGGGAGTCGCTATTTGTTTTAAATCGGAATTGGGTCTTGTGGAGGTTCCAGTGGTGGCCCCCTATATCCTTTGAGTGTATCATGGAAGCAGGTATGGGCAGCAGAATTTTACTTGTTTACCGTCCACCCGGTGATGAGAACATTTTTCTGCAGGAAGTTGCAGACTTCATTGTCGAGCTGGTGTTGGAGCCCTCCAGGTGGTTGGTCCTGGGGACTTCAATGCATGGGTTGATGATGAACTCTCGCATTTTGGTCAAATCTTCCTCCAATTAATGATTTCATTGTGCTTCACACAGGTTGTTACCACTGCTACCCATATTCAGGGTCACTCTTTGGATCTGGTGTTCACCCTAGGGATGGAGATCACGGAACTGGTGGTGGAACCAGTTGGGTGGTCTGACCATCACTCCATAAGATTTAATTTTGCGACCCCTCTTGTGAGACCTACCCCTTTGGAGATGGTCCAGTACCACCCTTTGAGGGGAGTTACCCCTGAGGGTCTGATGGCGGTGCTGGACCTATCGAATTGGCCTGTGGAGTGCATGGAACCAGATGCCTTAGTGGTGCACTATAATAATATGGTGCTGAGGGCACTGGATTCCATAGTGCCTGTCCGTGTTCACCCTCTCTCCCTTCACCCTCGATGCCCCTGGTTTGATGGGACATTGAGGGAGTTGAGGAGAATGGGGCGAAGATTGGAATGCTGTTAGCAGAAATCCGGAAGGTGACAGACTTAAATTGATGGCCCATTATGTGGACTATCAATCAGAAATCTCCCGTAATAAGGCAGAGTTCCTGTCCCAGGAGATAGCTGCATCAAGAAATCGACCAGCTCACCTTTTCCGGACCGTGGACAGACTGTGCAATCCAGCCTGTCTGCGGGGTCAGAGAGCCTTTTCACAAGTAAAGTGTGATGAGTTTGCTCTGTTCTTTGAGGATAAGGTGTCATCGATCGGGTCGGAGATCCGCAGTATGCGTTCTAATGAGTGTGGCAGTGATCGATGTGAGGTTACAAGCCCTCGGTCTGCCTGGACAGATTTTGACCAGCCAGCGATCATGAATATCATGAAGATTGTCAGGGCTTGCGACCGACTTGCTGTAGTTTGGATCCTGGTCCCACGTGCCTCCTTGTGGGGTGCATGGATATGTTCGGACCAGTCCTTGCTGAGATAGTCTGGTGCTCTTTGGACCAAGGGATGTTTCCGGAGTCTTTGAAAGAAGCTATCGTGACACCCCTTTTAAATAAGCCTTCCCTTGACCCAGACAGTCTTGCTAACTACAGACCAATCTCTAACCTGCCCTTTTTGGGCAAGGTTATTAAGAAAGTAGTTGCATTGCAGCTCGATGACTTTCTTACTATCCATGAGGTCTATGATCCTCTCCAGTCCGGTTTCAGGAAGAGGCATAGTACCGAGACGGTGTTGGTTCGGGTACTTAATGATCTCCTAATAGCGAGAGATTGGAGGAGCTGTTCGATCTTGGTCCTCCTTGATCTCTCTGCAGCATTTGACACCGTGGACCATGGGATGTTGCTAGATCGCCTGCGGCTGCTCTGCAGACTGTCAGGGACAGTCCTCAGATGGTTCCACTCTTTCCTCACAGGCAGAAGTCAGAGGGTAGTCTCAGGATTTTTTTCCTCTGCTCCCTTTGCTCTGTCCTGTGGGGTGCCGCAGGGTTCTGTGCTTTCCCCCATGTTGTTCACGGTGTATATGCTGCCATTGAGAGACACTATAAGGCGTGTTATGGGCTGAGTTTTCACTGCTATGCAGATGATCTCTGATGACCTCAAGGTAGGGAAACAGTGTGACAAGGCAGCAGGTAAAGCAAATAGGATGCTGGGATGTATAGGCAGGGGCATCACCAGCAGGAAAAGGGAGGTCATAATTCCGCTATACAAGACACTAGTGAGGCCCCACGTGGAGTACAGTGTACAGTTCTGGAGACCATACCTACGTAAGGACATAGACAGGGTAGAGAAGGTTCAGAGGAGGGCAACAAAGATGGTGCATGGATTGCATCACAAGTCCTATGAAGACAGGTTGAAGGAACTGAACATGTACTCCCTGGAGGAGAGGAGGGAGAGAGGGGATATGATAGAGACATACAAGTATCTTACAGGGAGGAACAGGGTGCAGGAAAACACTATTTTTAAGTGAAAAAGATGTTCCAGGACTAGAGGGCATGGGATGAAGTTGGAGGAGGATGATTCAGAGGAAACATGAGAAAGAATTTCTTCACAGAACGGGTGGTGGACAAGTGGAACACCCTGCCAGAGGAAGTGGCGGGGGCTGAAACAATCACGGGATTTAAGAATGCATGGGATAGACATAAAGGAATTCTGGAGGTCAGGGGTAAGGGGCAACAGACTTCTAGGAAAACAAACTGAACTTACAAGCTCAAATGGGCAGACTGGGGGGGCCATAGGCCCTTATCTGCCGACACTGTCTATGTATCTCTGTATCTATGATACTCAGCTCTATATGTCCTTTGTACCTGAACAGAATGACGCATTATCGGTCTTTAATAACTGCCTCGCTGAGATTCAGGACTGGATGAGTGCTAACTGGTTGAAACTAAATCCAGATAAGACTGAGGTGTTGATTGTGGACCCGGGTCATCGTGCAGAGAAGTTGACTCCTGGGTCTCCCTCTGGCCTTGTGTTAGGGGGTAACCAGTTGAGACCTTCTGAACAGGTGTGGAATCTGGGTGTAATTCTTGACAGCGAGTTAACGTTGAAGACACAGGTATCTACCGCTGTCAAGTCTTCCTTTTTCCATCTGAGGAATATCGCCCGGATAAAACACCTTGTTCCACATGATGACCTTCCTGTGTTGGTCCATGCCTTTGTTTCCTCACGTCTTGATTACTGCAATGCTCTATATCTAGGGTTGCCGGGGGTGGATCTCCGTCACCTGCAGCTGGTGCAGAACGCTGCAGCCAAGTTGTTGACTGGGCTACCAAGAACTTGCCATATCACACCTGTGCTGCGCGAACTTCACTGGCTGCCAGTGCGGTGGAGAATCACCTTCAAGGTCACGTTGCTGACTTATAAGACCCTACACAGTCAGAGACTAGGCTACTTGGAAGATCTCCTTCGACCCTACCGCCCTCTCCACCCACTCCGCTCCACTGATGAGGGATTGCTAGAGATTCTCAGGATTCGCCTTCAGTCATCTGGGGCCAGATCTTTTTCTTTTATGGCCCCAACCCTGTGGAATTCTCTACCTCGTCAGATTAGAGAGTGCCTGTCCACGGAATCATTTAAGGTGTCCCTGAAGAGTTATCTATTTGAATTAGCATTTGGATAGGTTTATTGCTGCTTTTTATTGTTTTTATGTTATTATTTACTATGTAAGATGCTGTTTTGTATTTGCGCTTTGATATGTTGAAAAGTGCACTATAAATAAAATTTGATTGATTGACTTGATTGATATTCAGCCTCAGTATCCCTCCCTTTGTCTTTCTTCGCTCCCTAATGTACCTATAAAATGTTTTATCCCCCTTCTTAGCTGAGTTGGCTATCTTTTCCTCAGTCTGGGCCTTTGTTATTGTGACTGTCTTCCCAGCTTCCTTCTGCTTTAACTGGTACAGTGCTCTGTCCTGCTCCTTCTGTGTTTCCTTATACTTCCTGAATGCTATATTTTTCTCCCTAACCTTCCCCGCCACCTCTCTTGAGAACCATAGTGTTTTTTTCTTTCATTTTGATTTGTTTATTTGCTCCACACAAAAGCTTGTTGCCTCTGTGATGGCAGTTTTGATGTTTCCCCATTGTTGCTCCACCCCTCCTTCTTGCCTGTTTGCTAGGGCTTTTCTGAGACACTCCACCAGTTTGACAAAATTAGCTCTCCTGAAGTTCAGTACCTTCACTTTTGTATGGCTTGACTCAATAGCTAAGTTTATCATGAACCAAACTGTTTTGTGGTCACTTGTTCCCAGATGGCTACCCAATTCTAGATCTGAGATCCTCTCTCTATCCCGATTTGAGAGTACCAGGTCTAAGACTGCTCCCTCCCGAGTGGGTTCCAACACTAGCTGTCTGAGGCATGCCCCCTGTAGGGCATCAAGAATGGCCTTGCTCTTGGATGTGGCTGCAGCAAAGGTGCTCCAGTTAACATCTGGCATATTCAGGTCCCCCATCAGCAATATCTCCCCTTTCTCTGCCATCCTAAAGATGCCTTCTATCATTTCTATGTCCATTTCCTCTCCCTGAGATGGGGGTCTATATACAATCCCTGTGTGGATTGTGGTGCCATTTCCAGTCTCCAGGGTGATTCACAGTGCCTCCTCTCCTCCCTGTTTACCCTTTAGTTCCATTGCTTTAAGCCCTTCCCTTACATAGAGAGCTACTCCTCCTCCTCTTCTACCCTTCCTGTCCCTCCTGTAGATTGCGTACCCTGGTATGTTGACATCCCAGTCATGGTTCTCTGTGTACCATATTTCTATGACTGCCACAATATCCAGGCATCCCTCTTCCATCAAGGCCACCAATTCAGGGAGCTTGTTACCTAGACTACAGGCATTGGTACTCATTACCCTCAATTTTTTGATGGCCTTACCCCTTTTTGCCCCATCCCTGTCCTTACTGCCTTTGTCTTTTTCTCCATTTACCCCTGCCCTTCTCCCTATCAACTTCTCTAGCTTGGTGTTTACCTCACTAACTACCCTGATTTTTTTGGGGGCTAGGATTTCCCTTCTCCGTTTCAGTGCCTCCCCCCTTGGCCAGTTTAAATGCTTGCCAATGAAGCATTTAAACCTATCACCTAGGATCCTGGTTCCCCTCCTGGACAGATGCAGACCATCGCACCAGTATAGGCCTGCATCCCTCCAGGTGGACCCGCAGTCCCCAGTGAATCCAAAACCCTGAGCTCTGCACCAGTTTTTCAACCACTGTTTGAATCCTGTGGTGCAGAGCATCCTAGCCTTACCCATACCATAGACAGGCAGCACCTCCGAGTAGGTTACCGTGTGTGCTACTTGTCTAAGGCCCCTCCCCAACTCCATAAACTCCTCCTGCACTGCTCTGATCCCTTTTCCAGCCATGTCATTTGTCCCTAGGTGAACAATGACATCCAAATCCCTCCCCTGAGCAGCTGCTTCCACGATCCTGAGGATTCGCTCCCTGTCCCTCCAAGCCATGGCACCAGGCAGGCACCTTACCTCCCTCTCCCCTCCCTCCCCCCCAGTTCTACCCTCCTAACTATGGAGTCCCCCACCAGGAGTTGTTTCCTTCCCCTGTGGGGTCCCATGCCACCCTTCTGTGGGTCTCCTTTGTGGAGGATCCCAGCATCCTCCTTGGTCTCCACTGTGGGTGCCTCCATAGAGGAGCCACACTCTGCCATAATTGCATATGAATTGGGGAGAGGTACAACTGGAGGGATGCACCTTTGTTCCACCACCCTCACCCTCCCTGAGCCCACTGTAGTCCAACTGCTCCTTTTTCTTGGCAACCTCTGAGACAGCGGCAGTGGCCCTGGTGGTCCCTGGGTGGAAAAGGAAGTCCTCCGAATCCTGGCCAACTCAGCCTGGAGATGAACAACCTCCTCCCTCAGCCCAGAGAGGTGCCTGCAGATGGGACAACACCGCATCCTCCAGAACATCTCCCGGAAGACTGCTGCTCCACAGCCACTGCACTGCACCACTCCCATCATGTCTTATTTCTGGCCCCTTAACTGTTGTTTTGTATACATACTCTTTCCTCTCCCTCTTTATTTTATTTTTTTTATACAATTTCTTTTTTCTTCCTACTTTCCTACTGCCTCAGTGCCCTTAAAGCTCCTGATCTTCCTGTTCTGAGACAAGAAGTTCCTGTATTTCTCAGTAGTCTCCTTACTTGCTCAGAGTCAGACCTCCAGCAGCTAGGGGGGACAGAGAGCTACTCTTTTCCTTCTAGGATGGTGAGTCTTTCGTGTCTCTGTGATCACTCCCTTCCTGCTCCCAAACAGGAAGTTCCTGTTGTCAGTCAAATCCTGTGCCTATAAAAGTAGAACTGGCTAAGTGTGGAGGGGAGGGATGGAGGGCAATATAGCCCCAGTAAAGTTCTAACAACAGCTCCTTCCTCTTGCTGTTCTTTGCCACAAGCTATCTAGGTCAGTTTTTAAATGCAAACACCTGGCTTCCTTCTCTCTAAGCCACTCCCCCTAATTCACAGTTTCTTTTTCACTAAGCTAACTGCACAGATAACAATTTCTTCACCCAACTCAGACAAACACACTCTTTTTTATGTTGATTGCGCGCATGTGCAAGAAACATGTTGCAGCAGCTTTCTCCACAAGCAGGTTGTGGAGACGCAGCACTGTCGTGGAAAATGTCCCTTCATCCTGCAAAGGCATGTCCCGCTTCCCCCAATGCTGTGGCACGCTGCTGCAGACACTATTTCAGCCAGCGTGTCACCAACTTGTGAAAATTTAGCTGCTGCAATCAGGGGCTGCCTCGTCATTGCAGCGTCAGCCATCCGCTGCAATGAGGGAGTGACCCGTCATTGCAGGGCAGGATCTAGAAACCGTGATATTGTTTGTGAACATGGTGGCGGCTTGCCACCTTATTCACAAACAAAATAACCCCTCCCCCACCATGTTTATTTGCCGACCGGGGCCCCAATCCCCATTGGCTTCAGTACCCCAATGTTGATTTTCTGATGGGGAGCTCCCTGTTGGCATTCTGTAACCCCTCCATTTTACTGTCTCGCTGGACGGGTGCCCAATCCCTGTCGAATAATGTGATACCCCTTTTGTTGTGTGCCAACAGGGTGTCCAATCACCGTTGGCTACTGCTAGCCCCCAAAGAAAGAGTCTGGTGGCATGCCAGCAGCCCACCCAGTGTGCCACATGCCCCTGTAAAATAAAAAATGGTCTTGTGATGTCTTTTTTTTTTTTACCTGTAAAAAAGTAAACTGTCCCATGGTGGTCTCCCTTGCCCCCACCCGCAACCCTCGCCCACCCACTGCGCACCTGCTTCCCCACATCCCCCCTCACCCCATAGTTACCTCCAGAGCTTGGCGCGATGATCTTCGGTGGACTGGGAACACGTCTGCACTCTTCAAAGCTGACCGCGAACTGAGGAAATGCCAGTAAGCTATATAATGGAATGAATAGGGTTTTTTCAACTTGGATGCATATCTCAGTAATTTTTTGGAATTTTGGCAGCAAATTTTCAACATGGAGTTTTTGGGACCCTCCTCATGAATTCTGGCACTGTCATGGCGTTAATCGGCCCGGAAAGGTGATTTGCGGTCACTCTGGCGAATCACCTTTGGGGCTGATTAACAAGCGACAGTGCCAGTGATTCATGGTGGGCTCTCAAAAAGCCTATATTGCAAATTTGGTGGAAAAATCAAAAAAATGTCTATTTACAATGCGTTGCACAGTTACTACGCTTTTTCGTAACTTCCGCAATTGCAATATTGTCATGCCAGATTTTCAACATTGGCATTTTTCACACCTCCTTATGAACAGTACAGCTGTCATTGTTCGCATTGTGGTGGAAATGTGTTTTCACACTTCCGGCGCAGAATAGTGCGGTCGCTGTGGAAAATCAGTGTTTGGGACAGATTAAGAAAATTCACTGAGTAGAGGTCCCAAAATGCCTATGTTAAAAATTTGGTAACAATACTCCATAAAATGACTGTGTTACGAGCGTGCGTTGTGCAGTTTGCACGCACGCTCATAACTTCGCGAATTTATAATATTTACATTCCAGATTTTCAACATTGCCATTTTCCCACACTTACTTATGAACAGTACAGCTGTCATTTTTCCCATCCTGGCCGAAATGTGTTTTCGCACTTCTGGCTCAGAATAGAGCGGTCACTGTGGGAAATCACTGTCCGGGACAGATTAAGAAAATGACAGTGATACTGGTCATGAGCAAAGGTCCTAAAATGCCTATATTGAAAATTTGGTGATGATAGCCCACCAAATGACTGTGTTACAAGTGTGTGTTGCATACTTTCCATGCACCCTTGTAACTTCGAAGATTTGTAATATTGTCACGCCAGATTTTCAACAGTGGCATTTTTTCACACCTCCTTATGAGCAGTACAGCTGTCATTTTTTACATCCTGACTGAAATGTGTTTTCACAGTTGCGGCACAGAATAACGCGGTCGCTGTGGGAAATCAGTATTTGGGACAGATTAAGCTAGAATGAGAGAGAGGGGGGAGTGACCGAGCTCAACTGAGCTCTGTCGAGACTGCTGCGGATTTGTCTGTGGGCAGAAAAAGGCCCCAACGCAAGAGCCCAGTACAAAAGGGCAGCCTGCAGCACTGGGAGAAATAGAACAAGAGAGCGAGTGAGGGAGGGAGAGTGAGCAAACTCACTGGAGCGCTGTCAGGGCTGCTGCAGATTTCTTTGTGGGCAGAAAAAGGCGTCAGTGTAGGCAGGGGCCCAGTACAAAAGGCCGGCCTGCAGCAGTGGGAGAAACAGTACGAGCGAGTGAGACGGGGGACTGAGTGAGCTCAACGGAGCTCTATCAGGACTGCTGCGGATTTCTTTGAGGGCAGAAAAAGGCATCAATGCAGGCGGGAGCCCTGTACAAAAGGGCAGCTTGCAGTGCCAGGTCACACAGAATGAGCGCGTGAGAGAGGGAGACTGAGCAACCTCAATGGAGCTCTGCTGGGACAGCTGTGGATTTCTTTGTGGACAGACAAAGGTGTCAATGCAGCCAGGAGCCCCATACACAAGCGCAGCCTGCAGCACCAAGAGAAACAGAATGAGCGAGTGGCAGAGTGGTAGTGAGCAAGCTCAACAGAGCTCTATTGTGACAGCTGCGGATTTCTTTGTGGACAGAAAATGCGGCAATGCAGACAGGAGCCCAGTACAAAAGGCCAGCTTGCAGTGCCAGCAGAAACGGAATAAGTGAGTGAGAGAGGGGGAGTGAGCAAGCTCAATGGAGCTGTGTTGGGACTGCTTCAGATTTCTTTCTGGCCAGAAAAAGCCACCAATGCAGGCAGGAGCCCAGTACAAAAGGGCAGCCTGCAGCGGCGGGAGACACAGAACTAGTTAGTGAGGGAGGGGGAGTGAGTGAGCTCAACGGAGCTCTGTTGAGACTGCTGCAGATTTGTTTGTGGGCAGAAAAAGGCAGCAATGCAGGCAGGGGCCCAGTGCAAAAGGGCAGCCTGCAGTGGCCGGAAAACCAGAATGAGCGAGTGAGAGAGGGGGAGTGGGTGAGCTCAACAGAGATCTATTATAACTGCTGCAAATTTCTTTGTGGGCAGAAGAAGGCGGCAATGCAGGCAGGAGCCCAGTAGAAAAGAGCAGCCTGCAGCGCCAGCAGAAACGGAATGAGCGAGTGAGAGAAGGGGAGTGAGCGAGCTCAACGGAGCTTTGTCGGGACTGCTGCAGATTTCTTTGTGAGCAGAAAAAGGTGCCAACAGAGGTAGGAGCCCAGTACAAAAGGGCAGCCTGCAGTGCCAGTAGAAACAGAATGAGTGAGTGACACAAGGGGACTGAGCGACCTCAACGGAGCTCTGTCGGGACAGCTGTGGATTTCTTTGTGGGCAGAAAAAGGTGCAAATGTAGGCAGGAGCCCAATACAAAAGGGCAGCCTGCAGCACTGGGAGAAACACAATAAGGGAGTGAGAGAAGGGGAAGTGAGCAAGCTTAGTAGAGCTCTATCGTGACTGCTGTGGATTTCTTTGTTGGCAGAAAAAGGCAGCAATGCAGGCAAGAGCCCAGTACAAAAGGCCAGCCTGCAGCGCCAGCAGAAACGGAACAAGTGAGTGAGAGAGGGGGAGTCAGCAGGTTCAACAGACCTGTGTCAGGGCTGTTGCAGATTTCTTTGTGGGCAGAAAAAGCCACCAACAGAGGCAGGAGCCCAGTACAAAAGGGCAGTCTGCAGCGCCAGGAGAAACAGAATGAGCGAGTGAGAGAGGGGGAGTGAGACATCTCAACGGAGCTCTGTCGGGACAGCTGTGGATTTCTTGGTGGGCAGAACAAGGTGCCAATTCAGGCAGGAGCCCAGTACAAAACAGCAGCCTGCAGCACCGGGAGAAACAGACTGAGCGAGTGACAGAGGGGCAGTGAGCAAGCTCAACAGACCAACGCAATCAACATTCGGCATTGACAAATGCTTGTTTTTGTTTATTTTTACCTTAAATTGAAGTTCCCAATAGTAGAGTTCTAGCTCTTTAGCCCAGTAGAGTAGTAAAGTTCTAACAGCAGCTCCTTCTTCTTGCTGTTCTCTGCCACAAGCTATCTAGGTTAGCAAAGTACCCACCACCAGAGTACATAAAATGACCTAGATCCTTAGATGGCTTCTCTGTATACGTTACCCATTCATAGACTCTAGATGTGGGCTGTCATACAGAATACTGCTGAGTATACCGGAAAAAAAAAAAGAGTGCACTCTGCTCCTACAGTTCTGTTTTTTTTGGGCCACCTCTCTGACACGAATGGGATCTATGGGGATATGCCATTAGGCCATACCTCTTGAGGGGCAACCACCAACAGGCCCCCGCCACCCTGGTGCTGTCCTAATCAAGGATTTGGCCTCTGGAGACTCGGACTGGAGGGCTCAAGTGCCATCCCCAGGCTCAGGAGCCAGCTGTCACCTCCTGAGTCTGGCTAGTTCCCTCTGGCTGGTCACAGATGGAGCTGCAGCTGATCGAACCCCATTTCTCAACATGGAGCTGCTCATTCTGAACCAAATACCCCATGGCACAGGATTGCCTAGATATGAGCCTCTAGTTTACTGGGAGCATTAGGCGCAAAGAATGTTCTGAAACTTGGGAAAGGATCTTGCTGAAGAAATAACAACTTAATAACATTAAAGAGCTAGTGTACTGCCTAAAACTAGTATTAGTTTATAAAAGTAGCCAGCTATCACCTTTTATATGTGAGGTACTTTTCCTTTTCCTTTGGGTTATTTAGAAGATTTTTATATGATGTTAGATGGTGTAATGTGTGAAACATAGACTGAGGAAGCATTCGGGACCAGTCAGAGCACTCCTTTCCTCTGCGCGTTAGACACTCTTTTATTCTGCAAAGAGGCACACGCAGCAGACGCTGAAACTGGCATTTTGGGGATGTTTTTTTGTTTACATTTTAGTATATGATTGATTGCTCTCGATTATTAATATATTAATATGGCTGCTGAGATCACTCTTGCACTTGTAAGAGTGGTCTCACTTACATTCTTAGGGAACCAGAACCCTCACCTTTGGTTCATGGTTCTCATACCCTATGAATGCATGTGAGACCACTCTCACAACCATAAGAGTGGTCTCAGCAGCTGTATCGGCATAGAGCACTTTGCCTGGCAACTGACATATCTACTTCTGTTCCTCCCACTACATCATCAGCATTGTTACTTCACCTACTGTGACATCACAGTTTCTCAAAAAGAGCCACTCTGTAGCTGCCGGGTCAGTCACCTGTGATGTCACTGTCAGTGGGGCCACACTGCTGATAATGTAATGGGTGGAACAGAACTAGATATGTCTGCTACCAGGCAGTGTGCTATTCCACACATCCAGCATAACACTACCACACAGCAAACTTTCTAATGAGCCAAAAGAAAAAAAAAACAAATAGTTAAGAAAAAAAAGGCACAACTGACTGCATCTTAAAATTTGTAACATCTTCCCGTCTGCTTGTTTTGCTTCTACTAGCTCTTTAACACAGAGCTGCACATTCTGACCCTTGAAATGTTGGACAAAGCTGGCCTGGTGGCGCTGAGGGTTGAGGCGCTGGACGCCACACCTCACGCCATGCCAGCAATTCGGGTTCGGGAGTGAGCTCGGGATGCTGGGGGACGGCAGGGGCGGGTGAGGATTGAGCGCCCGAAGGGCTGCTCTCCTCTCCTCTCTGGGGGGGGGAGGTCGTGGACTGCCTGGCGTGCCAGCGGCTCCTGGTAGAGACCAGAGACACTGCAGCTCGCTCGGCTGCACGACATCGGCGTGCCCTGATGCAGGCAGAGGTTGCCATGAGTGCCTTGCGCCAGGGAAGGGCACATGCAAGGGAGGGAGGGGGGGTGAGATCACCAGAACAGGGAAAACGCTGGTCTGAGGGGTAGGCAACTGCACCTGCCACCATGCCCAAGGCCGAGTCCATCCTGCTTGGCCTTCCAGGTTCCTCCACCCGGGTCCTCTCCCACGTCAGAGTCTGTCTAGTAAGTGCACCCATAGAGGAGGGACAGCCCCACCCCAGAGGGTTAAGCCAGGGGTGCCAATCATGGACAGAGGAGGAGGGAAAGAGGAGGCACAGGTGGCTGGACTTCAGGTAGGGCAGGAACAGGAAGGATGCCTGAGAGAGGCCCCCCAGACCATGACCAGAGGGAAAAAGATCTGGGAAAAAAAAAAAAAAGAAATGTTGGACAAAGAGCAGCCCCCACTAAACCGCTTGCCGGGGGGGGGGGGTTGACATGACTATTATCTATACCTGTTGCTGGCTTTGAATTATAATCAGTGCACATGACAAGGAATCAACTGACAGAGAATTCATTAAATGCAGGTCTGTCTACCAGACCTGCCCATCATGGTGCACACATCACCACACAAACTCTTGCCTTCATTCCACACCACAGTGTAAGGCCAGCTCTGGCAGAACTGAACGAAGCTGACAAAATAATTAAAAAAAAAAAAAAGTTCTCATGAGTACAGAAGAAGAAATGAGCTTGTTCTTTTCAGATTGATTTTTTTTGTGCCTGTTTCATAAATGTTATAGCCTAAGTCCCTAACCACATCAGCTGTTCCTGATGAGATCCAGCTCCCGACACTGAAAGGATGCAGCAGAAACACTTGTTCAAAGTAGGGTTACCTCTTGGGCCCAAAATATTGGTTATGTCCAAAGAAAAAAGAAGCTTTGAAGTTTGAGAGCTTTAATTTTTTAAGTTGTGCGCAAGTTTGTGCAGTGTGTGTACAGACGCAGTGCAAGCATGCATGCATATATGCGATATGCAATAGGCTGACTCACAAAATACAAGTTATCTTCATGCATGAAGGAGCAGGGCCATAACTCATGTGTGGTGGAGCCATGAGTGAGTAATGGTTTTGCTCCCTCAAGTGATAATAAACTTAGTATACTGAGTCAGTGAGACCATTACATATTTCATTTATGCAACCTCAGTTTACTAGTTCTAGCTTTCAAACCTGCTGCACAAGATGTACAGTAACTGTTTTCTTTGCTTTCAACTGCTAGCTTCAGTGCTGCATATTGCTATAATGATGTCATCTGCATTGTGACAGCTAATCTCTGATTGGTTCACTGTGTATTGCAACGTGCCCAACAGAGCAAGATATTATCTGTGACATACATAATTCCCATGGTAACTAGATATCATGTGACTTGAGTATAAGATATCACTTTTCATCTTATTTGTAGTACATAAGAAAATTATACATGGGTCACAGTATACAAAGAGTTTGTTGTTTGTTTTACACACCCAAGGTGTGTGATATCACGTAAACTATGAGATCGAGGTTGAGTGGTTTATTCAGGTATCACACACTGAGGGGCTGTGAAAAATAAATGAATTAAGCGACAACACTTTTTACGTTAATATGTTTTTTTCCCCCAGTACGTAGTTTCAATTTCTGTCAGCTCTCTGCTGCAATCATTAATGTGTGCCCTGAGTGAGAGTAATTCTGATTTCTTCACTTTTAGGTTGCGATCGTTGATGGGTGTGCAAGGTTAACAGACATTTTCCACTTGCAGCTCGCAATCCACGTGTTTTGTGTTCTGTGGCGGGCTGGCTGGGGTGGTAGAGTGCGTGTTCAGTTGTGTTACACCTACTTAGGTATAACATGGGGTGTGTACCACACTCAAGCAGTGACTGAAATTGGATCAATACGAGCAGCTGACGCCATTGTGAAAATATTGGAAAGCATAATAACCAGACACAATTTTGCTTGTGTTTCATATACCTTCTATAGATTTCTCCTCTCCATTATTTATTACTGAATAAATTCCCACAGAAACAAGATCTTTATAACCAGAGTTCATCTGTCTTTTTAGCTTGCTCCCAACTTGAAATCATAATGCTGTGTTGTGACTTCACAGCTGGCTGCCACAGGATTAACTGTGATGTCACAAGCAGAGTATTATGACATCGGGTTGGGAAGAAGCAATAGGAGCCGAAGAACCTCAAGGAACAACTCTACTGTTTTCATGCATATGACCTCAGTGATACATAATGGGGCTAAGAAATGAAGAGCTAATGAGAAATATAAGCTGATTTGTGTCCAAATAGTATGTTTTTCAAAGTTCTTGTTGAGGTGACAGTGGCTCTTTAACCAATAATTAGACTATATGACTGACCATGTTGCCCCTTAGGATCCATTATTGTGTATTTCCCCATATCGGATGATACCCAAATAGAGGATACACAACCAATTAATTGCTACCACCATATTAATGTGTTATTAAATCTTAACAAAAAAAAATAAGACTGAAGGACACAATTGGAACCACCTCAATACAACCTTATTAACACATGTAAAAACCATCTTAATAACACATGTAACATACAGAATAATGCCAGTGCAGGTGTATGTTATGAGGATTGTTCATACACCTGAGGTGTGTGATGATCCATAAACCCTGAGGGTGAAGCTCGAGGGGGTTTATGAGATTATCATAACACAAACTTTGCACACACATTATTTTTTATAATAACTGGTGCAAAGGTTTCAACAAAGAGAAAAACTGCAATCTGTATTTGTGCAAGTGAGTGTGTCTCTGAGCCGTACTCGAACAAGTACAGTCTGCTTTCTTTCACGCTTGAGTGAAGTGAGAGCGCAAGGAGGAAAACACTGGAATAACCTGCTATCGAGTTATTATGGAATTCAGTGGGTTATTACAGTGTTTTATCAGGAGTGGAAATCATATCATTATAGGGGGTCACCAGTTATCATATACAAATGCAGATAAAATTAATTGTCAAAAATTGTATAAAATTACAAATAATATGGTTTCTGGCAACCAAAAAGGCAGATAAAACAAGTAAAATATTAGCTGACTGCCAGGAAGATATAAACAGCATGCAGATGCAGAATCCAATATTTAAACCCTTTATGATGTAAATACTTAGACTGTACTGAGTCATGTGGTTTAAGGTTAGAAAAAAAAAACAGAAATACATTCACTGTGCGGAGATATAACTAGCTTGTAAGAGTCATTGTTGCTTGATGTCACTGAATGCTTGATGCACATATTTGGTTCTGGCCTTGCTCATTCCTACCCTTGGAAGAGCGATGGAAGAGTGAAGGCCATGAGGGTGAGAAGAGTGTTGGAGAAGGAGGAGGGGGAGGGTGGAGGAGAAGTGATGGCTATGTGCCGATGGCTGGGTATGATGGGTGTAACCCCCCTGCAAATGGGGGTTCCCAAAAGACTTCCAGGAGCTTGCTTGAATGCTCCAAGCCTGAATGGTGTTTGGCATTTAAGCCATTTATCAGTGAGTGTTTTTAGAGCCTCTGGTACTGTCTCTTTAAGAGCTGTCTGCTTGCAGACATAATTAGTTTGTATGGGGGGGACTGTGTGCTTCTCTGAGTACCACTCGAGCTGCTGCCAATTCACTTCATTTTTGCAGTCACTAGGAGTGCAAAGGGAACCTATCTGAAAGATGTAACTGTTTGCCAGAAATTATTTAGAGTAATAATGAAATTACAGTTTGTCTAACCTGCTTGCTTTGCAGTCAGAACTGTGTCTGCTAGTTCCCCATTCTAGTTTTGAACTGCTGAACTGGACCAATCAGTGTGGTAAGCTAGCTCTAAAATGGTGCCTTGGACGAATCAGAACTTGACTCATAATCTGAGCCAGCCACAAGAGGATTGTATGGGCAGTGACTCTGGGAGATGTAGTTTAGACTTCAGTGCTTTTTGGACCAACAGCAGCAGTCTACTGTGAGTGACAGCCAATCCAGTCAAGAACTGGGAGGAACTCAAAGGAAGTGCCCGGTTTTGTCGGTTGGAGTTTCAGCTGAGCTTTGGCAGTGAAGAAGGAAGGAGCCCTGTGCTTTTTCAGTGTGCAGTTTTAGTCAAAAACGTGTGTAAGGCCCAGAGTTCCGGTCTGCAGCTTGTGTAACAGCTTGTTAGGACTGAATCTGCCCCTGTGAAAAGAATCAAAGGATCTCTGAAGAGTAGAAACCAGGCTCACCCTGTAGAAGACTGGAGGAATTGCTGAAAATTGCACTCGGTCTGTCAGGAACTGAATCTGCTGTGTGTTCTCCCGGTATTGTGCAGTAATTGCGTCGGGATACAGATGCAGCCTGCCTGGTATAGTGCTTTCTTTTATATGGATGTGTGAAGAGGTTTGTGTACCTCAAGTGAGCCCCTGCTGACATTGAAGGACCCTATCTTATTTGGAGGTCGTGAGTACTAATTCAGGGTCGCCCTGTTGAATTGCCCATTAAATCCAAATGGAATTACTGTACTGCTGACTGTTTAATTCTCCTTTTCTCTGTGTGAAAGGGCCCTACCAGCTGCCACGGTTTGGACTAGCCACTAGGGCTTGGGTACCCTGGGACAGTAACTGATAGGGATAGGCCTGTGCACAGAGCCATAGGTAGATTATTAGAGTGATAAGCTAATTAACCTGATTTCCCCTGTCCTTGTTATATCCCCTAAATAAATCAGAGCTGCTTGTTTCAGCAAAGTTATACTGCCTGAGGTATTTGTCTATGTTAAAGTACTGTACTGTGATTGTTGCACTGTATCTCATTTCACAGGAGGTCCCAGTGCCGGAACCAGACCTGGGGTAAGTGTATACTGTGAAGGTAATTCTGATATATTGTGTGGGCCACTAGTGGGAAGAAAGGGGGGTTGCAGTGTCCCAGAGGGCTGTGACCAAGTTAGTTTAACTATTGCAAACCCTGACCTCTGGGTGGAGGCACCCGCCATTGGATCCAGGCCCCTCAACCTGTTAGTGGCAAATCAGGCAGGGGTAGTAGCCCCTGGGATAGCGCCATCTAGGGGTTACAATGGGTATTTGTGTAGTGTATCCCCTGCTCACTGAACCACGGGCAGGGCCCTCCAATAGAATTTGTCTGCAGATAAGGACCACTTGATCCCCTGCAGACTCCACTTGATCTCCAATTCTTTCACCCCTTCCTCATTTCTTTCTCCTAAGATTCTCTTGTTCCTATCCCAAGCTTTCTTGAATCCTACTGTTTTTTGCCCCAACTACCATAATTTATTTAAGTTTCAGAATTACAGTACCTTTAAGCCAAAGACTCATTTACTTGGAAGGGTTGGTCAAAAGAAGGACAGCGGCCCATCGCAATTGTTCTCCACTTCATGTGAGCAATTATCTTAATGGTTTGGTGCAGAAAGCCATTAATCTAAGCCATGCTTGAATGAATTAAAATTATCTAAATTGATAGGTTCTTCTGGTAACGCGTTCCAGGCTTTAGCAAGGGTATAGGCAGGCATACTCACTGTACACATCTGAGTACAATTTTGTTGAGTGCGTGTCACAAATCATATGCCTTTCTGTTAACATTTTCATTCTAATCTGTAGTATTTGGGTTAGTATAGTCCACTGAGGTGTGTCTCTGTTTAAACTTCCATTGTTTAGGAGACAGATATGTGCATAACATCTTTAGAGAGTAGAGGAATCAATCTGACAACAACCTGACTTGTTTGGAAGGAGGTAGCATTTGGAAAGGATGTGTGCATTTTTTAATGGGGGGGATGTAACTTTTGGAGATTGTGGCCCAGATATTCAAACTGTGCCAGGCTGTGGCGCATGCCTGGGTGCAGCTCAACTTGGCTGCGCAAGGGCGTGGACTGGGCGATATTCAACGGAGCTGCGCCATGGCTCAGCATCATTGAATATCGCACCCTGGCCACCTGCAGTGCGCATGGTGCAGTGGCACTGCGCCAGCGCCAGTGGCCAGAGTGGAACATGGGAATGCGCTAGCGCAAGTTCCATTGTGCATTAGCGCAACAACTGTTATATTCAAAAGGTGACATGCAAATTGGGCCATAATGTATGCAAGGCGCAAATGGGGCCATTTGCATGTCATTATGGCCCCATTTTCATGCAGGTGCGCTGATCCTCAATGACTTGTGCCTGGCGCCCTGCCAGGCAGCAGCCATCGGGGACCGATGCCCCCTGCAGCGCAACAATGTGCCCCTCAGCCCGATCGTGGGCATTAGTAAAATCAATGTAAACCCCAAAATCTCTGGTGGTCCAGTGGACCGCTGCCTACTCAATCGCTGGATGAAGTAAATACTAAATGGAATCCTATATCCTTGGTGGTCCAGTGGATTGCTGTCTGCTCGATCGCGGGCTGAAGTATAAAAAATAAACCTCTATCCCTGGTGGTCCAGTGGACCTGTCTGCCTGATCCCGGGCTGAATTAATGAAAAATAAACCTCTATCCCTGGTGGTCCAGTGGACCACTGCCCGCCCGATTGTGGGCTAGGTAAATAAAATAATTTATCCTACATCCCTGGTGGACCACTGCCCACCCGACTGTGGGCTAGGTAAATAAAATAATTTATCCTATATCCCTGGTGGTCTAGTGGAACACTGCCCACCCGATCGCAGGCTGAATTAACAAAAAAAGTACCTTAACTTTGTGCTGGCGTAGGTAGGGGTTCTGCATGCATGGCTCCGCACATCCCGGGCTGAATATCAGGCTGTGCAGTGTATGCATGGGCATCGCCCTCCTACCCGCGCCTTTATTAATATTGATGCATCTATGATCGGGATTTGTGCCATGCACAACCCTTTTGAATATCTGGGCCTGTGTGTACAAAACAGAAATTTCTGGCTACACCCCTGGGCTTTAGTTATTCTAATTTATAGAAATGACCTCTTTTTGATGTGTTAGCCCACATAACTTCGAGTTGTTTATTGTGTAATCTAGCAGCTTATGAAAGTTCCATGTCAAGAGAGTACAGGGAAAAATAGATAATACAGCAACATACAATAATTTATAAAATGTCAAACAATTCAAGTCAGGTGATACAGAGAATAAAGAGTTGCAATTTTACATCATTATAGAGTTAACATTAACAAAGCTTCCAAGCATGTTACAGAGTCAATTACAACAATGGCACCTACAGATAAGTTGCAGGAGTATTAAAAGCAGTTGGGTAGGTAGGGGGTGCTGTCAGTAAGGTGACATTGTCAGTAGCGTCGAGCTCTGAATTAGGGATGGGAGAACTTGGTGAAGTTTTGACCCTTATTAAATAAGAACCAGAACATGGTGAAGTCCTGATTTATCCTGATTGGTTCTGATTTATTGATCAATATTTGAAAAAATGTGAAAAAATGCATAAAAGTGGCCAAAGTCACTCACATTTGACACAGAGGCACAAAGGAAATAATGTAATGGATTATTTGTATAAAAATTAAAGTAAAACTGCTAAATAAAAAAAGCAATCAGTCACTACTAGACCCTTCATGGCTGGCCTATAATGGTGGCATATTGTAACCCCCTATAAATGGGGGTTCCCAAAAGTCTTCCTTGGGAGTGCTTAAATGGCCACTGCCAGGCAGGAGTTCTGTGTCTGTACAGGTGTAAAAGTGCTTGTATGCGAGTTCCCTGTTAGCCACCATGCCTGTCCCTTTAAGAGACATTATTTTTGTAGCGTATAATTAATCTGGTAGGGGCCGAGTGTTTCCAGGCTCGAGTCCCGCCCTAGCTGCAATAATATCGCTCTGTTCTGCCATCGCTAATGGTGCAGAGGGAGCTCTGTTAGAACTGGTAATTGTTTGCTGATTAGCTTCTCTAATAATAATGCTATTATAGTTTGTCCAACCTGCCTTTCTTTGCAGCATGGTCATTTCTCTATTGCACCAATCAGTACCTTTTGGGGACCTTAAAATGGAGTCTGTCCCCAGGGTTCTTGTGGGAGAGAATTTCTGTAGGAATTGTAGTTTTTTTCATTTTGGCACCTAAATGGACCTGGAGGGGGAGTCCTTGCATTGTTAAACAGACGAATCAACTAACCAAACCCTTTTTGGCTCAGAAGGAAGTCCCAGTGCTGCCTGCAGCAGAATGTCAGTCTGAGTTTGGAGTTGAGAGAGTGAACTGCTCAAGACATTTGAGCAGCTGGAAACTGGTGGAAGGCTGTGTCTGGCCTGCCTACTTCATCTTCCCTTCTGAGGGATCTGCTGGTGAAATTAATCAGACTGAATCTGAACTGGCTTGTGACCAGAAATACCAAATTGTGACTGCCCTGTTATCTGAAGAAGACCGAAGATTTGCTTCACGCGATTGGCTTGTCAGGAAGTCTGAAACCACCAGAGAGCATACGGTTTGCGAAGAGACACTGTGATTGTGACCGGACTGTCATCCAAGCTGTGGTACTGCTTTTTATTAACTATACTGTAAGTGTGCTGAATGTTCTCAGTGGGTTGCGTTCTGGTTCCCCACTTTCCAATTGTGTCTCGCTTGCTGGAAGCTGCATCCAGCACTACTGGACTGCCATCCATATTGTTCACCTGGCCTGGGCTCTGCCACCTTGGCCCAGCCAGCTACTCATGCCACAGAGAAGACCATCGATGAGGGACCTGCCTGGGGATCAGCCCCCTGCTCAGCGTCAAGAACAGGAACGACACCATGGTGAATTGTGTGGGCCCTACTTCTGGCAAACCAGCAAGTCATTCTACAGTCTCCATTTCATCCATCTTGCATCCTGTACAGGGTAGCGTGAGAAAACACCAGGGTAGCTCCCTGCAACATCAGCTAAATCAAAGTGCGTCATCTGATTTGATTGTTTTGTTTGATTATCACAAACTGAGCCATCTGGCTCTGGATTACAAATTGTGGGTTACTGTGCATGTCTCTTTATTCCCATCATTAGGGCCCTGACCAGCTGCAGCGCTGGCCTACCATGAGCAACGCGTCAGGCTAGCCTGCATCAACAACTGGGTACCCAGAGTGTGTGTGTGGGACTGTGTTGAGAGACTCTAAAGTGCATGCCTTGTAGCCTGATTGAATCAGTTGCTAGACCAATCAACCTGATTATGCCCCTCCCTTGTTCAATCCCCCTGAATAAATCAGATCTGATTCTTTTTGCACTTAAACTGTTTGTGGTGCATCTCTGTATTACTAGCACTGTATTGTTGTTGCAGGCTGTGTCTAATCTTATTTTTCAGGGGGTCTCCAGGGTCAGACAAGTGGAACCAGCCCTGGTGGTAAGTGCAATCAGAGTGGAGATATATTTGTGGTTTGGGGGATATCGTACCTGTGTATTCTGTTCATTGTTTAGGCCACTAGAGGGGAAAGAGGGGGATCACAATGTCCCGGAGGGCTGTACCCAGGTCAGCTACGCTACCACCAACCCTGTCCTCCAGGTGGAGGCACCTGTTTTCAGCACCCAGTCCCCTTAACCTGCAACTAGTCATGCAGGTAGGGGTAGTAGCCCTTGGGATAGCACCATCCAGGGGTTACATCTTGAAGGCTACTGCTGGGTTCCCCCACCGAGTGGCCAAAATCAAGAATTATTGCTAAAGATTAATGGCTACCCCAGTAGAAATGGCTGTACACCAGTTGGTGAGGTGATGTACGCGGCAGGAGGAGATTGACCCCCAAAATGCTTTGCTTATACTGGATATCCCCCTTGGTACCAGTAAGGACACTGTAGAGGGAGCACTCTCCAAAGTTGAATGTTTAAAAAATGCTGTGGTGGTGGGTCGACAGGCTGATTTGATCACCCAGACTTTCATGGCCTTGATAGAGTGTAGTGACCTCGTGGACAGCTCTAAAGTGCCACAGACTATTGCCTCAGAAGGGGTCCCAGCAGCTTGGAGGGTGATAACAAAAGACAGTAAAGATCCCGGGGAGGATGAGCCCCCACCATTATCTGAGACTTTTGAGGTGAAATTTGCTAAGTTGTTGCTAGAGGAAGGGAAGACCATAGAGGACTTTAAGCAATTATTCCTGCCACCTGGGGGTGTACCTTTCCCCACACCCCCGCCCACTCCGGTACTGGCTCCAGTGCCTGCACCTGCTGGCACCCACATCAGTGCCTGCAGTTAGTCATGACATGTACCGCAAGTTGAGGTTGCTCTCAGGTACCCTCCCCACACCACAGGGAGAGGATGACTGGGAGATCTGGATTGACTGTGTTGCCTCCTTGGTACCCGAGTGGCAGTGTGCAGAGGCTGAAAAGCAAAAAACGATCATGGAAAGTTTGAGGGGTCCAGCCCTGGAAGCCATTAGATTTCTGAGGTCCAAGAATCCTGAGGCATCTGCTCAAAAGTACCTGTCTGCACTCGAAGGCAATTTTGGAAGCATTGAGTCAGGGGAGACTTTGATGTGGCAATTCAAAGGTACCAAGCAATGGAGAGGGGAAGGTTTGTCTGCGTATGTTACTCACCTAGAGAGGGCCCTGCAGAGAGCTTATCGAAAGGGTGGGGTAGCCACCAGTGACTTGAACCGTGTGAGACTGGGGCACATACTACAACACGCTAGACACTCTAAATTGCAGATTATCCAGTTAAGGCTCCAGAATAGGAGAGATGACCCACCTGACTACTGCGACCTGATAAAAGAACTCAGGGAGGTTGAAGGTGAAGAAAGTGATTGCGATTATGGGGTGGGCACAGCCAGAGTGACCACAGCACAGGAAGACTCTCTGAAATGGAGACCACTAAGGATATTCCACCATGGGCTGAGAGGTGGAGAGATGAGCTGCTGAAGGAAGTCAGAAAAGTACAAACGGGTGCCTTTATGGAGCCCTCCACCACAGACAAAGACCCTGGGACCCTGGTCCCTCTCTGGACGTGACTGCCATGGGGGTGCACCCTCAGGCATCCTTTACCGAGGGTGGCTCTCAGATTGAGATCAAAGAATTGACTGCTATCCTAAAGGCACTGTTAAGACACATTGCACCACTCTCGCTGCTGCAAGTAGATATCAGACCCTGATCCCTTGCTACTGCTTCAGTCCCTCATACAATGTTCTCTCCAAGGATGACCCAGAAGTCTATCATTTGTCACAACTGTGGAAAGGATGGCCATATGAAGAGAGAATGACTGTCTCAGAAAGACTTAGAAAAAGTAGTAAACAGACTCCAAGGGGAGCTCCGAAAAGCAAATCAATGGCCGTGGGGTGCCCGAAATGACCCCAGTGAGGGCTCAAGAAATACTAACTTAAACTTCTTTGTGGCTAAACTGTCTGTCCAGGTCCCTGCTACCGTCCATCCAGATTGGTCCAAATTGGTGGGCCCTTCAATGGAGACTACTGTGACTGTCAATGGTATCCATGCTTGGGCTGTGCTCAACCGCTGGTCACAAATGACCTTTGTATTCCAGGACTGGTATGATAAACACTTACAGTATCTATGTGCCATTACAGTCTCTAGAAGGCCTACATGTGTGGGGCCTGATTGACAAGTCTTATCCCTACCTAGGGTATGTCTGGCTTTGGCTGTATTTTCCTGTGGCCATGACTGGTGTAGATGAACAAGTAGAGATGCTAGCCCTGGTATGCCCCCCTACAGGGATGTATGATGAGGTCCCCCTACTCATTGAAACCAACGCCCACATGTTTGGGAGGTTAGCATAGTTGCACCAAGGGAAACGAGAACGACAGACTGGCAGGGCAATAAGAATTCCAGCTCTGATCAAGAAAGCTTATGACCTGTAGAGGCAGTCAGTGGCAGAAGACCAGGATGAGCCTGTTGGAATTGTCTGGAAGAAGGACACTGATTCCTTGTTATTGCCACCCAATACGAAGTATGCTGTTCATGGAGAAGTTCATCTTAGGAGAGACGTGAAAAACAAAATATTAATGCTGGATGCACCAGGTGAAGAAAAGTTGCCGGAGGGGCTAATGGTCAAGCCCAGTATCCTACCTGCCCGTGCCCATGCATGCCGAGTGATGGTCCAAATTCGAAACGTGTTGGATCGGGAAGTCCATGTGAACAGGGGATGTATGCTGGCTACAGTACACTGTACAGATGTACAGACACTGCAGTATTACCCAGAAACAAGCACTATGGTGGAAAGGAGAAAAGGTCCAAGAATTGTTACCTGGAGATAGGGTACTACTGTGCAGTTTGGGACTGCATGGGAAGCACAAAATCACTGACAGGTGGCACCATCTTCCCCACATAGTAGTTGGTAAACTGGATGACCAACCAGTGTACAAAGTGCGCCTTGAGAATAACGCTAGAGCTATCAAGACCATGCACCACAATCACCTACTGCCCATCGGTCAAGTGATAATTGATGCTGAACCAACACCCGACACTTCCCCCTGGCTGGTGACTCATGCTGCTGCCAAAAAGAGACAGAGTCAACATGCCCCTGTTGTTCCAGACCTAAGGCCTTCCCCCCTGGCAAGCCCTGAATGATGATGATTGTCAGGCCATTTCTGATGAAAGTGAATTTGACAGTGCCTATTATCCTTCTTATGAACTGAGCCAGTGGTTTCGAGGCAATCCTCTGCAGAATCATGGAGATGAAGCTGGGCCTTCAGAACTGCCTAACCCCCCATCTTCTTCCCTGGAACCAATGCCCCCTGAAAGTGAGGTGCAGAGTATTATGTCTGAAATTGCAGATTCCTTGTGCCAAGTGGAACTGTTTGAATTGCCTGAGAAGGAATCTGTGGTGGAAAAGCTCCCTGATGATACACCAGAACCTGCAGAGCAATATGACAGTGCTGACAGCACCCCTTCAGTGCCATAAAATTCAATGATCTAAGAGTTCCTTCAGGATGAGCAACCTGGTCCCTCTTCAGGAGAGAATAATGAGCAAAGTGTTGTGGAAGCAGAATCTGCCATGCAAGGAGCCGATAATGTTCTGCTACTGGAGACTTCTCCCAGTGCAGAGGTACCCCTTTCTACTGCAGAAGAGACTGATGCAAATGCTGGTACTCCAGAGACTGTACCTGTTTCCCCAAGGAAGTTTGGGAGAGCGGCTAAACCTGTAATATGTCTAAGCTATGACTCCTCTGGAAGACCAGTAGATCTTCCTTTAAATGCTGTCCACAAGAGTATCTATGTTTCAAAGAGCTCACTGCCCAAACTGAGCCTTTCCGCTACTTCCAAGTTGATTGTCCATCCTTCAGAACATGGTGTCCCTGCTCCATCTAGCCCCAAGTTAGTTGATAGGGATGGGACCCCATCTATGTTGTTTAGAATGCAAGAAACTATAACATGAATGAGTACAGTAATATTATTGTGTGAATCATAGTAAATCATTATTGAATGTATGAAAACGACATAACTGTTGCCATAATATATATATAATCATATGTATTAGGTATTTTGGATAAATATAGAAATGGTAATGAAGCATATATTTTGTATAAGTATCATGTCTTTAAATAACATTGCTGTGAGTATGGACTTGACGTGGATGCCAAGTTCTTTCCAGGAAGGGAAGGGTGTAACCCCCCCCTATAAATAGGGGTTCCCAAAAGTCTTCCTTGTGTGTGCTTAAATGCCCACTGACAGGTGGGCGTGCTGTGTCTGTACAGGTGTAAAAGTGCTTGCATGCGAGTTCCCTGTTAACCTCCATGCCTGTCCCTTTAAGAGACATTATTTTGGTAGTGTATAATTAATCTGGGTAGGGGCCAAGTGTTTCCAGGCTTGAGTCCCGTCCGAGCTGCAATAATATTGCTCTGTTCTGCCATCACTAATGGTGCAGAGGGAGCTCTGTTAGAACTGGTAATTGTTTGCTGATTAGCTGCTCTAATAATAGTGGTATTATAGTTTGTCTAACCTGCCTTTCTTTGTAGCATGGACATTTCTGTATTGCACCAATCAGTACCTTCTGGGAACCTTAAAATGGAGTCTGTCCTCAGGGGTCTTGTGGGAGTGAATTTCTGTAGGTGGGCCAAGCGGTCCTTATCTGCCGTCAAATTCTATGAATTGTAGTTTTCATTTTGGCACCTAAATGGACCTGGAGGGGGAGCCCTTGCTTTGATAGACAGATGAATCAACTAACTGAACATTTTTGGATCAGAAGGAAGTCCCAGTGCTGCCTGCAGCAGAGTGTCAGTCTGAGTTTGGAGTTGAGAGAGTGAACTACTCAAGATATTCGAGCAGCTGGGAACGGGCGAGAAGTCTGTGTCTGGCCTGCCTGCTTCATCTTACCTTCTGAGGGATCTGTTAGTGAAATTAATTGGACTGAATCCGAACCGGCTTGTGACCAGAAATACTGAATTGCGACTGCCCTGTAACCTGAAGAAGACCGAAGATTTGCTTCACGCGATTGGCCCTTCAGGAAGTCTGAAACCACCAGATAGTGTATGGTTTGCACAGAGACTTGTGATTGCGACCGGTCTGTCCTCCGAACTGCGGTACTGCTTTTTATTTACTATAGGTGTGCTGAATGTTCTCAATGGGTCATGATTTGGTTCCCCACTTTCCAATTGTGTCACGCTTTCTGGAAGCTGAATCCAACACTACTGGACTGCAGTCCGAATTGTTCTCCTGGCCTGGGCTCTGCCACCTTGGCCCAGCTAGCTACTCACACCACACAGAAGACCATCGACGAGAGACCTGCCTGGGGATCAGCCCCTGCTCAGCATCATGAACAGGAACGACACCATTGTGAATCGTGAGGGCCCTGCTTCTGGCAAACCAGCAAGTCATTCTGCAGTCTCCATTTCATCCATCCTGCATCCTGTATGGGGCAACATGAGTAAACACCAGGGTAGCTCCCAGCAGCATCGGCTAAATCAAAGTGTATCATCTGATTTGTTTTGTTTGATTATCATGAACTGAGCCATCTGGCTCCAGATTACAAATTGTGGGTTACTGTGCATGACTCTTTATTCCCATCATTAGGGCCCCAACCAGCTGTGACGCTGGCCTACCATGAGCAATGCATCAGGCTAGCCTGCATCAACAACTGGGTACCCAGAGTGTGGGTATGACTGTGTTGAGGGACTCTAAAGTGCATGCCTTGTAGCCTTATTGAATCAGTTGCTAGACCAATCAACCTGATTATGCCCCTCCCTCGTTCAATCCCCCTGAATAAATCAGATCTGACTCTTTTTCACTTAAACTGTTTGTGGTGCATCTCTGTGCTAATAGCACTGTATTGTTGTTACTGGCTGTGTCTAATCTTATTTTACAGGTGGTCTCCACAGTCAGACAGGTGGAACCAGCCCTGGTGGTAATTGCAATCAGAGTGGGGATATAGTTGTGGTTTGGGGGCTATTGTTCCTATGTATTCTGTTCATCGTTTAGGCCACTAGAGGGGAAAGAGGGGGATCACAGTGTCCCAGAGGGCTGTACCCAGGTCAGCTACGCTACCACCAACCCTGTTCTCCAGGTGGAGGCACCCGTTTTCTGCACCCAGGCCCCTTAACCTGCAACTAGTCACGCAGATAGGGGTAATAGCCCTTGGGATAGCGCCACCCAGGGATTACAATATCATGCTCGGGCCCATGACATGAGTGTGCTGGTAAAGACTGAGAGAGATAGAGACAGACAGACAGGTGCAAATACCATTACCTACAGTGTATCATAGCACCCCCAAGCACTGCAGGCACTGTCAGGTAGCTAAGATTTATTTTTTTATTAATGGTGCTGTGTGGGTATTATTTTCATGGATGTTCCAGTTAGATCTGAAAAAGCCAAAGACATGGATATGAATGATCAAATAAGCAGCACTAAGAGAACCCACCCACCCTACCCATGTGAATGATGCAACTGCTTTGCAAGCCCCAGTGTACCCCTGGCTTGTATATTTGAAAATCTGTGATTGTTGATATGCTAATCCCGTCTGCTTTGTCCTACCACTTTAGAATCTCTCTAGTGTCTTGTCCCACCGTTTGGAGTATGCTGCTCCTGTTAGCAATGATGACTATGTATTTCTCTCATGTAAATTCCACTGTTGGAGTATGCCACTCCAGATTGTTATGCTTACTATGTATTCCTTCTATGTAACTACCCTGTAATTCTCCCGGGTCGCACCTGAAAATAGGCACTTGCTGTCTAGCGTGCTTACCCAGTTACCAAAAGCAAATAAATCAATAAATATGGTACACTACCTGGTCCAGAACGTGGTAATGTTTTCTAGAACTGCAACTACTTCTACTGAATCTGAGCAACATGCTGAGGAATGGATGCTGAATCCTTAAAGAAGAAAAATGAAAGACAGTGATCACCACCTAGGCAGGCAGCCAGTCACACATCGCATTGGTCAAGTGCAGATCAGTCATAAAAACTTTTGCTACTGGTACCCGAAGACCTGAAGACACGCAACACAACACAATTACGTCCTTCCTAGTTCCATAACTGCTTGCTGCCAGCCACTGCCAAGTAATTTGAGTATCACAAATAAACTATAGTAATGTAATAATCTCAGCCCAGTTACTGTAAGTGAGATGTAACCAGGTGAGCATACCACGCACACACACACAAACAATATAGATATTATATGAATTTTCAATTTAGCAGCATTTTTCTCTGTGAAGTATTTGCAGTCAAATATTGGGGACATGAGAAATATACAAATGGGGCTGGATATTCAAACAGCGCCATTCTGTGGTGCAAGCCCTTGCGCTGCTCAAAAAAGTTGCACTGGGGTGTGGCCGGGCGATATTCAACGGAGTTGCACTATTGAGCAACTCCTTTGAATATCGCCCCCCGGCCACAGCCACTGTGCATGGTGCAGTGGAACTTGCGCCACCGCAAGTGGTCAGAGTGGAGCATTCAAGATGCGGTGGCGTAAGTTCCATTGGCGCCACACGCCAAATTTCTGATGTTCAAAAAGTGACATGCAAATGGGGCCATAATTCATGCAAGGTGCAGGGGAGCCATTTGCATCTACTTATGGCCCCATTTGCATGCCATTAGCATGCAGGGCACCGATCCCCGATGACTTGCGCCTGGCGCCTGCCAGGCAGCAGCCGTCAGGACCAACGCCCTCGCAGCCCAATCATGGGCATGGAATCCTCGACCGGTTCGACAGGCTGCTGCATACCAACTTCTCACTGGCTGATCGCTGGCATAACATAATGAACCCCCCACTGGCCGATTGCGGACATTATGTGAAACCTCCTCTCTTCACTGGTCTATCGCGAGCCAGAACGGAGCTCTTCTCAGCAGCAATATCTCGGTGGTCCAGTGGTTCATGGCTCCGATCGTAAGCATCAGAGTCACCCTCAAAGAGCAATATGCCTGGTGGTTCAGTCGGTCGCGAAGCTATCGCCGGGCATTAGAAATGCTTCCTCAGCACCATTGCCTTCGGTGATCTAGTGGTTTCTCACCCCACCTCACTTCACGAAGCTTCAATTACCTCTTGCCTCCCATCAGCTGGCGGCAGCAGCCACTCGGCTGCCGCCCCGCCGCCCACCAACTGACTGCTGGCAGGGCTGCACGCCATTGGTTTTGAGCAAGAGCCAATGGGTGTGCAGTTTCAGATAGAAGGCAGTCCAGATATGTGAATGAGTGAATTCATTCACATATCTGACTGCTTTAGTATTAAGGGTGCCTGCACGCCCATTGGCTCTTGCTGTGAACCAATGGGCGGCAGCCCTACTGAGCAGTTAGTCGTCGGGCAGCGGGGCGGCAGGCGGTGGGTGCTGCCGCCCACCAGCTGACAGGGGAGCAGGGTGGGGGCTCTGTGGGTGGGTGGGTGGGTGGGGCACTAGATCACCAGGGTAATTGGACCTTGGGGTTTGACTCTAATGCCCGCGATCGGCTTCACGGTCCACTGGACTACCAGGGATATTGCTCTTGAGGAGGGGTTGATTCTTATGCCCGCTCGATCGGGCTTCGCAGTCCACTGGACTACCAGGGATATTGCTCTTTGGGGGAGGTGAATTCGCTCTGGCCATGATCGGGCCAGTGGGGGGGACTTACATTATGCCCGCGATCGGGCAGTGGGGGTTTCATTTATGTTATGCCCACGACCGGGCCAGTGGGGGTTGTCATGTATGTTATGCCCGATCGGGCCAGTGGGGGAGTTCAGTTCCGCTATGCCTGTGATTGGGGCCAGTGGGGAGGTTGTGCCCGCGATCGGGCTACGGGGGCGTACTTATTATGCCCGCGATCAGGCTGTGGGGAGGCACAGGAAGAGGGAGGGCCACCCACAGGTGGCAGCTGTGTTGCGCCCTGCACGCGCAGCTCACCTGTGGGTGGCCTCGACTTAATTTTTTGGCTCAAAGTTGTGCAGGCGCAGGTTGGGGTTGCACCTGCACAACTCTGCACAGCCTGGCTGAATATCGGGCTGTGCAGTTTATGCATGGTTCCTCCCCCTCCGGTTGAGCATGCCTTATATTAGCATTGCGCTGTTGCTCAGCATGACTTGGGGGGCGCAACTGCCTCCTGCTGAATATGGCAGAATGGAGCTATTTCGGACTTGCGCAGGCGCAACCCTATTGCACATGGCGCAACCCTTTTGAATATCCAGCCCATAGTATTCAGTTTTTGAACTTTCAGGCATCTACTAAGCCATGACTGTATGAAAATTAAAACAGTACAGTCAGGACTCGGGATTAGTTGCTTAGGGCAAAAAAAGTGACCAGTACTAGTTGCAAGGAGTAAGACTGGAGTAAGGACAAAAAGTGATAAATAAGAAGTAGTCATCACTCGTGAGGGCAAAAACTGATAGTAGTAGTAGTAGTAGTTGTAGACAGCAGTACCCTACCTTCCAGATGAAATGGTGATACCAGGTACCACCACGTAAGTCTGTGATATGAAATGCAGTTGCTTGCTGTATTTGGACTATGAACCCACTGATGTTATTTTTGTTTCTAGTCTGTGCTGCTCATGTGATTATAGTGGCCTGGCCTAGTCCACCCTGACCTGACTTGCTGCAATTAATTGCTACCTCATATAGTAGACCCAATTCACAAAAGATTTTCACCACAGGCACAAATTCTTGAAAGTGTTTTGTACATAGCGCCTGCTTGGAGCAGTCAGTGTATGTTTTATTCAGGTATCATATTTGAAATTAAAGTGAGAAATGCTGACTTTGAGAAACGTGAGGCACTCAGCATTTTCTGGTGTCAAATGGGATCGTGTGTCAGTAATGACGTTACCAGCTGAACCGAACGATCATTGTGAACAGACATTAGTTGGAGGGCAATTCATGTACGTCATTGCAATATTTACTAAAGCAGGCCACATATTTTGTTAGGATTTCCATGATTTCAAAGGATCAGCATTCCAGCTGATATCGGGCTCTGCCAGGTACATTTCAACAATGGTCTGTGCTGAGGCTGTGTTATGAGAGACAGATGAAGATGTTACAATAACATCTTCTAAGTGACTCGAGAGACATGAAGCTGAACCAGGTGACTGTGGGACATTGCTATCATGCTTGCCTTGTGGTGAAGAAGAAGATTCGCGTGCAGTGGCTGAGGAGGAAGAGGAAGAAAATGCCACAACAGTAGAGGATGGGCCTCCTGATGCTGTGCTGCTGTGTCATGAAGAAGATTCTGAATGTGGTGCTGCTGTTGTACTCTGTTCCATGACAGCATGCACCTCGTCAATTATTTCTTGTTTGTTTCTCTTGAAACAAGTGTCATCATCATCACTCAATAGTTGCTTCGACTTGTATCGTGGGTCCAAGATCGTTGCTTTAATGTAGTACTCAGAATGAAGCATTTTTTTTTTTTTTTTTAAATTACTATTTTTTCTCCTTCCTGCCTGCCATCCCCGACCCTTCAGGAGCCTCAAGGTAGACATCCCTCTACCTTTCACCCTGCCCCATATGACCCCGCAGGAACCCCATAGAGCTACGGTTTACCCCCTGAGCGGGGATGGGGCAGAGCCCCCTTACCCCAACAATCAACTCGCTGGTCCAGGGCCATCGGGCAGGCGAAGGCACATCGAGGGACGCCTCGAGGCTCCATCTTCCGGTGATGGCAGGCATTTTCCTCTTTCCTCCCACCCCTACAGCGAGGACCCTGACGCCAAGGCGCAGAGCGCCGACGCCACGCTATATGCCGGCAGCCCTTCCCCTAAACATCGGGGTTTGCAGTAACTGCGGCTCCGCCGGAGTCAGACAAGTGTTTGGCTATAGCCTTAACTCCTCCTCGAGTAGGCGAGCTGTCATGGGACGCCAAGCTTAACTCCCGGATGGCCCATCAGTGACCCAACTCGCCCCGAACTCGGTCGCCAGCGTGGAGCGAGGGGTGGCGTCCAGCGCCTCAACCCTCAGCGCCACCGGGCCGGCTCAAATGAAGCATTTTACATAGTTTGTCAACTTCTGCAACTTTTTTGATCATACATCTCGTTAGATCTTGTATTCTGGAGGGCAACCTGCATGTATCAGCTCCACTGGCAGCCTGTGTGATCAAGGAACTGTCTTGCTTCTCCAACTTTTCAACTGAATTTTAAAATTCTTATTAGGGGTATCACCTGGCTCAGAGTTGCTGTGTTTGCATTACCCTCCCTGGTGATTTCTTCAAATGGCTGTAGCAGTACAATGAGAAACTCCAGAATGGCCCACTGTGGTGGAGTGAGATAGACATCTGCATCGCCAATTTTATTTTCTAAGGTGTACTGCCTTCCAGCTTTCTTTCCTTCCAGCAGCCTTTGGAACATACAGTATAAAAGGTTGAATCCCATCGAATAGAAATGTCTTGTATCAGTCTGTGCAAAGGTAAACTGTGCTCCTGCTATATTTTTTTCAAACAAGTGATGGGCTTTGCTTGAGTGACTGAAATGAGTACATGTTCTTTTACCAGTGCTAACGACAGCCTTAATCTCCCTATCGTCATCGAGAAAACCATGAGCTATTAAATTTAAGCAATGCACAAAGCAGCGGATGTGAACAAAGCCCCCCCCCCACAAGGCCTTCCTTATGTTGGACCCATTACCTGCAACTATAAAGTCAACTGACAGTCCCTGTGAAGAGAGCCATTGCTGTACTGGTTTTTGGAGCTCTTCATTGACATTGTATAAGGTATGTTTAGATGGAAAATAAAACATTCTTAGAACAGCAAACTGCGATGCTTCACTGTCCTCACTCCCACGAAACATGCCCAATGGGCTGTGACAGACATGAAGGGCTGAGGCTGACAACTTGTCCAGATATCTGTTGTGGGATGCACCACCCTCCCAACAGCACTGCACAAGACGTGTCTTCATTTTTTTACACACAACATCGTAAAGATTGTGAATCCCTGTTGCCGAGAAGTATTTCCTCGATGGTATGCTATATCATGGTTCGAGGTACTCAAGCAGCCACCTGAATCCTATATGTTCAACCATGTTACATGGTAGCAAATCAACAGCTATCATTTCGGAATTTTTTTTTGGCTACTGTAACAGCAACAGGGTGCTTGAAGACATATTTGGCCTTGGATTCATATGTTTCTGAGATGGTAAGATGTCTCCTTGAAGGAGGAGGGCTTTTAAACACATGGTGGTCACTGTCAGTAACAGTCGGAGGAATCCTTCAAATGGCGACAAGTGGTGATTGAGGTGTAGTGCCGCGGGGGTTGCCACTGCTTTCCTCTATGGGCGTTATTCCCAAGTGTAGTGAGCTATCACTGTCATTTTCTCTCACAACTGACCTTCTCACTATCACTAATGTTATGACATCTGTCTAGGAGACTTTTCAATGCTGAAGTTCCCAAGTGCTCCTTTCTCTTTACCCCTGCTGATTGGCTGTTTACAAGTAGTGCATGTTGCTACCAACTCATTGGAAGCACTAATAGAGAAGTATGACCAAACAAAAGATGATATTTTTTTTGTTTTTTCCCAGGAAGGCACAACACCTCGGTCACCTTTTCAGGGTCCCCACCCCCGGATTTGTCCTGAGCCCGTTCCTGTTCTAATTTATTCCCACTGCCCCCTCCTCCACAACCGAAACATTTCTGCCTGTTCCTTCCTCATCTGCAATTTCCATCCCCTCCAGTAAACCTCCTGCTGCCTGAACATTCTCTTTATCTTCTTTACTATCATCAGTATTACCCTCGTCGGGTTCAACCTCAGAAGAATCGGATGAGAGACTGGCAGTAGTGAAGTATGCAACTGTTCCATACTGTTGGGTGCCTCTGTGGGTGGTATCCACCACGCCTTTAGTTTTTTTAACTATAAAACTTTTTTATGTTGATTGCGTGCATGCACAAGAAACATATTGCGGCAGCTTTCTCCAGAAGCAGGTTGTGGAGGCGCGGCACTTTTGTGGCCAATGCCCCCACAGCCTTTAAACGCTTGGGCCGCTTCCCCCAGTGCAGTGGCATGCTGCTGCTGACATTAATTCAGCCAGCATGCCACCAACTTGTAAAAATTTAGCCACTCCAATCAGGAGCTGCCTCATCATTGCAGCGTCAGTCATTCACTGCAATGAGGGAGCAAACCGTCATTGCAGGATGGGATCTTGAAACACTGATATTGTTTGGGAACATGGCGGTGGCTTGCCGCTGTGCTCACAAACAATATTACCCCCCCCGCCGAGGGGGTGCCCAATCCCCCTCGGCAGCATGTGCCCCGACCGTGTGTATTTGGTGTGGGGCCCCAATCCCCGTCGGCGTCACTGCCACAAGATTTATGTTGCCAATGGGGGAGCCCACTCCCCATCAGCATTATGTAACCCCCTGCTTTTTGTTGTCTGCCGACGGGGTGCCCCAATCCCGTCAGCATAATCAACCTCCCTTTTGTTGTGTGCCGATGGGGTTCCAACTCTCGTCGGCTACAGCTCCCCCCAAAGAAAATCTTCATTGGCACACTGGGAGCCTACCCTAGCATGCCACATGCCCCAGTAAAATAAAAAATGGTCCTGCGATGTGTTTTTTTTTTTAACCTTTAAGAAAGGAAATGGTCCCTTGGCGGTCTCCCTGCCCCCCTCCCACAACCTGTGCCCACCCACTGTGCACCCTGCCTCCCCACCCCCACCCCATACTTACCTCCGGAGTCCGATGTGATGATCTTCAGTGGACCGGGAACACGTCTGCACTCTTCAAAGCTGACCACGAGCCAAGGAAATGCCGGTAAGCTGTAATGGAATAAATAGGGTTTTTTCAACTTTGATGCATATCTCAGGCATTGTTTGGAATTTTGGCACCAAATTTTCAACATGGGGTTTTTGGGACCCCTCCTCATGAATTCTGGCACTGTCATGTCATTATTTGGCCCCAAAAGGTAATTTTGCGGTCACTGCCTGGAATCCACTTTCGGGACCGATTAACGAAACGACAGTGCCAGTGTTCATGAGGTGGGCTCTCAAAAAGCCTATACAGCAAATTTGGGGGGAAAAATAAAAAAAAAATGACTGTTTTATGAGGGTGCGTTGCGCAGTTGCTACACATGCTCGTAACTTTGCAAATTAGTAATATTTTCACAACAGATTTTCAACACTGGCATTTGTTCACACCTCTTTATGAACAGTACAGCTGTCATTTTTCACATCCTGGCCGAAATGTGTTTTCGAGCTTCCAGCGCACAATACCGCAGTCAATGTCGGAAATCAGTGTTTGGGACGGATTAGAATCGAGTGATTGGTGGGGGGAGTGACAGAGCTCAACTGAGCGCTGTCGGGACTGCTTCTGATTTCTTTGTGGGCAGGAAAAGGCAACAACGCAGGCAGGAGCCCAATACAAAAGGGCAGCCTGCAGCACCAGGAGATACAGAATGAGCGAGTGAGGGAAGGGGAGTGAGTGAGCTCAATGGAGCTCTGCTGGGACTGCTGCGGATTTCTTTGTGGGCAGGAAAAGGCAGCAATGCATGCAGGGGCTGAGTACAAAAGGGCAGCCTGCAGCGGTGGGAGAAACAGAATGAGCAAGTGACAGAGGGGGAGTAAGCAAGCTCAACAGAGCTATATCATGACTGCTGCGGATTTCTTTGTGGGCAGAAAAGGGTGGCAATGCAGGCAGGAGCCCAGTACAGAAGGGCAGCCTGCAGCACCGGCAGAAACAGAACGAGCAAGTGAGACAGGGGGAGTGAATGAGGCCAATGGAGCTTTGTCGGGACTGCTGCAAATTTTTTGTGGGCAGAAAAAGATGCTGACAGAGGCAGGAGCCCAGTACAAATGGGCAGCCTGCAGCACCAGGAGAAACAGAATGAGCGAGTGAGACAGAGGGAGTGAGCGACCTCAACGGAGCTCTGATGGCACAGCTGCGGATTTCTTTGTGGGCAGAAAAAGGTGCCAACGCAGGCAGGAGCCCAGTATAAACGGGCAGCCTGCAGTGCCGGGAGAAACAGAATGAGTGAGTGAGAAAGGGGAGTGAGTGAACTCAACGGAGGTGTATCATGACTGCTGCGGATTTCTTTGTGGCCAGGAAAAGGCGGCAATGCAGGCAGGAGCTCAGTACAAAAAGGCCAGCCTGCAGCGTTGGCACAAATGGAATGAGTGAGTGAGAGAGGGGGAGTGAGCGAGCTCAACGGAGCAGTGTCAGGACTGCTGCAGATGTTTTTGTGGGCAGACAAAGCCGCCACTGCAGGCAGGAACCCAGTACAAAAGGGTAGCTTGCAGCAGTGGGAGACAGAGAATGAGCGAGTGAGGGATGGGGAGTGAGTGAGCTCAATGGAGTTCTGTTGGGACTGCTGCGGATTTCTTTGTGGGCAGAAAAAGGCAGCAATGAATGCAGGGGCCCAGTACAAAAGGGCAGCCTGCAGAGGCGGGAGAAACAGAATGAACGAGTGAGTGAGTGAGCTCAACAGCGCTCTATCATGACTGCTGCAGATTTCTTTTGTGGGCAGAAAAGGGTAGCAATTCCGCAGGCAGGAGCTCAGTACTAAAGGGCAGCCTGCTGCGCTGGCAGAAACGGAATGAGCGAGTGAGATGGGGGAGTGAGTGAGGCCAATGGAGCTTTGTCAGGACTGCCGCAGATTTCTTTGTGGGCAGAAAAAAATGTCAACAGAGGCAGAAGCCCAGTACAGAAGGGCAGCCTGCAGCACCAGGAGAAACAGAATGAGCAAGTGAGACAGGGGGAGTGAGCGACCTCAACGGAGCTCTATCGGGACACCTGCAGATTTCTTTGTGGGCAGGAAAAGGTGCCAATGCAGGCAGGAGCCCAGTACAAAAGGGCAGCCTGCAGCGCTGGGAGAAACAGAACAAGCGAGTGGGGGGGGAGTGAGCAAGCTCAAAGGAGGTCTATCGTGACTGCTGCGGAATTCTTTGTGGGCAGGAAAAGGCGGCAACACAGGCAGGAGAACAAAAAGCCAGCCTATAGCCCGGGCAGAAACGGAATGAGCGAGTGAGGGGGGGAGTGAGCGACCTCAATGGAGCTGTGTTGGGACTGCTGCACATGTCTTTGTGGGCAGACAAAGCCAGCAACGCAAGCAGGAACCCAGTACAAAAGGGCAGCCTGCAGCAGCAGGAGACACAGAATGAGTGAGTGTGGGGGAGTGAATGAGGTCAACAGAGCTCTGTTGGGACTGCTGCGGATTTCTTTATGGGCACAAAAAGGCAACAATGCATGCAGGGGCCCAGTACAAAAGGGCAGCCTGCAGCGGTGCGAGAAACAGAATGAACAAGTGAGAGAGGGAGAGTGAGTGAGCAAGCTCAATGGAGCTCTATCATGACTGCTGCAGATTTCTTTGTGGCCAGAAGAAGGCGGCAACACAGGCAGGAGCCCAGTTCAAAAGGGCAGTCTGCAGCTACGACTGAAACTGAACAAGCGAGTGAGACAGGAGGAGTGAGCGAGTTCAATGGAGCTCTGTCGGGATTGCTGCAGATTTGTTTGTGGGCAGAAAAGGGCACCAAGAGAGGCAGGAGACCACTACAAAATGGCAGCCTGCAGCACCAGGAGAAACAGAATGAGCGAGTGAGACAGGCAGAGTGAGCGACCTCAACAAAGCTCTGTCAGGACACCTGCAGATTTCTTTGTGAGCAGAAAAAGGTGCCTATGCAGGCAGAAGCCCAGTACAACAGGGCAGCATGCAGTTCCAGGAGAAGCACAACCAGCGAGTGAGAGTGGAGGAGGAGTGAGCGAGCTCAACGGAGCTCTATCGTCAATGCTGTGAATTTCCTTGTGGGCAGAAAAAGGTGGCAATGCAAGCAGGAGCCCAGTACAAAAGGCCAGCCTGCAGCACCGGCAGAAATGGAACGAGCGAGTGAGAGAGGGAGAGTGAGTTAGCTCAATGGACCTGTGTCAGGACTGCTGCAGATTTCTTTGTGGGCAGAAAAAGCTGCCAGCAGCGGCGGGAACCCAGTACAAAAGAGCAGCCTGCAGCGCCAGCAGAAACAAAATGAGCTAGTGAGAGCGGGAGAGTGACCTACCTCAACAGAGCTCTGTCAGGACACCTGCAAAAAACTTGCCAACACAGGCAGGAGCCCAGTACAAAACAGCAGCCTGCAGCACCAGGAGAAACAGAATGAGTGAGTGGCACGGGGCAGTGAGCGAGCTCAATGGACCAACACAATCAACATTCGGCATTGACAAATGCTTGTTTTTTACTTGGGACTGATGATGATCTGAGACATTCACCTTTTTTGGATTCAAGCATTTGCTCAGAAGGTGAAATGTTATTAGATGTGAAAAAATCCCTTTTTGGGATTTGATTTTGTTTTCCCTTTTCAGGCCAATTCCTGTCTTTTGCCATGCCACTGCCTACCTGAGAATGAGTAAAAAGTGTCTCATCCACTCTTTGATCCAATTTGGAACAAAATATCCCTCTAACGTGAAATGTGATGTCCTTCTGAAGACTTCCACCCACTCAGACCAGGGACAAATTGACTGTTGTGACTCGTGACTGTACACAGCACACCGACAGCACAGCAGTCCACCACCACTTCCTTCTAAGACTACTGGACTGGCTCCTATAAAACTTACTGTTCGTGAAATTCAGCAAGCTGTTAAGTGTGCCTCAGAATTTGAATTGGAGCTGCAGACACATCTGATGCATTAGCCACACTCAACACAGTCCCACACTGGGGGTTGGTTAATGCTTATATGTAATGTAAGTTTGTAATGCGATATACTATGAAACTAATAAGGAATAATGGGGAATGAGTGATGATGATGACACTTGTGTGTAGTGCTTGTGCTTTACTTGTGTTGTACTGTAAACACTCAGCCTCCTACAACTCACTGTCAGATTATCCCTGGGCTACCCACAGCCAGCAGCACAGAGCAGGCGCATTAACTTGTATGTTGTTTGAACAGTATTTCTTTTAATACATGAAATCATGATTGAATGTAGGTGATAAGGTTGTTATTTGTGATTGGATTGTACACACAGCTGCACTGAAGCCAGGAAAAAAAATATTTGGGATTTCTGGGATGTCACATTTATTGTGGGCCACGCTCCAGTCTCTATCCCTCTCCCCTCTTTACGTCACAAAGATTTATTTTGCCACCCTACTGCCTAGAAAAAAAAAAACTTTAATTTGGGATTTTCTGTAACTGTAATCTCTGGGCACCAGTACTTGTGCCTCTAGATCTGGAATAGCACAACTCAGATTTTGCCAGCCTGCCCTTTTTGTACACACAGCTACACTGTCTGAGGTCAAGAAAAAAACTTTTATTTGGGATTTTCTGTAACTGTAATCTCTGGTCCACCACCACCAGTACTCTCTTCTCTCTGGATCTGGAATAACACATTTCATATTTTGCCAGCAGCCAGACTGCTCTTTTTGTACACACAGCTACTAATGTCTGAGGCCAAGAAAAAGTTCCATTTGGGATTTTCTGTAATCATTCATGGGCCCCCCGTGCTCCTGACACTCCCTCCCATCATCAACTGACCAACTTTGACCAGCCCACGTCCTCCACTATCGGGACTCTCTCTCTCCCCCTCCCTCCCCTAACTGCAGTTCTTTTGCATTTTGGTGCTTCACCTCTCTCTCCAGTCTCTCTGTCTCTAGTTTCTCTTTCTTCTGCTATGATCCTCCTTCTGGGCCATGTGGTGCACTCACCAGCCTTATATACTGGTGAGTGCATCATATAACCTTCTGTTGCCTGATTGGATGCCTCTGGCTGCCTGTATGTCCAACGGCATCCCCAGGCAACAGATAACAAAATCATGGAAATGGCATCTCCACGGACCCAGAACTGGACTTCTACAGTGAAGTTCATATTTATCTGGGTCCGTGGATTGTGGGTTCTATCCGGGGGTCAAGATCTCCCGCAGAACAGTCCACCTACCCCTACTCTGAATGCAAGTGCATCAGAAGCAGACCAGGTAGAAAGTAGCTAGGGTGGTGGCCAGAGCTAGAAACAAGTACACCAGCACAGAGAGAGAGAGCCGAGGCAGACCATAATGCCTTTGTCACATAAATTAGCTTAGGGTAAGGGGGCAGAAAACTGAGTGGTGTTGGGGTAAGGGAAATTAGAAAGAGAAAAAAAGGTCAGGTGGGGAGTTAGGAAGAGAAATTAGTAGAGAAAAGGGGAGTGGTGGGGGAGGGTGGAGAGGTGGGTGAAGAGAGGAAAGGGTGGAGGCAGGCAGAAGTGTTGCTTGTGGGCAATTAGGCAGACTGACGTGACAGAGTACGTACTATGAGCAATCACAGCTACTAAGTGCAAGGAAGTGCTGCCTGAGTTTGAGTTTGAAAGGGCCTAACTTGTGTTCAGATAGAATATGGGTGGGCAGGCCATTTAGCCAGGTAGGTGCCCTGAACATGAATGCCCATGACCTGTCCAGCAGCAAGGGACTTGATAGGAAACCTGAGTGGTGCTCCTCATGCTCCGAGGGTTTGAGGCACATATGAGGAGTTTTTGTGCAGATGGAGGGGAGAGCCCGAGAGTAAATTTTTTTTTTTGCCATCAGGCAGGATTAGTACAAGATCCCGCTCTTGAGGTTCTGCCAATTAGCAACATCATACAGATCGCAGGTGTGGGTATGCCTGTCCGCATCAGCAACCAGTCAGCAAGCTTTATTAAGAGCTCTTTTGATTCTACTAAGGGCAGTGTCAATCTTTAAATGTCGATGAATCACAGGAAAAGTAGACTATTAAAAAATACCAAAAGATATGAAACCCCAGAGAGCATCAAGTTCAAATCTGGCTACCTACACCCATGAAACCTCTGAGTAACCCCCAATTAGAATAAAAGCACTTTAGTATACTGTTAATGTATAATATAGTATAAATTCCCAAGGTTCTTTAAAATATAGCTATGGAATGTAGAAATTTAGCCAATAACAATAGTACCCTATAATCAGTAGAATTAAAAAGATATGATGTCGTTTCTGTAGTTTATAACAGCATTTGTGAACTATCGATGTCGTTTAAATTCCCTTCAGTAAAACAGCACTGCATTGTGCCAACAATGGAAGAGCTGATCAAGGACATAAACTACATCATACATTCTTAAATGGTCCTTACCAGCTGTGTGTGATTCAGAAACACAAACCACAAGGCCAAGAATGATGGAAAAAGAATGAAATGCGAACAGTATTTAAAAAAAACAGCTTGTACAAAATATAAAGGCTTGCAAGCAAAATGTTGATGTCCTTTAAACCATACTTTCTTGTTAAAGATTAGGCTATCTATTGTTCAGGAAGGATAGGGATAGGGGAAAAGGGGGGGGTGGCAATATATGATGGGGGCAATAAGATGCATAAGGGAGGTGGGGGAGGAAGGCAGAACAGAGGCCCTATGGATGTAGTTTCATAACTCAAAACCTAGGACATTGAGAATGGGGGGTGGTGTACACGCCGCCATCCCAATGGGAGAATCTGGATAGGGAGTTAGCAGAACAAATCAGAAGGGTATGAAGGAAGGGGAACACTGTGGTGGGGGGGGACTTCAACCTACCGGTGGTGGAGTGGAGCACCCTAACCACCAAAAGTGCATGGGAGTAGGTTTTACTAGAGGCATTTCAGGACAGCTTCCTGGTACAGTTGGTCAGTGAGCCAACTAGACTGGATAGGACTCTAGACCTGGTTCAATCAAATGGGACGGCTGTAAGGTATCTGGAGGTGGAAGACCCTCTGGCTGGGAGTGATCACCACACGGTATGGTTCACGCTCAACATGGGCAGGGAAGCATGAGGTACGGGTACCAAAGTGATAGATTTTAAGGGGGTGGACTTTAAAAGTATGGGGGGAATTCTGGGCAAGCATCTTGCAGAAATTCAACCGCGCATGGATGCTAGCCAAAAATGGGATATTATTAAGAAAGGGCTGGTGAAGGTGACTGGGACATGTACAAGAACAAGGAGTAAGAAGGGTCAGGCAAAAAACCCAGCTGGCTGACACAGGAGGTCATGGAAGGGGTGAGGCCCATAGGGTTGCCACCTATCCAGTTTTTGACCGGATAATCCAGCTTTTAGGGTCCGTATCTGGTCATCCGGTTTTGATTAAATGTAGTCCATTTTTTGGGCCATTTTGAGTGCTCATATACTCTTAAAATTGATGTATCAAATCATTCACTGTTTTGGCAGCTACTGCATGTCCAGGTTACAAAGAAGTTATGTTGCCACAGTCATTCAGACCTTCCTTTGTTTGAAAAACCAGTCTGTCTGGGAGGTGTAAAGTATGGCTATTAAGATCATTAGCAGCAAATTAACCTAATCTTTTCTACTCTAAATTTTAAGTATGGTCTTTTACTGCAATGACAGGAAACAGCTTTTACACCTTTATGTGCTCTCATGTGTTTCTTTTTGTTTGCCCTATATTCTAGTATGTTTTATACCCATTTTTGTTAAATTAATAATCTAACTTTTATTGCCTTTATCACTACATTTGCTCTCATTTCTTGTATTACCTGAATATTCGATGATATTAGCTACACTTTTACAGGTTATTCAGATAAACAGCATGGAATGGTGTGTCTGAAATTGTGGAATGCCTTAGAAATATGAAAAGAAACAGCAGTAGCTGCTGAGGTAAAGGGAACACAGTGTAGTATTAAGGGTACAACAAGCATTGGTAATTAAGTTATCAAAAATTGGTTAAAACATCAGAACACATGACTGACATGGAAAGGAAAATAGGAGAGTGTTTAACAGAGGGCTGAGCAATGAGCTGTGGATGAGCTTGGCACATCCAGCAGACCTGAGTTTGATTCCCACAGCCTCCACTTACATACTGTGTGACCCTGAGCAAATCACTTAACCTTCCTGTGCTCCTGGGTCACTCCTGTAAAATGGGCTAAGTGGCCTATGGGAGTTAACCTGGTTGCCAAAGAATAAAATAAATAACTGAATAAGCAAATTAAATAAATAACAGTATAAAAATGATTTCCTATTACTAGTAATGTCTATTCCAACAATACAAATGGCTTTGGAGGAGGAGAGATATACTCGCCAGTCATAAAAAGGGGTGGAGCTAGAGGCAGAGTTTAGGGTGTGGTTTAGCATCCGGTTTTTAGCTCATCCAAAGGTGGTGACCCTAGGTGAGGGTAACAAAAGGCATCTGGAGACTCAAGAAACGGGGGGTGGGGGAATAACAGGGAGGTGTATGTAAGAAGTATAGGAGGTTACCAGGCTGGTCAGAGTGGCCAAGGCTTCCAGGGAACTGAGACTGGCCCAGGCATAAAGGACGGAGAAAAGGACTTCTTCAGATACATCAGTGAAAGACGGAAAAACAAACATCAGATTGTGAGGATTAGGAAAGAGTGGGGGCTGGATGGAGAGGGGAGGACCAGGCGGGAGCACTGAATGAGTAATTCTGCTCAGTGCTCACAAGGGAAAAAGGGGGGCAGATACCACCTGGGAGAGGAGGAGTGGGCGGGGGGGAGGTGTCTGATATAGGGATTATAGAGGATAGGGTGCTGAAGGGATTGAGGGCTCTGAGGGGAGGATAAGGCACCTGGTCCAGATGGCATTCACCCTAGGGTACTTAAGGAACTGGCGGAGGTCCTGGCAGGTCCGCTGGCTGATCCGTTCAATACATCCTTGGACACTGGATGCTTACCAAAGGACTGGAGAATGGCCCATGTGGTACCCATTCATAAAAGCAGACCTAAGGACAAACCAGGGAACTACAGACCAGTAAGCCTCACATCAATTGTGGGGAAACTCATGGAAACGATCCTAAAAGAGAGGCTGGTGACCTTTTTGGAGATCAATGGTCTCCAGGATGGTCAGCAGCATGGATTTGTCTCTGAAAGATCCTGCCAGACAAATCTGATTGAGTATTATGACTGGGTGACAGAGGAACTGGACAAATGGCATGCGGTAGATGTCCTGTATTTGGATTTCAGCAAGGCCTTTGATTCTGTGCCACATGGGAGACTGGGGGGAAGCTGGAATATATAGGGGTGGGAACACAGATGGTAAGCTGGATCACCAAATGGCTAAAGGGAAGGCAGCAAAGGGTGGTGGTTTGGAGTTCTCATCACCAAGGGATGTGACGAGTGGGGTGTTGCAGAGATCAGTATTAGAACCAGTGTTGTTCGGGATATTCATCGCTGACATCTCCCATGGGGTCTGGAGTAAGATCAGTCTCTTCGCAGACGACAAAAAGATGGGTGCTGTGGTTGATGACATCGAAGGGTGGAGGGGGCTGCAGGAGGACCTGACCAAACTACACGAGTGGTCGGATGCATGGCAAATGGAGTTTAATGCCAAAAAGTGCAGGGTCTTGCACTTCAGGGCTAACAACCAGGGGAGAAGCTATCAGCTGGGGGTGTACAGCTAGAATGCACCAAGGAGGAAAAAGATCTAAGGGTGCTTATAATGGAGATTATGAATAACTCAGTTCAGTGCAGGAAGGCAGCAGCAAAAGCCAACAGGATGCTGGGGTGTATAGCGAGGGGAATCTCCTCCAGAAATAGGGAGGTGATCCTGCTCCTCTACAGGTCGCTGGTCAGGCCATACCTGGAATACTGCATGCAGTACTGGCGCCCATTCCTGAAGAAGGACATCAGATTGTTGGAAGGTTTTTTTTAGCATTTAGAAGTAACTTCTGGTTTAGAAGCTGTAGCTGCAGCAGGTTGAATTCACTTTGAAGGATTTTCCAGGCAACATCAGGGGAAGGGTTGCTGACACTGCACAGATGAAGTTCTTATTATCCAAATCTGTTTGCCAGTCATTGGTCACTTTAGAGAGAGCAGATATTGTGCTATGCTGTGCTCTGAAGCCTGACTGTAGGGGATTGAACAGGTTTTCCAATTCCAGATAGTTCCGTAGTTGAACACTCACTATTTTCTCCAGCAACTTAGACAGGATTGGAAGTAATAAAATTAGCCTGTAGTTATTGAGATCACTGGGATCTCCTGATTTAAATGATGGGACCACAAGAGCAGTCTTCCAAATGGGCAGGAGTTCACTCTGTGACAGGGATAGGTTAAAGAGATGTGTAATTGGGACTGCTAGGACATGGTAACCAACCTTTAAGAAGAAGGGGTCCATAAGGTCGGCTTTGGCACTTTTTTTGGAGTCTGACTGAAAGAGGAGGTCTTCAACTTCTTTCAAGGTTATGGGCTGGAGTGAGAATAATGAACTGCAGATAAGTTTATCTTGAATATCCTCTCCCAAGTTGTTGACGGAGAGAGCAGGCAGGGAAAGAGTCAAAGGCTAGACCAGCAGTAGCAAAATGATTGTTAAACGAGTCAAGGATAGATGGCCTATCGGAGATTACAGTATCGCCAACTAATATTTTAGCAGGAAGGCAATTTCCAAAGGAATGGTCTTCAATCACTTTGTGTTCCAAAATTTAGAGGAACAACGAGAAGCTAGCTGTAGCTGTGCACGGTAAAAATGTGCTTTTGCTTCTCTGACCAACTTGGTACAATGGTTCCTTGGATTTCCTGGCAGTTTTCCAGAGCACATCCCTGCTCCACAGGGCACCCTTCAAGTCCTCTGCAAACCATCGGCAGCTTTTTTCCCCTGGTACGTACTTTCACCAGAGCAGCATATTTGTTTATAGCCCCTAACACAATTTCAGAGAAAACATCATAAGCTGCGGTCAAGGATGTAGCTAAGTAAAAGTCCTGCCAGCACAGGGAGTCCCTTAGCTCTGAGATATACCCACATGGATCAAGGTTACGAGTACATCTTTTAATAGTGAACTTGGGAACCTCTGTAATTTTGTAAGTTGACTTTACACATGCGATGAAGCAATAGTCACTAATGTCAGAGAAGAAGGCACCAGCATGAGAAAATAGGTGAGGTTTGCTAACTAAGATAACACATAGCAGGGTACTTTTAATAAGGTTATTTTTGTTAGGACAAGTAGCCCTGTTAATCTGCTGAGACAGTCCAAAGGAGTCGCAGAACGTTTTAAGGGGAGTGGAGGCGCTGGTAAGCCAATCTAAATTGAAATCCCCTAGTATGATATACTCTGAAGTGATTTGACCCATGATGTTCCCAAGGTGTTTCAGCAGTTGCAGTCCAGTTGATGGGGGCCTGTAGTAGCCTGTTACACAGATTGAAGCACCATTTGTAATATCAGTTTTTAAGGACAGACTTTCTACTTCATTTTTGACCGAGGTAGAGTCGACAATGGAGACAGCAAATTTATCCTTAATGTATATGGCTACACCACCATCTTTAGTCTGCCTATCGGCTCTGAATAAAGAGTAGGAGGGAATGTTTACTTCAGAGCTGCTGGTTTCTGGTCTATGACAAGATTCCGTGACTACCAACACGTCTGGGGTGGTATGACAAACCCATTTAGGGGCCATATTAAAAGAACTGTGTTCTGTCCTTTAGTTTGGGGTAGGGGAGATATTTGTCTGGCCTAGGGCCTCTGCTAGTTGATAACTGGAGGTGGGATTGAGTCACATTTCTGACTGTAGGTTCATTGTGGCTCATTGGCAGGGCTAACCAGGAAGCTGTTATGCTAGGATAAATTCAAGCAGTCTCCCAGGATGTCCCATTATGCTTGTGTCCCATTGCATGGGTGGGACAGAGCAGGAGTAGAATGTCTATCCTAAAGTGTCTGCAGGCATCTGCAGAGCCTCTGCAGTCTGCAGGAAACTCTACAGGGGAGACACCAGGCCAAGGCAGGAGAAAACACATCACTGGGTGCACATATTCTGAAATAGACTGCGGAAGGTGAAGTGACTACAGGTAGTGAGGTAACAGCTAAGGGATAAGAGATAGTAAATATTAGAAAAAGGTAGCTACTAGTAGAAGGGAAAGTAGGAGACACCCTATCTAGGGTGAAGTAATAAATTTCAGGAAAGGAAGAGGTAGGAAGTAAACATGCACAGACAGGATGAGGAAGAGTACAGGGATGGGTCAGCAGACAAAAAGGTTAAGGAACTAAAGAGCATGGGAGTGGTACAGTGTAACGGGTGTGGAGCCTCAGTCTTTCAGGACACATTCTGGAAACTTGAGGTGCTGCCCCCATTTGCACTCACCTCTCTGGGTTGAAGGCCAAGGCCACTATGGACTCCAGGTTGAACTAGCAAGGGTGCAGAGAACTTTTTGCCCCATGCAGGGGCCACCAAGTCTGCTGCTGCTTCCCCAGTGGATGCCTAGGGGTTCTATGTCAAAATGGCGATCACTATATAGTGATTATGTTATAGCGTACATCACCGAAAAACCAAAATGGAGATATACACTCCCAACAAAGACATCGATTTAAAACAAATTTTTATGCAGTGGCTGTGCTCCCACACCCCTTACTAAACTAAAAATTCTCAACCCAGGGAGATGCATGTCGAGGAGGGGGAGAAACTTGTAAAAAAAATACTCCCACCTGCAAACACAAAATACTGTGCACCTCCTCAGCCCCAAACCCTGCACCCTTCCCACTGTAACCAGCCACCCTCATCACCACATGCTTTGAAAGTCCTCCCCAATGCCTCTATCCATGCCTATTCATATTCAGGAAACACTAACAACCCATAAAAGAGAAAAACAGCCCCTATCCTCCTCGCCAACCCAGTTATGTTGAAAAAAAACATTGTTCCCTTAGTAAGTCTCCACCAGACAGAAGTTGTTTGACACAATCCACCATCCTTCACAGCCAGCAGCCTTCTTGTGAATGGCAGTTCCATGCTTGTTCGTATAGTTAAAACAGCTGATCAAGTGATCAGCTGTTTTTCTATGCGAACAAGCATGGGAGCACCATATACAAGAAGGCGTCTGTCTGTGAAGGAGAGCGGGTTGTGTCAATCACCTTCTTGTGCCGGGAGTGGGCTTGCTCATGTTATAAAATGTGGGTGCTGGGGGAAGGAAGGTGGGATTTGGGTGCTGCTTCTGGGGTGGAGGGATGGGGGGATGATCTATTAAATAAAAATAATGTCAAGAGGAGATGGCAGACAGTCATGGAGGTGAGCAGTGTCGTCAAGGCACAGGTCAGAAAGCATAGGAAAACCAGGAGCAGTTTCAAAATTTGCAAATAGTGTTTTATTTTTTTCTAATAACAGTAAAATAAAAAATACATTTTTTCAGTATAACTATTTACAAAGGCAGTACAAACACAGAAAACAAAGTCCTTCTTCTGAGGATATCTCGTATTCCAAGTTTCAGCCTTGCTCGCTCTCCTTGTCTCTCAGTCTCTCTAGCAAAAGCATTGCTGTTCTTTTGGGAACTCATTAAGATAGCCTGCTTCTCACAGAATGTTCTTATAAATTTACAGAATGTTCTTGTCAGTTTTGATGCAGGTGCAGCAAAATGAACATAGTGACCCAGAAATGACTTCTTGTTTACAGCTCTGCAAAAGGCTTAAAAACTGCATTTCAGATTAACCCCTTGAGTTCCAAATATCTTTGCATCATTTCAACAGTATGACTTTATACAGTTTTAAACAAAGGGATCCCAGTATCAGTTACATTTCCACATAAAGATTCACATATATTTTTATACTTGCAGATATGCACGGGCAGACAAGACAGAAATAGAAAGGGAAGGTAGAGAGATAGCGAGAGGAGGAGAATTGCGAAACCGTCGGAGTGATCAGTTCCTAGGTCTCACAAGAAAATCTGGTTGTACAACCAGACAGACAAGTATGGAGAGGAAAGAACAGATCCTTGTGTTTAAATTCTTTCTGTATAACAAATGGGGCAGGGCCTTATTCAACCCTGTCACAGGCGTATTGTGCCAACTACACATCATGGGAGGTTTTCGGTAAAGAACTAGTAGATTGTTTGAGCTTTATATATGCTTGCTACATATTGATTACCTTGTCAAATCACACTCTTGTTGAGATCCAATAAGGAGAGATATTAATATTGTCTTGTTTTTTGTTTTGCTGGGTTTTGAATTTATGGGAAGTACGGAAAGACATTCTGTGCCATTTGTAGTTCTCCAACCAGAAGTGACGCATACGGGGGGAGAGCCATCGCAGTGCCTGTATGATGAATGTGTTTTGAGTTCACTCATTTCATAAAAAAGTGATAAACTGCCTGCAAAGTCATGTACTACTCTTTTGAGCAATCCTGCAACATGTAACTTATGGCTCTGTTAATAAAATGCTGATTTTTAAATCTAGTTTTCATTGCTTCGTTATTTCATGCTGTTTGGATAGTGGTGAATTATTGAGTATGGTGTGGGCACAGAAGGGTTCAGCAGCCTAGCCTGAAAGATATGAATCCCAGAGACATTTTCACCATATAAGTGCTATTGAAATTTCATAAATCCTCATCACCACATGGGACCTGGACTCATTTTTACGTTCACTTGCACTTGCTCTAGGAACATTTTGCTACTAACGGCATTTTAGAGGTGTGTCACTGCCAAGTCAATTACAGCTGAAACTGCAATGGGCTTGGCAGTGTAGATCAATGACCAGACACTCTGGTCATGACACTAGTACTGCTTGCTGACGTGGCACTTTGTGTAGTTGAAAGAAATGTACCGCTCCAATGAGAGAGCAGGTGACAGGGAGCTGAGTGTGCACTGCCGTCTCCCTGGACAGAGGTGAATAAGGGCTGTAATGCAGGACAAGACAGAGAGAGCGGGAGAGTCCCCAGGCAGATTTTCCATTCCTGGCACCCTCCCCAGAGATGAAAGGAGAGAGACACAGAAGGGCTACAGGGAATTGGCTGCTCACTTACTGTCCCGATGCCAGCTCTTGACCCCTGGACTGTGCTTCATAGAATGAGCAACTGACAGAGAGACACACAGAATGGCAACAGTGGACTGGATGGTCAGTCACTGTCCCATTGTCGGCTCACCACCCATGAACTGTGCTTCACAAAATGAGTGCCCGACAGAGAGACACACAGAAAGGCAACAGCGGACCTGGCATTCACTCGCTGTCCTGTTGCCAGCTCCTGTCTGCGATAGGGAGTCTGGAGAGGCACAGTGAGTGGTAGCGCAAGATGCAACTGGGTTTCCCTGTGTCTCCCTCCCTCTGTGTTCTGTCACTACAAAGCCACTTCAGAGCTCAGCACACAGACATTGTGTGAGAGAGACAGCGTGCAGTAGGGAGGGAGAGAGGGAGAACGTGTCAACCAGCTGTTGACCGAGTGCAAGTGTGACATACAGCACACAGTTTACATTCACTGTCTTTCTGTTGGTGATGGCCATCCTGCAACTAGTCTTCTGTAGCAGTATGCTCATTCTTCTCTATGCTGACTACCAGAGTAAGGGAGAAAGAGTGACAGCAATGCAGGTAGCAGGCACATAGTTACAAGCATGACATCATAGGTTGCTTGAGTGTGGCAGGCACGAGAAATGTCACACATCACATCAGTAGTGTATGTGTGATATGCTTGTTCTTCCGGATGCTGACTGGCAGAGTAAGGGAGAGAGAGTGACAGCAACGGAGGCTGCAGGCACACAACATGCTATAGATAGATAGATAGATAGATCCATGTGTCATTGAGACATTTACCTTTGCAAATACATGCAAGCGAACATTCGGCATTGACAAATGCTTGTTAGTTAACATGTTTATTTAGCCTGTCTGCTATAGTACTTGGTCAATATTGTGCAACCTGAACAGTGCTGCAATAACTGCACTGCAGATAGCGCTTAACTTTGTACAGTGACAGGGGTTTTACAGCATGCAGGAATGACCCCTTCCCCCTGTCACTGTATGCTCAGATGGGGGAGTGTTTTAGTGGCTACTGGTGTGGTGCCTGATTGAATCGCTTCCATGGTGGAGTGGCTAAGGTACCAGCACCTGTCGGTGTAAATCTGGGGACAAGGTTCGGTTCCTCCCAGCTCTCATGGTGTTCCTGCTTCTTTTTTCTTTATAAAATTAATTTCCCCCCCTCCAGATTTTGCCCCATCCCCAAAGTCCACACACCCTCAGAGGTAGTTATACTGTATTTAGTTCAGGGGGTGTGGGGTCGAAGCTCCCCCTCCAAAAAAAAGACAGTGCCATTGTTTTCAATGGGGTGTGCTGCTTCTGTTGGGGTCAGTGTATTTCCCTACCTTATTTCAGCGCACGCTGTTGTGCCTGCAGCATTGTTTGTTTGCGCTGTTATTGAAACAGCATTATTGACCCCGTGCTGTCTACTACCACCAAGAAGAAATATCTCCAGTTCATATCTTAGTTGCATTGATGACAGCATATCGTAATCTGATGCCGTAATGCTCACTGCCATTTTTCCCTGAATAACATTGTACCCACTGGTAGCACATCATTACAATAAGCCAGGGCCCCTAAAAATACTTACGAAAAATTCAGCAAGCTTAAAGTTTGAAATGTAATACTCTTGCAGCATAGCGCTGCATGATGCCATGCTGTTGACTGCCTATCCCAGCGGTGCGATATTACAATGTACCCAAATGCAGAAAATAAAAAATCTAATAGCTTCTCATATTGTAGTCAATGTATACTCAGGCAACTACCAAGGAAAAAACAGAAATGTGATACTTATTGCTGTTTGTCCTGTAAGGACAGTGTTCGGTACAGCTTGTGATACTTACTGCTGTTTGTCCTGTAAGGACAGTGTTCGGTACAGCTTGTGATACTTACTGCTGTTTGTCCTGTAAGGACAGTACTCGGTACAGCTTGTGATACTTACTGCTGTTTGTCCTGTAAGGACAGTACTCAGTACAGCTTGTAATACTTACTGCTGTTTGTCCTGTAAGTACAGTGCTCGGTATAGCTTGTGATACTTACTGCTGTTTGTCCTGCAACAACAGTGTTCAGTACAGCTTGTGATACTTATTGCTGTTTGTCCTGTAACAACAGTGTTCAGTACAGCTGCACACAACTATCAGACCTCTAAGACTGTAGCTGCTGCTACATATAAACTAAACATGAAATGCAGTGCTTCTGGCTGCTTCACATCTAACAATTCTACAGCTCAGGTGACTTTTTTTTTAGAGAGGTGGGGGGGACGCACAGGCAGGCATTGCACCACATAGTTGTACTGAACACTAAAGTAATAATGTATGCCTGATCGCCCCCTCAGCAGCTCTGGTTATCAAGCCTCTAGACTAATATGCTATTTCTGAGAGAAGTTCCATTCTCATTCATGAGTCTGTAAGACGTTTCCAAGCTTTGTGATGGATTGCATGTAAGTTATTTAAAATCATCTTTACTGGATAGATGTCAAGTAAAGGAAATGATTATTAGGCTTATAAAATGTGTAAGAAAATCCAGCTATCTCATTGGCTGAGAAGAACTCCTACCAATGTAATTGTCAGAACAATTACATGAGTTGTAGTACCAGCTATAGAGATGTGTGAAGTTGCCGAATTTTGCTACACAAATTATTTCACAAAATTCAGCCATTTTGTGACATTTTTTGCAGATGCAAATTCCGAAGTTCACCCACGGATGGCAAAATTTCACCAGCGAAATGGAGAAATTCACCACCTGCAGGTGAAATTTTGCTGTTTTCGAGTGAAAATTCACATTTAGAGGGTGAAATTTCACACTTTCACAAGCCATGAAATATTTCACTGAATGGCCAAATTTCGCAAAATATTTCATGTGGCTAAATTGCCAGCTTTGCAACATCTCTAACCAACTAGTAAGCAAACAATTTCATTTCAGCAGATCCCTACAAAATTCAGACACCCCCTGTGATCCAACTTGGCGCAGATTTCTTCAAAACAAAAACAAACTGTTGCGTTTCGTATTTCTGTCCTGCAGCAATTCGTACCTTGAAAGTGCCTGATAGAGTGTTGTATTCTTGATGTCCAAAATCCATGCAGAGAAAGATGCCATAGGCCTCACTAAAGCATATTATGAACCTCTTCTGTTGGAGATATATGCAGACTATCGAAGGTGGGCCTACCTCCCTGTATTAGCAGAGGGCCAGATACAGTCAGAACGATTGTCCTGCCAAGGTTACTATACTGTTTCTGTCTGTTCCCAGCCAGTATCCCTTCTGCAGTTTGGTGACAGTTAGAGTAAGCTACTTATAAGTTCATTTGGGCTCCGGGTGCCCGAGGCTACAACTGTCACTCCTCAAACAACACAAGTATGGGGGGATTTGGGCCTCCTTAATCTTAAGTATTAGCATCGTGTGCACAGACTCTCCGTATCATACAATGGATTGCTGAGCAGAAGGAAATGGGCTGGATGGAGTAAGAAGTGGCCAGCCTACTGGATGGTTGGTAGGCAACACTGCCCCTCTTGCATGTAACCCCAGCTATTTTTAAATATTTACAAGACCTTTGGGCAAAACATTTCCTCAAATACTGGCTGTACCATAACATTTAATCACATTTATATTTGTAATATTTCACATCTCAACATATTTAGCGTTCATCTTTTATATTATTTCACAATATGATTATATTTCTCAATATGTAGCAAGAAATGTCTTGTGATAACCTTGTAATTTTACAACACTTTACATTTCACAACATTTAACATCAAATGTCCTATAATAAACTTACCAGGATGGTGTGCCCTTATTAGGATGGTATACGTCTGTTAAGAAAGGTGTGCAACAGAGAGAGTTGTGCAAGAAATGTAGTAAACACCTATGAGGTTGTGCAAGAAATGAAGTAATACCTATGTTTTGAGTGAAATTCACCACATCCTAAGATTAATAGGTTATTTTGTTATATGATTGGCTTATAATAGAGTGTTGGCATTTTTCAAGATAACAATTCTTTATTTTATACTGTATGTAAATTAAATGAGCAGCACCGAAGAAGAAAAGAATATATATGTATATGAATTAATGAACTCGCAAGAAAATAAACAAAGGGAAACATCCACTCTGTGTGGCTTGACTTATTTGAAGACAGAAAACACAATGCAACCTTACAATTGGTGCCGTGACTCGGATGTCTGAAGACAGTCTATACAGTTGCTGACGACCTCAAACGAACCGAGAAGGAAGCCACTGCCAGGAACGCCTTACCGAACCTGACCTGATCAATCAAGTATGGAAGGGAGTTGAAAAAGAGACTCGAGGAAACAGACTGATGTGAAATCAGATGTGATTTTCCAGCTAGATAACTGACTTAAGTATGGATACCATATTATGTAAATTTTTAGAGACGATCTTAAAGAAGGTCTGTATTGCTGTCCTGAAGAAAAGGAAGAGGTGTATTTATGTTTGTCCATGCAATGCCTAGAAAGGAATGAGAAAGTAAAGGCAGATAAATGCAAACTAGCTAATATTTATCAGATGTATGTACAATATCAGTGTGAGATAACAACTAGAACCTGTCTACTAAAAAAGCTGCTACTTGATAGTGGAGAAAAATGCTTCCTAGGTGTAGCTAAGTATGTTATAGAAGCTGAACATGGAGAGTATAAGTTAAATATCTCTCAGGGAGAGGTATGTGGGTTAAAGATTAAAAATAACCAGTTGGAATAAAATAATCAATTTGTTAATAAACAAAGTCAAGCCCAGATTAATGAATTATCTCAGTAATTACAACAAGCAGTAGAAAGACTAGCATGCCAATCAAAAGCATGCACAAGACATGGCATACAAGGAAAAATTGTTGTATACCATGCAAATAGAGGCACAATTGCAGTGCCAAGTTTCTTTAGAACCATGCCATGAAGTACAAAAATACAAAATGGCTCCCCTACATAAAAAGGTCACAGACAAATCTAAATGTTGTAGTTGTGCAGTAACAGACTCTTCAATGTCTAGTACCTCAGAAAGTGAGGAAGAGGAATCTCCATGGAAGCATAAAGCAAAAATGGCACCCTTTATCACTAAAACTAAAGGAGAAGGGGCTAAGATAAAACTAACAAGAGGGAAAAAAGATTAGTTCAATTATCTTGAAAAAAATGAGAGGGTATGGAGCAGGAAGATGAGACATTAGAAAGACATAAAGAATTTGGGGGAAAAATTAAAGGAAGATTTAACTGAAGCAGAGGTTAACTCATGCAAACAGTATATAAAGATGAAAAAAGAAACCCTTGCAGCACATCAAAAAACATATGAGGAGGAGGATGTGGTAGCTAGACAACAAGCTAAAGCTATTGAAGAAGCAGCAGAGGAAGTGGAGACATGTAGAGTTATCACAGCATGATCTCACTATCCAAGAATCCATGCAGCTAGTGGAGCAATTGGGCAAATGGGGACTGGGTCAGAATCCCATACCCCATTGTACTAAACTAAAAACATTAGTAGCAAATTTTAATTTGACTAACAAAGATGCCTGTAAAATAGTAACGCTGTCACTTCTGGCAGTATTATTACAAAGCTTACCTGCAAAACTGATATGAACTCAGGCATGACCAGAGGTTGATGCAAACTGGGCAACCGTGGATGATGTCCAGGCTGCGTTGCAGTCCATGCACGGTGTCTCACATACTGACTGGAGTAAGATCTATGAGATCACTTCACAGCCAGGCAAATCCCCAGTTATGTTTATCAATCATCTGTATGCAGCATACGCAACATATGTTGGTGTGGCAGACCCAAGTAAGGATAGGGAACCTTTCTTGAGTTTAATTGATCAACAAGCGACCATAGTGCCTGTGTCAGTATGCATGTTATGTAAACGGGCTGATAGAGCTGCAGAGAAAGAGTATTTGCTCACGGAATGGTGGTGAATGCAACAAGATGATAGTCCTGAAAAAGGAAAGGAGAAGCAAAGGGTTGCCGCTACTGTAAAAACTGAAGGCAGAGATAGGCTAACCTGTAACAATTGCAATAAAGAAGGCCACTTTAAATGTGATTGTTGGGCTAAAGGAGGAGATATGGAAGGAAAAAAGAAGCAAGTCTTAGAGAGGAGACAAGCTCAAAACCCAAGTAATAATACTAAACCAGGTGGTAAGGCAGACTTACAGAAATATATTAAAATGCTTAGTAATTTAATTAATACTAAGACAGTTGCTGCAGTTCGTAAGGAACTAAGCTATAGCGATGAGGAGACCTATAAAAAGGAGAGATGATGTGATGAAGCCCCCACTTTCCAAATCCTAGGTAAATTACAGAAAGATTGGGAAGGGCTTCCAACAATAACATCAATGGTCAGGGGTTGTCTGACTGTGATATTAGTTGATACTGGTGCTACTATTAGTACAACAGATAGCAATATGCCTTTAATGACTCACAGGAAACAACAGATTAGTCTGCAAGGTTTCTCAGGGTGCGTGTTAACAGCATACCTAACAAAACCAGTAATGGTTCAGACAGGTGAACAACAATTAAAATATATGTTTTGGAAATGTAATATACATGAAGGTACCATCATGGGTATGGACATTTTAGCACAACATGGTTTCGTAGTGGACCTCATCAATATGATTTTGTGGCAGGGGAACACTACTAACCAAGGACCAAATGTGGATGACTCACATAGTGTGTACACAGTGAAGTCATTAATGATTTATCACAAGTGATTTATGGAAACAAGTGCCACAATGGATAAAATATGTTGTACAAAGGCATGAATCAATTTGGGCTAAAAATGCTACAGAATGTGGACAAGTGTCTAATATGGAGGTCCAAACTGAGGGACTAGACCCACCACTACAGAAACAATATGCTTTTCCAAAGGAAGTGCATGAAGAGATAGGAATTATTTTAAAACAGTTGCAATCACAAAAGGTAATTTGCCCAATATGTTCAACTGTTAATTCTCCTATCTAGCTCATTTATAAACCGAACTGTACTTGGAGATTGACTATTGACTGTAAGGTTTTGAATAAAGTAACACCTCTAGTCACCCCAGTAGTATCTAGACTACCGGACTTAATATCTCGGTTGTCTCCCACTGATACTATTTATACTGCACTAGATATGTCAAATGGATTTTGGTCCATCCCTGTGCATCTAGATAGTCAGTATAAATTTGCTTTTACCTTTCAGGATAAGCAATACACATTTCAATGTTTGACACAAGGCTTCAACTCATCGCTCACTTTATTTCACCAATGTTTAGCGGAAATACTATTGGGTTTTTCAGTACCAGAAGCAATAATATAATATGTTGATGATATTTTATTGCAAGCAGACACATACCAAGAACATGTTAGTTTATTGAATGAATTGCTAACAGTCTTAGGTAAAAGAGGATTAAAAATGAACCCTAGTAAGGCACATATTGTACAGTCACTAGTTACTTTCTTGGGCATTTGTATTGATAAAGAAGGAAGGACTGAAGATCCTGACAAAAATCAGGTGATACAATGATTGCCAAGACCCAAAACAAAGACTGCATTACGACAGTTCTTGGGCATGTTAGGATTTTGCAGAGATTTTATAGAAGCCTTCTCTAGTATGGCAAAACCTCTGTATAATCTACTAAAGGGAGGAAAAGAAACTGATATCCTGAAATGGGAACCAGAACACCAAATAGCTTTTCTGACCCTAAAACAAGTACTAATGACAGCTCCAGTTCTCATTAGTCCTTCTGAATCCTCTGATTTTTTAATACAGGTGCATGCAACTGATCAAGTGATCAATGCAGTACTATTACAAAAGAGAGCAGGGACTTTATGTCCTATGGGATATTTTTCTTGTGTATTAACACCTGTGGAAGAGACATATGAAGAATGTGTAAAACATCTGTTAGCTGTTTATTGGGCTATACAAGCTACGGAAAAACATTGTGGGGTTCAATAAAATTATCCTGCAAACATCTCACACTCCTGTAAAATTTCTATTAGAAAGGGATGTGAGAGGTGTGTCTTCCCAGAGATTGGTTAAATGGGCTTTAGCTCTACAAGGGAAAAATATCACTGCAGAAAAATGTACCGCACCCATGTTAGCTGAACTAATGACATGGGAGGGAGAGGCACACGATTGTGGAATTGTAATGGGGATTGATTTTAAACCCATGTTTGCTGCAGAACCGAATACTGAAGGAAGAGATGTTTATGTAGATGGCTCTCAGTATTGGGAGGATGGTCATTTCCACACGGGATATGCCATATGGACACCTAGTACTAATCAAGAAATATTCGTACAATGCTCATCATTTTCTGCCCCTAGAGCAGAATTAGAGGCAGTCCATGGGGCTATTATAGCTCACCCTCAGGAGGCTATTAATATCTTCTCAGACTGTGCTTTTGTAGTAAACTCCTTAATGGACTTTTTGCCAATTTAGACTAAATGAGGAATGCGGACAACATCTGATGAATCTGTTGCATTTGCTCCCATATTACAACATATATGGGATGTAGGAGCTCAGACACTTTCAAGAATAGCAATCTGTAAAGTAAGAGCTCACCAAAAAAATCCAAGGATATCCATTAGTTAAATATAACTTGGTGGATAACTTGGCTCAAATTGCAGTCAAACAAACAAATGTATGGGCAGATCCTCTAGGAGGTGATTTTACACAATTATGGGAGATGGAAGAATTTGACAAACGCCATATTAAATGCATAGCTGCTGTCTCACAAGTCCCAAATTTGGGGCATATCCAAGATACAGATGCTTGGATAGTGGGTTGTTGGAACCAATGGAAAGACACTGGACAGTGTGCAACCAAACATGTCACCGTATAGGAAGATATGGTAGTATGGGAACGACAATCTGACTTTAGGAAGTGGATACCACCCGCTTCATTTAGAAAAGATACTATGATGGATAATCATCATATTGGAGGTTATTGTGGATTCCACAAAACTTGTAAAATATTGGCACAAAAATATTGGTGGCCAAAAATGGAAAAAGATGTCAAGCAATGCCTGGAGGCATGTCTCATCTGTGCACAGATGAATACTCCAGTCCTGGCAAAAGGGTTCTGTTAGGGTGTGTACCCTTAGCGGACAGTCCTTGGTCCAGTTTACAAATTGATTATGTAGGACCCTTGCCTACTGCAAAAGGGGAGTTCCGATATTTACTAGTCATTATTGACATATTTTCCAAATGGGTAGAAGCATTGCCCATATGAAATGATAGTGCTACAGTTACTGCAAAGGCACTATGAGAACAGATGTTCTCATGATGGGGTTTTCCCAGAATACTTGAAAGTGATAGAGGAACTCACTTTACAGCTAAAATAATGACAGCTTTGTGTGATATTTTGGGTATCGTTCAACGTTTGCTTTTAACCTGTCATCCACAATCATCAGGGATGATAGAAAGGTTAAATCACACTCTGAAAAATGCACTGAGAAAGGCAGTGTTGGATACTGGTAAAGGGTGGGTGATGCACTTACCAGGAATCTTAATGGGTATTAGAGGTACTGAAAATAAGAGTACTTGTTATAGCCCATATCAACTGATGACTGGACAGGATATGCGGCTGTATTATACTTCAGATCCAGATCTATCAACACCAGTGTAGAACCGCATCAAAACTGATGTGTTTTTGCAACAGCTACAAAAACAGTTAGCTGTTTATCTACCTCATACTGCCAGAAATATGGCACTGATTCATTGGAAAAACAAACAGACATGATGAAAAAGTGATACTACCCATTGAAAGGGGTCATCATGTCATGGTGAAAAATTTTGGTTAAAAGGGACCCTGGGATGCTAATTGGATGGGGCCCTATACAGTTATTAATGTCTTGGGGCCATGGGTCATTCAGGTCCATCGAATTTGACAAGGGTCTACAGAGACCAAATGGGTCCATGTGGACCAATGTAAATTGTATCAGCCTTTAAATGATGACAACTGATACTGCTCTGTTTTTCCCAATAGGTGAAAGACAATGATGTTCCCTTTACTTGTACTGTGTAGTACCTTATTGATCCTGGCAACTTCCAACAGATATAATGGATGCCCAGGGCACATATGGAACAGTTTATATAGCAGGACATATGCCAGTCATACAGTGTGGTGTCTCCCAGTGATGTTGGGAGAACAACATGAACACACTGGATTTCTTCTTATCAAACGGTACTTTGTTTGTTATGGACAATGTTAAAATGCAACATGGGGATGCTCGCCAAAAGCCTGGCCTGGCACCGTGATGTGTGTGGTGAACACAACAGCCTAGAAAGGGATCTATATCCACTCCACTTCAGGGGATACTATGAATTTAACAAAATAGGAACAAGATTTATTTCAAATAAAACTGAAGGACATGTTACATTTTCCACCTAATATTTTGTTGTTAAATGCATCTTATATGGGTTCAAGACGTAATATATGGCATTTTTTATGTAATACATCTATTGTAGTGAATTATATTGTAAGGTTAAAACAATTTTGCACAGTATTGCCATTAATGAATAAATATCCTTTGTTAACTTATACTAGCAGTGCACAATGGCCAGGTATGGGATGTAATGTTAATCGAACAACATGGCATAATTTTGCAGCATGGACTATAGTATATCAAAAGCAAGGTATATCAGGGCAAAAGGTATTGCCCCCATCAGATAGAAACATAGAAACATAGAATGTGACGGCAGATAAGGACCACTTGGCCCACCTAGTCTGCCTATTTTCCTACCTAACAGATAAGCTGCAGATCCTAATTAACCAACAGCTTACTTCCTCCTACCCCCCACTAGGACTGCCTTATGTATGTCCCATACATTCCTGAATTCCCCCACTGTTCTTGACTCCACGACCTCCTCAGGGAGGCTGTTCCATGCATCCACAACCCTCCCTGTGAAAAAATACTTCCTCACATTACTTCTGAGTCGTCCCCCCTCTATCTTCAAATTGTGCCCCCTTGTTCTTGCATATCTCTTTTTCTGAAAGATGCCACCCTCTTGGACTTTGTTGATTCCCTTGAGGTACTTGAAAGTTTCTAACATGTCCCCTCTCTCCCTCCTTTCCTCAAGGGTATACATAGTAAGCTCCTTTAATCTTTCTTTGTATGTCTTCTGGTGTAGACCCTGCACCATTTTGGTTGCCCTCCTCTGGACAGCCTCCACTCTGTCTATGTCTTTGTGGAGATGGGGTCTCCAGAACTGCACACAGTACTCCAGATGGGGTCTCACCAACTGTCTGCACAGAGGGATAACAGCTTCCTGTTTTCTCCTATTGATGCCTCTCCCTATGCATCCCAATATTCCCCCAGCCTTCCTTACTGCCTTATCACATTGCTTGCCCACCTTTAGGTCATCTGATATAATTACCCCCAGGTCTCTTTCCATTTTTACTGTTGTCAATATCTCACCCCCCATTGTGTACCCTTGCCCTGGGTTTTTGTTTCCCAAGTGCATTACCTTGCACTTCTTTGTATTGAATCTGAGCTGCCATACATTTGACCATTCCACCAACCTTGCCAAGTCCCTTCTCATCCTTTCCACTCCATCTGGTGTAGCAACTCTGTTGCAGATCTTTGTGTAATATGCAAAGAGACATACTTTTCCTTCCAGTTCCTCTGCAATGTCACTTATAAAGACATTAAAAGGACCAGTCCCAGTACTGAACCCTTCGGTACCCCGCTAGTAGCCCTCCTTTCTTCACTGTTTACTCCATTTACTACTACCCTTTGTGTCCTGTTGTCTAACCAATTTTTTATCCAGGTTACCACCTTGGGACCCACTCCAAGGCTGGCTAACTTGTGTATTAATCTTTTGTGTGGGACTGTATCAAATGCCTTGCTAAAATCTAGGTAGGCCATGTCCACAGCCCCTCCCTCATCTACTATTTTGGTCACTCAGTCAAAGAAATCTATTAGATTCATCTGACATGACCTCCCCATCGTGAATCCATGCTGCCTTGGGTACTGTGCCCCACTGGCCTCTAGGTACTCAACAGTTCTTTCCTTCAGAAGTGATTCCATCATTTTACCTACCACTGAGATCAAACTAACTGGTCTGTAGTTTCCTGCCTCTGTCCTGCTCCCACTTTTGTGAAGAGGAATCACATCCACCCTCTTCCAGTCCTCAGGTACCACCTCATCCTCCCATGATTTGTTAAAGAAAGTAGTCAGAGGTGTCATTAGTTCTACCCTTAGTTCTTTTAGAATTCTTGGGTGAATCCCATCAGTCCCCATTGCTTTGTCCACCTTCAGTTTTATTAGTTCTTTCAGAACCCTTTCTTCTGTAAATGGACTAGTATCGACCCTCGTCTTTACAGTATTTCTCTTGTTTGGTTTAGGTACCTCCCCCTCCTCTTCCTTTGTGAATACTGAGCAGAAATATTCGTTCAGTATCCCTGCTTTTTCATTGTCACCCTCTACCCACATTCCCTCCCCTTTATTAAGCCTCAGTATCCCTCCTTTGGTCTTTCTTTGCTCCCTAATCTACCTATAAATGGTCTTATCCCCCTTCTTAACAGAGTTGGCTATCCTTGGTATATATAGATGGTATTATCTTGACGCAAAATGTATATCCTTTATATTATCCATGTAAGTAAGAGTATTATAATATTTTGCTGCATTTGCCTTTTCCATGCTTACCACTTCAGTGTAGGGATTGGGCTTCAGTATTGTTGTGGCAACATTATTATAATAATACTTTGAATCAATACCATGATGGGGGGGGGGCGTGGCCTGGCACCAAGCAAGATGGAAGCCTGATTCCTGAGCTCTTCATCAGCCAACAATATCTAATATCCTCTACAGCCATCTAAGCCAGATTTAATATTTTGTTTATGAGAACAAGTAGATAAAAAGTACTTCAGACAATTTGTCTATTCATTTTAGATTAAAATCTGCCTTACTGGCTTCAGTACTCCTACAGTTCCTGGAAAGACGACTGCAAGACTGGAAGACTTTACAATGGCCTACTCTGACAAACAACTGAATCCACTTGAGAAAATTGAAGAAATGTTTAATAAGTTATCTGCAGATATGAATGACCTGAAAATCTCAACCCAGCAAAATACCCAGATGATGAGAACTATTGACTCTCGGCTTGCTTTTACAGAAAATAAATTTCGTCTCAATGCAGAATCTATACAGGAGTTGAAAACAACTAACAGGCTTCAAGAACGAACAATTAAAGAACTGCAAGCCAAGGTCGAGGATATAGAAAACAGAAACCAAAGAAACAATCTTTGGATATTTGGATTCCCCGGAGAAGTGGAGGCCAAAAATACTACGGCATTTCTTTTACAAGTACTGCCGCAAATGCTGAAACTTCAAACTGACAACGATCTAATTACAGAACGCTCTCACCGATCATTTGGCCCCAAACCTTCAGCAGAACAAAGACCTAGGCCAATAATAGCCAAGTTCCTCAACTATGCAAATATAGAGCTTATCATGCAAAAATCAAGAGAAATTGGGCAACTCATCTGGCAAGGTCACAATATTTATTTATATCATGACTTTTCAAAGGAATTAACTACTAACGGAAAGCTTTTACACCAGCTAGACGGATTATGCATCAGGTGGGGCTTCGTTTCTCTTTCAGATATCCTGCAACAATGAGGATCTTTATCGGAAACACATATAAGGACTTTTACACTCTGGACTCATTAATGTCTTTTTTAAATAACTATACTACAAATTACCAAAAGGATTCAATGATCCAACAAGTTCATCTCACATCTGAATCTTCGACAGTTACTAATGCTGATGCAATCTCGAATACTGGGTCCTCGGAAAAAGCAGCCACTATTCCTAATTCCCTTGATAAATCATCAAGAAGGCAGTCTAACCATGTGCAAGAAAAGTTATCATTCAGCACTGGCCAGTTAAGAGCATAATGTTGTAGTCCTGAAGCTGCAGATCATAATACGCATAAAACTACAGACACTGATCTAGTTATTCCAAATGTCCCTGTGCATAATAAATATGCTTTATTGCAAGATTTACCTTCTCTGACTGATGGCCCTGCTGTAGAGTCGGGCACTTATTGGGAATCAATATGGACTGCACTCCGATAAACGCCTCCTGGATCAGTAATGGAGATAGCTCACCTATCAAAGTTAATGAACCCCCCAAAAAAAGCACCATGGAAAAGGTAAAAACAAAGGGGACACTACACCTTTAAAGCATGGGAAATAAACATCTGCAAGCTCAATAACTTTTGCATTTATCCTGCATTTTAATCTTAAAGGCAGACCGAAAAATACGATATATGATGAAAGATAACATTTAACTGATTACCGTGTTGTATCTGGTAAACTTAAATCACTCTCAGTATCATTTCCTCCTTTTGTTACATATAAAGTGTATACCTACAGTAATTGGTGCATACACGAATCACTGTTGTGAAGGTGGGTGGGTGTCTTCTGATGGATGGATATGGGGGTCCGTTTATGCAAAGCTGAATATACTTGTGACATTCATGCTGGTAGGCTTCTTATCGGTCTGAGTGGCCCAAATGGCTTCCCTAAGCCAGAGGATGGCCCACTCGAACTGAATCAACAAAGTTCCAATTCTTGGAGAGGTCACGGGCTTGTACCTAACCCCATAAGCTAAATGATAGCTTTTTTAATCTGTTGCATCAGTCTGTTGAATGATCCAAGTATATTCTCAGTACTCCCTTTGCATGGGTTTACTGGTCGGCTACCATTTCCAATCAGCCTGACAGCTTCCACGCTCCTGGCTACATAGTTCATGACCGATGTTGGCAAGAGCTCTGGTTCCGTCTTTAACTCAGACCAAGAAAGAGAACTAATATGGAAACAGTGCAATGCAGAGTCTTTGGCTGAGCTAAGTGAAAGTCTGAGAAGCTGATCAGATGACTGGATGTGTAAACTTAATATAGTAAGGGAGAATCTGACCACTTTTGAATTGCATACCCTTTGATGTTTGATTTACAAAAGAAAAGACCACTCATTGATAGACAGAGTCTCTGCTTTTAATGCCATATCTAAACCTGCATGATCTACTGTATAAGCTCAATATTCTCATCAAATACCTTAGTGGTTCTGTCATAATGTTATCCAGTACACCTGGGATGGCCAAGCTAATGTAATAGGACTATATGAAAATTTCGGGCGAGGGCTCTCATCTGGCTTTAAGCATTTAAAATATAAAAAGAAACTCGGACCAGGGGACTGGTGACTTCTTGGGACTTACTGACAGAATCAGCTCACTTCTTTAAAGTAGTAACGGATCCTAATAGGGTGCCACAGCCTTGCATTGAGGATACCTTGGGAGCAATGCTGAAATGCACTTATAGATTTCATTATGCCTTGTATTTACATTAGAGACTTAACATGCAAACGTCATTAAAATATAATGAAAATGCGAACTCCAGAAGTAGACTTTAGAATACTAGCTATATTGGACATTTTTCGATGTGTGGACTGGGGGTCCATTTATACATGGCTGGATGCATTAATGGTAATATGGCATGCTATGTCTGATGTTGTGGGGAAAGCTGATACACATCCGATGGCTTCACCGTGCCTTGACTATATACTAGCAGCCTAACATGTAAATGTGCCTAAAACAAAATGAACCTACAGAATATTATATTGGGTTCAGGAATATTAGCTAAACAGGATGTCAACTAACATGATGGAACAATAGGATTGACATAAAGAACAATTTAATCTGGCACATCTAGCCAATCAGTAAGCAGAAACCTCATTCATAACTTTTCTTTTTTTCTTCTATTGTAATGCCTACTGATCTGGGGTAATCCCCTCATTGGACGATGACAACATCTAATCTTATTATAATAAATCATCTATTTTCCTAGTATGCATTAGGCTAATTATACTTTGCAGCTACATATCTCCAGTCAATTCCAGATCTAATAAATAATCTAACAAATAATGTAATATATAGGATACTATGCATAATATGCAAATACTAATCCATATATGGATCTTCCAAAGTTGTCACTATCTCTATAATTAGATAGGTTTAGACATCATATACATAAAAACAATTTTTTTTTTTTTACTTTCTTTCTCTTTCTTCTTGCTGTAGTAACATATCTTTCCATATCATCAGTTCTCTTTCTCCTTTTATAGATGATGTTAGAGTTGTTAAGGCTAATGTAACGCAGTTACTTTTAAATTTATAAGAGTAGGATAAACACAATACTGAATACTCCATTTGGTGCTCTAACTTGCTTAAACTACAATACTCTGGTATTGTTACATAAAAGTTTTGTTGGATCTAGTGTTATTAGAAAGATTGGATTGTACTTTACTTCCTTTTATTTCTAGTACTATCCTATCTCCTGATTGTTAAGCTACGTCCTAGAGAATAGAGAAGTGGTCTTGGTCTCTATTTTCTTTTCTTTTTTTTTTCCTTTTCTCGGACTGACCTTTCTTCTCTGTTCATCTCAGACGATCGTACAGTCTTGTTGATTTATAATTTAGATGTTTAATAGTTTTAAGGTTAAAGTGTTAGTAGAGAGCTGCAGAGATAGAATACAGAGAGACTCTATGTATCTTTTAATCCTGATAATTCCAAATAGTTCTGCCAATAGTTTTTTTTTTACAAGTACTATATATATCAAGTTGCTCTGCATATCTTTACTGAATTTGACTGGATACTGGAGCCCCCTTGACTATATATTTATTTTACTGCATAGAGTATAATCTAAGGTATGATGGCTAATTTATCATTATACACCTGGAACGTCAAGGGACTCAATACACCAAATAAATGTAAACAAGTTCTTAATCATCTTAAAAAACACAAAGCGCAGATTGCATTATTACAGGAAACTAAACTCTTGGATGCAGACAACTCTAGACTCAAATGTGACTGGGTTGGTCAGGTGTTTGCAGCTTCAGCCTCCTCCAAAAAAGAGGTGTGGCTATATTAATTCACAAAAAGCTGAAGTGGAAGCCTTCTAATATTCTGAAAGATCCGGATGGCAGATGGATTATTATAACCTTTGATACTCCCTCAGGGCCATTGTCAATAGTTAACATCTATGCCCCTAACTTTGATGACTCTCAATTTTTCCAAAAATTGAATCAACTGTTAATCTCGTCAAATTTGGTTAGTTCTCCCTTATTGATCAGAGGGGATTTTAATTTTACTTTGGATGCACACATGGACAGGAGTAATGATTCACCGGAAAGTCCCCCTAAAAGTGTAATTATAGTATCTCAGCTAATGAAGGATCTGGGTTTATCAGATATCTGGAGGACCCTTCACCCCAGAGACAGGGATTATACCTTCTACTCATCTCGTCATCAGACTTACAGTAGAATAGACTACTGGTTAACTTCCCCCGAAGTGACGACTAATATAATAGAAGCTAATATTCTTCCATTACTTATATCGGACCATTCTCTGGTTAATTTACTACTTGCTTGGGGCTCTCCCCCTGTAAAATCTCCCACATGGTGATTGGATCTCTTACTGCTAAAAGATCCACAATTTCTACCTTGGATTAAAATGCAAATAGAAGAATTTATAACTTTTAATGACCCAAAAGTTACCTCTATGGGTATTACATGGGAAGCGCTTAAAGCTACATTACGTGGTAAAATAATTAGCTTTGCTGCTCATAGAAGGAAGCTTAGGGAGCAACAGGTTAATAATCTTGAAAATTTACTCAAAAAAAAGCAAACATTATACTTGACTAATTCCCACCCTGACCCCTCCTCTCCTCTGCATTATGAAATTCTGCAATTACGTATGCAAATTAATGAGTTAATCTCTAGAAAAACAGAAATTGCATTATTAAGAATAAAAGAAAAGTATTGGGAAGGAGGGGAAAATGGGAGTAAAATACTTGCATATAGACTTAGAATGCAACAAATGGAGCGACATATCGGTGCCTTAAAAGATCTGACAGGAGAAATCCGAACAAATGAATCTTCTATCAATGATATTATGACATCCTTTTATAAAAAATTATATTCCTCTTTCTCCCCATCATCATCTTCAGATATTAACTCTTTTCTTGACAATTTAGCACTTCCTCGCCTTTCTCATGATGCAATGTGATCCTTAGATACACCTTTTACTACTGAAGAAGTAAAAAAGGCAATTTTCTCCCTTAAGTCTGGACGATCTCCTGGAAGAGACAGTTTTCCAATTGAGTTTTATAAGCTCCTAACAGAGCAGTTATGCCCCTTACTATGCAATGTATTTCATGAATCCTCCGAGAAAGGTCATCTACCCCACACTATGACTGAGGCAATTATTACAATTCTTCCAAAAACAGACAAGGATGTTACCCTTCCGGCAAACTATCGCCCTATAGCTCTGCTTAATACAGATGGTAAAATATTTGCCGAGATCTTGGCAAATTGTATAGAACCACACATTCCTAAATTAATTCATAGATCTCAAGTGGGTTTTGTTAAAGGAAGGATGGGCCCGTCCATCTTCGTTCCCTAATTAATATAATATATAAGGCAAAATTTCTTAATTCTCCAGCAGTAGCTATTGCTATTGATTCTGAAAAAGCTTTCGACTCTTTAGACTGGAACTTTCTTTACCTTGTACTATCACGTTTTGGCTTTAGCAATCTCTTTAATTCTTGGATCAAACTTCTTTATACCAACCCCCAAGCGAGGGTACTTACTAATCGCACACTATCTCAACCATTCAAATTAGCAAGGGGCACTAGGCAAGGATGCCCACTCTCTCCATCCCTTTTTATTTTAGCTCTTGAGATGTTAGCTACTTTTCTAAGGCAGAATAATGAAATTAAAGGTATTTCTATTGGGCATAAACAATATACATCACTGTCATATGCGGATGATATGCTCATCCTATTAGAAAATCTAAAACTATCTGCACAACCACTCAGTAATATACTTAACTCATTCTCCAAACTCTCTGGATTATCAGTTAATTACCAAAAAACCGAGGTGTTACCATTAAATAAACATTGTAACCCCCTTATGAATAATCTCCTGGGGATTTCACTGGGCACCAAAAGGTATTACCTACCTAGGAAGGAAAATTTCATCCAACTTAGATAAGATTTGGGAAATTAATCTCTAACCTTTACTTACAGACATTAAAATAAGTTTAACTAAATGGAAAAACTTGAAATTATCTTTCCCTGGTAAAATAGCCGCTATAAAAATGAGTATTACTCCTAAAATTCTTTATCTATTTGCTTGCATCCCACTTAAAATTTCCCCTCGTCTCCTTCATAATATAGATAAAATTGTAGGAGATTTTTTATGGGAAGGTCACATATCAAGATTTAACAGCACCTAATTACGCTCTCATTGGTCTCAAGGAGGCTTCGGACTACCCTGGTTTACAGCCTACCTTTGGGCATTTAGAGCCTCGCAAACTATTAAATGGTTTCTTAAACCTAATAATAATGTACCATTATGGTATGACGTGGAAGCCTCCCTATCCCCTGGACAGATTCCTAACAGTTTCATTTACTTCATCTCAACCTCTAAACTAAGAAAACATCCCACAATTAATGCGTCTGCTCATTATTGGTTCAAAATGCACAAATGGCTTAAAACTGATCCTTCTCCCATATCTTATACACCTATCTGGGGAAACCCAAAATTTACTTTAGAGAACAAACCAGTATACTGTAATTCTTGGAAACATAAAAACATTCTATTTCTGAATGATATTTTGGTTGATAATGGTAACACGCTAGATTCCTTCAGTAATTTACAAGTAAGATGGAATATTCCCAAAAAGGAATTTTGGAAATATTTACAGATTCATTCTGCTATATTTCCCGTCATTCAACAAACCAATAATATACTGCCAACCTTCTCATATATTAATATTTGGATTAATACTTCTTCCGGTTTAATCAGTAACATTTATAAACAAATCCGAGATGTATTACCGAACCAATCTCTCCAGGCAAGAAATAGATGTAATCTGATATTAAAGGACCATATATCTGATTCCCAATGGGATGACTGTTGGAAACTTTGTCATAGTACTTTCAAAGATAAGGGGAGCATGCTAATTCAATACAAAATATTGCATTTATGGTACAGAACACCATCTCAACTATACAAAATGGGTTTACTATCTAATAACAATTGTTGGCATTGTAATTCACCAAATGGTGATTTGTTACATATACTATGGTCATGCAAACAAATATCTAAACTATGGAAATCCATTAATAATTTTGTTTCTAACGTAGTCGGTTGTCATATCCCACTAGAACCTAAACCTTGTCTACTCGGAATTACAAATAATAATATAAAATTAACAAAATATCAGCATAGTTGGCTACAAATTCTATTTATACAAGTTAAGAGATTGGTTCTAATACACTGGAGATCTCAATTAACACCCACTCTGACTGATATTTTGAATAACTTAACCTATACTGCCTCTTTGGAATGTATTTCATACCTGGCAGTGGACCGACTGAATGAATTTCATCTCTGTTGGCAGGACTATTTGAACTTTATTCAAACTCACAAGTGATATACATCATCAAACTCTTTAACCAGGTAGTATTTTGAATATTGAGGTTTCAGCATTATAACCTACGTATGCAGCTCTCTTTGTTGATTATAGATTATGAAATTGATAACCATTTTAATTTGACTTTTTTATTTCTCCTTTTATTATAATACAGGTTGATAATTATATACATATTCAATTGCAATTGCAGGATCCTTTTTTTGTCCTTGAATGTGAATTATACAATTTCATAATGGCAAGTGCCATTACAATATGTTAATATACTATTGTTAGTATTGCATACTATATAATGTACATCTCAACCTGTTTAAGATATCATGTATGTTACATATCAATGTGGATAAAGGAAAACTCAATAAATAAGTTAACTGTAAAAAAATTAAAAATACTATGATAGACACTAAGCGTGGTCATTTAAAATTCCTGCCGAAGCATTGCCAGGCTTATCTCGTCATAAAAGAGACGTGAGGGGCTGGTTAGGCTCAGGATTAGGGATTGCTAATGGTATTGATTCTATGGTTTTAAAAGGTCATATCCGTTCTTTAGAGACAGCTTTAAAAAATATGGGTACTGGACCATTATCAGCTACTGTGAGATTAGCAGCTGATAATGAAGAAATTGATTGGTTTGCTTTTAGAGAAACCTTACAGAATTTCCAAAGTATTGCCCAAATAGCAAGCTGTTTTTATAACTCACTTTCTGATATGTCTAAAGACAGCAATATAGAACTAGCTTGCTCTCAATTAGCTGCTAAAGCACATGCATATTTAGTCAATGAATTTAATAGAATTGAAACTAATAGGTTACCTTTAGGAATAGGTGAGACCAATGTAACTAAATTATTGAATCATCCCACTGTATTCTTATCATCTTTAGCTATGGTAAAAGTATGGAACTCACCAAATTAATATGCACACATGCGATTCCCATACTAGTAATAATAATACCTGTATGTTTTGAACCGCCTAAAATATTGTGGCAAATCAGTAATTTGGGAGTATTAATACATGACCAGATCATGAGACTCTAAATACCAGGTGATACTATTATCACAGTACACAATGAATATGTTGTATTACCTAAACAACAGAGTGTACAAGAACATGAAACCTCAATATATGGGGAAGAGACACCTACTGCCCCATGGTTTTCTGATCAATGTAAATTTACCTTAATGTCTACAAATGAATACTGCCAAGCTATGAGATGGAACCAATCATGGTGTGTAATCACAGGTCAACCTTGGAATGTATGGCGGTGTAGTGACAAGACCTGGTGGGTTGCAAATTGGACCCTTCGGGAATGTCCTGCCTATAGCCGAATAAATGTTACCCATATCGATGGTTCCAGTATGGCCTTGGATTTACTCACTGATTTGGCAACTCCACCTCATTACGCATTACCCAAAATTAATAAAATGACACTTGGTGCCTTGTTGTATCGTCAACAAAGTAAAGGTCTTATTTTCTCACAACAAGCCTCTGCTAAAGAGGTAGAGAAGCAATCATTTTATATCCCCATTATATCCTGGTGGGATTGGGGCTCAGCTGTTACGGGTACTAGTCCAACCCTAATAGCGGTAGTATGCAGTATTGCAGTAATCTGTGTTCTTATTATTGTACAAGTGTTATTGTATCATAAGATGAAACACATGATTAAACAAATACAAATGTTATAATGGCACCATGGTCTTGTGTGATCTCCAAGTATAGAGAGTCACACAGCGGGGATTGTAGCGTAACATTTAATCCAATTTATATTTGTAATATTTCATATCTCAACATATTTAGCTTTCACCTTTTATTTTATTTCACAATATGATTATTTCCCAATATGTAGCAAGAAATGTCTTGTGATAGCCTTGTAATTTCACAACACTTCACATTTCACATTTAACATCAAATGTACTATAATAAACTTATCATGATGGTGTGCCCTTATTAGGATGGTATACACCTGTTAAGGAAGGTGTGCAACAGAGAGAGTTGACCAAGAAATGTAGTAAACACCTGTGAGGTTGTGCAAGAAATTAAGTAATACCTACGTTTTGAGTGAAATTCACAATGTAAGATTAATAGGTTATTTTGTTATATGATTGACTTATAATGGGGTGTTGGCATTTTTCAAGATAACAATTCTTTATATAAGCACTGTATGTAAATTAAATGAACAGTACCAAAGAAGAAAAGAATGTACATGTATATGAATTGATGAACTTGCAAGAAAATAAATGAAGAGAAACATTCACTCTGTGTGACTTGACTTATTTGAAGATAGAAAACACAACACAGCCTTACACTGGCACACTTCAACAGAGCATTTAGTAATTGTTAATATTATTAACCCCTGGGGTAGCCTAACAAATGCTCCAGGTTGTACCCTTGAATTAAAAAACCCCTGTTGAAAGAGCTCTAATTGTGCTCATTTAAATCTTGTTCTCGAAGTCTCCCTCTGGTAGCTTACTCACAGTGGGGCATAGCACATCATATTTTAACATTTTTCTTGCGATGTTTTGTGAAGGGGAAGGGATCATAAAAGAGAGATGGCCATCCAATCTATCTTCCTTCCTGTCTCCAGTCTAGTCCAGCTCTGCCACTGAATTCCAACTTTTTGTGACATAAGAGTTTATTGACCATGGGGCATGCTCTATTCCTATCAATGGAGGCCTCTTTTATAATACATAGTTTTATATTTTAGAGGGTCACTGAGGTCATATCAGTGCCACTGATCAACTAAAAAGAGCCTTCTTAGTTGATTGATGGCACCAATATGATTCCTGTGACACTCTAAAATATAAAAATATATATTGTAAAAGATGCCCCCATTGATAACAGTGGAGCACGCTTCATGCTCTAGGAACTCTAGTGCCACAAAACGTCCGAGTGTGGGGGCCGCAATGGGGCAGAGTGGGACTGGATCAGGACCAGGATTAGGAAGGGATCAGGCAGACAGTTCTCATTTACAATCCCTTCCCCTTCACAAAATATCAAAAGGAAAATGTTAAAATGTGAGTTGCACTCTGGTGCGGGTAAGCTACCGGGGGGGGGGGCTTAGGAAACCACAGAGACTGGCGTTCTGTAAGGGGCTGAGACGTTAAAGACAGCATTTCTCTGCAGCATCTGAAAAATTCTGACATGGTTTTATTAAATACATTTCCTCGGCTGCAAGTGGAATTTGGCTTGGACCACAAAGAGTTCTTCAGGTATCTGCAGATGAAGCATTCCTAACAGAACCAAAAGTGAAAGAGCATGTGTTGCGACCCTTGACTCCATTAGAAACCTTTGTGGACCTTACTCAGCGATTTAGTATAATATTGAACACTGTGACAAGAATTATCAAAGAGCTTCAGGACTCAGAACAATGGCTATCAAAGGAGACTCGACCTGCTTGGCAGCGGGAAGCTGCTGAACGGATTGATGATCAGACCTGGGAAGGAGCAATTAGGGTGGGAAGCAGAACAGCTACTTCACTGGGTTACAGGGAATTCAGGTGGAAAGCATTACTGCATTTTTTCCATGCCCCTTTTGTGTACTAAACCCTACACCACTAATAAATCTGACAGACGTTGGCAGAGCTGGGGCCAGGTGGGCACTCTATATTAGGGATTGGAGAACCACAAAAGGTTCTGAGGTTCTAAGAGGTTCTGATAAGCCACAAAAAGTTATGATACTTATTCAGGCCTTATTAGAACTTTCAGAACCTTTAGTTTAAAGTACAAAAACGGCTTTAACCATCAATTGTCCACCTGTAAGGTATTGTCAACGAAGGGAAAGGAATCTAAAAACACCTTGGAGTGGTACTACACTACATCCAGCCTCCTTTTGGGTCTTTCTACAACCACTGCCAGCATTCTTATTAGATAAAGAGCTGCTCGGGAGTATATGAAGTTCCACAATCAATGTATTGGAAAATTATCAGAACCTGATTGAAACCTGAAAAAAGGTTCTGATAAGGTTCTTTTACAGAAAATGACACAGGTTCTGGGTGGTTCTGAACTTATCTGAACTGGTTCTCCCATCCCTGCTTCATATCACATATTTGTGGAGCCGCATGCACCTAAATATGTATTGGTTCAAAATGCTTGCCTTTCAGTAGTTGTTCTAGTGGAATAGCAGTTACGCTTCTGCCCCCCCCCCCCACACACACCTGCAACTCGGGTTCGGAAATGGACAGGGTCACTCAGGGGCCAACAGGGTAAAGAAGTATGGAGCGCCCAGTGGCAGCTCTCCTTCTTCGGGAAGGGTGGACACCAGTTCCTGCTGCAGACACTGCAATCTGGCAAAGATGGGGTGACAGCACAGTGGGATGAAACATATTGGGGCAGAGCTGCAGTGTGACGTGCTGGCACACCTGCCCTTCAGCACAGGGGAAAAAACTCCATTGCCAGGCTGTTACATGCTGACACCAATGCAAGCTCTCACATGACCAACAGGGTGGGCCACCCACCAAACAGAGGACCTGTGTAAATGGAGGATGACTGGTAAGTCCATGAGAAGGTCTGTGACAGGGCTGGGGGAGTGCCTTTGGGCAGATCCGAGTGACAAGCAGAGAAATTACTGATAGGAAAAAAAAGGATGTATGCCTTTCTGAACTGGGCCCTTCCCATAACTTTACCAAGATCTTTTCAGGCCCTTTTTCTGTGAACATATACCCATAGAGACATAAAAAAAGAGAAGCTATATATACATATATTAACTGGAAACCCCCGGTATCAAGTTGTTTCAAAAATGTTTCAGAAACATTTCAAATGCTGTAATAACTGGGCTGGCAGTATAGCCTAGAGGATAGAGTAAAACAAGCTGTGAATGAGCTTGGTACATCCCACAGACAAACCTGGGGTTGATTCCCACAACCTCCACTTACATACTGTGTGACTCTGAGCAAGTCACTTAACCTTTTCAGTGCTCCTGGGTCACCCCTGAAAACAGGCACCTGTGTCTAGTGGTCCTCACCCGGTTACCAAAGGATGAAAAAAATGTGGTGTGTTGTCCTACCAAGTTATTACAGCACTCAGGCTTGTATTCCACTTTTCTCACTGATTTACCTTATTCTGAGTCTGATTTACTGTTACAGCAGGAAAGACACTTTCACGACATGACTTTCCTTAACCACTTTTATAACTGTCTGTTACAAAAGCACTGACCTTTCTGCCACAGACAGACACCTCTGCTGTTCACACAGCTTCTTCTGTTTTACTGAGGTAAAAGCTCAGATACACTGTTGTTTTTTGATGAACAGCAACTAGGGAGATCAGAACTGCACTGGTCTGACAATATCCAAATGGAGCCCTAACTGCTAGCATTATAATAAATCAAACTGTTATTTTCTTCCTATTTAATTTACTTATCTCTAGTAGTAGCAGTAGTCAGGTTCAGGAGATAGAAAATGCTGTAAGGTGCTAAAACATTTACAGTCTGTTATATGTAATAAACATGGCTTCTTTAACTCTTTATAAGTGCAATTTTTTTTCTCTGAAAATATCCTGCACCATTTATTACAAAAAATAAAGCATATGCAGGTGTGTGTGTCATGAATAGTTTTTACACACCCTCAATGTGTGATTATCTCTTAAATCTCCTCAGGCTTTGCTCTTGAGGTTTATGGAACATCGCACACCTTGGGTCTGTAAAATAACCTCATAACACACACTTCCACATGTATTATTCTCTATATAATTACTGGTGACCCCTTTTATCAAATGGTTTATGAGTCTCTTTCAAACACCATAATATCCCCAAAACTGGTTATTACGGCATTCCACAAAGCATTCTGTCGCTACCAACATCAGTCATTTCTTGCATGCCACTTTATTGGCCCTTAGACTGTGTGTGGATGGACTAAATGCATCTAGAAACTTAACAGCTTCAATTCTCCCTTTCAGAGGTCCAGCGTGGATTGCTCGAACTGATCGTTTGTCTCTAACCCTCCTCATGAGTAAGCTATTCTTTTTTTTCACTATTTATCTTGTTGATCCTGCCTTTTTGAACAAATAAATCTATCCAGTTTAGCCTGCTGTTCTTACACTTTGGTAGTGACTTCCAAAGATAGCGAGCCTGATGGAGAATGGACCATGCTTCTCTGTTGTCTTCCTATACCACTTCCCATGCCAGTTCCACAAAGCAGCTTTCAAAAACAAACAAAACAAGCATTTGTCAATGCCGAATGTTGCTTGCTTGTATGTGCTGTTTAGGTATTTGGAAGTGACAGTTTCATGCCTTCCTCCCAAGACATCCACTGTATCTTTCCGTTCAGTATTCACAGAAGAGTGGGAGGGGCAAGGGCCACAGCAGTACAGCAGTTGCCAAGGGGGTGAAGAGGTGGACAAAAGAGTCCTGCAGGAGCTCACTAAATTGAAGGTAGACAAAGCGATGGAACCAGATGGCATACACCCAAGGATATTAACAGAACTGCGAAGGGAGATAGCAGTACCTCTGGCAGCCATGTTCACTGAGTCATTCAACATGAGTGAACTGGAGGAGGGCACATGTGGTCCCTCTACACAAGTCCGGCAGCAGGGAGGAGGCAGGGAACAATAGGCCATTCAGCCTCACCTCAGTAGTGGGGAAGATCATGGAGACATTGCTTAAAGAAAGGATAGTGGGGCATCTAGATGATCGGAACCCAGGACCATAGACAACATGGAGTCACAGTGGGGACATCATGTCAGATAAATCTGGTTGATTTATTTGACTGGGTGACAAAGGAAGTGAATCAGGGTGGGGCAGTGGACAACGATTACCTTGATTTCAGCAAAGCCTTTGACACCATCCCATATAGGAGGCTGATAAACTAGCTGGGTAGGCTGGACATGGGGGAAAGGGTGGTAAACTGGGTTAGAAACTGGCTAACAGACAGGGAGAGTGGTGGTAAATGGTATGCAGTCTAGGGAGAGGGGCGACCAGTGGGGTGCTGCAGGGATCGGTCCTGGGGCCAGTTCTGTTCAATGTCTTCATTAGTAATATTGCTATACATCTGAAGGAATTTTTCACCAAATTTTCAACATAGCCATTTTAAGACCTCTGCTTATGAACAGTGTCACTGTGATTTTCTTAATTTGTCCAGTACATTGATTTAGCACACCGACTGCGCCATTGTCTTCCTAGCCAGAAACATGTTTTGGGTGAGATATGAAAATGACAGCTGTACTACTCATAAGAAGGTGTGGTAAAATGGCAATGTTGAAAATCTGGAGTGAAAATATTGAAAATTCGCGAACTTACGAGTGTGCGTAGGAACTGTACAACGCACGCTCGTAAAACAGTCATTTTTTGGAATTTTTTCACCAAATTTTCAACATAGTCATTTTAAGACCTTTGCTCATGAACACTGTCACTGTGATTTTCTTAATTTATCCCGTACATTGATTTCGCACACCGACTGCACCATTGTGCGCTACATGGGTGGAAACACGTTTTGGGTGAGATGTGAAAAATGACAGCTGTACTGTTTATAAGAAGGCATGGCAAAATGGCAATGTTGGAAATCTGGAGTGAAAATATTGAAAATTCGTGAACTTACGAGCGTGCATAGGAACTGTACAATGCAGGCTCAGTAAAACAATCATTTTGGAATTTTTTCACCAAATTTTCAACATAGCCATTTTAACACCTGAGCTCATGAACAGTGTCACTGTGATTTTCTTAATTTGTCCCATACATTGATCTCGCATACCGACTGTGCCATTGTGTGCTACATGGGCAGAAACACGTTTTGGGTGACATGTGAAAAATGACAGCTGTACTACTCATAAGAAGGTGTGATAAAATGGCAATGTTGGAAATCTGGAGTGAAAATATTGAAAATTCGGACTCACGAAGGCAAGGAACTGTGCAACGCACGCTCGTAAAACAGTCATTTTTAGGAATTCTTCACCAAATTTTCAACATAGCCATTTTAAGACCTCTGCTCATGAATAGTGTCACTGTGATTTTCTTAATTTGTCCCGTACATTGATTTCGCACACTGACTGCGCCATTCTGCGCTACATGGGCGGAAACACATTTTGGGTGAGATGTGAAAAATGACAGCTGTACTACTCATAAGAAGGTGTGGTAAAATGGCAATGTTGAAAATCTGGAATGAATATATTGAAATTTCGCGAACTTATGAGCCTGCGTGAGGAACTGCACAATGCAGCGCCAGAAACAGTCATTTTTTGAATTTTGGCACACATTTTAACATGGGGTTTTAAGGACCTTCTCATGATGTCACTGTCAAAGGCGGTGATGCGGGCCGAAGGGTGTATTTCACAGTCACTGCGCGCGAAATCACCCTTCGAGCCTGAATAACGCCATGACAGTGACATCATTCAGTGAGAAGGGGTCCTAAAACCCCATGTTGAAAATTGGGTCAAAATTCCCAAAATGCCTGAGATATGCAACAAAGTTGAAACCCCTATCTAGCCCATTATACTGCTTACGGCATTTCCTCAGTTTGCGGTCGGCTTTGAAGAGTGCAGGCGTGTTTCTGGTCCACCAGATCATCGCGCGGGGTCCGGAGGTAAGTATGGGGTGAGGGGTGTGGGGAGGCTGGGTGCGCGGTGGGTGGGTGCGGGTTGTGGGAGGGGGTCGGGAGGCTTGTCGAGACTGTTTTGTTTTACAGGTTTTAAAACAAAAAAAGCGCTGTGGACGTTTGCCACGCTGGGGTGGGCCCCAGCATGGCACAAGGCGGGGCGTTCAGCCAGCGAAGATTGGGCACCCCGTCGGCCAAGGACTGATTGCCACGCTGGGGTGGGCTCCCGTCGTGGCACCTACTACTGGGGGCCGGCTCAGCCGGCGGGGAGTTGGGCACCCCATCGGCTACATAGCAGCGCAGCATGCCTGCGTGTGGGGGAGCTACGCTTCATCGCTGCTCACTGAAGCGTACCTCCCCCTTTCAACTGTATGCCACTGTATTTTGGAGCGTGTCATAGACAGCTCCAAAATGCATTGGCTTACAGGGGCCACGCCTGCCAGCTCACTGACTGAATTGGAGGAGGAGGTGACACACCTCCGAAATCTCCGATGATGGCACTATGTTTCTTGCACATGCGTGCAAGCAACATAAAAATGTCTGTAGTGGAGAAAGACACAGAGAGACTGTGTGTGTGTGTGTGTGTGTGTCCCTTACAGAACTACATCACATTCACTCTCTTTCTTTGTCTTTCTTGTTTGAAATGTTGAAGGAAGCAAATCTCCCTGCACCAGTAATTATAAAAAATAAGGCCTATGCAACTGCAATGTTCTGAATTTTTTTTACACACCCTCAGTGTGTGATGACCTCATAAACCTCTCGAGCTTTGCTCTTGAGGTTTATGGGTCACCACACACCTTGGGTGTGTAAAACAAAAGTCCATAACACACTGTTGCATAGCCATTATTTATTCTCTCTCCCTCTCTCTCTATCTATATATATCATATTCATATATATACTGTATATATATATTTATAAAGCGTAATCACGACCATTACCCTTAAAGCTATTACCAGCAGATAACTTAAACCACTGCAACCGTCTCTGAGTAGATTTTTCATTAGGCTTAAAGATGTTAGACGTATGGAAAATCCTGAAGGAGAGGCTGGCGGCCCTCCTAGAGGCCAAAGGACTACAGGACAGCAGACAGCATGGCTTCATACATGGCAGATCCTGCCAAACCAACCTGGTTGAGTTCTATGACTGGGTAACTAGGCAACTGGACAGGGGCCATGCAGTGGATGTCCTGTATCTGGACTTCAGTAAGGCATTCGACTTGGTGCCACATGGAAGGCTGGAAAGAAAGTTAGTAGGCACAGGGGCAGGTGCAAAGCTGGTGAGATGGGTAGGAAACTGGCTGCAGGGAAGGCAACAGAGGGTGGTGGTGGGTGGGGAGCTCTTACACCCAAGGACAGTGACGAGCGGTGTCCCACAGGGCTCGGTGTTGGGACCAGTGTTGTTTGAGATATTCATTGCAGACATATTACGGGACATCAAGAGCAAGATCAGTCTGTTTGCTGATGATACCAAGGTTGGCACGGTGATGGATGACCTAGGGGGATAGCAGGGGTTGCAGGATGATCTGGCAAAGCTTGAAACTTGGTCAGACACCTGGCAACTGGGGTTTAATGCCAAAAAGTGCAAGGTGCTGCATTTTGGGATGAAGAACCCAAAGAGGAGTTACCAGCTAGGGGGAGTGCAGCTAGCCCAGCCAGAGGAGGAGGAGGATCTGGGTGTGCTCATTACAGGGTCAATGAACAACTCAACACAATGTAGGAAGGCAGCTGCAAAGGCCAACAAGATGCTGGGTTGTATTGCAAGGGGTATATCCTCGAGGAGGGAGGAGGTGATTCTGCCACTGTGTAGGTCATTAGTTAGACCACACCTGGAGTACTGCGTGCAGTACTTGCGTCCGTATCTAAAGAGGGTCATTAATTTACTGGAGGGGGTGCAGCACAGGGCGACAAAGATGATCAAGGGGCTGGGGACTTATCATACGAGAGGAGGTTGAAGGAGTTGAACATGTACTCACTGGAGGAGAGGAGAGACAGGGGTGATGATTCAAACCTTTAAATACATGAAAGGAATAAACAAGATGGGTACAGAGGGGCTGTTCAAAGTAAGGGAGGAGAGGGCCACCAGGGGCCATGATTTGAGACTGGAGCGAGGAAGGTTCAGGAGGGAGATGAGGAGACACTTTTTTACGGAGAGGGTGGTGGCTGGGTGGAATGCGTTACCTGCAGAAGTGGTATGCAGTAGAACAGTGGACTGCTTCAAATGAAGATGGGACAGGACAAGGGGGAGGGTTAATGAAGGAGAAGGGTGGAAGGGAGGGGCAGCTGCAGAATAAGGGGTGCTAGCTGCACATTCGAGCAGACTTGATAGACCTCTAGGCCTTTATCTGCTGGCAAATTTCGTATGTTCAAAAAGCTTACAGCTACCCTAAACATGCAGGTGGAAGAATTTCAATTCAGATGGTGGAACGTGGATGAACTACTTGAAGAAACAGACTCACAACCAAATAAGAGAGCTCACATTGACTCTTAAAAATGTTTCTATTTGTATATGGTGGCACAGTATATCTATATTAGCTGACTGTATTATGTTATGAAATCAGCACAGACTGTTTATAGTACATGGTGAGGGTTTGTTCTGATGGATTTCCATGCCAGCTGAAACCTTGTTGTACCACAGTTCAAAGGTCATGGAATGCGGTTGTACCCTTCTGTGGTACAATAAGATTCCAGCAGATCAGAAATCCTTGAGGCAGCTGGTGTTTTCACAGCACTGCAGTGCGCACAGGAATCGGTTCAGGTTCTAAACTAAAACCGCCAGCACATTCGCTGCTACCATGAGAGCACTGTGAAAACACTTAGTTTTTTTTCTTTAAAAAAAAAGAAAAACTAAACAAAAATGCTATACATTATAGAAAATACTGGTTGGGCAACCACCCACATGCCCAACTAGCCTGTGCTGCCACCTTGGGCTTTTGAGTACAGTACTCTTGAATTTCACTCTCAAGGTCTGATGTAATCAAAACCCCTCTGTGGCAACACAGGCTGGTTGTGCATGGTTGCCCAACTAGTTTTCTCTATATGTTTTTTTCACTGTTTGAAAATTAATAAAAAGAAAGTTAAAAAAAATCTAAAGAAATTAAAAATACATGGAAATGCACTTTTTGTTAAAAGTGAATGATGAAATTTGTATTCACTAACAAATTTTGCTGCATTCATTTTTTCATGGCAGGCATAGCACAGGAGTGGGCACTTCTTAAAAACTTGAAAATCCCTATATCTTTACTCAGGGATGAAAGAAAATGTAAAGAAAAATATGTATATTGATGTTTTGTGCAAGAAAAAAACATTCTTGCTGAAAAATAAACTATATTGTGACTAACAAATACAAATACATTAGTAGCTGTCATGATTTAAATGCAACAATTTCCTGTCAGTGTCTGAAATTCCTTAGAACAGTGGACCAATCTAGCTTTTACTGTATGGTAATTTATAATCTGCCTTTACCATCTCACTACTGCTTCGTTTTGTATCACATGAATTTAGAAAAAAAACAACTGAACTGGTAAAGAAATAATTTTATGCTTTAGTACGCACTAAGTGGTAGAAACATTGAGTGTATGAAGTGCAGTAGCAGCTTTTAGCACTTCAGCTGGTTTCCTGTCAGGTGTTGAATGCTCATTACTGCAAGACATTCAGCTGTCCCCATTTCATGAGCTCACCTATTTTTACAGTATTGATATTGTAAGCATTTGAGCCTCTGGGACATTGTGCAATATAAAGGAGTTATTTACTTGTCAAACGCCAGAGACAGAGTTTTAGAATTGAAGCAATGGGCTAAGTCCCTGTGCACAGCAGAGATGGCAAATGCTCTCACTATTCCAATATATGTACTGTATGTGTTGTTCAGCAACATAGTGAAGGAGCCCATGGAGAACATAACCGCACCCCTCAGCCAGCACATCTGCCTGTCACCCATGTTTAATGTTGTAGAACCCATACTTCACTCATTTCAGCCCTCATACCCTACCATCCGCTCCTTATATTACCCACCAAGTCCTCCAACGTAGGAGAATAATTTGTTTTATAAAATGGCTTGCAATCACAGAACAAATTCTAGAAACTTCATTGGTTAAAAAGCATCACCTGACTGTGCATTAAATCTCTAGATATGCGCACTTTGTTACCAATCTAAACTAGTAATAATTTACCTAGCAACAGCCTAACTTCAAAATTCTCCAGAATCCTAGTCACTTTATTGGTCAAAACACATCACCTGACCATTCATTTAGTTATAATTCCCAATAAATGCACGGTTTGTCACCAGCCTAACAGTCTACCTAGCAACCGCCTAACTGCACAAAATATTTCCTTTAAAAAAAATTCCATTTTATAAATGCAGTCACCATCAATGGACTTCATGGGTGCATTGAAAGGCATTCAGTCACTGGCCTTATGCCTTCCAATCCACCCAGGGTGTGCATTAATTCTCTAGAATGGTAGGTAGGTAAAATGTTATTCATATTGCATATATGACCAGGAGACTCAATTGAGCAATGCTTATTTCCAATGAGGTCCATTACAAAACAGTAAGAGACTCAATTGAGCAATGCTTATTTCCAATGAGGTCCATTACAAAACAGTAAGTTACCATAATTAGAATTTGCAAGAAAAGAGAAAATAATTAAAAAGTATAAATGATACAATAAGAAATTTACAGTATAGTACAAACAATCAGCAAATAAATACAATAGTGACATAAAGCTTTTAAAATACTATGTTTCAGCCAGTGTCCCAACTGAGGCAACATACAGAAGGTTGATTAGACTGACTAACCATCCAGCTGGGAATATTACTTTTCACAATCTTGCCTACCTATGGTCTTAAGTTAGGGGGTAAGTTGTTTCATAAATTAGGACCCATTACAAAAAAAATAGGACCTTCCTGTTTCCAAACTACATTCTAATGGGTAATATTCTAGCCTAGATACTTTTCTCAAGCAGGATTTTAAATGTTTTGTTTGAGGTACTCTAATAGATGACCAGATACAAGTTTGCTGATACACTTATACATATACATCACGATATAATAGTTTTTTCAATCACTCAATTTCATCCAGTTCAAACTTCTATATAATTCACAACTGTGGGTTAATTGAGGAGAATAGAGAATAACGCAAGCAAATTTATTAAATATGACATCCAATTTTTGCCAACTCTTTGCCTAAGGCTCCTGCAAACAAAATATCTCCATAATCAAAAAGGGGCATAATAAATGAATTTACTATGTGCTTTCTAACATCCCTGTCCATACAATTTTTAAACTTATATAATGCTCCCAAATGGTTCCCTAGATTTTTTTACTAAATAATCAATATGGACATTCCATTTACCTTTTGCATCTAACCAGGCTCCCAACTATTTATAACACTGTACTTGTTGAAGAACTTGTTTATCAATAGTTACATGCGCAAAGAATGAACTGTGGGGTCTGCCACCTTATCCCTATGAAAAATCATAAGTTGTGTTTTATTTGCATTTAAAGCCAATCTTGATTGATGGAAGAAATGTTGTAAGTGTTCAAATGCAGATTTTAGTGCAGACTCAACTTTGGATACCGCAGGACCCTCAGCATAAATCACTGTGTCGTCCACATAGAGATGATCTTTAACTTGGGAAGACAACTGGGGAAATTTGTTCATATAAATATTAAATAACTTAAGGACCAATATTGGGCCTGGGGAACTCCACACAGTATGGGCGCCAGACCTCATTTAGCATAATTTAAAACCACCAATTGTGGTGACTTTTCAAATAGGAGTCAAACCAATCTACAGTTTCCCAGTGTAAGCCAACTGATTGCAGTCTTGACATTCTAGAAATGCAGGCCCTGTCATGGGTTATTGTTTACTTACACTTCCAATGTGGCACAAAGATTCTCATCCTCTTGCTTTCATCACCATGCCCAAATACCAATAATCCCACCCAGTACCGTACTTCAGTGAAATTTCCAGCATTTGAGCCCGGTAGTAAGTTCTAGAACATGAGGATAACCAACACAAGGTGCATGCCCTAATACTGAGTACTGACACTATCCCTATTAGGACTGCAAGTTTGGTTCTACTAAAGAATTCAACACCTTAAACGTTGGGCATTCGATTCTTTCAGACTGTGGTGAACATTTGGGACAAATAAGCAGACTTTTGGTTTGACTGGTCTGAATGATGCAGACCAGGTGCAAAAGTTGAACTGTGAATTGCAATTTGCACCTGAAATAGTTAACCGGGCAATGTGTGAGTCACAGCCTTGTTTTGGTGCTAGACTCAGCTGGATGACTGAGCCAGCATGAAAGCTGAATCACACATTTGTCATCGGGCTGTTAGGTAGCTGAGAAAAGAGCAACTTCTAGTTAGATAGCCAGTGACTTTTTCACAAAAGGCAAACAGTTTTCAAAAATTTGACCTATACTCCTGCAAACAGCAGGGTGCTAAAGAAGGGAATATTTTAAGGAGGAAAACAGAGAAAAAAAACAAAGGTAAAGAGTAAGGCTGAGCAGTATCTGCAAAGCTGCGGGCCTCTGGAACCAGGGACTTGCCTGAGAGGGAACTGAGAGGGGAGAGACTGAACTCTGGAGGAGTGTGCTTGGGACTGGAAAGTGGGCAGATGGGGCATGAGATGGCAGTCTGCCAGTGCCCACTTGCCTAATCTCATCAGCAGTATGGCACACAATTTTTTTTTTTCATTGCAGAACAAGCATTTTAGCAGGGCAGCAGGCAGACTACCTGAAACCTGAGATAGGGTTTCTTTGCTAGTTACTTTTGCTGGGCAGCAAGCGTGTGCCAGCTGACAGCATGACAGTGCCTGGCCACAGGCAGTTGGCACCTTCCTGGCATCTCATAAAAAATGTTTTAAAATAAATTCATTTTTTTCTGCTTTCTCTTTACATTCACCCAAGTTGTAGACTTGCAGCGGTTCCTTTTTTCTCCTGAGTCCTGAGGCAGCGTGTGTGGTGTAGTTCTGAGCTGTGCTTTTTCAGTGTGATCTGGGCAGTGGGTGGTAGGCAGCAGGTGTGTGCGTGCTGTACCAGTGCCTGGCCACTGGTAGTTGGCACCTTGGTGGCATCCCATAAAAAAATGAAAATAAATTTGCCTTTTTTTTTTTCTTGTGGCAGTCTTCATATTCCCTGAAGTTGCTGCAGTTCCTTCCTTCTCCTGAGTCCTGTAGCAGTGTGTGTGTGTGTGTGTGTGTGTGTGTGTGTGGTCCTGAGCTGTGCTGTTGTAGATGATCTGGGCAGTGGGCAGCAAGTGTGTGTGCTAGCTGGCAGCATGCCGGTGTCCATCCCCTGGCAGCTGGCACCTTGGTGGCATTTCATAAAAAAAGTGAAATAAATAAAAAGTAAACAAATCTCCACATTTCCTCAAAATGCTGAAGGTCCTTCTTCCTTGTTCTCCTGAGTCCTGAAACCGCCTCTGTGTGTGTGTGTGTTGTCCTGAGCTGTGCTGCTGCAGTATGATCTTGGCAGTAGGCAGTAAGAGTGTGCCAGCTGGCAGTGTGCCGGTGCCCAGCCACTAGTAGTTGCCCCCTTGGTGGCACTCAAAAAAATACAAAAAACTCCACAGTCCCTCAAGTTGCTGAAGTTCCTTCCACCTCCTCCTCCTCCTCCTCAGTCCTGAAGCAGGCTTTGTATGCGTTGTCCTGAGCTGTGCTGTTGCAGTGAGAGCTGGGCAGTGGCCAGTAAGTGTGTGCCAGCCGGCAGCAAGTCGGTGCCTGGCCACTGGTAGTCATTGGTCGCAGTCCACAAAAAATAAAAATAAAAAAATACAATAAAAAAGTCTTTGTCACCCAAGTGTCTGAGTTCTGTAGCAAACATTAGGAAATGGAGAAACAGAGCAGCCAAGGAGATGGTGGCATGGGATTATACCGTCACATCAAAGAAAAACCAGAGCGGATTGGGCTTGGTCATAGACCCATTGCTTCAGTGGGAACTTTAAGTGTAGAGGGAAGATGACAGCAGTTGAGCAGTCTGTAAATTATCACACATTGTAGGAACCATGTACTGTGACACTGCAAGGGTTGAAACATAAGCAATCATTACAATAACAAGCATTTGTCAATGCCGACTGTTTGCTTGCTGGCATTGGCATTGGTAGTGTAGAAGTTACAGAGCTGCATAATAGAAATGGCAGTGAAGTACTGAACTGAAGCCAACCCCACCACCACCCTGCCGAGAGTGACAGGCATTGGGGTGTGCCTTTGGGTTGTCAGGCATAACGGCCACGCCATTTCACCACACCCTACCCTGCAGTCACTGACAAGTGTCACGGTGTGCCTTGGGGTCTTTGGCCCTTATGCGCAACCCATTGCATCAGGAAATACGGTGAGATGGGTGCAGTATAGGAGATTAGGGTGAACTTTGGGGCAGAAGAGTCCAAGGCATACCTTGATGCCTCTCACTGGCTACAGGGTGTGGGTGGGGGTGGAATGGTATGAGCATTACAGGCAAGAATCCCAAGTCACACCCCTGATGTCTGTCATTCTTTACAGGGTGGGGCGTTATGGTTGGAAACCCTAACACCTCAGGCATTCATTGGTATTTTCACTCCAAATTTTCAACATGTTTTTTTTGTGACCCCCACCTCATGAACAGTGGCAATATCAGTTCGTTAGCCAAAAGCTGCTTTTGCACAGTGATTCGACATTTAGCACCACAGGTGCAAAAACACATTCCGAACAGGATGTGAAAAATGACAGCTGTACTGTTCATGGGAGGTGTAAAAATGGCAATGTTGCAAATCTGCAGTAAAAATATTAAAAAAACTGGTGAAGTCACGAGCGTGCATAGAAACTGTGCAACGCACACCCGTAATGTAATTAGTTTGGGGATTTTTTACAGTAGATTGTCAACACAGGCATTTTGGGACCTCCAAACATGAACAGTGTCACTGTGATTTTCTTTATCTGTCCCGAACAATGATTTCCCACAGCGACCATGCATCTCTGCGCTGAAAGTGTGAAAACACATTTAGGCCATGTTGTGAAAAATGACAGCTGTACTGTTCATAAGGAAGTGTGGAAAAATGCCACTGGTGAAAATCTGGACTGAAAATATTACAAAGTCATGAACTTACGAGGGTGCGTGGAAACTGCGCAATGCTCACTCGTAACACAGTCATTTTATGGACTTTTGTTACTAAATTTTCAACATAGCCATTTTAAGACATCTGCTCATGAGCAGTATAACTGTGATTTTCTTAATCTGTCCCAAACATTGCTTTCGCACACCGACTGCACCATTATGCGCTACATGTGCGGAAACACATTTGGGGCGACATGTGGAAAATGGCAGCTGTACTCTTCATAAGGAAGTGTAATAAAATGTCAATGTTGAAAATCTGGGGTGAAAATATTGAAAATTCGCAAACTTACGAAATGCAGTGGAACTGCCTAAACGTGCTCGTAAACAGTCATTTTAGAATTTTTCACCAAATTTTCAACATAGCCATTTTAAGACCTCTGCTCATTAACAGTGTCACTGTGATTTTCTTAATGTGTCCCATACATTGATTTTGCCCACCAGCACTAAGCCATTAAGCTTCATGAGAAGAAACACATTTGGGCAAGATGAAAAATGACAGCTGTACTGCTCATAAGGAGGTGTGGTAAAATGGCAATGTTGAAAATCTGGAGTGAAAATATTGAAAATTTGTGAACTTATGAGCGTGTGTAGGAACTGCACCGCGCGCCCGTAAAACAGTCATTTTTAGGAATTTTTCCACCAAATTTTTAACATAGGCTTTTTGAGAGCCCACCTTATGAACAGTGGCAGTGTCATTTTGTTACTCAATCCCGAAAGGTGATTTCACGCAGTAATTGCAAAATCACCCTTCGGGCCCGATTAACGCCATGACAGTGACAGCATTCATGAGAAGGGGTCCCAAAAACCCCATGTTGAAAATGTGGTGCTAAAATTCCAAAAAATGCCTGAGATATGCAGCAAAGTTGAAAAAACCCTATCTATCCCATTATAAAGCTTACCGGCATTTCCTCAGTTCGCGGTCGGCTTTGAAGAGTGCAGATGTGTTCCCGGTCCACTGAAGATCGTGCCGGGTCAGAGGTAAGTATGGGGTGGGGTGGGGGAGGTGGGGTGCGCAGTGGGTGGGCGTGGGTGAGGGCAGAGACTCGGGGACCGTTTTCAGTTTCAGTTTTTTTTAAATGACGATGCTGGGACATTTGCCACGCTGGGGTAGGCTCCCAGCATGGTACAAGGATGGTGGTGGGGTGGGGGGCATGGAGCTGATGGGGGATTGGGCACCCCCCATTGGCGATAGAATATGTTGCCATGCTGGGGTGGGCTCCTAGCGTGGCACCCTGTTTCTGGAGGTGTGTGTGGAACCAGTGGAGCCGACGGGGGATTGGGCACCCCCGTTGGCTATACGATGTGTGGCCATGCTGGGGTGGGCACCAGCGTGGCATATGGAACACTGTTTTGGGCGCACAGCACAGCTGGCGGGGATTAGGCACCCCGTCGGCTGCACAGGTGTGCGTGGGGGAGACGAGCACGCGGTAGTGCGTGCATGTGTGTGAAGGGATCGTGCGAGCAGGCGATATCTTATCACACCACTGAAGCGCTGTTCCCTTCAACCGTATGCCACTGTATTTGAGCCGTCATGACAGCTCGAGCAGGCATTGGAGAACTGCGGCCGTGCCTGCAAACACACTGATTGAATTGGAAGAGGGTTGCCACACCTCTGAAAACTCAGATGATGGCACTATGTTTCTTGCACATGCGTGCAAGCAAACATAAAAAGGAATAAGAAAGGAGTGCATCAGATAGTGACACAGGCAGAGAAGGAGGAGCAATGTGATTTGGCAGAGCTTGGAGACTGAGATACAAATCATGGGGCTGGACTTTCAAAAGGCGACAGGACTTGCAGCAAGCTCTGTGTCAAATCTTTTTTTTTTTTTGGCACAGCTGCGGCAACTATCTTTGCAGCAACTGTGCATGATTTTAGCACATCGGGCGCAGTTACAATTTTCCTACTTTATGGCAGCTTGTGCCAGATATTAAATGCAAGCCCAGTGAAAAGGGTACCCAGGATTGATGCAAGTTAGACTAGCAAAAAGCTAGTTTAACTTGAGGCAAACAGTGCGCAGGATAGAAAATCCAGATCGCCAGCCGGAGAATTCCACAAGGCCGTGCGCCAAATGATCAGTACATCTGGGGTTAGAGGCATTCTCAGGGTTTTGAAATCTGGCACCATGATCAAATGCCTGTTAAAAGTGATAGCAGCAGTTCTCGGGAGGAGGAGTAGGACTTGGGGAAGGCGCACATAAGAGGTAAAAAAAAAAAAAAACTGAAAAAGGTGGTTAAAAAAAGGGCACAAAATGATAAGGGGAAATAACACATCTGAAATGACAGCAGATAAAGATACAAGCCCTAACCCTGAAGAACTGATGGAAGAAGAGGATGGTGGTGATGTGGAAGAAGGCCACAGTAGCCCATTCATTAGGCAACAGCAGAGAGTGTCATAAGGAAAAGCCAAACCAGTGATGTCAGTGGTGTGGGATTTCTTATCAGTGGGCAAGAATCACTGCCACATGAAGTATATCTTTTATGTAAAGACACTTTGAGTCAGCATAAGGAGGGAACAAGTCTGGGAACAGCTACCATGAAAACCATGAAAAGGCATTTACTGAAGTCCCACAGAGCTCAGTATGAGAAGGCATGCTAACTCATTACATCAGCAGCAGCAGCACTAGGCAGTGAAACATGATGATGATGATGGGCCGGGGAGAGGAGAACATTAGGAGACCAGGTAGAGAGTAAGAGAAGAAAGTCATTCAGGTGGTAGCTGATGCACAACTCAGACATCTTCAGTTGATCAGTTCTTTAGCGCACTGACTCCCACACCTTCCCAGGGCCACAAATCTCCAGCCACCTCCACCTTCAGGGGTGACAGAAATAGGAGTCAGCAGTCACATTCAGGGAAAAGAAGCATTCAACTCTCATTGGTTCAGTCCCTGGAAATGGGCCGGAAATATAAAGCAAACACACCAGAGGCAAAAAAGTTAACAAGAGCAATTGTGGAGATGCTAGCCACCGACTTGCTTCCATTCTCCTTTGTGAGCAATGCTGGTTTTCTATCGCTAAGGCGAGTTGTAGTGCTAAAGTACTGTGTGCTCACCCATACCTACTTTTCCAGTGGCTTATTCTGATTTGTATCTGGGTATCTACAAGATTGTGTTGCGTGCCCTGAGAGCATGATTTGTTCCAGCGGTTCATGTCACCACTGGCATGTAGGCCACTGGTCAGAATACTGATTACATGGCAGTGACTGCCCATCGGGTTAGTTTCCCCTCTTCCTTCCCCTCCATCTCCTCCTCCTCCTCCTTCTCCTCCTGTAGGTTAAGTGCCAGCAGCTACAGCAGTAGCAGTAGCTGTAAGTCACCTGGGCTTTCCAGCCTCCGCAAACAGTCAGCTGTATTTATTGCTGGCTTTGACAATGACTATCATGCAGAAAACATGTTACATTTTCTTCTGCAGAAGTCTGATGGGCGGCTAACACCACGCTCGTTAATCCCAGGTTTTATAGTATCAGATAATGCAAAGAACATCATAAAGGCAGTGGACAATGGGGATTATGCACATGTTCCAGTCTTGCTCACTGCATAAATCTGGTAGTTCAGGGATTCGTAGATGAGGAAGGCATCACTGCGGAGATGTGTGTAGGTCTGGCCAAAAAGTCTGCAGTCATTTTAGCCATTCTGTACAGTAAAGTACAGAAGCTGTTATTAAACATTCAGCAATGAAACCACCTTTCCCTCCACCACCAGAAACAAGATTTGGCAGCAAGGTTGAATTCCACAGCATACATGCAGCAATAGTTGCTGGAACAACAGAAAGCTAGCCGCCGGTATGCCTTTAAGCATGATATTGGCAAGGGAGAGGTAAACATCAGCCGAACAAGTGGTGCCTGATGGAGACCCTTTGCACTGTGCTTAAGCCCTTTGAGGAGGCACATGGATGGTGCGTGCTGATGTAACTGGTCTCAACTAGGTACCCCGCCTCATTGCTCTCATTAACTTGTGGCTTGTTTGTACGGAAACTTAATATAAGGACAAGAAAGATACCACTGCTGTCAATCTAGTAGACAGGATAAGGTCATGTTCCTTGAATAATGCATGCATTTCAGAAAAGAGTAGAGCTGACCACTACATCCTGGCCACTCTCTTGGACCCTCAGTTTAAAGTCACATTTGAGACATTCTTTGATGCACAGGAATGCAATAAGAATCAGCAGTCCTATAAAGCCTTGCTATCCAACTGGTTTCTGTGCGTATGGCACAAAAAAAGACCAGAATCACCAAGTAGAGCACAAGAAGAACACTCATCATCCCTTGTAATCGCACTGACAGGCCAGGTGGAGGAGAGAGAAAAAAAGGAGGATCCCAATGTGTGTCCACTGCTATTACTGAATGTCACAGGAGTCACTCGTTTTTGTGTCCAAGTCAACCTATTGCTACTGAACCTCTCCAGGAAAGACAGCCATTGATGACAAATCACTCTGGGAACAACTGTCTGACCATAGCTTGATGACAAAGCACAGCAAGTCACTTTCTGACACAGGGGTGCCTGAGATGCCAGCAAACAAAATGTTGCAGGATTAGCTGAATGAGAATGTGTCACTAGCAGGAGACAAGTCTCTGTTATACTGGTACCAAAAAAAGACTATTTGGCCATTATTGATGGCACAGGATCATAATGTCACAAGACAGAATGCTGCAGCAATATACCGCGCTGTCAATACAGCGCGATATACTCCCAGCGGCATTTCTCTATGTTTTGCAGTGGGCTCTGCCACCCGAACCCCCCCAACTAAAATAATCAACTCCAGGGGGGTTGTACACTTACATTGCACAAAGCGTGAAAAACAAAATCCATGCATATGGGACTGGGATTCGATACCCAGTGTGCAGATGCTCCACTTCCATTGCTGTCTGTGGCTCATACTGTTGAGCCACAGCAGCTGCTCGGTGGACTCTCCTCCCAGCAAAGAACTTATCCTCTGCCAGAGAACAGTGACAGGGTACACAACCGCGTATAGACCATTTAGCGGTTTTGCACCCTGTCACTATTCCTACCCGCACGGAATGTGTTGCATGGTTTTGACATACGCCATCTTGCATAAGGCAGAGTGACCCAGTAGGTCTTTAACACAGGTAGCTGTTGAACACCTTGGTTGCCCACGTGCAAGTACATATTCAGGGTGAATTTTTAATGCTGTAGGCAATATTGCAACCAACAGGAGAACATGCCTTTCAATCCAAAATGTTGAGAAGCTCACTTTTAAAGATGAACTGCCCTTTCTCCAAAGCCCTTGCTGCCATGGTTTACGGATGATAAATCGCCTACACTTCCAGCTGGACTAAAGACAAAGGAGGATGAGGGGGACGGGGAGGACGTCTGTGTTCATTCGTTTTTATTGTTTTGGGGTTTTTTTGGAACCAGTATCCCACACACACACACACTGAGGAATGCTGCACTCTTGTCTTCAATCAGTCTTCTTCAGATTAATCTCTAGTGAATTTTTGGAAAGCCTACACAGGCCGAATAAATCATTTTTTGGTCAGTTTTGCCCATGAAAACAGTGTGTACAACACTTATCCATGGCATTATGGGAAGCCTGGTCTATGTGTGGCACTGTCCCCGTTGGCACACATTTTGTGGAACCAGTAACCCACACTGTGGGATGCTGCACTGTTGTCTTCACTCAGTCTTCTTCAGATTAATGTTTTGTGCATTTTTGTCAGGTCTACACAGGCCAAAAAAATGATTTTTGTGGCAATGTTGCCCATAAATCTAAAGTGTACAATACATCCAAATATCCATGGCATAACATGAAGCCTTGTCCCAATGGACACATAATTTTTGGAACCATTAGCCTACGGTGTTGGATACTGTCCTGATATTTCGTGGGCCTACATCAACAGTTCTCAAACCTTGTCATAGTGAGCCTCCCCTAAGCCATGGAAAAGATCTTGAGCCTCCCCTAAAATACTGAAATATTTTTGGGCCTCCCCATTGAAAAACAGTCTACCTTTAACAGTACATCTGGAATAAATTGAAACCTCTTTGCATAGCTGTCTCTCATGTTATTAAGCTTATTGTAACCCCCCCCCCCAAACAGGACAACTTACTTGGTCCAGTATTTTGACTCTCGAACCATTGTTACTCTTACTGCCATACCTTCATGGGTCAGACTGCTTTTCTGTTTCCCTCTAACTGGAATAACATTCCTGCTGACCTCTGCCTCTTCCCCTCTCACCCTGCTTTTAAGCAACTTTCAGGGATCATTTTGCTCCTTCCTGCTCTTATTCCTAGTACCTGTATGTTTAACTTTTGTGTTTGGACAGTTCTGCTGCCAGTCTAATTGATCAATTGTTCCTGCATTGTTTGTTTATTGTTCTTCATTTGTTTGCACTTTTTCCATTTTGTATTGCTTGAGTGTTTTGCAGTTACATTTGAATTGTATTCTCTCACTACTCTTCCTAGTACACCTGAAATAAGCCATGGCCCAGTGTACAGTGCCGTCCCTGGTCACAGACTTGTGAATTAATACATAAATTCACCTACTGTTATCCTCTTTCAGTTTGCCTTATCCCTTTACACAAAATCTATAAAGTTCAAAACTGAAATAGAATACTTTTTCAAGGATTGCTTGAGCCTCCCCTGGAACAGGTTGGGGCCTCCCCAGGGAGGCTGGCCTCACCATTTGAGAACCCCTGGCCTACATAAACCTTACAGCCCATTTTATTTTAAGCATTGTTAGTCACGTACTCTTGTTTACTAGCATTGTCCATGATTAGCACTGACTGAATGGACACAATATTTGGAACCAGTAGCCCTTAATGTAGGCCACTGCATCATGCTTTGGGTGCTTCATTGGCCCAGTGCATTATTTTATATCATTTTTATCCCATTTCCTAATGCTTTTATCTCTCTCTCTCTCTCTCTCTCTCTCTCTCTCTATATATATATATATATATATATATATATATATATACAGTATATACCTTCTTTACTGCCCCCAGCTGCCCTCATCTAACCAACCCCCCCCAGCCCCGTCACTCCGGTCTCACTAGGACTTACCCAGAGGCCGACCGGTCACTGGGTGCAGAGCCTGCGAGGGGTCGGTCATCATCCACAGCTGGGGGTGTTTTTCCTCCATTTTTTTCCCCTTCCCCGTTGCTGGGGTGCACACGCAGGATGTGCACACGTGGAGGCATGCGCTCATCCACAGAAGACCCACAGCATCCTCCCTTCCATGGTGCCCACAGACCTGCACTGCCATCAGGCCTCCACCTGGAGACAGTTGTTCGGCGGGAGCACCAGTCCTCCCTCCCCAGAAGAGGAGAGCTGTCCTCCAGATGCACGATCCTCTTCCTCCTCTGCCAATCCCCAGCAGCCCATGCTCATTCCCAAACACAGGTTGCTGGCATGGTGTGAGATGTGGCATCCAGTGCCTCAACCTTCAGCGCCACTGGGCCAGCTACCATTTCCTAATGCTTTTTAATGGTCAATCCAGTGCGCACTAGTCTATTAGTAAGAGAACTTTGGTGAACTTTACCTGGTTTGATGGTCATAGTTTGCATGGTTGAACTCTGGGAGATTCACACAGCCCTAGTCTCTATACATTCCTTTCTTTTCCCACTTTTATGGAGACTTGTTCTTTATTCCCCCTTTTCCTTTACAACACACTTTCCTTTCCTTCTAGTCTTATTTGATACCCTTTGCACTTGTCAGCTACTCTGTCTCTTTTCTTGTTGTTAGTTTCTCCTAGTATCCTAACCTACTGTTTCACAGATTCACAGAAATTTGATGGCCCATCTAGTCTGCCCTCATATACACCTCTTCCCCTCCTCCTTTTACTGGCTCAGAACTTTCCTCCCTCCTCCCAACCCCATATGTCTGCCCCATGCCCTCTTGAATCTCCCCCACTGATTTTGGATCCCATCACCTCCTCTGGTAACCTGTTCCAGGCCTCCACCACCCTCTCTGTGAAGAACTTCCCCCTCACATTGCCTCTGTATTTCCCTCCTTCCAGTCTGAGGCTATGCCCCTTTGTTCTAGTTCTGTTGAACTGTTGAAAAGGTTATATTTGATGTAAAATAATTATAGCTATATTAGCTTAAGTTATAATTCCGAAAAAATAAAATGGTGCCAATTGGCTAAAATTGCATATTTTTAATGGGCATAAATTAGGAGATAATTGCAGAGCATGAAATTAAATTTGTACAATTGCAGCCAACTAGCGCTGTGCACTCAATATAACTTGCACAAGAATAGACTGTTCTATAGTATTTCCCTTATATTTCCCTGGTCTGACCAGATGTCAGCATTCTGCCTATTAGATAAGTATACTTATTATCTAGTTCTAATGCCCTATTAGATAAGTACACTTATTATCTAGTTCTAATGCCCTATTAGATAAGTACATTTATTATCTAGTTCTAATGCCCTATTAGATAAGTACACTTAGTATATAGTTCTAATGCCCTGCTTTCCTCTGCAAGGTCCTACGACCCTTTGTGTCTCTTCAACATACTCTTAATTTGTTTTTCAGGTCCCTACCAGATTCCCTGTGTCCTCAGGATTCCCCGACTCCATAGCATCAGGTTAGTCCATATTTTATTTATTTTTAATTTAATATTTCCCCTCCTCCTTTTTTTAGTGAGACTATTTAGTGATCGTGAAAGGTACTGGATTGAGATCACTGGATCCTGAATTCCTCTGTTCATCCGCATGATAGGTACAGCATGGACAAATACAGTGCAAGGTTCCCTACACTAACCTGCCAGTGAGTCTCAACCCTGCCATGGAAAAAACACCTTATAGGTGAGAGGGTAGTTTAGACTCCATGCCCATTCAATCCTTGGCCTCTCTCTTATATGTGACTGCCAACAAGGGTGCCAATTCAATCAATCAATCAATCAAAATCTTTATTTATCCAGGCGGGCACCATTGAGCAAGGCTCATTTGCAAGATGGACCTGGTCATACAAAAATCATAGCACAGTAGCATGGTAAAACATAATGCAATATTATACAAAGAAGAAAAATATACATATGTACATCAACATTTGAGTGAGAGGGCTTTTACAACAGATAGGCTCATAACTGGGTACAGACGGAATGTTCACTTAAAAGGAGAGAGAAAGGCAAGAAGAGGGATACCAGCTTAGGAAGAAATGACGGGGTTGGAACAGTTAACTGGCATACTTCAGGGAAGGGGATGGAACTTAGCCATGGCTAAAGAGAGGCAGAGAAGCTGGTATTTTGGTAGGGAGAGAGAGAGGCTGGGGCAGAGGCAGGGCAGGATGGGCGGGAGAGAAACTGGAAAATAGGTGAGCTAGCGATGTGGGAAACATTTGCAGGATTCCTTCATGGAGCGGTCATAGAGCGACTTGAAAATATTCAGGCTAACAGGACAGTTCAGGTTCAAGTTTTTTTGTGTATTGTTCCACAAGGAAGGCAATGAGAAACTTATGGCAGTTCTGCCGAAATTAGATTTGACCTTAGGTAATTGCAAGGCAATTAGGGAATAGCTTCTTAAAGCATAGGCACCTATCACACTCAGGGGAATACAATCAGAGAAGTATAGGGGGAGCGTGTTGGTAACCGCTCTGAAGGCCCATAGAGCGGCATTTCTATTTCTCCTGTAATGAAGGGAAGTCCAGCCCACCGCAGTGTACGAGGAGCAATGGTGTGTGGAAAGTGGAAGGCCCGTTATGAACCTGATTGCTCTGTGGTATAGGGTGTCCAACTTAGCCAGGTCAGAGGCAGTACAATGGCTATAGAGAAGGTCCACGTAATCTATTAATGAAAGGAACGTGGCTTGAACCAACCGCTGCTTGGCATCCCTAATAAGGAAGTGGTTAATTCTGTAGAATAGTCCTAGTTTTTGTCTTAGTTTCTTCTGTAGTTCTTTGAGATGTTCAGAGAAGGAGAGTTTGTGATTGAGACATACACCCAGATATTTGAATTTTGGCACATACTCTAGATTTTCTCCAAGTACTGTGGTAATCTGAGGGATAGCCTCAATGCAAGCGGGGTTTGCCGCATAGGAGGAAGGGGAAAAGAGCATCACTTTTATTTTTTTCACATTAAGCAGAAGCTTTTTGCTTATGAGCTGGTATTGCAATAAGTTAAATTTGGTTTGGAGGTCTTCACAGGCTGCTTCCGGCGTAGGACAACTCAAATAAAGTACTGTGTCGTCAGCGAACAAGTGGATATTGGCCTTATTGATGTTGTCATCGATGTCGTAAATTGTGGATTTGTCCTCACTTTTGTGTTTTTCCTCACCATCGCTGTCTTCCAGGTCCCACTCTCACCACCATGGCTGTTTCGGGAACAGTGGAGGTTAGTGAGGTATGCATGCGCTAAGACATTTCAAGTTGTTGTGCTGCAGTAGTTATGTAGCTAATGCAGTGCAACAACGTTGTTCGAGGGAAAAATTTTCATCCTTAACAACGTTCCACTATACACAGTAATTTCACTATTCAAATTTGTTATGTTTGCTTGCCAAAGACATAAGCAAACATACTGGTATCACTTACTGGTATCACTCTATGTGATACCAATATGTTTGCTTATGTATTTGGTAACAGTTCCTGTGATACCCATACAGTATGTTTGCTTATTTCTTTGGTATCACAGAGTGTGAAACTTTTGGAGGCTTTGCCATCCTTAACCTATCACAGCACTATAATCATCCAACTCTGCTTGCTTTTTTGCACTACCCAATCCTCAGAGGAAACTAACCAGCCAGTCAGAGTGCTGGAAAATGCAAAGCAAAAACTCCTGTGTTCCTGTTTAACTTTATTGTCCCTACTGCCATAATTTCCTCTGCCTTGTGTACCACTCTCATTGTACTTATTGTGGCTTGTTTCTCTGTGTTGTGGAACTGGCAGAAATATATTTTTACAATGGCATGGAAGGAATAGTGTGATCAGATAGCATGAAGCCTGCTCTGTCCACCTACCCCTCTGCCCTTTCTGGCAGTGCCAGTCCCGCCCCCCCAGCACTTAATCAGCAGTGCCAGTTCTTGTACACTTACTTGCTGCCTGCCCCCCCCCACTCTTAATCAGCAGTGCCAGTTATTGCCACTCACTCTGCTGCATCTATCAGCAGTGATGGTTGTTGAAGAAGCTGCTCTGCGCCCCCAACCCTGTAACCCTGTCCACCCATACCTCTGTACTAACTAGCACTGCCACTTCAGGATCACTGTTGGGCACAGCTTTCTTCCACAACACTTGAGAAATGAGAGGACAATTGGTAAGAATTTTTTTTTTATGTACAGGTAGGTTTTTCATTGCTTTGCAACTGAAATCCAACTTGCATGCACATTTTTTGAGGGAGTACCTGGGCTTGGTAAAGATCTGTAGAGGTTGGAAGAAGGTAGACAAATGCCTGAAGATGTTTGTAATTTAGCAGCAGTACAGTACCTAAAAAAAAATTACAACTGAGGCCAGGACCTGGTACAATGCTTTGTATTACACTATAAGTCTGCAGAAAAGACATGCATGTGTACACTGACTTGCAAATATAATGACCTAACTGGGGGCTGGCAGTATAGCCTAGAGGCTACAACAACGAGCTGTGAACATGCTTGGTACATCCAGCAGACCTAGGATGGATACCTCCAACCTCCACTTGCGTACAGTGTGGCCCTGAGCAAGTCATTCAACCTCCCCAGTGCTCCCAGGAGGCACCTGGAAACAAGCTTCAGCTTGGTATGCTTTTTCCTGCCAAAAATTGTAAAATATAATCAAAATGAAAAAGTGTAATGTACAGCAAATTAATAAATCTAACCCTTTACCTTCTGTCATGTCACAGGGATCCCTCCCCCTTCAAAATATATCACTAAATTATACAGTACTTCACAAAAACATTTGTAAACTTTGCAAAAGTTACACATTGTAAACACTAAGTAGAAATCAAGCAATGCGAAAATAACCAAGAATGTCAAACATACTTTCACTGACTTATCTAGATGGATTTTTATATTTTTCCTTTACTTGACTGATATGGTTGTCACATAATCCAGTCTCCAGATACTGTTATTTTTCGTTCTGTTTCATTTTTTACTTGTCTATCTTTAACTTTTCTTTCTTCCTTTGTCATCGGCATCTTTTTTATTCCTCAGGCAGTATTTAGTCTTATAGATATTAAATGCATTAAAAAGTACACAATTAAGTGATGCTGAAGAATGCATGGTCACTTTCCTTGCTAGATTGTTGTAATATCAGCATGTTATTGTGTATTTTCTTGACCTTGTATAACTGATCTTTAATATTTAGTGATTTTTGTATTTGCGATTTGAATCTTTAATAAAATGTAATTGATAAAAAAATACTTCATAAAGTCCTTGTTAGTCTACATAAAGTTGGGCTACTGCAGTTTGTGTCGTGCTTTTGTAATGAGTTGAAATGGAGTTTCTTATTTGACGCAGCTGGACTAACATATATTATTCTAGAGAATTCTGGAGCCTTCACCTGCCTGCTATATATGTATATATAGATATATATAAAGTTCTGGTGTAATAAAGAAGGGTAATAACATTCAGCTATTTTCCATTAAAGCTTGTTTTCTACCTTTTGCAACCTTTTTTTTCTTTTCAAAATAACTCCACTCCTGCCATTCTTTCTGCCAATGTCCCACCCAATATTCTTCAGTATCTTAAATATTCTGTCTATTATCGCTGAATTAAAGGATCAGCATTTGCAGAAAATAAATCAGCATATAGTTTTCCAGTCATGTATTTCTGGCAAAAATGTCAATATATCCATTTTTTTCTTTCTTTCCACTGTATTTCAGTCCTAAGCAGAGATCTGGGGTTTTAAAGTTTTTACGTCTCTGTCCTTTGGCTATGCCCACTATGAAAAATAAACATTTTGGTTCTGTGTGGTGCTGTTTGCCATCAAAAATGTGTGCTAATGACCTCCAAATACAGCCACAGTAGGAATCCAGCATGTAACATAAACAAGTAACCTTGAGGGAAGGGATTTTTTCTTGAATTGCTAGTGGTGGCCATCTTTAATGGCTTGAGTCATTAATTAGAAAATAAGTTTAATCATGTCAGAAATATGTTAATAATAATTATGTACAGAATGGAATTTTCTGTCGACTAACAAATGAAACAGAGTTCTCTAACCACATATTAGATGTCCCACAGTCCATGACCTGATGATTGCCACAGAATGTGTGGTCTGTTTTCACTTGACAGTTTTAATTTAATGATAACAGACTGAATATTTTAGGTGTTTGGGTAGTGTTTTGGACAACAAAGCTTCTCACAACTCATTCTAACAACTGCAGCCTCGATAATATTTAACGCCACTGCGTGGCACTTACTATACACTGACAGCACTAGTAATCTGTCCCACCCCCACAATACCAGAGTCAATGTGCAGCACCTGTTCTACCCTGCCTCCTTCCCCTGCACATTCTAAAACTGTTACTGTCGGTAACACTTAATACCACTTTATGGCAGCTGCTGGCTGCACCTGTAACTTGTCCACTCATCCCCATAATACTAACAGCCCACTGTGTGGCACTTGTAGTCCCCACTCATTCCTAATGCTGGTGGTGCTGAAATAATTCATGCTGCAGTGTGCCACTTTTTTTCACACCAGCAGTACCAGTAACCCCTCCATACATCCCTGTTAATACTAACACCCACTGTATGGCGCTGTTATAGCCCAAAGCTCATTGTTTTAAAACAGCTCCAAGGAGCAATTCCAGTAATGGTGTCATGGTTGTGTGTCTGTCCTGGCAACTAAACAGACTCACAAAGAGTCCTCAGTTTTTTAAATTTAATTTTTGTTGACTGATAAAGGAAGGTTTGGGGGATACAGATGTAAACCAACTGAAACTGAATCAGATTAAGCTATTGGTGGCACTTTAGTGAATGGGGAAAACGTGGTCAGCAATGCCAACGGTCCAGGTTCAGAAGTGAATCTGGGCTGTTGGAGGTTGGAGGAAAGGAGGATCAAGCATCCATAGAGCTGCTTTCCTCCTCTGGGAAAGAGGATGAGCAGAGCCTTAAGCTTGCCTGGCCCCGAGAAATTCGGGAGGCATGGCAGGCATTGGTGCATGTCGTGCCAGAGCATGTGGCATGCACTGTGATGTCATTGCATGTCACATCTCCCCGGGGCTGAAAACTGGAGGAAAGAGATAGTCCAGCGGCAAACTGACAACAAGTGCCCACAGGCCCTGCACCCAACCAGCTGGCCACGCTGGCCCAAACTGGATCCATTCTTCAGTGGGACTTGGGGAACTCTGCTGCCCCCAGCAGGGGAAAGCCCTGGGGGAAGATGGCCATCAAGCAAGTCCTGGTGGATATCAGGAGATGGGGTTTTGGTGCTTGTCAGAAGGAGGGCTAACCAAGAGTGGGGAGAAAGAAAGGGGAAAACTTGTCGTGGGGAAACTCTGCAACTCTTTTTAAGAAGTACCAAAGAAATACCATGGGATCTTCAATGTCCACCTGAACAACCACCAGAACAGGTAGACAGCACCCCATTTTAGTGTCTGATCCCAAGGACTGGGCAATCCGACAGTACAGCATCCTCTTAGCATTGCACTCAGGTGCCAGCCTTTATGGTATGAGACCAATGTCAGTGTGGGACTAGAATCCACAACCTTCTAGGCTAGAGGCAGATGAGCTACCAACTGAGCAACACTGATGCCTATGGGGCCCAAACCTGGGACTGCAGGTCCCACAGGAGGCAGCTGTAGAGTAACCCATGGTTTACATAAACCGTGGAATACTGTTCGGCCATATGCATAAATTGTGGACTCATTTTCCACAAACCACGGAACAGTATTCCACATGTTACATAATCTGTGATTAGCATTCCACAGTTTACTTAGAAATGCTTTTCAGAATTCCTCAATTAAAAAAGAAACTACAAAAAGCATTTCAGAACAATTGCCATTCCGGGCAAATTCTGCCACTTAACGCTCTAAACTCTAACTAATCAGCTGAAGGGAAATGTCTGAGAGCTGAGAGGTGAAACCTCCCACCTTTAGATGGTGCTGTTCTTGCAATGCCTCAATAGTGTCAACATCTACATGACACTACTCATGTGTTGCCTATCCCCATGTTCTCAAGCCCCCCATGGCACAGGTCCTTTCTCCGTGCAGCAGCGAACCTCAGAGTGCCAACGCAGCTAATAGCATCATTAACCTTATAAAGATACATCCCACATGTTGATCTACTGCAAGGGCAGACCCAAATGAATCGTGTCACTCTGCTTTGCTCCCCCTCCCTGTACAGCGCCAAGCTCCTCACCTCCAACATGCTCAACAAGATTGGACAGGAGAAGAGTCTCAGAGGTACCTGAAATATATTGGCACATAAATAATGCAGGGGCAGCAATAGAGTTTGCATTGAGTGGGCAGCTTCCTAGGGCACCAAGAGCCGCATCGTTCTGCACACTTTGACAAAGAGGTACAAATTACTCAGCCACCTCTCTTCTCATCATGCGACTCATTTTTTTAAATGTGTTTCGATCAATGCTAATATAGTTATGTTTTTCGTGCCTCTTTTCTTCTGTTTTTCCACTTGAGTTATGAGCTCCATGCACAAGAAAAGTGAAGGACTGACAGCACTGGAGACTGAAGTCCTTGGTTTATCAGCAGGACTAGGTAAAGTGCAGGGGTAGGCACAGTACAGGCTGCCCCACACTGTGATTAATGCAGGTGAAAGGAGACGGACTGACAGCACTGAAAGCTGAAGCCCTCAGTTTATCCACAGGGTGAGGTACAGTGGGGGCAGGTACAGCACAGTCTCCCAACACTGTGTTTGTTTAATGCTGGTGAAAGGTAGGAAAATGACAGCGCCGGAACCTGGAGCTCACGATTTATCCACAAGCTGGGTGCAGTGCAGGCAAGCTCCTCCACACTGTGATGAATTCAGTGCTGGTAAAAGGTGAAGGGCTGATACCATGGGACTCCAGCTGAGAAAAGCTACTAGCTTATAAATGTTCAAGTCCAGTTTTTCCAGCTGACATAGAACTCCCTGCATTTGTTTTGCTCCAGAATCTCCCTCGTCTTGACCATGATTATGTTGCATAAGAATGTTCATGCTCTTGGTTTGCTGTGACCCCACTTTGTTAGCGTGCTTTGATTACTGCTTGGATGTACTTACCTTTACTGTTTGTTCCTTCCTGTATATATTTCAGCCCGTGTGTAACTATTCCTGCTGGACTATGTTAGCCTGCTGCTATCCTCCCTGGGACCCCCAGAAAAACATGATGCTGCATCTGATGGGGTTATTCCAGTTGGAGGCATTTCAAATAATTAAATATATGAATAAGTTTGCACTGATGGTCAGTGGCATCAGAGTTAAAGTGATGTAACATTACCTGTCTTGAAACTACACCTGTCTGAGGAAGGGCAAGTCATTTTGGTCCGTTTAACGTTTATATAAACAGTACATTCTTGACCAATGTAAATATAGCTGTTTTACATGAATTGTAATGTAATTTGTATACTGAGGTGTTGTTCTTGTGCATGTTTTCTGATATAATACATGGATGGGACATTGTCCTCATTGAAGTGGTTAGCAGTTATTTTCCTATATGTCCATTCCTTGTGTATGCACTTGCGATTAAACCTAACAGTCTGCCTTGTGGGCTCAAACAATGTCGAGGGGCCTGGGTCAATTAACTCCTGATCTGGAGGTGGTTGTATCTAAGGATTAAATAAATTGTGTGTTGTCTCCACTTAGTGACAGGTTTAAGTGGGCCTGGTGTCAATATGTACAACTCCCAGGGATGTTGTTTCCTCACCTCCCCACAGGATCAGCTCCTCCTGTAAGCAATGCAGTGCAACAGCACTTACCTCAATGAGCATGCAAATGACACTTTAAATAACAATTATTCAGACAAACATTTAAATAACAAAAGAACGAGGAACATTATTTCCATACCGGGGACAGATTTTCAAAAGAGGAAAAATTGCACACATGCTGAAAACAAAACTTATGCAACAGAGGATTTCCTTGCGTAACCATAATTTTTTTCCACATGCACTCAATTTTAAAAAAGGTTGCCTGTTTGCAGCCTACTCCACAATTTCTGAGAGCTTCCACATATTTTTTTTTGGCATAGCAGTGGAAAACGAAACACCTTGTATTACCAGGCATAGCATTTTTACAGCTGCAGTGAGTGTAGCCCTGCAGATGTCTTGCGATCACGGTAGAGAAAAGGAGCATACCGGATACCAAACTGACTTTTTCAATAGTGGAAATGAACAGCAATCACTGCACATCCACTACACCATTTTTTTTTCGTTGGTACCGGCGGAGCACAGCATTGTCCGCTATGTCCAAGATGGGCGCTGTAGTTTTCTGTGCATGCACAATGACTCCTACATGCACATTGAACTCCGGCAGCACAGGGCACAGTCTGCCATATCCAAGATGGCCATTGGAGCCCAGTATGCATGCGTGAGTTGTTGCCCATGTGCAGAGAACTCTGTCGGCCATCTTGGACATGGCGGACAGTTCTGTGGTCCGTCGAACCTCAGCTGCAGCTGTATTAGTTCTTGCTAGAACTTGTTTACATAGCTGGAGGAAAAAAGAAAATGCCACCCATGTGCATAAATAATAAAATAGCATTTTCCCAGGAGCGGTGATTTTTTTTTTTAACTTTCTGTTTATCCTCCTCCCCTGCCACCTAAGCTCTGCAGCCTCAGGAGTCACCAATTGCGTCTGCCCTTGCCTCACCTTACCTGGAGCCCACATTAGTCCCTCCATGTAGCCGTGGACTGACCCCCAGGTGGGGATGAGGTGGGGACTCATACACCCCTGAACATCTCCATCCATCAGGGCACCGGACCAGGACAGGCAAGGGGGCCGTGGGTCTGCACTGAAATGCTCCATCTTCCAGGATCCTAAGGAGCAATTTTCCCATGTTCTGGGTGTGGCATGTGCCCTGACGTCAAGGTGTAACTGCTGATGTCCGCCATGCTTTTTTCTCTGTGCATGGCAGGGTACTTGCTGTACCTCAGGCCTCCGCCTGGGGTCAGTCAACCTCCGCCAACATCCCCCCTCCTTTCCGGAGAAGGTGAGCTCTCCCCTGGATGCTCAGCCTTCTCCTCCTGGCCTGCTCTCTGGAATGACTCCGGGTCACCATCATCATGAGCGGCTGCGCTACCGCTATGCCGGCGGGCCGGCCAATAGATGCAGTGATTTTTCCCTGCATCAGGGAAGTGGTAAATTAGTCCATGGACCATTCAAGGTCCATTGGAAATCAGGCCTCACGGCCCAAAATGGGTGTAAGGGGGTTAGCAAAGAGGTGCAGTATGATATCCCATGACTGGGTTTACAGTGCTGTCTTAGACCCATCTTTCTTACACAGTAGGGCCACTTTTTCATGTTCTACCAGGTGCAGTGACTGTACAAGTTCCCTTGAGCTGTAGGCTAGTGTAACCCCCATACAAATGGGGGTTCCCAAAAGTCTTCTGTGAGCTTGCCCAAATGTTCGTTGCCAGTTGGGTGTCCTGCATTTAGCACTGAAAGGTATCACCGGTGAGTGCCTGTGTGGCCTCCGTGTACTGTCCTTTTAAGGGCTGCCTGCTTACAGTCATAATTAATCAAAAGGGGGGACTGTGTGTTTCCATGCCCGAGTCCCGCTCGGACTGCTGCACACTCGCTCCATTTTTGGCATCGCTACTTGGGCAGAGGGAGTGCTTTCGAAAGCTCTAACCCATTGTTGGTGACCAGTTAGAATAATAATAATAATGTGATTTGTGCTAACCTGCCTTACTTGCAGCTGGGATTGTTCAGCGTAGCTCCACCATTTTGGTCCCGAACTGCTGAATTGGACCAATCAGTACATGAGGACTCTAAAATGGAGCCTGTTAAAGTGGGACTGTATGGATTACCAGTTGGGATTTGTAGTTTTGAGCTGTTGGCCCCTTTTGAACTGGAGGGGGAACTCTTACTGTGACTGACAGTTCAACTGACTAATCAAACTTTTTGAATCGGGGGAAATACGATGAGCTGTCTGCTGATAAGCCAGATTCAAGGTGGATGTTGAAAGAGAAGGAGCTCACGTAATTCAAGCAGTCGTGATGCGGAGTTCACGCGGGAGAATTGTGTATGGCCTGCTTGCCATTTTCCGCCTGAGGAGAAGTGAAATGGGCTGAATCTGATCTAGTGTTGTGAAGCAAACCAAATGAATTGGGACCAGGTTTAACCTGAAGAAGACCTAAGATTTTGCTAAGTGCGATCGGCCTGTCAGGACTTTAGCTACCTTTGTGCTCCCAGGTTTAGCAGTGACTTTGCAATTGGGGTTTAGGAGCTGTATGCCTGGTACAGTAATTTTTGTTGCATGTAAATGTGCTGTGAACCTTAGGGGGGTTGCGATCTAGTATTCCCCCCCAAGTCCAATGTGTGCTGAGGGCTGGACATGTACCCAGCTTGAATCGCACTGAATCCGTGGCTACCCTATGCCATTGGGCCCTGCCACAAGGGTTTTGTCTTCCTACCATACTTCTTCTGGCAATCCAGAACAACCAGCTATAGCCTCGACCACTATCCATCCTGTGTTCAGCTTGGGTATCGTGAGTAACAAACAGGGTAGCTCCCTGCAACATATCTTTTAAATCATCAGGGTGTCATCTGATTGTTTTGTTATGTAGTTTTCACAAACTGAGTCCTCCAGCTCCGGATTACAATCAGTGGGTGTGCATGTTATTTCTTTTCTCACAGGGCCCCTACCAGCTGCAACATTGGCCTACCCTGGGCAATGGTCCTGGCTAGCCCCCTTCTCCATCCTGGGTACCCAGATAGTGTGACTGATAGGGTCACTGACTGCATGCACAACTGTGATACTTATAGTGTGATTAAGCCAGTTAACCTGATTACCCCCATCCTTATTATAGCCCCCTGAATAAATCAGATCTACTTTTTCCTGCAATTTATATGGTGTCCGTTTATGCCTAAGGTATTGCATAGTTGCTTTTCGTCTTGCATCATCTTATTTTGCAGGGGGTTCCCAGAGCCAGGCTGAAGGAACCAGTCCTGGGGGTAAGTGCCAAACATAGATATATGTATAAAGCTGATCAGGGGTGTTGGGTAGGTAGACATCGTGTACTGTGTGGGCCACTAGTAGGAGACAAGGGAGGAGTCACAATGTCCCAGAGGGCTGTGGCCTGGTTATCCCAACCAATACCAACCTGGACCTTTGGGTGGAGACACCCGTCACTGAACTCAGGCCCCTTAACCTGCTACTAGCCAAGCAGGCAGGGGTAGTAGCCCTGGGGATAGTGCCACCTAGGGGTTACACTAGGTACCCTTGTAGGCCTAGCCCTCACTGCTTGCCATCCTCCTACCACAGAGCACAATACATTGCCTCTTCTCTGCCCTCCTGAATTGTGATACCCTCTCTCCTCTGGTACCAGTGGAATCAATATAGTTTGACTGTCACTGCACGTGGTTGGCCAGTGGTGGTGCAGTTTAAAATAGATAATTAGCAACTGCTTTGTGAAACAGAACCCCCCCCCCAAAAAAAAAAACAAAGGCATTAAACCTCCAATTTAGGTATCTGTACTCCTAGCTGCATGGCCAAGTCCAGTATTCGCTTCCAAACTATTTTACAAAATGGAAGCAGTTTGCAGGGCAAGCCTTGAATTTGCTCATGGTTCTCTCAGAGCAGAGGATTTCCCTTGATGCACAGAGATAATGGGGCAATTAGCGGTAAGTCTCCCTCTGACTGGTTTTAGTCTCCTTTTCTAGTGATGCAGACTTTGATGTTCCTCTAATCCTGTCCAGGGGTTCTCAAATGGTGAGGCCAGCCTCCCTGGGGAGGCACCAACCTGTTTCAGGGGAGGCTCAAGCAAGGCTGAAAAAGTACAGTATTTAAATTTTGAGTTTTATGTATTTTGTGTGAAGAGATGAAGCAAACTGAAAGAGGATAATAGTAGGTGAATTATATGTATTTATTTACTAATAGGTGACAAGGGAAGGTGAATGAGCCAAGGCTCATTTCAGGTGTACCCGGGGAAGGGTAGGTAGTGAATACATATCAAAAGGTAACTGCAAAACAATCAAGAAATACACAGTGAACAATAGTGTAAACAAATGTAAACGACAAACTGATAATGAGTGGTGGTAATTGATCAATTTGTAGACTGATGGCAGAACAGCCCAAATACAGTGATTGAGCATAGAAGTTCTAAGAGCAATAGCAGGAAGGAGCAAAGTAATCCCAGAGAAGTTGCTTAGGAGCAGGGAAGGAAGGACAGAGGCAAAGTATGCAGGAAGGTTATTTCATATAGAGAGGAAACAGGGAAAGTAGTCTGACCCATGAAGGTACTGCAACAAGGGGTAACAATGGTTCAAGAATGAAAATAGCAGAGCAAGTAGGCTGGCCGGTGGGGGGGTTACAATAAACTGAATAATAATATTTGTTTATTTTATTTATTTGTTATTCAGATAACACCTTTGAGCACAAGAGCTCTTTTTCAAAGGTTCCACATCAGTATAAGACAAAGAACTGAATGTGAGCCAAGTACTCAAAGGGGTTTCAATTTATTCATGGTGTACTGCGCAAAGTACAGCATGTTATTTTTCCTTGGGGATGCCCAAGATTATTTCAGTTTTTGGGGGAGGCTCAAAATCTTTTCCATGGATTTGGGGAGGCTCACTGTGACAAAGTCTAAGAATCATTGCTGTAGACTGACTGCTGAATCCACAGGTCAGCTTTGGCAGAGCTTTAGTACAGCAAGGTCTCTCTCTCTCTCTCTCTTTCTCTACGGCTCCCAGCTTTCACATTCGTGTCGGACTGGTGCATGATTACTTCCCTTTTGTAGCAGGAGTTCAGCTTCTCACTTCTCTCCTGGAAAACATACAGCCTGTCTCTGCAGCAGACCGTCAGCTACCTCTCTCAGCATACAGCACCAGCCTGTTCCTCCCTGCAGACACATGCAGACTGAATGGGCATACCTCTCAACTGTCCCTGATTTTCAGGGATGTCCCTCATTTTGCCTCAAAATTTTACTTGGTCCCTCCTAAAAGTTGTGTTTCTGTGGCTAAACAGTGGGAATTTTAAGCACAAAATAATGTCATGCATAAACATTACAGATGTGTTTTTCTTTAGAAAATGCATTTTGCACTAAGCCCCATATTATACCAGCTTTCTGGGTGGATATCTCTAATTCTAAAGATGTGTCCCTGATTTTGGTCCTTTGTCCCTGATTTTTTTAAGCTTTGTCACTGATTTATGAGGCAGGAGGTTGAGAGGTATGTGAATGGGTCCTTGTACTTCCCCTTCTACTTACTGCAGAATCTCAGCTCACCATTGATCCATATAGCTGTCAATCAATCTGGGGCCAGGCTGGGGCCCATTACATGGCAGATCATTGGCCCCAATTCACTCCAGAAGTCTGGCAGTCTTCCAGTGTCTCAGGGGTTCCTTGTGACTTAGTTCCCTTCAGGCCCCGTAGCCTGATTGGCTGCCTATGCAATCTCTGAAGTGTTTGCATAGTCCATGATGAATGTCTAATTTTGTTGGAGTTGTGGCTGGGGGAATTCCAGGTCTGCTTATGAGCACCAATGTGTTTGGCAGACTTTGATGTGAAACAGGAGCCACTCCTTCACATTGGGAACAAGATGCACTGAAGAAACACCACTCTTCTTTACGGACAAGACTTCTCAAGTCTCACCTGCCCCTCCTCAAAAAAAAGATTAGGTAATTGGGGGCTGGAGAGCATAAAGAAGGGTGATAGCAGTCTGGCAGACTTCTGTAGAGCCTTTATTTATTTATTTTTTTATTTATTTAAGTTTTGGATTAAATACCTTTGAGTCAGGGCTCATTTACAAAGGTTCCAAATCAGGACAAGTACAGTTTAATAAAATAACACACATGTTACAGGTTCACAAATAAACAAATAAGTGGTATATACATAGTAGTAGGGGGTTACAAGGTTCCTGTTACAGAGTATAAGTGCGAGTAATAACAGCACTTCGAGAGTGTGGTACAGCGCTTTGCAGATTTCAAAGTACAGAATTTAGGTCGATATAATCAATAGGTTGTGCAGGAAGAAGTGCAGAGATATAGGCAGCCAAAGGCAGCTTTGTTGGAGGAGTAGATGGAGGACGAGGTGCAGGAGGGTGGGTGGGGCAGGGGATGAGTGTATGGGGGGAATTCAAAGGAGGGGAGGAAGGGACAGAGAGCAAGGGAATGAGTGAGCCAGCTGGTGCTGGCGGGGTATCAGGAGGCCTGAAAATAGAGGTCTAGGTTTGATACCGTTCTTTCTAGGATTATCCAGGTTTAGGCAGGGCAACTCCAGCTATTCTAGATCTTGTATTCTTTTAAATGATGAGTGCAACTTGTAGTAAGTGCCAGGGGGCTGAGAAGGGAGAAAAAGTTATTTATTTTGTTATTTACAATGGGGTGGAGAGGAATGCTAAGAGGCAGTCCAAGTGCTAGGATTGGAAGCTGTCAGGGCACTTGTAGATTGTTCATAAAGGGATTAAGGGAAGCCCTCATGCTGGAAGGGGGTATAGTATTAAAATCACACTGAAAGACAGCAATTAAGGAGTTAAAGTGACATGAGATTTTATTAACTGTAAGAAGGGAATGAGTTAAAATGAAATTAATTGCAGGGATAGCAGTGATGAAGTTTAAGTCACATGATATTGTGCTGACAGTCAGCAGTGAAGGAGTTAAAGTGAACCAGCAGTTCAATGGTACATACTTCTAACTGCCTGTCTGTGAGTAAAGTCCATGGCTGCTGATCAAAGATACAGACATGCACATGTTTAATCCAGGGGCCAACCTACACTTTCAAATCCATTAAATACTTGCACAGTTGTAATTCTTCAATACAGGTACTGAAAACACTGGAGAAAACCACTCAGAGCTCTCCAGCACTGCAGAATGAGTTAAAGTGACCCTGGAGTGTAGTAAATGCAATGAGGAGTGAAAAGTGAAGAGAAATTGTGCTGATGATTACTAGCTAATGAATGAATTAAAGTTACTCTAGACAAAATTGTCAATCAGTGGTGAAAGAATAAAAGTGACAAGTGATTGCACTGATATTCAGCAGTGAAAGAGTTAAAGTATCATGCGGTTGAACTGACAGCAGTGAAAAAGGTTAAGGGACATGAGGTTGCACTGACAGCAGTGAAACAGTTGAAGTGACATGAGATTGCATTGACAGTCAGCAGTGAAGGAGTTAAAGTGGCATAAGACTGCACTGATAGCAGTGAAACAGTTAAAATGACATGTGGTTGAACTGGTAACAGCAGTGAAACTGTTAATGTAACATGACATTGTGTCGACAGTCAGCAGTGAAGGAGTTAAAAAGGGATTTCTCCAGCTTTCAGTGAAAGAGCTCAGTGACATTAGGTTACACTGATTTAGCAGTGAAGGAGTTAACATTGTATGAGATTACAGGGACAGTCAACAGTGAAAGCGTTACAGTGACATAAATTATGCCAACTGCCCGCAGTGAAGCAGTTTGAGTGACATGAGATTACACTATGCTTTTAAAATGCTTTTAAAGCATCAGTGAGACGACATGTTTTAAGTATGATGGTGTATGATTGTTATTAATGTATTGTTGTTAGTATGTTGTTATGATTATGTTTGTTAGTAAAATTGTATTGTACTGTATATTGTACTACATCTTGACTGTAACATTGATTATGGTCCCGGGTCACATTTGAAAAAGGGCCTTGGCTCATATTGTTTACCTGGTAAACAAAAGTTTAAATAAAACGAATAAAAAAATAAAAGTGACATTAGATTACACTGACAGTCTGCAGTGCAGGAGATCAAGTGACCTGAGATTACACATAGAAATATAAATAATAATGTCAGAAAAAGACTAAAGGTATGTCTAGTCTACCCAGAGTTCCCTATATGCCCCGGACCCTATTTTCCATATAGGGTTCTGTCCCTCCAGGTCCGCCACCCTGCTGCCCTCTGTACTGCTACAGACCCGAGCAATTAGCAAACCCTTTATTTTGCCCAGTTGTGCTTGAAATCGTTTATGGTCTTGGTGCCCACAACCTCTGCTGGAACACTGTTCCATAGCTCCACCACTCTTTCTGTAAAATAGAACTTCCTCACATCCCTCTTAAAGGAAAACTACACCCAAAACTTGAAAAAGTATATGTTGTACAGAGTGTTTTAATTTGTATGTGAAGTTCTAGTATTTCCTTCCCTCTGACTGGTATTAGGAGTTTTTCTCAAATTAGCTTGCTAGCTTTATGCTAGTTTTACGACCCCTGGAGATCTTCATACCTGATAGTGTAATTGTATTTCTTGTTCCCACAGTGCATCTTGTCTCACGTGACTGTGATGTAAGAGAGACCCAACATTCACCACACACATGCCAAACAAACTAAATATCTTGGAAGCTTTACAAGCTGCACAAAAATTACCAGCAGCAAAGTTTTTCAGGACAGTAAAACCTTTAGGATGAGGGTGGTCACCAAGCTGAATTCTACATTTTAAAATATAGTCATCTCTATTGTTGTGAACTGATTGTAATGCAGTGCTTTCTGCTGGATTTATGGGCTCTGCTACATCACCATTACATGAAACAAGGTGCATTGTAGGACAAAGAAATGCAATAAACCTATTTGATATGGAGATCTCCAGGGTCGTGAAACTACCCTAAAGCTAGCAGGCTAATTTAGGAAAAACTCCTAATACCAGTTAGAGGGAAGGAAACACTAGAACTTCACATACAAATTAAAACACTCTGCACAGCATGTATTTTTTCAAGTTTTGGGTGTAGTTTTCCTTTAAACCTTCTCCCTGCCAGTTTCCACTCATTACCTCAGGTTCTTGACTCTTTACTTCTACTAAATAGTTCCCTGAAGTTCACCTTTTTTATTCCTTCAGGAAATCGAAGGTGTCTATCATATTTATTTATTTAATTTATTTATCTGACACATCAGAAAAACACCTTTGAGCTGGGAGCTCATTTACAAAGGTTCCACATCATGAGACAAAGTAAGATAGATGTACAAAGTAAGAATATACAAATCCACAGATACAGTAATACAAAATAACCATGAAGGCATAACATCATGCCAGGTCATTATACACGCAAAACTGAGTACAAGCAGAATTTACAGTAACAACCAGTAAGAGAAGTTTAAGTATCTGTCATGGGCCAGGCATTGTCATTAGCTAGGTCATTTATCTACTGTCGAGATGCTGGTTAAAGATGGATGTGAGAGTGGGGGGGGGGCTGGAGGAAAACAGGAGCTGATGGGGCAACTGGAGGATCGAGGAGGGAGAGGGAGAGAGAGAGGGAGGGAGGAAGGGAAGGAAGGAAGGAAGAAAGGAAGGAAGGAAGGAAGGAAGATACGTGGTTGGGAGGGAGAGGGAAGGAAGGAAGGAAGGAAGGAAGGAAGGAAGGAAGGAAGGAGAGGATAAGTACGAGGTAAGGCATGAATGGAGTGGGGATGGAGGTGAGGAGGAAAGAACAGAAGAGAGTGAGTAAAAATGACAGAAGAGAGTCACAGAGGTAGGATCAGGGACTGATGGAGCAAGTGCAAGCCAAGAGAGGAGTGAGGGAACTTAAGCAAGAGTGTTGTCTGAGCCAGCAGGTGGAGTTTATTATGAATCGGGTGATGTCTGAAGGCGTGAGTTCCCACAGTTTTCCCACAGATATTGTCCCTTCCCTTGCCTGGTCTACAGTGAGTACATGCTCAGTGACATAAGAGGGTCTTCGTTAAAGAGCAAGTATTTATGTAGTAACTTCTCTCCCCCCTTCCCTTAACCTATTCAGTAGCTTACCCTTGCACAACATGATCCTTATGTAAAGTTTAGTTTTCCGATGCCTCAATTTCTTCTAAAAACACTCGTGAAAAAACACTTCCCGGATCTGCAGCCAAAACACCCCTACTTCCCATGTTAGAGGCATGCCCCCCACGCTAGCATGTTTTGTGGTGCCAGTACTGGAATAGTGTGGTGATGCGTTCCATAAACTATAATGGGGCAGTTTTGATGTGTTTCTTTAAATGCTTTTGAGTGCCAGTTTTGAGAAAGGAAGGCCATTGCTCAACTGAAAAGGTCCCTCTATTGCCAGGTAAAGGCCATCACCTTTGAAGAGCCTCCTGTTTCAGAAATCCTCCCAGTCTCCCACAAAGTGGTACTCTGTCTCCTGACACCATCTCTTTAACCTCCCATTTAAAGGAAAACTGCACCCTTATATCTTCCAAATGTCATTTGCTTCCATGTCAACAGGCAGGTCTTTTCATGTAGCTGTTAAAGATGTATGCATCTGCTTCTGTTAGTTTTCACACTTCATTCTAGGCCTTGTCACTGTCCTGGGAGGGTCCATTTCATGGCTGTTGAAATCTCATTGTCCCTGAGAGCTGCATTAGCATATGAGAATGTGATGCGTATTCAACCTTTAAACTCCCCTGTATGCCTGTCTGCTTAAGTAGTTTTAAAAGAACCAAGCTGCAAGAAGCTGTGAAATACCACATTTACCTTCAATGAGTTTTACAAGCTATCTGAGTTGTAATGCAGTTTTTTTCCCCATAAAACTCCATTCGGTTTATAAGTTTCCAGAGAGTTTTTGCAGGGTATTTGTTATTTTAGCATAGAGATACATGATATAAATAGTTGATCTGACATTATGTTCTCATATGCTAATGCAGCTTTCAGAGACAATGAGATATTAACAACCATGAAATGGACCCTCCCAGGAGAGTGACAGGGTCTAGTATGACGTGTGAAAACTAGCTGAAGCAGTTGTATACATCTATAATTGCTACATGAAAAGAGTTGTCTGTTGACATGGGAACAAATAGCATTTAGAAGATATGAGGGTGCAATTTTCCTTTAACTGCTTGATCTCTTCCTTCCTTACTCTGTTTTCCCCCCCCATTCCACATAGGGAGGACTTCAGAAAAGCCCAGGGAGGCTGAGTGGGCCTGCAATCTGTCCCCCGACGTCTGAAAGTTCCTCTTCACTTGCTTCACAGACTGGTTCACCAGATCATTGGAATCCACATGTACCAGCACCACCAACTTCCCCTCCCACTCTTCTGTCTATATCCCAGATGGCTGATGCCCCAGGAAGGCAACTGACCATCCCTCACCCCTTCTCTCCCACTTACCACCCTCTCTACTCTCATGATCATAGAATCCCCAACTGCTAAGGCTCTCCTAGCTGCCTTCTTGTTAAGCTAACCTGTGGATACAACCTGGTCATCACTCCCATTTTCCCAGACTGACCCAACATCTCCAATCGTGGGGTCAGACACTTGAGACTCCTCCAGGGGTGCAAAGCAATTTGCAATCAGGATGTTAGGGATTGATTGACCTCCTTGTGACTGCCACCTTTTCCCCTCCCCACACCTGTCCATCCCCCTGGACCAGCGTGAGCGCCTCTGAGGGAGTGGGGGTGTGGTCTGCTAGCTCCAGCTAAGCCAGTGCCACAGGAGAGGTATCTTTTCCCTTGCTGCTACCAGCTGAGCAAGGAGTGCTACAAAGGTCCTGCAGAAGGAGCAGTTGCCCCTCCTCCAGAGCATAGCCCTGGAAAAGAACACCACACTAGCCATGCAGCTGACTTGCTCCCCGGTAAATGTCACCCTTATACTAATCTTTATAATAACCCTTAGACTTCTGACACTAACCAGTTTTCCCCTAGCTCTCTAGTACCCTTATGCTAGAATCAGACTGACCTCCCATATGCATGGTCACCCAGATAGGAAGCAATTGTTATGAGTACACTTGACATGAGATTGCAGTGACAGTCAGCAGTGAAGGAGTTAAAGTGACATGAGATTGTACTGTCAGTAGTGAAGGAATTAAATACCGTGTTTATATGGTGACATTTTCACCACAGCAACCCAAGCGCGCGGGTTGCTGCGGTGCAAATGCCTCCACGTGGACACTTATGGAATCATGGTAAGCCACTCCCTGCTCTGCTTTGCAGTCCCAGAAAGTCTGGGGATGTGTTCGGAAGTGAGCAGTTTAAGTGGCCGTATGGACAGGCTCCGCCGCTTTCTCCTACATGAAAGACCTTGCGGGTGCTTCCATCAGCTGACTGCCCCGACTCCCAGCCCCTCTCCAGTGCATCTTACATTGGTGTTGGGGGGGCTATGTAGATGTGTGAGACAAGCGTCTTTTGGGTCAGGGCAGCTCTGCAACAGTCTGTTAAAGGAGTGAGGGCAGCCGTGTAAACATGGCTAAAGTGACATGAGAGTTGTACTGACAGTCAGCAGTGAAGGAGTTAAAGTGGGATTTCCCCAACTTTCAGTGAAGCACTTGCAGTGACATTACTGTAGGTTACATGGACTTTTAGCAGTGATGGAGATAAAACTGCGCGAGATTACAGGGGTGGTCAGCAACGAAAGAGTTACAGTGACATAAATCATGGCGACTGCCAGCAGTGAAGCCCTTTGTGTGGCATAAGATTACATGGACTGCCCGCAGTGCAGGCATTAAAGTGTCATTAGATTACACTGACAATCTGTAGTAAAGGAGGTTATGTGACCTGAGATTACATTGACTGTCAGCGACACGAGCTTGCAGTAGTGCAAGTGTTAAAGTGACATGAGATTGCACTGGCAGTCAGTACCGAAGGAGACAAAGTAATGAGCTTACGCTGAGAGTCAGTGGTAAATGAATTAAAATTACAAGATTACACTGACAGTTTAGAGTAAGAGTTAAAATAATATGAGATTATACTGACTGTAGTGAAGGAGTTAAAGTGACATGAGATTGCACTGACAGTCAGCAATAAAGGAGACACAGTTATAAGATTAAACTGGGAGTTAGAAGTGAAGGAGCTAAAGTGATGAGATTACACAGACAGTTTACACAGAGCGATAAAAGGCCCTTTTACAAATAAATAAGCTATGTGCTGCTAAGAAAGCTAACGTCTTTAATAAGTGATCATTCTTTTCAGTTTTATCATATGATGGGAAATGTTATTGTTTCTATGGTGGTGGTGGTTAGGGAATTTAAAGGAAATCGTTGTTTTCCTGTATATGTTCTACCTAGGTAATTACCAGGTTAAACAGCAATCTATAGACTGTCAGTTCTCCCTTTCTGATTCTCCCTAAAGGAAATACCTTTACCATTGAAGGGGTTGGCAATTTTTGACAGACTTTTTTGATTATTATATGGGCTATTGCTCAGGACTCCCCCCACGCCTTCTGTAAAAGACTACAAGGGTGTGTTTATGTACTATTACTAAAATTTCCTAATGATGTAATATCATTTTAAGTCTATACCCTGTATGCGTTAATGTGGATATTGATTGTCTGCTTATACAGAAAATTAATAAAAATAAAGACAGTATAGCACAGTAGTTTAAGGCTCTGAGCTGCAAATATGGTGACATCCAGCAGACCAGACCTGGGTTTGAATCCCACAGCTTCCACTTGCATACTGTGTGTCTCTGAGCAAGTCACTTAACTTCCTAAGTTGCTCCTGTAAAAAAGCTTTTAGCTTAGTGTGCTACTCCTGGTTAAACAACTAAATAAAAAAAAAATTAAGTTTAAAAAAAGGCCTTTTTACACGGAGCTTACGTCACATTGTTGCAGTTTCAGTCTGCTCGTTTCACTCCATCTGCACTGATGCCTTGTCCTTTTACACACAGGAGCAGCCCTGCATCAGTCTTGTGGCACTTCCAGTGTTTTTACTCTCTTTCCAGCCATCCAAGAGCCCAAGACTTGGTTGTACAGTTGGGAGGGAGGCGACACGTAGAGCACTTAGCGTGATGGAGACTATAGCCCCCTGTAGCCAAGAGACCATGAAAATAAAATTTACACACCAATATCCTGTTTGATACCCACCCCTTTCTAGCCATGTTTATTTTCCTGCTCCTTGTAATACAGTATCCTGGCTCCCAGTCCCTGAACTTGAACTGGAAGATGGTGGGGCACTGAACACTGCCTGGATAATGATGAGCAGCAACTCACTCCCTGAACTCCACCACATTACGAGGGACTGCTGTCATTTTACCCTTCAGACTTGTTCTGCCCGACATGGGAAAGGTGCCACCCACCCATAAAAAGATGCTGTCTCTCACTGTCATTGGTCTCATGGCTCTCCTTGCAAGAGGCCCTCCTGAATAAATGTGAGCACTGGGGTTTGATTTCACTGCATTACACTGCAGTGCAAAATGGCAAAAAAAGCAGCTGTGAATCCAGGAAAACAGGGAATGCCAGGACAGCGAATGTTCACTTTGGATGTGGAGTGGCTCATCTTTATGCACAAAAAAAAGGTAACACTGCAATTGCTCTGCACCACTCACAACATTGCAGAGCTGCTCATGTAAAAGGCCCAAAAGTGAGAAGAGATAGCACTGATAGTCAGCAGTAAAGGAAACAAAGTGATGAGATTGCACCAGAAGTCAGTAGCAAAGGAGCTAAAGGAATGAGATTACACTGACAGTTTAACATGAAAGTTAAAGTGACATGAGCATGCACTGAAAGTCAGCAGTGAAGGAGTTAAAGTGACACAAGAATCCCCTGACTGTCAGACCAGAAGGAGTGAAAGTGACATGGGATTGCAGTGACAGTAGACAATGAAGGAGTTAAAGTGACATGAGGTTGCACTGACAGTCAGCAGTGAAGGAGTTAAAGTGACATGAAATTGCACTGACAGTCAGCAGTGAAGGAGCTAAAGAGACATGAGATTGCACTGACGGTTAGCAGTGAAGGAGTTAAAGTGACATGACGTGGTACTGGCAGTCAGCAGTAAAGGAGACAAAGTGATAAGATTGTACTAGAAGTCAGTAATGAAGGAGCTAAAGTGATGAGATTACACTGACAGTTTGCAGTGAGAGTTAAAGTGACACGAGATTGCACTGACAGCAGTGTAAGAGTTACAGTGAAGCAAGAATCCCCTGCCTGTCAGACAAGAAATAGTGAAAGTGACATGGGATTGCACTGGCAGTCAGTAGTGAAAGAGTTAAATTATAAAATGGATAGAAAAAATGCTGACGAATGATAGAAAACTAATTTAATCTGTGATGTTTTTCCAGCACAACCTCACAGGTGAAAGTAGTGCTCACAAAGTAGCTGGCCTATGATCTTAGACACATAAATGGATCCATTTTATAACTGCTATAAGGTACTTCTAGGCATGTGTAATGGATAATGCCACTTCTCGAGAGGATGAAAGCACTCCGTCTGTGGCCTCATTCCTCACAACACATCTGAGACTTCACTTTATCCCAGTACAACACACATTCTGGCATGCCTCATTGCTTAAAAGAGAAGCAGCAGCTGCACTGACAGTCAGCAGTGAAAGAATTAAAGTGACATGATATTGCATTGACACTGAGCATTGAAGGAGTTACAGTGACATGGGATTGCACTGACAGCAATAATGCTATGACTTATTGTAATCTTTTGATGTTGATTTTATGTAAAAGTCATTTGACTGAGCAATTACATACAAACTTAAATTTGACAGCAGTAAATTTTTTATGGTGACATAAGGCTCCTCTGACAGCAGTAAAAGAGTTAAGGTGATATGAGATTGCACAGAGAGTCAGTAGGGAAGGAACTACAGTAATGAGATTCCACTGACAGTAAGCAGTTAAGGAGTTAAAAGTGACATGAGATTGTACTAACAGTCAGCAGTTAAGGAATTAAAGGTGATATGAAATTGTACTAATAGTCAGCAGTTAAGGGGTTAAAGGTGATATGAGATTGTACTAACAGTCAGCAGTTAAGGAGTTAAAGTGACATGAGATTGCACTGACAGACAGCAGTGAAAGAGTTAAAAGTGGCATGAGGTTTCTCTGGGAGTTAGTAGTGTAGGAGTTAAAGTGACCTTGGAGCAAAAAAATTAAAGTGGCATGAGACTGCACTGACAGTCAGCAATGAAACAGTTAAAGTGACATGAGATAGCACTGATAGTCAGTAATGAAGGAGTTAAACTGACATGAGAATGAAACAGTTACAGTGACATGAGAGTGATCTGACAGTCAACAATGAAAGAATTAAAGGGACACAAGATTCCCCTGATTCTTATTGGTGAAGGAGTTAAACTGACATGGGTTTGCGCTTACAGTTAGCAGTGGAACAGTTAAAGTGGCATGAGATTGCACTGACAGTCAGCAGTGAAATAGTTAAAATTATATGAGATTACACAGCACACAGCTTGGCATGCCTTAAGCAGTTGTACTGGCAGTCAGCAGTGAAATAATTAAAGTGACATGATACTGCATTAACACTGAGTAGTGAAACACTTAAAATGACATAAAGTTGCACTGACTGTTGGAAGAGAAAGAGTTAAAGTGATGAGATTGCACTGACAGTCAGTAATGAAAGAGTTAAACTGACATGAAAATGCAGTAACACTCAGCAGTGAAACAGTTACAGTGACATGAGAGTGATCTGACAGTCAACAATGAAAGAATTAAAGGGACACAAGATTCCCCTGATTCTTACTGGTGAAGGAGTTAAACTGACATGGGTTTGCGCTTACAGTTAGCAGTGGAACAGTTAAAATGGCATGAGATTGCACTGACAGTCAGCAGTGAAATAGTTAAAGTAATATGAGATTACACAGCACACAGCTTGGCATGCCTTAAGCAGTTGTACTGGCAGTCAGCAGTGAAATAATTAAAGTGACATGATACTGCATTAACACTGAGTAGTGAAACACTTAAAATGACATAAAGTTGCACTGACTGTTGGAAGAGAAAGAATTAAAGTGATGAGATTGCAGTGACAGTCAGTAATGAAAGAGTTAAACTGACATGAAAATGCAGTAACACTCAGCAGTGAAACGGTTAAAGTGACATGAGAGTGCTCTGACATTCATCAGTGATAGAATTAAAGGGACACAAGATTCCCATGACTCTTATTGGTAAAAGAGTGAAAATGATATAGGTTTGTGCTTGCAGTCAGCAGTGAAACAGTAAAAATGTCATGAGATTGCACTGACAGGCAGCAGTGAAAGAATTAAAGGGACACGAGATTCCCCTGACTCTCAGCAGTGAAGGAGTTAAAGTGACATGAGTTTGGGCCTATAGTCAGTAGTGAAAGACTTGAAGTGACATGAGGTTGCACTGACTGTTGGCAGGGAATGAGTTAAAGTGACAAGATATTGCACTGACAGTCAGCAGTGAAACAGTTAAATTGGTATAAGATGGCACTGACAGTAATGAATGAGTTAAATGGACATAAGATTCCTGACAATCAGCAGTGAAACAGTTAAAATGACATAAGGTTGCACTGACAGTCAGCAGTGAAGCAGTTAAAGTGGCAAGCCATTGCACTGACATCTGTGAAACAGTTAAAGCAGCATGCAGTTGCACTGACAGTAGTTAAACAGCTAAAGTGAAATGAGGTTGACAGTGAATGAGTTAAGGTGAAATTAGATGCACTGAGAATCAGCAGTGAAACAGTTAAAGTGACATGAGATTGTACTAGTCAGCAGTGACACAGTTAAAGTGACATGAAATTTCACTGTCAGCAGCGACACAATTAAAGTGACATGAGACTGCACTGAGAGTCAGCAGTGAAACAGTTAAAGTGACATGAGAGGTCACTGAGAGTCAGCAGTGAAACAGCTAAAGTGACATGAGATTTCACTGAGAGTCAGCAGTGAAACAGTTAAAGTGACAGAAGTCTTCAGTAACAGTCAGCAGTGAAACAGTTTAAGTGACATGATATTGTACTGACAGACAGCAATAAATGAGTTAAAGTGACATGAGATCCCCTGATAGTCATCAGTGAAACAGCTAAAGGGACAAGCAGTTGCATGGGCAGCAGTGAAACAGTTAAACAGTGGCAGTTAAAGTGGCAGGAGTTTCACTGACTGTAGAGAAACAGTTAAAGTGACATAATATTGCACTGACAGCAGTAAAACAAAGTGACATGAGTTTGCACTGAACGTCAGCAGTGAAACAGTTAAAGTGGCATGAGTTCACACTTACAGTCAGCAGTGAAACAGTTAATGTAATGAGATTCCCCTGACAGTCAGCAGTGAAACAGATTATACTGAGAATTAACACTGAAAGAGTTAAACTAACACAAGATTAAACTGGTAGCAGTAGTGTGAAAGTGGCATGAGACTGCACTGAGTTTTTTATATTCACCCTTGTGCTTGTGCAAAGTGAACATATTGGTATGATAGTGAGTTTTGAGAGGTGTGTCACTGTCAGTTCAATGCAGGGCAGTCTGCAAGAGGCTTAGTAGTGTCAGACCAATCATTCGCCAGGCTGATCATGATACTCTTCTGGTCTTGCTTGGCGGAAATTTTGTGTAGTTCAAAGAAAAGAGACACCCAAATGATAGGGCGGCTCTTTCCTTTGATCTGCAGAGTCACCCAAGCACAGCTGATCAGTGTCATGATCAACCTATGGTAGTTCTCCCACTCCAAAGTGAAAACAATCCCTTCCACTTTCTCCCAAGTACCCTCTCACCTCCCATTGCTTTCTCCTTCTTAATTTTCTGGCACCAGGGTGCCCAATCCCTGGTGCCAGCTAGTACCCCCTACCCCACCTGTTTTCACTGTGTGATACCAGGGAGCCCACCCCTAGTGCCACCAAACATAATACTGACACTGGGTGCCCAGTCCCCAGTGTTGGTACCCGAAAAAAAAAATCTATAACTTGCAGTCTTTTTTTATTTTTATACACACTAAAAAAAAAAAGTCCATTGATGTCTGTTTCCACTGCCAGCACACTGCCACCGTTATCGTCCCCCAGGGTACCCTTAGCAGTAGGGTTGGTTAGGAATCACAGGCTAGTAGGGTGGGATTGCACAAATAAAAGACTGGAGTATCACAGCAACTCTAAACACATTCTGGCACTATGGAACCTTTCCGGGATACTGGGTGGCAAGTCTGGCATCTCTGTGAAGCAATCTGTGCAAGTTCCATCCTTCAGCAGTGCCTCCAACACATAATCTTTCCTCTGTGGTGACCAGGCACCAACTGACTCAAGTCCCAATCAGCAAGGAGTCCTTTAGAGGAAAAACTCTACCTCTCAGTCCCCATAGGTTCCACAGAACATCAATCTTCACAGAAAGTACTAGAATGTACTCAACAGTAATAGGACATTGCAGAACCAAATAGATAATACATTTAGTACAATCAGTGTTATTCAGTATCAAAACTGTGTCTTATTACTATAAATATATAAGAAATAGACACCTGAGAAATATTTGCTAACTTAACTAGAAATGTGGTACATGATGTCTGCCCTCAAAAAAATTATAGCCACCCAACTCACTGAGTACCTGCTTGCTCATAACCTACTTTGCAGGGAGCAGCATGGCTTCAGATCTGGGCACAGTACAACTATGGCTCTCACTGAGTTCTCTAATTTTATTCACTCTGCCCTGGCTAGAAAACATTTAGCTGGAGCTATCTTCATCGACCTGTCAAAGGCCTTTGATACAGTCTCCCACTCCTTACTCTTAAGCACACTCCGCCACATAGGTTTGTCCCAAGGACCCGTCTCCTGGTTTACCAGTTACCTCACAGCTAGATCACAATGTGTCAAAATAAACAACACCCTCTCAACCATTCTGCCAGTCCACTCTGGGGTTCCCCAGCGCTCCATCCTCGGCCCTCTACTATTCAGCATCTACCTAAACACCTTGCCCAATTCCTGCTCCAGCAACCTACTACTCTATGCAGACAACGCTGTTCTTTTTGCCTCACACCCAGATCCCACAGTATTGCAGTCCTCCCTCCAACACACATTTAACCAGATTGAAAACTAGTTCATAGACCAAAGACTTGTGGTCAATGTAAAAAAGACAAAGACCATGCTCTTTGCCCACTGACAGAATAAGTCCAAGAATGCGCAGCTAGCAATCCTCTCCCACTCTCTCCTTCCTCTAGAACAGGTCCATACATATAAATACCTGGGCCTTACATTTGATTCCAGCCTCTCCTTCTATTTACACATTAACACTCTATCATCAGCCATAAATGTCCGTATAGGCCTATTGTATCGGCACAAGGATTGCCTACCTCCGGAAGCCCTTAATCTGGCTGTCACCTCCTCAGTCCTCTCCCTAGTCGATTATGGGCTCACTATCTACTTGGCTGCTGACCACACAGCCCTTAACAAAATCCACCTGGCCATAAACAAAATGTGCAGACTCCTCTCTGGGGAAGACAAGGGTACCCATACTTGTACCCTATATGCCCTGACAAATCTCCTCACCCTGGATGAAAGGCTATTTTATCAAACATGTCTCCTCACAAAGCAAATACATCTGGGGCTTACCCCTTGGGGGTTTCTGCCTCTCTTCTATCCTCCCACAGCTCAGTGAACACTTGCACTGCCAACCAACAGGTGTGGTCCATCCTGAGGGTTAGAACCTCCTTATCCCAAAGGTCATTCCCACACAGGGCCCCAGTCTGGTACAACAAACTCCTCTCCGATGTCTCCTCCATCTCCAAATTAGGACCTTTCAAGTCAGCCCTCAAAGAGCTCATTCTCACCTCACGGTGCTGCCAATGTACCAGCTAATGCCAGGTCATCTATCGATCATCTTACGGGACCACCCCCACCTCTGAGCTCCTACTGATAGGGCTACCAAACATTACCTATTTAACAGTGCCTCCTGTGGCTGCACTCACAAGATATCTGTCTAATTCTCTACTTCGCTGTAAATATCAAACCTGTTACTCCCTCCCTCTATCAGCAAACTTATTGTTCTCTTGAAAATTGTAAAATACAGCTTTCGGTAACACATTCAATGCAATGTATAGCTGATCTTGATTCTGCAATATTGTATAACTGAAAAAACTGTAACCTTTAGCTGCCATTCTGTGTTTATATGTATTAAGTGTTCATATTTGTTTTTTCGTGGGATTTTTTTTTACAGGGACATTTGTCATGCTGGAGTGGGCTCCCAGCATGCCGCCCGGAGTGTTTTTTTTGGGGGGAGCTGTGGTCGACGGGGGATTGGGCACCCCCGCTGGCCATACAGAGTTGGGGGTCACATGAGCTGAGGGGGATTGGGCACCCCCTTGACACACAAGCAATGGAGGGGTACATTATGCCGACAGGGATTGGGCACCCCATCAGCAAATTAACATAGGAGGGGGCATGCCAACAGGGGGACTGAGCATCCCCATTGTCTTTCAGAGGGACTGTGAAAGGCAGTGGCTATCCCTCGGCTTCCATGGGGACTATGAGAAGCTGACGGGGAAGCCACCGCCATGTTGCTTGACGGGGACACCAGACGAGGCAAGCAGTAGTAATTGGCTGCTGCAATCATGAACTGCCCCCGTGGCACTCCCTGATTGCAGCGGCTAATTTCTTTCAAGGTGGTGGCCCATTTCTCAACTGCTGTCATAGACAGTGTGCTATGCCATTGGTGCCATAGAGCCCGGCCACAAAAAGCAGTGGTGCCATTGGCTGCAGCAGGACCGCACCTCTGAAACCCGTTTCTCCACTGAAGCAACCCGAATATGTTGTCTGCATTGTGCGCACAAGACAATATAAAAATTGGCCTGCCTCACACCGATTAAAGCAGGAGGTTGCCACGAGGTGGAAGTCAACCCTGTATATGCTGAAGCGGATGTATGAACAGTATGAGGCCTTATCAGAGAATATGTTACTTCATACAAGCTGTTACAGTTCTGGAGTTTCTACGTCTCTGACAACAGAAAAGTGGAGGTTTATGGATAAGTTGGCTTTGATCTTAAGGCCTTTTGATCATGCCACACAGACAGCAAGTGGGGAAACTGCTTCTATTAGCTAGGCCATTCCAAGACTCCAGGTGCTGAGACAGGCCATCTGTAATGTGTAGCAGCAGTTTGAGGCAATGGGTGACTGTAAGCTGTGCATTCCTGAACAGCACTTATTGGACCGTAGCAGATGCCTGAATGTTATCCTGACATCTGTGGATCTCAGTACTGCAACAATGCTGGATCCACAGGAGCTCTCTGCCACAATTGATGGTGGTAGTTAGAAAGCCGAACATCTGCAAAGACTGCTGATGAATTATGTACACAGTTTACAAATACTATAAACAGCATACTGAGATGAGATGCAGTGTGTCACCCTCACATACCGTCAGCAAGGGAAGTGAGAGATGTGGAGATGCAGCTTCGACATCGACCAGCAAAAATTTCAAAAACCACTTCCAAAATCAAATCCTCTATGGGCATTTCTTGTACAGGTTGGTGCTGTAGATTGTGAGGAGGAGATGAAGGAGGAATCATGGGAGGATGCTGGACTAAAGGCAGCAATCAGATCTGCTGATGTATTTATGGCAGCCCTCAAACACCTTGGAGCTGATGAACCCTTGCTGTATTGGAGCAGCAAAGGTAAAGAGTGGCCTGCACTGGAAGATGTGGCTGTTCTTTTAATTTCCTTTTTTTACTTGCTGTGCTTTTTTCTTCCAGTGGCTCACCTTCAGCCACCCTACAAACACTGCCAGACCAGGGATCTTCCCCAAGTGCAGTGTCCCCTGGATTGCCCCCCAGGTGGAGTCACCAGAGCCCCCCCAGTAGCCCCAATGAATTCTATCATGGATGGGCTAGGGGGACCACTGCATCCACGACAGGGGGGAGGCATCATGCAGCACACCAGAGGCTAGTTTTTCTTATTTTTTGTGGGGGCATGTCAAAGCGGATGCTGCGACGCAACCACGTCATGTGTCTGACACCCCCCCCAAAGAGCGATGCCCTCAGGTGCTCTGGTAATGGTGCATCCCGTGGTCACCTGGGAGCACCAAACCAGAGGCACTTAACCCTCCCTCCGCCTCTTGGGATGAAGACTGTGCAATGGCCGCTCAATTCACCCCCACCCCCCGGCCAGCCCTCGGGCGTCCCAAGTCTGTTCATAAACCCAGATCGCCTGTGTCACAGTGGTAAATCTTTCCACTGTGCCGGTGGGCTGGCCTAAGATATGGCTTTTAAATATTTAGGCTGCCTATCATCTGGTGCTAGTTCTGAACATCTGTTCAGTGCAGCAGGGGGCAAACATCACAGACTGATGTACACACCTATCCCCAAAAAATGTCACTATGTTGACATTCATTAAAATGAATAGTGCACATATACCTCCAAATAGAAGTGCATCACTGTGGATACCACTGACACACCATGATGAAGCAGGGGAAGGACAGTCACCCCTCACAAAGGTAGATGAGGACTTAATGGATGCAGAATTCACATGTGGTGAAAATTCAGGTACTGAGGATGCAGAGGAGGTATTTATTGTGGGGGATGAGGAGCAGTAGTTTTATTGATTTGGAGGACACAGAAAGAAGGAGGAGAATGTAACTCCACACACTGGCCTCCTCCAGTCCTCCCCAGCCGGGAACATGGGCCTCCTCCTCCTCCTACATCTCATGCATGCCTGCAGAAAAACCCGGACCCTTAACCCAGCATAAATTCCAGACACCAGCCTAATATGAACCTACTGTCATGCCTGTCCCCACTGATGATACTCTGCACTTGGTTCCACCAAGTCGATTTGACAACAGAGTTGTCGACATCCCTCACAGTGACACAGATTTGCCGACATCGACCAGGTTGACTGGCAAATCCATCAACATACAACTGCGGCTCCAGGGCTTGTCTACATTGTTTGCGTAGGGCTTCGCTCCCCCACACCACCTATGCTGGGGGGCTCTGCTCCCTACACCCCTCAGATTTATAGAGTACCAACTTCGGGGAGGTGGGCTGATTATGGAAAGTGTGGCTTACAGCAGGAGTCGCTGTATCGTACAGCACTTCGACAACCCGTTCGACACTGTGGCTGTTGAATGGGTTGTGTCACTCTGATGGTTTCGCTGTTGGAGGTTCGCTCTCCTGACGGTATACCCTCTGCACCCTGGCCTCCTCCAGTCCTCATGACCTAAGAACAACATGGGCCTCCTCCTCCTCCTCCTCCATCTCATGCATGCCTCCAGAAAAACTTAGACACTTACCCCAGCGTAAATGCCAGACACACTGATTAGTGTGTGAACCTGCTTCTGTTGTCCTGCTGCCTCCTCCAGCCACCAAGATGCCTACTCCTCCTCCTCCACCTCTGGGGCACCGTTGTGCCACCAGCCATCATGGGCATCACTAATGTGATAATAAATTTCATTTGGTTCCAAACAGTCCTTTTCTATTTTCCTTTTCCAGGTACAAAAGGCAGTGAGTGAGCTTGACTCTAAATGAGTTCTCTTGTGTGCTCACAGGTCTCTTCTCCTGCTGCCTCATGCTGAGCACCCCTCCTCCCCTGGGTGCCATTCCATCATTAAACAGCCTGACCATCAGTAATGTGATGGTGAGTATCATTGCAGGATTTGTTTTTCTTTTTTATTTTCAGTTTTCCTTTCACAGGTACATCATGAGTCCATGCTGTGTGCCAGCTGTTGAACAATAACTTCAGTCTTGTCTGGACAGGTGATAGCAGATCAGTAAGACTGGGAGTGGCAATGGATATACTGAGCAGGTGGCCACCACAGTGGACAACTGGGGAACAATAATTATAGTCTTGTCTGGACAGGTGACAGCAGATCAGTAAGACTGGGAGTGGCAATGGATATACTGAGCAGGTGGCCACCACAGTGGACAACTGGGGAACAATAATTATAGTCTTGTCTGGACAGGTGACAGTAGATCAGTAAGACTGAGACTGGCAATGGATATACTGAGCAGGTGGCCACCACAGTGGACAACTGGGGAACAATAATTACAGTCTTGTCTGGACAGGTGATAACAGATCAATAAGACTGAGAGTGGCAATGGATATACTGAGCAGGTGGCCACCACAGTGGACAACTGGGGAACAATAATTACAGTCTTGTCTGGACAGGTGATAGCGGATCAGTAAGACTGGGAGTGGCAATGGATATACTGAGCAGGTGGCCACCACAGTGGACAACTGGGGAACAATAATTACAGTCTTGTCTGGACAGGTGACAGCAGAACAGTAAGACTGAGAGTGGCAATGGATATACTGAGCAGTTTGCCACCACAGTGGACAACTGGGGAACAGTAATTATAGTCTTGTCTGGACAGGTGACAGCGGAACAGTAAGACTGGGAGTGGCAATGGATATACTGAGCAGGTGGCCACCACAGTGGACAACTGGGGAACAGTAATTATAGTCTTGTCTGGACAGGTGACAGCGGAACAGTAAGACTGGGAGTGGCAATGGATATACTGAGCAGGTGGCCACCACAGTGGACAACTGGGGAACAATAATTACAGTCTTGTCTGGACAGGTGATAGTAGATCAGTAAGACTGAGAGTGGCAATGGATATACTGAGCAGGTGGCCACCACAGTGGACAACTGGGGAACAATAATTACAGTCTTGTCTGGACAGGTGATAGCAGATCAATAAGACTGAGAGTGGCAATGGATATACTGAGCAGGTGGCCACCACAGTGGACAACTGGGGAACAATAATTACAGTCTTGTCTGGACAGGTGATAGCAGATCAATAAGACTGAGAGTGGCAATGGATATACTGAGCAGGTGGCCACCACAGTGGACAACTGGGGAACAATAATTACAGTCTTGTCTGGACAGGTGATAGCAGATCAATAAGACTGAGAGTGGCAATGGATATACTGAGCAGGTGGCCACCACAGTGGACAACTGGGGAACAATATACAGTCTTGTCTGGACAGGTGATAGCAGATCAATAAGACTGAGAGTGGCAATGGATATACTGAGCAGGTGGCCACCACAGTGGACAACTGGGGAACAATAATTACAGTCTTGTCTGGACAGGTGATAACAGATCAATAAGACTGAGAATGGCAATGGATATACTGAGCAGGTGGCCACCACAGTGGACAACTGGGGAACAATAATTACAGTCTTGTCTGGACAGGTGATAGCAGATCAATAAGACTGAGAGTGGCAATGGATATACTGAGCAGGTGGCCACCACAGTGGACAACTGGGGAACAATAATTACAGTCTTGTCTGGACAGGTGATAGCAGATCAATAAGACTGAGAGTGGCAATGGATATACTGAGCAGGTGGCCACCACAGTGGACAACTGGGGAACAGTAATTATAGTCTTGTCTGGACAGGTGATAGCAGAACAGTAAGACTGGGAGTGGCAATGGATATACTGAGCAGGTGGCCACCACAGTGGACAACTGGGGAACAATAATTACAGTCTTTTCTGGACAGGTGACAGCGGAACAGTAAGACTGAGAGTGGCAATGGATATACTGAGCAGGTGGCCACCACAGTGGACAACTGGGGAACAATAATTACAGTCTTGTCTGGACAGGTGACAGCGGAACAGTAAGACTGGGAGTGGCAATGGATATACTGAGCAGATGGCCACCGCAGTGGACAACTGGGGAACAATAATTACAGTCTTGTCTGGACAGGTGACAGCGGAACAGTAAGACTGGGAGTGGCAATGGATATACTGAGCAGGTGGCCACCGCAGTGGACAACTGGGGAACAATAATTACAGTCTTGTCTGGACAGGTGATAGCAGATCAGTAAGACTGGGAGTGGCAATGGATATACTGAGCAGGTGGCCACCACAGTGGACAACTGGGGAACAATAATTACAGTCTTGTCTGGACAGGTGATAGCAGATCAGTAAGACTGGGAGTGGCAATGGATATACTGAGCAGGTGGCCACCACAGTGGACAACTGGGGAACAATAATTACAGTCTTGTCTGGACAGGTGATAGCAGATCAGTAAGACTGGGAGTGGCAATGGATATACTGAGCAGGCCACCACAGTGGACAACTGGGAACAATAATTACAGTCTTGTCTGGACAGGTGATAGCAGATCAATAAGACTGAGAGTGGCAATGGATATACTGAGCAGGTGGCCACCACAGTGGACAACTGGGGTACAGTAATTATAGTCTTGTCTGGACAGGTGACAGCGGAACAGTAAGACTGGGAGTGGCAATGGATATACTGAGCAGGTGGCCACCACAGTGGACAACTGGGAACAATAATTACAGTCTTGTCTGGACAGGTGACAGCGAACAGTAAGACTGGGAGTGGCAATGGATATACTGAGCAGGTGGCCCACAGTGGACAACTGGGGAACAATAATTACAGTCTTGTCTGGACAGGTGATAGAGATCAGTAAGACTGAGAGTGGCAATGGATATACTGAGCAGGTGGCCACCACAGTGGACAACTGGGGAACAATAATTACAGTCTTGTCTGGACAGGTGATAACAGATCAGTAAGACTGAGAGTGGCAATGGATATAGTGAGCAGGTGGCCACACAGTGGACAACTGGGAACAATAATTACAGTCTTGTCTGGACAGGTGATAACAGATCAGTAAGACTGAGAGTGGCAATGGATATACTGAGCAGGTGGCCACCACAGTGGACAACTGGGGAACAATAATTACAGTCTTGTCTGGACAGGTGATAGCAGATCAATAAGACTGAGAGTGGCAATGGATATAGTGAGCAGGTGGCCACCACAGTGGACAACTGGGGAACAATAATTACAGTCTTGTCTGGACAGGTGATAGCAGATCAATAAGACTGAGAGTGGCAATGGATATAGTGAGCAGGTGGCCACCACAGTGGACAACTGGGGAACAATAATTACAGTCTTGTCTGGACAGGTGATAGCAGATCAGTAAGACTGGGAGTAGACAATGGATATACCATGCCGGCAGGCACCACAGCAGCTACTTGACTAGAATCTTACTAATTTTCTCCTGTCTTCACACATTTACTGTCTTGCTGCTTCCTTCTCTCCCTCTCCCTCTCCCTCTCCCTTCTCTGTCTGGGGCACCGTTGTTCTATTTCACGGCATGGCCATCAGCAATGTGAAGGCAAGGATCATTTAAAAAAAAATTTTCCTTATACTTTTTTATTTTAATTTTGCTTTCACAGGTGCAACATGACAGGGAGTGAACTAGAGTCTAAATAATGTATTTCTTGTCTTTACAGGTCACTTCTCTTCTCCTGAATTTCTGTCAATTAAAATGCTTAATGTGTTAAATAAGAATGTCTTATAGTGAGTATTGTTGCTATAGCCTAGATGGGACAGACAGTGCACCTCTACTTTGGAGTTTTATTTTTCACTCAGGGAGAATCTGCTGGTTTGAGAACAGCAGCTGGTGTGTGGCCTCCCTAAACACTCCTCAGCATCTGAAATCCTCCATTTCAACATATAGCTGGACTACTTCATCTCTTAACTGAGATTATACAATAGCAAAAAAAAATTCCCTGCACTCTGATCAATCAATGTGTGTCTGAGACAATGATGTCATCTCAGTATAACATCACCATGTGAAGTCCATCCACATACATGACCACATCTTACCAAGAGAGTTTGATGTCTTGTAGTGACAAGCCACAAGCTTACTTTCATATAAAAACCTTATTTACTAATATTGTGGGACAAACATATTTGTCATGGCTAAAACATTTCATAGTTAGGCAGAGACAGGGGCGTAGCCAGGATTTGGAGAAGGGGGGGGTTCTAAATAATTTTCCGGGGGGGGTTCAGTGGTATGTTCCCCCAGAAATGTTTGAAAATTTAGGAGTTAAATTGTGCCATTTAGAGCATTTTTAGGCAATAACTGTTGAGTTACAAAATGCATCAACATTCAAGTTGTCAGTCATCACTCCCCAGCCACAGGTCTTTGAGCTGAACTCGGATGTTTTGCCCTTTTTATATTTACATCATTTTCCTCTCTAGATCTCATCCCATTCTGTTACAATCCCTATATCACCCTTGCTATTTTTTCCACCTCTTCCTTTTAATGTTTTTTTAATTTTCACTTCCCCGGCCATTCTCATATCTGTTTTCACCTATCATCTTACCTTTTATGTTCCACCTATCTCATTGCATGTATATCCCCTGTAATTGCCAACTTTCTGTGTCTTCTGTTTACATTAGTCTCCTCTACCTACATTACATGCATAATGCAGACACAACCCCACCAGCACAGAAATATTACTTCATTTCCCCCTGACTTGTTCTATTCGTCTTTGTCTTCATTGTCTTTGTGTCCCAATATGTTGATTCACAAACATTTCTGTTATTTGACCCAAATATTCTCCTTCCTCTGATGGTACCTGCCCACGCACTTCTACGTTGGAACTCCTAATCTCCTGTATTTGAATTACTTTACTAATTAGTACTGCAGGTCTTATGAACAACTGCTTTGGGTTTGAAATAGGAGCAAAAATAAAAAAAATAATAATAGAAAACTGAAATCTAAAATGTTGTTGCTTCAGCCTGATAGTCGAGATGAATGTTATGGCAGGTGTCCTGATTCTGGATGCATGTACAGTACAGCTGTGGCAAAAATGAGAACAAAAGCACAATGACTGCTACAAAACATCCAATGGCCAAGTAGCTAATGGACACTTAAAAATCATCACTGGTCACTAAAAAGGATCTACTGGTCCACAATGTTTGTGCACCTACCCACTTACTATTTCTATGGCTACCGTGACAAGATAGTGTTGACAACTATTAAAATGTTTGTGCTTTCTGTTTTGCTGTAAGATAGAAAGTGTTGGGAGAAGTGAAGATACAGCAGCAGCCACCTCCCCCAAAATGTTTTTTTTTTTTTTTCTTTTTCCCATCTCTATTCTCATACAATTTGTGGCTAAAATCAGTTGTTCTTTTTTTATTTTCTGTCAGGAAGCTATACATACACTATAGTATCAGACTGCTTTTAGGGCAAGGCATGTAAGAATTTTGCTATTAATGCTGCTGCAATTAACTGCTGCAGCTGCGGGGTACAAGCACTGACTTGGGGAGTGACTCTCCGAGCTTCTCCAATCTGACTCACAGAGATAATGTGAAGCTGAGCAGGGAGAGTCAGAAACTTGGTCCATTTTTATGCCAGCACCTGAAGAAACATAGAATTTGACGGCAGATAAGGACCGCTTGGCCCACCTAGTCTGCCCTTTTTCCTACCTAACAGATAAGCTGAAGATCCTAGTTAACCAACAGCTTACTTCCTCCTACCACCCCACTAGGACTGCCTTATGTCTGCCCCATGCATTCTTGAATTTCACCACTGTTCTTGACTCCACAACCTCCTCAGGAAGGCTGTTCCATGCATCCACAACCCTCTGTGAAAAAATACTTCCTCACATTACTTCTGAGTCGTCCCCCCTCTATCTTCAAATTGTGCCCCCTTGTTCTTGCACATCTCTTTTTCTGAAAGATGCTGCCCTCTTGGACTTTGTTGATTCCCTTGAGGTACTTGAAAGTTTCTATCATGTCCCCCCTCTCCCTCCTTTCCTCGAGGCTATACATATTAAGCTCCTTAAGTCTCTCTTCATATGTCTTCTGGTGCAGACCCTGCACCATTTTGGTTGCCCTCCTCTGGACAGCATCCACTCTGTCTATGTCCTTGCAGAGATGGGGTCTCCAGAACTGCACACAGTACTCCAGATGGGGTCTCACCAACTGTCTGTACAGAGGGATAACAACTTCCTGTTTTCTACTATTGATGCCTCTGCCTATGCAACCCAGTATCCCCCCAGCCTTCCTTACTGCCTTCTCACATTGCTTGCCCACCTTTAGGTCATCTGATGTAATTACCCCCAGGTCCCTTTCCATTTCTACTGTTGTCAGTATCTCACCCCCCATTGTGTACTCTTCCCCCGGGTTTTTATTTCCCAGGTGCATTACCTTGCATTTCTTTGCATTGAACCTGAGCTGCCATATATTTGACCATTCCTCCAACCTTGCCAAGTTCCTTCTCATCCTTTCCACTCCATCTTGTGTATCAACCCTGTTGCAGATCTTTGTGTTGTCTGCAAAGAGACATACTTTTCCTTCCAGTTTCTCTGCAATGTCACTTATAAAGACATTAAAAAGGACCTGTCCCAGTACTGAACCCTGCGGTACCCCACTAGTAACCCTCCTTTCTTGACTGTGTACTCCATTTACTACTACCCTTTGCATCCTGTTGTCTAGCCAATTTTTTATCCAGGCTACCACCTTGGGACCCACTCTAAGGCTGGCTAATTTGTGTATTAATCTTTTGTGTGGGACTGTATCAAATGTCTTGCTAAAATCTAGGTAGGCCACGTCCACAGCCCCTCCCTGGTCTACTACTTTGGACACACAGTCAAAGAAATCTGTTAGATTCATCTGGCACGACCTTCCCATTGCGAATCCATGCTGTCTTGGGTCCTGTGCCTCACTGGCCTCTAGGTACTCAACAATTCTTTCCTTCAGAAGTGATTCCATCATTTTCCCTACCACTGAGGTCAAACTAACCGGTCTGTAGTTTCCTGCCTCTGTCCTGCTCCCACTTTTGTGAAGAGGAATCACATCTGCTCTCCTCCAGTCCTCAGGTACAACCCCATCCTCCCATGATTTGTTAAGGAGAGTAGCCAGTGGTGTCACTAGTTCTACCCTTAGTTCTTTTAGAATTCTTGGGTGAATCCCATCAGGCCCCATTGCTTTGTCCACCTTCAATTTTATTAGTTCTTTCAGAACCCTTTCTTCTGTAAATGGACTGGTATTGAAACCTGTCTTCAGAGTGTTTCTCTCGTTTGGTTTAGGTACCTCCCCCCTCCTCTTCCTTTGTGAATACCGTGTAGAAATATTCGTTCAGTATCCCTGCTTTTTCACTGTCACCCTTTACCCACATTCCCTCCCCTTTATTAAGCCTCAGTATCCTCCTTTGGTCTTTCTTCACTCCCTAATGTACCTATAAAGGTCTTATCCCCTTCTTAATAGAATTGGCTATCCTTTCCTCGGTTTGGGCCTTTGTATTCTGACTGCCTTCCAGCCTCTTTCTGCTTTAACTGATAAAGTTCTCTGTCCTGCCCTTCTGTGTTTCCTTATATTTCCTGAATGCTATCCTTTCTCCTTAACCTTCCCTGCCACCTCTTTGAGAACCATAGCTTTTTCCCTTCATTGTGTTTTGTTGATTTGTTTTACACAAAGGCTTGTTGCCTCTGTGATGGCTGTTTTGATTACTCCCCATTGTTCCTCCACCCCTCCTTCTTGCCTGTTTGCTAGTGCTTACCTGAGGCACTCTCTCATTTTCCCAAAGTCAGCCCTCCTAAAGTTCAATACTCTTGCTTTTGTATGGCTTGATTGTATGGCTGTGTTTATTGTGAACCACACTGTTTGGTGGTCGCTTGTTCCCAGATGGCTACCCACTTCTAAATCTGAGATTCTTTCTCCGTCCCCATTTGAGAGTACCAGGTCTAAGATTGCTCCCTCCTGAGTGGGTTCCAATACTAGCTGTCTGAGGCATGCCCCCTGTAGGGCATCAAGAATGACCCTGCTCTTGGATATGCCTGCAGCAAAGGTGCTCCAGTTAACATCTGGCATATTCAGGTCCCCCATCAACAATATCTCCCATTTTTCTGCCATTCTAAGGAAGCCTTCTATCATTTCCTTGTCCATTCCCTCCCTCTGAGATGGGGGTCTGTATACAACCCCCATGCAGATTGTGGTGCCATTTCCTGTCTCCAGGCTGACCCAGAGTGTCTCATCTACTCCCTGTTTACTCTTTAGTTCTGTTGCTTTGATCCCTTCCTTTACATAGAGAGCTACTCCTCCTCCTCTTTTACCCTCCCTGTCCCTCCTGTAGATCGTGTATCCTGGTATGTTGACATCCCAGTCATGGTTCTCTGTGTACCATGTTTCTGTGACTGCCACAATATCCAGGCAACCCTCTTCCATCAAGGCCACTAGTTCAGGGAGCTTGTTACACAGACTACGGGCATTGGTACTCATCACCCTAGTCAGAGATGCAATTAAAAAATATCAGCGAGAGTGATCTCAGAAACACACTTCTCCAACTTGACTGTGGCAGGAAAGTGATATCCTGTGACTCTGTGTGCTCTGCTTCTCTGACCACCCAAGTGACACTGCTCCTCCAAATCCTCTGACCAGTCCAGCAATGTTCGGAGGCAGCTCCTCAGCTATCCTGTCCCTGGAGGAAGACGGGCTTTTGCTGCATATTCATGAGTTGACACCTGCCTCCGCATCTCTCTCACCCTTTGATTTCCCTGACTCTGTGGTTGCCACAGTTCAGTGCTGACAATGAAAATATTTAAGCAAGCAGGGGAGGGGGATTCTGTGCACCCAGGAAACCCCCTGGCTATGCCTATGAGAGAACAAGTGTCAGAACATCTCCTTTATACTGTGGGAACATCTCTTTTACAGTATTAGTTTTATAGTTTTATTTTTTATGAGGAAACGCACCGCATGTGAATACCCTGCATCATGGGTATGCAAATACCTATTTGCCTGGTATCGCATAACACACTACAACGATACCAGACAATTGATTATTTGCATACCCATGATGCGGTGCTTTCACATGGGGAGTGTTGCTTCAAAAAAAAATAAAATAAAATAAAACTGTTTAACAAATACTATAAAAGAGATGTCCCCACAGTATAAATGAGATGTGCCACTTGTTGTTTGCTTAACTATGAAATGTTTTAGCCATCTACATGTGCTCATCTTTCCCCACAATATTAATAAATAAGAGCCATTGTATAATAGCAATAATGCCCTCCAGGGTGTGTATTGTGCTGGGATAAAGTTGCTTCTTGGGTGTTGGATGCATGTGGTCTGCTGGGTGCTGTTATCACAGCATGGTACAAATTCTGGAGGGCATTATTGCTTAATTATAACATGGGTAAGTGAAATACTGTAGTGTGATTAGTAGAATGCAGTCACATGACTTTGCAAATATCCCAGCACAAGTCAGAAATGCTGAACTTTCCGAACCTCATTTCTTGGACCTAAAATAAAAAAATCAAGAAAGGCATTTTATAATTGCAATAAGGCATTCTGGGGCGTGCATAACTGAGAGATAACAGCACTACTTGGGTGCATAAAGCCCTTGATTTCACTTCAAGCTTCACTTCCCGAGGCAAGCCATTATCCCAAAGTAATGCACACCCTGTCATGTCTTATCGCTTAAAAGAGGAGGATCTTCAGCTGGTATCTCAGGTTCTTTCCCTGGCTGAAGCCCCTGATTCCAGCTGCAGGTCCCACTTCCTGCAACTGTGCACCTCTCAGTCACTTGCTGCCTCCCCTATGGCACAGAAAGACCACAAGCTATGCCACCACCTCCAACCCTCTCAACCGATTTCTTGTATTCCTCCTACTCACGTGGTATGTTACTCTTAGGTGGTTGTGCTACCACCAGTGCCCAAATGTGTGCCCCATTTTCCATGCCAAACAACTGTCTGGCATAGTATGATTGTCACAACAGTATTGCCGGTGACATATATCAGCATCATATATCATTTTTTCTTGGACTTGAGACAAAATGGGATATAAGATTTTCATATAGTACATTTATAGGCACTAAAGTGAATTACAACTTAGAAAAGCTGTTTCTGTGATGGGAGACTGACTGACACAGTGCAGTGGCATGTAATAAGTATATATAATTTCTGGGACATGAGGAAAAATAGGGAAAATGAGAAATTAAGACATATGGTATGCATTCATGGCTATGTCCCGGGTGGGACAGAGGGTGCACCTCCTCCACAGAGTTCTGCCATTCCCTCAAGCAGTGTCTGCTGGTTTGACAGCAGCATCCGGAGTGTGGCCTCCATGGACACAATTCTGCGTCTGAGGTCCCCATCTCAATGCCGTGTTGTGTCACTTCATTTCTTAATGAAGGACTTGAAGGAAGAGAATCTGCAGCTGGACTTTCACATGATCTCTCTGGTTGCAGCCCAGTGCCCCCTTCCAGCAACTGTGCACCTCGCCATTGCTTGCTGTGCCACCCCTCCCATGAAAGAGAAGGACCACTAGGAGTGGCACCACCTTCTCTCCTCTCAGCCACCTTCTTATATTCTCCCCACTCACAGTGGTGCCTTACTCACGGGTGCCTGTGCTGCCCACCAGTGCCCTTGTGACTGCCCTGTTCAACCACACTGAACAACTGTCTGGCACCATCTGCACGTCACAACACTGTTGTCAGAGGGGTTCACAGATACTTGTGCTGCTACCTAAGGGAGGAGCAAGAGGTGGATGGTCTTGGAGGCTCCTCCTTATGGGGATCAGCCATTGGTGGTCACGGTACCACAGGGAGAGGGAGCACAGAGGATTTAACCCTTGCAGGTTCTTCCAGCAGTGGACCAGCAGTGATAACAGGTAGCGCTGATACTTGCTACTGCTGCTGCTACTGCTGTGCTATGCGTGGGGCGTGGGGCTTCCTGAAGACAAAGAAGCCATTGGTGCCACCTACTGCATGCAGGTGTCGTCTTCAGACACGGGATGGTGTGTCCCATTTGTTGACTGCGTGACTGTCCCTCTCTCTTCCCTCAGACTCCCATTCCTTCCACTCTCCTCTCCATCTCCACTTATTTTTATCTAAAAGAAAAGGTATGAAAAGTAAAAATAACACAAAAAAAGTGAATCTGGAAAAGAAAAACAAAAAAACCAAAAAGAAATACAAAAATAATAGCTAAACAAGAATTCACAGTACCAAAGTGTCTGAACACAGTAGCAAAAGGAAAATTCAGATAGAAGGCTGCAGAAAAAAATATCAAAATATAAGGGAAAAACAGACCTAAACCACAACTAAATAACTCCTAACACAAGAAAAGATGTATAGAATACAAAAAATGCTGTGAAACATTGGTGTACAATCTGTTTCTCAGGGTGCAAAGAGCAACAGATCTGCCCCTTCCACTCACTCACACAGAATGCAAAGTGAAACTGAAGGGCACTCTGTACCTGGAGCTGTAGCATGCGACCCGCAGGAACTGTTGCTTTTGATCTGCAGGCACCTGTTCCATTTACTGAGGAAACTTTCCCTGAATTCACCATAAAGCAACATCTAAGGCAACATTATATGTGAAATAATATGGTGAAGTTTTTCAAAGTTGAAGTTGCCATAAAATGTCTAGCTTTCTGAAATTGAAGTTGGTCAGTTTGCCGGAACTTTGTGATTGTGCTAAAACTTTGTTGCAACTCTAATTGATAATCAGCAGTGAAACAGTTAAAGTGACATGAGACTGCACTGACATTCAGCAGTGAAACAGCTACAGTAACATGAGATTGCACTGATGCTCCCTTAAGAAGACCAGCCAAGGTCAACACACTAGGGGCTAGTAAATTCGCTGAGTTTTGAGCATTAAGCTTCAGTTTATTTTCTTTACTTGTGTTTCCTGCTTATTATTTTGTTACCAGTGTGCAGTTCCTTTGTATTCTATGAACTGCCTGGATTAGCCACCCATACCTGCACACCCACACCTTCCTGAGACACGTTGCTTCTCTGTGCTTCTGCAGACACAGACACTCAGCAGTGAAACAACAAAAGAGACATGACATTGCACTGACAGTCAGAAACAAACATTTGTCAATGCCGAATGTTTGCTTGCTGGCATTAGCAGTGGACATGCAGGAGTTAGAAAGATGCAGTATAGGAAGGCATTGAAGTACTCAACTGACGCCAACTCCACCCTCACCCTGCAGAGATGAACAGGCACTGGGGTGTGCCTTTGGGTCATCAGCCATGACGGTCATGACATTTCACCTCACCCTACCCTTCAGACACTGACAAGTGTCAAGGTGTGCCTTGGGGTGTTTGGGCTTTACGTTCACCTCATTCCATAAGGAAATACACTGAAATGGGCGCAGTATAGGAGAATGGGGTGAGCTCTGGGGGCAAAGGGTCCAAGGCGCACCTCAATGCCTGTCACTTGCTGCAGAGTGGGGGTGGGGTGGAATGGTATGAGCATTACTGTCGACAGTCCCAAGTCACACCCTGTCTCCTGTCAGTCCCTACAGGGTAGGGCGTTATGGTCGAAAACCCTAACACCCTGGGCATTTCTTGGTATCTTTACTCCAAGTGTTCCACATGGGCTTTTTGTGACCCCACCACGTGAACAGTGACACTATCAGTTCATTAGGTGAAAGGTGATTTTGCACAGCGACTGCGCCATTTGGCATCACAGGTGCGAAAACACATTTCGAACAGGATGTGAAAAGTGACAGGTGCACTGTTCACAAGGCGGTGTGAAAAATGGCATTGCTGAAAATCTGGAGTGAAAATATACAAAAACTGGTGAAGTCACGAGCGTGTGTAGAAACTGTGCAATGTACACCTGTAATGTCATTAGTTTGGGGATTTTTTAAAGCAGATTTTCAACACAGGCATTTTGGGACCTCTGCTCACGAACATAGTCACTGTGATTTTCTTAATCTGTCCCGAACACTAATGTTCCACAGCGACTGCGCTATTCTGCGTCGGAAGTGAGAAAACACATTTCAGCCAGGGTGTGAAAAATGACAGGTGTACTGTTCATAAGGAGGTGTGGAAAAATGTCAATGTTGAAAATCTGGACTGAAAATATTACAAATTCGTGAACTTATGAGGGTGTGTGGAAATTGCGCAATGCTCGCTTGTAACAGAGTCATTTTATGGACTTTTGTCACCAAATTTTCAACATAGCCATTTTAATACCTCTGCTCATGAACAGTGTCACTGTGATTTTCTTAATGTGTCCCGAACACTGATTTTGCACACAAACTGCGCCAATAAGAGCTACATGTGAGAAAACACATTTTGGGCAAGATATGAAAAATGACAACTGTACTGTCCATAAGAAGGTGTGGTAAAATGGCAATGTTGAAAATCTGGAGTGAAAATATTAAAAAGTCTCAAAGTTACGAACGTGCATAGGAACTGTGCAACGCACGCTCGTAAAACAGTAATTTTGGGGAATTTTTCCACCAAATTTTCAACATAGGGTTTTTGGGGGCCTGCCTCATCAACTATGACACTGTTGTTTTGTTACTCGGTCCTGAAAGGTGGTTCCATGCAGTGATCTCAAAATCACCTTTCAAGACCGAATAACAAAATGACAGTGACTGAGTTCATGAGGTAGGGCCCCAAGAACCCCATGTTGAAAATCTGGTGAAAAAATTCCCAAAAAATGGCCAAGACATGCACCAAAGTTGAAAAAAAAACAAACATCTATGCCATTATACAGTTTACCGGCATTTCTTCAGTTCGCAGTCGGCTTTGAAGAGTGCAGACATGTTCCCGGTCCACCGAAGATCGTTGCGCTGGGCTCCAGAGGTAAGTATGGGGTCAGGGAGGGTGGGGGGTGGGTGCACAGAAGGTGGACACCGGTTGGGGAGGAGGGCAAGACAGTCAACGAGGACCTTTTTTTTTTTTTTTACAGATGGTGTTTTTTTCTTTTTTAGGAAGACGACGCGGGACTTTTGCCATGTTGGGGTGGGCTCCCAGCGTGGCATCTGGAAGTCTGTTTGGGAGGGGCAGTGGAAATGACTGGGGATTGGGCACCCCCGTCGGCCATACAGTGCGTGGGAGGGAGCGCATCAGCATGCTGGGGTGGGCTACTTGGGCGTTTATTGGGGTGGGGGAACCAAGAAAAAAACAGAGCTGTCTATGACAGCTGTTCAGATGCAGTGCTGACATATAGGCAATTTGCATACTGCCGACGGCAGTATGTAAATTGCCTGCCGACTGCAGTATGCAAATTACCTGCATGTTACCACCGCTGATTGTAGCGGTCTTTTGCTTTCAACTGTATGCCACTGCATCTGAACTGCTGTCATAGACAGCTCGGGCATTTATCGGTGCGGTGAGGCTGCACCTGCAAGAAGGAGCAGGGCATTGGAAGTGGGGTGGTACACCTACAAAAATTTGTATGGTGGCTGTATGTTTCTTGCACATGCGTGCAAGCAAACATAATAAATGAGTTAAAGTGACATGACATTGCACTGACAGTCAGCAATAAATGAGTTAAAGTTACATGACATTGCAATGACAGTAGCAAGCATTTGTCAATGCTGAATGTTTGCTTGCTGGTATTAGCATTGGAAATGCAGGAGTTAAACAGGTGCAGAATAGGAATGGCAGTGAAGTATTGAACTTCAAGCCAACCCCACCTCCACCCTGCAGAGACGGACAGGCATTGGGGTATGCCTTTGGGTCATCGCCCATAACATTCATGCCATTTCACTTCACCCTTTCCTGCAGACACCAACACGTGTTGAGGTGTGCCTTGGGGTGTTCGGCTTTACAGTCACCCCATTCCACAAGGACATACGCTGAAATGGGTGCAGTATAGGAGAATGGGGTGAACTCTGAGGCTGAAGAGTCCAAGGCACACCTCGATGCCTGTCACCGGCTGCAGGGTAGGGGGATGGTATGGCATGAACATGACAGCTGGCAATGCAAAGGCGCACCCCTGATGCCTGTCAGTCTGTACAGGGTGGGACATTATGGTTAGAAACCATAACACCCCGGGCATTTGTTGGTATTTGCAGTACAAATTTTCAACATGACCATTTTGTGAACCCCCACCTCATGAAAGCATTTGGGACCTCTTCTCATGAACAGTGGCACTGTGATTTTGTTAATGTGTCCTGAACTTTGAGTTCCCACAGCGACCATGCCATTCTGCGCCAGATGTATGAAAACACAGATTGGGCAGGATATGAAGAATGACAGCTGTACCATTCATAGGGAGGTGTGAAGAGATGGCAATATTGAAAATCTGTAGTGAAATATTAAAAATACTTGAACTTCCGGGTTTACATGGAAACTGCGCAACGCATTTGTGTAACACAGTCATTTAGTGGAATTTTTTCACCACATTTTCAACATAAGCATTTTGTGACCTCTGCTCATGAACAGTGTCACTATGATTTTCTTAATCTGTCCTGAACATTGATTTCCCGCAGTGACCATGCTATTCTGTGCCAGATGTGTAAATGCATATTTTGAGCAGGATATGAAAAATGAAAGCTGTACTGTTTATAAGGAGGTGAAAAATGCCAATGTTGAAAATCTGGAGTGAAAATATTACAAATGCAAAATTACGAGGGTGCATGGAAACTGCGAATGTATGCTCGTAACACAGTCATTTCATGGACTTTTGTCACTACATTTTCAACATAGGCATTTTAGCACCTCTGCTCATGAACAGTGTCACTGTGATTTTTTTTAAATCTGTCCCGAACACTGACTTCCCACAGCAACCGAGCTATTCTGCGCCGGAAGCGCGAAAACACATTTTGGCCAGGATGTGAAAAATGACAGCCATATTGTTCATAAGAAGATGTGGAAAAATGTCAATGTTGAAAATCTGGAGTGAAAATACTACAAATTTGCAAAGTTATGAGCGTGCATGGAAACTGTGCAACGCATGCTCGTAACACAGTCACTTTATGGACTTTTGTCACCAAATTTTCAGCATAGGCATTTTAAGACCTCTGCTCATGAACAGTGTCATTGTGATTTTCTTAATGTGTCCTGAACACTGATTTCCCACAGTGACCTCACTATTCTGCGCCAGAAGTGTGAAAACACATTTTGGTCAGGATGTGAAAAATGACAGCTGTACTGTTCATAGGACGAGTGGAAAAATGTCGATGTGGAAAATCTGAAGTGCAAATACTACAGATTCGCGACATTATGAGTATGTGTGGAAACAATCATTTTTTGGATTTTTTTCACAAAATTTGCAACATAGGCTTTATAAGAGCCCACGTCATGAACACTGGCACTATCGTTTCGTTAATCAGTACCGAAAGGTGATTCCGCGCAGTGACCGCAAAATCACCTTTCGGGACCGAATAACACCATGACAGTGGCTGAATTCATGAGGAGATGTCCCAATAACCCAATGTTGAAAATTTGCTGCCAAAATTCCCCAAAATGCCTGAGCTACGCTCCAAAGTTGAAAAAAACTATTTATGCCATTATATAGCTTACCAGCATTTCTTCAGTTCGCGGTCCATTTTGAAGAGTGCAAACGTGTTCCCGGTCCACCAAAGATCATCGCGCCAGGCTCCGGAGGTAAGTATGGGGTGACGGGGGTGTTGGAAGGTAGGGTGCGCAGTGGATGGGTGCAGGTTGGGGGAGGAGACGGCGACCCACGTGGGACCGTTTCTTTCTTTCATGGAGAAAGAAAAAACAAAAAGACATCGCTGGAAGTTTTTTTTTCAGGCTTGTTTTCAGGACACTGGGGTGGGCTCCCAGTGTGCCACCTGCCTTTTTTGGGGTGGAGGGACTTAAGCTGATGGGGATTGGGCCCCCTGTCAGCAGAGAATGACTGTTTGGGGGAGCATGATACCGAGGGGGATTGGGCACCCCCTCGGCACTCAACAAATGGGAGGGGTTACATTATGCCGATGGGGAGCGGGCTCCACCATTGGTAAATGAACTGTCAGGGTATGCCGATAGGGGGATTAGCCACCCCGCCGGCTTCTTCATGGGGCTGTGAGGCAGCGGCAAGCTGCCGCCATGTTTACAAAAAATGTTACACTAAATACCGCCCTGCAATGACAGGTCTCTCCCTTATTGCAGAGGAATTGCTGACACTGCAATGATGAGGCAGCCCTTTATTGCAGCGGTGAAATCGTTTCAACTTGGTGACACTTTTGGAAACCAATGAAACCAATGTCATCAGCACAGTGTGCCTGCATTGGTCCACCAGTGCCAAGCCCCCAGAGGCAGTGCCACCGCTGGCTGCCACAGTGAGGCACCTCCACAGCCCGCTTCTCTCCTAAGCTGCTGCATAATGTTTCTTGCACATGCGCGCAAGCAAACATAATAGACAAGTTAAAGTGTCATGAGATTTCACTGACAGTCAGCAGTGAAACAATGGGGGAGAGGCATAGTCGCATATGGGTAGAGGCCATGCCAGACATGACAGTGGAAAGGGTGGGTCAGTCTGTTCTGAAGTATGCTAGGAGTGGTAGGGAGAAACCTCACATAGTTCTGCATTTGGGAACAAGTGACCTGGTGGGAAATACAGTAGATGTAGTCCAGAGGAGGTTTGAGGAGCTGGGGCTGATTTGTGAGGAGGTAGGAAGAGCAGTAACTTTCTCAGCGGTGCTTCCAGTACCCAGGATGAGCACGGCAAGGAAGCTGAGGATAGAGGAACTTAACATGTGGCTAAGGGAATGGTGTCAGTCCAAAGGGTATGGGCTAGTGGGGGGGGTGAGGAAGGACCAGGGAGGGCAGTGATCTCTACGCTAAGGAAAGGCTATACTTAAATGAGGAGGGAAGGAGGGTATTGAAACAGAAACTGGGGGAATATTTAGCAAGCAATGAGAATTTAAACTAAAAGAAGGGGTGGCAAGTGGGCAGGAGTCAGGCAGGATCCACAGGTAAGGAAGCCGAATGAGCTTACCCCCCATACCAGCAGCAAGGGACTTAGGGGAGGTGAGGAGGTGATACTAGAAAGGGAAAGCAAGTAGGGAGAGTGAGGAAGGAAGTGGGATGGAGAGTGGTAACCTTGAATACTAGGAGTCTAGGGAACAAAACAGCAGAGTTACAGGCTCTCATGGCAGATGGGGAGGTGGGCATGTCAGCCATCACTGAGACATGGACCACTAATTGCCATGACTGGGACCTGGCAGTACCAGGGTATAGGATGTTTTGGAGGGACAGGGTAAAAGGGAAAAGGGGGTGGTGCTGTACGTGAGGGAAGGACTGAAGTGTGTCAGGGAGGAAGGGGAGGAGGGCAGCACGGAGTCATTATGGGTGCAGTTCCAGGACTCCAAAAATAGGACCTTCAGGATGGGAGTGGTGTATGGGCCACCCTCTCAGACTGAGAAGTTAGACAGGGAACTAGCGGGAGAGATCAGAAGAACCTGCAGGAGGGGCTGCACGGTGATTGTGGGGGACTTCAACCTGCCAGGAGTGGATTGGGGTACCCCAGCCACCATGAATAGGAGGGAGCAGGTACTTCTGGATGCCTTCCAGGACAGCTTCCTATTGCAGATGGTCAATGAGCCAACTAGGTTAGGGAACACCCTAAACCTCATGCTGGCAAATGATGAGTTTGTGAGGGAGCTTGGGGTGGAGGAACCACTGGCGGGGAGTGACCACCACTTGGTGTGGTTCACAATAAACATGGGGAAAGGGGGAGTAGGAACTGGCACAAGGGTGTTAGACTTCAGGAGGGCCGACTTCAGGAGGATGAGGGAAATAGTACAGGGGTATCTGGCCAGGATCCATCCAAACATAGGCACTAATCAGAAGTGGGAGGTCATGAAAATGGGAATTGAGGAGGCAACCATAACATGTACAAGGGTCCAGAGTAAGAGGGCTAGGGCCAAGAAGCCTAACTGGTTGAGCGGGGGGGGCACGGAAAAAGTAAGGCAGAAAACAGTCACCTTTAGAAGGTACAAAAAACAAGGAGAGGGGAGGACAGAGAGGAATACCTGATGAAGTCAAGGGAGGTGACAAGGGCAGTCAGGTCAGCCAAGGCATCTAGGGAACTCAGGCTAGCACAAGGCATCAAGGGGGGAGGACTTCTTCAGGTACGTCAGGGAGAAAAGGAATTGTAAGGAACAAATAGGAAGGATAAAGAGGGATGGGGTGGGTAGAAATGGGCAGAAGCATTAAACGAGTACTTCTACTCAATATTTATTAACGAAAGGGGAGCTGTACCCAAGGGTGGGTGGGATGGTGGGCACGGGAAGGGAAGAGGTGACAGATGGGAAAATCTCAGTGGGAAGAGTACTGGAGGACTTTAGGGCACTGAGGTTAGACAAGGCACCTGGGCCAGATGGCATACACCCCAGGGTGCTGAAGGTGCTGTCAGAAGTCCTGGCAGAACCCTTGGCAGACCTGTTCAATGCCTCCCTAGACTTGGGGAGTATACTTCAGAACTGGAATATGGCGCACGTGGTACCTCTCCACAAGAGCGGCCCCGACGAAGAGCCAAGGAACTACAAACCGGTAAGCCTCACATCCATCATGGGAAAGCTGATGGAGACAATCCTGAAGGAGGGCTGATTTCCCTCCTAGAGGCTAATGGGCTGCGAGACAGCATGGGTTTGTCTCAGGCAGATCGTGTCTGGTGAAAAAATTCTTTAAAAAAATCACTGTTTTACGAGTGTGCTTTGCGCAGTTTCCACGCATACTCATAAGTTCTCAAATTTGTAATATTTTCACTCCAGATTTTCAACAAAGGCATATTTCCACACCTCCTTATGAACAGTGCAGCTGTCATTTTTCACATACTGCCCATAATGTGTTTTTATGCTTCCGGCGCAAAATAGCACGGTCTCCATTGGAACTCAGTGTTTGCTACAGAGTAAGACAATCACAGTGACACTGTTCATGAGCAGAAGTCCTAAAATGCCTATGTTAAAATTTTGGTGGCAAAAGTCCATAAAATGGCTGTGTTTCAAATGTACATTGCACAGTTTATACACACACTCATAAGTCTGTGAATTTGTAATATTTACACTTCAGATTTTCAACATTGCCATTTTCCCTTCTCTCCTTATGACCAGTACAGCTGTCATTTTTCACATCTTGGCCAAAATGTGTTTTCGCATTTCTGGCATAGAATAGTGCGGCCGCGGTGGGAAATCATGTTCAGTACAGAGTAAGAAAACCACAGTGATACTGTTCATGAGTAGACATCCTACAATGCCTATGTGGAAAATTCAGTGCAAAATTCCAAAACATGACTGTTTGACGAGCGTGCCTTGTGCAATTTCCATACAAACTCGTAACTTCGCAAATTTGTTACATTTCCACTCCAGATTTTCAACATTTGCATTTTCCCACACCTCCTTATGAACAGTACAGCTGCCATTTTGCACATCCTGACTGAAATGTGTTTTCACACTTCCAGCGCAGAATAGCGCAATTGCCATGGGCAATCAGTGTTCGGTGCAAAGTAAGACAATCATAGTGACAGTGTTCATGACCAGAGGTGACAAAATGCCTATGTTAAAAATCTGGTGAAATAATTCCACTGAACGAGTGTGTTACAAGCGTGGGTTGTGCAGTTACCACGTAGGCTCGTACCCTTGAGCACACCCAGGGTGTTAGGGTTCCTAAGACAGACATTTAAGAAGCATGAGGATGAACTGTTGATCCAATGCAAGAGATGTTGCAGACAGGTACTCTGTTGGGATATGGATGCTAAAGGGACATGGATACAACTGGGGGGGCTGCATAAATAACAAACACCAGTACAAATACCTGCAAGCGAATGTTCGGCATTGACAAATGCTTGTTTGTTATACTATTTCCACAGTGGGACATGATGATCCAATGCTTTATGTAAATAGTATTTAAACTTAAACCACAACTGTTCTACATGCTGATTTTCAAGACTAGTATCCCAAAGAAGGTCCTCAAGTTCTTGGGACAATTTGATCCAGTCTGTATTATTGTAATCAGGGGTTTTGGTGTTATCAATTATTTTGTGTCTCTGACCAAATATTGAACATTTAATCATATTGTGATCACTAGTGCCAAGATGGGCAATTACTTTAGTATTATAAACCCGTTCAGGTGCGTTAGTAATTATTAGATGGAGGATATTATTTTCTCTGGTGGGTTCCAAAACCAATTGGTCACAGCCACAAAAAATGATGGTGTAAACAAGCTCGTTATCGAATTCAGATTGACCACTTAAAGATATCCAGTTAATACCAGGGGCATTAAAGTCTCCCATCACAAGAATGTCACCATATTCAGAAGCTGACTCAATCTCCTGTAATAGGGCACTGCTATAATTTTTATCACTTGAGGGGGGCCTGTAACATATACCAAGTATTTTTTTAGGAACCTGATCCAGGTGAAGATACAGCCAAATGGATTCAGTTTTAGTATCATGTAGTGTATTAAATGAAGCCTCACTATACTGAAATTTTGAACTAACATAACAGCAAACCCACCTCCTCTTCTATTTTCCCTACTTTTGAAGAAGAGCTGATAGCCTTGAATATTATTCAACCAATTACTGTCATTATCCCACCAAGTCTCAGTTATACAAGCTATATCAATCTTCTTAGTAAATAAACACAGGCCTAATTCAGATAACTTTGTTTGATTTAAGCTTCTGGCATTAACACTCAGGATGGTATAATTATTAGCATGGTAAACATGGGGCTTCAAATTTGAAATTCTCTTGTCCCCCTTGCTGACTAGTTTAAAGTTTTACAAATGACATCTTCAAAGGATCTATCCAGTTTGTATGCACCCTGTTTGCTTAAGTGAAGACCATCCCAACAAAATAGCGATCTGTTATTATGAAAAGATTCCCAGCGTGTTACAGATGAATACCCCTTTTGAAGAGTCCATTTTCATAGCCATTCATTGATGGTTTTAATTTTCTTAACTTTCTGATAGTTAGCCTTAGGTACAGGAAGGATTTCAGAGAAATGAATATCACAATCAAGGTTTTCTAGAGTATTTCCAAGACTAATAAATTCCATTTTCGTGTCTTCAACAGACAGTTTATTCAAATAATTTGTGCCGCATGTATTATAACAAGTGGCTTTGGTCCTGAATTTTTAAGGATATTTGTAGTCATATTGTGAATATTCTTAATCCCAGCACCCTGAATGAGGAGCATGCAATGTTATGTTTCTCCCGCCTACACACAATCTTGTCCACATATTTAATAATTGAATCCCCCAAAACAAAATACTGCCTACAGTTACTATTAGTTTCGATAGTAGTCACAGAATGAGACAGAGTTTCCGTTTGGTCAGTGAGGGATAAAGAGTTTCCAGGGGTAGTGTTTATACATTGAGTGCACCATCTAGTGATTCAACAGTAGGATTACTGACATTTTTATGTTTGCTTGCGTATGCGTAAGAAACATTTCAGCACAGCTTAGGAGAGAAGCGGAGTTTTGGAGGTGCGGCACTGTGGGGGCCAATGGCCCCAGTGCCTTTTGAGGCTTGGCCCGCATTCCCTAATATGGTGGCATGCTGCTGCTGACACTAGTTCAGTCAGTGTGCCACCACCTTGAAATACTTCTGCCGCTGCAGTCAGGGGCCATCTTGTCATTGCAGTGTCAGCCATTCCGCTGCAATGAGGAAGCGACCCGTCATTGCAGGGTGGTACCTTGCTGTCCGCATGCCACCAACCCAGTTCATTTGCCAACAGGGAGCCCAGTCCCCATTGGCATAATGTTCCCACCCCCAAGTTTATGTTGTATGCCGAGGGGGTGCCCAATCCCCCTTGGCATCATGCACCCCCCCAACAGACTTTCTTTGCCGATGGGGCACCCAATCCCTGTCGGCTTCAGTCCCCCCTTAGCAGTTCAATTTGCCGATGGGGAAGCCCACTCCCCATTGACATAATGCCCCCCCAATTTGTTGTCTGCTGAGGGGGTGCCCAATCCCCCTCGGCTCTTGCCCCCCAACTCAGTATGTACCGATGGGGGTGCCCAATCCTCCATTGGCTACAACCCCCAAAAACACTCATGTGGCATGCTGGGAGCCCACTCCAGCATGCCAAATGTCCCTGAAAAAAAAACAGTCCTGCAATGTTTTTTTTTTTCTTTTTTTTAACCCTGTAAAACAGAAAACAATCTCTCATACAGTCTGTGGCCCCTCCCCCAACCCACGCCCAATCTCTGCGCATCCTGCCTCCCCACACCCCCCTTACCCCATACTTACCTCCGGAGCCTGGTGTGACAATCTTTGGTGGACTGGGAACACGTCTGCACTCTTCAAAGCCGACCACAAACTGAAGAAATGCCGGTAAGCAGTCTATAATGGCATAAATAGGGTTTTTTTCAACTTTGGTGTATATCTCAGGCATTTTGGGGAATTTTGGCACCAAATTTTCAACATGGGATTATTGGTACCCCTTCTCATGAATTCAGCCACTGTCATGGCGTTATTCAGTCCCAAAAGTTGATTTCGTGGTCACTGTATGGAATCACCTTTCGGGACTGATTAACGAAATGACAGTGCCAGTGTTCATGAGGTAGGCTCTCAAAAGCCTACGTTCAAATTTGGAGAAAAATCCAAAAATGACTGTTTTACGAGCATGTTATGATTTTTCCACACACGCCGTAATTAATTTGTAATATTTTCACCAGATTTTCAACATTGGCATCTTTCACACCCCTTATGAACAGTACAGCTGACATTTTATACATCCTGGCCAAAATGTGTTTTTGCACTTCCGGCACAGAATAGCAGTCGCTGTGGGAAATCAGTTTGAGGGACAGGTTAAGAAAATGACAGTGACACTGTTCATGAGCAGAGTGAGGGGAGTGAATGAGCTCAATGGAGCTCTGTTGGGAGTGCTGTGGATTTCTTTGTGGGCAGAAAAGGTGCCAACACAGCCAGAAGCCCAGTACAAAAGGGCAGCCTGCAGCACCGGGAGAAACAGAATGAGTGAGTTGGGGGGGGGGAGTGAGCAAGCTCAACGGAGCTCTGACAGGACTGCTGCGGATTTCTTTGTGGGCAGAAAAAGGTGCCAATGCAGGCTGGAGCCCAGTACAATAGTGCAGCCTGTAGCACCGGCAGAAACAGAATGAGTGAGTGAGAGAGAGGGAGTGAGCAAGCTCAACGGAGCTCTGCCAGGACCTTAGAGTTGCCCACCTTCCTGCTCAGTGTCTTCTGTGGTCCTATATTACAGCAGGGTCTCTAGGGTGGAGACAAAGCAATGATTGGATACTTTTAGGATTGCTGTAATAATACAGATTTAGTTGTTCTGTTTCTTTCTCTAACTGAGCTAAGTACTGAGCCATACAGTTAGGATTGCTGTAATAATACATATTTATTTGTCCTGTTTATTTCTCTAACTGAGCGAGTAATACTTGGAGTGCAATAGGATTTCTAACTGGGCTAAGTGAAACTATATGAGAGCTGACAACAAAAAGTATGGTAGCTGAGGGGTGAAAAACAGACAAGGAGGCTTTAGGATTGCTACAGTAATACAGTATCTAATGGATGAGATTTGAGACTAAATTAATCCAGTCGGCAAGGGGGTAGTAGGAGGACTAGTGGGCTGGGGACCAGGAATTTGAGTAAATAGGGGCCTAACAGTTGAAGTAGGGTACAGAAACTGGGAGTAAGATCCCGTAACATAAGATGGGGGCCAAAAATGGGGCAGGTGCCACATGTTAATAGGGCAGGCATCTTTGGAAGGGCGGTGGGGTGTACAGCGGTGGGTCCACCATGATCCTGGACTGGGCTTGGAGGATGGGGGGTGTATGATCTGTAGACGACTGGCTAGTTTGAGGGAAGAACTGTGGAGGTTAGGGAGGAGTCTAAGTGGCAGGGCAAATGAGTATGGTAGGCATCCTGGCTGGGGGGGATGGGGCTGGCAAGGGGGATGGAGGAAGAACAACTAGGGACTGAAACTGACCCCACTATCAGAGGCACTAGCAAAAAAGAGAGGAGAAGGGAGGGGGTGCCTGAGGTGAGGGAAGGGCCTCCTGATGGGGGAGGAAGAGACCATGAGGAGTACCAGGGGGGAGAGCAAATGGCTGCGGGTAGGGAGGGACCGGGGTGGCATGGAGGGGAACAAGTAGGAGGGGGAACCGATAGGGAGAAGAGACATAGGAGGAGTATCGACAAGGAATAGATTCACGCCTCTGCTATGGGTGAGAGAGGGGGAGCAGGAACATACTGCAGGGGGGAGGACAAGTGGGGCATGAGAGGGATGGCAACAGGTGGGGGAAGAGATAGCAAGGACGAAAGGGTAGAAGGGGCTAGTAAGGAAGGAGAGGGTGGTGACTGGAGGAGAGAAGACTACGGAAGGGGGGAAGATGGGAGAGGCATCATTATTGAGGTAGAAGGGAATGGGGGCTATAAATCGACAACAGCGGGGATAGGAGAGGGGTTGGAAATCAACAGGGGAAGAGGGAAGGTCAACATGGGAAGCCCAGTAGGAAGTAGTCGGGCTGGGAAGGGACTCAAGAGGATGGAAGGAATAAGGCAGAGAAAAGGGGTGAGGCAGATGTAGGGGGTACTGATACAGAAGTCACAGATGGTGCAGCTGGCGGGGTAAGGGGCAGGGAAGAATGAATACTGGGGTGGTGGAAGGAGCATTAGAAGGGAAAGGGGGCATGGGACGAGGGGGTACTCATCCTGGGGGATTCTATACTGAAAGGAGTGAGATGGGAAGCAGAATGGGGAAGACATAGTCAGATTTGGGTTGAAGCTATTCCCAGGTTGACTGCAGGAGGGGCAGGGCAGGCACTGCTCAAGTGTGCAACTAAGGGGAGGAAGAAACCTCATTTAGTGTTGCATGTGGGTACAAATGACTTGGCGGGGGAGACTATGGAAATAGTGAGGGGGAGGTTCGAGTAGTTGGGCAGCCGGCGTGAGGGGGTGGGGGAGTCAGTGGCATCCTCGGAGGTACTCCTGGTACCATGTGCAAGCATGGGGAGGAAGGGTTGGATTGAGGAGTTCAACGAGTGGCTGAGGGATTGGTGCCACACCAAAAATTATGGGTTAGTGACTAACTGGGGTAGGGTCTGGGGGAATAGTGACTTGTACTGGGGGGCAGGCTACACTTGAGCAGGAAGGGGAAGGGAGTATTAAAGGCAGGATTAGAGGGGTATATCTCTACTAAGGTGGATTTAAACTAGTGGGGGGTGGCCAAAAGACTGAGGTTGGTAAAAAGGTGCAGACAGGGGAATCTAATGAGCTCACCCCCCTAGATATAGGTATAGGTGGAGGCGTAGTAACCTTGGGAGGGGGAGGGCACAGTGGTCTGAGTGTAATACAGAAGGCACCACCATCCAGTAAGGATAAGGAGAAGAAAGGGTGCAGATTACCAGGAGAAGGGACACAGGCCAAGGAGAAGAAGAAGAGTGAGGAGAAGGAGGGGTACAGGTGGAAGGTGGTCTCTCCCAATGCAAGAAGCCTGGGGAACAAAACTGCAGAGCTTCAGGCACTCCTGTCCAAGGGGAAGGTGGACATTGCTGCAGTGACAGAGACTTGGGCCACAAAGTACCATGATTGGGACTTGGCAATCCCAGAATACAGGATATACAGGAGGAACCGGGTGTTTGGGAGGGGGAGTTGCACTCTACATGAGGGAAGAGATTAAATGCATAAGGTACTAGGTAGCAGAAAAGAGGAGAGGACAGAGGTGCTTTGGGTGCAGCTCCTGGACTCCAAGGGCAGAAAGCTGAGGCCGGGAGTGGTGTACAGACCACCAGCCCAATCCAGGGACTTGGATGGGGCACTGGCAGAGCAGATAAGGAGGGTGTGTAGAAGGGGGGGGAGTGTGGTGATAGTGGGGTATTTTAGCCTACCACGGGTTGACTGGAGCACCCCGGCCATTAGCAGTACCAGGGAGCAGGTACTCCTTGATGCATTCCAGGATGGCCTTCTGATGCAATTGGTAAGTTGGCCTACAAGGCTTGGTAGCACTCTAGACCTAGTACTGGCAAATGGGGAGGTAAGGGTGAAGGATCCACTAGCAGGCAGTGAGCACCAAACAGTGTGGCTTGTTGTCGCACTGGTCAGGGAGACAGGAGGCACGGGCACTAAGGTGGTGGACTTTATTAGGGTGGACTTTGGGAGGATGGGAGCAATACTGCAAGAGAGACTCCAGGATGTAAGGCCAGGGATGGATGCAGAACAAAAGTGGGGAGTCATAAAGACTGGGTTAACAGAGGCCATAATAGCCTGCACCAGCACCGGGAGCAAGAAGAGCAGAGCCAAGAAACCACGCTGGCTGAACAAGGAAGTGCTGCAAGGGGTGAGGGCAAAGACAGCTGCATACTGGAAGTACAGGAGAACAGGGAAGGGAGAGGATAAGGAGGCTTTCAGGAAATTGGTCAAGGGAGGTTGCCAGGAGGGTGAAAAAAGCTAAGGCCTTTAGGCAATTAAGGTCCACACAGGGCATAAAGGGAGGGGAAAAGGACTTTTTTAGGTATGTCAGGGAAAAGACGAAGTGCAAGGAACATGTTGTGAGGATAAAGTGGGGAGGGGATTGGGTGGAGAAAGGGGAGGAGCAGGTGGAAATTCTAAATGAGTACTTCTGGTCCGTTTTCACTAAGGAGAGGGATGGTCCACTACCAGAATGGGCTGGGGGGGTGGGGAAAGCGGGAGGAGGTGACGGACAAAGTGATCACAGGGAGTAGGATGCTAGAAGGGCTAAGGACAGTAAGGGTGGACAAGGCACCAAGTCCCGATGCCATTCACCCCAGGATGCTGAGGAAGATGGAGCTGTTGGCTGAGCCAATGGCAGATCTGTTCAACACCTCCCTGGAAATGGTGTGTGTCCCAGAACTGGAGGGTGACTCATGTGGTGCCCATACACAAGAGTGGGCGTAAGGAGAAGACAGGAAATTATCATCCAGTAACTCTCACGTCCACAGTGGGTAAGATTATGGAGGTGATACTGAAGGAGAGGCTGGTGGCATTTCTAGAGAGTAATGGCCTCCAAGATGGGCAGCAACACGGGTTTGTCTCAGGGAGGTCTTGTCAAACCAACCTAATCGAATACTATGACTAGGTGACAAGGGAGTTGGACAGGGGCCATGCGGTACATGTCCTGTACTTGGATTTCAGTAAGGCCTTTGATACAGTGCCTCATGGAGACTGGGGGGAAGCAGAAGGCAGTGAGGGTTGGAAAAAAAGCTGACTAAATGGATAGGGAACTGGTTAGGGTGTAGAAGGTGGTGGTGGTGTTGGAGGAGCTCTTGGCACCCAGAGCAGTGACAAGCAGGGTGCTGCAGGGGCCAGTGCTGTGCCCAGTGCTATGTGGGCTCTTTATCTCTGATATAGCACATGGAGAGGGGAGCAGGGTTAGTCTGTTCACAGATTATATCAAATTGGGGGCAGTGGTGGACGAAAAGGATGGATGGATGGGAAAAACTGCAGGGGGACCTAACCAAACTAGAGACATGGTTGGTGGAGTGGCAGCTAGGATTCAATGCAAAGCAGTGTAAGGTGATGCACTTCGGGGCTAAGAACCAGAAGAGGGACTATTGGTTGGGGATCACAGAGGAGAAGGATCTAGGGGTGTTGGTAACTGGGAGCATGAACAACTCGGCCCAGTGCAGGAGAGCAGCAGTGAAGGCAAACAGGATGCCGAGGTGCATCGCAAGGGGGTTCTCATCCAGACACAGGGATGTGATCCTACCTCTCTACAGATCATTGGCCAGACTGCACCAAGAGTACTATGTGCAATACTGGAGGCCATACCTGAGGAGAGATATAAAGTTATTGGAGGTGCAAAGGAGGGCAACAAAATTGTTAAAGGGGATGGAAGGAAAGGAATATGAAGTTAGGCTGAAGGAGCTGAACATGTACTCACTGGAGGAGAGGAGGGATAGGGGGATATGATTAACCATTTAAATATTTGAGGGGGTAAATAAACCTAGCACTAAGGGGATGTTTAAACTGAGGAGTGGAAGAGAGACGAAGGGGCACGGACTAAGGTTGGAAGGGGGATGTTTCAAGAGGGAAATGAGGAGGCACTACTTCTTTGAGAGGGTAGTGTCTAGTTGGAATGCACTGCCAGAGGGGGGGTAACATGTAGGACAGTCAATAGCTTTAAGAAGGAGTGGGATAAAGCAAGAGGAAGAGTCAGGAGGCAGGGGCTGGGACAAGTGGGGGAGGAACTGAGGGGGAGGAGGCTGGGCCAGCTACAATCTAGGGTGCTAGCTGCACACTTGGGCAGACTTACATAGACCAATTGGTGTGTTCTGCTGGCAGATTCGTATGTTCATATGTTCGTATGTAAAATCACAGTGACTCTGTTCATGAGCAGAGGTCCTAAAATGCCTATGTTGAAAATTTGGTGACAAATGTCCATAAGTGATTGTGTTACAAGCGTGCATCTTGCAGTTTCTGAGCACCCTTGTAACTTCTCAAATTTGTAGTATTTTCACTTCAGATTTTCAACATTGGCATTTCTTCACACCTCCTTACGAACAGTACAGTTGTCATTTTTCACATCATGCCCCAAATATGTATTACACATCTGGCACAGAATAGCACAGTTGCTGTGGGAAATCAATGTTTGGGACAGATTAAGAAAATCATAGTAACAGTCTTCATGAGCAGAGGTTACAAAATGCTTATGTTGAAAATTTGCCTAAATAATTCCACTAAATGACTGTGTTACGCACATGCATTGTGCAGTGTCTAAGTATGTGTGGATGTTTGAGCATTTTTAATATTTTCGCTACAGATTTTCAACATTGCCATCTCTTCACACCTCCCTACGAATGGTACAGCTGTCATTCTTCACATCCTGCCCAATCTGTGTTTTCGTACATCTGGCGCAGAATGGCACGGTCACTGTGGAAACTCAAAGTTCAGAACACATTGACAAAATCACAGTGCCACTGTTCATGAGGAGAGGTCCCAAATGCTTTCATGAGGTGGGGGTCACAAAATGGCTATGTTGAAAATTTGTAATGCAAATAACAACAAACGCCTGGGCCATTAGGGTTTCTAACCATAACGTACCACCCTGTATAGACTGACAGGCATCAGGGGTGTGCCTTTGGATTGCCGACTATAATGATCATGCCATTCCACCCCACTCCACCACCCTGCAACCAGTGACAGGCATCAAGGTGTGCCTTGGACTCTTCAGCCCCAGAGTTTACCCCATTCTCCTATACTGCACCCATTTCAGCGTATGTCCTTATGGAGTGGGGTGACTGTAAAGCCGAACACCCCAAGGCACACCTTAACAAGTGTCAGTGTCTGCTGGATAGGGTGTCGTGAAATGGCATGAATGTTATGGGCAACAACCCAAATGCATACCCCAATGCCTGTCTGTCTCTGCAGGGTGAAGGTGGGGTTGGCATGAAGTTCAATACTTCACTGCCATACCTATTCTGCATCTCTCTAACTCCTGCATTTCCAAAGCTAATACTAGCAAGCAAACATTCGGCATTGACAAATGCTTGTTTGTTTTAGCTTTACCTTTACCTGAAGGAACAACCTTATGGGAAGAGCCAGCAACATTACCAGACGTAGTGGGGGAGTGATCTTTATTGGGTTTTCAGGTGGCAATTCAGGTGAGGGACAATTTACATTTGAAGACATACAAGAATCGTTTGCACTACATTCATCAGACTGCAGATCCATGTCATCATCAATTAAGTTAACCAGTGACAAATACCAGTTTCTTGTTTCTTCAGAATTACCAATTGCTCTGCACCTGATCTTTGATTTATGCCCACAGGTAACCACAGTTCAACCATTGGAGTCCCTAGTTTGACTCTACTGGTCCCCAGAGGGGTGTTTTCGTTTGTGTGTTTCACTGTTTGAATCTCCACTTTGTACATTTTGCATATGATCAGAGATATTTTTCCTTACACTACTGTTGCCGTTTTGTAAGTGGGGTGAGAATTATTAATCTTACTAAATTTAAGGGATATAACATTTTGGTGTTTCTCTAGTGAATCCAACTTCCTGTAAAACATATCGATATCTTCCCTTAAAACACTGTTGCTAACATGCTTCTCACAAACATACATAGAAGTAGAAGGAAGTTTGTCAAACAGCATATGTTCGTATTTAATCAAAGTGGTATGGGACTGCACTGACAGTCAGCAGTGCAATGGTTAAAGTGGCACGAGATTGCACTGACAGTCAGCAGTGAAGAAGTTAAAGTGACATGAGAGTGCATTGGCAGTCAGCAATGAAGGAGCTGAACTAACCCAAGACTGCACTGACAGCAGTAAAGGAGCTAAAGTGATGTGAAATTGCACTGACAGTCAGCAGTGTAACAGTTAACGTGGCATGAGACTGCACTGACATCAATGAATGAGTTAAAGTGACATGAGACTGCACTGACAGTCAGCAGGAAAGGAATTAAAGTGACGTGAGAGTCCACTGACACAGTCAGCAGTGAAGGAGTTAAAGTGACATGAGACTGCTCTGACGGTCAGCAATGAAACAGTTAATGTGAATTGAGATTTCCCTTACAGTCAACAGTGAAACAGTAAAAGTGAAATGAGATTCCCTTGACAATTAGCAGTGAAGCAGTTAAAGCTGCATGAGATTCCCCTGACAGTCAGCAAGCAGTTAAACTGTAACAGTGACAGTGGCTCAGTAGGTAGCACACTCGCCTCTGAGGCTGGGAGATCAGAGGGCTGTGGGTTTAGTTCCCACATCTGGCACTTGGGTTATTTATTTATTTATTTAAGAGATTTACCAGGAAGGCATACTGAGCAGAGTACCGCTCGATTCCAGATGCACCCTGGGGTAAGGGGATTACAGGAGTGCAGTACAAAAATACAAAAATACAATAATCAGTACATGCAAAAGTAAGCAGGTAGCAACAGTGGCCAAAATTCAGCACATGAGTTATTTGCAGCTAGCATCAGGTGGACCAGAAGGGTGGATGCAGAAGCTGAGATGCATATGGAAGGTACAATGAAAACGGATGAGGAGTATAACAGGCAGTGTTGTATTAGCATGGACAAACATAAAAAAAATTCACATTTACATCATGTGGTTAGAAATACAATACTATTTGGGTAGGCAGGCGTATCTATAGCAGCAGTTGAGAGAAGACAGTGGCAAAAAGTGCTGAGTAGAGAGTGGGCCTGAAGCTGTTAAGAGACATGCAGGGAATTATTTAGCGATGGGGAAAGCATGTGCAGTTGGTAGCAAAATGCTCTTTGAGGAGGGCATTATGTTGGGGAGTGCTTGTAGAGAGTCTGATGTCGGCTGCCAGTGAGTTCCATAGTTTGGGCAGTCTGAAACTAAAAGCTACCTGACCTGATCGGGTGGATCTGTGAGGAATGTGAAGGAGCCTGGCGTCAGTGTTTCTGAGATGGTAGGTGGGGGCGGTGGTTAGAGATGTTGATAGATAGGAGGGCAGCGTGTGAGACCAGAATTTGCCAGTGATTCTAACACCCTGCAGCAAACGCCGGATCTTGGAGTGACGGGAGGTCGAGGACCGTAGAGGTTGCAGTGGGGGTATTGGGAGGGAGGTCCAAGCGAACCGGCAGAAGGAGTTGAAAATGGGGTTTAACCTGGCTATGATGGTGGGGGGCGGCGTCAGAATGATGTCGCCAGAGTCAAAATTGGAGGATCATCCCAGTATTGACACTGTAGCAGCATGAGAGGGGTGCTGCACTTCTGAGGTGCCGTTTTCAATGAGACGTTAAACCGAGGTCCCATCTGCCTGGATCGGTGGTAGTTCAGGTGGATGTTAAAGATCCCATGGCACTTATCGAAAAGAGTAGGGGAATTTCCCGTGTCCTGGCCAAATTTCCCTCATTCACTAAAAATACCACCAACAGCTTAATCTGGTTCAAGGTCAGTTGGCATTCATCTGTATCCCCCTCCCCCGGGTCGTGCCTGAAAATAGGCAGGATTTGTCTAGTGCACTTACCCGGTCAACAAAAGCTAAATAAATAAAAATAAATAAAAAACTGACTCCACTTGCACTGGCTGTTGGCAGTGACAGAGTCAATGTGACATGAAGCTACAATGACAGTCAACAATAAAACAATTAAATTGACATGAGGTGCTCTTACAGTCAGCAGTGAAACAGTTAAAGTGACATGAGGCTGCACTGGCAGCGGTGAAACAGCTAAAAGACCAGTTGACATGGCTATTGTGCTGTGTCTGCAGCTGTGCCATGCTCTTTTTCTAGACCACCTGAGATGATCATGCCCATGTTTACATGGCCCCTCTAAGCACCAATGGAAGCCGTGCTGGAGGGGGGGTGTCATCAGACTCCGGGCAGTTGTCAACTTGGCAACATCAGTCATGGCACACTGAAGTGAACAGCACAGCCTGTCCATACGACTGCTTAAGCTGCTCACTTGGGAATGCATCCCTGCCCCTGTAAAAGCTCAGGGAGAGGATCAGAGGATGACTTATCATGCTCCAGTAAGTGTCCACATGGCTGCATTTGTGCTGCTGCAACCCACACACTTGGCGTGCTGTGGTGCAAAGGTGGCCATGTAAACAGGATTATAGTGAGATGAGGTTGCACTGTCAGTCAGCAGTGAAACAGTTAAAGTGACATGAGATTGCCCTGACAGTCAGTAGTGAAACAGTTAAAGTGATATGAGATTGCACTGACAGTCAGCAGTGAAGTAGTTAAATTGACATGAGCTTGAACTAACAGTCAGCAGTGAAACAGTTAAAGTGGTATGAGCTCGTACTGGCAGTCAACAGTGAAACAATTAAAGTGACATGAGATCACACTGACAACACTGAAACAGTTAAAATGACATGAGCTCACACCAGCAGTTAGCAGTGAAACAGTTAAAGTGACTTGAGATTCCCCTGACAGTCAGCTGTGAGACAGTCAGCTGTGAAACAATTAAAGACATGAGACTGCACTGACAGTCAGCTATGAAACAGTTAAAGTGATTTGAGATTCCCCTGACAGTCAGCAGTGAAACAGTTAAACTGGTATGAGACTGCACTGACAGTCAGCAGTGAAGGAGTTACAATGACAAAAGATTGCACTGACAGCCAGCATTGAAGGAGTTACAGTGATGTGAGATTGCATTGACAGCAATGAAAGAGTTAAAGTGACATCAGATTGTACTGACTGTCAGGAGTAAAAGAGTTAAAATGACATGAGATTCCACTGAGAGCAGCAGTGAATGAGTTAAAGGAAAAGAAATTGCACAGATACAGTCAGCAGTGAAGGAGTTGAAGGACAGGAGATTGCAGTTACATAGTCACCACACAGTCAGCAATGAAGGAGTTGAAATTACATGAGATTGTAATGACAGTAAGCAGTGAAGGAGTTAAAATGACATGAGATTGCACTGACAGCAGTGAAGGAGTTAAGGTGATGTGAGATTGTACTGATGGTCAGCATTGCAGGTGTTAAAGGGCATGAAATTGCACTGACAGTAGTGAAGGAGTTAAAGTGACATGAGATTGCACTGACAGCAATGAAACCATTAACGTGACATGAGATTGCACTGACAGCAATAAATGCATTAAAATGATATGGGATTGCACTGACAGTCAGCAATGAATGAGTTAAAGTGATATGAGATTGCACTGACAGCAGTGAAGGAGTTAAAATGACATGAGTTTGCACTGACAGTCAGCTGTTAAACAGTTAAAGTGACATAAGATTGCACTGCCAGTCAGTGGTAATGGTGCTAAAGTGACATGAGAGGCCACTGACACAGTCAGCAGTGAAGGAGTTAAAATGACATGAGACTGCACTGAGAGTAGCAGTGAATGAGTTAAAGGACATGAGATTGCACTGACACAGTCAACAGTGAAGGAGTTAAGGTGGCATGAGATTGCACTGCCAGTCAGCAGTAAAGAAGTTAAAGTGACATGAGAGTCCACTGACATAGTCAGCAATGAATGAGTTAAAAGACATGAGATTGCACTGATAGTCAGCAATGAATGAGTTAAAGGACAACAGATTGCACTGACAGTCAGCAGTGAAACAGTTAATGTGACATGAGATTGCACTGACAGCAGTAAAACAATTAATGTGGCATGAGATTGCACTGACAGTCAGCAGTAAAGAAGTTAAAGTGACGTGAGAGTCCACTGACGTAGTCAACAATGAATGAGTTAAAAGATATGAGATTGTACGGACAGTCAGCAATGAATGAGTTAAAGGACAACAGATTGCACTGACAGTCAGCAGTGAAACAGTTAATGTGACATGAGATTGCACTGACAGCAGTAAAACAATTAACGTGGCATGAGATTGCACTGACAGTCAGCAGTGAAACAGTTAAAGTGACATGAGAGTGCACTGACACCAGTGAAGGAGTTAAAGTGACATGAGTTTGCACTGACAGTCAGCACTCAAACAGTTAAAGAAACATGAGATTGCACGGACAGTAGCAGTGAATGAGTTAATGGACATGAGATTGCACTGACAGTCAGCAGTGAATGAGTTAATGGACAAGAAATTGCACTGACTGTCAGCAGTGAAGGAGTTAAAGTGACATGAGAGTCCATTAACACAGCAGTGAAGGAGTTAAAGTGACATGAGATTGCACTGACACAGTCAGCAGTGAAGAAGTTAAAGTGCATGAGATTGCATTGACAGTCAGTGATTTAACTGTTATAATGAAATGAGATTCTACTGACAGGCAGCGACGAAACAGTTAAAGTGAAATTAGCTTTCCATGACAGTCAGCAATGAAACAGTTAAACTGACCCCACTTGCACTGGTTGTTGGCAATGACAGAGTTAATGAGGCATGAATCTGCAATGACAGTAAGCAATGAATCAGTTAAATTTACATGAGGTGTTTTGACAGTCGGCAGTGAAACAACTAAAGTGACATGAGGTTGCACTGACAGAAGTGAAACAGTTAAAGTGAAATGAGATTCCCCTGGCAGCAGTGAAATAGTTAAAGTGATTCCCCTAACAGTCAGCAATGAAACAGTAAGACTTGAGACTAGTTGCACTGGCAGTCAGCAGTGAAACAGTTAAAGTGACACGAGATTGCACTGACAGTCAGCAGTGAAACAGTTAAACTGACATGGAACTGCACTGACAGTCAGCAATGAATGAGTTAAGGTGACATAAGATTGCACTGAAAGCAAAGAAGAAGTTAAAGTGACATTCAATTACATTGACTGTCAGCAGTAAAGGAGTTAAAGTGACATGAGGTTTCACTGACAGCAGTGAAACAGTTAACGTGGCAGGAGATTGTGCTGACAGTCAGCAATGAATGAGTTAAAGTGACATGAGAGTGCACTGACAGCAGTGAATGAGTTAAAGGACAGGAGACTGCACTGACACAGTCAGCAATGAAGGAGTTAAAGTGACATGAGATTGCACTGACAGCAGTGAAACAGTTAATGTGGCAGGAGATTGCGCTGACAGTCAGCAATGAATGAGTTAAAGTGACATGAGAGTGCACTGACAGCAGTGAAGGAGTTAAAGTGACATGAGTTTGCACTGACAGTCAGCACCCAAACAGTTAAAGTAACTTGAGATTTCACTGAGAGTACCAGTGAATGAGTTAATGGACATGAGATTGCACTGACAGTCTGCAGTGAATGAGTTAAAGGACAAGAGATTACACTGGCTGTCAGCAGTGAAGGAGTTAAAGAAACATGAGAGTCCACTGACACAGTCAGCAGTGAAGAAGTTAAAGTGGCATGAGACTGCATTGGCAGTCAGCAATTTAACTGTTACAGTGAAATGAGATTCCCTTGACAGGCAGCAATACAACAGTTAAAGTGAAATAAGCTTTCCAGACAATCAGCAATGAAACAGTTAAAGCAGTATGAGATTCCCCTGACAGTCAGCAATGAAACAGTTAAACTGACCTCACTTGCACTGGTTGTCAGCAGTGACAGAGTTAATAAGGCACGAAGCTGGAATGACAGCAATGAAATAGTTAAATTTACAAGAGGTGCATTGACAGTCGGCAATGAAACAGCTAAAGTGACATGATGTTGCACTGATAGCAGTGAAACAGTTAAAGTGAAATGAGATTCCCCTGGCAGCAGTGAAACAGTTAAAGTGATTCCCCTGACAGTCAGCAATGAAACAGTTAGACTTGGCACCAGTTGCACTGGCAGTCAGCAGTGACACAGTTAAAGTGACATGAAGTCACAATGACATTCAGCAGTGAAACAGTTAAATTTACATGAGGTGCATTGATAGTCGACAGTGAAACAGTTAAAGTGACACGAGGCTACACTGACAGTGGTGAAACAGTTAAAAGACCTGCTCACACTACTATTGAGCTGTGTCTGCAGCTGTGCCACGCTCTTTTTCCGAATAATCTGAGATGATCATGCCCATGTTACATGGCCCCTCTAAGCACTAATAGTAGCCACACTAGAGAGAGGTCATCAGTCTCGGGGCAGTTGACAACTTAGCAACATCAGTCACTGTGCACTGAAGCAAGTGGGGCAGCCTTCCCACACAGCTGCTTAAGCCACCCACTCTGAAACATGTTCCTACACCTAGGAAGGCTTGGGTAGAGCATTAGAGGATGACTTACCATGTTCCATAAGTGTCGACATGGCTGCATTTGTGCCGCTGCAACCCACATGCTCAGGTTGCTGCTGTGCAAAGGTGGCCATTAGTGTTGTTCTGATAGATCTGGACAAATCGGGATCCACAGATACCTGCCCTTTGCAGCAGGATAGTGGATCTGCCAGATACTTCCACTATCTGCCAGTGGTTCCGGTCGTCGGATCCCTAACCAGGATCCATCACTATCTGGCCCTGGATCCTAACTATCTGCCCCAGGATCCGTGGATCCTACCTAGGATATCTGGATCCTAACCAGGATCCATCACTATCTGGCCCCGGATCCTAACTATCTGCCCTAGGATCCATGGATCCTAACCAGGATACCTGGATCCTAACTAGGATCCATCACTATCTGACTCTGGATCCTGCATCTGTCTTTGGAAGGATATCCGGTAGGATCCAAGTCAGGATACCAGCACTATGTGACAGATAGTGGAAAGATCCACAAAAGCACTATCCAAGCAACACTAGCGGCCATGTAAACAGGCCTAAAGTGACATGAGGTTGAACTCACAGTCAGCAGTGAAACAGTTAAAGTGACATGAGATTGCACTGATAGCAGTGAAACCGTTAAAGTGACATGAGATTGCACTGATAGCAGTGAAATAGCTGAAGTGACATAAGATTGCACTGACAGGCAGCAGTGAAACAGTTAAAGTGACATGAGGGTGCACTGACAGTCAGCAGTGAAACAGTTAAAGTGACATGAGGTTGCACAGAGTCAGCAGTGAAACAGTTAAAGTGATACGAGAGTGCACTGACAGTCAGCAGTGAAACAGTTAAAGTGACATAAGATTGCACTGACAGTCAGCAGTGACATGAGATTGCACTGACAGTCGGCAGTGAAATAGTTAAAGTGACATGAGATTTCCCCTGACAGTCAGCTATGAAACAGTTAAAGTGACATGAAGCTGCAATGTGAAAAGATGAAGTGCTTCGTGATTCACTTATTAAGGAGTTTAAGTTTGGGATTAAAAATACAGTCAGAAATGAAAGAGGTTACTTAATTGTCTCTACGGTCAGCACTGAAGAAGTTAATGTGTGTTGAGATTACACAGATTGTCAGCAGCAGTGATGAAGTTAAAGTGACCAGCTAAAACTGAATTAATGGTCAGTGCTGAAGGAGTCAAGGTGATCTGAGACAGCAGTGATGGTCTGCAGAGAGGGAGTAACTGTAATTTAGGATTTTATATGTACATCGGTAGCAGAAGAGTTAATCCACTGACACTCAGGTGTGTGTGTGTGTGGGGAAGGGGGTCTCTAGACTCCACTGATAATCATCAATTGAGGGTTAAAATACAGCGAGAGGGACAGGTAAGACATGTTGGTCTTCAAGGGTTTCTGAAAAATCGCCCAGACTGTGCATCTTTAAGAGCTCCCGCTGTCTTTGATGAAGTTGCCTGCCTGGAGCCCCAGGGATCCTTGGAACCGTGAAAACTCAATCGGAGATAGCATTCAGTGAAGGGGGAAGGTGGCTGTGCATGTGTGCGTGTGTGTGTCGGGAGAGAGGGAGAGATAACTAGGAGATACAACCAGCAAAGCAATCAGAGAGAGAGCCGGGGCTGGAGAACTTCAGGAAAGCCAAACCGGTATATGGAGAAGGAGAGCTTCCTAGCAGGTTCTTCTTTCTAGAATGCCTAAATAAGAAGATTTCCAGTACAAAATCTGGTGAGTAGCAAGCAGCATTTGTATGTATGTATGTGTTTCTTTATTTTTCTTTTAAGAATGTGGGAGACAGTGAGTTCCATGCAGGTATGGGACTAATCCACAGCCCTAGTGACAGCAGCCATCCGTCTATCCACTGGGTACAGTGTGGGCAGGTGTGAGAGTCTGAAAGCGCTGAAGATTGAACTCGGTATCCACAGGACGGGTACAGAGTGAACAGGCGAAGTGCAGGCTTTCCCATATTCTGATGAATTTATCTTAAGTGAAAGGTGTGGGACCAACAGCACAGGAGACTGAGGTACGGTGTGGAGTAGGCGAAGCGCAGAGTTCCTAACGCTGCGATGAATTTGTTGTTGGTGGAAGACTGGGATTGACACATCACTAGAAACTAAAGCCCCCTCTTCTCCACAGTACCAGGTACAGTGTGGAGAGGTACAGAGCAGGCTTTCCAAATCCACACTCTGCAAAAGGTTGAGTGGAGGTTAGAGAAAAAGATGAGGGACTCAGCCCTGGAGGCTGAAGCCTTCTGTTTATCCCCACAGGTACACTGCAGGCTTCCTCACATGGTGATGCAGTTAGTGCTGGTGAAAGGTGAGGGACCAACTGCACTGGAGACTGAAGTCATTTGTGTATCCAGAGGCCATGTATAGTGTGGCACAGGTACACTGCAGGCCTCCCCTCACTGTGATGTAATGCATTTAGTGCTGTTGAAAGGTGAGGGACTGACACCACTAGACACAGAATCTTCTGTTTATCCGGAAAGCCAGGTACAGTACAATGCAATCAGGTACAGTGCAGGCTTCCCTGTGCTGTGATGAGTTTATTGCTGGTAAAAGATGGAGGACTGATAGCACTGGAGACTGAAGCCTCAGTTTATCGAGAGAGTCTGGTATAGTGCGGGGTAGCAAGAGGGGGTTCTTGATCAAAAGAGAAGAGCGAAGGGGAAGGGCTGTCTCAACACAAACAAGCCATTATTTATGGATCTATCCATTTGTTTATTGATTGGTGGGTTGGTTGATTGATTGATCTAATTACTGATGTAGTTATTGATTGATTGCTTGATCGTTGGCCAGGTAAGTGCGCTCGACATCTGAATGCCTATTTCCAGGCATGTCCAGGCAATTTTATAACATAGTGCAAGAAGTGACAAAGTTGTAATACAGATTAAGATGCAGAGAAATACAATATGATATCATACTGCTGATCCTGAGTGGGAGTTAGGAATAAATAAAACGGGGGTTGGGGGTCTACAGGGGCTTTATCCATGCAGCCCTTAAAGCACCCCTGGTGAAAATTGATAGTATTTAGGGTTCGTCAGCTTTTGCTTCATTGTCAGTCCTTCCCTTGAAAGTCAGTTGTCCTGCATGACAGACAAATTCCATGGCAAGTCTGTCAGATTTGATTACTCAACCCTGAATGCACTAAATTTGGAGATCAGGAGCACTCCCCTCAATGTGGGACACTGACATAGACAAAATGGGGGAAAATGAGGGACACCGGCTCTCAAAATGTTGGGACGCATCATCAAAAATAGAGATGCAGTCTCAAAACTCTGCGGAACCTAACATTTTGGTATGTGTAACATTTCATTTTGATTTAGCATTAAGCAAATATTGTGAAATAACTACTAGTGAGTATATTTAATGCTTGGATGACTGGCTTGTAAAAATGTATTACACCTCCCCAATTTGTAATTATACGTTACAACCAGTCAGTTGAAATCACCCTGTCAATCAGGCTCACACAACGAGTGGCACGAGCAGTGTAGTCGCACAATTGTCACCGTAATTAACAATATTTATTAGTAATTATAAAAAAAAAAAAAAAAAACAACACATGGGTGGGTGTGGGATATTTTTATAAACTGATGCACTTTGGGCGTGTGTAAAATTGCGTATACACACACACGCACACCACCATTTATTAGGCTTTATTATATGCTTTCTAAATAGAATAATAGATAGAAAACTATTTATTATGATGTTACAGTACCATTAAGAGGTTTTGGTAACATGAGAAGTTTGAGAGTAATGCCTGAGAGGTTTCAGCATGCTGCCAGACCCTCCAGATGATATATTTAAGCCGAGTTTAACATGCAGTAGTTTCCCATTTGTTAGTTTTGGTAATATGTGGATTTGGGGGGGATTTTTGTTTGTTTTTTTACCCCAGAGCACCTGCTCGCATCAAGTCCCAGTGGTCCAAGAGCCCTCCCTTTAACTCCTGTTTATGGATAATACCAATACAGTTGTAGTCCACGCACATAACCTTTTTTTAAAGTAGTTTTAGTAAGAAGCACAATCAACATTTATATAGCACTTTTCATACACATTGTATCCCAACATACTTTACAAACGATGCTAGACTGGTAGTGAAAGGACTGAATGTGTAGTGGCAGTCATTTCACACATCAGCACCCACACAGACTTGGACAATTGCATGAGCTGTTTTTTTATGGGAAGGGGAACATTGGCCAAACACCGGGCATGGTCCCCTACTCTTGCAAAAAGTGTTTTGGGTTATTTTACTTCCCTCTGGATGCCCACAGAGATGGGTAGAAGGGACCTTGGTTTAACATCTCTTCCAAAAGACAGCACACCCCAACAGCGCAGCACTCGGGTACCAGTGGTTAGGTATGAGTACAATCCCAGTGTGGGGCTAGAACCAACAACCTTTTGGTTTAGGGGCACATGCTACCAACTGAGCCATGCTGATGGTAAAGTGTGCTTTCTTTGTAGTCCAGATACTGTAACTGAGCCCACCCAGAGTCACCGTTCCATATTTTTGTAAGTGAACATGAAGCTGACTGAGGCTTGCCCCAGGGTTCTTCTAAGACATTCGATCTGGTAATACTCTCACTGTAACATCTCAACAACTGTATTATCAGTAAGATGATGTCAGTGCTGGTACTATATTTTTTGGGGGGGATTGATGTTGCTGTTTTCTCTGTATTGCAATCTGGGTTTACAAAGCGAGGCAGCACAGAACCTTGGCTTTATTGAGCTGAAAAGATTTTATTGATTGGCCAAGAATTGTTGCTGCAATCTGTTACACAATTACAATACAGATACAAGCAAACGTTATTTTATTAAAAACATCAAGATGAACAGGTACAACTTTGAAACCTTCATTCCAAGGTCTAAGGATACACTGCCTTCATTTCAGGAATAAAAAAAAAGGAAATATAGCTACACTGTAACAATTCAATTAATTACCATAATACTGATGATTCCCAAAATCTTTTTTGGTTTATTTACACCAAAGGAATTACCAGTTATCGTCTTTTAACTATTACTTTGCTATACTATACAGAATTCTTGTATTTAACAGGAGTATTTAACAAGTATAATAAATGTTTTGGATTCAAATAATTCATCTTTAACACTGGAGCTAACTGTTGTAATCTTACATTTGTATACCCTCTGCAGAGCGTCATCTGATATACTGTGTCTTTGATACCTCTCATCCCGCAGAGTCACTCCCTAGAAACATTTACCTTGTATGGGTTCTTTTTACACCTCTGCCCAATATTTTTGATCTGTTAGGACCAAGCCTGAAAGAAGTAAAATTCCTCCTAAATTCCGTTGTCTTTTAAAATTGTTAAACATTGCTGAAGGTGGTGAACAATGCTAATTTTTGTCAGGTTCAGAGAAAATTTATATTGTTTCAAATCTGCCAAATCTTTTCTTCCCCCCTGTTTTTTTAACCTTCACTTATTATCATTTATTAAGACACCATTCAAAGAATCCTTCCACAGACAATATAAATCCAAGGTTTTGTTTTAATATATACTGTACATACATATATTTTATTCTTTGTGTGCCCCTCCCCACCTCAGAGCAGCGGTTATACCACCTTCTGGCTAGGTGTACTGGCCATCGTGTGGCTAAGGGGGGGTGATTTATCTTATAGCTTCTCCTTCATTCTGTGCTTCCCTGTCCCCTGAGAATGCTGGCATTATAGAACCAAGGTCCCTGATGTGGGTGCACTGATGTACGCTCCGCAACATCCCTCTCACCTGTGCTGCAGGACATGGCTCCCTAACCCAGGAGGAGGACAATGTCCTTTGGGATGCTTGATTCTCCCCCGACTGACCCCCAATGATCCAGGCTCATTCCCAAACCTGGGTCACCAGTGTCATAAGTGGTCACCAACGGGCCGACCCCAAAACAGGTATTTGAATAGAAGTCAGCAATGGTAACTTACAACTCTAACGTCAGTTTCATTTTGCTCTTAATAGCATAAAGAAACCACTAGCAGATAGCCGGAGTTTGGGAGTGGACACCGGTCATGGGTCAGGAGGCAGGCAGCTGTGGTGGGGCAGTGCGGCTCAGCCAGAAAGGTCTGGCAGTGGGTTCTGGTATTAGAGTTACCCTCTGTGGGTGGGCCAGAGAGTTTGATCCTTCAGCAGAGGCATGCAGTCATATCAAGGCTAATGGGCACAATCCGTGCCAGGGGTTGGAGTGTGGCCACAAGGGGAGAAATTTGGGGGGTTGAAGCCAGTGCTGTTTGAATGATGGCGATACACTCACCTAAACAGGATATATCCCTGGGTGATGGACAGGGTGGGGAGAAGTATCTGGATGGGAAAAAGATAAAAATAAATCCTGTTTAGATTTGCTTGCTTTATCTCTGGGCGATATACATACTGCTGGTTCTATGGGATAATGGCGATTGCAGAATAGCGATCACTGTTTGGGTGAGTGTACATCACGGAAAATAAATTTCGGTGATGTACATTCGTGGCAAACTGGAAGAGGGCACCTGAGATCTACAGGTTTCTTTTTATGTGGGTGCTGTGCCCCCACCCCCATGAGGACTTTACCCTACACCCCTTACTAAAGTTCTCAACTCCAGAGGGTGCATGTTGGGGGATGCAAAACTAAAAAAAAAAAAAACACGACCCAGCACAAAACACAATCACACCCAGAACCGAACCGTCACCCTCCAACCCCAACCTGCCACCAACCACTACATCCACTGGGCAATTCGGCAGCCCACACTTCGCCACGACACCCCACAAACCATCCCTCCCCTTCAGCCCATCATACCCAGTGGCCCCGTGCATGTATACTTAGCAACATCCCATAAGCTATATTCGCTACACCCCCATCCGGTGGCTGCCCTGCCAGGTAGCCCTGTGCACAGACGCTGTGATTGAGTCGCCTTTTTTGAAAGCGCTCAATCACAGTCACCCTGTACACGGGATACCCATACCGCTCAAGCATTCTGCATAATACATATCACATCCACAATACATTTTACGTTGAAATTTGCCCTTTTCTCCATAAAGATATCCTGATGTTCCAGAAAATGGTGGAGCAATTTCTGGACATTCAAACCTTTAGTAAATTAAAGTTACTTTACAGAAACATTCCTTAACACTGAACACATGATGCTCACTAATCATAAGACGTGCTTACACAGCCACTTTTGCTCCACAGCAACCCAATCACGTGGGTTGTAATGGTAAAAAAACACCCATGTTGTGGGCACTTATCCTAGAGTGGTAAGTTATCTTCTCATCCTCTCCCTCAGCCAGCACAAGAGTAGGGATGCATTCCAGAGTGAGTGGCTTAACCAGCCATGCAGACAGGCCGAGCCACTCACTCGAGCACACAGTGTGAGCTTCCAACAACAAGTTACCAACCGCCCCAAGACTGACAGCCCCTTTCAGCATGGCTTGTATCAGCACTAAGAGAGGCCATGTAAACACACTGAATGATCATCTCAGGCAGTCTGGGAAATGGCAGCAGTAGGAAGCAGACACATTGCATCAGCCATGTAAATAGGCCTTTAAACTTATTGTTCTTTGGCAGCGTGGTCTAGTGTTTTGAGCACAGGCTTGGAAACTGGGAGATTGTAGGTTTGAACCCCACTAGAGTCCAATACTCATTGTGTGACTTTGGGCAAGTCACTTAACCTCCTAGTGCTCCAGTCCACCCATCTGTGGAAATAAGTTGAAGCAGAATCCCACTGGAAATGAGATGTTACGTCTCAGCTGGGTTATCCTGGGTAAATAAATTTAAGACTGTACTTCACATTCTCACCTTTTGCTCTGCCTTGTTAAAGCCAGTGCTACACATTTTAATGTTGAGAGGTATGGTGTTACAGTATGTTTTCCAGGTGGGACAGGGCTATTCTTGAGTGGTAAAAAATGTTTTATGCTTATAGTTTTAATTGTGTCTTATTTGCTTGCACAGCTTTCACTTTTTGTGTACAGTACCCAGAGCTTGTGGGATGAGGTGCTACTTGGTCTGAGCCAATAGATACTTATAACCCCATCATAGTCACTAGCTCACTATATGACCTTGAGCAAGGCCTTTGACCTCCCAGTGCTTCAGTTCTCCCACATGTAAAAATATTCCCTTCTCCTCCAAATTTTTTTTTTTAACGTTCTGTTTATACCCCCCCCTTCTACTCTCTCATCACCTTTCTGTGTGCCCCCCCCAGGCTTGACAATCATCTTCCCAGGGACTAACTCTGAACCTCCTTTGGCAGCCTTGGCTTACCCCGCCCTCAGCAATGGTGCTCTGGTCATCAGGCCCACTCACAAAGACTCTCAAGTCAACTTTCTTTCGACGTCTGGAAGTGGGTGTCACACTTAATGGTGTGGAATCTGCCTAGGGATCAGCCCTTTATCCTGTGGGGCATTGGTATGCAAGTGGGTCATGAAGAGTGCAGCGTGTGCACAAGGACATTGTGTCCTCAAGGCTGACCAGCACCCACCCTCCCGCTCTGTTTCCATCATGCTTCCACCCATGGCCACCTAGGTCTCAGCATTGTAATAGAGGCAGCGACCCTCCCTCCTCTGATAAGGGGAGCGTTCCCTGGTATGCTCAGTTCTCCTCATACCGTCTAGCACCCAATGACACTGGCTCATTCTTGAACCAGGGTCACTGGCATCACAAGGGGTGGCCCTACTTCTGCATCAATGGACTGGCTCCTCCCCCATTCTGAACAAGATATTGTACCTCAGTAACGTTTCCCTGGGTAAATACATTCTAAGTATAAATAAAATATTGTCAAAATTATTTTTATAGCACATTATGCAGTCTGGCACCATTTCCTATTCTAGAACTGTCCAGGTAGTCCATATTGCAGCCCCTTTTTGCATATTCTCAGATGGGATATCCCCTCAACTCAACATGTAAAAACTGGCATGGACATTATAAGGGGCAGGGAAAACTGGGGACATATCTTCCCCCAACCCTGCTGTGCTCATCAAAACATGGATCCCAGGGACACAAAGGCACTGCGGAGTTTGAACATTTACAGTTAGCAAGCTGTTACTTGTGCTTGTTTTCCCTCTACCTCCTGACCTTTGCCATTTGGCAAACATCTAACCCAACACCCCCCCCAACAGCATGCCCACCCCCTTGTGGCAGAGCTTTCATGGTGGGGGTACCCCTCTGGAGCTATAGACGGTAGTCAGCTCTGAAGTGGCAACTACACTGAGTATGAGCATGCCCGGTCCTCATCTCCAGGACTTGAGCTGCACTTTAAACTTATTAACTCATCCTTCCGGCTCCACGTTTCTATAGCTGCTGTGCCTTCCTGAGCCTCTGGGGGAGTAGCAAGGTACCAGATTAATCTGCCTCCCTCCCCCTGGAAATGAGGGCATCAAAGCAGATGCTACTGCAGCCTCCTGCTAGCCAACTGCAACATCTTAGTCTCAAGATGCGAACCCTGCTGGCAAAACAGGGACCTTTTTCTTTTTACCTCTTTATGCTTTGTCTCTCAGCTGGCCTTTGGCCTCCTCTCTGGTTAGCTGTTTTACCCCAACCCTGTCACCCCCCTCCCCAGGACTTGCCTTATCCATGAGTTGCCCTTGTGGCTTGCCCCACATCGCAGCCTCAGGCTGGGCGATGTCCATAAGGAGCATCAGTCCAGTCACCAGGGGAGAGCCCAGGTGGGTGAGTGTGGGGTCTTCAGGCTCAGCAGGGCCGTCATTCTACACGGCTGACTGTTATTACCTTCAGCTGCATGCCAGTCCCTTGAGGACATCTCTCACTAGGGCTTCATGTCACGTGCATGCCTGGCAACACCGCAGGCATCCTACCTCCATAGCTGTTCCCTAGGTTGTCACCCAGTGGACAGTGTAGCAGAGGGAATCTGGCCCTCTCCCCACCCCCAGAGGAAAGTAGCATCGGTTGGGATGTTCGTCATTCCTCCTCCCAGCAACACATATTTGCTTTAGAACCTGTGCTGCCAGTGACACGAACAGTAGCACTGCTGCTGCATTGATGGGCTAGTTCAGGGACCTTTTTTAAGACTTGCTTGAGATTATAAATCATTAATTTCTTATATTTTGGGCTAAAAAGTAAAGAATAAGAACCTTCTACCTTTTTTAACCACTTATTTTACCAGAACAGCCCCACTGAAGCAGCTTGTTGTTTTCAGGGGTGTCCTACTTCTAACCAGTTTTACAGTTTGAGGGGAGAGGAACTAGATAAAGGGTTACAGTGGCATGGAATATGTGGAAAGAATAAGTACACATAAGATGATTCATCTAGAAAAGAGGAAAATCACAGGAGTTCTAATTGCTCTACTTGGTTTCCTAAAAGAAATAGAATTATGTAAAGAGTTTGTTTTTTTCTTATAAGAAGGTTTTTAATTTTTCCCTGCATGTGAATTTGGTGTTTGTGAAAGGTGCTGGATTGACAGCACTGGAACCTGAAAGCCCTCTACTTGTCCACATAACAGGTACAGCATGGACAATTACAGTGCAAGCTTCCCCACGCTGCCCTGCCAATGTGCCGTGACTCACCCTTGCCATGGAGGGGCCACCACATAGCTGACAGAGTGGTTCAGACACCATGCCCATTCAGTCCTTGGCCTCTCATGTGAGACTGCCAACAACGGTGCCAATTAGTGCCAACTGCATTGGTGGTTTTGTGATGTGTACACCTGCCCACTGGGAACTGGACTGAGACCACCACAACTCATTTCACGCAGGCTAATGAACGGCCCTCTGGTGATAATGGCTTTCGGCCACTAACGACCCGTGCTAAATCTGAACCATTGACTTAGAGGTGAAAGTCTCCTTATCCCACTACCAATCCATTGAGTCAAACAGTTCCCTGAGTTAGGGTTATTTAACAGAAAAACAAAAAATGTATCTACAGCTAGGGGGTCATGACAAACAGTTAAAAGGGGAAATATTCAGGGTTGACTTGTGGAAACACAATTTCTTGCAGAGAGTGGTAGGAATTTGAAACGCATTCCCAAATGATGTAGTAAAAAATTAAAAAAGGATAGAAACATTTAAGAAAGGGCTGGATGTATATTTAAGGGAAACAAAAGTAACAAAGTATTCCCACAGTAAAGAAGGGGGTTGGGGTGATCCTGACAGCCAGCAAGCTCTCTTTCACCCTATTTTTCATTGCTTCATTTGGTTTTGAACGAAGCCTAGCAGGACTTGTTCAAGGACACAGAATAATCATGTTTACACCACTGCTGTGTTGCGACAGTGTTACAGCCTTCGTGCAGAATGCATTGATGGAGGGCTGTCCTGAGCATCCATAAATGTTTATCTATAGTATATGGTTACCCCTTGTGCATAGATTTTCAGCCTAACTAAACAACTGTTGTACTACACAGTTCAAATGTCATAGAATGCTGTTGTACCCATAGAAATCCAATATATAAAAAACTAGAGGGGACAACATGTGGGGTGCTAGGGAATTTCATGCCACAATATGCAAATTAATATGCAAATTGCCTATACTATGTCAATGGGGATATTAAGCAAATAAGAGGAGGGGTCTCATGATGACCCCGCTAATTTTTATATATAGATCTCTATGGTTGTACCATTCTGTTTGTTGGTTGATAGATTGATATAACTGGTCAGCAATTTTTCTTAATGTACTGACCAGGCTGATATTTTCCATAACAACCGGCTGGTTGTTATGACATTCATGAGCCATGCCAGTCAAACTATGCTGCTGCCTCATTGGACAACATTCTGTATGTGGGCGGGGCCAAACAGTCTCACAGACTGCTGGAGAAAAATTGCTGGTCTGTTACTATAAAAATAAAGGTGGGAGAGTGTTTCATAAGAGAATTTAATGCACAGCCTCGCTGTAGGATGTTTTGATAAACCGGGCTTCACTGCCTATGCATCCCACAACCGGTGTGCATAAATTTCATATCAAACCCTTCCCCATCCATTATTCTCTATTTATTGATTTGAAATTACTTCAGCCAGGGTAAGACCATGAACTGCAACATCTCATTTTCATGAGGGTCCCAGGGAGCAGCCTTCAATTGGTTAACAGAGTCCACAGAAAAAGCTACATACAGGATATAATAAACCAGGCAAAAAAGGAACTGTAAAGGTAAGCACATCCAAACAATAATCAAAGCAAGCAAATGTGATGGGGGTTGCAGCAAATGCGATGGGGTCACAACAAATGCGATAGGGGTTACAGCAAATGCGATGGGGGTACATGACACATTTGATAGAATACATAACAAATGAAGAGCATGAACAAGTTATGCAACATAATCATGGTTGGGGAGGGGATACTGGACCAAAATAATCTTATTAATATGTGCACCTGGGTACCTCTGCACCACAGTACACATCACTTTGTGGTGGTGGTCAGTAAGGCTTCCATCATAGGTCATTCAATGAACACTTGGGAACGCTTCACTGTGCACATGCAAACAGCATCCATCCTGGAGCAAAGGCTTTCATTATGCAGCTCAGGGAGTTTGAAGGTGGCCGGAAAGACTGAACTTGGACACTTGGAAGCTGGAAGCATTCCTCAGCTGCAGAGAGAGTTTGTTCCAGGTGTCTGTGTCTTCTGCGGTACAACAGCTTTTTTTTTAATTAGAATGGAAACTCAGGCCCCTGCTGTTCATCTTTCGTCTTACACACACAGAACCTAGACCCTCCCCTGGCACAAAATCTTCTACTATTTCGTTATTTTTGAAAACAGAAACCTCCCCCAACATAAAATCTTCTATTGTTTCATTATTTTTGAAAACAGAAACCCACCTCTCACCAAGGCAGGTCAAAGTTGGGTGAGCATGTTTTTATTTTTTTATTTATTTTTTAAAGAATAAAAAGAAATTAAACCGAATATTTCAAAGACCTGGCAGTTGTGATTTAACTCACAGAAGTGCAAGGTGCTGACCTTAAGGAAATGGAAGCCACACACGAAATATTGGATGGGAGAGGTGAGGCTGGCCACTACAACACAGAAGAGGGCTATGGCGGGGGGGGGGAGTCATAATCAGCAACTCTTTTAAATAAAGCAGCCAATGTAATAAAGACTACAGAAAAGCATTGTGGATGCTGGGGTGTATTGTGAGGGGTTTTGATAGCAGAGGTGTGGTGATATTGCACCCATACAGATCGCTGTTGAGGCCTCGCATGGAGTATTATGCCCTGATCTGGGGTCCCCTTGCTTGAGAAATTGCACTGATAGGCTGGGGTCAGTGCAGAGAAAGGTCACCAAGATGATCCAGCACCAACAAGGCAGATCCTATGAAAAGTGGCTGGTGGCCCTAAAGTTGTACTTGCTGGAGGCCAGATACAAGAGCCGGAACTAGTAGAGACATGTACGTTTCTAAGAGTTAGGAACAGGGTGAAAGATAAAAACCTGTTATTTAGAAATAGGGATGCAGCCACAAGAGGGCGTGATTGGAGGTTGGTAGGTGTAGATTTAAGAGGAATGTGAGGAAGTTTTACTTCAATGAGAGGGTGGTGTAGCAGTGTGGAACAGATTTCTGATGGAAGTGGTGGAGGCCCTAAAGGAGTTAAACATGGCCGGGACTGAGCGAGATGACTCATATTCCCCAGGAGAGTACAGGGGGACAGTTGAGGGAGGAGGGGCAGAGAAGAACATCCCATCTCAACACTAAAGTGGGGAGAGGGGCAGTATCACATTAGCAGACTCAAAGGACCATTGATCTCTTTTTGCTGACAGATTCTGTGTTTCTACAGTATTTCTTTGGAAGAAAAAAAACAGCATTTTAATGTTTGCTTGTGTGAGGCTAGGAAACATATTATGATCGGTTTGAGATCTGAGAGGGCTTTCGGCAGCTTGGCCGTCCTCAAGCTATCACAGCTTCAGAAAACCTAATTTACACCACCGTTCAGTCCACTCTATCCTTACCTACTGCTGTTCCCTATGAAGTACTTGGCCAATAACAAAGCTGGCAATTGCAAGGTGGAAGTCAGCTTTCTTGTGCACCTTCTGTTTCCTACAGCCAACATTTCCCAGTGCAGTTAGTTCCACTTGACTGATGCTGCACAGTACTTGGTTTCTCTGCTGTCCTGGGAATGGCAAAGGTGTTGCACAAAGGCCACAGCTTCTTCCTGTCTGTGGTCATCCTGTTAATTATATTGCTCAATGGCACTTCTGCCATTCCCCCCCCCTCTCACACACACACACACACACACACACACACATACACACACACCAGCAACAACAGTTCTGTCATGCAATTACTCTTTTACTCGCCATCCTTGGTGGAATGGAGAGAGAGAGAGAGAGAGAGAGAGAGAGCACTGCAATGGAGCACAGCACTTCAGTGCCCTTCCCCCAAGTCGCCAGTTGACACCACAACTACAACACCCGACCCCTCGACACACCACGTGACACCTGGGTGCTTAACCCGGGTCAAATTCACACAAACAATTCCTGCACCACCCACCACAATTGGTCAGTGGGGTCTTGCCTGGTAGTTTCCCGGCCTGTGGTATTGCACTTTTTCAGGTTTGCACTTTTTTGCACATTTTGCCTTAATAAATTGCTATTGAATTAATGCCATGTGAGTCTCTGGTCAGCATTTGTAGTGGGTGGTGCAGGAATTGTTTGTGTGAGTTTGGCCTTCTCTCTTCATTTGCACACCCAGCTGGAAGGGTGGCTTTACAAGAGATTTTGCTCAACCCAGGTGCCACCAAATAACATCCACTGCACTCCATGACATTAGAGAGCCCAAGCCCTCGGTTTCACCAATGAATATACTGTGGTGTCCAATCCCCAGTGATCCCCAGTGTCGTCTCCTTGAAAAAAAGAAAACCTTTTTTGTTTGTCATCTGAAACAAATAAAACTGTCCATTAACCCCAACCACCCGACCCACCCCCCAGCACCCACCACCCTCTCTAGGGTCCCACAGGCTAATCCTGTCGTGACCAGTTAACATCCACCTGATACCATACCTGACTGCAAACTCACTGAAAACAATGGTAAGTCCAGTTAATGGTTTTTAAAGGGACTGTGCACTTTTACTCATAACCTTGTCATTTTTTTAACATTTGTGCTCCAAATTTTTCAACATAGCCTTTTTTTTAAACTCATCTCATGAACTAGACAGCTGTTCGTTTTCAAATCACCTCCGAAACATGTTGCATAGATACATAGTGATGACAGAAGAAGCCTCATTGTCCATCTAGTCTGTTCTGTAATGGTTATGAACTATGTGAAGTTACGTAAGCCTGCCGCCTTACCAGAGTAACCTTCAACCTCTTGAGCTGCCTCCACAGTCTTAATTATCCCCCTGTATCTGTCTCCCCCCCTTTAAACCTGTTGATCATCCCTGCCTCCACCACCTCCTGTGGAGAGCCTCTTCCACTGCTCCACCATCCTCTCCATAATGAACTTCCTTTATTTTTAAATTTTTTTCCCAATAAAGCTTTTTAGTGGCTGAGTCAGGCAGACAGGCTCTCAGCCCTGTCCCCGCTTTTTCCAACTCGTGTCCACCTCCCCTATCCTTCCAGCTAAGTCCCGATGGATTTCCCACTGTAGTGGAACCAGAGAGGGGAGGGCACGCCCAGCCCCTCCCCACTGCAGACATCCAGATATACACGGGGACCGGGCAGCAGTGCAAAGTCAAGTGGGTGTGGGTGGGGCTTCTTGTAGCTCATCAGGATCTTTTTCTGTTTCCTTTCATTTCCCTCACAGATGGCAACACTGAGGTGTGTACGTATGAAGGCACGCACACTCCATAGAACCAAAGCCCCTCCCTTTGAGTCGCTCGCACCTCCACTACCACCAGGCCTCCACCCCATAGCAGTCAGAGGCCCGTTGGCTTACCAACCCTCCCCAGACGCTGACAGCAGTCCCTTGGATGCTCTATGCTCTCCCCCCACCAGCTGTCAACCAGTGACTCGAGTCCATTCCCGAACCCAGGTGGCTGGCATGGTGGCAGGTGAAGCACAAGTACCTCAGCTCTGCATGCCACTGGGCTGGCCCCATAAAGAACTTCTTGATATCTTTCTGAAACCTCACCCCTTCAGTTTCAACTCGTATCCCCTAGTTATAGTGTTTTCATTACAGGTGGACATTTCTTCTCTATGCACCCTATCTATCACTCTCAGAGACATACACATTTTGATCATGTCCCCCCCCCCCCACCTTTCTGTCCTCTACCGAGTGCATATTGAGGTCCTTGAGATGTTCCAGAACAGTCGCTCTGTGAAATCCCCTTTCGGACCAGATTTAAAAAATGTCACCTATCTTGATCATTCAGTGGGGTAATAAAAAAGACTGTGATGGAAACATGGGGTCAAAATCTCAAGAAACAAGTTACTTTAGTTTTTATTTTACCAGGTATGTGCACGACACAATTGAATGCCTATTTTCAGGCATGGCCTGGGAGGTTACACACCAGAATTAACAATACAATAAATAACAGTAACATCAAATACATGCACAAGGGTCATGGCAGGGACAGAGGTGCAAATATAGGAAAATTGTCAGAAATGTAGAAAGGTACATGGCAATTCATATTACACAAGAAAAACAAAATATTTGTATTCATTTATTAGGAAACAGCTTTGAGCTAACCCATTTTCAAAGGTTCTGTGTCAGTATACAAACAACATACAATATAAAAAAATAACAGCACATTGAAAAAAGACTATGTACAATTACATTTGTTAAACTTATGCAATAATCCTTGCAATTTACATTTAAATAGAGTAAATCTAGTTAAACAGAGGATATCACTAGTGTGGAAATTACTTTGCAGTGTCGACATGAGACATACGCAGCGTGAGAATGGTATACGGGCAATATTTCCCAGCAGGTAGTTGGCACAAACAGGAAAAGGGATGATGCACTTCACAGGGTTGGCAAACCGCCCAATTAAATATAACAAAGTCCACAAAGCATAGACGTGAACTCGGAGGTACTCGTACCAAATACAGCAAAGCCTGAGAATTCTTAGTTGGCACATCCCACAACCTTAGCCACTGACAGAAAAATATCAGATTTATTTACTTGCCGTGAAAATCACAAATCACAAAACATAATGGCAGCATAGAGAACAACATGATGCAAAAATGCAAAGGTTTTCAGTTGTGCAAATGAAGGGATATACCCCACAAAAAGATACAGACCATCCCCAGAGTGCAGCTAAATGGGCCCTGCCCTGCTGCTTCGCTGAAGGAGCCTGATCAGGGACCATGCTAGATAGGCAGGACTAACTATGGGCAAGGGCATGGAACTGCTTTATGTCAGTACCCACTTGACCTGCTATGAAAGGCATGGATTGTTGGGCAAAGTCAAAGCTTTGTAGAGCTCTGGAGCAAAAAAGGGGAAAGCTGTGTTCCCTAGCTTTGTACGCATCTTAGGAATGTATAACAGAGCATGCTCAGTAGATCCTAAAGGACAGGAACTATGAGCAGGGTAAAGGAGTGAGGCAAGAGACAAGAGCAGTTTATTGCACATTTTATAAATGACCCCACCCCAAGTGTAATAATACAGGGATGGGAGGAGCCAGCCAGGCTTGGTATAGGTGTAAAGTGTATAGTGGTGGAAGTGATGAATGGAGGCCAGGGCAAAATGGCAGATGTAGTTGTATATCATGTCCCATTTATGTAAAGTGGATTTGCTTGTGACTGAGAAAACCGGTACCCCATATACTAGTTTTCTGGTACATGGAGTATCATGTACCTTTCAACGTTTGCTCATAACGCTGGTCGTTTTGGAACTTTTGATACCAAATTTCCATCAGAGCCTTTCTTACCCCACCTCATGAATTTGACAGGGTGTCCTTTTTCAAGTTCAAACCAAATCTGTTTTCACAGTCATGCCTCCCAGTGATGCTTTGGGCAGGATTTCATAAGTAACACCTATCCTGTTCATAAGGTGGGGGGTAATAAAAAGACAGTGTTGACATTTTGGGATCTGAATCTCAAAACCAACAAAGTTATGAAGAACTGTTAACTCATAACGTTGCAATTTTTTTTTACATTTTGAACCCACATTTTGAACATAGTCATTTTTTTAGCCCACCTCATGAACATGGCAGGGGTAATTTTTCAAATTGCCCTAACAAACCAGTTTTCATGGTTGTTCAGCAAAAATCACATTTCTGCTGGGATTTCATAAATGCTACCTGTCATGTTTATGTGCTGGAGTAAAAAAAAAATACTATCTTGAAAATTCAGGGTCACAATCTAGGAAAGCAACAACATTTTATGTGACTCTCTTCATTTTCAGATCATAACAACTTCACAATTAAAGCTCATGTTTTAATTTCTTAATTTTACCTGCAACGCTATCTACACCCATCAACAACTCAGCAAATACAAGCAAGCAATCTTTGCATTAACCAGTGCCTGTTTAAATATTAGGAGTCATGGCCATCTTTAATGACTTGCATCATTAATTAGAAAATTATAAAAAAACTTCTTTTTAAATAGCTGAGGAAATTAAAATGATACTGATTATAAATCTAAAGATGTCAGAAATACATTTTTGCTAAAAAAGCATATAATAAACATTTTTGCCAACTAGCAAACAACGCTACTTTAACTACCAAATGCACCGGTGCTACACAGTTCTCACATAAGAAACTCCCTTCACATCAGTTGGCTAGTGGTACCACATAGCTTCACTTGATGCAGGTTACACACTTGATGCATGGTGATGGATATAGGAAGCCACAGAAAGTGGAGAAAGGTGATGTAACCCCCAGGTGGTGCTATCCCAAGGGCTACTACCCCTGCCTGACTGACCACTGGCAGGTTGAGGGGCCTAGGTCCAATGGTGGGTGCCTCCACACGTGCTTCCTGCATGAAAACTCTGCAGCACAGAAGCCCGGAGCTCCTTCCTCAGTCACGGCCACAACAGATCTGCCTTCTCAGCCACTGGGCAGGGAGCTACAATCGGGCACCACCCAACTCAATTGGAGGGCTTCAGAGGCTAGTCACTTACAACTTCCCCCATTGGTGCGGAAAGGCACCACAGTCCAGAACTTCATTTCCCAGAATTACTGGCTATATCCCGCATTGGTAGCCGGCTCCTGAGCGAATCCTAATCCTGGTTGGTAGCTCAATACTCCATTTTAAGCACCCCTCCCTCCTGATTAGATCCAGGTTGCAGTTCTGATCCAAAATGGAGGGGCAAAGCACACAAAGTCCCAGCTGCAAGAAAGGCAGGTTAGACAAATTAAATTTTTACTACCGCTTTAACAGATCGCTAGCAAACAGTTACACCTCTGGGGAGTACTTGCTTTGCCTGCTTAGCGACGGCAGAAATGGAGCACCTTGTCAGCTGTTCGAGCGGGACTCGAGCAGGAAACCACACAACCCCCCTCCAGTTCCAGATTTGCCTGTAAAGCAGACAGCTCTTAAAAAGACAGTACCAGAGGCTCTAAAATCATTCACAAATAGGCGTCTTAACTGCCGAACACCACCCAGGCTGGGGCCTTTAGGCAAGCTACTAGGGGACTTTTAGGAACCCCCATTTGCAGGGGGGTTACACCAGCAAAATAGAAATGAACACTTTTAAACTGTAATTTATCAAATGGTTTAGAATGTTTTGGCCTTCCACCTCATCTGCACCCCAATACCACACTCCTTGCACAGCCCAGGTCTTTCTTGATGAGAGCTGCAAGCTTGAGATGTTGGAAAGTTTTCCTTTGCTGGCGAAGATGAGGTAAAAGTCACATACTTTGCCCTTCATGAAGACCTCACAGTGACCTCACTCTGTCAAACCTGGGGCACAGTGCACTCTTCAACACTACGTGAGGTGCTTCGTCAGTGAGGTCAGCACTGTTTCCAGAAGACTGAATAGCTTGGCACGTGCAAAAGGCAAATCATATGGTTACAAAGCCACAAGAAATATAAGGATGTAAAGAAGTGACTGTGCAGTCCAGCCTGTTAAGTGAAGGAGACGGATGCGCCTTCATTTTGATGTGTAGCAAATCTGGTAAAAAACAGTTAGAGAAATGAAACTTAGTGCAGCGATTATTTTATAGTTTGTGTTTAAAGTGCTCCCAAGTGTGATTGGAACTGTAATGGAAGTGAAATGGGTTTTAATAAAAGCATTTTATAGCACAGGTATTTGTGGTACTATAATGGCTGGACAGCTAGTGTTGTAGCCTACTGTAGTGAGAGACTTGGGTTCATGTCCCAGTGGGGGAGTGTGCGGTAGCCTGCGATGAGGGCGACTGCTATTCAGTGCTTTCAAAAAGGGCAACTCCATAACAGTGTCATCTGCACAGGGCTACTAGGCAGGGAAGGCGACGGGATGGGGGCAGCGAATATAGTGACAGGATGTCACTACATGTACATGTGCATGGGAGGGTGAGCATGTCATGTGATGGGTGGAAGGGGAGGGAGGGTCTGTGAGGCATACTACGGCAGTGGGCTACCACGCTGGCCCTGTGGTATGGTGGCTTGGTGGCAGGCTAGGGTTGCCCCCCCACATAAAAAAAACAAGTCTCTGGTGTCATTTTGCTGAGCACCACAAGTGTTACATTGCCGAAATTGATTTTCAGTGATGTACACGCGCCCTAATGGCGATCGCCTTTCCGTGATCACAGTTATGACATAGAACTGAGTGTGCGAAACAGCTAGCCACAGAGCCTGTTGTAGCGAGAGATCATGGCTTAATTCCTGGTGTGGAAGTGTGCTAGACAGCAAGCCTGAGAGCCTATTTTGGTGAGAGATGGCAGTTCGATTCCCAGTGTGGAACTGTGCAGGCAGCTTGGCACAGAGCCTATTGTAGTGAAAGGTCATGGCCCAATTCCCAGCGTGGGAGTGTGCTGAACAGCTAGCCCCAGAGCCTAGTTTAGTGAGAGATGGCAGTTCGATTTCCAGTGTGAAAGTGTGCCAGATAGTTAACCTCAGAGCTTGCTGTAGTGACAGACCTCAGCTCAATTCCATGTGAGGGAATGTGCCAGGCAATTAACCTTAGAGCTTAGTATTGTGATATACCACAGCTCAGTTCTCTGTGAAGGAGTGTGCTAGACAGTTAACCTCAAAGCTTATCATGGTGACAGACTGCAGCTCAGTTCCCTGTGAGGAAGTGTGCTAAACAGCTAACCACGGAGTGTATTGTTGTGAGATACCACGGTTTGATTCCTAGTGTGGGAGTGTGCCAGACAACTAGTTTCCGAGCCTATTGTAGTGAGAGACTACGGTTCGATTCCTAGTGTTGGAGTGTGCCAGACAGCTAACCACAGAGCTTATTGTAGTGAGAGACTGCAGTTTGATTCCCAATGTAGGAGTGTGCTAGACAGCTAACCTCAGAGCCTACTGTGGTGAGAGACTGCGGTTCTATTCCCAGTGTGGGCCTACTGCAGTGACAGACTGTGGTTCGATTCCCTGTGTGGAAGCATGCTAGACAGCTAACCTCAGAGCCTATTTTAGTGAGAGACTATGGTTTGATTCCCAGTGTGAGAGTGTGCCAGAAAGTTATCCAATCTAACTTTATTTATACAGTGCCCATCCAAATAGCCGAGTGCTATACAAAGTTGAAAACATCAAAACATGATACATAGGTTTAAATACCTATATTATTAAAAACAATACATGACAATACACAGTACTAACAGAAACAAAAACAGGAAGTACATAGACCTACATCTTAAAAAGCAAACCTCATGGACAATTTAAAATGGCTGGCAGTATAGCCTAGAGGTTAGAGTAATGAGCTATGAATGTACTTGCTATGTCCAGCAGACCTGGATTTGATTCCCACAACCTCCACTTGCCTGGTGTGTGACTCTGAGCAAGTCACTTATCCTTCCCAGTGCTCCCAGGTTGCCCCTGAAAACAGGCACTTGTGCCTACTGGGCCTTACCTGGTTACCAAAGAATTAAATATATAATGTAATAAAATCACAAACATTCAAAGGCTTGAGGAAATACTTCAGGTTTTCTAGGCTGATATAAAACTAACGAGTTTGCTTGATTTAAACCTATTGGAAAGGCATTCCAAAGTAAAGTTACCCTAATATCAAAAGCCCTGCCACCGGCCATTGAAAAATTAAATTTAGGAATGGCCAACAGTTTAAGGTTTCTGGAGCGAAGTGCTCTTGTAGGATAGAATTTCTCAAGTAGGTCTGACAAGTACCTTGGACCATAATCCTGAAAAGTTTTGTACACGAGAAGTACTTTGTAATCAGTCTGAAATTTCATCAGTAACCAATATGTCTCTAATTACAGGAGTAATGTGCACTTGAAAACCTACGTTGGAGACAAGTTTTGCTTTATAATTTAGAATAGGTTACACTTTATCGACTTTACAATATGGAAGACCCGATAGCGAAGCATTACAATAGTCAATTCTGTTAACGACAAATGCATTTACCAACGTTTTTAGAAGTGACTCCCTTATGTATTTCTTAACATTAGTAATTCTCCTAAGGTGGAAAAATGCCACTTTCCCAACTGAGTTTATATAAGAGTCAAAAGTCTGATTTGTAATGAAGTAGGTCCCTTAAGTTTTTAATAGCAGTTTGCTGCTTCCAGATTACAACCTAAACCTGGAATTTCCAACCTTCCTTTTGATGAACCCTTTAGCTGGCTTTTGTACCAAAACAAATTGATTCTTTTTATGGCTGCATGGGTAAAGCCCTGCAGGCATTTTGCTAGGAGAGGAGAAAAGGGACTTTGGAAACACATGACTGGTTTCAGGCACTGTGGCATCCACGGTGCTGTGGTCAGTGCTGTACTATTGTTTCTCCACAGTCCCTCCCCTCCATGGCCACACTAGTCCCTCCTCGGTGGGCACATGTTTTTGATGGTGGTCGTTTAGAGAGCCCGCCGTGTCCAGATGGCTCATGAGCTCATTGCACATGCTTATCGAAGTAACCACGACAAGACTGTTGTCATGGTGGCCATCTTAGGCATGGCGGGTCTTTTCTAGCACATGGGCAATTATCAGTTACTGTACATGCATGAGTACTGCAGGCACGCATGCCAGCTGCGCGGGAGCTCCAAGTGCTGTTTGACTCAGGCTCACCACTCTGAAGCAGCCATGTTGGCTCTGACTAGATTCTGTTTTAATTCTTTGGTAACTGGGTAAGACCCACTAGGCGTAATGCCTGTTTTCAGGGAAAACCGGATTAAGATTTGATTTTTTTAAGAATTGCCTTCACAATACCAGATATCAAGACAAATGGGACAATGCCCGAAACAAGAGTTTAATGTATTACATCCACAATACTGTCAATCAATGCTAGAAGATGTGATTGAGAGCACAGTTAACCCTTTTCAGAGAATCTATAGGCTTCAAAGCAGTGTCGTGAGAAACTTCAAACAAACTAAAATCTGGCCCCTCCCTGGAGTAGTGAGAGATTTCCACATTTGTTTTAATTTGAGACATTTGGACAATATTCAATCTAATGTTAAAAGCCATATCCAGAAAATATTGAGCTAAAAGCTCAAATCCTTCCGAGAGGTTTAGGGACAAAGACGGTCACTATCTTGAATTGTTAATGAATTTACAACTTGAATAAGAAATTTTGTATTTCCAGCATTTTCAGGGATGAGATTTGAATAATAAGTACATTTGGCATTTTTCATAGTTTACTTATACAACGTATGATCTCTGGTAGCCTCGGAATCTATTGTAGTGAGAGACTGGGTTTAATTTCCAGTGTGACATCATGCTAGGCAGCTAACCTTGGAGCCCACAAATGGTGTGGGACACACTTACCAACACAATGATTGAAACAGCCAATGGACTAGCTTCAGGGCCTAATGCAGTGACAAACCACACTGTGATTCCAAGCACATTCGACAAACTAAGCAACTAGCTTCAAAGCACCTTGCAGTGAGAAAGACCACTACCCTTTTCCCAGCTCAGTGACTCAACAAGCTAGGGGCACTAGCTTGAGGGCCTGTTGCAGTGAAAGCTCACCATACAATTCCACTTTAATTGATTAAAGGGGATCAGTCAGCACTAAGAGCGCTGTACACAAGTGTGCGGGTTGTCCCGGTTTACACTTTGTGTGCAAAAAATAAAAATTACGTACTCACCTGTGGTTGTTGATCTTCCAGAATATCTTCACCCATTCATTCCCACTTATGGGCAGTGTTGGGTAAGTTACTTTTTCTATTACTTTCTATTACTTTTGAAAACTTGTTCCAGGAAGCTCTGTGCAGTCACTAGCAAGGATGGAGAAGTACTAGAAAAAGTATACACCTTACAGTTACAGTTACTTATTTCTTTGTATACAAAAGTAGTACATAACTGTAGCTGATCACATTTATTTGAAAGTAACTAATAACTAACCTATTACTCTCAAATAAATGTAATCTGTTATATTTACTTATTACGTTTGTATAGTTTTTGTATACAAAGAAATAAGTAACTGTAGCTGTAAGGTGTATTACTTTCTGTAGTACTTCTCCATCCTTGCTAGTGACTGCACAGAGCTTCCTGGAACAAGTTTCCAAAAGTAATAGAAAAAGTAACTTACCCAACACTGCTTATGGGTCTAAGTCAGAGGCACTAGGACCCAACAGGAGCAAAGTCATTTGCAGCCTAGGGGACCGATGATGTTGGCGCTGCCCATGAGGCAGACGTAATGATGACACGTGTGTGGGTTGGCCAGAAAATTATGCTAACCCCTTCCCTTCCTCAGTTCTGTTTGCCAGGAGAAAAAACAAGTGGGAGAGAAAAAAAACAGAGAGCAATATATTGTATAGCCCAAAGGGATCGGAAAGGGGTATAGAATATAAAATCATAAAAATAACGAAACCCGACTACCAAGTTACAAAAACTACAGGATAGGACCTAAGTGGCAAAGTGGCAAAGGGGTAGTGGGTGTAAGAGCCCGAACCTACTTCAGCCACCTAGAAATGAAGGTGGAGGGAGGACAGCAGCCATGGCATACAGCTCTGGCAGGCCTAGGAGAGACCCAGGAGGAATCTTCCCCTAGGGTCAGTATGGCAGAAGCCAGTTTAGGAGGGCCTTGTTCTCAAAAAGGACAAGAGCCAAGGATTAAATAAAAAAAAAGTCCAAAAATAGACAGTGGAAGAAATTGGACCATGCCAAGAGCACAGCCACTGTCCCCTTGCCACTCCAAGAGACTGACGAAGATGGAGAGAAAGGAAGGAAAGAGACCCAGCATGTGGGTGTGGGACAGCATATAGCTTAACAGGCTGAGCATACCGGGAAATAATTAACCTCCCTAGCCTCTGTCTCTCCGTGGCACGGGAGGTGAGAGCTGCACCTAGTAATGAGACTATACTGCTAGTTGGCAGAGGCTGAAGAGCTGAAGTGAATGATGGGGAACCTCCTAGTAGGAGAAGAAGGAGTGTAGAAATGAAAAATACAAAAACATAAAAGTGTTTAAAGCTTTCCTTTCTTTTTTTTGGAAGTTTTTTTTTGAATCTAATACAGGATAGTGGAAGACGGTCCAGTTGCAACCAGGGAAAACAGGGATATCTCTCCACGGGGGGGGGCAAGCCCTTAGGGAGTGGCAAGAAGATGTCATGTGCCCATCATCACAGGGTGAGCTGTCCAGGGGCCCTGACTCTTAACTGAGCGGGGGTGGGGTGGTGGTGAGTGAATGAATGGTGAAGATATTCTGAAAGATCAACAATTACAGTGTGTACGTAATTTTCATATCTTCCAAGAATTAGTCTTCACCATTCATTTCCACTTATGGGTCAGAGTACCAAGCTTGCTCCAAAAGGGGAGGAGATGGCTTACCAGGAGGGAAAAAATTATCTGTCAGCCCTCTGATGGGGATTAACCACTAGAGGGTAAGGACTCCTCACAGGTCTGGCAGGACCCAAGACTGGACTGGGGCAGGCACAGGCTCTCATGGCCTGAGAGCAGGAGGGTACCCTGACAACTCATGCCTGACCCTGTGATAGAAAAAGTGAGTGCCCTGGAAATGCAAGGGGAGCACCCTGCGCGGGGCCAGGAGTGCCAACCAGGAGAGATGAAGCCATGCTGTCCATCGAAGGCAGACTACTGTTCCTACCAGCCTGAAAGCTCTCTCATTGACATCATAGGATGCCCTCACATGGTGTCTTGCAAGCTCCAGCCCTTGGGAGGAAAGCCAAATAGCCTGTCTGATTGGCTCACAATCCGGCATGGATGACAAAAGCTGACTCAGCATCATCCACATGCACTTGTCATAAGCTGCCTGGTGTAGGGGATACATATCATGGTAAATGCTGCCACAAAACCCTCCTACCCTAAGCATCAATCTCTGCAGAGTTGGTCTCGAGGGGGTGATCATGCACCAGTCGCCTAGGCCAGAGGGGGTCTGCAGCACCAAAATCCCTGAGGTGGGATGAGGAATAGAGCCTGGAGACCCCACGGGACAGCAATAGCTGCACTGGATGTCCCTAGAGGCTGGAGATAGGGCAAGGGGATGGAGCTAGACATTCCTGGATGCCTCCGTAAAGGGACATGGCCACAGAGAAATGGCAGTAGCATTATCTCTGTATTACCCGAGGAAAGACAGCACCAGGGTAGCAGTACTGTGACACACAATGTGGTGTATACTCAGCTCCTCCATCATCTCTGACAGGAACCACTGGTACAGGGTACTCAGCATCAGAGGAGAGATAGACCAAAAAATCCTCTTCCTCAGAGGAGGAAGTAGGAGAAGAGGAGCTGTATTCAGTCAACAATGGTTCAGGGACCTCAGGCCTTAAAAGAGCCTAGACTGCTCTGAGGTGAAACTGGTGGAACACATCAGCCTTTGACCTGAATTAATCCTAGGTCATGGGTACAAGGGGATCCAAAATACCTGGGAGAGCAGTAGAGGGGCCAAGAGAGGAGGAGGAGGAGGAGGAGGAGGAGGAGGAGGATCATGGGTGACCAAAGTAGTAGATCAGGGAGGGGCTGTGGACATGGCCTACCTAGATTTTAGCAAGGCATTTGATACAGTCCCCCACAAAAGATTAATACACAAGATAGCCAGCCTTGGAATGGGTCACAAGGTGGTAGCCTGGATAAAAAATTGGCTAGACAACAGGACACAAAGGGTAGTAGTAAATGGAGTACACAGTGAAGAAAGGAGGGTTACTAGTGGGGTACCGCAGGGTTCAGTACTGGGACCGGTCCTTTTAATGTCTTTATAAGTGACATTGCAGAGGAACTGGAAGGAAAAGTATGTCTCTTTGCAGATGACACAAAGATCTGCAACAGGGTTGATACACAGGATGGAGTGGAAAGGATGAGAAGGACTTGGCAAGGTTGGAGGAATGGTCAAATGTATGGCAGCTCAGATTTAATGCAAAGAAGTGCAAGATAATGCACATGGAAAACAAAACCCAGGGAAGCGTACACAATGGGGGTGAGATACTGACAACAGTAAAAATAGAAAGGGACCTGGGGTAATTATATCAGATGACCTAAAGGTGGGCAAGCAATGTGAGAAGGCAGTAAGGAAGGCTGGAGGATACTGGGATGCATAGGAAGAGGCATCAATAGTAGAAAACAGGAAGTTGTTATCCCTCTGTACAGACAGTTGGTGAGACCCCATCTGAGTACTGTGTGCAGTTCTGGAGACCCCATCTCCATAAAGACATAGACAGAGTGGAGGCTGTCCAGAGGAGGCATCCAAAATGGTGCAGGGTCTGCACCAGAAGACATATGAAGAAAGACTAAAGGAGCTTAATATGTATACTCTTGAGGAAAGAAGGGAGAGAGGGGACATGATAGAAACTTTCAAGTACCTCAAGGGAATTAACAAAGTCCAAGAGGGTAGCATCTTCCAGAAAAAGAGATGTGCAAGAACAAGGGGGCACAATTTGAAGATAGAGGGGGGACGGCTCAGGGGTAATGTGAGGAAGTATTTTTTCACTGAGAGGGTTGTGGATGCATGGAACAGCCTCCCTGAGGAGGTCGTGGAGTCAAGAACAGTGGGGGACTTCAAGAATGCATGGGACAGGCATAAGGCAGTCCTAAGGGTGGGTAAGAGGACGTAAGCTGTTGATTAACTAGGATCTGCAGCTTATCTGTTAGGTAGGAAAATGGGCAGACTAGGTGGGCCAAGCGGTCCTTATCTGTAGTCAAATTCTATGTTTCTATGTTTCTATGGATGACCAGGCCAGGTCCTCTGCCATGGTCGTGAGAATGCTCAGGGGGACCTTGCCCCAAGGGGGAGGACCTGGCAAACTCGCCTGTCTGAGAATGACCAACATCAGTGGACTGGTCAAGACAGTGTCTTTGCTAGAAACCCCCAGGCGAGGAAAGCAGAGCTGCATACATCCCATGAGGTAGCCTTGATCCCCACCAGGGACAGGCCCAGATGGTTCTGGCAAGAAGATGGGCCCTGGGCTAGCGTTGAGATCCCTGCTAGAGATAACACCATCTCTGGACAAAGGGTGAGCTGCAGTCCCAGTGCTCAGCCTCAACTCTGTGACAGGGCTGACCCTCTCCCCCCAGGCCAAGCCAAGACTCTAAGTCAGAGCCCTCTAGAGTAGGACCTGGACCCAGCACCATGAGCGGCTCTGAGACCAGCACAGCAAATGGCTCTGGAACCAGACCCGGCACTGTGAATGGCACTGGAACCTAAACTGGCACCACAAACAGTGCCAGAATGGGTCCTATTACTGTCCCTGGCACCAGCTTGAGGGGCAGCACCAAAAGTGACTCCCGGTCATGAGCCAAGCTCAGAACCAGGCCAAGGAAGTCCTCCATCCTCACTGGCCCTATCTGCAGGCCCAAAGTCAGTGCCATCATCATTCCCCATGACATCTGACCACTCAGGGGAAGAGATAACAATAACCTCTGGGTCCACAACAGGGACAACTCTGGAACCCTTCCTTCTACTGGAACTGCAAGGAGTGTCAGAAGGGGTCCAAACTTATGGTCGGTGCTGCCCCACTCCCTACTACCAGGCTTACTTCCAGGGTTTGAGGCAGCACTAGGTCACAGTGCTGAGGTGCCCACTGATGTAGACCAAGTGTATAGCTTCCGCTTCACCACTAGGTGTGTCCACTACTTTGAAGGGCCAATGGACTAGGAAGGGTGCTCAGCTGGACCCCCAGAGGAAGCTGACTGTCCAACAGGCCCCTTCCCCAAGGCCACCAACATCTTGGTGAGATGAGCATGGGGAGTGCCTGATCTTCTTCAGTACATATAGCACTGGGAAGAGGCTCAGGGAAGAGACCAAGGACCTTACCTTGGCATCCCTGGCAAAATGTCTGCCTGTGAAGGTGGATGGGTCCCAGCCCCACATCCACGCACACTTCTCAAAGGTGCAGTAATCCGTGGAGAAGCAGGTGTTGCACCTATCTATTATGGGCTGTGGCAAGGCAGGCCCAGCAGTCATCATGCTAGCCCTAAATGGCACCCATGACCCCCTGTAGGAGCACCGATGCATGGGGGAGGCCACTGGAATACTTCTTCTTCTTGGCCTTCTTGTCTTTACTCTCTTCAAGACTGGAAATGATGATGCAGAAAAAACCAAAATGAGAAAAGAGGAGTTTGGTGCCCAACTGGACGTTAAAGGTGATAGAAAACAGTTTTTACACCTCTAGATGTAGTCCAGTTATCCTTTTAGTGTATTATCCAATATTCTGACATGTTTTTGACCTTTTTTGTTAAATTAATAATCTAATTTTGTTGCCTTTTTAACTACCCTGAATTTCTCCTCTGCACTATACGGATCGGGGGTTCTGGCTACCTGTCAGCCCTCCTTACTTCTGCCATACCGGCTTGCTCACTTCGGTCCTCCACCCAGGGCCTCCTGGTGGTTCTAAGGACTGGGCTGAAAACCTTGGGTGATCGCTCATTCAGGGTGGCTGGCCTGGTCCTCTGGAACTCGCTGCCAAGACCTTTGAGGGAGGCCCCTATGGTGGAGGCATTTAGGAAGGGCCTAAAGACTCATCATTTTAGCCTAGCCTTTCCTGCAAATGTTTTTTAAAATGTTTTGATTTATACAAATAATTTTAATAATTTACCTGTTACTGATTGTTTTACAATACAATTTCATAGCAGTGTCAGTGGCTCAGTAGGTAGCACACTTGCCTCTGAGGCTGGGAGATCAAAGGGCTGTGGGTTCAATTCCCACATCTGGCACTTGGGTTAATATCCCAGTACTGACACTGTAGTGCAGCATGAGAGGGGTGCTGCACTTCTGAGGTGCCGTCTTTCGGATGAGACGTTAAACTGAGGTCCCATCTGCCTGGACTGGTGGTAGTTCAGGTGGATGTTAAAGATCCCATGGCACTTATCGAAAAGAGTAGGGGAATTTCCGTGTCCTGGCCAAATTTCCCTATTCACTAAAAATACCACCAACAGCTTAATCTGGTTCAAGGTCAGTTGGCATTCATCTGTGTCCCCCTCCCCCGGGTCGTGCCTGAAAATAGGCAGGATTTGTCTAGTGCACTTACCCGGTCAACAAAAAAACTAAATAAAACTAAACTAAACAATATGTTTGTTTATAACTCTGTTAAACTTGTTCTACTGCATGGCACTCAGAGCCCGTGAGATTGGGTGCCTAATGAAATAAAATGTTACTTTCTTGCTTGTTGCTCTCTATTTTCATATTGTCTGAACATTCTATGGCATCAGTAACACCATCCCAGGCCATCCAGATGAATATTATAGAATGGGAGTTATTGATGTCATAGAATGTCTTAGAAATATGAAAAGAAAGAGCAGTAGCGGGTGAGGAGAGTTGAACTCTATGTATATTTGAAGGCACCCTAAATCTAGATTATTTATTTAGCAAAAATTGGTCAGAGCATATCAGAATGCATAACTGGCATGGAAAGAAATATGGAAGGGCAGTTGACTCTAAAAATTATTTTCTATCTCCTTTAAAGTGATAAAAATGACACTAAAGAACCTGGTGCCATTGAAAAAATGTTGTTGAACTAGGCGGCGATGAACTGAGGAAAGTCTGATGCAGTTGGACAAATGCAGCTCCCACAGTGCGCACTCAGTGGTGGAAAAAACAGAACTGAGGAAGTAAGAGGCCAACGTCAGTTACTGGCCGACCCAAAAGAGCAACATCACTTTGTCTGCCTCATGGGTGGTGCCATCACCATTGTTGATCCACTAGGCTGCAAAAGACTTTGATCCCTGCTGGGTCCTTGCTCCTGCAGCTTAGACCCATAAGTGGGAATGAATGGTCAAGGTTTATTCTTGGAAGAGCTAGGGTTGTGTATAGGGTTGATATTTATATAATTGTATTTGTGCTTCTGGTATTTCTGTTTGTGTCTTTGGTGTTTGTATTGTGTCCCTGGTATTTACATGTGTCTCTCTTTTCTTTGCATTTGTGTCTTTGGTGTTTGTATTTGTGTCCCCAGTGTCTGCATTTGTGTCTCTGGTATATGTATTTGTGTATGTGGTATTTGTATTTGTGTCTCTTATATTTATATTTGTGTCTCTGGTGTTTGTAGCTGTGTCTCCGGTATTTGTATTTGTGTCTCTGATATTTATATTTGTGTCTCTGGTATTTGCATTTGTGTCTCTGGTATTTGTATTTGTGTCTCTGATATTTATATGTGTGTCTCTGGTATGTGTATTTGTGTCTCTGGTATTTGTATTTGTGTCTCTGATGTTTATATTTGTGTCTCTGATGTTTGTAGCTGTGTCTCTGGTATCTGTATTCGTGTCTCTGATATTTATATTTGTGTCTCTGGTATTTGTATTAGTGTGTCTGGTATCTGTATTTGATGCTCTGATATTTGTATTTATGTCTCTGAGATTAGTATTTGTGTGCCTGGTATCTGCATTTGACTCTCTGGTATTTGTATTTGTGTCTCTGATATTTGTATTTGTGTGTCTGGTATTTGTGTCCCTTGTATTTATATTTATGTCTCTGACGTTTGTATTTGTGTACTTGGTATTTGCATCTGTATTTGTGTCTCTTTTATTTGTGTCTGGTATTTGTATTTGTGTCTCTGGCATTTGTATTTGTATTTGTGTCTCTGATATTTATATCTGTGTCTCTGGTATTTATGTCTCATGTATTTGTATTTGTGTCTCTGGCATTTGTATTTGTGTCTCTGGTGTTTGCAATTTTTGTGTCTCTGGTATTTGTACCTGTATCTGTATTTGTATTTGTTTGTATATCAATGTTTGCAAAATATTTTATTTTACATTTCAGACTTGTTTCTGTTTTTTTTTTTTTTTTCCGAATTCTATTTATGCACCACTCACCTCTGAACTCTCTCTGGCTACCTCCTGATCACAGTCTCTACCTTCCCACATGGCTTGGGAATCACAGGTTCCTCTCTGGCTCTGGGCATCCCCTGGGTCTACCCTCCAGGGAAGGGCCGCCCCCGCCCAGGGCGCTCTTTCTCATAGTGTTGAGACACCGGGCCGGAGAGGAGGGGGATAGCCTGAGGATCGAGCCTATGATTGGTAGTGTGGCCCATGAGGGAGGTGCTTTCGCCTATCAGAGGTGAGTTTTTTTTTCCTTTTTTTTGTACTATGTCACCTGTGGAGCCCGGATACCTAGGCAGCGCATGCCGTGGCTCCACCCTCTGGTATACGCCAGCGACGTTATGTTCGGCAACCCCTCAGCCTCTGCCAGAGAGCACTTGTTGAGCGAATCGCTTCTCTAATCCTCCCCAGGAAGAGAGAGCAGTCCTCCGGATGCTCAATCTCTTCTCTTCCCTGCCAACCCCCGGCCACCTGGGGCTGTTCCTGAACCCGGGTCGCCAGCATGACACAAGGTGTGGCGTCCAGTGCCTCAGCCCTCAGCACCACCGGGCCGGCCTGTTTCTGTTGTTAATGAGGACACAAGACCAAGAGTTTGAGAGGTTTCAATAAAATGCACAGTTATGAAGGAAATATGCACTCACATAATGAGCAGTAGTAGTCATAGGTGTTTCACATCAGCCTAAACCAAGGTCTAATACTACTTTATCTGGTCTAACACAGATGCAAATCTTGAAGAGTGATATTTGTATTTGTAAAAAGTGCAGCATTTGTGTGTATTTGTGCCAAATAGTATTATTTTGCACAGCCCTAGCAAAAACATTTTACTTACTTACTGTTTACTGTAGTATATTGTATTAGACTAATTGCACTTACTTCCAGGCTGACATTTCCTGCAACTACAAATCCCAGAATCCCCCTGTGGCTAACATCAGAGGAGGGCTGCCACAGTGGGAGATTCAATAGCCTGCAGTGCATGTTAAAGTTTTTATAAGCTTGGATCTTTTGTTTACGGGTCCTGCTGTCCTCCCTATGCTAAGTACAGTCACAAGGAACTGTACTTAGGCTTGGAAGACAGCAGGATTGGAAAACATCTGATCAGAGTTTATAAAAGCGTTAACTTGCACTACAGGCTACTGAATCTCCCACTGCTGCAGTCCTGCTTTGATGTCAGCTGCAGGGGATTCTGGGATTTGTAGTTACAGAAAATGTCAGCCTGGAAATAAGCACAATTAGTCTGATACAATCTGCTATACTACTGTAAACAGTGACTAAAAAAATGATTTTGCACACAAAGTGCAAATTGCGAAAAACCCCACACTTAGATATTGGCTCTTGGTGCTGACTGTTCCATACAACAAACAGTGTCTGGCTTCAAAGCCCACTGTAGTGAGAGATCACTGTCCATTCTCCAGAACAGAGGCTCACCCAGGCCATGCAGCTGACATTGTAGCTTACTGTAGTGAGAGACAATGTCATGTTTCTAATGAACTGGCTGCCTTAAAAAAAAAAAAAAACACTGGAGATAGTGAGCACAATAGCCAGCTGCTAGGGAGCCCAGGACAATATCCCAAGCCTGGGATGTGATTATGGGCTGGCAGAAAGAGGACTGAGCATCCCAGAGGATTCTGGGTTGTATCGCATGTCCATCTGGGTATCAAGATTCTGTCTTACAACCTCACCTACTTAAGCTGTGAGCGATAAGGTAATCACTACCCCCTGCTCACCAAACCGCATAAGCCACCAATGAGTGCGGTATACTCTGGGGGTGGCTTTACCAGTTCATGACCCACCCAACCCAAGAGTTGCCTTACTGCGATTATAAAACAAAGTATGGTGTTTCTACTCAATGTTTTGTTTTAAAAGTAACAAAAATTCTATTGGTTCATGCCATGTGCATGGCCCCGCTTCACACAACAGCTGAGCATGCAACCCATGTGAACACCATATAGTATTCACACGGAGTCTTTGCCTTTAGCCTCATGCCTTGCAGTGAACCTGAGGCGTGACAATATCCCATGACATGTCACACTCTTTTGTGTGTTACTGCTTATCTTTTCACCAGTGTGTATGTTAATACCACCACCGAGACCACTTCTGTGGTTGTCCGAGTGGTCTCACTCACATTCTTATGGTATGAGAACCACAAACCAAACGTGAGTGGTTCTGATACTCTAAGAATGTAAGTGAGACCACTCTTATAACCGTAAGGGTAGTAGCGGTAGCGGTATTAATATATCGTTGATCAAGCTCAGAGTATCTCACACTCAGAGGAAAGGAGTGCTTCGATTGCTCAGGAATGCTCCATCAATCTGTAATGTGAATCAGAAACACTCACTGATTTTACTGAAATTATATTCAAGATGGAACAGTAACAGGAATGAAAACAGCACAGCAAGGGTTAAAAACATAGAGTATAATGTATGGTCAGCTATCCACAAGTGTGTGTATCCATTGAGAGGCAGCCATGGTGACCATTGAAACCTTGAGAGTGAAGTTTGAGAGGTTTTGGTTGCCATGGCTACCTTGAGATGGATACACATGCTTTTGCTGTGGTTAGCTGACCGTATACTGTATTGTCTTTTATAGTGTATGGTCCCTCCTCCATGTAAACACAACAAAATAAGCCGTACTGTAGTTTGAACAACAAAATAAAAAGAAATCAGTTTCTCTCATGTGAAATTTACGTGCTGTCCCACCCCACGGGAACTACTAGTTTCTGTGGCAACAGCAGCCCATTTCATAGACACGCAATGATGTTGTGAATGTACAGAAGGAAATGGCAACAACAAAAAAAAAAGACTGTTGTCACTTTTCTTTTAAAACTAGTTCCTCATTATGTTTGCTTGCACGCATGTGCAAGAAACATAGTGCCATCATCCGAGTTTTCGGAGGTGTGTCACTCCCTCTTCCAATTCAGTCAGTGTGTTGGCAGGCACGGCCCCAGTCCTCCAATGCATGCTGGAGCTGTCTATGACAGCTCCAAAATGCAGTGGCGTACAGCTGAAAGGGGGAGCTATGCTTCAGTGAGCAGCGATCAGATATCGCCTGCTCATGTGCAGCTCCCCCTACACACACACACACACACACAGACACACAAACACACGCACGCATACTGCTTGCTGCCCCCCCACGCACACACTGTATAGCCGACGGGGGTGCCCAATCCCCCATTGGCTGTGCTGCACTGCGCTGCTCCCCCACAAAGCCTTCCATATGCCACACTGGGTGCCCACCCCAGCGTGGCAACTCATGGTAGCCGACGGGGTGCCCAATCCCCGGCCGGCTCCCTCGCCCCCAGTCAGGGTGCCACGCTGGGAGCCCACCCAGCGTGGCAATAGATGCGGCCAACGGGTGCCCAATTCCCCGTCAGCTTGTGCCCCCAAACCAGCCATTTTTGTGCCATGCTGGGAGCCCACCCCAGTGTGGCAAACGTCCCGCGTCGTTATTTAAAAAATAAACAACCTGTAAAGAAAAACGGGTCCCACGCAGTCTCTCTGCCCCCCCCACAACCTGCACCCACCCACTGCACACCCTGCCTCCCCACTCTCCCCATATTTACCTCCGGAGTCCTGCGCAACGATCTTCGGTGGACCGGGAACACGTCTGCACTCTTCAAAGCCGACCGCGAACTGAGGAAATGCCGGTAAGCTGTATAATGGGATAAATAGGGTTTTTTCAACTTTGTTGCATATCTCAGGCATTTTTTGGAATTTTTGGACCAAATTTTTAACTTGGAGTTTTTGGGACCCCTTCTCATGAATGCTGTCACTGTAATGGTGTTATTCGGGCCCGAAGGGTGATTTGCAGTCACTGCGCGAAATCACCTTTCAGGACCGATTAATGAAATGACACTGCCAGTGTTCATAAGGCGGCTCTCAAGAAGCCTATGTTGAAAATTCTGGTAGAAAATTCCAAAAATGACTGTTTCACGAAAGGCATTATGCAGCTCCCACGCACGTCAGAATCTCCGTGAATTTTCAATATTTTCACCCCAGATTTTCAACATTGCCATTTTACCACACCTTCTTATGAGTAGTACAGCTGTCATTTTTCACATCTCACCTAAATGTTACTCACCATGTAAAGTACAATGGCGCAGTCGGTGCAAAATCAATGTACGGACAAATTAAGAAAATCACAGGGACACTGTTCATGGGCAGAGGTCTTAAAATGGCTATGTTAAAAATTTGGTGAAATAATTCTAATATAACTGTTTACTGACATCATGCTTGCACAGTTCCTACACTGCCTTTCGTATGTTCGCTGGAATTTTCAATAGTTTCACTCCAGATTTTAATATGGCCATTTTACCACACCTCCTTATGAGCAGTACAGCTGTCATTTTTCACATCTTGCCCAAAATGTGTTTCCGACCATGTAGCACACGATGGCGCAGTCAATGAGGTGGGGTCACAAAAAAACCATGTTGAAAATTTGGAGTGAAAATACCAACAAATGCCTGAGGTATTAGTGTTTCCAACCACAACGCCCAACCCTGTAGAGAATGACAGGCATCAGGGGTGTGACTTGGGATTCTTGCCTGTAATGCCCATACCATTCCACACCCTGCAGCCAGTGAGAGGCATCGAGGTATGCCTTGGACTCTTTGGCCCCAGACTTCACCCCATTCTCCTATATCGCACCCATCTCACCATATTTTCTAATGGAATGGGGTGCACATAAGGGCCAAAGACCACAAAGGACACCATGACACTTGTCAGTGTCTGCAGGGGGTGTGTGGTGAAATGGCGTGGCCGTTATGCCTGATGACCCAAAGGCACACCCCAATGCCTGTCACTCTCTGCAGGGCGGTGGTGGGGTTGGCTTCAGTTCAGTACTTCACTGCCATTCCTATTACGCAGCTCTGTAACTTCTACACTACCACTGCCAATGCCAGCAAGCAAACATTCGGCATTGACAAATGCTTGTTATATTTTAGAGGGTATTTACATTTCAGGAATCAATTTGACCGTGTATGTAAGTAGTAAAATTCATTACATTTGTTGTCTGGAATCGGACTCCGTTCCGTGATTTTTTGTAGCTTAAAAAGAAACTGATTGCCCTGTGGAAGTAAAAAAGGAAATGAGAAGGTTAAAAGTACTGACGATGAGGGTGGGTAAAAGACTTGAGCAGTTGCTTGTGGGAGACTACCAGATAGTTTGACTCACTCTTACTCGTACAGCGCTGCAGACTGCAGCAGCGGTTTGAACAGAACTGGCTCAAGACAGCGTTCCCTGTTCTTATGCTGCAGTAGCTACGCATCTAGTGCAGCATAACAGCAAGGATGACGTAGGTGCTGCAGTATAACACCCTATTTTAAGGCTGGATTTTAATCCATAACAACGATCCACCATACAGCAGATTTATAGATACATAGATACTGATGGCAGATGAGGGCTTGTGGCCCACCCAGTCTGCCTATTTGCACGCATAACTGTGCTTCTTCAAGCTTCTTTTGAACTGGGTTGTCCCCTACCTCCAACTACCAGGATCCCCCAATGCCTATCCCATGTATTCTTAAATCCTGTAATTGTTCTACATGCACACTGATTCCACATGAAAAAGAATGAATCACAGATTCACTGCAGTTCTCCTTGAAGGAACAATGGAGAAAGCATAGCAGGCAAAACTCCCAATGCTCTTAAAGAGTCATGATCAAATATACAGACATGTATTTTTTTCTTTTTTTGTTTTACAATTCATCTAGCCAGGATAACCTGGCCGAGATACAGCTTCTCATTTTGAATAGTATCCTGCTTTTTACAAGATGTTACCGCTAGATGGACTGATGTACTGGGAGATTAAGTGACTTGCATAGGGTCAGACAATGGGTAAGTGACTGTGGTGGGATTTGAACTTGTGTTTCCTGGTTCTCAAGCTTGAACTCAAACCATACCACTGCCCCAACAGTGACAAATCAGAAACTAAGTCTAACTATATACTGTAAAATAATTTATAATTGCATAAAGTTTTGATCATGCTTAGCTGATTACCAATTTGCTGATTCTAAAGAACATTCGCGCACTATCACCCGAAGATCAGCTGATCAGATGTTCTGTCATTTGCTGTCAAAAAGCCAGTATGGTAGCAGCTCTGTTTGTTTGTGCTTGCACTGTGTTTGTGTGAGAGAGATTGACAATGCCTCACCATGTCCCTGGTCAAGTGGTTAAACTCCCCACAGAGTAAGGCTTTGAAACATGAATTTTCAGTGCTACAGACTCGAAGCCTTGATTCCGAGATTCTCGGTTGGTCAGCTGGCATTTTAGGATTGATGGCAGAGACAAAAACACAGGAGCTCACTGCCACATCAGTCTCATCCTGTGCTTCTGCTTCCCTGCCATCTGTAAAAGAACAAGCATTTGTCAATGCCGAATGTTGGCTTGCTGGCATTGGCAGTGGTAGTGTAGAAGTTACAGAGCAGCGTACTAGAAATGGCAGTGAAGTACTGAACTGAAGCCCACCCCACCACCACCCTGCAGAGAGTGACAGGCATTGGGGTGTGTCTTTGGGTCGTCAGGCATAACGGCCACGCCATTTCACCACACCCCACCCTGCAGACACTGACAAGTGTCATGGTGTTCCTTGGGGTCTTTGGTTTGCGCGCACTCTATTCCATTAGAAAATATGGTGAGATGGGTGCGGTATAGGAGGGAAGTCTAAGCTAAAGAGTCCAAGGCAGCATACCTCGATGCCTCTCATTGGCTGCAGGGTGTGGAATGGTATGAGCATTACAGGCAAGAATCCCAAGTCACACCCCTGATGCATGTCATACTCTACAGGGTTGGGTTATGGTTGGAACCCTAATACTTTCAGGCATTCTGCTGGTATTTTCACTCCAAATTTTCAACATGGTTTTTTTTTTGACCCCACCTCATGAACAGTGGCAATATCAGTTTGTTAGCTTAAAGCTGTTATGCACAGCGACTATGGCATTTAGCACCACAGGTGCAAAACATTCGAACAGGATGTAAAAATGACAGCTGTACTGTTCATGGGGAGGTGTAAAAATGGCAGTGTTACCAAATCTGCAGTAAAATATTTAAAAACTGGTGAATTCACGGCGTACATAGAAACTATGCCATGCACACCCGTAATATAACTAGGATGGGGATTTTTTACAGCAGATTGTCAACTCAGGCATTTTGGTGCCTCCGATCATGAACAGTGTCACTGTGATTTTCTTTATCTGTCCCGAACAATGATTTCCCACAGCGACCATGCATCTCTGCGCTGAAAATGTGAAAACACACTTCGTCCATGCTGTGAAAAATGACAGCTGTACTGTTCATAAGGAAGTGTGGAAAAATGCCACTGGTGAAAATCTGGACTAAAAATATTACAAAGTCATGAACTTACGAGGGTGCGTGGAAACTGCACAATGCTCACTCGTAACATAGTCATTTTATGGACTTTTGTCACCAAATTTTCAACATAGCCATTTTAAGACCTCTGCTCATGAACAGTGTAACTGTGATTTTAGTAATCAGTCTAAACATTGCCCCCGCACACCAACAGCACCGACCCAATAGCTACATGTGCGAAACACACTTTTGGGCGACACATGAAAAATGTCAGCTGTACTGTTCATAATGAAGTGTAATAAAATGGCAATGTTGAAAATCTGGAGTGAAAATATTAAATTCACAAACCATTTATGCATGCATAGAACTACGCAACGATGCTCAAGAAACAGTCATTTTTAGGAATTTTTTCACCAAATTTTCAACATAGCCATTTAAGACCTCTGCTCATGAACAGTGTCACTGTGATTTTCTTAATTTGTCCCATACATTGATTTCAAGATAATCGACTGCGCCATTGTGCGCGCTACATGGGCGGAAACACATTTGGGTGAGATATGAAAATGACAGCTGTACTGCTCATAAGAAGGTGTGGTAAAATGGCAATTTTGAAAATCTGGAGTGAAAATATTGGAAATTCATGAACTTCTGACGATGCGTGGACCGCATAGCGACCTTCATCTAAAACAGTCATTCTTTGGAATTTTTCCACCAAATTTTCAAAATAGGCTTCTTGAGAGCCCACCTTATGAACACTAGCAGTGTTGTTTCATTAATCGGTCCCGAAAGGTGATTTCACGCAGTGACTGCGAAATCAACCTTTGGGCCCAAATAATGCTATGACAGTGACAGCATTCATGAGAAGGTGTCCCAAAAACCCCATGTTGAAAATTTGGTGCAAAAATTCCAAAAAATGCCTGAGATATGCAACAAAGTTGAAAAAACCCTATCTAGCCCATTATACGGCTTACCGGCATTTCCTCAGTTCGCAGTCGGCTTTGAAGAGTACAGACGTGTTCCCGGTCCACCGAAGATCGCCACGCTCGGCTCCAGAGGTAAGTATGGGGTGGGGGTGTGGGGAGGCAGGGGCACAGTGGGTGGGTGGGTGCGGGTTGGTGGGGGGCAGTGAGACTGCGTGGGACCGCTTTTAATTTACAGTTTGTTTTTTAAATTGACGACGTTGGACGCTTGCCACGCTTGGGGTGGGCTCCCCAGCATGGCACCCTGTACTGGGGAGGACAGTGGAGCCGACGGGAGATTGGACACCCCGTCAGCCATGGCATCAGTTGCCACTCTGGGGTGGGCTCCCAGCGTGGCACTCTGTACTGGGGGGGGGGACGGCACATTATTTGTTTAGAAGTTTTGTCCACTTTACATAATGTTGGTGTCAGCGCTAGCATGCTGGCTTATTGGGGAATGAGGGACGCACCTACTGATGTGTGCCCTGCATTCACCCAGCAGCAGCCGCGCCTCCAAATCTCCACTCTCCCAATATGTTGACTGCCACGCAAGCGCGGCAAGCCAACATAAAAATCACTCAGAGCAGAGGGGGCTGTTGTAAATGGACATGTGCTTGTCGGCATAGTCAAGGGGATAGTGAAAGCCTCCCACCCCCACATGTTAGCAGAGAGTGGTAGCACACTGAATTTTTCCCAGCAGTGGTCCTGACTTTCTTGAACTGAATGGGGCTCAGAAATTGGAGGGGATCAAGGCTGCCCACAAAGCCCCAGATGATTTTGAAGTCTTAAAAGCCCAGTTTCTGCAGTGTATTACACAAACCATTAGCCAGGAGCTCATACCAGCTAAGCTAGTTCTTAACCTGGATAAAACGGGTGTAAATCTGATATTGTGTACTGAACAGACAATGGACACAATAGGCAAGAAGCAAGAAGAGATTGCCCGGCTTGGAGACATGCGTCAGGTGTCAGTGGCCCTCAGCTGCATTTTGTCCAACCAGTACCTTCCACCCAAGGTAAGCTACCAGGGCAAGACTGACCAGTACCACCCAAGGTAATCTACCATGGCAAGACTGGCCAGTGCCACCCTAGGTAATCTACCATGGCAAGACTGACCAGTGCCACACCAGATAATCTACCAGGGTAAGGCTGATCAGTGCCAGCCCAGATAATCTACCAGGGCAAGACTGATCAGTACCACCCAGGTAATCTACCTGGGTAAATCTGATCAATGCCACCCCAGATTATCTACCAGGGCAAGACTGACCAGTGCCACCCTAAGTAATCTACTAGTACAAGACTGACCAGTGCTACCCCAGGTAATCTACCAGGGCAAGACTGATCAGCATCACCCCAGATAATCTACTAGGGTAAGATTGACCAGTGCTATGCCAGATAATCTACCAGTGCAAGACTGACCAGGGCAACCCTAGGTAATCTACCAGGCAAGACTGACCAGTGCTACACCAGGTACTCTACCAGGGCAAGACTGACAGTCCACCCCAGGTAATCTACCAGGGCAAGACTGACCAGTGCCACCCCAGACAATCTACCAGGGCAGTGCAGTGCAGGCAAGAAAGACTGCACTCCAACAAACCCGTGGGTGCTAGAAAAATGAGAAGTACAAAGCCATAAAAAATAAAATCAAGCACTCCAGACACCGGACAATTTGGAGGAAGTATTTTTTATTGCTAAAAAAATGCAATACTTACCAGTGTAAGAAACAATCAAACAGATTTTGAATGAAAATATTAACTTCACATCCCTCAAACCAGACTCAGCACTTCGGGGCTATGCCACCCCTTCATCAGGAGGCATGACCAAGCTACAACATAAGCGAATTTAAATATCCTCAAAGTGAAGGTGCGTCTAATTAAATTAAATAATAAATCAATTTCAATACACAGCACAATTTGCTGAGTGAACGAGTACAGCATAGCCCAGCTCTCCTTTGTGTTGGTGTGCTCATAAACTTAAAGGCAAATTCCTAATAACATGCACACATAGCACTGCTGGGGTATGCTGCCCCCAATCCTCTTTAGTGGGTGACGAAATCATTTGTAAAGTACACAACTATTAATATAACTATGGCGCCATAGTTTTAAAATGTCTGGAAACTGACAATATTATCAGCAGCATCATATATTATTTTTTTAATTTTTTAGTGCAAAATATTTATACATACAACTGATAAAAATCTCAACCATGGGTATGCTGTTTTTTATAAAATTCATAGTATACACATAGAATACGTACCAATAAAATATCAAAAAATTGTATAGAAAGTGCAGAACATTTTAAAGCTAACACTGTTAACAGCATAATATATATTATTTTTTTCTTTTAGTGCTAAACATTTATACATCCAGCTGATAAAAAAATCCGATACTAATATGCTGTTTTTAAGATTCAAAACATGTACACAAAACATATACCAGAGAAAATAAAATATAATAAATTGCACATAAAATATGCAGAGCTGTCCAAACACACTTCATATGATTCAATTATATTTATCACCATTTAACATCTTTATTTATTTATAAAAGACTGCCAGTCCATGAAATCATTAAAGCCTACTGGTTTCAGGGTTTTTAATCTGAAGATCCACATTGATTCTGCTTTCAGCTTTATCTAGCTGAAGGGATCCATTTCCTCCTCACCCCAGGTAATCTACCAGGGCAAGACTGACCAGTGCCACCCCATGCAATCTACCAGGGCAAGACTGACCAGTGCCACCCCAGGCAATCTACCAGGGCAAGACTGACCAGTGCCATCCCAGGCAATCTACCAGGGCAAGACTGACCAGTGCCACACCAGGTAATCTACCAGGGCAAGACTGACCACTGCCACCCCAGGCAATTTACTAGGGCAAGACTGACCAGTGCCACCCCAGGCAATCTACCAGGGCAAGACTGACCAGTGCCACCCCAGGCAATCTACCAGGGCAAGACTGACCAGTGCCACCCCAGGCAATCTACCAGTGAATTTGTTTAAAGATAAATTCAAGCAAGATGTCACTGTCTGGTATGGTTCAGAAGTGTCCTCTCAGCTTCAGAGCAACCCTGGTTCCTAATTCTCAACTGATCTAACATCAAAGTCTCTGAAACACTACCAGTCACAGTGGCTTGTAAAGGGCTTCAACAACGTGTCTCTCAGAGCAGAAAAATGCAACCATAGCTTTGATCTTGCTGGCATAACAAGCACTTGCTACCACTGCCTGAACAGCTGATTTTAAAGTACTAGTAAGTAACACTGAACAGTTTTTGTATCCAAGTACCATTTTTTTCACACAATTAATCAGTTTCCCTTTTGTTTTTTCTGTTTACCATGTGTGCGCATGCACGTGCAGTGAACATTTTGCTACAAGAGTGGGTTTTGAGAGGTGTGACACTGTCAGTCCAATGTAGAGTGGTCCACAAGGGGCTTGTCAGTGTCACACCAATCATCAGCCAAGCAGGTCAAGACAGTGTTCTGGCTTGCTGGGTGGAAACTTCATGTCATTCAAAGGAGAGAACAGACCCAATCAAGGGGTGACTCTTTCCTTTGATCTACTTAATGCCGCCCAGCATGCACAGCTGATCTGTCATGATCAGCCTGCTGAAAACTGAAAACCATTCATAGATGTTTGTTGCTGCTACTGCCATATCTGCCTCCTCCAAGACCAACCCATGTTAATATTTCAGCACAGGGGTGCCCAATCCCCCATGCCAGCTGCAACCCCCCCACTCCTTTTACTTCTGCAACACTGTGGAGACCACCCCTGGTGCTGCCACACATAACACCGACACTGGGGGTGCCCAATCCAACAGTGTCACCATCTGAAATAAAGAAAACTGTCCCTCATAACTTATTATTTTTTTAAATACACCCTGCAAAAAAGGAAAATGTCCATCGATGCCTGTTGCTACCGCCGCTGTAACTGCCACCCCCACCAAGCCCAACCCATGTTAATATTCCAGCTTAGGGGTGTCCAATCCTTGTGCTGGCTGCTATCCCCATCCTGCCCGATATGATTCTGCAACACCAGGAAACCCACCCCTGGTGCCGCCAGACATAACACTGACACTGGGGTGCCCAATCCCCAGTGTCTCCAACTGAAATAAAGAAAACCGTTTTCCTAGTTTGTTTTTTTTAAAATACACCTTGCAAAAAAACAAACCATCCATCGATATCCATTGCTGCTGTTGCTGTAACTGTCTCCCCCCTCCACCCAAGCACAGCCCATGCATGTTAATATTCCTGCACTGGGGTGCCCAATCCCCCGTGCTGGTGCTACCCACGCACCCTGCCCATTGTGATTCTGCAACACCAGGGAGCCCACCCCGGTGCAGTCAAACATAACATTGACACTGGGGGTGCCTAATCCCCCAGTGTCACTACCTGAAATAAAGAAAAACATCCCTCAAATTTTTTTTAACATGACCCTGTAAAAAAAGAAACATCCATCGATGTCTGTTGCTGCCAGCTGTTGTTACTGTTCCTCACCCAACCCTTCCGCTCAGCACTCACCACATCACACAACCCCAAGCCCTTACTTACCTAGCAGGGCTCCAATGCCATAATCCTTTCTGGACCATAGACATATCTTCACTCTTCAGTGCCGGACCTCAAACTGAGGAAATCAGGAATGTGGTTCAATGTATTTAAATGGGGTTTTGAACTTATTGGCATAACTTGGTCATTTTTGAATGTTTTTGCCCCAGATTTTCAACATGCCTTCTTTGTGGCCCTGCCTCATGAGCAATCATGGTGATATTAGGCAAATATGTCCCAAAATGTGATTTCGTGGTCACTGTGTAAAATCAGCTTTCAGGCAGGAAATGAAAATTTTCTCCACCCTTATCATGAGGTGGAGTCATAAGTAGGCTATGTTAAATATCTGGGGTAAAAATATTCAAAAACAACAAAGTTATAAGCCTATGTTGACATTTATGAATGCTGGCTCTTAACTTTGGTCATTTTCAATATTTTGACCCCAAATTTTCAACATAGCCACTTCTTCACAGCTCCTCGTGAATGTGACAGCTGTTATATTTCAAATCCTGGCCAAAATGTGTTTTCACACTTGTTGCACAAAATTACCTTTTTGGCAGGATATGAACATTTTCTCCACTCTTGTCCACGAGGTGGATACATAAGAGTGCTATGTGTAGTCATAAGGAGGCTATGTTGAACATTTGGGGTAAAATATGAGAAAACAACAGAGTTATGAGTCTGTGTTGCAATTTTTCAAAGCACGCTTATAACTATAGTAAATTTCAATATTTTGACGCCAACTTTTCAACATAGCCATTTTTTCACACCACCTCATGAACGTGACAGCTGTCATTTCTCAAACCCTACCCAAAATGTGTTTTACCACTTGTGGTGCAAAATGACATTTCAGCCATTGTTTTATAAATGACACCTGTCATGCTCAGAAGGAGTGGTCAAAAAGATTATATTGAAAATCTGGGGTAAAAATGTGAAACAACAACTAACTTATGAGGAAACAAATTGTTCCAATATTTACTCATGACATATATTTTTGGCATATTTTGGCCCTTAATTTTCAATATGTCCCTTGTGTTACCCCGCCTCCTGAACATAACAGGTGTCATTTTTCAAATCCTATTTCACAATTAAATGCAGTTGCTGTTTTTTATATTTTGCTTTGTCTTCTTGCATGATTATGACAGAGCAGTTTTGACCACGCTTTCTTGGATGATTTCAACAGGAGACCATATCTGCCGGTATCCTAGCACAGCAGATTCTATCCGAGCAACACCAATCACAGTGCATACTGAACCAATTAAAGTGCAGCTGTCACAATGCTGGTGGCATCACAGTATCCCGAGTGCAGCACTGAAGTCAGTAGTTAAAATCAGACACTTACATCTTAACATAAAGAGCACATTTCAAAGGTATAACCAGTAAACTGATGTTGTATAAATTGAATATACAATGGTCAGACTCAAAATACACTGTTAATCATCACTTGTGTTGGGGCTGGACTTTCATAATGCACTAAATCAATCAAAATCTTTACTTATCCAGGCGAACATCGTTGAGCAAGCTCATTTACAAGATGGACCTGGTTAGCTGGTTAGCACTCTTGTTTCCACCACTTATCAGTTATGGTCCTTCCTGCTCCCCTCACACATGAAGATAAGCTGCATATTTTGAGTCGCCCTATTGCCATATTTATGGGATACACAATAGTTATACTCAGAATATGTCACTTATTATCATGCATGAGGGGGCTGGACCATAACTCATGAGTTGCAGAGCCAGGAGTCTGTTATGAAAATTCTGCCCTCATCAAGTGATGACAAATGCCATATTCTGAGTGAGGCCATTGTGTGTCCAATTTATGCAATGTATTTCAAATTGTACAGCTTTCAGATAAGTTTTTTTTTTTCAAGTCGTAGAGCTTTCAGATTAGTTAAACTGTTTTTTGACGGGGGGGGCAGGAGGAATAAGATGGCGGATGCACTAGCTGGCTGAGAGGATGCCGACTGTGACTTGAAGAATGAAATACAGAAAACTCTGCTAAAATTGTTGCCTGACTTATGGATCCAACACAATAAAGTATAAAACAACCTTGTCAAATGAATGACTCATAGTAGAATTAAAAAAAAAATTGCCTGGGTAAGTCACTACTTTATTTCTATATAATAACACTAGAGCTCTGCCACAAGAACCCCCGCCTGAATTGGCATGTTGAAAAGTGAGAAATCTGAAGCCAAAAAGCCATTGCGACAGGGCAAAATAAACCTGAAAGGAATTACCTGTTCAATTCCCCACAGACAAGATGTAGTTCACTCACTGGCAAACACTTTCCAAAGCCACACAGTGCTGTAAAACTCAGGAGGGGCAGTCTCATTGATTCCAAAGGAGACCACCACAGTAACAATAGAAGAGCCGTATACCTCGAGCTCAAGGAATGGGCAGGAACGGGGGGCAAGCTGCAGAACAATTACTAGACATCCAAACCACACTGCAAAGATACAAGTGAACCCATCAGAGAAACATTCATATCCTAGCTCCTGGGAGTTTGCTACAATTGAAAATCACAGAGCTTGACCCTAGCAAGGGTGCTAGAAGAAACATCATAGGCAGACTTGCTGCGACTCCTCTTTTAAACAAGCGTTTGTCAATGCCGAATGTTGTCGCGCTGGCATTAGCAGTGGGAGTGGCGTAGCTAGAGACGCATAGTGCTATGATTTTGCGAATGTGTCTCAAAATGTAATTTCACACAGCGAGCATGCCATTGTGTGCCACAGCTACGGAAACACATTTTGGGCAGGCTGTGAAAAATGGCAGCTGGACTGTTGATAAGGAGACGTACACAAATGCCAGTGGTGAAAATGTGGCATGAAAATATTGCAGATTGACGAAGTTACAAGGGTGCATGGAAACTGCGCAATGCATGCTTGCAACACAGTCATTGTATGGAGGTTCGGCACCAAATGTTCTACATAGGCATTTTAGGACCTCTGCTCATGAATAGTGTCACTGTAATTTCCTCAAACTGTCTCAAAAACTGATTTTGCACAGCGGCCGTGCAATTCTGTGCCGGACGTGTGAAAACACATTTCAGGCAGCTGGAGTGTTCACAAGGAGGTATGGAAAAATGCCAATGACGAACAGCTGGAGTGAAAGTATTACAAATTCAGAAAGTCATGAACGTGTGTGCAAACTGTGCAATGCATGCTCATAAAACACTCATTTTAATATAGGGATCTTCAATTTAATAGGTCTGTAAAGCATTCAAAAAAATTCTGGTAATAGCCTGAAAGGTTCAGTGATAATAGTATTGTCAATCACTGGTAATAGTATTGCAATCACTGGTAATACTACACTTTTGTGCTGACAGTAGTATCGTTCCAAGCTTCCAAAAAGAAACCTCCTGCCCCCACGTCATAAGCGTGCCTCCTCTTTGGCTGGTTTTCCTGTGTGGGTGGGCAGAACAGTTCAAAAACATGGCAGCGGTCCTCTCGCTCACCGAGAGTGAACTCAGTCATCATGCTTCTCATTTTTATTTTATTGTTTTCCCTCAGGAAATAGAAATATCTGGTTGATCCTGCCATTGCACTCCTGAAGAGCAGGTAGGATCTCAAACATTTAAAAAAACAGACGGGGGTGGGAACTGTCACGAGCAAGCACACAGCTGAATCCATAACATAAGACACTGCGGCGGTGAGCCAGAAGAAGTCAGTTCACTGAAGCGATTAGGCCGCCCATTAAGAAACTCACGTCGCATCCATATATTAAATAAAATAACCGATAGGGTTTGTTTGTCCATTACCAGGGAGTACTAGCATCTTGAGGTTCTGGACACATTTGGAACCTCTCGAGCTTTGCTCTGCGAGGTTCATGTCCAGAACCTCTCGATGCTATTACTCCCTGGTAATAGACACAAACCTATTTTTTATTCTATATGTATTGACTTTCGTTCCCAAATGTTCAACATAGGCATTTTAAGGCATCTGCTAATGAACAGTGTCACTGTCATTTTCAACATGTGTGTCGAACACGGACTTCCCACAGCTGCCACGCTATTCTGTGCCGGAGCTGTGAAAACACATTTTGGTCAGGATGTGAAAAATGACGGCTGTACTGTTCATTAGGAGGTGCAAAACAATGGCACTGTAGAAAATCTGGAGTAAGAATATTAGAAGTTTGCGAGCTACGGCGTCGTTACCAATTCCCCACAACACTGCCAGTAACACAGTCATTTTATGGAGCATTGTCACCAAATTTTCAACACAGGCATTTTGGACCTCTGCTCATGAACAGTGTCACTGTCATTTTCGTAATGTGTCCCTAACACTGATTTCGCACAGCGAACACGCTATTGTGTGCTGAAAGTGCGAAAACACATTTCGGCAAGGATGTGAAAAAGGACAGCTGCACAGTTCACAAGAAGGTGTAGTAAAATGGCAAATTTGAGAATGTGGTGTGAAAATATTGCGAATGCGCTGTTATGAGCATGCATTGCGCAGTTGCCATGCACCTCATTAAACAGTCATTTTATGAAGTATTGTCACCAAATTTTCAACACAGGCATTTTAGGACCTCTGCTCATGAACAGTATCACTGTCATTTTTGTAATGTGCCCTGAACACTGATTTCGCACAGTGACCACGCTATTCTATGCTGGAAGTGCGAAAACACATTTCAGCAAGGATGTGAGAAATGACAGCTGTAGAGTTCACAAGAAGGTGTGGTAAAATGCCAATGCTGAGAATGTGGCATGAAAATATTGCAAATACGCTAACTTACGAGCGTGCATTGCGCAGTTGCTCTGCACACTCGTAAAACAGGCATTTTATGGAGTATTGTCACCAAATTTTCAACACAGGCATTTTAGGACCTCTGCTCATGAACAGTTTCACTGTCATTTTCATAATGCATCCTGAACACTGATTTTGCATAGCGACCGTGCTATTCTGCTCTGGAAGTGCGAAAACACATTTCAGGCAGGATGTGAAAAATGACAGCTGCACAGTTCACAAGAAGGTGTGGTACAATGGCAATGCTGAGAATCTGGCATGAAAATAGTGTGAATACGCTAACTTATGAGCGTGCGTTGCACAGTTACTACGCATGCTCGTAAAACAGTCATTTTTTGGATTTTCCCCACCAAAATTGCAACATACGTTTTTTGAGAGCCCCTCTCATGAACAGTTGCACTGTCATTTCGTTACTCTGTCCCAAAAGCCGATTCCGCACAGTGACTGCAAAAGCACCTTTCGGGACCAGATAATGCCATGATAGTGCAAGAATTCATGAGAAGGGGTCTCAAAAACCCCATGTTGAAAATTTGAGGCCACAATTCCCAAAAATGCCCGAGATAGGCAGTAAAGTTGAAAAACCTCTATTCATTCCATTATACAGCTTACCGGCATTTCCTCAGTTCGCGGTTGGCTTTGAAGAGTACAAACGTGTTCCCGGTCCACAGAAGATCGCTAGCAGACTCCGAGGTAAGTAGGGGGTGGGGGGTGAGGGAGGCAGGTGTGCAGTGGGTGGGTCCGAGTTGGGGGAGGGGGCATCGAGACTACAAGGGACCATTTTCGTTTTACAAGGGGAAAAAAATGGAAAAACCATCGTGGGACAGTTTTCCTTTTGCAGGGCATTTGGTACACTGGAGTGGGCTCCCAGCCTGCCACCTAACTGGTTTAGGGAGGTGTCAGTAGCCGACGGGGGATTGGGCACTCTCGTCGGCACACAACATGGGAGGGAGGAGGAAGTAATGCCGACGGGGATTGGGCACTCCCGTCAGCACAGAAAGAAAGCGGGGGCACAAGCTGAGGGGGATTGGGCACCCCTCAGCATTCAACAGTTGAGTTTATGCTGGCGGGGTGGGCTCCCTGTCAGCACACAAAGATGGGGGGCACGAGCCGAGGTGGATTGGGCATCCTCCTCGGCATTCAACAATTGGGGGGGTTTATGCCGATGAGGAGTAGGCTCCCCCGTCAGTACACAAAGACAGCGGAGATGGGGGGTTAACCGACACCGAAATTGGCAGATGTTAGGCAGCCGCCTTCTCGCTGACCATGCACATAATGGCGGCGAGCACGACAAGAAAAGGACCACTGCATCTGACGAGCTTTGCTCCGATTGCAGCGGACCTTTTCTTAGATGTGCTCACCCCATTATGTATGCATGGTGTGGCACTGGCATGCAGGCTGATTGGGTAATGCGGGACGCACCTACTGGTGCGTGTCCTGCATTCGCCGAACAGTGACTACGCCTCCAACTCCCTACATTGTCAAAAGATGTTGGCTGCACAAGCGGCCAACATAAAAATATTGATAAAGTGGGTACAAGCAGTGAAAGCAGTACATCAGAATACAACTGTCTAGAACATCAATGTAATCAGATAGCTTTGGACACCCCCCCACCCCACACAGCAGTGGCCAAGAAGGGTTAAAAAAAAAAGCTCAAAGTGAAAACAGCTTGTGTTTGTCTACCTCAGTGAATCCAAATCTAACAACTGAAGAAATGGCTGGAAAAATAGAGGAGCCTTCTGAAAACATTAACTGTCACAGGCTTGCAGAAAGAGAGTCAAAATCAACAAATCAGATTAAAGGACTCTAATTTTACTCATATGAATGAAGCCCTGATTAATGAAGTCAAGCAGGGATTTACCAGTTTTGTCCTCTATTTTAAAGCTTACTGATACAGATTCAGACCTCACTCAGAAAATAAACGCTTTATCAGTTAGAACAACAGAGCTGGCCAAGTGCAAAAACTGGAACTATTAAGACAAAAGTGGAATATCTAGAAACTAGGTCTTATAGAAACAACTTAAAGTCGGGGGCATACCAGAGGTATGGAAGGATCACAGCCCCTTGAATTTTTTGAAAAATTACTCACAGAGGCACTTGATAGACCCTACCCTGACAAAAAGGTGGAACTTGACAGGGCCCACAGGGAGTTTATAATCCCAATTACAAAGCGAAACAGCCCAGATTTGTCTTCATAAAGCCGCACTTTTATCAAGATAAAGAAGAATGAAGAAAGCAAGACTTCAGAAGGGAATCCGTGTGGCTGGAATGATGATTCAAGTCTTTCCTGACTTTCCACATTATGTCTTTAATAGAAGGAAAGTGTTTGTGGCTTCTAAATCTTTTTTTTTTTTTGCAATTTCTATTTATTCTCCCCCTGACCCCCTGCACTCCACATCCTCAAGAGACGCCAGGGCACCCATCCCCCTCTTACCTAGTCCTGGTGTTCTCCCATCAAGGCTTAATTGTCCCCCCCCCGGTTGGGAAGAGGTGGGGCCCTCACACCCCAAATCTTCTGGTTTCATCGGGCCATCAGAAAGGTAGAGAACTGGGGATCTGTGCTTGTGCACCATCTCTCCAGAGCATAGCAGGCTGTTTTCCAGTGTTCTGCGGGCATGACAAGTGCTATGACATCAAGACGTAATCGTCAAAGTCTGTCACGCCCCTCCCCTCTTAAAGGCTTGTGCTTGCTGTTCTGCTGACTTCCACCAGAGACTAGCCAAGCACTGAGCCTTGTTCTGTCTCCCACCCAGAGGAAGCGAGCAGTCCATGGACGCTCAAGCCTCCTCCCCCTGGCCAGCCGTCCAACTCCCCGGGCTCTTTCCTGAACCAGGGTCATCAGCATTGTAAGTGGCAGTGTTACCACTGCACCAGTGGGCCAGCAGGCTGCTAAATCTTTTTTGGATCAGCATAATATTAGATATACAATGATCTGTCCAGCAAAGCTCAAAGTTACCCTGCAAGGAAAGCTCAGAATATTTACCTCCCCTAGGGAAGCGGAGAGAACAATTAAGTTAGTTCTGGCTGAGGATCCAGGAGGATCATCACAAGCAATGTCATCATTTAACGGAGCTACTATGGACTTCACAAGCACAAAATTACCAACAGGAGATCCTGCGACTAATCAAATAGTTTACCCAAGCATAAACAATCTGGGCACTCGTAAATGTATCAATAAATATATGCACAATAAGGGGGTTAAGAGAAAAAATATATATATAATTAATAAAGAATATTAGAGAGCAGCATTCTTACAGATTTTCTCCCGAGTCTTGGCACTGACATACTGATGGTCTGCTAGCCTGAGTACTCTGGTTTCAATAACTTTCTAGATACCAGATGCTCACAGACCATCTTGAGCAAGTTAGGGGAAGGGGGCTAAAAAGAGGAAAGTAGCAGGACATCAATTTTATCCCCCTACAACAGGTCTATACTACTGGCTAACCATCAGCCATACGTCTTTCCTTATTGGCCAATGTGGGAACAGCACTGACTCAGGGGGGAGGGGCCTTAAAGGGCATGCAAAGGGTATAATAACAAGGAATCAAATTAACCCTGGAATACTGTTAAAGATATCACCCAAAAAAGAAAAAATATAAAATTGTACAGAATGCTTGGGCTGCTCTCTGGACCAGACTAACCTACTATGAAAAATGCATTTCATTAAAATATATGATCAAAAACAAAAAAAAGATGACACACTTAAATATTAGACTTGGAATGTAAAGGGAGCCAAAGACCACATAAAAATAAGAAATATTATTAGTCAAAGCAGAAGACAGAACATTGATTTCTTTTTTTTTATAAGAAACTCATTTATGGAAAAAGATTTTAAATACTTTAAAAATGTATTCAGATCAAAAGGGGCTTTATTTATTTATTAAAAGATCAGAATTATAATCCTTTGAGTCAGGGGACTCATATGCAAAGGCTCCTCGTCAAGGAAGTACATACAGGAGAACAGGACAATACACATAGTACATAAGAATGCAGAGGGTAACACAACCCAGAGTCAAACATGGTACAAGATTGTGTGCAACTTAGAGAAATTCCTGCAGACACATTACAGTAGTTCTACAAGGCTTCATACCACAGAACAGTTATCAGTAGTAGCAGGTACAGTGTCAATAAAAAATTAAAACAGGGTAAAGAGGGGAGAGAAGAGAAGTTGGGGGTGGGTTGAAAGAGATTGGGATAGTACTAGGGGATGAGAGAGGGCATGTAGGCTAGAGAAGAGGGTTTATTCTACTTACACATCTAGTGCTAGAGGCAAAGCTATATTAATTAAGAATAAAGCTAAATTAGCAATACTAGATCAATTCTCAGATGTCGGATATTCCGGAATAAGAATAAAACAAAGTCTATTAGAAATAACCCTGGCTTGTGTATATGCTCCAAATGAAGATAATCCAGAATTTTTTGCAAAGCTTTTCTTAAATATTGCACAATTTCCAGTTCTGTATATAATAGCAGATGACTTTAACATTACATTACACCAACTGGATAGAAGTCCTGGTTCTGCTGAGAAGAAACATAAAGAAGTTTCTGTGATAATGAATAATATTGAGGATTTTAATTTAATTGAATCTTTTAGGTATTTCTAATTCTGCAAAAAAGGGATATGTGTGGAAAAGATAGCGCTTGGTAACTGGATCATAAGTTAAGTGACAAGATCTTTACTAACCTGATAAGGAAAGAGATAAAATAATTTCTAGAGAATAATTTAAATCGGGGAACATCATTAAATATAATTTGGGATGCATTAAAATCATATTTAAGGGGCATATGTATATGATACTCAACACAAAAGAGAAGGAATGAAATCCAAATTTTAAATATTCTAGAAAAAGAATTTGCTTGAGCAAAAGACACTTTCATTCATTCTGGGGGTGAGGCGGACTTAACAAAAATTCTACTCCTGACAGATAAATTTAACCAAGTTATAGAATCATAGGCAAGAGGAGCAATGATGAGGGCTCGATCAAAGTATTGTTTTTTAGGAGGAAAACCCAACAAATTACTTGTTTATCACCTCTAATGTGAAAAAGCAGATAACACAATTAATGAAGTAAAAGATGAAAGCAAGAATACTACACATGAACCAAAGGCGATTAAGCTTTTAAAATATTTTTATAAAAAAATGACATGATCCAGAAAAAACAATGCATGTAGAAAACATAGAGGCATATTTAGCTACTCTTGAACTAAATCAGTTGAAGTTAGAAGAAAAACAATATATAGAGACTGATTTCACCGAGCAAGAAGTTATGCAGTGAATTGGAGAGTTGCCAAACAACAAAGCCCCAGAACCAGATGGCTTTGGTGGGGAATTTTATAAGCATTTCAGGGATGAAGTAACACCATTATTACACAAACTATACAATAATCTTTTGAAGGAGAACAGGCTGCGAGCTACCTTCAATGAGGCCATTATATCTATAATATTAAAGCCTGAAAAAAAAACCCTGACGTGTGTGGGTCATACAGACTTGTCTCACTACTAAACATGGACTGTAACGTTTTCACTAAAATTTTTGCCAAAAGGTTGACTAAAGTCATTCAGAAAATTTTCCATCCCGACTAGACTGGCTTCATGGATGGTAGAAGGCTAGCTGATAATTTAAGAAGAACTTTAAATCTAATGGAATACAATATTTCTAAAAGAGCCGCATTAATCGCATTGGATGCAGAAAAAATATTTGATCGTGTAAGCTGGGATTTCTTATTGGCACCACTGGAGAAATCTGGATTTGGGTATTCTTTCATGCATTTAGTCAGATTAATATATAGCTCTCCCAAGGCCAGTGTAAGGACTAATGATCAGCTCTCCTCAAACTTTCAACTTCAAAGAGGAACAAGATAAGGCTGCCCTATGCCCCCTCTTCTATTCACAGTCTTTATGGAACCATTTGCACAAATGTTAGAAACATAGAAACATAGATGTTGACAGCAGCTAAAGACTGCTTGGCTCACCTAGTCTACCCATTTTCCTACCTACTATAACACTGCACCCTACTTAATCTCTGGCTTTACCCCCTCTTCCCTACCTCTAAGATTCCTTTATGCCTACTCATGCATTCTTGAAGCCTGTTACCATTTTTGCCCCCACCACTTCTGCTGGGATACTGTTCCAGGCATCCACCACTCTTTCTGTGAAGAAGTACTTCCTCATATTTCCCAAGTCTCCCCTCCAGCTTCATTACATGTCCTTTTGTTCCCAAGCATCTTTTTTACTGAAAAATGCATCCTTCTTGAACTTTATTTATATCTGTGCTGTATTTGAATGTTTCTATCATATCCTCCCTCTCCCTTCTTTCCTCCAAGGTATACATATTGAGGTCCTTCAGTCTCTCTCCTCATTTTGAGGTTGAGGCAAGGAGGAGAAATAGAGGGTGTAAAAGTTGGAGAAACACAACATATTATTTCCATATATGCAGATGATGTATAACATATTTAGGTCTGAAAATACTGGAAGCTGATTGGCTGACTGACACCTTTTCCCCATTGTAAATCCTACAATATACCAACAGGAAAAGGTGCCAGTCAGTCAGCCGCATCAGGAACTCCCCCCAAAATCAGTCCAAGCATCACAAACTCTAGACTGGCAAAGACGGCAATCCCTGGTAAATGGCTATCTCACATAATTGTTGCTCTGCTCCACTCCCATTCTGATCCACCCTCTCACGTAATCACCAACAGGTCAAGCAAAGAAGAGACAGGATAGGGTACACACAAAAAATAATCTTCTCCCCGGTAATCCACGCTGTCTCAACTCCTTCCCCATATCCAGACTTACCACACTCACCTCAAGCTCAAACTCCAGCCAGCTCCATTCCTGGTGTCTCCTGTACTTAGTCCCATGTACTTAAATGTCTTTGCCCTCCAGTCCCAGGAGTACCAAAGACAGAGTCCGGCAAGGCAGTCACCAGAATTACTAATTTTAAATCAGTGCCATGCCCACCCTCTGACCTTGAACCCTCTCGACAACTGGGGGAACACAACTAGGAAACAAGTAGCAATGCCGCGTATCCGTAAGAAAACAGAGCCAGTGTTCTATACTTCAAATATGGCCATGGAGCAAGAAATTAAATAAAAGTAACTACAAATCTATGAAAAACACTTTTTTTAATGTTACTTCATGCAAAACAACAAGGGGAACCGCTAAAGCCATCGCAAACCTGAAAGCAGAAAACGGCAACACAACCACTTGTAGCACTGTCTTTAAACATCTGCTAGGAAGGAAGTGTAAGGCTGTCAGTTTTAAAAATAAATAAAAGAAGCTCAAACCATACTCTCTCTTGCTCCAAACGTAAAACACGCTCACCAGGGTAGGGAAGGGAATAAAAAAAAGGGAAGACTGCTAGGCTCCATCTCTGTGCAGACATATTGGGAAGAGGGGGGTATTCTGCCTAACAACAAGGAACTATTTTTTTCTGGTGTAGTAATAAAATCAATAAAAATAAAAAAAACTCTTGCCCTTCTATTTTTTTTCTCATCAAAAAAAGGTGGCCATTGTATAATCACAGTATACTACTCAAGGGTGTGGCTCATGGCAGGATTTACCACTTCTGGTGTGGTTTACTCACTTGGCCTGTGGCCTCGTGACCAAACCACACCAGGCATGGTAAATCCTGCCATAACCCACACCCCATAATGGTATATTGCTTAAATGACGCATTAACATCTATAAATCCATTACTCACATTCATTTCAGAATTTTCAAGCATCTCAGGCTATAAAATTAATTATACTGTACTAAAATGGATATCCTACCTAGCCTTACCTACTGCTTTAGTGGACTGCTTGGATGATTTCAGATCATCGGTGATGATGATGCTCAAGTATCTTTCTTCTCTTGTGACTGCCAGCTACTCCCCTCCCAACCTATAGGTGGCTCCAGTGTTTCTCTTCCCTATGTGCATGATCTTGCACTTCTTTGCATTAAACCCCAGTTGCCACTATTCTGACCATTTTGCCAGTTTATCCAGATCTCTTCTCATTCTGCGTACCCTATCTGGATCATCTACTCTGTTGTAGATCTTGGTGTCATCTGAAAACAGATAAACCTCATCCTCCAGTCCACCTGCAATGTCACTGATGAAGATATTGAAGAGGACTGGCCCCAGGACTGATCTCTGAGGTACCCCACTTGTGACTTGCATCTCTTCTGACTGTATACCGTTTACCACCATTCTCTGTTTTCTGCCCACCAACCAGTTTTGCACCCAGTTGATCAACCTTTGATCCACCCTGAGCCTACCCAGCTTATTAATCAATTTTCTCTGTGGAACAGTATTGAAAACTTTGCTGAATTCAAGGTAGGTGACATTAACTGCACCCCCTTGGTCCACCACTCTGGTTACCCAGTCAAAGAAATCTATGAGATTAGTTTGACAGGACCTTCCTTTTGTAAACCCATGCTGTCTTGGATCCTGTGCTCCTATGAATTCCAGGTGTTGCACTATCCTTTTCTTAAGGAGTGCCTCCATAGTCTTGCCCATTACTGAGGTAAGACTGACTGGTCTGTAGTTCCCTGCCTCCTCCTTGCTGCCATTCTTGTGGAGCAGGATCACAAGAGCTCTCCTCCAGTCTTCTGGGACCTCTCCTGTGCTCAGAGACTCAATGGCTCTGCTAGTTCCACCCTTAGCTCCTCTAGTACCCTGGGATGTATGCCATCAGGTCCTTTTGCCTTGTCCACCCTGACTTAGTGAGCTCTTGTAGGACACTTTCTTTTGTGAAGGGACTTGTGCATACCTCCACCCCCCCCCATGTCCATGGTGCTGAGCTGTGAGTCCTGCCCTACCTTCTCATCAGTAAATACTGAGCAGAAGTATCTATTTAGGATAGATGCTTTTCCATGGTCCTCTTCCACACACTGACCCTTATCCCCTTTGATCTTAGCAATACCCCCTCTGGACTTTCTCATTTCACAAATGGAGCTATAGAAAGTCTTGTCCCCTTCTTGTACTGTTCGTGCTAGTGTTTCCTTGGTTTGGGCCTTTGCCTGCCTTACTGCCTTGGTATGCCCTATCTTCATCCCGCTGCGTTCCATTATATTTCCTGAAGGCCAATATTTTGGCTCTGATCTTTTCTGCTATTGCTTTTGAGAACCAGAGTGGTTTCCTCCTTCTTTTGCTCTTGCCTTTCTCCCTGACACAATGGGATGTTGCTTCAAGTATTACATCCTTAATGTTTGCCCACTTTGCCTGTACCCCCTCACCTGTATTTCTTCTTGCCAGGGCTAGCTTAACTCTGTTGGCCATCTTATCAAAGTCAGCTATTCTGAAGTCCCATATTTTTGCTTTGGAATGGGATGATTTAGTTCTAGTGGCCAAATTGAACCATACCATGTGATGGTCACCAGCCCCCAGATGACCTTCTACCTGGAGATCTGTGATCCTTTCCCCATTAGTCAGTACTAGATCCAGGATATCCCTGTCTCTTGTGGGTTGTACTAGTTGTTTGAGGCCCTCCCCCTGCCGGGAATCCACCACATGTCTAGTTCTGGCAGATGTTCCTGCTGGTATTGACCAATCTGTTTCTGGCACATTGAAGCCTCCCATTATCAGAATCTCCCCTTTAGCTGTAATGTTTTGTATATCTTCTAACAGTAATGTGTCTATGTCCTCACCCTGGTCTGGAGGCCTGTAGACAACCCCAGTTCATATGGCTGTCCCATTTCCTGTTTCCAGGGTGACCCAAAGTTCTTCTGGCTCCTTGTGTGTATTCTGAATTTCTGTAGCTTTGCTATTTTCATTGACATAAAGTGCCACCCCACCCCACCCCGTTTTGCACCTTGGTCTTTTCTGAACAGTATATAGCCGGTTACTGAAGTCTCCCAAGTGTGGGTACTGGTGAACCATGTCTCATTAATGGCCACTATGTCCAGTTTAGCCTCTGTCTTTGTTGCCTCCAAGTCTGGGATCTTGTTTCCCAGACTACAGGCATTTGTGTACATGATTTTCCATTGGCCAGACTTTGGTGCGTTAGTTCTGGGGTGAGATCCGGCTTGTCTCCTGCATGTCGTATGGGGAGCCGGACCTTTTTTCTTACCTGGTGATGCAAATGAACTACAAACATGGTGAACTTATGTTTGATCACTAGCTGAGGGGGGAGGAGTGTTCTTCCCATTCGATGTATCGGGTGCTGCACCCCTCTCCCCATTTGCTAGCTTAAATATTCTGCAAAGGCATCAAACTTCTGCCCCAATGCACTGACTCCCTCCTTAGTCTGGTTTGAGCCTGAAAACAAACTGAGCTGGATAAAAATTGAAAAGATGGCATCCCCATTCAAAGACATAACCGGAGCCTTACACTCTGATTTAGTAAAGAATAATCAACTTAGCTCATGTCTTACCAAAACTAAACTGACAGCTAAGATATGGCAAGAGGCTCACAGAATTCTGCAGTGGAAAAAGGAAGTGTCACCTTTTTTCATATAGTAAATATATCAGAAGAATTCCAGCTGTAAAAAATAAACTCTTTGTGCAGATCTGGGGAAAAGGGGAATATGTATGAAAATGGACAGTTTGTAGATTTCTTACCTCTCAAAGAAAGGTTAAATGTAACAGAAGGACATTATTTCACATTTTTACAAATAAGGGATTTGGTAAACAAAAGGTTAGGTAATCTCCTGCACATTCCATTATTAGAAATAGACGATGTCCTTGTTAACAAAACATGGAATAAAAAAAAACTAACAGGGAAACTATACTGCATCTTAGCAGGAAAGCATCCTGCATCCTTAGCTAAAACATATCTTGCCTGGTAAAAGGACCTAGGGGCTACTTTAGACGAACAGAAATGGGGAAAAATTAAAAATACCACATTGAACATATGCAAAAATAATAAACTGAAGCCAATTTGATTTAATATAACTCATGGAGTATATTATACTCCTGAAAGACTACAATTGAAAACACAACATCAAATAAATGTCCTAGATGCCTAAATGGGATTGGGTCACTACTGCATATGTTTATTACTTGTCCTACCTTAGAAGAATACTGGAAAGGCATTTGCTCAGTAATCAGTATGGTGTCAGGGCTTGATGTTACCTATGACCCCAGCATCTTGATTTTTGGTAAATGCTTTTTACAAATGGGGACTGAAACAATGAAAAGGTAAAATTCTTGAACATAGCCTTGATTAATGCAATAAAAGGTAATTTTACACAGTTGAAAGAACAGTGAATCTCCGCTTGTGAAGCACTGGCTAAGCCTCTTAGTGGATTATTTATTGATTAATTGATTGATTGTAGTCATCAGAATTACAACCCTTTGAGTCAGGTACTCATTTCCAAAGGCTCCATGTCAGAGTTACGGAGAAGTACAGTCAATTATATATGAGCATTCCTTATAGATATAAACAATACAGGGGTACAGGGTACAAATATAGTAGGAACACAGTAGGATTTTAAGAACTGTTACAGATTGTAACAATTATGCCAACTTGAAAAGGATATTCTATAGTCAAGAAGGCGTTATACTCAAATTCATCCGTATTCGGGATCCTTTCTTGCAGTACTTCGACTCACGTTAATAGTCAGACCAAATATTTGGTTCCCTTTACTTGAGTGCCCTTAACAGATCCTTATGGGTATTCTTTTTTTCCCAGGTGACAGTCTGGCCCAGAGAACTTGGCCTGAATATATTAAGGGAAAATAATGACTGGCTACTACATCCCGAAAGCGAATATAGTGAAATAAGCCACTGTTTGACGCCTTAAAAAGAAGAATAAACTGTTTTTGTTTCATTTCACTTTCTCTTTTGAGTGCAGCAGAGGACATTGTGATGTCATCAGGCATTGTTCAAGCTGCTCTCCTGTTGGTTAAGACCTTTCTTGTGACCAACCTAAAGTGATGATAAAAGATGATAACCTACCTAGAATGATAATAAATGATTTTTTAACAATTTAGGTCCTCATGCCTAGAAATAAATCCTTTATCAGTAAGGTTTCATTCTCACCAATGCTGTAGATATAGAATAGGGGTGTGGTAGCACCCCTATAGTTAGGGTTGAATCAGTAGTTGAATGTTAAACCCCAATTTTTGCACCTTAATAACTTTGACATATGTTGACAAAATTTAGCATGTGTGGTCAGCCTGATAGAGTCTCAAAATGTGAAAAAGTAAACAAAAACACAGAGATTGGTTATTTGTCCCATTAACTTGCTGTGGGGGAAAAAAACACTTGAGACAGCTGCCATTCTCTGATTACTGTCTAAACTTGCCAGCATTAAAAGTACAATCTACTTATGTATTTAAAAAACAAACACCTGAACCTACTAAACAGGAGCCATTCAGGTAAATTCTACTGTTCATTTTTAAAAAACTTTACCAGAAATACATTACCTGGCTACCCAAAATCCAGGATGCCCAGCTTAGCAAGAAGAGCCTTTGCCCCACGTTCTCTGTATGAGAGCAGCGGGACTTTTTTTACTTCTGCAACCATAGCTGGAACTCGTGTTGAAGGCTGCAGTGTGAGCTGTAAGCTAACATTTCCCTGATGTCTAGTGGCACAATCATGGTCCCTGTAATATTGTTTCCTTTCTCTAGAGTCCAGTGGCACCCCTTCCCCTCCAATCATGGTCCCCTTAGTATTGTTTTCTTTCCCTGGTGTCTAGTGGCACCCCCCACGATTGCCATCCCCGTAATATTATTTCCTTTCCCTGGTGTCTACTGGCACCCCCCTGGATTGCCATCCCCATAATATTGTTTCCTTTCCCTGGTGTCTAGTGGCATTCCCCCCCGATTGCCATCCCTGTAATATTGTTTCCTTTCCCTGGTGTCTAGTGGCACCCCCTCCAATTGCTATCCTCATAATATTGTTTCCTTTCCCTGGTGTCTAGTGACACCCCTCTCCCCCTTGGATTGCAGTCCCTGTAATATTTTGTTTGTTTCCCTGGTGTCTAGTGGTACCCTCACCCTTCAATCACTGTCCCTGTAATGTTTTCTTCTTTCCCTGGTGTCTAGTGGCACCCCCCAATTGCAGTCTCACTCTGTAATAACGAAAATGCTCCCTCTATGTTTTTTTTACACTTGTAAGAAAGAAAACAGTATTTCTCTGATCTGACCCCCCACCCTGACCTCCCACTAAGCACCCACAACCCCCCCACACACACACAACCTAACTTACTTGAACAGGTTCCAGAATGAAGAACCACTCTCCAATCCGAGACACATCTTGCTGCTGGAACTGCCGACTGCAATATGAGAACCTAAGGTAAGTGCGGTTCAGTGTACAGTACTTCAATAGGATTTTCAACTTTGATACATAACTTTGCCATTTTTGTATATTTTGACCCCAAATTTTCAACATGGTCATTTCTTTACACCACATCATGAATTTGACAGCTGTCATTTTTCAAATCCTGACCAAAATGTGTTTTTGCACCTGTGGCACTGAATGAAATTGCGGTGGTGCAGAATGATGTTTTGGCAGGGGTTTGAATGTTCTCAGCATGGCATTCATGAGGAGGGATAATAACAAGGCTATGTTGACAGTTTGGTTGCTGTTTTGGCTAAAATGCAAGCACAGGGCCCTGAGAGCCCTGTGCTTCCACGGCAACATACATGTATGCATCTATGGAGGGATGGGAGTACGCTCCCTCAAGGAAATGAGGATACAATTATAGTATCTCAAAAAGTAAGGACATTTTTTGCAAAACGCTTTAATGCACTAGTTAGGTAACTTAATGCCACAAAAGAAGGGAAATGTGTTAGAAGTTTCCCACCTTAACATCTTCCCCAAACAGCAAAAAGAGAAAAACATTAGGGTTTTGGGTCCCCAGAGCCTTGGCAAATTAGTGGTGGGGACTTTCTTGGGGGTTGTCAGCCCCCCTCTCCCTCTGGGCCCTGCATGAAGAAAGGAGATCATGCGTGATGTTGTTTGCTCACAGAATAGCATGGGCATTAGGGTTAACAACTCCCAAGGAAGACCCCACCACTGATTTGTCAAGACTCCAGAGACCTAAAACCCTTATGTTTTTCCTTTTGCTGCTTTGTGGAACATTACGGTGGGAAAAACTAGCGCCACATTTCCCTACATTTGTGATATTAAGTTACCATAACTGGTAGATTAATGCAGTATTTTGCAAAGTATATATATATATATTCTTTGCATAATACAACATTAATGCATCAGTTAGGGTTCAGAATAAAGGGACAAAAGTAGGGAAATATGAAATTAGGGTTTCCAACTGTAACCCCCTTGTTACCCGGGGTTACTAGAATCCCAGTAAGACCTAGTGATAGGCAGGGAAGGCAGCTTGTGAAACTCCAGTTAAATGGGTTTCACACTGTCTCACTCTGTTCTCAGTCTCAGCTGAGACTGAGGGATGACATCACCAATAGAACTTTCACAGCTGCATAAGCCACATTGGAATCTGCAGCAGAGGGAGTTAGAACGTTGGGAGTTTTCAAAGGGGAGAGTTTCAGTTCCAGTTTGCCTTCAGTAAGTGAAGGAGGCAGGGTCCAGTTTGTCTTGAGCAAGTAAGGTGTGCTCAAGTGGTGGAGACCACTGTTCAGGTCTCAGTGCCCCCTCCTGCCGGAGGGGGATATAAAGATCCCCATGCAGATTCCTGGGGCAATCCCCTTAATTCTGCCAAGAGGAAGAAAAGCTGCCATTTCAGTTCAGTCTTTGTTTTGAAAAGTTGGAAGATTTGTGATTCGCCTGTGGGGAACCTGCAACTAAAGGGTGAGTGTTTGCTCTAACCTGAGAGGGCAAAAAATGTGTTTCTTCAGCCTGGGACATGTGAGGAAATCTAGGAATTGAGCTACAATTTGAGAAACCTATAAGACTAGGTCAAACAAATGGAGTAGTGTCAAATGCTAGAGTGTTGTGTGATTTCAAGTAAATTGTAGAGGGGATGTGACAGTTCATCTACCATTTAATCTACATTCAAAAGTTTCAGTTTTCCAGAGAAATGGCCGGGTATGGGCTGTGGGAGCTGGAGGTGGGCAAACCCCCCATCTTTAGTAACCAGGTCCACCTCTATGGATTTCTGCTGTGGTTGCTACTTTGCCTCATGCACTTGGCCAGTGATGAGGGAAGTACCCAGACGTGGGGTTGCAAAAGGGAAAATCTGTCTAGGAGTCGCAGACTCTAAGTGATGTGGGAAGCCACAACAAGTGTAAAGAAGAATTCTCTTTGTGAGATGGGGAGTCATAACAAGTAAGGAAGAAATCTCTCTAGGAGTCGCAGACTCTAAGTGGTGTGGGGAGCCATGACAGGATAATTGGTTCATTCTTCCAATGGACCGTGGATCAAGTGGCTGGCGGGGGAGCCGGGCCAGTCGGGCTATGTACCCAAAGTGCGTGCAAGTCCGGGCTATGTGCCTGGTGGGTCCAGAGCCTGAAAACAGTATAATTGGTTCATTCTTCCAGTGGACTGCGTTGTAGTCTCTAATCTGCACTACCAGTAAATGTAGCCCCATGGGGGTCCATCTATGTTTTGTTGTGTTCAGCTAGTTTGTGAATAAAAGCCACACTGTAGAATCCCATTCCTGGTTCTGGACATTGCAGTTATTGCTTCCTGTGTTCAGATTTACTTGGGTGCCCCTGTGCAGAGTAGCCAAACCTAGGTCACCCTGTGCCGAGTAACCTCATCCTCCCCAAACCCAGCTCCCCACCAGGTACTGCTGTCAGCTTCAACAGCATGTCACCTGTCATTTTGGCAAAAAGGCAGGGGTGAGGGCTTACACAACTCTAAATCCCCTGCCCCGCCCCTGAAGCAAATGAGGGATGGAGTCTCCCTTGGGGTTATCAACCCTAACTCGGACCCCACTGCGGTAAGAGAAAAGCCAAGATGTGATGGAAACAGGTGTGTATGCTTCATGAGTGCATACAATGGGGTGAGCATTAGGGTCCACTGGACTATGAGGGAATGTAATTTGATATGGGGGTGGTGATCGAAGAATGGGGGAGGAGGAGGAACCATTGGACTACCAGGGAATATAATGTTGACACAGGGATGGTGATTGGAGAATGGGGGAGGGACCACTGGACTACCAGGGTTTATCATTTTTATTACATGGGGACAGTGATCAGAGATTGGGGAGGGGGGAGGGACTACTGGACTACCAGGAAATATAATTTTACTACTGAGACAGTGATCAGAGAACAGGGGAATGAGAAAGAACCACTAGGCTACCATGGACACAAGGTTTTATCTTCAGGGGACAGAAATCGGTGGGTGAAGGGTGCCACTAGACAATTCGAAAGGTCATGGACCTTTACTGTTTATAGTATTTTCCATTCTAACAGTACAGTTTGAACTGTAAAGAACTGTGAATGGTTATTTTCTGATTAATTAATCCTTAACTAGGCGAGTGACGGGCAACATGATTCTCACCACAAAAATACATACTTGCCCTCAACATTTTTAAATATTAATACAATAATGGAACTAAGCATGTGACTCAGACCTAAATACAGGTCTTGGCCATTCCTTACCAAGTAGCATTTCTTTAGAAATCAATTTTTAAAACAGAATAAAAAAACAAGATGGTGCACAGCACAAGCAGTATTTCTCTGAGCATGAACAGTAAATCATTAACAATTAACAGTTTGAATGGTTTTCATTTACTTGCCTGTCTGGTGGCTATCATAAAAATTGTTATAATTCAAATATGGTAAGATATCTTCTCACCACATCATCCAAAAGCACACTCTTAGCACAGCCCCATCAACCCTGAACATTTCAAGAAAAAAATTCATTCCATCGGGACTGTAGATGAGGTCAAAAAAATCCCATGTTAACCAACTGGAAAAAGTGGGTTTTTTTTCTGTTTTGTACCACTCCATATCTCAAAAACCATGCATGATGCCATCACAAAACTTTTAACATCTTGAGACACTGGCAGGATGGCCATACATGCCAAACTTTGGGCTATTCTGTCAAGCAATTCCAAAGTTACTAAGGTACAAAATTTTGAATTTAACATAGAAGTGCCGGTGCAACCCTAACTAGAGGGGCGCTATTGCATCCCTATAATATATTACAGTGGCACGGTAGTGCCACTATAGTTAGAGTAGACTGCTTAATGTTAAACTCCTAACTTTGTACTTTAATAACTTTGTGACTGTTCAATGGATTTGCACACAATTTTGCAGTGCGGTCTTGGGGCAAGATCCCTTAGTGTGTCAAGTTTTGTTCCACTCAGATATGTGGATTCCGAGATGCGGATAGTGAAAAAAAGTGAAGCAATTGGGATTTTTTGCTGGTTTTCTTTTTTTTTTATTTTTCTTCCATCACCTAGTGCCCAGATGGTTTCAAATTTTTCTCTGAAACTTCTAGGGCAGAAAGGGCTTGGGCCAGAGTGGTGCCTTTTGCTGGTCTGGTGAAAAATATAACTCTGTTCCAAAGTTATAGGGATTTTAAATATGGGTTCTGAGCATGCTCAGTACAGTCTTTTGGATAGCTGTTTGGCATAAAAAAGAATTTGGCCGATAAGAAAAAAGATTCTGTTTCATATGGGGATAATCTTTTTTCATATGGCTGCCATTTTGTTTCTGTTTAAAAAAAATGTTTAAAACCCATTAAAATGGTATCGTACAAACACACTAACACATGTATCTTGCTAATCAGGACCCCATGAGGTGAATGCTGCAGTTAGGTTTTGGAAAAATGATGCAGAAATATGTTTTTAACACATTTTTTCCTTTTTGGTATGGCCATATGAAACAAGAATCATCCATATGAAAAAAGATTGCCTTCATGAGAAAAAAGAATTTAGACTTAGTTTTTTTTCACATTCTTTTTTCATAGGAAGGCATCTTGTTTTGTGTGTATGACACAGTCTCATGAAAGAAGATGCCATTATACAAAAAAAGAATTTGGCCTTAGGTTTCTTCACATTCTTTTTTGTATGAAGGATTCTTTTTTCATCAGGTTGTATTGTTCTCACCAAAGAATCCTTCATATGAAAAATAATTTGGACCTTTTTTCCCACATTTCAACTTTAACAAGGCATAACTCCGTCAATATTTGGTGTTAAGGGATAATCTGTGTATCAAAGCAAAGGTTTTAATGAATACTACAAAATCAATACATGACACCTTCCCAAACAATTTAGGGACCATATACAAAACCATAAAAATAAAAAAATAAAAAAATGACCATAGAATAACATTGCAACTTTATTGCTTTTTTGGACTGCATTTATGGAGGGATGGAAGCACAGGGCACTCTGGGCCCTGCACTTCCCTAGCCAGATGGATGTGTTCACACAGGTCTCCAAGGGACCTGTGTGAGTGAGGCTATGATTCTACTTTCTTAAAAAGTAAGGACATTCTTTGCAAAAAACTGTGCTAATGCACCAGTTAGGGTTCAGATTAAGCTGACAAAAGTAGTGAAATGTGGTATTTGGGTTTCCAGTTCCAACACCCCACCCTCCCCCCTGCAGGCAACAAAAGGAAAAAAACATAAAGAGTTTTGTCTCTCCTGAGTCTTCCTAAATCAGGGCTGGGATCTTTCTTGGAGTTGCCAACCCTATTGCTCACTCCATTCATACAGTCTGCACACCTGAGCTTATTTGCTGCAAAGGGATACTTTCTGGAGCTGGAAGATTGGGGTAGGGAAGGGAGAAGAGCAACCCCTTTATTAACCTTTTGCACTTTCTCTTGTTTGAGAAAAGTCCAGGGAAATCTATTAAAAGATGTGCTTTATTCATATGCTCATCATAAACAGTGTGTCAATTAGTCTTTTTGAACAGACAAAAATACAACTGGGAGTTTGTTTTTTTTGAGGGGGGTATGTAAGAAATTATATGCAGCAGAGATACTGTCTTATGGGGGGTGATGCTGAATAATCTGGCTATGTACTGTAACTTAAAGAGCTGCTGACAAGCTTCAGGCAGGTAACTCATATACCATGTTGTTATCTGCCCTAGGAGCTATTTTAGCTATAAAATTTATGTATTTAGCCACAGGGTAAAAATGCATTTTACCTAACAAAATCTGGCTTGTAACTTCCTGATACAAGCTGAGCAGCCACCGAGCACTGCTGCCCCACCCCTAAAAATAGCATTATGATAACACTAAGTAGGAAACAGGACTGCAGTCACTCTATGGAACTACCAATAGGATTGGGGGAGGGGGGCTGCCTAAATGTACTGAGATTATCTTTACAGGCATGCATACCTGGCTAATCTATACATGGGTGCATGGCTGCAAAGATAATACATTTAGGCAGCCCCCTCATCCTACTGATAGCTCCATAGAGCACCTACAGCTACCTTTTCTACTTTGCGTCATCATAATGCTACATTTAGGGGCGGAGCTGCAGCACTCAACAGCCACACAGCTCATATCGGAGTTACAAGCCAAGTTTTTGTGAGGCAAAGTACTTTTTATTCCTCGTATCAAAAAAAAAATCATTTTATATCTAAAATAGCTCCTAGGGCAGGCAACTATATGGTATGAGTTACCTGCCTGGACCATAAAAGCATGTCAGCTGCTCTTTAAAGAAAAATTGTCATTTTCCTAAACATCCCACTCCCCAAAGCCTTATCCCCCCCCCCATTATTTATTGTTTTATTTATCTATTTATTGAAACTGTTTCACTAGGAAAAGCACACTGAGCAATAAGCTGCTCATCTCCCAGTGTGACCTGGGGGGGGGGTAATGGGGTGATAACACGCAGGTTATCAATAGTAACATTTAAGCAACAGGATACATATAATATTTATACTTTGTGATGGTTACAGGTGAGTTAAAAGGACAACCATGTTACAGATAGGCCCAGTAGAACACTTAGTGTATGTATATATATATATATATATATATATATATATGGAAAGACTGTAGTAGAGGTTACTCAAATTTTGCAATTTCAGACATTTACTCACAAGAAGCAGGTATCAAAAACAGAACAAAAACAAAAACAAGTACGTTAAGTGCCTTGGAGCTAAGTGCGTCAGTTGAGCTGAAATAGTCCAGCTTTGTAGCATTTGTTAAAGCCGCTGGTCAGGCAGGGAGGGGGTAGTAGGGTCCGGTCTGAAGTTAGAGGCATGAGCAGTTTACCATGAAGTAGTTTTCCAGGGCGGTGGAGAGAGAGAGAGTTGACAGAGGAGGAGTGACGGATTTCAGGAGGCAGCTCGTTACAGAGCTTAGGGAAGCAGTGAGAGAAGGCTGCCTGGCCAGCAGTGGACTTCCGCCAAGAGATTACAAGATGGCAGGAGTCAGCGGATCTGAGGACATGAGAGGGAGGTGGGGGTAGAAGAGAGCATAGTGGAGAGGTATGATGGGAGGATGCCTAGCCAGAACTTGGAGGCAAATTTAGCACAGTGAATAAGGCATCGGTTTTCAAAGGATAGTAAGGCCAGAGAATGGTATAGATCGCAGTGATGGGTGAGGAGAGGCGCAACAAGAGCAAATCAGTGGAAGGCATTGAACAGGGTATCTAGTTTGGTTAAGGAGGACTTTGGGACAGCACTACAGACGATGTTGCAGTAGTCCACGGAGAGGAGTATCATCTTCTGGATTAGATAACGGCGTATGGTTAGGGGAAGGCTTCTTCGGTTTCTGTACAGGGCACCTAACATGGGGCACAGTTTTTTATGGTAGCATCAATGTGGACATTAAAGGATAGATGCCGGTCGAGCCAGACCCCAAGGTATCGGAATGAGGTGACATCCTCAAGTACTTGCCCGACTAGGGTACGGAAGACAGGGAGGGAGGGGAGTCTAGACAGGTGCTGTCGCATGCCAAAGGTCATGGTGACAGTTTTTTTAGCATTGAGAGAGAGAGCTGGTGAGAGCTGAACCAGTGTTGGATATTGACAAAATCAGCTTGAAGATTGGCAGCTACTGCTTCTGGGGAGGTGCCTGAGGAGAAAAGAACGGTGTCATCTGCATGCATGTGGATGGAGGAGGTCGAGCAGATGAGTGGTAAGTCATTCAGGAAAATGGAAAGTAGAATGGGTCCAAGCACTGACCCCTGAGGGACTCCGGTAGTTATGGGCAGGGGGGAAGATGTCACGTCGGAGATTCATATGGATTGGGAGGTGAGGTAGGAGCTGAACCAGTTGGTGGCAGCAGCGGAGAGACCAGATTCAGCAAGGCTAGAGAGAAGCAGGGTGTGGGAGACATAGTAAAATGCTTTAGTTAGATCGACGAAGATGGTAGAGGTGATCTGCCTTCTATCCATACTAGTGAGTATTGCATCAGAGAGCCTAGTCAAGGAGGAAGCAGTGGAGTGACCCTTTCTGAACCCAGACTGAAAAGCCGTGAAGAAATTGGAGTCCGAGAGAAAGGAGGTAAGTTGTGAGAGCACCAGGTGCTCTTGCAATTTTGCAAGCACCGGGAGGAGAGAGATAGGGCAGTAGTTTGAAGTTGAGGTAGGGGGGCCCCCTTTAGGAAGGGGAATGACTATGGCATGCTTCCAAGCCTGGGGGACTGCTGCTGCAGTGAAGGACTAATTTAGTAGGGTGGCAAGTGGGACAGCTATGGCAGGGGCTGAGAGATAGAGGAGCTTGGGGTCCAAATCATCAGAGGATTTGCCTTTTGTAGGGTTGAGTGAAAGCAGGGCAGCTAGGGCATTTGTTGCAGAGATATTTTTGAAAGAGTAGTTACAAGGCACGTACAGCTTCTTGAATTCTTCAGTAGGTGCGAATGGAGCAGGGGTGGGCAGGGAGGAGAGGAGTGAGGCTGCACAAGTGGAGAAGTATATGCTGAGCTCGGCAGCAACAGCACTTGGTTCTGAGAGAAGGGAATTGCTAATATTTAGGAGCGGAGTGGGAGTTGAGGTGGGGGGTAGAAGAGGGAATGAATGACCTTCCAGAATTTTGAGGGATTATTCAAGTTTGTCTGGAGTGTGGAGTTGAAATACTCAGCTTTGGCCAGCCGGGTAGCTCTAGTACACTTGTTTCTAAGCATCCGGTATAAGGAGAGGTCTTGTGGGTGGCTAGAGGATTTATGGGCACTCCAGGCTTGGTCCCGGGCACTTTGACATGGTAGGAGTTCAGGGGTGATCCAGGGCAGGTGGTTGCCCCGTACCCTTGTGCGACGCATAGTGGCATGAGTGTCCCAGACATTGAGAAATGTGCTTTTGAAGTGAAGGAGGGCATTGTCAATTGAGGAGATAGTAGAGATTTGGACCCAGTTGGCTTGGGCTAGGTCATCTAGTAGGGGAGGAAGGTCAAGTGATTTGAAGGACCGTTGGGCCAGGAACTTGGGGGGAGATTTGGGGCAGTGAATTTTATGGATGAGGTAGGTAACATGGTGGTCACTCAGGGAGTCTGGAAGCAGACCAGACTTGATGACCTGGTGTGGGTGGGTGGTCAGAGCCCAGTCTAGAAGAGAGTGGTTGCCAGATTTGGGGTTTAGGCGGGTGGGCTCGGTGATAAGTTGAGAGAGATTTCATCCAATACCATTGGTCCACGCTTTATTGAGGGCTGGGGATAGCCAATTGAGATTAAAATTGCCCATTATATATGATTCACATGTAAGGGTGAGGGAGGAGGTCAGTGACAGTTGAGGATGGTGCACCTGGATGGCAGTAAATGCCTGTGACATGGATTGGGAGTGAGAAACGGGATGGACAGTTAGGGCTTTCACAAGCAAAGACAATTTATTTTTTAAAGACTGCAACTTACTTTATTTTAAATTTGGAAACATCACCATCAGGGGAGATGGCAGGAGCTATGCAGTGCCATCTTGGGTTATGATGTTGCTCCGCACTGTTCGCTTGCACTGAAAATCAAATAAGTGAGTGGTGTGGAGCTGCACCATAACCTGAGATGGCATTGCACAGCACCTGCCTTGTTCCCTGCTGGCAATGTTTACAAAGTTAAAATAAAGTAAGTTCCTCTCTTTAAAAAAAAACTGCCTTTACTTGTGAAAGTCCTAACTGGGAGGGGTAAGGCTTTGGGGGGAAATTACCTTTACTTGTGAAATACCTAAATTGGGGGAGGGGGGGTTAGGAAAACAACAGTTTTCCTTTACGGTCCTTAGAGAGAATGAGCATGGTTGAGACAAAGAAAGAGAAAAGTCTAAAGATTACACTCAGAACTGTGAAAACCTGTGTGAACATTGCGTATGAAATCCCACCTTTAAGATTCTTATAAAGGATAGAGTATGGCAGAGAGAGAAAGAGAGAAAGAAATCCCTAATGATTAAACTCACAGTTGTTTGAATGTACAAAAAATGTTCAGATATGAACTCCCACCTTTCAGATCCTTATATCAGAAGGATTATGGTCGAGAGAAACAGAAAGGCAAATCCCTAAGGATAGAAACATAGAAACACAGGATTACTCCTGAAGCTCTGTGAACTGTACACAAACCACTCAGATATAAACTCCCACCTCACAGATCCTTATACAAGGAAGGAACATGGCTGAGAGATATGGAAGGAGAAATCCCCAAGATTTACACCAAGGCTATGTGACCATATGTGAACTGTTTGGATATGAACTCTTATCTTAAAAAGGGAACTTCAGCCATTCCCCATGTTAATTATTTGATGTTTCTACAGGCAGTAGCTCACTACACAAGAGTGGGGCTTACCAGGCTAACTTTCAGCTCTGGTAGGACCCCAAGACTCCAGTTCTGAAGTTGGGGACCAGCCGTGAGCTAGGAAACATTTAAGCCATTGGTGGCTCCTGCGCAATGCAGCCATCGGGCTCTGGCCACAATGCAAAGGTGGGTGGCCTCAACTAGAAGCCATCAGCTGACTCCTGCCACTATATGCAAGGGAGGTGTGAAATCTGAACAGTGGCAAACTGCCCTTTAGGCAGACACATTAGGGCCAGTGCCCCAGGATTCCAGGGGAGCCGCCATCTTGTGACTTCCACTGTCTACCAGAAATAGCCAATCATATGATTTTCCAGCTACAGCAAGCTCCTCGCAACCTCTGGGAGAGGGACGCACAGTGGACTCTGGCACCCTTTTCTGGACCAGCAGGGCATCATAAATTTTGGTTGAAAGCCTTTTGAACCAATGAAATTGTCCCTGAACTGCTACTATAAAGGAACTGTGCCTAGAGTCTGGCAGAGCAGAGAGAGAGAGAGAGAGATCTCAGTGAAGCAGGACATACTGTCCTCAGATAGAGGTCAAACTGTGCCTTTTCTGGCCTCAAGACTGGAGACGTCCTTGGACAGAAGCTGCTATGCCTTGTGAGAAAAGGATTGGCATTCATCTACTAGCCAGCATGAGTGGCAGCGCTGAAGAGACAGTGCTGAGCAAGGCAACCAAAGTCAGGACTGCTGGTCCAGGTCAAGTAGCAGCCACTGCAGCACAAGAGGGGCACTCCCATAGTGTTTTGGGTGAAATCCTGGCATCAGCTAAACAAGGATAGCGGCCTTCAGTACAGGACAGACATCTATATATCTATGCTATAAATAGTAGAGTGGGGGTAGGTAGAGCTAGCCTTAAGGATAGGCAAACTAGGCAGTCGCCTAGGGCGCCATGTATCGGGGGCGCCAACGATGAACGGTTAAATAATTTTTTTATTTCCTTTTTTTTCTCCAAGTTCAGATGACGGTGATTTTTAAATGTTAGCAAATATGATGTTTTTTTTGGGGGGAGGGGCATGTCTTCATGTACACTGCACAGTCTTATGTCTACTACTACTCATCTTGTTTCAGTCCCCGCCATGCAGCACAAGCAAATTCTCCACTTCCACTACACTGCTGCCTGTTTCAATCTGTTGTTAGGTTATGCCTGCCTGGCCTACTACTGTGTCTGCCACCCACAGCAAGCCCCATGGCATCAATCAAAGAAAGACCCAGCACAGCAGCCAATTAAGTTGCAGAGGCAGTAGTGTGTGTGTGTGTGCCAGTGCCCCACCCACTGCACCTGACAGTCCTGTCTGTTGATAACCCTCCCAAAAGCACACCAGCCACTCGCCAGAAATGAAACCCAACTGTTTGCACTGAATCCACACAGCAGCCATTGCTGACTTGTGCCTCCGCCATCACGAGTGAAAGAAAAACAGAGTGATGTTTCGTTGATGGAAGAATCGATCGGCTGGTGGGATCCATGACCACATCATTGTCATCGTGTGTGTCACTGTGTTGGTGCTCGGCACAGTGAATTGATACCAGATGACGAGTGAATGAATCAGTAGTCTGAGTCTGACCACCCGCCCAGGCCCCGGTGTGCAACCACGGCAGGTGTCCAGTTAAGCTGGACGGTGCTCAGGAGCATCCCCAATTTCATTTTCTAGCAACCCATAAAATGAATGCCCCTTTTATTGGTGACAGTCACTTTTGAAATGCAGTACTAGGAGCTTAGACAGCTAGTTTTGGAACCCACTCGGGAGAGAGCAATCTTAGACCTGGTACTCTCAAATGGGGACGGAGAATGGATCTCTGATCTTGAAGTGGGTAGCCATCTGGAAACAAGCAATCACTAAACAGTGTGGTACATGATAAACTTAGCTGTAGAGTCTAGCCACACAAAAGTGAAGGTACTGGACTTCAGGAGGGCTGATTTTGTCAAAATGGGAGAGTGCCTCAGAAAAGCACTAGCAAACAGGCAAGAAGGTGGGGTGGAGCAACAATGGGGAAACATCAAAACCGCCATCACAGAGGCAACAAGCCTTTGTGTAAAGCAAATAAACAAATCAAAATGAAAGAAAAAACAACTATGGTTCTCAAAAGAAGGGGCGGGGAAGGTAAGGGAGAAAAAAATAGCATTCAGGAAGTATAACGAAACACAGAAGAAGCAGGACAGAGAACTGTACCAGTTAAAACAGAAGGAAGTGGGTAAGGCAGTCATACTAGCAAAGGCCCAAACCGAGGAAAAGATAGCCAACTCAGTTAAGAAGGGGATAAAACCTTTTATAGGTACATTAGGGAGCAAAGAAAGATGAAGGCAGGGATACTGAGGCTGAACAAAGAGGAAGGTGGTTGGGCAGACAGCGACAGTGAAAAAGCAGGGATACTGAATGAATACTTCTGCTCAGTATTCACAATGGAAAAGCAGGGGGAAATACCTAATCCAGTCAATAGAAGCACTCTGGATAGGGGGTTGATATTAGTCCTTTCACAGAAGAAAGGGTTCTGAAAGAACTCTTAAAACTGAAGGTGGATAAAGCAATGGGGCCTGATGGGATTCACCCCAGAATTCTAAAAGAACTAAGGGAAGAACTAGTAACACCACTGACTACCCTTTGTAATAAATCATGGGAAGATGGTGTGGTGCCTGAGGACTGGAGGAGGGCTGATATGATTCCCCTTCACAAAAGTGGGAGCAAGACAGAGGCAGGAAACTACAGACCTGCCAGTTTGACCTCAGTGGTAGTGAAAATGATGGAATCACTTCTGAAGGAAAGAATTGTTGAATACCTAGAGGTCAATGGAGCACAGGACCCAAAGCAGCATGGATTCACAGAGGGAAGGTCATGTCAGACAAATCTAATTGATTTCTTTGACTAGGTTACCAAAGCAGTAGACCCGGGAGGGGCTGTGGACATGGCCTACCTAGACTTTAGCAAGGTATTTGACACAGTCCCACACAAAAGATTAATACACAAATTAGCTAGCCTGAGAGTGGATCCCAGGGTAGTAGCCTGGGTAAAACACTGGTTGGACAACAGGACACAGCGGATAATAGTAAATGGAGTCCACAGTGAAGAAAGGAGGGTTACTAATGGAGTACCGCATGGTTCAGTACTGGGGCCGGTCCTTTTTAATGTCTTTATAAGTGACATTGCAGAGGGACTGGAAGGGAAAGTATGTCTCTTTGCAGATGGCACAAAGATCTGCAACAGGGTTGATACACAAGGTGGGGTGAAAAGGATGAAAAAGGACTTGGCAAGGTTGGAGAAATGGTCAAATGTATGGCAGCTTAGATTCAATGCAAAGAAGTACAACGTAATACACCTGGGAAACAAAAACCTAGGGGAAGAGCACAGAATGGGGAGTGAGGTACTGACAACAACAAAAATGGAAAGGGACTTGGGGGTAGTCATATCAGATGACCTAAAGGTGGGCCAGCAATGTGAGAAGGCAGTAAGAAGGGCTGGGGGGATACTAGGATGCATAGGGAGAGGCATCACCAGTAGAAAACAGGAAGTTGTTAGCTCTCTGTATAGACAGTTGGTAAGTCCACATCTGGAGTACTGTGTACAGTTCTGGAGACCCCATCTCTGCAAAGACATAGACAGGGTGGAGGCTGTCCAGAGGAGGGCAACCAAAATGATGCAGGGTCTGCATCAGAAGACATATGAAGAAAGACTAAAGGAACTAAAGATGTATAGCCTCGAGGAAAGGAGGGAGAGGGGGGACATGATAGAAACTTTCAAATACCTCAAAGGAGTCAACAAAGTCCAAGAGGGTAGCATCTTTCAGAAAAAGAGATGTGCAAAAACAAGGGGGCACAATTTGAAGATAGAAGGGGGACAGCTCAGAGGTAATGTGAGGAAGTATTTCTTCAGAGACGGTTGTGGATACATGGAACAGCCTTCCTGAGGAGGTTGCAGAGTCAAAAACAGTGGGGAAATTCAAGAATGCATGGGACAGACATAAGGCAATTCTAGTGGGGGGTAGGAGGAAGTAGGCTGTTGGTTAACTAGGATCTGCAGCTTGTCCGTTAGGTAGGAAAATGTGCAGACTAGGTGGGCCAAGCGGTCCTTATCTACCGTCAAATTCTATATTTCTGTGTTATTATTTACATGAGACAATGGCACACTGGCACTGAAGCCTGAAGGTACTGGGGGATCCATGGTCCCCCCTCCTCTCTTGGTCATGTTCCCATTGCAGGAAGAGTGAAGTCCAAATCAGGAAAGAAACCAACAGGAGCAATATAGTGTGGGTTACTGGTGCCTCAGGTCAAGCTCTATAAAACCCTAAATGTAAGCCCCATATTGGTGGTGGGGGGGGGGGTTACATAATGAATCCAGTGCATTAAGACTGCTCTTCTTTTTGGTTTACATACTGTTAAACTGAGGAGAATTAACAAAACTTATTACAAGGTAAATGATTATAACTGATTATAAACATACAGCAACCAAAGATTGTAAAATTTAACTGAATACATTCTAATTACTGCCATTTAAGCAGGAAAATAGAATCAACTCAGTCAGGTCCATACAGAACACAACAGAACTCAAAACAATCATAATGATCAAAAATGGGGGGCACCGCTGGCAAGTTCGCCTAGGGGCGCCATATACTCTAAGGCCAGCCCTGGGGGTAGGTACTGCGTGAAAAGGATCCTCCTGCCATGGCTCTGACTGAGACTGTGCAGGGCGTGACTATGGAAGGCCACATGAAGTGTAGGGGTTTGACCCCCCACCAGTAAGGCACCTAAAGGGGGGTTGCTTCTCATGCCTGTCTTGAAGGGTGCTTATTAAAAGCCATACCTAAATGTGGTTGTGCTAATCTTTTTTCCCTTTTCAGGTCTGGATACCTTGACATAAAGTCGTCTTTTACTGTCAAGCTATCTCTCGTTCTTGACTGCAGTAATACTGAACATGCCAGGGTGACTGTTACATTTGTGTGGGGTCCGCAGAAGGAGTGGTCACAATGGAGAGGTGGGCAGGTACAATCCCAGGGGGTTGTACTGACATATCATCTGGACCACTAGAATGCTTTTCAGAATGGAGACACCGCACTATTTTTCTCTGTACTAGATATGAACTCCCCTCACTATGAGAGTGAAAAGAAGCCAAGAGCCACCACAAACATCCACAATAACCCAGTGGCAGTGTGAGGTAATTACAGCTCTCCCCTAAGACAATTGAGAGTGATGCACATCCTAACAGGAGCGTTATTTATTCATTATCTGGGTCATTAGGCAAGCTTTGAAGAAAGGTCTTGAGTAACATTTTAAATAGTGACATGGGAGTCTAGTGGTGGAGATTGAGGATGATGGGGGCTGAGATCAGCGGGGGTCCGCTTGATGCACCCTCACCCAACTCACTGAAGTACTATTTTAAAGTTCGAAACTGCTGCAGCAGCAACATGTCTCAGAATATTCTAGTATTCTCCAGCTCCCACCCCATACAAAAGTCCTAGATCTGCCCCTGGAGCCTTGCGGTGGCATCCATTTTGTAGGCTGGAAGGCTGTTGTGATGATGTCACAACTAGACCAGCCCTAAAGATGAGCTTATGCTTTTTGTTTGCATATAAGAAGTAGGAGTGCATGGAGACCTCGGTCCATGCAGCTTTCTCCTTCCCTACTAATCCATGTTTTTGTAAAGACTTCTTAGTAAAGCTAAGGGCAGCCATTTTGTTAGTAGAGTGACTGGCATGGCCAAAACTAGAAAAGACAAATTACTTTATTGTGTTTCCTCCAAGGGATAATAACTCAGCAGGAGGTGATCTGCATGCAGCTATAATCTAAAGCTATAGAAGATGGAGGGATCTATAGCATTCCACAGTAGAAAGTATAGGAACTAGTTACAAAAAAAAAATGCTGCTGGGATCTGTACTTGTTATCCCTTTTGAATGTATAGTACAGTATTGCTCATATACAATAACTACCTATTTATTTATTTGAAAACTGGTAACCAGGAGAGGCACACTGAGCCAAGGCTCGTTTCCAGGGGTGACCCACAGGAAGGGAACAGGAGAAGCAATGAAACATAACATAGTTATAGTGCATGGTGCCAAAATAAAGTACAGCCACAGTACAAAATGGAATACTATGCAGTAACATAACTTGGTACAAAATGCTTTGATAACCAGGTAAGGCCCACTAGGCACAAGGACTGGTTTTCAGGGGTGAACCAGGAGCACTGGGAAGGTTAAGTTACTTGCTTAGGGTCACACAGAATGTACGTGGAGATTGTGGGAATCAAACCCAGCTCTCATTCACAGCTTGTTACTCTAGCCTCTAGGATATACTACTGATGGCCCAGTGTTGCATAATTAAGTATACCATAGCTCTGAACCCCCCATACCTTGTAAATAAGGTACAAGACTTAAAACAATCTGGATCAAAGGACCAAAATCAGAGATACTGTACATCTTAAAAATTGGTGAGATCCCATCAGGAAGCTGGTAGAATAAAGGGTTTAGTATAAATTCATTTTCTGAAAATAAACAAATATGTATTTTATTTTTTTGACATTATTTTATGCTTACAATCCAGACTACTCAGTCCCTGAAACATTAATTTTAGGAGGGACAAAGAAAAATACTGATGCAAAATCAGGGATGTCCCTGAAAATTAGGGACAGTTGAGAGGTATGATTAGTATCTGATAGATATAAATTTATCCATTTAACTGCTGTATCTGATAGCCCAGGCTTTATAATTAATTATACAATGGGCATAAAAACAAACCACAAATCCTCCATTCTGACTGGCTGACTGGCACCCCTCTCCCATTGAAAATCCTAGCATCACCCCATGGGAAGAGGTGCCAGCCGCTGGTCAGGTGCATCAGGATGTCCCCCGAAATCACTCCAACAGTCACCAACACAGCACTCAGAAAGACGGCAAAAATCCCTGCTCTTTAGCGACCAGCAAATTGTGTCACTGAACAACCACTAAAACAAAAACAAAATAAATAAACCTGAAACTTCTACATTAGATTCTCTGAGAAAGCACAACCGGGACTTTCAAATGTCCCTTGTCAAGAGTCACACCCCACTAGTTCAAAAACCCTAAATAAAGGTAACACAACTATTTTACTGCTTATACTACACTGCAAACACAAGCTGTATCTCACATGAAATGGTGGGCAAATTCAAACTGCGGCCTTCTCTCCTGTTCATCGCTATTTCTCTGATACTCTCTTCTGTGCCACACGCACAGTTTTCAACATTTCCCGGCCCGCTAAAAACACACTGCAACCAGCAATGATAACTCAATACTGCGCATGCACAGTAGCAGTGCGGCTCCAGAAACCAGGGAGTATTTTTTCCAGCAGAACAATAAACACAGTAAAAATAGGTTAAAATGAGGAACAAAACTTTTATTTACTATTTTTTCTATGTGCCAAAAAAGGAGGACATTGTATAATCAGAATATGCCACTCGACCGTGTTGGTGATGCCAGGATTTACCCATGCCCTGGTGTGTTTTGCCCACTCGGCTGCACCTTGTGACCAAACAACACCCCAGGGCTTGGGTAAATCCTGCCATCACCAGCACCCTCTCATGGTAAATTGCTTAAGTATACCATGACTGTATTGAGCATCAGAGAAACATGGATGATAGCGACAGATAAAGACCAATGGTCCACCATTCTGCTCATATTACCTTATCGTTCCCAAGATCTATTGTCTCTGTGGGGTCTATGCTTACATTATACCCACTTTTGTTCTTTGTGTTTCCACCTCCCATTTCCTGTTGAGTATCTAATATCCCCCTTGACTCTATTCCAACTGTGTTTGAAGCCATTTATGGTTTTGGCACTCACCACCTCTGCCGGCAGACCATTCCATGGCTCAACCACGCACTCTCTGTAAAAGAATACTTCCTCATGTCCTTGTTAAACCTTCTGTCATTAACATCCACTCATGACCCCTTGTCCTAGCTTCAGTTTTCATGGTAAACAGCTCCTCACAATCAGTCTTGTTAATTCCTTTCAGGAACTTTTATTTATTTATGAACTTATTTCCTTCGCACAGAATCCTTTAGGTGGCTGACTATTTCCAAAGGATTCAGAGTCATAGACAACAGTTACACATAAATGAATGGTTACAATACAGTCAACTAAATGTACACTACAGCAGGTGGATGCACAAGGCAGGAGATTATTCAGCATTACATTGTAGCAGTAATAGTGAGCAGTGAAATATTAGATCTATATCATATCCCCCCTTTGTCTTCTGGTTTGGAGTGAATACATGTTCATTGTCTTTAGCCGATCCTCCTAGTATCTACCTTCCTGGCCCTGAATCATCTTGGTCATGCTATGCTGTGTCTTCTCTAGCCTGTCCCTGTTCTTTTCTTAGGTGGGGACTCCAGAACTGGGCACAGTACTTAAGGTGTGGCCTCACCAGTGACCTATAAAGTGGTAAAAGTACTTCTTGCCTTCTACTGTTGAACGCTCTTCTAATGCACTCCAGCATCCTGTTAACCTTGCTGAAGGTCTTGTTACCTTGACTGGTTTGTTTAATGGAGTTGCTAATGATGACTTCTAGGTCCCTTTCCTCTGATGTTTAATCCAGCTCAACCCCCCCCCCCCCCATCCAGTTCCCTGTTCTGGGGTTTTGGTTCCCTAAGTGCATAACTTGGCACTTTTTGGCACTGAATTTCAGCTGCCAGACTTCAGACCAGTTTTCCAGCCTTTGCATCTCTCTTTGCAACTCCCTTATCCTCGCCACACTCTCAACCCTACCGCAGAGTTTAGTGTCATCTATGAATAAGCACAGCCTACACTGGATTCCCTCACACATGTCACTGACGAACATATGAACAGGACAGGTCCCAGAACAGATCCCTGTGGCACGTCACTATTGACATCTCTGCCCTCTGATCTTACCCCATTCACCAGAACTCTCTGCTGCCTTCCTATGCCCAGCTCCCCAGCCAGCTTACTATTTCCCAGATCCCCATTCTACAGCAACCTTCGGTGTGGTACCAAGTCAAATGCCTTGCTGAAGTCAAAGTAGAGTAAATCTACAGCATGGCCCTTATCCACTACCTTGGTTACCCAGTCAAAGCATACTATTAGGGCAGTCTGACAATACCCTCCCTGTCATGACTCCATGGTGATTGCTATCCTGAAGTCCATTTTTCTCCAGGTATTTCACCAAATCTTCTAACAGTAGGGTCTGCATCAGTTTCCCTACCACAGGTCTGTAGTTTCCTGGCTGCTTCTTATTCCCTCCCTTATTGCAGTGGAACCATGTCTGCCACCCTCTAGTCCCTGGGAACCACCCCTTGCTACACAGACCTATTGAGCCGCCCCATGAGGGGTTTGGCTAACACTTATGCTAGTTTCCTTAGCTCCCTTGGTTGCATCTTATGCAGCCTCAAAGCCTTGTTTACCTTCATGGCTGCTAGCCCCTTTTTGACCCCTATGCCAGTAAATGTCTCAAGTTTCATTTTCAGGACTCCTTTATCAGCTGCCTTTATGCCAGTCTCTGGAAAAGGCCCTTTGTTCGCCCTAGTGAATACTAAGCAGAAGTAATCATTTAGCACGCTTGTTTTCTGCCTGTCTCCTCTGTTTTCCTGCCCCCTTCATTAACCTGAAAATTCCTCCTCCTGTCTTCCTTTTTTCTTTTATATATCTAAAGACTTGTTTTTCCCCCTCCCTTGACACACTCTGCAATCCACAGCTCTTTGTCCACCTTTGCAGTCCTGACTGACCTCTTGGCCTCTCTAGTTTTCTCCTGGTACTTGTCTCATTCTTCACTTCACTGCTTTTATTTGTACCTTATAAAGACCCTCTTTTTAGCCATTGCTCCCTTTCTGACCCTTTTAGAGAACCAAATTGGTCTCTCATACTTGTTTCTCTTGATAACTGTTCTTGTGCATGTTTTTGTTGCCTTGAGAATGGCCCCTTTTATAACACCCCCATCTTTGAATCCCATCAGCCCACACTTGCATACTGCATGACCCTGAGCAAGTCACTTAGCTTCCTTGTGATAGCCACCTTTCACAATGTTCTTCTTCTGCTGCGCTTACCTGTTGAATGTATGTGCTCGACTCATACTATAGGTCTATTAGGGTGGTGCTGCTAAATGTTTCTGATGGTAAACAGCACAGCACTGTTCCAAGACATGTCACTTTTTTCATGCTCGGCATGGCACACGAGTGGGAAATAAAAAATTGCAAAATCTAGTATGCCAGTTCAGGAATGAAAGGAAACAAAATGAAAAATGGGTGTTGTGGTATTTTTGCTAAAATTATAGCAGTAAAAAAATTCCTATGTATTGACTAACCAATGCTGCTCTTTTAAGAACCTTAAAATGACTTTGTAATCAGACCCGTTGTATAAACTGGTGGCCATCTTAGAATAAGGCAAAGAATAGGAATCTTTCTCCACAGAGCCTGTTATAACGCTGTCTCTGATTTATGCATGAAGTCAAAGGTCATAATGAAATATTAGAGCATTTTCACCCTGCCCCACAGAAAATGAGCCTATGGCAAGTCCAGTTTAATTTGCCTAATCGAAGACAACTGCGGTTCATACAAGAAGGTGCTAGAGTTAGTGCTTTAGTGTTCCATTATGATCTTTGACTTTATTTATGCACCAGAGACAGCATTATAACCGAGACTGTGGATAGAGAGAATTACAAAGGAAACTGCCAACCTCTAATTGCTGCAGACTGCAAAAAGCAGGCACACCTTATCTTCTGCAACACGAACGTTCGTTTCTTCCTCTTACAGGGTGTCATATGTTTTTCCTTTTCTTTTCTTCTACTAGGCTAAGAGGAACTTTCCATGGAGTCTCCCTGCCCTGTGATGCTTCACTAATGTCAAGGAAAATTAACAATGCACACAATTTAGTCTGCATCTCGTTCTGGCCAACATAAGTTCAGGGGAAGGAAGAACAGAATCGAAAGGACTGCAGGGCATGAAAATGCACTTGGGGAAAGATAAGTTACAGGAGTACACAGCAGCAGAGGAGTTAACAATCTCTAAAGTGTCTTAAAGGTATGGACGTTCACTGGATAAACATTAATCTTGTCATGCCTATGACTGGAATACAGCTTGCTCATTGCCTATAACAGGGAAAAAGCCTTTGTATTCACCAATTTTGGAATTTCACTAAAAGCTGGATAAGGGCCATTAGAAAATTGTTACCATAGCGACCAAGTTCTGCCAAAAACCTATAAACAGCTTGTGAAGGGAGAAATATTTGTTCTGGTCTCCAGGTAACTGTCACCATAGCAACAAAAATCAGTCAACAATTTAGCTATAGCTCTCCTATGTACTCTAGTCTCCAGTCAACTGCTACCATAGCAACAAAGATCTGCCAATAGTCTAGCTATTGCTTGAGAAGGTACTTTTTGTCTTCTGTCTCATTTGCCATACAAACAAATATCTACCAAGAGTATAGCTACTTCTTAATAAGATGATTCTGGTCTCCAGGTAAAAACAGTTGTCATAGCAACACAATCTGTCAAGAATCTAGTTACAAAGTTATAACTCTAGAAGATTTTTGCCTACAAGTAAAATCAGTTGCCAGAGCAACAAAAATCAATCAAGACTTCAAGCAACTACTTGAGGAGGTTGTTCCTCTGGTCTTGAGCTGAAACACAGTTACCACAGCAACAAAAGTCTGTCAGTCTAGCTGATCATATAGAATGTTCTCATAGTCCTGAAGAGGAAGCATTATCCCACTGCAACAAAGAGCTGTCCTGGTGCTGCCTAGGAACACATCACTTATTCTCAAATTGAAACCATTACCAATGCCACAAGGATCCCTCCAGCTACTTTTTGAGAAGTTTGTCCCATTATTGAAACAGTAGTAACAAAAAAAAATTCTGTCCCGCATCTGGCCACCCATTGAGAAGTCTCTTCTAGCTGCAAGGTGCAGAACCATTGCCATAGCAACTTTCTACATCTAGTGTCAAACTAGTTTTCTTCTGGGTAATAAAAGGTAAAATACTCATTTCCTGGTTTTGCTCTGAGTTCAAAGGCTATTGTTAAAGAAACCAAGGAGTTATTCAGCATTTCTTCAGTTCCAGGAAAGCTTTATTTGTTGTTATGGCTGTATGATTGAAAATGACAAAGAACAACTTGTGCTGTATGTCAGTTTTCTCCACAGCTTCATCCACTTAAACTGTATGGTTAAAAGCTGAAATCTCAAAGCTTTTTCTACAGACGACAGGCAGACATCAAAAATATCAGCTGGACCAGTTTATCCTGGTTATAAAGTCACGCCAATCCCATTTGGATTTCACACTTTTAGAGATTTCGTTTTATAGATAAGGATTGGCTAGAAGTGGTTAAAGCACTCTGCCAGCAGCAGCTTTGTAAAGAGGTTCATCATCAGTGACAAACATCATCATCAGACTCCGGTGGATTCCAACATGTCAACCCTCAGTTTCACATCGGTGATCATGACAGTAATGCTCTGCCTGCTGCTGGGGCAGGCTCTGGCCCAGAATGAGACAGATCCTATAATCCTGGAAGGGAAATGTTTAGTGGTGTGTGACTCCAACCCAACCACAGAGCCGACAAGCAATGCACTGGGTATGTCTGTACGGTCAGGTAGTGGGAAGGTGGCATTCTCTGCTGTTCGAAATACTAACCATGAACCTTCAGAAATGAGTAACAGGACAATGACAATCTATTTTGATCAGGTAAGTGTACTTAATTATTGTCATAGTTATTTAAGTGTCTACACAGGTGTGCCATTTTTCATTTAAATATATAGTATAGAATGGGTACAAAAAATCCTGAAAGCCAAATGGTTGATTGGCAGTTCCAGCTCTGAAGTTTTCACAGTACAACATCATGGTCTCAAACTAATTTAAAGAACTGTCTTCATAAAAAGTGTTTTTACTGTACAGGACAAGACCCATTTGTAATCACTATAAGGTATTTCAAGGCATGTGTCTTCATAAAAAGTGTTTTTACTGTACAGGACAAGACCCATTTGTAATCACTATAAGGTATTTCAAGGCATGTGTTTTGGGGTTAATACCACTTCTTGGGTGGTAGAAGGCACTTGGCTGCATCTCATGCCTCACAAAACACCCAAGGCATAACATTATAGTAGCATAATACATGATCTAGAAAACGGTGCACAGTTGAGAAAGGCAACCAAAATGCCAGCTACTATTAACAAAATACACAGACTCCAACAGGCAATATACTTTACCAAACAAATTAAAGATTTATTAGAGTCTAAAAGTACAGAGACTGGGACACAATACCACTGGCTAGGTGCTCTGGTGCTTCACTCAATGGAACATTGACAAACCTTTAATTTGTTTGGCAAAGAATCCTGCCTGTTGGAATGTGCACTGTTTCCTGGATCTGGTTTAGAAACAGAAACACAGACTTTGACGTCAGATAAGGACCGCTTGGCCCACCTAGTCTGCCCATTTCCCTACCTACAGGAGTTTTTGGGTTTGGGGTTTTCTGCTCCTCAGTAGCACCTCCCATCTGCACTTCTGCCAGTATAACACATGCCCTGTCATCCCTTATTGCCTAATTAACCAATAAGAGAGCAGCTTTCACTGTGCTGGATGGTATATTCAGACTTGCATAGTCACTTCACTACGCACCGAAATGGGTCAAGTGCTTACATCGCCTTGTAATATAGTGCCCCATTTTCAATCTTATTATCGGGATTTATATTCTCCTTCATTGCAGACCTTTAATACCACTCATCTTGTGAATTTCCTCCAAGATCTAGATCTACCCCACTTAACTGAAATGTAAGCCAGCTTTCTACAGTCTCCTCTGACACTGGAGGAGATATATAGTGCCACAGACTTTCTAGCCCCTGATAAATCCCCAGGGCTGGATGGCTATTCCTCCAATTTTTATAAGAAATTTTAAAATTTACTAACCCCAATATTACTTGATGTTTTGAAATACATTTCAGCTTGGGGGCTTTTGGATCATTCTCTCACAGAAGCCATGATTGTGGTATTGCCAAAACTTGGAAAGGGACCCATATTCATCACTAATTATAGGCCGATATCACTCAATGCGAATCTTAAAATATTTGCTAAAGTACTGGCCAATAGATTACATCAGATGTGGGGATGCCTAATTAGTAGAGAACAGGTCAGTTTTGTTCTGATAAGACTGTCAGCTGATCATCTAAGAAAGCTCCCGCACCTTTTCTCTGCCTCCAGGGATTCCTCCACCCCAGCTGTGTTTGTCTCCCTGGATGTGGAAAAAACTTTTGATAGGGTTTCGTGGGACTACTTATTTTCTCTTTTACCACATTATCACATCCCCCTATGTTTATTCAATGGATAAAAGTGCTTTACACCCTGCCCTCTGCACGCATTCTCTGTAATGGCGTACTTTCTGACTCTTTCCATTTACAACAAGGCACCAAGCAGGGTTGTCCACTTTTCCATTTACAACAAGGCACCAGGCAGGGTTGTCTACTCTCACTGTTTTTATAATTATTTTTGGAACCTTTACTCAGGAAAATTAATATCACTCCTTTGGTCTCAGGCATCTCCTTGGGTCCATACCAATATAAACTATCCACATATGTGGATGATGTCTTATTGCATATTACTACTCCTGAAAAATTTCTCCCTGCCACATTGGACATAATCAATCAGGTTGGACTAGTTTCTAGTTATAAATTAATTGTATCCAAGACTGAAGTTATGCATTTAAATGTGGAAGCTATGAGGGTGAGAGTGGAGCATCTTGACCTAGTATGGGTCAAAGACAAACTTAAACACCTCGGAATTTATCTGAGCATGTCTCTTTCTAAATTGAAGCAATATAATCTTGATTCGGTACTTAGTCAAATTAAAATGGACCTCAACCAATGGTCTTTCCTGCCTATTTCCTACTGGGGTCGATTGAACATAATAAAAATGAATGTTCTCCCACGTATCCTTCATCCCCTTAAGATGCTTTCTGTGACTTTACCACAATCATGGTTTCTACAAGTAAATAGGATATTGTCAAAATTCTTATGACAAGGTAAACCCCCACAGAGAGCACTCACCAAATTGATGCGTTACAAGGAGATAGGAGGCCTAAAGGTTCCTAATTGGTATTTGTACTATCTAGCCATACATAGTTTTAGTTTTTTTCTATGACTCAGGCCAATCCCAAGAGATCAGTCTTTGTCGTATTCCCCCTTCTGGTTGGACATTGAACAATACTGATGTACTAATTTACGTTTAAGTATCCAAGCTTTGTTCAAATTCCTCATAAAAATCTTCACCCCTCTTTGTGGGGTACCCCAATAGACATGTCTCTGAAAGCCCATAAACAATTATCTTCTCTTCTTGGCTTAGATCCACAAAGAGACACTATGCAACCCTTACTTGTAAACACAAACTTTAAGTTTTGCAGGCCAACTTATAACTAAAACCTTCTGGCCAAACACAGATGTAAGTACGGCTGACCATCTTCTACAGGATGTTAATCTGCTCATGTTCTCAGTGGCATGACAAAAATATGGATGACCTATGACTCTTTGTTTTAAATATTTACAGCTAACCCATATGCTCACTCAACATTATGGAACTGGACGGTGGTCTAATTTTTATGGGTCTCAGATTTTTCATTTGGTGTCTCTAACACCATTAACTCATACAGTATCTTTTTACTATAACAAATTGCAAGAAATTCTCTCATGTCAAGACCCTGAACCGTATTACTACTGGAATCAGGCTTTCCCTCCTCCACTGGTCCCCATGATTGGCATCACTTGTGGAGGAATCTTTACAAGTACTTGAAGTGGGACAGATACTGTCTTGTGCAGTTTCAGATCTTTCACAACCTCTATTATACCCCAATCAAACTGCATAGGATGGGCAAACTCCCATCAATGGTTTGCTCTAGGCGCAATAAAGATTGAGATACTTTACTTCACATTCTTTAGGAGTGTGAGAAAGTGACACCCTTCTGGGAGACCACAAAACAACATCTAGATCCCCCACTAGGCCTAGATTTGGCCTTTTCACCTGTTATATGTCTCTTAGGAGGATCTGACACTGAATTAATTGGAAACCAAAAGCCCCATATGGCTCTGATATCGGCTTGAGCAAAAAGGTAATAATGAGACACTGGTGTGATCAGGCTATTCCTCAGTATATAGAATGGTATAAGGACATTTTATCTTCATTACAAGCAGAACAAACTATTGCTATCCTCCTTGATCATCTTAATAGGTACAGAAAGATTTGGGAACCTCTTTATATGTTATTGACCTTACTCATAATGTAACTCCTTAGTTCTGTTCAGGAGATATATAGAAAGTTGTGGTGGGGCAACTCACGGAGTACATCCAGTCTCATGAGCTCCTGTCTCCAGAGCAGCATGGCTTTCATAAAGGGCATAGTACATCCTCTGCCCTTGTCACTGTCGTATCGAGGATCAGAACTGCTATGGACCAGGGCAAACTCTCTAGTGCCATTTTCATCTATCTATCCAAAGCCATCGATCTAGTTGACCATGTTCTGCTTTGCTCTCAGCTGGGGTCGCTTGGCTTGTCACCCCCTGTACTCACCTGGTTCGCCAACTACTTACAGGACAGACAGCAGCAGATCAAATTCTGCAAGGTGCTCTCAGACACCACTGCAGTGTCCTCAGGTGTTCCTCAAGGTTCAGTCCTGGGGCCCCTGCTATTTTCCATTTTTGTGAAAAATCTTCCTGCTACCCCTTCCTACTCCAGGTCCATTCTCTACGCAGATGACCTGGTCCTTCTCATCCACTCTCAGGACACTGGGGCCATAAACCATCAGTTGAGTGAACTTTAGGAGTGTCCAGTCTTGGATAACGTACATGCTGGTCCTCAATCTCAAAAAAGTCAGGTCATGCTCTTTGGGTCCCTGGCCAAGATAAAGGCCTCCCCCAACCCCTTGTGTATCACTGGTCTTGATGGTGCCCCCGCCCTCATCATTGACTCCATTAAATACCTTGGGGTTACACTTGACCCTCAGCTTGACTTTGGACTACATATCTTTAGTGTCTGCAAAGCCACAAACTAGGTCTGGCCTATCGTGCTAAGTGCAACCTTACTCCCACTGCTCATCTTGCGCTGGCTAGAGGAGTGTTTCTCCCCTCTCTCAGCTATGGGATTCTCCTGTTTGCTTGTACCTCCAAAGCCCACCTTGCCAGGTGGTCTGTCACCTACAATAACATTTGCCGTTTTGCGCTTGCTGCCACTGAGACCTGTACAGTAAGCTTAACTGGCTCTCCCCATCCAGTTACTTAAACTTTGTCCTGGGCTGCTTCACAGGCAAGGTCCTTGGTACCGGCACCCCACCTGGTTTGGTGGAGCTCCTTGTACCGGTGGCCTCCCCCTCATACTCCTGCAGATCCCTGGGCCCTGCTGTGCTAAGGATTGCTGCCACTCACATTCTAATGGGGGACAGATATTTTGCATCGTGTGGCTTCAGACTATGGAACTGCCTTCCTGCCCAGGTTCGCTCCTCCCCTTTTCAGGCTTGCCTCTGAACCTCCTTGTGGAGACACTTGAAGCACTCCTTAGCATGTGGTTTTCCCAAGCCTCCGTAATCTCTCTCTCTCTTGGTCCCCTTCACTAGCACCTCTCCTATTTACTGTCCTGCACACACTTTATGCACTCTATCTATTGGGTATTGGCTCTGATGGTGCCTCCACTTTTCTGTGGAATTATACTGTACATAATTTATATATAATAGACTTATACTGTATATTACCGGTACGTAATGTGCTGCTCGCAGCCTTGGTGATCAGTTGTATTTGTTCTTACCAATTGTATGTTCCTGCTGACTACGTTATGTTTCTGTTTTCCCTGGCTCTGTATAACAGCCCTAAGTGTATCATATCATATTGTACTATGTTGTACTTCCTGTACTCTTCTGGGTCACACCTGAAAATAGGCAAATGTCTTGTCTAGTGTGCTTACCTGGTTAACAAAAGCTAAATAAATATATATATATATATATATATATATATATATATATATATATACACACACTTGAATAGTGCTACACATTCTATGATTTTAATTTAATTTAATTTTGCATTTTTATGTTTGTATTCTGCATCTCTTATAGCTTTGTAAATTGTGGAGGTTTACAATATGGAACATTTGCAAGAGTTGACACACCTTAGTGTATTACATATTTTACCATATTGGAGCATTCAACAGCTCTTTTCTTGCTTTCTGTCTTTGAACTTGTTTTAGTTTTTTTTAGATACTTCTTCTCTGGGACTAGGAGTGGAAGGGAGGGGGAAGGAGGGTTTGGATATAGATCAGTTATGGATCTACGACAGGACCTTTTGACATTTGTTTCTGGTTATATATTTGTAGATGTGTTTTACTTTACTTGTTTTGCTTATATGTCTTCATATTTTATGTACTATTGGAAAACCTGAATAAAATTTACTTGATTTAAAAAAAAATATTCAGACTTGCGAGCCGAACGTGACAGAAAATCTTCAATAAACCTAATTTAAAAGTTAGACCATTTAAAATGATGCCCATAAGTTTCATTTACAGGAGAATTTTTAGCTGGGAGAGCTTCTATAAGCTAAATTGACTAATAAATCGCGATATATAGTATATGGTTAGGGTTTGTTGTAGATGGAAAATGATGGTTTTCCAAATCCTGATGTAGGACAGTTCAAAGGTCAAAAAAGTTGTTGTACTATCATTCTGACATCACATCAATAGTACAATGACTTTTGCCCCTTGAGCTCCTACCTGATTGGTGGAAACAGGCACTGATTTAAAAAATACGTTCTAAAATGGTGCATTCATTTAGCGAGCAGTCGGGTGAGCAGACAGTTTGGACACGGACTGCCATAATTGGCTCCGTGTATCCAAACTCTCAATTTGCAGTCTATTTTTTTTAATCTCTGGCACAGTTACGCAAAAGTAGAGTGGGAACGCTGTATTCAGGGACATGATCAGAACAGCATAAGTGCAGTGAAGAGGACCTGTATCTAGGTGGACTCGAGCGAGGACCAGTGCAGGAGTGTCAACGCAAGGTACGAACCTTGTCCGTTTTGGGAGAAACTTTATACTATAAAAAAATAATGGATAGCTGACTATTCACAACTAAGTCTGTGTTTCCATCTCGGGGAGTTGATGATGTCATGGAGACCTCTCGAGCTTCGCTCTCGAGGTCTCTATGACATCATCAACTCCCTCGATGGAAATCCAGCCTTGTTGTGGATAGTCAGCTATCCACTATTCTATATGTGTTTTCTATTCTGGTTGCTGCAGTAAAATACATGCATCACTAGAATGTTAAAAAAAATACCTTCAGCCTGGGAAGAATGGTGAGACATGGTGATTAAGAGTTATCATCGAGTAAACGTCTAATTAATTATTCATGAGCCCAATGAGGCTCCTGATTGGCTACTGTATCGGTCATTAACATCTTAGAAATAACTGATTTAGAAGCCGACTGACACTGCTTGGCACACTTGGCTTGCACCACACAACTAAAACCTATTTGAAACTAAAAGAAAATGGTAACAAGCATTTGTCAATGCCAAATGTTTGCTTGCTGGTATTAGCATTAGAAATGCAGGAGTTAGACAGATGCAGAATAGGAATGGCAGTGAAGTACTGAACTTCACATGAACACCACCTCCATCCTGTAGAGATGGACAGGATTTGGGGTAAGGTTTTGGGTCGTCACCCATGACGGTCAAGCCATGTCACCTCACCCTATTCTGCAGACACCGACACGTGTTGAGCTGTGCCTTAGAGTGTTTGGCTTTACAGTCACCCCATTCCATAAGGACATACGCTGAAATGGGTGCAGCACAAGAGAATGGGGTGAAGTCTTGGGATGAAGAGTCCAAGGTACACCTCGATGCCTGTCAGTGGCTGGGGGGTTGGGGTGGGATGGCATGGGTAGTACAGTTGGCAATCCAAAGGCACACGCCAATGCCTGTCTGTCTATACAGGGTAGGACGTTATGGTTAGAAACCATAATGCCTCTGACATTTGTTGGTATTTGCAGTACAAATTTTGAACATGGCCTTTTTGTGACCCCACCTCATGAAAGCATTTGGGTCCTCTTGTCATGAACAGTGGCAGTGTGATTTTGTCAATGTGTCCTGAAAACTGACTTCCAACAGTGACAGTGCCATTCTGCACCACATGTACGAAAATGTAGATTGAGTAGGATGTGAAGAATGACAGCTGTACCATCCATAGGGAGGTATGAAGAGACAGCAATGTTTAAAATGTGTAGTGGGAACATTAAAAATGCTTGCACTTCCGAGCATACGTGGAAACTGCGCAATGCATGCACGTAACACAGTCATTTTATGCAGTTTTCAACATAGGTATTTAAGGACCTGTGGTCATGAACAGTGTCACTGTGATTTTGTTTCTGTGTTCTGAACACTGATTTCCCACAGCAACCACGGTATTCTACGCCGGAACTGCAAAAACACATTTCAACCAGGATGTGAAAAATGACAGCTGTACTGTTCAGAAGGAGGTGTGGGAAAATGGCAATGTTGAAAATCTGGAGTGAAAATATTACAGATGTGCAAAGTTATAAGCGTGCATGAAAACTGCACAACACACACTTGCAACACAGTCATTTTATGGACTTTCATCACCAGATGTTCAACATAGGCATTTTAGGACCTCTGCTAATGAACAGTGTCACTATGATTTTTGTAATGTGTCCTAAACAGTGATTTCCCACGGGGACTGCACTATTCTGTGCCAGAAGTGCAAAAACACATTTCGTCCAGGGCGTGAAAAATGACAGCTGTACTGTTCATAAGGAGGTGTGGAAAAATGGCAATGCTGAAAATATAGGTGTGAAAATATTGTAAATGTGCAAAGTTACGAGCGTGCATGGAAACTGCACAATGCACGTTCGTAACACAGTTAGTTTATGAACTTTTGTCACCAAATTTTCAACATAGCCATTTTAGGACCTCTGTTAATGAACAGTGTCAGTGTGATTTTCCTAATGTGTCTCGAACACAGATTTCCCACAATGACCACGCTTGTCTGCACTGGAAGTGTAAAAACACATTTGGGCCTGGATGTGAAAAATGAAGCTGTACTGTTCATAAGGAGGTGCGGGCAAATGGCAGTGTTGGCAATCTGGAGTGAAAATATTGCAAATGTGTGAAGGTACGAGCGTGCGTAGAAACTGCACAATGCACGCTTGTAAGACAGTCATTTTATGAACATTTCTCACCAAATTTTCAACATAGACATGTTAGGACCTCTGCTAATAAACAGTGTCACTGTGATTTTCTTAATCTGTCCCAAACATTGCTTTCGCACATCAACTGCGCCATTGTGCACTACATGCACAGAAACACATTTTGGGTGAGATGTGCAAAATTAAAGCTGTACTGCTCATAAGAAGGTGTGGTAAAATGGCAATGTTGAAATTCTGGACTTCAAATATTATAAATTCACGCACTTACGAGCGTGCGTAGGAACAGCGCAACACACGCTTGTAAAACAGTCATTTTTAGGAATTTTTTCACTAAATTTTCAACATAGCCATTTTAAGATCTCTGCTCATGAACAGTGTCACTGTGATTTTCTTAATCTGTCCCAAACATTGATTTCACACACCGACTGAGCCATTATGCACTACATGCACGGAAACACATTTTGGGTGAGATGTGAAAAATGACAGTTGTACTGCTCATAAGTAGGTGTGCTAAAATGGCAATGTTGAAAATCTGGAGTGCAAATGTTACAAATTCGTGATCTTATGAGCGTGCGTAGGAACTGCACAATGCACGTTAATAAAACAGTCATTTTTAGGAATGTTTTCACCAAATTTGCAACATAGGCTTTTTGAGAGCCCACCTTATGAACACTGGCAATGTCATTTTGTTAATTGGTCTCAAAAGGTGATTTTGTGCAGTGACTGCGAAATCACCCTTTGGACCTGATTAACGCCATGACAGTGACAGAATTCATGAGGAGGGGTCCCAAAAACCCCATGTTGAAAATTTGGTGCCAAATTTCCCAAAAATGCCTGAGATATGCAGCAAAGTTGAAAAAACCCTATTTATTACATTATTTATTTATTTATTTATTATTTAGATTTTGGTAACCGAGTAAACCCACTGAGACCAGAGATCCCTTTTTCAGGGGCGACCTGGAGTTTGTTACAATGACTACATACATAGATGAAAAATAACAATAGGATTAGAGTGAAATGCATATTAAGTTACAGTGAGTGCATACATAATTATAGGGGCACAATAGACAATAGTAGGTACAGGTCAGGGAGTAGGCAATATACAAGGGGAACAGGATGTAGTAGGAATCACAGGGTTGAAACAGTTGCTTACGTCAGATCAACAGTGTTTATAGCATTATCCATAGGCAGTCCAAGGAGTGGAGGGCATAGGTCAGCTGGCATAGGAGGGGAGTAAGTTAAGGACGAGATCTAGCCATTACACATTATACAGCTTACCAGCATTTCCTCAGTTCGCAATTGGCTTTGAAGAGTGCAGATGTGTTCCCGGTCCACTGAAGATTGTTGCGCTGGACTCCGGAGGTAAGTATGGGGTGAGGGGGGGCGTGGGGAGGCAGGGTGCACAGTGGGTGGGCGTGGGTTGTGAGAGGGGTCTGGCAAACCGCGAGGGACCGTTTTTTCTTTGCAGGGAAGGAAAAAAAAGACAACATGGGAAGGTTTTCAATTTTACAGGGGCATTTGGCACACCGGGGTGGGCATCCCCCATCAGCACACAAGAAAACGGGAGGGGGACATCAGCCGATGGGGATTGGGCACCCCATCGGCAGGCAGCAAAACCAGTGTGGGGGTTACATTATGCTGATGGGGAGTGGGCTCCCCCATCAGCAGACAATGAAAACGGGTGGGGGTTACATCTTGCCGACGGGGAGTGGGCTCCCCCGTTGGCTGAATAAACATTCCGGGCACTGAAGCCAGTGGGGACTAGGGCCCCTGTCGGCCAACAAAGATCATTTGGGGGGCACATGCTGCCGAGGGGGATCGGGCACCCCCTCAGCATGGGAGGCTGCCTAACATTGTTTGTGAACGTGGAGGCAAGCCGCTAGCCATGTACACAAACAGTATTAGGCTAGCTAACATTCTGCCCTACAATGACGGGTCACTCCCTCAATGCAGCACAATGACTGATGCTGCAATGATGAGGTGGCCCCTGATTGCTACAGCAAAAACGTTACAACTTGGTGCACTTTTTGGAGACCAGTGTCATCGGCACACTGTGCCTCCATTGGTCCACCAGTGCCAAGCCCCCAAATGCAGTGCCTCTCTTGGTTGTAACACTGCCACAACTCCACAACCCGCTTCTCTCCTAAGCTGTCACATAATGTTTCTTGCGCATGCACAAGCAAACATAAAATAAAAGCTGTTATTGTGATAAGACTTACAATAGCAACCTCAAAGCTGGTTATTTCCTTGGATAAATGACTGGCTGGCTGCGTCTTTTGCCACTCATCCCACCAGCCAGTCATTAATCCCTTGGAAGTGACTGGCTTCTCGGTCTTTATTACTTACAACATAGACACTGAGAGCAGAAAAATGTCCTACAGCCTATCCTTCCAAACCAACTCTACCTACAGTTGGATGTGAGGACCCTTGTGGTCACTCACTCCTTCATCCCCTACCCTGACACATCACATGTATTTGTCCCATCTGTGTCTGAATCCTTCTACTGACATAGCACAGACAACTTCCATGTGCAGCTTCTTCCACTCATCCACCACTCTCTGCATGAAAGAGTATTTTCTGATGTCCTTCCTGAATCTCCCCAGCTTCATTACATTCCTCTATGTGCCTGTGTTCCCATTCAGGGTATACAACTCTTTGCAGCCAACCTTATTTAATTCATGGAGGTACTTGTACATCTATACTGTATCACCCCCCTTCCTCCTTGCCTCTAGGGTGTACATGCTGAGGTCTTGCAAACTCTCTATGTAGGCTTTCCCCAGTTATCTAATGGAGAGCCTGCCCATAATATGAGACTGCAGAATGGTATTTTTTCTGTGGGGGTATGTATCACCTTGAGGATAATTAATGTTGTCCTTAGGGAACGTCTTTGGAACACTGAAAAAGTCCAAGGAGACAACTATGGAGCTTGAAGAGACACAGACACTGATTATATGGGTGGGGGAGACTTTGATGATTATTGTAAGGGTGGAGACACTGGTACTGATCACATGAGCAGATGACACACTGGTGCTGATTAAATGGGTGGGTAAAACACAGATGCTGACTATATGGGTGGAAGAGACACTAATGCTGACTATATGGGAGGATGAGACATTAGTCTTGACTATATGGGTGGAGAAGACACTGGTGCTGATTATATGGGAGAAGGAGACACGGGTGCTGATTATATGGGTGGAGAAGACACTGGTGCTGATCATATGGGTGGAGAAGACACTGGTGCTGATTATATGGGAGAAGGAGACACCGGTGCTGATTATATGGGTGGAAGAGACACTGGTGCTGACTGTATGGGAGGATGAGACATTAGTCTTGATTATATGGGTGGAGAAGACACTGATGATGATTATATGGGAGAAAGAGACACGGGTACTGATTATATGGTTGGAAGAGAAATTGGTGCTGACTATATAGGAGGAGAAGACACTGGTGTTGATTATATGGGAGAAGCAGACACTGGTGCTGATTTTATGGGTGGAGGAGACACTGGAAATGATCAGAGCTGGGTAAAATTAGCACATTTTGAATTTGCAGACTTTTCATGAAATTCAGCAAAATTTCACAGAATTTTGTGACATATTTAGGAATGTTCCAAAATTCTTTAATTGGCAATAACTCAGTCAGCATTACAGCTAGAGGTCTGAAATGTGGCCTGATTACTGTTGGGTATGGATCCTAAAAGCACACCAAGTTTCAGAATATTTGGATAAGGGGCGGAGAAATTATAGGGGCCCAAAACTGGCAATTTAATATTCATGTGAACATTTCTGAAAATATTTCTATGCTTACAACTTGGGCATCTTTAGAGCTAGATAATTGAAAATGTTGGATGCACACTTTCTTGTAAGAGTCACAGAAACTGATTAATACAGCAGTAATGATTATGTAAATTGTAAGTTTTAGCCATGGCCTGCCTCCCAGCACGACTTCATGGGCTTGCATCCAACCATGGGTCATCAGCATATCAGTATGACGCTGTTATGCTGGACAATGGGGATTGCTTCAAAGTCTAATATTTAGGATCAATGAACCTAACAACATTGGTGATATTCCGTTCTCTAGTTTTAAACTTACAGGGGCTTATAATTCTACAATTTACATAATAGCAAAATGTATTTTAAAATTTCCAAACATTTAGAGGCTGATAACTCAGTCACCTTTAAAACTAGAGATCTGAAAGTTAGTACACATCTGTATGGATCTTTGTAAAGTCGCCATACTAAACGTGGTGCAATTTGGACAAACGTTTTTAGTTAACATAGCTGTAAACTGTAATTTTAACAATTCTGAAATGTTAGAGGCTGATGACTCAGTCATATTTAAAGTAAAGACAAGAAAGTTGATGCACTTTCGTATGGATACAGCCATCATACCAAATTTGATGCAATTTGGATAAATACTTTTTAAATTAAATGGAGATAACCAAAGTCACAATTTCGGTGACATTTTGCAAAATGTTCACGTAAATTTCACGAAATTTCATGGAAGTGAAATTAGCCTTTCACCTGAATTCCACTATCAGAAGATAAATTTCAACCAACCCAAGCGCTAATTATATGGAAGAATGAGACTCTAATCTTGATTATATGGGAGGATGAGACACTGTTACTGATTATATGAGTGGAAGAGAGACTGGTGCTCATTATATGAGAGGAGGAGACACTGATACTGATTTTAAGGGTGGAGAAGACAATGGTGGTGATTGTATGAGAGAAGGAGACACTGGTGCAGATTATATGGGTGCAGGAGACACTAGTGCTGATTGTTTGGACAGAGAAGACACTGGTGCTGATTAAATGGGAGGATGAGACACTATTGCTGATTATATGAGCAGAAGAGACACTGGTGCTGATTATATGGCAGGAGGAGACACCGTTGCTGATTGTAAGGGTGAAGGAGACAACGGTGCTGATTATATAGGAGTAGGGGGACACTGGTGCAGATTATATAGGTGGAAGAACAATGGTGCTAATTGTATGGGAGGAGGGGACACTGGTGCAGATTGTATGGGTGATGGAGACACTGGTGCCGATTATCAGGGAGGAAGAGGCAATGGTGCTGACTATAGGGGTGGTAGAGACACTGGTGTAGAACAAGAGTTAAAATAAGGCCTGATTATATGAGTGGAGGAGACACTGGTGCTGATTATATGGGAGGTGGAGACACTGGTGCTGATTATATGGGAGATGGAGACACTGGTGCAGATTATATGGCAGGAGGCACTGGTGCTGTTCATATGAGTGGAAGAGACACTGGTGCTCTTCATATAGGAGGAGGAGGGGACACTGGTGTAGCTTATATGGGTGGAAAGGACAATGGTGCTAACTGTATGGGTAGAGGGGACACTAGTGTGGATTGTATGGGTGGAGGAGACACTGGTGCCAATTATCAGGGTGGAAGAGGCAATGGTGTCGACTATAGGGGTGGTAGAGATACTGGTGTAGAACAAGAGTTAAAATAAGGCCTGATGATATGAGCGGAGGGACACGAGGATTTCAGCTGCTTTTTCAAACAAGCAGCATTTTGGTTCTGTTTCAGCCCCCATGTATGTTATGCAGCACTGCATCAGTACACACAGGATCTCTGTACTTCTGCGGTGGGGAGGGAGGGGGACCATGTACAGAAAGATTGTCACTGGGGGAGTTCCTTGCCTGGTATCACCTCTTGCACACATTGGATATCTTTCTGGTTGCCAAATTTTTAGAGCAGTTTTTTCTACCTCCTTTTTTTTTACATTACCCAACTTGATTTCAGTTAATATTACCATGCCCAGTTCGAGGTCGGCCAAAGGTGTTTTACTGCAACCTTTATTAAGTAAATCTAAAACTGGTTCAAGAGCTTTCTCTGTTGCTACTGTTACTGGAATAGACTGCCTGAATCACTGCAACTTGTTTGCTCACTTTGGGTTAGATTTTTGGTGCCACTGAAAGTTGCGCAACTGCGGAAAAAAATGGCGCACGTGGGTTTGCAAGTATAATTTAAATTTGTGTCTGACGTACAATTGTAAATATGGCATCTACTGAGACATGTACATTAATGGAAGGAGGCAGGTGAAGGATGGGTGGAAGGAACCTGTTAGAGAGCCAGAGATGATCGCTTCGATGCTTAACAGATACTTCTACTCACCGTTCGCCAAATGGACCCTGATGGGATTGTGCTCACAAGGAGGGCCTATAGCAGAGGTAGCCACAATGCAGCTGTTGGACATCATACCTGCTCTGGTAGCTGACTACTTGGCACAAATCAAGCTAGCTAGGTTCTAAGGAGTGGTTACACCCCAGCATCACAATGGAGGGAAGGAAGACTTGGCAGTGCACCTTGCAATAATCTTTTAGGAGTCTTTCCAGACAGGCATGGTGCTAGAGGACTGGAAAGTGGCCAATGTGTTCCTCATTTTCAAGTAGGGGACAAGGTTGGATCTGGGCAGCTATTGGTGGGTCAGCATGATATTAATGCTGGGCAAGGTCCTGGAGGCCATTGTCAAGGACAAACTACTGTTGGTTGCCCCCCATGCCTTTTTGATGACCTAACCTGATCATCTTCTTTAAGGAGGTGACCAGGGAGAGGAACAAGGGCAGGGTCATGTATGTAGTCTAGCTGGACATCAGCAAGGCTGATGATACTGTGGAGTATGAAAAGTTTCTGTGTGGTATATGGATGAACACAAGGAGGATTGCTAACAGACTTTTATAACAAAAAACAGGATGGGTGGTGGAAGGACACTGTGCGTGGAGAGGAGTACTGAGTGGCACCCTTCTGGGATCCATGCTGGGACCACTGATCTTCAACATCTTCATCAATGATCTGGATGTTAGGGTCTCCAGCAGGATTTTTTTTTTCCAGCTCTTTTTATCCTCCCCCTCCACTGGCTAGAACCTCCTTTAATAAACACCAGAGCCTGATCCCACCCCACCCCACTGAGAGCCTCCCTGACCTGGAATTCTGGTCCCCTGGGCCATCCATGTCTCACCTGCTTAGTAGGCCCCCATGGCTTGCCCACAGAGGTGGGGACACTTTCAGCTCCACAGCGACTCCCATACTTGAAATCCTGTTCCCAACAGGTAGAGGTGAAAACCAGGGGAGTGTGAGGTCCAGGGTGGCAGGGTCAGGTAGAGGGCATGGTGGCCGAGAGTGGCACCACCTGTCCAGTCAGTGGCATTGTCCACTTATTTGTTGCCCCTGGAGGGAACAGGCATGCAATGACATCATGGAGCATTATGGACGCTCCCGTGCATAGCACGCCAATGCCTGATTCATCCCACCTATTCCTGCATTTGCCAGGACTCCAAGCTCATTGACCCTGACTGCTGACAGAAGACACTCTGTTTGCCAGAGCCCTGAACCATCCCACCATGGAGGAGGTGAGCTGTGCAACAAATGCTCACAAACCTCCTCACCCAGGCCAGCTCCAGATGCTCTGGGCTCATTCCTGAACTCGAGTCTTCAGTGCTACAAGTAGTAGCACTACCACTGCACTGGTGAGAGGGTCTGGGGTCTCCAGCAGGCTGCTTAAGTCTGCGGATGACACTAAGCTGGCCAGGGTTGTAAACTCCCTTGAGGATGGTAACAACTTCAGCTTGAACAAGCTGGGCAATTTGACTGGCTCCTACAGCCTCTGATTCAGTGCTGCTGAATGCAAGGTGCAGCAATTTTAGAGAAAACGCAGGTAGGACCAGCACATTGCATGGGGGCTCCTATTGCTGCAGCCAAGGAGGAAAAAGAACCCACAGGTGATAGGTTATAATAGACAAATAGCTAAAGCAAGATAAGCAGCATGTAGCCACTTTCACAAGGACCAGCAGAATGCTGGGGTGCATGAAAAGGGGGCTGCTAGCAGAGCAGGGGAAGTAATCCAGCTATTTCACAAGCCCTGGCCAGGCCCCACCTGGAGTACTGCTTTTAGGGGTGGCCTACTCAAAACAAAAAGGACACTGAGCCAGTTGAGAGGGTGCAATGCAGGGTTACCAAAAGGATCTGCCAAATGTGGGACAAAGTTCAAGTAACCCCATTATTTTTATTATTAACTTTTTCCAAATGGTTCACTATAGTATTTTGCTTTGTATATTATCATTAACTGATTTCTTTTTCTGTATCAAAGCTTTCTTTTTGACTAGATTTCCTTTAGAATTGTTGCCCTTCTCAATCTTCAGTGTGATGTTATTAACCCATCCTCCCAAGTTCTTGTTCACAAGATCCATAAAACTGGAACTATTTCCTAGCAGGGGGAGTAGACAAAAAGGTTAGGGCCAAATCCCCAAAAAACAACCATCTTTTATCTTACCTACTAACGTTTTCTGGGTAATGCCCCAAACATCTTCTAAAAAATCCTTAAGTACCTGTTGAGGATTGAGGAGTTTGCCCCGTCTTGTTAGGGATGTGCATGTACCGAATAGTATTTCCTGCATACCACGAATAGTCGAAGTGCTAAATATTCAGGAACCCTTCCTGAAAAGGGCACTATACATATTTGGGCAAAGTCATTATTCTAGAAAGTAAAAAGAACAGACCCCACCTTCCTCCCCAGCCCAAATTCAGTTATATTTGACCCTCCCACCCCACCCTCTGTCAAGAGTCCCAGCCCATTCTCCTTCCTCCTCCAGTATCCACAATATGTTAAATAACAGTTTATATTTTAAATTCTTTGCAAAAAAAAACCTTTGCTAAGGCACCAGTTAGGGTTCAGATTAAACTGACAAAAGTAGGGAAATGTGGTGTTAGGGTTACCAACCCTAACACCCCACCCCCACCCAGCAGGCAGCAAAGGAAAAAACATTATGGTTTCCCTGCTCCTGAGTCTTCACAGATCAAGCCTGGGGTGTTCCTTGGCATTGTCAACCCTAACACTCACCCCATGCCATCAGTAAAGAAGATGAAATGTGCAGACTACATGAGAATGGGTTGAGTGTTAGGGTTGACAATCCCAAGAAACACCCAAGGCCTAATTTGCAGAGCCTCAGGAGAACTGAAACTTTAATGGCTTTTCCTTTTGCTGCCTGCAGGGTGGGGGTGGGGTGTTAGGGTTGGGAACCCTAACACCACATTTCCCTACTTTTTTTGGTTTAATCTGAACCCTAACTGGTGCATTAATTTTTTTGCCAACAAATTCCCTACTGTTTGAGATTGTAGAGTTGTATCCTCAGGGACCTGCATGAACATATCCATTTGCCTATAGAAGCCTCTGAAATCTGTGCTTCCATCCCTCCATAGATGCATACATCCATGTTGCTGTGGAAGCGCAGGGCCCTCTGGACCCTGTGCTTCTATTTCTCCCAAAAAGCAATTTATTTGCTTGGTTGTGTGGCTTGTAAAACTTCCACTGTTATTCTGTAGGAATTCTGATTTATTAATTTTGATGGCCCTTATTTATGGGGGGGAAGGGGGCTATTATGTGTCATGCTTGTTGTACACATAAAGACCTTTGTTTTGATACTGTATATAGATTGTCCCTTAAGTGCAAATCTTGAGGGAGTTATGGCTTGTTGAAGTTGAAATATACATACTATTTATAATTAGTATAGAATTTGTCTTAATAATTTACAGTGTTCCAGATAATCAATACTGAGTATTGTAGGTGTGGGATTACAGGTGTTTCCTATCTTGGGTCGGCTCACATTTGTCCTGATTTAATTAATTTACTGTATATTAATCAGCACTGCTAGATATTATTTATTTTGTTTAAAGTCACAGTTAGGATTTGATCTAAATTTTAAATTAGTTCAGACTATTTGATTGGAGGGGGATTGTAGCTGACTGATGTCTAGGATCACCTAATAATCTGTTCTGATTATAGGTAGACCAGGAAAAAGAGGTAAAACAGGACATATCTGGGTTTGTTACAGGTATTCCTAACTTGGACTAGTACTAAGAAAATCATCTAGCACTTGGAGGCAGCAGGCACTGGGTGTTGTGGGGGAAAAAGGAACACATATGGCCATCAGAATAGGGAGAACAGAGTGGTAAGCCTTAATGATTGTGGAGCAGCAGTTTTTATAAGGGTGATGTGGGCTATGGGTGGATGTCCTGTATGTAGCAGCCTGGATCAGCTAAGGGCAGAAATGATGCAGTTAAGGTGGGAGCTAGGAAGGATGGAGTGGAGAGCCAAAGAAACAGAGCAATGGAAAGAAAGGCAAATGGGATTTGCACATAGAAATGATGGTTTCTGATATGAAAAGTGTTTGTAGACTCATCCATTATCATGGGGCATCTCATCCTCAGGGGACCAGCCATGGGAGCGTGAATGGCATATGGTAAGTGGAAGAAGTAAGAGTATATTAGCAGCAATCAGGAAGGGACTGTTTGGGAAGGGTGTCTTTGAGTAATAGATTTGATGCATTATCTGGAAACGCTGAGGAGGCAACAGGATGTGGGGTAATAGATCATGTGAAAACAATGATGTTAGGAAATGAAATACAAAAGAAGAAAAATGTGACAGTGCAAAGTACACGGGGTAGGGTGGAAACTGGAATCAGACAGAGTGGGGTACAAAGTGAGAGGGAGGCTGTGGATAGTGTAGGTGTATGTTAGAGTACATTAGAGGCAGGTAAACTTATTCAGAGAGGAAAGGGTATAAAGGGGAATGGAGAAAGTATTGGGGAGAAGAGCAGTGAATGTGATGGGACATTATCCGTTGAAGGCAGTATGTAAGTTGGTGGGGGCACAGCTAATAGAGGAGTCAGGGAGGAAAAAATAGGAATCAGGAAAGGAAAGGATGGGAGAGTATTTTTACCTGGGGACTCTGCTATTAAACGAATCAGATGGAGATCAAATGGGTACAAGAATTTAAGATTGCAAGTGAACTGCATGCCTGGGGTGACTGCTAGGATGGTGTACCCAAGAATAGAAGGAATGGTAAGGGGGTGGGGGAAACCATAAGTAATTGTACACCTAGGTACCAATGATCTAGCTGGGGAGGAAGTGGAAGTTGTAAAAGATAGATTCAGAGCACTGGAGAGCACCTTCCGGAAGTTAGCAAGATCATTGGCATTCTCAGAAGTACTTCCAGTGCCAAGGGCAAATACAATCCAGAATTCCAAAGCATCTGGGTGCTAGGTGATGACAAAAAAAACCCAGCAAACCCCCTGATTTTTTGTTTGCTTGCACGCATGTGCAAGAAACATAGTGCCATCATCCGAGTTTTCGGAGGTGTGGCAGTCCTCTTCCAATTCAGGCAGTGTGTTTGCAGGTGCTGCCGCAGTTCTCCAATGCCTGCTCGAGCTGTCTATGATAGCTCCAAAATGCAATGGAGTACAGTTGAAAGGGGGAGCTACGCTTCAGTGAGCAGCGATAAGATATCGCCTGCTCATGCGCGCTCCCCCTACACACCAGACACACACACACACGCGCATACTGCGTGCTGCCCCCCCATGCACACACTGTATAGCCAGGGGTGCCCAATCCCCCATCGGCTGTGCTACGCTCCCCCCAAAAGCCTTTCACATGCCACGCTGGGTGCCCACCCCAGCGTGGCAACTCATCGTATAGCTGACGGGGTGCCCAATCCCCCGTCGGCTCCACTGTCCCCCCCAGAGTACAGGGTGCCACACTATGGCTGACAGGGGTGCCCAATCCCCCGTCGGCTCCAAGTCCCCCCAATCAGCCATCCTTGTGCCATGCTGGGAGCCCACCCCAGTATGGCAATCGTCCCGCATCATCATTTAAAAGAAAAAAAAACCTGCAAATAAAAAACTGTCCCTCGGCGCTTTTCCCTGCCCCCCTCCCACAACCCGCACCCACCCACTGCGCACCCTGCCTCCCCACACCCCCCTCACCCCATACTTACCTCCGGACCTTGGCGCGACGATCTTCGGTGGACCGGGAACACGTCTGCACTCTTCAAAGCCGACCGCGAACTGAGGAAATGCCGGTAAGCTGTATAATGGGATAGATAGGGTTTTTTCAACTTTGCTGCATATCTCAGGCATTTTTTGGAATTTTTGCACCACATTTTCAACATGGGGTTTTTGGGACCCCTTCTCATGAATGCTGTCACTGTCATGGCGTTTTTCGGGCCCGAAGGGTGATGTTGCAGTCACTGCGCGAAATCACCTTTTGGGACCAATTAATGAAATGACACTGCCAGTGTTAATAAGGTGGGCTCTCAAGAAGCCTATTTTGAAAATTTGTTGGAAAAATTCCAAAAAATGACTGTTTTATGAGCGTGCGTTGCACAGTTCCTACGCACGCTCGTAAGTTCGCGAATTTTCAATATTTTCACTTCAGATTTTCAACATTGCCATTTTACCACACCTTCTTATGAGTAATACAGCTGTCATTTTCACATCTCACCCAAAACATGTTTCTGCCCATGTAGCGCTGCAGCGCGAGTCGGTGTCCAAAATCAATGTACGGGACAAATTAAGAAAATCACAGTGACACTGTTCATGAGCAGAGGTCTTAAAATGGCTATGTTGAAAATTTGGTGAAAAAATTCCTAAAAATGACTGTTTTACGAGCGTGCGTTGTGCAGTTCCTACGCACACTCGTAAGTTTGCGAATTTTCAATATTTTCACTCCAGATTTTCAACATTGCCATTTTATTACACTTCCTTATGAAGAGTACAGCTGCCATTTTTCACATCTCACCCAAAATGTGTTTATGCACATGTAGCGCACAATGGTGCAGTCGGTGTGCGAAAGCAATGTTTGGGACAGATTAAGAAAATCACAGTTACACTATTCATGAACAGAGGTCTTAAAATGGCTGTGTTGAAAATTTGGTGACAAAAGTCCATAAAATGACTGTGTTATGAGTGAGCATTGCGCAGTTTCCACACACCCTCGTAAGTTCATGACTTTGTAATATGTTCAGTCCAGATTTTCACCAGTGGCATTTTTCCACACTTCCTTATGAACAGTACAGCTGTCATTTTTCACAACATGGCTGAAATGTGTTTTCACACTTTCAGCGCAGAGATGCGTGGTCGCTGTGGGAAATCATTGTTCAGGACAAATAAAGAAAATCACAGTGACACTGTTCAGGATCGGAGGTCCCAAAATGCCTGTGTTGACAATCTGCAGTAAAAAATCCCCAAACTAATTACATTACGGGTGTGTGTTGCACAGTTTCTATGCACTCTCGTTAGTTCACCAGTTTTTTTAATATTTTTACTGCAGATTTTCAACATTGCCATTTTTTACATCTCCCCATGAACAGTACAGCTGTCATTTTTTACATCCTGTTCGGAATGTTTTTGCACCTGTGGTGCTAAATGCCGTAGTCGCTGTGCATAAGCAGCTTTCCGCTAACAAACTGATATTGCCACTGTTCATGAGGTGGGGTCCCAAAAAAACCATGTCAAAAATTTGGAGTGAAAATACCAACGAATGCCTGAGGTATTACGGTTTCCAAACATAACGCCCAACCCTGTAGAGAATAACAGGCATCAGGGGTATGACTTGGGATTCTTGCCTGTAATGCTCATACCATTCCACACCCTGCAGCCAGTGAGAGGCATCGAGGTATGCCTTGGACTCTTCAGCCCCAAAGTTCACCCCATTCTCCTATACCGCACCCATCTCACCGTATTTCCTGATGGAATGGGGTGCGCATAAGGGCCAAAGACCCCAAGGCACACCGTGACACTTGTCAGTGTCTGCAGGGTGGGGTGTGGTGAAATGGCATGGCCGTTATGCCTGACGACCCAAAGGCACACCCCAATGCCTGTCACTCTCTGCAGGGTGGTGGTGGGGTTGGCTTCAGTTCAATACTTAACTGCCATTCCTATTACACAGCTCTGTAACTTCTACACTACCACTGCCAATGCCAGCAAGCAAACATTCGGCTTTGACAAATGCTTGTTTTCACTTGTTTCACTAACCAGAGCTCAGAATCTGCACATCTGCCCAGAACGACACTTGGCAAATCCAGAGATCTTACCACCAAGACCGTGCATGTAAAATTTCATGTAAATCCATTGAACGGTTATGAAGCTATTTAAGTGCAAACTTTGAGCATTACTATAGAAATGGCTGCTCAACCCTAACTATAGTGGTGCTACCACACCACTATAATTTATGGTGCAAGACTACGTTAATGCTCATTAGGGGTGCTACCTCACAAATTGCAAATTACACAACGGCAGGAAATAAACTATTGGTGTTGCAAACATGATGCCCATGTAGTCTGGAAAATTTATGTTAGGGTTTTTATTAGGGTTCTTCTGTCTAACTCCACCCACCCACCTACCATGTCCCCTACCCTCAAGATCAGTGGTACAGTACCTCAAGCAGGGTCTATATATTAAAATTGCTAAATAGCAATGCTAAGGAGTTAGAACTGGGTCGTGGTCGGGAGGCCAGTGAGCAATATGGGGACTGTGCAGAGAGGCGGTGGCATCATACTGCTGCAGGCCAGGGAGGTGTATTCTTCCCCGTTAATCCCCTCCACCGAGTGCTCTTTGGGGTAGGACCAAGTTGAAGTCTGCACACAAGCATGCAGATGTCCTGGTCAGGAGGCACCCACCCACCCATCATAGCTCCACTTCCACTGCCACCCACGGTCCCCCAGGTGGAAGTGTTGTAGAGGAGTACACAGTCATCCCCCTACTCCACTGCAGGAGTACAGCATCCTCTGGCACGCCATGATCCTCCTCCGCTGGCTGGCCCCCAACAACTCGGGCTTACTTCTGAACCTGCATTGCTGGGATCACGAGCAGTAGTGCTACTGCTGTGGCAACAGACTGATTAACATGAGTGAACTGAAGGGGGGGCGCAGAGAACGGTGGTGAACAGGGAGTTCTCCAGTATTTAAGAGATAATGAGCGGGGCACCACAGTGCTTGGTCCTCCAGCCCATCCTCTTTAACATATTCATCTGTGACACCGGGTGGGTGTGCAGGGCAAGTTCTGCCTTTTTGCTGATGATACTAGGATCTGCAAAAGGGTAGACAGTGAGGATGGGATTAGGGCACAGAGGGAGGACCTGGGAAGGCTGGAGAAATGGTCCAAGATTTGGCAACTGAATCTTAATGGGGAAAAATACAAGGTAACGCACATTGAGAACAAACCCCTGAAAACATAATACCTGATGGTGGGGAGTAGTGATAGAAAGCACAGTGAACCTGAGAGGCATATTGGGCAGTCTGAAATCCATGGTACAGTGCAACAAGGCAGTGGGGATGGTGAACAGGATGCTGGGCTACATAGGGAGGGCAATCAGTAGTAGAAACAGGGAGGGGATCCTTCCACTGTTGAGATTCCTGGTGCACCTACATCTGGAATAGTTTGCAAACTTCTGGAGCCATATCCATGGAAAGACTGAAAATGTGGAGGTGGTATAGAGAAGTGTGACCAAAATGATCCAGGGCATGGGGTGAAAACATGCAGTAAAACCCAACAGCTTGCAACCAAATTCTGCAGAATTCTGCAGCAGAAATCCCTTTTGTCATGTGGGAAACTGTGACATTGCGTTTTACCCTCACAGGCTCCACTCTATCAGGAAAGACTGAAGGACCTCAAAGTTTAAATTTAACTGCTTCACATATTTCTCCCAAAAGAGTACATTTAAACAAGTCTGCAACCTGAAAGGAGTCAAACACTTAGTCAATTTAGAGGGAAGTTTAAAGGAAGAAGACACTATTGGACAAATTATCAAAAAGTTATTAGCTAAGCCGGCTCGGTGGTGCTGAGGGTTGAGGCACTGGATGCCACACCTCGTGCCATGCCAGTGACCAGGGTTCTGGAACAAGCCTGGGTCATCGGAGGTCAGCATGGGAGAGAGAGGATTGAGCATCTGATGGACTGCTCTCCTCTCTTGGGGTGGGATCTGGGTCTTGCTCGGTGCAGCAGGGACCTCTGGTGGAGACTGGAGGCACCACTAGTGCTGGGCCATACAGAAGGGTGGAGTGGCAGCAGATGTCAGCGACCAACATCATGCAGATGTCATTGTACATCCGCCAATTGAGGGAAACTGCACAAGAAAATCCCTGTCCTCAGGGATAGGTGAAGGCACCTCTGCCCTGCCGGGCCATACTCCCAATAGTGGACACTCTCCTCTCCAGGGCCAATCACCCAGCCCGGCACACTAGATTACAGATAGATCACCCTGGGTGGATAGGGCAGCCCCACCTCAGGGGGTTCAGAGCCGGGGGGATCCGTCGGGCTGGTGCGAGGAAAGGAGGTGTCTCAGGTGGGAGGTAGAGTCTGGAGATAGTGAAGGCTGCTGGAGAGAGTTCCCCAAGGAAAGGTGCACAAATAGAGTTGGGGAAGAAAAGAGCTGTTAACTAAAATGGATAAGTTGTGCCGGCCCACCGGCGCAGCGGTTGGATTTCCGCTTGCAACGCTGGTGACCCGGGTCATTGGGGGCCAGCTGGGGAGGAGAAGATAGAGCATTCCTAGGACTGCTCTCCTTCTCTGGGAGGGAGGGGGGCTGTGCGTCTGGTGCAATCGCAACACCTAGCGGAGGCTGAGTCTATCGCACATGCACCAACGCCACTACAACTCAGGGGCAGTGCAGATGCTGGACATTATTGCATGTCCCTGCCCCTGCTTACAGGGGGGAAAAATTGCAGCCTGGGTCATTTCCATGAAGCCCTCCCCTTGGGCTTCGATTAGCCCCTGATACCGGCTCTCCTTATCAGGATCAGTAGTGTGGTGCTGTTAAGGGGGCAGCATCGCAACCCCACTCTCTGGGGGGTAACCGTGGAGAGCACTGGCATTCATCAGGGGTGGAAGCACAGGTGGGCCATGACCAGGGCTGAGCCTTGACAACCCAGGACGCCAAAAAGTAAAGTAATTAAAATAAATAAATAAATAAAATGTATAGGTTAATATACAAACAAAACTTAACACTGTGGAAAAAGCAAGATAAAGTATGATCACAAGAAACATGTTTTCCTTGTGGGACAAGGCTGGGAACCACTCTTAGAGCAAAAGCAAATGATCTGTATTACTCAGCTAAGAATACATTGATACAGCAGAAAATTATAAACAGGGCATATCATACACCAATAATTTTAGCTAAAATTAACAAAAAACAGAATGATACTATAGCACACATGACTGTGGGATACAAGGAAAACTGGTACATAATTTGTGGAGAATGCCCATTCGAAATGCCTTGGTTGCACCAAACGGCCATACACCTATCTGATATTCTTAAGACTGACATACAATCAACCTTTATGTCCTCAGTTCTAAATTACACTGAGCAATTAGTCTTGGATAGGAGACAGGAAAATATCATCGCACTGGGCACCATGACCACAAAAAGCTTTAGGAACTCTCCAGTACTTCTTGATTTTAGTAGCAGGAACTAATGGACCACTTATGAGGAAACTTTCTTCTTCGAAAAACGCTGGTACAATCTGGAGAATATGGACGATGTAATGGGGCAATGTGGAAAGAGACTGTAAACTTCCTTCCTCTGCTCCCATGTTTTTCAAGACCCTTAACACATTATGGATTGATATTGTCATCCCACCTAATCAACATTTAAGGCAGAAATTTATAGCAAAAATATTCTCACACTTTTTCTTTTCTTCTTTTTATTGTGCATCAGAATTTCATATTTTCATGTATTTGCTGTAAGCTTGCTCTGATGTTTTTCTATTTTGACAATTGAATAATAAAATATTTTGTCAAAAAAATACATCAGAGTATACAGTAATCAGCTAGCAATATACTTGCACATTGACAGTGCAATACATTAGAGTCACGATAATCAGCTAGCAATACACTTGCACATTGACAATACAATATATCAGAGTACACGGTAATCAGCTAACAATACACTTGCACATTGACAATGCAATACATCAGAGTCACAATAATCAGCTAGCAATACACTTGCAAATTGCCAATACAATAAATCAGGGTACACAGTAATGAGGAAGCAATACACTTGTACATTGACAATACAATATATCAGAGTACACAGTAAACAGGTAGCATTACACCTGCACATTGTCAATGCAATACAGCAGAGTACACAATAATCAGTAGCATTACATGTGCACATTGACAATCCAATACATCAGAGTACACAGTAATCAGCTAGCAATACACTTGCACACTGACAATACATCAGAGTACACAGTAATCAGCTAGCAATACACTTGCACACTGACAATACATCAGAGTACACAGTAATCAGCTAGTATTACACTTGCACATTGACAATCCAATATATAAGAGTACACAGTAATCAGCTATCAATACATTTGCACATTGACAATACATCAGAGTACAGAGTAATCAGTAGCATTATACTTGTACATTGACAATAAAATATATCAGAGTATACAGTAATCAGGTAGTATCATACTTGTATATTGACAATACAATACATCAGAGTACACCGTAAACAGGTAGCATTACACTTGCACATTGACGATACAGCAGAGTCACAGTAATCAGCTAGCAATACACTTGCACATTGACAATACAATACATCAGGGTACACAGTAATGAGGAAGCATTGCACTTGTACATTGACAATGCAATATATCAGAGTACACAGTAATCAGGTAGCATTACAATTGCACATTGACAATACAGCAGAGTCATGGTAATCAGCTAGCAATACACTTGCACATTGACAATACAATACATCAGGGTACACAGTAATGAGGAAGCATTATGCTTCTACATTGACAATGCAATACATCAGAGTACACAGTAATCAGCTAGCAATACACTTGCACACTGACTACATCAGAGTACACAGTAATCAGGCAGCATTACGATTGCACATTGACAATGCAATACATCAGAGTCACAGCAATCAGCTAGCAATACACTTGCAAATTGACAATACAATAAATCAGGGTACACAGTAATGAGGAAGCAATGCACTTGTACATTGACAATACAATATATCAGAGTACACAGTAAACAGGTAGCATTACACCTGCACATTGTCAATGCAATACATCAGAGTACACAATAATCAATAGCATTACATGTGCACATTGACAATACAATACATCAGAGTACACAGTAATCAGCTAGTATTACACTTGCACATTGACAATCCAATACATCAAAGTACACAGTAATCAGCTAGCAATACACTTGCACACTGGCAATACATCAGAGTACACAGTAATCAGCTAGCAATACACTTGCACATTGACAATACATCAGAGTACAGAGTAATCAGTAGCATTACACTTGTACATTGACAATAAAATATATCAGAGTATACAGTAATCAGGTAGTATAAGACTTGTACATTGACAATACAATACATCAGAGTACACAGTAAACAGGTAGCATTACACTTGCACATTGACAATACAGTACATCAGAGTACCAAGTAATTGGGTAGCATTACATTTGCACGTTGACAATACAGCAGAGTCATGGTAATCAGCTAGCAATACACTTGCACATTGACAATACAATACATCAGAGTACACAGTAAACAGGTAGCGTTACACTTGTACATTGACAATACAATACATCAGAGTACATGCAATCAGTAGCATTACATGTGCACACTGACAATACAATATATCCGAGTACACAGTAAACAGGTAGCATTACACCTGCACATTGTCAATGCAATACATCAGAGTACACACAATCAATAGCATTACATATGTACACTGACAATACAATACATCAGAGTACACAGTAATCAGCTAGTATTACACTTGCACATTGACAATCCAATACATCAAAGTACACAGTAATCAGCTAGCAATACACTTGCACACTGACAATACATCAGAGTACACAGTAATCAGCTAGCAATACACTTGCACATTGACAATACATCAGAGTACAGAGTAATCAGTAGCATTACACTTGTACATTGACAATAAAATATATCAGATTATACAGTAATCAGGTAGTATAAGACTTGTACATTGACAATACAATACATCAGAGTACACAGTAAACAGGTAGCATTACACTTGCACATTGACAATACAGTACATCAGAGTACCAAGTAATTGGGTAGCATTACATTTGTACGTTGACAATACAGCAGAGTCATGGTAATCAGCTAGCAATACACTTGCACATTGACAATACAATACATCAGAGTACACAGTAAACAGGTAGCGTTACACTTGTACATTGACAATACAATACATCAGAGTACACGCAATCAGTAGCATTACATGTGCACACTGACAATACAATATATCAGAGTACACAGTAAACAGGTAGCATTACACCTGCACATTGTCAATGCAATACATCAGAGTACACAATAATCAATAGCATTACATGTGCACATTGACAATACAATACATCAGAGTACACAGTAATCAGCTAGTATTACACTTGCACATTGACAATACAATACATCAAAGTACACAGTAATCAGCTAGCAATACACTTGCACACTGACAATACATCAGAGTACACAGTAATCAGCTAGCAATACACTTGCACATTGACAATACATCAGAGTACAGAGTAATCAGTAGCATTACACTTGTACATTGACAATAAAATATATCAGAGTATACAGTAATCAGGTAGTATAAGACTTGTACATTGACAATACAATACATCAGAGTACACAGTAAACAGGTAGCATTACACTTGCACATTGACAATACAGTACATCAGAGTACCAAGTAATTGGGTAGCATTACATTTGCACGTTGACAATACAGCAGAGTCATGGTAATCAGCTAGCAATACACTTGCACATTGACAATACAATACATCAGAGTACACAGTAAGCAGGTAGCGTTACAGTTGTACATTGACAATACAGTACATCAAAGTATTCATAATCAGTAGCATTACATGTGCACACTGACAATACAATACATCAGAGTACACAGCAAACAGGTAACCTTACACTTGCACATTGACAATACAGTACATCAGAGTACTCATAATCAGTAGCATTACATGTGCACACTGACAATACAATACATCAGAGTACACAGCAAACAGGTAGCATTACACTTGTACATTGACAATACAATACATCAGAGTACACAGTAAACAGGTAGCATTACACTTGTACATTGACAATACAGTACATCAGAGTACACAGTAATCTGATAGCATTTGGATCTGGAGACTGAAGGAGGATCAACTACAAGCAGTGTTTGTTCCTGCTATTTGAGGGAGGATGAACTAAAGGAAGTATTTGTTCCTGCTGTTTGATTTTGTTGTTATAATAGCTTGTACTGGGAGGGTCATACAGGTATGTGACTGGGAGTTTAATCACTGCTGTTTGGGATTTGAGCTGTTATTGAGAGTGCAGTTCTGTTCTGTGGGAGTTACCCAGGAAACTCAAACTGATCTAGCCTTGGGGGAGGAAGGCTGGGGGAGGGGAAACTAGCCAGGAGCCATTTTAGCTAATTGATTCAGTTTGGATCTGGAGGCTGAAGGAGGATGAACTACAGGGCAATGTTTGTTTCTGCCTGAGGGAAGGAGCTGAGACGCATTGTTGTATAAGGGACTGATTGACTCTCATGGGAGTCGGGGTTGGCCCAACCCACCTCCCATCCTCTCCGCCCTGAGCTCACCCATGTTTATTGGGGTGGTGCTGTATTCGGATTGGTGGATAGCACAACTGGGTGCATCCACTAAAGTGTCCTGAGATCCAGAAGGGACAAAGCAAAATCTGTTATACGGATCAGCGAGGAAGAGGGGGGGTTGCACATATATCCTGGATAAACCTAGAAGGTGGGAACAGCCTAGGGGATGGGGCAGATAACCTAAAGCTGGGGGCACAGGGGTGAGTCAGATGACTGATAGAAGTAAGGGGAAGGTGGTATGCTCCAACAGCTGTGGGACACCTATCTTTTTAGAGGTGACATGGACAGCGGGGGGTGCTTGGTGTGCAGGCAGTTTGATCAGCTTAGGGATGAGATTAGTTGGTTAAGGACAGAGATAAGGAAAGGGATGGGAACAGTGTGGGGGGACCATCCAGGACCAGGAGCATATAGGAGTGCCACAGAGGTTAGCAGCTATCCCAGACCAAGGGGTGAGAAAGGATGGGGTGGGGTGGGGAGAATGGACTAATATTGCCACCTCCCCAGGAACCTAGGAGTACAGAACCAGGGGCAGCAAATGGAAATCTTAGAACAGTTTGCCAGGGGTAGCTTAGGGCAGAGTACATGTGTCAAACAATAGGTTCTCATTGCTGGCTACAATGGAGGATAACGAGGGGGAGGAGCTCGTGCATGGGGCAGGAAGAATGGGGGGTACTGTCATCCCAGAGGGCAGCAGTATGGCAGATGGAGGGGACAGGGGTATGATGGATAATGGAAAGAGGGAAACATGGAGGAGGGCAGGTGGGGGGACTAAAGCAGTGGAAGAGGAAGGGAAGCAAAGGTTAAGTAGTGATGGGAATGAGGGGCCTCAAGCGGGGAGTGCATTAGGGGGACTGGAGGGCAGGTCTGCCAAGGGAAGCAGTGGGGGGGCAGGATGAGGGTAGGGGCTGGGGAGGAGGCAAGTGGGCAGGGGAAGATGGGGATATGCAGGATGTGGTAAAGATTCAGATCAGGGGCCAGGAAAATGGGATGAGGCAGGGACTACAATAGGAAAAAGGGGTGGAGGCTTAGTGCTGGGAGACTCAATACTAAAAGGGGTGAGATAGGGGAGTAAAGGGGAACCGCATAGTCGCATATTGGTGAAGTGCATACCAGAAAAGACAGCAGGTAGGGGAGATGGTTTATTTTTAAGTGCACAAAGAAGGAGAGGGAGAAACCTCATAACATGGTGCACTTGGGCATGAATGATCTGGAGGCAAACACAGTCAGGGAGGTACAGGGGAGATTCTTGGAGCTGGGGAAGTTGTGTGAGGAAGCAGGGAGCTTGGTGTTTTTCTCAGAAGTATTCCTAGTACCCAGAGCAAGTGCTGCGAGGAAACTGAGAATAGAGGAGTTCAACACTTGGCTGGGAGCCTGGTGTCAGACCAAAGGGTATGGGCTGGTGGGGGGATGGGGAGGAACTTAGGATAGCAGCACCCTGTATGCCCAGGACAGGTTACACTTGAGCAAGGAGGGCTCAGGGGTATTAAAATGGAGACTGAGGGAGTATATAGCAACCAGAGTGGATTTACACTAGGTGTAGGGGGGAGGCAGTTGGGTGGAATTCAAACAAGGTGCCCAGGTAGGGAGGGCCAAGTGGGCTTACCCCCCCCAATACAAGCAGGGATGGAATAAGGGAGGATACATACAGGGTTGATAACGATAGTGTTCAAAGGGGGAAGGGTGGGAAGGGCACATGTTGGAGGGTAGCCTCCTTGAATGTAAGGAGCTGGGGAAACAAAATGGCCGAGTTGCAGGCTTTCATGGCAGAGGGGGAGGTGGACATAGCTACCATCACCGAAACATGGGCCACCCAGTACCAGGACTGGGACCTGGTGATCCCAGGATACAGAATATACCACAGGGATAGGAGAAAAGGGAAAGGGGGCAGGATGGCGGTCTTTGTGAGGGAGGGGATGTGTGCCAGGGAGGAAGGGGAGGAGGGTAGAACAAGAGGCACTATGGATACAATTCCAGGATTCAAGAAACAGGACCCTTAGGATGGGGGGAGTGCTTAGGCCACCGTATAAGGCAGAGGACTTGGAGAGAGAACTAGTAGAGCAGATCAGGAGGGTCAGCGGTAAGGCTAACACCGTGATCGTGGGGGACTTCAATCTGCCAGGGGTGGATTGGAGCACCCTAGCCACCTCAAGCACAAGGAAGCAAGTCCTCCTTGAGGCTTTTCAGGACAGCTTCTTGGTACAGATGGTAAATGAGCCAGCCAGGTTAGGCAACACTCTGGACCTCGTGCTGTCTAATAGGGAGTTTGTCAGAGAGGTGGGATTGGAGAATCCGCTTGCTGGGAGTGACCACCACACAGTGTGGTCCTCACTCAGCATAAGCAAGGAGGCTACAGGAACAGGGACCAGGGTGTTGGACTTCAGGCGACCTGACTTTGGGAGGATGGGGGAAATAGTAGCCGGGCACCTAGCCACAAGCCACCAGCACATGGATGCTGGCCAGAAATGGGAAGTCATCAGGCTAGGACTTGCAGAGGCCACTAAATCCTGTACCAAGACACAAAGCAAAAAGACTAGGGCTAAGAAACCTAGTTGGTTAAGCGGGGAGGTTTTGGAAAAGGTGAGGGCAAAAAGGGCAGCCTTCAGGTGATTCAAGAGATCCAGGCAGGGGGAGGATAGAGAGGGGTACCTAAAGAAATCTAGAGAGGTGACCAGTGCAGTCAGGGCAGCCAAGGCTTCCAGAGCGCTGAGACTGGCACAGGGCATTAAGAATGGGGAAAATGACTTCTTCAGGTACATAAGAGAGAGAAGGATCTGCAAAGATCAGATAGTAAGGATCAGGAAGGATGGGAGGTGGGCAGAGAAAGGGGAAGAGCAGGCAGAAGCACTAAATGAATACTTCTGTATTTACTAAGGAAAAGGATGGGTCAACGCCTCAGGGGATAGGGAGGTTAGGCACAGGGGGGTAGAGGGTAATGGATGGTGAAATCAGAGTGGCCAGGGTACTAGAAGGCTTAAGGGCACTGAGGGTGGATAAGGTGCCAGGACCAGATGGCGTACACCCCCGGGAACTGAAGGAATTGACAGAGGTCCTGGCAGAGCCATTGGCAGACTTGTTCAATACCTCTCTGGAAACAGGGTGCATACCCCAGGACTGGAGGATGGCTCACATGGTGCCCCTCCACAAAATCAGACCCAAGGATGAACTGGGAAACTATAGACCAGTAAGCCTCACATTCATGATGGGAAAGTTAATGGAGACAATCCTTAAAGAGAAGTTAGAAACCTTTCTAGAAGGTAATGGTCTCCAGGACGGGAAGCAACATGGTTTGTCACTGGCAGATCCTGTCACACCAACCTGGTTGACTATTATGACTGGATGACTAGGGAACTGGACAAGGGCCATGTGGTGGATGTCCCGTATCTGTATTTCAGCAAGGCATTCGATTAGGTGCCACATGGGAGGCTGATTAGCAAGTTGGGATACCAAGGAGCATGGACAAAGATGGTGAATTGGATCAAGAACTAACTGCAAGCGAGGCAGCAGAGGGTAGTGGTGGGAGGGGAACTCTAAGCTCCACGGGCTGTAATGAGCAGGGTGCCACAGGGCTCGGTACTGGGATCAGTGTTGTTTGGCATTTTCATAGCTGACATCTCACATGGCATTAAGAACAAGATTAATCTTTTTGCGGATGACACCAAGATCGGTGTGGTGGTGGATGACACAGTAGGGTGGCAGGGGTTGCAGGATGATCTGACAAAACTTGAGGACTGGTCAGACACATGGCAGCTGGGGTTCAATGCTTAAAAGTGCAAAGTCATGCACTTGGGAGCAAGGAACCCAAGGAGGTGTGATCAGTTCAGAGGGGTGCAGATAGCTGCTACAGAGGAGGAGAAGGATCTTGAGGTGATAATAATAGGGCAAATGAACCACTCAGCACAGTGCAGAAAGATAGCAGCTACAGCCAACAAGATGCTAGGGTTTATTGCTAGAGCAATCACCTCCAGGAGGAGGGACCGGATCCTGCCTCTGTACAGATCATTGGTAAGGCTGCACCTGGAGTACTGCATGCAGTATTGGTGCCCATACTTAAAGAAGGATGTTAGATTACTGGAGGGGGTCCAATGCAGAACAACAAGGATGATCATGGGATTGGAAGACAAACCCTACAAAGGGAGGTTGAGGGAGCTTAGCATGTACTCCCTGGAGGAGAGAAGGGATAAGGGGAACATATGCTTGGGACCTTTAAATATATGAAGGGTATAAACAGGACTGGTACAGAGGGGATTTTTAAATTGAGGGGGGAGGGACATGAGGGGCATGGTCTGAGACTGGAGGGAGGAAGAGTCAGGAGAGAAATGAGGAAGCACTTTTCCACAGAAAGGGTGGTGTCTATGTGGAACATGCTGCCTGAAGAGCTGGAGTCCTGTAAGTCAGTGGGCAGTTTTAAAAGGGGATGGGGCAAAATGAGGGGGAGGGTCACCGTGATGGGGGAAGGGAGAGGCAGCTGTAGTATAAGGGCTGCTAGCTGCACACTCGAGCAGACTTGATAGACCATATGGTCTGTATCTGCTGACAGTTTTGTATGTTCGTATTACACTTGCACATTGACATTGCAATACATCAGAGTACACAGTAATCTGGTAGCAATACACTTGCACATTGATAATACATCAGAGTACAGAGTAATCATGCAGCGTTACACTTGCACATTGACAATACAATACATCAGAGTACACAGTAATCATGTAGCGTTACACTTGCACATTGACAATACAATACATCAGAGTACAGTAATCAAGTAGCAATACACTTGCACATTGATAATACAGTACATCAGAGTACACAGTAATCATGCAGCGTTACTCTTGCACATTGACAATACAATACATCAGATTACACAGCAAGTCAGGTAGCATTACACTTGTACATTGACAATACAATACATCCGAGTACTCAATAATCAGACAGCATTACACTTGTACATTGACAATACTGTACATCAGAGTACACAGTAATCAGATATCATTACACTTGTACATTGACAATACAATACATCCAGGTACTCAATAATCAGACAGCATTACACTTGTACATTGACAATGCTATACATCAGAGTACACAGTAATCAGGTAGCATTACACTTGCACATTGACAATACAATACATCAGACTGCACAGTAATCAGGCAGCATTACACTTGCACATTGACAATACAATACATCAGAGTACTCAGTAATCAGTAGCATTACACTTGCACATTGACAATACATCAGCGTATACAGTAATCAAGTAGCAATACACTTGTACATTGAGAAAACATCTGAGTATACAGTAATCAGGTAAGATTACACTTGTACATTGACAATACAATATATCAGAGTACACAGTAATCAGTAGCATTACACATGCACATTGACAATACAATATATCAGAGTACACAGTAATAAGTAGCATTACACGCGCACATTGACAATACAATATATCAGAGTACACAGTAATCAGTAGCATTGACAATACAATATATCAGAGTACATAGTTATCAGTAGCATTACACGCACACATTGACAAGACAATACATCAGAGTACACAGTAATCAGTAGCATTACATGCGCACATTGATAATACAATAAATCAGGGTACAGAGTAATCAGGTAACATTACACTTGCACATACAAAATACATCGGAGTGCACAGTAATCAGCAATCCACTTGCACATTGACAATACAGTACATCAGAGCACACAGTAATCAGGTAACATTACACTTGTACATTGACAATACAATACAACAGGGTAGACAGTAACCAGATAGCAGTACACTTGCACATTAACAATACAATACAGCAGGGTACACAGTAATCAGGTAACATTAAGCTTCCACACTGACAATACAATACAGCAGGGTACACAGTAATCAAACAGCATTACACCTGTACACTGACAGTACAATACAGTGCATCAGAGTACATGGATTTACTACTAGAACCCAACACGCACTTCCCTGACACACTGTTGCACTTGCTTCACCCCCCGCATCCCTCAGAATTAATATAACAAACTTGGGGGGGGAGTACAAAATCCCACTGTCGGGTTTTTGTGGTTCAGGATTCCGGGCTCGGGCAACAGTATGTTGGGGAAGCACGTGTTGGGTTGTAGCAGTGATAGTAGATACTGAGTACACAGTAATCAGGTAACATTACACTTGCACATTGACAATACAGTACATCAGAGTACACAGTAATCAGGTAGCATTACATGCATGCATTGACAGTACAATACAATACATCGGAGTACACAGCAATCAGTTAACAGTACCCTTGCACATTGACAATACAGTACATCACTGTGTACAGTAATCAGTAGCATTACATGTGCGCATTGACAATACAATTCATCAGAGTGCAAATAATCAGTAGCATTACACGCGCGCGTTGATAATATAGTACATCACTGGGCCTCAGAGGCTGCTGGGTCCATTGCTCATCTCATGGCCTTAGAGGCGGAGGAAGATGCAGATGCTGTTGTGGGCACCTTCTCAGCCTCGGCGCATCTCCTGGCTGGGGCCAGCATTGGAGGGTTGTTCACGGAAGGCTTCCATGAAATGTGTGTGGCCCTCCAGACTTTGGGGGAAAAGCCCAGATCACTGCAGCAAGAAACATAAGCATTGTCAGTGCCAATAATGGGACAAGGAGAGCTCAAGATCCTCCTGATCCCTTGACTCCCCTGACCGCTTGACTTTCATCGAGGTTCCCTCATTCAAGGGTAGAGTGAAAAGCTGCTCTGCATCTCAATCTCGAATACAGTTGAATATGCCATCAAGATTTTCCTTGAGTCTGTCTACCGGTTGTCAGATGAGATCAATGGCTCACTCTCTCAGACCCCTGTTCTTCAAGTCCTCACTCAGAAGGATGTGGCCCAGTCAATATCCATATCCAGGTCACCACGGGAGAGGCCTCCACCGGTGGTCGAACCTCAGAAGCCTCTTTTGCTCAAAATAGCAAGGCATGTGGTGTATCACAATGAGCTGGAGGGTTCAACTCAACGTTGGTAGTTGAGTCAATGGTCAAGGTCAAGGTTGAGGTCTCGATCGAGATGATCCTGCTCTCAATCCTGCTCAACCAGTTGGCATAACTGTCGATGTTCCTCCAACTCCTTATCCTCAGGTGAGAAGAGGCACTGGTGGATGGTGCACCAGCACTAGAAGGAGCTCCTCTGACAACAGTGATCTGTCACTGGGGAGGGGAGGGCTTTACCTTCTGGGCCTTCGGTCACCTGGCAGCCACCAGTTGTACTCTCACCAGTCCATGCTTTGCAGTTGCTCCCCACAACTGCTTCTCCACTCCTGAGGGTGGAGCTGCTACTACTGCATCTGAAGGTGGGTGCTCCGACCAAAGAGGCCCACTTGGCTTTCAGGTTGCCAGGGTGGTTGTCAATGGAAATTATCCAATCTGAGGGTTCTTGGGTGGTCCACGACAAGAATCGGTCAAGAGCCATTTTTGAGAAGTCCTCAGATGACTGTGATCAGTCATCCATGGTGTCCTCTGGGACTCACATCTTCAACCGGGAATCGGTTGAGGAGTTGACCGCTGGGTATGGGACAGTGTCATTCAGCTCCTGTCAGAGTCCATGAATGTCCATCTGGAGCCTGTCCAAAAGAAGGCTAAGTACCCCTTTATGGACACCTTTGATAGGGACGAATCCCGGGGGTTGCCTTTTCTATGGTTGCCTTTTCCATGGCTCAGGCCATATTGGGACTAGCTCTGGAGCTTTGGCATTCTCCAGCATCCTGCCCGCCACCCCCAATCCATATAGTCCATAAGTATGTGGTTCCCACAGGTCTCCGTCAGGATTCTCAGATGACCTTTCAGCTGAAGGACTGGTCTCTGTCTCAACCTTCTGCCAATCTGGGAGCCAAGTGGAGAAGGACAAGCCTCCAGACAAGGAATTTAAAAAGAGTGACCAAGCTGCTAAAACGGTGTATGCTGCAGCATCCTTGGGTCTCCATCAGATAAGGTATTCCATCATGATGGCCAGCGTTGGGCACTCCTTATTGAGAGTCCTTGATGAAATCTTCCCTTACCTTCCTGCTGAACAGCAGTTGCTGATGAAGTTGTCTGGGATCAGGGTCAATATCTGGCCAAGCACCAGCTCCAGACAGCCTTGGACATGGATGATTCCTGTATCCATGCCATGGCAGCAGCCATCTCCATGGATCGCAGGGCCTGGCTGTATCTGTCCACCTTTATGCCAGACACCCAGCACAAGCTGGCTGATGTTCCTTTTCTGGGCAGAGACCTTTTTAGCCCTGGGGAGAGAGGAAGGACATGTCATGTGCCTAGAGAAGTTCAGCACCACCCTTGACTCTGCAGCATCATCCCAGAAAGACCAGAAAAAGAAGCCTAAGAAAAAGGCTTTCCAACACCAGTCCTTTCAGCCACAGCAGGGATACTATCAGGCCTGGAACCCCAAACCCAAGTCCGGTGACTAAGGCCCCAAGCAAGATGGGGAGAGGGGTGATGGTGCCCCACTGGCCCTAGCCACCAGTGCCCCCACTCAGGCTGTACATTTACTGGTTGGAGTGGTGTCATCCCTTTGCCTGTCCTGTCCCTGTCTACACCCCCAGTCGGGGGTCAGCTGCGCCACTTCTTGCCACGTTGGTCCACTATCACAATGGACAAGTGGGTGCTAGAGGTAGTAAGCAGAGGGTTGCCTCTGGATTTTGAGGCTTTTCTGCCTTACCAACTCCACACTCCTCGGGAGCCCAGGGTGTTGCAGGACACACTGTCCACCCTCTGGGAGGACATCACTTAGTTCCTTATGAAAGGAGCCATAGCCCAGCCCTGGACATCCAAGCTAGTCAGGGTTATTTTTCCAAGTACTTCCTGGTTCTGAAATGGATGGGGGAATGGCACCCATGCTGGATCTTCACAATCTGAACCAGTCCATGCAGAAGCATAAGTTCCAGATGGTCATTCTGAATCTGACCATTCCCCCTCTGGAGCAAGGCATGTGGTTCTGCTCCCTGGATCACCAGGATGTGCTCTTCCACATCCCAGTCCATCTGTCCCACCACCGGTACCTCTGATTCCAGGCAGAAGGGGTACTGTACCAGTTCCAGGTCAAGCCCTTCATCTCTCATCTGCATCTGGGTCTTTATAAAAGTGTATGGCAGTAGTGGTAGCCTTCCTGTGGTGCAAGGGAATCAGGATGTATCCCTACCCGAATGACTGGCCATTAGCTGGGCCATCCAAGGAGACCATCAAGAGGTCCAGAAATCTAGCCCTCCAGATCTATCGTGACTTAGGTGTGCTGGTCAACCCTGACAAGTTTGAACTGGTACCCTCACAGATGATCAAGTTCATTGGGGCAGAACTAAACTCCCTGCGGGCCAAGACTTGCCTCCTCATGGACCGGGCAGTGGATCTTGCCTCCTTTGCCTGATCATTTCAGGTTGGGTTCTCGTGCCCTGCCTGGCATTTCCTGCAGCTGCTGGGGTCAATGGCCGCCTGCATGAGCATGACCCGTTCGGCCCATTGGCAGAAGCGCTATCTTCAGTGGGAGCTGTGCCATCAGTGGTCCCAGCACCTAGGCCACTTGGACCAGCCAGTCACAGTGACCCAGCAAATGTGGTTTGCCATCCAGTGGTGGCTAGTCCCAGAACATTTGTAGGAAGAAATCCCATTTGTCTGCCCAGAGATGTCTGTCACACTGATGAGGGATGCATCTCTGGTGGGGTGTGAAACACACCTTGGAGACCAAACAGCTTGTGGGTTCTTGTCACCCCAGGAGTCCCATCACCACATAAATCTGATTGAGCTCCATGCAGTGCGACTTGCTCAGATGGAATTTGCTCCTCTAGTCAGGGGTCAGGTTGTGCAGGTCCAAATGGACAATACCATAACCAAGTTGTACCTGAACAGGCAGGGTGGAACACACTCCCCTTACCCTGAATAGAGAGGCCCTCCACAGCCTGGGTGCAGATCTCCTGGTGATCACTGTTGCAGGAGTGAGCAATCAGCTGACAGATCCTCTCAGCTGGGTAGGAGAGATGTCACACAAGTGGTCCCTGAATCAGGAGGTGGTCAACCATCTGGTCTCCCTATGTGGCACCCCTCTGATGGATATGTTTGTCTCCTGGGAGATGCCAATCTGAGGCTGTTTTGTGCCCACCCCACCACAGTCTGGGACACTGTTGGGGGGGTGCCTTCGCAATATCCTTGAGACAAGACCTCATGTGCACCTTTCCTTTCTTCTCCTTGATCCACAAGGTGGTGGTCAAGGCCCAGAAGGACAAGGTGTGGATGATCTTGAAAGCTCCAGACTGGCCCAGGCAGTTCTGGTAGCCGGATCTCCTCAGCCTCAGCAGCAGACCTCTGTGGGGTCTGCCTCTTCACCAGGATCTGCTGACCAGACAACAGGGAACAGTCCTGCACCTGGTCCTGATATCCTTGCACTTCTCAGCCTGGTTGCTGAGTGGCTAGAGTTCCAGGGCTTAGGTCTGTTGGAGGAAGTGCTCCACAATGTGGATACCTCCTGGAAAGAGTCGATTCGCAAATGCTATGAGTGGAAGATGTTCTCCATATGGTGCCAGGGCAAGGAGCTTGATCCCCTTGCTTGTCCTGTGGAGTGCTTCTTACCTCTGGTCCCTCTCTCAGTCGGGTCTGTAAGCAATGACCCTTAAGGTGCACTTGGCAGCCATATCTGCTTATCCAGCATGGGTAGTATGTCAATGGTGGCCTAAGAGAAGGTGGTCAGGTGCTTTTCCAAATGCCTAGTTCACATGTCCCCGCCTGTGTGTGACCCACCACCGTGAACCTACTGCTGTTGGGGCAAACCATTTAAGCCTATGCACAGGTGTGAGATGTCACGCTCATTGTGGAAGATAGGCTTCTTGATGGCCAAATTGTCAGCCAGAAGGATTAGTAAGCGCCAGGTGCTCTCAGTGAAATCTCCACACCTGGTCTTCCTCCAGGACAAGGTCATCCTTCACCCCCACCAGAAGTTCCTCCCAAAGGTGGTATTGAAGTTTCACCTTAACCAGGTGATAAACCTACCGGTATACTTTGCAACCCATCTCCGGAGGCTGACCATAGGCTCCATACTTTGGACCTACGGAGAGCACTCTCTTACTATAAGGAGCATATGGCCGGAGTTTGGGTTGAGGCTCGCCAGCTGTTTGTAACTCAAACTAAAGCCACATCTGGCAGACTGGCAGCAAAGTGGACAATTAGTAGATGGATAACATCCAGCATCGACCTCTGCTATAGGTTGACTGGTAGAGAGCCTCTCATACGGCTTAGAGCTCATTCCACCAGACACACTGTTGCCTCAGTGGCTGCCTCCAGGGACATTCCCATTCAGGAAATCTTCAGGGCTGTTACCAGGAAGACAGCACACACTTTCTACAGCATTGACCTAGAGTCCTGTCAGGATGCTGCTTTTGGGACCTCGGTTCTCCAATCTCTGTTCACCAAGTAGGGGTGCATGCCTTGCCCTCCTCCTCCTGGAAAGCTGCGAAGAGTCTGGCAGAGTGTGGATAGTGAACTGTATCTTCACCCCTAAAAACACTTTGCTCACCTGTAACCATTGTTCTGGGAGTGGTATACAGTTCACAGCCACACAACCCATCCAGCCTCCCATGGCAAGTGGCATATGGATCCCTGCTTCCAACATGTAAAGATCTGATGTCACGAGGCAGAGATGGGTATATACTGCCTGGGTGGTGTGAGGAGCTTAGTCTAAAGATATCTGATGGAAAGCCTGTTCCAGTGGAACTGCCAGAGTATGGATGTGAACTGTATACCACTCCAAGAACAACAGTTACAGGTGAATAATCTATATGTTTAGCTTACAGCGAGCACTGCAACATTGCAGCCATAAGAGAAGAGACTGGAAAATATGCTGAATAAAACAATTATAAATTATCCTAATTCTAAGAGAAGCAAGCCAAGCTTGCCAGCTTCACAGTGAACCTGCATGGATTCAAGTCAGATCAGTACGATACGGTGACTGGAGGGAAGGCGGCACCAGTGGACTACCAGGGAGTTACAGCATTACACAACGGGGAATGAGGTGGGAAGGGGCTACCCCTGGACTATCAGGGATTTAACTCTCTATGGAATGAGGATCGGGGCTGGAGGGGGTATCACTGGACTAGGACGACCAAATATTTCAATCTGTACATAATGTAAGTCAGGGTGGTGGGGGAACCACTGGACTACCAGGAAGTTAAATACTTTACACAGTGGAGATTCTGTACAATGCCTGGCACCAGTGCTGCCAGAGGAGGTCACGCTTTCAATGTGGATGGTAAGCACAGCAGTCATTTCCCCACCACTGCGCCCCTGCACGTAGTAGGTTTCTCATTTGCATGGGTGCAGTGGTGTATTTAGAGTGACTGCACAACGCACTGTGCACCATGTTATGGGGCTGTTGAATGTGGCCCCGCCCCGTTGGGATGTGCTATGTCCAATCAGCATGACACTAGTTCTGCACTAACCTTCTGAATACTGGGGCCATGGATTTTACTGCAGAGCTGCCATGGACAGTCTCAATGGGAATACGAGCAAACTTCCACCTGCATTTTTTTTTTATGTTCTACTAGGTATACAACTGGGACCACCAAAAAACTTGACTTCTACCGTGGTGTGGCACTCGTGTCATTTAAAGCTTGCCCTTCATTCAATGAATGATCTTTTTCCTCCCTTTCAGATCTTGGTCAACATTGGAAACAACTTTGATGTGGAAAGAAGTATTTTCACAGCACCTCGTAAGGGAATCTACAGCTTCAGTTTCCATGTGGTGAAGGTATACAACCGACAGACTATCCAGGTAAGAACTAGGAGGGACTCTTATAGTAGAAGAGGTTCCCCACACCAGCACATTAGTGTGGTGAGACACTGCTCTGGGATTGACACTCAGGGCCCTTGTAGTAACAGAGGGTCCACACACCAGTGCACTAGTGTGGTGAGGTGCTGCTCTGGGATTGAAACTCAGGGACATTGTAGTAAAAACGGGTCTTCACACCAGTGCACTAGTGTGGTGTGCACTGTGCTGGGATTCAAATTCACGGCCCTAGTAGTAACTGAGGATCTCCACACCAGTACACTAGTGTGGCGAGTCACTATACTGGGATTCAAACTCAGAGCCCTAGTAGTAACAGAGGGCCCCCACACTAGTACACTAGTATGGTGAGTCACTGTACTGGGATTCAAACACAGGGCCCTAGTAGTTACTGTGGGTCTTCACACCAAAGCACTAGTGTGGTGAGTCTCTGCCTTGGAATTCAAACTTGGGGCCCTTGTAGTGACAGAGGGTCCCCACACCAGTGCACTAGTGTCGCTGAGTCACTGAGCTGGAATTCAAACTCAGGGTCCTAGTCATGATAGAGGATCTCCACACCAAAGCACTTGTGTGGGGGAGTCATTGCACTGGGATTCAAACTTTGGGCCCTTGCAGTAACATGGTCCCCACACCAGTGCACTAGTGTGGTGAGTCAATGCTCTGGGATTGAAAGTCAGGGTCCTTGTCATAGCAAAGGGTCCCCCACATCAGTACACTAGTCTAGTGAATCATCGTGCAGGGATTCTAACTCAGGGGCCTTGTAGTAACAGGGTCTCCACACCAGTGCACTAGTGTGGTGAGTCATTGTGCTGGGGTTCAAACTCAGGGTCCTTGTAGTAACAGAGGGTCTCTACAGCAGTGCACTAATATGGTGAGTCATTGTGCTGGGATTGTAACTCAGGGCACTTATAGTAACAAAGGATCTCCACACCAGTGCAATACTGGTGAGTCACTGTACTGGGATCCAAAGTCAGGGCCTTTGTAGTTACAGAGGATCTCCACTCCTGTACACTAGTGTGTGAGTCACTGTACTGGGATTCAAATTCAGGGCCCTTGTAGTAATAGTAAGTCAGTAAAGTTTATTTTTGAGTGCCCCATCCCGGAGGCTCTGGGCACTGTACAGGTAGATAGGCAAACATACATCAATAAAGAAACAGGAAAACAGATAATAAATTAAACAATTTAAAAGATCCAAGTTTAAATAAAATAAAATATTGCGGCAGTTTATCAATTTAACTATAGACAGTCTGAAAACACTTTTCTAAAAAGATGCACCTTTAGGCCCCACTTAAAAACCTCCACTGATGGGACCTCCCTCAAGGGTTTTGGTAGCAAATTCTACAATACTGGGCCTGTCGCCTTAAATGAACGCTCTCCAGAGGATTTAAAGGAAAATTGTAGAAATACAGGCGCCCCTGCAATGCTTTACCCCGATTCAGCTTTTATGTATGAAAGACCCTTTTTCATGCGCTGGCACTTACTTAATCTTTATTTCGAAAAGTCCTTGACCTGTGAATGTGGTGGACACTGGGGAGGCTCCATTTACTATAAATGTGCAGTGCCACACCACTCACTTCAATACAAGCGTGCGGTGTGGCACCGCACCTTTACAGTAAATGGATCCTCCCAGCATCCGCCATATACACGGGTCGAGGACTTTTCAAAATAAAGATTAAGTAAGTGCCAGTGCATGAAAAAGGGTCTTTTATACATAAATAGCTGAATCAGGGGTTAAGCCTTTCGGGGGTGGGGCACCTGTATTTCCACAGTTTTCCTTTAAGGCAATAGAGGGTCTCCCCACCCATGCAGTAGTGTAGTAAGTCACTATGCTGGGATTCAAATTCAGGACCCTTGCAGTAGTAGAGGGTCTCCAAACTAGTGTACTAGTGTGGTGAGTTTCAGGCCTGTGCTCCAGCTTGAATTCAGCTATCGGGATTTTAAAGTACTTACATAGAACACAGAAGTTGTCGACATTGTGCACTAGCAGAGAAGGGCATTCCCATATAAGCACCAATGATACTGCTACTGTATGCCTTGAACAGATGACAGCTATAAGTTTGGTTAGGTACTTTAATGTTTAAATAAAGGTTAGTACTCCTAACATGTTTGTACCAAAATGTCCCCTAATGCTAGAAGATACAACACAGGGCCACCGAAACGATCAGGGGTATGGGACTCGAAAGTCAGTAGGAGAGGATGCTGACCCTTAACATGTTCACGTTAGAGAAAGGAGGCTGACAGAAGAATCAAATGATCATAGTTTTCTGCATACTCAAGAGTATCAACAAAATCAACCAATCAGAGATATCTGATCTAACGTACTGCAACAGGATGCAGGGACATGCCCTAATGCTTATAGCTGTTAAATTCAGGGATAACATGAGGAGACACCTCTCCCTGGTGCTGGTGGTGGGCGGGGGACCTATGGAACAGCCAACAGTATCAATGGAGACCATGGATATGAACACAGTACAGGTTTTCAAGGTAAGCCCTAGACAAATGTCTGCCTACCAAAGGAATCACCGTGTACCCTGGGTAGTAGAGTGGGTAGGAACACCTTTAAATTATCACGTTTGCACAGAAGGCTTGTTCATACCTGCTTATGAATCAAGGGAGAAGGCAGACATGATGGGCCTAGAAGCATCCCTTCCAACCTTAAATTACTGTGTTACTATAGTATGCTGTGTTACTGATTTAGAGGAACGTTGCTGTTTCAGTGTGTTCAATTGCCTGCATCAGCAGGTGTTCTGTACCTGTTAAAGTGTCGACCAGTTGCAATCAACGTTAGAATGTACAGAACAAAAAGAAGCAATGGAGGAGAAATGAGGTTTAGCAGCTCATGAACTTTGATGAATTTTGATGAATGGTTCTTGAAGATCCATCAAAGTTCGCCAGCTGTTCTTCAACTTCTGTCCTGAACCAAGTTTATGAACTGTTCCTTATCCTGAAGTTTGTGAATTTGCTGAACCTTTAAAGGACCATGGTGAACTGAGAAAAAAATCACTTTGCACAACTAATATGCGTAACAGAATGCACAATTCCCCCATAAGTTACAAAGCATCAAAAAATCAGAACTTTTATCAGTTTAGTAGTGGACATGGTATGTTCTACAAGGCAAGTAACTATCTGTGCGCCCAAAAGGATTAACGTTTCAAATTCACCACATTTTAAACATTTCTGATTCTTCTGATATAAATAGCAGTTAGGCTGTTGTATTTATAAAGGGAATGTGAGCAGTGATTCCATTTAGAAAAGGAAAAACAACAGTCAAAATGTAAGTATAAAATTAAGCTTTAATTCTAAAATACATGTAGGGAAAATACATTCATTAGAAAATGCTTCATAAAAAATTTAATTGTCATGGTGATCGCTATGGTGGCATGAAAAACAACTGGGGATTCAATAAGTCTGCCTCTGGTTTGTACAAAGGGCAAAAATATTTTGGGGACAGGGCTAAAATAGTGTTTTCTGATGAATTAATTAACTAATATTGAATACTGTAATCAGTTAACGAAGACCAGTGTGAGTAGAGCATCGTTTGGTTACAGAGGGCCTTTTGCCTGGAACTCTTTTACCAGTTCAACTCAGAAGAAGCACAGGTCACCATATATTTTAGTAGTATAAAGAAGTGGTTGAATCGTGAAGGTCTCAAACCCCAGATCCATTGCCCTGATTATGGGATAGAGTAAAACGTCATAGTCCCACAGTAGATTAAGTCCTGTTCAATGGTGTTATGACTGTAATTCATATGCTGTGAGTCATGTATATGAATGGAATTTTCCTGCACTTGTAACTTATTTGTGTGCAATATACTCTGTGTACATGTACTGTTGGTATTTGTAAAATAGATAACATTATTGCTTATTGTACCCATTGTAAATGAGTCCTGTTGCTCAGCTGGTGCCTGACCATGTTCATGCTTTTCTTCTGATTAACATGAATAACATGTTTACTACAACTACTAATATTATAAAAGCAAAGTATTTCTGGTGACCAAAAATACTGATGGGCTGTGTCCATAGAAGTTCAATGGAAGAGTTTCATGAGTTTTCATGGACTTTTATAAACGTTTATCTTCATGAACATTCATGAGAACAGGAGTGCCATATATCGTTCGTGCACAATTCATAAACAGTTTGATGTGTGCTTGATGACTGTTCATGAGCTGAAATCAGGCACTGTGAATAATTTGTAAACATTCATGAACAGTTCAATGTGTTTCAACTGGTAATGATTTAATGATGCATCTCACTTTGTATAGTTTCCTTGTCTTATGGAAATAAATATTATTTTCGGGAGGAACAGTCTAGTAACTCTTTAGTAACTCAACAACAGTATTTGGCGAAAAGGGTGGGATAGAAGCATGCAAAGAAAAAATGGCACATTTCAGCAAGTAGTCCAGCTTGACCTTTGATGACGTTAGAGAGATCGTCTATCCCAGTGCATAACCACCTCTGTTAGTGGCACTGGTGAACAGCATAGCACATCATGGATGACCCCACAATACCCTGTCCCCTTCCCTGAATGCATAGCAGGGAAGGTGACCCCACACGGTGGAGGAATGAGGGGCTTACAAACCAGTAGACCAGAGCAGAAGTGCAGACAGAGCCGTGCAACTCAACAGCTCATTGCCATCCTCAAAAGGCCCCTTCACCATGCTGGAGCATGAACCACAAAAAATAGTCCACTTTGGAGTGGGACGGCAATTGCATTTTGGTAATTTTAGCAAGCTGAAGTGTAACCACTCAATGGACGTGGATGTCCAGGCAACTAGAAGGACCAGCCAGTCAGGTAGTGCCCCTACTTAACAAACAGTGAAGAAAAAAGATTTAAAGGGGGGTGCTGCTGATCACATTTCATGAATTGGAAAGGCAAGTTTTGATTGGTAGATTATTATCTATATTGCATTTATTAGACTTGGTCCTCTGAGGTGAATCATTAAATGTATGGGGACATCCTGGAGATAGAGGCAACAAGTTACAATACTGGTTTATCTACCACTGTATTATAGCTTACTGAGTGATTATCAGCCTTTTCTACATTCTGATTGGATGGTACTAGTGATGATGTACTGTCCCATGACAGAATATATTAAACTTGTTTCCCTTTTGACCAACAGGTGAGCCTAGTTCTTAATGGCTGGTCAGTAATTTCAGCTTTCGCTGGGGACCAGGATGTGACCAGGGAGGCAGCCACAAATGCAGTCCTAATCCAGATGGAGAAAGGAGACAAAGTGTACCTTAAACTGGAGCGGGGAAACCTCATGGGAGGCTGGAAGTTCTCAACCTTCTCTGGGTTCCTGGTCTTTCCTCTCTAAATGCCAAGGCCACAGTGGAAACCAATGCTCCCAAGCCAAGACCCCCTTGCAAAATCCTATTGGATATATAATAACTTGTTACACACCTTCAGAGAGAAGGACTTCTTCAGCCAAACAAACTCTGATGGTAGAATGGCTTCTCCCTTAAGGACCCTGTAAGGGAACGGAATCTGGAAAAGTATTAGTAACATCTTGACCTGGAACTTTCTGTTTCATCTTTACCGTGAATATGTTTCAGCATGAAAGCTGGTGTACTCCCAAAAGACTTTTAGCTCCAGTGATAGCCCTTGACTCTCCCCAACCCTGGCCTTGCTCTCCTTCCCAGTATATTCCCAAGGATGCTGGGAAGTCAAGAGCTGTGACTAGAACCAGGTTTATGTCCAAGGCAGGAGACCTGTGAGGTAGACTGTCCCTGCATTTGACACACTCTGGCTGATGCCAACAGAACCAGCCAGTCTTTACTTCCTGTATCTGTTGGTTTGAGGCCACTGTTACAGGAAGTGAGATTGCATTTCTTCTACAGACAGGTTACATATTCAAAGAGAGTGCAACCCACGTCTCCCAGTCAAGTGGTGAGTGTACCACTCAAATACCGCTACTCCCCCACTGCCCCTCGTAGAACATCTGAGATATCAGTGGTTAACTTCAGGTCACTTCCTCATTAAATCAAAGTGACTTCACCCAGGGGCATCTGCAGCAGGGGTGGGCCTAGAAACTTGTGGGTATATCTATTTCCCTGGCATGGACTTAGGTCAACCCCCATCCTCCTTGGGAGGAACTGTAAGTTACTCACACAAACATTGGGTTTCTCGCATATCCTTTAGGCAATAGGCAGGAAAGTAATGTCTGCCAGCTGAGTTCAGGTAGAACACACCTACATTTGCAGTAGCCTGATGCAACCCATACAGCAAAGATGGTAGCAAAGTAATGCACATGGGTAAATATAAGACAGTCTCCTGCTAGCTAAGCTAGTGGAGCTGTACCTTTAACTCCAGTGGCAGAGTACTACGCTTTCAGGTCAGAGGTTGTGCTGAGTTCAGATCACTCCCACCAGTAGGTTGCTTGAAGACCAGATAACATTTGTGATTGACAGTGTCTTCTAAATACCTATAGATTGAAGTAAAGTTGCATTTGTTGGCTCCAAAGTGTTAAAAGACATGTTACACTGATAGCACCTGAAGCAAGCTCTGAAGCTTGAACATTGTCCTCTTCATGGGGAGGATCCTCCATCACATTCCAGTGACTGGAGACTAAGCTCAGGGATGGGCCCCTCATGTAGTGGTGGAGGAACGTAAAGGGTTGTGTAGAATTCAACAGATTCCTACTGACTAAGCTAGTGGAGTTGCTCCTTCAGCCCCCTCCCCCTCCTGGCAGAGTTCAGAGCTTTGTCTACTCTGATATCTTCAGGCCAACTCAAACCTTGGGCAAATGTTACTTAACTGTTCTATTATAGTTACTGTGTTGCTGTGTCTGCTCAGTAGGAGGCAGTAGAGAGGTGTTTGCTGATGCAGGAGCTTTCAGGGACATGTTGCTGCAAGAGAGGGGTGGGTGGTCATCGGTTGTGTGCTATAACATTACAGGAAGTGCAAGATTTCAACAAGATTGTGCTCATGAGGAGTGGAGGAAGGGAATCATATGTCTCCCCAACAGACCACAAGCCTGAACACTCCAAATTGGTTTGTAGAAACAGGGGTCAGGCTGGGGTCTTGGGCACCACCCTAACTACAGGTGAGCATCCCACAGCTCAGCTAAAGGAGACGATGTAACCGCATACAATGTGCCACTGTAATATTTTGTATTCAGATGCTGATTTTTTGCATCTGAAGAGCCAAGACTGAGTTGATAGTAGGGATGGAAGAACATCAAAAAGTTCAGAGGTTTCAAGAGGTTTGGATGAATCATAAAAAGTTCAAATAGTTATCTAGGCCTTATCAGAACTTTCAGAACCTTTTACCAAAACAACTACTTCACTGGGTTACAGGGAATTCAGGTGGAAAGCGTTACTGCATTTTTTCCATACCCACTTTGTGCACTAAACCCTACACTGCTAATAAATCTGACAGACATTGGCAGAGCTGTAGCCAGGGAAGCACTTTGATAGGGGATGAGAGAACCACAAAAGGTTCTGAGATTCTAAGAGATTATGATATGTCATAAAAAGTTCTGATAGTTATTCAGGCCTTATTAGAACTTTCAGAACCTTTTAGTTTAAAGTACAAAAGCAGCTTTAACTATCAACTGTCCACCCTTCAGCTATTGACAGTGAAGGGAAAGGAATCTAAAAGCAGCTTGGAGTGGTACTACATCACCGCTAGCCTCCTTTTGGGTCTTTCACCACCACTGCCAGCCTTCTTACTAGATAAAGACCTGCTGGGGGAGTACATTAAGAGTGGATGTGAGGAGGTACTACTTCACTTAATGCGTGGTAGATGCCTGAAATAGGCTACCAGTGGAAGTGATGTAGGGGAAAACAGTAGGGGGCTTCAAGCATGTGTGGGATAGGTGTAGGGGAATATTAGTAAATAGGCAAGGAGGAGGAGGAGGAGGGAGGATCGCTGAACACCAGTTAGGGTCTGCTGAAACAGACTAGGCAGGGATTGTCTGATCAGACTGGGTGGGCCAAGCAATCCTTTTCAGCCAATGGATTCTAAGTTTTTATGTAAGTTCTAAAATCAGTGTTTTAGAAATAATCAGAACCTTCTCAGAACCTGAGAAAAAAGATTCTGATAAGGTTCCTTAACAGAAAATGGCACAGGTTCTGGGTTGTTCTGAACTGATGTGAACTGGTTCCCCCATCCCTGGTAGATAGTATATAGTATAAGGCTGTGCAGAATATTGAATTTCCAACAGAACGGAATTCCACCGAATTTTAGAAAATTCAGCTGATTTCCATCAGTTGTGAAATTGCGACATTTTGCATGCAAAATGTTTTTTGCGGATCAATAATCTGCGGTTTACACAAGCCACAGGTTCTTTTCCTGCAATCTGTAGAAAATTATTCCATGGTTTACATAACCTGCAGAAAATTATTCCACAGTTTACACAGAAAGGCTTTTCAAAATTCTGCGGATCTTAAAAAGAAATTCTGCAAAGCATTTCAGAAGCAGGATTGCCTTTCCACAGCAATTCCGACAGCAGAATTTCACATTCTGCACAGCCCTAGTATAGTCCACAGGCTTTGTTTACAGGACTGTGTGCCTTTTGGAGGCTCAGAGTACAAGGCACAAGGTTACAGATAAAGCTCATCAAAATAAAATGGCCTTTTAGCCCAAAATACAAATGATGATAATTCATTAACTGGAGAAAGTGGTAGAGCCACAATACAGTAAACCCTAAAAATACGGGGTGAGGGGGGTGGAGGATAGAACTTGTGTCCATATTTGGGATGTGTGCTGTGTCCCGGCAAAATGGGTTGGGATGCTTGTGTCATAATTTCAAACATTCTGACCCTTTTGCAACAGATTACCTACTTTCAAAAAAAAGATTATACATGTGTAAAAATTTTCCTTGTGTCGTTTTCGGAGTGCAGGTTGTGGTAATCGCACCAGAAGTTTGACCACTTTTAGGTGGTCTATCTGAGTGGATGTCATATGACCATGTCTGTTTGAAAATGGCACCCTGTACAGTTTCTCTCTCTGTCTCTTGCTCTCCCTCGCTCATTTTCTTGAGATGATCAAAAAGGTTGTGACCAGCCAGATCAATCCCAGCTGTAGTCCGGATAGGCCACATTTACTGCCCTCCCCTAATCCACTTCCCTAGTTACCCAGTCAAAGAAATCTGTGAGTGGCCAGCCCGCCGGCACAGTGGTAGCACTACCGCTTGTAATGCCAGTGACCCGAGTTCAGGAGCGATCACGAGTTGCTGGGGTGCTGGGGGGCTGGCCAGGGGAAGAAGGATGAAGCACCCAACAGGCTGCTATCCTCCTCTGGGGAGGGTGGGCTGTGTGTCCCATCACTTTACCGACACCTGGGTGACCATGGGTTCAGGTGCAGTGTGGGACAGCGGGAATCTGGGTGGGAGGACATCAGCCAGGATCCAGAGTGGCAGCATGTCTCACTGGATCCCCATGATTGCCAACGTCCACAGGGTGGAACCAGGAAAAAGCAGAAAACCCCACACTAGCTGCCTGTAGATGGGAACCAGCTGTCCCAAGACTCCATAACCAGGCTCCTCCGGGGGCTGGTTGGTCCACCTGATGCACAGTCATGGACTGGGGGGCACTGAGTGGGTCCCCTCCCTCCCCACCTGGGGAGGAACCACGGCAGTAAGGGGGATAGCCCACCATATTGCCTGTGTTTGGTGTGCGCACATTTGTGACTATCATGTTGCCTGTGTTTGGTGTGCAGATGTTTATGACTACAATTTCATGGTCCAACTGTACCCTGGAGGAGTTACCCAGGGCGGAGCTATGGGAGCGTACACAGCCTAGGGCTCCCCGAAGAAAAGTGCATGGTGTGGAGAGTAAGGGGGCAGAAAGACTAAATATAAAAATAACAACAACAAAAAAATAAATCTGTGGGATTTGTTTGACATGAGCACTGCTTCACAAGGGGGGAGGTCATGTCAAACAAATCTCACAGATTTCTTTGAGTGGATAATTAGGGGAGGTGGATCTGAGAACAGCAGTGGATATGGCCTATCTGGACTTCAGTAAGGCCTTTTGACACCATACCACTCAGGAGGCTGGTAAAGAAAGCTAGCAGCCTGAGGTTGAGGGAGAAGGTGATGAACTGGGTAATCAACTGGCTGAAAGACAGGAGGCCAAGGGTGGTGGTAAATGGCAGTCACTCTGAGGCAGGAGACTGACCAGTGAGGTGCTACAGGGCTCAGTACTGGTCCCTGTCCTCGTCAATGTCTTTATTAGTGACATTGCTGAGGAACTGGAGGAGAAGGTGTGTCTCTTTGCAACTGACACAAAAATATGCAACAAGGTGGACACCCTGGAGGGGATGGAAAGAATGCAAAGGGATGTGGGGAAATTATAGTAATGATCTAGGGAGCAGCAGCTGGGTTTCTTTTTTTTTTTTATTACTGTTTCTGCCCCCTTCTTGCCACCATGGTGGTTCCCTTCCGGGTACCCTAGGCTGGAGATTCCCTAGTCCCTCCCAAGATACCTCCCTTGGAGCCATCAGACCTACCTCAATCCTGCCTCGGCCTGCCACCTTGGGCGGGGAAGGAGGGGGGACCCCCTTTTCCAGCTCTCAGTCCATTAGAGGGTGCGTCAGGAGGTCCTGATGGTCCCCGATGGGAGCCCGGCTAAGGAATCTGAAGCAGCTGGGTCCCTTCTATTACCACCGTGGCGGGGTATTTCCTGTGTTCTGGTGCCTCCCACAGGATGTTGGCTCGCTAGAGGAGCCTGGGGCAGGGCACGTAGTGATGCGCTGCCACTCCATCTCCTGGCCAACGTCCTCCCTCCCTTCTTCGTGCCATCTCACTGCACCTCCACCTATGGTCACCCAGGTGGTGGTACTGCAGCGGGATGGGCATCCCCCCCAGAGAAGGAGAGCTGCCTATGGGTGCTCAATCCTCCTCCCCCCTGGCCCGCCCCTCCAGTAACCTGAGTCTATTTTCCTGAACTCTGGGTCACTGGCATCGTACAGTAATCCCCATTGCTGCGCAGGCGGCCAGCCCCGGCAGCTTGGATTCAATACATTAGTGCAGTCATGCCCCTAGGGAGGGGAAACCCAGGGGCTGAGTATAAGATGGGGGGGGAGTAGTTACAGTTACCAAGCAAGACAGGGACCTTGGAGTGATCATACCTGAAGAGCTCAAGGTGACAGGACAGTGAGTTAGGGCAGTAGGCAAGGCAAAATGGATATTGAGGTGCATAGGGAGGGGGGGATGTCTAGAAGGAGAAGGGAGGTGGCATTGCCGCTGTATCACTCTCTTGTGAGACCCCACCTGGAGTACTGTGTCCAGTTCTGGAGGCTGCACCTCCTCAAGGATGTCAACATGGTGGAAGCAGTCCAGAGGAGGGCTACTAAAATGGTGCAAGGGTTGCATGAGAAACCATACGAGAAGAGGCTTCAGGAACTCAACATGTACTACCTGGAGGACAGGAGAGCGAGAGGGAACATGATTGAGACCTATAAATATCTCACTGGAGTGAACAGGGTGCAGAAGGCATGTCTTTTTCACATGAGGAAGAGCACCAGAACATAGGAGCATGCTGAGGGGAGTTTAAGAGGGATGTGAGGAAATGCTTCTTCATGGAAAGAGTGTTGCACACCTGGAACAATCTGTCAGAAGAGGTGGTGGTGGGGCAAAGATAGTGGGGAGCTACAAACATGTGTGGGATAGGCACATGGCTATAATAAATAGAAACAAGGAAGGTAGAAGGGACCTGTGACCAAACAGAGTCCAGGGTGTAGTGTTAAGCAGGGAAAAATTGGGCAGACTGGATGTTCCTACTGGTCCTTTCCTGCCAACACATTCTATGTTTCTATATATAGAAACAAAGAATTTGATGGCAGAAAAGGACTGCTTAGCCGACCTAATCTGCCCTGATGTTCCCTACCTATTCTGTCTCCGCAGACCCTATCTGGTCTCTGCCGACCCTCCTACCTCCCAGCATCCTATCTTAATATCTATGTGTCTATCACATGAATGCTTGAAGCCCCCACTGTTCTAGCCACTTCTGCTGGCAATTTATTCCAGGCATCCACTACCCTTTCAGTGAAGAAATGTTTCCTCACATCCCTATTGATTTTCCCTCGCTTCACTGTATGCCTTGAGGTCCTGGTGCTTGCCCTCATTTGAAAGCAACCCCCCCCCACCTGTATCTTATTTTGCCCATTTTGAGGTACTTGTCTCTATCATATCCTCCCTCTCTCCTTTCTTCCAGGGCGTACAAGTTGAGATCACGCAATCTCAGTTCATAGGGCTTCTCATGCAAACCATGTACCATTTTAGTTGCCCTCCTCTGGCCTGTCTCTACTCTGTTGATGTCCTTTCTGAGGTGCAGTCTCCAAAAATTGAGCAGAGTACTCTAGGTGTAACTGAACTAGAGAGTGATATAATGGTAATACCGCCTCCCTCCTCCTGCTGGAGATACCCCTCCCTATGCAATCCAGCATTCCACTAACCTTACCTACTGCCTTATCACACTGCCCTGCCCCCTCGAGATCCTCAGATATGATAACCTCAAGGTCCCTTTCCTGCCTAGTGACTGTTAATACTCCCCCATCATACTCAGCGCCAGAGTTTCTTTGTCCTAGGTGCATTATTTTGCACTTTTTGGCACTGAACCCCAACTGCTATGTTTCTGACCATTCCTCAAGTTTCAATAGGGATGTGAGGAAACATTTGTTCACTGAAAGGGTAGTATATGCCTGGAATAATGCTCGGTGCACTATATAGGAACTGCACTAGCCTCCATCCCCCTGTCCGACGTGAACTGGTTCAGAAGATGATACTCCCCTCCTTCGATTACTGCGACATTGTATACAGTGCAGCCCCTAAGTCCACCATATCTAAACTGGACACACTTTTTAATGCCTTCTGCCGCTTTGCTCTCGATGCCACACCCCTTACCCACCGCTGTGACCTCTACCGAGCCCTGGCACTACCGTCCCTCAAAAACTGCCGCATTTCACACTGTGCTAAATATTTCTCTAACCTATGGCTTGGGACCATCCCATCCTACATCTCCTCCTTGCTCTCATCTGCCCCTTCCCCTCCCATTATCTTAGATCCTGTGACTCCCGCCAACTATCAATCCCTAGGCGGAAGACCACTGCCGATCAAGCTGCCTTCTCGCACCAGTCACCCAAGCTCTGGAACGATCTCCCGCCTCAAATTCGTCACTTCTTCTCTGCCCACTCTTTTTCTACTGCCCTAGCTAACTTTCTCACTACAAATTGCTCCTGTACCTGAATCTGCCATGCACAGTTGCTCCCCTCCCCACTGCCTGACCAGCAGCCTTAGCCTTGCTACAGAAGCTGGCATGTAGCCCCAACCTATGCACTTTTGTCCTGTGCCTTTTGTCCTGTGCCAACATGTGTTCTACGTCTTCTGTTGCTTATACCTCTATCCTACTGTGTGCTAAATTACCCTTGTTTTGCTGCTACATGTCACGTATTCATTATTTGCTCCTAACAATATCCTATGCATTCAATGTGTGCTGCTTGTATATTCATGCAAATGTATCCTTATGCTGCTGTTTGCTTCTGTTAATTGTTGACTTGATAACCTGCATGTTATCCAATCCCTTTGTACCCACCCGCAGATCGCACCAGGAGACAAGCATCTTGTTGCTCAGTGTGCCTTTCCTGGTGAAACAATTTCAATAAATAAATAAATAAGTTTCCCAAGATCCCTGCACATATTTTTCTAACCTTTACTGAGTGTCCAACTTATTGTGGATTTTGGTATCATCTGCAAAAAGGCATACCTTCCCTTCCAACTCTTCTGCAATGTCCCCTATAAAGATATTGAAGAGGATTGGTCTCGTACCGAACCCTGGGTTCCACACTTGTCACATTCTCTTCTTAAAAATGAGTGCCATTAACCACCACCCTCTGTCTTCTATCCTTTAACCAGTTTCTAACCCAATTTATTACTATGGACCCCACTTCCTTGGTTGGTCAAATTCCTAATCAGCCTTCTATGCGGCACAAATTCAAAGGCATTGCTAAAGCCTAAATAGGCCATGTCCGCTGCTGTCTCCTGGTTGATTTCCCCTGATCAGCCAGTCAAAGAAAACTATTACATTGGTTTGATATGACCTCCCCTGTGTCCATGTTGTCTGTGGTCTTGCAGCCCATTGGATTCAACATACTCTATCATCCTTTCTTTCAGTAGTGTCTCCGTCAATGTCTCCACCACTGAAGTGAGACTGACTGGCCTAGAGTTGCTAACCTCCATCCTGCTGCCACTCTTATGTAGAGAGACAACATCAGGTCTTCTCCAGTCCTCTGGAACCACTGCTGCTTCTAGCGAGTTGTTGAACAAGGCTGTCAGTGGGGGAGCCAGAACCTCTCTAAGCTCTTTTACTACCCTGGGATAAATCCCATCCGGTCTCATAGCCTTGTCCGCCTTCAGGGCTGCAAATCCTTTCAGTACTCCTTCTTCTGAAAATGGACCTGTGTCTACCCCCCTCCTCAGCCCACCCTATCCCTGCTTCTCCCTGAAGGTCCATCCCCTCCACCCTGCACTGGGAAGACTGAGCAGAAGCACCTTTAAAATGTCAGCTTTTCTTGGTCTCCTTCTGCACAGACTCCTCCTTCTGCCCTTCTTACTATCCCCATTCATCTTTTCCTCTTCCCACTTATGTACCTGAATGAAAACATATCCCCTGTCACGGCCCCTTTAGCGATCCTGTGCTCTGTCAGTACCCTTTGCTCCCCTCACCACCCTGCCTGCTTCCTTCCATTTGTCTAAGTACTCCTCCCTGTTCACCTCCCTCTGCGTTTCTTTATACCTCTTGAATGCCATCTTTTTTTATCACCCTTGCCACTTCCTTGGAGAACCATAATGGTCTCCTTTTCCTTCTGCTTTTGGGTACTTTATTCATGCATAGGTTGGTTGCTTTAGTTATGCCCTCTTTTATTCTCCCTCACTGTGCCTCTGCTCCACCCTGGCAGTGCTCCACCTCTCTTAGGCAGATCCTGAGGGCATCACCCTTTTCTTTAAAACCTCTCTCTTAAAGTCCAGAACTCTCATCCTCATGTGGTTCACCTGTGCTCAGGTCTTCCAGGCATAATGTTGCAGCTTCAGTGCCTAAGCCCCAACCAGAACAAAAACCCCTGACAATTTTGCCTAAGCTACTGGACCATTGCCAGTGGGAGGAAGACTGGCACACTACTTCCAGGAATGGGAAAACATTATCACAGGCTAGTGGGTACTAGAAGTAGTGGGCTGAGGTTTGTGTCTGCAGTTAAAACAGTTTGCAGACCTGCAGAATCACAGATATTTTTTGGCTCACTCTCTCATTGAAAAATTGCTGAAACTGGAAGTAAATAAATTAACATCAAAAGCCATAGAAAAGTCCCTGCCTCCCAGTGGGGCAGGGATCAAGTCTCAAGATACTTCCTGACCCACAAGAAAAATGAGGAATGGCGACCCACTTTAGATCTTAGATTTCTGAACAAACATTTGAAAAAAAGAGAAATTCAAGATGCTCACACTAAGGACAAAGTTACCATCTTCTCAGGCAGGTCATTGACTGGGATCACCGGATCTGAAAGATGCCTATTTCCATATCCCAATCAGACAATCCCATAGAAAATATCTCAGATTCAAGCTGGGGCACTTTCAATTCCCACTTCCCTACCCCCTCAGATGTTTCCAACTACCTTATTCCTTCCACCAATGTTTGTAACCCCTCCTTCTTCTCACCTCTGAGAATTTCCAAGTAGGGTGTTAACCTCTGACACCAGCTAGCTGCTATACTGCCTAAGTTGTTTAATGCTGTTGTACCCTGTAACCTACCTGTACCATATGTAACCCTGTCATCTGCACTGTATTATCTATGTAACTGATGTGGAACCTAGACATGAGCATCTGCTCACAGGTGTAATCCAAGACCGCAATAAATAAATAAATAAATAAGTTCACAGCTCTTCCCTGTGGTCTCACTTCAGCTCCAAGGGTTTTCACAAAGTGCCTGACTGTGGTGGCAACACATCTGAGAAAATGTGGTGGTTTTCCCCTACTTGGATGACTGGCTAGTCTCAGGCGAAAACAAAACAAGAGACAAGGGTGCCCAGTTCAGTAGGTAATAAAACACCTTGAAGAACCTGGGATTCTTGGTAAACCTGCAGAAGTCCCAGCTAGAGCCTGTTCAAGTACTGGACTTCATAGGAGCAGAGCAAAACACCCTACAAGGGAAAGCTTTCCCTCCCACAGGCCAGAGTTACAACTTTGATAGCAACAGTGGAGTCTTTCACAGCAGGTCAGCCAAGAGACTTCCTGCAGCTACTAGGGCACATGGCTACATCCACAGCTGTGGTTCCGTGGGCCAGGTGGCCAGTATCATTTAAGAGGCAACGTATCTCAAAGATGAGTCCCCCCCTTTCAAAGCTAGTTCCAGTGACAAAAGCACTAGTAGAATCATTAGAGTGGTAGAAGGAAGAAAGCAACCTCAGAGAGGGCATTCTCTTCCTTCAGCAACAGGTATTTTTACCTCACTCCTGGGCTGGGGCATCCACCTGCAGGACTTCGCAGTGAGTGGCACATGGTGTCCATATCACATCAACATCCTGGAACTCAGAACAATACTGCTAGCAATGCAGTCTTTCCTCCCAGCTACAGGATCAGTCTATCCAAATCAGGAGAGACACCACCACAACAATGTATGCCATAAACAAGCAGGGAGGAACGAGATCCTAAACACTGTGCACAGACGCAGTGAGGATCTTGGACCTGATATATTTCTTAGAAGCAAACATATCTGAAGTACATCTGACAGGCAAAAACAATGTCCTGGAGGATTCCTCAGGCAGAATCAGCCAGGGAAATCTTGAATGGGCCTTAAGCCAGGGTTCTACCATGCTGCAGAGACTGTAAAGTCACTGACATCCCCCATAGTGACGGAATGCCGCCAACATCCCGACAGTGCCATGTCCCAACACCAACGGGGAACAGAGTGACACTGGTCAGGAAGCAATGCCGGGGGGGCTGTGCCCCCCGAAACACACCACCATGTGGTGGGCTCTGCCCCCTCACCCCTTGGACTTAATGACTGTCAACTCTAGGGGGTGTGGATCATGGGGAAGAGCAGCTTACAGTGGCATCGATGTAAACATCTGTCGCTGCAACAACCTGTTTGACACTGTGGATATTGAACGGGTTGTTGTCGCTGTGATGCAGTCACAGTGGGGGGGGGGGTTGTTTTATGAATGGCATACCTTAAGCCAGCAGGTTCTGGCCACAGTGATTAGAAGGTGGGGCACTCCCAATATAGACCTATTCTTCTCTTGGGAGAACTATCAGCTCCCACGGTTTTGTTGCAGGCCACCAGCCAGAAGGACAGTCCCAGAGAATGCCCTGCTACTGGGCTAAACAGTGAAGTTTCTGTAGGCCTTTCCACCATTCCTACTCATTTAGAAAGTACTCCTAAAGCTCAGGAAAGAACGTGCAACAACGATCCTGATAGCTCCAGGCCTGACCAGACAGGCCTGGTACTCGATGTTTTTGGTCCTATCCTGCAAGAATCCAGTCAGCTTGCCACTCAGTCACAATCTTTTGACTTTGTCCCAGGGCAGAATAATATTCCCAAATCCAGGGACCCTACACCTGAGGGCATGGTTCTTGAGGAGTTAGAATTCTAGATTGGATCTCTCAAAGGAAGTCCTGAAGATGCACATGGTTTCAAGGAAACATACTACCAGGAAAGCATATTCCTCTAAGTGGAAAATGTTTTCTTACTGGAGTACTCCCAGAAAAAATAAACCCAAGAGAAGCATGGTTGCCTGTATTTCTAGAATACCTAATATACCTAAAGTTGTTAGGCCTGCGGCCTTCAACTTTAAAGGTGCACTTAGCAGCAGTATCAGTATACATACCAGCTGGCAAGGGAAAGTCTTTGGCCTTACAACCCATTTTCAAAAGTTTTTTTAAAGGCCTCTGCCGTTTATACCCACCAGTGTGGGACACTGCGCCCCCCCCAGACCTCAATATATGCCTTGTCCAGCTCGTGGAGGCTCCTTTTGAGTCTATGAAAACTACTGACCTGAAGTATGTCACATGGAAAACCATATTCCTGGTTACAATGACCTCTGCTAGGAGGGTGAGTGAACTGCAAGCCCTCTGCACAGAGCTAAATTAAAAAAAAAAAACACAGGGATAAAGTAGTTCTTAGAACCAACATAAAATTCCTGCCTAAGGTGGTATCTGAGTTCCACCTGAATCAGTCAGTGACCATCCCTGTACTCTGTACAGAACACTCCCATCCAGGTAAGGAAATGTTGCATAGCCTAGACCTAAAATGAGTCCTGACTACCTACATGGACCGGACAAAGGATGTCAGGTTCCAGAGCACCCAGCTTTTAGTTACCTATGGTGAGGTTGGTAAAAGCAAACCAGCTATAAAGAGATCTATCTCTTGCTGGATAGCCTTTTGCATTACGTGCTGCTATGAAAAAAGCTGATGAAATGCCACCAAGAGGCTTGAGGGCACATTCCTAAAAGGGTACATCTGCCTCTCTGGCTTTCTCAAGGGGCATCCCATTGTCAGACATTTGTAATGCAGCTACCTGGAAAACAGTCCACACCTTCACAAAACACTGCTGTTTGGACATACAGTCCAGAATGGATGCCAGCTTTGGAAATACTGTCTCGCAGAACCTTTTTTCTAACTAGGTTCTGGACCCAGTCTCCCAAGCTACTGCTGTGAAGTCTGCAAAAGTGTAAACATTCAAGTGAGGGATTCCTGGGGTTAGAAGCAAAAATTACTCATGGTGGTAATGTTGTTTCTTCTTAATAGATCCCTCACTGTTTGCACTCCCTAACCCTGCCTCCCCTTCCAGGACGTGAAATGGGTTCACACAAGAATCAGTCCTTTTTCGTTAAGGTTGCTTCAGCATTACTGTAGCAGTTCCTACAACTGCACGTTTGTTACTGTTATATGGCAACATTTCAGAAGTCTACTTTCAGTTTGTTTGACGTTTCAAAATGCCATGATTTTTTTTTTTCTAAAAAAACTTTTGGTAGCTTTTTTAACTAGTTTCACTACCTGCTGTTCCACTCTGGCTTGGAAACAGATCTGAGCAATGGCCAGAGTGAGTTGTAGATGCAGAGTTTGTACATTCCAAATACTACAACTTTGCATAGGTTCTCTCTCAGCTGGGATTAATGCAGCTCAAGTGTTAACATAGTGAGGGATCCCTTGAGAAGAAACAACATAGCTACGGTGGGTAATGTTTTCCTCTCTGTTGTTTATCCCCTTTTTAAACCGAGTCTGGCATTCTTGTGGCCCTACTGGATGCTGCCATATACTGTACTGACAGCTTATAGTTGAGCCTATAATAACCTCTGACTCCATCTCCAGTACTTTATCATTTTGCTTGTAAGCACATTTTCTATTTCTGACTCCAAAGAGCATTACCTTGTACATCCCCACTTTGAACCGCATTCGCCTGATATAGTCTATTTTATTCAGGTCCTGCTGCCCTTTTGTCATGGCTCTTCCCACCATTGACCATGGGTAGCAGTTTTATATCATCTGCCATCTCCACTAACTGGCTACAAGTTCCTGATACAAGATCATTCATAAACAAACTGAACAGATGGAAGCCAGGAATTGAGCCCGATGGTACCCAGTTAGTCCCAGCCTTCGAGTTAGAAATTTACCTTGCTATCCTCACTCTCTGACTCCTGTTACTTGGACAATTTCTAATCCCTGGTAACAGTTCTCTCTCTTAACCCAACAGTTCTCTCTTACCCTTTGATAAAGGAGGTTCCACCCTGGAAATGCACCAGCGTTACAATGCCGAGCCAGTAGGGAGCCAGTCAGCAATGTTGCCGACCACTGTGTTTGCGGAGGGCTGTGCCCCCCAGACCCCCACCTAACTTTAGATTCCAACTTTGGGGGGGCGGACATCGGGGAGGGGGTGGCTAATCCCAGATTTGGTGCCCTGATGGCTTGACGCCCTAATACAGGTGCCCTGAGTGTCGGCAGTGGATAAATCAAATCAAATCAGGTTTATTTTTAGAAAGGCGCCTTTCCATAGTTCAAGGCACCTGTACATACAATAACTATCACACCAATCAATAAATTCCATAAAATTCTAACAATATGTAAAACCATAAAATATAAGCAATGCACCAACAGTTACTAGAAAGACAGCAGCATTATTCTTCATCAAAGAAAATCAGGTCAACGAGGTATGTCTTCAATTCAGTTGTAAAGCTTTGGATGATCAGGCATTCTCTTATCCGGTGAGGTAGAGAATTCCACAGGGTAGGGGCCACAAATGCAAAAGAATGGGCCCCAGATGTTTGTAAACACACCCTGGGAATCTCTAGCAATTCCTCGCTCAGTGGATCGGAGAGGTCAGCAGTAGGGAGAAAGGAGATCTTATTTATTTATTTATTTATTTATTTATGAGATTTACCAGGAAGACATACTGAGCACACATGCTCGATTCCAGATGCGACCTGGGGGCCGAGGCCCGGTGCAGATTACAAAGTTCATGTATAACAGTAGTAATTTAGAATACATATTACATAAAAAGTGTACACATGGAGGCTAGAGTCAGGGAGTAGCACAACACATACCGGAATCAGAAATTGCTTAAATTAAACAGGAGCAGCTGGAGGAGAAATGTGCCTTGAGTAGTTGGGATCGATGATAGGGCTTTTGTGCATGTCTTATGGGGGCAGGTAGGACGTTCCAGAGCTGTGGAATTCTGTAGCTAAAAGCTGCCTGTCCCTTGGTAGTGTGCATAAATGGGATGTGGAGAAGTCTGGGGTCCATACCTCTTAGGGAGTATGTCGAAGGCGATTGTTGGGAGAGGGTAGATGCCTGGGTAGGGAGGGGAGGAGGGAGAGACCAGTATTTGGCAGCGAACCTGGAGCAGTTTATTAACCACCGATCATGGAGGGATGGCAGGGTTAAGGAGCTATATAAGGTGCAGTGGTGGGTGGACTGCGGACAGTCAAGGATGAAACGACAGAAGGAGTGGAATAAGGTGTCAAGGGAGGCCAGGGCAGTTGCAGGAGCGATCGAGTATACGATGTCGCCATAATCAAGAAGGGGGAGAATCATTTTTTGGACTATGGCATGCTTCGCTTGGGTGGGGAGGCAGTTTTGTATTCTGAAAGAGTGCTCCCAGTTTTGGTAGTAGCCTCTTGTGCAGGGATTCAATGTGTGAGGCAAAATCTAGGTGCTGATCCAGCCAGATGCCTAGGTATCTATAGCGAGTGCATTGCTCCAAGGTAGACCCGTCCAGGGTTATGAATGGAGGGCAGGGGAGTTGGCGGGAGAGTCTTTGTTGGGAGCCAAACGTGACTGACACAGTTTTTATTGGGTTTAGAAACAACTGGTTCGTCCTAAACCAATGCTGGATGGCAGTGAAGTCCTCCTGTAGGAGAGATGCCACACTGTTTGTAGTGGGGCCGGAGGCATACAGGACTGTATCGTCTGCATACATTTGAATGGAGGAATGAGAGCAAACAGAGGGAAGGTCATTTATAAAAATGGAGAATAGTAAGGGACCAAGGACTGAGCCCTGGGGGACACCTGATGTGACAGGAAGGGGGTTTGAGGTATGTGATGCGATTTGGACCACTTGCATTCTGCCCACCAGGTAGTCCTTGAACCACTCTATCGTTGGGGGAGCGAGCCCAGCTTCGCTAAGCTTGGTGAGAAGCAGTGGATGTGAGATTTATCGAAGGCCTTTGCTAAGTCAATAAAGATAGCCGAGGTGATATTACCTTTGTCAATGCCGGTGAGAATGTCCCCAGAGACTCGAAGCAGGGAGGTGATAGTAGAGTGATTTTTGCGGAAGCCAGATTGGTAAGGTGTAAAAAAGGAGGAGGCGTCTAAGTGTGGAGACAATTGGGAAAGGACAACTTGCTCCTGTAGCTTGGCTAGAATGGGGAGAAGGGAAATGGGTCTGTAGTTACCTGGTGAAGAGGGGTCACCGCCTTTTGGGAGTGGAATGACCGTGGCCATTTTCCATGCTGCAGGTAGTTTGCCCAGTGTAAAGAAGAGGTTAAGAAGAGCAGCTAGGGGGGTAGCTATGGCTGGGGCAGACAAGAATAACATTTTGGCATCGAGGAACGTCGGGCATTTGCCTTTATTTGGGTTCAGAGATCATAGGGAGCGGAGGACATCTGCTGGGGAAACCGATTGGAAAGAGAATGGCAGGACTGGTGGGGGTGTGAAAGGGGTGTGGGGAACTGGGGGTGCTTGGGTGTGCCTGAGGTTGAGGGAGGCTAGGAGTTTGTCTGCGCAGCTGGCGAAATGGGTGTTAAAAACTTCGGCTACGTGGATGGGGTCAGAGATGTGGGTGCCCTGATCTGATAGGGTTGGGGGTGGTGGCTGTGTTAGGGGGGAGAGCAGGGATTTGAGGGTTTTCCAGAAATTGGTCGGATGGTTTAGGTTGGCGCTGAAAGCTGATAGGAAATAGCTCTTTTTAGCTTGGCGGATGGTGTTCGTGCAAACATTGTGCAGTGATCTATAGGCAGTAAGGGAGGCCTGGGTGCCTAATTTCTTGTAAGTTTTCCATGCGCGGTCCCTGGAATGGCAGTTTCTTATTATATCAGCCGAGATCCATGGGAGATGAGCCCCTCTGAGCCTTTTAGCATGCAGAGGTGCGTGCTTGTCCCATACTTCCAGGAACCTAGTTTGAAAAGCGTCATATGCAACGTCAATGGTGGAAGCTTCGGTGATGCAGGACCAGCTTACCTGGCTCAAGTCTGCAAGGAGAGAGTCTAGATTTAGGGAGTTGTAGGACCTGGTCCGTAGAGTTTTAGAGGGTGGGGCTGGGGGGCTATGTACCTTCCTGATCAGGTAGGTCATGTGGTGGTCACTTAATGAATCTGGAAGAAGGTCTGTGTTCAGAATTCGGTGTGGGTGCGAGGTGAGGGCCCAGTCCAGAAGAGAGTGGTTGTTGGATTTATGATTAAGTCTGGTGGGCTCTTTAATGAGTTGGGTGAGGTTTAGGGCCTTTATTTTGGTTTTGAGGAGGGATTTTTCGGTTTTTAACCAATTGACATTAAAGTCTCCTGTGGCATGAAGCTCCCCTCCCGTGGCTAAGGACTGTAAGGTGGCTAGATGTGAGAGAACATCATCAGTGGGTGTGCATGGGGGGCAATATGTGCCTGCCACGTGCACAGGGGTGGAATAAGGGAGCGCCACTTTAATCATTAGCGAGTCGATGTTTGAAGGGAGAGAGGGTATGATCACAGGCATGAACTGGCGACTGTTGGCTATGTACATTTGCAAGTAGCGGAGTCCCTGGTCATATAGGGTTTTGTAGGTCAGCAAATCGACCTTGAATGTGATACATCACTGGAATGGCAGCCCATGCAGTCCGTGGAGCACAGGTGTAATTTGACTGGTGCTAGATGTAGCAGTCAAAAGCCTGGCAACCGCATTCTGCACCAGCTGCTTGTGGCGGATATCAACCCCCGGTAACTCTAGGTACATGGCATTGCAGTAGTCAAGGCGAGTGGTCATGAAGGCATGGACCAGAGTTGGAAGATCCTCGGGAGGGACTAGGTGTTTCACCCAAGCAATATTCCTCAGATGGAAAAAAGAGGTCTTGACAATGGCTGACACCTGAGATTTCAGGGTCAGACCACTGTAAAAAAAAAACGCCTAGGTTCCGCACTTGAGCTGAGGTGGTAAGCTGGACACCCCCAAGCCCGAGAACTGAGTGTTGTCCTGCTGACACATTCCGCCCCCAACAATCTGGGTCCACCACCAACACCTCAGTTTTATCCATATTCAACCTCAGTCAACTAGCACTCATCCAATCCTGGATCTCGGATAGGCAGTTGTTAAACATCGAGAGAATATCACCCTGTTCAGGCACAAAGGACATGTACACTTGAGTGTCATCTGCATAGCAGTGAAAACTCAAACTGTACCACCTTATAATGTCTCCCAATGGCAGCATGTACATGGCGAACAACATGGGTGCCAAAATGGAGCCCTGCGGTACCCCGGAGGATGGGGAGAGGGTCGTAGGAATAAATTCCTGCGATCATTCTCTGCATCCTACCCTTAAGGAACGATTGAAACCATCTGAGGACTATACCAGACAGTCCACAGAGAATCTGCAGGTGCTCCAGTAGCACACTATGGCCAATCGTGTCAAATGCTACCGATAGATCAAGAAGGACCAAGATGGAATGAGTCCTCCGATCTCTTGCTGAGAGGAGATCATTAAGCACCCGAACAAGGGCCGTCTCGGTGCTATGCCACTCCCTACATCTGGACTGGAGAGTCAAAGATAAATGATCATCCAGCTGCAGCGCAACCACCTCTTCAATAACCTTCCCAACAAAGGGAAGGTTAGAGACAGGTCTGTAGCTGGTGAGATAGTGCGAGTCAAAGGATGTTGTTTTCAGGAGCAGTCATACAACCGCCTCCTTCAGGGGGTCAGGAGAACCCCCCTCTCCAATGACCTCCAGACTATCTTAGCCAGGACCGGGCCTATTTCCTCAATGCACCCCACAAGGAGACACGTTGGACCCAGGTCCAGACTACAACTGATTGGCCATAAAGTCTGGATGATCCTCACGATGTCCATGATGTCTGTCTGGCCAAAGTTGGATCAGGCAAATCGGGTGCTCACAACCTCCCGCCAACCTCCACAATCCCCCGTAGAGGGGGCTGGGTGGATACCAGACCTAATGGTGCCAAACTTATCCGTGAAGAATTGAGCAAACTCATCACATCTTTCTTGTGACAAGGCTGTGCCACACTGTAGATGGATTGGATTGCACAATCTGTTGACATTTCAGAAGAGCTGAGCTGGTCGATTTTGCGTGGCAGCAATCTCTCTGGATGGGAATTCTGCCTTCTTACGGGTGATTGTCGATTAATAGACAGTATAATGTTCCATCAATCTAAGCCTGTCATCCTCCAGGCCGGACTTCCACCAAGCCTCTCTAACATTTGACACACTCTGTTCAGCTCCTTAAGGTCCCATCAAACCATGGGGACCTTTGGCGAAGGTAAGTGATCAAGCATGAACAGGAGCAATAGACTCTGGGGCATCTGACACCGCCTTATTGTAGGCAAGTTCAAGATCCCCTAGACCCATGCTTTCGTTCACCAGGCCCAATAGGTCTAAGAAGGAGTGACCAGACAGAATCACCCCACATGTATATTTCAAAGAGATTTCCCTTTATTAATCTGTTTTTCTTGCTGGTTGATAAAGGAGGCTGTGGCCAGACAGATCTATCCCATCTGCTTATTCCCTAGAGTTCCCTTAGTTCCCTTCTTTAATCTCTCTCTCTCTCTCTCTCTCGTTGATAAAGGAGGTAATGATTAGATGCACAAATCAATCCCAGCTGCTTTTCGCTAGAGATTTACCTTTGTTTTTGTCACAATTTTTATCTTTCTGGCTCTTGTCACTTTCTCTGTCTCTCTCTCTGTCTCTGTCTCTCTCTCTCTCTCTCCCTCTGTCTCTCTTTTTCATCCTCATCTCTCTCGGTCCCTCTAGAGTGTTTCTTTCTCACTCCAAGGTTGATAAAAGAGGTAGTGACCAGACAGATCAATCTCTAGAGCTTTCTGCTTCCATTATTTCCATCTACCTTCGTTTTTCTCTGTTTCTCCCTCTCTTTCACACACACACACACACACACACACACACACACAGTCTCTCTCTCTCTCTCCAAAGATTTCCTTTTCTTGATCAATCAGACTCTCTCTTTTTCAGATCGCGCGTACGCGCGCACACACACACACACACACACACACACACACACACACACACATTATCTCTCTATCTCTGTCTTTCTCTCTATGGTTGCTAAAGAAGGTAGGGATCCCGTTCTCACCCTAAGGTTGATAAAAGAGGCAGTGGCCAAAAAGATCAATCCAATTTGTACATTCCCTAGAGTTTTCCCTTTCTTGATAGCTCAGATACTCTCTGACTTTAAAGCAGCAATATTTGTTGGCTGGTAAAAAAAAATATATATTCTATAGTTTTCTTAGCACAAAAATATATTTCGAACATCCTTAGATTCATCATCAGAGTTTGCCTCAGATATTTTGAAAAAAACAACTTTGATAGCTAATTTTTGTAATTCATGGCCCAAGTCATTAAAATGGCTACCACCCGCAGTTCTAAAAAACTCTTTCATTGAGGTTCCCTTTTGAATGAACATACTAGATTTATACTGTGGATAATTTGCATGGTCCTGCCACAAGTTTCTGATAATAAACAGTGTAGTCCTACGCCAAGATATTATTCATGGTGGGCATGGCACAGGGGCAGGAACCTGCAAAAACATAAGAATCCTGTATCTCAGTTCAGGAATGAAAAACAGTGAAAAGGAAAATGTGTGCATTAATGTTTTTGCCAGCCATAAATTATTGCTGGAAAAAACTGTGTGGTGACTAACAGATGCTGCTACTTTAAAGAAAATAGAGATCACATTGCAGAGGTGAAGCACTGGGCTCCTGAGGGGGAGAGTGTGGCCACCTCGAATTTATACGCTTCCTGCTGGCCAGTCTTGGACTGACACTAATGTTGTGTGTGAAGACAGCGACTTAGTTGCCCTCCTGGCAAGCGGGGTGCCACCAGGCAGTCTCTCAACCCTGGGGTGGGGGCAAGGGGAACCAGTGGGGTAAAAAGGTGGGAAAACTAGAATAAACGATATGGCCATTGCTGACTGCAGTGCACCATGAAGCCAGAACTGGGGAAAGGCTGTGCAGCCATAAAGAGAGGTACAGCAGTAACAAGGTAGCTCTGTAGAGCCCTAGAGATTTCCCTATCTTTGTCTTTCAGAGTCTCTTTCTCTGGTTGTTAAAGTAGAGTTCCCTCTTAGGCAGGGGTTAAACTGGAAACGTGTAGGTGGGGGAACTGTCATTTCAATGTGGTGGAACTCTCATTTCTAGGTACTCCCCTATGGTAGTTAATGGAGAAAGCTGCCAGAGGTGGTGGAACTCTGATATAGGTTTTTTAAGAGGTGGTGGAACTGAGTTCCTCTGGGCTCCTGCCCAGTTTAACCCCTGCTCTTAGGTGTTCTCTTTTTATATGTTTTCCTAAGGATGTAGTTGCACTGTTTCAGAGAAAACATTGGAAGCCAAGAATTGAATTTTCCTCAGATTGGGTCTCTACATGCTGCTAGAAGCAATTTTGCCCCCTCTCCCTCATCAATAAATCGAGGTGTGCAGTATATAAAGCCATGCACATTTTAGAGAGAGAATCAATATCTCCATGAAGAGTTTAGAGACACCCTCTGGATTTGCAGAAGTTACACATTCTGGGTTGGGGAAACACCATGTTGGCTCTGGCAAGAAATTGATTCTCTGTAAATGTGTTGCATTTTACAATACAGCCAGCTGCATCAAACCCGCAGCAGGGAAGAGAGTGCCATTGATTTTAAAAACAGGTCCTATGCCATGAAATAAATGTGCTTTAGAAAGCTGCATGTAATTTAATGCCCTCTCTCTCTCTCTCACTTGCTCGCTCAGCCTCTCCTGTCTATATTTAGAAGTGCCACTTAAAACACAAAGAAATTCACTCAAGACACTCAAGATACAGTAATGTTGAAATTCCAAGTTGCCAAGGGTTCAAATATAAACCATAAGTGTTAAAACTAGGGCTGTGCAAATACCTTCGGCAGAGTATTCCTATTCAGGACCCTAATTATTTGGGTATTTATTTGACCAGTGGGGGATGTTTAAAAAAGTCTTCCCCCTTCCCCAGGTGGCCTGAGCTAGCCCTTTGGCTGTCCACTCCCCAGTCCAGTTTTTTTCCCACCTCTAGTCCCCATTCCCATTGTCCCATGCAGACTCAGCCCAATTGGTGCCAGTAGACTAAGCATGAAAATGCGTTGTTGCAGAATATTAACTTCCTTTACTAAGTGCCAGTACATAGAAATACCCTGTGGCTTAGCCCATCACTCTAGTCATTACAGGACTGGCCGAGGGGGACAGTGGCGAACTTTGTTTGGCAATGTGGCAGGTAGAGGGACACAGGATCAATGAGATAAAAAGTAAGAAATCTAACATGTCAGAACTTTAAAAACACTATTTCTTTAGGACCTCTAGGTCCTACAGTATTAAGACAGGGGAGCTGAGGAGTCCCTTGTAATATTCATTACTTCCGCTGCCCAAAAGTGAACAGCAACTTGTCCACGAGGAAAGGAAATGCACTTCTTATTTTTTTTTTTTAAATATTTAAAAAGCAGAAAACTCCCATTTGAAAGAAAGATTGTGTGCAAAGGCCTCTGTGTGGGAGAGATGCATTAGTCTGGACAAACTGTTAGGAGAACTGTTCGGGGTCGTCAGGTGATTCCGCTCCCAAAAGGATAGCCCCCCCCTTATTCCAGTTAGAAAGGCACAGATTGACGGTATGGCATGTTTTGTTTGTACAACTGCATGGTGGGGGCTCCAGTGAAATATTTCAGGAGCCGGCAACTTTAAAGGCTCCTAACTGCACCTCCCCAGAGAAAATGACGGGTCAATCTTCAGGGTCCCAAGGATGTATCTGTTGCACAGAATTGCTCCTGGGTGTCACCGTCATTTTATGTTATGATCAGCTGCAAAGCTAATGTTGGGGGCAGGGAGTGGAAAATGCAGACCTTAAAGACAGAGGTTTGCTGTTCAATTAGTCCGCTGCTGCTCTGATCAGAACTGAGTTGCACCGCCCTTCACCCCAATCCGGTGATGAAAATCATTGCATTCTGCTCTCAGAATTTCAGTCACTTTGTTTTTAAAAAAAAACAGACCCTGTATTTACAGATCTCAAAGGGAGAGGAAAGCATTACATAAACCTTTATATACTGGTGTATACTGTATATGCGTGAGTGTGCGTGTGTGTGTGTATGTATATGCAACTGTTATTTAATCTTTGACAGTGCCCTATCACCATGCAGCATGAATACTGTAGATGTGGACTGTGCCATTTTCCACTTAGGGGTATAAAGCTAACTTACAGTAGAGATGGGCAGAACCAATTAAAAAAAAAGAGCCCCTTTTGCAACATGGTCAGTTTTAAAGTTTAGGCCCAAAAAGAAACCCCCCATAAAACATAAACAATTTGATAGGCTTGGACTTCAAATTGTGTGTTCACCTATAATGTGCAGAGGTATACAGAAGTATGCAAATGGTTAGCTTTGAAATCCAGAATCTGTAAGAACATGTTTTTTTTTGGGGGGTGGGGTTACTCAGCTTACTCATCCATAATGTAAACCGCTTGGGGTCTTCCTGGAGCCTGATACTGCTGGGAGCATTTCTCTGAGTGAGATGGTATTAACCACAAGTGACATCATTGGGTTTCCTCAACAGGAGGCTTATCTTTGAGTCCGTTATCGAAACATAGAAACATACATAGAAATTGTTGGCAGATTAGGACCATCAGGCCCATCTGGTCTGCCCTAACTCTACTCTAGTTTGTAGCCCTTGACCCTCCCTGGTCCATGGCTACTCCACCCTTCTTCCCACCTGTAAGGCTCCCCTATGCCTGTCCCAGGCATGCTTAAAACCCTCTACTGTCCTTGCTCTCACAACCTCCTGTGGCAGTCTGTTCCATGGATCCACCACCCCTCTCTATGAAGAAAAACTTCCTCACATTTCCCCATAACCTGCCTCCTCCCAGTTTCATGCTATGCCCCCTTGTCCTTGTGCAACTCTTGTATTGGAAGATGTCCCCACCCTGCACTTTGTTTATACCCTTGAGATATTTGAATGTTTCTATCCTGTCCTCCCAATCCCTCCTCTCCTCCAGTGAGTACATATTGAGGTCCTTGAGTCTCTCCCCATATGTTTTATGTTGCAATCCCTGTGCCATCTTAGTCGCTCTCCTCTGGACTGCCTCCATCCTGCCAATGTCCTTACGATGATGTGGCCTCCAGAACTGCACACAGTACTGTAAGTGAGGCCTCAGCAATGTTTTATATAAAGGCAGCACTACCTCCCGCCTTCTGCTAGTGATACCTCTGCCTATACACCCCAGCATGCCACTAGCCCTTCCTGCAGTCTTTGTACTCTGCTTGGACATCTTTAGGTCATTAGAAATTATGACTCACAGGTCCCTTTCTTCCTTGGTGATTGCCTCCCCCAGTTTATATCTGACCTCAGGGTTTCCTCTTCCCAGGTGCATTATTTTGCATGTCTTGGAACTGAACCTCAGTTGCCACACCTCAGCCCATCTTTCAAGCTTTTCCAGGTCCCTCCTCATCCTCTCCACCCCATCTGGAGTATCCACCCTGTTGCAGATCTTGGTGTCATCTGCAAATAGGCAGACCTTTCCCTCTAGCTCTCCTGCAATGTCACTAATAAAGACATTAAACAGGACTGGCCCTAGGACTGATCCCTGGGGTACCCCACTGGTCACCCCCCACCTGACTGGATCCGATTTACCACCACTCTCTGCATCCTGCCTGTTAGCCAGTTTCTAACCCAGCTTATCACCTTGTAGCCCTTTCCCAGACTACCCTTCTTGTTTACCAACCTTTTGTGTGAGACGGTGTCGAAAGCTTTGTTAAAATCTAGGTAGGCGACGTCTACCCCCCCCTCTGATTAATTTCCCTTGTCACCCAGTCAAAAAAATCTATGAGATTCATCTGATATAACCTTCCTGCTGTGAATCCATGTTGTCTCGGATCCTGAGTCCCAATAGCTTCCAAGTGTGCTACTATTCTTTCTTTAAGCAGTGCCTCCATGATCTTACCCACTACTGAGGTGAGACTGACTGGCCAATAATTCCCTGGCTCCTCCTTACTCCCAGTCTTGTGTAGAGGCACCCCATGTGCCTGCTTCCAATCCTCCGGAACTATTCATGTATTGAGTGACTCCATAAACATGGCAGCCGGGGTGCTGCAAGCTCCCCTCGCAGTTCCTTCAATATCCTCGGCTGTATGCCATCAGGTCCCATTGCTTTGTCCACCTTCAGTTTTGTGAACTCCTCCAGGACTCTCTCGACTGGAAATGGACTTATGTCTACCTACCCCCCTCCCTTGTGTATGTTTCCAATATGTGGGCCCTGTCCCTTCCCTTCTTCAGTGAATACTGAACAGAAGTATTTGCTCAGTATTTCTGCCTTTTCCATGTCTCTCTCCACACACTCTCCTGTATCCCCTTTTAGCCTCACAATCCCTCCCCTGGCCTTCCTCCTGTCACTGATGTACCTATAGAATTTCTTGTCCCCTTTTTTACAGTCTGCGCTAACCTTTCCTCAGTCTGTGTCATCACTCTCCTCACAGCCTTTCCTGCCTCCTTTAGATTTCTTAAGTACACCTCTTTGTCTTCCTCCCACTGAGCTTCCTTATATTTCCTGAACCCTTCCTTTTTGGCCCTGACTTTGTCTGCCACCTCTCTTGAGAACCAAAATGGCCTCTTCCTTCTCTTGCTCTTGTTAACCACCCTGGTGCAATGGCTCGTCACCTCCCAAATAGCTCTCTTCAGGTGTTCCCACTGCTCCTGCACCCCCCTCCAATTTCCCTCCTTGCTAGTACCTCCTTGATGTATCTCCCCATTTCTGAAAAATCTGTCCTCCTAATATCCGGGACCTTTGCCTTGGTGTGACTAGAATAAGTCCCTGTCTGCATGCTAAACCAAAACATTTGATGATCGCTGGAACCCAGCTGACCTTTCATCCAGACATTTGCGATTCTGTCGCCATTGGTAAGTACCAAGTCCAGAATCGCCCTGTCTCTGGTGGGATCAGTCACTAGTTGTCTTAGGCCTGCCCCCCGTAGGGCATCCAGGATGTCTCAGCTCCTGGCTGAAGCTGCTGCTGGGATGGCCCAATCCATGTCTGGGATATTGATATTCCCCAGCAGCGGCCAGCCTGCTGACAGAGCGGTAGGATTTCCGCTTGCGATGCCTGCAACTCGGGTTCAGGAATGGACTTGGGTCATCGGAGGGCTGGTCGGGGGGAGAAGGATTGAGCATCCCTTGGACTGCTCTCCTTCTCCGGGGGGGGTGGCATTGCTTTTGGTGCAACAGCGGCACCCGGCGGAGGCTGGGTTGCTGCAACGCACCGACACAGTACAGCTCTCAGGGGCAGGGCAGACGCTGGTCATCATTGCACATCCCCGCCCCTGCCTATAGGGTAGAAAATCCTGCAGGGCCACCTTTATGAAGCCTTACCTCTGGCTTCAATTAGCCTCCTGTGGCTCACTTTCCCCGATAGATGCTAGATTTGTGGCACCTAAGGGGAGTGGGTGCCACAATCCCGGCCCTCTGGGGGGTAAGCCAGGGGTGCCGTGGGGAGTTAAGAGCTGATGACGGGAGGTGGAAGCTGGAGGCCCATGACCAAGGCAGATGTCGGCGTGCCCCCTGCAGCCAAAAAGCATACTAAATAAAAAACAAAAAAAGAAAGAAAGAAATTCCCCAGCAGCAGTGCCTTTCCTTTGCTGACATTGCGTGAATTTGATCCTCTAGTTCCCCATCCATTTCTTCCCCCTGCGCTGGAGGCCTGTAGATCACTGCTGTGCAAATTGCTGTGCCCTTGGCCGGCTCAAGTGTGACCCACAGTGCCTCTGCCTCCCCCTGTCTCCCTAGTACCTCTGTTGTCTTAATGTCCTCCCTGACATAAATGGCCACCCCTCCTCCTTTTTTGCTTCCCTTATCCCTCCTGAACAGAGTATACCCTGGTACTCTCACATCCCAGTTGTGGTTTGTGGTGTACCAGGTCTCTGTTATTGCTGCTATGTCCAGATCTGCTTCTACCAATAATGCTTCCAGGTCTGGAATTTTATTCCCCAGGCTGCGAGCATTAGTAACCATGGCTTTCCATGTTCTATTGCCTGCTTGCTCTCTGCCAGCTACTCTGCTGCTCTGCTACATTCCCTCCCCCCACTTCTTCTTATGTTTCCTACCCCCCCATCCTCCCTTTCATCACTTAAGTATGTGTTACTGTCGTCTTCTTGCTTTCCTGGTCCTTCTGTGAATTTGATCCCTAGTTCCCCATCCATTTTTCCCCTGCACTGGAGGCCTGTAGATCACTGCTGTGCAAATTGCTGTGCCTTGGCGGCTCAAGTGTGACCCACAGTGCCTCTGCCTCCCCCTGTCTCCCTAGTACCTCTGTTGTCTCTTAATGTCCTCCCTGACATAAATGGCCACCCCTCCTCCTTTTTGCTTCCCTTATCCCTCCTGAACAGGTATACCCTGGTACTCTCACATCCCAGTTGTGGTTTGTGGTGTACCAGGTCTCTAATATTGCTACTATGTCCAGATCTGCTTCTACCAATAATGCTTCCAGGTCTGGAATTTTATTCCCAGGCTGCGAGCATTAGTAACCATGCTTTCCATGTTCTATTGCCTGCTTGCTCTCTGCCAGCTACTCTGCTGCTCTGCTACATTCCCTCCCCCACTTCTTCTTATGTTCTCCCCCATCCTCCCTTTCATCACTTAAGTATGTGTTACTGTCGTCTTCTTGCTTTCCTGGTCCTTCTGTGAATTTGATCCCCTAGTTCCCCATCCATTTTTTCCCCCTGCACTGGAGGCCTGTAGATCACTGCTGTGCAAATTGCTGTGCCCTTGGCCGGCTCAAGTGTGACCCACAGTGCCTCTGCCTCCCCCTGTCTCCCTAGTACCTCTGTTGTCTTAATGTCCTCCCTGACATAAATGGCCACCCCTCCTCCTTTTTTGCTTCCCTTATCCCTCCTGAACAGAGTATACCCTGGTACTCTCACATCCCAGTTGTGGTTTGTGGTGTACCAGGTCTCTATTATTGCTGCTATGTCCAGATCTGCTTCTACCAATAATGCTTCCAGGTCTGGAATTTTATTCCCCAGGCTGCGAGCATTAGTAACCATGGATTTCCTTGTTCTATTGCCTGCTTGCTCTCTGCCAGCTACTCTGCTGCTCTGCTACATTCCCTTCCCCCACTTCTTCTTATGTTTTCTACCCCCCCATCCTCCCTTTCGTCACTTAAGTATGTGTTACTGTCGTCTTCTTGCTTTCCTGGTCCTTCTGCCTGCATTCTTTATCTTGTGTGGGTGAGCTGCTTGAGAAGCTCAGTTCCTGCCCCCGTTGGCTAGTTTAAACACTCAGCCACATAGCATTTAAACCTTTCATTCAGAACTGCCTCCCTTCCTGGATAGATGAAGCCAGTCGCCAGAGTACATGGTTACATCGTCCAAGACGGAATCCCAGTCCCCAATGAAGCCGTGTTCTTTCTTGCTGCACCAGCCCTTCAACCATTTATTGAAGCTAATGATGCGGAGATTCCTATTCTCCACCCTGCTATGCACTGGAAGCACCTCCAAAAATGTCAGAGCTTGCCACCTTCCCCAGCTGCACTCCCAACTTCCTGAAATAACATAATAACATAGTAATTGACAGCAGATAAGGACCGCTAGGGTCATCTAGTCTGCTCATTTTCCCTACCTGCATCAGTGGCTTCTGACCCCTTTTGGTCATTGGCTTTCACCTCTTTTTTCCACCTCTAGGGTTCCCTTGTGCCTGTCCCAAGCATGTTTGAATCCCCCACTGTGTTAACCCCCACCACCTCCTCCTGTGGCAGGGTGTTCCAAGCATCTACCATCCTGTCTATGAATAACTTCCTTACATATCCCCTTATCCTGCCCCCCTCCACTCTCATATTGTGCCTCCTCATTCTTGTGCAACTCTTGTGTTGAAAGATATTGCCCACCTACATAGAAACATAGAAGTTGACGGCAGATAAGGACTGCAAGGCCCATCCAGTCTTCCCATTTCTTTTTCTACCTTATGAATGTGCCATTGGCCTTTGCTCTGTCAATGACCTATCTATTCATACTCATCTGTATTGCTCCCTTTTGCCTGTTTGAAGCCCTGCACTGTATTCATATCCACCACTTCCTGAGGTAGGTCATTCCATGCATCCACCACCTTCTCTGTGAAAAAGAACTTCCTCACATTACACCTTAATCGGCCACCCTCTAATCTCATGCTGTGTCCTCTTGTCCTGCTATTTTTCTTATATTGAAACGTTAGACTCTTTCATCTTGTTAATGCCCTTAAGGTGTTTGAATGTTTCAATCATATCACCTCTCTCCCTCCTTTGTTTAAGCCTTTAAGATACTTGAAGGTCTCCCTCTTGCACCTGTTCCATGGTAGTACTACCCTTGGATAGGTCATTTGTACCTAGGTTGACAATGACTTCCAACCCCCTCTCTTTGCCACTTCTGTTGCAATCACCTGAATCTGTTCCCCTTCCCTGTGAGCTGTGTCTTCTAGGAGGTACTTAACTTCCCTTTCACCCTGCTGTACATGCCCAGATCCATTCCTCGAACAATCAAGTCACCCATGAGGAGTACTTTCTTCCTCCCCTGGGTTTTTCTTCTACCACCCACTGGGTCTCCCCTCTCGAGAGCCCTCTCATCCTCTCCGGTCCCAGCCTCAGGTTCCACTGCAGGAGTGTCCCGCTCCTCCAAGACTTGATAGGAGTTCAAAAGCTTGACTGGGTGGGGGATATGTCTCTGCCCCCTCTCCCTGAATCCCCCTGAGGCCCACCATGGTCCATCCCGCCATCTGCCTGGGCAGTCGTTGTGGCAGTGGCTGGTGACTTGGTGGCCTCTGGGTGGGCACGAAGGTGTCCAGTAATCCCGCCAACTCGACCCAGAGCCTAGCCACCTCCACCCTGAACCCAGAGAGGTGCCTGCATATGGGGCAGCATCACAGTACCCAGAATGTCCTCCTGAATATTGCTGCTGCACACCCAGTGCACAGCACCACTCCCTGCATCCTCTTAAGTTTACTCTTTCTGGTTTCCCCTCAGCAATACTATTTAAATGCCCCTGCTGCTTTTTTCCTTAAACAGATTCTAGCTCAGGCCTCTAGAGTTACCTCTCTGCCGCCCCTTTGTACTGTTAGGCAATTCCTGTATGGTGGTAGGAAGGTGTAGTGTTACAAGGGACCTCCTATATAAGGAGGTGCAGCCCTGGGGTGGAGTGGGTTGAGGGTGGGTGGGTGTATACTCTGCCGCTGGTACCTGTGAAAAACAGTACTCTGCCACTGGTACCTGTGAAAAACAATCAACTGCCTGTTTGAAAACCAACAACTTGGTTCTGCAGCTCACTCAGTGTCTGCTGCATCTTGTCCTGTAAATCAATACAATCACCTATCTAAAGCCCCCACAGAATCAGTGGCTCTGCAAATGTAGACAAAAGCTTTAAAAAAGAGTCAAAAGCCCAGACTCCCTTGCCGCTTTGTCAGCCTCATGGTCTCCGGACCTCCAGTGCGCTATCCCCTCACAGCTACCCTCCCCCTGGTCCACCTGGCATTCCGCTCATGTTCTCTAATATAGAGGGACAGCAACCAAACAGCATGACCGTTTAACGCCCTCTTTCTTTGTTTGAATTGGTGCTTTTTCCCCTGTTGCTGATTAGCCAGGAGACCTTTTGAGGTCACACGTGCGTCACCCCAGTGTCTCCTCGATCTCCTAGCTAACCTCAAAAAAAAATAGAAGAACCAAACAGCAATTGAAACAAAACCAAAATGCCTTATATTTCTTCCTCTACTACCATGGACCTCCCTGATCCCCTAGTTCCACAGTAAAATGGACAGAATAAAAACAAATTGAAAAAGCCAACAACTTGGTTCTGAAGCTTGCTAGGTGTCGGCTGCTCCCTGTCCTGTAAATCAATACAATCACCTATCTAAATCCCCCACAGAATCAATGGCTCTGCAAATGTAGGCAAAAGCTTTAAAAAAGAGTCAAAAGCCGACACTCCCCTGCTGCTTTGTGAGCCTCATGGTCTCCAGACCTCCGGTGCGCTGTTCCCTCACAGCTACCCTCCCCCTGGTCCACTCGGCGTTCCACTCGGTGGTTCTCTTCTATATTTTCACCCCACCCAAAACTCGATCCTTTGTCCATTTCACTAGTTTATTGGTTGTGAAAGAAAGCAAGTGCCTACTTCCTTACTTGATGACCTTGTGTCTTTGTAACCAGCTGCCAAAGGTTCTGGGGAGGGGAGGCCTGGCTACTGCACCCCCAAACAGCCATAACATGTGACTCAGTAACCCCTGTAAATGTTACCTTGTACCCAGACCTCTAAGACAATTCTTTTTCTTCTTTGGACCCACACAGCTGCTCTGACTGACCAACAGACTCATTCCTTGCTACTACCTGGGATCATCCAGCTCTCCACGTAGCCTCTCAATACTCTTCAGGCCAGTGTATCCTTACCAGATTGTCTCCTGCTCCCAAATGGTCCACCTGCACCAGCCTGTCACTGCTAGGGGATGTCTCTGGACCAAGATGAGGAGCATCAAGATACTTTGGGAACAACAGCTGAAAGGGTCCATGGCAGTGTGCCGGTGAGCCCATTGGCATGGAGGAGCAAAGGCAGCCATTGTCCAGTGCCAGTGCAGAATTGCCTTCATTGTTCTTCTGCCCCACTTCCCAGGGGCATCTTCCCACCAGTAGTTGGGGGGACCCTGGTGGCATGTGGTCACCTCCACTGGCCCCATGTCACCACCAGGAACTGCTGCTAAAGCAGTGAGTCGAGCACCCACCCCCCTGGAAGGAGAGCATCCATTAGACACTCTGAATCCTCATTGTTGGCCTCTGCTCCTGATGTCCCAGTCTTGAGGCAGGAGGTCGGATCACCAGCATGCGAGAACGATTCCACCATAGCTCGACACTGCAGAGATGACTCATTTTTCACATAACGTTTCCTCCACCACCTATCACCCCCAAGTCCTCGGGTCTAGAGCTAAGCTCCAAGGAGGTCTCCGATCCCTAACACACCACTAACCCTATCAATCTGTCCCGTGGGTGGTCTACCCCCATGACCAAAATGGTGCCAACAGCCATTATTCAGATGGTGGTAGAGTTTCTACCATGTTTTTCTTTGCCATCCACTTCCCATTACACCTAGTAATGCCCAACTGTTGCTCTTTGTGCACATAAATGCCATTCCGTGGGGGAGAAGCAAGCTCCCTAGCCCTCTGCAGAAGCCAATGTGGCACTGGAACCAGGCACTGTCCCTCCCTATGGCTGGGAGCATTGCCTTGCAGTCAGGCCTCAAAAGCCTCCCCCTGGCTACTTGGGCAGCTCCTGAGTCCCAGAACCCAGGTTGCTGGCACAGCAGTGAAATGTGTTACCACTGGGTTACAGGCATCCCCTACACAATTCCTTTTTCATAATTTCTTTCATCCTCCTCTGCTGGCTGGACCCCATCATCTCTGCCCCCTGACCCACTATCTCTAGGACTTACCAGGCTCCATGAGGGTCCACCACAGATTGCAACCCATGGTGAGTCCAGAGGAGGGAGGGCCATCCTTCCCCCCAAGAACACAATCCAGATTGTCTCAGAACCCTGCCAGTTGGGGTGTGGACCTGTTAGGGAACAGAGGGTCTAAAAGTCAGTTGGGCATTTTCTCCCCAGGGCCACCAATGTGCAGTAATGCACCGCCCTTGCATCAGAATCCAAGGGTGGCCCTCCCACTGCTGAGTTGGTCCCGCTGTGCTACCACCATGTGTCGAACAGGTGGCAGTCTGGTAGCGGAATGCCACGCCCCCATGCCCCAAAGCAGAATCAGCCTAAATGTCCATGGTGATTTACATATATATGTATCCCATGATGCTTTGCAGTATGGGGTTATGTGTGATTTTGTATGTCTTATAAATCTGGCTTTGTTGCTAGTGTCCTTTTTGGGTAACTCTTGCCTCAGTGCTTTTATGCTGAGGTTCTTTGTCTTTTTTAGCTTGTCCTTTGGATGCTCCATCCTTTCTCCCCTGGCCAGTCCCCGAATGACCTGAGTCCATTCCAGAACCTGGGTCACCAGTGTGGCAGGAGGTAGTGCATCTGTCCATCATATCACTGTGCTGGTGGACATTCCTTTTTTTTATGGTCATTTCTTTGTTATGTGTCGGACCAAATGAAGCCCAAGTGTTCAATGGAGTGGGGAGTTGCCGTCAAAGATTAGTCAGGGAAGGTGTAGGATGGAAACTTTCAGTGACAGAGTGATGCACCATGGAAAAACCTCAGTGCACCATGGGAAACCTGTCTAGGTACTTCTACCCAAAGGTCAGTAGTTTCAAGGTTCCAAACCCCCATGAGGCTGGAAAAGCTACTCAAAGAGATGTGTGTATCTGTATCAAATTTTCTTTTATGTAAGATATCTTTTGAAAATGTTACCCTTAATAAATGTGAAATAGTCTATAGTGGTGTGTCTTTTTTTGATTTTGGCATGGTTTCAGATCAAGGTGGGGGGGGAGACATGGAGTGAGTTGCATTCCCTCAAATGAAGGCTTGATAGAATTCTACATAACTTGGCCAGTTTCTAGCATCAGCTCAAAAGATCCACCCCTTAAAAATGGTGTGAGCATGAATGTTAGCGTATAATACAAGAGTACCTTTTTATATTCACAGACAAGGTATACAGAAAGAGTCCTAATTCACAGTAATTAGACAAAGAATGTTATAACTGACAGGTCACCTCTGAAGGGACCCGACAGATTATTTTATTGTTGTATTGTTGATTTCATTATTGTTGTTTTAACCTTACTGTACAGCGCCTTAATATTTTGAAAGGCGCTTAATTTAAATAAAGATTTATTTATACATGTTGTCATTCACTGATATGATGCAACACCTTTAAATTTCACCTTCTTGGTATCATTCTGAGTCTCACAGAACACTTAGCCTACTCTGCTGAATGTTTCAGAAATAGGTAATATGATTTTTCATCATAAGTATGAGTTTAGTTAAAGCAGTTTTGAAAGTTCACAATGAATTGGTATTTTAGTTATTTATTTATGTATGTATTTACAGTATTTGTTAAGCTAATAATTTATTTATTTAGTTATTTATTTAGATTTGTCAACATAGGGGATACACAATGGCCTGATACAGGATATGCCATTTATCTTCCTGAGTACAGGAGCCAGACAATAGCTCATGACCGGCAAAGCCCCATGTGGGATATGAAGGTTCTGCTCCCTCACAAATGAAGATAAATCACATATTCTGAGTCAGGACAGTGTGTGTCTGGTTCATACCACACATTTTCAGTTGTAAACCTTTCAAATGAACTATTTTTGGAGCTGTTTATTGTCAATAAATATTTTACTAAAATGACATCAAAATAGCATAACAACTTGATTCCGCTGCTCTGGTTAGAATACTACATAGCGTCACTGTGATGTCTTCAAGTTTTGTTTCTGCTGCTGTCCCGCTGGTTAAATATAGCATTGTGATATATCCAACCTATGTTATTTTGTTTGTGATATATCTACAGTACTATCAAGATAAATAGGAAATACATAATGGATTGTAATAAGACCCATAACTCACAAGTGACAAAGCCACAAGTTAGGTATAAAGGTCTCACCACTCAGCACTGGCTCAGTAGGTAGCATGCTTGCCCCTGGGGCCATACGATCCTGGGTTCTAGCCCCACACCAGGCACTTGTGGTAATACCCATAACTGATACTGTAGTGCAGTATGAGGGGAGTGCTACACTGGTGAGGTACCCTCTTTTACATGAGACATTAAAACTGAGATCCTTTGTGCCAATCTCTGGTTATTGTCCAGGTGGAAGTAAAAGATCCTATGGCATTTATCAATGAAGAGTAAGGGTGTTTCCCGGGTGTCATGACAAATATTCCCCCATCAATAAAACAGGCATATGTAACCCACCCCCAGGACGCACCTAGAAACAAGCTCTCATAGCTTAGTGTGCCTTTTCTGGTCAAAAATTACAAATAAATAAACAATTAAATATGTGGAGATAAATGTGTTATTCCACTGCAACCCATTATATATTTTTATATACTACACAAATGTTAATGTTGTATTATTGTTCTTACCATGTTTTACCTGAAAACTGCCTTTCATGCTGTTGTAGATGGTCTCATCCACTGTTCTCAGCAATCTCTTTCCAGATTCTAAGAGGATGTCTTAAGTGTAATAACTGTTCTAAACTTGATAACATGTGTGCTAAGGTAAAATAAATATTTGTATACTATGATTGCAAGAATAACATTTTTTTGCAAATAAATGCATTTTTTCATGTGTGACCTGCCTAAAGTGGAAATAAATAATTTATTTCAATCTTAGGTGGGTCATCAGCATTTATTTCCTCTGGAGGCTGGTCCCAAAGGAGCTCTTATCCAATGGGAGAACAGGTTGCACGATGCCTGATGACATCACACTGGCATCTGCTGCAGTTAAAAACAGAGTGGTGCCAAACAGAAAGAGAACAATCATCATCGAAAGAAATAATCTTGCCAGGGTGCCACTCTCACTGTATAAATGACATACGCCACGGGCTGACTAAAAATAGAACATTTATTTTTATTTGCTGGGTTTGACCTCTATAGACCTCATTCATGGCTCTGCCACTCATGACATCATAGAGGTCAAAACCTGCAGATAAAATAAGTGTGATGTTTTAGGCCAGCCCATAGTATATCCCATATATCCCAAATTATTGTTTATTCAAAGTATACACCACTGGTGCGGTATATACACTTTTACCTGAATAGTACATCGGTCACTACCAAGATAGCACCATTCATCTGGTAAAATGTATTCTCACTGGCGTGGATACATCAGGACAGCCGCATTTACAGGCATAGTGTTTTCAAGAGGGTACTAGGGATGCAAAGAATACAGCAGCAGTAAGTAGTACTGAGTTAAAACTATTATTTGGTGAAGAAAAAAGAAAATGTTTACGTTATCTATATACTGTACATGAATAAATATACTTAGAGGTATACAATTGATAGTATTAGAATGTCAGAGGTGTAATAACAATATAATTTGACTTATTTGTACGAGCAGTGTCATACTGCCCTGTTACATGGGTGAAGAAGTTAATAAATAAGATAGAGGGCTGCATGGTGTTGCAGGACAATTCCAAGACGAGAAGCTAACTATGTCAGCTAAGAAGGCATGGAATACTTTAAAGCAGCAATGCAACAAAACATGTTTTTTTTTTCCAAAAATCTAGTTTCAGTGACAGTTAATAAAAATATTAGCATACCTGTCAGATCTGTTTCCCTAGTTACCTTCTATTCTGTGCATCATCATTTTTTTTTCTTAATCCTAACCTTACCAAGTTTGCAATGGTATCTCTACTGTAAGTGAAATGTGGGGGGCATCCTTTTTTTTCTTTAGGAGTAAAATATATTAAAACATTTATAAAATACTCAAATGTTGGTGAAACTATAAAACTTTACTACCAAATAAAGCTGAACGACGCCTGGAATCTTTTATAATGAAAAAGGGCAGAGTCAGATTTTTAGTCCAATTTCATTGCACCGCTGCTTTAAGAAAGGGATAGCACATAACAGGATGTGGGCGGAGTCATAAAGGAACAATGCATGCCTTGGGTCGTTGGTAGGCATTGGCAAGTGCTGCAATCACCCAAGAGTATGTTTTCTTGTATATAAAATGTTTTTTTTGTGCTGGCCTGGGGGAGCTGAGGGTTGAGGTGCTGGACACCACACCTCATGCCATACCAGCAACCTGGGTTCAGGAATGAGCCCGGGCTATCAGGGGTCGGCAGGGGAGAGAGAGGATCGAGCATCGGGAGGACTGCTGTCCTCTCTCGGAGGGGCTGCAGGGATTTGCCTGGCATCACAGTGGCCCCCGGTGGAGACCGGAGATACTGCACCGCTTAGGGCATGATTAGAGGGACGCAGAGCCGCGATGGATGTCCCCTGGTGTCATTGCATGCTCGGGCTCTGCCTGGGGGGGTGGGGGCATACCACAAGCTAACAGAAAACCCCCTGTCTCCTGATAGGTGACAGAGGGTCTGGGGGTGCCAGCCTACCATGCCCAATGTCGGGTTCCTCTGCGCTCCTCCATCTCAGGGCCACCTGACTGGATTCTACATAGAGCACTAGGAGGAATATCTGGTAGTCCCACCTCAGGGGACTCAGAGCCAGGGTGCTGGGTGGCCGTTGGGAGAGAATGGAGAGTCCAATCCACAGAGGAGTGAGTGGAAGCTTCAGGTGGGCGGGATGAAGGCAGACACTGTGAGACCACTCCTGAAAGAGTTCAGGAAGGAAGGGTGATAACTAAAGTTAAAAAAAATGTCTTTTTTGTTTATAAAATAAAAAATGAACTTCTGGAAAGGTGCATGGTTGTAACAGAATATGTGACGTATTTCAACCAATACGGTTACAGGACATTCAGGATCCATATTATGAAAATATTTATAAATAAATATAAATGGATATGAGAGTGTCTCCTCATGCATTCTTAGAGTGAAGGAACTGCAAACTGAAGGTGTCTGAGGTGCTCTGGCGCCATAAGTGTAAAGGATACGAACCTCTTAATATGTGTGTGTGGCTCAATGCTCCTGTAAATATAGGCTAAATTGTCTTTTTTTTGGAAATTGTCTTGAGTTTTATCTATTTAAACAAGAAATGACATTAAAAAATTACACGTTTTAAAGCAAAAATCCCCCCCCCCCATTCTATAGCTGGAATTTTTCAAATCTTTTGAGAGAGCCCCACTTATGGTAATGAGGGCCTCACATTCAGGTGATTACCAGCACTAATTTCTTGAATCAACATTGATGATTTATAAAATGCAAAAAGTAACATGAAAATAAGCGTAACAAGGAGTATTGGGGTGTATGATATCACCTGAACCCCTCAGTGGAATCATAGCCTTGTATACATAGTTTCCTTTGTTTTCCTATATTAAAATTTTATTTAAGCATGATTGCTAGAACGTAGCAGAATGTGGAATTTGTGCAAAATGGCAATACCACTTCCAAAATGCTTTTGATAATTCTTTTTTGAATCCACCGAATTGTGAAAAGCATTTTTATGTAACCCGTGAAATAATGAAGGAGCATCTGACACAGTTTTGTGCTACAAGCAAGCAACTCATACCGTTACTCATACAACTCAACTCATTGCCTGCCCTAGGAGCTCTTTCAGCCATAAATGAATATTTCCTGCCCAGTGGTTTTAAATTAATTTCAGTCATAAAGTCCAGCTTGTAACTTCCTGGTATGAGCCGAGTGGCAGCCAAGTGCTGCAGCCCCACCCCTACAAATAGCATAATTATGATGTGAAGCAGGGAACGGGGCTGAAGGCAGTCTATGGAGAGTATAATAAGATTATTTTAGCTGGCATGTATACATGTATGGGACTAATCCATAATATATTATGGATTATGTAATATGTAGAATATTATTCTGCGGTCTGCATATACCACTGGGTGTTATTTCACGGATTATGTAAACGGTTGATTACTAATCTGTAGGTTTTTTCAATTCCACTTTCTAAATTTCTGAATTCTGCGTCTGAAGAATTCAATGGAATCAGGTGGAATTTCTAAACTTTCTTGCAATTCATGTGGAAGCAGAATCTGAAAATGTCATACAGCTCTAATTATAACATGGAAAAAAATAAAGAACAGAAACTAAAACAAAAATCCTGCAGCAGAACCCTTTAACAAAGAGGAAAACTATTACACCAGTAAAATTACTTGGCCTTCAACTCCCGGGCCTGCCCTGTTCCTCCTTTCAACACCATCATAGCAATCCTCAGCTACTGGGCTGCCTGTGTGTGTGTGTTTTTTTAAACTCAGCCTTATTTTTATGATACATTGACATCATACAACGTGAAAGCAGAAATCGTCTCAACAACTCCAAGCAGTGGTGACAATTAATTGACATTATTGTTTTGTTCCAATGCTGTCTAATACATTGATGTATCTATTCCGACTATAAGCATATTTCTAGCTCCCATACTGGTCTTATAGCCCAAGTGTTTGTTGCATAATTGTCAAAAAGCTATCTAATAAAAAATACTTGATCAAGAACTGGGATGTGCTGTCTCTTCATTTCATTTTATGCCTGTTGTGCCCCCCCATCTCACCAACATTTTACTGTTCCTCATTATTTTACCTTTGAGATGTGGCCTATTTTAATAGTTTAATCCTCCACTTCCCCCCACGATGGCTAGGGCTCTGTTTCAGTAGCTGGACCAGGGTAGCTAGTACTCCTTGAACTTTTCCCTGTGAGTTTCAGAGTCGCTGTGAGGCTTTACGTTACTTATGGTGTTGACCCTGTTTGTCAATTCTGCCACCATTGGCATCTCTTCGGTTAGCCATTTGGCTATGATTACTTTCAGGGCAGCCAGCACCATATGGTTAAAGATGTTAACTTTTCATCTTGTGGTTATTCCCCGTGTTGGAGCCCTCAAGAGAAATTATTCTGCCGTGTCTGGGATTTCCACTCCTCATATCATTCCTAATTCTTGCTTCACCTCCACCAAGGAACATCTCAGTTCTGGGCATTCCCAGAACACACAATAATGGGGTATCCCTATTCCTGCACCTTCTCCGACAGCTGTTTCCCCCAGTGGTCTCAAAGTGTTTTGTTGGGTACATAGAACATGGATCATGGGTACATGGAAGGACCATATTAAGATTTTGAGTTTAAATAATTTCCACACTTGACACGAGGATGCCTTTCACCCTCTGTCTAGCCACAGTTTCCAGTTCTCCTCTGAAATGTCTTTCCCCACTTCTTCCTGCCACTGGTTTTTATAATACGAGTTATGCCCTCTTTAATGTAGCAGAAGTCTATATATTGGGGAGAAATACCCCTCTCTCTCTTTGTTTGAGCATTATTGCTCAGTATATAAAGTCCTCCCAATTTTTTATCTCTCTACTAAGGAACTGTAAATTATACCCCTCTAAAATGTAGCTTCTGACTTACAGAAATCTGTTGAATTTATTTCTAATTAGGTTAGATTTCCCCAGTAAGACAGTGTGCTCCCGCCAGGAACTGTCCAAATCTTGTCAGGGTTGTCCCACCCCATGGTTAATATTCTGCATCATCTATTGCTGGTGTGAACTCCGGATTCCCCGTGATGAGTGTCAGTAGAAATATAAAATTTGGGGTATTGCTTTCCTTGCAAATTTTAAACAGTATTCTAAGGTGTGTTTGACCTATGGGTTCCCAATAGACCTTAGATGTTCAGGTGTTATTCTCACTGTCAAGATGGCATATAAAGGGGCTGGCAATTGTTCCATATTTTCCATGTTGTACTGACGCGGGTGGTGCCTCTCTTTCGCCCCATGAGACCAAGTATGTGGTTTGAACCACCAAATAGTAAAATTTGATGTCCAGAGCCCCCCCCCATGATAAGGAAAGTATTCTCCTATTAACTCTAACCCTTTTATCTGCACAGATAAATTTCTGCACCTCGCTTTCTAGTTTTTTTTAAGTAACTTTGTGGTATGTCTATCGGTAAGGTCTAAAATAGGAAAAGATATCTTGGCAAGATATCCACTTTCACAATTTCTGTCCTCCCAAACAGGGTGAATGACTGGAGGCTCCACATTTTCATGTCTGTCACTACCAACATGAGCAGTTTGTCATAATTCAGCCTGAATAGTTACTCCTTGTTGGGGTGATTCAGGTCCCCGGATATTTTTTTCATGTTGTTTGGGGCCCAGGCGTAGGGAAAAGCTGCTCTGAAGGCCGCCCCACAATGTCCACTAATTCCGATGGCTTCTGATTTGTTATAATTCATGTAATATCCAGGGGCTTTACCATAGCAGTTCAGGGTTTTGTGTAGGGCAGGCACTGAAGTTTCTGGTTCTCGAACAAAGAGTAAGGTGTCATCTGCATAAAGTGACACCTTGTGGATTTCTCCTGCTACCTCTCTACCCTTCACCCTTTTTCCCCCCTCTTACCTTTTGTATACATGGGTGTCCCCCATTCCAGAAAAATCTAAATAGTAACCAGTCTATTTGCTGCCAAAAAGATTCTGGGGGTTTGATAGGAAGTATCCGAAAAACATATTAAAAATGGGTCAAAACATTCATATTGATTGACTCTATTCTGGCCCCTAACAAAAGAAGGAGCACGCTGCATCTCTCCAGGTCCTTCTTAAGCTCTGTGAGGATGAGATGGTGGTTTTTATCATATAAATGATGTGGGTTAGTGGTTATATTGAGACCAAAATAATGGAACCCATCTTGAACCCAATGACAAGGAAAAGAGGCCTTTTTCTGTTGCTCGAAGGATTCGCTTAACAAGAACGTGACAGTTTTGTGAAGATAATTTTAAAATCAGAGATCACCCCAAATTCAGATAAGGCATGAAAAAAGTATGGGAAGCATGTGACCAGGTCTTCAAGAAAAAAATAGAGTATCATTAGCATAAAGTGCAAGCCTATGAGTGACAGATCCAACCCGGATACCTTTGATATCAGCTTGTTGCCTAATGCAGGCTGCCAGTGGCTCCATAGCTAAAGCGAAAAGCAAAGGTGATGTAGGACAGCCTTGACAGGTTCCTTGTTTCAATGGAAAAAGCTGGGGGGAAAAAACACCATTAACCCCTACTTCAGCCATATATAAAGCTATCAGATTAAAAATAAAACCATCACTAAATCCAAAGGCAGCCAGGACTTCTGATAAATACTACCAATGTAATCTATCAAAGGCCTTCTCAACATCTATCGAGAAGGCCATCGGGGTCACTGTAGTGTGTTTTACATGGGAGATAATATCTAATAGACGGCGAACATTATTATAAGAATTACAGAAGGGGATAAAGCCCATGTAGTTGGAATGAATCAATCTGGGGATGAACGACTGAAGTCGAGTTGAAATAACTTTGGCATAGATTTTTATATCAGTGTTGATTAAAGAAACTGGCTGGTAGGAAGAGCAGGACTCAGGATTTTTCCCCGGTTTCAGAATCACTGTAATCAGAGCAGATTTCCATTCAAATGGGAAAGTATGGAGCTGCATACAATAAAAAAAGCAGACTGGAGAGGTTCAGTAAGGGTCTCCGAGAAATATTTATAAAATTCTGCAGAAAGCCCATCATTCATAGCCACTTTTCTAGTTTTAAGCCCTATTATAACTGAGAGGATTTCATCTCGAAAAATTGGTCAGTATAAAAAGTCCCGCTCTTCCTGGGTCAATGTAGGTAGGTGTAAAGGTTGAAGAAAGGCAGTTATTCTGTTTCTATCTTCATTGCTTTGTTCAGGGGTATAAAGCTGGGTATAAAAAGAACCAAATTCCTGAGCTATGTCCGTCAGTTTAATCAAAATCTGAGGGGTGGAGTCGTCTGATAAGAGCCTACGTATGACTCTTGAGGCTTGCTCTTTACGAAGCTGGACTTCCAAATGGCGACTCGCCCTATGACCCTGAGAATAATAGGTGAACTTAGTGCAGCACATCAATTTCTCCGCATCCTCCATGGAAAGCTTTGAAAGATGAGTACGGATATCTTGAATTTGTTGGAGAAGGTCTGACTTTTTATGCCTCATCTCTAAGGCTGCAAGTCATTTCTCTAAATCTAACCCCTTTTGAACTTTTTCCTTTTTTAAGTGAGTCAAATAAGCAATAATTATTCACCGAATAATGAGTTTCATGGCATTCCATAGAGTAACTGGAAAAACATTTTTTTAGATATATTTTTATTGAGTAAAAGTAAACATGCAACCATTAGTAGTACAGATAGCAACGGTATATGGTGCAATTGCACCTACAATGAATATTTTGGGTATTCAGGAAAGACATCGCGAATGACATCTTCTAAAAAGAAAACCATGAACTTAGGCTTTATATTAGATAAGAGACAATTTAACAATTCTATGAAGTGAGAAGTAATTAAAGCTAGATTCATAAATGGAATATTATCTTATACCCCTCCCTTCCCCTCAATGGGAGCAGCACTCCCCACAGAGCCACAGGACAGCCTTCAAGGGAGAAAATAAAAATCTATTTGTGCCATATACCATATCCATTTTTGCCACTTGGCGGTGAAAGATTTAATTCGATCATGTATGGCGGCCATAAGTTTTTTTAAATGATAACTATTCAATACAATCGCTCCCCATTCTATCACTGTTGGGATAATCAGAGACATCCACTTACAAGTGATTGCTTTTCTGGCTGCAACTAAGTACATGGGTAGAAAAGTGTTTCCCCATTTTGGTATTACCGATAGTAACACCATCTCCGCAGTTTATTCAATAGATTCTCCCAGGCAGTCTCGTAGCTCAGTTTACATTGCACACCAAAATGGCATTAATAAAGGGCAAAGCCAAAAAATGTGTCCTAAATCAGCAACCATGCATTTACAACCCTTCGAACAATAACCAAAATTAGCAGGCATATATTTGCTTAACACAGCAGAAGATCTGAAATACTGTATCTATAGTAACATTTCCATGCATATTCCCTCCATACTGAAGAGTGTGTCATTTTTATAGCTGCTAAGGCATACTTTAACCAGTCATCCGGTGAAACCTCTAAATCTAATTTGGCCTTCCATTTGTTTAGAACCGATATTGCCGTGTCCCTGAAAGTAGCCTGAGCAACTGGAGAAATTGAAGGGTCACTGTTTGATTGAAAATATTCATCAAACTCACTAATTTATTTAATAAAATTTTGAGGGTATCCCATCTACTTCAGGTGATGTAGAAATTTTCAGATTTTTTGTTGTCTCTGCAATTTCACATTGGGATATTGGGGTCTCCAGTCTTCTGCTTTTCTCCTCTGACAAACATTTTAGGGGCATTGTCTTTAAGAACTTATCCATCACTTCTGGGGGCTCTCCTCTTCTCCCTCCATATATAACCTTTGGTAGTAAGAGGCAAAGCGTTTAGAAATATCTGTTGTGTGAGTTAGTGTTCCCCCTGCCCCTCTTCAGACCTGATTTTAAAGACTGCCCTGCTGACTGCTAGCTGTCTTAATTGCCATGCTAAAAGTTTACCTGCACTGTTACCCACTTCATAGAATTGCTGGCGTGCATATCGTAGAGTCTCCTCTATTTTCTTCTCTAGCAAGGCTGTTAGTTTATCCCTGTGTTTCTCCAATTTTTCCTTTAGTTTAGCATCCAAAGTAATCTTATGGTCTGCCTCTGCATCGAATATTAGTCTCACTAGTGCTACTCTTTGGACCACCTGCTCCCTCTTCTTGTTTGAGGTGTACGCAATCAGTTTGCCTGTTACGGTCACCTTCATTCCATCCCACTGCACAGCCTCGGACGTCTCACCTTCTTTTATTATTGTGCAGGTACTCCTTAACATCTTACTGTATCATCTCACACAGATTTTGATCATTGAAATTGAAGACATTTAGTCTCCAGATTTATTTTTTTGGACAGGCTCAACCAGGAGCTCTATCACCACTCTTGCATGGTCCAAGATTGTTATTTATTTGATTTGACTGGCTATCACTGTGTGTAGCCAGCCTGAAAGTACCAAAAAGAACTCTATTCTGGAATACTGCAAGTGCGGGTTTGCATCCTTAAGGCCAGCCTGTTGCATGAGTCTCCCCATTGGCTGCCCCCCTTGGGCCCCCCCTCCACTCTTGTCTATTTGTTGCTGTGGCATGCATACAGTATGAAATCTCCCCCAATTAATATAAGGGATCCCTGTTTGTCCACTGGTCTCAGCAGGTATTTTTTTCTAGAAGAGTAGACTTTGTCTGCTTTCATTAGGAGCATACAGGTTTAGCGATCTGCATGCTACTCCACTATGCATCCCTTGAATTTGGACAAACCTGCCCTCATCATATATTGAGACACGAACATCTACTGAATCAGAAAAACAGTAGAATCTGAACTATGGGACGGGATACCATCAACAATCCCCAATATTAGAACCCCCCACTTCACTTGCAGGTATCATGTCCTTTCAAACAAAGCAAATGTAACTATAATAACTTGGCGTCAAGGAGCTGGCAAGCTTCGTAGAAGCACATCCAGCAACTGATGTACCGACAAGGTGCTCTGGTGTATTAGAACCTCCCCCTCTACCATTTTCAGCTTTGATGTGATGGATGTCTCCCCTCACTTCCTCAGGAGGACCTTCCTTCATCACCACAAAAGATGTTGTGTGAACCATCCTCTTCATGCAGTCTTCCTCTTCCATCCTCCCCTATTTTTATGTTCCCCCATCAAGCCAAGGGGTAGTTTTATATAACTTGTAGCATGTTTTCTTCCTCATATGTTTTTCATAGGTTCTAGGATTCCTCCCAGTCTAAATTGGTTATTTCCTCCAAGGTGGCCCCCTTCTCTCAGTGCCACCCAACCAGTTGAGAGAGGAGACACCACATCCAAGACCAGCCACCTTTCATTACTTTAATTAAATGTGGGGTGTGCACTTTTTCCTGCTCCCACATCCACAGGACGTACGACCAAGTGATCAGGCCTGGGACAGGAAAACAACCTTCCTTTATCACCATTTGTTCCCCCTCCCCCCCAGTTGTTGATTTTATGCCCCCTCCTATCACTGTGGTCAGTTCCCAGTCCCTGGTATCTAGATTTAACCCCCTGTCCTCGGACACCTACCAGATGTAGGCTTGCCTCATACTGTAGCTCCATTTCTATGCCTTTTCACCAGCACCTCAGGCTCTCCCCTTCAAACTTCAGGAGAGGGACAGAGAGCTTTGGATTACTCATACAATTTTCCCCTTCCTTAGTCAGTGACTATAGGGGCTGCACTCTGCGTCTATCAAGGTGTCCCCCCTTTGCCATGTGAACATCCCTTTCCCATGTGCTTCTGTTGCCCTTTAACCCCCGGGGGCACCAGAGTATGACAATTTCACATGTATTTTGGTAAAATAAACCCCAACATGCCCACCCCAAGATTTGCTTTAATATTCCACTTTTAACCTGTTAATATTTCTGCAGATTCCACGTATCTATCCCTCTACACCCGGCCTCAGCCAAAACAAGAAAGCCTGATTGAGCCTTGCAGAAATCATGTACATGAGTCCTTGAAGGAGTCTATGTTTCCCTGTTGGGCAATTGCATCCCTCATTTTTTCCACCCACCACCCAAAAATGACATTAGGGAACCCTTTTCCATTGTTCATACCAAGAAAGTCTTTCGGATGCAAATAAAGAAAACAGTAGAAACAGAAGGTCCAGTGTAACCACAGTTAGTTTTTGGTTACCATAAGCCCAGCAGCTTATCTGCCCCTCAGTTGTGCTCAGGTCAGTTTACTGAGAATCTCTTACCTTTCCTGCGTTCATTCTGTTGGCATCTCCCTCCACTTTTCAGCCTTCTGACTGCAGCATTGAAGAAGGAGCTGCTGTAGTTTTTGTGGAGTGTGCATGCCGTGCTCTGTTTTCAAAGATGGCATCACAGCTTGAGGTCAAGGGGGAAGCCTTGGTTTAATGTTGTTTTGCTCCTGACAGAGTCCATAGTCTCTGCTGCATTTCTCTGGCCCCTTGGGTGCCCTTTAATAGTCCATTGCCAGTTTTGACTTCCAGCCCATGTAACAGGGACAATGCTTCCTCCAGGCTTCTGTAAAATTTGATTCCCAATGCGGTGAAAACTTTTAGTTTTACTGACGCTATTGACTGTGCGTTGATATTTTTCTCTCGTAAGTCCTTTACTACTGACACAATCCTCTGCCATTCCTCCATTAGCAATGGGGTGAAATCGTGCTCCAGAAATAATCTTTGCATCTCTGAAGATGAACTCCTTTTTTCCCCAGACCACCCATAGTACTTTCATTTTCACTGAACAGTCCATGAATTTTGCTATGATAGCCCATAGGTGAGCCTTAGGGTCGGAGGATTTTGGTGCAAGAGCCTGATGGCCCATTCAGTCTGTAGCAGAGTCTCTATCACAGCTGAGTAACTCATTGATGAATGAGGATATGAAAGCTTCCATCTCCCCTTGCTCTGTGCCTTCTGGTACGCCGTGCAGCCTTAAATTGTTGCAGCGGCCTCTCTGTTCTGTGTTATCCATTTTTTCAGTTATAGAAACAGAAGATGATGGCAGAAGGAGACCATAGGTCCATCTAGTCTGCCCAAGGGTTACTGAGGCCTTCTATGGGTCCTGGGACTTAGCTTCCATCTCCCCCTGCTCTCCCGCTCCTGTTTCAGCAAGTGCAGGAGTGCCACGTTATGGTGGTTGCTTTACACGGCGACCTCCGTGAGCCATTTTTCTAAGTCCTGGGTCTGGGATTCCCTACCGGGTCATAATGTCATACGCTTAATAGTGTCGACGTGGCTAACCTGAAACAGTACTGTCCATGACGATGAATGGTGCAATACTGCATATACTGTTATCATGTATTGCACCATTTACACAATCCCTGGCAGAGAATAAGACCTCTGCTGGGAGTGAGTTTTGCCAAGCAGCTGCCATGGCTCACTGGACTGAGCCACAGCAGCAGGAACCCAGGTGCTGCATCTGGGAATGTGTTTGATTCCTGGTCCCAGACATTTTATTTTTTTCCACAAATTGTACCCTCCCCGAGTTGGATCCCCCCCAGCATTGAGAATCTTTAGTGGGTAGGGGTCTGGGAGTGCAACCCTCTGTAACAGGGGCTGTGGGTGGGCAGAGCCCCCCACAGAAAAAAAACTTATGCCGCATGGCAATATCACACTGTATTGGCAGCGCAATTTTGCCATGCGGCATAATGTCTTGCGACATTGTGACCCCGTGTCCTGGGATTCCAACTCTCTAACCTCGTGGCACGTATTGGAAACTATCAATAGCACTGCCAGTTTTCTTTAGTTCCGTGATTAGTTTAAGGGAAGTTATTGCACAATTTACCTTCTCCTCATCCTCCTCCTCCTCCTCCTCTTCAACATCCCTGGAGCATTCTGCCTTCTCCGCCTCCGTGCATTTGGGTGATCATGGGCCTGGCTTGGTCAGGGGTAAGGGGCAACAGACTTCTAGGAAAACATTACTTTCTGCCATGTAAGTGATTTTTTTGGCTGCAGGCTACCAACCCCAAAATCTTTCAGTGTTTGACGGCGTGGATATTTTAATCTGCTTGAGCTTGTACTTTTTAAGATGAAATCTGTGATTTGAGTGAGGATTAGCAGGGATTCAGGAGGATCAGACAGGGAGCACCTCTGTTTAGCAGGCACTCCCCGAAGACATCACCAGAAGTCCAATCTGTGCTGCCTGTTTAAAGCAGCAATGCATGCTATGGTGGAAATTTTGAGCTATACTTTTTAATTCTATTTTACATTTACCCATACCTCCTGACTTGTATGGTACCCCTTCTGTCATACTTGTATGGTACCCCTCCTGACTTGTATGGTACATCTCCTGTCTTGTATGGTACATCTTCTGTCTTGTATGGTACACCTCCTGACTTGTATGGTACCCCTCCTGTCTTGTATGGTACACCTCCTGACTTGTATGGTACACCTCCTGTCTTGTATGGTACCCCTCCTATCTTGTATGGTTCCCCTCCTGACTTGTATGGTACCCCTCCTGACTTGTATGGTACCCCTCCTGTCTTGTATGGTACACCTCCTGACTTGTATGGTACATCTCCTGTCTTGTATGGTACACCTCCTGACTTGTATGGTACACCTCCTGTCTTGTATGGTACACCTCCTGACTTGTATGGTACACCTCCTGACTTGTATGGTACCCCTCCTGTCTTGTATGGTACCCCTCCTGACTTGTATGGTACCCCTCCTGACTTGTATGGTACACCTCCTGACTTGTATGGTACCCTCCTGTCTTGTATGGTACACCTCCTGACTTGTATGGTACCCCTCCTGTCTTGTATGGTACACCTCCTGACTTGTATGGTACCCCTCCTGTCTTGTATGGTACTCATCCTGACTTGTGTGGTACACCTCCTGACTTGTGTGGTACACCTCCTGTCTTGTATGGTACACCTCCTGACTTGTATGGTACCCCTCCTGACTTGTATGGTACACCTCCTGTCTTGTATGGTACACCTCCTGACTTGTATGGTACATCTCCTGACTTGTATGGTACACCTCCTGTCTTGTATGGTACCCCTTCTGACTTGTATGGTACACCTCCTGTCTTGTATGGTGCATATCCTGACTTGTATGGTACATCTCCTGTCTTGTATGGTACCCCTCCTGTCTTGTATGGTACACCTCCTGACTTGTATGGTACACCTCCTGTCTTGTATGGTACCCCTCTTGACTGGTATGGTACACCTCCTATCTTGTACGGTACCCCTCCTGTCTTGCATGGTACACCTCCTGTCTTGTACCCCTCCTGTCTTGTGTAGTACCCTTCTTTCCCTATTTTGAGTCTGCTTTGGCACTTTTTTTACAATTGAAATACAAAGAAGAGCATGCCTTTTAGTATGGCCTACACCAGGTTTCCATCAGTATTTTCAACTATTTCTGCACATCTATTGCCCCATAAGGTCAGGGAGCTGTGTTTGCTGCATGTCAGTTGTATTATTGTCACAAGCAAAGTGATGTTAAACATATAGGATAGTGTATGGTAGCCCATAAACAATGTTTTTCTTACACCGAGTGGTTACCATGACACCAAGGACCTCGAGAGTGAAGTTCAAGAGGTCTCTGTGACATCATGGTAACCACGAGGTGTGAGAAGAGCTTAGTTGTGTATTGGGGCTACCATACAGTATTCTACATAGTGTATGGTGCAAAACAGTCAAAATTGCTTACTTTTAGTGGTGTCACAAGCAGTCTTTACATTCCACTGATTGTAATTCACCACCATCCGCCCACTGGCCAGCTCACGCACGCAGCACTTCAATCACCGCTAGCCCTATCAACAGCACAGATGGGGTCACTTGCATTGTGACATTGATACTAATGCAGAATGAAAAGATGTTCTGCGTTAGTGTCTATGTCACTACTGCACTGACTTTTTGTGGTGTATACACAGTCGCGTTCCACCATACACTATAATGGGTGTTCAAAAACAACAGAGCATACTGATGAAAACCTGGACTGAGTCATCTGAAAAGGAGCTTTTCTTTTATTATTTCAAATGTAAACAAACATTTGTCAATGCCGAATGTTTGCTTGCTGGCATTAGCATTAGAAGTGCAGGAGTTAGACAGATGCAGAATAGGAATGACAGTGAAGTATTGAAGTGACGCCAACCTCACCCCCACCCTGCAGAGATGAACAGGCACTGGGGTTTGCCTTTGGGTCATCGCCCATAATGCTCATGCCATTTCGTCTCACCCTACCCTGCAGACACCAACAAGTGTCGAGGTGTGCCTTGGGGTGTTCAGGCTTTTACACTCACCCCATTCCATAAGGAAATACACTGAAATGGGTGCAGTATAGGAGAATAGGGTGAACTTTGGGGCCAAAGAGTCCAAGGCACAACTCGATGCCTGTCACTTGCTGCAGGGTGGGGGTGGGGGTGGAATGGCATGAGCATTACAGGCGACAATCCCAAGTCACACCCCTGACGCCTGTCAGTCCCTATAGAGTAGGGCGTCTCTTGGTATTTTCACTCCAAGTTTTCAACTTGGGCTTTTTGCAACTCCACCACATGAATAGTGACACTATCAGTTCGTTAGCCAAAAGGTAATTTTGCACAGCGACTGTGCCTTTTGGCACCACTGGTGTGAAAACACATTTCAAACAGGATGTGAAAAATGACAGCTGTACTGTTCATGAGGAGGTGTAAAAAAATGGTAATGTTGAAAATCTGGAGTGAAAATATATAAAAATTGGTGAAGTTATCAGCGTGCATAGAAACTGCGCAATGCACACCCATAATGCAAATATTTTTGAGATTTTTTTACATCATATTTTCAACATAGGCATTTTTGGATCTCCATTTATGAAAGTGCACTGTGATTTTCTTAATCTGTCCTGAACATTGATTTCTCACAGCGACCGCGCCCATTGTGTCCAACAGGTGCGAAAACATGTTTTGGGCAGGATGTGAAAAATGACAGCTGTACTGTTCATAAGGTGGTGTGCAAAAATGACAATGTTGAAAATCTGGAGTAAAAATATAAAAAATTGGCAAAGTTACGTGTGTGTATAGAAACTGCGCAATGCACGCTGGTAATGCAGTCATTTTTTGGAATGTGTTCACCAAATTTGCAACATGGGCTTTTTGGGACCTCCCCTAATGAACACTGTCACTGTGATATTCTTAATCTGTCCTGAATGTTGATTTCACACAGCGACTGCGCCATTGAGTGCCAGATGTACGAAAACACATTTTGGGCAGGATGTGAAAAGTGACAGCTGTTACTGTCAATAGAGAGGTGTGGAAAAATGGCGATGTTGAACATCTGGAGTGAAAATATTAAAAATTCTCAAAGTTACAAGCGTGCGAGGGAACTGCACAATGAACGCTCGTAACACAGTAATTTTTTGGAATTTTTTCATCAGATTTGCAACACAGGCTTTTTGAGAGCCCACCTCATGAACAGTGACACTGTCATTTCTTTAATTGGTCCTGGAAGGTGATTCTGTGCAGTGACCACAAAATCACCTTCGAGGACCAAATAACGACATGACAGTGACTGAGTTCATGAGGTGGGGGCCCAAGAACCCCATATTGAAAATTTGGTGCCAGAATTTGCACAAAGGGCCGAGATATCCTCCTAAGTTGACCCCCCCCCCTCGTTTATGCCAATATAGAGCTTACCAGCATTTCGTCAGTTCGCAGTCAGCTTTGAAGAGTGCAGACGTGTTCCCGCTCCGCCGAAGATCGTCGTGCCAGGCTATGGAGGTAAGTATGGGGTGAGGGGGGTGTGGGGAGGTGGGGTGCAAAGAGGGTGGGTGCAGGTTGGGGGAGGGGGCACCGCAGACAACGAGGGGCCATTTTCTTGTTTACAGGTTAAAAAAAAACATTCGAGGTAAGGTTTCTTTTTTACAGTTACATTTGGCACGCTGGAGTGGGCTCCCAGTGTGCCAACTATATTTTTGGGCAGGGGGACTGAAGCCGATGGGGATTGGGCCCCCTGTTGGCAAAGAAAGCGTGGCTGTGTTTGGGGGGCATGATGCCAAGGGGGATTGGGCACCCTCCCTCAGCAGACAGATAACAGGAGGAGGAACATTATGCCGACGGAGATTGGGCTCCCCCATTGGCAAATGAACTGGGGAAGGGGCATGCTGACAGGAGGATTGAACCCCCCCCGACGTCACCTTCCAATGCACTGTGAGAGGTGGATGGTGACAACTGCCACCATGTTTAGTGAAATGTTACACCAAGCAAGGCACGCCCTGCAATGAGGGGGCACTCTCTCACTGCAGCGGTGAAATTGTTTCAATTTGGTGGCACGCTTCTGAGCAGCTGTCATAGACAACGTGCTCATTTATTGGTGCCACAGGGACAAGCCCCAAAAAGCAGTGGCGGCACTGGTCACAACACGACTGCACCTCCACAACCTGATACTCCAGCAAGCTGTCACAACATGTTTCTTGCGCATACGCGCAAGCAAATATAAAAAAAGATGTGCTAAAACAGATCAAAAATAAGGAAAATGGTATCATACAAGAAATGGAGATAATGGGTGACCTAAAAGTGAATAACAACACAAGCAGGTCAGACTTTCCACCTCTAACATGCACTACTGCTTTAATTACATGTAACATAAAGAAGCTACACAAAACACAGCAAGACAACATGACAAACACTCACAAGCATGCCAGTGGAGACTGCAAACATACAAACATATGAATATTGCCAGCAGAAGAAGGATTATTTGTCGGTCAAATCTGCTCATGCTGCAGAGTCCTCAGTGGGTACTAGGGGCTCTGCCCTCCTCCCCGACTACTACCTGTCAGCTACTACTAGGTGTCAGCGTGGCTCAGTTGGTAGCACATCCGCCTCTGGACCAGAAGGTTGTGGGTTCTCGTCCCACACCAGGATTGGACTTGCACATAAAAATCGTTGGCATCCGAGTGCAGTATTGGGGGTGCTGTTCTGCTGGGGTGTGCCGTCCTTTGGATGAGATGTTAAACTGAGGTCCCTTCTGCCCATCCTGGTGTCCCCCAGGAGGGTGTTCAGGTGTAGGTAAAAGAACCGAGGGCACTCTCTGCAAAGAGCAGGGAACTGTCCTGGCCAACATTCCCCTTCCCATAAACTGGTTCATGCAATTATCCAGGCTGTGTGTGGGTGATGATGTGTGTGATATGGCTGCCACCACACATTCAGTCACTTCACTATCAGTCTAGCATTGCTTGTAAAGCACTTTGGGATACTGTGTATGAAAAGTGCTATATAAATGCTGATTCTTCTTCTTGAACCTGACCCTTCCCTTTACGCTATCTCACCCTCTTTTGAATCTGTCTACAGTCTCTTTGGAGACCACTTCCTCCGGGAGTTCGTTCCACCCTGTGACAACTCTCCATGAAAAAGTGACTCCTGATCTCTATCTTGAACCTGCACCCTACCAGTTTAAGGCAGTGCCCCCTGGTAGCTTTGCTTCCACCAAGGCTGAAAAGTCCCTCAGTATTCACCGTATTGTTGCCCTTCATATACTTAAAGGTTTACAGACAGAACACCAAACATTCAAGACATATCCATAATAGAGAAAGAGAAAACATGTATGTACTAAACATTATACATACACTGAAACTCACTGAGAGAACAAGATCCATCAAGGCAGACTGTTCATTAAGTTGTGCAATAAGGCATGAGCAGAGCCATATACCTGTACTCACTGTGTGACCTTAGGCAAGTCACCCAGCCATTCAGTGTTCTAGTCCACCCAGCCACACAAATGGATAGAAGTAGGACCCCAATGGAAACAAGATGCTGCATCTCAGCTAGTTCTAGGTAAATAAATTGAAAAAATAAATACATAATAATTTAATCATTGGGGGTTCCTGAGGCACAAGGTAAAGCTGAGTGCCCTTGTGCCACTTTGGTTAGATTAACAAAAGGACCAGGAACCCTAATGTGCCTTCATGCTATTACTAAACCCTTTTTTTATTTCCTTTAATTACTGCTTTTATAGTTAAAATTTAAATTGTTATTTTCTGCAACATATGCAGGCCAGATCTGTGAAAGAAAAGAAATGTTTAAGAATGCCTGAATGTGAGTTGAAGATTTTTGCAATTTTTACAACTGAACATGAAATGAAGATTTTTGAGATGAGGCTGTGTTTCTTCGCTGATGGGGTATTCATTTATTTGAACATTCTCCAACCAGTATAACCCCATGAGATGCAGCATCTCATTTTCATGGGCATCCCAGAAAGGACAACAGCAGTTAGCAGTATGACATAGCATAGCAGAAAAGCAGTTGCAAGCAATGTGCACATTTTTTTATTTATTTAAAAGTTGGTAACTGGGAAAGACACACTGAGCCAAGGCTCGTTTCCAGGTCTGACCTGGGGGAGTGAAATAAGGAGGAACAACTTACATAGCAAAACATGAATAAAAGCTACATATCAACAAGCATTTGTCAATGCCGAATGTTTGCTTGCTGGTATTAGCATTGGAAATGCAGGAATTAGAGAGATGCAGAATAGGAATGGCAGTGAAGTATTGAACTTCACGCCAACCCCACCTTCACCCTGCAGAGACGGACAGGCATTGGGGTATGCATTTTGGTTGTAGCCCATAACATTCATGCCATTTCACTTCACCCTATCCAGCAGACACCGACACATGTTGAGGTGTGCCTTGGGGTGTTCGGCCTCACAGTCATCCCACTCCATAAGGACATACGCTGAAATGGGTGCAGTATAGGAAAATGGGGTGAACTCTGGGGCTGAAAAGTCCACGGCACACGTCGATGCCTGTCACTGGCTGCAGGGTGGTGGAGTGGGGGTGGAATGGCATGAGCATTACAGTCGGCAATCCAAAGGCACACCCATGATGCCTGTCAGTCTGTACAGGGTGGGACGTTATGGTTAGAAACCATAATGCCCAGGGCGTTTGTTGATATTTGCACTACAAATTTTCGACATGGCCATTTTGTGACCCCCACCTCATGAAAGAATTTGGGACCTCTTCTCATGAACAGTGGCACTGTGATTTTGTCAATGTGTCCTGAACTTTGAGTTTCCACAGCGACCGTGCCATTGTGCGCTACATGTACGAAAACACAGATCGGGCAGGATGTGAAGAATGACAGCTGTACCATTCATAGGGAGGTGTGAAGAGATGGCAATGTTGAAAATCTGTAGCGAAAATATTAAAAATGCTCAAACTTCCAAACGTACGTGGAAACTGCGCAACGCATGTGCGTAACACAGTCATTTAGTGGAATTATTTCACCAAATTTTCAACATAGGCATTTTGTGACCTCTGCTCATGAAGACTGTCAGTATGATTTTCTTAATCTGTCCTGAACATTGATTTCCCACAGCAACCATGCTATTCTGCACTAGATGTGTAAATGCATATTTGGGGCATGATGTGAAAAATGACAGCTGCACTGTTCATAAGGAGGTCATAAAAATGCCAATGTTGAAAACCTGGAGTGAAAATACTGTAAATTTGTGAAGTTACGAGGGTGCATGGAAATTGAACAACGCCCGCTTGTAACACAGTCATTTTATGGACATTTGTCACCAGATTTTCAACATAGGTATTTTAGGACCTCTGCTCATGAACAGAGTCACTGTGATTTTACATACGAACATACATATACATATGAACATACGAATCTGCCAGCAGAACACACCAATTGGTCTATGTAAGTCTAACCTAGTGTGCAGCTAGCACCGTAGATTGCAGCTGCCCCAGCCTCCTCCCCCTCAGTTCCTCCCCCGCTTGTCCCAGACCCTACCCCCCTGACTCTTCCTCTTGCTTTATCCCACTCCTTCTTAAACCTATTGACTGTCCTACATGTTACCACCCCCTCTGGCAGCACATTCGAACTAGACACCACCCTCTCAGGGTAGTGCCTCCTCATTTCCCTCTTGAAACGTCCCCCTTCCAAACTTAGTCCGTGCGCCCTCATCTCTCTTCCACTCCTCAGTTTATACAGCCCTTCAGTGCTAGGTTTATTTAACCCCTCAGGTATTTAAATGCTTCAATCATATCCCCCCATCCCTCCTCTCCTCCAGTGTGTACATGTTCAGCTCCTTCAGCCTAACTTCACATTCCTTTCCTTCCATCTCCTTTAACATTTTTGTTGCCCTCCTTTGCACCTCCTCTAGCAACTTTATATCTCTCCTCAGGTATGGCCTCCAGTATTGCACACAGTACTCTAGGTGCGGTCTGACCAGTGATCTGTAGAGAGGTAGGATCACATCCCTGTGTCTGGATGAGAACTCCCTTGCGATACACTACAACATCCTGTTTGCTTTCGCTGCTGCTCTCCTGCACTGGGCCGAGTTCTTCATGCTCCTAGTTACTAACACCCCTAGGTCCTTCTCCTCCTCTGTCATCCCCAACCAATAGTCACTCTTCTGGTTCTTAGCCCCAAAGTGCATCACCTTACACTTCTTTGTGTTGAATCTTAGCTGCCACTCCACCGACCATGTCTCTAGTTTGGTTAGGTCACCCTGCAGTTTTTCCCATCCATCCTCTTCGTCCATCACTGCCCCAATTTGGTATAATCTGCGAACAGACTAACCCTGCTCCCCACTCCGTGTGTCATATTGGAGATAAAGGGCCCAAATAGCGCCAGGCCCAGCATTGACCACTGCGGCACCCCGCTTGTCACTGCTCTGGGTGCCAAGAGCTCCCCCACCAGCACCACCCTCTACACCCTCCCCTGTAACCAGTTCTTTATCCATTTAGTCAGCTTTTTTCACACCCCTACTGCGTCAGCTTCCCCCCCAGTCTCCCATGAGGCACTGTATTGAAGGCCTTACTGAAGTCCAAGTACAGGACATGTACCGCATGGCCCCTGTCCAACTCCCTTGTCACCCAGTCATAATACTCTATTAGACTGGTTTGACAAGACCTCACTGAGACGAACCAATGTTGCCACCCATCTTGGAGGCCATTGCTCTCTAGGAATGCCACCAGCCTCTCCTTCACATACCTAAAAAAGTCCTTTTCCCCTCCCTTTATGCCCTGTGTGGACCTTAATTGCCTGGAGGCCTTAGCTTTTTTCACCCTGCTGGCAACCTCCCTTGACCAATTCCCAAAAGTCTCCTTATCCTCTCCCTTCCCTGTTCTCCTGTACTTGCGGTATGCAGCCGTCTTTGCCCTCACCCCTTGAAGCACTTCCTTGTTCAGCCAGCATGGTTTCTTTGCTCTGCTCTTCTTACTCCTGGCCCTGGTGCAGGCTGCTGTGGCCTCTGTTAGCCCAGTCTTTATGACTCCCCACTTTTGTTCTTCATCCATCCCCGGCCTTATATCCTGGAGTCTCTCTTGCAGTATTGCTCCCATTCCCCCAAAGTCCACCCTAATAAAGTCCACCACCTTAGTGCCCATGCCTCCTGTCTCCCTGCCCAGCACGACAATCAGTCACACTGTTTGGTGGTTGATACCTGCTAGTGGGTCCTGCACCCTTACCTCCTTCACTGCCTCCCCATTTGCCAGTACTAGGTCTAGAGTGCAACCAAGCCTTGTAGGCCCACTTACCAATTGCGTCAGAAGGCCGTCCTGGAATGCATCAAGGAGCACCTGCTCCCTGGTACTGCTAGTTGCCGGTGTGCTCCAGTCAACCCGTGGTAGGTTAAAATCCCCCATTATCACTGTAACCCTAGATGGCGCTATCCCAGGGCTACTACCCCGCCTGATTTGCCACTAACAGGTTGAGGGGCCTGGATCCAATGGCGGGTGTCTCCACCCAGAGGTCAGGGTTTGCAATAGTTAAACTTACTTGGTCACAGCCCTCTGGGACACTGCAACCCCCCTTTCTTCCCACTAGTGGCCCACACAATATATCAGAATTACCTTCACAGTATACACTTACCCCCAGGGCTGGTTCAGGCACTGGGACCTCCTGTAAAATAAGATACAGTGCAACAATCACAGTACAATACTTTAACATAGACAAATACCTCAGGCAGTATAACTTTGCTGAAACAAGGAGCTCGGATTTATTTAGGGGAATATAACAAGGACAGGGGAAATCAGGTTAATTAGCTTATCACTTTACTCATCTACCTATGGCTCTGTGCAGAGGCTATCCCTACCAGTTACTGTCCCTGGGTACCCAAGCCCTAGTGGCTAGTCCAAACCGTGGCAGCTGGTAGGGGCCCTTTCCCACAGAGAAAAGAAAATTAGTTTAAACAGTCAGCAGTACAGTGATTCCATTTGGATTCAATGTGGCAATTCAACAGGAGCTAATCCTGAATTAGTACTCACGACCTCCAAACAAGATAGGGTCCTTCAATGTCAGCAGGCTACTCTTGAGCTCCAAGACTCTCACACATTTATATGGTGAACAGTAACAGGCAAAAGTCCTTTAATGGCAGCAGGATTCACTTGAGGTACAAAGCCTCTTCACACATTTATATGGTAAAACAGAAAGTACGTACCAGGCAGGCTGTTTCTATCCCGATCGCACTACTGCACACAATACCCGAGAACACAGCAGATTCAGTTCCTGACAGACCGAGTGCAATTCAGCAATTTCTCCAGTCTTCTACAGGGTGAGCCTGGTTTCTACTCTTCAGATATCCTTTGATTCTCTTCACAGGACGGTTCAGTCCTAACAAGCAGTTACACAAGCTGCAGACCGGAACTCTGGGCCTTACACACGTTTCGACTAAAACTGCACACTGAAAAGCACAGGCTCCTTCCTTCTTCACTGCCAGAGCTCAACTGAAACTCCAACAGACAAAACGGGCACTTCCTTTGAGTTCCTCCCAGTTCTTGACTGGATTGGCTGTCACTCACAATAGACTGCTCCTGTTGGTCCAAAAAGGCGCCAAGTCTAAACTACATCTCCCAGAGTCACTGCCCATACAATCCTCTTGTGGCTGGCTCAGATTATGAGTCCAAGTTCTGATTCGTCCAAGGCACCATTTTAGAGCTAGCTTACCCACACTGATTGGTCCAGTTCAGCAGTTCAAAACCAGAATGGGGAACTAGGCAGACACAGTTCTGACTGCAAAGAAAGCAGGTTAGACAAACTGTAATTTCATTATTACTCTAAATGGTTTCTGGCAAACAGTTACATCTTTCAGATAGGTTCCTTTGCACCCTAGTGACTGCAAAAGCGGAGTGAATTGCAGCAGCTCGAGTGGTACTCAATCAAAGAAACACAGTCCCCCATACAAACTAATTATGTCTGCAAGCAGACAGCTCTAAAGAGACAGTACCAGAGGCTCTAAAAACACTCACTGATAAATGGCTTAAATGCCAAACACCATTCAGGCTTGGAGCATTCAAGCAAGCTCCTGGAAGTCTTTTGGGAACCCCCATTTGCAGGGGGGTTACAATCACCACATTCCTCTTTCTACACACCCTCCTTATCTGCTCTGCCAATGCCACATCCAGGTCCCTGGATTGGGCCGATGGTCTGTACACCACTCCCAGCCTCAACTTTCTGCCCTTGGAGTCCAGGAGCTGCACCCAAAGCGCCTCTGTCCTCTGCTCTTCCCCCTCATCCCTTATGCATTTAATCCCTTCCCTCACATAGAGTGCAACCCCCCTTCCAACCACCCAGTCCCTCCTGTATATCCTGTATTTGGGGACTGCCAAGTCCCAATCATGGTACTCTGTGGCCCAAGTCTCTGTCACTGCAGCAATGTCTACCTTCCCTTCTGAAAGGAGTGCCTGAAGCTCTGCAATTTTGTTCCCCAGGCTTCTTGTGTTGAGAGAGACCACCTTCCACCTGTACCCCTCCTTCTCCTCACTCTTCTCTTCCTTGGCCTATGTCACTCCTCCCGGTAGTCCGCACCCTTTCTCTTCCTTATTCTTACTGGGTGATAGTGCCTTCTGTATTACACTCAGACCACTCTGCCGGCCCCCTTCCAGGGTTACTACACTTCTGCCTTTACCTATATCTAGGTGGGTGAGCTCATTAGGCTCCCCTGTCCGGACCTTTCTACCAACATCAGTCTTTTGGCCCCCCCCCACTAGTTTAAATCCACTTTAGTAGAGATATACCCCTCTAATCCTGCCTTTAATACTCCCTTCCCCTTTCTGCTCAAGTGTAGCCTGCTCCCCGTGTACAAGTCACTTTTCCCCAAGACCCTACCCCAGTTAGTCACTAAGCCATCATTTTTGGTGTGGCACCAATCCCTCAGCCACTCGTTGAACTCCTCAATCCTACCCTTCCTCCCCATGCTTGCACATGATACCAGGAGTACCTCTGAGAATGCCACTGACTCTCCCACCCCCTCACACTGCCTGCCCAACTACTCAAACCTCCCCCTCACTACTTCCATTGTCTCCCCCGTCAAGTCGTTTGTACCGACATGCAATACTAAATGAGGTTTCTTCCTCCCCTTGCTGCACACTTGAGCAGTGCCTGCCCCTCCCTCCTGCAGTCAACCTGGGGATAGCTTCAACCCAAATACGGCTGTGCCTTCCCCTTCTGCCCTAACTCACCCTTTTCAGTATAGAATTCCCAGGATGAGTACCCCCATCCCTACCCCTTTCCTTCTAATGCCCCTCCACCACCCTAGTATTCATTCTTCCTGCCTCACCCCGCCAGCTGCACCCTCTGTGACTTCTGTATGCACTCTATGTCCACCTCACCCCTTTCTCTGCCTTATTCCTCCCATCCCCTTGAACCCCATCCCAGCCTGACTACTTCCTACTGGGCTTCCCATGTCGACCTCCCCTGCTGATTTCCAACCCCTCTCCTATCCCCGTTGTTGTCGATTTACAGCCCCTATTCCCTTCTACCCCAATAGTGATGCCCCTCCCATCCTTCCCCCTTTCTGTAGCCTTCTCTCCTCCAGTCACCACCCCTCCTTCCTTACTAGCTCCTCTTCTGACCTTTCGTCCTCGCTATCTCTTCCCCTACCTGTTGCCATCCCTCTCATGCCCCACTTGTCTTCCCCCCTTCAGTATGTTCCTGCTCCCCATCTCTCTCCCATAGCAGAGGCTTGAATCTATTCCTAGTCGATACCCCTCCTACATCTCTTCCCCCTATCGGTTCCCCACTCCTACTTGTTCCCCTCTGTGCCACCCCTGGTCCCTCCCTACCCGCAGCCATTTGCTCCTTCCCTGGTACTCCTTGTGGTCTCTTCCTCCCCATCAGGAGGCCCCACCTCACCTTGGGCACCCCTCCTCTCTCTCTTTTCTGCTAGTGCCTCTGATACTGGGGTCAGTTTCAGTCCCTAGTTGTTCTTCCTCCGTCCCCCTTTCCATCCCCTATTCCCCCCAGCCAGGATGCCTACCATATTCATCTGCCCTGCCACTTAGACTCCTCCCTAACCTCCACAGTTCCTCCCTCAAACTATCCAGTTGTCTACAGACCATACACCCCCCCCATCCTCAAAGCCCAGTCCAGGATCATGGTGGACCCACACCCTGTACACCCCATCACCCTTCCAAAGATGCCCGCCATATTGGCATGTGGCACCTGCCCCATTTTGGCCCCATCTTATGTTATGGGCTCTTACTCCAAGTTTCTGTACCCTACTTCAACTGTTAGGCCCCTATTTACTCAAATTCCTGGTCCCCCCACACTAGTCCTTCTACTGCCCCCTTGCCGACCGGGTTAATTCAGTCTCAAATCTCATCCATTAGATACTGTATTACCGTATCAATCCTAAAGCCTCCTTGTCTGTTTTTCACCCCTCATCTACCATACTTTTTGTTCTCATCACTCATATAGTTTCACTAAGCCCAGTTAGAAATCCTATTGCACTCCAAGTATTACTCAGCTCTGTTACAGAAATAAACAGAACAAATAAATACTGTATGCATTATTACAGCAATCCTAACAGTATAGCTCAGTACTTAGCTCAGTTAGAGAAAGAAACAAAACAACTAAATCTGTATTATTACAGCAATCCTAAAAGTATCCAATCATTGCTTTGTCTCCACCCCAGAGACCCTGCTGTAATACAGGACCACAGAGGACACTGGGCGGGAGGGTGGCAACTCTAAAGTCCCGGCAGAGCTCCGTTGATCTTGCTCACCCCTCTCTCACTCACTTGTTCTATTTCTCCCAGCACTGCAGGCTGCCCATTTGTACTGGGCTCCTGCCTGCGTTAGCGCCTTTTTCTGCCCACAAAGAAATCCGCAGCAGTCCCAACAGATCTCCATTGAGCTCGCTCACTCCCCCTCTCTTACTCGCTCGTTCTGTTTCTCATGGCGCTGCAGGCTGCCCTTTTGTACTGGGCTCCTGCCTGCATTGGCGCCTTTTTCTGCCTACAAAGAAATCCGCAGCAGTCCCAACAGAGCTCAGTTGAGCTTGCTCACTCCCCCTCTCTCACTCGCTCGATCTTAATCTGTCCCTAACACTGATTTCCCACAGCGACCGTGCTATTCTACACCAGAAGTGCGAAAACACATTTCAGCCAGGATGTGAAAAAATGCCAGTGTTGAAAATCTGGCTTGAAAATAATACAAATTTGCAAAGTTACAAGGGTGCATGGAAACTGCGAAATGCACACTTGTAACACAGTCATTTTATGGACTTTCATCACCAAATTTTCAACATTGGCATTTTAGGACCTCTGCTGACAGTGTCACTGTCATTTTCTTAATCTGTCCTGAAAACTGATTTCCTACAGCTACCGCACTATTCTGCACCGGAAGTGCGAAAACACATTTTGGCCAGGATGTGTAAAATGACAGCTGTACTGTTCATAATGAGGTGTGGAAAAATGCCAATGTTGAAAATCTGGAGTGAAAATATTACAAATTCGCAAAGTTACGAGCGCGCTGTGGAAACTGCACAATGCATTAATTTGTAAACAGTCATTTTGGATTTTTCACCAAATTTGCAACGTAGGCTTTTAAGAGCCCACCATGAACACTGGCACTGTCGCTTCGCTGACCGGTCCAGAAAGGTGATTCCACGCAGTGACCACGAAATCACCTTTTGGGACTGAATAACACCATGACAGTGGCTGAATTCATGAGGAGGGGTCCCAATAACCCCATGTTGAAAATTTGGTGCCAAAATTCCCAAGAATGCCTGAGATATGCACCAAAGTTGAAAAAACCCTATTTATGCCATTATACAGCTCACCGGCATTTCTTCAGTTCACGGTCGGCTTTGAAGAGTGCAGACATGTTCCCAGTCCACCGAAGATTGTCGCGATGGGCTCAGGAGGTAAGTATGGGGTGCGGGTGTGTGTGGGGAGGCAGGGTGCATAGAGGGTGGGCGATGGCTGGGGGAAGGGCCACGGACTCAACAAGGGACTGTTTTCTGTTTTACAGGGTTAAAAAAAAATAAACATTGAGGGACTGGGTTTTTTTTAGGACATTTGGCACACTAAGGTGGGCTCCCAGCATGCCACCTGAGTGTTTTTGGGGGCTGTAGCCGACTGGGACTGGGCACCCCATCGCACATACCCCAAGTTGGGGGCAGAGTCAGGATTGAGCACCCCTCAAGCAGGCAACAAATTGGGGATATTATGTCGATGGGGAGTGAGCTCCATCAGCAAATTGAACTAGGAAGGGGACTGAAGTTGACAGGGATTGGCACGCCTGTCGGCAAAGAAAAACTGTTTGCGGTGTGCATGATGCTGAGGGGGATTGGGCACCCCCTCGGCATACAACAGAAACTTGGGGGTGGGGACATTATGCTGACCGAGACTGGGCTCCCCGTAGGCAAATGAACCTGGTCAGGGGCTTGCGGACAGCAAGGTACCGCCCTGCAATGATGGGTCGCTCCCTCATTGCAGTGGAATGGCTGACACTGCAATGATGAGGCGGCCCTTGATTGCAGCAGTGAATACGTTTCAAGGTGGTGGCATGCTGGCTGAACTAGTGTCAGCAGCAGCGTGCCACTGCATTGGGGAAAGCGGGCCAAGCCTCAAAAGGCACTAGGGCCATTGGCCTCCACAGTGCCGCACCTCCAAAACTCCACTTATCTCCTGAGCTGTGCCGAAATGTTTCTTGCACATGCACAAGCAAACATAAAAATATGGATATAGGCATAGGAAATACAATGGTAGCAGCAAATTAAATGGAAACATAAAACAGCAGCATAAATACAGTAATGATACGGTGGCTAGACGTGAGCAAAGCAAAGTGCATAGTGCATGTTGTGGGGGGCTATGATAAAGATCCTCAAATGAAGGGGGGCTGACAGGAAAGGGTCAAGAAAGAGGATATGAGATTAGGAAGGGGATTTACAGGAACAGGAGGGTGCAAGGAGTTGTCTTAGTTGTTATCTAAAAGCAGAAAGGGAGGGAGAGAGGCAGAGGAGGGGAGGGAGCAGAGTCCAGGGGGAGGGGAGGCAGCAGAAGACAGCAGCGTGGCTAGCAGATAACTGAGGGTGAAGAATGGAGAAGGTACGGGAATCACTGGAGCAGTGGAGAGGGAACGGGGAGATGAGGGATGATAGGTAAGGTGAAATAGATCCGAGCCAATATTTGATGATGAAGGTGGTACAGTTGGACTGGTGATCTGAAGGGAGAGGGATGATAGAGAGGGGGGGGAGGATTAAAGGGAACAGTTGTAACCTCCCCCCACCGCCCTTCCCTTGTTCAACTAGCAGGGCTGCTCCTCTCACACATGGCACCAATGAGAGGGATGGGGGTTGTCACCATGAACAGTTCTGTTTACCAATACTTCTACTTCAGAGCCTGCCATCCTCAGACATGCAAACCAAGTGTGGCAACTACCTGGCTCACACCTGGGGGGATCATTTATCATGGCTATCAACCTGGGTCCCTGGGAGAAAACATCTGCTCACAATTATGCTAGGTTTGTACTTTGATCAGGGGAACTCAAGTAATCCAGACACAGTGGAAGCAATAACAGTACTGTCCAAACCAGGTTGGGATTCTAGAGTGTGACTTTTATTCACATACAAAGAGAATAATCACAAAGTGAAGATGGACCCCCCCCCCACAGGGCTACTTCCACTGGTAATGCAGATTACTGAGGTACAGAGCACACACATAGCGAACCCTCAGGTTCTGAATGGAAACAGCGAACACTTCCTGGTTCTGGATGGAGACTGGCATACATGGCCAGAACTGGTACACTTCCCCTTGACTAGGCACCCTCGGCCAGTACTAGGAGACTTTCCCATATTTCATGAGGAATTACTGGTGGCACCCTCGACCACCAATGGGCACACTCAGGCTCACAGAAAATCCAAAACCCACATCTGGGTAAACTATTTTCTTCAGGCACTGGCCAAATGCACTGAGAGAAAACAAAGGTGCCCAAACTGAACCCGGAGAGGTAAACATGGTTACTCCAGATGGGAGGTCTCCCACCTTTTGCTTCCAAATTTATACTCGACCATTCATCTGGTTAATAACACCCTTCTCAGAAAACTTGTAGATGCTATCTTGAAATGTCTTTCACATTTAACATACTACTTTACACACCTCTGAGGTGTCATGAAGTTTAAAGTTCTGTAATTGGCAATGCCTCTTCACTAGACCCCCAGGTTAGTAGACACTTTTAAATCAGACACAAACTAAAAGTTCTGTACTTGGCAAGTCTCTCGGCGGACTCCATAGTAGGCAGAAGCTTTTAAACAGAAACAGTCTTGGTGACAAAGTCCCTTTGTCAGAGAAAAACTCACCACAGGAATGCAGGTGCCCCAGAGCTTTTTCCACACAAATATCTCGGGAACTCACAGAGCAGATGAATCTCAGGCAGTTTCAACACAGTCCAGGCTGGACCAGGGGATTGCCCCTGAATCCTGGAAATCCCCCCCATCCCTCCGGGGATGGGGCACTGGAAAACCCTCTAGGAACGGTCTCTACCACTTCACTCTCTGGTCTTCTATGTTCTTCTTCTAGGGTGAGAACAAACTACCCAAACTACGAAGGTAGCTCTGTCAGAACTAAAACTGAGGAGCTGCCCAGGCAACAGCCTCCTTCTCACTCTCCACTCTACAGACTACTCAACTCTAACTCAACATTCTATCACTAACTCCCCAGCTAGCATTCCAATGAGGCTTATGCTGCTGCGACAGTTCTAAAGTGACATCATCACTCCAGTTCAGCTGAGACTGAAAACAGAGTGCGACACTGTGAAATCCATTTAACTGGCATCTCACAAGCTACCTCTCCCTGCCTGCCACTGATTCTAAGTGGGATTCTAGTAACCCCTGGGAACAATTGGGTTACACAGAGATGAGTGTGGAGGTGAGAGTTGATAGCGAAATGGCAGAAGGCATTACAGAGGGTGTCCAGTTTGGTAAAGGAGGAGGAAGCGGCTGTACCATAGACCACATCACCATAATCAAAGATCAGGAGAACCATTTTGGTTACCAGCTCCCAGTGGATCTGAAGGGAGAGGAAGTCCTTGTTACAGTACAAAGCACCAAATCTTGGGTGGAGTTTGGCATGAATGGTATTGATGTGGATGGAGAAATTGAGCTTGCTGTCAAGCCAAACTCCAAGGTACTTGAAAGCAGGGACAACATTCAGAGGAGCGTCATCAAGCATGGAGAAAGCAGGGGGAGGTGAGAGTCTAGCCAGTTTTTGACTGATGCTGAAGGTCACAGTGATGGTCTTCTTTGTGTTGATCCTGAGTTGCTTGGCATGGAACCAACACAGGAAATTGTGGAAGTCCTTTTGGAGTGGATCTTCCACAGCTGAAGCTGAAGGGCCTGAGATGTAAATGACCATATCATCCACATACATTTGGATATGCAAAGAGACTCAGGCAGACAGGAGGTCATTTAGGAAAATGGAGAAGAGAACAGGGCCTAGGACGGAGCCCTGAGGGACACCTACTATGATAGGGAAAGTGGGGAACAGGATGCCACCCACTTGTATCAACTGCTGATGGCCCATGAGGTATGAGCAGAACCAGCCGACAGCGGACACTGAGAGGCCTGCAGAGCTCAGCTTGTTGAGGAGGAGAGGGTGAGACACTGAGTCAAGGCTTTGGCCAGGTCAATTAATATAGCTGAGGTGATCTGTCGCTGATCCATCCCAGTGAGGACAGAAACATTTACCCTCAGCAAGGAAGATACAGTGGAGTGGTGCCACCTAAAGTCAGACTGTCAGGGGAATAGGACATCTGAGAAATAAAGAAAGTTAGCAAGTCTGGAGCAGACGAGGATCTCCTGAAGCTTAGCAAGAGAGGGAAGAAGTGATATTATCTGGTAGTTGCCAGGGGAGGAGGGGTCGCCCCTTGAGCAGAGGTAAGACCTTTGCTATCTTCCAGGCCTGAGGGACAACACAATGGGAAAAGGAGAGGTTCAAAAGGTGAGCAGCTGGAGAGGCAATGGCCAGAGCCAAGATTCCATCAGGGCTGGACTTCGATGGGTTAGAAAGACTTTGTGTGGGGAGACAAGGGGAAATGGAAGTTTTCCTGAGAGATGGGAGGGGAGGAGGAGGGGAAGAGGCAGGAGGGGGCTGAAGGAAGGAGTGACCAGAGGACTAGTATGACAGAACAGCACAAGTGGCAAAGAATTTGTTAAAATGAGTGGCAACTGAGAGAGGGTCAGAGACCAATGAACCATCCACTTGGAGGATGGGGGGAGTGGACTGGGCTGGAGAATCAAAGGAGCAAATAACCTCCAGAAATTAGTGGGAGAACTAAGATTAGACTGGAGATTAGATGAAGCAGAGGTACTTGGCAGAGTGGACGGCCTTCATGCAAGAACTCTTGATTGACCTGTAGGACTGTAGGCCAGGCAGGGACTATGAGAATGTGAAATGAGCCCATGCTTGGTTACAGGACTTGATAATTTCAGGGGTGATGGGAGAGCCTGACTTCAGATTTATGTAGGGGGCATGGATGTCCCAGGTGTGGTTAAAAATGGTGAGGAAGTGGGAAAGTGCAGTGTCAATGTCTGTGGCAGAATAGACTGGGGACCAGTCAGAGGGAGGAAGGAAGGAAGGAAGGAAGGAAGGAAGGAAGGAAGGAAGGAAGGAAGGAAGGAAGGAAGGAAGGAAGGAAGGAAGGAAGGAAGGAAATGTAGGATGGCATTTGAGTCCAGAGTCCTGCGTGACCTTGACCAAATATATTTGGGGCAGAGTGCAGGACCTCACTTTCCCGATACAGTAGGTCATGCTGTGGTCATGGAAGATGTCAGGTGGAGTGCCTGCTTCAGTGTTATGGTAGGCATGTGAGGTGAGCACCCAGTCCAGGAGGGAGTGATTAGAGCAGTGAGGACTGAGTCGGGTGGGTTTGGCTATTAGTTAGGTGAGGTTCAGAGACTCAGCCTTGTGAAGAGTGGGCCTGAAGGTAGGGAAAAGACAATTTATGTTGAAGTCTCCCAAAAAGATAAGTTTACCAGAGTCAGCATGAGAGACAAGGGATGAGAGGGCATCAAGCAGGGAGGAAGGAGAGATCTTAGGAGAGACATAGAAAACACCAACATAAATAGAAAGGGTGGAAGGAAGGGATAGCTTAACTAGAAGGAGCTCATGAGAGGAAGGAACTGATTCTCTGAAGGTGACAGAGCAAGATAGGGTTTGGCAGACATACAAGGCCATTCCACCACCATGCTTGCCATGGTCCTAATAGAAGAGGTGGTAGTCAGGTAAAGCCAAGTTGTCGTTTAGTATCGTGGATGAGAGCCAGGATTTAGATATGCACAGGAGGCCAGGGGAATACTGAGAGGTCCAGACTTTAAGAGAATCAAGCTGAGGGAGGAGGCTCCTAGCATTTAGGTGGAAGATGTTAAGGCCTTTAGGGGCAGTGAAGGGAGTGAGAGAGAAGGGGTCAGGGTTGGTTTTGACATCACCAGCAAGGAGGAGGAGAGAATGAAGAAAAGAAGAAAATAGAGTGGACTTTCAACCCCTTGAGCAAGGGGAGAAGTAGGAGAGAGGAGAGAGAAAAGAGAGGAGGATCCAGTGAAGAACTTCAAGGCTAAGGGAGGGGGACTGAAGGAACCCAGGGCGGATAGCAGAAGCAGGGGAGGGGGAAGGGAGGAGAGGAAGAGGGAGAAAGAAGGGGTAGGGTATGATAGAGGAGAATGAGGAGGAAACGAAGCTAGGGTAGGAGAACAGGGGCAGAGATGAGACTATAAATAAAGTGGCCTGAGGGGAGGGAGTAGAGGGGGAGAGAATGGTTAGGGATAGGAGAGAGAAAGATGATGCAGACAGGGAGGGTACAGTATATAGCATAGTAAGGTGAAGTTTGAGGCAATGTGAATGGATCTATGACAAACACCTTAACAATGAAGGCAAGATACAAAAGCATTATGCTTGGAGGTAGTCAGGCAGGCAGTGAGAAACAGTGTAACAAAAAAAAAAATATGATAATAAGGGCAGAAAACCAACGCAGCAAAATACAAAAAGGTAATGGCAAATTGAATCAAGAAGCAGAAATAAGGCTATACCTGGATGAGGTGTAGCTAGGATACCTAAGTTAGCAAGGTAGCAAACAGTCACTTCTTTGGGTGAAGACGTCTCTTCATGCAATAAGTTAGTACAGTACAAGAAATAAGCCCTAAAAACCTTTGAGCAGAATGTTACAGTTCTAAGATTCTCATCATGAACTGCTCCAGGAATGCAGGCAGGATTACTTGACCTTCCAGGGCACCAAACCATATGAAGTTTGACAGTGGCCATCTTGGTGATGCAGGGGTCTGTTCTTCCATGCCTGCACCCTTCAAGACCCCACTGCAGGTAGAGCAGGATGGAAAGTGAAGTCCAGCAAAACCAGTGTACTAAAAAAGCTGAATGGGGATGCTGCCCAAAGACGCGACAGAGAAGCAGATCAGTACCAGGCAGCCCCAAGATATTTCATTCAGTGGGTAACTGGGTGTGTGGGGGTGCCCTGCTATTACATCTCAGTCAAGAGAAGGAGGAAGCACTCTTTCCCTCCACTGCAGCCCAAGGTCACCCCATTTAAGACACCTAAATGCAATCTGATGAGGCAGGTGAGAACTGAAACCAGTGCAGTCAAGATGCACTCTATATACCAGTGACAAAGCTCTACTTCAGTAAACGCTCAGTAGGGGAGCTGCTTTAGAGAATGTGAGTCCAGATATGTAATGTAATATAATGTCTTGTCCAGAAGAACAAGAGTTAAAAGGTGGAAAAATAGTCAGATCCAAAGGAAATGATGAAGTGCTGAGGCCCAATAAATTGCTCCTATAGACCAAAGACACTGAATGTGTTAACTTCCTGAAGGTGAAGAACTGTGGCCTGGCCTATATACAAATAAAATAGAAATCCATTGTAAAAAAAAATACAAAAGATGATTCATTACAGGCTGACATAGTAGGAAGAATAACAGTAGTATGGAAAATTGGACCTTAAATGTATTATGTACTGTGGCAGGGTGGCTGGGTGTGAGTGACATGGACCAAAATAGTTACAAGAAGAAAGACTGAATTTTTGTCTGTGTAGGACTCTGAGTGAAAATAGAGTGGAGCAGAAGAAGCAGTAAGGTAAGGCTAAGCGTACCAGTAGAACTGCATAGACAAAGCTACGGTAATAGTTATCTGAATGGGACTTGGATAAAAGGCAGATTCACTAGGCTTCCTGGGGTTGGCAACCATGCATAACCAGGCTGTATTTCCATCAAGGGGTTCAGATGACATCATAACGACCTTGAAAGCAAAGCTCAAGAGATATACAGAATAGTGCAAAGTAACCATGCACAGGGGTCTGATAACATCATAGGTACCTCAATAGCCAAGCATGAGTAATGTACACAATAATGCACGCGTAACCGTGCACAACCAGGCTATGTTTCCGATGAGGGTTTTTTTATGACTTCATCGGCACCTCAAGAGCAAAGCATGAATAATCATGCACAACAAGGCTGCATTTCCATCGAGGGGTTCTAATGACATCATAGGGACCTTGATAGCAAAGCTCAAGTAATGTACAGAATAATGCCTGGTAACCATGCACAACAAGGTTACGTTTCCATCAAGGGGTTCTGATGTCATCATAGGGACCTCGAGAGCAAAGCATGAGTAATGTACAGAATAATGCATAAGTAACCATGCACAAGGCTGCGTTTCCACCGAGGGGTTCTTGTGACTTCATAGGGAGCTCAAGAGCAGAGTTCGAGTAATGTACAGAATAATATATGGGCAACCATGCACAACAAAACTCTGTTTTCATCAAGGGGTCCTGATGACATCTTCGGGACCTCTACAGTGAAGCTCAAGTAATGTACAGAATAATGCATGGGCAGCCATGCACAAGGTGGCTGTGTTTTCATCAAGGGGTTCAGATGACATCATAAGGACCTTAAGAGCATAACTCAAATGATATATAGAATAATGCATGGTAACCATGTACAATAAGGCTGTGTTACCATCGAGGGGTTCTTATGACATCATAGGGACCTCGTGAGCAGACCTCGAGTAATGTACAAAAGAATGTATGGGCAACCATGCAGAACAAGGCTGTGTTTTTATAAAGGGTTACTGATAACATCTTAGGAACCTCAAGACCAAAGTTCAAGAGGTCCCTGATGTCATCAGAACCCAAAGATAGATACACAACCAGGTTGTGCATGGTTGCCTATGTGTCATTTTGTGTAGCATAGGGTTTGAAATATAAAACTTATAATGGTGTTTTGTTTTTGTCTTCACGAGAAATCTTCGGTTTAATTTATTATTATGTCTTAAAAACAGAAACCCACCCTTAGTTGCTAAAAACCCACCAGATATGGGGTAGGTTTCTTTCTTTCTTTGTCTAAATACTGAAGCAACAGAAGATTTTATTATAGGGGAGGGTCTGTATTGTTTGTGTGCGAAACATGCAAGTAAAATGGCAGGAGGCATGAGTTTCCATTCTTTTTTTTTTAAGCTGTTTTACTACATAAGAGTACAACATTAGTCTGTGATTTTTGGACTGTGGTACAACAACTTTTAAGTTAGGATGCAAATTCATAAACAAAGGTAAATGTATTTCTGGCAAAAACATAATTCTGCCAATTTTTCTTTCATTTTTTTTTCATTTTTACGTTGTCTTGCGCACGCACAAGCAACATATTGTGGTAGCTTGGAATAGTAGGTTTTGGAGGTGCAGTGGTGTTGTGGCCAATGGCGCCACTGCTTTTCCGGGCTGGGTTCTGTGGCATGAATTAAACAGCACACTGTCTATGACAGCAGTTGAAAAGCGTGCCACCAACTTGAAACAAATTCACCACTGCAATGAGGGAGTGACCCGTCACCGCAGGGCGTGCTTTGCCTGGTGTAACATTTCAGTAAACATGGCGGCTGTCGCTATCTGCCTCTCACAGTCCCCATAAAAGCTGACGTCGGAGGTACCCAATCCCCCTGCTGGCATGCCCCCTTCCCAATTCATCGCTGACAGGGGAGCCCAATCCCTGTCGGCATAATGTCCCCCTTGTTTCCCTTGTTTTAATGTACATATGCCAAGGGGGATGCCCAATCCCCCTCGGCATCATGCCCCCCCAAACATGCTTTCTTTGCCGACGGAGGGGTCCAACCCCCATCAGCTTCAGTCCCCCCTTCCCAGGAACACAGATGGTACACTGGGAGCCCACCCCACTCCAGAGTGCTGCAAAGCAAACCTGCAAGAGAAAAACCTTCCCGCGATGTAGTTTTCTTTTTTTTCTGAAACTAAGAAAACGGTCCCTCACCATCGGGTCCCCTCCCCCAACCCGCACCCTCCCTCTGCGAATCCCACCTCCCAACACCCCCCCTCACCCCATACTTACCTCTGGACTCCAGCGCGATGATCTTCGGTGGACCGGGAACACATCTGCACTCTTCAAAGCCCACCGCGAACTGAAGAAATGCCAGTAAGCTGTAATATGGCATAAATGGGGGGGGGGTAAATTTAAGGTGATATCTTGGCCATTTTTGGGAATTTTGGTCCAAATTTTCAACATGGGGTCCTTGGGACCCCAACTCTTGAACTCAGACACTGACATTTCGTTATTTTGTCCCGAAATGTGATTTCACGGTCACTGCGCAGAATCACCTTTCAGGACCAATTAACGAAATGACAGTGTCACAGTTCATCAGGTGGGCTTCCAAAAAGCCTTTGTTGCAAATTTGGTGAAAAATTTCCAAAAAATGACTGTTATGAGCGTGCATCGCGCAGTTCCCATGCATGCTCGTAACTTCGAGAATTTTTAGTATTTTTACTTCAGATTTTCAACATTGCCATTTTTTCACACCTCTTTATGATCAGTACAGCTGTCATTTTTCACATCTGGCCTGAATATGACTGGCGCACAATGGCACAGTTGCTGTATGAAATCAATGTCCGGGACAGAGTATGAAAATCACAGTGGCAGTGTTCATAAGGAGAGGTCCCAAAAAGCCCATGTTGGAAATTTGGTGGAAAAATTCCCCAACATGACTGCGTTACCAGTGTGCGTTGCACAGTTTCTATGCATGCTCTTAACTTCGCCAATTTTTTATATTTTTACTCCAGATTTTTAACATTGTCATTTTTGCACACCACCTTATGAACAGTGCAGCTATCATTTTTCACAAGCTGCCCAAAACATGTTTTCACACCAGTGGCACACAATGGGTGCGGTCACTGTGTGAAATCAACGTTTGGAACAGATTAAGAAAATCACAGCGCCACTCTTCATAAACAGTGGTCCCAAAATGCCTATGTTGAAAATCTGGTGTAAAAAATCACCAAAATAACTTTATTACGGTGCGTTACGCAGTTTTCACGCACGCCGTGATTTCAAATATTATTAGTTATATTTTCACTCCAGATTTTCAACATTACCATTTTTTACACCACCTCATGCACAGTACAACTGTCATTTTTCACATCCTGTTTGAAATGTGTTTTCAAACCTGTGGCACCAAACGGCGCAGTCGCTGTGCTAAATCACCTTTCGACTAATGAACTGATACTGTCATTGTTCATGCAGTGGGGTTACAAAAAGCCCATATTGAAAACTTGGAGTGAAAATACCAAGAAATGCCCAGGGCATTAGGGTTTCTGACCATAACACCCTACCTTGTAGTGACTGACAGGAGTCACAGGTGTAACTTAGGATTGTTGACAGTAATGCTCATGCTGTTCCACCCCCACCCTGACCCTGCAGCCAGTGACAGGCGTCGAGGTGTGCCTTGAGCTCTTCGGCCCCAAAGTTCACCCCATTCTCCTATACTGCACCCATTTCAGCATTTTCCCTTATGGAATTGGGTGAGTGTAAAGCCTGAACACCCCAAGGCACACCTCGACACTTGTCGGTGTCTGCAGGGTAGGGTGAGGTGAAATGGCATGACCATTATGGCCGACGACCCAAAGTCACACCTCAGTGCCTGTCAGTCTCTGCAGGGTGAGGTGGGGTTGACGTCATTTCCATACTTCACTGCCATTCCTATTATGCATCTCTTTAACTCCTGCAATACTAATGCCAACGCCAGCAAGACAACATTCAGCATTGACAAATGCTTGTTTCGACTGAGATACAAGATTTAGAAGTTTTGTAAAAGTTACCTCTCCCTTGCCACGTGCACCATGAAAAAAGTACATATCTAACAAGCATTTGTCAATGCCGAATGTTGCTTGCTTGTATGTGCTGTTTAGGTATTTGGAAGTGACAGTTTCATGCCTTCCTCCCAAGACATCCACTGTGTCTTTCTGTTCAGTATTAGGTGTTGCAAAATGGCAATGTTGAAAATCTGGAGTGAAAATATTGAAAATTCGCGAAATTACGAGCGTGCGTAGGAACTGTACAACACGCCTCGTAAACAGTCATTTTTTTGGAATTTTTTCACCAAATTTTCAACATAGCCATTTTAACACCTGAGCTCATGAACAGTGTCACTGTGATTTTCTTAATTTGTCCCGACATTGATTCAAGACAATCGACCGGCGCCATTGTGTGCTACATGGGCAGAAACACGCTTTGGGTAACATGTGAAAATGGCAGCTGTACTACTCATAAGAAGGTGTGATAAAATGGCAATGTTGGAAATCTGGAGTGAAAATATTGAAATTTGCGAACTTACGGACGTCGTGAGGAACTCATAGCGCTGCGTTCATAAAACAGTCATTTTTAGGAATTTTTCACCAAATTTTCAACATAGCCATTTTTAAGACCTCTGCTCATGAACAGTGTCACTGTGATTTTCTTAATTTGTCCCGTACATTGATTTCGCACACCGACTGCGCCATTCTGCGCTACATGGGCAGAAACACATTTTGGGTGAGATGTGAAAAATGACAGCTGTACTACTCATAAGAAGGTGTGGTAAAATGGCAATGTTGAAAATCTGGAGTGAAAATATTGAAATTTGCGAACTTACGAGCCTGCGTAGGAACTGTGCAACGCACCCTCGTAAAACAGTCATTTTTTGGAATTTTGGCACCAATTTTCAACATGGAGTTTTGGGACCTTCTCATGAATGATGTCACTATCATGGTGGTATTCAGGCCTGAAGGGTGATTTCACAGTCACTGCACAGTCACTGCGCGAAATCACCCTTCGGGCCCGAATAACGCCATGACAGTGACAAAATTCATGAGAAGGGGTCCCAAAAACCCCATGTTGAAAATTTGGTGCAAAAATTCCCAAAAATGCCCGAGATATGCAATAAAGTTGAAACCCCACTATGTAACCCATTATACAGCTTACCGGCATTTCCTCAGTTCGCGGTCAGCTTTGAAGAGTGCAGACGTGTTCCCGGTCCACCGAAGATCATCACGCTGGAGTCCGGAGGTAAGTATGGGGTGAGGGGGGGGTGTTGGGAGGCAGCGTGCACAGCGGGTGGGTGCGGGTTGTGGGAGGGGGGTTGGGAGACACGCCACGGGACAGTTTTATTTTACAGGTTTAAAAAAAAAAAAGACGTCAGGACGCTTGCCACGCTGGGGTGAGCCTCAGCGCGGCACAAGGACTTGGGGGGCGTTCAGCCAACGGGGATTGGGTACCTCCGCCAGCCAAAGACTACAGTGCTTGCCACGCTTGGGGTGGGCCTCCCAGCGTGGCACCTACAACTGGGGGGTGGGGACGAGCTCAGCAACTGGTGGGGGCTTAGCTCAGCCGACGGGATTGGGGCACCCATCGGCTATATTAGCACGGGGCGGTGATGTCTGTTCAGGGGGATGCGAGTGAGCAGCCGATATCTTATCGGTGCTCACTCAAGCATAGCTCCCCCTTTCAACTGTATGCCACTGCATTTTGGAGCGTGTCATAGACAGCTCCAAAATGCATTGGCTTACAGGGGCCACGCCTGCCAGCCCACTGACTGAATTGGAGGAGGAGGTGACACACCTCCGAAATCTCCGATGAAGGCACTATGTTTCTTGCACATGCGTGCAAGCAACATAAAAATGGTGCTATTCTGTTTACCATCCAAAATATGTGGTAGGCCATCCTGATACTGCACAACCACAGTATAAATCTAGTATGTGTATTTAAAAAGTAGCTCAACAACAGAGAGTCCTAAAAATTGTAATAGCCATCTTTAATGACTTGAGTAACTCATTATTATAGTTAATTGTAAAAGTTGTTTTAAATGTATCCCTGGAAATTAAAAAAATGTTCAGATGAGGAATCTAAGAATTTCAGTAATACATTTTTGCTAAAAAACTGTATGATGGCATTTTTTTGCCAACTAACAAATACTGCTGCTTGGTGCCTCCTGTCTCAAAGGATGGAGCCTTTGAAAGCATCTCAGGGTGAGCTGTTATTGTCATTGACAGCAAACTCAAGGCTATGCAAGACGGCAGTATATCTTGAGAATGTCAAGGCCACTTGTAGTTTGAGTCACTTTGTCTCTTGTTCTCTTTCTCTCTTTTCTTCTCGCTCTTCTCATACATGCACAGAGACAAAAAAAACACTATCAATACTGCTTGTAGTGTGCGTCTGTTTTTTTGTACAGGTTTATGAAGCAGTCAGATGGCACTGTACTGGCTGTCAGAAGAACCTGGCCTAAGCCAGAGCATCAGCTAATCCAAGATATTCCTGCTCAAGAACATAGTAACATGAATATGTATGATAGATAGACAGACAGACAGATATTCTTTATAAAAAAATGTTAACGAACCTGTTAGGGTTGAAGTTAGCGCAACAAAAGTAAGGAAATCTGGCGTTAGGGTATCCCTACCTAACTCTAACCCCATCAGCAAAAAGAAAGAAAAACATTAGGTTTTTGGGTCTCTGGAGCCTTGGCGAACCAGTGGTGAGGTCTTCCTTGTGTTGTCAACCCTAATGCTCAAGCCCACCCCACCCCCACCCCACCCCAGCCCATAGAACTCCTGTTTAAGGCAAAAGGTACCCTCAAGCCAGTGCCTCATAGTAATACACCCTTCAAAGGCAGAGAAGTATGTCTCACAGGATGTTGGCAACACAATCTGTTGTACCCTGTGCGCTCTGCATGAAGAAAGAAAATCGTGTCTGACGTTGTTTGCTCAGGGAATGGGTGGGCATTAAGGTTGACAACCCCAAGGAAGACCCCACCACTGGTTTGCCAAGACTCTGGAGACCCAAAACCTAATATCTTCTACTTTTGCTGCTTGGAGTGTGAGTGTGGGGAGTTAGGGTAGGAAACCCTAACACCACATTTCTTTACTTTTGTTGCATTAACTTCATTCAACCCTACCTAGTGCATCAATTAACCTTTTAGCAAAGAATTTCCTTTCTTTTTGAGATAGCTGAATCATATCATCATTCGTGCAGGTCCCTCTGGGATGCAGATGCAGACGTCCCAAGGGAAGACTCCGTCCACCTACAGAAGTGCAGCAATGGATGTCAAGAATATATGGTATAGTCTGGTGGGCTGCAGAAGCTCTCGGAACCTCAATGTGGCCACAGATACAGATGCAGAGGGCAAACAACCCATCTGTCAGCCAATGCACAGGGTCCTCTGCCACCCACAGGTGCAGAGGTGCAGGGCCCTAAGCCAAGAGGCCAGTTGTCTTCACTATATTGTACCCTGGCCCAAGCAACAACCCTAAAGTTTTCATTTCCTGGCTGGGGGGGGGGTGTTGCATAATAGCGCCATCCCCCTACCCTCACCCCATCTAGCTGGGTCACTGAGTTTGCTACCAAACTCAGCTCACCGGCACAAGATCACAAAGCATAAGTGCTGGGGCGAAGACTGACACTACACCCAAAGTGTCTTAACAGTTATATACTGTATATATATTTTTTTTAGATTTTGACCCAAAATTTTCAAGATAGTCCATTTATGATTCTCCTTATAAACATGACGTAGCATTTATACTATAATGGAGGAAATGTCATTTCACACCAGAAGTGTGAAAACACGTCTCATCCACGATTTAAAAAATGAAAGTTTGGAGTCAAAATATTGAAAATTAGTGAAGTTGTGAGTGAATGTTGAAGTAGTGCAGTGTTCACTCATAACCTGGGCATTTTACCATATTTGTATACCAACATTTCAGCATAGCCTTCTTATTACCCCCATCTCAAGAACCCAGTAAGTGGGGCTGCTCACTGTCCAGTTTGTTATTCCTACGGCCATCCCATCTTCCCCAACCTTTGCGTAACACTCAAATTGGGATGGTCCCTCAAGCCCTGGCACCAAATTCAGACACACTTCTCCTTGAGCTGGCACAGATCCACTACCCAACCTATATTTAATAATCCTCATTTTCAAACTGATCATCGTCCCATCCCACAGATCTTCTGTCCCCACTTAAAGGACTGTACGCTCGCTGATTTTATTTAAGGGGAAGACATAACTTCATTCCTGACTTTACAGGCCTGTTTCCAGCTTAAACAAGCATTTGTCAATGCCGAATGTTTGCTTACTGGCATTGGCAGTGGTAGTGTAGAAGTTACAGAGCTGCGTAATAGGAATGGCAGTGAAGTATTGAACTGAAGCCAACCCCACCACCACCCTGCAGAGAGTGACAGGCATTGGGGTGTGCATTTGGGTCATCAGGCATAACGGCCACGCCATTTCACCACACCCCACTCTGCAGAGACTGACAAGTGTCACGTGTTCCTTGGGGTCTTTGGCCCTTATGCGCACCCCATTTCATTAGGAAATATGGTGAGATGGGTGCAATATAGGAGAATGGGGTGAAGTTTGGGGTCGAAGAGTCCAAGGCATACCTCGATGCCTCTCAGTGACTGCAGGGTGGAATGGTATGAGCATCACAGGCAAGATTCCCAAGTCACACCCCTGATTCCTGTCATTCTCTATAGGGTTGGGGATTTGGTTGAAAAGCCTAATACCTCAGGCATTCAGTTGGTATTTTAACTCCAAATTTCAACATGCTTGTTTGTGACCCCACCTCATGAACAGGGGAATATCAGTTTGGTAGCGAAAGCTGCTTATGCACAGTGACTATGGGATTTAGCACCACAGGTGCAAAAATATTCGAACAGGCTGTAAAAATGACAGCTGTACTTTTCATGGGGAGGTGTAAAATGACTATGTTGCAACTGTGTAGTAAAAATATTTAAAAAATGGTGAAGTCAAGAGCGACATAGAAACTGTGCAACGACACCGTTATATAAGTAGGTTGGGGATATTTTATAGCAGATTGTCAACTCAGGCATTTGGTGCCTCGATCATGAACAGTGTCACTGTGATTTTCTTTATCTGTGCGAACAATGATTTCCGACAGCGACCACGCATCTCTGCACTGAAAGTGTGAAAAGACACTTCGGCCATGTTGTGAAAAATGGCAGCTGTACTGTTCATAAGGAAGTGTTGAAAAATGGCACTAGTGAAAATCTGGACTGAAAATATTACAAAGTTATGAACTAACGAGGATGCGTGGAAACTGCACAATGCTCACTCGTAACACAGTCATTTTATGGACTTTTGTCACCAAATTTTCAACATAGCCATTTTAAGACCTCTGCTCATGAACAGTGTAACTGTGATTTTCTTAATCTGTCCTAAACATTGCTTTCGCACACCAACAGCACCATTGTGCGCTACATGTGCCAATAACACATTTTGGGTGACATATGAAAAATTGCAGCTGTACTGTTCATAAGGAAGTTTAATAAAATGGACATGTTGAAAATCTAGAGTGAAAATATTAAATTTGCAAACTTACGAGCATGCATAGGAACTGTGCAACGCACGCTCGTAAAAGTCATTTCTAGGCATTTTTCCACCAAGTTTTCAACATAGCCATTTTAAGACCTCTGCTCATGAACAGTGTCACTGTGGTTTTGTTAATGTGTCCCATACATTGAGCTTGAACACCGACTGCGCCATTGTGCGCTACATGGGCGGAAACACGTTTTGGGCAGGATGTGAAAAATGACAGCTGTACTGCTCATAAGGAGGTGTGGAAAAATGGCAATGTTGGAAATCTGGAGTGGAAATATTGAAAATCTGCAAACCTCACGTAACGCAGTGGAACTGTGCAATGCACACTCGTAAAACAGTCATTTTAGGAATTATGTCACCAAATTTTCAACATTGCCATTTTAAGATCTCTGCTCATGAACAGTGACACTGTGATTTCCTTAATGTGTCCATACACTGAGTTCAAGACGACTGCCGACACGCTACATGGACGAAACATCGCTTTGGGTGAGATGTGAAAAATGACAGCTGTACTACTCATAAGAAAGTGTAGAAAAATGGCAATGTTGAAAATCTGGAGTGGAAATATTGAAAATTCGCAAACCTATGAGCGTGCGTAGGAACTGCGCAATGCACGCTCGAAAAACAGTCATTTTTAGGAATTTTTTCACCAAATTTTCAACATAGCCATTTTATGACCTCTGCTCATGAACAGTGTCACTGTGATTTTCTTAATTTGTCCCGTACATTGATTTTGCACACCGACTGCGCCATTCTGCGCTACAAGGGTGGAAACACATTTTGGGTGAGATGTGAAAAATGACAGCTGTACTGCTCATAAGACGGTGTGGTGAAATGGCAATGTTGAAAATCTGGAGTGAAAATATTGAAATTTCGCGAACTTACGAGCCTGCGTAGGAACTGCACAACGCACGCTCGTTAAACAGTCATTTTTTGGAATTTTGGCACCAAATTTTCAACATGGGGGTTTTGGGCCCCCTTCTCATGAATGATGTCACTGTCATGGTGGTATTCGGTCCGAAGGGTGATTTCGCAGTCACTGCGCGAAATCACCCTTCGAGCCCGAATAACGCCATGACAGTGACATCATTCATGAGAAGGGGTCCCAAAAACCCCATGTTGAAAATTTGGTGCAAAAATTCCCAAAATGCCTGAGATATGCAATAAAGTTGAACCCTCCTATCTAGCCCATTATACAGCTTACCGGATTTCTCAGTTCGCGGTCGGCTTTGAAGAGAAGAGTGCAGACGTGTTCCCGGTCCACGAAGATCATCGCGACGAGTCCGGAGGTAGTATGGGGTGAGGGGTGTGGGAGGCTGGGTGCACAGTGGGTGAGTGCGGGTTGTGGGAGGGTTCGGAGGCAGCGTGGGACAGTTTTTGTTTTACAGGTGAAAAAAAAAACAACGTCGCGGGACGCTTGCCACGCTGGGGTGGGCCCCAGCGCGGCACAACGACTTGGGGCGCGTCAGTCGACGGGGATTGGGCACCCCATCGGCAAAAACATCTTGGGACGCTTTGCCACACTGGGGTGGGCCCAGCGTGACACAAGGACTTTGGGGCGTTCAGCCCGATGGGGATTGGGCACCCCGTCGGCAAAAGTATTGATTACCCGGCTGGGGTGGGCTCCCAGCATGGCACCAAACTGGGAAGGGGGAGGAGGCGATGCAGGCGCGGCCGATGGGGATTGGGCACGGCTATCGGCTGCGTGCGGGGGCGCGCGCCTGCGGCTGGGGGGAGCTGGCGTGAGGCAGCTTCTTATCGCTGCTCACTCAAGGTAGCTCCCCCTTTCAACTGTATGCCACTGCATTTTGGAGCGTGTCATAGACAGCTCCAAAATGCATTGGCTTACAGGGGCCGCGCCTGCCAGCTGGCTGCCTGAATTGGAGGAGGAGGTGACACACCTTCGAAATCTCCGTTGATGGCACTATGTTTCTTGCACATGCGTGCAAGCAAACATAAAAACGGGATCTCTTTAAATTCCTCTAGATTAAAAACACAACCCTTTCCTTCCTGTGGTCTAAACCCTGGACTATCCTAACAACAGAGGACTTGGCCTCCTTATTTAATGTAGCAGACCAGCCGCACACAGATCTCCATGATTTATAAACACCTCCATTCCTTGAATCCACACCTCCCTTCGGGGATCTGCTATTACTGGGTCCAAGAACTCCTTATTCCAGCCAGCGAGGTCCTTTGGAGAGGGATTGGCATAACATATATAAATTTATCAAGCAGGACAGACTTCGCCTGGTACAGTTTAATATAATGCATGACCTTTATTTCACCCCGGTTAAACTGCACAGAATGGGCAAATTCGTTTCCCCTTTATGCTCCCGATGTAATGAAGATCCCAGGTCCCTCTTTCACATGCTCTGGACATGCCTAAGACCCAGTCTTTTTGGAACTCAGTCCAACAAGCTCTGGATCCACTTTTGGGTTTAGGGCCCCTGTTTACCCCCGAAAGCTGCTTATTGGCTTCCCCCCCCAGCACACCCCATATCAGAAAAGCCCATCTGACTCTAGTTGCCGCCACAGCAAAAACTGGTCATGTTGCAGCATTGGAAGGAGGATTCCTACCTACAGCTTTAGAGTGGTACCCTGAGACCTTACTAGCTATTTAACTGGAGAAACACTTTGCTGCCATGCAAAATAGACCACACTCCTTCCGCAATACCTGGGAGCCCCTGTATACCTTACTGTCCCTCTGGAGGACATAACTCCTGTAACATACCTGCTAGGCTAGCAACTTTTTTCTCTGACTTGGTCATAGACAGGGAGTGGGGGTTAGGTGGGTGGGAGTGGAGGTGTTTTTCTTTTTCTTTTTCTTTCTTTTATTTCATGTTATTCTTTTTACTTTGGGAGTTTTATATATTTTTCAGCAGATGATTCTACCATGTCACTGTCTGATTGTTAATTGACTATGTTTTGCTTAAAACTCAATGGAGTATATTAAGTAATTAAAAAAAAGAACCCAGTAAGTGAAAATGTTCAAATCCCTGCTGAAATGTAATTCCATGCCACTGAAACGCCATTCTGTGCCACAGTTGGGAAAACACACTTTGGCTAAGATTTCAAAAATGACAGCTGTCATGGTGGTGTGAAAAATTACTGTGTTTAAAGTTTGGAGTCAAAATATTTAAACTTACCAAAGTTACGAGCGAGCGTACAGGAATTTCAATGTATGCTCATAACTTTGCCATTTTTACATATTTTGACCCCACATTTTCAACATGGCTTTCTTATGATACCACCTCATGAAGAGGGGCAGTGGAAATTCTGAAATCCAACCCAAAAGGGGGATTTCACAAAGCGACTGCAAAATCATCGTTTGGGAAAGATTTGCATAATTCCACCATCACTGATCATGAGGTGGGATCCCAAAAAGGCCATGTTGAAAATTTTGGGTAAGAACATGCAAAAAATAACAAAGTTATGAATCAACGTTCAAAATACCATTGAAATATATTGAACCACGTGTACCTTAGTTTCTCATATTGCAGTCGCCAGTTCCAGCTGCAAGACGTGTCTTCAAATGGAGAGTGGATCTATGCTGTGGGACATGTTCAAGTGAGTGAGGGTGTGTGTGGGGTGGGGTGCTGAGTGGGAGGTGGGTGGGGTCAGATCGAAAGGGTCTGTTTTTGGCAGGTAACAAAAAAAAAACATTGAAAGCGTTTTCTTTTTCAAGGGATAATGACACTCTGACACTGGGATTAGGCACCAAGGGCCAGATATTCAAAGGTTGCGCCATGCACAATAGGGTTCTTCGCGCAAGTCAAAAATCGCCATTCTGTGATATTCAGCGAGCGATTCGCCACTGAAAACATGCTGAGCAACAGCGCAATGCAAATGAAGGCATGCGCAACCGAAGGGGGTGGAACCATGCACAAAGACCGCAATACGATCTTGAAAGGCTTGCGCAATGTGCAACAGCGGAGCAGCCGGAAGGTGCGCCATGGTGGAAATGAGCCAAAATAAAAAGGCTCAAGGAAGAGGTGCAAGAATGCTACAGGGAAGCCACATGAGGCAGGGAGAGAGACAAGGCAAGAGGGACAAAGAGGGCAAGCCAGGACAAAATAGGGGCAAGGGAAGGTGTGTGGGGCCACAGACTGCAGAGGTCAGTAGGTGTACCCGGTGCAGTGGAGGTAGCAGTCAGGACAGCGGGGGTAACAGAGCAACAACAGCCAGGGGGGGAACACAAGCCAGGGACATGGACAGTGCCAGCTCCACATGGAAGCTGTAATGAGGGTGGAAGGCATGCTGCAGGGGGACGTGGCCGTGGAAGGGCCCGTCGGCGGTACGCCCCCAACAGGCAGTACCGTGCCCGCATCAGCTTTGAGCTGTACACGGATGTTGAGATTGTGGGCCGGTACCGCCTGAACAGGGCAATACTGAGGCGGCTCTGTGAGCTCTGCAGTGATGTGATGCAGGCACCCTCACAACAGAGTCACGCTCTATCAGTGGAGACAAAGGTAACAGCCTGCATGTGCCTGCTCACCACGGGTACCTTCCAGAGGCCAACAGGGGACACCACAGGCATAACACAGTCGGCCACGTCACGCATCCTCACCCAATTCCTCAGCGCACTGCTGCCACATGCTGCGGAGTACATCCATTTCCACAGCAACGCAGCAGAGCGTACAGCAAACATGCAGGAGTTTCACAGGGTAGCACGTATGCCTGGCATGCTAGGAGCGATAGACTGCACCCATGTGGCTATTTGCATGCTGCCTGGCCCCGATGGGGCCGCATACCGAAACCGTAAGGGGTTCACCAGTGTCAACTGCCAGGTGGTGTGTGATGCCAGTGGGCGCATCATCAATGTCTGTGCCACACACCTGGTGGGCACATGATGCCTTCATATGGTACCAATCTGCACTGTGCCATCAATTCAAGGTGGAAATCCCACAGGACATCTAGTGGGTGAGTATGCATGTAGGAGTGGCAAAGTTGGGGCAAGGGTGGGAAAGCCACAGGTGCCATGGTAGTGGCACACAGGGCTATGGGCAAGATGGACCTGAATATGATACTTATCTCCACTATCTCCACACAGGTGACAGCGGATACCCACTCTGTCCCAGGCTGCTCATATCCTACCGGCGCCCCACGACCCCATCGCAGTAACGCTATAATGAGGCACATGCTGCCACACGCAACATCATCGAGCGGGTGTATGGGATGCTTAAGGCACGCTTCCGATGCCTAGACACCTCCGGCGGTGCCCTACAGTACAGCCCCTCAAAGGCCTGTGGGATATTCCTGGCATGTTGTATCCTGCACAACATGGCCAAAGACTGTGGGATAGCCGTACAGGTCGAGGAGGGGGACAGCGATGGGGACGCCGGTGAAGATGGGGATGAGCAGCCCCCCCGAGGGGCGGGACCCCGACTGATCAGGCAGGCCCAGCTGCACCGGGACACCATCGCGGAGGAGCATTTTGCACGACACAGGTAAGTCATGGGGCCATGTGCAGCCAACACTGTCTAGGCACAACCCGCAGGCACACAGGGTAACACACCAGGGGTGCACAGCGGCAAGGAGTGGAAGGTCCAGGCGCCAAACACACCATCAGGGAGGGTGAATAGTTACATGCTATGGACACACACACACACACACACACACACGGCACAAAGCGTACATGGGCAGGTGCTGCAAACCAGAAACAGACATGAGATGAAACACACAGATCCACGGACCACACCTCACCACCTGTACTGTCAAAATGCGTGTGTCAGATGCTGGGCATCCTTGCACCTTGGTGTACAGTACAATGCAGGCATCATCATGCACACGCACCTGTGGACAGCAGTCGGGTGGGTGTGCAGGTGGTCCGTGTGTTGGCGTGTTGGGCAGGGCACCCACCAGTGCACTGCCCACCATGACACACATTGCACACAGGGCAGCAACAGACAGGGCCCGCACTGGGAGACAGGTCAGTCAGGTGACACTGTGCCACGGCCACCTCGGATGCATGGGCGGCCCCGCCGTGACCCAGCAGCACTGGCAGGCTGAGCAAGGGCCACATGGGGTGGCACCGATGTACCACCAGGGGTCCCACTGCGCGAGCGCGACCTTATCCGCACAGGGGTCTGCAGCATGCCGAACATACCTGCACCAGGGGTGCTCGGGATGCCCACAGCGGAACCCGGGCGTCGACAGGCTGGGTGTCGCCCGCGGCGCCGGAATGGGGTGGAGATCATACGCGTGGGGTGCGCGGTACAGGGGCACCTGAGCTGTGTCCAATGCGACCACGACAGCGACCAATGCCTGGAGTCTGCCTGTCAATGGCGGCGGTCACATCCATCCGCATCTGGACCATCTCTGCAGGATCATTGCATTGTCCCTGCTGTGCGCTCCACAGCCACACAGTGCCTCCATGGACGTTGCAACCCGCATCTGCTGCTGTACTGATGCCCACAGCAGGTGGGTGTGCTCGTCTAACGGGTAGTCTGCCACTTCGGCAACCTGTCCCCCAGGGTAGGGAAGGGCCTGATGCTCAACACCCCCTGAGGGTGGGCGCTGTTCACCAGGACCAGGTATGGGCAAGTCAACAGGCGGTGTGCATGTGCCACTGCTGAACCCTGTACCCCCAGACCTGGTGGGTGACTGCTGCAGCTGCCCCTCAAACTGCTGTGCCCCAGGGACCAGTCGTTCCACTGCTGTATCCGCAACAGTGCCAGAGACCTGCACAGCCACCGGTGCTGCCCCACCGGTGCCGCCAGGCACTGCCTGGGACTGTGCTGACATGCTGGCACACACGTTGGAACCAGCTAGGTCCAGGGGCACGTGCTGTCCTGCTTTGTGTCTGCAATGAGACACACACGTGTCACTGCCCATTGCGGTCCTTGCATCATCAATGGTGCAGGTTCGTGCAACAGCCACAGTCACAGCGTGCTGGCATGCTTGCATGCCAGACTGCTGTGACACAGGATGGGCACCCCCCACACCTGACTCACCAACATCGGAGATGGCAGCCAGGCGTGCACACTGCTGCAATGCATGCCGGCTGGCAGCAGAGGTGGATGGACCCTCCTCCAACTCTGGCTGGATTTCCACACTACATGGTCCCACGACCACTGTCCCCTGCAGATGCACAGGATCTGTAACAGAAAGTGAGAATATGTTAGTGCATGGGATCAACCCCCCCCCCACCACCATGTCATACCGTGCAGTGATGGGCTTCCACCTGTCTGGAAGCCACCTCCTGGAACGCCCTCGATTGCACTGGGCTGCATGGATGCAGCCAGACGGTCCTCCGCCGGGGTCAGCTGCACCATCTCTGGCTGGCCCCTGCCTGTGGCAGCACGTGCCGCCCTGAGGGCTGCCACCTTCTCTTTCACCCGTCTCCTGTCGGTCCCAATCTTTTTTTACTTGTTCCCTGCAGGCTGGTGGCTTCCGTGCGGGTTTCGGCCTGAGACTACCCCCTCCCATGCAGCAGCATGGACCGAGGTGCCCGCCCGTCCACTAAGTAGTGGCTCCTCATCCAGGTAGGCCTGGAAGAGTGCCTCTGTCTCGGACTGTGAAGTTGGGCCTCCTCCTAGCCCACCATCATCCTCCTCACCCAGTCCTTACTCAGCCATGTCGGTCTGAATGGGTGGAAGTGGACACCTGTCACTGTGCAGTATACAGCATTATCCCATGACCATTGCCCAGAACATCACACAGCATGCAACTCACCTCTCACCTGCAGTAACCGACTCTGGCCACCGCAGATCACTGTCGCACATTTATAGCGCAATGCACGCAAATTAGTAGTGGAGCAACTTTAATGAGATGCAAATCGCGCCAATGCGCCTTTGAATGGCTAATCAGATGATTTGCATATGTCGGCTGAATATTGCGCTGTTGCGGTTTGCGCAATACGGTTGAGCCAGCTGAGCCAATGGCGCAGTTCTGTGACTGCGTAGTACACCACATTGCGCATGCCCAGGTAGCTTACGCAGGCGTCTGCCGCGCTGATGACGTGCTGTGCGCGATCAGCAATACAGGACACGGCCACTATTGTGCCAGTGGCGCTGGCGCTGGGCACCACATGCGCTGTGGCACACCTGGCTAATAGTACACTGTGGCACTGGCGCGCGGGTGACCGATCGTGCTGGATGTGTAGACATCAATGGCTGTCGTGGCCTTGTGCCACAGGCCCTATGACCCAATGCACGACCTTTACCCCTGGTGCTGTATGTCTGGCATATCTATGGCTATATCGCGCTGTTCGGTAACAGCGCGATGTGGACCGAAGGCGCTATACGAACAGCGCGATAGGGACTGATGGAGTTGTATTGTGCAACATTTCCACGTGGGGTTACCGCGCTGTGGAGTGCCATATTGCCTACTATACAACTGCAGGGATGGCATGCAGGAGAGCTCCACAGTGGAGTGTGTTTGAGTTGGCCAACCTGGTGGCTGTAGTAGAGCCCCACCATGGGTCACTGTTTGGGGGAGAAGCCCTGCACATGGCCCGCACCCATGTGTGGCAGCAGGTGGCGACCAATCTGGAGCAGGCCACTGGGTTGCGGAGGACTCCAGAGCAGTGCAGGCACCGGTATGGTGACCTGCGCAGGAGGGAGCAGGAACTGCTGGAGCGCCTCAGGTCACGTGCCAGGAGGGGCATTGTGCCTAGGCCAGGTGGGTGTGCTGTCTATGCACCTGTATTGTCCGCATGGGTGACACTGTGTACTGTGACCTGTGCATGGGGGTGGGTTGGGCTATGGTTTGCTGTGAAGGTGTTTGCAGGTGTGTGCTGTATGGGTCTGGCTGTGTGGGCAGGCACACTCAATGGGGCAGGGGGCTGTCTGCTTTGGGATCTCACTGATGTATTTCTCTTCATTTGTCTCCCACAGGCATGGAGGAGTGGAGGCGGGCCCGGGCTGAGGAATGGAATGGCGGTGCAGGGGTGGCTGGCAGAGGTGGCATAGGTGTTGGGCCACAGCGGCAGCAGCAGCAGCCACAGCGGCAGCAGCAGCAGCTCGATGAGGGTGAGTGTCATTACATCCTGGATGCTATTGCATGCTGTGGGGGGGGCACGGCCACCATCCATGGACAACACTACCATGCACGCGACAAGTGACAGTCATCACTGTCCAGTGGCACTGCATGTCTGTGAGTGCGTCACTGGTGGTCCATGCATGCACTGGGCACATGGCTGTGGCACTAGCATCCCACCACGTAGCCATGTCACTGGACAGCCTTGGTTGTGCTGTGATGGACATGGGCGGTGTGTGTGTGCAGTGGTACACATGGCTGTTGCTGCCTGGTTGGGCATGTCTTGTGCCACGGTCACTGTGGGTGGGTGCAGTCCATCACAGGAGGCGGGCACTTGGCTGTATGCCATGCATGATGGGTGGGATTCAGGGATATGGACAGTCACAGCCATTTACTCTGATCCCTTGTCCTAGGTATCCAGATCCTGTGGCCATGGAGGCCGGTCACTGCAGCGGCTGACACAGGTGGCCATTGATTCTCTCGCCATCCTATTGGACCTTCAGCGTCATGGGTGAGAGCAGGAGGAGGCGGGCCCAGCACCAGGCAGCAGGAGGGCAGGCTGGCAGCGGTAGCTGCCCATCACCTCACCCACCTTCCCTCTCCCGATTGTTCACCTGCCCTTACCCACCCTACCTTATACCCCCACCCCCACCCTGCTTTGTTATATACAGTGGCGTGAAAAAGTATTTGCCCTTCCTGATTTTCTCTATTATTGCATATTTGTCACACTGGATGTTTTCAGGTCTTTAGAAAATGTAATATTAGATAAAGGGAACCTGAGTGAACAAATAACACTTGTTTTTTTTATTTCACTTATTTAATGAAAAAAGTTAACCAACACCAACTGGCACTGTGTGAAAAAGTAATTGCCCCTTACACTTAGTAACTGGTTATGCCACATTTAGCTGCAATGACTGCAACCAAACACTTCCTATAATTCAATATCAGTCTTTCACATCGCTGTGGAGGAATTTTAACCCACTCTTCCTCGCAGAACTGCTTTAATTCAGTAACATTTGGTAGGTTTTGAGCATGAACTGCTCGTTTCAGGTCCTACCATAGCATCTCTATTGGGTTTAAGTCTGGACTTTGACTAGGCCACTCCAAAACTTTAATTTTACTTCTTTTTAGCCATTCTGATGTGGACTTGCTTTTGTGTTTTGGATCATTGTCTTGCTGCATGACCCAACTACGCTTCAGCTTCAGCTGACGGAAGGATGACTGGACATTCTCCTGAAGAATTTTCTGGTACAGAGCAGAATTCATGGTTCCTTTAATTATGGCAAGTCATCCAGGTCCTTAGGCAGCAAAGCATCCCCACCATCACACTACCACCACCATGTTTGACTGTTGGTATGGTGTTCTTACTGTGGAATGCTGTGTTTGCTTCTGTGAGACATTATGGGATCCATGTTGTCCAAAAGTTCCACTTTGGACTCATCTGTCCATAGAACATTTTCCCAAAAGGCTTGTGGATCATCCAGGTGCTTCTTGGCAAATGAGAGATGAGCATTTATGTTCTTCTTGGTTAGCAGTGGTTTCCCTGCTGCTCTCACATGAAGCCCATTTTGCCCAGTCTCTTTCTGATTGTGGAGTCATGAACACTGGCCTTAGCTGAGGCAAGAGTAGCCTGCAGTTCTTTGGATGTTGTTTTAGGATCCTTTGAGACTTCTTGGATGATTTTACACTGCGCCTTGGAGTAATTTTGGCGGTCGCCCTCCTGGGAAGGTTCACTACTGTTCCAAGTGTTTTCCATTTGGAGATTATGGCTCTCTGTGGTTCGATGGAGTCCCAGAGCCTTAGATATAGCTTTGTAACCCTTTCCAGACTGATAGAGGCAACAAATTTTTCTGATCTTTTCAGGAACTTCCTTTGATCATGGCATAATGTGCTTGTTGAATCTTTGTGCTGGCAACGTGACTCTGATGGTAAGGGCCAAAATAAGTGAGGTTTATATTGAGCAGGGCTGGCTGTAATCAAGCCTGGCTGTGTTCAATCAGCTGACTCTAATTATCTCTTTAATTGGGTTGATTTAACTAGGGGCAATTACTTTTCACACAGTGCCAGTTGGTGTTGGTTAACTTTTTCATTAAATAAATGAAATAAGTAAAAAAAAAAAGTGTTATTTGTTCACTCAGGTTCCCTTTATCTAATATTATATTTTGTCTAAAGACCTGAAAACATCCAGTGTGACAAATATGCAATAATAGAGAAAATCAGGAAGGGGGCAAATACTTTTTCACGCCACTGTATATGTACATAGTTATATTTGTTGTTCTTCTTATTCTTGTTTATTACAATTCTATATTTTGATATGAATACTGTGGTGGTCTCTGATTTGCAGTTGGCTATAGGTGCTCAGTTGCAGTGGTGTGCATAGCATCTGTGGTGGTATGGTCATGGGTATGTGTGTGCATGTGTGTGGGATAGTGTCTCTGGTGTGGGTGTGGCTTTCAGTCAGTATTGCCGTGTGCTGCCACCCACTGCTGGGTGCTCATGGTGGGTTTGGCTTATCTAGTTCTGTGGTACACGAGGTTGCAGTGTGCCGGGGGGATGCATGGAGATTCCTGCAGTGCTGGTCACTGCTCATGGGTGGTGTCTTGGGGTCACAGTGCAGGGTGTGTTGTGCACAAGGGTGGGCTGCTGTACACTGGGGTGGTCCGCCCCTTTGTGTGTGCAGTCTGAGCTTGCCAATGGGTGTGCTGGGTGCACCATGGCCCAGCTGTGCTTTGTTGGCTTGTCCCCATGGTCCAGTGAATATTCCACCCCTCCCCCAGTTATGCTGTGCTTGGGGTGTGGGGGTATATTGTTGGTTCTGCAGTGTGTCCCTGTGCCCATCTGTGGCATGGGTGGTGGGCCCCCTGCCTACCTCCCTGGTTGTGCAGTTCCATTACTCTGCTGCTGGGGGTCTCTCTGCTTGTGCTATGGCGTCTCTGGACTGCTCAGCTGGGCTGCCTTTGTTGAGCTATGGCGTATCGTCTCTGCTCAGCTTCCCCTTCCTGGTTGTGCTATAGCGCAGGTTGTGCGATATTCAGACGTTGGCTGGTTGCGCAATTTGGCTTGCTCCATGTTTGAATATCGCATCTATTGCGCATGTGCGCAATTGACTTGTGCTTGCTCCTGCTGTTGCGCACTTTTTGGGCGCAGTTTGAATATCCGGCCCCAAGTTTATAACTTTTTGACCCCTCTCCCTGACAGGCCAGCTTGTTCACCAGTCTTCTATGTGGAATGGTGTCAAAGGCCTTACTGAAATCCGGGTAGGCCATAAGGCTACATCTACTGCTCCTCCCTGATCCACTACCCTGGTCACACAGTTGAAGAATTTGATCAGGTTTGTCTGGCAAGACCTCCCCCCTGTGAAACTATGTTGCCTTGGATCCTGTAATCCACTGGTTACAAGGTATTCCACTATCCTTTCCTTCTATAGTGTTTCCATTACTTTACCTATTACCAAAGTCAGGCTGACAGGTCTGTAATTTCCTGACTCCTCCCTGTTCCCACGTTTGTGAAGTGGGACCACATCTGCCCTCCTCCAGTCCCTCTGAACCTCCCCTGTTTCTAATATCATTTAAGAAGCCCAAAGTGGGACATTTCTTAATGAAACATGATTTTTCACAGGATAATTTGTAATCTCGGCTAATGCAACAGACTTGTTCTCTCTAAATAATCAGAATTAAGACAAAGTGTGTAGTTGTTTAGCTGTTTCTAGTGTCTCATCATTTTAAGGTATTATAGTTAAGCTATTATAGTGTTTTGCAATATTTAGAGGAAAGTCAGAAAATATTTTTTCTGCTATCATGTCAGGACATGTAGTATTTTTCATGTTTTTTTGCAGGACACAGCTGCCCAAATCAGGACTGTCCTGCGAAAATAGGGACAGGTGGTAACCCTATTCTAATGACAAGTTGAACAGAGTTGTCAGAGGTGCAGCCAGCACCTCTTTGAGCTCCTTCAATATCCTGGGGTGCACCCCATCAGGTCCCATTGCCTTGTTTACTTTTAATTATGCTAGTACCTTGAGGACTTTCTCCTCTGTAAAAGGACTGGTGTCCACCTCCCTACCGTTTATGCCCTTGTCCCTTATCTTTGGTCCGTCTTCTGTAAATACTGAACAAAAGTATTTGTTCAATACGTTTGTCTTCTTTTGGTCCTCCTCCTCACAAATCCCTTCTTCCCCTTTTATCCTTACTATTCCCACTTTGGTCTTCCTCTTCTCGCTTATATATCTAAAGAAAGTTTTATCCCCTTCTTTTTCTGATTAGGCAGTATTCTCCTTTGTTTGTGCCTTCGCGAATCTAACTGCCTTTCCTGCTTCCCTTTGTTTCTCCTGGTAGTTTTCCCTATCCTCCTTCTTTTGTGTAATTTTGTACTTTCGAAATGCTAGTTTTTTTGCTCTTACTTTTTCTGCTGTGTCTTTAGAGAACCATAGCAGTCTCTTTTTTTTCTCTTGCTCGTTTAACCTGCCTGACACAAAGATTTGTTGCTTTTTTAATGCCCCCCTTTATTTTTGCCCCATGTTCCTCAATACCCCCCCCCCCGATCATCTATTCCTGTCAGGGTGTCCCTGAGGCACTCTCCCATTCTCCTGAAATCGGCCTCCTGGTGTACAGGACCCTCATCTTAGTGCGGCTCAGTTCTGGCCCATTCCTTATATTGAACATCGTACAGTGATCACTGGACCCCAGGTTGTCAACCACTATGGCATCAGCAACGCTGTCCCCATTTGTCAGTACAGGTCCAGTATCATGGACTTCTTAACAAGTTGCCTGAGGAACGCCCCTTGCAGGGAGTCCAGGATGTCCCTACTTCTGACTGTTGCTGCAGCTGGTAGGCTCCAATCCATGTCTGGTAGATTGAAGTCCCCCACCAGCAACACCTCCCCCTTGCATGCCATCTTTTGGATGGCTTTCCATCATGTCCTTATCCACCTTTCTTCCCCCCTGTGCTGGAGGCTGTATATCACTCCTATGCAAACAGTGACCCCCTTAAGTGTTTCCAGGGCAACCCACAGTACCTCAGCTCCTCCCTGCTCTCCCTGTATTTCTGTGGCTTTTAGTTTGTCCCTAACATAAAGAGACACTCCTCCCCTTTTTATGTACCCTGTCTTTTCTGAAGAGTATACCCTGGTATGGTCACATCCTAATCCTGGTTTTCATTGCACCAAAACTCGGTAATTGCAACCATATCCAGGTCTGTTTCTGACATAGTGGCCTCTAAGTCTGCAATCTTGTTGCCTAGACTTTGAGTGTTTGCACACATGGCTCTCCAGATTGTGTTGCCCCCTCCCTTTTGTTTCCCATTCGTCCCCCCCTTTGTTTTCTCCATTATCAAGCTCATTATCACTCTTGCCTTCTAGTCCCCAGATTCCTTTGTTATATGGTACTTTTTTGGGATGTCATCCCCTCAGGATTCCCCTTGCTGACCTTGTTTTGCCTGTGGGGGGGCAGTTTATGTCTCCCTTTGTCTTTCTGCCTCCCCCCCCGGCTAGTTTAAATGCTGGCCAATGTAGTATTTAAACCATTTACTGAGGACCACGGTTTCCCTCCTGGACTGATGCAGGCCGTCGCTCCTCTACAGGTGCTTATACCTCCAGGTGGGGCCCCTGTCCCCAATGAAGCCGAAAACCTCCTCTATGCACTATTTCTTCAACCATACATAGAAGTTCCTGGTGCAGAAAATCCTATCCTCCCTCGTCATAGACAGGTAGCACTTCTGAGAAGGTCACAGATCATGCCACCTGTTTAAGACCCCTTCCCAATTCCCTGAACTATTGCTGGTTCATCCCTAGCCAGATGGACAATGATGTCTAGCTCTCCCTCCCTTCCTGCTGCCACAGTGAACCTTTGGATTTTCTTTCCGTCCCTGCGAGCCGTGGTGCAGGAAGGCACCAAATTTCCCCTCCTCATCCTTACCTGTTCCCAACTCTATCCCACTCATTATGGAGTCCCCCAGCAGGATTCACTTCCTCCTTCTCTGGGGTCCTCTGACACCCACCTTGGACTCTTCACTATGAAGGACCCCCGCATCCACCCGGTCACTTCTTCAGGTGTCTCTCCAGGATATTCTCACTCTGCCAGTGTGGCGTAGGAGTTTTGCAGTGGAACAAGGTGTGGGATGTGCCTACACTCCACTACCCCAACCCTCCCTGAATCCACTGTTGTCCAGCCGCTCGACCTCCTTCTGGGCAACCCATGAATTAGCGGCAGTGTACTAGATGGTCTCTGGGTGGAGGAGAAGGTCTTCTGAACCCAAGCCAACTCGGCCTTGAGTCTGGCAACCTTTTCCCTCAGGCCAGAAAGGTGCACACAGAATAGGGCAGCATCGCAGCCTCCAGAAAGTCTCCCTGAACATTGCCACCCCACAGCCACTGCACTGCACCACTCCCATCATCCTGTCCTACCTACTTTCTCTGTTCTCTGAAAGTCCTGCCCCTTTACAAGTGATGATAAACTGCCTATTTTGAGCCAGACCGTTGCATATTCAAGTCATACAACACCAGTTTACTAGTTTTAGCTTTTAAATCTGATGTTTGTAGAAAAATGTTACTTTTTTCTTTGATTTCAATTGCTGGCTTCAGGGCTGGACATGGCTATTGTGATGTCATCAGTACTGTGAAAGCTGCTCTCTTATTGGTTCAGTATACATTATAACATACCCAACTTTGCAAGACAATATCAAAATAGGCCCCATTGCTATCGATAAAGAGCCCCCTTACTCTCCAAATTAATAAATCACAAAATGCGAGACTGCAGGTGGCAAAATCAACTAGAATCATGGGAAAAAACAGGTATAGACAGGCATATAAAGGACACCCCCTTGTAATGTGAAATGAAAACTTATACATTCGCATCTGTGTTAATGATCTATAAGATGCTGTCACTTGTGTTAATATAACTGAAAGTATAAACAAATTATGATAAAGCTTAAATGGAGGACTTTTTATGGTAGGATGGACTTTTTATTTAATATTTTTATTCAATTTTATATTCACACACATAGGACACAATAACAAAGGGTAATACAATTTGGATTACAATAATAAACACAATTCATAATGGACAGAACCTAAGCAGACAATGTACAAGGGTAAAGCAAATGCCACTTAAATGAACAGATAATGTCTAGAAAGTGAAAAAAAAACACAATAACATATTAACCATCATTCCACCCTATCCCAGTTGCTAGGGTATTTCTACCCCTCTATAAAGCCGACCCCTCAGGGTTGAAAGTGTACCTCTGGAGGAGTATGAGGCAAGTTCCCACTAGATAATCAAAGATTTCCTTGCTGAAGAAGAGTATATCCCTTGGAGGGCTTCCTAGCTGCCAGCAAGACATTAGCCACTCGGGGAGACACCCCTAAACGTGCAAATGCTACGTCCTCAGGAGCCAAGCATGCAGGTGGAGCGACCGGAGGTCTGGGTGGACCAAGACCCCCTGTCCTGAGACATCAGACCATGACATAGGGACAGTTAAATAGGTGGTTCCACTGCCAGATGCTGTAGAAGTGGAAACCATATCTGGTGAGGCCAGAAGGAAGCGATCTGTATCAGGTAGCCCCCTCTACCCATAATTTTAGAAGAACCCTCTTGATGAGAGGGATCAAATGGAATGCATAAAGGAACTTCCCCCTCCAAGAGAGGGACAATGTGTCTCACTAAAAAACTACAGGCCCTGAAGTGAGCAAGATGAAATGCGGCAGTTTTGCGTTGTGTGGGGACACAAAGAGGTCCAACTCTGGATGACCCCATACTTCTCTGCCTTGACTGTCAACCCAGCAGCCTGCAATCAGAGGAACACCTCAGTCACACGTCTGACGTGATCTTCCCAAGTCTGGCTACTGATGGCACTGTCATCCATGTATGCCAGTGTAAAGGCTCCTGCCCAGTTCAGAATGCGGTCCATGAGCTGCTGAAAGGTTGCTGGTGCATTCTTCATCCTGAATGTCATTACACTGAGCTCAAATAACCCAAATGAAGTGATGAAGGCTGACTTCTCTCAGGTCTTAGGCGTCAGAGTCACCTGCCAATAGCCTTTTATCAGGTCTATGGTGATCAGGTACATCACCCCCTTCCCCACATCTCTAAGATCTCATCTGTCCTGGGCATGAGGTGTGCATCCAACTTCAAACAGTTATTGAGATTATGGTGGTTGACACTGAACCTCGTAGTTCCCATCCTTTTTGTGAATCAGGACCACTGGGCAGGCTAAGGGAGCACTGGACTCCTGGATCACCCGAAAACCATGCATCTCTTTGATCTCCACCTCTATGGCATGTTTTACACCCTCAGGGACTTGATAGGCTGACTGCCTCAGTGGGCCTGGCACCTTGTATCCACGTGGCACTCTGCCAGTACAGTATACCCCAGCTTCCCCATGAACATCCCATCAAATGTTCACAGCACCCTCCACATTTCAGTAGCTTGGGCCAGTGTCAACCTCTCAGAGAAGTTGATGGCATACACTGAAGATTCTCTTTTAACCTCTCCAAAGAGATCCACCAGCAGGTCCATCGCTGTCTCCTCTGGATAGCTGCACACAGCCAGGACCATCACGTCTCGGTCATGGTAGGGTTTCAATATGTTCATGTGGTAGATTCGCTGCTTGCATCTCCTGTCGGGCAGCTCTACCACATAGTTTATATCATTCACCCTCCTGTCCTCCGAGTATGGATTCTCTTAGGCTGACTGTAGTTTATTCTGCCAGAAGGAGATCAGCAGTATCTCCCATTGACCAACTTTGTACTCCGAGGCACTGGCCCCATGGTCGTACCATGTCTTCTGTCTCTGTTGTGCAGAGGCTAGGTGCTCCTAGATGAACCCCATGAGCTCCTTAAGCCCACATCTGAAATTCAGGACATACTCCACAACAGATTCCCCATGGGAAGCAAGCTCTCCCTCCCATTCATCCCTTACCAGATCAAGGGGGCACCTCATCCTATGGCCAAACATAAATCATTATGTGGGCAATACAATTAGGGTGCCACAATTAGAGCAATGGGAAAAAGGCATTAGTGACAGGACCATGTTGAATTTCGCAGTGCCCTGTACTCACTAACATTTTCGTCGCCGGCACTGTTCTCCGGTCCACTCATGTCCGGACCCAGAGGAGGTTATATTTAGTGTTTGAGGTGTGGGGGGCAGAGCCCCTTGGAAAAACCAACTGTTCTGCCCTGCTCTCCATTGTTGCCCTACTTGGGTTGCGGTGGAATGTATGGGCTCGGTAGTTGTGGGTGACGTTTCTGGCACCCTAATTTACGGCAACCAGATTCATGTCGCTGCGACATGGGTGAACCAGGGATAAATAGGAGTTCAATGGATGAGAAACTTGTGGACTCATAGGGGACTTCCATGTATGCAAATAAGATATAGGGTAAGCACTTGTCCCACCCTTTTGCATTCTTGTCAGCAAATGCTCTCAACATGGTCTTAAGAGATGCATTAAATCACACAACCAGACTGTTAGTCTGAGTGTGGTGTGGGGATGCTCTGAACTGCCTTATGTTATACTTCTCCTAAAGACTAGTCATCAAATCAGATATGAAGATGGTGCCCTGGTCCAACAGAATCTTATGGGGGAAACCCACCTGGCTAAATATCCCCAGCGGTTCTTTGGCCGCTTTCTCAGCCTCGATCAAGGAGAAGGGCACTGCCTCTGGGTACCTTGTGGCATAATCTACAGCCACCAATATGTAGTGCTTAACAGTGTGACTTGGGGTTCTAAATGGCCTCACAGTGTCCAAATGCAACTCTCCTGAATGGCTGTTCAATAATAGGCAGGGGAATCAAAGCCATCTTAGCCTTGTCCTCAACCTTTCCCACCATCTGGCACTACGAACAAGTCCAGCAGTAGTTTGCCACATCTTTAATAATCCTGGATGAATGAAAATTGTTACTCAGCCACTCTGTTAGTATGGCTGACCCCTAAGGCTCCAGAAAAGGGTATGTTGTGTGTTAAGGCCAGAAGCTGCTACTTATACTCTCTAGGAACCACTATCTGCCAGAATACTCCTTCTTCTGGTTCTCCCCAGCTCTGCATGCCTGACCTTCCCCAAAACACTCTCCAATGGGAGAGTCACTCACAGCTGGACTCTCCTCTGTTTGTAGCTGTGGCTCAGACCTACTGCTCCCATCATGTCCTTCAGCTACGACTTCCCTAGTTAATGAGGTAGGGGTGGCTTCCTCTTGCATTTCCCCCTCTGGATCCTCAGAAATCTGTTCTCTTGCCTTGCTACTGGTAGTGACACACACAATATTGGCCCTGCTGTCAAAGTCATTCCGCATAATTGGAAAGGCTATGCCTGGAGTTCGATGGCCAAACAGCCAGCCACTCCCACTTCCTGAGCTATATAAGCAGTTCCTCTCAGCCTCATTGTGAAACACTTTTTCTTTGCAGCCGAAGGCTCTGTTGGTTTGTCCTCTGAGCTGGTTGGAACCTACTCCCCAGTCTTGTCTGCTGGATTTCTGTGTGTTTTTCCTGCTTCTGGTTTGTATTTTGCCTTCAGCTATGTGTGCCTCTTCTGTCTTTGTTCCCTGTTTTCTGTGTTTGTGTGTCTTTGGTTTTGTTTTTTTGGGGTGGGGGCTTTGTTTCTAAGCTCCTGGCATACTGCTACTCCAGGCTCATACTACTTGCTTTCAGCTACTCACAACTCAAATTGTTTCAGCTACAACACTCAAATTCCTTGCAATGCAACTACAAACATTAACTGTGCATTCAGTTCAGCCATAGCTGCTTTCTATGTTGCACACTTAATCGTTTTCACCTGATTCTGGCTCACACTGAACCCTGGCTATACAGTTAAATCATGCTCAACTCATTCTACTTGTCTCGTTGCTGCAGTTCATTGCACTGCCTGTGATAGCTGCTTTCAGAGTATTGTGCCTTCTTTATTTTATGTTTATTGCAGTTTGCAACTCGGTGTACTCAATACAGATGCTGCTTCTACGTTTGTACACCTGCTTCAAGCTCTAAACCTTGCTATACAGTTCAATCCTGTTATTCCCTTTATACACTGTTGTTTTACTCTGAGGTTAGCCAAAGCTCCTGCTGAGGCTATTAACTAGCTTTAATGTCTGATTGTGGTTCTCGGCCCTTCCATCGCTTCCTTGTTTGTCCTATGGCGGGGACTGGGAGGTGTTTGGGGGGTCGTGGACCATGTGGCTAATTATTTCTGTTTTAAATCCTGTCTTCGACGACAAAAATCCTCAGACTTTGTCACCCTGATTTGGCTTTGCAGTGCCTGGCTGGCTTGCCCCACCACTCAGTGCTGTTTCATTTCTACTATGTTATGCCGACCTACATGCAGGTCCACTTATTACTACTCTGTTACTGACCTACGTGCAGGTCCACGCTTGCTTACTCAATCGTTGCTCATTGCTTACACAAACCATTGCTTCATGCCTACTGCCATCCCCTCAGCTTCAGCCTCTGGGATTCTGCTGCACTCAATTCTGCATTCGACCTTGCAAGGTCTCAGCACTCAATGCTCATTATGATCTCAGCACACCAAGCTCATTCAGCTCGCCAGCTTTTCAGCTCTCTATCAATTTCTGGGGCATGCCAGCCATTCTATTTTGGTGCAGGGTTCCTGCAGCCAACAGTCTCGCTCTGCATTTGGTCTGCATCTTGAGCGTGACCAACTTGGAGCGGGATCCTTCTCACCTGGCCCATAGCTGGGAATGTCCTCACCCTGATCTTGACTTTAGCTGTCTGCTACATGACAGTAGCTCCTGGTGTCGAATTTAAGACTAGTGGTGAAGGGTGGTTACGACAATCTCCTTTGACTCTAGTGTTCCACTATAACGGTTTGCCATTGACTTTAGTGGTTTCCTAGCAAGGCACCTTCACCGCATTCTCCCTACGACTGCCTCTGGTTCACCTGGTTTGAGTTTAGGGCGGGTAGGCCAGGTGAGTGCCTCAGCAGTTGTTGCTCTCCTCCTCTGCCTTGGTTGCACATATTATTGCAGAGTTTTCTCGTAACTTTCCACGGCGTTCCCGCTAGAGGGTTTGAGTGAGAGCCTTCCTCCAAATTGGAATATTTTCCACCTCCCTTTAATTGGGTTTTCCATATGGCAGTTGCAGAGCCATCACTAAATAAACTATCCCAAGCCTGGAGGAAAGGTGACCTAGGTCTTGGATCCCCAGAGGTTTCCTCCTCATAGGGTTTTTTTTCTCTCCTCCGTTGCCTCAGGTCATAACTGTTAGTTAGCATAGTAGTGTCCCCTAGTTTCTTTAGGTAAGTTTCGCTGTTGGATAGAGGTGGAGGATGTCCTGCCATTCCCTCTCTCCTTAGAGGATCCCCTCATTCTCAATTCAAACCATCAGTATCATGCTATGCAAACCTGGGCATTTCATTACATTATCAAACTGAGCATCTCATTACATTATCAAACTGCCTATGCTTCTCTACTACTATGTTACAGTTACTGCTCCTACGTCACAGTTACTGCTTGCTGATAAGCTTTGTGTCACCTCCTTCTTTTGGATATGATTGTATTACATTTCTTTTGGGGATTCCTAAGGTACTATCAAGGTTTTGGGGTCAGCACAATATTTTAATTAGTAATAATGCATCTCATAAAATAGGGCACAAGATATATAAAATGGTTCAATCTCACCCAGTCTTCTATTTCATCGTCGAAGTTTTTTTCGGCATACATTGCCGATGTACCTTTTTTTGCCTGCGCTGCATAGATACTCGTTATTTATTTGATATACCTTCTCTGTGAACTGCTTTTTCCACATGGTTCTGAGACTACCTAGATGGTGAAATAGAAGACTGGGTGAGATTGAACCATTTTATATGTCTTGTACCCTATTTTGTGCGATGCATTATTACTAATAAAAATATTATGCTGACCTCAAAACCTTTATAGTCTGCAATCCTATATAATTATCAGCTCCTGGGGTATATGTGCACTTTCTGATGTTGAGACCCATATATTTTGGATTTTTTTTATTCCTAAGGTACCTTTAGCCACGGGAATTGATCTGTGGCACCTCTAGGGGTGGAACCCTCTCCAAGGGTTCCTTGCCTTTTTTACCCCAACAAGGTGGTACTTCCTCTGGAATAGAGAATGTGAACGGCCAAAACAAGACTAACACAGTTGCACAAGCATAACACTATACTGACTGCACAGGGCATTGAATTGGAGAGGCTATGCCTGGAGTTCGATGGCCAAGCAGCCAACTATTCCCACTTCCTGAGCTATATAAGCAGTTCCTCTCAGCCTCATTGTGAAACACTTTTTCTTTGCCCCACCATCCTCCCTCCAGTGGCAGCACTCTCTCCTTACAGGGGAGTTTCCTAAAGGTGCCTAGCTGGCAGGAATCATCCCGTGGCACCTCTAGGGGTGGAACCCTCTCTGAGGGTTCCTTGCCTTTTGTACCCCTACAGGGTGGTAATTCCTCTGGAATAGAGAGTGCGAATAGCCAAAACGAAACTAACACAGTTGCACAAGCATAACACTATACTGGCTGCGCAGGACATTGAATCACATCTATGAACAGATCTGGTACAACAGCCACCTTTCCGTATGCCCTGACCACCTTTCCAGCTTAGGATAATTCTGGCCATTTGTACTGAGACCACCAGACCCATCACTCCTCTAAGCTAAGACAACTGGTCAGGCAGGATTTGCACCTCACTTAACAAATCCTGCTCCACCATAGAAATGGAGGCCCCAGTGTCCCTCAATGCCTGGGCTATCAATCCATTCAGCCCGACTGGGTACAAATGTGCAGTAGAGTTAGAGGGCCCTACACTGTGTTTACAGGCCACTATCTCCTGTGGGTTCCCTGAGCTACCCCCTACAGCTGCACTAGCCCCTTTTGTTACTTTTTTGGACAATAATAAGACAAATGCCATAGCTTCTGACAGACATAACACCTACATTTCCCTAACTCTCTACCTCTGGAACCACTTGGCTTCTCTTTAAAGCTGGGCTCAGGCTGGCTTCCTTTAGGTTGCCCCCCGGGGTTCCCTTAAAAACCGCCTGATATCCCTCTTCCATTATCTTTGTGGTAAGAGGATGTTCAGTTGGATATGAACTGATCAGCCCTCTTGGCTGCTTCCCTTGCGGAGCTTGGAGGTGTATCCAACAACCATATTCTGAGTTCCTCAGGTATAGCTTTTAGGAACTGTTGCAGAAGAAATAAATATTTTATCTCCTCTACAGAGCAAGCTTTTGCACTCTCCACCCAGCGTTCTAACAAATTACTTAGCTTAACACACATTTTAGCATAGCCATAACTACTTACCGTTGCCTTTCTTAATCATCTAATTTTTTGCATATAGGCCTCAGGAATTTATTCAAAATGTTTTAGCAAGGCATTGTTCACTTGATCATAGCCAATGCAGTCCCCATTGTCCATTCTGACAAAACCTTCTAATGACTTACCTGTAAGCAGTGGCAATAGGTGAGTCACCCAATAAGTTCTGCCGAATTCAGATCACCCACAGATTCTCTTGAAAGATCTTAAAAACAATTCAAGATTATCCCCCTCTAAATATATGGGAAACATTTCAGAATTAATTTTGGCTTCCTGGGTTGAACCCCTCAGGCCATTACTCACAATTTGTGACCTTGTCCTCTCATGCTCTTGCTCATGCTCCTTCATCTGGATTTTGTGCTAGCGCTCTGCCTCAGCCTTTCACTTCCCCTTTTCTCACTCATCTGCCTCCAGCTGTATCTGCCACAGCTCTGATCAGCCTTTTGCTTCTCTGACTTCTCTTGCCCTTCTGATTCCAGCTTCATCTTCTGCAGCTCTGCCTCAGCCTTTGCCTGAGCCAGGGCACGCTCCAGCTTCAACTTCTGTACCTACAAAGATCCCTCAGTTCCTAGCTCTGGCTAATTTTCATGCTGTCTAGTTTCTGTCTTGTGTCTTCAGCTAACAGTGGCCACTTTTGCAGTGCATCCCTGGTCACTTTCCTCGAGGATGTTTATGAGTTCTGCCCTTGACTGACTTTCCTCACAACCCATCCTTCTCCTTTTGCACAACTCTTGCAAGTTTAGCAAAGTGTACCTCTTATAGGTCCAGAAATAATGTCTTCTCTCTAAGTACTCTTGATCTCTGTAAGTACTCTTGCTAAAAACCAAAATAACAGTAGTAGTGTACACTGTGCTCCCTTATGTAATATCCTGTTCTGTGACTGGATAGTTAACTAGGTTATTAACAATCCTTTTCAAATCCCACAGCAACCACCAATTTGAAACAACCTGTCCATACTCAGGATGCAGTCTGCAGCAGGTTGCCAATTTTCTCAGCCCCCACATACATACGAACATACATACGAAGAAGCCAGCAGAAGACGGCCATTTGGTCCATCAAGTCTGCTAGTATTGCAGGGTCCACAGCTTGAGCTAATGTCCCTGCCCTCCCTCCCCACTCCTCCCATCTTCCCTACCCATGATTCTTACCTTCCTTCTATACCTATCCCAGCCTCTCCTAAAGCTGCCCACTGTCTTCGATGAGATGACCTCTTCCGGCAGTGCATTCCAAGTGTCCACCACCCTCTCTGTGAAGAAGTGCTTACTAACCTCCTCCTAAACCTCCTACCCTCCAGCTTAAGATTGTGCCCCCTTGTGATATGGTTGCCACTCAGCTTAAAGAGACTCTCCTTATCAACCTTATTTATCCCTTTCAAGTACTTGAATGTCCCAATCATGTTTCCTTTCTCTCTCTCCTGTCTTCCAGGGAGTACATGTTCAGTGCCCTCAACCTCTTCTCATATGCCTTGCCTGGCTGACTGGCTATCATCTTTGTAGCCCTCCTCTGTACCTTCTCCAGCAGGTTAATGTCCTTTTTGAGGTGTGAGCACCAGTACTGAACTCCATACTCTAATTGCGGCCTTACCAGTGACCTGTACAAGGGCAGTATAGCCTCCTCTCTCCTACTACTGATCCCCCTAGCTATGCATCCCAGCATCTTGTTTGCCTTTGCTACTGCTTTCTTGCACTTCTTGGAGTGCTTCAGGTCACTAGTGATCATCAGTCCCAGGTCCTTCTCCTCCTCCTCCTCTGATGCAGATACTCGGACTCCACCCAGGTAATATTCTGTCCTGGGATTCTTGGCTCCAATATGCATAACTTTGCATTTCTTGGCATTGGAGCCAAGCTGCCAGATCCTGGACCACCTCCCCCAGCTTTTCCAAATCTTCCTGTAGGTCCCTTATTCATTCAGCTGTGTCCACTCTCCCACAGAACTAAAAGGGCACCTCCTTAGCTGCCACAACTCAGATGAGATTCTCTTACCTCTGGAATTTCTCAGTCTGAATTCCACCGGAGCCACTGCTTACACAAAGCAGTGCTCCTTTGGCTATGGAAAACAGCCTTCCCCAATCAATCACTCCTTTTTTTAAATGTTTCATTTAATACAGTATGTTTTATGATAGATGGCTGGCCATCTATCGGTCCAACTCCAGCCACCCTGAGAAACATTACTTTCAGAAATATGGTAACTATAGCCACTGGCTCCCCATTCAGAGATGGATCATGGATTTGTCAATACCAGCAGTTAACTATGCCCCCAAAAGATTCAGTTGAAGGGGCATGAAGTATATAAAAATAGTATTTACCACTTTCCTATATTTACACAATGTACAGGTTGGCACAATGCACAAAGACTATGGGAATTACAGGGGTTACTAGAGAAAATTAAAATAAATTGCTTGCACACAGCAGAAGAAACACATAGAAAAACCTTACTATAATGTCTTAACTTTTAGCAAAGTAGAAAGATTTTTTATCACACAGGACTTTAGTGAATCAGGCCAGATGTGAACCTTAGATGGTAATTGCTCAGCGTCCCAACCTAAGTGATTTGCTAGGGTCTGGTCTCCACCTAAGAAGCCTTCGGCTGCCTGCCAGCCCCCCCACGCCACATCATCAAATATGTCAGTCTGACATCATGGCTTTGATAAGTTCCTAGTACCACATCTCTATGAAGCTTAAGGGTGAAGGGTAAGGTTTGTCTGTTTGCAGATGACACAAATATCTGCAACAGAGTAGATGACCCAGATGGGGTGGGCAGAATGAAAAGAGATCTGGATAAACTAGCAAAATGGTCAGAAGAGTGGCAACTGGGGTTTAATGCAAAGAAGTGCAAGATCATGCACATAGGGAAGAGAAACCCTGAAGCCACCTATAGGCTGGGAGGGAAGTTGCTGGCAGTCATAAGGGAAGAAAGAGATTTGGGCATCATTATCACTGATGACCTGAAATCATCCAAGCAGACCACTAAAGCAGTAGGTAAGGCTAGGGGGATGTTAGGGTGTATTAGTAGGGGTATCACAAGTTGGAAGAGGGAGGTAATAATCCCTCTTTACAAGACACTAGTTAGGCCCCATCTGGAGCACTGCATGCAGTACTGGAGGCCACACCTTCACAAGGACATTAACCAAATTGAGGCAGTCCAGAGAAGGGCAACCAAAATGGTGCAGGGACTGCATCAGAAAACATATGTTAGGACAGATTAATGGAGCTCAATATGCATACCCTAGAGCAAAGGAGGGAGAGAGGTTATATGATCGAAACATTCAAACACCTTAAGGGCATTAACAAGGTGAAAGACTCTAACATGTTTCAATATAAGAAAAATAGCAGGACAAGAGGACACAGCATGAGATTGGGGGGGTGATTAAGGGGTCATGTGAGGAAGTTCTTTTTCACAGAAAGGGTGATGGATGCATGGAACAACCTACCTCAGGAAGAGGTGGATATGAATACAGTGCAGAGCTTCAAACAGGCATGGGATAGGCATAAGGGAGCAATACAAATGAGTATGAATAGATAGGCCATTGACAGAGCAAAGGCCATTGGCACATTTATAAGGTAGAAAAAGAAATGGGCAGACTGGAAGGGCCTTGCAGTCCTACTCTGCCGTCAACGTCTATGTTTCCATGTTCTATGTAAGCTAGCCTAAACTGGAATCTTGGAATCTTGGATTTTGTGGACTCATGAACCCTCTCATTGTTTTGAGCCTTGTCTTACCCCCCCCCCCCAGGTGGTGGCTACATGGGCTGGACAGTTTCTTGACATGAAAGACCTTGAGCTCTTTGAAGCTCCCTTATTAACTTACAAGGGGATCCTATCATTACAGGGCAAAGGGACTGTAATTATTTCATTTTTAATTTTTATTTTTTATACTTGTTAGCAAGATGAGCAAACTGCCCGTTTTCACATGCAACAAGTTAATAAATAAACAACAAAGAACAATTAATACAAAAACACACAAAGAGTAATATCAAAAACATAAGACTTACAATATAAAGTGCAATATTATGTTAGAAACAACAATTACAATCATTGAGACTGTTCAGCCATTTAACAAGCCTATTCTTGAACATTTGAACTGTCCTAACATTAGTAATTTTTTTGGGGATACTATTAAAAACTGTTATTGACCTATATATTACTGACCTCTGACCAACGTTCTTTTTGTAAAGAGGAATTCTAAATAAGCCCTTGGACTGGGACCTTGTTTCAAAATAACTTTGCTGAAGGGGAATAAGATCCTGAATCACCTGGGGTAGTAAACTCTTGGTTCTTTCATACACTAAGGCCCAGATATTCAAAAGGGCTGCGCATGGCGCATCATGCGCAACCCACTGATGTGCTCCGGCATGCTATTCAAACGGGAATTGCGCCTGGCACAAATCCCGATGCACTGGAGCGCATCAGTAATGTATGCAGGCGCAGGTCGGGGGGGGCGTGCCCATGCATACTCTGCACATCCTGATATTCAGCCCGGGATGTGCTGAGCCATGCATGTGGAACCCCTACTTGCGCCGCACAAAGTTGAGCAAAATAAAAAAAAGGAACAATGGCTGGCCACCCACAAGTGAGCTGCCGTATTGCAGGGTGCAACACGGCAGCTGCCACCTGTGGGTGGCCACCTGAGCTCTGGCTGCACCTCCGTGGTTGCGCCCCCCCCCCATGCCTGATCACAGGCATCAGTTAAAAACAATAACGTCCAATATCCCTGGTGGTCCAGTGGACCGCTGTCTGCCCAATCACGGGCACTGGTTGAAAAAATAAGTATTCAATATCCCTGGTGGTCCAGTGGACCGCTGCCTGCCCGATCGCGGGCTTAAGTAAAAATAAAGATTCCTATATCCCTGGTGGTCCAGTGGACCCCTCCCCACCCCCACTGATCCCCAATGCCCCACCCCCAGTCAGCGGCGAGGCGGTAGCACCTCACCAGCCTACCACCCCGCTGCCCGCCGACTGACACCGTAGCTTGTTTTTTTTGCCAGGAGAAAGTGTAGTCTTTTGGTTAGAGCATCAGCTTGAAATCAGAAGATCACAGGTTCAAATCTTACAAGCACCAGGTACTCACTATATGACCTTGGGCAAGTCACTTAACCTCCCAGTACTCCAGTCTAACCAACTGAAAAAATTAGTTGAAGCAAGACCTCTCTGGAAACAAGGTATTGCCTCTCATCTGGGCTATCCTGGGTAAATGAATTGTCAAAAGAAAGACTGAATAAATGTTTCAAGCATTCACCAAAGGCTGTATCCACAGAAATAGACTGATATGTATGTATATAAGTATGTATGTACTGTATGTATGTATACGTCACAACCTGTTCTCAACCAGGACTCAGTCTGTAACAGGTTGCCAAGTTTCTCAACCTCAATGAATGTAAGGGTACCTCAGTAGCTGTCACCACTCAGAAATTATTCTGTTACCTGGAGACTTTCTTGGTCAGTATCCCACCAGAGCCACTGCTCACACTGGATGTATTATGTCATAGAGCACTGAGATTTATAACTGGCCTCCCATACTCCACACATCACTGCTCTTTACATGCAGCCATAGGGTGGCCCCTCCCTTCAATACAGGCGATATAGAAATGCAGCCCTATGGACGCTCCGAGCCCTCACCAACAAACTCCCACAATACGTTGTTGACTGTCTCCCCCTTAGTCCTATTAGGAACTATACCTTAAGAAGTCAATCGCTGATTTCTCTGAATGTCCCAAGGGCCAACATTCGCCTTGGAAGGGCTGCCATAAGCTATGCCCTGCCTACTCTCTGGGAATAGGATACAAAAATCGTTGAGACTTAGCTCACCTGTCAGTCCTGCCTTCTTTAAGACCCTCTATGACTTAACGTTTGCTGAAATCTGTAATTGCTTCTATCGCTCCTAGCAGCTTGACTATTGTTCCTCTCTTCTTCAACGCTAGTCCCAGCTGCTTATCCAGATCAGCCCTTGCCACTACTACTCCCCCCCCCTCTGCCCCACTTGCCCTTAGCACCCTCTGCACCCCTCTTATTCACCACCCCCCTTGTGCCGTGTTTACCTAAGGCTTACACACTGTTATGCGCACCTCCATAGCTTAGGAATTTCCATCCACGCCTGTAACGTGCTGGACAGGACTATAAATAATCTTTCTTTTTTCTTCTGTGGTTTGTATATGACATCCATACACATCCTGCTCCTGTGGGAACTGTATATATATATATATAAAAAGTTTGGGTTCTGTTATGTATATCTTTCTAGTACATGTGACTTGGAATGTAAATACTCTGTTCCTATCAGTGTTGTAAACATGTTGTTCCTTTTGTATTATGTATATTTATATGTAACCGTACAATTTTCCCTGCCAACAGCAGATCCACCTTGTAAATGAGCTTGCTCAATGGTGATCGGCTGGATAAATAAAGATTTGATTGATTGATTGATTGATTGATCACACAGTACAGTGCTCCTTTGGCTATGGCAAACAGCCTTCCCCTGTCACTCACTCCTGAGAAAACACTGTACTTCATAGAATATGGTAACCATAGCCTTCTGCTCTCTCTTCAAAGATGGATTGTGGATTTGTTAATACCAGCAGTTAGCTATTCCTCCCAAAAATTCAGTCACATAGTCATAATGTATTAAACAAGCATTTGTCAATGCCGAATGTTTGCTTGCTGGCATTGGCATTGGTAGTGTAGAAGTTACAGAGCTGCATAATAGAAATGGCAGTGAAGTATTGAACTGAAGCCAACCCCACCACCACCCTGCAGAGAGTGACAGGCATTGGGATGTGCCTTTGGGCCGTCAAGCATAACGGCCATGCCATTTCACCACACCCTACCCTGCAGACACTGACAAGTGTCACAGTGTGCCTTGGGGTCTTGGAGTATGCGCACCCCATTCCATCAGGAGATATGGTGAGATGGGTGCGGTATAGGAGAATGGGGTGAACTTTTGGGTCGAAGGGTCCAAGGCACACCTCAATGCCTCTCACTGGCTGCAGGGTGTGGAATGGTATGAGCATTACAGGCGAGAATCCCAAGTCACACCTCTGATGCCTGTCATTCTCTACAGGGTGGGGCGTTTTGGTCGGAAACCCTAACGCCTCAGGCATTCATTGGTATTTTCCCTCCAAATTTTCAACATGGTTTTTTTGTGACCCCCACCTCATGAACAGTGGCAATATCAGTTTGTTAGCCGAAAGCTGCTTTTTGCACAGCGACTCGGCACTTGTCACCACAGGTGCAAATCGCCTTCGAACAGGATGTGAAAAATGACAGCTGTACTGTTCATGGGAGGTGTAAAAATGGCAATGTTGAAAATCTGCAGTGAAAATATAAAAAAAACTGGTGAAGTCACGAGCATGCATAGAAACTGTAACGCACAACCGTAATGTAATTAGTTTGGGGATTTTTACAGCAGATTGTCAACACAGGCATTTTGGGACCTCCGATCATGAACAGTGTCACTGTGATTTTATGTTTGCTTGCACGCATGTGCAAGAAACATAGTGCCATCATCGGAGATTTCAGAGGTGTGTCACCTCCTCCTCCAATTCAGTCAGTGTGCTGGCAGGCGCGCGCCTGTAAGCCAATGCATGCTGGAGCTGTCTATGACAAGCTCCAAAATGCAGTGGCATACAGCTGAGCGGGAGCTATGCTTGAGTGAGCAGCGATAAGATACGCCTGCTCACGCGCAGCTCCCCACACCACACACACACACGCCTACGCAGGCGGCGGCCTCCGCACGCACCACTGTATAGCCGACGGGGTGCCCAATCCCCGTCGGCTGTGCTGCGCTCCCCGCCTCCCCAAAGGTTTAAAATGCCACGCTGGGTGCCCACCCCAGCGTGGCAACTAATAATATAGCCGACGGGTGCCCAATCTCCCGCCGGCTCCACTGTCCCCCCGAGTGTAAGTGCCACGCTGGAGCCCACCCAGCGTGGCAATCGATCCTTAGGCCGACGGGGGTGCCCAACTTCGTCGGCTGAACGCCCCCCGACCATCTTTGTGCCATGCTGGGAGCTCCACCAAGGCGTGGCAAACGTCCCACGCCATCCTTTTGTTGTTTTTACCTGAAAGAAAAACGGTCCAACGTAGTCTCCTGACCCCTCCCACGACCCGCACCCACCCACTGCGCACTCCTGCCTCCCCACCTTCACCCCATACTTACCTCCGACCTCGGCGCACGATCTTCGCGGACCGGGAACACGTCCTGCACTCTTCAAAGCCAACCGCGAACTGAGGAAATGCCGGTAAGCTGTATAATGGGCTAGATGGGGTTTTCGACTTGTTGCATATCTCAGGCATTTTTGGGATTTTGCACCAAATTTTCAGCATGGGGTTTTGGGACCCTTCTCATGAATGATGTCACTGTCATGGCGTGCCGTCCTAAGGGTGATTTCACAGTCACCGCGCAGTCACTGCTCAAATCACCCTTCGGGCCTGAATAACGCCATGACAATGACATCATTCTTGAGAAGGGGTCCCAAAACCCATGTTGAAAATTTGTGCCAAAATTCCTAAAATGACTGTTTTATTGTACAAGCGCGTAGTTCCTACGCAGGCTCGTAAGTTCGCGAATTTTCAATATTTTCTACCCAGATTTTCAACATTGCTATTTTACCACACCTTCTTATGAGTAGTACAGCTGCCATTTTTCACATCTCACCCAAATGGGTTTCCTTCATGTAGCTATATAATGGCGCAGTCAGTGTAGATCAATGTACGGGACAAATTAAGAAAATCACAGTGACACTGTTCATGAAGTGAGGTGTTAAATGGCTATGTTGAAAATTTGGTGAAAAATTCCAAAATGACTGTTTTACGAAGCGCAGTGCCACAGTTCTTATGCATGCTCAGAAGTTCACGAATTCTCAATATTTTGACTCAGATTCTCAACATTGCCATTTTGCCACACCTTCTTATGAGTAGTACAGCTGTCATTTTCACATCTCACCCAAAACGTAGTTCATTTATGAAGCGCACAATGGCGCAGTCGGTGTGCAAAATCAATGTATCGGATAAGTTAAGAAAATCACAGTGACACTGTTCATGAGCAAAGGTCTTAAATGGCTATGTTGAAAATTTGGTGAAAAAATTCCAAAATGACTGTTTTACTTAGCGCAAGTGCTAGTACAGTTCCTACGCGATTGCTAGTTCGCAAATTGTCAAGTTATTTTCACTCCAGATTTTCAACATTGCCATTTTGCCACACCTTCTATGAGTAGTACAGCTGTCATTTTCACATCTCACCTTAAATGTGTTTCCACTTCATGTAGCTTAAAAATGGCGCAGTCGGTAAAAGCAAATCAATGTACAGGACAAATTAAGAAAATCACAGTGACACGGTTCATGAGCAGAGGTCTTAAAATGGCTATGCTGAAAATTTGGTGAAAAAATTCCTAAAAATGACTTTTACGAGCGTGCGTTGCACAGTTCCTATGCATGCTCGTAAGTTTGCAAATTTAATATTTTCACTCCAGATTTTCAACATTGCCATTTTATTATTTATTTATTTATTTATTTAGCTTTTGTTTACCGGGTAAGTACACTAGACAAGTAGTATGCCTATTTTCAGGAACGACCCGGGAGAGCACAAAACATACAGTATACATACATGGCAACATTGGAGAAACAGCATGATTCAGTAAAAAACAGCCATAACAATGCTTGTACAAGGGCAGAGATACTGCCACACATAGTACAAATTGTTACGGGACATAGATAGACATTAGAATCACTGAATACATATTTCATAGACCATCATGGACTCAGAGTGGACAATAGTGGACTGCAGAGTATTACATTACAGAGACTAGGAGCAGTCACATCTTGTCGTTTGTTTTAGGTGGGACCACAGCGAGGAGCGAAAGGTCCCATGGGAAGGGGCAGAGCGAACAGAGTCCGGAATGGAGTTCCAGAGCCTAGGCACAAAAGCGGCAAAGTCACGATCCCCCATAAGGGTCCGAGTAGGGGGAACTTTAAGCAACTCGGCAGTCTGTGACCTGAGCTGGTAGGGGATGGCGTCCAGTTTTGGGAGGAGATGCGCCAGTCCCGACGGTATGCCCGTGGCAAGCACTTTCCTGGTGAAGTTTCCTACACCAAGGATCAGGAATTCCGCAGGGGGGAGCCAGCTGAGTTTGTCATAGAGCTCACATCGGTGGGTGAGTTTGGGAGCAAGTACAAACCGACAGATATCATTATATTCCATGTTCCACCGATTAAGATGGATTTGAGGTGACCTGGCAAATAGGTGGTATCCATAACTAAGGGAGGGGAGAAGCACTCCCCTCGCAAGTGCCAACCTCGCCTCGGAGTCAGGTTGTATTTGGCCCTAGAGGCAAGGCCAAGCTTACACTTGGTGGTTCTGCAGATGTTTTGATATGGCTTTCCATGTCAAGTTGTGGGTCGAGGGTGACCCCAAGATATTTAATTGAGCTCGCTGTTGGCAATAGGGCCTCCATCACAAGCTATTTTGAGCATAGCTGATGGGGCTTTTAACTTGGCCGTGGAACGAAAGAGCATGGCCTGAGTTTTGTTAGGATTCAATATCAGTCTATGGTTGGTAATCCAGGCCGAGACCCTGCTGAAGTCTTCAGATAGGCACTGGTTAAGGTCAGCAGCATTACGAGCATGGGCCATTAGCACAAGGTCATCTGCATAAAGCGTGACTTGGCATCGAGAGGTCACCCGTGGGAGCTGATTAATAAAAAGTGAGACTAGGAGAGGTCCAAGTACCGATCCCTGGGGAACACCCGTGGTCACAGCCCTAGGCTCCAAGAGGACCTTGTTAAAGCAGGTGCGCTGCTTTCTACCCGTTAGGTAGCCCATCATCCAACTCATGGCATGCGGAGAGAACCCGAGAGCCCTGAGCTGCTCCCCCAGTAGGTCAAAAGCTTTTGACAAGTCAATAAATATAGCACCTGACAGTTTGCCCTGATCCATGGCGGATCTAATACTAGAGATTACAGTAATCAGGGCAGTAGTGGTACTATGACCCTTCCGGAAACCATGTTGGGCCCCAGAAAGCAGCTCATGGGTATCCACGTACTCCGAGAGTTGCTCCGCCACAACCTTTTCCAGGAGTTTATCAAGGGATGGGAGAATAGCAATAGGGTGATAGTTGTCAGGGAGTTTGGGATTTCCCTGCTTCAAAACAGGGACTATCCTTGCCTCCTTCCAGATGTCAGGGATTATCCCCGAGCTAAGGGATGGTTAAAGATATGGGTAATCAGAGGGGCAATGTAAGCTGCTCCCAGCTTGAGAAGCCTGGGCTCAAGGTTGTCAGGCCCTGCACTGGAGTGCTAGGAGAGGGCAGCCAAGCGGTTCCAACATCAAGGACAGACACGCCTTAAGATTAAATACTCTCGAGGAGGATGTTCACTCTGCATCGGAGGGATATTAGTTGAGCGACCCCATCAGTCGTGGAAACAGAGGTGAGGGCCAAGGGTTGGAGAAGTGGAGATTGAGGGTGGTCGGTTTGAGTGTGGGGATTATTGCACGAGACTCCATCAATAATCATGTCCACGACACTCCGAGTGAGAGGGCCCACTGACTAGGGATTTAATGTTTCCTCCAGAACCTCCTAGGATCTCTGACAGAGCTAAGTAGTGCCGATTTACAGAAGTTACTTTGGCAGCCCTAATGGCTTTTTACACCGATTCCTGAGTTGCCGATATCTCAGGAGATTAGCAGGATCTCTGAACCCTTAGTACTTGCCCAGCATTTGTCTCTCTCCCGCATCTGGGCAAGTAAGTCACCATTCAGCCAGAAGGTGGTTGTTCCCTCACCTCTCCGGGTGACCCTGGGGGCGGTCTATCTTGGAGAACACCAAAGGAATGTATGAAGCAGGAGGCTGCCACTGAGGGGTCAGAGGCTTCAGCACCCTGGTCCAGTCAGTACATCCTAGATCGGCCAGGAAAGCCTCAGGGTCAAAACTGGAGTATTTTCTGACTTGAATGATTTTGTGGAATTTAGGGAGGGATTTTCCAGACACAGTATACCGGGAGTGGTCAGATATGGAGTCTGATAGGCGTGCCTGATGAAGCAATCCTCTCCGCCGGTTGGTCAGGATCCAGTCCAGCAGGGAACTTGAGGAACCATTGGCTGCCTGTCTCGTCGGTCATGGATTAGTTGGTTAAGGATAGGCAGGCAAGTTGTGATTCGCATTTCCTAATATTGCCACACTCCCAGTTCATGTTGATATCACCCATAATAATGAGTTCATTGTCACCTATACTGGGCCTAACTGCATCTAGAGGTAGGTGAGTCCTGTCAGACTTCCAGGGGGTTATAGGCGCACACCAGTGCAGCTTCTAGCATCATCCAGCAGCAGGAGCACATGAAGAAACTCACAAGGTGGATGATCAGGTTTACTCTGTGCCACCAGGGAGATTTTCAGATGGGATCTGTAGTAGATGAGGGTGCCACGCGCTTCCTCCACCCCAGTCCTGTCTAGACGAATGAACTCGATCCTGTTAGGAAGCAGGCAGAGTCAGGAATCGAGGGTTTGAGCCAAGTCTCAGTTATCCCTAGGATGTCTGGCTTGTATAGCTCAGTCCACGCTAGGAGGTCATCTCAGTTAGGAAGCAAGCTCCTAATATTCATATGCACTATTTTTAGTCCCTTATTCCCATTCCAGGTGGCGGGAATATTAGAGATCAGCTTAGATGGCCCAGGATTGAGCTCAATATCTCCAGCCATGAGAAGTGAGAGTAGGGCTAGCCAGGGGAGGAACAATCTTACGAGCGGCCTACCTCCAGGCCTGTGCATGCTTCGGACTTTCTTCACCCTGACCGTACACATAAGGCATCTAGTGTCAAGGCTAAGGACAGTACCGTAGTGCATTACCTTAGTTACAAGTTGGTTGGAAAAGGAGAAATCAATATCATCATGGGAGGAGGGCCACAACCCTGGGTCAATAAATAGGTTAGGAGTCGAGGTAGCACAATAAAGGAGGACTAGCCCCAGGGCCAGTATCATATTATTAGTGTCGTAAAACTGACCTGCCGCCCCCTCCTGAACATAGGAGAGGTGGCTTCCAGTTCTTCCATGGTAAGGACAGTAGTAACCACCCCCACAGATTATAGGCAACTGGAGACCTAGAAAAGGAGCAAACCAGGGCTCCTGGAAACCTGTAAAAGGGGCAAACCAGGACACCCCGTATGGTAGGGCCCCAAAGGAACAGATCACCACAACTAGCGCGCTGGGGGACCTCGGTGTAGGTCACCCACGCCTCCCCTCCTCTCGTCAGCAGCTCGCAGTAGTTGAAGGCGTTGGGACAGCAGATAGCAGAGCAGGAACTAAACAATGCTGTTAGGCAAGCAGGTGGTGAAAATAGGAAAATGTCTTTAAAGGCAAGACAGAACAAGTGTTAGGCCTAATAGCTGCACTCTGTATCTTTAAGAGGAGATGCAATATTAGACAGAGGGGAGGATGAACATTGCTAGGGGTTGTGCTGAGGGGGGAAGGGGAGTATTTAATAAAGGCTGGAGGTGGGAGATGGGGGGTGGGCGTAAAAGTTCAAGCAGCAAGAGACAGAAGGACAGAAAGTGAAAGAGAAATTGAATTATTTGTAGGGCAAAACTTACAACTGTGACCCAAATGGAATCAGGTCTAAACAGAAAAAACTGTATCACTTTAAACTTACTTTCTGATCCAGGGTAGCTTACCACTGGACCTTAAAACAAAAAGATTTTACAATCTACAAACCTGCAGCCTAAATGAACTTGCACTTCAAACTACCCTTACAGTGCAAAATTGCTGTAAACAAGCTTAGGTTCGCGTTTAAGTTAGGATTTACAAGATAATTTGGAGAGACTTAACAAGTACCACAATCAGAATATAACATTAGCTTAAGGTCCTGAGAGGAAACAGCAGTAGCAAAGAATTAAAGAACTGCAGCAGCCCGTCAGCAGGCAGAGTCGATGGTTCTGGACAGTCAAGTTTCTGCAGCGTACCTTCGGTCTGGTGAACAGCGGGCAGTGCAGCGAGGAAGGCAGCCGGCAGACAGAAGGGGTCTGCCCGGCGTGAAGCAGCAGACGCACCCGTGTCAAGGGTGAAGCTTTGTCTGGTGAACAGCGGGCAGTGCAGCGAGGAAGGCAGCCGGCGGACAGAAGGGTCCGCCCGCTGCTTGAAGCAGCAGACGCACCTGTCAGGGTGGTGAAGCTTCGTCTGGTGAACAGCGGGCAGTGCAGCGAGGAAGGCAGCCGGGGATAGAGGGTCCGCCCGCTGCTTGAAGCAGCAGACGCATCCGTGTCAAGGGTGAAGCTTCGGTCTGGTGAACAGCGGGCAGTGCAGCGAGGAAGGCAGCCGGCGGACAGAAGGGGTCCGCCCGGCTGCTTGAAGCAGCAGATGCACCCGTGTCAAGGGTGAAGCTTCGGTCTGGTGAACAGCGGGCAGTGCAGCGAGGAAGGCAGCCGGCGGACAGAAGGGGTCCGCCCGGCTGCTTGAAGCAGCAGACGCACCCGTGTCAAGGGTGAAGCTTCAGTCTGGTGAACAGCGGGCAGTGCAGCGAGGAAGGCAGCCGGCGGACAGAAGGGGTCCGCCCGGCTGCTTGAAGCAGCAGACGCACCCGTTGTCAAGGGTGAAGCTTCGGTCTGGTGAACAGCGGGCAGTGCAGCGAGGAAGGCAGCCGGCGGACAGAAGGTCCGCCTCAGCTGCTTGAAGCAGCAGACGCACCTGTCAGTGGGTGAAGCTTCAGTCTGGTGAACAGCGGCAGTGCAGCGAGGAAGGCAGCTGGCGGACAGAAGGTCCGCCCAGCTGCTTGAAGCAGCAGACGCACCCGTGTCAAGGGTGAAGCTTCAGTCTGGTGAACAGCGGGCAGTGCAGCGAGGAAGGCAGCCGGCGGACAGAAGGGGTCCGCCCGGCTGCTTGAAGCAGCAGACGCACCCGTGTCAAGGGTGAAGCTTCGTCTGGTGAACAGCGGGCAGTGCAGCGAGGAAGGCAGCCGGGCGGACAGAAGGGTCCGCCCGCTGCTTGAAGCAGCAGACACCTGTGTCGGGCGGTGAAGCTTCGGTCTGGTGAACAGCGGGCAGTGCAGTGAGGAAGGCAGCCGGCGGACAGAAGGGGTCTGCCCGGCTGCTTGAAGCAGCAGACGCACCCGTGTCAGGGGTGAAGCTTCGGTCTGGTGAACAGCGGGCAGTGCAGTGAAGAAGGCAGCTGGCGGACAGAAGGGGTCCACCCGGCTGCTTGAAGCAGCAGACGCACCCGTGTCAAGGGTGAAGCTTCAGTCTGGTGAACAGCGGGCAGTGCAGTGAGGAAGGCAGCCGGCGGACAGAAGGGGTCCGCCCGGCTGCTTGAAGCAGCAGACACCCGTGTTGACGGTGAAGCTTCGGTCTGGTGAACAGCGGGCAGTGCAGCGAGGAAGGCAGCCAGCGGATAGAATGGTCCGCCCGCCGCTTGAAGCAGCAGACGACCCGCGTCAAGGTTGAGGCTTATTAAACTTCCTTATGAACAGTACAGCTGCAATTTTTCATGTCGCCTGAAATGTGTTTCAGACATGTAGCGCATAATGGTGCTGTTGGTGTGCGAAAGCAATGTTTAGGACAGATTAAGAAAATCACAGTTACACTGTTCATGAGCAGAGGTCTTAAAATGGCTATGTTGAAAATTTGGGACAAAAGTCCATAAAATGACTGTGTTACAGTGAGCATTGCGCAGTTTCCACGCCTCGTCTAGTTCATGACTCGTAATATTTTCAGTCCAGATTTTCACCAGTGACATTTTCCACACTCCTTATGAACAGTACAGCTGTCATTTTCCAACATGGCTGAAGTGTGTTTTCACATTTCAGTGCAGATGCGTGGTCGCTGTGGGAAATCATTGTTCGCACAGATAAAGAAAATCACAGTGACACTGTTCATGATTGGAGGCACCAAAATGCCTGAGTTGACAATCTGCTGTAAAAAATCCCCAACCTAATTATATTACGGGTGTGCATTGCACAGTTTCTATGTACGCTCGTGACTTCACCATTTTTTTAAATATTTTTACTACAGATTTGCAACATTGCCAGTTTTACACCTCCCCATGAAAGAGTACAGCTGTCATTTTTTACATCCTGTTCGGAATGTTTTTGCACCTGTGGTGCTAAATGCCGTAGTCACTGTGCATAAGCAGCTTTCGGCTAACAAACTGATATTCCCCCTGTTCATGAGGTGAGGTCACAAAACAAATATGTTGAAAATTTGGAGTGAAAATACCAACGAATGCCTGAGGTAAAAGGGTTTCCAACTATAACGCCCAACCCTGTAGAGAATAACAGGCATCAGGGGTGTGACTTGGGATTCTTGCCTGTGATGCTCATACCATTCCACACCCTGCAGTCAGTGAGAGGCATCGAGGTATGCCTTGGACTCTTCGGCCACAAACTTCACCCCATTCTCCTATATCGCACCCATCTCACCATATTTCCTAATGAAATGGGGTGCGCATAAGGGCCAAAGACCACAAGGAACACCGTGACACTTGTCAGTGTCTGCAGGGTGGGGTGTGGTGAAATGGCGTGGCCGTTATGCCTGACGACCCAAATGCACACCCCAATGCCTGCCACTCTCTGCAGGGTGGTGGTGGGGTTGGCTTCAGTTCAATACTTCACTGCCATTCCTATTACGCAGCTCTGTAACTTCTACACTACCACTGCCAATGCCAGCAAGCAAACATTCGGCATTGACAAACGCTTGTCTTTATCTGTCCCGAACATTGATTTCCCACAGTGACCACACATTTTTGCGCTGAAAGTGTGAAAACACATTTTGGCCATGTTGTGAAAAATGACAGCTGTACTGTTCATAAGGAAGTGTGGAAAAATGCCAGTGGTGAAAATCTGGATTGAAAATATTACAAATTCATGAACTTACAAGAGTGCGTTGAAACTGCGTAATGCTCGCTCGTAACACTGTCATTTTATGGACTTTTGCCACCAAATTTTTAACATAGCCATTTTAAGACCTCTGCTCATGAACAGTATCACTGTGATTTTCTTAATCTGTCCCGAATATTGATTTCGCATACACTGACTGCACCATTGTGCGCCATATGCACGGAAATACATTTTGTGAGATGTGAAAAATGACAGCTTTACTGCTTATAAGGAGGTGTGGTAAAATGGCAATGTTGAAAATCTAGAGTGAAAATATAAAAATTTGTGAACTTACAGTGCGTAGGAACTGCGCAATGCACACTAAATAAATCAGTCATTTGGAAATTTTTCACCAAATTTTCAACATAGGGTTTTTGGGGGCCTACCTCATGAACTGTAACACTGTTGTTTCATAAATCAGTCCCAAAAGGTGGTTCCGCGCAGTGACCACAAAATCAACTTTCACGGCCAATTAACGCCATGACAGTACCAGAATTCATGAGGAGGGCTTCCAAAAACCCAATGTTGAACATTTGGTGTAAAAATTCTCAAAAATGGCCGAGATATGCACCAAAGTTGAAACAAAAACCCATTTATGCCATTATACAGCTTACTGGCATTTCTTCAGTTCACGGTCAGCTTTGAAGAGTGCAGACATGTTACCGGTCCACCGAAGATCGTCGCACCAGGCTCTGGAGGTAAGTAAGGGGTGAGGGGTGTGAGAGGTGGGTACGCAGAGGGTGGGGCGCGGGTTGGGGTGGGGGTTAGACAATCAACGAGGGACCATTTTTGTTTCAGGTATTTTTCTTTCTAGGAAGATGACGGGGCACTTGTGCCTTGCTGGGGTGGGCTCCCAGCGTGGCAGCTGAAAGTTTTTTTGGGGGGTCAGTGGAGCCGTGGGGGATTGGGCACCCCCATCAGCCATACAGACGTGTGCCATGCTGGGGTGGGCTCCCAGCATGGCAACTGGAAATCTGTGTGTTTTTTGGGGTTGTTGAGTGGAGCTGACTTGGGATTGGCACCCCATCCCACCATCTCACTTTTGCCACACTGGGGTGGGCTCCCAGCATAGCACCTAGAAGTCTGGGGGCAAGGGAACCGGCGGGGGGATTGGGCACCGCCCCCGTCAGCCATACTGCGTGCGGCAGAGGGAGCACATGAGCACGCTGGGGTGGGCCCCCAGCATGCTACTTGAGTGTTTGGGGAGGGGGGAAATTCAAGGGAGCTGTCTATGACAGCTCCATTCAAGATGCAGTGCTGAGTGTAGGCAGTTTGCATACTGCCGACGGCAATGTGTAAATTGCCTACACGTTACAACCGCTGATTGCAGTGGTTTTCCGCTTTCAACTGTATGCCACTGCATTCTGAACGGCTGTCATAGACAGAGCAGACATTCATTGGCGCAGTGCAGCCACTCCTGCAAAAGGGAACAGGGCATTGGGACTGGGGGAGGCACACCTACAAAAACTCATATGGAGGCACTATGTTTCTTGCACATGCGTGCAAGCAAACATAAAAAAATGGCAGAAAAAGACAAGAAAAGAGTATCATCCCATTATTCCTTCAAATGGACCAAGAACAAAGCCAGTCAACAGCCACAGAAAGGTATGTGGGAAGTACTAGTTTCAAGGTAAGGAGGAGCAAAAGGGAGTCAGTCCAAGTGATGCTGGTGACACTAGTACAGTGGCACCTGTCAGGATCAAATGCTTGATCCTGCAGAATTCTGCAGAGTTCTTCAGGAAACAGTGCAACTCAATGACAGTTGTCATGCAGGAAACTGTGACACACTGTAATACCACATCCGATCCAGATGGACTCCACTGTGCTACTCAGTAAAAGGCAATTAGTGCAACAGCAAGTAGTTCACCTTCCACCGTCGGTGACGTTCCTCACCAGACTGAAGGCAGTACAGTGCCATTCAGGCTGTTCCCTGATGGTGGTCTGGCGTTTGCCATCAAAATAAGTAAGAAAGAGGCAACTGTGTCTCATGGTGGAAGGCAGGCAAATAGAATTCATGCTATATAAAAAAGTCTCAGTTGGCGGTGCTTCTGAGGGGAAGCAAATAATAGTTTCGGTGGATCACCATGACAGTGATACCTCTGACAAGAATACAGTAGAACCTCACTAATACACGTTGATTTTGTTCAGATTAGCAGTCATTCATTCAATTGTGGTTCCTGTTCATAGTGTTGTAGTGAAATGTGGTTTGTGCAGTTTAGATAAACAGCTTTGCGATCCTCTACTTCATGCAGGGATACTAGTTAGGGTATGTGCCTGGTGCTCACTGTCCTTCTTCGTGCTTTTAACTGATAAAACTTTGCATTTTTTTTATAAATATAGTATATAAGCTTGCTACACAGTTTTGAGATGCTTTAGAGTGCATGTTTTGCCCTGACACTGCTGCAGGTTCTTTCGTAGTTCTGCCCTTGGAGTACCCTTTCCCTCCATTTATTCTTTGCGCTTTTGATAGCGGACACAGTAGGCTTCCAAATACTATATTCACAGCTAATGCCACAGTCCTCTCTCCAGTCTCCTGCTGCTCCAGTATCCTTAGCTTTTAAGCCAATATTAGGATATTCCGTTTCCTTTTGACGATTTGTTTTTGTCTGTCCTATGTGTTCCTGCAGTGAAGTCAATTGAAGTGAAGTGATTAGTGTTTGTCTGCCCTGCTTTTTAAATTGTTGTAACAGGTGAGAATGATAGACTAATTGCTTGCTGTCACTGCTTGCTACCACTAGTGTAACCCCCCTACAAATGAGGATTCCCAAAATGTCTTCCTTGAGCTTGCCTAAGTGCTCACTGCCAGGCTGGTGTCCTGCGTTTTAGCAGTTTAAATGTGATTGCCAGAGAGTGCCTGTATAACCTCTGTGTACTATCTCTTTAAGAGCTGCCTGGATTGCAGTCATAAGTAATCTGAGACGGAGCTCTGTTGAAAGATGTAACTATTTGCTGAAAATCATTTAGAGTGATAATGATAATGTAGTTTGTCTAACCTGCCTTCTTTGCAGCAAGGACTGTTTTATTTATCTCCACTATCTTGGCCCAGGACTGCCGAATTGGACCAATCAGTACTGGTGGGACCTAAAATGGAGCCAGACTACAGGAGCTGTCTGTAGTCAGAATCTGTAGGAATTGTAGTTTTGGGCTTTTGATGCCTTTTTGCACCTGAAGGGGGGGCTCCTGTTGTGACTGACAGATGAATCAGCCAACCGAACCTTTTGGACCTTGGGTAAATTCCCAGGTTTGCTGGCAGTTGAGTCAGATCTAAGTTGGGAGCTGAAGAAGCAACAGCTCGAGACAGTCTCTGTGGAAAGGCCTGAGTTTTGGCCTGCATGCCTGCCTGCTGCCCCTGACAGGGAGAAGAGAATCAGTTTGGACTGAATCTGAGTTTGTGAGAATGAAGTAAGCCACTGAGTTATGACCAGGATCAACCTGAAGAAGACCAAAGATTTGCTGAATGCATCGGCCTGTCAGGATTTCTAGCTACCTCTAAACTCCCGGGGTGTGCAGAGACTTTGCAATTGTGACCGGAGAACAGTTTGCCTGGTATAGTAGAATCCCTTACATGTAAATGTGCTGTGTGTTTATAGTGGGTCGTGATTTGGTTCCCCACTGTGTGAATTGTGTACTGCTTGCTGGAAGCTGTATCCTGCTCGATTGGACTGAATCCGCATTCATCTCCATACGGCGTGGGCCTTGCTACATTGGCCCTGCCAGACTACCCCACTGCATAGAGAAAGCCATCAATGAGAGACCTGCCTGGGGATCAGACCCCTGCTCCATGTTTGAACAGGAACAATGCCTCAGCGAATCATATGGGCTCTGCTTCTCCTGGCACTCCAGATCAACCACCTGCAGCCTCAATTTTCGTCCAGCCTGTGTCCAGTCTTGGGTATCGTGAGTAACCATAAGGGTAGCTCCCTGCAACAACAGTTTAATCTAAGTGTGTCATCTGATTGTCTTGTTGTTTCTTTTCTTTCATGAACTGAGCCCTCTGGCTCCGGATTACAATTAGTGTGTGTGGTGCATGTTATTTTCTTCCATCACAGGGCCCCAACCAGCTGTGAAGCCAGCCTATCCCGGGCAACGATACTGGCCAGCCCACCTCTTCTTCACCTGGGTACCCAGAGTGTGTGACTGTTTAAGGACCCTGAAGTGCATGTATAACTGTTTGATTGATACAGCTGTAACCCGTAGGTGGCGCTATTCCAAGGGCTACTACCCCTGCCTGCTTGGCTAGTAGCAGGTTAAGAGGCCTGAGTTCTGAAACGGGTGCCTCCACCCAGAGGTCAGGGTTGGTAGTGGTCAAGCTAACCTGGACACAGCCCTCTGGGATACTGTAACCCCCCCCTTCCCCTCTAGTGGCCGGAACACTGTACAATAATCACTTTCACAATACCCCTGGTACACCACACAAGTACCCACGCTGTTTGCACTTACCACCAGGGCTGGTTCCTCTGGCTCAACCCTGAGGACCCCCTGTAAAACAAGGTTAAGCACAGCAAATAGCAACAGTACAGTACTTTGAGCACAAACTGGAACCACAGTCAGATTACATGCAGAAAAAGTTAGATCTGATTTATTCAGGGGACTTGAACAAGGGAGGTGCAAAATCAGGTTAATTAGCTTAAAGGTTATACAATCAAGCAGTTATGCATGTGCTTTGAGTCCCCCCACACAGTCCACCTCTGGGTACCCAGGTGGAGAAGAGATGGGCTAGCCAGGACAGTTGCCCGGGGTTGCAGCTGGTTGGGGCCCTGTGATGGAAAACACAACATGCACAGTACACAATATTTGTAATCCGGAGCCAGAGGGCTCAGTTCGTAAAGGAAACGAAACAACAAGACAATCAGATGGCACTCTCAGATTAAGCTGTTGGTGCAGGGAGCTACCCTGGTATTTACTCACACATTACCCAAGACTGGACACAGGCTGGACGAATCGAGACTGCAGGTGGTTGATCTGGAATGCCAGGAGAAGCAGGGCCCACAAGTCGCAGAGGCATCGTTCCTGTTCAAGCGTGGAGCAGGGGGGTTGATCCCCAGGCAGGTCTCTCGGCGATGGCTTCTCTGTGCAGTGGGTAGTCTGGCTGGGCCAGTCTGGCAAAGCCCAGACCGCATGGAGACAAGTTCGGATGCAGTCCGTTTTGGGCTGGATACAGCTTCCAGCAAGCAGAACACAGTTCATACAGTGGGGAACTAACTCACAACCCACTAGGAGCTCATAGCACATTTACATGTGCGGGAATTCTACTGTACCAGGCAAAGTGCTCCCCGGTCACAATCGCAAAGTCTCTGCACACACCGGGGAGCTTAGGGGTAGCTGGAACTCCTGACAGGCCGATCGCATTCAGCAGAAATATTCGGTTTTCTTCAGGTTGAGCCTGGCCCACTTTAGTAGCTTACTTTAGTCACACAAACTTGGATTTAGTCCAAAATAATTCTCTTCTCTCCCTCTCATGGAGCAGCAGCAGACATGCAGCCAAAAACTCAGCCCTTTCACAGTTTTCCCATGCGAATCTACTCAGGATTTCTGCCCAAAATTACTTCAGCTCCTTCTTCTTGAGCTTCCAGCTCAGAACTAAACTGAAAACTGCAAGCAGTCCGGGACTTCCCCAAGATCCAAAAGATTTGGCTGGCTGATTTGGCTGTCAATCAAAGCAACAGCTCCCCCTTCAGTTGCAAAAAAAGGTGCAAAAACTCAAACCACAGTTCCTATAGATTTTGAATTCAGACAGCTCCTGTAGTCCGGCTAAATTTTAGGTCCCACCAGAACTGACTGGTCCAATTTGCAGTCCAGTACCAAGATAGTGGAGACAAACAAAACAGTCCTTGCTGCAAAGAAAGCAGGTTAGACAAACTACATTATCATTATCATTCTAAATGGTTTTCAGCAAATAGTTACATCTTTCAACAGAGCTCCATCTCAGATTACTTATGCAGCAATCAAGCAGCTCTTAAAGAGACAGTACACAGAAGCTATACAAGCTCTGGTAATCACATTTAAACTGCTAAAACGCAGGACACCAGCCTGGCAGTGAGCATTTTGGCAAGCTCAAGGAAGACTTTTTGGCAACCCCCATTTGTAGGGGGGTTACACAGCCTTTAAGCAAATTAACCTGATTCAAGCCCTTGTTCAAGTCCCTTAAATAAATCAGATCTAACTCTTTTTGCATTTACCCTGACTGTGGTTCCAGTTTGTGCAAGAGTACTGTACTGCTGTTATTTGCTGTGTAAAACCTTGTTTTACAGGGGGTTCCCAGGGTTGAGCCACAGGAAACCCTGGTGGTAAGTGCAAACAGTGTGGGTACTTGTGTGGTGTATCAGGGGTATTGTGAAAGTGATTATTGTGTATTGTTTCGGCCAATAGTAAGGAAAGAAGGGGGTTACAGTGTCCCAGAGGGCTGTGTCCAGGTTAGCTTAACCACTACCAACCCTGACCCCCAGGTGGAGGCACCTGTTTCAGAACTCAGGCCCCTTAACCTGCTCCTAGCCAAGCAGGCAGGAGTAGTAGTCCTTGGGGTAGTGCCACCTAGGGGTTACACTAGATTTTTGGAAAGAGAGCTAAGTTGAGTGAGTGAGCTGAGGAACGAAAACAAGAGTTGAAAACCATGCCAGCTTATCAGGTTTGTTAGGTAGGGCTTTACAGTAGAGCGAGATTTGGTAGAACAGGATTGTACTGTACTGATTTAGGGGCGCTTGATGAAACTGACGGAGCTTGTACTGGTGATGATCAGGATAACACTGATGGGAACGTTTGCATTACACCTCTAGCTATTGGACTGAAGGGGAGGAGGAGGAGGAGGAGGAACAAGATCTGTCCAACTCATTCACTACCTTATAATAAAGCAATAAGGCATGACCAGGGGTTAGATTAACAGCCTGTTAATCACTTCCTAGAGGTGTAATATGGCACAAAGCACAGCCGAGTGCCATATTGCCCCAGAGGGTGATTAACTGACAGTTAATCTAACTCCTGGGAGTGCCGTGCTGCTTTCATAACAAGCACTTGTCAATGCCTAATGTTTACTTGCTTGTACTTCCTGTTTAGTTGTTAGCATAGACAGTGCAGAGGCTAAAATTAACAAATTAACAACACATAGTGAAATTGTAATGATTGGGAAAAATAAAGAGGTTGGTACATAACCTTGTTTTTTCTCAGATTGTGACCCTTAATTTTCGAAAGAGTAGGTTTTATTACCCCTGCATATGAACGTGACAGGTGTCATTTATCAAATGCAGCCTGAAATACGTTTTTTGCAAAAAAAGCTCGAAAGCATGTTTTGGAGGTGAATTTCAACATGACGTCTGCCTTGTTGGTACAAAAAACATGACTACCTTGAAAATGTGGGTTTAAAAAGTAAAACTCTTGCAACATTATGAATCATTCCCCTGCCTTTATGTTGTGTACCCATTTCACAAAAAAAGTAAAAATAAATATCAGTAATAATAGTAATCAGTAAAAAGGAGGCAGTGTAGTGTAGTGGTTTAAGGCTCTGAGCTGCAAACCTGGAGACCTAGGTTTGAATTCCATAGTCCCCACTTGCATACTGTGTGACCCTAAGCGAGTCACTTAACTTCCTTGTGCTCCCAGGTCGCACCTGTAAACAAGCTTCAGCTTAGTGTGTATCTCCTGGTTAAAACAAAATACAGAGGAAAAAGTCCTCGCACTTGTAAATGCCGAAATTTCAAAACTGGACATAACTGAGCCAAGAGCCGAGGCCACCATGCACTTCAATTACAGCAAATCATTTCCCACAATACTTCACATCCTGTATAAGGGCATGGTTCTGCCTTATTCTGTTTCTTTTAGGGAATGCCCATCACATCATCCCTAATGGTATATGCTACATTTGATGCCTAATCTCAGGGCCACATCAGAGGAACAGGTGATACAGGGTCACTCACATTAGTTGGATAGGAGGTGACACAAGGTTCCATCAGTACAATGGGGTGGGGTTACATAGGGTTCCATCAGTGTAATGGGGTAGTGTTACATAGGGTTCCATCAGTGTAATGGACTGGGGTTACATAGGGTCCCATCAGCGTAATGGGGTTACATTGGGTCTCATCAGGGTATTGGAGTGGGGTTACATTGGGTCCCATCAGTGTAATGAGGAGGCAGTATAGTGCAGTGCAGTGCATATAGTGCAGTGGTTTAAGGCTCTGAGCTGCAAATCTGGTGACATTCAGCAGACCAGACCTGGGTTTGAATCCCACAGCTTCCACTTGCATACTGTGTGACCCTGAGCAAGTCACTTAACTTCCCTGTGCTCCCAGGTTGCACCTGTGAAAAGCTTTCAGCCTAGTGTGTCTCATCTGGTTAAATAAATAAAAAAAATAATGGGGATGGGTTACGTAGAGTCCCATCACTGTAATGGGGTTGAGTTACATAGGGTCCCATCAGTGTAATAAGGCAGGGTTACATACAGTTCCATCAGTGTAAAGAGGTGGGGTTAAATAGGGTCCCATCAGTTTAATGGGGTGGGATTACATAGGGTCCCATCAATGTAATGGGGTGGGGTTACATCAGTGTATTGGGGTGGGGTTACAGACTCCCATCAGTGTAATAGTCTGTGGTTACATAGGGTTCCATCAGTGTAATGGGACGGGGTTACATAGTGTCCCATCTGTATAATGGGGTGGGGTGGCATAGGGTCCCATCAGGGTAATGGGGTGGGGTTACATAGCGGTCCATCAGTGTAATGGGGGTGGTGTTATATAGGGTCCTATCAGTGTAATGGGATGGGGTTACATAGGGTCCCAGCAGTGTAATGGGGTGGGGTTACATTGGGTCCGATCAATTTAATCGGGTGTGGTTACATAGGGTCCCATCAGTGTAATGGGGTGGAATTACATTGGGTTCCATCAGTGTAATAGGGTGGGGTTACATAGGGTCCCATCAGTACAATTGGATGGGGTTACAAAGTGTCCCATCAGTGCAATGGGGTGGGGTCACATAGGGTCCCTTTAGTGCAATCGGGTGGGGTTACATAGGGTTTCATCAGTGATATGGGGTGTGGTTGCATAGGGTCCCATCAGTGTAATGGGGTAGGGTTATGTAGAGTACCAACACTGCAATGGAGTGGTGTTACATAGGGTCCCATCAGTGTAATGGAGTGGGGTTACATAGCATCCTATCAGCATAATGGGGTGGAATTACATAGGGTCCCATCAGCGTAATGGGGTTACTTTGGGTCTCATCAGGGTATTGGAGTGGGGTTACATTGGGTCTTATCAGTGTAATGAGGAGGCAGTATAGTGCAGTGCAGTGCATATAGTGCAGTGGTTTAAGGCTCTGAGCTGCAAATCTGGTGACATTCAGCAGACCAGACCTGGGTTTGAATCCCACAGCTTCCACTTGCATACTGTGTGACCCTGAGCAAGTCACTTAACTTCCCTGTGCTCCCAGGTTGCACCTGTGAAAAGCTTTCAGCTTAGTGTGTCTCATCTGGTTAAATAAATAAAAAATAAAAAAAATAATGGGGATGGGTTACATAGGGTCCCATCAGTGTAATAAGGCAGGGTTACATACAGTTCCATCAGTGTAAAGAGGTGGGGTTAAATAGGGTCCCATCAGTTTAATGGGGTGGGATTACATAGGGTCCCATCAGTGTAATGGGATAGGGTTATACAGGGTTCCAGCAGTGTAACTGGGTGTGGTTACATAGAGTCCCATCAGTGTAATGGGGTAGTGTTACATAAGATCCCATCAATGTATTGGGATGGAGTTACATAGAGTCCCATCCATGTAATGAGGTGGGGTTAAATAGGGTCCCATCAGTGTAGTGGGGGTGGGATTACATAGGGTATCATCAGTGTAATGGGATGGGGTGGCATAGGGTTCCATCAGTGTAATGAGGTGGGTTTACATAGGGTCTCATCAATGTAATGTCATGGAGTTACATAGGGTCCCATCAGTGTAATGGGATATGGTTACATAGGGTCTCATCAGTGTAATGGGATATGGTTACATAGGGTCTCATCAGTGTAATGGGGTGGGGTTACATAGGATCCCATCAGTGTAATGGGGTGGGGTTACATTGGGTCCGATCAATTTAATCGAGTGTGGTTACAGAGGGTCCCATCAATGTAATGGGGTGGGGTTACATCAGTGTATTGGGGTGGGGTTACAGACTCCCATCAGTGCAATAGTCTGTGATTACATAGGGTTCCATCAGTTATAATGGGATGGGGTTACATAGGGTTCCATCAGTGTAACTGGGTGAGGTTACATTGGGTTCCATCAGTGTAATGAGGTGGGGTTACATAGTGTCCCATCAGTATAATGGGGTGGGGTGGCATAGGGTCCCATCAGGGTAACTAGGTGTGCTACATAGGGTCCCATCAGTGTTATGGGGTGGGGTTACATAGCGTCCTATCAGCATAATGGGGTGGAATTACATAGGGTCCCATCAGTGTAATGGGGTTGGGTTACATAGGGTCCCATCTGTGTAATGGGGTGGGGTTACATACGGTCCCATCAGTGTAATGGGGTGGGGTTATATAGGGTCCTATCAGCGTAATGGGGTGAAGTTACATAGGGTTTCATCAGTGTAATGGGTGTGGTGCTGGAGCTTTTTCCATTTTCTTCCCACTCCCTGAGAACGTTGACTGTGAATGTTTAGCGCCATGCAGAACCAGCCATTGTCCCCCTTCCCTTGTTGCTCCAATCTGAACCACCACATAGCGGAGTCTGCCTCCCACCCTCCTAGAAGAAGAGTTTCCTTGGGGACTCTCATCCACCTCCTTCTACTGACCATAGACACCCTGGGCTCATTCCTGAATCTGGGTTGGCAGCGTTGAGAGCAGCAGCTCTGAAAGAAAACTTCATTTAAAGCACCTATTTCAAAATGTATTTACCTCTGTGGGAGTTTGTTAGCGCTGGTTTTAGAATTTTCAAAAGTATTTCTAAAAGAAGGGACAGGATCATGTTTTCTTACAGGTGCTGGCCGCCACTTACATAGAAATATAGAAACACAGAAGTTGACAGCAGATAAGGATCGCAAGGTCCATCCAATCTGCCCATTTTTTCTACCTTATGATTGTGCCATAGGCCTGCACTCTGTCAATGGCCTGTCTATTCATACTCATCTGTATTGCTCCCTTATGCCTATCCTATGCCTGTTTGAAGCCCTGCAGTGTATTCATATCCATATTCTCCACTTCCTGGTGTAGGCCGTTCCATGCATCCACCACCCTTTCTGTGAAAAAGAACTTCCTCATATTACCCCTTAATCCCTCTCCCTCTAATCTCATGCTGTGCCCTGTTGTCCTGCTATTTTTTCTTATTTTCAAACATGTTAGACTCTTTCACCTTGTTAATGCCCTTAAGATGTTTGAATGTCTCTCCTTTGCTCTAGGGTATACTTATTGAGCTCCGTTAATCTGTCCTCATATGTTTTCAGATGCAGTCCCTGCACCATTTTGGTTGCCCTTCTCTAGACTGCTTCCATTTTGTTAATGTCCTTGTGCAGGTGTGGCCTCCAGTACTGCACACAGTACTCCAGATGGGGCTTAACCAGCGTCTTGTAAAGAGGGATTATTACCTCCATCTTACGACTTGCGATACCCCTACTAACACACCTCAACATCCATATAGCCTTACCTACTGCTTTAGTGGTCTGCTTGGATGATTTCAGGTCATCTGTGATGATGATGCCCAAGTCTCTTTCTTCCCTTGTGATTGTCAGCAACTCCCCTCCCAACCTATAGGTGGCTTCAGGATTTCTCTTCCCTATGTGCATGATCTTGCACTTCTTTGCGTTAAACCCCAGTTGCCACTCTTCTGACCATTTGGCAGTTTATCCAGATCTCTTCTCATTCTGCCCACCCCATCTGGATCATCTGCTATCTTGCAGATCTTGGTGTCATCTGCAAACAGACAAACCTTACCCTCCAGTCAATGTGCAATGTCACTGGTGAAGATATTGAAGAGGACTGGCCCCAGGACTGATCCCTGAGGTACCCCACTTGTGACTTGCATCTCTTCTGACTGTATACCATTTACCACTACTCTCTGTTTTCTGCCTGCCAACCAGTTTGCCACCCAGTTGACCAACGTCTGACCCACCCTGAGCCTACCCAGCCTATTAATCAATCTTCAATGTGGAACAGTATCGAAAGCTTTGCTGAAGTCAAGGTATGTGACATCAACTGCACCCCCTTGGTCCACCACTCTGGTTACTCAGGCAAATAAATCTATTAGATTAGTTTGCAGAACCTTCCTGTTCTAAACCCATGCTGTCTTGGATCCTGTGCTCCTATGGATTCCAGGTGTTGCACTATCCTTTCCTTGAGGAGTGCCTCCATAATCTTGCCTACTACTGAGATAAGTCTGACTGGTCTGTAGTTCCCTGCCTCCTTCCTGCTATCACTCTTGTGAAGCGGGATCACATGAGCCCTTCTCCAGTCTCCTGGAACCTCTCCTCTGCTCAAAGACTCACTAAACAGTTTTGATAATGGCTTTGCTAGTTCCACCCTTGGCTCCTTTAGTACCCTGGGATGTATGCTATCAGGTCCCATTGCCTTGTCCACCCTGAGCTTAGTGATCTCTTGTAGGACCCTTTCTTTTGTGAAGGGACTGGTGTACACCTCCTCCCCCGTGGCCATGGTGCAGAGCTGTGGGCCCTGCCTACCTTCTCCTCAGTAAATATTGAGCAGACATATCTTTTTTTTTCCAATTATTTAACCAGGTGAGACACACTAAGCTGAAAGCTTGTTTACAGGTGCAACCTGTAAACAACCTGTAAAAATCTATTTAGGATAGATGCTTTTCCTTGGTCCTCTTCTACACACTCCCCCTTATTCGCTCTGATCTTAGCAATACCCCCTCTGGACTTTCTCTTTTCACTAATGTATCTGTAGAAAGTCTTGTCCCCTTATTTTACTGTTTGTGCTAGTGTTTCCTCGGTTTGGGCCTTTGCCTGCCTTATAGCCTTCCCTAATTCCCTTAGGGAAGTTTGGTATGCCTCCCTGTCTTCATCCCGCTGCATCCCCTTATATTTCCTGAAGGCCAGCCTTTTGGCTCTGACCTTTTCTGCTATGGTTTTGAGAACCAAAGTGGTTTCCTCCTTCTTTTGCACTTCCTTTTCTCTCTAACACAATCGGATGTTGCTTCAAGTATTGCATCCTTAATGCTTGTCCACTTTACCTGTACCCCCTCACCTGTATTTCTTCAGCTCCTCTGAAGTCCCATATTTTTGCCTTGGAATGGGATGATTTAGTTCTAGTGGCCAAATTGAAGCATATCATGTGATAGTCACTGGCCCCCAGGTGACCTTCTACTTGAAGATCTGTGATCCTTTCCCCATTAGTCAGTACTAGATCTAGGATAGCCCTGTCTCTTGTGGGTTGTTGTACCAGTTGTATGAGGCCCTCTCCCTGAAGGGAATCCACTATGTGTCTAGTTCTGGTGGATGTTCCTGCTGGTATTGATCAATCTGTATCTGGCATGTTGAAGTCTCCTATTATCAGAACCTTCCCTTTAGCTATCATATTTTGTATATCCAACAGTAATGTGTCTATGTCCTCCCCCTGGTCTGGAGACCTGTAGGCAACCCCAGTTTGTATGGCTGTCCCATTTCCTGTTCACAGGGTGACCCACAGTTCTTCTGGCTCCTTATGTGCATTCTGAATTTCTGTAGCTTTGATATCTTCATTGACATAAAGGGCCACTCCACCCCCACCCTTTTTGCACTGCAGTCTCTTCTGAACAGTACATAGCCAGGTACTGAAGTCTCTCAAGTGTGGTTACTGGTGAACCATGTCTCGCTAATGGCTACTATGTCCAGTTTAGCCTCTGTTATTGTTGCCTGCAGGTCTGGGATCTTGTTTCCCAGACTGCAGGCATTTGTGTACATGATTTTCCATTGGCCAGATTTCTGTGTGTTAGTTGTTGGGCAAGTTCCAGCATTTCCCCTGCACGCCGTATGGGGAGTCGGACCTTTTTCCTTACCTGGTGTTGCAAATGAACTATAAACATGCTGAACTCCTGTTTGAGCACTAGCTGAGGAGGGAGGGGTGTTCTTCCTGTTCAATGTATCAGGTGCTGCACCTCTCTCTCCCCATTTGCTAGTTTAAATATTCTGCAAAGACGTCAAACTTCTGCCCCATTGCACTGACTCCCTCCTTAGTTAGATGCAGTCCATCGAATTTATAGAACTTTCGCTCCAAAAAGTGCTGTCAGTTACCTAAAAATGTGTGTCCTTTTCCTGGCACCAGCCCTTGAATCACATGTTTAGCTCCCCTATCTTCCCTTCTCTGACCTTCCATCCATCTGCTCCCCTCTCCCAGACTGGCAAGATCTCAGAGAAGGAAATGCCAGATGAAATGGATGACAGTGTGTCTCCCAGTCTGGTCAGGTGTTCCTTGGTCTCCTCAACTGACTGACTGGCGAGATTGTTAGTCCCTATGTGTACCAGGATGTTGATGTTTTCTCCTGCTTCCTGCACAGTTTTAGCAAAGTGGTCAGAGTATCTCCACACTGATGTACCTGGGAGACATCTGACCATTACCCTCAGTTGGAGGTAGGTATCAGCTCCCCGAATCATGGAGTCTCCTGTTTTGGATTTCCCTTTTTGCTTTGTTTGTTTTGGTCCCTGTTTTTGGCGAGTTTTGTTATGCTAGCTCCTGTGCTACAGTGCCCTGCTCTGCAGTGTCCTCTGCCCCTTTGTTTGATTTCGGAGATAGAAACATAGAAACATAGAATTTGATGGCAGATAAGGACCGCTTGGCCCACCCAATCTGCCCATTTCCCCACCTAATGGATAAGCTGCAGATCCTAGTTAACCAACATCCTACTTCATCTTACCCCCCACTAGAATTGCTTTATGTCTATCCCATGCATTCTTGAATTCCCTCACTGTTTTAGACTCCACAACCTCCTCAGGAAGGCTGTTCCATGCATCTACAACCCCCTCTGTGAAAAAATACTTCCTCACATTACCTCTGAGTCATCATTCTCCATCTTCAAATTGTGTCCCCTTGTTCTTGCACATCCCTTTTTCTGAAAGATGCTACCCTCTTGGACTTTGTTGATTCTCTTGAGGTGCTTGAAAGTTTCTATCATGTCCCCCCCTCTCTCCTTTATTTATTTATTTATTTATTTATCTATCAAGTCTAGGATTACAAATACCTTTGAGCCATGGCTCTTTTACAAAGGTTCCACGTCAGAGAAATACAAATTATGGGGAACATCAAGACAGGCATTACAACAATGTAGACATTGCAAACAGAGTACAGATTAATATAGTTCAAGGGTAGCATTGTAACAAGGCAGCCAGCGGCATTTGTCAGAGAAAACAGACAACAGATAAGAAGTGCCAGAGTCATAGGGAGAGGGAAGAGGTTAGGGGGAGAAGGAATGTAGGAAGGGTGGCGAGAGGGTGAAAAAGTGCAGCATTGGGTATACCAAGATGTGAGGTAGAATCCAGTGAGGAGGGAGGAGGGGGGTCGAGGCAATACATATTAAGCTCCTTTAGTCTTTCTTCATATGTCTTCTGGTGCAGACCCTGCACCATTTTGGTTGCCCTCCTCTGGACAGCCTCCACCCTGTCTATGTCTTTTCAGAAATGGGGTCTTCAGAACTGCACGCAGTACTGCAGATGTGGTCTCACCAACTGCAGTACTGCGTGCAGTACTGCAGATGTGGTCTCACCAACTGTCTGTACAGAGGGATAACAACTTCTTGTTTTCTACTCATAATGCTTCTCCCCATGCATCCCAGTATCTCCTCAGCCTTCCTTACTGCCTTCCCACATTACTTGCCCACCTTTAGGTCATCTGATATAACTACCTCCAGGTCCCGTTCCATTTTTGTTGTTGTCAGTATCTCACCCCCCATTGTGTACTCTTCCCCTGGGTTTTTGTTTCCCAGGTGCATTACTTTGCACTTCTTTGCGTTGAATCTAAACTGCCATACATTTTACCATTCCTCCAGCCTTGCCAAGTCCCTTCTCATCCTTTCCACCCCACCTTGTGTATCAACCCTGTTGCAGATCTTTGTGTCGTCTGCAAAGAGACATACGTTTCCTTCCAGTCCCTCTGCAATGTCACTTATAAAAACATTAAAAAGGACCGGACCCAGTACTGAACCCTGTGGTACCCCACTAGTAACCCCCCTTTCTTCACTGTGGACTCCATTTACTATTACCCTCTGTGTCCTGTTGTCCAGCTAGTGCTTTACCCAGGCTACCACCCTGGGACGCACTCCCAGGCTGGCTAATTTGTTTATTAATCTTTTGTGCTCAAAGTACTGTACTGTTGCTATTTGTTGTGCTTAACCTTGTTTTACAGGGGGTCCCCAGGGTCGAGCCACAGAAACCAGCACTGGTGGTAAGTGCAAACAGTGTGGGTACTTGTGTGGTGTACCAGGGGTATTGTGAAACTGATTATTGTACAGTGTTCAGGCCACTAGAGGGGAAAGAGGGGGGTTACAGTATCCCGGAGGGCTGTGCCCAGGTTAGCTTGACCACTACCAACCCTGACCTCTGGGTGGAGGCACCCGTTTCAGAACTCAGGCCCCTTAACCTGCTACTAGCCAAGCAGGCAGGGGTGGTAGCCTTGGGATAGCACCAGCTAGGGGTTACATTTTTGGAGGCTCACCACTGTGATTTTGTGTCTTCTAGTGGCCAAATTTGTGAATTACTGTTAAAAATAAATGGCTACCCCAACAGAAGTGGCTGTACACCAGTTGGTGGGGTGGTGTACTGGGCAGGAGATCGCCCCCAAAATGCTATACTTATCCTGGATATTCCCCTGGGTACCAATAAAGACACTGTAGAGGGAGTACTTTCCAAGGTTGAATGTTTACAAAACCCTGTGGTGGTGGGTCAACAGGCTAATCTGCTCACCCAAAGTTTCATGGCGTTGGTAGAATGTAAGGACCCAGTAGCCAGTTCCAAACTGCCATGGACTATCACCCCCGAAGGAGCCCTCACTGCCTGGAGAGTGATAACTAAAGACAGTAAAGACTCTAGGGAGAATGAGCCCCCCCCAACTATCTGAGACTTTTGAGGAGAAATTTGCTAAGTTGTTGCTGGAGGAAGGGAAAACTGGGGAGGACTTTAAGTAACTATTCCTGCCACCTTGGGGTGTTCCTCCCCCAACACCCCCTCCCGCTCCAGCACCTATTATTGCCCCTCCTTCTGTGTCCGTGCCAATGCTGGCTCCTATGTCTGTACCTGCCATTAGTCATGACTCTTACCGAAGGTTGAGAATCTTCTCCGGCACCCTCCCCACCCCCCAAGGGGAGGATGATTAGGAGACCTGGATAGATTGTGTTGCCCCATTGGTACCTGAATGGCAGTGTGTGGAGGCTGAGAAATGGAAAAGGATCATAGAAAGTTTGAGGGGTCCCACCCTAGAGGCCATTACATCTCTGAGGTCCACAAACCCTGATGCATCTGCCCAGAAGTATCTATCTGCACTTGAAGGCAATTTTGAGAGCACTGAGTCAGGGGAGAACTTGATGTGGAAATTTCAAGGTACAAAACAATGGCCAGGGGAAAGTTTGTCTGCATATGTTACTCATCTGGAAAAAGCACTGCAGAAGGGTTAACGAAAAGGTGGGATAGCCGCCAGTGACTTAAATCATGTGAGGTTGGGGCACGTACTGCAACATGCAAGGCATTCTAAATTGCAGTTCCTTCAATTAAGGCTCCCAGATAGAAGGGGTAACCCACTGGACTATTGTGACTTGATAAAAGAACTCCGGGAGGTTGAAGATGAAGAGGGGGATTGTAATTCTAGGGTGAGCGCAGCCCAAGTGATCACAGCATCAGAAGGCCCTTCCGAAGTGGGGACCAATGAGGGTGTGCCACCATGGGATGAACTGTTGAGGGAGTTCAGGGAAACAAAAAACAGTCTCTTTATGAAGGCCACTCCTGCAAGTACAGGCACTGACCCTTATCCAACTGCATCTGCTATGGGGGTGGGGGTGTCCACCCAGGCATCTCCTGCTGACAGCAGCTCGAAACTCGATGTCTTGACTATGAAAGTAAAAGAACTGAAGAGATGTCTCCAAATGCTCACCACACAATAGACAGAGATGGCACCAAGGTTCTCGGTTGGTAGTACCACCGCCCCAGCTCCCAGTGTGATGCCTCAGCCACCCCAAATCCCAGGAAACATATTTTGCCATAATTGTGGGAAGGATGGACACATGAAGAGAGAATGCAGGTCCACAAAAGACCTGGATAAAGTTGTATATAGACTTCAAGGCGAGCTTCGGAGAATGAATCAGTGGTTGAGCAGTGCCCAAAATGACTGCACTGAGGGTTCAAGAACTAGTAACTCAAATGTCTATGTGGCTAAATCATCTGTCCAGGCCCCTGCTGCTGTCCCTCCAAACTGGTCCAAAATAGTGGGCCCTTCAATGGAGACTACCATGGCCGTGAATGGTATTCCTACTCGGGCTGTGCTGGACAGTGGGTTGCACGTGACCATTGTACTTAAGGACTGGTATGACAAACACTTATCTGTTGTGCCTTTACAATCCCTGGAAGGCCTACATGTGTGGGGGCTGAGCGACAAGTCTTATCCCTACCTAGGATATGTCCACCTCTGGTTGTCATTTCCTGCAGCTGTAACTGGTGTAGAGGAACAAGTCGAGACACTGGCCTTAGTGTGTCCCCCTACTGGACTGTATGATGGGGTTCCCCTGTTAATTGGGACCAACGCCCATATGTTTGAGAGACTGGCACAACTCTGTCACGAGAAACGAGGGCGACGGACTGAGAGGGCCCTAAGAATTCCCACGCTGATCAAGAGGGCTTATGATTTGCAACAGAACCCTAAGGGAGTGGACCAGGATGAACCGGTAGGGGTCGTGTGGAAGAAGGATCCCAATTCAATGGTACTAGCCCTAACACCCAGTGTACCATTCAAGGGGAGGTCCACCTCCGCAAATATGTCGAGAACAAAATACTGATGTTGTATGCGCCAGGCGATGGAAAACTGCTGAAAGGATTATTGGTTAAGCCCAGCATCTTGCCAGCTCTTGCTCATGCCTATGCACGACGAGTGATGGTCCAGATTCATAATGTGTGAGATCGGGAGATCTGGGTGAACAGAGGATGCACCCTAGCTACGGTACACTGTGCAGACACTGCAGTGTTGCCCAGCAACAAGCACCCTGGCAAGACAGATAGAGTGACTCCCGACTTGTTTGATTTTGTTGACTCCCTGTTGCCAGGTGAAAGGAAGACTAGAATTAGCCAGAAACTTGCCGAGAGAGATTAAGTGTTTTTGTTGAAGGAATGGGATGTGGGATGTGTCCAGAGTGCAGGGCATCACATACGCCTGCACAATGAATGACCATTTCGAGAGAGGTCTCAACGCCTAGCCCCGGCAGACATAGATGATGTGAGAAGACACTTGCAGGAAATGCTCGTGGCTGGTGTGATACAAGAATCCAGGAGCCCATATGCTTCTCCCATTGTGGTTTTGCATAAGAAGAATGGAACAATACAAATGTGTGTAGATTATCGGACCCTCAACAGGCGAACCATCCCTGAGCAATACACCATGCCCCATATACAAGATGCTCTGGATTGTTGAATGGGAGCAAATGGTTCTCAATGTTGGATCTTCGCAGTGGATATTACCAGATTCCGATGGCTCCGGAGGACCGTGAGAAGACAGCCTTCCTCTGTCCTTTGGGGTTCTACGAATTCCTGAGAATGTCACAAGGGATATCGGGTACCCCAGCCACCTTCCAGCGACTGATGGAAGGAGTGGTGGGAGACATGAATTTGCTGGAATGCCTGGTGTACTTGGATGATGTCATTGAGTTTGGGAGCTCCCTAGAGGAACATGAGAGTCAACTGTACAAAGTACTAGACCGACTGGAAGATTTTGGCCTCAACTGTCCATTGACAAGTGCCATTTTTTCCAAACCTCTGTGAAGTATGTGGGGCACATAGTGTCTACAGAGGGGATAGAGACTGATCCTAGTAAAGTTGAAGCTTTGACTACTTGGCTCGAGCCCCACAATTTGAAAGAACTACAATGTTTCCTGGGATTCTGTGGCTACTACCACCGGTTCATAAAGGACTATTCTAAAGTAATTCGGCCACTCTTGAATCTTACCCAGGGTTACCCTGCTACCAATCGAAAATACAAAAAAGGGGTCCATCAAAGAACCAGACAAAGCATATTTCTGCCCATTGAACCTTTCGGGTCCCGTTGGACGCCTGACTGTGAAGCAGCTTTCCACGAAGTCATATACCAGCTCACCCATGCCCCCATCCTTGCTTATGCTGATCCCACCAAACCCTATGTGCTGCATAATGGTGCCAACCAATCTGCAGGGTCTAGGAGCTGCACTGTATTAAGACCATGAGGATGGTTTGAGACCAGTGGCATTCGCCAGTAGGAGCTTGACCCCATCAGAGCGAAACTACTCTGTGCACAAGTTGGAGTTCCTTGCGTTAAAATGGGCCATTGTTGACCAGTTTCATGATTACCTCTATGGGGCGAAAATATTGGTGAAGACTGACAATAACCCATTGACCTATGTACAGACTTCAGCTAAGTTAGACGCCATGTGGCACCGGTGGCTTTCTGCATTGTCAACATATGATTATGCTGTCGAATACAGACTGGGCCTGAATCATATTGATGCTGACGCCCTATCCCATTTCCAAGAGTGACTGGGTCAGGCAGTCTGAACCTGACATCCGAGCATTGTGCCAAAGTTTGATAGAAATTAGCAGATGTCTACGGACACAGTGAACTGCTTAGCAGATTGCTTGGGCCCCTCTGACACCTGCATACCGGCTGCATATTGCCATTTTTCTGCTCTAGATATTAGTGCACTAGCTCAGTTTGACAATGACAGCATTCAATGGGTCAATCCTGAGATCCTATGATTCAGCCAGCACTTGACGCCCTTCGTGTAGGAAAGGATGTGTCCAAGTTGTGTTCCTCTGATCTGCGAACCGCTTTGTTGTTTAAAGAAGGCCCCAGGTTGAAGCTGCTTAATCAATTGTTGTATAGAGAGACTGTAGATTGAGGTGGCCAAATAGACAAGCAACAATTGGTCCTGCCCACAGCTTTCAAAGATTTGGTACTGAGGTCCCTCCACAATCATATGGGCCACCTTGGTATCGACCGGACCCTTGACCTAGTACGATCTCGATTCTACTAGACCAAGATGGGGGCCGATGTTGAGCACCATGTAAGGACTTGTAGTCGCTGCCTGCAGAGAAAAGCCCTGCCTCAGAGGGCTGCCCCACTTCTCAACATTACTACCAGCACCCCAATAGAACTAGTCTGCATAGACTTCTTGAGTTTAGAGCCTGATCAGCGAAACATTGGCAATGTGTTAGTGGTTACGGACCATTTCACACGGTATGCACAAGCTTTTCCCACCAAAGATCAAAAAGCATCTACCGTGGCCAAGGTGCTAGTGGAAAATTTTTTCGTCCACTATGGTGCCCCCCCCCAGTGAATTCACTCTGTTCAGGGCTGGGAATTTGAGAGTCAGCTAATCAAAGAAATGCTCTCTCCATGGGGGGGGTGCGAAAGCCAAGAACCACCCCTTATCACCTGCAGGGGGATCCTCAACCAGAATGCTTTAACTGCACCCTGCTAGACATGCTAGGCACCCTCCACCCAAAAGATAAACATAAATGGAGCCAGCAGATTAGCACCTTGGTACACGCATACAATTGCACGAAGAATGATGCTACCGGGTTCTCTCCTGTGAGGGAATTTTATATATCCTAAAGCTATATTTGCTATTATATACCTTGAAGCTATGTTTGCTTTGTAAGCCATGCTGTAACAAAGTCATAATGAATGTAGTAGAAATTTCTGAGTTCATGCTGTTTTTACAGGGTTACAGAATGTTACTGAGGTTACTTGAGGTACATTTGTAGAAACAGAAAGCAAGATAAAACTGGGCAGAACTGGTTGTACCAGCCTGAATAATAGCAGTTCTTGGAATTTAGATACTCCTTTCTTACAATTAACAACACGCTTGGACAAAGTATAAGATAACAACATGTTTGGGCAAAGTATAAGATAACAGCACGTTGAGGCATTGAAGGCAAGCTTTATGTTGTTGTATGTTGCTATGGTGTGAGTGAAACTCATTGTTTCACCTAGGTCAGATTGACCCACTGGCATATGTATCAAGAAATATTGGGTAAGAAATTAAGTAAGCAGTGGAAAAGTACACCACACATTGGTATCAACTTGTTATTCTGTTTTATGATTGGCTTATACTGAAATGTTGGTATTTTTCAAGATAAGAATTGCAGAATCTAGCTTATAAAAGCTGCTGTAAATTGTAATCAGGGAGCTTTCTCCTTTGCAGAACTCCGCATGCATGAAAGATTTGATCAAATAAAGCGATGTTAAGACAAAACCCAGTGGTGTGGTTTTTGGCCCGTGACGACGGGAGCGGTTGCTCAGGTAATACTTACAGTGAGAGAATTTGCAATCATAGTTTTGGCGTAGTCGGCAGGATGAGTTCTTCGGTCCGTGTCACCTCGTGATCGGGTTGTTTCCCTTGGACAAAAAGAAGGAAATTTTTGTGGAACCCCATCAGGACGTGACACCTAGGGGCCGGCGACACTCATCATCACTGTAAGATACAAGGAATACCTTGGAGGTGTGCACTATAAGGGACAGGCCCTAGATAAAATGGAAACAAGGGAACAAAAATAACCTAGGTCCAGAGTTAGTATTATCTGGACCAGCAAAATGTATGGTTGATAAGTTTGGCCAGGATTGGTCTCTGAGATAGGACAATGGCATAAGTTGACCAGGGAATATTTCCCCTTATAGGTACTTTAAGTATAGATGTACTAAAAGGAAGCAAGGATAGCATTGGAAGAAAAGAAAAAGCAAACAAAAGGGTGCAAGGTAGACTGGTCAAGGTTTAGAATATGGGAAAGAGAGGCAGAAAGGTGACATGAAAATCAAGTGAGAGGGTTAATGGTAAAACAGAAGGGAAGATACTGAGCCGCGGGAGGGTGTTTCACCATCACGATACCCCTCCACCATATGGGCCCTCCCCAACTGCTCCGCGGGACCACAGGAAGAGGTGGTGCCAGATCGCCACCAGAACAGGAGTGGTACAGCCTGTGCAACAGGCTGCCCGGCTATGCCTGCTGCCCTACCTGCTCAACAAGCACTGATAGTCCAACCGGGCCAAGCAGTACAACCGGCACAGGGCATTCAACAGACTGCCTAATTGACTAGGGACACGCTTGTTCAACATCCTCCTGTGACTCTGGTGTGGGAGGCTGCGGTCACAGTCCCCAGAAAAAGCCCAGAATCCCCCACACCCGTTCAGTCGGATGAGGAGGTAGGGAGTGAAGAGGGGGAAGAGGACCTGGTTGACGCAGTGGGATCTATGTCACTGGATGGGAAGGTACATGGCAAGGGAGATGGGAAGCCTTGGGTATTTAGGCAAACTGATGCAAGGACTAAGGGCCTAAAGCAGGCAGGGGAAAGAAAAAAACTAACACAGCAGTTGCCTTTGATACATTATCCCAACCCACACCCCGAGGCAGGAAGACCGGCTGCCAACGGCCAGCCTGCAGTCCCTCAATACATTGAAGTGGACTGCCCATGGAATCCTGAGGAGTTGAGAGAGGCCCTGAAAGATATACCAAAGCCTCAAAATAACATAGAAGAATATATAAAGGAGTTAACAAACTTAATAAAAATGTATGAACTGTCTACGACTGAGGTTGGAGAGTGTCTTAGACGAACATTAAAGGGCATGTGGGAGGAAGTAAAAGAGGCCTGGGACCCAGAGAAGCCAAGGGACCAAATTATGCCACAATTTAGCGGTGTGCATAAAACTATGGGAAAAATACAGAGATGTGACAGACGGCTCGCATCCGGGTCTGAGACAAAAAGATATGAGAGAATCAATGCGGTACAAGGAGCGATTGGAGGGGTCTTTAGGCAATTTTCCAGTATTGGGCGGATAATCCCGCATACCAGCATCAGTTGGGTATGGCTTTTGCACGGACTGAGTGAGCCAATTAGATTGGGAGTTACCACAGTGTGCATTGGATGGGAGACAAAGAAAATGGCCGACCTAGTGCCGTATGCTGAACATGCTGAGAGACAGCAGAAGGAGATACAAAAGGAAAAGAAAGAAAATCTGGAAAAGGCTTAGCTAATGTACTTTGAGAGAGACAATAAGCAGCCCCAACCGGGAGGTGGAAATGGCAACAGAAGAAGACAGAGAGGACGAAATAATGGAGGTTATCCACGGGGGGGGGGTACCAATAGCAGCAATAGTCCAAACGAAAACAGAACAATAATAATATTCATGGTTGCTCAGTTCACTGTTCACTGGTATTGACTGTAGAGGCTGTCACCACTGAGATTGAGTCCCCTGGACCAGTGACTCGTACTGCTGCAAGAAAGAAACAAAGTCAGCCTGCCCCTGTGGTTGCAGATTTAAGACTTCCCCTGCAGCAGGCCTAGAATGATAGTGACTGCCAGTCTAACTCGGATGACAGTGAGTGTGATAATGCCTATTACCCCTCATATGAAGTGAGTCAGTTGTTTTGTGGAAATCCTATGTTGAATTATGGGGATGAAGCTGGGCCTTCTGGACTGCCTAACACCCCGGCATCATCCTTGGAGCCAATTCTCCCTGAAGGTGAAGTGCAAAGTAGCACGTCTGAGGATGCTGAATCTTTGTGTATCGTGGAACTGTATGATTTGCCTGAAGGAGAGGCTGATGGTATGAGTCTTTCTCGTGATATGCCAGAACTTGAGGAACACTATGAGAGTGCTGACAACCCCTTCAGTGCCAGGTGATCTTCAAAATGAGCCAGTGTTGTAGAAACAGAGACTACAGAGCAAGGGGCTGACAGTGCTCCTAGCTTGGACATTTCCCTTCATGCAGAGGTACCCCTCACAAGTGATGAAAGCTGCAAGACCATTGCTGAAAGTACAGACTGTGGTTGTTCACCCCAGAAAGACTGGCCGAGCTGTCAAGCCAGTGGTGTGCTTCAGTTACGATTCCCCCGGGAGGCCAGTTGATTTGCCTCTCAATGTAGTCCACAAAGGTATTTATGTCTCTCAGAGCTCACTGCCCAAATTGAGCTTGACGGCCCATTCCAGGTTACTTGTCCTGCCCTCTCACCATGGTGCCCCTGCCCCATCTAGCCCCAAGTTAGCTGATAGGGAAGGGCCCCGTCTTGCATTGTTTAGAGTACAAGAAGTTATTACATGATTCTGCATATAGAGGATAATGGATGGGCATCAGTTAACAACAACATTGTATTCACTTCGAGAGGTTACCATGACAACAAAGTAAACCTCGAGAGCGAAGCTCGAGAGGTTTACAGTTATCAGGTAACCTTGAGCAGTTAACACAATGTTGTTTAACTGATGCTCATCCATTGTCTTGTATAGTGTATGGGCATCAACTAAACAACACCGAATGTTTCTTGAGCACCGCTGTAAATAATTCACACACTTAATGACTGCTGTGGCACTGTCTATGTTCCCCCCCCACAACAGGAAGAAGCCCCTCTCGATCCACGTTCCCCCTCTAACAGACAAGATTTTTTTTTTAAATATGGGAACATGCACCTTTTAGCAGTCCTGATGTTTTTCGGCAGAGATCTCACCGCAGTGACCATTTCCACATCGTGATCAGAATAGAGCTCACCACAGTGGCCGTTTCCACAGGCGCTGAGCATTTCCTAACGTGCATGTGCGAGGATGTTCCATGCTGTTGTACCATCGATGTGACGTAGCGACGATGGTACAACAGCTAAACTACGTCACATCGATGGTACAACAACCCTGGTAAATGTTAGATTTTTACTGATTATAGCGTTCTAACATACACTATAGTAATGTTCAATTTACCTGTGTGAAATATGCATAATGTATTGTCAGAATGGAAATTATAGAGTGAAATACACTGAAATGTATAGTAAAGTGACAAGTTATGCCAATTGATGAACCAGATTGTACTTGTATAGCATGCTAATGGTATAAATATCTTGTATATGTTGCATTTTCAATGTTATGATGGTACAGACTTGACGCGGACGCCAAGTTTTCCCAGGCAGGGAAGGGTGTAACCCCCTACAAATGGGGGTTCCCAAAAAGTCTTCCTTGAGCTTGCCTAAATGCTCACTGCCAGGCTGGTGTCCTGCGTTTTAGCAGTTTAAATGTGATTACCAGAGCTTGTATAGCCTCTGTGTACTGTCTCTTTAAGAGCTACCTAATTGCAGTTTAAGTAATCTGAGATGGAGCTCTGTTGAAAGATGTAACTATTTGCTGAAAACCATTTAGAATGACAATGATAATGTAGTTTGTCTAATCTGCTTTATTTGTACCAAGGACTGTTTTGTTTGTCTCCACTATCTTGGTCCTGGACTGCAAATTGGACCAATCAGTGCTGGTGGGACCTAAAATATAGCCGGACTACAGGAGCTGTCTGAATTCAAAATCTGTAGGAACTTTAGTTTGGAGCTTTTTTTTTTGCGCCTTTTTTGCAACTGAAGGGGGAGCTCTTGCTTTGACTGACAGCCAAATTAGCCAACCAAAGATTTTGGATCTTGGGGAAGTCCCGGGCTGCTTGCAGTTTTCAGTTAGAACCAAGCTGGAAGCTCAAGAAGAAGGAGCTGAAGTGATTCTGAGAGCAATCCTGAGTGGATTCACATGGGAGAACTATGAAAAGGCTGAGTTTGGCCTCCATGTCTGCCTGCTGCTCCTGAGAGGGAAAGAATAGAATTATTTGGGGCTAAATCCAAGTTTGTGTGACTAAAGAAAGCAACTGAAGAGGGCCAGGCTCAACCTGAAGAAGACCAAATATTTTTGCTGAATGCAATTGGCCTGACAGGAGTTCCAGCTACCCCTAAGCTCTCGGTGTGTGCAGAGACTTTGCGATTGTGCCCAGGGAGTGCTTTGCCTGGTACAGTAGAATTCCCATACATGTAAATGTGCTATGAGCTGCTAGTGGGTTGTGAGTTACTTCCCCACTGTGTGAACTGTGCTCTGCTTGCTAGAAGCTGTATCCAGCCCAAAATGGACTGCTTCCGAACTTGTCTCCATGCAGTCTGGGCTTTGCCAGACTGGCCCAGCCAGACTACCCACTGCACAGTGAAGCCATCGACGAGAGACCTGCCTGGGGATAAGCCCCCTGTTCCACGCTTGAACAGGAACAATGCCTCTGCAACTTGTGTGGGCCCTGCTTCTCCTGGCATTCCTGATCAACCACCAGCAGTCTCGATTTTCGTCCAGCCTGTGTCCAGTCTTTGGTATCGTGAGTAATTACCAGGGTAGCTCCCTACAACAACAGCTTAATCTAAGTGTGTCATCTGATTGTCTTGTTGTTTCGTTTCCTTTACGAACTGAGCCCTCTGGCTCCGGATTACAAATATTCTGTACTGTGCATGTTGTGTTTTCTATCACAGGGCCCCAACAAGTTGCAACCCCAGGCAACTGTCCTGGCTAGCCCATCTCTTCTCTACCTGGGTACCCAGAGGTGGACTGTGTGGGGGGACTCAAAGCGCATGCATAACTGCTTGATTGATATAACCTTTAAACTAATTAACCTGATTTTGCCCCTTCCTTGTTCAAGTCCCCTGAATAAATCAGATCTAACTTTTTCTGCATGTAATCTGACTGTGGTTCCAGTTTGTGCTCAAAGTACTGTACTGTTGCTATTTGCTGTGCTTAACCTTGTTTTACAGGGGGTCCCCAGGGTCGAGTCAGAGGAACCAGCCCCGGTGGTAAGTGCAAACAGTGTGGGTACTTGTGTGGTGTACCAGGGGCTTTGTGAAAGTGATTATTGTACAGTGTTCAGGCCACTAGAGGGGAAGGGGGGGGTTACAGTGTCCTGGAGGGCTTTGCCCAGGTTAGCTTGGCCACTACCAACCCTGGCCTCTGGGTGGAGGCACCCGTTTCAGAACTCAGGCCCCTTAACCTGCTACTAGCCAAGCAGGCAGGGGTAGTAGCCCTTGGGATAGCGCCACCTAGGGGTTACATGCACAATATTTGTAATCAGGAGCGGGAGGGCTCAGTTTGTGAAAGAAAAGGCGACAAGATAATCAGATGACAACACTTTTAGATTTAGCTGTTGTTGCAGGGAGCTACCCTGATGTTTACTCATGATACCCAATACTGGACACAGGCAGGACAAAATCAAGACTGCAGGCTGTTGAGCTGGAGTGCCCTGAGAAGCAGGGCCCACACGAATCACCGAGGTGTCGTTCCTGTTCAAGGTGTTGAGCAGGGGGCTGATCCCCAGGCTGGTCTATCATCGATGACTTTTTCTGCATAGCAGGTATCCTGGCTGGGCCAGTGTAGCAGGGCCCAGGCAAATGGAAATGGATACAGATTCAGTCCGTGGAGCTGGATACAGTCTCCAGCAAGCAAAACACAGTTCAGACACACAGTGGGGAATCAAATCACGACCCACTATAAGCACACAGCACATTCACATGTAAGGAAATTCCACTGCAGGGTTTTAAATAATTGATTAGCAGTTTTTTTCTTGGGACAATACTAACTATACAGAAAGTATTTATATAGGTTTTCTAGAAATGTTATGTTTGTTAAACACAGTGAGGCAAGTACTATGCATTTTCACGATGTTTTAGCACTTTTATGAGCAAAACACAATTTTTGGAGTTAAATAAAACCTTGCACCGTACCAGGCAAATGGCTCTCCAGTCGCAATTACAGAGTCTCTGTGTAACCCCTAGGTGGCGCTATCCCAAGGGCTACTACCCCTGCCTGCTTAACTACTAACAGGTTGATGGGCCTAGGTCCAATGGCGGGTGCCTCCACCCAGAGGTCAGGGTTTACAGTAGTTAAACTAACTTGGTCACAGCCCTCTGGGACACTGTAACACTCCTTTCTTCCCACTAGTGGCCCACACAATGCATTAGGAATATCTTCACAATGTACACTTACCCCCAGGACTGGCTCTGTCGACTGGACTCTGGGGACCTCCTGTAAAACAAGATGATGCAGTGCAAAAACCACAGTACAATACTTTAACGTAAATGAATACCTCAGCCAGTGTAACTTTGCTGAAACCAACAGATCTGATTTATTTAAGGAGCTGTAACAAGAAAGGGGGAAATCAAGTTAATTAGGTTAAACACATTAATAATCACAGTACTGTGCGCATATTCAGAGTCCCAAATTGTCACTTTCACTAGGTACCCAGGATGGGGGGGGGGGCTAGCCAGGATCGGTGCAGCTGGCTGGGGCCCTCTGATGGAAAAATCACTTGCACAATACCCAATTGTAATCCGGAGCCAGGTTGCTTAGTTCGTAAAGAAATTAAAAAGCAACAATTAGATGACACACTTGCAATTTGGTACACAGATGGCAGGGAGCTACCCTGCTGTGTACTCACAAACTCAGTGCTGGGAACTGGATGGAAGGCAGAGTGTCCTGGATTGCCAGGAGGAGCAGACCCTGTGAACAAGGTCCTTGTGACTGGACCCCACTGCAGTTTAGAGCAAATAGATGTAGTCTGGATTAAGCTGGGGTTTACTTCCAGCTTCATGCACTCAATTCACTGTACTGGGGATTTGAAACGCGATTCCCCACAAGCACTGCACACATCTATATGTAAAAGGAAAGTACTATACCAGGCAGGCTGCTTCTCAATCCCGACCGCAATTGCTGCAAGATACCCGGGAGAACACACAGCAAATTCAGTTCTTGACAGACCGAGCGCGATTCAGCAATTTTTCCAGTCTTCTACAGGGTGAGCCTGGTTTCTACTGTTCAGATCTCTTTTCTTCTCCTACAGGTCAGATTCAGTCCAAACGGGTGCTTGCACAGGCTGCAGACCGAAAACTCAGGGCCTTACACGCACTTCCAGCGCTAAAATTTTACACCGAAGGAGCACAGGGCTCCCTGTCTCTTCACTGCCAAAACTGATCTGATCTTTCCAGTAGACAGAGCCGGGCATTTCCTTTGAGTTCCTCCCAGTTCAGTTGGCTGGTTTGGCTGTCACTCACAGTAAACTCCCCCCGTTGGTGGAAAAAAGGTGCAGAAGTCAAAACTACATTTCCCAGAGTCACTGCCCTTACAATCCCCTTACAGCAGGCTCCAGAGGAGAGTCCAAGTTTTGATTCGCCCAGAGCAGGCTCCATTTTAAAGGATCCCCACACTGATTGGTCCAATTCAGCAGTTCAGGACCAACATGAGGGAGTTACTCTGCACTGTTCTTGCTACAAGAAAGTAGGTTAAATCAAACTGCACTTTCATTATTACTCTAACAGGTTACAAGCAAACAATTATATCTTTGAAAAGTGCTCCTTCTGCCCACGTAGCGATGGCAGAAGCGGAGCGATTTGGCAGTAGCTCGAACAGGACTCAAGCAGGAAAACACACAGTCCCCTCATATAAACTAATTATGTCTGCAAGCAGACAGCTCTTAAAGAGACAGTACCAGAGGCTCTAAAAGCACTCACAGATAAATGGCTTAAACGCCAAACACCATTCAGGCTTGGAGCATTCAAGCAAGCTCCTGGAAGACTTTTTGGGAACCCCCATTTGCAGGGGGGGTTACATCTGCACAATCCGGGAGTTCAGAGGTAGCTGGAAGTCCTGACAGGCTGATCGTTTTCAGCAAATCTTCAGTCTTCTTCAGGTTAAAGCCTGGTCACAATTCAGTGGCTTATGTTGCTCTCTAAATTCGGATTCAGTCCGAAAAAAGCACAAGTTTCCTCTCAGGGACAGCAGGCAGGCATGCAGGCCAAGCTCAGGCCTTTCCACAGTTCTCCCATGCAAATCCACTATGGATTGCTGCTCGAACTATCTCAAGCTGTTACTTCTTCACTTCCCAACTCAGATCTAACTGAAACTGCAAGCAGTGTGGGACTTTCCCCAAGATCCAAAAGGTTTGGTTGGCTGATCTGTCTGTCAGTGACAACAAGGGCTCCCCCTTCAGGTTATTTTATGCGCCAAAACTACAATTCCTACAGGTTTTGGCCCCACCAAGCCCCTGTAGGCAGGCTCCGTTTTAGAGTCCCAAATGTACTGATTGGCCCATTCTGACAGTCTTGGGCCAAGATGATGGAAACAAACAGAACTGTCAATGCTGCAAAGAAGGCAGGTTAGAACAAACTACAATATTATTACTACTCTAACAAATGATCAGCAAACAAGTACATCTTCTAACAGAGATCCCCCTCAGATTAATTATGACTGCTATCCAAGCAGCTCTTAAAGAGACAAAGAACCTCTGTGCGCAAACACTGAGGCAAGGGTTACCCCAAAGGGCATTTGGCTGGGAAGCCAAGTTTCAAGAAAATACAAAATCACACATGCCCCCACAATGCAAAGCATCACGGGCTGCATATGCAAATTACCACAGAATGTTATGCTGGTCCAACTTTAAGCAGAATTGCATGGTGCCGAAAGGCCTCTCACACAGTTTGCAAAGGGTGCTCACAGAAGACATAGACACGTGTTTCGTCCTACCAGGACTCATCAGTATGCCTTGTCTGTTTGACACCCCAGTGGAATGGACCAGCTACCCTTAAGGCAGTATGCCTTGGATATATTGTGATGTGTGATTTTGTATTTTCTTGAAACTTGGCTTCTCAGCCAAACTGCCCTTTAGTAACTCCTTGCCTCAGTGTTTACATTGTGAGGTTCTTTGTCTTTATATAGTTTTTATTTTAATGGGTTCACCACAATATATCCAAGGCACACTGCCTTAAGGGTAGCTGGTCCATTCCACTGGGGTGTCAAACAGACGAGGCATACTGATGAGTCCTGGTAGGACGAAACACGTGTCTATGTCTTCTGTGAGCACCCTTTGCAAACTGTGTGAGAGGCCTTTCGGCACCATGCACTTCTGCTTAAAGTTGGACCAGCATAACATTCTGTGGTGATTTGCATATGCAGCCCGTGATGCTTTGCATTGTGGGGGCATGTGTGATTTTGTATTTTCTTAAAGAGACAGTACACAGAGGCTATACAGGCACTCTCTGGCAATACATTTAAACTGCTAAATCACAGGACACCAGCCTGGAAGTAAGCATTTAGGCAAGCTCAAGGAAGACCTTTTTGGAACCCCCATTTGTAGGGGGGTTATACTACCATTTACTTCTATAGAGCACATATCCCCTTGCTTTCAAAACTAAGACAGAGACATCTGTGCACAAGGAGGAGATGGCATTCCGAGAAGAGGAAGGGATTGTCGGATGGCTCCTGGGAGTCAAAATATTATCCCTTCCTTTCTGCATACTTTTCAAAATTATGCAGAGCAAACAAGTGTGCATAAGTCAGGAAGAAATGGATTAGAGTGAGACAATGTGTACTTGTTAAACTCAGTCAGCTTGCCAGCTGCTAAGTCCCTCTCTTGCTCACCTGCCCAGTGCCACCTTAGAGAAAACAACTAAACAATCCCAACAGAGGAAGGACTATTTTAAACATTACAATTGGTCCTTTCTTTTTCTTTTTTTAATGAAGTTGTCTTTCCCTCATTTTTTAAGTGCAATGAGACAATCAGGGTGGGTAATGTTGAGCTATATGCACACTTGCTCAGACTGCAATGTCCTCCACCTGCAGCATTGGGCCCCACTACACCCCTGGGTGTGAGGATGTAGCCCAACATAGCTCACCCTGATTGTCTTATTGCTTATACGGTCAACACCATTTTAGAAGGCTGGCCTGGTGGCACTGAGGGTTGAGGCACTGGAAGCCACATCTCATGTCATGCCAGTGACCTGGGCTCGTGAATGGACTTGGGCCGCCAGGGGCCAGCTGGGAAGGGAGAGGACTGAGTGTCTGGAGGAAAACTCTTCTCTCCCAGGGTGGGTTGTGGGCTCCGCTCAGCTCCTTGGTGGCCCCTGATAGAGATCAGGGGTTCTACAGGAGCCGGCACAATCAAGGGGTGGAGAGGCGGTGGACGTCAGCAGCACGCCTATGCAGTTGTCATTGCATGTCTGCGCTCCAGGGGAAACCTCAACAGAAATACACTGACAATCCAGAGGCAATGAAAGAAACCCGGGGGACCTGTCCATATCCTGCTGCCGGACCTACCCTCCTCGGATTTCCCATGCTGGGCTTGATCTCACAGCCTTCTAATTTCAGAAAGGCCACCAAGGGAAGGTGGGCCCTCTCCTGGGGGGCGATCTGGGGGGCTGGATGGACCATGGGGTTAAGAGGGAAACCAATGGAGATTCAAGCTGGGAGTAGCGGCAGCATTTGAGTGGGTACTCTGGAAGGATGCCCTGGACGTCTGGAGCAAAAATAGAGTATACAAAAAAAAACACCATTTTAGAACTCTATGATGTAGTTTATATCTTTGTTTTAGCTCTTCCATTGTCATCACAGTACATCTGTGTTCAGTGATAGAACTCTGTCATTGAGAGGGAAAAACACTACATCATACAAGACTAAAATGGTACTTAACACCTGTGTAGGTAAGGTAAGGAAATAGTTTATTTTTATACAGGTGGTACATGTGACATGTCATTTGGACCAAAGTCCAGTGTGTGTTAATTAATTATGCATGAAAACGATAATCAGAAGTAACAAGTACAAGAGACCATTGTGGTTCTCAGTAAGGGTCAGGGAAGCAGTGCGGGTCAAAAAAGAAGGCTTTCACCAGGTGCAAAGAAAAGCTAGAGGTGAAAGAATAGGGAGAATACATACATACTGAGAAATGAGGCAATGCGGGCGGTTATGGAGGCAAAAGCAGACACTTAGCTGTGTATTGCAGAGCGGGTCAAGAGTGGAAAAAAACAATTCTTCTGGTATATTAGAGACAAGCATTTGTCAATGCCGAATGTTTCTAGCTTGTATGTGCTGTTTAGGTATTTGGAAGTGATAGTTCCATGCCTTCCTCCCAAGACATGTACTGTGTCTTTCCGTTCAGTATTCACAGAAGAGTGGGAGAGGCAAGGGCCACAGCAGTACAACAGTTGCCAAGGGGGTGAAGAGGTGGACAATAGTCCATTCAAAGGCAAAAGAGTCCTGCAGGAGCTCACTAAATTGAAGGTGGAGAAAGCGATGGAACCAGATGGCATACACCCAAGGATCATAAGAGAACTGCAAAGGGAGATAGCAGTACCTCTGGCAGCCATGTTCACTGAGTCATTCAACACAAGTGAATTGGAGGAGGGCACATGTGGTCCCTCTATACAAGTCTGGCAGCAGGGAGGAGGCGGGGAACAATAGGCCATTCAGCCTCACCTCAGTAGTGGGGAAGATCATGGAGACATTGCTTAAAGAAAGGATAGTGGGGCATCTAGAAGCCATAGGAGCCCAGGACCATAGACCACATGGATTCACAGTGGGGACATCATGTCAGACAAATCTGGTTGATTTCTTTGACTGGGTGACAAAGGAAGTGAATCAGGGTGGGGCAGTGGACAATGCTTACCTTGATTTCAGCAAAGCCTTTGACACCATCCCACATAGGAGGCTGATAAACTAGCTGGGTAGGCTGGGCATGAGGGAAAGGGTGGTAAACTGGGTTAGAAACTGGCTAACAGACAGGAGGCAGAGAGTGGTGGTAAATGGGGTGCAGTCTAGGGAGAGGGGGGTGACCAGTGTGGTGCTTCAGGGATCGGTCCTGGGGCCAGTCCTGTTCAATGTCTTCATTAGTAACATTGCAGAACGGCTGAAGGGAATTTTTGCATAAAATTTTCAACATAGCCATTTTAAGACCTCTGCTTATGAACAGCATCAGTGATTTTCTTACTCTGTCCCAAACATTGACTGCGCACACCGACTGCGCCATTGTGCGCTATATGCACGGAAACACATTTTGGGTGACATGTGAAAAATGACAGCTATACTTCTCATAAGGAGGTGTGGTAAAATGGCAATGTTGAAAATCTGGAGTGCAAATATTAAAATTCGCAAACTTGCGAGCGTGCGTAGGAACTGTGCAATGTGCGCTCCTAAAACAGTAATTTTTGGGAATTTTTTCACCAAAGTTTCAACATAGCCATTTTAAAACCTCTGCTCATGAACAGTGTCACTGTGATTTTCTTAATCTGTCCCAAACATTGATTGTGCATATTGACTGCGCCATTGTGCGCTACATGCAGGGAAACACATTTTGGGCAATATGTGAAAATGACAGCTGTACTGCTCATAAGGAGGTGTAGTAAAATGGCAATGTTGAAAATCTGGAGTGCAAATATTGTAATTTCATAACTTTAAGCCGCATGTAGGAACCGCGCAATGCACGCCTCAGAACAGTCATATTTAGGAAATTTTTCACCAAATTTTCAACATAGCCATTTTAAGACCTCTGCTCATGAACAGTGTCACTGCGTCACTGCGATTTTCTTAATGTGTCCCATACATTAAGTTTGCATACCGACTGAGCCATTGTGCACTACATGGGCGGAAACACATTTTGGGTGACATGTGAGGAATGACAGCTGTACTGCTCATAAGGAGGTATGGTAAAACGGCAATGTTGAAAATCTGGAGTGAAAATATTGAAAATTCGCAAACTTACGAGTGTGTGCAGGAACAGCGCAATGCATGCTCGTAAAACAGTCATTTTTGGGAATTATTTCACCAAATTTTCAACATAGGGTTTTGGGGGACCTACCTCATGAAATGTGACACTGTCATTTCATAAATCAGTCCCAAAAGGTGGTTCCATGCAGTGACAGCGGAATCACCTTTCGGGACCGATTAACGCCATGACAGTGACAGAATTCATGAGGTGGGGTCCCAAAAACCCCATGTTGAAAATGTGGTGAAAAAATTCCCGAGATATGCAGCATAGTTGAAAAAACCCTATTTATTCCATTATACAGCTTACCGGCATTTCCTCAGTTCGGGGTCGGCTTTGAAGAGTGCAGATGTGTTCTCGTCCACTGAAGATCATAGCACCGGACTCGGAGGTAAGTATGGGGTGAGGTGGGAGTTGTGGGGAGGCAGGGTGCGTCGTGGGTGGGCATGGGTGGGGGGTCAAGACAGCAGCGAGGAAGGTTTTTTTCTTTCAGTTTTTTTTTTTATTACTTGGAATACACAGGATGTTTGCCACACTGGGGTGGGCTCCTGGCATGGCAGCTGGAAGGCTGTTGGGGGGCAGTGGAGCCGACAGGGGATTGGGCACCCCTGTCGGCCATACAGACTGCTGCCACACTGTGGTGGGCTCCCAGCATGGCACCTGGAACTCTGTTGCAAGCAACATAAAAAAAAGGAAGAAAGGGGAATTCTTAAGCTCTCTGAGGGAGTAGGGTGATACTGGAGGGTGTGCAAAAGGCTGCCGTCTTTAATGATAACTTTTGCTCTGTCTTCACAAGGGAAGGCAGAGACCCTTGCCAGAGAGTGGCATCAATGCAGCCACAAAGTGGGTCCCAGAGAGGAGGCAGCCAGTATTTATATTTAGAAACAGCAAAAAAAAATCCTTGTATCCTGATTGGCTGGCAAGCTTCCAGATGTGTACATCTATTTTTCGATAGAGCCCTCTGAAAAACAAGTGCCAGCTCTGCTCAAGATATGAAAGTCATATGAAAGTCATATCATGCTGCCAGTCCGAATTTTAAGATGCACTTGCCACCATTTTTTTCATTTGATAATTGAGAGAGCGATCGAGAGGTCCCACTCCCCTTCACTCCTCGAAGCAATCCTTACACAAACAAATTGAAACAGTTCCAGCCTCAGAAACACAAAAGAACCCCTCTACTTTTTTTTCTCCAAAAAAATATACCCAACTCAGCCACTTAAACCACTCCTGACCTCCGATCCCCCCACCCGCTCTCACAACCGCCATGACCCAGCAGTGCGACTCTTTCTGTGGGAGCCACTTCAAACAACTCTCGCTCTTGTGTTTGCTGACCGCGCTTCCCTCCCAAACTACCGGCAGACACACAGTAGAACTTATTTATTTCATTTTTGTTTTTATTTACTGGGTGGCGCATAGACAAAAGAATCGCCTATTTTCAGACAAACAAACATCAATGACAGGTTATGCAGCAATACAAAACATCTAAAAATGGAACTAGACAACGCCAGAGCAACAACATATCAGACGACAGTCATTTTGAAGGAAGTGCATAAATGCATATTAAGGGATGCTATGCTAAGCACGTGTATTTAGTTACATGTGTACTTATCTGTGCCCAGAAGGTAGCTACAAAGTTCTTTCTTAAACACCAGGTGTGACTGGGAGTGCTGAATGGTTACTGGCAGTGAATTCCAGAGTTTGGGAGCAGATGATGCGAAAGCATGCTCCCCCATTTTCGTAGCACATTTAGGCATGTCTAGAAGAGACCTTAACTCCGATCCAGCAATTAGATCTGTGTGCACTATCTCCACCTCACTTTGTGTGCCAGCTCAGACTCCACGGAACACACCAACACCAGCAGACACCTTGTAGTTTTGACTCCTTACCTGGCATCGAAGGGCTCACTCTTTTCCTCCTTCAGGTTCAGTACAAGCATCCTCTCTTCAGTCTCCAGAATGTTGCAATTCAGTTTTATTTATTTCTTTTTTTAAACTGGACCCGATTCTTCTCTCACTGACTACTATGACCTCTGACCCCTTTCCTATCCCTATAATATAGGACTACAAGTCCCATGAAACTCTGGAGCAAAAATCAAGGTCAGTCAAACAGTGTCCCCTAAACAGCAGAGCCCTCTATTAGACAACATAGCACAGTACAGGGACTACTTTACAAAAGACAAATGTTATTCTATTTTTATCATTTATAAGCCTTGTTCTTAATTTTAAATCTGTTTTATTAAAATATTACTTGTGTTCCATTTTCTAAGCACCAGGGTGGGTAGACCTGGGCAATACTGGACCTTCCCTGATTACACCCCTGAGTGGTCCAGTATTGCCCAATACCACCCACCCTGTCGGGTGTTATTGCTCACATGAAAGGGTCCATGAAGGGCTAGCTGTCTAAAGATTGATAAAGCCCTGGGACCAGATGGAATGCATCCATGGGTGCTCAGGGAACTGGCAACCGAATTGGCTGGACCCACGGTAGGACTATTCAATAGATCATTACAGACTGGGATAGTTCCAAAGGACTGGAGGGCAGTGGGCATAGTTCCACTTCATAAGTGGGGACAGGGAACAAGTGAGCAACTACAGACCTATCAGTTTTACCTCTGTAGTAAGGAAGCTGATAAAGTCACTGGTCAAAGAGGACCTCATGGACTACCTAGAGAGCAATGGTCTACAGGACAGTAAACAGCATGGTTTTATGGCAGGGAGGTCTTGTCAGGCTAACCTACTAGTTTTCATTGACTGGGTGATGAGGGTACTGGATAGGAGCTACGCCATGGATTTACTCCACTTCAACTTCAGCAAGGCTTTCGACTCAGTGCCCCACAGATGATTGCTAAAGAATATGGAGGATCCAGTTGTGGCTATGGACATAGTAAGATGATTCAGTAACTGGCTAAAGGGTAGGCAGCAGAGATTTGTGGTTAATGGGGTCAAATCAGAAGACAGAGGGAAGTTATGAGTGGGGTGCCACAAGGATCTGTCCTGGGCCTGGTCCTTTTCAATATGTTCATTAGCGACATTGGAGAAGGAATCCAGGGTAGACGGTGTCTCTTTACAGATGACACTAAGCTTTGTGGGAGGGTGGATAGCAACGAGGGAATCAGGGAAATGCAGAATGACCTGCAAAGACTAGAGAGGTGGTCTAAGGTTTGGCATGTGAAATTCAACACCAAAAAGTGAAAAGTGATGCACCTAGGGAACAAGGGTACAGGGTCATCATGTTGCATGACACAATGTTGCAGCAACGTGCCATGCTGCCAATTCAGCGCAATATATTTCCAGAGGCATTTCTCTATGTTTTGCGTGGGGCTCCACCCTCTGCACCCCGACCCCGTTAAGGGGAGCTGCACCCCCCAAACCACCCCCAACTAAAATAATTAACTCTGGGGGGGGGGGTTGTACACTTAAATCACACAAAGTGTGAAATAAAGAAAAATTCCATGCATCTGGGACCAGGATTCAATACCCGGTCTGCAGATGCACCACCTCCATTGCTGCCTGTGGCTCATCCTATTGAGCCACGGCAGCTTCCTGATGGACCCTCCTCCCAGAAGAGGACTCATCCTCTGCGAGGGAACAGAGACAGAGTGCACAACCGTGCATAGACCATATAGCGGTTTCGCACCCTGTCGCTATTCCTGCCCGCACTGTCTCTGTTGCGCGGTTTTGACATGCGCCATTCTACATACAGTGAACTGACCCTGCAGGGGGAAGAAGAACCCCAGGACATAGTATTGGGTGTGTGGGGTAAGACTTAACACTGCAGCTGAGGAATGGAACCTAGGAGTTATCATTAGTTCATTGACCCTGGTCCCACTTACGGATCTACTGCCTGGTCCCACTTACGGATCTACTGAACCGATCCCACTGTCTGGGGCAGTTCCCCACAGCATGGAAAACTGCGACAGTCACACCTATTCACAAAGGTGGTGACTGGTCCGCCCCCAGTAACTATCGGTCAATTTCTATTCTTTCCCCCTCTCCAAAGCCTTAGAAAAAGTGGTGGCCACCCAACTCACTGAATATCTTGCAAAATATAACATCCTGTGTCTAGAGCAGTGTGGCTTCCACACTGGTCACAGTACAGGCACAGCTTTAATGGAGTTCTCCAACTTCCTACACGCCTCTCTGGACCTCGGCTTCCTAGTTGGGGCAGTGTTCATTGACCTCTCTAAGGCCTTTGACACTGTCTCCCACCCATTCCTACTAAATGCCCTCAACCATATGGGTTTCTCTGCTGGCCCCCTCTCCTGGTGTGTGAGCTACCTATCATCCCGCTCCCAACATGTCAAAAACAATGGGGTGCTCTCAGAAACCTGTCCCATCCACTCAGGGGCTACCCAGGGCTCTATCCTGGGCCCATTACTCTTTAGCCTGTACCTAAATGCCCTGCCTAGTGCCTGTTCTGGCAATATTCTACTATATGCTGATGACGCCATGATTTATGCAGCTCACAAAAATCTCACCTCCCTCCAAGACTCCCTCCAGCACTCTTTCAATGATGCTGAGAATTGGTTTAAGAAGAGCAAACTAGTAATTAACCTCATGTAACCCCTAGATGGTGCTATCCCAGGGGCTACTACCCCTGCCTGATTTGCCACTAACAGGTTGAGGGGCCTGGATCCAATGGCGGGTGCCTCCACCCAGAGGTCAGGGTTTACAATAGTTAAACTAACTTGGTCACAGCCCTCTGGGACACTGCAACCCCCCTTTCTTCCCACTAGTGGCCCACACAATACATCAGAATTACCTTTACAGTATACACTTACCCCAGGACTGGTTCCGCACTGGGACCTCCTGTGAAATAAGATACAGTGCAACAATCACAGTACAGTACTTTAACATAGACAAATACCTCAGGCAGTATAACTTTCCTGAAACAAGCAGCTCTGATTTATTTAGGGGGATATAACAAGGACAGGGGGAAATCAGGTTAATTAGCTTATCACTCTACTCATCTACCTATGGCTCTGTGCACAGGCCTATCCCTATCAGTTACTGTCCCTGGGTACCCAAGCCCTAGTGGCTAGTCCAAACCGTGGCAGCTGGTAGGGGCCCTTTCACACAGAGAAAAGGAGAATTAAACAGTCAGCAGTACAGTAATTCCATTTGGATTTAATGTGGCAATTCAACAGGGAGCCACCTGAATTAGTACTCATGACCGCCAAATAAGATAGGGTCCTTCAATGTCAGCAGGGCTACTCTTGAGCTCCAAGAGACTCCTCACACATTTATATGGTAAACAGTCACAGGCAAAAGTCACTTAATGGCAGCAGGATTCACTTGAGGTACACAAACCTCTTCACACATTTATATGGTAAAAAGAAAGCACTATACCAGGCAGGCTGCATCTGTATCCCGATTGCAATTACTGCACAATACCCGGGAGAACACACAGCAGATTCAGTTCCTGACAGACAGAGTGCAATTCAACAATTTCTCCAGTCTTCTACAGGGTAAGCCTGGTTTCTACTCTTCAGAGATCCTTTGATTCTTTTCACAGGACGGATTCAGTCCTACCAAGCAGTTACACAAGCTGCAGACCGGAACTCTGGGCCTTACACACGGTTTTTGACTGAAACTGTGCACTGAAGGAGCACAGGGTTTCTTTCCTTCACTGCCAAAGCTAAACTGAAACTTCAACAGACAAAACCGAGCACTTCCTTTGAGTTCCTCCCAGTTCTTGACTGGATTGGCTGTCACTCACAATAGACTGCTGCTGTTGGTCCAAAAAGGCGCCTAAGTCTAAACTACATCTCCCAGAGTCACTGCCCATGCAATCCTCTTGTGGCTGGCTCAGATTATGAGTCCAAGTTCTGATTCGTCCAAGGCACCATTTTAGAGCTAGCTTACCCCACACTGATTGGTCCAGTTCAGAAGTTCAAAACCAGAATGGGGAACTAGGCAGACACAGTTCTGACTGCAAAGAAAGCAGGTTAGACAAACTGTACTTTCATTATTACTCTACATGATTTCTGGCAAACAGTTACATCTTTCAGATAGGTTCCTTTGCACTCTAGTGACTGCAAAATAGAGTGACTTGGCAGCACGTGGGTACTCAAACAGAGAAGCACACAGTCCCCATATTAACTAATTATGTCTGCAAGCAGACAGCTCTTAAAGAGACAGTACCAGAGGCTCTAAAAACACTCACTGATAAATGGCTTAAATGCCAAACACCATTCAGGCTTGGAGCATTCAAGCAAGCTCCTGGAAGTCTTTTGGGAACCCCCATTTGCAGGGGGGTTACACTCAAAAAACCTAAGGCAATGCTTTTCGCCCACCACCAGAACAAAGTCAGCAAAAGTCCCCTCCAAATCTTCCCCAGCACTTGTCAACCACTTGAACAAGTTTACGCGTATAAATACCTTGGAATCACATTTGACTCGATCCTCACCTTTCATGCCCACATTACTGCCCTTACTTTGGCCGCAAATGCGTGCCTTGGCATCCTCTACCAGCACAAGGACTGCCTCCCACCTGATGCCCTCAGGCTTGCCATCACATCCACAGTAGTGTCCTTTATTGATTATGGCTTCCCAGTATATGATGCTGCTGATTCCACTGCCCTCAGCAAGATTAGACTTACTAAATAAGGCTTGCAGGCTACTGACCAGTGCCCCTAGACTCATCCAACCTGTCAACTCTATGACGTGGCCAAACTCCTAAACCTCAACGAACGCATTCGCTACCAAACTGACCTGCTAACCAAGAAGATTCTACTTGGGCTCCCCCCCGGGTGTCTGCCTCCATCCAATTTACACCACCCAGAGCCACCAACCAAACTTCAGACATGGTCACTCTACTAGTGCCCAGAACTAGGACCACCCGGGCTCAGAGGTCTTTCAGCTACAGAGCCCCTACCTGGTTCAACTCACTCCCCACAGCCATTTCCAACACCGCCAAAATTTCCCCCTTCAAAGCTGCCTTATGAGACCTGCTGTTCAACACCCGCTGCTGCATCTGTCACTAAAAGATACTCTGCTGCTCTTCTGGCACTATTGACATGGCCCACTGGGCTGAACACCCACCCACTCCCACCCCACCCCACTCCCCCACCTGGGCCCTCTCTCGTCTGCCAGTACCTGCTGGTACTAATTGAAATGTTTATTAATCACACATGTGTTCAAGCAGCTGTATGTAATACTATGTATTTCTGTTCATGCAACCTATGTAAAACTATGTGACTCTGCATGTCTGTATTCTGTAAATATGTAAAAAATGTGTTATTTGTCTTGACTGTACTCTGTAAATTGTATTAACCATGGGTGTCCTCTCTGTGACGAGGTACCTTTGTAAACGAGCCGCTGGCTCAAAGGTTGTAAATCCAATTATACAATAAATAAATAAATAAATTAGTGACTCCCTCAAACAATCAAGCCAGTGCAACAAGGCTGTATGGCAAATAGGAATCTGTGCCGTACCGGAAGGGGTACTGACAGCAGATGAAAAGAATTAATATTGGAAAGGAGCAGGAAAATCCTAGCCCCCCCAAACAATCACGGTAGTAAGTGTGGCAAACACCAACATGGAGGTGTCGATAGGGAGAAGGGCAGGGGTAAATGGAGAAAGTGACAAAGGCAAGAAGGACAGGGATGGGGCAAAAGGGGGTAAGGCATCAGGAAATGGAGGGTAATGAGTACCAATGCCCGTAGTCTGGGCAACAAGCTCCCTGAGCTGGTGGCCTTAATGGAAGAGGGATGCCTGGATATCGTAGCAGTCACAGAAACATGGTACACAGAGAACCATGACTGGGATGTTAACATACCAGGGTACATAACCTACAGGAGAGACAGGCAGGGGAGAAGAGGGGGAGGAGTAGCTCTCTATGTAAAGGAAGGGATAAAAGCAACTGAACAAAAGAGTAAACAGGGAGGAGAGGAGGCACTGTGGGTTACCTTGGAGACTGGAAAGGGCACCACAATCCGCACAGGGGTTGTGTACAGACCCCCATGTCAGGGGGAAGGAATAGACAAGGATATGATGGAAGGCATTCTTAGAATGGCAGAGAAAGGGGAGATACTGTTGATGGGAGACCTGAATATGCCAGATGTTAACTGGAGCACATTTGCTGCAGCCACATCCAAGAGCAGGGCCATTCTTGATGCCCCACAGGTGGCAGGCATTAGACAGCTAGTTTCGGAACCCACTGTGAGAGAGCAATCTTAGACCTTGTACTCTCAAACGGGGCAATGAGAGGATCTCAGATCTAGAAGTAGGTTGCCATCTGGGGACAAGTGACCATCAAACAGTGTGGTTCACGTTAAACTCAGCTACAGAGTCAAGCCATACAAAAGTGAGGGTACTGGACTTTAGGAGGGCTGACTTTGGCAAGATGGGAGAGTGCCTCAGAAAAGCACTAGCAAACAGGCTAGAAGGAGGTGTGGAGCAACAATGGGGAATTATCAAAACTGCCATCACAGATGCAACAAGCCTTTGTGTGAAGCAAATAAACAAATCAAAACGAAAGAAAAAGCCACTATGGTTCTCAAGAGAGGTGGCTGTGAAAGTCAGGAAGAAAAGATAGCATTCCGAAGTATAAGGAAACACAGAAGGAGCAGGACAGAGAGCTGTACCAGTTAAGGCAGAAAGAAGCAGGAGGGAAGTCAGAATAGCAAAGCCCAAACTGAGGAAAGATAGCCAACTCAGTTAAGAAGGGGGATAAAACCTTTTATAGGTACATCAGCGAGTGTGGAAAGACAAAGGGAGGGATAGTGAGGCTGAATAGAATGAACGGTGGGTGGGCAGAGGGGGACAGTGAAAAAGCAGGAATACTGAACGAATATTTCTGCTCAGTATTCACAAAAGAGGAGGGGGAAGTGCCTAATCCAATTAACAGAAGCACTCTTGATAGGGGGGTCGATCCCAGTCCTTTCACAGAAGAAAGGGTTCTGCAAGAACTCCTAAAACTGAAGGTGGACAAAGCAATGGGTCCTGATGGAATTCACCCCAGAATTCTAAAAGAATTAAGGAAGGAACTAGTGAAACCACTGGCTACTCTTTTTAATAAATCATGGGAGGATGTGTGGTACCCTGAGGACTGGAGGAAGGTGGATGTGATTCCTTCACAAAAGTGGGACCAAAACAGAGGCAGGAAACTACAGACCTGTCAGTCTGACCTCTGTGGTAGGGAAAGTGATGGAGTCACTTCTGAAGGAAAGAATAGTTGAGTACCTAGAGGTCAGTGGAGCACAGGATCCAAGGCAGCATGGGTTCACAGCGGAAGGTCATGTCAGACGTAACTAATAGATTTCTTTGACTGGGTGACCAAAGTAGTAGACCAGGGAGGGCTGTGGACATGGCCTACCTAGACTTTAGCAAGGCATTTGACACAGTCCCACAAAAGATTGATAGTCAAATTAACCAGCCTGGGAGTGGGTCCCAGGGTGGTAGCCTGGGTAAAACATTGGCTGGACAACAGGACACAGAAGGTAATTGTAAATGGAGTCCACTCTGAAGAAAGGGCGTGTTACTAGTGGGGTACCGCGAGGGTTCAGATTGGGTCCAGTCCTTTTAATGTCTTCATCAGTGACATTGCAGAGGGACTGGAAGGAAAAGTATGCCTTTTTGCAGATGACACAAAGATCTGCAACAGGGTTGATACACAAGGAGGCGTGGAAAGGATGAAAAGGGACTTGGCAAGGTTGGAGGAATGGTCAGATGTATGGCAGCTAGGATTCAATGCAAAAAAGTGCAAAATAATGCACCTGGGAAACAAGAACCCAGGGGAAGAATACACAATGGGTGGGGAGGTAGTAACAACAACAAAACAGGAAAGGGACCTGGGGTAATCATATCAGATGACCTTAAGGTTAGCAAGCAATGTGAGAAGGCAGTAGGGAGGGCCGGGGGTATACTGGGATGTATAGGGAGAGGCATCAGCAGCAGAAAACAGGAAGTTGTTATCCCTCTGTACAGACAGTTGGTGAGACCCCATCTGGAATACTGTGTCCAGTTCTGGAGACCCTATCTCCGCAAGGACATAGACAGGATAGAGGCAGTCCAGAGGAGGGCAACTAAAATGGTGCAGGGTCTGCAAGAGAAGCCGTATGAGGAGAGACTAAAGGAGCTTAATATGTATACCCTTGAGGAAAGAAGGGAGAGGGGGACATGATAGAAACTTTCAAGTACCTCAAGGAATCAACAAAGTCCAAGAGGGTAGCATCTTTCAGAAAAAGAGACTTGCAAGAACAAGGGACACAATTTAAAAGATAGAAGGAGGGCGGTTCAGGGCAATGTGAGGAAGTATTATTTCACAGAGAGGGTAGGATGCATGGAACAGCCTTCCTGAGGAAGTTGTGGGTCTAAAACTGTGGGAGAATTCAAGAATGCATGGGACAGACATAAGGCAATTCTTGTGGGGGGCAGGAAGATAAAGGCTGTTGGTTAACTAGGATCTGCGGCCTATCCTGTAGGTAGGGCAGACTAGATGGGCCTAGCAGTCCTTATCTGTCGTCAAAGTCTATGTTTCTATGTTTCTAATATTACCTCTTTATAGATCTTTGGTTAGGCCACATCTAGAGTGCTGTGCCCAGTTCTGAAGTTTTCACCTCACGAAAGATAAGGACAAGCTGGAGATGGTACAGTGAGGGATGAAAAGATGAGCCAGGACCAACAGGACAGGTCTTACAAGGATGGCCTCAGGCACTGAACATACTCGCTGGAGAACAGATGGGAGATATGACAGAGACCTACAAGTTCCTGAAAGGAATACATAAGGTGAACTGCCAGGAATTATTTAGCATGATGAATAGTTAAAGGTTATGAAAGCATGGGTGGAAACTGACAGGAGGGAGGTTCAAGAGGGAAATGAGAAAGTATTATTTTACAAAAAGGGCGGTGGAACCATGGAACAGTCAATGAGCAGAGGTGGTGGGCACCAAAACCATGAATAGTTTTAAGCACGGTTAGGATACAGTCAAGGGTATAGTGGTTGCTCAGGGCGACAGTAACAAGGAGGGGAATGGGGTGGTGGATTGGGAGGGGTAGAACCCTGTATGGACAATAGGTCCTGGAGTTAGACAGGGAACCATGGACTGATCGGACGAACCATAGGCCTTTTTCTGTCATCGTCTATCTTTCAAATTAAGCAATAATACACAACAAGGTGTGCGATATTCAAGGGATAGTGTCCCGTCTCAGGTGTATTGTGAGGCAGAAGCCCATAGGCCAAGTGACTTTAACCCCCCTCAAACGAGATGAGATTCCATGATATGCACACCTAGTTGAGTATTAGTGTGCTTATTAAATACAGCCATTTTTGAATTAATACAAAAAATAAAAAAGTCTTAAAAATATTTTATAATTTTTGTTGACAGACTGGGTGGACCAAGTGGTCCTTATCGGCCAACAAATTCTATGTTTCTATGTTATGTGATATCAGAGTCTGAAAAGCACAAAAGTTCTTTATAAGAAACAATAAGGAAGTATTTTGAATGGCCACTTTTAATATCTTAGTGGTCCATCTGAGTCAAATCAAAGCCATTTTCGATCAACAAGGTCCTTATTATTCGGGGGGGGGGTATTGACTGGATCTAAACAAACCACTAAGATATTAAAAACGGGCACTGAAAAGATACCCCTAATGTTTCCTCTGGAGTGCGCGCTGCTGTGCCTCCAAACTCTGACATCACATAACATCAAAGCATGGGGGCAGAATGTGCATACCAGAAGGGGAACAGACTTGTATGGCAGGCTCTGTCACACAGAATTATGAACCCTTCCCTTACTAAAAGGCTGCAGTGTAAAAATAAATATTAAACTGAGAGCAACTCCAGCACAGGTAAGTTGGGGACAGAGGCCTGGGGGGATTCCACGAAGAACATAATAGGTGCTCTTTAAAATACAGCTTATACAGGAAAAAGTGACTTAGAGGTTGAAAACAGTTCTTTTTTAATGGTCTTCGAACTTGGTCTGAAAATCGGATTTGGACACAATAAACTGGTTGAACCATTTTAAGTTTATTTTAGAACTGAACCAAAGCAGAACCAGAAGAGGTTGTCACATCTCCATTTCAGAGCAATCACATGTGTTGTGTCTACTGACCCAACTATAATACAGAAGGACACATGATTAATGGCAAACAGAGAGGGGGGTTATCTGATGGGATTATATTGGGGCTACTTAAAGATGTGCAGAAGAGGAAGGGAGTGTGAAAGGGTTAAGGATAAGCAGAAGGTAGTGACAATCTGATGAGGGTACCCACTAAGGGCTGATTTTCAGCCCTTTCCGGAACTAAGTCCCACTCCGCAATGGTGCTGCAGACTGAAGTCTCCACACCTGCAGAGCTCCATATTTTCAGCCAGCAGAGCTGTGGGGGGATGTTATGCCAGGTCCTACCAGACACAACGTTTCCCCACAGCTGTGCTGAAAAATCAGCCTCAAGCTGCAGTAAATTGGGCAGCTGGATGTAAACTGGCTCTCCCTTTGAAAGTACTGTGGCTGCGGGAATAACTGTGGCTCCACAAGTGGAGACCCACTTGAGCCAGTTTTTCCCACAGCCACAGGACTGACATGGGCTTTAAAAACCTAGCCCTAAGCATCACTGTGCAGGTGTGTGGGGAGAAAAGAGTATGAAAAAATGAAGGACAAACCTAAAGAAGGTAATTACCTAATGGGATTAATTATTGCACAGGTCTGCAGTGGACAGAAAGTAGTATGGAAGGATCAAGAATAAACAAAAGTTCAATACGCCTACGCAACCAGAGTAGTGTTATGCTTGTGCAACTGTAATGACCGTTTGGCCATTCACACTCTCTGTTCCACTGGGAATTACCACCTTGTAGGGGTACCAAAGGTAAGGCACCCTCAAAGAGGGTTCCACCTCTAGAGGTGCCACAGGAAGATCCCCTTGGCTAAAGTTACCTTAGGAAGGAGCCCCCAGAGGAGAAAGACGTGTCACTGGAGAAGGAGAGGAGGATGGTGGGGCAAAGAAAAAGTGCTTCAGAGAGAGGCTGGGAGGAACTGCTTATATAGCTCATGAAGGGGGTTTGGCTGGTTGCTTGCCCCATTGAACTACAGGCATAGCTTTCCAATTCAGTGGGCCTACACAACCAGAGTTTTGTTATACTTGTGCAACTGTAATAATCATTTGACCATTCGCACTCTCTATTCCACAGGGAATTACCACCCTGTAGGGGTACCAAAGGCAAGGAACCCTCGAATAGGGTTCCACCCCTACAGGTGCTGCAGAAAGATTCCCTTGGCTAAAGATACCTTAGGAAGGAGCCCCAAAAAGGAGCATTGAGCAGTTATACATTGACTACAAGGTTGAGAAGCATATTGTCAGCAATGAGATAGAATGAAAATACAAATGAGATGCATGTGTTTTCAGGATTGCACTGATGACATGAGGGCTTCCTAAGGAGAGAGGAAACGGTGAGTAGGGTCACCATCCATCTCCATCTAACAGCGGAACCTACCTAAATGAACTAGTGAATACCACTAAAAACTAACTAAGTTTATGACCTTTGGCTTGGAGAAGAGAAAAAAAAACATGAGGAGGAACTCTTTGGGGGATCCTAGGCCTAGGTTGCCTTCCCTCCGGGCTTTGGGTATTTTATTTAGTGATGGCTTGGCTGCTGCAATTTAGAGATCGAATTGGCTACAGCTTGTCCAAATCCGATCGCCCCACCAAACAAAAGGGTGGAGGAGTTGCCCTTTATTATAAAGAGCACCTCAATGTCTCAGTACTCCAGTCTTGGATAACAAATCACTGTGAAGCTCTGCATACGGTTCTACAACTAGGGGGTGATAAATGGCTAAATCTGATCTGTGCCTACAATCCTCCAAAGGGGGCTCTCCCTGGCTTATATGGGCTCTTGGATTATCTGGCCCCTCTAAAGGGTAGATCTGATGTCATACTAGTGAGAGACTTCAACCTAGACCTATCAGGGAGTCACGCTGGTACATATACTGAAGTTCTGGCCCGACTTAACCTCGCTCAACTTATCTCTAGCCCTACACGCATCATCTCTTCCAACTCAGAACACCAATCTCTCCAGGACTTGATGGCTACAAATAGAGCAAATAAAATAATTGCTGCAGGGACCTTTTGGATTCTATTAGTGATCACCTGCCTACTTTCTGTATCTGGAATGGCCACTGCCTCAGCCCCCAAGAACCATTCAATTCGGATTTTGCCAAACTAAACTGAACTGCACTTCTGGAGGATATTAATAATATAGACCGGTCTCCCATCTATCACACTGATGATGTAAACACAGCACTTGAATACCTGATGTCTCAGCTTCTTGCCCTTCAGGATCTGCACATTCCTCTGAAAAAAAAGGCGTCTCAGGGGCTCCCCTAATAAATGGCTGAAAAAAGACCTCCTTCAAGCCATGATAAAAAGAGACAAGGCCTGGACCTTGGCAAAGAAGTCCCAACAATCAGAAGACTATGTTAACTATAGACAGCTAAGAAATGCCTGCAAAAAAGATATTCGGAAGGCAAAAAGGAGCTATTGCCTTAAGCTTCTCCAATCTTCAGCAGGTGATACCAGGGGTTTTTGCAACCACATCAAAAGTTTCATTGGGCAAAGGCCCAAGACGGCCATTACCGACATGACACTGAATGACGCAAACTGTAACAAGTTACCTGCTATTGCTAATGCTCTTAATGCACAATTCTCGGATCTCTCAGAATACACTGAGAAATTCAACCAACCTCTTTCACCTCCTCCTGAGGTGCAACTTTCGCATGAAACCCCTTTTCGTCTCACATTAGTCTCCTCCACCAAAGTGCTGCATGTCCTCAAATCAGTATCCCTTTATGGATCTGCTGGCCTGGATGGGCTACTGCCAAGCTTCTTGAAGCTGCCAGCCCCTGCCCTTGCTGTTCCTATTGCAAGAATATTTAATCTTTCCATAACAACCCAAACGGTACCAACATTGTGGAAAACCACTCACGTTGTCCCCGTTCACAAAAAAGGAGATACCAAAAATATGTCAAACTATAGACCGATTGCCATTCTCTCTACCCTAAATAAACTTCCCGAGAAGGCCATCGCTACTCAGGTCACAAATTACCTGCACCTTCACAACCTTATATCCCCTACCCAGCATGGATTCCGAACAGGACACGGTACTACAACTGCACTACTTCAGCTGACAAATGCAGTCCTTACAGCAATGGATAAGAGCCTGCTCGGTGGGGCCATATTTATCAATCTCACAAAGGCATTTGACCTTGTGAATCACTCTCTGCTACATTCTAAACTCTCCCGCCTTGGCTTTGACCTGTCGACCATCTCCTGGTTCGATAGCTACCTCTCAGGGAGGTTGCAATTTGTCCAAATTGAATCTGCCATCTCAAATCTTTCCCCTACCTCTGTTGGAGTCCCCCAAGGATCTATTCTTGGCCCACTACTTTTCTCCCTTTTCATTAACAACTTGCCCTCTCTTCCCTGCTGCTCCTCATTGATCCTTTATGCTGATGACATGGTGCTTCTCTCCAGTGGTAAAGATCCCTTATCAGTAAGAGCACATCTTCAAGCAGACTTCAACAGTTTGCAGGAGTGGTTACTACAGAACAGGCTCCTAATGAATGCTAAGAAAACCGTAACTATGCTTTTTGGCCCCCTGTCAAGAATCAGATCTCTTACTCCAGACTTATTGATACATTCTCTAGATGACTCCCCTCTTGAGTTCATTACTTCCTTCAGGTATCTAGGAGTCACTCTCGACCCATCTCTTGACTTTAACTTCCACATTGCGGCTATATGTAAGACAGTTTACTCAAAACTTGGTCTTGCCTTTAAAATTAGGTCCTCCCTCAATGATGCTGCCCGGCTTGCTATTGCACAAGAATTTCTCCTCCCTGCTCTGACATACTGCTCTCAGGTTTACCTTAAAGTTAGCAAAGGAGCGCTCCAGAAATGGAGCACTTGCTATAACAGTATATACAGATTTGCTCTCTCTGCTCACAGACTTACCCATCATTGCCTGCTCTACTCAAAACTAAATTGGCTCTCCTCAAACTCACTCAGACACTATTCTGTGGGCTGTACAATTGATAATATGATCTGAACGGGGTACACTAAATACCTTGCCGAACTATTTACTCAGCCCTCCCAAGCATACCTCCTCAGGGCATCTGCTCAAACCCAACTTGAAATTCCCAGATATCTCAAAAAAAAAGGAGAACGATCCTTCGCCATATCTGCCCCTGCTCCTGGAACTCCATTCCCTCCCACATCAAACTCTCCAAATCCCACAAGGCCTTTAAACTGGGTCTTCGGGCACACCTATTAGAATCCGACTGCTGCTCTTGTGCTGTAACTGGAGCCTCCCTCCTAGCATTTTCTCCTCCCTATGGCACTTACTGATTTCCTGCTGGTCTCCAAACGCTGAAAGTTTCCCATACCCAGCAGAAATCCTACTGTTATAATGCTACTTCATTTAAGTTTTGTTTGCTGTTTGTCGTTTCAATTTAGTCATTGATGTATCATCAGACAAAAATAATTAATGTAATGTTATCTGTTTCTCTTTGTCATCACTGATAATGACTGTACCTGTCTGTATACTTTTCAAATGTTTGTTCTCACCTCATGCTGTGTCATGAAATACTCTTTAATGTTGACTCTGGTCTCCCCTGTCTGTACTCTCCTGGGTCGTGCCTGAATATAAGCAACATTGTTGTGTAGTGTACTTACCCGGTAAACAAAAACCAAATAAATAAATAAAGAAATGAACCAAGAAAAGTCCAAGCATGGTAACAACACGGGGGGGGGGTAGGGGCAAGGCCACAGCAGGCTCCAGGGAAACTAGCAGAGCCTCCAGCTGCAAAGAGACAATGCTTCAGAGAGGGGCTGGGAGGAACTGCTTATATAGCTCTGGAAGGAGGGTGTTGCTGGTTGCTTGCCCCATTGAACTAAAGACATAGCCTTCCAATACTATTTTTTTGATGGTGATACAGTATGGTTTACTTTATAGATGTGCGGAGGGAAGAGAAAATGAAAAAGGGTTAATAATAAACCAAAAGGGACAACTACATGAATGCATTACTGCCTAAGTCTACGAAGCAGAGCTTCACGTGTGAAAGGGACCTACCAGTACAGCAGGGGGCTGTCGGCTTTTCTTGAAAGATAATTGATAAATGGGCTGTGCTGAGCTCCATGTGAGATCCAAGGTGAAGGATGTGGTTCATACTCCAGCTCAGCGCCCAGCCGTCTTGATCTCACCGCTCTTCCCATTTTAATGAAAATAAATTCATTTGTTGTCTTCCTCTGGGAAATAGATTTTTAGTTCCTCTCAACTTTTTTAATGTTTCAGCTCACCACACTGGGCAGGAAAGTGTCAATGCTTTAAACTTTTACATCTATCAAGCCTTGAAGTAATCACATGAATCTGGAGAGCTAGACAGATGAACAGATAGACAGATTGGTAGCTCAGTAGATCTTAGTCAGACAGAGAAACAGACAGAGACATAAAGGTGAAATAAACAGAAACGCAGATCTCAGGCAGTCTCAATCATACTGAAAGACAGGCCTGAGAGATAGAAAATAAATACAGGGAATATGTGACAGAGTGAGCCAAAATATGTCATTTATTTTCACATGTGAGGGAGGGCAGGACCATAACTCGCAAGCGGCAGAGCCACAAATGAGTTATGAAAATCCTTCTCTCTCACTTGTAATGATAAACAGTATATTTTATTTTATTTATATTTCTTATTTATTTATTTTATGTTAAATTGGTAACTGGGAGAGGCACACTGAACTGAGGCTTGTTTTCAGGTGCGACCAGGGAGAAGGCGAAGCACAGTTGCAAATAAAATACAGCCAGTTAGGTCATGTAGTAACAATGAGGATGACATAAAGAGCATAAGTTGATTGCAATACAGACAAAATTGTAAAACATTGCACCTGGAGGACAAATGAATTAGCATACCAATCATCTGTGCAAATTGGGCAAACTCAAAGTGCATGGTGCCAGAGTGAAGGGAGGCTGAGCTGGTGCTGAAAGGAGAAGTTAAAACAGGTAGCCAGCCTGTGGCACTGAGAGCTGAGGTGCTAGACGCCTTACCTCGAGCAATGCTGGTGACCCAGGTTCGGGAACAGACTTGGGCTGCTCGGGGGTCGGCCGGGGGGGAGGAAAGATAGATCATCTGGAGGACTGCTCTCCTTCCTTGGGGCGGGGGGATTTGTGCTGCGTGATGTTGGATGACACCTAGCGGTGGCTGGGGGTTGGCACAAGCATGTAGCCATGTAAGGGATTGGCCCACATCCAGGGCAATTGGCTGCCTCTGCAGAGGTGGAGACTACCTACCCGCCCATTGCACAGATGTGGGTGCAGGAGAAAAATGGCGGAACATTCTGGGACTCGGCAGGACCCATGATGGCTGAGTCAGTCCAGTAAGTCCACCCCCCAACACCAGATTTGACATACCAGGGGGGCACGCCAGCACTCCTTGCCCTGGCAATGTCATGGAGGGGGAATCCATGGGGGAACTCTGGAGGGATGGATGAGTTGGGGGATCGTGGCCTGAGGATGTACCCCTCCAAGGGAGAAGTCATAGCCCCTCTCGGGTCTGCGGCGGTGTAAACATGTATATGAAAAAAAAAAGCAGGTTGACACTTCAACAAAGTTCCTGGAACTGTGAGGTGGGGGAAGGAGAGGTATGGAGTGGTCAAAAGCCAGGCAAGGGTAAAGAAGGGTTCAGGATCAGGGTTGGCAGGAGTGGGGGGGGAGGAGTTTTAGCTGGCATCTAATGAAGAGAAGGGAAGGAAAGAGACAGATGGAGGAGGGTGGCTGTCCAGAGGGAAGGGAGGCAGTATGAAAAAGTAAATTTTCCATCTGAGGAGTGTGGGTGGGGAAGGGAAAATGTGCATGGGTCTCTTGGGTACAGGCAGTAGGAAGAGGAGGGGATGGGGAGATGAGATGGATAGGTATGGGGGAGGGCCCCAAACCAGTATTTAGAGAGAAGCACAGTGGGATTGGTGATATGAGAGGAGAAGGAGGATTGATAGGAAAGAGTAAAGGGAGCAGTGGTGGTAGGAGAGGGTGAGTTGGTACCACATCCACATAGTCAAAAACCTGAAGAACCATTTTGGTGACCAGTTCACGGTGGATCTGGGGAGAAAGACAGTCCTTACTGCGGTACAGGGTATCGAGTTTGGGGCAGAGTTTGGCATGGATGGCATTAATGTGAGCAGAGAAATCATGCCAGCTATCTAATCTACACCAAGATACTGTACTTAAAAGCTGGGACTACTTCAAACTGGATTCCATCCAACATGGAGAAGATAGGGAGGTGGGGTGAGCAGGCTAGCTTCTGGCTGGTACCAAAGGTCACAGACAATGTTTTTTTTGTGTTGACCCAAAGTTGGTTGGACTGGAACCAGCGCAGAACATTGTGAAAGTCTTGCTGAAGCGAGACTTCCAGAGATGGAGTCGAGGGACTGAAGATGTAGAGAACTGTGTCATCTGCATACATGTGAATATGCAAGTAGGCTCAGGTAGAGAGGAGGTCATTAGGAAAATCAAGAAGAGGATTGGACACAGAATGGAGATCTGTGGGACCGTGGCCTGGATGGAAGAGGTAGGGAAATGGCACCTCCTACCTGTACCAACTGTTGACAGTCTGAGAGGTAGGACAGAACCAGTCAACAGCAGGGGGCTGAGAGGCCGATAGAGCTCAACTTATCCATGAAGAGTGAGTGGGATACGGAATCAAAGGCTTTGACCTCATCGATGAAAATGACAATTGTGATGTTCCCATGATCCATCATTGAGAAGATGGAGTCAGTGACCCTAAGTAGAGAGGATATGGTGGAATGATCCTTCCTAAAGCTAGACTGGAAGGGGGAGTTGGAGGAATGGAGGAAGTCTGCAAGCAGTGAGTAGACTAGTTTCTCCTGCAACTTCGCAAGAGAAGGGCGACGGGAGATAGGGCAGACACTGCTAGGACTGGAGGGATCACCCCCTTTGTGGAGTGGGAGAACCTTGGCAATCTTCCAAGACTGAGGGATAGTGCAAAGGGTGAAGGAGAGATTTAGGAGGTGAGTAAGGTGGAAAGCAGTGGCAGAAGCTGACAGATGGAGAAGTTTAGGGTGCAAGCCATGTGCTAGATTTGGAAGGACTGAGTGAGGAAAGGGTGAAGAGTGTCTCCTGGGGAATGACAAGGGGAAATCAAACCCCAGTGGGGGTGCTGTAAGGAGGAGAGAGGAGAAGGGGGAGAGCAGTGGAGCCATGAGGTGGGATGGAGGGGAAAGCACAACTCAGCGACATGAGCAGCAACAGAGGGAGGCTCAAACACTGGTGAGCCATTAACCATGAGGACAGGGGGAGAAGACTGGGCTGAGGGTAGGGTTACCACCTATCCCTATTTTCACTGGACAGTCCTGATTTGGGCAGCTGTGTCCTGTAAAAAAACATGAAAAATACTACATGTCCAGACATTATAGCAGTAAAAAACAAGCATTTGTCAATGCCGAATGTTGATTGGGTTGGTCTGTTGAGCTCGCTCAGTGGCCCTGTGTCAGTCGCTCGTTCTGTTTCTCCCAATTATGAGCCTTTTGCTGTCTGAGGCTCTTGGCAGCTGGCAGGTTTTTTCTGCCCATTAAAGAAATCTGCAGCTGTCCTGACAGAGTTGTGTTGAGGTGGGTCACCGCCTCTGTCAGTCGTCATTCTGTTACTGCTGATGCTGTAGGCTGCCCTTTTGTACTGGACTCCTGCCTCTGTTGGCGGCTTTTTCTGCCCACAAAAAAATGTGCAGCAGTCCTGACACAGGTCCATTGAGCTACCTCAGTCTCCCTCTCTCGCTCGGTCCGTTTCTGCCAGTGTTGCAGGCTGGCCTTTTGTACAGGGCTCCTGCCTGCGTTGATGCCTTTTTCTGCACACAAAGCAATCCGCAGCAGTCACGATAGAGGTCTGTTGAGCTCGCTCACTCCCCCCCTCTCTCACTCGCTCATTGTGTTTGTCCCGGCGCTGCTGGCTGCCCTTTTGTATTGGACTTCTGCCTGCGTTAGCACCTTTTTCTGGCCACAAAGAAATCAGCTGTCCTGACACAGCTTTGTTGAGGTCGCTTTCTCTGCCTGTCTCACTCTCTCATTCTGTTTCTCCTGGTGTTGCAGGCTGCTCTTTTGTACTGGGCTTCTGACTGCATTGGCAGGTTTTGCTGCCCACAAAGAAATCTGCAGCTGTCCCGAGACAGCTCCGTTGGGGTGGGTCACTCCCCCTCTGATACTCGCTCATTCTGTTTCTGCTGGCGCTGCAGGCTGCCCTTTTGTACTGGGCTCCTGCCTCTGTAGGCGCCTTTTTCTGCCCACAAAGAAATCTGCATCAGTCATGACAGAGCTCCATTGAGCTCGCTCACTCCCCCTCTCTCACTTGCTCAATCTGTTTCTCCCACTGCTGTAGGCTGCCCTTTTGTACTGGGTCGTACATGCATTGCTGCCTTTTTCTGCCCACAAAGAAATCAGCAGTCCCGGACAGCTACATTGAGCCCGCTCACTACCCCTCTCTCACTCTCTCGTTCTGATTCTGCCGGCGCTCCAGGCTGGCCTTTTGTACTGGGCTCCTGCCTGCATTGCCACCTTTTCCTGCCCATAAACAAATCCACAGCAGTCACGATAGAGCTCCATTAAGCTCGCTCACTCACTCCCTCTCTGATTCGCTTATTGTGTTTCTCCCGGCCCTGCAGGCTGTCCTTTTGTAGTGGGCTCCTGCCTCTGTTGGCGCCTTTTTCTGCCCACAAACAAATCTGCGGCAGTCCCAACAGAGCTCCGTTGAGCTTGCTCAGTCCCCCTCTCTCATTCGCTCGTGCCATTTCTGTCAGTACTGCAGGCTGCCCTTTTCTACTGGGCTCCTGCCTGCATTGCCTCCTTCTTCTGGGCACAAAGAAATCTGCAGCAGTCATGATAGAGCTCTGTTGAGCTCACTCACTCACTTCCCCTCTCTCACTTGTTCGTTCTGTTTCTCCTGCCTCTGCAGGCTGCCGTTTTGTACAGGGCCCCTGCGTGCATTGCTGCTTTCTTCTGCCCACAAAGAAATCCGCAGCAGTCCCAACAGAGCACCGTTGAGCTCACTCACTCCCCCTCCCTCACTCGCTCGTTCTGTGTCTCCCACTGCTGTAGGCTGCCCTTTTGTACTGGGTTTCTGCCTGCATTGGCAGCTTTGTCTGCCCACAAAGAGATGTGCAGCAGTCCTGACACAGCCCCGTTGAGGTCGCTCACTCGCCCTCTGTCACTCACTCTTTCTGTTTCTGTGGGGGCTGCAGGCTGGCCTTTTGTTCTGGGCTCCTGTCTGCATTGCCGCCTTTTCCTGCCCACAAAGAAATCCACAGCAGTGACGATAGACCTCCATTGAGTTTTCTCACTCCCCTTTTAGTCACTCGCTCATTCTGTTTCTGCCAGCGCAGCAGGCTGCCATTTTGTACTGGCCTCCTGGTGGCGTTGGCACCTTTTCCTGCCCACAAAGAAATACGCAGCAGTCCCAACTGAGCTCTGTTGAGCTCACTCACTCCCCCTCTCTCACTCGCTCATTCTCTGTCTCCCACTGCTGCAGGCTGCCCTTTTGTACTGGGTTCCTGCCTGTGTTGCCGGCTTTTTCTGCCCACAAACACATCTGCAGCAGTCCCAAGAGAGCTCCATTGAGCTCGCTCACTCCCCCTCTCTCAGTCGCTCGTTCCGCTTCTGCTGGCACTGCGGGCCGGCCTTTTGTACTGGGCTCCTGCCTGCATTGCTGCCTTTTCCTGGCCACAAAGAAATCTGCAGCAGTCACAATACACCTCCGTTGAGCTGGCTCACTCCCACTCTCTCAGTTGCTCGTTCTGTTTGTCCCGGCACTGCAGGCTGCTCTTTTATACTGGGCTTCTCCCTGCATTTCCACCTTTTTCTGCCCACAAAGAAATCCACAGCTGTCCCGACAGAGCTCTGTAGAGGTTGCTCGCTCACTCCCCCTGTCTTACTAGCTCATTCTGTTTCTCCTGGTGCTGCAGGCTGCCCTTTTGTACTGGGCTCCTACCTCTGTCAGCATTTTTGTCTGCCTACAAAGAAATCTGCAGCAGTCCCGACACAGCTCTGTTGGTCTCACTCACTCCCTGTCTCACTTGCTCATTCCATTTCTGCCGGCGCTGCAGGCTGGCCTTCTGTACTGGGTTCCTGCCAGTGTACCCACCCTTATCTGCCCACAAAGAAATCCTCAGCAGTAACGATAGAGCTCTGTTGAGCTCGCTCAGTCCCCCTCTCTCGCTTGCTCATTCTGTTTGTCCCACCGCTGCAGGCTGCCCTTTTGTACTCAGGCCCTGCATGCATTGCTGTCTTTTCCTGCCCACAAACAAATCCGTACCAGTCCCAACAGAGTTCCGTTGAGCTCACTCACTCCTCCTCCCTCACTCGCTTGTTCTGTGTCTCCCTGCGCTGCAGGCTGCCCTTTTGTACTGGGCTCCTGCCTGAGTTGTTGCCTTTTCCTGCCCACAAAGACATCTGCAGCTGTCCCGACAGAGCTCAGTTGAGCTCAGTCACTCCCCCACCCCAGTATCTCGATCCTGATCTGTCCCAAACACTGATTTCCGACAGTGACTGCGGTATTCTGCACCTGAAGTGCGGAAACACATTTCGGCCAGGATGTGAAAAATGACAGCTGTACTGTTCATAAGGAGGTGTGAACAAATGCCAGTGTTGAAAATCTGGTGTGAAAATATTACTAATTTGCAAACTTACAATGGTACATGGCACCTGCACAACACATGCTCGTAACACAGTCATTTTGTGGAGTTTCATCACATTTTTAACATAGGCATTTTAGGACCTCTGCTCATGAACGGTGTCAGTGTGATTTTCTTAATATGTCCTGAACATCGATTTCCCACAGCGCTGGAAAAGTGAAAACACATTTCGGCCAGGATGTGAAAAATGACAGCTGCACTGTTCATAAGGAGGTGTGGCAAAATGGCAATGCTGAAAATTTGGAGTGAAAATATTGCAAAGTTGTGAAGGTACACACGTGCGTGGAAACTGCGCAATGCACATTCGTAACACACTCATTTTATGGACTTTCATCACCAAATTTTCAACATAGCCATTTTAGGACCTCTGCTAATGAACAGTGTTACTGTCATTTTCATAATGTGTCCCGTGACATGGATTTCCCACAGCGACCACGCTATTCTGCGCCAGAACTGCGAAAACACATTTCAGCCAGGGTGTGAAAAATGACAGCTATACTGTTCACAAGGAGGTCTAGAAAAATGCCAATGTTGAAAATCTGGGGTGAAAATGTTACAAATTCGCAAAGTTACAAGCGTGCATAGCAACTGCGCAACTCACACTCATAAAACAGTCATTTTTTTGGATTTTTCCCACCAAATTTGTAACATAAGCTTTTTGAGAGCCCACCTCATGAACACTGGCACTGTCATTTCATTACTCAGTTCCAAAAGGTGATTCTGCACAGTGACCATGAAATCACCTTTTGGGGCCAATTAATGCCATGACAGTGATAGAATTCATGAGGAGGGGTCCCAAAACCCATGTTGAAAATCTGGTAAAATTCTAAAATGCCTGAGACATGCATCAAAGTTGAAAAACCCTATTTATTCCATTATACAGCTTATCGGCATTTCAGTTCACGGTCAGCTTTGAAGAGTGCAAACGTGTTCGCGGTCCACCGAAGATCATTGCTCCGACTCGGAGGTGAGGTGCATGGGGGTGAGGGAGGTGGGGGAGGCAGGGTGCGAGGGTTGGCGAGATTATGGGGGGCAGGGAGACTGCCATGAGATTGTTTCTTTTTACAGGTTGCAAAAATAAAAGACATTGCAGGGCCATTTTATTTTGCAGGGGCATGGCATGCTGGGGTGGGCTCCCAGAGTGCCAACGGAGTCTTTTTGGGGGCAGCTGTAGCTGCCGGAGGATTGGGGCACCCTCACGGCACACAACAAAAGCGCCGGGGGAAGATAATGCCGATGGGGAGTGGCTCTCGCCGCAATATAAATATTGGGGCACTGTAGCTAACGGGATTGTGGCCCTGTCGGATAACTCAAACGCGTCAGGAAGGTAGATACTGCAGAGGGGATTGGGCACCCCCTCGGCAATGGAGGTTAATATTGTTTGTGAACACGGTAGCAAACCGCCACCATGTTCACAAATCAAAGATCCTGCCCTGCAATGACGGGTCACTCCCTCATTGCAGCAAATGGGTGACGCTGCAATGACAAGGTGGCCCCTGATTACAGCGGCTGATTTTTTTACAAGTTGGTGGCACGCTGGCTGAACTAGTGTCAGCAGTAGCATGCCACAGCATTGGGGGAAGTGGGACAAGTCTTTACAGGCTGTGGGGGCATTGGCCACAACAGTGCCGTGCCTCCACAACCTGCTTGTGGAGAAACCTGCTACAACATGTTTCTTGCACATGCGCGCAATCAACATAAAAGTGTTCTGACTTTCCTCTAAATGCTGCAAAACATTATAATACCTTAACTAAAATACTTTAAAATGATGACAATCACTAAAAATGGCTAAAAAACTACAACACTTATTCTTAATTTTGATTATTTACAGAAAACAAGGCTGTTGCATTGGTTGAAATTACATATTGTCCTGCGAAAAATCATGTTTCAGTATGAAATGTCCCACTTTGGGCTTTTTAAAAGGTGGTAACCCCAGCTGGGGGGGAGGGGTGGTGCAAAAAGGAGTGAATCACCTTCCAGAATTGGGGGAATTAAAGATTATTCTGGAGGTTGGCATGGAAGTACAGAGACTTGGCGGTACAAACAGCCTTAGTAGAGGAGTTCCTAAGCGCCCTGTAGGAGAGGAGTTTCAACAGGGTGCGGCATAATTTATACCTGGCCCAGGCTGGGTAACGGGTCTTGCATAAGTCGATGAGATCGAAGGTGATCCAGGGGTAGCGAGAGGATTTAACCCTGAATTTCCTCATGGGGGTGCACTTGTCCCAGACAGAAGTAAATATTGAGTGGAAGAGGGAGATGGCAGTATCAATAGCTGGGACAGTGAGCATGAGGGATCAGTCAGTTGCAGTCAGGATGCTCGGTGGAGCTTATTTTTTCAGGGATCAAAGGGACCTGGGACCAGAAGTACTTTGGGGAGGAGGGAAGGAGCTGGACGTTCCTGACATAAAATGTCATGCAATGATCACCAGACAAGTCCAGCAATATACCTGCAGCACCAATGTGGTGGGACTGTGAGGCAAGAACCCAGTCCAGGATGGTGTGGTTTGATGATTGGGAAATGAGTCAGTGAGTTCTGTGATAAGCTGTGAAAGGTTAATGGACTCAGTCTTGTGGTTGTTGGCCTGCCGGTCAGGGAAAGTCAATTAATGTTGAAGTCACTTGGGAGGATGAACTCGCCAGCAGAGGACTATGGGGAGAGAGTGGAGAGTTAGTCCATCAGCAATGAGGGGGAAATTCTTGGTGAGGCATAGAAAATGCTAGTAAAACTGGGGAGTGAGGAGGGAAAGGAAAGTTTAGCTAGCAAAAACTTGTGAGAGGAGGGTGCAGCCTCCCAGAGAGTGATGGTGCAGGAGAGGTTCTGGCGGACATATAGGGCAGCCCCACCATCTTGTTTACCTCTGTCCTGCCTAAAAAAGGGTGGTAGTCTGGAGTGGCCAAGCTGGAATCAAGAATTCTGGAAGACAGCCATAATTTCATGATACAGAACGAGTTTGGAGAGTAACAAGAGGCTTGTATAGTGAGGAGACCCAGTTTAGTGAGTCGGCTTCTGGAACTGAGGTGTAAAACACGAAGGCATCAAGAAATAGAGGGGGGAGGGCATATTTTGAGTTAGACCATTGAAATATTCAGTTGCTGCAACATCAGTTTGCCTGTTATAACTTTCAAATCTGATGCTCGTATGAAGATTTAACTGTTTCTCCTTGATTTCATCTGCTGGCTTCAGTGCTGCACATAGCTATTGTGATGTCATCAGGATTAAGAAAACTACTCTCTGATGGTTCAGTATGCATTGTGACATATCCAACTCTGCAAGATATAACTATGTTGGGCCAAGCTAACACTTTTCATCTTGCTGTTTATCAGCACGAGTATGTTGTATAGCTCTATATAAACCAAATAAAACCTTTGTCTAAAACTGCTGTCTAAAATAAAGAAAAAGAAGCCCAGTCCACAAGTGTTGCTGCTTATTAAATAAACCACATGTTGCTACAGTGGTGCGTGACCCTAAACCCCTATACCATTCATAAAGGGGTCTAGCTGGAAACAAATTGCACCAGTGTTGCTGCTTCCTCAAGGAAGAAGCTAGAAAAGCAATCAAGAAGAGATGCACTCCTGGCTCTGAGGGGGCTGCTACTACAAGCATTTCTAAACAGGGAAGCAGAATGGAGCACATGTGCAAACTGTATTCAAAAGGTTTCATTAAAGCATGAAAAACATGGCACAAATTTCCCTACGTATTGTCCTCCTAGTATGGAAGCTTCATCGGGGGGTGGTTGGATGGATACAGGCAGACAGACAGACAGACAGATAGATAGATAGATAGATAGATAGATAGATAGATAGATAGATAGATACTGTCTGTAGATAGATACTGTAGATGGCTAGATACTGTCAATAGACAGACAGATAGATAGATAGATAGATAGATAGATAGATAGATAGATAGATAGATAGATAGATAGATAGATAGATACTGTCGATAGATAGATAGATAGATAGATAGATAGATAGATAGATAGATAGACAGATAGATAGATAGATACTGCCTGTAGATAGATAGATATATAGATACTGTCTGTAGATAGAGATATATATATATATATATATATATATACTGTCTGTAGATACTGTAGATAGATAGATACTGTCAATAGATAGATTAGATAGATTAGATAGATAGATAGATAGAGAGATAGATACTGTCTGTAGATAGATATATACTATCTGTAAATAGATAGATACTGTCTGTAGATAGATATATACTGTCTGTAGATAGATATATACTGTCTGTAGATAGATAGGTATTGTCTGTAGATAGAGATAGACAGACAGACATACATACAGATAGATAGTGTCTGTAGATGGATATATACTGTCTGTTGATAGATGATAGACAGATACACAGACAGACACAGACAGACAGATATATGAATAATGATTGAAGACAGACAGATAATAGAAGACGGATAGATATTAGACAGACAGACAGATAATGATAGAAGATACAGATAAATAGATAGACAGATATAAAGAGAGACAGACAGATACAGAAGATAGATAGATAGATAGATAGATAGATAGATAGATAGATAGATAGATAGATAGAAAGAAAATACTTACTGTCTGATTCTATGTGCGATAGCATAATAGCGATCGCCGTTAGGGTGAGTGTACTATTCCGAAAATGAATTACAGTAATGTATACTTGCAATGACTGAAAAACTGGCCCCCAGCACCCCACTACTAAAGGATTCTCAACTCCAGGGGAGTGCATGTCAGGGGGGGTTGTAAAATGTAACAAAATATAAAACCCCGACTAGACACAAAAACATGATCAGGCCCAGAATCGAACCCGGCACCCTCCCAACCCGCTACCTACCCACCACACCACATGACCAGCTTGGCAGCCAACTGCCGCACTACACCCCACATATCCTCCCTCCCTTCCGCCTGTCACGCAATGTGGTCCCTCCCCCTGCATAGATATATATATATATATATAAACCCCATCGCCATAGTCGCCACCCTGTATCCGTTGCTACCCTGCCAGGGTAGCCCTGTACACAGGTGCCATGACTGAGTCGCCGTTTTTGAAAGTATTCAATCGTGGTTGCCTTGTACACAGTGTACCATACTGTCTGTAGATAGATAGATAGATAGATAAGTAGACAGATAGACAGACAGACAGATAGATAGATAAATAATCTAACCCCTCTCTGGAGGCTTACCTGCAGTTGCCCCCTGTAGTCCCTATTTATTCCCATTTTTGCTGGTGTTCCTGGTTTCCCACACATTCTTTCCCTTGCCAGCATGCTGCTGTTCTCTGCCCTTTTATTGCATAATTCTTTGATCACGAGCCACCGACATGCCAATTTCAGCCGGCACTCATGCATGCGCTCCCAGCGCTTTGATGTGCCAACCGCCATTGCAGTCCAAGAATGGGTAGTTTGTCTGTGGTCCCAGTGCCCCCCTATGTCTTTGGGGACCAGGGACTTGAAGGGGATCGGGCTGAAGCCTGTAGCTGTTCCAAATTATGAGTTTAAACAACAGGGCCACTCGGGGGGGTCATGAATACTAATGAGCGGCCTCATGAATATTGATGGACGCTGCCTGCTGCCTAAGGGCACAGAGTTTTGGAGGCAGTGACAGCTAAAATTAATGACAGTGGGCTCATTTGACAGAGGGAAGATGGTGCTATGATCCGGTTGGGTGCTTGGTTACCTGAGGGATTGCTCTGGGCTGCACCAGAGTCTGGAAGGGGAGAAACTGCATTAAACTGGATGGGACTCCATGTAAATGAATTTGAGCTGACATGTTTGTGACACTTAACCCCATTGCTGCAGCCAATCAGTGATCTAGGCACCCAAATCTTGAACAAAGGGACGCCTGGAAATAGGAGGGGACTATTTCAGGCGCCTAGATTATGCCCCAATAAACGAGCAGGAACTATTGATCTCTATGGTTATCAATTATTGATAGGCTCTATCAGCCAATCAGAACACTGAATTCTTGGCTGAAAGTGTACGGACTTTCTGGGATTTCTTCAGTCAGTTCCCGGGCTCTGTACGAGTCAGGAGTACCCCGTGAGAGCAAACACTGGACTTCAGGGGCTTACCCAGGCCCTAATTGGAGAGTGTTGTTGTTGCAGAATTGGATCAAGGAGGGAAAGAGAGAAAGAGACTGCGCTGTGATTCCGACTCCCCAGGTGCTTGTTGCAGAATCGAATTGAGAAGGGGAAATAGAAAAGAGACTGAACTATAATTCAGTTTCTCCAGGTATTGAGAAGTTGCTTAACTGTTGTTGGGAGAGACTGAATGCTGCAGAAATGAGGCACTAGTAAGCTGAACTCGCTGAGAGGGCTGTGGGGATTATCCGAATGCTACAGTTGCTGCTGGGAGGTTGTTTGCTGTGTGGGACTGTGAAATTCTGAAGAGGCAAAGTGTCTCTAGTCATCGGGGTGCTAACCAGGTTCTGTGTGTGTCTTGAGATGACTGGTTGAAGTGGCTGAGAGCCTTAGCTGCAGTCAAAGAAAAGGTGGTGGACATGGTTTAACTGGAAAGAGTAAACTGGTGTGCAGGGGTTTGTTGCTCTTGGATTCCCCTGTTGGATTGCACCTGAGTTTCTTGGGATTAAGGCTAACACCCACTCTAATTGGCAATGGACTCTGTTGGAGCACTTGTCTGTGAACTTTCCTTGCTTGGAACTCAATGCGGAGACTGCAGGAGGACCCCCACTATTTGGGAGTTCTCACCCAGAGCCAGGGAGGGAACTTGCTAACCCCTTCCAAGTGGGACTCACTGTCTCAGGAGGTCACCGGCACTTGCTGGGGTGCTAGGCCACCTGCGACCCATTGGGGGAGCCAGGCTGTGGAGCCGTTCCCGGGTCTGGGCCTTCTGTGGCTGGTGTTGTCCTGCCACAGTGCTCTGCCATGGGCCAGAAGTGGCTGAAGGTGACAAGTGGCCAGAATGACAACCAAGGTGACCAGCTGCAAGATCCTCGAGCAAGTTTGCCACTGTCAGAGGAATCCTGGCCAGCCTGTTTCTGTTTTCTGCACTAAATAAGGAGCTCCATACCCCAGGTGTTGATATCGACAAATAGTGAGTACCCAGGAGCTGGCTCCTGGAAAGGAAAAGCGGAATTGGTCTACTTTCTCACTCTAAGTTGTTTCTAAAATATTTTAGGGTCCCAACAGCTGGCCAACCAACGGCACCAATCAGGTCTGCACCTAGTGGGTACCCCTAGAGACAGTCTGGGACACTGGTACCAGTGGGGGAGAGCTTGGCTTTCAGGCCCAAATGTTGTTTACTGTTGCCTATTTCACCAACCCTTTTCCCTCCTTTCACAGTCACCCTGTGTCTAAGTATCCCTTCCCTAATCCTTACCCCCTGAATAAAACTGTGAGTTTCATTTGTTGAAACTGCTGTGCTAGTGAAATTCATTGCATGTACTTATTGCTGAGATATATGGTTTATGGTGGAACAAGGTATTGGGGAACACAGCGTGCAGAGTGGTTGGTTAGGGAGATGGGTAGGTAAAGTATCCCAGGAGACTGTACCAGGTGGATATCTGGCCCACTGATACTTTACTCTGGGTGGAGGCACTGCACTATGATCAGTATTTCTGGTAACGAACCCCCAATTGTTACCGTAGCAGGACCCAGGCCCCTTGCCCAGTACCAGGGACAGCAGGCAAGGGGGGTAGCCCATTGGCATATGGTGCTGGGGTAATAGATAGATAGATAGACAGACAGCCAGATGGATGGACAGACAGGCAGACAGACAGACATGATAGACGATAGATAGATGATAGATAGACAGATAGATGATATAAGATAGATAGATAGACATATAGACAGACAGATAGATACTGTCTAGACAGACAGACAGGTAGGCAGGATAGACAGACAGACAGCTAGAGAGATAGATAGATAGATAGATAGATAGATAGATAGATAGATAGATAGATAGATGGATGGATGGATGGATGGATGGATAAGACAGATACAAAGATACTGTCTAGACAGACACACAGGTAGGCAGACAGATGGATAGATAGATAGATAGACAGACAGACAGATATATACATAGATACTGTCTAGACAGACAGGTAGGCAGACAGACAGATAGATAAACAGATAGACAGATAGAGAGACAGATGGCAGGCAGAGACAGACAGATAGACAGATAGACATACAGAGAGGTAGGTAGACAGGCAGACAGACAGACAGACAGGCAGATAGACAGAGAGAGAGAGACAGATAGAAAAGTGACATCTTGAAGGACAATAGTAAAGAACAACTGAGGCAACTGAAAATATGAACATGGATCCCACTGATCTATCTTTGTAGAATTCAGCTAAACAGGATGAACTGAGATCTAAGAAGCTAAGTAAGTGCATTTAGAAGCAGTCTACTGGCTGAATTTAAGACACAGCTGATCGTTAGAGTGTTGTCCATCAGTGCTTCTTACATGTGGAGCCTTTAAAACCTAGAACTTTTTATCGGTATATTTAAAACATAACATTTGTAGGGGGGGGCGCTGTGGAGCAGCACAGTGATGGACGTCTTTTCATTTTGTCTCCAGAATTTGGCTTACAAAAACTTGGATTTAAACTTAAGTACTGGGATTACTGCCTCAAATTTGCTGCAAATAGCGATCGGAAGTAGGGTAGTATGAAATGGGACCCAAGAAAGATGGGAAATATGGGTCCCGTGGTCTGGATTCGTTCCTTTCTTCAATGAGCCCCACGACAACCTCAGGGCCTGGCCCATCGAGTGGCATTACGACTACGGAATTGCCAGCGGCGCAAGTAATGGCTCTACTCACTAAAATACAAGCTAACGGAGAGGAAACTATTAAACGGCTGTCTGTGGTCGAGACTAAACTCAATGACATTGACAATACGATTAAAGAGCACTCGACAGCGATCAGTGACCTATCGGAAGCAAAATAGAAACAATCAGAGTGCAATGCTTCCTTTGTCCGGGACTTACATTTTTTAAAGAATAAGTTGGAGTTTTTAGAGAACTCTCAGCGACAGACTAATGTGTGGGTGGTAGGATTCCCACTGCGACTTGCTGGCCGAACCGTCCTTCTAAATAACCTGAAGAAAATGATCTTTGAGAACCTAAAACTACTGCCACCGGACTCTGGGATCTCCATAATTAAGGCCTTTACCATCCCACAAAGACCGCAACCTCGGGGAGAAATATCCCAAAAGCCTGTAACAGCGATCGCTACGCTGTTGTCCGCAGAGGCAAGAATCCCTCTCCTGCAGGCGGCTAGGGCCAGGGGAGATATAATTTGGGAGGACTGTCATTTGGCTCTATTCCCAGACTTGTCGGCACAGACCCAAACTTGTAAGAAGGAGCTGCAACCCATAAAAAAGGACCTTTTATGGAATGGTATACAGGCCCAGTTGATATACCCTGCGAGGCTGCAGGTGCGACATGAATCCAAGACGTACATTTTCGTGGATCCACTACAAGCGACAGAATTTGCAGGGAAATTAATCCAGAAGATGAATCCAGATCCAGTGACCTCTGACGAAGATGAGGAAGGCTGAAAGGGACTATAATTGGGAACTTTAAATAATACTTTTAATACCCCATGAGTTCCCATCTAGGGTTGGATGGTGGGGTTGCAATAGTTAAGGCCCTTCTTACTCTGTTTTAATGGGGGCAGTTCAGTAACTGGAAAAGTAATGATGAATCTAATGTTTGGAGATAAATTACATCTCTTTATTTTATTAAATGTTTTTTCTCAATATGTCCATCCAGATGCTGCTCTAGCATATTGTTAATGTTTAATAGATATAGTAGTTCAGGAGGGATGGGTGGAGAATTGATGGTGCATTATGCACTAGTCAGTTAGTGAGCTTAAAAATAGCCTTTCTCTCTAAAATCTGAAAACCTGCAGGGTGTTTATATCACCGATCAGTGAAGGTTTGAAAATGCAGCTTAACTGAGTCCAGGTCCTCTTTACAGTAATTGTCCACCGTTTCCTGGACGTTACAGTCTCCCCTTTAAGATTTTATTTCTGCGAGGAGGAGGATAAGATGGCGATATAGTTTTGTAAAGTGAAAAGATGAGGTAAGAGTAACATTAATCTACATTTTAATCCACCTGGACTTTACTCCTTAAGTTAAATCACGAGGCTCACCTATGCTGCATGAATAAGTGTACTCCTGGGTACTGATGATTGTTAAAAATGCATATTACATGCTGTGTAGGGGTCTGCGTACCCAATATTTTTCTATTATGTACAACTACAGTTTGTTCTGTATGTCCATAAAACTATAATAAAAACAAAATATATAAAAAAAATATATATAACTTTTGTAATCAGCCTATCTGTGATTTGACATGCTGATGCCACTCCAGAAATCTGCATTATCTGTTGATGTCCATCATGAGTTGTGATGTCATATTGCCTGTGCCGCTCACTGCAGCAGTTACATTGGTACAGCTGCATTGCATGCTGCCCTTTCTGCGGCTCTTTCGATGAGTTGTTCCAGTGCTGTTATCACCCATAAATGCAATTATCTGAATTATGTCACTCTGCTTGTTCATCCTTATAACTTCAGCAGAGTTTTTTTAGTATTTGCTAAGTAGATCATCAGTGATTTTGATCTTGTGTATTGGTGCCATGTGGTGTGACTGGCTTGCATATTTACTGTAGGCCTAGGTGCTTGCACGTGTTGTTGTAATACCATAGCAGTATTTCTAGGTTTGTACTGTCTGTGTTACATTCCAGTCTCCCTGAGTTGTTAACATTGCTTCTGTTGTTAACATTGCTTTCTGACATTGCGATTTCAATAATGTTCGTACAAGGTGTATTCCTGCTGTATTTCTGTTCATCTCCCACAGCTAGCTGTACTATAACCTTCTTATCTGTTTCATTATATTTCCTTTGCATATCAAACTGGCTTACTATTTCTAATGTAATCTTCTCTATGTATTTGGATACTGATTGGAAGATGTTGCATTTGTAACTTAGCTGACCCAAAGTGCTTAAACTTTTTCTATTTACTGTGCTTTCTCCCAATCTCTGGACAGGCCCACACATTCATCCGTTACTACGCCTAGTCCCATCACCTGCCATCCCTGAGACATACCTTTCACTCCTTGTTCCCCCATGGAGAACCCCCATGACAGGGGCTGCTCTAACCCCCAGACGGAGCTGAAGGTTTGGTATGGGAGTGAGAGGCCAGTCAGCGGTACAATATCTATGGAGGACAGCAGACAGCATTCCATGTGGTCAGGTTTTTTTTTCTGCTTTTCCTCCCCACCCTCAAATGTCACAGAGGTGGTGCATCTAATGTAGGATGTGTCCTAGCGATTACAACTCCTCCATTACCAATGACTCCAGCCTGCAACACCACCCAAGGTCACCCAGGTGGTGGTACAGCAGCGGAGACCAGGAACCCTCCCTCCACCATGGAGGTGAGTGTCCGGTGGGAGGGACGTTCAGTCATCTTTCTCTGGCCAGCCTTCCAAGGACCCATTTAAAAAATCAATAAATAAAAAGTTTAAAAAGGAAAAAGAAGAAGGGCCCAATGGCCCATGCTGGACCTGGGCAACTATTGGCCAGTCAGCCAGCCGTCAGGACTAGGCAATGTCCTGGAAGCCATTTGCAATGCACCAGTATGGTATGCAAGGGGCATATGTGAGGTGGATTGCTAACTGCTTTAGGGACAGGGAGCAGAGGGTTATAGCAAATTAGCACTACTTCGAGTGGAGAAGGGCACTAACAACATCCCACGGGGATAGTGCTGGAGCTACTATCGTTGAAGATTTCATTAACAGTCTGGAAGCTGGGGCCTCCAGCAGGCTACTTAGTTCGCTGATGACAGTAACCTGCCCAGGATGGTGGGTTCCCTTGGGCATGGGACAAACTTCAGGAGAAGCTAAGCAATTGGTCAGACTCCTGGAGTCTCATATTCAGTGTAGCCAAATGTAATGGGGAGACAGATCACCTTCCTGTGTCTAGGGGTATATGATGGCCTCTCATCCAAGAGAGATCCTACCATGCATCATGAACACCAGTTCTGCACCACTGACAACTACCTTGCCATCATGGGTCAGGGGCAATGGGGACCAGTGGCATCTTAAACAATACTACTCTGGGGCATCAATAACGTGAGATTACATACAGACTACTGTACAGCCCCTTATTTTCGCTGACAAAAAATATTTGCTATATCTGCTGATAGCAAGTTATCCACAGATATACTTTCACAGCTAATATTATTTGTTAGCGAAATATAAGTGTAACCCCCCTGCAAATGGGGGTTCCCAAAAGACTTCCAGGAGCTTGCTTGAATGCTCCAAGCCTGAATGGTGTTTGGCGTTTGGCGTTTAAGCCACTTATCAGTGAGTGTTTTTAGAGCCTCTGGTACTGTCTCTTTAAGAGCTGTCTGCTTGCAGACATAATTAGTTTGTATGGGGACTGTGTGTTTCTTTGATTGAGTACCACTCAAGCTGCTGCCAATTCACTCCATTTTTGCAGTCACTAGGAGTGCAAAGGGAACCTATCTGAAAGATGTAACTGTTTGCCAGAAACCATTTAGAGTGATAATGAAATTACAGTTTGTCTAACCTGCTTTCTTTTGCAGTCAGAACAGTGTCTGCCTAGTTCCCCATTCTGGTTTTGAACTGCTGAACTGGACCAATCAGTGTGGGTAAGCTAGCTCTAAAATGGTGCCTTGACTGAATCAGAACTTGGACTCATAATCTGAGCCAGCCACAAGAGGATTGTATGGCCAGTGACTCTGGGAGATGTAGTTTAGACTTCAGTGCCTTTTGGACCAACAGCAGCAGTCTATTGTGAGTGACAGCCAATCCAGTCAAGAACTGGGAGGAACTCAAAGGAAGTGCCGGTTTTGTCGGTTGGAGTTTCAGTTGAGCTTTGGCAGTAAAGAAGGAAGGAGCCCAGTGCTTTTTCAGTGTGCAGTTTTAGTCAAAAAACGTGTGTAAGGCCCAGAGTTTCCGGTCTGCAGCTTGTGTAACTGCTTGTTAGGACTGAATCCGTCCTGTGAAAAGAATCAAAGGATCTCTGAAGAGTAGAAACCAGGCTCACCCTGTAGAAGACTGGAGAAATTGTCGAATTGCACTCGGTCTGTCAGGAACTGAATCTGCTGTGTGTTCTCCCGGGTATTGTGCAGTAATTGCGATCGGGATAGAGAAGCAGCCTACCTGGTATAGTACTTTCTTTTTTTACCATATAAATGTGTGAAGAGTTTCGTGGAGCTCAAGAGTAGCCCTGCTGACGTTGAAGGACCCTATCTTGTTTGGAGGTCGTGAGTACTAATTCAGGGTCGCTCCCTGTTGAATTGCCACATTAAATCCAAATGGAATTACTGCTGACTGTTTAATTTTCCTTTTCTCTGTGTGAAAGGGCCCCTACCAGCTGCCACGGTTTGGACTAGCCACTAGGGCTTGGGTACCCAGGGACAGTAACTGATAGGGATAGGCCTGTGCACAGAGCCATAGGTAGATGATTAGAGTGATAAGCTAATTAACCTGATTTCCCCCTGTCCTTGTTATATCCCCTAAATAAATCAGAGCTGCTTGTTTCAGCAAAGTTATACTGCCTGAGGTATTTGTCTATGTTAAAGTACTGTACTGTGATTGTTGCACTGTATCTCATTTCACAGGAGGTCCCAGTGCCGGAACCAGTCCTGGGGGTAAGTGTATACTGTGAAGGTAATTCTGATATATTGTGTGGGCCACTAGTGGGAAGAAAGGGGGCTTGCAGTGTCCCAGAGGGCTGTGACCAAGTTAGTTTAACTATTGCAAACCCTGACCTCTGGGTGGAGGCACCCGCCATTGGATCCAGGCCCCTCAACCTGTTAGTGGCAAATCAGGCAGGGGTAGTAGCCTCTGGGATAGCACCATCTAGGGGTTACATCTTGGAGGCTCACCGCTGGGATTGTGTGTCCTCTAGTGGCCATATTTACGAACCACTGTTAAGAAAAAAATGTACCCCGACAGAAGTGGCTGTGCACCGGCTGGTGGAGTGGTGTACTGGGGAGGAGATCGACCCCCAAAATGCTATGCTTATCCTGGACATCCCCCTGGGTATCAATACGGACACTGTGCAGGGAGTACTTTCCAAGGTGGAAGGTTTACAAAACCCTGTGGTGGTGGTTAGCATGCTAATCTGCTCACCCACACTTTCCTGGCCCTAGTAGAGTTTAAGGATCCCATAGATAGCTCCAAAGTGCCACAGACCATTACCCCAGAGGAGCCCTCACTGCTTGGAGAGTGATAACTAAGGACAGTAAAGACCAGGGGAATCAGCCCCACCACTATCTGAAACTTTTGAGGAGAAATTTGCTAAATGGTTGCTGGGAGAAGGGAAAACTGTGGAGGACTTGAAGAAACTATTCTTGCCACCTGGGGGTGTTCCTCCCCCAACACCCTCTCCTGCTCCAGTGCCCGTAATGGTGGCTGAACCAATGCAGACTCCTATTTCTGCACCTGCCATTAGTCACGACTCTTACCGAAGGTTGAGGATCTTCTCTGGCACCCTCCCCACACCCCAAGGGGAGGATGACTGGGAGACCTGGATAGACTATGTTGCCCCCCAAGTGCTAGAATGGCAATGCTCGGAAGGCAAAAAGCGAAAGAGGGTTAGTGAGAGCCTCCGAGGTCCTGCCCTGGCTACCATCCGTGCTAAGCAGGCCAGTAACCCTAGGCGACTGCACAGGCCTATCTTGAGGCCTTGGAGAATGTGTATGGGAGCCCAGATTCTGATGAGGACCCATGGTGGAGAGTAAGAAATGCACAACAGTACCAAGGGAGTTGTTGTCTGTGTATGTCTCTCGGCTGGAAAATTGTTGCAAGAATGCCTCAGAAAGGGTAGTTTGCCAGCGATTGAACTGGACCGAACCAGACTGGACAGAATCCTTAAGTCTGCCCCTTCTCAGAACTGCTGTTGCTTCAATTACGCCTGGCAAATCGACTGAATCCCACCCTCCTATGATGAGTTAATGAGAGAAATTCGAGGAGTTGAGAAAAGGCGACCTCGGGAGGACCTGCACCAACTGCTGTGGCTACGACCAGTGACTGAGGTGACCCATCAAGTGAAGTTCAGGGGCAGAGGTTGACAGTCAATGAGTGCTCTGACAAGGAAAAAGATATGTCACAATGGGGCGAACTGTTGAGAGATCCGGAATTCAAAACAGTCCCTTTATGAAGGCCACGCCTGCAAATGCAGACCCTGACCTATATCCGACTGCATCTGCTATGGGGTGGGGTACCCACCCATGTATCTCCTGCTGATAACAGCTCCGAACTCGATTCCTTGACCATGGAAGTGGAGAAACTGACGAGATGTCTCCAAATGCTTATCACGCCGCAGACAGAGATGGCACCAAGGTTTCCAGTTAGTAATACCCCGCCCTGGCTCCCAGTGTGGCGCCTTGGCCAGCTCAAACTCCAGAAAGTATGTTTTGCTATAATTGTGGGAAAGATGGGCACATGAAAAGGGAATGCGGTCCCAAAAGACACTGACAAAGTTGCATATAGGCTACAAGGAGAGCTTGGAGAACAAATCAGTGGTTAAGAGGTGCACGAAATGATCCCAGTGAGGGCACTAAAATGCTAACTCACGTCCTTTTGTGGCAAGGTCAGTTGCCCAGGCCCACTATCGCCTCTCCAGACTGGTCCAGAATAGTGGGTCCCTCCATGGAGACCATTGTAAAGGTGAATGGAGTGTCTACAAGAGCTGTATTAGACAGTGGCTCCCAAGTGACAATTATGTTCCAGGATTGGTATCAGAAGCATTTGTCAGACGTACCCTACAACCATTAGAAGGACTGCATGTATGGGGTTAAGTGAGAAGGCCTACCCCTATTCGGGTATATCCAATTTGGCTGTCTTTCCCCACCTCCGTGGCAGGAGTAGCCAAACAAGTAGAGACCCTAGCCTTAGTGTGTCCCCCCACTGGACTGTATGATGGTGTCCCTTTGTTGATTGGAACAAATGCTCATATGTTCGGAAGGCTGGCACAGTTGTGTTATGAAAAAGGGGTCAAAGACTAGTAGAGCTTTAAGAGTTCCGGCTTTAATTAAGAAGGCCTATGAGGCACAGAGAGATGCTGAAAAACAGAACAGAGGAACCAGTCGAATTGTATGGAAGAAGGATCCTGAGTCTCTGATCCTGGCGCCAAATGCCCAGTGTACCTTACAGGGAGAGTCCGTATCAGAAAGGATGTTAAGAATAAAATATTAATGTTGGATGCACCAGGCGATGGAAAATTGCCAGAGGGACTGCTGGTCAAGCCTAGTTTTTGCCGCTAGAGCCCATACTTATGCCAGAAGGGTAATGGTCCAAGTTCATAATGTGTCTGAAAGAGACATTCGAGTAAACAGAGGTTGCATCCTGGCTAATGTGCATTGTGCGAGACACTGCAGTGCTACCAGCAGCAGGTTCAAGGAAGAATGACAGAGTAGCACTACAGCTTGTTTGATTTGGCGACTCCCGCTGCCAGCTGAATGGAAAGTGAGGATCAGTGAGAAGCTTGCCCAGAGAGACCAGGTGTTTTCTTTAAAGGAATGGGATGTAGGATCGTGCAGGAGCTGAGCACAATATCCGGCTGCATGACGAAAGACCATTTCGTGAGAGTCTCGACGCCTGGCACCTGCTGACATAGATGATGGGGCCGGCATCTGCAAGAGATGTTAGCTGCTGGTGTAATACAAGAATCCAGAAGCCCTTATCGTCCCCCATTGTGGTAGTGAGGAAAAAGAATGGAACAGTAAGGATGTGTGTGGATTATATGCACCTTAAACCGCAGACTATCCCTGATCAGTACACAATGCCCGCATTCAGGATGCTTTGGACTGCCTAAATGGGAGCAAGTGGTTCTCTGTGCTGGATCTCCAGATGGGTACTACCAGATCCCGATGGCCCCAGAGGACCGTGAGAAGACGGCCTTTATCTGTCTGCTTGGCTTCTATGAATTCATGAGGATGCCTCAAGGATTTCAGGTGTCCCAGCCACTTTTCAACGATTGATGGAGGCGTGCAGTGGGGACATGAACTTACTAGAGTGCCTGGTATCCTAGATGATGTTATTGTGTTTGGCAGCTCACTGGAGGAACATGAGAGCAGATTATTTAAGGTATTGGACCGACTGGAGGACTTTGGCCTTAAACTGTCCATTGATAAGTGTCAATTCTTTCAAACATCAGTAAAGTATGTGGGACACATAGTATCCACCGAGGAATAGAGACCGACCAAGTAAAGTTGAGGCCTTGACCGCTGGCCACAGCCAAAATCTAAAGAACTGCAAAGATTCCTGGGATTCTGTGGTTATTATCGGAGCTTCATCAAGGACTATTCAAGAGTGATCCATGCGTTTATAACCTTACTCAAGGGTATCCCCAACCCACAAAAATACCAAAAGTCAGCGTCCCTCAAGACTGAAAGAGTGTATTTTCATCCGAGTGAAGTATTTGGGGCCCGCTGGACTCCTGATTGTGAGACTGCTTTTCATGAGATCATATATCAACTTACCCATGCTCCAGTGCTGGCCTATGCCGATCCAAGAAAACTTTCGTCCTGCACACTGATGCTAGCTTGCAAGGGTTGGGGGCTGTGTTGTACCAAGAGCACGAGAATGGCCTGAGACCAGTGGCCTTTGCCAGTAGAAGCCTGACCCCATCCGAAAAGAACTATCCTGTACATAAGTTAGAGTTCCTAGCTTTGAAGTGGCTATTGTGACCAATTCCATGAGTACTTGTATGGGGCTAAAATACTAGTAAAACTGACAATAATCCTTTGACCTATGTGCAGACCTCAGCTAAGTTGGATGCCACTGGCCATAGGTGGCTTTCTGCATTATCTACATATGACTATGCTCTCGAATACGAGCAGGTCTGAACCACATAGATGCTGATGCTCTCTCTCCGGAGGCCTGTTTCCCAGAATGATTGGGTCCGATTGGCAGAACCTGACATTCGGGCACTCTGCGGAAGTTTGACAGGGAGGAACAAATGTCCCAGAGGCAGTGGACTGCATGATAGTGCTTAGGACCCTCTGAGAATTGCATACCTGCTGCTTATTGCCACTTTTCTGCAATAGACATTGGTGCACTGCCTCAGCTGGACAATGACAGTATTCGGGCTCAATCCCGCGATCCCATGATCAAAGCAGCTTTAGAAGCCCTCTATGCAGGAAAAGATGTGTCCAAATTAGCTCCACTGATTTGAGAACTGCACTGTTATACAAAGAAGGTCCTAAGTTGAAACTGATCAATAAACTGTTATACAGAGAAACAGTAGACAGAGGGGGACAAGTAGACAAACAACAACTAGTGCTGCCCACTGCCTTTCGAGACTCAGTACTGAGGTCCTTGCACAGCCACATGGGGCACCTTGGTATAGACAGAACACTTGACTTGGTGAGATCCAGATTCTATTGGCCTAAGATGGGGGCTGATGTGGAGCAACACATTCGAACTTGTAGTCGCTGCTTACAGAGGAAAGCTTTGCCCCAGAGGGCTGCCCCTTGTTAACATCACCACCAGTGCACCCATGGAGCTGGTCTGTATTGATTTTCTGAGTTTGAGTCAGATCAAAGAAATATCAGTAATGTGCTGGTGGTCACTGACCATTTCACAGATATGCCCAAGCTTTCCCCACCAAAGACCAGAAAGCATCCACTGTGGCCAAAGTACTTGTAGAAAACTTTTTGTTCACTATGGGACTCCACAAAGAATCCATTCTGATCAAGGAGAGACTTTGAGAGTCGTCTGATTAAAGAGATGCTTTCTCTGTGGGGAATGCAAGTCCAGAACCACTCCTTACCACCCCAGAGGACCCACAGCCTGAAGCAGTTTCAACCGCACTTTGCTAGATATGCTAGGCACCTTGCACCCAAAGGACAAGCCTAGATGGAGCCAACAAATTAGCACCCTGGTACATGCTTATAACTGCACCAAAGTGATGCCACTGGATTCTCCCCTACCGCCTGATGTTTGGAAGAAGCTCGACTACCAGTAGATGTGTTTTGGGGTCTCTCCTGATGGGGTTCAAGCTGACAACTATTTACAGTATGTGCAAAGTTAAAGGCCCAGCTAACTCATGCGTACCAACTGGCTCAAACCATGGCTGCCAAAAGAAATCTGGCCAACAAAGAAAGGTATGATAAAAGGTGAAAGCACAGGAACTCCAGGAGGGAGATCGGGTATTGCTAAGAAATCTGGGACTGCATGGCAAGCACAAGATTGCTGACAGATGGCACCATCTCCCTCACATTGTAGTGGGCAAACTAGATGATCTGCCAGTGTACAAAGTAAGGCCTGAGAATAATTCAAAAGATGTAAAAACAATGCATAGAAATCATTTACTGCTCATTGGACAAATCTTAATTGAGTCTGAGCCCCTAGAAGATGCCCCCTCTGGACCAGTGACTAGAGCTGCTACTAAGAAAAGATCAAGAAAGTCTGCACCTACAGAAGCAAAGTTAAAGTGTTCCCCTCCACAAGTCCCAGTTGAGCATGACTGTCAGTCCATATCGGAAGAAAGTGAGAGTGACTTTGAATACTATCCTTCTTACGAACTGAGTCAATTGTTTGATTGCAATCCCTAGTCAATACTGGAGATGAAGCTGGGCCTTCTGGACTGTCAAGCCCCAACCTGGTCCATGGAGCCAATGCTCCCAGAAAGTGTAGTGCAAAGCATCAGATCAGATGAAATGGAATCATTGTGCATGGTTGAACTGTTTGAGCTTTCAGGAGAAAATGATGGATTAGGTCAGACTGGTGATACACAGAACAAAAAGTATTTTGAGTGCCCTGACAGTCCACTGCCAGTGTCAAGCTCTCCCTGCAGGCAAATGTTGTGGACTCAGAAACTGTAACTCCTGGAGCTGAAAGTGCCCCAAGTTCTAGCCTCTCTACCCCCATGGAGACTCCCCTGACAAGTGAGGACAATGCTGAAAATGAGGCTCAGAGTGCAGAGACTATAACAGTTCCCCTAGAAAGACTGGTCGAGCTGTAAAGCCTGTGGTGCACCTCAGTTATGATTCCCTTGGGAGGCCTGTGGATTTCCTCTCAATGTTGTCCATAAAGGAGTGTATGTGTCCCCGAGCTCATTGCCCAAACTGAGCATCAGTGCTAACTCAAGTTACTTGTGTTGCCCTCTAAGTATGGTGCCCTTGCCCGTCCAGCCCCAAGGTAACTGATAGGAAGGCCCTTCTCTTCAGGTTTCATGTACAAGAGGTAATAGCAGGTTAGTGGTACAATGTGTATGTAATACTGTGTAAAAGAGTGACGTACTGCAATGTTTCAGAAATGTGTTCTTGGTAAAATGATATATTGACTGATGATTACATATGCGAGCCTAATGCAAATGTGTATGGTTGCAGTTGAAACTTATGGGGGTACTTGCTTGACGCGGACGTCAAGCTTTCCCAGGCCAGGAAGGGTGTAACCCCCCTGCAAATGGGGGTTCCCAAAAGACTTCCAGGAGCTTGCTTGAATGCTCCAAGCCTGAATGGTGTTTGGCGTTTAAGCCACTTATCAGTGAGTGTTTTAGAGCCTCTGGTACTGTCTCTTTAAGAGCTGTCTGCTTGCAGACATAATTAGTTGTATGGGGGACTGTGTGTTTCTTTGATTGAGTACCACTCAAGCTGCTGTAATTCACTCCATTTTGCAGTCACTAGGAGTGCAAAGGAACCTATCTGAAAGATGTAACTGTTTGCCAGAAACCATTTAGAGTGATAATGAAATTACAGTTTGTCTAACCTGCTTTCTTTTGCAGTCAGAACAGTGTCTGCCTAGTTCCCCATTCTGGTTTTGAACTGCTGAACTGGACCAATCAGTGTGGGGTAAGCTAGCTCTAAAATGGTGCCTTGGCGAATCAGAACTTGGACTCATAATCTGAGCCAGCCACAAGAGGATTGTATGGGCAGTGACTCTGGGAGATGTAGTTTAGACTTCAGTGCCTTTTGGACCAACAGCAGCAGTCTATTGTGAGTGACAGCCAATCCAGTCAAGAACTGGGAGGAACTCAAAGGAAGTGCCCAGTTTTGTCGGTTGGAGTTTCAGTTGAGCTTTGGCAGTAAAGAAGGAAGGAGCCCAGTGCTTTTCAGTGTGCAGTTTTAGTCAAAACGTGTGTAAGGCCCAAGTTCGGTCTGCAGCTTGTGTAACTGCTTGTTAGGACTGAATCCGTCCTGTGAAAAGAATCAAAGGATCTCTGAAGAGTAGAAACCAGGCTCACCCTAGAAGACTGGAGAAATTGTCAATTGCACTCGGTCTGTCAGGAACTGAATCTGCTGTGTGTTCTCCGGGTATTGTGCAGTAATTGCGATCGGGATAGAAGCAGCCTACCTGGTATAAGTACTTTCTTTTTTACCATATAAATGTGTGAAGAGTTTCGTGGAGCTCAAGAGTAGCCCTGCTGACGTTGAAGGACCCTATCTTGTTTGGAGGTCGTGAGTACTAATTCAGGGTCGCTCCTGTTGAATTGCCACATTAAATCCAATGGAATTACTGTACTGCTGACTGTTTAATTTTCCTTTTCTCTGTGTGAAAGGGCCCTACCAGCTGCCACGGTTTGGACTAGCCACTAGGGCTTGGGTACCCAGGGACAGTAACTGATAGGGATAGGCCTGTGCACAGAGCCATAGGTAGATGATTAGAGTGATAAGCTAATTAACCTGATTTCCCCTGTCCTTGATATCCCCTAAATAAATCAGAGCTGCTTGTTTCAGCAAAGTTATACTGCCTGAGGTATTTGTCTATGTTAAAGTACTGTACTGTGATTGTTGCACTGTATCTCATTTCACAGGAGGTCCCAGTGCGGAACCAGTCCTGGGGTAAGTGTATACTGTGAAGGTAATTCTGATATATTGTGTGGGCCACTAGTGGGAAGAAGGGGTTGCAGTGTCCCAGAGGGCTGTGACCAAGTTAGTTTAACTATTGCAAACCCTGACCTCTGGGTGGAGGCACCCGCCATTGGATCCAGGCCCCTCAACCTGTTAGTGGCAAATCAGGCAGGGGTAGTAGCCCCTGGGATAGCGCCATCTAGGGGTTACATAAGGGGTTGCAGTTCTACATGCATTTCAAACTGCATTTCTTCCTTCTTTCACCTCTTTACAGTAACATGTAACTGTGTTGAGTCTGAAACACAGTATCACAAAACACCAACCATTCACTGTTTGTTTGTTGTCATTAGTGAGGTTACCTGTGGTCATCCCGTCCATCCCTTCCAATCCTCCCGGAGTCCTTGCTCATATCACCACCTTGCTTCACAGTATTCATCCATTGTCATGGTTCTCATGTCTAGTTCACCTTGCTCGATTTAGCCATTTCCTCGTTTGAATTACCCCCCACCCTTGTTTGTAGTATTCCATCCTCATCCTCATTCCAATCCCCCCATTAGTCCTTCTTTCTTATCAGTGGCTTGCAGCGCTAGAATCAAGCTGCTGTCATGGTTCTCATGTCCAGCTACCCTTTGCGACTCACCCCTCTCCCTCATCATCGTCCGCATCCTCGTTCGAACCCCCCCACCATAAATGGTTACCAAGCCACCCCTCTGTTGTTTCTCCCCCTCCTCACCCTTACTGTGACACTGTCCCATTGCACAGCCATCTCCCCTTGCAGTCCACATCATTTGAATCTTCCAGCGGTACAAACGAGGTTTGCGCATATGTAACTCGCAAGTTGCATATCACGCGTGCTTTGAAATTGAACAGGGGCATATTTTGGACACTGCTAACGGGGAGGTCAGTGACTTCCAAAAAAATTGTTTGTCGCTACTGTGTGTGTCTTTATGTGTGTGTCCAACAGTGTGGTTGTTCAAAAAGGGGCTGTTTGTGTTATTCTATCCTGAAAAGTATTCTTGTCTTGTGCGAAAACCAAACTGTGTCTTGTGTTTTTTTGTGTGTGTTTTCTGTGTGTCTTAGTGTTTTTGACTTTATGTCTCTGGGTCTCAGGAACAAGGGGAAAGGGTTACGAGGTATACAGTCAGGTTACTGGGAATCAGAGCATCAAGGGGTACAGGGGGATGCAGTCATAAACTTTATTAGGGAGACTAAAAATGCTGGCTCTCAGTGGCTCAGATATGGTTTTGTATTCAGTAAGGCATTCGACTCGGTGCCGCATGGAAGGCTGGGAAGTAAGTTAGTAGGCACAGGGGCGGGTGCAAAGCTGGTGCGATGGGTAGGGAACTGGCTTCAGGGAAGGCAACAGAGGGTGGTGGTGGGTGGGGAGCTCTCTCACACCAAGGGTAGTGACAAGCGGTGTTCCACAGGGCTCAGTGTTGGGACCAGTGTTGTTTGGAATATTCATTGCAGACATATCATTGGACATCAAGAGCAAGATCAGTCTGTTTGCTGATGATACTAAGGTAGGCGCGGTGGTGGATGACCTAGGGGGATGGCAGGGGTTGCAGGATGATCTGGCAAAGCTTGGAACCTGGTCAGACACCTGGCAACTGGGGTTTAATGCCAAAAAGTGCAAGGTGCTGCATTTTGGGATAAAGAACCCAAGGAGGAGTTACCAGTTGGGGGGAGTGCAGCTAGCCCAGACAGAGGAGGAGAAGGATCTGGGGGTGCTCATTACAGGGTCAATTAACAAGTCGGCACAATGTAGGAAGGCAGCTGCAAAGGCCAACAAAATGCTGGGTTGCATTGCAAGGGGTATATCTTCGAGGAGGGAGGAGGTGATTCTGCCACTGTATAGGTCATTAGTTAGACCGCACCTGGAGTACTACATGCAGTAATGGTGCCCGCATCTGAAGAGGGACATTAAGTTACTGGAGGGGGTGCAGCGCAGGGCAACAAAGAAGATCAAGGGGCTGGGGGACTTATCATATGAGAGGAGGCTGAGGGAGTTGAACATGTACTTGCTGGAGGAGAGGAGGGACGGGGGACATGATTGAAACCTTTAAGTACATGAAAGGAATAAACAAGACAGATACAGAGGGGCTGTTCAAAGTAAGGAAGGGGAGAGACACCAGGGGCTATGATATGAGACTGGAGGGAGGAAGGTTCAGAAGGGAGATGAGGAGACACTTTTTTACAGAGAGGGTGGTGGCTGGGTGGAATGCATTACCTGCAGAAGTGGTATCCAGTAGAACAGTGGACTGCTTCAAAAGGGGATGGAACAGGACAAGGGGGAGGGTCAATGAAGGGGAAGGGTGAGAGGGGCAGCTGCAGAATGTGCTAGCTGCACATTTGAGCAGACTTGATGGACCTCTAGGCCTTTATCTGCTGGCAAATTTCGTATGTTCGTAGTTAAGGCACTGTGCATGCATCATGCGTCTCACTTATTCCAGCCTGCGCGAATCCCTTTACAGTGGCATCCTTGCTCTCTTTAAGTTTTGCTATGCTTTTCACCGATCATTTGGCATGTTCGATTTTCAAGGTTTGCATTCTTAAGTCTATGAAGATGTCCCCAGAGGTGCAACCACTTTGTAACTGATTAGACACAGATTCTGCATACCATGCTGTGAACTGCTGTTTCAACTCATCCTTAAAGATTTTGTTAACAGTCAAATCAAGGTGCTGTAGCTGGTCTGTGCAGCAGGCTGGTACAAAAATTGATATAACACCACACTTGTCAAGCATTTGGAACACAGGGTCTGTAGTATGCCCACGGAACAAGTCCATTATCAGAACAGCTTTCTGTTCTTCTAGCAAGTCCATTCTTTGTTTTACTGCATCAATGTAAGGCACAAGGACATCAACAATGAATTTTATCATTGTTGGCTCAGTGATTCTCTTGAGTGGCTAATCAGCTAGCCTTCTGGGAACTTAAAGGCAGGGTGGCAGCTCTCAGTTTTCCCCCTCATAGATAAGCTGCAAGTGTGCCTCCATTTTCACTGAGGAGTTCTGGGTTCTGTGCATTTACTATGCCATTTGCAATGGTTGATACCTCTCTGGCATTCACCACAGCACCCTCAGAACTAAGACTTTTTGTAACATTGCAGAGCCCCTGCTCCACATCCTCTAGCAGAAGAGCTGGTTTACCCAACTGGGTTTGGTATGCAGTTCTGGGGTAATTTTAGTAGGGTCGGGTGTTTTTTGCAGTTCGGACAGATAGTCTTTTTTTAAATCCATGAACTGTGCTCTCATTTATGCTTGCTCCGTACTTGCTGTTATAGAACTTAACAGCATTCATCACCCCATTTTGCACAACTTACTTGCCCACCTCATATTGCACAGCACGAGAGTATTTGGCATACTCAGTCTAGCGCTTCTTAGGTGAAGGAGCTACTAGCTCTGTCAGCATGGACTCAGCCACTTGCACAGGGACTTTGGCAGCCTGACTCAGAATAGTTGCATTCAGTGGCTCTCCACAAACGTCCCGCTTCACTGCCAGTTTCTTGGTCAGCTACTGAAGTAGGGACATGTTAACAGCAGTGTATGTCACAGTTGTAAGCTACAAAAAGCTGATCTGATAAGAACTGAAGAACAAAAGGCTTTTTGTAGCTTGCAGAATTAGCGAGCAAAATGCGGCTACCGTATATCCGCGAATACAAGTTGACACGGATATGGGTGGATGCCTTAGCTGCGCAGAATATAAGGTGTGCTAATATTTTGTGTTATACAGTATAATGTCCATATGAGAGCTGGGAGCAAGCATTGTGGTCTCATCATTAGCTGTCTAGGTAGTACACACCACTCTGGACATTTTCCTCCCCATATATCTTTACAATGGTACTTGGTTACATTACAATTCCTTTTCTTCCTGGGCCATGCCCTACATCATGGTTCTCTCAAATATTCCCCGGGGCTGTTACTTACCCACCACCTCAATGGTGAAATAAATCTTGACTGCCATCTCGTATCACTGGTCTGGTGGTACCCAATGTACTTTGTGGGCTTATTGTCCACCTCACAACCATAGCATTTCTCAGATCCACCCCTTGAATTAAAGTGGCACAGCTGCATTTTGTTGAAACACTGGGTCTCTTTCAACCCTACAGATCCCCAATTTGGGGTCCCTGGAGCCCTGGCACTCCCAAAACCAGTTGTACAATGGCACTCCCCCTAAGAAGGGTGAGCACTAACCTGGGGGTGGGGGGAGGGATGAGCTGTGCTGGTATGTGTCTCAAAATGCCAGGAAGAATAAATAGAAAAGCGTATCAACATATATCACTACTAAGTGCATAAAGCATGCTTGGTCCAGCCATGTATGCCTCCTTCAACACTACACTGATAGCCCTAACTGTCCAAAACACAAATTCTCATGTCTGGCCCCATTCCAGGGGGACTTACCGATCCCAACCCTTGTCAGACCCTCTCCTACCTGATGCCCATTCAACAGGCTACTTGCCAGATGTTTCTGTATAAACTGCCTAGGACTTTTTTCATACACAAAAAAGCATTCAATTTTAGCTAGGTTAACATACAGTTTGCACTCAACACCAACTTCTCCGATTTTCTTTTTACTGCTGGGAATGAACCCACAAGGGTTCCGGTGACCTCCTTTGAGGGGTGGCCCACTACTGTCCCACTATACCTGTCTGGTGCTGATAGTTTCCATTCCTTTCAAGGTGAGTTCCCTAGGATTTCCAACCCTCCTGCTGCTCTGAATGGTATCCTTTCCTGGAGATCAGGTGTGATGGGACCAGAGCCACCAAATCCCAGGGACCTTGCTACCATCCCTGGGACTACAGGCTCCCTTAGCCCAGTCACAACCAGAGTGGCTGGACTGCTCCTCTCTCTCTCTCTCTCTATCCCCTTCCCTCCCTCTACTCCAGGCCCCCAGGCTCTCAATTCCCCGATGCTTTCTCCTATTACAGTCAAAACCGCTTAAACCGGGCGCATCCGTGATCTTCCATTCTGCCCGATATACAGAACGGATGGACTAAAGGAAAAAAATATTCTAAGTTGTGGTAACACAGTAACACATTCAAATGATTAAGGGCCAGCATGCAGAATGGGGAGAAAGAGAGAGAGAGACAGAGAGAGAGACAGAGAGAGAGAGAGAGAGAGAGAGTGTGCCACTGGAAGCGGCCAGGCTGAAAACCCGGGCTGTCTGGAGGAATGGTGGCCAGCAAAATGGGACATGAGGCAACAGCAGGTGGAGGAGCTGAAGGAACTGCTCTCTATGTGAAATCTCGACCACTGAGATACAGCTGGCTGGAAGTCAGCTCACGAAGGAGAGCTGGCTGGTGCAGGGCTGAAGCAGGCTCAGCCTGATGGCCAAGCTCGCAGGAACAGATGTACGAGAAGCAGGTTAAGGAAAGGAATCCAGAGAATCTGGGCAGCAGAAAAGCACAGGTAACAGGTGAACAAGCCAAAGCAAACACAAGGAAATGGCCATGCAGCATGCTGGTACATTGAAATAACGGAAAGTGGTAGTGAGATGAATGGGGAACGGCTGAAATAGTGGGCTGGCAACATCCATTTAAAAGCCCTGCTCTATCACTGCAGTCAATGCAGATGGCAAATGGTTGTCAAGATTTTCCAGCTAAAACTGACCGCCCATATAAAGTGGGACGCTATACGTGGCGTTAACTGTATAGTGCTTTTGGAGGAAGGGTAGAACTATGCATATTCATGCTTCAGCTTCCTGCTCTTAGCTAAGTCAGGCCTCACACAGCATGAACAGCCAGACGTCCTGTCTCTGGAAAACTCCCCCCAGAGAATAGCTCCCAGTGTTAGACCTAACCCTTCGAGTGCTGTCTGGTAACCGGCTTTAAGCTGGCACAGGAGAGAGGCTTGTTACACAAATGCAAGGCACTAGAATTGAGTTGGAAAAACAGAGAGGTCGGTAGGACGTGCAAACTGAAATCCAAGTTTATTTTAGAATACAGTACAATGACACTTTACTGCTGACAACAGTGACATTTTACTCATTGGTGGTCTCCCTCTTGAACAGAGAAGGAAAAACTGAAAGAGACTGAGAAAGAGATAGGGGGGAGACAGAAAAAGTACAAGAAAGAAAGGAAAAGTCACTGATGCAAACAGGTAATACTCAGAGAGGGAAGGGTGCAGACATGCATAGGAAGAGATATAAACGAAACTGAATCAATTTTGAAACAAAAACATCCTGATGGAGGCCAGGGTCATGAGTTGAATGCATTGCTTGCTAAGTAATGGTGAGTGACCTGGAACCAGAACACTTCAATTCATTCTAATCCCGTCCATGTCAGTTTCTGACAGGAAGCCTCTGCCCGAGCACAAGGTTCCTGAGCAGTTCTGAACAGCTCAGTGGTTATCAAGATTAATTGTAAACAGCCTTTAAATGTAACAAAGAAAGGGATATCATAGCCCTGAGAACTGATGGAGAACTAGAAGAGATGCCCAACTGAATTGTAATGGTTGTATGAAATATGCATTGGAGGAAGAGTTCATCTGGTTAGGGGTTTTCATGCAAAATGCCAGAAAATAATGATGGTCATGGAAAATGCAAATGAAATCATGCCATTCTCATAAAAATAGGAAACATTAAGGAATCCATGACTTCCGTGACAAAAGTACAGCCCTAGGCATGAACCCCTGTGTAGACAACATGTCCCAGGGTAGCACGGGGTATAACAAGGCAGACTGGATGGGCCTGTGGTCTTTTTCTGCAGTGATTGTCTATGTTTCCATGTTTCTAGTCATTAGTGATATGTTACAGAGCATTATAAGATAGGTAAGATCAACCAAGAAATGTGATTTGTCAAATGTTATATGATGTCACGTTATTCAAGCACAACTGCATAGATCAGAACTACTTAACTTTTTGAATCTTAAGTTTTAAAATGAAAAATCCAGGAAGGCAGTGTTTTGCTTGTTAATAATCACCAAACCAGCATGAGTTTTTACTCGTCTTTATTGTGCAGCCATCTTAAAGTGATTTTGTGATCTTTTACAGATGCCTTTTTCACATAGTATCTCATTGCCACCCATGCTTCAGGTGCTGAAGCTGCAATTTGTTTTATAAAAAAAAATGTTATAGACATTTTTATTTATGTTTTATCAGCACTGTGTTCTCCAGTTTTCTGTTTGCAGTCACACCCCCAGAATGATGTCATGCAAGGGAACTGTCAATGTTTTACATACAGCACCAAGGAATTCTGGGTAAATTATCATGTTGATATAAATGTTACTTACTCTGAGGCGTAGTCACTCATTTTGGTGGTGACTGCACCTAATATGTAGATATCCATAGCAAGGAATTGTGGATACAATCAGACATTGTTTTCCATTTCCCTTACTGTAAGGTGTAGTTTCAAATCTCTGTAGTGGCTTCAACAACAAAAGCTTGCATATGTTTATTTTTCAAACAAGGCATTGTGCATATAGTGTCTAGCTGACAGGATTTCTATACTGAGAGATGTAGTCTCCTATGTTGGTAGTGTAAATGTCTGCAATACCAAGGCTGACCAACAGAGGACTCTGTTTCAAAACAGTGCTTATAAACTTTGTTTCCCTTGCATGATGTCACGCATGGGGGTTGCAGCACTGAGAAAAAAAAGGGGCAGGCTATGCAAATGAAGCAGAGCACAAAATTAAAATCATTTATTTAATGGAAAACAGCACTTTATGGCAGCAGATTGAATCACAACTCATACAAGTTATTAATCCCATTTTCTATGGCAAAATTTACAAAATCCCTTTAAACACACTGCTCCAGCCAAGCAAACTTCCCATAACACCCCACACTTTAGGGGCTGTCTACAAATCATCAGCTTCTTACATTTACCTTAGGGACCGTCTAATAAGTATGTTAAATTTCTATAACATCACATCTTCCTCACTTAAAGAAAAGTTATATATTATTTTCAAACTGAATTATTGGATTACAGTAACTTGGCTGAATTATTATCATTATTATTTTAACTTCTTAAAAACTGAGGTTTGAAATTAAACTAACCCTAATCTTGAGAGGAGAGGTCGCTAGTACTTCACTCTCTAGCGAGTCTTTACCACTCACTCCACTGTACTTATCTAACAAGTTTCAATCAGTCTCTCTGGATGTCATATTTCTCTTTTGGGTCTCACTTCCTTCTCTGGTGACTTTTCAGTGGATGCACACTGCTCCGAATCGTCCTTGCTATCAGTCTCTTTGGTGTTGTCTTGACTGACTGCTGTGAAAGTTGGTAAGTCAACTTCAGTGAAATTGGCATCTTCAACCTCTGGCAGAAGTCTTAAATCCACATGATTCCGTCTCACCTCCGCTCCTCTTTCTGTTTCAATCTGGTACGACCTTGGTGCAATTTGCGCTTGTACAGTGCCCCTTTTCAGCCACATTCCTTTGTCATAGTCTTTAAGGAGCACTTGATCTCCAGACCTTAAATCAGATAAATTTCTTGCTCTCCTGTCATGTAACTGTTTTTGCTTTTCCTTTTGTTTTTCTTTGCTTTGTTTCACCTGTTCTGAGTCATGAGTCTTCAGAAGCTCTTCATGTATTGGCAGATTTGTTCTGATCCTCCTTCCCATAAGCATTTGCGCTGGAGAAAGCCCATTCTGTAATGATGCACTTCTGTAGATCAGTAGGCTTTTGTAAAAATCTTCTTTTCCATCATGTGTTTTCTTCATGAAACTTTTCACAGTTTTTACTGAGCTCTCTGCCAGTCCATTTGATCTTGGAAAATTGGGACTAGAAGTACTGTGTATGAATTCCCATTCATAAGCGAACTGTTTAAAGTCAGCACTGGAAAACTGTGAACCATTATCAGTGAACACTTCGTCTGGAACACCATGTCTTGCAAAGGTTGACTTCATACAGGTGATTACAGCTTTACTGGTAGTTGTAGGCAGTGTTGCTACCTCTGGATAATTTGAGTAATAATCTGTTACAACTATATGGGTTTTCCCATTACAATCAAACAATTCGGCACCTACTTTCTGATATGGTCTGCCTGGCACTGGATGAGGAAATAACGGCTGGCTTGACTGCTTTGGTCTATAGGTGAGACACAATTCACAGGTTGCAGTTACCTGGGCAATATCTTGATTCATTCTTGGCCAATACATTACTTCTCTGGCTCTTCGCTTGCATTTGTCTTCTCATAAGTGCCTTTCATGTATTTTGCATAGTATTTCTTTGTGAAGTTTTCCTGGCATAACAAATTTGTTGCCTTTGAAAATAATGTCATTGACAACAGATAGGTCACTTCTACACGTCCAAAAATCATGAATAGACAATGGACAGGTACTTTTCTTCTTCGGCCAACCTTTTAATATGGTATTTCTTAGGATTCTCATTGTTTCATCTGCCTCTGTTTCTCTTCTGATCTGCTCTTGTCTCTCGTTGGACACAGGAAGTGAGGTCATGATCATGTCAACATATGCCTTTATTTCTTTGTCTGTTTGACTTTCCGGGCTTTCACTCTTGTCTACAACACGTGAAAGTGTGTCTGCAGCGTACATGTACTTTCCAGGACTATAGATCAACTGAATATCGTACTTTTGTAATCTAATTAGCATTCTCTGTATTCTCATTGGACAGTCATTTAGAGACTTGACCATTATAGCTACTAGAGGCTTGTGGTCTGTTTCCACTGTGAAGGCCTGACCATACACATACTGATGAAATCACTCACAAGCGTAAGTTATTGCTAGTAACTCTTTTTCTATTTGGGCATACCTTGTCTCAGTGCTCGTCAAGGCTCTGGAATATACGCTACAGGTTGCCAGATTCCTTCATAATTTTGCAGAACTACTGAGCCCAAACCAAACTGTGAAGTATCAGCTGATATTCTTGTTTCTTTAGCAGGCTCACAGAATCTTAACACTGGTTCTTCTGTAATAGCCTTCTTCAGATTTTTCCCGCTTTGCTCCTGTTCATGTGACCACATCCATTCATTTTTCTGCTCTTACAGCCATCTGACTGGTGCTGATCATGTTGAAAGTTGAGGGATAAACTTCCCTAAGTAATGAATCATCCCTAAGAACCTCTTGACATCATCTTTGCAGCTGGGCTTTTGCATATTCACTATCACAGATGTCTTCTTAGGGTCAGGTTTAATGCCCTGATCTGTAACAATATTACCCACAAAAGTCAGTGCTTTTACACAAAACTCACATTTTTCTTTGTTGAGTTTAAGATTTGCTTTTCTTGTCAGATCCAGCACTTGTCTCAATCTGAAGTCATGTTCATCTTTTGTGGAACCTCACACAATGATGTCATCCATCATAGTTTCAACACCTGGAATGTGCTCAAAAATCATGTGAATTCTTTTATGGTAAACTTCTGGAGCAGACAGTATTCCATACGGCAGACGAAGAAATCTGTATCTTCCTTCTAGAGTATTAAACGTGCATAAATTTTAACTAGCCCTATCTAGCTTCATTTGCCAAAATCTCGAAGAAACATCCAGTTTGCTAAACCATTTAGCACCAGCAAACTGTGACATTATCTCTTCTCTGCTAGGTAACTTGAAATGCTCCCTTTTTATAATTCTGTTTAAGTCTCTGGGGTCAAGACATATTCTGAGCTGGTCATTTTTCTTCTCAACTATGACTAAAGAACTCACCCAGTCTGTAGGTTCATCAGTTCTCTTGATTACACCTGTGGCTTCCATGCGGTTCAGCTCTTCTTTCAGTTTGTCCCTCAGTGCGAATGGCACTTTCCTGCAGGTGTGTATTATGGGTGGCACTTGGTCATCTATGTTTATTTTGTGCTCCCCAGGCAAACATCCTAGACCTTTGAACACATCCCTATACTCTGTAAATAATGATTCACATTTAGCTTCAGCTTGTGATGTCATGACAAACACTCTCTTCACTAAATTGAGTCTCTCACAGGCACTTATGCCTAGAATTGGTTGCACATCTTTCTTTATAATTAACAGAGACACCTTGAACTGCTGGCCTTTGTGCTTCAGAGCAACCATGCAGCTCCCTTTTACTGGAATATTCTCTCCTGTATAACTAGTTACTTTTATCTTGGCTGGGTGAATTTTAGATTTTACATGTAGAGTTTCATAGTTTTGCAATGAAATCAGGTTCACCTGTGCTCCTGTGTCAAGCTTGAATGGTATGATAGTCTCATTCACAGTTAAAGGTACAATCCATTCCTTTTTTCAGAAACACACAGCTCGACAGAATCTACAAAGAACTCTTCCAGCTCATCTACTTTGACAGTGTGAACTTTATTTTATTCACTTTTCATTTTGCAGCATTTAGCAAAATGATTATTTTTGCCACACTTACTGCAGGACTTCCCATAGGCAGGACAAGCTTTTGGGTTACGGTTATTTCCACATCTACCACATGTTTTCCAATTAGGCTGCTGCTCCTTCTGCTGCTTTGTTTTCGAAAAATATTTCTTGTTTACCTCAAGCTTCTTTAATGCATGCACAGTGCCCTTGTTTTCTTTGCTCAGCTCCTTAGCCTGTGATTTGGTAGTTTCAGCAGCTCTATACAGGTTTATAGCTTTGTCCAAAGTTAAATCTTGCTGTCTAAGTAGTCTTTCTCTGAGCCCACTGTCTGTGATTCTGCATATAATTCTATCCTTAATCAATGATTCTTTCAGATCTCCAAACTTGCACGTTTTGCAGAGTGAACGTAACTCTGTTAAATACTGATCAAAGCTATCACCCTTTTTCTTGTCGCATGTGAAAAACTTATATCTCTCGTAGGTTATGTTTCATTTCGGTACAAAGTACTCTTCAAATTTTTTCATAATTACATCAAGATCCATGTTTTCACCATCATTGAACTGGAAATTGTTGTAAATGTCTAACACCATATATATACACCATACTGAAAGTGTGTGCTGAAAACTACTGCTTTTATGCTTATAAACCTGTATCTGTTTGTTTGAGCTGTAAAAACTTTGATTCTTGGGCAGGGGGTATCCTCCTAGCAACAGGCACTTCTTGCTGTTGCTGCAAAGCAGTGTGGGATAGTGGAGGTTGGGGCCAATTCCTAGAATCCTCTAGCTGCCTCCTACAAACTGTTTGCTGCTCTAAAAGTGCTTAGTGCACTAATTTAAACTTATATACTGTGCAAAGCCTTCTTAAAGGCTAATTTTTAATCAGAAAGTAACATCCTGAGGTAGCGCAAAACCAGAAGTAGCGCGACGACTCACTTCTGGTTTCAGTCACTACTAAAACACTCGCATTAACGAGCGTGCATGGGGCCGCGTGCAGAGACACGCACGTCAGCGCGTCTCTACCGTGTCCACCAGGGCCAACAGGCAAAGGGCTTTACAACTAGGACTATTACAAAGGTAATTTAAAGGAAAAAACTACTCCCTCTTCTCTTTCTTTTCAAAAAATAGTGTTTGATCTAGCATCAGCCATGAAGAAAGCAAATAAACTGTGCACATCATGTTTAATGTATACTTTCGGGAAAACAAACAGCGAATTTTGTATGTGATAGATGTATCTTGTTGAAAAGCTTACAGGAAGAAGTCAAACATTTGCAGCCTAAAGACACTCTTCAATCTGACATTAAAGCACTAGAGGACTATATAGATCAGATGTCACTCCTAGTTGAAGCAAACGTGTCTATCACTAAGCACTCAGTTGACTCTCTCCACCATGAAAAATCTCCTAACAAACATTTAGCATGCAACTTAGTAGAGCAACCAGTTACATCCTCTACTCCTTCAAATCACACTACAGATAATAATTGGACAACAATTCCTTATAAGAAACATACTAAAAAAAGCAACCACCCTGACAAAAATCAAGAACTCCTTTTACAAAACTCATTCGAAATCCTTTTTTAAAAAACAGACAGAAATGTAGACACTGCACCGGGAGAGTGCAGCAACATTACATAAAGGTGGGCAAGCAATGTGAGAGGGCAGTAAGGAGGGCTGGGGGGATACTGGGATGCATAGGGAGAGGCATCACCAGTAGAAAGCAGGAAGTTGTTATCCCTCTGTACAGACAGCTGGTGAGACCCCATCTGGAGTACTGTGTGCAGTTCTGGAGACCCAATCTCCGCAAGGACATAGGCAAGATGGAAGCTGTCCAGAGGAGGGCAACTAAAATGGTGCAGGGTCTGCACGGAAGGCGTATGAAGAGATACTAAAGGGGCTTAATATGTATAGCCTCCAAGAAAGGAGGAGAGGGGACATGATAGAAACATTCAAGTACCTTAAGGGAATCAACAAAGTCCAAGAGGTAGCATCTTTCAAAAAGAGGTGTGCAAGAACAAGGGGCACAATTTGAAGATGGGGGTGGCTCAGAGGTAATGTAAGAAGTATTTTTTCACAGAGAGGGTTGTGGATGCATGGAGCGGCCTTCGGAGGGTTGTGGAGTCAAAACAGTGGTGGAATTCAAGCATGCGCAGGACAGCCATAAGGTAATTCTAGGGGGTGGGGGTAGAAAGAAGTAGGCTGCTGGTTAACTAGGATCTGCAGCTTATCCATTAGGTAGGGAAATGGCCAGACTGGGTGGGCCAAGCAGTCCTTATCTGCCATCAAATTCTATGTTTCTATGTTTCTATGACTCGGTTAATGATCCATGTATATGGAGGACAATCATGATGGCCAACCGCCTTCTTTTGTCCAAAAATACCAAAGTACCAAAGTAACAAAGTACATCTTCCCTGACTACATGTAGAAAGATCGAGGCCTTTGTTTTGCCATCTTTGCTTTCAGCACCACTAGCAGTTAAATAAATGTTAAACCTTTGTTTAAATCTCTTCCAATTTTCAGCTACATTTCCAGACAATTGCATACCCAACGGAGGATTTAGTTTATCCATTTTTTTTCTCTCTCTCTCTCTCTTGTTTTTTTCACCAGACTGTCTTCTTCTAGAGTTCTTTTTTATGATCTTTTCCATCTTTTTAGGTTTTGATATCCGCTTCTGACACCATGTTTTGCTCGTTAATAATCACCAAACCAGCATGAGTTTTTACTCATCTTTATTGTGCATCCATCTTAAACAAACTGCTCCAGCCAAGCAAACTTCCCATAACACCCCACACTCTAGGGCCTGTCTACAAATCATCAGCTTCTTACATTTACCTTAGGGACCGTCTAATATGTATGTTAAATTCCTATAACATCATAGGCAGGCTACCCAAAGGCCTAGTGGACAGGGCATCTTCCTTCCATGTAGGAGGCCCAAGTCCCGGATCCCTAGATGGGGTGGGAGAAGGCTGAGTTTATCTTTCAGAACATGGTAGGTTTCCATCTGCCACATCTGCAACTGCACAACTTCCCCCTGGTGGCCCGGTGGTGTGGGGCCATGCAATGCAGAATCCTTCATGCTGCTTGTCCAATGTGCATATGTATGTGTTTCATGTACGTGTGTGCCACTGATATTGTGCCTGAACACTATAAAGTTGCCTTCTCCAACTGGTATATGACCAGCAGTTATGTCCATGCAGAAATGCCAAGGACCAGAAGGGTTCTGCAAAGGTGCAGACCAACACAGGGTGGTCACTAGGAGGTGCTAAAGAACAGCCTGCAGCACTGAAGGTAGGAGATAGAAGCACACATTTGAGGAGGGCAGTGACATAGCTTAGTGAAATCAGGGTGAAAGACTTGGAGTTAAAATCTGTTTTGTCCAGACTAAAGATTCTCTAGAACAGAATCGGACATTTTGCAGCAGGTGCCTACTCCAGGGACCACCACTATGGAGTGCTAGCATCATTGGGGTGGCCCTCTTTTGAAGCTAGGCTGCACTATCCCCTGTACTGTTTAACTTTCAAGCTTCTGAAACCCACTGCCCCTCCCAGTCTTACTAGAATAATACAGCGTAAATGGCATGCAAGGCCCCTGAGATCTGTTGCCTGCCCTTTGCTGGATATTCCAAGGGTTCCGTTCATAGTCAGAAGGAAATCCTTCTCCTTCATAGCTCCCACTCTGTGGAACTCTCTATCTCAAAAGATTCTTACCTGCCTCACCCTTACACAATTCAAAACAAGGCTCAAAGCCTTCTTCTGGGTATTAGCACCCTGCAACTTCAGGTGCTGACCTGTTGCTCACTTTGCGTACCATATCTGATTTGTTGCTTGCTGTTCTAACTGTCTACCTCGCTGTGATTATTGTGCTATTTATTCAAGCTGCACTCCTCGACCTCTCGATCCTGGTCTGCATCATATGTATTAAACATGCTACTTCATCTGTTTTCTTTTCTGCTCAAGGAGGCAGTATAGTGCAGTGGGTTAAGTCTCAAAGTTGCAGATCTGGAGACCTGGGTTTGAATCCCACTGCTGCCAAGGTGCATACTGTGCAATCCTAAGCAAGTCACTTAACTTCCTTGTGCTCCCAGGTCACATCTGGAAACAAGCTTTGGCTTAGTGTGCTACTCCCGGTTTCCCAATGTTCCCCTGTACATACTGTGAAACTTAACTTACTTTATGTATGTAACTAATGCCATTGTACCTTGTATGTATAGTAATTATATGCTTTCTGTAAATTATGAATACTTTACTCTCCTACTGTATGTAACAAATTCTGGGTCGCCCCTGAAAAATTGACTTTTTTGTCTCATTGGGCCTACCCAATCATCAAAATTCAGATACATAAATAAATGCATTATGCGATTACAGTGAAACACTCAATAGTACAGAATTGTGAGATGATAGCACATGTTGGGGTGCATTCCTAAGACTTGACAACATTCTGCAGTAACACAAACCCTTGCATCTCTTGTTGCTTGATTGATCTGTAGTACTATCAAGGCAATCTGATTGATACACAGTCTTATCTTCAAGATACTGTACTGATGGTGGCCAAATGAGATACCTCTCCATCTAGCAACTTGATACTTATGGCACCCATTTTTGGTCCGATAGCCAACTGTGTTAACCTGCAACATAGTGACTGGGAATCAGTGGTGTCCAACTGAACATTCACTTAGAGACTGGTACTGATGCCACCCACCCAGTGTAGCATTTATCTGTGGTTGGGAGTTGAGCAGTGTCCAATAGAAGTAACCTTCAACTAACTGCTAAGTGTTTAACATTCCCAATTAGAGAAACCTTCTCCTTGCTGTTGGGTGTTTCCAGTACCCAACCAGAGTAACACTCACCTTGCTGCTGACACTGATGGTACCAAACTGAAAACATCTTCCCATAGCAACTGGTGGAAATGACACCCAATTAGAGTACCCTTTAGTTAGAAGTTGGAAATTGATGGTACCCAAAACTGAATAAACAGCAGATGTACTCCAATGACAAGTTCAAAAGTTCATTTCTTTTCTGCACAAGTGATTCATCCACCTCAGTGACCAGCCAGGGTCTACCTAGAGTAATTTTTAGCTAGGAGCTGGGTTTTGATGGTACCACACTCTAGTAATCTTTAGCTAGTAGCTGTTTACTGAAAGTACCTAACTGAAGTAATGATGGTATCCACTTTCACCAGTCACGTATTGACAGTACCAAAATGGAGAAACCTTTCTGCTAGCAACTCATAGTATCATAGTATTATAGTAAAAGCCAGCAGAATAGGCCCCATGGTCTATCGTGTCTGCTTGGAAGATAGCCCCTACTGGGAGCTCGCTCCTCCACCCCCCCGCCCCAGAGGTGACCCTCCCTGGCCTCAGCTTCCCCTTGTACCTGTCCCAACCCTTCTTAAATCCTTTCACTGTGGTCTCTTCCACCAGACTCCTGGGCAGTGCATTCCATGGTTCCACCACCCTCTCTGTGAAGGAGTGTCTCCTGCACTCCCCCCTGTACTTCCCCCCTTCCAGCTCAGTAGTTTATAATGATAATGCCCCATGGGGATATTTTTCACCAACAGTAATATGGTTGTTGATGGCACTGAGAAAGTGTAACCTTCACTTAGCACTGGAACATGGCAGTACCAAGCTTGTGTAACCTTTACCTTACAATTTGGTACCCAGATGATGTAACCATCTCCTAGCAGCTGACATTAATGATACCCAACAACTGCAGCCTGCCGCATGTAGCTACACATTGATGACATCCAACTGGAGTAACCTTCAGCTAGTATCTGAGTACTGGTAATACTAAACAGAAGTAACCTTCAGCCAGCATCTGAGTACTGGTAATACTAAACAGAAGTAACCTTCAGCTAGCATCTGAGTACTGGTAATACTAAACAGAAGTAACCTTCAGCTAGCATCTGAGTACTGGTAATACTAAACAGAAGTAACCTTCAGCCAGCAGTTGAATACTGGCAATACCAAATGTAAGTAGCCTTCAGCTAGCATCTGAGTACTGGTAATACTAAACAGAAGTAACCTTCAGCTAGCATCTGAGTACTGGTAATACTAAACAGAAGTAACCTTCAGCTAGCATCTGAGTACTGGTAATACTAAACAGAAGTAATCTTCAGCTAGCATCTGAGTACTGGTAATACTAAACAGAAGTAACCTTCAGCCAGCATCTGAGTACTGGTAATACTAAACAGAAGTAACCTTCAGCCAGCATCTGAGTACTGGTAATACTAAACAGAAGTAACCTTCAGCTAGCATCTGAGTACTGGTAATACTAAACAGAAGTAACCTTCAGCCAGCAGCTGAATACTGGTAATACCAAATGTAAGTAGCCTTCAGCTAGTATCTGAGTACTGGTAATACTGAGCAGAAGTAACCTTCAACCAGCAGCTGAATACTGGTAATACCAAATGTAAGTAGCCTTCAGCTAGCATCTGAGTACTGGTAATACTAAACAGAAGTAACCTTCAGCCAGCAGCTGAATACTGGTAATGCTAAACAGAAGTAACCTTCAGCCAGTAGCTGAATACTGGTAATACCAAATGTAAGTAGCCTTCAAGTAGCAACTGTGTACTGGTAATACCAAATGTAAGTAGCCTTCAGCTAGTTTCTGAGTACTGGTAATACTGAGCAGAAGTAACCTTCAGTTGGCAGCTGAATACTAGTAACACAAAACGAAAGTTATCTTCAGCTAGAAGCTGAGTACTGGTAATACCAAACAGAAATAACATTCAGCTATCAGCTAAGTACTGGTAACACCAAACAGAAGTAATCTTCAGTTAGCAGATGAGTACCGGTAATATCAAATGGAAGTAACCTTTAGCTAGCAGCTGAGTAATATCAAATGAAAGTAAGCTTCAGCTAGCAGCTGAGTACTAGTAATACCAAACAGAAGATGTGAAGCAGTACACAATGGGAGTATCCTTCACTTAGAAGCAGTGCACTTACCATTCCCAGTTGGGAATACATTCAGCTAGCAGCTGGGTGTCTCATTGTACCCACATGGAGTAGTCCTCCCTGTGCAGCTGGTACTGATGGTATCCAACTAGAGTTCCTTTTGGCTAGCAACTAGGTATTGATGGTACCTAACTAGAGTAATATTTAGCCAGATACTGATATTACTCAAGTTGAGTAGCTTAGCAATTAGATCATTTTTTGAGTCCCAGATGAAGAACCTTTGTCTGGTGGTTGGTAAATGGTGCTCAACTGGAGGTACCTTTAGCTAGCAGCTGTGCAGATGGTACCAAACTGGGAGTTACCTTCAGCTAGCAGCTGTGTATATGGTACCCAGCTGGAGTTACTTTCAGCTAGCAGCTGTGTATATGGTACCCAGCTGGAGTTACCTTCAGCTAGCAGCTGTGTATACAGTACCCACTGGAGTTATCTTCAGCTAGCAGCTGTGTATATGGTACCCAGCTGGAGCTACCTTCAGCTAGCAGCTGTGTATACAGTACCCACTGGAGTTATCTTCCACTAGCAGCTGTGTATACAGTACCTAACTGGAGTTATCTTCAGCTAGCAGCTGTGTATATGGCATCCAGCTGGAGTTACCTTCAACTAGCAGCTGTGTATATGGTACCCAGCTAGAGTTACCTTCGGCTAGGAGCTGTGTATATGGTACCCAATGTGAGTTACCTTCCACTACCAGCTGTGTATATGGTACCCAACTGGAGTTATCTTCAGCTAAGCAGCTCTGTATATGAGTACCCAACTGGAGTTACCTTTGGCTAGCAGCTGTGTATATGGTACCCAACTGGAGCTTCTTTCAGCTAGCTGCTCTGTATATGGTACCCAACTGGAGTTACTTTCAGCTAACAGCTGTGTATATGGTACCCAACTGAGGTTAACTTCAACAAAGCAGCTGTGTATACAGTACCCAATTGGAGTTACCTTCAGCTAGCAGCTGTGTCTATGGTATCCAACTGGAGTTACATTTGACTAGCAGCTGTATATATGGTACCCAGCTGGAGTTACCTTCGGCTAGCAGCTCTGTATATGGTACCCAAATGGAGTTACCTTCAGCTAGCAGCTCTGTATATGGGTACCCAACTGCAGTTACCTTTGGTTAGCAGCTGTGCCTATGGTACCCAACTGGAGTTTCCTTCAGCTAGCAGCTCTTTGTATGGTACCCAAATGGAGTTACCTTCAGCTAGCAGCTCTGTATAGGGGTACCCAACTGCAGTTACCTTTGGTTAGCAGCTGTGCATATGGTACCCAACTGGAGTTTCCTTCAGCTAGCAGCTGTGTATATGGTTCCTGATTGGAGTTACCTTGTGCTAGCAGCTCTGTTTATGGATACTCAACTGGAATTAGCTTCAGCTAGCAACTGTGTATAGGGTACCCAACTGGTAGTTATCTTTGGCTAGAAACTGTGTATACGGTACCCAACTGGTAATTACCTTCAGCTAGCACCTGTGAATATGGTACCCAACCGGAGTTACCTTTAGGTAGCAGCTGTGTATATGGTACTAAACTGTAGTTATCTTCTGCAACCAGCTGTGTACAGTATATGATACCTAACTGGAGTTACCTAGGGCTAGCAGCTGTGTATATGGTTCCCAACTGGAGTTACCTTCAGCTAGCAGCTCTGTATATGGGTACCCAACTGAAGTTACCTTTGCCTAACAGCTGTGTATATGGATACCCACCTGGAGTTATCTTTGGCTAGCAGCTTTGTATATGGGTACCCAACTAGAGTTACTTTTGGCTAGCAGCTGTGTATATGGTATCCAAATGGAATTACCTTCAGCTAGCAGCTCTGTATATGGTACCCAACTGCAGTTCCCTTTGTTTAGCAGCTGTGCATATAGTACCCAACTGGAGTTTCCTTTGGCTAGGAGCTGTGTATATGGTACCCAAATGGAGTTACCTTCAGCTAGCAGCTCTGTATATGGGTACCCAACTGCTGGGGGGAGTGGGTTACATAGGGTTGTAAAGGATGATCAGTTACAATAGTATGTGGATAGTACAAACAATACAACATTGTAAGATTGTGCAACAATTGGAACACAAGGTATTGTACAATAAACAGTAGTGAAACATTGAGTAAATTACAATACATGTCCAAAATTGTACAAAAGAACATAAGACATACAAAACAGTAATACTGTGATAGAACCATTTATAGTGCACAAGTATACCAGGAGCAGTCTTGAGGTAGTACGCAAGTGCTGTTGGAGTAAGAAGGATGGGGTAGGTTGTACACATGGGTGACCCAGAAGGGCAGGTGGAGAAGAGAGGGGGAGAGGCAAGAACTGAATATGAGAAGAAGGGGTAGCCATTGAGGTGCTGGACACCACACCTCACGCCACGCTGGCGGCCCGGGTTTGGGAGTGGACTTGGCCTGCCGGGGGTCAGCAGGGCAGGAGAGGATTGAGCATCCTGAGGACTGCTCTCCCCTCCCAGGGTAGGGAGTAGGGCTCCAACACTCCCCAGTGACCCCCGATGGAGATCAGGGACCCTGCAAGGAGCAGTGCCGCAACAAGGGGTGGAGCAGGGGCAGACATCAGCACATTAGGGTGATGCAGGCCTTACATCAAGCCCTGTGTCAGACCTGATTTTTGGTGCAGCTGTGCCAACAACTGCGCCAGATTTTCTATTCTCGGACGCAGTTGCAACAGTTTCCTCACTGCATGCCAAATACTTGGTGCAAGCCTTGTGAAATGGATCCCCTAGCCGGCCCGGTGGGGCAGAGGGCTGAGATGCTGGATGCCTTATCTCATGCCACGCTGGCAACCTGGATTTGGGAACGGACTTGGGTCATTGGGGAGCTGGCATGGGGGGAGTGGGAGCCGGATCAAGTTACCTAACAGCGGCTCTCCTCTCCTGGGGAGGGGGGGCACCCTCCCACAGTCCTACCACCTCAGGGTGGAGGTCCAGTGGTGGTGCAGGTGGGTAATTGGTGATTGGTTGGGTGGGGCATCCCAGAGTAAGTGACGTGCGCGTGCTTTCACATACATGCTCATGCCAAGGACGTGAGGGTGGGCAAAAATGGGGAAGGGGGAATGGCTAAACAAATAATTAAAAAAAAAAGAAAGAAAAGGGTCCCCTGAATGCTGCAAGCTGGACCAGGGAAAAGCTGGTGTAACTTGCAGCATTTGGCGCACGTAATTGAAAATCCCGATCGCCAGCTGGGAGAATGGCGCAAGTCTCATGCACCACATAATCGGCACACAAGGGGCTTGCGGCATTCTTGGACCTTTGAAAATCTGGCCCAATATCTTTTGAAAGGTCTAACTCTGGAACTGCTGGGGTTAGAAACGTAGGGTTTTTTACATGAAAGTTTGGAGTCCAGCCATTAAGAAACAGTGTCATTCCTATATCATTATTATGTGACAGTAGTAATTATGTTATTGATATTAAAAACAGGCAGTTTCCTCTAGCTATATCGATACATATATTTACATCATGACATAAGAGTTTTTTTTTTGTAAAATAAATGTTATCGGTATGCTTTTTCAAACGCAAAAAAGTATATCAATATTTTTTAATACAAACATAGAAAATGTCATGACAGTTTTAAAATATATAATTACAAAAATAATAATTGCACTTTTTCTGAATTTTGATACTAGTCCCTATAATTTAATTAGTATCTATATGTGTAATCCCGAAAAACATTTATCTTATTCCTTAAATCGCGTTCCTAACATTTCCCTCTCCCCCTAGCAGTACCAATTCTTCCTTCTGTCACCTGGGAAAGTGTCAGGAGATAAATGATCTAGCATTGGGATGCCCTCAGATCTACACAGAAATTCTAAATCCACTCTCCTCACCAGTTACTGCTGTTTCTTTTTATATTCCTAAGACAATCTGTGACATCAATAACGCCATTCTATGCTATTCATCTGAATGGCCTGCAATGGTGTTACTAATGGCAGTATAAAAACAGAAAGCAGCAACCGCTGAGGAGAGATGGATTCCGAGTGGTTACAAAGGAAACAAAATTAGATTACTAATATAACAAACAAGGTCAAAAACATCATAATATTGAATAGACACTAAAAAGACAAGAGGAGGGTATCAAGAGGCATAAAAACTGTTTCCTATCACCTTTTAATCTTCTGTTTATGTGACAATTTAAAAAACTGCTGACACCTTAAGAAAAACTTTGAAAAACTTAATAATTAGGTACAATTCAGCTTCCATTCCATATATATTCTAAAGATTCCTCCTCCCCAGCATTTATTACTAAGGACATTGGCATGAATGCATGATATTTATCCCTCAGGGTTCATCTACCTCTACAGCTGACTCCCTACTTCATGTCATAATCCTCTGTTGTGACATCACAGTGTGTTGCCATGGAAGTAACTGTGATGTCACAAGCAGTGCATTATGACCTCAGGTAGGGAGACAGCAACAGGAATAGATGAACTCTTCAGGAGCAAAGATCCTGTTTTCATGCAAATTAGCTCAGTAACAAATAATAAGGAAGAGGGATACAGAACTAATGTGAAATACAAGCTGGACTGCATCTATATATTATGTTTTGGTAAAGTTCTCCTGAAGGCGTCAGCTGCTCTTTAACAGTTTCTCATTTATTCTAAATGCTGGCTTTGGTGCTTCACAGAGGTATTGTGATGTCACCAACACTGTGAAAGTTGCTGTCAGAGTAGTCCGGTATTCCATTGTGATGTACCTAACTTTCAATATATCAGTTATTTGTACTTGTGTATAAACAATAAAAATAAAATAAAAAAAATTGAAATCTTTTCAACATATTATGGGTTAGCTACAAAGATGTCTGGTTGGCAGCTGGCAGTATATCCTAGAGGTTAGAGTAACGAGCTAAAAACAGATTTGGCACATCCAATAGACCAGACCTGGGTTTGATTCTCACAACCTCCATTTGCATACTTTGTGATTCTGAGCAAGTCATTTAACTGCCTAATGCTTCCAGGTTGCCCCTGAAAACAGGCACGTGGGCCTTACCCGGTTACCAAAGAATAAAATATCACTTGTTATCTTGCCATTTTTATCTCTACTGAGGCTAGATTCACAAAGCTTTGCCTGGGAGCAAACCCCGTTTGCACGGTGCAAACTGGGTTCTGCACCATAGCTTTATTCACAAAAGCCCAGTTTGCACCATTGGAATGGGCTTGCACCGGGGCAAAGGGTTCAGGGGGCTGCAGTTCAAATTAGGGGGAAGGGACCTGCATAATGATGTTGTGCTGTTCACAAACCATTTTCTCCACACAAGGGCCTTTTGAGGAGATCACTTGCGTGGAGAAAATACCACTGACTAAGACCTGGAGGTATTCCGCACAACCCTAGTGGATGCCGGAGGTACTGCATGGGCCCCACACTCACAGCATTGTGACCCTTGTAGTCTAGTGGTCCCTCCCCCCGCCCCAGTCTCTGACTGCCATCCCATTATGTGTAAACTAAGTTTCCCTGGTAGTTCAGTGGTGCCTCCCCCTTCCCCGTTCTCTGATTGCCAGCCCATTATGTGTAAAATGATTTTCCCCTGGTCATCTAGTGGTCTCTCCCCGATCTTTGATAGCTGTCCCCTTGTAGTCTAGTGGTCCCATATGCAAAAATACTGTCCTGATTTTCCAGTGGTCCCTTTCTCACCGATCGCCAGCCTCATATGCTGTACATGCAAAATATACCCTGTAGTCTGGTGGCCCCCCTCCCCAGCCAATCACTGTTCTGATCCCCCAGTGCCATTAAAATATGTATTCTCTGGTGAGCTAGTGGCCTCCCCCACCTCTTGCCAATCGCCAACCCAAGAAGTACACAGACAAATAGAAGAATGCAGTCCCCGGTGGTATTGTTCCCCCCCCGCCATGTGTCCTCTGATCACCAGCCTGTCATACAATAAATAATCTCCCTGGAGGCTAGCGGTCCCTCTCCTGCCCAATGACCTGTCCAATGTACAAAATATTAGCACTGATGTCCAGTGGTCCCCCCCCACACACAAACATATCCCGATCCCTTGTAGCACACCTGGAAACAAGCTGCTCTATCTCTGTGTGCCTTTCCTGATGAAACTTTTCAAATAAATAAATAAATAGAAAGATCCTCAGTTCCCTGGTGGTCTGTTGGACCCCCACCTTGTCAGGGATTGATTCACCTCCCTGCTGTCTGTCCTCAAGCCACTCCACAGCTGGCAACCAGCACAGTCCTCCTCTCACCTCCACAGCTGGCTACCGACTGAGCTCTCAATGAGTGCGTATACAGTATGCGTTCACTGAGTGCTCAGCCAGCAGCCAGCACAGCCCTCCTCTCACCTCCACAGCTGGCCACCGACTGAGCTCTCAGTGAGTGCGTATACAGTATGCGTTCCCTGAGAGCTCAGCCAGCGGCCAGCACAGCCCTCCTCTCACCTCCATGGCTGGCCACCGACTGAGCTCTCAGTGAGTGCGTATACAGTATGCGTTCACTGAGAGCTCAGCCAGCGGCCAGCACAGCCCTCCTCTCAGCTTCATGGCAGGCCACCGACTGAGCTCTCAGTGAGTGCGTATACAGTATGCGTTCACTGACAGCTCAGCCAGCGGCCAGCACAGCCCTCCTCTCACCTCCACGGCTGGCCACCGACTGAGCTCTCAGTGAGTGCGTATACAGTATGCGTTCACTGAGAGCTCAGCCAGCGGCCAGCACAGCCCTCCTCTCACCTCCACGGCTGGCCACCGACTGAGCTCTCAGTGAGTGTGTATACAGTATGCATTCACTGAGAGCTCAGCCAGCACAGCCCTCCTCTCACCTCCATGGCTGGCCACCGACTGAGCTCTCAGTGAGTGCGTATACAGTATGCGTTCACTGACAGCTCGGCCAGTGGCCAGCACAGCCCTCCTCTCACCTCCATGGCAGGCCACCGACTGAGCTCTCAGTGAGTGCGTATACAGTATGCATTCACTGAGAGCTCAGCCAGCGGCCAGCACAGCCCTCCTCTCACCTCCACGGCTGGCCACCGACTGAGCTCTCAGTGAGTGCGTATACAGTATACGTTCACTGAGTACTCAGCCAGCGGACAGCGCAGCCCTCCTCTCACCTCCATGGCTGGCCACCGACAGCTCTCAGTGAGTGTGTATCAGTATCGCGTCACTGAGAGCTCAGCCAGCACAGCCCTCCTCTCACCTCCACGGCTGGACACCGACTGAGCTCTCAGTGAGTGTGTATACAGTATGCGTTCACTGAGAGCTCAGCCAGCACAGCCCTCCTCTCACCTCCATGGCTGGCCACCGACTGAGCTCTCAGTGAGTGCGTATACAGTATGCGTTCACTGAGAGCTCAGCCAGCGGCCAGCACAGCCCTCCTCTCACCTCCACGGCTGGCCACCGACTGAGCTCTCAGTGAGTGTGTATACAGTACCATTCACTGAGCTCAGCCGAGCAACAGTATCGTTCACTGACAGCTCAGCCAGTAGCCAGCACAACTCCTCTCACCTCCCGGCTAGCCACCGACTGAGCTCTCAGTGAGTGCGTATACAGTATCGTTCACTGAGAGCTCAGCCAACGCAACACAGCCCTCCTCTCACCTCCACGGCTGGCCACCGACTGAGCTCTCAGTGAGTGTGTATACAGTATGCATTCACTGAGAGCTCAGCCACGCCCCCTCCTCTCACCTCCATGGCTGGCCACCGACTGAGCTCTCAGTGAGTGTCATACAGTATCGTTCACTGACAGCTCAGCCAGTGGCCAGCACAGCCCTCCTCTCACCTCCATGGCAGGCCACTGACTGAGCTCTCAGTGAGTGCGTATACAGTATGCATTCACTGAGAGCTCAGCCAGCGGCCAGCACAGCACTCCTCTCACCTCCACGGCTGGCCACCGACTGAGCTCTCAGTGAGTGTGTATACAGTATACGTTCACTGAGTACTCAGCCAGCGGACAGCGCAGCCCTCCTCTCACCTCCATGGCTGGCCACCGACAGCTCTCAGTGAGTGTGTATACAGTATGCATTCACTGAGAGCTCAGCCAGCACAGCCCTCCTCTCACCTCCATGGCTGGACACCGACTGAGCTCTCAGTGAGTGTGTATACAGTATGCGTTCACTGAGAGCTCAGCCAGCACAGCCCTCCTCTCACCTCCATGGCTGGCCACCGACTGAGCTCTCAGTGAGTGCGTATACAGTATGCGTTCACTGAGAGCTCAGCCAACGGCTCAACACAATCCTCTCACCTCCCACGGCTGGCCACCGACTGAGCTCTCAATGAGTGCTGTATACAGTATGCATTCACTGAGAGCTCAGCCAGCGGCCAGCACAGCCCTCCTCTCACCTCCACGGCTAGCCACCGACTGAGATCTCAGTGGGTGTGTATACAGTATGTGTTCACTGAGAGCTCAGCCAACGGCCAGCCATGGAAGTGAGAGGAGGGCTTTGCCGGTCATCCCCTGCTGAAGACCCGGATTGGGTTGAAGTGCCAAAGCATTAGGATTTTAGTTGACAGTTCTAACTGTTTGCCACAATAAAATGTATTATGTATTTCTGGTACATTACTCAGTTGCTGCTTGAGTGCTGTATTTCTTCGATTGTGTAGTCAATGTCTTTCAATGTGTTTTGAAACTGTACTCATAACTTGGTCATTTTTTAATATTTTCCCCAGATTTACAACATAGACTTTTTGGGACCCCACATCATGAACTAGGTAGGTGAAAATGTTCAAATATGGCCTGAAAAGTGATTTCAACATTCTCTCTGTGAAATCACTTTTTTGTGAGAGTTGAACATTTTCACCTACTGAGTCATAAGTGGAAATCAAAGAAGACTCTGTTGAAAATTTGGGGTTAAAATATTAAAAATCAATAAAGTTATGACAGTATGATGACATTTTTCAACGGTCACTCATAATTTTGGTAATTTTCAATATTTTTACACCTAATGTTTAATATAGCCATTTATTCACACCATCTCATGAATATGGCAGGTGTCATTTTTCCAATCCTTGCTAAAATGTGTCTTCACACTTGTGGAGTGAAATGATGTTACAGGAAGTATTTTACAAATGACATCCATCATGTTCAGAAATTCCACCTGCCATGGTCATAAGGTGAGGACATAGAAAGACAAGTGTTAAATAGGTTTGGTCAAAATGTCAAAAACAACAGAGTTATGAGAAAACATTTAATCTTTTCAATGTTTACTCATAACTTTGTGATTTTTGCAGGTTTTGGCCCCAAATGTCCAACATAGTTCTTTTGTTACCCCCACCTAATGAATGTAACAGGTGTCAGTTTTCAAATCCCCTCTGAAACATGCTTTTGCAGACCCTCTGTAAAACCATCTTTCAGACAGGATTTAAAAAACTCCACACATCTTGATCATAACATGGGGTCATAAAAAGACTGTGTCAAAATGTGGGGTAAAATGTGAAAAAATAAACTATGAAGAGACGTTGAGTTGTTTCAACATTTACTAGTACAATAACTTTATTTTTGAATATTTTTACCCCAATGTTCATCATATCACTTGTGTTACCCCGCCTCATGAATATGACAGGTGTCATTTTTCAAATTCTCTCCAATACATGTTTTCACAGTTGTAATTTCGGATAGGATTTAAAACAGTCCACCTGTCTTGATCATGTCAGGTTATAAAAATATTACGTTAGAAATTTGGGGTCAAAATGAGGAAACACACTGAAAATTCAATATTGCCTCTCAGCTGTCCTGTCCTGGGTAAACACAGTCTAAAAATGTGCAAAAGCAGGACATCACTGAAAATGAGAGACTGCATCTCATCTGGTCTATCCTGGGGAAATATTTATTTATTTGAAAACTGATGACTGGGAAAGGCACACTGAACCAAGTCTCATCTCCAGGTGTGACCTGGGAGAAGAAAAAACATGTAAAATCTGTAATAAATACAAAGTAAAAATGTGTAAAAGTAGGACCCCAGTACAGCAGAGCACCCTCTGAACAGTGGTGCCACTCCATCCTAGAAAAAGTACATTGTAAAATCTGGACCCCACTGAAAATGTAACTGGTCTTTCAACTGGGCTGTCCTTGGTAAATACATTCTAAAAATGGGTAAAATCAGGGCCCATTAAAAACAAGATCTTGCATCTCAGCTGTGCTATCCTGGGTATCTACAGTGTAAAAATTGGAAAAAGCTGTATCCCACAAAAAAACAAGATAGCATCTGAGTTGTGCTGTACAGTTCAAAAATGTGTAAAAGACGGACCCCTTTGAAAATGAGATCTTGCATCTCAGCTGGGTTATCCTGTGTAAATATATTGCAAAACTGTCTAAAAACAGTAACCTATAGTAGAACCCCCCTGAAAAGGAGATGCTGCATCTAAGATGAGCTATCCTGGAAAAATAAAAAACAGGACCACAGTAAAAATGAGATATTGCATTTCACCTCTGCTATATTGGGTAAACGCAATATAAAATGTGTAAAATCGGGAACACGTTGCAAATGACATACTACATCTCATCTGGTCTATCCTGGGTAAATATATAGTAAAAATGTGTACAAGCAAGACACAGTACAACAGCAATGCAAGAGGCGAACATTCAGCATTGTCAAATGCTTGTTTATATTTGTATCTGTATTTGTGTTTCTGGAATCTGTATGTAACCCCCGTTACCCGGGGTTACTAGAATCCCAGTAAGACCTAGTGGTAGGCAGGGAAGGCAGCTTGTGAAATTCCAGTTAAATGGATTTCACACTGTCTCACTCTGTTCTCAGTCTCAGCTGAGACTGAGGGATGACATCACCATAGAATTCTAGCAGTTGCATGAGCCACACTGGAATGCTGCAGTTTGGAAGTTAGGATAGAATGTTGGGGATTTTGAACAGAGTCTGTGTGCAGTCTTGGAGAGAGGAAGTAGCACAGCAGTCTGTGTGCAGGCTCTCAGAGCCTTAAGCTCTGTTTTAGAGCTACTGTAAGGGAGGTGTGTGTTTCCACCGCAAGAGGAACACAGAAGCTGATTGTTGAAGTGGTGGAGACCGCTAATACTGGTCCAAGTGCCCCATCCCTGAGGGGACGGGGGGGAAAGGTTTGCCTGTTTTCCAGGGGCAACCATCCTGGTTCCGGCTAAGGAAGAAGCTGCCTATTTCAAGTTGTGCTGCAGCACCAGAAGCTGTGGAAGAAATTCCTGTGAAGATAGCCTGTAGGGGCACCTGCAGCAAGGGTGAGTTGCGCCTGACAGAGGGCCAATGTTTTCACCTGAACTGTTGGAACGTGGGGATTGACTACTTAATCTGTAGGAGGTCTAGTGTAATAGACATTGCCGGTTAATTCAAGTAGGTTCAAGTCCAGCACAAAAACTGAAGTAAAGTGGGGATTGGACTGCTTAATCAGTTGGGGGCCTAGAGCAATGGGCTAAGCCAAGTAAAAGTATGTTCAAGTCCAGCACAATGGATAAGCAAGACAAGTAGAGGAAATGTGACATACATTTAGCCTTAATCTACATTGCCAAGCTTTACAGAATGAGATGTTTACTGTCCAGAGAAATGGGCGGGTATGAATTGTGGGAGCGAGAGGTGGGAGACCCCCAATCAGTAGTAACCAAAGTCACCTCTACGGATTTGCTCTGTGGCACCTTTACTTTCTCTCAGGTACTTGGCCAGTGCCTGAGGATAGTACCCAGATGTGGGATTAAAAGGAGAATTCTCTGATACAGCTGAGGTGCTCTTAGGTGGTTTAGGGAGCCACCAGAAAATGTATCCATAACAAATGGAAGATGCTCTTAGGTGGCTTAAGGAGCCACCAGAAAAGGTTTCCATGACATATGGAAGGTATCCAAGTGGCCGGCAGGGGAGCCGAGCCAGGGACAACCCAGAATAGTGTACAAGTTCGGGCTGTGTACCCAAAGCAGCATGCAAGTCCGGGCTGTGTGCCCGGTGAGTTCAGAGCCTGAGGGCTGAAGTGTTGAAGAAGTGTTCTTGTTTCTTTTAATCTGCATTACCAGAAGTGTAGCCCCGTGGGGGTCCCTCTATGCTTTGTTTGTTCTGCTTGGATGTGAATAAAGCCACACTTTAGAATCCCATTTCTGGTATTGGACATTTCAGTTATTGCTTCCTGTGTTCGGAGTTACTTGAGTGCCCCTGTGCAGAGTAGCCAAACCTAGCCCTTGTGTCAAGTAACCTATTCCTCCCCGAACCCAGTCCCCACCTGGTAATGCTGTCAGATTCAAACTGCATACCGCCTGTCATTTTGCAAAAGGCAGGGGTTGGGGGCTTACATGTATTTGTGTCTTTGATATTTGTATTTGTGTCTCTGGTATCTGTATTTGTGTCTTTTTTATTTGTATTTCTGTCTCTAGTGCTTGTATTTGTGCCTCTGGTATTTGTATTTGTGTCTCTGGTATTTGTGCCTGGTGTCTGTATTTGTGTCTCTGGTATTTGTATTGGTGTCTGTTATTTGTATTTGTGTCTCTGACATTTGTATTTGTGTCTCTGATATTTGTATCTGTGTCTGGTATTTGTATTTGTGTCTCTGCTGTCTGTATTTGTGTCTCTGATATTTGTATTAGTGTCTCTGGTATCTGTATTTGTGTCTCTGGTATTTGTATTTGTGTCTGGTATCTGTATTTGTGTCTCTGGTATTTGTATTTGTGTATCTGGTATTTGTATCTGTATTTGTGTCTCTGGTATTAGTATCTGTATTTGTGTCTGGTATCTGTATTTTGTTGTCTGTTATTTGTATTTGTGTCTCTGATATCTGTATTTGTGTCTCTGGTATTTGTATGTGTGTCTGGTATTTGTATTTGTGTTTCTGGTGTCTGTATTTGTGCCTCTGGTGGATGTATTTGTATTTGTGTATCTGGTATTTGTATCTGTATTTGTGTCTCTGGTATTAGTATCTGTATTTGTGTCTGGTATTTGTATTTGTGTCTCTGGTATTTGTATTTGTGGCTCTTTTATTTGTATTTGTGTCTCTGGTATTAGTATTTGTGTCGCTGGTATCTGTATTTGTGTCTCTGGTATTTATATTTGTATTTGTGTCTCTGGTATTTGTATCTGTATTTGTGTGCCTATTATTTGTATTTAGTATCTGTATCTGTATTTGTGTCTCTGGCATTTGTATTTGTGTCTCTGGTATTTGTATTTGTGTCTCTGATATATATCTGTATTTGTGTCTCTGGTATTTATATGTGTGTCTCTTGTATCTGTACTTGTGTCTCTGGTATTTGTATTTGTGTCTCTGATATTTGTATTTGTGTCTCTGGTATCTATATTTGTGTCGCTGATATCTGTATTTGTGTCACTGGTGTTTGTATTTGTGTCTCTGGTATTAGTATCTGTATTTGTGTCTCTGATATTTGTATTTGTGTCTCTGGTATCTGTATTTGTGTCTCTAGTATTAGTATCTGTATTTGTGTCTGGTATCTGTATTTTGTTGTCTGTTATTTGTATTTGTGTCTCTGATATATGTATTTGTGTCTCTGGTATTTGTATGTGTGTCTGGTATTTGTATTTGTGTCTCTGGTGTCTGTATTTGTGCCTCTGGTGGGTGTATTTGTATTTGTGTATCTGGTATTTGTATCTGTATTTGTGTCTCTGGTATTAGTATCTGTATTTGTGTCTGGTATTTATATGTGCGTCTCTTGTATCTGTACTTGTGTCTCTGGTATTTGTATTTGTGTCTCTGATATTTGTATTTGTGTCGCTGGTATCTGTATTTGTGTCTCTGATATTTGTATTTGTGTCTTTGGTATCTGTACTTGTGTCACTGGTATCTGTGTTTGTGTCTCTGGTATCTGTATTTGTGTCTCTGATATTTGTATTTGTGTCTCTGGTATTTGTATTTGTGTCTCTGGTATCTGAATTTGTGTCACTGGTGTTTGTATTTGTGTCTCTGGTATTAGTATCTGTGTTTGTGTCTCTGATATTTGTATTTGTGTCTCTGGTATTTGTATTTGTGTCTCTGGTATCTGTATTTGTGTCACTGGTGTTTGTATTTGTGTCTCTGGTATTAGTATCTGTATTTGTGTCTCTGATATTTGTATTTGTGTCTCTGATATCTCTATTTGTGTCTCTAGTATTTGTATTTGTGTCACTGATATCTGTATTTGTGTCACTGATATCTGTATTTGTGTCTCTGGTATCTGTATTTGTGTCTCTGATATTTGTATCTGTGTCACTGATATTTGTATTTGTGTCTCTGTTATCTGTATTTGTGTCTCTGGTATCTGGTGGGAACAAAGAGGAAGCGGGGAACTACAGACCAGTCAGCCTCACCTCGGTAGTGGGGAAGATCATGGAAGCACTACTGAAAGAGAGATTGGTGGAACATCTGGTTGTCAATGGACTACAGGACCCGAGGCAGCATGGTTTCACCAGGGGGAGGTCATGTCAGACCAACCTCGTTGAATTTTTTGACTGGGTGACTAGGGAGGTGGATCAGGGGAGGGCAGTGGACATGGCCTATCTGGACTTCGGCAAGGCCTTTGACACTGTGCCACATAGAAGACTATTACACAAACTGGGGAATATGGGTGTGGGCAGGACAGTAGTGTGGTGGGTAGGTAACTGGCTGGGTGGCGGGACACAGAGGGTGGTGGTAAATGGCTGTCACTCCACAGAGGGAAGATTGACCAGTGGGGTACCACAGGGATCAGTGCTGGGACCAGTCGTATTCAACGTCTTCATCAGTGACGTTGAGCAGGACCTAGAAGGCAGAATTTCACTGTTCGCTGATGACACAAAGCTCTGTAACTAGAGTAGACACACCAGAGGTGTAGACAGAATGAGAAGGACCTGCAGAAACTTGAAGAATGGTCAGAGGTTTGGCAGTTGAAATTCAATGCAAAGAGTGCAAGATAATGCATATGGGGCACAAAACCCTATACAATATATCAGTTGGGGTGAGGATATAGCATGCACCAAGCAGGAAAGGGATCTTGGAGTTATCATCTCTGATGACCTCAAGGTAGAAACAGTGTGACAAGGCAGCAGGTAAAGCAAATAGGATGCTGGGATGCATAGGCAGGGCATCACCAGCAGGAAAAGGGAGGTCATAATTCCACTATACAAGACACTAGTGAGGCCCACCTGGAGTACAGTGTACAGTTCTGGAGACCTTACCTATGTAAGGACATAGACAGGGTAGAGAAGGTTCAGAGGAAGGCAACAAAGATGGTGCATAGATTGCATCACAAGTCCTATGAGGACAGGTTGAAGGAACTGAACATGTACTCCCTGGAGGAGAGGAGGGAGAGAGGGGATATGATAGAGACATTCAAGTATCTTACAGGGAGGGACAGGGTGCAGGAATACACTATTTTTAAGTGAAAAAGATATTCCAGAACTAGAGGGCATGGGATGAAGTTGGAGGGAGGACGATTCAGAGGAAACGTGAGGAAGAATTTCTTCACAGAACGGGTGGCAGACAAGTGGAACACCCTGCCAGAAGAAGTGGTGGGGGCTGAAACAATCATGGGATTTAAGAATGCATGGAATAGACAAAAAGGAATTTTAGAGGTCTGGGGTAAGGGGCAACAGACTTCTAGGAAAACATAAACTGAACTTACAAGCTCAGATGGGCAGACTGGGTGGGCCATAGGTCCTTATCTGCCGACACTGTCTATGTATCTATGTATCTGTATTTGTGTCTCTGATGTTTGTATTTGTGTCTCTGGCATTAGAATCTGTATTTGTGTCTCTGATATTTATATTTGTGTCTCTGATATTTGTATTTGTGTCTCTAGTATCTGTATTTGTGTCACTGGTGTTTGTATTTGTGTCTCTGGTATGAGTATCTGTATTTGTGTCTCTCATATTTCTATTTGTGTCTCTGGTATCTGTATTTGTATCTCTGGTATCTGTATTTGTGTCTCTGGTATTTGTATTTGTGTCTCTGGTATTTGTGTTTTTGCTTCTGGTATCTGTATTTGTGAGTGTTCTTTATGGTATCTGTATTTGTGTCTCTTGTATTTATATTTGTGTCTCTAGTATCTGTATCTGTGTCTCTGGTGTTTGTATTTGTGTCTCTAGTATCTGTATTTGTGTCTCTTGCATTTGTATTTGTGTCTCTGATACTTGCATTTGTATCACTGATATTTGTATTTGTGTCTCTGGTATCTGTATTTGTGTCTCTGATATCTGAATTTGTGTCTCTGATATTTGTATTTTTGTCTCTGCTACAGGTACTTGTATTTATATCTGTATTTGTTTGCATATCAGTGTTTGCAAAATATTTTATAGTGTATAGCGAGGGTTTGTTCTGCATGGATTTCCATACCAGCTGTAACCTTGTTATACCACAGTTCAAAAGTCATGGAATGTGTTTGTACCCTTCTAAGGTACAACAAGGTTCCAGATAATTGAAAATCCTTGAGGCGGCTGGTGTTTTTCACAGTGCTGCAGTGAGTACAGCAATCAGTTCAAGTTCTGACCTGAAATCTCTGGCATGTTCACTGCTGCTGCGGAGCACTGTGGAAACACTTTTGTTTAAAAAAAAAAAGAAAATAAATAAAAGAATATACACTATAAAAAATACTGGTTGGGCAACCGCATGCCCAACCAGTCTGTGCTGTGACCTCGGGCTTTTGAGTACAGTGGACCTCTTGAATTTCACTCTCGAGGTCTCACATAATCAGAACCCCTCTGTGGCAACACAGGCTGGTTGTGCATGGTTTCCCAACCAGCATTCTCTGTGTATTACATTTCAGATTTTTTGCTGTTGTTAATGATGAGCGATATCTGTACTTGTAAAGAGTACAGTATTTGTGTGTATTTGTCCTGAATAGTATTTGTTTTGTAGCCCTAATAAATATATTTACATTTATTTATATATGAGAGAGAGAGAGAGAGAGAGAAGAGAGAAAGGAGAAGAGAAAGCGAAGAGAGAGAGAGAGAGAGAGAGAGACTGCATGGTGATGTAGAAAATTTCAGGCAGCAGACACTAACCATGTTGGTTAAGAGTGCTGGAAACATCTAGACTGAGGGATTACATATTTGAATGAGGACAAGCACAGGGTCTATTTAGATGGCAGTAAATTTTCATTTTGTTTCTTTATTTTGTTTATTGCCCCACATTCAGAACGGGCATACATCTTGCCAGCCACCCCACCCCCATCCCCCTGACGTCTCCTGCTGGCTGCATGTTGTAAATTAGAAGTGATTATACTGATCGTAGCTCTGAGGTGATCAGGCTACACGTTGTAAATTAGAACTGAGAGACTGATTGTAGCGCTGAGGTGACCAGGCTATTTGTTCCTGATAACATAAAGCAGTATAGAAAAGCAGACAAACTTCTCTCTGTCGGATCACTTCATTTGGGGAAGATAAAGGAGCTCCATTATGTCCAATCAATGACTACAGACGGTAATGTGGATTTTGTGAGTAGACTGCAGTAGTAGTCACACAGACCTGCGCTTTGTGCACTCTTAAACATGCTGGCAGCCCAACGCAATTCTCTCCTATTTTGCAGTGATAGAATATGTAGGACTTATACAGGTCACAGTGCTGCCCTGAGCATAAACAGCAACATTTATTAAAAGTGACTTTGAGTCTATGAAGCAAGGTAGGCAAGACCTTCTGTGAACTACTACAGTGTATTTCAATGTTTGCAGCAGGGACTGCAATAAGTGCCTTCTGAGGAGTTAAGCAGTGCCACGGGCCATGCCCGGCAGTAGACCAGGAGGGTATTAGGCAGATATTATGGGCAGACTGAAAAGACCGCTTGTCTTCGGCCATCACTGTTCATATTTCTGTGTTTCTAGTGTGAAAAATCAAGGCACTGTCTATACCGGTTTAACATGCCAAGATTTTGGTGCTTTTGGCTGTTACCCATCTCAGATTTTCAATATGGAATTCAAACGATACTAAGTAGACAAGCCCAACAGCAAGATATCTGAACTGCTGTACAACTTTTTTTGCTTATTTATCCAGTGTCTTCCCTTGCTGGCTGTATATCTGGATGGCCACCCCCCCTCCCCCAGCTAAGTCCCCTGGGACTTACCCTGTTCCTCCAAACTTACTCCTTATGGCTGGTCAGAGGGGCTTGCCCTTGCCCCTTCAAGACAGGATCGAGATGGTGCCAGGCCTATGGGGGGAGGTGGAGATTTTTCTCCATTTTTTGTGTCTCCTGGGATGTCGACCTACAATGATAGTGAGACTTTGTCAATGTCCCATGCCCTTCTGCACTTCCCATCTGCCTTGACACCCAGCTTCTACCAGGTGTCAGGTGCACTAGGGGAGGCACTACCTCCCCAAACTAGGAGAACAGTCCCTCAAACTTTATCCAACCCCGACTGATTCCTGTCTACTCGAGTTCACTCCTGAACCTGCGTCACCAGCATAGCAAGCACTAGTGCTAACGCCATGCCGGATTCTGTAGTACAAATTTGAATGCTTCCTCACCTTCCAGTGAGATAGTAATAATCTTTGCGTTTTCCCTATTGCTGGAAATCCTTACTTTGTTTTTCCTTGTATAAAGTAGTGCTTGTTGTCTTGCACCCAGAGCTGTACACAGTTAACAGCTTCTTGCAACATCCTATGTCATACTGAAGTCATCAAATGTGCTTCAGCCAGCACAGATTTACAGTGTCATCTGCATAATGTGAATACTACTATCAGAACAGGTGGATGAAAAGTCATTCATAAGCAGCGAAAACAGCAGTGGCTCAAGAAAAGAGACCTGTGGGGGTAGTTGGGTAAGCAGTCTGATGTATGCAATGATACACAACAGGGTGTGCAGCAAAACAATTGTGATGCATGCCCCAGGGGCTTTGTAAGGCACGAGGCTGAAGGCCAAGTGTTCTAGCATCCTTCTGAAGTGCATCACAAATGTTTTAGTGGCCTCACTGGAGCGTATTGTTCTTAGGTGCTGGAACGGGGGGGGCCACCTTGACCATGGCTCTACAACTTTCATAAGTAGTAGGGTCTGGCCTATCAGTTTTTGCAGTAATATTAATTTATTACTGGGTGGGATGTGCCTTTAAAATTCAGCATGTGTAGTAAACAGTGTGTTACTTACTAATCAATCCCTTTGTGACTTGCAGGGTGTCAACAGAATTATGTGTAAGCACCCTCTAGGAGCTTACTAGTTAAAAGTCGTATAGGTAGGCAGTGGAAGAATCTGGTGCTGGTAGGTCTGGGATGTGGGCCCCTTTGCTGCCAGCAGGGGGCCCCAAACCTAGGGATATAAAAAGAGGGTTCTGGCACCATTAGAGGAATCTGGAGACCAGGGTGAGATCGAAGAGGAAAAGGAGTTGGGGGTTTGGCCCGCAAGTTCGGCTGGAGGGTCATAGCGGAGCGGGGGAGACCTCTTGCCACTCCGACCCTCTTCCCTCAAAGACCCTCATATGGAAGTGTAGCTGCTTGGGCCATAAGTGAAAAGGAACAGTGAAGTACAAGTTTGGGTCCTGTCATGGCTGTTTGGGAGCCAGATCCTGTAGAGTAAGAAGTATGAAGGCCCGCTAAGTGATCTCTGGCACCTTGGTAGGGTAAGCACCGATGGGGGGCCCTGTTCCCCGTGTGCCAGTGTAGCCTAAGAGCCAATGAGAGTTTCTGTGATCAGGCTTGTTCTGGCAGATGGGACCTGGGTGCGATTCAGAGGTGGCAGCCTAGATCGTTGAGGGCATAGTGGTTGCAGCCTACCCCTTTCCCCTGTGCTGGTGGCTGCTGCAGTGTTTTGGGATCTCAGGTAGTGCAGCCTGTGAAGGCAGGAAAAGATCCACATGGGAGCGGTTAGTTGGGACCCCGGCAGGGTGGCAGGCCGTCCGGGTACTCCATGTGACACAGCAAGCCATCCTCTGGGTGAAGGCAGTCCAGAAATTGGAATTGCTGCATGAGCAGACAGTGCCTCGGGTCTTCAGGATTGCCAGAGACAAAATAATTATCTGGGATGCTCAGAGAAGGTGCGTGGCATCAGTTTTTGGACATCAGGAAGGTCTTTGGTGGTTCTTCTCTGCTAAAAAGAACACCATTGTGAAAGTTAAGCGCTCACAGCAATAGGAATGCTCCCAAGTGTTTTAAAGTAACCCCCTTGTGGTAACAAGGCAAAGTAAGAAAGGGATTGGGACAGTATAGAAACGTCCCATGCTGTCACAATTGCTGCATCAGTCGGAGTATTGCTGAGACTAAGAGAAGGGGAAAAGTAAGCCTGCCTGGTTGAAGTCAGAGTAAAACAAAGGACTATGGAATGAACGTGCTGCTGAGTTGGAAATATCTCTACATGTGGCCTGTTCCAGCCCACTCTCTTGTGCCGCTGTCAGGAATGTAGCCTTTTTGGCTTGAGGGAATGTCTACAAAGCAATAAAAAATTATTTTTGGAAAAAGAGGTTGTCGCAGTAGAGATTGTCAGGTTCATACCTGTGAAATACTCCTAACGTATTTGTTACCCCCATGATCCATGGAGTGTTTATCAACTTTTCTCGGTTCTTATTAAATCATTTTTGCACTTTTGATTCTGGAGTCGCCATTGAAGTTACTTGATACAAACTGTGCATGTTGTGCTTGTTAATGAACATTGCCCCCTGCAGTTAGCCCACTGAAGTGAAGAGATGTACCTGCTCCCCATTATGCAAAGTCATCTCGCAACAACAGAAGAACCAGGTAATGAGCATATTCTGTTTTCTTTGGACTGTGTTTTCTTGGGCTGTACAGTGCCCCCCTCCCAACAAGTTTGCCATCTGGATACCCCTAGACACTGGGAAGGGGGAGGGGCTTACATGTGCAAAGTGAAGGCCTTGAATAGTTTTGATTGGGGTGGTCTGGGTTCATGGGCTGCAGCCTGAGTAAAGACCTGGTGGTCAAACTTTAGAAAGGAAAAGGAAGGGCCAGGCCTTCGGGGGCATCAATGAACTAAGCACAGAAAGCTGCTGTCAGTTGGTGGGGGTTACTACACAGGTTACAAATATCAGCAAAAAACAAGCATTTGTCAATGCCGAACGTTTCCTTGCTGGCATTAGCATTGGACGTGCAGGAGTTAGACAGATGCAGAATAGGAATGGCAGTGAAGTATTGAACTGATGCCAACCCTACCCCCACCCTGTAGAGATGAACAGGCATTGGGGTGTGCCTTTGAGTTGTTGCCCATAGCGCTCATGCTATTTCACCTGAACCCTACCCTGCAGACACCGACAAGTGTCAAGGTGCGCCTTGGGGTCTTCAGGCTTTATACTCACCCCATTCCATAAGGAAATATGGTGAAATGGGTGCAGTATAGGAGAATGGGGTGAACTTTGGGGCAGAAGAATCCAAGGCACACCTCGATGCCTGTCACTGGCTGCAGGGTGGGGTTGGGGGTGGAAAGGCGAGAGCATTACTATCGACAATCGCTAGTCACACCCCTGACACATGTCAGTCCCTACAGGGTAGGGCGTTATGGTCAGAAACCCCAACGCCTCAGGCGTTTCTTGGTATTTTCACTCCAAGTTTTCAACATAGGCTTTTTGCAACCTCTCCTCATGAACAGTGGCACTGTGATTTTGTTACTCTGTCCCAAAAGTTGATTTTGCACAGCAACTGCGTCCACTGTGCGCCACAGGCGCGAAAACATGTTTCGGGCAGGATGTGAAAAAAACAGCTATACTGTTCATAAGGCAGTGTGCAAAAATGGCAATGTTGAAAATCTAGAGTGAAAATATAAAAAATTGGTGAAGTTATGAGCGTGCATAGAAACTGCACAACGTGGGCTGGTAATGCAGTCATTTTTGGGAATGTTTTCACCAAATTTGCAATATGGGCTTTTTGGGGCCTCTCCATATGAACACTGTCACTGTGATTTTCTTAGTTTGTCCTAAATGTTGATTTCCCACAGTGACCACGCCATTGTGCACCAGATGTGCAAAAACACATTTCAGGCAGGATTTGAAAAATGACAGCTGTACTGTTCATAAGGAGGTGTGGAAAAATGTCAATGTTGAAAATCTGGAGTGAAAATATTAAAACTTCTTGAAGTTACAAGTGTGTGTGGGAACTGCACAATGCATGCTTGTAACACAGTCATTTGGGGGAATTTTTTCACCAGATTTGCAACACAGGCTTTTTGGGAGTCCACCTCATGAACAGTGACAATGTTGTTTCATTAATCAGTCCCGAAAGGTGATTCCACGCAGTGACCATGAAATCACCTTTTGGGATCGAATAGCGAAATGACAGTGATTGAGTTTATGAGGTGGGGTCCCAAGAACACCATGTTGAAAATCTGGAGACAAAAGTCAAAAAATGGCCAAGATATCCACCTAAGTTGAACCTCCCGCACACACACTGATGCTATTATACAGCTTACCGTGATTTTCTTCAGTTCGCGGTCGGGTTTTGAAGAGTTCAGACATCTCCCACTCCACCGAAGATCATTGTGCCAGGCTCCAGAGGTAAGTATGGGGTTAGGGGGGTGTGGAGAGGTGTGTGCACAGAGGGTGGAGTGCGGGTTGGGGGAGGGGGCGTCATGACCATGAGGGACCGTTTTCTGTTTTACAAGGGGATATGGAATATCGCGGGAAGTTGTTTTTTTTTACAGGTTTGCCAAATACATTTGGGCACACTGGAGTGGGCTCCCAGTGTGCCACCTGTGTTTTTTGGGCAGGGATGACAGAAGCTGAAGGGGAGTGGGCACCCCTTCAGCAAAGAGCGTGTCTGTGTTTGGCCCCCCCCGTGATGCTAAGGGGGATTGGACACCCCCCTCAGCAGACAAATAAAACAAAAGGGATATTATGTCGACGAGGATTGGGCACACCCATCGGCAAATGAACTGGGGAGGGGGCATGCTGACAGGGGATTGGGCACCCCAATGTTGGCTTTCTAGGGACTGTGAGAGGCAGACGACGAGAGCCACCACCATGTTTATTGAAATGTTTCATCTGGAACGGTACATAATGGAGGAGTGTCAGATCTGCCACTGCAATGACGAGCCTGTCTCTCATTGCAGCGGCGGATTTCCTTCAAGTTGGTGGCATGCTTCTCAACTGTTGTCATAGACAGTGTGCTCAATCATTGGTGCCACAGAGACAAACTCAAAAAAAGAGCAGTGGTGGCATTGGCCACAACACTGCTGCACCTCCACAACCTGCTACTCCAGCAAGCTGCCACAAAATGTTTCTTGTGCATGTGTGCCAGCAAACATAAAAAAACAGAGGCTGTTGGTGAACACACTGAATGGGTATGTGGGGGGAGGAGAATTTACCCTTTGCAATCTTGGCCCTACCACTTTTCAGACTGTTCCACCAACAGTGGTATTATTGCACTTATAAAAATGTATTTGGTGTGACACATATCTCTGACCCTTTTTGTCAATGAAATGAGGGACAGGAGCATTCAGTATGAAGGACAATGAGGGACACAAGTTCAGACATTGAGATACAAGCTCAGAACACTGGAAACCATTGTGTCTATGCAAATAAATTTTATTTTTAATGTAGCATCTTAGAATATTATGAATTGTTGCTTTAAAGTCTGAATTTACAGCACATTCTCTGTGTGGACAGTACCTTTTCCACAAAGGACAGAGCAAGTTGAAAAAGTAAAATGAGGGATGTCTCTCATAACCAGGTACAACTGAGATATTCTGGGGTATAGAAAGGAGAGCAGACACCTGATCGTGCATGAATAGTATTTTAATGCACGGTCAGATGATGTTTCTCAACCAATAAAGTTGCTGTATTTTTTCTTTTCATTTTATAAGTCAGCAATAACCCAAGACAGGGTATGTGGTTACTGGGGATTATAAAAAGGGTCTGAGAAATGGATCTTTCTGATTGGCTGCAAACCTTCTAACAGCCTTATGTTAATCTTTTATTAACATGTATGTAGAAGCTTAATCATATGCTGAACGAGGTTTAACACTGTTTAAAAACATGTTTTATTATAATAGCAATTATGTTAATGGTCAGTTAATCACCCTCTAGGGGCATGTGGCCCTCGGCTACACCTCGTGCCACAGTACACCCCTAGAAGGTGATTAACAGACCATTAACATAACCCTTGGTCATGCCGTATTGCTTAATTAATCAACACCTTGGGTGCATTGTGAGGCACGAGGTATAGCTGAGTGTCTTCACAACACCTGGGGTGTTGATTAATCCCCAATAACCACATACCCTGGAGTGGGTTAGTGTGCTTATAACTTGGGCTTAATGCAGCGTTTCTGACGTTAATTGAAATAATACAAAAATGAATAAATGTATGTATTAATGAATTGTCAGGTGGCACTGAATGACCAATCAGGTTGCTTCTTTTATTTTCCCATGTTATAAGTAAGCAATAACCCACAACAGGGTATGTAGTTATTGGGGATTAATCAACACCCTGGGGGCATTGTGAGGCATGAGGTAAAGCAAATTCACCTGGATGGGTGGGTGGGAAACAACAAAAGTACTCGAACTACCGATTGCTTCAAAAAAATTACCGTGACTTTTAACAGCTTCTGAGATGTTCGTGAAGCTGCAACAAGGTATGAGTAGTGATCTGTCTCATAGACTGCTCACCCTTAGTGTGCATGTAACATGGACTAATGAACTGTCAGGTGACACTGAATGAGCATTCAGTTTGCTTCTTTTATTTTCCCATGTCATAAATCTAATTAAGCACCATTGACATGTACTATTTGCATCCTATCTTCTAGGTAGTTCTAAGACCAGTCTGTCATGGGGAATAGGGAGACCATTTGATGCATGTTGCAAAGAGAAAGGTCTATGAAGATTGTCCCAGCAATTTGCAGTATCAAAATCACAGAAGGCATTGGTTTACATTCAGCCCCAGTCCCCTATCAGCTCAAAGGCATGCAAGGGGGGTGTCAGATGGATAAGGCAGACCGCAGCAGAGGACCTGATCGGGCTTGCTTTGAGTAATGCAATGGTGAGTGAAGGTTTAGATTGGTTCATTAACAAACAAATACTTAAGGACCATCTGACACCTTCAGGTAAACTTTAGCAAAACATAATCTTTAGACACAGTCAAGCTTGTATTTCACATTAGCTCTGCATTTCTCCTCCCAATTATTTATAACTGAGATCATTTGCATGAAAACAGGATCTTTGCTCTTTACAAGTTCATCTATTCCTGCTGCATTCTCCCTGCCTAAAATAATAATGCATCCTTTGTGACATCACAATTACTCCCATGACAGCAGATTGTGATGTCACGGCAGAGGATTATAACCTGAAGTAGAGAGTAAGCTATAGGGGCAGATGTACTCTAAAGGAACTCTTAAGGGCTAAAGATCATGTATTCATGCAAATTTCCCCAGTAAGAAATGATGGGGAGGAGAAATATATAGAATACATATGGAATGCAGGCATAATTGTACCTAATTATTTTGTTTTTTAAAGTTTTCTTTGAGGTGTCAGTAGCTCTTTAAATGCTTCAGAAGAGTGGATAATGTAGAGAGGATGGAACAAAACCACATTTGAAAATAAATCCTTTCCTACTGTATCACTTTTTGTTCTGGCATGACGTGCATGGTTGCTTAGCAACAGTCAACTGTTCTCGTGGGTATAGAATGCCAGTTTTGCCATTAGATTTCACACAGAAGGCAGTTGCTGAAATGTTTCTGTGGACTTTGCTTGTTTTTCTGGAAACCACTCTATAATTCTAAGAGGCAGTGTGGTCCACTGGTTAGAGCACTGGCCTGGGAGATCTAAAGATCAGCTGTCCCACTGGTCAGAAACCATGGGCAAGGCTACACCCTTCCCTGTTGAGAGGCTGGGAGGGTCATTCTTAGGGTGTGGGTATGGTCCGCAGTTCTGACACCTTAAGAATGTGGGACCACGGCACAGTGGCATGGAGGGCTGAGGCGCTGGGCGCCTTACCTCCTGCCACACTGGTGGCCTGGGGTTGGGAACAGACTTGGGTTGCACGGGGGCTGGTAGGGAGAGGAAGGATTGAGCCTCCCCAGACAGCTCTCCTTCCTTGGGGAGGGGGGTTAGTGTGGCATACTGCTTGCCTGCCACCCAGTGACGGCTGGATGGCAGCACATTCATGTCACTATGCAAAGGAAGGGGAACCCACATTCAGGGCACCGGGGCCCTCTCCATGGAAGTGGAACTCGGACACTGCATCCGTTGCATGTCTGCAGGGGGAAAAAATTGTGGAAAAACATGGAGGCTGAGCTTAATGAAGCCCTCCCAAGTGCTCACATGGCCCACCCAGTCCTAGGAAGTGGAAAGGTCATTGGGACGGCCAGTGATCATGGGACGGGCTGATATAGCTGACCAGCCTGCCAGGGAGTAGTAAAAAAAAAGAATGTAAGACCACAACCACAAGCATGGTCTCCCCAGCCATATTATTATATAATTATTGCTCAAGGTTAATCAGAATACTCCCCTGAATGTAACCTTTTCCAAGGGCACCTGCACATGAGACATTCTTTACAAACTAAAAGTGTCCCAAGTGTAGATGAAAAGAGCGTCTTGACTGGTCAGGAACACACACACTAGCAATCTATAATATAAATTATGAAATGGGTATAAAAAATCCAGGAAGCTGATGGACTGAGAAGCTCGGAACCCAGTGCTTATGCCGCAGAACAACAGCTCTGGAAAAAGATCTGTGACCTAACTGGCCTGCTTACATTGAGCAGACACAGTTGTATCAATACACCATAATTTACTTTCTTGTGTTTTAAAAAAACGGACTACTTTTTTCTTTTTCGTCTTCCTTTAACATTTTTTTCTCATTTTTACTTAATTAAATTTAAAAAATATTTTTTTAAATATTTCTTTAAGTATCCTGATGGACCCATTTTATAATCACAGTAAGGTACTCCAGGGTGTGCTTTGGGTTGGGACAGTGGCACTTCTCAGTCGGTGGAAGCACTTGGGCTTTAGCCTCATGCTTCAACCCACCTGAGGCATGCTATTATCCCAGCACAAAGCACATCCTGAATTGCCTTATTGCTTAATTCATTTTTAGTTTTATTCCATCCTGTGCTGCATCAGTGTGGACTCACTGATGGCGAAAGCAACAGTGGCATGCAACCCACTGATACTAGGAGTTACTGCTGGCTGCCAGAGACAGGCACCGCTTCGAGCTAGAAGGTGTAGTCAAGAAAATCACTTGAGTGAAGATCAAAACAGGAGAATAAAGAGAGGAACTCTGAGAATACATTGGGTGGAAGGATGTGCATCTTCCAGCAACCATGCATGCACCTATTGTACAGGTAGGCACTCAGTCCACACAAAATTGAACTGAGAAACTCTGTTACTTGAGATTGCTTGTAAATGTTTGTGAATGTGAGGGCCAAATTATTATTTTGTTTTTTTAATGTATGTGTTTTTGTTCCATTTCACAGATCTGTCCCCCCAATCCAGTCTTCCCCAGCTCCATGACCCACCCTCTCCAGGTATTTACCCCAACCCCCATGGCTTGCCCCAATGGTGGGGACTTTAGGGTTCCTCTAACCCCTTGAGAGATCCCTCTGGAGATCCAGATAGGGTGGAGGGGGGGTGCCATGGTTAGTGGTGCTGGGCTTATGGCAACCAGACCATCTTGCACCAGTCGGGGTTTTTTCATCATGCTTTCTATCCCTTCCCCAGGTAGTAAGCACAGTATGTATGGGGGGGTTGGTGCACCTTGGACACATGTAGCATGCTCCTGCTGGAGGGAAGACTCTCCTTCCTGAAAACTGGAGCTGCTGTTGCCCCAGAACATGCCATCTCCTGTTCTCCCATCTGGGACATGTGTTTGCATCAGCTCACAAGTTCACTCCCAAACCCAGTTCTCCAGTATTGAAGCCTGATATGTTTCTGTTGAGTCATTGGGTGGCTCCCAGGGCCACATTATTATTATTACTATTATTTTTTTTTTATCAAGGTTTTTATCCCCCTGGGCAAGTCACAGACAGCTTTCTCAGCCCTGTCCCTGTCTCCGCTGCCTCCCCAGTCCACCAAGCCCCATATCCCCCATGAATTGCCTCCTGTGTTGGAGCCGGGAATGGGAGGGCCATCCTCCCCCCAGGATACCCAATGTCCAGATTCGTGGGTGGGTGAACCAGTGGTAGCACAGGGCAAGGACAAGCAGGCAGGGCTTCATGTATCCTGCACCTGCCATTTTTCTTGTTTTCTCTCCTCTGTCCCTGCCATGGCGTAAGCACATGGAGGAGTAAACATGTTACAACTGCAGCCCCTCCCTTCAAGTCACTCGAGCTACTGACACTACCTCTGGGTTTCCACCCAGGAGGCAGCCAAGGGCCAAGTTGGCAAGGGTCCCCCCCAACGGGAGAGGACAGATGTCCTCTGGATGCTCAATCCTCTCCCTCCGCAGCCAACCCCCGGCAACCCGAGCTTGTTCCCGAACCTGTGTCACTTGCATGATGAGAGGTAAGGTGCATAGCACCTCAGCCCTCTGCTCTACTGGGCTGGCTCTCCAGGGCCAAATTATTTGACAGGAAAATGTTGAGCATTGGCACCTCATCCTTATAGGCTAATTCTAGGGTTGGGGTGACCTCTTCCAGTTCCATTTAAAGATGATAAAAGTTCTAAATGGCTCTGGTTTTCAAAACTCTTGTCAAACCTTGTCGGTTGCATCCATTGGCACATTAAATTGCCTCAGAGTACAATATCAACACAACCTGAGATGTTAATAATAAAACCTTTCAACATTTCTACTGTGCTATCAGTTTCAACAAAGAGAAAACCCTCCAGCACTAAGATAGTTTATGAGAACCGTCCCTTCACCCACTGTCACAACAACCAAAATTTCAGAATAAACTGCTCCTATCTTGCAACCTGAACCCCTATAGGCAGTAACTTCACTAGCCAAGCAAAAGACACGAAGCCCTGATTGTCTGCAATTGGAAGTTCATCAAACTTTGCTCCAGGAATTAGGACCACATTCGGTGCACACTTACAGTGCAGTCTTGACTGCTGGGAAACTACCACACTCCATAAGGGAGGCCTTAATTACTGTCTGGCCAAAACATGGTGTAACCCCCCTCCAAATGGGGGTTCCCAAAAGACTTCCAGGAGCTTGCTTGAATGCTCCAAGCCTGAATGGTGTTTGGCGTTTAAGCCATTTATCAGTGAGTGTTTTTAGAGCCTCTGGTACTGTCTCTTTAAGAGCTGTCTGCTTGCAGACATAATTAGTTTGTATGGGGGGACTGTGTGCTTCTCTGTTTGAGTACCACTCAAGCTGCTGCCAATTCACTCCATTTTTGCAGTCACTAGGAGTACAAAGGAACCTATCTGAAAGATGTAACTGTTTGCCAGAAATAATTTAGAGTAATAATGAAAATACAGTTTGTCTAACCTGCTCTCTTTACAGTCAGAACTGTGTTTGCCTAGTTCCCATTCTGGTTTTGAACTGCTGAACTGGACCAATCAGTGTGGGGTAAGCTAGCTCTAAAATGGTGCCTTGGACGAATCAGAACTTGGACTCATAATCTGAGCCAGCCACAAGAGGATTGTATGGGCAGTGACTCTGGGAGATGTAGTTTAGACTTGGCCTTTTTGGACCAACAGCAGGTCTATTGTGAGTGACAGCCAATCCAGTCAAGAACTTGGAGGAACTCAAAGGAAGTGCCCAGTTTTGTCTGTTGGAGTTTCAGTTTAGATCTGGCAGTGAAGGAAAAGAAACTCTGTGCTCCTTCAGTGCACAGTTTCAGTCAAAAACGTGTAAGGCCCAGAGTTCGGTCTGCAGCTTGTGTAACTGCTTGTTAGGACTGAATCTCGTCCTGTGAAAAGAATCAAAGGATTCTGAAGAGTAGAAACCAGGCTCACCCTGTAGAAGACTGGAGAAATTGTTGAATTGCATTCGGTCTGTCATGAACTGAATCTGCTGTGTGTTCTCCGGGTATTGTGCAGTAATTGCGATCGGGATGAAGCAGCCTGCCTGGTATAGTACTTTCTTTTTACCATATAAATGTGTGAGAGTCTCGTGGAGCTCAAGAGTAGCCCTGCCTACGTTGAAGGACCCTATCTTGTTTGGAGGTCGTGAGTACTAATTCAGGGTCGCTCCCTGTTGAATTGCCACATTAAATCCAAAATGGAATCACTGTACTGCTGACTGTTTAAACTAATTTTTCTTTTCATCTGGTGAAAGGGCCCCACCAGCTGCCACGGTTTGACTAGCACTAGGGCTTGGGTACCAGGGACAGTAACTGGTAGGGATAGGCCTGTGCACAGAGCCACAGGTAGATAGTAAAGTGATAAGCTAATTAACCTGATTTCCCCGTCCTTGTTATATCCCCCTAAATAAATCAGAGCTGTTTGTTTTAGCAAAGTTATACTGCCTGAGGTATTTGTCTATGTAAAGTACTGTACTGTGATTGTTGCACTGTATCTTATTTCACAGGAGGTCCCAGTGCCGGAACTAGTCCTGGGGTAAGTGTATACTGTGAAGGTAATTCTGATATATTGTGTGGGCCACTAGTGGGAAGAAAGGGGGGTTGCAGTGTCCCAGAGGGCTGTGACCAAGTAAGTTTAACTATTGCAAACCCTGACCTCTGGGTGGAGGCATCCGCCATTGGATCCAGGCCCCTCAGCCTGTTAGTGGCAAATCAGGCAGGGGTAGTAGCCCCTGGGATAGCGCCATCTAGGGGTTACAATGGGAAAGACGCACATGCAGGCAGTTACTGTCCTGTATCTTCTCTGTTTTTTTTAAGGTATGTTTCTTGGGGTTTCAAAAGACAGGACAGTACAGACAGTCTAGTAATATCAGCCATTTTGAACGTCACCTAGCAGCATCACCTTGCATCTTTCATCAATATGTCATGAAGAGCAACCCTTATACATACAGAACTTTATTGTGGGCCTAACATGACCTGGTCACATGTGCACATTCACGTAACAGTGAAAAAACTGTTCCAGAGAGAGCAAGTTCATACAGTGTGTAGAGTAATTTTAGCTGATAATATTCCATAACAGTTTGAGCCATAGACATGGATTACAAATTAAGTAGCATGAGACAGAACTAACGAGGGGGAAGCCCTTCTAGACCAGAGGTTTGCAACCTTTTTGTGTGTGCACGGACCCCCCAAAGCGAACGTCAGTAGTAGCAGGGACACCCTACCTGCAACGGTGGACAGAGGGTGCCTCCAAGTACTTATTTTATGAAAAGGAGCATGAACGTAACTGGAACTGCTATGGCAGAACATGGAAAGACCATTCAAAATGCTGAGATAGTGTTAAATACCATTTCTACAGTTTCATATTTAACATTTTTACTGCTCTCTCCAAGGACCCCCATGCCTTTTTCAGGGCCCCCAAGGGGCCTGGGACCCCTGACTGAAAAATCTGGAATCTAGACAATACCTGAGCATATTAAGGTTACACATGAAGGTGGAATCAATTACAGTTGGGACCCAGATCCTCTCAAAATATCTCTCCCTGTTTCTTAGGATGTAGGTAAGCATCCCCAGGTGAAGTACTTTCAGAATGATCTATTCCCACTGTTCAATGGTGGGTGTGACAGACAAACCCAAGTGTTTTGAATACAGTGCCTGGCAAGGACTAATGGGAATCTTATGTTACTGCTGTAGAGCAACCAGACATCATCTTCCTGATTCTCTATACCAAAAAGCATAGCTGTAGGGGTAACAGAAATATATCTATGTATCTGTGCCACGACCGCAAAGATCGACTGCAGCAAATGGCTGCAGTTTATTACAGGATCAGAATTAGTGGTAATGGGTGCTGATGGTCACACTTTAAGTGTCAGCTTCAGTGTAACTACCAGGTAGCTCAGAACCAACCAGCTCAGCTCTTCCGAACTGTGGACAGGTTGTGCAACCCAATCTGTCTGCAGCACCGAAGACCTTTTTCGCAAGTGGAGTGCGATGAGCTTGCTCGATTCTTTGCAAATAAGGTGGCCGACATCAGGTCGGAGATCCTTCTGACTCACTCTCTGGGGGATGCTGGTGATTGGTGCTGGGTCACTTCACCTCGCGCTTCCTGGAGTTCCTTTGACCTGCAGGAGTTCGTGGATGACATGCGGATTGTCCAGAGTATGCGCCCTACGTGCTGTAGTTTGGATCTGGGCCCAACCTCCCTGATTATGGAATGTTGTGATATTATCGGCCCAATCCTGGTACAGATAGTCTGGTGCCACCTTGATTCGGGTGAGTTCCCAAGCTCCCCGAAGGAGGCAGTGGTAACACCCCTCCTGAAGAAAGCTTCTTTGGACCCAAACTCTCTGGCCAACTACAGACCAATCTCAAACCTCCCCTTTATAGGGAAGGTTACTGAGAAAGTAGTGGCAGTACAGTTGGAGAACCACTTGACCATCCATAACATCTACGAACCTCTCCAGTCCAGTTTTCGAAAAAGGCATAGTACCGAGACCGTGCTGGTTCGGGTGCTCAGTGATCTCTTGATGGCGAGAGATCAGAGATGCCATTCCATTCTGGTGCTATTTGATCTCTTCAGCTTTTGACACTGTCAACCATGGGGTATTGCTTGGACATTTGAGGTCCATCTGTGGCCTGACATGTAAAGTTCTCTGATGGTTTACATCTTTCCTCACTGGCAGAACTCAGAGAGCGGTGTCGGAGATTTTTTCCTCTGACCCATTCTCTTTGCCATGTGGGGTCCCTCAGGGCTCAGTGCTGTCCCCTATGTTGTTTGCAGTGTACATGCTACCCCTCAGAGACATTGTAAGATGGCATGAGCTGAGGTTTTACTGCTATGCTGATGATACCCAGATCTATCTGTCTTTTGCACCCGACCAGGATAGTATGCTCTCGGTATTTAACAACTGCCTTGCTGAAATCCAGGACTGGATGAATTTGAGCTGGCTAAAGTTGAACACGGGAAAGACTGAGGTGATGGTTGTGGGCCCGGGTCACCGGATGGGGGGTTGAGAACTGGTCAACCCTTTGGAATTTATCTAGGGGGGCTCCCAGATCCTTACCTCTGAATGGGTGTGGGACCTGGGGGTGGTGCTTGACGACAGACTGACTTTACGATCCCAGGTGTCGGCAGTCATCAAGTCATCCTTTTACCATCTTAGGAACATTGCCAGGATCAAGCATCTTGTTCCGTCCAGTGATCTACCTACATTGGTCCATGCCTTTGTGACCTTGCACCTTGATTACTGCAACTCCCTATACTTAGAGCTTCCTGGGGTTGATATCCATTGCCTGCAGCTAGTGCAGAATGCCACAGCAAGATTTTGATGGGGACTTCTCAAAGTTCTCATATTACTCCTGTGTTGCGCACTCTGCACTGACTGCTGATTCGGTGGTGGATCACCTTTAAAGTTGGTTTACTGACTTACAAAGCCCTACATGGACTTGGCCCTGACTACTTGAAAGAGCTTCTTTTTCCCTATCCCCCTGAGTGACAGCTCAGTTCAGCCGACATGGGGTTGCTGGAGATTCCGAGGGCATCTCTGAAGTCTTCTGGGGCCTGTGCATTCATGTACATGGCCCGTACCCTCTGGAATTCTCTACCCTGTTGGCTGCGGGGTGTACGATGGTGGGAGGCTTTAAACAGGCATTAAAGACCTTTTTATGGTGCCAGACTTTTGATGGCACTGAATAATGAACCTCATTAGACTTTTGTGATTGCTCTGGATTGAATTTATTGATTTTATTACTGTTGTTTTAACTTTTTGTAAAGCACCTTGGTACTTTGAAAGGCGCTTATGCGAAATAAAGATTATTATTATTATTATTAGGTAATCATTAATTACATGCAACAGGGGTAATTACACTGTAGTTACACATTTGTTGCATGTAACTGCATTGCAACTGCAACTGTAACTTCAGTGCAGTTAAGGAAACTTAAAGTTTACCATGCCAATTTCTGTTGTGCATCTGCCACACGTGGGAGGGATCCCTGGGTGGAACTTGTGTACTCTCTGAAGGGGTTGATAAGGTGATTAAGGAATTTATATTGTGCTTCCTTGTACTTGTTGCGTACGAAGAGACCCATATGAGAAGACCATTTTGTTTACCAGGCTTTGTCCGCTTCCCATCTCAGTCGGACTTTTACTGATGGATCTGGACCAAGGAGTCTGCATTGTTTTACTACAACAGAGACCATTTGCTTGGGGTTTTCATGTTTACTTAGGATTGTTTGCTCTAGGAGGCCTGTGCTTGCCACCAGAAGATCCCTTCTGTTGAGATCCAGCATGTAGTGCCTGACTTACAAGTAAAGGTATCAATGGTTATTTGGGACATCCCATAACTGCTTTACCTCATCAAATGAGTAAACGTCTGCCCTTGTCACCATATCCCCTGGACACTGAATCTCCCTTCTGTACCAGTCATTGCTCACTCTGCCCTCCAGGCCAGGGAGAAAGCCAGGGTTGCTATCCGAGTATTTTCTGCCTGTCCCCCTCTACTCCTGCTTAGATTTTGCCAGGCCCATAAAGTCCCTTCTTGCAGTGGGTCCTTATTCTTGAGTCCCCCTATATTCGTGCAGTTCACCTACTACTAGGTAGGCATGTGGGGGCAGGGGTTGTCATCTCATTTCAGGTCATACCCTTAAGCCCTGTTCAACTGAGCTATCCAGCTCTGGATACATCTGGTTTGGGCAGCTAAGAAGTAGTGAAGCAAGTCATGGAACTTTAACACCCCACTGGTGGTCATCCCATATTAATCTGCATAGCCTAGCTCTCGGTCTGAGCCCTGCCCATAGGAATTTTATGCACACAGCTTGTAGTCTGCGTCTATCCTCCTTTGTAAGCCCCATTGGGAGCATTTGCATGGGGTATAATACCTTGGGTAACATATTTATTTTTTGCAAATTGAAACACCCTAGCCAGGACAGGGGTAAATGCTACCACCTCTCAAATTCTGCCAGCAAGACAGTAGCAAGTGGTTTGTAATTCACCAAGTATAACCCCTCCAGAGAGAGTCCCCAGCCTTATCCCCAGGTACATGAAATGATTTTTAGCAATTGCAAATGGAGTATGAAGGTTCCCTATCTGCTCCTTCGCAGCCCCATACCCATCAGGCATAACTTATGTAGGTTACTCTTATATCCTGAGAAGTAAGAGAAGTCTTCCAGAGCATCCAGCAATGCTGGGATACTGGTCACTGGCTTCAGTCAAGTACAGCACAATGTCATCTGCATACAGTGCAATTTTATGTGACTTCCCCATGTGCGTGAACAACACCTGTATATCCCATCTCTTCCATATGCAGATAGCTAGAGGCTTGATGACTAATGTGAACAGGAGTGGGGAGAGGGGGCACTCCTGATGAGTTCCCCAGTGAAGCAAAAATGACTCCAAGGGGTTACCATTCACCAGGATGTGAGCTTTAGGACCACTATACAGTAACCTAGTCAAGTCTATAAAGGTTTGTGGAAGATGGGACCTCCCCATCACCTCAAAAGATATTCACTCTATTCCAACAAAGCCTTCTCCGCATTCACGGAGAACACTATGCCCACCCCCACCCCATCCCTGGTCACTGGGGCACAATGTGTACTGCATTAAGCAGCCTTCTCATGTTATGATAGGAAAACTGGTCCTGGAGAAAAACCTGTCTGATCAGGATGAATTAACAAACCTAAAACTTTAGCCAACCTAGCCACCAGGACTTTAGCGAATATTTTGTTGTTGTGGCACATGTGGTGCCAATCCATAAAGGGTGGTCGAGGTAAGTACCAGGTAACTATAGATCCATCAGTTTGACCTCAGTGGTGGGAAAATTAATGGAGAGTATACTAAAGGAACAATTGGAGGTGTACTTGGAGGAGGTGGGCGGTCTGGATAGTAGGCAACATGGGTTTATGCCAGGTAGATCGTGTCAAACCAATCTTGTGGAGTTCTACGAATGGGTAACATCAGAATTGGACAGGGGAAAGCCTGTGGATGTATTATTCTTGGACTTCAGCGATGCTTTTGACTCTGTCCCCCACAATGGTCTGGTGGAGAAACCGATGGGGTTGGGAGTAGGCCCTTTGATGGTCAGATGGATTGAAAACTGGCTAGCTGGACGTACTCAGAGAGTAGTGGTCAGTGGGGAGCTCTCGAACCCTAGAGAGGTCGGTAGTGGGGTACTGCAGGGCTCGGTCCTGGGTCCGATCCTGTTTAATGCATACAGGGAGGGTATAGGGTGTGAAATGAGTCTCTTCGCTGACGACTCCAAGATGGGAGCAGTAGTTGAGGGGGAAGAGGGGAGGTTGGCCCTGCAAGGGGACATGGACACCCTGGAAAGGTGGGCTCACACATGGAAATTAAATTTCAATATCACCAAGTGCAAGGTGTTACATCTTGGGCGGGGAAACCCTAAACACAGGTACACCCTGGGAGGGGAGGCGCTGGAGGCCTCAACAGGGGAAAAAGACCTAGGGGTCATGGTGGATGCATGTATGAATAAGTCTGAGCAGTGCAGGAGAGTGGCTAACAAAGCAAACAGGATGCTGGGATGCATCGTAAGGGGATCACCTCTAGGAGCAGGGAAGTGATTCTGCCGCTGTACAATCGACTGGTTAGACCACACCTTGAGCACTGTGTACAGTACTGGAGACCACACTTGAAGAGGGACATACAGCTCCTGGAGAGGGTACAGAGGAGGGCAACTAAGATGATATGAAGACTAGGGGATTTGACGTATGAGGACAGACTTGAGGAGCTCTGCCTGTTTTCATTGGAGGACAGGAGAGACAAGGGGGACATGATTGAGGTCTTCAAGTACCTCAAGGAAATAAATAGGGTAAATACGGAGGGGATCTTTAGACTAAAGCAGGGAGGTATCACCAGAGGGCATGGTTTGAAGTTGGAAGGTGAAAGGGTGAGGTGGAAAAGGAGGAGGTTTTCACTGAGAGGGTGGTGGATCCTTGGAATCGCTGCCTGGCAAGTTGGTTCAGAGACCCACAGTGGAGGGCTTCAAGAGAGGGTGGGACAGACACAGAAAGCAGATGTATCAGATGATGGCCTGGCCCGGGGGGTGGGGATGGATGATAGGGGTTTCTGGAACACAAGGGGGGGAGGGCCTCAGTATCCAACTAGGGATCTGAGGTTCGAGCAGACTCGATAGACCGTGAGGCCTAATCTGCTGGCAATTAGTATGTTAGTATGTTAATTAATCAATGATATTGGGTGGTAAGAGTTGCATTCCTGTGGGTCCTTCCCTGGTTTAAGAAGTACACATATTGATGCCTTTAGGGAGGTAGGCAGCAAAGTCCCTACTTCCTTTGCCTCTATGTATACCCAGACCAAACACTCACTCGGCGGACCTCTCAGGTGCTTACAAAATTCCCCCAAAAAGCCATCTGGGCTGTAAACCTTATCTTTCTTCAGGGCCTGAATAGCTAAATTCATATTTTCCTGAGAAATCTCCCTTCCCAGGGCCTTGGCCTGTTCCTCTGTGATCTGAGATACAGGAAACCAATCCAGAAAACATTTGTCCTTTCTGGTGTGCCCTGGGATTCTAAGGTGTACAAGGCCATATAGAATTCAACAAAGGCTGCACCTGTCTCTGATGGTTGAATCACCAAACACTCATGATTTATTTATAACTGTGGTAATAATGTTAGTTCCCCTTTGGCCTTTGGATAAATGGGCTAGCAGGGTGCTGGGTTTATTGCTGCACTTGAACAATTTCTGTTTTGTATAGAATAAGGAGACTCAGCCCCTCTGTGTATAATAAATTTAATGCCTCCTTAGTGGCTGCAAATTTACACAGGCAGTTGGGGGATTGTCCATGTAAGACTGTCTCTCTAGAGCCTAAAGCCAGTTTTCCAGTTCTTGATGTTATTCCTGCCTAGCCTTACATTTTGTGGCTACATAGGTTATCAACATTCACTGCATATCAGCTTTACTGGCTTCCCAAAAGACTCTTTCCAAAGGGACCGAGGCTTTATTAGTGGAGGAATAGGTCTCCCAGTAACTAGACGCATATTCCTGAAATTCCTCTGAGGTGAGGCGGTATGTGGGGAATTTCTAAACTGGCCTGGGGCCTCCCCCACCAGACAAGATGAATCGGCACCTGGGTATGATCGGAGATGATGATTTCACTGATATCCATCCTATTTACTTTGTGGTACCTGTTCATAGGGATGAACATATAGTCGATTCTAGACCACAATGCGTGGTGGGGGGAATAGAAAGTATACTTGCGACTGCTGGGGTGAGAGGTCTGCCAGACATCCTGTATGTGTTCTACATGATCAATGCCAAAATACTGGCTAAAACGATGGCAGTCAGATCAGAAAACATTTTGCCACACATGACAGAAGGGCATCAAACAGGGCTTGTTAAGAGCTGCAGGATAGTGGACAACATACAGACCTTTATAAATGCAGTCTGGTAGAGAATAAAGGGAAAAACAACTACTAATGTTAATACATGTGGAGTCTTGGCACAGAAAAAAGAAGCCTTCAGTTCTGTACAGTGGCCCCATCTCTATCAGGTCACGAAAGGCATGTGAATGGAGCACCAATCCAAACAGTGGATAACACTCCTTTATTCTGAACCATGTGCATTCATTCACACCAAAGGAATGGCTTACTCATATTCATTTATTTGTTCATTAATGTATGTATGTAGTTATTTGTTTCAAAAGTTTTACCAGGAAAGACATAATGAGCTGGCAACAGCTCATTTCCATGTGCATCCTGGGAGGAGAGGAATTCAGAGCAGAAAAATGAGGCACAGTAAGTACAGTAAGTGTGGTAAGCACAGTAAGTGCGACCAGCACGGTAAGTACAGTAAGTACAGAGAGCGCGATAAGCACAGTAAGTGCAGTAAGTACAGTAAACTTAGTAAGTGTGGTAAGCACAGTGAGCACAGTAAGTGCAACAAGCATGGTAAGTACAGTAAGTGCAGAGAGCGGGGTAAGCACAGTAAGTGCAGTAAGTACAGTAAGTACATCAAGAACAGTAAGCACAATAAGCACAGGAGGTAAGCAAGTGCAGTAAGCACAGTAAGTGCAGTAAGTACAGTAAGTACAGTAAGTGCAGTAAGCACAGTAAGTACAGTGAGTGTGGTAAGTGCAGTAAGCACAGCAAGTGCAGTGAGAACAGTGAGCACAGTAAGTACAGTAAGTGCAGTACACAGCAAGTACAGTAAGTGCAGTAAGCACAGTGAGTACAGTAGGTGCAGTAAGTGCAGTAAGCACAGTAAGTACAGTAAGTGCAGTAAGTGCAGTAAGCACAGTTAGTACAGTGAGAACAGTAAGCACAGTTAGCACAGCAAGCACAGTAAGTGCAGTAAGTACGGTAAGTACAGTAAGTAAGTGCTGTGAGTGCAGTGAACACGGTAAGTGCAGTAAGCACAGTGAGTGCAGTAAATACAGTAAGTGCAGTAAGCAGAGTAAGCGCAGTAAGTACAGTAAGTGCAGTAAATACAATAAGTGCAGTAAGCACAGTAAGCATAGTAAGTACAGTAAGTGCAGTAAATACAGTAAGTGCAGTAAGCGCAGTAAGGACAGTAGGCGCAGTAAATACAGTAAGTGCAGTAGGTACTGTAAGTGCAGTAAGCACAGTACGTACAGTGAGTACAGTAAGCACAATAAGCACATTAAGCACAATAGGTGCAGTAAGTACAGTAAGAGTAGCAAGTGCAGTAAGTATGGTAAGTACAATAAGTACAATAAGTACAGTAAGCATAGTAAGTGTGGTAAGTACAGCAAGCACAGTAAGTGCAGTGAGTGCAATAAGAGCAGTAAGCACAGTAAGTACAATAATCACAGTGAGCGTGGTAAGTACAGTGAGTGCAGTAAGTATGGTAAACACAGTAAGCGCAGTAAGCGCAGTAAGTGCAGTAAGCATAGTAAGTACAGTAAGTGCAACAAGCATAGTAAGCACAGTTAGTACAGTAAGTACAGTAAGCATAGTAAGCACAGTAAGTGCAGTAAGCACAGTAAGTGCAGTAACCACAGCAAGCACAGTAAATACAGTAAGTACATAAGCACAGTAGGTGCAGTAAGCACAGTAAGCACAGTAAATACAGTAAGCACAGTAAGCACAGTAAGTACAGTAAGCACAGTAAGTGCAGTAAGCGCCGTAAGTACTGTAAGTACAGTAAGCACAGTAAGCACAGGCATGGTAATTGCGGAGAGTGCTGTAAGTACAGTAAGCCCAGTAAGTACAGTCAGCATAGTAAGTAAAAACATACAGATGACAGGCAAATAAGCATAAAAAACTAACAATTGTTCAAAGGCAATAATTCTGTGTAAGTAAATATGCTATAATGCAATAACATGCTCAAGAACAATCAGCAGTGTGCAAAAGACACTACAGAGTTCAGAGGGGCAATAGCTGTAATTTAGGGAGGTGTAAGGGGAGCAGAGGCTGCAGCATGGCATGCAACAGCCAGGGCCCATTATCTGGGGCAACTGCAGTAGTGAAGTCACATAGGAGGGATCTGAGTAACTTGAGGGAATGAGCAGAGTGGACGGTAAGGGGAGAGAGACCCAAAGTCTGAGGAAGTGGAAGGAGTAGGCAGCTTGATCAGTGGAGGATTTCATGGGGGTGAGGAGTGAGAGCACGACAGTCAGAGATGCGAAAAGAGTATGAAGTAGTAGGGGGGAAGTGAGGAGGGAGGCTAGGTAAGTGGGGAGGGAGCCAAGTCAGACTTTAGAGATAAAGGAAACACAAAGGGTGAGGCACCTGGCATGGGGCGGAGTACAATGAGCAGTGATGTGTGCTCTCCAAGGTTCTCTCCAGCATCCCCTCTGCATAGGGGCACAAGGCATGGTTGCCTCGTGTGACAGGGCAGAAAATTGGGTGGCTTCTTGGGGAACATTCACAAAGAGAACACTCCAGATACTATTTTATAATAAATCAAAATTGCTTTAGTTTCAGTACCACATGAAAAAAAACAAAGAGCTCACATTCGTCTTTACAAAGAGGTCTTGCAGCTCAGCCTCTGGCTGTGTCCCAAACAAATAAAAGAAAAAACTAATTTCCCCCTTGCTCACCCTCCCCCTTTATTGGGCTCAAGTGTTGCTTGTTAACATTCCCCCTTCAACACTCCCCCTTCTGCCGAAGAACAGCCAGCAATTAGAACATGCAGTGCACTGAGGTCTTAAAGGGCCAGCTGTAATGCAAGATTGGGTTCATTCAAATCCCTTCCCCCCCATTCCAATCCTGTGTTGCTAGGGACTTGGGAGGGGTTGACAGGTGTAGGGAGCATGATGGACATATATGCCATCACACCCCCTTTGCCCCACTTGTTTCTAATTGTATTGGAACCCTTCCCTTTCAAATCTGGGCAATCCTCTGAATTGGAGGGTTTTACCATTGTGACTACAATCCTAGAAACCTTAGGCTAGACAGATGTGTTGCTTTCATCAGTCACAAATCCTTAGCATTCTCTACCAGATATACTTGAGATCCTAATCCACTTTCAGACAACCTCCAGACTTAAATTACACTTGGGGAAAACTATTACCATGATAAATGGGGTCAAAACTGAACAAACAGTAAATGAAATGTTTTAGGTTAAAAATAGATTTTAAATGTAATTGTAAAATGTATTTTTACACCACAGAGAAAATAGTCCCTCTAACATTCTGCAAGCGGAATTCACTGTGAAAGAATGAATGAATGAATGGGTTCCACAGACCCAAAAATTCCAAATTCCATTCAGTAATACTGTCGGAATGTTCATCCCCATAAACATAGAAATGAAGGCCTCATATGGAGTCGGGGCCTCAGTTTTATTTGTGGAACGGTAAGCAGCAGGGATTTCCATAGCAAGCTGGTAAGGTTAGGATGGGGATTTTTCATAAGTTGTACACCTGCCATTATCTACCAGACACATCTAAAATTGAAGCAAAAATCTCTGTAATATCTGCAGTATCTTTGCAATGTCTTGGTTGGCAATATAGCCTAGAGGTTGGAGTATTGAGTGGTGAATGAGCTTGGTACATCCTGGAGCCCTGGATTTGATTCCCACAACCTCCACGACACTGAGCAAGTCACTTAACCTCCCCAGTGTTCCCAGGTTGCCCCTAAAAGCAGGCACTTGTACCTAATGGGCCTTACCCAGTTTCCAAAAAATAAATTAAAAAAATCACTTCTAAAATAAACGAAAACTTAAAGGATAACTTTGCCAGATGGAGAAAATTATACCTCACTTAAAGGGGTAAAATTGTTGCATACAAAATGATGGCATTCCCTAAAATTCTCTACTGCCTTAATAACTTGCTCCTATGTACTGTATTTGGAATGAGTGATTCTGAAAGAATAGACAAATGCATAACTGCCTTTTGTGGGGAGGGGAAAGCACCACTCCAGTGCACCCACACATGGAGTACCAGATATTAAATGAGACTGGGCTCTCCCCTGGCTGTGGGCATATTATCAAGAGAAAATCTGCACTGGCTGGTTCTAAAATCTTATAGAACTTACATGTAGTTAAATAACGAACAAGGACTATGCGCCCCCACCTGAAGCCAAAGGAAATATCACTGTTAGTCAACCTAACCATCTCTCCCACCATAAAATTCTCATAAACTGCTTGGAACACATTAACGAAGCCAATACTTTACTGAAACGCCACTTCAAGGGGGAAATGAGAAGCACTTTGGTATAGTCTGCACAAAACAAGTGGATCTTGCTGCATAAACTGGCTTATGTGACAAACTGAAGGCATATATAATGTGGCACACTTTACTAGATCCAACAGCAGGAGCTTTTAATTCCTTTTGACAGTTAGTCCCCAGTCTCCTCACACCGGCTACCTGACCACCTGGTCACCTACCTGGTCAGACGTTCCCCACAAGATTCCCCCTCGTGGCAGGGCCAAGAAGGAAGGGCCATTATCCCCCCTCATACAAAAAATCCAAGGTGGACCAGAGTAGGGACCTGCGGTGGTGCAGACACGGGAGCGGCCACGCTGGGCTTTATAAAGCCCCTCTAATACCATTTTCCATTCTTTTCTCCCTTTACCCACCACGAAGCATTGGACGGGTGCATGGAGGTGTACTTTTCTGACATAGCCCCACAGTTTCCTCCCATATGTGCCTCCCTAGCACTGCTCTGCCTCCGGGCCTCCACATGGGGGCAGCCTTGGCCGGGCTGATAAACCTCCCTTCCCCCAAAGAGGAGCAGAGAGTAGTCCCTCTTATGCTCAATCCTCTCCCTTCCCAGCCAACCCCCAGTGACCCAAAGGGTAAACAGCGTGGGAAAGGTACCGTGCAAGGCGCCTCAGCCTTCATCACCACTGGGCTGGCTCACACCTCCTATCTTCAATGAATGGCTTAGTGCCATGTCAAAACTAGCCAACTAGAAATGAATATCACACATTTCAACTAGCAAACACCTGAGATGTCTCAGGATGTGAATGTGGGGACCAATCCTTAACCTAACAGAAAATACAGTACTTCCTCTTGCTGATGTATATATTTCTGCAAAAAACTATTTCTATGTTTGACTTGCTGTCCGTTCACACTTTGACATATAGTTAGACAGCGTTTTAAGGCTTCTGCAATTTCATGTGACGACAGCATACATTGTTATCATTATTCAGCATGCTTTAATTTTTATGTATTACTGGAGAACTATTTAGTACCGCGTAAACATTCTGTCGCGGTCCAACTTTCACTTTCCCAAATGCGCCAAACTAGCATTGCGCTCTGCTACTGGCTGACCGCTGATGATCACCTGACAGCTCTCATACACAAATACTGCAGTCAGCCGTAGCTCTGTTTTGTGGTTTCAGTGTTTAGATTTAAAGTGAGCTGCAACATGTCTCTGGTGAAATGGCTCTACACTCTAACAAAAAAAAATGGCAAAGTGGGACTTCTCAGCATTGCAGACTACTGACACTGATGCAGAACTGCTGAGTGTCACAGCTGGTGTTTCAAGGCTGATGGCAGAGAATGTGATGGAGGAGCTAGTCAGTGCATCCTCTCCTCCAAAGAAACAGAAAATCACATGTTGTGTTTATCCCCCAGATGTCAGATTTGAGACTGGCCAGCACGCAGCACAGCAGGGGAAAATCGAATGCAGTACATCTATATGAGTCTAAGTACAAGTCAAAAATCAACGTAAGTACTGTCCGCACATTTAAGCGTGATTTCCTGTTAAAACTGAAAGAGAATCCAGATCCACAAAGTTTAGAAAAAACGCTGCCCATTAAACCAAGAGGTCACCCTCCACTCCTGATGGAAGATGTTGAAAAATAATTATAAGCCATCATTAAGTCACTCAGAGCAGCGGGGGCTGTTGCTAATGGGCACTTTTGGCTGCAGTTGCAGCTGGCATTGTAAAAACCCCACACCCACACATGCTGGTAGAAAGTAGTGGTACACTTTCTTTTTCAAGGCAGTGGTCCTGGCTATTTCTGAACCACATGGAGTTCAGCAAAAGAAAAGGTTCTAAAGCTGCCAGAAAAAACCCTGCTGATTTCCCTGATTTGAAAGCACAGTTTCTGAGACGCATATCAAATGCAGCTATGGAAGAAGTAATGCCACTGGAACTTGTTTTAAACCTTGACGAGACTGGTGTAAGTTTGATCCCTTGCTCCCAATGGACTATGGACAGTATTGGCAAAAATAGATTGAAGTCTCTGGTCTCAGAGATAAGACGCAAGTGACCATTGTGCTGAGCTGCTCACTATCAGATAACTACCTCCCACTCCAGGTCATTTACTAGGGTAAAACTGATTGTAACCCCTAGGGGGTGCTATCCCAAGGGCAACTACCCCTGCCTGCTCTGACACTAGCAGGTTGAGGGGCCTCAATCCGATGACGGGTGCCTCCACCCAGAGGTTGGGGTTGGTACTGTTTGGTATCACCAGGTCACAGCCCTCTAGGCCACTGCAACCCCCCCTTCCTTCCCACTAGTGGCCCACAGAAGTAACCCCCGGTAAGCCCCAAACACTCACCCCAGTCCGCTTGGGCCTGGGCCCCTGACAAGTAAGATGCTGTTACACAATAATCCCAGTACAGTAGTTCACTATAAACACACAGCTCAGCCAGTACACTTTAGCAGAATGACCAATCTGATTTATTTAGGGGAAGATAACAGGGATGGGGCAATCAAGTTAATTAGCTTATCACTCTAATATATATATATATACATATATATATATATATATATATATAGTATATATGTATATATATATATATAATATATATATATATATATATATATATATATATATATATATATATATAGTATATGTAATAGATATACCACTCTAAGGTGTGCAGTCACGCTCTGATATCTTCGCCTTGGTGCGATCAACCGCCCAAGGCGTGTGTATATCAGAGCGACCGCACACCTCAGAGTGGTTTATCTATCTTATAAAATGTCAAAATTGTTTTGGAGAGGGGTAAAAGTGCAGGTGTGCGGTCGCGCTCTGATATATGCATGGTCATGTGGTGGTGGTGGTCCAATAAATGTCAAGCAATTTCCCTACCCATTTTATAAATATATATATATATATATATATCTAAAGCACTGTGCACAGGCCTAACCTATAAGTCACTGTCTCTGGGTACCCAATCTATAGGAGGCTAGCCTCTCGATGCAGCTGGTTGGGGCCCTGACTCACACACACAAGCACTTGATTCCTACGACAGTTAAGTAGAGCCAGCAGGCTCAGTTTGTGTAGCCAGTAAAACAGCCAGACAAATCCTGCCCACACTATGGACATCTGACAGGGAGCTACCCTGACGTAGTACTCACGACTCCAGCAGAAAGATCACTCTTACACCACTTGCAGGGACAAGCCTGGGACTCCAACACTCTTCCACACATTTATATGAAGAACAGAGGGGTACCGTACCAGGCAGCTGCTATATATTCCCGATCACTTTTACTGCAATGCACCGGGCCCAATGACGCAGCTTCACTTGTCCTGACAGACCAAGCGCGATTGAAGCAGATTCTCCAGTCCTCTACAGGGTGAGCCTGGTAGGTAGCTGCACTTTTACACAGCCTCCTCTGATTGCTCCCTAGTGGATTTAGTCCGAACTTGGTGGCGGGCTTGCTGCCCGACTCTGGCCTTCCACACGCGCTTCCCGTGCAAAAACTCAATGGCGCAAGAGCCTAGAGCTCCTTCCTCGCTCACAGCCACACCGACTCTACCCTTAGCAGTTTGTCCCAGGTCTCTCAGTTCAGGCGCCACCCGATCCCATTGGTGGGCCGCAGGTGCCAGGCACTTAAGTCTGTCCCCATTGGTGCAAAAAGGGTGCCCTAGCCCAGAACTTCATTTCACACAATTACTGGCTGTATCCCCTGTGGCCAGCTGGCTCTAAAATGAGTCCTGATCCTGCTTGGCTCAAAAGATCTCCATTTTAGTCACCCCTCACTCACCATTGGCCCAGTTCAAAAGTCCAGGTCCAAAATGGAGGGGCCAAGCGCACAAAGTCCCAGCTGCAAAGGAAGCAGGTTAGACAAACTGTAATTTCACTAATACTTCAACTAATTATAACCAAACAATTACATCTATCAAAAGGGCTCCCGTTGTGCTTTTCAGTGACTACACAGCAGGAGCTGTGTCACTGCAGCTCAGGTGGAATTCGAGTAAAGAAACCCCGGTACCCCCTTATACAGACCACGGGACCCTGCAAGCAGGCAGCTCTTAAAGGGACTGTACTGGAGGCTTCAAAACACTCACAGCGGCCACATTTTAGAGGCATTGCCCCCAACACCAGTTAGGCCAGGAGCTCCTAAGCAGCTCCAGGAAGGCTCTCAGGAACCCTCATCTGTAAGGGGGTTACATGATCAATGCCATCCATGCTTTACATTCCCTGCTGACTGGAGTATCGCCCATACTGAGACCCATTGGGCAAATTCTAGCACAACAATCCAGTATACCAAGACGATGATCGTCCCTTATATCTCAAAAGTAAAAGCGCAAATGAATCTTCCTGATGTGCAGCGTACAAAACTCGACTTGTTCAGGGGCCATACCACAACAGACAACGTCACACCCATATACGTTCTTGCTTCCTGCACTGACCTACTACAACCTTTGGACATTGCAGTTAACAACATTTTTAAAGATTCAGTTTACCGACTGGTATGCACAGCAGCTCACAAATTAAAGCTGATCTCAGATCAGCAGCATTAAAACAACACGATGCTCAATGGCTGGTAACCAGCTTTGCAAAAGTTGTCAACCCCAAGAGAGGAGTGGGTCCAGGACTTACGACATCTTTGCCAATGTTTCCCTTTTTCAGTTTTTTACAGACCCCATACCTGAGCAGGAGCAGGAGACACAAATCCCATCGTCATCTTGCAAAACTGCACAACAGATGAATTTGATGATGATGGCGACATTGATGGACTTTTACAATTATTTACTTTTCCTTTTGGGATTATGTGTTCACTTTGGTTTTTTGTTTTGGGGAATAAAAACAGGCACAAAATAAAAAACGCTTCCGTGTTTTTCAAAAGTTCAGGGGTTGGGTTGGGGGGGTAGGGTTTGTTGCCTAGCAACATCAGTACCATGTGTCTCTAAGCTCTGCAGTTATGAGTGGCAACAAAGAAATGCTGTAAAACTAGTATCGCACCTTAAAGCTGTAGTACGATGATAGCAATATTTTTTTTACAGCAACCAATTCTGGTTCTACAGTATGTTTTAAAAACACACTCATTGGGCCCCATGCACTAATGGGTAGAGTGGCTATGTGCCACTCAGCTGCGGTGTGTAGCCACTCTGCACTTATTAACCCCATGCAGGATGCACCAAGGGGGCACGCAGCACCTACACACCCGATCCCACGGCCGCATGGACAGCAACACACCGGGGGCTGGCTGGCACCACGCACTAAGGTGCATAGTGCCATCTGTGGAGGTGCGGTGGGCATAGGTTATGCCAGGGGATACCCTGCCATAACCCACTGCGCACCCCAATGTACCACAGTTGCCTATTCGTGGCAGCACCAGGGACTGTGCAGCCATGCCAGCTCAGTCCACTAGCTGGATGGGGAGGGCTGGGTCTGCCTATCATCTGTGTGCCCGCATGTGCAGGTACCCTGGGGTGCATGGATCTAAACCTCTGACCTGTGTCATGTGGCATAGCCCCTGCCAGCGACAAACAGCCCCTCCCCACACCTGCCTGCCCCAACCTGATATATGCCATGTCCCCTCCATATACAGTATCCCATGGCCCCCCCAACCACAGCCCTGTCACGCAGTCATACCATACAACACTGCCCTGATCTAGTTCCCCCATACCTGTCCTTTGGTGCTGCAGCAAGGAACAGCCAGCGGGACAGCCCTCCTCATACCACCTTGGCCACTGGCCGTCCAGGGGATGCTGGGAGCACGCTGTCTGTATATAGGGGCTCACTCCCGGTATCCTTGGGCGGCCAATGGCCAGGATGTGAAGGGCTGCATCACTGTCCATTCCTGGCGGCGGCGCAAAGGACAGACAGGTACGGTGGCAGGAAGGGGTTGTTGGTGCCGTGAGTGGGTGGGTGGTCACTGTCCTCCAATGTGGGTGTGGGACCGGGACTGGGTTGTGGTTTTCAAGGTGGTGCACCTGTTTCGAGGGGGGCACTGACAAACACTGGGGGAGTGGGGATGCCAGAATGGGGTCGGGGGATGTACCCTGAGGTGTTGTAGCTGGGCGGTCACATTGGGACTCAGGGGGGTTACTCCATCAGGGATGGGCCACACGGTGGTCTGTGGGGGAATGCAACTGCAGGGTTGAGGCACAGCTGGAGGGGGATCCAACTGCCAGGGTCCTTGTGTGCACCAGGAGGGCACCTTGTCCTACAGGCTGGGCTGGGGGATCTTATAGTACAAGGGGGCCATGCCGCGCTGGTCTGGGTGCCTGCGGTAGGCATTCACGCACCTGGAACCCAACCTTGCTGAGCAAGGGATCCACTCTGGGTCCCGGGATGGGCATTCCATTAGATGCTCACCTCTGGCCTGCAACTCTGCCCCTGGCCACCCTGTGGAGTACTGTGCGCCGCGGGGGCGGAGCCGACGACAGATGGCCGGCAGTTGCGCATAGCAGCATGTGCGCACCTTTCTGCCAGTGCGGACATCTGCAGGTGGGATACGCACCTCTGCCATGTAATTCCTGCCCATTAATGCATAGTGCCCATTATAATCCAGTCAAGTGGAGTGGCAGGTTGAGGTGCTGGCTGCAGCATGGCACAGGATCATAACAGTGCTGACAAAAACAGCATGGCAATAAATGCCACAAGCAACACCACGCATGCCGAAATAAGGTTGGGAAAAACACTGACTGCAACAGAAACAGCATGTCCCATTAAGAATAATGGCACTTCCTTTTTTTTTGTGGGGGGTTTGCCTTCTGCACCTCTCAGACTAGATATAACTAACTCCGAGGGGGTGTGGACTTCAGGGATAGGGAGAAATTCAAGAGGGGAGAAAAGTTTATTAAAAAAAAAAAAAAACAAAGAAAAAAATTGTAACACGAAGGCAAGGCAAGACAAGGCAAATTTTATTTTTATGGCGCCCAATCCCAGAGGCTCTGGGCACCTAACAATGGAAGCAATACAAATAAAACAGAACAAAAAAAACATTTATTAAGTATAAAATACTAAAAATCAGAATCATGATCAGTCATAGGTTACTGATAGTCATTCAGGCAGTCAGGCAGAAAAACTTTTCTCCAGATAGGCCAGAAGGAAGAGGTGGGCTTTTAGCCTCTGCTTGAACACCTCAGTAGAAGGGGCCTCCTCGGACTGCAGGTGGTAACAAGTTGCACAAGGTTGGCCCGGCGACACTGAAGGCACAGTCGCCTGATGTCTTGATCCAAACCCTGGAAACAACCAGGAGGCCCCTAGATAAGAAGCGAAGGGAGCGGACAGCAGTTGCAGGTGTCAGGAGGTCAGCCAGGTAGCCAGATCCAGTCCATATAGAGCCTTAAAGGTGAGCAAGCCCACCTTGAAAAGGACCATCCACCTGTTAGGCAGTCAGTGCAGGGCACACAGGACTGGAGTCACATGACTGGACCTAGACAGGCCCATTAGTAACCCGAGCTGCTGCATTCTGCACCAGCTGCAACCTGCAAAGGGTCCCTCCCATGACCCTGAGGTACAGAGACTTACAGTAGTCAAATCTAGAGATAACAAAGGCATGCACTAATGTCGGTAGATCTTCGGGTGGAATGAGGGGCTTGTTCCTGGCAATGTTCCTTAAGTGGTAAGAACTACTTTTGACCTGAGGGGAACCAAATCACGGTCCCAGGTCTCCAATCCTGACATGTGCTGGTCCCTTAGCCACTCCATCATGCGAATGGCTCAACCAGGCAACACACACATGGCTACTTGATCCCTTCTCACTGAAAGCGTAGAGTGACAGGGGTAGCAGTATTTCCCTGCCGCTGTTACGCCTCTATCGCTCTAAACACTTTAGCGCTTTACACAGCGCCATTATCGTCATGCTGTTTTTGTAGCACGATATTGACCTGGTACTCTGCAACACCACCTACCACATAGGTGACCACGGTTCAGGCTGGTTGTTTCCAGGGTTTGGCTCAAGTCATCAGGTGACTGTGCCTTCAGTGTTGCCGAGCCAACCCTGTGGAACTGGCTACCACCTGCAGTCCGAGGAGGCCCCTTCTACTGAGGTGTTCAAGCAGAGGCTAAAATCCCACCTCTTCCACCTGGCTTATCTGGAGTAAAGTTTTTCTGCCTGACTGAGCTGCTGTCTGTGTTAGCTCTGATTTAGCTCTGATTTTAGAGTATTGTAAAGAGTCCTGTTCAGAGCTATTTAGAATTTTATTTTTTATTTTTTTAGTTAAGTTTGTAAGCTAAGCTAAGTTAAGTTTAGGAAGATACTGGAGTGAGATTCCTGCCTGTGGTTCATGTGCAGGCGAAGACGGAACTGTTCACTATTTGTTCTCAGCTGCGGTAGTGCTTGTTGTTGTTTGGCTCCTGCAACTGTATTTGGCTGCTTTGCAGTTGCTGGAGGCCTAAAGTCCGAGTTCGAAGGGGATTTTTGTGTGGACCTGTGGATCTGGATTTAAGGAAATTGGGAGGATTTCCCCAGCAAGGGCGACCGATTGCTGTTGGCTCTTTGAGGTGGGTATTTTTTCTCCGATGGACAGAGTCTTTAGTGGGCTCCTCCAAGGTACTGTTGGCATTTTGTGTTGGTGAGCTTATTTTGTTTTGTGTTAATGCTACGCTGCTTTCAACTAGAGGATTTGCGATGTTTTACTGAGCCGAGGCTGACTTGGGCACTTGGTATACCTCTTTCTGTTCACCTTCTGAGGGGTGCCTGTGTGTGCATTGGGACCACAGTGGGAGGTGCCGATGCACGTCTAGTGAAGAGTAGATGTGCTATTGGCAGCCTCTAGGTCTCTGGGCGGAGTCTTTTTTTTAAACGGTCTCCAAGCTGGGGACCATAGTTGCGGCTCCTTAGCGCAGGGTAATTGCCTCCTGGGTGAGCAGTGGAGGGGCTCTTCCTTTTGTCCCTAAAATCATTCATCCTGAAGGCAAGATTCAATTATCAAATAAAAAGCTTACTGGGAATCTATTTGCTGCATTTAAATTGAATTTTCACTTCAGAGGTAGTGAGAGAACCTCTGTGGCTTTAATTACCATTTAAAAGACTTTCCTATTGGCAGTGAGCGTGTCACTTGGCATATTCATTTGTGGATTGCTTTCTGGGACTTGTGCCCCCATGGATCTATCGATTAGGGGGCCAAAGAGATTTCCAAATTCTGGAATCTTGCTAGGGGTCCCAGCAGCTGGTGAGAGCAGTGCTGGGGCTTCCTGGGGAGTATATTTCTGGTTGCATCTTTTGAATTGACTGCCAAAAGATTCAGGGAAATCTGAATATAAAGTGACTTGTGCCATCCTGAGTTTTGGCATTTTTTATGCTATTTGCAGTTTGCTTTCCTGAACTGTATTCGAAGATTTAATTTTGAGTTTTGTTTTTAGGGGGTTGTTGGGGGGGTAGTGTTTATTTGATTTGTTTGTATGTGTGTGTTGTGGTGTGTCTGTGTGTGTGTGTGTGTGTGTGGAAGCTGTGGTATTGAGTTTTGTTTTGGTCTTGGGATTACGTAGTTGGGGGGGATGTGTCGGGGAATGTATGCGGGCCTGGGGCGGGCCAGGATAGTGTATGGGGCATCTCAGCTGTTTGATCTTCAGCCTTTTTTCAGCCTCCCTGTGTCAGATACTACAGCAAGGCGCTGTAGGGAGGTTGGAATCAGGAGGAGTTATAGGACGTGATCAGGGTGGGGTGCCCCTTGCACTGCGGGTGGTAGGATCAAGGTAGTGGGGTGCAGAAGGCACCCTGGGATTAGACGGGACTTGGGGAGAGGCCCAACGTGTTTAGTTCCTGTCACCGGGGTTCCTACCAGACCGAGTGGGCAGGTAGTCAGAAGGGCTGCATCGTCCACCAATCCCCTGAGGGCAGTGCTTTGCAATGCCAGATCGGTCAGAAACAAGACTGCAATTATGGCAGACTTGGTTTCTTTGGTCGAGCTGCCTTGCATTATGGAGATCTGGATCAGTGATGATGCTGGCCCAGTTTTAGAGGCTGCCATCCCGTCCGGGTATACTGTAGTGCACTGCCCCAGAGTGGAACGCTGGGGTGGGGGGGTAGCCATCTGTTTTAGATCTGAGCTGGGCTTCACCGTGCACCCAGTGAGAGCACCACATTCATTTGAATATGTGGCCATTCATGGGGTTCCGGGCGCAGGCTGCTTGGTTCTCCTGATTTACCAACCTTCTGGGGTAGCGGGAGATTTTTTGCAGGAAGTGGCCGATTTCACCATTGGGGAAACATTGGAGGCCCCCAGATGTTTAGTGCTGGAGGACTTCAATGTTTGGGCCAAGGATGAATCCTCTCACCTTGGTCATAGCTTTCTCCAGATGATGTCATCTCTGGGCTTTGCACAGGGAGTTTCTTCCATGACTCATCAGGGTGCCCACATGTTGGATTTGGTGTTCTCACTGGGGCTTGAGATAAATAGTCTCAGCATTGATAGGGTCGTTTGGTCTGATCATTGCACAGTGAAGTTCCAGTTCAGGGCCCCCCTCGGTAGCCTTTCCCCTGCAGAGATGGTCAGCTATCGCCCTTTAAGGGGGTTGACCCCTGAGAGTTTCTTGGAGGTGGCTGACCTATCTAGTGTGGACAATGCATGCGGTGGGAGGGTGTGCGCAGTAGTGAACGCCTATAATAAGGCACTTTCTGGTAAGCTTGACTCACTCACACCAGCCCATGTACGACCCAGGTCTTCTCACTTGAGGTCCCCTTGGTATGACGGGGAGCTCAAGGAGATGAAGGCCTTGGGTTGGAGATTAGAGCACTGCTGGCAGAAGTCCGGCCTGGAGGTAGACAAACTGGCCCTACGTATGCACTATGGTGCATACCATGGGGCAATCAACCATAAGAAGGCAGAATTCCTGTCCAGGGAGATTGCTGCTGGAAGCAACCGACCAACTGTGCTCTTTTGGACAGTGGACAGGCTCCTTCATCCTTCCTGTCTACAGCCAAAGGTAGCCTTTTCGAACGCATTGTGCAATGAGTTTGCTCGGTTCTTCTCGGACAGGGTGTCTGCTATCAGGCAGGGGGTTCCGCCAGTGGATCAGAATCTGGCCGGCAGTGGTCGCCATGGGTGACCGGAGAGCAGTCCACCCGTTTGGGGTGAGTTTAGACTGGTGGAGGTGGCTGGGGTCAGTGAGATTGCCTCCAAGCTTCGGCACACCTTTTGTGAACTGAACCAGGTGCCAACTTGTTTCTTAATGAGATGTGTTGACTCCATTGGCCCGGTGTTTGCCCTGATTGTCCAGTGTTCCTTGTCAGAGGGAGTCTTTCCTGATGTCTTGAAGGAGGCATTGGTGAGACCCCTTTTGAAAAAAACATTGTTGGACCCTGACGTCAAGGCAAATTACCATCCTATCTCCAATCTTCCATTTTTAGGTAAGATTGTTGAGAAGGTGGTGGTGCTTCGGCCTGAGGAGCATCTCGTGGCCCACGATCTGTATGAGCCACTCCAGTCTGGGTTCCATGTGAGGCGTAGTACAGAAACTGTGCTAGTTCGGGTGCACAATGACCTCCTTAGGGCTAGTGATCGAGGGGAAGGGACAATTCTTGTCCTCCTCTATCTCTCTCTTCAGCATTTGACACGGTGGACCATCGAATGTTACTTGACCGCCTAAGGGAATTTTATGGACTCGCTGGCTCTGTCATCTGCTGGTTTGAGTTTTTTTTATCTAACAGGAGGCAGAGGGTAGTGATGGGGAATTTCTCCTCCTCCCCTGACCACCTGTCGTGCGGAGTTCCCCAGGGTTCAGTCTTGTCACCGATGTTGTTTGCCATGTACATGCTACCCCTTGGAGAGCTCATTAGGAAGTACAGCTTGGGTTTTCACTGCTATGCTGATGATACCCAGCTGTACTTTTCCTTTGCCCCTTGAACATCTTGTACAGTAGAAGTGCTTAACAGCTGCCTTGCTCAAATCAATGACTGGATGGCCTCCAGCTGGGTGTGACTGAACCCCAGTAAGACGGAGGTACTGGTGGTGGAGTCGAACAAAGCCCATGATAGGTTGGCCTCTGGTGCAGAGACAGGACTTTGCCTGGGCTCTATACCATTGAAGGCCTCCTCTAGGGTGCGTGATCTGGGTGTTATTCTTGACAGCGGTTTGATACTTGAATTTCAGGTGTCTTCCGTTGTCCGTAGCAGCTTTTATCATCTGAGGAATATCGCCAGGATCAAGCCCTTAGTTCCGCCACTGGACCTCCCCACTTTGGTGCATGCCTTCGTGACGTCCAGGCTTGACTACTGTAATGCACTCTATCTCAGGGTCTCTGGGGGTACCCTGCACTGACTGCAACTGCTGCAGAATGTGGCAGTGAGGTTGTTGACAGGACAGTCTAAATACTGTCATATTACTCTGGTGCTGTGTCAACTGCACTGGCTGACGGTTAGGTGGAGGGTCCTCTTTAAAGTGGGTTTGCTTACCTTTAAGGCCCTACATGGCCTGGGCCCTGGCTACCTGGCTTCTTACACCTACTGTCTCGGTCCGCTTCCTCTGCTCCTCCTCTAGGGGCCTCCTCACAATTCCCAGGACAAGGCTAAGAACTGCTGGAGACAGTGCATTTAGTGTTGCTGCCCCCATCCTGTGGAATTCGCTCCCTTTAGTTGTTAAGGAGGCCCCATCTGTTGAGGTATTTAAGGCCCACCTCAAGGCCTTCTTGTACGATCAGGCCTTCCCGGACTATGTTTTATAGTTCATACCTGTTTTTAAAAATGTTTGATGTTTAATTTAATTTTAGAGACTCTAAATGTAGCTGTAGCTGAGGGTAGCAAATTATGTAACAAATTTTGTTTTAACTTGTTTGGAGCGGTGTATTTAATTAATTATTATTGTGCTGTGCTGTATTTATTTGATTGACATACGGCACCCAGAGCCTCCGGAATGGGCGTCTCTTTAAATAAAATTTGCCTTGCCTTGCCTTGCCAGAGTCACTCAGGGGGTAGGCTGGGAGAGGGAAGATTGAATGTCCTACAACAGCCCTCCTCCTGGAACCCCCACCACTTGACTGCCACGTGGAAGAGGGCAGGTGGCAGCAACGGCGGGAGCAGCTAATTGGGACAGGATGTCGGCGGACATGGCACATATTCACACTGATGCTTGCATGCATGTGCAACATTTCAAGCGGGAGGAAAATGCCTCAGTCATTCAGCATCCACCTTCAGGCACTGCATGACCCAATACGGCAGGTCAACCGCCTAACAAGGCAACAGGTGGTGCTTAACGTAAGGTCAGTGTTGGGGCTGGGTGGCCTGTTGCCAGGGCTAGGTACGTCAGGAAGAAAAACTGTTTAAGGGAAAAAAAAACATGCTCATTGCTTTTGCATGTTAGTTTAAAAAAGAGAAATCCGACTGCAGGTGTCTCCATGAAAAGCATGGCTACAATGTACTAATTCCTCAATAAAAAGTTAAAACAAGTTGTAGTTAAATAGCAAAAAGTATATTGCAACATCTGAAGAACAGTCTGACACTAATTCCACTAATAGGTGTTTATCTTTTTAAGAATAGTTCGTTGAAATTCATGCTTGTCCAGAAAGATAGGATTCAGAGGTTTCTGGCTAGAGGTGCAGTTAAAGTACTTAAGCCTGGGGCGTGGCTTAACCAGCAAGCAGGATGGCAGCTTGAATCGTGAGCAGCAGCGAGCAGATTGCTTCATCCGACATTCCCACAGCTAAAATGGCTACCGATTGACGGCAAAACGATACTAAAATTGCCTACGATTTTAGTTACTTGGACATACCTTTTTTTCCTGATTCTGAGACCACTTTCGTCCCTCACATATCCTCAGAGATTCCAGCCTGCAGCATGACGGTAGCGTTGGGCTCAGCTGTCGACCTCAGCCACTTTAATACCATGTTTGAGAAGCTGTTAGGCCACATGGATGAGGTAACTGAAGCATCCCAACACACAACAATGGCAATTCACAGTCTGACTGGCTGCCTAACAAAAACAGAGCACCAGGCACAAGCCCACGAGTCGGCGATCAATGACATTCGAGGAGCTCAGAGAGTCCATTAATCTACTCCTGGCTAAAGTAGATGACTTGGAAAACCACCGCAGGAGGAACAATCTGAGACTGCTGGGTTTTCTGGAGGGAGCGGAAAAAAGAGACATGGTCCGTATTCTTAAACAGGCCCTCCCTGAAATCCTGGACCTCACACCAGAGTTCCGCTTAGAAATAGAGTGGACACACTGGACCCTCACTCTAGTTCATCTGAAAGGGGGAAAACCACAGGCCATCCTCATGAAGCTGCTAGCCTACAACGTCCGACAAGAACTACTGCAACACTCCACAGAAGTGGGACACCTGAGCTGGCAGGGGCACCCCATTTCAATTTACCAAGACTTTTGCGAGGAGCTATTAAACAAAAGGAGGGAGTATACGCAAGCCCGCCACACCATGCAAAACATGGGCATTCAATACTCCCTCCAGTATCTGGCCACCATGCACATAATCCATAATAGGGTCCCTCTTTCCTTTGAGACAACAGTGGCACTTGAAGTTTTTCTCGACCGGCAAACAGGAGACAGACGAGAGAAACCTCACAGCAGCTCCCCTCGACACACCAGCCCTGCAGAACCCCTAGGCCCTGAAGACATGCAACTCGGTGAGGAACTCCAACAAAAAGGCCAAGGAGGACTCCCCTGCGCAGCAGGAAGAGAATGGCGAGGGACAGCCACAAACGTAGGGACCATCCCCTCGTACGAACAGGACCTCCACCACAAGAAGTGGACTGAGAACAACAGCAAGAGGAGAGCACGACCATGGTGCAGTACATGACGAAGAACCCATGTGAGATCCTGAGATCTCCATCGCCAAGTTCCAGAGACCTGCATCCCGAGGAAGTACCCCCACCTGCAATGCCCTCCCAGGCCTCCATGACCATGGAGCCAGACACCAGAATGGATCGAACGGAAGCCTCGGGCCTACCAGTGATGCAGCACCCTCCAGGCACAGCACCTGAATGCCGCGAACTGTGCCCAGGTGAGACAGAACCGCCAGCATGATCCCGGCACCCCCGATCACCACTCCTGGACAGAAATACCCAGTTTAGATAAGTACTCTGTTTTTTTTTTCCTTCTCTCTCTCTCTCTCTTTTCTGGGGTAAGCAGTACATAGGGGGTGATCTATATTCCGGTTGCAAACTTTTGCAAGGGACAGCAGAGCTGAGCCAGGAGATCACAAGACATTGGGACTAATGCCTCTTCAGAGCACACTGATCTCCTGGCCACAATGTTCACCCCCTAGTACATTCCATGCGACTTGAAATGTGGGACAGGGCAGCAGGGTGGGGGACTTAATAGGTGCTGCAGGACCTAAGGGGCACAGGTAGATAATGTGCAATCCACAGAGGCGGCACTGCTCCTCAATGATTGAGTTAAGCAGGGCAGTAAGGTACAACCCAAAGCAGTCCCATTACCTCATAGCCGAGTGCTAAGCAAAACCTCCTCTCCAAAGTCATGCCCCTCCTTGGCAACACCAGCTGGGAAGACCCTGGGAGTGGGGGACAAATCCCAAGGAGGACACCGCAGTAGGAACCACTCACCCCCGACTGGCCCCAGAGAGGCTTTCCCGATATTAGAAAGCCTGGCAGGCCTGCTCACTTCCTCCCCACCTTCACTCTCCGAGATGACTCCCAATATATGCGGGGCTCTCCTGCCTAGGTTACACATGCCCCCCAATGGACACCGACCTACTCCAGTGAAAGGGTTCCCACCCCTACTCCCATGGTACTAGGTATCCCACACATGCCCTCATAAGCTCTACCCAACGTGAACACTGTCAGGTAAGGTAGTCACTCAACCTTTCTGCCAGCTGCCAACCTCCCCCCCAATACTGAGAAGTACAGAAGTTGATAGGCCAGTGACATACGTGGCCACCACGTCCACAGGAACCACACAGCAGATCCAGCTTTGCCAAGCTGGGCAAGCGATCACACGTGCTGGATGGCTCCAATTGGGCACGATAGTGCAGATTGTAAACATGTTTTAATTTTTGGTTTGTGTTTATGTTACTGATAAAGTTGTTACATAAATCCAGCAACAGATATGGTGATTCCTTGGAAGGCATACAATTTTGGGAGACAATCCTACACACAGGTAGGTCTCTCTCCAAAGGTACTACCCAGGAATTACACTGGGGGTGCTACCCAAGACTCTGGTGCAAAACCCTAATGAGGCTCCGCACTATCAGGGCAGTGTGACACCCACCTTAAAACTGTTCAGAGCCTCCAAGTGTTATCTGAGAGACTCCAGCACTCACCTTCATAGGAGATCTGGGGTACCTTCCACTCTCTGATCAGGCAGGCAGCCTGCAACACCAACATACGTTCCCTATACGGGGGCACCTCTTCCTCTCCACCGGTTCCTTGCAAATGATTCACCTCCCGCTTTCCCCCGATAACCTCGATTATGGCTAACATAAAATGCATTACTTGGAATGTGAGGGGGTTGAATACACCAGTGAAGAGAAAAAAGGTGCTGTTATACCTGTGTAACCCCCCCCCCCGCAAATGGGGGTTCCCAAAAATCTTCCAGGAGCTTGCCTGAATGCTCCAAGTCTGGGCGGTGTTCGGCATCTGAGCTGTTTAAATGTGGTTCCAAGTGAGTGCTATTTGAGCCTTTACGTACTGTCTCTTTAAGAGCTGTCTGCTTGCAGACTTAATTAATTTGTATGGGGGACTGTGTATTTAATGCTCGAATCCCGCCTGAGCTGCGAGTAATTGCTTCATTTTGCAGTCTATGGAAGTGCAAAGGGGAGCCTATCTGAAAGCTGTAAGTGTTTGCCTGTAATCATTTAAAGCATTAGCAAAATTGTAGTTTGTCTAACCTGCCTTTATTGCAGCTGGGACTCTGTGTGTGTTACCCCTCCATTTTGGACCTCAACTGCCGTGCTGGGCCAGTTGGGTTAAGGGAGCCCTAAAATGGAGCCTGTGGATGAATCAGAACTTGGACTCTCAATTTTGAGCCAGCCACAAGGGGATTGTATGGGCAGTGACTCTGGGAAATGTAGTTTTGACCTTGGTGCCTTTTTCCACCAACAGAGGGAGTCTTATTGAGAGTGACAGCTGAACCAACCAGCTGAATGATGTGGAGCTAAAAGAAATGCCCTGCTCTGTGACTGGAAAGCTCAGATCAGTTGTGACTGTGAAGAGAGAAGGAGCTCTGTGCTTCTGCGGTGTATAGTTTTCACGCGGGAAGCGCATGTGAGGCCTTGTAGTTTGGTCTGCAGCCGTTGTAAACGCCAGTTTGGACTGATTCCGACTTGTGAGGAGAAAGAAGGAGATCTGAAGAGTAGAAACCAGGCTCACCCTGTAGAAGACTGGAGAAATTGCTGAATCGCGCTCGGTCTATCATGAACTGAAGCTGCTGTGTGTGCTCCTGGGTATCTTGTAGTAATTGCGATCGGGATCGAGGAGCAGTCTGCCTGGTATAGTACTTTCCTTTTACATATAAATGTGCGTAGTGCTTGTGGGGAATCGCTATTTCCAATCCCCTGTGCTGTGTGCTGTGTGTTGAAGCTGGAAGCAAACCCCAGCTTGTCTCGGACTAAATCCGTTTGCTATTAGCTGCAGTGGGGTCCAGTCACAAGGACCTTGTCTCCATGCCCTGCTGTTTCTGACAATCCAGAAGAACATCCACCATCCAGTTCTCAGCTTGGGTATTGTGAGTACAAATTAGGGTATTCCCCTGCAGCCTGTTTTCAATCACAAGCGTGTCATCTTTAATTCTTGTTGTTTCACTGCTTCATGGACTGAGCCATCAGGCTCCGGATTACAATTAGGTGTTGTGCATATATTTTCTTCTACAGGGCCCTATCCATCTGTACCTGCCAGCCAACCCCGGCCAATGGACCTGGCTAGCCCCCCCCCCAACCTGGGTACCCAGAGTGTGACTTTTCAGACCCTGTATGTGTGCACAGTACTGTGATTTAATGCCACTAATTAACCTGATTTCCCCCTCCCATGTTTCTGTTCCCTAAATAAATCAGATTTGTTGTTGTTAAACTTTAAACTGTCTGAAGTGTCAGTACCATCATGCCAAGCACCATATTGGTTTGTGTATGCTGCTTAACCTTATTTTTCAGGGGGTCCTCAGAGACGAACCTGCGAATCAGTCTCGAGGGTAAATGGTGCCTTATAAATGAACAGTGTGTACATGTGGGGAATTGGCACTGTAACTCCTGTGCATTGTGTGGGCCATTAGAGGGATTAGAAGGGGGTCTCAGTGTCCCAGAGGGCTGTAACCAAACTAGACCAACCATTACAAACCCTGACCTCTGGGTGGAGGTACCCGCCATAGAACCTAGGCCCCTCAACCTGTCAGTAGTCAAGCAGGCAGGAGTAGTAGCCCTTGGGATAACGCCACCTGGGGGTTACACCTGAAACAGGCTAAAACCCAGGTTGCCTTTCTACAGGAGACGAAACTCACTAAGAAGGATCACAAACTCTTAAAAGGGATTGGGTGGTACTGGAGGTCCATGCCTCCGCACCAACTGAGAAAATGCGAGGTACCTAATCTAGTACACAAGCAACTGCAGTGGTCTCTCATCATGTCTAAGGCTGCCCCACAGGACAGGTGGGTGTTCAAAACCTTCCAAACCCCCACAGGTCCCATCCTGCTAGGGAATCTCTATGGACCCAATGAGGAAGACCCAGGCTTTTTTTTCACCAAGCCTCTCAAACCCTCTTTAATATGAACCAAAGCGGGATATCCACTATAATTGAGGGGGACTTTAACCTGGCTCTAGACCCCCAATTACATAGATACATACATAGATACATAGACAGTGTCGGCAGATAAGGGCCTATGGCCCACCCAGTCTGCCCATTTAAGTTTGTAAGTTCAGTTTATGTTTTCCAGGAAGTCTGTTGCCCCTTACCCCTGACCTCCAGAATTCCTTTATGTCTATCCCATGCATTCTTAAACTCCGTGATTGTTTCAGCCCCCACCACTTCCTCTGGCAGGTGTTCCACTGTCCACCACCCGTTCTGTGAAGAAATTCTTCCTCACGCTTCCTCTGAATCGTCCTCCCTCCAACTTCATCCCATGCCCTCTAGTCCTGGAACATCTTTTCGCTTAAAAATAGTGCATTCCTGCACCCTGTTCCTCCCTGTAAGATACTTGTATGTCTCTACCATATCCCCTCTCTCCCTCCTCTCCTCCAGGGAGTACATGTTCAGTGCCTTCAACCTGTCCTCATAGGACTTGTGATGCAATCCATGCACCATCTTTGTTGCCCTCCTCTGAACCTTCTCTACCCTGTCTGTGTCCTTAGGTAAGGTCTCCAGAACTGCACAGTGTACTCCAGGTGCGGCCTCACTAGTATCTTGTATAGTGGAATTATGACCTCCCTTTTCCTGCTGGTGATGCCCCTGCCTATGCATCCCAGCATCCTATTTGCTTTACCTGCTGCCTTGTCACACTGTTTCCCTGCCTTGAGGTCATCAGAGATGATAACTCCAAGATCCCTTTCCTGCTTGGTGCATGCTATATCCTCACCCTCCCCCCAACTGATATATTGTGCCAGGGTTTTTGTGCCCCATATGCATTATCTTGCACTTCCTTGCATTGAATTTCAACTGCCAAACCCCTGACCATTCTTCAAGTTTCTGCAGGTCCCTTCTCATTCTGTCTACACCCTCTGGTGTGTCTACTCTGTTACAGAGCTTTGTGTCATCAGCGAACAGTGAAATTAGATAAGAATGTCGTTGGAGGGGGAAACCCGCATGGGAATGGATGAAGAGCCCTATTGAACTGGATGAGAGACCAAGGCCTGGCAGACATATGGAGGGTGATGAACCCTAGAGGGTGGGATTATTCCTTTTATTCCTCAGTACACAGATCCTATAGCCATATTGACTTCCTGTTAACCTCCCCCCAGATCACGCAGGCCACCATAACCTCTGACATATTCTCTATCATAATCTCTGACCATGCTCTAGTCCAGCTGGATATGCTCTGGGGCCACCCCATCCCCATATCCACTTCCTGGAGGCTGAACCCCTTATTAGTTAAAAGACATGGACTTCCTGGAATGGGCCTGAGCTGAAACTGGGCTGTTTTTTCAAGAAAACCCTGTCCAGGACACCACAGTGGGGACTAGATGGGAGGCGTTCAAAGCCACGATGAGGGGTAAGAGAACTGGATATGCAGGGGCTAGGAGATAGTGCAGGGAGCAAAAACTTAAAGAGCTAGAGGATGACCTCAAAGTTGCGGAGCACCAACAAAAAGAACAAGGAGGGAAGGCCCAAAGGGAGCCCCTCAGACGGAAGATAATAGGCCTCCTCATGGAGATTAACTCCCTTCTTTCAAGATGGGCAGAAATCTCCATTCTGAGGTTGAAATATAAATATGGGGAGTGGGGTGAAAAAGGGGGAAAGGTACTAGCCTACAGGTTGCGGAAGCAACAAATGGAAAGGCATTTTGCTGGGCTGAAAGACAGCACCAGGGTAGTACACACCAAAGACGCTGAACTGAATGCGGTTATAGCCGCATGCTATTCCTCCCTATACACCTCCTCTAGAGAGGTGAACCCCCAAGCAACGTGCTCCTACCTCCACTCTGTGCAACTCCCAATTACAACTGCACAACAGTCCCAACAACTAGATGCCCCGCTTACCATAGTAGAGGTGAAGTCGGCCCTGCTCTCCCTCAAACTAGAGAAGGCTCCAAGAGGCGATGGCTACTCAGCTGAATTTTGGCAGGCCCTTGTTGAAATCATTACTCCCCCTCTACACCAGACCTATGTTGAAGCAGAAATGCACAGGATCCTTTCCCCCACCATACAGGAGGCAGTGATTACAGTATTGCCAAAAAAAGGGAAAGACTCTGTCTCCCCAGGTAGCTACTGCCCAATCTCCCTCCTTAATGTTGACAGCAAGATCCTCACTAAAGCCATGGCCCTCAGGCTAGGACCCTTACTACCGCAGCTAATACACCCGTCCCAAGTGGGGTTTGTCCCAGGAAGATACAGTGTAGATCACATCGGGACCCTCACTAACCTGGCCCAAGTGGCACACCACCTCCCAACCCCAGTGGCTGTGGTAGCCATAGATTTTGAACAGGCTTTTGATTCCCTTAAATGGGACTACCTCCACTTCTTGAGAACCTAGGAATAGGGCCTTGCTTTAGAGCATGGGTAGCAGCTATATATAGTTCCCCTATGGCCTGACTACTGACTAATTCCACTTTATCTCCTCCATTTGAGCTAGCCCGGAGCACTAGGCAGGGCTGTCCTCTCTCCCCCCTACTGTTTGTCTTGGCAGTGGAGCCACTGGCAGCCACCATCAGAGACAACGTGAGTATACGAGGGATTTTGGCAGGCAACAAGGAATACACCACACTCATGTATGCAGATGACCTTCTGGTCCTGCTAGCAGATGTGCCTTCGGCACTACCCCTGTTGCTCGATACCCTCCATTACTTCCGAGAACTATCAGGACTCCGCTTTAATCAAACCAGAACTGAGGCACTCCCCCTGAATCCCAGATTCACCTCCCAATTGCTGGGCAGCACTGGTTTGAAATGGTCAGGAGACAGTATCACCTACCTAGGAATTCATTTCACCACCACACTTTCCAAACTATGGGATCGCAACCTCCAGCCCCTCCTATTAGACATGAAAGAGAATATGTCTAGATGGACCAAACTTCACTTAACCCTAGCAGGGAAGACAGCGGTGATCAAAATGATCCTAGCTCCAAAATTTTCTATGTCCTAGCACACATCCCCCTCTCCCTTCCCCTGTGCTGGACCCAGAAGATAGATAAGGCCATCGGTCGATTTTTATGGGAGGGAAATCCCCCAAGATATAGTAGGAACAAATTCTGAGCACACTGGAGCCTGAGGGGGTGGTGTCTCCTGTGGTTTGAAGGCTATAAATGGGCCTTTCATATGGCACAGTCCCTACACTGGCTATGGGTAGGGGGTGCCCCCAAACCCCAGTGGGTAGACATAGAGCTGGCTGCTAGTAACAAGCATCCCTGTCATTCATGATTTACAACACCCCTTCTACAGGACTCAAATTATACCCCACCATAGAAGCCTCTTTGCACTGCTCGGCCAAGATAAGAAGAAGGCTAAAAATGACCCTTGCCCCAGTTAAACTAACTTCCCTATGGGGGAATGAGAGACTGTGTATAGACAAAAAAACAGTGCACTGGAAGGGGTGGGTTGACAGGGGAATATCCACGATAGGGGACCTACTGACTCCAGCCTCTATGGTAGTGGACACCTTTGCCAATCTGCATGCCAAATGGTCACTCTCTGCCTCGGACTTCTGGAGGTACTTACAAATCCACAGCACAGTCAGGACCTGTATCTCCCAAATGCCACGGGGTGAAACTCAGGTCATACACCTCTGGTTACAAAAAGAAAGGGACTTGGCTAGCTCTATATATGCAGCCCTTAAGGACACTCTACCCTGCCAAATAGAAAATTCTAAACAAAAGTGAGAAGCAGCCCTGAACACTGAGTTCATGGACCAACAGTGGAAAGAGTGTTGGAATACTGCACACAAATACTTTACAGACACAAAGAGTAAATTAATACAAAATAAGATCCTCCACTCTTGGTACCTCACATCAGTGGTGCTCCAAAAGGCAGGGGTGTTAAGGTCAAATCTGTGTTGGAGATGTAACTCCCAACCTGGGGATCTGCTACATATCCTGTAGACCTGCCCCCTAGTACAGCAAACCTGGGACTATGTCTGCAAGATGAGAGCTACAATACTGCAAAACCTATCCCAGGTCTATCCCCCTCCTTCTTTTGGGTATGAAATCAGAAGCTCCCCATCTCCGAGACATAGAACATCATTGGCTAGCTCTATGAGCCATGCAGGCTGAACACCTGCTGGTATGCAGATGGAGAACAACAGAGACCCCTAGTGCCCAAGAACTCTTAGCATCCATGGCCCAGATAGCTACCATGGACAGACTCTCCCACCTGGTTAAAGACTCTATGGAAACCTATGAACAGTGCTGGACCCCCTTCACTAGATATATCACTCCTAAAACCGGGGTAGGCTGAACCTTTGACTATAGGACTAAATGCCTGATACCTGAACTATAGCAGGGGATTACTTTGACCCACTTATCTGTGACATAAACAAGCGTGATGTGTTTACTGTTCTCTCTAATGTATATAGTTATATTATTTAGTATATAGAATAGTGGTTCTTTGTGTTTGATTTCACTTAGGGTGTCAGAAGCCTAGACAACACCCGACCCGCACAGAGAACAAAGGTACCAGTTAGTGGAGCATGGAAGCCGTGTCCCTCCATTTCGTCAAGGTCAACCATCACATATTGTTGGGTAAGTGCATGCTAAAGATAACTTCATATTACTGATGCTGATATCCTGTTGTCTATGTAACCAACAACCCTCTTATAGTTCCTTTGCCCTAAGTAGATCCTGATTATTGTAAATTGAAAAAGCCAATAAACAATTTAACAGTAATGTACTTCAGACTGAGGTACAGTTTTTTTAAACTGGTGAAAACAACATAAATTCTACATGAAAGTAGCATATACCTGGTTGTAATGTCTTGAAACCAACATAAAAATCATATTTAATAAAAAAGGAATTGTGGTCATCGTGGTCGTCAACAACAATCCTCTGCTATCTGCCCCCACGCCAGTTAGCAGGCCACCTCCTTGTGTGACTCATAGCTACTTTACAGGTGTACCTTGACCAGAAGTGTATTACACTATACGACACAGTGTGGACGGCCATGCTGAATTCAAGATAGGCTGTGCCTATGGCCCTGTCCACTTCCATGGTCACCCCCTTGAAGAATGTAATCAGGCTGGGATTGCACAATCTGCCCCTCACAAAGCCATGCCGAGTGAGGGTTAGAGGAGAACCTTGGCCTTAATCAAGTGATCCATTATTTGCCCTTAATACTGTATTCCAGGACCTTACTTAGGACTGATGTCAGGCTAAGTGAACTATACAGTATTTTTGTTTTTTGGTTCAGCTTTTCAACTTCTTGAAGATGGTGAAAAATTTAGAAAAAGAAACACACCCCAACCACTTCTAAAGGTGCTGCCAATTAGACAAATACTGGTAAATGCAGGAGAAAGGGCACGCACATTAAGGACTGCTTTTCAGTAATTTAACTTCAGGACACCAGAGCAATACACTCTAACACCCCTACAAAGCACCTCTTCCTAGAGGCTTTGTCAGGGGGTCTTGTTTTTTTTCTTTTTCCAGCAATGTATTGCCCCCTGATGAAGGCTCTAGGAGAAAGCACTATCTAGGGGTATTAATCTGCATTGCTCTGGCATGAATAGTTGAAAAGTAGTCCTTGGTATGTCCACGCTTTCCCCTTCGTTTACTAGTTCTTTGAGATGGGGACCACATTAACCACTTTCTAGTCCTTAAGCACCACACCTGACTAGACTCCTGAAAGATTACCCTCAGAGGCCCTGCCACTTGGTCCTTTAGTTTCATTATATCCTGGGGTGTGTCATCCACCCCTTGAGATTTACCTGGTGTTAGCATATGCTTGTGATCTGTCATACCTACCCATTCTCATACATGCATTCCCTACATGTATATTACTAACAATGGAAAAGTGTTTGCTGCTATAGGTAATGTTTTAGCGAAATCCACTGTAAGAGGTATTAGTTTAATAGTGCTAAATGCCTTTTAGAATTGCTGAGTGACCATTTATGTACATGCTGCAATTATATTAGTTTTAGTTAGTTTCGAATTTTACTGACTATGCAGAATGTGGAAAAAGTACTGTCAGGAGACGTGCATGCACAGGAGACAAGAAAGTATTGCTCTCTACTGCTGTAAGAAAGCCCAGGGTTACGTACAGTGGTATTTAACAGTTACTGAGCTGAAGCTGCTGGTGTTCTGTATGGAGAATGTGTTTATTCTGTATGTCGATAAGGGAAACTGAAACACTGGCCCTAGTCATGGAATACTGTATAAATACAGGATCAGTGCAGAGTCTCGGTTAAGTAGTTCCTGATACTGTAGACTGAGGGTGGGCTGCCCTTGCTTCCAGGATGGTATGTATACTCTGCCTGTAATTTGGCATAACTGATAATAAAATGCTTACACTGTAACTGTGTTTCTCAGTGACGTTATTACCCACTAAGAACAAATCCATGATATGGGTTTGGCATAGAAACCATACAAATTTACACTGGCTTGACCTTTGCTAGATATTCTGCTACCAGCATCGGTGTGATGTCTGCAAGTTGCATTATGGTTACACTTGCACCCTCCCGATGAGCACACTCCCCCCACCTTGGAGCCTTTGGTGAACTCCAAACCAGATCATTTGTCATCTCAGACATGGCTCAAGTGCAAGTTTTCCCCCCTTCTCTAGATGAAGTCCAAGGGGGAAGTCATCCTGGCTCAGTTTCTTTGCCATATCTGTTGATCACGGTTAATGTGCACTGTATTTTCCTGTCCCTGATACCCACTCCATGAATCCTGGTCTGGTTTTGTCCCTTGTATTTAACTATCTTGTAAATAACAGTCTGGATATTGTCTCTCTTGCGAGTCATATCGATTTTATTATATGATGTATGAATGTGCGACTGCTGTTCTTGATATGCTGATCTTGTAATGACATTCATGTAATTAATGCTGAGTCATCCCCGGAAAAAGGGCATTCTGTCCTAGTGGGCTTACCTGGATCACCAGAAGTCAAATACATGAATAAAGTTTCCATAATTATAAAGAAAAGGGGTGATGCTTAAATGCAGAAAACGTAGACAGGTTTGTCAAAGGGGCTGACATAAGCACAGTTCCGAATTGGGGTTGTGACCACGTCATTCAAAAACGTGGCAAATAGTTTGTTTGCTACTTTTAAATATTTGACACATTTGCAACAGTTTCACTGCTTTAACGGCAGCTTGGGTAAAACATAAGTGATGCATATGTTACTTTAAGGCAGGTGGGACCCAATGTGTGGCAACTGTGCCCAGAAGCTGGACCACCTTTTAGGTAGTCTAAGTTTTGAGCAGAATTTGCAGGATAGCACCAACAACCTGGGGCAAATCCCAGAGGCTAGTTTTTCAAATCTAGATCATCACATTTAAACTGAGTTGTTAATTTGTGCTTGGTGATTTTTTTTGTTTTACTTTTATACAGTTTTCAGTCTCTTCAAATTTATGTAATCCATCCCAGCCTGAAGTTCAGCTATGAGAAAAGAACCTTCTGCCCTGCTTAAAGACTTAAAGCGCAGCCTTCCCGCCATTCGTCTGCAGCGCAGCTGGCAGGCAGAGAGAGGGGAAGACATTTTTGGGCCCTAATTATCACATTACCATAATGATGTTCACTTCAACCATTCCCGAGCAGATATTTCATGCTCTCTGTTTTTGCTCTTTTTTTAAAAGCTAATTTAATAACACTTGCACGGTGTGCTAGAGAACATTTCAGTGCGATTTTTTTTTTAATTCCTCCGTTCATCCTACTAATGAGAACACTTAATGGAATCCTGTCATTGACCTTTAAATGATTTCCAATCTGTTTTCACTAGGATTTAATTACACTGGGATGTAACGGGTAGCTTCACTCTTAAAGGGGACAGAGTCCAAAGATGGTCTGGATGCCCTTTGCTGAAAAGCAGGGCCTTGGGTTCTATTACAGCAAAAGCTAACAATGGTAGCATTAACAAGGGCCATAGTTTCTAGTGTCAGAATAACGGGGAAGGGAGTCTACCAGGGTTCGGACCCCACTGCTCTGAAGTGAGTCCCAGTAGATGCCGTAATATTGTTTTTGCTTTTATAAAATGTGGTCTGGCTCCTGCCAGTCCTGCTTCTGATAGTCGGAAACTTGATGACATGGGGATATGATACCCTATATGTAATACCAGGCACATGGGAAAAAAAGAAGAGTCAGGTATAAAGTGCAAGCATTGATCACTGAGGAGGCGAGGGACCACTGAGTGAGACAGGGGTATAGCAGAGATGCTGAAGAATTACTGTATGCCTGTATTCAGCCAGAAAGTCAGAGGGCATGGCAAACTGGGGAAAGTTACGGGTGAGGTGCAAATAAAATAGGAGGCGGCGCTGACTACACAAGAACGGTAAGTATCAGGAGGGTATGAGTCTGGGCAAATCCCAGAGTCCTGATGACATCCACCCAAGGGTAATAGTGGAGCTTAAAGAAGAAATTTTATTAGGCTTACTGTAGTTTGTGTTTCTGTTACCTCCAACATTGTAACTTGGAAGTCATAACACATGGATTACATGCACCCCTACCAGGGACACTGGCTCAGCTCAGAGTTATGACATTATCAGAGAATGTTGGTGGCATGAGGGTTGCACAGCTTTTGACTGATCAGACCACATTTCTTTCAATGCTGTATAACCATAGTAGTAATAAGAAAGATGGTATGAGCCCCACTGATAGCATAAATATATTGCCAGCCATGTATCCTGAATGGCATAAAAGAAAGAGAAAAACATATACGTTTCCTTGAGGATGTGCCAAAATGACTTCAAACCATGTCTGGCTTCTGCATGAGCCTGATACTGCTGGCTGGTCTCATAGGCATTCTGGGGTCTCCAATACAGAATGAGTCGCGTAAGTTGAAAGCTGCCACTTCAACAGAATTTTCTCAAATTGAAAAATAAATAAAATCTTCTTCTAAGGGGCATTAGAAAGACTAGCAGCATGTCTGAATAAACACATGTGCATTAGAATACATTTCAAAAATTGAATCCAACAGAAAAACAGAATGAGAGTTTTAGAAACAAATCTCAGGTGTGGTCCCAGAGACAACACTGAAGCTAACAGAACAAGCATTTGTCAATGCCGAATGTTGTCTTGCTGGCATTGGAAATGGTAGTGCAGGAGTTAGAGATGCACAATAGGAGTGGCAGTGAAGTATTGATCTAACGCCAATTCCACACCCACCCTGCAGAGACTGACGGGCAATGGGGTGTGCCTTTGGGTTGTCAGCTATAACGTTCATGCCATTTTACCTCAGCCTACCCTGTAGACACTGACAAGTATCATGGTGTTCTTTGGGTTCTTGGGCATTATATTTGCCCCATTCCATAACGAAATACACTGAGGTGGGTGCAGCATAGGAGAATGGGGTGAACTTTGTGGCTGAACACTCCAAGGCACACCTCGATGCCTGTAAGTGGCTACAAGGTGGGGGTGGGGGTGGAATGGCGGGAGCATTACAGCTGATGATCCCAAGTCACACCCCTGACACCTGTCAGTTACTACAGGGTGGGGTGTAACAGTTGGAAACCCTAACACTGTAGGCGTGTGTTGGTATTTTCACTCCAAATTATCAACATGGTCTTTTTGTGACCCCACCTCATGATGAGTGGCAGTATCAGTTTGTTAGCCGGAAGGTGATTTTGCACAGCGACTGTGCCATTTGACGTCACAGGTATGTAAACACATTTTGGGCAGGATATGAAAAATGACAACTGCATTGTTCATGAGGAGGTGTAAAAAAATGGCAAAGTTGAAAATCTGGAGCGAAAATAAGAAAAATTGGTGAAGTCATGAGCATGCATAGAAACTGCACAACACACATCCATAACCCAATCATTTTTTGATTTTTTTAAACCACATTTTCAAAATAGGCATTTTGGGACCTCCCCTCATGAACAGTGGCGCTGTGATTTTCTTAATCGGTCCCAAAAGTTGCTCTCCCACAGCGACCATGCCATTGTATGCCACAGGTGCGAAAACTCATTTCGGGCAGGATGTGAAAAATGGCAGCTATACTGTTCATAAGGAGGTGTGAAAAAATGCCAGTGTTAAAAATCTGGCATGAAAATATTGCAAATTTGCAGTTACAAGGAGTGTGATAGATGCTACTTAGCACATGCTATAACAGTCATATTATGGACTTTTCATCGCAAATTTTCAACATAGGCATTTTAGGACATCTGCTCATGAACAGTGCCACTGTAATTTTGTTAAACTGTCCCAAAAACTGATTTTGTGCAGTGACCACGCTATTCTGCGCCGGACATGCGAAAACACATTTTGGCCAGGATATGTAAAATGATAGCTGTACTGTTCATAATTATGTGTGGGAAAATGATAGTGTTGAAAATCTGGAGTAAAAATATCACAAATTCACTAAGTTACAAGCGTGCGTGGAAACTGTACAACGCACACTTGTAAAACAGCCATTTTTTTGATTTGTGTCACCAAATTTGCAACATAGGCTTTTTGAGAGACCCCCTCATGAACAGAGGCACTGTCATTTCATTACTCGGTCCCGAAAGCTGATTCTGCGCAGTGGCCACAAAATCACCTTTTGGGGCCGAATAATGCCATGACAATGACTGAATTTATGAGGAGGGATCCCAATAACCCCATATTGCCAAAATTCCCAAAAATGGTCAAGATATGCACCAAAGTTGAAAACCCCCTATTTATGCCATTAAACAGCTTACCGGCATTTCTTCAGTTCATAGTCAGCTTTGAAGAGTGCAGACGTGTTCTTGGTCCACCAAAGATTGTCGCATCGGGCTCCGGAGGTAAGTATACATAGATACATAGATACATAGACAGTGTCGGCAGATAAGGGCCTATGGCCCACCCAGTCTGCCCTTTGAGCTTGTAAGTTCAGTTTGTTTTCCTAGAAGTCTGTTGCACCTTACCCCTGACCTCCAGAATTCCTTTATGTCTATCCCATGCATTCTTAAATCCCGTGATTGTTTCAGCCCCCACCACTTCCTCTGGCAGGGTGTTCCACTTGTCCACCACCCGTTCTGTGAAGAAATTCTTTCTCATGTTTCCTCTGAATCGTCCCTCCCTCCAACTTCATCCCATGCCTCTAGTCCTGGAACATCTTTTCGCTTAAAATAGTGTTTTCCTGCACCCTGTTCCTCCCTGTAAGATACTTGTATGTCTCTATCATATCCCCTCTCCCTCCTCTCCTCCAGGGAGTACATGTTCAGTTCCTTCAACCTGTCTTCATAGGACTTGTGATGCAATCCATGCACCATCTTTGTTGCCCTCCTCTGAACCTTCTCTAACCTGTCTATGTCCTTACGTAGGTATGGTCTCAGAACTGTACACTGTACTCCAGGTGGGGCCTCACTAGTGTCTTGTATAAGCGGAATTATGACCTCCCTTTCCTGCTGGTAATGCCCCTGCCTATACATCCCAGCATCCTATTTGCTTTACCTGCTGCCTTGTCACACTGTTTCCCTACCTTGAGGTCATCAGAGATGATAACCCCAAGATCCCTTTCCTGCTTGGTGCATGCTATATCCTCACCCCCCAACTGATATATTGTGCCAGGGTTTTTGTGCCCCATATGCATTATCTTGCACTTCTTTGCATTGAATTTCAACTGCCAAACCCCTGACCATTCTTCAAGTTTCTGCAGGTCACTTCTTATTCTGTCTACACCCTCTGGTGTGTCTACTCTGTTACAGAGCTTTGTGTCATCAGCGAACAGTGAAATTCTGCCTTCTAGGTCCTGCGCCATGTCACTGATGAAGATGTTGAATAGGACCGGTCCCAGCACTGATCCCTGTGGTACCCACTGGTCCTCTTCCCTCTGTGGAGTGACAGCCATTACCACCACCCTCTGTATCCTGCCACCCAGCCAGTTACCTACCAGGTATAGGGTGAGGGGTGTGGGGAGAGTGGGGTAAGCAGAGGGTGGATGCGGGTTGAGGGAGGGAGCATTACAAACCGTGACCATTTTCTGATTTATAGGTAACCAAAAAAAAACAAAACATAGTGGGCCTATTTTTTTACAGGGGCATTTGGCACACTGGGGTGGGCTCCCAGCGTGCCACCTGAGTGTTTTAGGGGGGTGCTGTAGCAGATGGGGGATTGGGCACCCCCGTCAGCACAACCAAGGTGAAGGGGGGGACAAGAGCCGAGGGGGATTGGGCACCCCCCTCGGCACACAACAAATGAGGGGACATTATGCCGATGGGGAGTGGGATCCCCCGTTGGCAAGTTAAACTGGGAAGGGGGGACTAAAGCTGGTGGGGATTGGGTCCCCCATCGGCAAACAAAGACTGGGGGGCACATGATGCTGAGGGGGATTGGGCTACCTCTCAACACACACTTGAAATGGGAGGGAGGGGGCATTATGCCGACAGGGAGTGGGCTACCCATTAGCAAATGAAGAGGGTCAGGGCATGCCAACAGGGTGATTGGGCACCCCCTGAAGTCAGAGCTCTGCGTGGTGGCAGTCAATGCTGCCATGTTTATTGAACTGCTTCACCAGGAAAGGCACGCCGCTGCATAATGAGCTTGGCTGTCATTACAGTGGACCTTTTCTTAGATCTGGTGACCAGTTTGCGTGTTCCTGGTGTCAGCGCCTGCAGTTCTCTTATTGGGGAATGAGGGACACACCTACTGATGCGTGCCCTGCATTCGCCCATAGTGACCGCACCTCCAAATCAGCTACTACTGCAATATGTTGGCTGGCGCACAAGCACGAGCCAACATAAAATGAATTATGGTAAGTCTGATAGAAATTCTTCTAACTGTAGCACTCCATGTTTTCACTGGGGTGTCATGGCACATGGATTCCAATAAGTAGTACCTATTATGTTCTGGGTGGGGGAGAATATTGTCAAATAGCTTCCAGTGACAGTTTTCCTTTTTGACTGCTCCCTGCAGCAGTCTGCTCCCAAACACTGCATCAACAGAACTTTGAATGTCAAGTCTGTAGTGCTTGCTGAAGGTATGTAGGGAAAACCATGTGACCACTCTACAAAGCTCTGAAACTGAAGCCTTAGCTCTTTCAGCCTAGAAGGCCACAATTGCTCTAGTTGAATGCACCTTGATTAAAGATGTCAGTTTTTGTTTAGAATTCATAGAGACCTTTGCTATACATGCTCTGATCCACCCAGCCATGGTAGCCTTGGAAGCCTTTTTGCCCTTCTTTGAGTCTCTATACAGCAAGAAAAAATTAACTGACTTGCATAAAACTTCTGATGATATAAGGTATAGTTTGACTGCTCTGTGCACATCAAGCTTATGCAAGTGTCTTTATTTTGAATTTTCTGGCTTCAGCCAAAGGGATGAAAGGCATGTCTCTTGGTTCACATGGAAAACAGTTGACCCCTTTGGGAGCAAAGAGGGCTTGGAACTTAAGGCAACCTTGCCTCAGTTCCATGTCAAAACCATGCCTGCAAAACCGCACAGGGCAAAAACAGTGAGACCTATAATGGCGCTTTGCAATACATTGTCGAACAATGATAACGAAATCCCCAGTATAAGTAAGTTGTGGGAGGCTGCACCCCCCCATACCTCCCACTGGGGGTCTTCACCCCAAATCTCCCTTAACTAAAAATAACCATCTCCGAGACACAAAAAGTAGATATGAACAGCAATACCCCTTACAGTGCTAAACTTAACATTCTCTGTAATTACCACATGGCTGAAATGACGAGCACTGCTTTTGAGTTGCTATTTTTGACTCACTGTTTTGATGGGATATCCCCTGCCCCCATGACAAAGGAGATATGGGTCTCTACATGATAGTGCCTGAAACTCACCAATCCATCTTGCAGAGCATATTGGTACTAGGAAACACACCATGATGGAGAGAAAATCTTCAGAAATACCTACTCAGTGGTGTAGAGGGCTGAGGAGGCCTGCGCCTTACCTCTTCCCATGCCAGCAACCCAAGGTCGGAAACGAGCTCAGGTTGTGGGGGGTCAGCAGAGAGGGAGAGGATTGAGTGTCCAACGGACTGCTCTCTTCTCCCAGGGTGAGGGTGGACACGCTGCATCACTCCTTGGCTGCCATCTGGTGGAGGCCAGGTGGCAGTACCGGAGTCTGCAGCAGTGCAGAGTATGGCTGCAGTTACATAGCTCGTGCATGCCTCCATGCACACATGCTTATGGCCGCAAGTGAAAGGGGCGAAAACTCAGAGGAAAATGGCAGTCTCAGGCTATATGACACCCTGCCTGTCTGCCTCTGCCCCACTCTGCCACCAGTTCACTGGACCACCAGTTTGGACATAGGATCTCCAGGTAGGGGGATGATGGCATTTTCCTTCCTGGCCCTGCCATGGGGGTAATCTGTGGGGAAATGGGGCTCAGCCGAGCCAGAGTGGCAGTAGTCAGATGGAAGAGACAGGGACAGGGCTGAAACAGCTGCTTGAGACGCGTAGGGGATAAAAACCTTCTGTATGTGAAGAAAAAAAGAGAATCTTCAGAAACAGTGATACAATCACTACCAGAAGCTTCGTAAAATCTCTTGGAGTTGTGGCAAGGCCAAAGGGGGGGCTACTAAAAAGTTGGTTGTAAATAATGAACCTGAGGAACCCCTGGTGCGATCTGCACATCAAAATCTGATGGTAAGCGACCGACAGGGGGATGGAGGCCAGGTAATCTGCTGGCCAAAAAGCACTGACTATTGTGTGTAAGGACTCCATCTCTAACTTGGTTTGTCTCACAAATCGGTTCAGACATTTTCAGAACTACAGATACACAGAGACTTAGAAAGGGACAGTAGAAAAAGACCCATAGTCCACCTAATCTTTCCAGTATTGGCTATTAAAGGGACACTGTCAACCCCCTTAGGCCCCAAAATTGCTCTAGTTTAAACACGCATTTGTCAATGCCGAATTGTTTGCTTGCTGGTATTGGCATTGGTACTGCAAGAGTTAGAGAGCTGCATAATAGGAATGGCAGTGAAGTATTGAAGTAATGCTAACCCCCCACCCCCACCTTGCAAAAAGTAACAGGCATTGGGGTGTGGCTTTGGGTCATCGGGCATGAAGCTCACGCCATTTCACCTAACCTCACCCCACCCTGCAGACTCAGGCAGGTGTCATGGTGTGCCTTGGGGTCTTCGTCCCTTATGCTCACCCCATTCCATAAGGAAGTAAGCTGAGATGGGTGCAGTACAGGAGAATGGAGTGAACGTTAGGGCCAAAGACCCCAAGACACACCTTGATGCCTGGCACTGGCTGCAGGGTGGGGGTGAGGGTGCAGTGGCATGAGCATTACCAGACCCTCAAACATTTCACAGATCAAAATAGGTAAATGTGTTTGTTGCAGTGAGTGGGGGGGGGGGCATCTGCTAAAAGAATGTAGCACAGCAAACAGGGCAGGGAGGTCCATATAATAAAATAGCCTGTGTAGTGCTCTCTGGGTAGGAGTCAATGGGTTTGTGGCATGCTTAGAAGTTAGTTAACACACAGTTATTAAAATGTTTGGTACACAAATGAAGGCCCAGAACTTCAGGTTGTGAACTAGTCACTGTTCTGGAATATTTCTGTTAATAATAACCACACAGACAGAAGTTTTGTATTTTACACACACTGGGTATAAGATAACCTCCTTTACCCTAATCAAACAGCAGTGGGCATGAAATCCTGTTGGGGTTTCCCAGCTGCAACAAATATCATAGTATACCAAGCACCAGTGACCACCACCAAAGGATTAAGTTTTATAATTGCATACAGAGTGTTCATGACTGTCCCCAACCTTAAAGTGCCTTTGTTTATAAATCAAGGTATTAGATAAAGAGTACAGGCAGTAGGAGCCCACTCCAAAATCTAGGTTGCCTGCACAGTACAGAACAATGCATTGCCACTTCATTGTTTTATTTTCTTGTTAATTATCTGTATAAATTTTACTCCCTTGCTCCTAGTAAGTAGGCACCTTTTTGGAGAACCATCTAACCCAGAAGCAAGACATAAACTATCTCAACAAGTACCAGGTAACCTACTGTCACCACGACCCGCTTCCTGGGGGGGGGGGCATCCCATCCTACCTTCTGCCTCTCTGAACCAACTGACTCAGTCTTGGATGGCCTGGCAACAGACAACCCCATGCTGTGTGATGTGGGGTGGGCGTTCTCTCAGTAGTCCACTCCTGCTGGCCTCACTCCCGACTTGTCCTGACCACTGCACTGCTCACTCCATCTTCCCGCTGTCATGTATCATAGCCTGCTGTGGCTTGCAGGACTTCACTTGTCACTCGGAGACTGTCTGGGAGAGTTATCTCTCCAGACTGCTACCTGGTGTCCTGCCAAGACTTCAGGCCAGGGGAAAGGGCAAGCCAAGGCTGTACAGCACTGAGCTGCTTCTGAAAGGGTCCAGTGTCACACAGCAAGTATTGACTTAAGCCCTCTACTGATGGCACCACAAAAGGGAAGGCAGTGAGACGGTGACCATGGGAATCATCGTTGGTGGGTCTCCACCTCGGAGTGTCAGTGCTGAGTGTGCTGGCTCACAGCAAAACAAATAAAGAGATCTGGGGGGGGGGATTTAAATTATTTAAGGAGGTGGCAATTCAGTAAACAATTAACATATCTTGTTTGTAATTAATTGCACCTTTAAGCACTAAGAGTGCTACTAATCTCCTAAAAAGACAGCAGAACCACCGGGACTTGTAACTTGATTGTTCAGCGTCCTTCTTAAACCAGCTTAGCGGGGGTTTTCTGAGCTCCAAGTCAGCTCTGGCTTCACTTATGTCCTTCTAAAAGAAATAATAAAACAAACCAAAAATTGCTGTTGAAGGGCTCAGGTACTGAGAATAACCCAAAAGGTTTCTACGATGGGGAGAGCAATGTGGAACGGAGCAACACCGCAGCCACCTTGCTGCTCTGCCCCCCAACAAGTGCTTTAGTACAGAAATATTTATATAATAAGGCACAGTCTTTGCACTGGCTACTAGAAAATACGAACAGGATGTAAAAATGTAAGGTGTGGGAAACAACAATATGTTGCTACCTCCTGCAATGACGGGGTGCTCCTTGATTATGATGGCAAATTTCTTTCAAGTTGGTGCATGCTTGAAAACTGCTGTCATAGACAGCATGCCATTTCTTTGGTGCCAAACAGACGAGCCTAAAAAAGCAGTGGCGGCACTGGCCATAACACTGCCACACCTGTGAAACCTGCTACTACCACAAGATGCCACAAAATGTTTCTTGCGCGTGCACTCAAGAAAACTTAAAAATTAATTATCTGGCTTTAGGTGTGGAAGGGACTGTATTTTGACCCCATGGAGTTGAGAGCCCAATCCCTCCCACTTTCCTATTTGGAGACCCCCCCCAGGCTCTCACGTTTTGTGATGCAATATGCAGGAAAATACAGGGACACGCTCCATTGATTTCAATGGAGCTCCTTTTTCAGTCATGGTTTTTGATAGTCTAAATTCCTGATTTGTACAAATCAAGGTCACCATTCAACTAAGAAGGGCATATGATGTCAATTATATCATGACAGGGAGCTGCTGAACCACATACAATAATTGAGCTCGCTGCTCTGTACAGGAATCGTAGTTGCATCCCGCTGACTGCGAGGCGCAAAATTGTCCAGAAGATGATACTCCCCATCTTTGACTACTGTGACATAGTCTATGGAGCTGCTCCCAAATCTTCCCTGACCAAGTTGGACACTCTCTTTAACTCCTTCTGCTGCTTTGCTCTCGACTCACCTTCTCACTCCCACCACTGTGAACTCTATCACTCTGTAACCTTCCTTCCACTATCTGACAGATGCATCTCTCACTGTGCCAAACTAACCTCTAAATTCTGGTTCAGGGGATCCCCCCCCATCTCTCATCCTCTCTCTCCACTCCATGTCCCCCCACTTACTTTCTCAGATCAAATGACACCAACACCTTGACGGTCCCTCACTGATCCACCTTCATCGGTCAGACTGGTTTCGCCCATCGCTTCCCTAAAATCTGGAATTGCCTCCCCTGAAATACAACACTCCTCCTCCAACTACTCCCTTACCTCTGCCCTACACAATTACCTCTCCCTCAGCTGTTCCTGCTTTAACCCTCCTTAATACCTATCCCCAGTTTCTGCCTTCTTACCATGACCCCCCTGGCAGGGTTCTCAACATCCTGAAGGGGGAAATCAGGAAATGGCTACCCCTTCTCCTCATATTCAGTTCTTGCCTCTCCCCCTCTCTTCTCCACCTGCCCTTCTGGGTCACCAGTGTGCACAACCTAACCCCATCCTTTGTACTCCAACAGCAATTGCGTACTACCTCGAGCCTGTTCCTGTTACACTCATGCACTATAAATGGTTCTATGGCATTATTACTGTTTTGTATGTTTATATGTTCTTTTGTATGATTTTGGACGTGTATTGCAATTTACCCAATGTTCCACTACTGTTTATTGTACAATACCATGTGTTCCAACTGTTGCACAATTATACAATGTTGTATTGTTTGTAATACCCACATACTATTGTAACTGATCATCCTTCACAACCCTATGTAAACCCCCTCCCCCCAGGTTGCACCATGAGACAAATAGCTTGTTGTTCAGTGTGCCCTCCTGGTGAAACATTTCAATAAATAAATAAATAAATAGAGCAAGCATTTGGTTGATGCTGAATGTTCACTGCTTGCATTGCTGTTGTACCAGGTGTTGCATGTATGCATTTTTATGATATATTTACCCAGGGTAGACCAGATGAGATGCAGTATCTCATTTTCTGTGGTGTCCTACTTTTATACATTTTCAGACTGTATTTACCCAGGACAGGCCAGCTGAGAGGCAAAATCTAATTTTCAGTGGGCCCCCACATTTTGACCTGAAATTTCCAAGTCTTTTATGACCTGATGTTAAGATCAAGATGGCTGGAATTTTTTAAATCCCATCAAAAAGGTGATTTTGCAGTGTGACTTTGAAAACAAGTTTCAGAGGGGATTTGAAAAACGGCAATCCAAAAGAAGTGTCCATGCTCTCCAGTGCAAGGCTGGTGCACACCAAGGGGTTTGTTTTGTTGTTCAGAAAATATATTTATGCAATAGGTGTGAGACTAAAAGCCATTGAATAAATCCATTTATTTCCACATATGTGGAATAAATCTAACCACCCTAGATTTATCCCACATATGTGGGATAAATGCAAACTGTCAATCAAAGCTTTTTTGTTCACTTTTTTGACAAACAAATGTGAATAACTTTAAAACGAAAAATGATAGCATAGTACTGTGAGCACGAAAAATGTTCTGGACAAAAATATCTACAAAATGAGTGGTGTTTCATTTATAGATACCTTTTAGTTTTTTTTATAATTAGCAAAAAACAGCAAAAAATCCTATTTTCTTTTCACTTTTCAGACAAATAAATATAAATAACTTTAAAATGAAAAATGATAACATGGTACTGTGAGCACAAAAAATGTTCAGCATAAAAATATCTACAAAATAAGTGGTGTTTCATTCAGAGATACCTTTTAGTTTTTTCAAGATTAGCAAAAAACAGCATAAAATTCAGTTTTCTTTTCACTTTTTCGACAAACAAATGTGAATCATTTTAAAACTAAAAATGATAGCATGGTACTATGAGCACAAAAAATGTTCAGCATGAAAATATCTACAAAATGAGTGGCATTTCATTAATAAACACCTTTTAGTTTTTTTTTTTATAATTAGCAAAAACAGATAAAATTAAATTTTGTTTCACTTTTCATCAAACAAATGTGAATAACTTTAAAACAAAAGGTAGCATGATACTGTCACCATGACATTTGTTCAGCAAAGTTCTCTACAAATGAGTGGTGTTTCATTTACACAACCACCCGCTAGGCGGACATACACCAGGAAAGTTAACCAAAAGTCCCAGAAATTACCATTTAAAAAAAGAACATAAACAGTCAAAACCAAATGTTCCCACACTGATAAGAAGCATCCCTATTGCATAAATGAAATATACAATGGTGAGCTGTCAGATAAATGATTTATCTACACTTGTACTGTTTGACCTCGGACACCTCACTCGTGGCTTACGCCACTCGTGAAGTTCCCCGAGGTCAAACAGCACTTGTGTAGATAAATCATTTATCTGACAGCTCACCATTGTATATCCTATATTTATCCAACACTCAATGTTGTTGTCAAAGTTCCAAAAAATAGCTTATCTGAAGTTGGAGATGGAGGTGTGGCAAGCACAGGACCTCACCTCTTGGACTCCCTCAGACCAATTCTCAGCTGCCCCATTGTGTCATGTGGGGAGAGCTCCCGACTCCACTTTGTATCCAATAAAAACTCCACATTCTCTCTCTTTTTGGATGGTACCACAAGTTTTATGATTAAGTTTTGTTCTTTTTGTTAAAATTTGTCTCACGCATTAAGTGAATGTTGAAGTACAAAATGTCAAAACTAATTTAATCATTTAGACTGTATTTTTTCTTTTTTCTTATTAAGCACTATTGAATTTATTATAAAGTAATGAGATACTATATTTTGCAGCTAAAGAAAGATACATAATTAATGTAATTCATTTCTCTAAATATCATATTTTGGTGTTATTCCTGCACCCCTGCCTATAACAGTAGAAGTCAGCATGACATCACAGGTTTCATGTCACAAGCTTAGCAGTATTTATGGGCTGTCAATCCACACAGGTACCTGTTCCCTGAGGAAGCTGCACTGAGTGAAGTGCCATGGCCCCTATTTGGCGGTGTTGGTTTTCATTTGCTCACTCCAGCCGAGATAAATGTTGTCTTGGAATCTTTTCAGAACAATATTTTTGGAACTTTGACAATAAAATCGGGTATGTTCAGGAGGTGGGGTAACACAAGGGATATGTTGAACATTAGGGTCTGAAATCTGCAAAAATAAAGGTAGGAGTAAATGTTTGAATGATTCACCTTTACTTCATAAGTTAGTTGTTTTTTTATATTTTGACCTTAAATTTTCAACATAGTCTTTTTATGACTACTCCTTCTGAAGATGACAGGCGTTTCATATATATATAAGAGGCAAAAAAACTCTGTTTAATGCATTAGTTAGGGTTGTTCCACACCGACAAAAGTGAGGAAATTCAGTGTTAGGGTTAAAAGCCCCCCTTGGCCCCCGCCCACACCCCCAACAGGCATCGGGGTGCGCATTACGGTTGTCAGCCATAACTCTCACCCCATCACATGTGTAAAGAAGCAGAGGTGTGGGAGAATGGGGGTGAGGTTAGGACCAACAATCCTAATCGCACTCCGATGCCGCTTGAGGGTGGTGGGGGCCAAGGGGACTTTCAACCTTAACACCAAATTTCGCTTTTTTCGTGTGGAACAACCTAACTAATGCATTAAACAGAGTTTTTTTGCTCTTTATATATATATATATATATATATATATATATATATATATATATATTATATATATAGATATATATATATGAAACACCTGTCATCTTCAGAAGGAGAATAAAAAAAGACTATGTTGAAAATTTAAGGTCAAAATATAAAAAAACAACTAACTTATGACTAATGCATTAAATGGAGTTTTTTGCCTCTAATTTCCCTTCTTTTTGAGAATGATAACGAGAAATAGTGAATGTAATGCAGCGGCGGAAGGGCCCCGCGCTCCCGCCACATGATGTCTTGTCACATAGTAACATTGTGCCCACAAACGCAAATAGTAATGCGCATGGTGACGTAAAGTGAAACAGAAACAGAAACAGTAGTGTAGACAGAAATGTTAAAAACAACGCAAAAGCAAGCGCAAATGAAAACGCAAAGGGTAACGCACATGGTGGCGTAGATATGAACGGTAAGTGAAACGGGAACGGAACCGCAAGCAAAAACAGAAACGGTAACAGTAATGTAAGCGCACAGGCTGGTTTTCCCCAAAAGCTGCATAAAGAAAGACAGTGAGTACAAAGAATGTATGCATAATAATGGTTCTTGGAGCAGAAAATGAGGAGTTGGAATACTAAATTGCTTATATCTCAGGAACCGTACGACGTAGGAAAAAAATTTAAAAGTCATATGATTTATGACTTTCCTGGCAAGTTTTGTACTTAGCCCCATTTTTCTAACAAAATGTCTGTATCTCGCACCATTTCCAAGATACGGGCCCTGAAATGCGCGGCGAACGCCGTAATGTTATCCTATGGGAAAAAAAGAGACGTTTGGAGTGCCATATCTTTGGCTCCCTGTAATATTTTTTCACTAAACCACTAAAAGGCACATCTGTGGGATGTTGGCTGTGTTCCCTTCAAATTTCAGCCAAAAATACCAAACCATTATTTTGCAGCAGGGTGCCAAAGGATTCCTGTAATGCGTCAGACGCCGTATTGTTATCCTATGGGAAAAAGTGTCAACTTTGGAGTGCCGTAACTTTGCCACCATGTAATATTTTTTCAACAAAACACTGAAAGGCATGTCTGTGAGATGTCGGCTGTGTTCCCTCCAAATTTCAGGCCAAAACACCAAACCGTTCTTTTGCAGCAGGGTGCCAAAGAATTGCTGTCATTTTCCCACAGTCTCAGGAAAGTATTGTTAAGTTTGCTAAAGTTGCAAATTATCTTGATATGCGTCAAGTGAACCGTATTTCTGAAATTACTTTCTAGAAATTTTAAAACATATTTCTGGGGTGTTTTACGCCAAAATAAAGACATGGCTAGCATCCTCAGGGTCCGACTAGGTGAATACAAAAAGAATTAGGTTGCTAGAGGGTCCCAATTTTAAATGGCAAGCATTTTTTTGATAGCTAACTGAAAACAAAATGGTGGATTTGCAATGGTAAAAGGGCCATTTGCGTAAGTAAAAACTGCATTTGCAACACTGTCGAACCTTTTTGTTAACTCTTCCCATTGACTTATAATGGGAACTTAGTTTTTGAATAACTTTTGAACCGTTTAATATTTTTTCATGAAATCTTCAAAAGGCACATTGAGTACCCTGGCCGCATGTTCCCTGAAGATTTCGGACCGGTCGCACAAACCGTACGATCTGAACGCGCGACAGTAAAATTCCAGAAAAGCGTAAATGCACGCTGAGATCACGCCATAACTCGTAGCCGTATAAGCAACTAGTACAAACTTGGCAGATCCCAAGGTGTATGGGTCTTGATCATGTATTCCAAATTTCAGGCAAATCCATGAAATGGTTGCAAAGTTATTAAGGTGCAAAATGTGGGGTTTAACATGTAAATGGCTCCTCAACCTAGCTATAGTGGCACTGCCGTGCCACTATAATATATATATATATATATATATATATATATATATATATATATATATATATATATATATATCTATATCTATATGTATCTATATAATATCTTATATCTATATATCTATATATATATCTATATATCTATATATAGATATATATATATATAGATATATATATATATATATATATTAATTAGAGGCTGAAATGTCATTTTGTGCCACAAGTGTGAAAACACATTTTGGTCAGAATTTGAAACATGACATTCGTCATGTACAGGTATATTGAAAATCAGCAAAGTTACAAGTGTGCGTTGAAAACTTGTCAATGTATGGTCATAATTTTGTTGTTTTTAAATATTTTTACCCCACGTTTTCAACATAGTGTTCTTATTACCACACCTCATGAACAAGGGAGGAGAAAATTTTCAGATCCTGCCCAAAAGGTGATTTTGCGCAGCAACCATAAAATCACCTCTTGAGTCAGATTTGCATAATGTCACCAGGCTTGTTCATAAGGTAGGGTCCCAAAAAGGCCATGTTGAAAATTTGGGAAAAAATCTGCAAAATGACCAAGTTTATGAGGACAAGTTCAAAGCCCATAGAAATACACTGAACCGCATACCTGATTTCCTCAGTTCCCAGTCCGGCATTGAAGAGGGAAGATGTGTCCTTGGTCAAGAAAGGATTATGGTGTTGGACCCCTAGTGTGTAAGTAAAGAGGAGTTTGTGGGGCAGTGGGTGCTGAGTGGGAGGGACGGGTGTGGAGAGGGTAACGGTGGCAGTGTGCAGAGAGCAACAGTCATTGTTGGACAGTTTTCTTTTTTACAGGGTGCATAAAAATGAAAAAAGACTATGAGTGGCTGTTTTCTTTATTTCAGGTACTGACATTGGGCCTTGGACAAACCAGTGTCGGGGTTATGTTTTGCAGCACTGGAGACTGGCTCCCTGGTGTTGTACAATGAAAACAGGCAGCATGGGGGGGGTACTAGCAGGCACCATGGATTGGACACCCTGGTGTTGGAAAATTAAAAGGCGTGGGTGTGTGGGGTGCACCCAGTGCGAGTATGTGTGATGTGGTTAAATGCTGGAAAGGACGTCTTCATGGTACCTCACTGTTCTGGGTGCCTAGAGAAATATGGTTTGTTTAAAGCACCCAAGATTCGTTTGGCTCCCACATGGACAAAAGTTCAAGAATCTGCAGTTGGCAGCACACAGCGCCAGGTGGAGCCTGTTGGAGAAGGCCCCTCAGAGTGTGGCACAAAGAAGAGGGTGCAGATTTACAGACAGAACAATGTGCTGATGTTTCAGAGTCTGAGTCACAGAGAGACATTTCAGGAAGGGCATCAGTAGACCCTTGGAGAGAGGGGCCTAGCCCAAGTCTCATAGGTGAAGACGAGATGAGGGAGGCCTTTCAAAGGGAGGTTTCAACCTCCATGCCCAGCGAAGAGTGGACAGTCTCAGGAGTGAGGACGACTGCTCACTCCTGGGCACAGATTCTCAGAGAGGAAGAAGAAGAGGGGGAACCTATGTGGCCTTGTGAAAAAGGAACTGGTACACAGCCTCAAGCTCTTGCCTCAGAGGAAGGCATGGAAGAGAGTGGTGATTCCACTGCCCTGGCTATGCAAGAAGAAGCCAGGGATCCATTTTTTGTGTCATTAAGAATGTGTAACTGGCAGAACCAGGACTGGCCACCCCCAAGCCAGGCCGGAGGTCTCAAGTTGACCAAAGCTAGCAAAGAGGAAAGACTGGTTCGTAGGAAAGCGAATGAAATCTACGGGATGTCCTTTCCTACCTTTCCTCGGAGATTCTGGGAGGAGATTGAAAAAAGCAGGAAATAATGGATTTGGGAAAAAGCAATGAAATATGTGCATCCTGGTACATACAAGCATGTCAAGAACAGAATGTTTCAAGAAAAATACAGCCAGTGGAAAAAAGGCAGGACACTGTTTATTGACACTGTTCGAATTGTGGATGGAGAGGGACATGAAACCTTTCACAGTGTGAATTATGAGGACCCAGATGGGGTAATAATTCCAGCACTTGACCCGTTGTGCTACTGGCCACAATGCAAAGACCTTCCTGCGAATGTGCCCATGCCTACCAAATGGAAAGCAGAGCAGTGGTAGCCAGTGCTGCCACTCCAGCTGTTGCCGTACCTATGTTATTCCACCAGTCTGGACATCCAGGACTCAGGTACCCCACATTCATCAGTTCTACAGTGTACTGGCTTTCCAGAATCCATTGACTGGCCCACCAGATGACTTCAGATCCAGAGAGGACACCAGCCCAGCTGTATCCTGATTCATCGCCTGGGTATCGGATGACTTCAGACCAGCTGTTTTGCTCTTTGTTCCTGTTCCAAGGTTCCATCTCCAGAGATGACATCAGCTCAGCAGTTTCCAGATGTGCCCTCCTGTCATTTCCCAGAAGATGTCCGCCCAACTGTATCGGAAGAATGCTGCCAGGGAGAGTCTTCGGCTGAATACCAGGTGTGGTATTGTGTTGTTCTACAAGGGACTAGTAAGTCCAGACTTTTCTATTCTTATGACATTGCAGTACACACCCTACACTAGCAGACTCCAGATGTTTGAACTGTCCTCAAAGACTCTCCCCTTCGGGACTTTGGCCTGCTAGAACTGTGCTTCACCGGGCTCTGGCCCAGGAGAGACTCTTTAATGGACTTGCCTTCAGCCACTGTGGTCACTAGATGGGACTTTAGGGCACTCCATCCCCCAAATATTGTGTATTGCAAATAATGTCATTGATTTCTACTGTTTTCTAATGTTTATACTGTTTTTTCTACTTTTCTGAAAAAAAAATCTTTTGGGGGATTCTCCAGTGTTTAGATGGTAGGGGTTTAGATAGACTGTGTATGCAGATTAGGAGTGTGTGTTGCCTTTCTTTTTCTTGCAGGTGTTCCTGAAGAAGATAGAAGAGAAGACAAGAAGAGGAGATGGAAATCAGTGGAGTTCCTCAGTAGTACTTTAGAGTGTAGTGTTTAAAGTACTGTTGTTGTTGTTGTTACTGTGTGTAACTTTTCCTTCCACAGGTATTGTTGTGGGGGAGTGTGGGAGTAATGCATAGTGTATGGTATTAGCTCCTGGTGTGTGGTTGCATGGTGTCCCGGGTTAGGGGGAGGTTCCCTGTTTGTTTTGTTTTGGGAATTTTAAGTTAGAGGCAGACAGGTTTTCCCTAGAAGGCTAGGGGGATAGACAGGCTGTGGTCCTGAACGGCCGTAGGGGCCGCAGTACTGATCTAATAGGGCTATGCTCTGGACAGTTCTTCCAGAGCCACTGGGTACCCATAGTTAACGGGTAGAGTAGAGGCTGATGCATCAGCCAATGGCCTCTGGGCCCTTAGTGTTCCCTTCCTGTGCCTAGCACATGGTAGGAGGGGGCCTGATCACCCCTCTCCGTAGGTAGCACATAGGGTAGGATGGCCTAGATCGGGTAACTAATGACTGCGGACAGTCATTTTCCTGGCCCAGGATGAGTGTAACCCCCCCCCCGTTACCTGGGGTTACAAGAATCCCAGTTAGACCTAGTGGTAGGCAGCTTGTGAAACTCCAGTTAAATGGATTTCACACTGTCTCACGCTGTTCTCAGTCTCAGCCGAGACTGAGGGATGACATCATTTTAGAGCTGTCACAGCTGCATAAGCCACACTGGAATGTTGCAGTTGGAGGTTAGAGTAGAACGTTGGGGAATTTGAAGTTAGTTCAGTAGAGTCTGTTGCAGTCTGTAGTAGAGGAAGGAGGTGCTCTGCTGTAAGCAGGCCCTCAGAGCTCTAAGCTCTGTCAAAGAGCTATTTTTTTTTGTATAGGTGTGTGTTCTCACCTGAAGAGGAACACAAGAAGAGCCCAGTGAAGTGGTAGAGGCACTTTTAGTGGTTCAGGGCCCCATCCCTGCAGGGATGGGGGGGAGGAATCAGCCTGCTTCCAGGGGCAACTCCCCTGGTCTGGCTAGGGAGAAAAGAAGCTGCCTGATTTAAGTTCGTGCTGAGGCACCTGAAGTTCTGGATGAGATTTCCTTTGAGGAGAAAATGCCTGTGGGGCACCTGCAACCAAGGGGTGAGTTTGCTCTGCTAAAGGGCCAGTTGTTCTCACCTGAAACAAAATGAAACTAAAGTGACTGTTACTGTGGGGTCAGGAAAAGACAGCCAAGTACAGTTTGGAAGATGTGGGGATTGGACTGCTTAACTCTGTGGGGGGTCTAAAGTAATGGACACAGCCACTTATTTTAAGTATGTTCAAGTTCAGCACAAATGGGATGAAAAGACAGTAGATTGAATGTGAATATATTTAAAAAGAATCTACACAGCAAAGTGTTTTAAAGGATAAGGTGTTACAGTCCAGAGAAATGGCCGGGTATGAATTATGGGAGCGAGAGGTGGGAGACTCCCCCCCATCAGTAGTAACCAAATTCACCTCTACGGGTTTACTTTGGGACACCTGTTGCTTCTCTCAGGTACTTGGCCAGTGCCTGCGAAAAGTACCCAGATGTGGGATTGATGAGGAAGATTCCCGAATGGAGCAGAAGTGCTCATAGGTGGTTTAGGGAGTCACCAGTAAATGTTTCCATGCTAAATTGAAAGTGTCCAAGTGGCTGGCAAGGGATCTGAGCCAGGAAAAACCCAGAGCAGCGTACAAGTTTGGGCTGTGTGCCCAGTGTGTTTCAGAGCCTGAGGGCTAAAGTGAATGACGATGTGTTCTGATCTCCATAAATCTGCATTACCAGGAGTGTAGCTCCATGGGGGTCCATCTATGCTTTGTTTATTCTGCTGGATGTGAGTAAAAGCCACACTTTAGAATCCCACTTCTGGTATTGGACATTACAGTTATTGCTTCCTTGTCTGGAGTTACTTGGGTGCCTCTGTTGTAGAGTAGTCAAACCTAGCCAATGTGCCGGGTGACATATTTCTCCCCAAACCCAGCCCACCAGGTAGTGCTGTCAGATGGAAATGGCATACCTGGGTAGGGGTTACACTAAAAACTTTGTTAATTAAAAATAATGAAACTTGCATGCACTCCCATTGAGTATTGCTCCCTGCTCAATGCCAGTGGGGCAGAGAATCTGAGGTTTCTTGTGGTCCAATATTGAAATCATATGGCCAGGAAATGATGATGTAATTACTATGCTCTGACAGGCCCAGTAGCTGAAGTCTCACTGTCCATTCAAAGCTTTGTGCTCTCTCATCGTACTTTCACACACACACACACACACACACACCCCTAGGATGACACACAACCCTTAAAGAGTAACTGACATGTCTAAAAAGACGTTCCAGTAGTGCCCTATCCTACCTATGGTACCTCCTGGTACAGAGAGTACTGCAAACGGAGGTGTACTGGAAGGCTGGATTCTACAGTAAAGTTGCAGCAGAGCACAATGTGCTCCCCCTGCCGCAGTCTCAGGTCCCCTTCCCGATCCAAGCCTGAAGATGACGACAGGTTGGGATGGGGACCTGGTGAAATTCTATTTCGACAGCAAAAGTGCTGCGGAAGTGGTATTTTGAAGCAATATCACCGGCAAAATGCCACTTTTGCCTTCTAGGGAAAACCTGTCTGCCTCTAACTTAAAATTCCCAAAACAAACGTAGTGTAACAGGGCATTGGGAAGGGCAAACAAAATGCTAGGATGCATAGTGAATGGGATCAGCAGTAGGAGGAAGGTGATCTTGCCCACTTACAGATCCCGCGTTTAATCTCACTTGGAGTAGTGTGTGTCATTCTGGAGCTCACACTCAAGAAGGCACAGGAAGAGGGTGGAGGCAGTACAGAAGAGGGTAACCAAAATAATTCAGGGTCCAGGTAAATTCTGCATGGAGAAGTTGGAAGACCTCACTGTGTAAAACATGGATGCAAGAAGGGAGAGGGGACATGACAGAGACATACAAGTACCTAAATATAGTAGACTGCAGATAGTTGTTCACACTGAGTGGGAGCACAGACACACAAGGGTGCTCAGTGCAGCTGACAGGGGTGGTGGGTATTCAGGAGGGGCACCAGGAAATACTTTTCCATGGAGTTGTGGATGGGTGGAACAAGCTACCAAGGGAGGTTATTGGTGCTATATCAATAGAAGGGTTCAAACATGGGTGGGACAAATGTATGACATGTGTAAGGGCAGAAGGGATAGGGAAGGGTGTGGTGAAGGAGTGAGTGATCACTAGGCCCATCACATCCAACCATGGGCAGGGCTGGACACATTGGATGGGCCACTGAACCTTTTTCTGCAATCAATGTTTACGTTTCAGTGTAAGTTTGGAAACAGTGGTTCTCAAAACATAGCCAACCCAATAAATGTGGCATGCATACAATTAAAATGATGCCATATGCATGGCAATACAAGTAGAAAAATAATCTAAATATACATTTCATATACTATATTATAAAATAAATTAAATTAAAGTAAAACACAAGCTAATAAGACAGTCTGCTTAGAAGTTGCAGCGCAACTCCCACTATATCATACAAGTTTGCTAATTTGCTCAACTCTGCACCTAGGGGGTGCTGTTCCAGTTTTTACTGCACAAAATGCTTTGAAAAAATGACTTTAAAATAAAAGTTCTATTTTTGCAAGCAGGCAAACTGGTATATACATTTGCAGCAGCCACTTCTAAGAGTGGGGTTATTCTAGATGCCCTACAAGGGGCATGTCTTAGACAACTAGTATTGGAACCCACTCAAGAGAGAGCAATCTTAGACCTGGTACTCTCAAATGGAGATGGCGAGAGGATCACAGATTTAGAAGTGGGTAGCCATCTGGGAACTAGTGATCATTGAACAGTATGGTTTACAATTAACACAGCAGTAGAGTCAAGCCATACAAAGGCAAAGGTACTTGACTTTAGGAGGGCTGACTTTACCAAAATGGGTGAGTGCCTAAGGAATGCACTAGCAAATGGGCAGGAAGGAGGGGTGGAAGAACAATGAGAAATAATCAAAACTGCCATCACAGAGGCAACAAGCCTTTGTGTGAAGCAAATAAACAAAACAAAATGATATAAGAATCCACTATGGTTCTCAAACAAGGTGGCAGAGAAGGTTAGGGAGAAAAAGAAAGCATTCAGGAAGTACAAGGAATCACAGAAGGAGCAGAACATAAAATTGTATCAATTAAAGCCAAAGGAAGCAGGGAAGGCAGTCAAAACAGCAAAGGCCCAAACCGAGGAAAAGACAGCCAACTTAGTTAAGAAGGGGGATAAAACCTTTTATAGGTACATATCAAGGTACATAAAGATCTGCAACAGAGTTGATACACAAGGTGGGGCGGAAAGGATGAGAAGGGACTTGGCAAGGCTGGAGGAATGGTCAAATGTATGGCAATTTAGATTCAATGCTAAGAAATGCAAAGTAATGCACCTGGGAAACAAAAACCCAGGGGAAGAGTACACAGTGGGGGGGGAGATACTAACAACAACAAAAATGGAAAGGGACCTAGGGGTAGTCATAGCTGATTACCTAAAGGTGGGCAAGCAATGTGAGAGGGCAGTAAGGAGGACTGGGGGGATTCTGGAATGCATAGGGAGAGGCATCACCAGTAGAAAACAAGAAGTTGTTATCCCCCTGTACAGACAGCTGGCGAGACCCCATCTGGAGTACTGCATGCAGTTCTGGAGACCCAATCTCTACAAAGACATAGACAGGATGGAGGCGGGCCACAGGAGGGTAACTAAGATGGTGCAGGATCTGCACCAAAAGACATATGAAGAGAGACTTAAGGAGCTTAATATGTATAGCCTCGAGGAAAGGAGGGAGAGGGGGGACATGATAGAAACTTTCAAGTACCTCAAGAGAATCAACAAAGTCCAAGAGGGTAACGTCTTTCAGACAAAAAGGTGTGCAAAAACAAGGGGGCACAATTTGAAGATTGAGAGGGGACGCCTCAAAGGTAATGTGAGGAAGTATTTTTTTTCACAGAGAGGGTTGTGGATGCATGGAACAGCCTTCCTGAGGAGGTTGTGAAGTCAAAAACAGTGGTGGATTTCAAGAATGCATGGGACAGTCATAAGGCAATTCTAGTGGGTGGGGGTAGGAAAAAGTAGGCTGTTGGTCAACTAGGATCTGCAGCTTATCCATTAGGTAGGGAAATGGGCAAACTGGGTGGGCCAAGCGGTCCTTATCTGCCGTCAAATTCTGTGTTTCAATAACGAGACTTGCACCAGAAAATCGGATCACTTTCATGACAGGAATTGATCTGCTGCCCTTCCACTGCAGTTCGGGATTCAGTTCTGTAGGGGAGAATAACAGAAGCATAGCTTCTTTTGCAACCAACAAAATACAGAGAAGCCTGCAAGGATGAAGCGCAGTGTCACAGGTTTACTGCATGACAAAAGGGATTAACTCCCATTCAAATTGCATTGTTTGCTGCAGTAACTCTTCTGCAGAATTCTGTAGTGCTGTGCTTCATCCTGGTGGGCTTCACTGTAAGTACTTTTTGTGCACATGCCAATAGCTAGGAGAAAGCCATTTAAATGTGCAAATGGTTTGTAAAAGTTAATGACAACTAGCAGCAAAGATTTAGGAATAAAGACACCAATGAACTACAAACAGCTACAGCATAGCATGAAATGTTAATAGTGGGGTTTCTGGGCAGACCTGGACACATGAGAAGGGGCCCTAATCCTTAGAATCCCATGCCTTCCAGGAAACAGAGTGTGGGACTACTACAGCATTTGATTATCTCCCTCCTCTCTGTATATCCTCCCTCCCCGTCTCTCACTTCCTTTCATCTCTCTCTATCTCCTTCCTCTACTCCTCATACTATTTCCCTACCTTACCACCTCCCTCCTCTCTTCCTCTCTCCTCTCCTTTCTAACTCTCTCCCTCCCGTATCTCCCTCCTTTCCTTCCTTCGATCTTCTTCCGCCTCCTTCCGCCTCTCCCTCTCTCCCTCTCTCCTCTCTGTCTCCTCCCCTCCCTTCCTTATTCCTTCCATCTTTTTCTCCCTCCATCTCTATCCTATACTTCCTCCAACTCTCTCTCCCCCTCCCTCCCTTCCTTTCTTCCTTCCATCTTGCACAAACTGTTATCCTTTCTCCTTTCCTCTTCCCCTTCCCTCCATCTCGCTGTCTCTCCTCCTCTCCCTCTCCCTTTCCCACTGTCTCTCCCTCTTTCACTCTCATTTTCTCTCCCATTTCCTTCCTCGACTCTCCCTCCTGCTATCAAACTTAAATTCAAAATAACTTTACTGTCATGACAAGATATACATGTGTTGCCAAAGTTTATACATCAAACTATTCAAAAGACTGCACTTGCTGCCTTTCTTTCTCTTGCCCTCTCTCCCTCTTCCCCTCCCCTCCATCTCGTTCTCTCCTTCTCTTTCCCTTCCTCCCTTCTTTTCTCTCTCCCCCACTGTTTCTCTCTTGCCCTCTCCCTCTTCCCCCACCCTCCCATCTCTGTCTCTCTCAGATGTATCACCACTTTGGAAGACTACCTAGGCTCTGGTCCTTGCAGCCTGCACCACAACCGAGAAACAGAGAATTTGACAGCAGATAAGGACCACTTGGCCCATCCAGTCTGCCCATACTGTCAGCATGAAGTGATTTAAAATGATCATCTTTTCTGCTGTAATGTGCGGGGCTGGACACACTGAATGGGCTGCTGCACCTTATTCTGCAATCAATGTTTATGTTTCAGCGTAAGTTTGGAAACAGTGGTTCTCAAAACATAGCCAACCCAATAAATGTGGCATGCATACAATCAAAATGATGCCATATACATGGCAATACTAGTAGGAAAATAATCTAAATATGCATTTCACATACTATATTATAAAATAAATAAAATTAAAGTAAAACACAAAGCTAATAAAACAGTCTGCTACAGTGTTGCATCGCAACTCCCACTCATATCACAAGGAAAAGTTTGCCAAATCTGCCCAACTCTGCACCTAGAGGGTGCTGTTCCAGTTTTTACTGCACAAAATGCTTTAAAAAAATTACTTTTAAAATAAAAGTTCTATTTTTACAAGCAGGCAAACTGGTATACGTATCATTATGTTTTGGAATATTTAAAAATAAACTAACATAAGGAAGAATCACGTTCAACACTACCCCTGCCCTAAGAGTAGAAGTGTTAATGGAGAGGCTGCATCCAACAATAACGAGCCTTGCAACAAAAAATCGGATCACTTTCATGACGGGAATTGATCTGCTGCTCCTGCCCCTGCAGTCTGGGATTCAGTTCTGTAGGGAAAAATAACAGAAGCATAGCTTCTTTTGTAACCAACAAAATACAGAGAAGCCTGTGAGGATGAAGTGCAGTGTCACAGATTTACCGCATGACAAAATAGATTAACTACTGTCACCTCCCTACAAATGGGGGTTCCCGAAAAGTCTTCCTCAAGCTTGCCTAAATGCTCACTGCCAGGCTGGTGTCCTGCGTTTTAGCAGTTTATATGTGATTGCCAGAGAGTGCCTGTATAGCCTCTGTGTACTATCTCTTTAAGAGCTGCCTGGATTGCAGTCATAAGTAATATGAGAGGGAGCTCTGTTGAAAGATGTAACTACTTGCTGAAAATCATTTAGAGTAATAATGATAATGTAGTGTGTCTAACCTACCTTCTCTGCAGCAAGGACTGTTTTGTTCATCTCCACTATCTTGGTTCTGGACTGCGAATTGGACCAATCAGTTCTGGTGGGACCTAAAATGGAGCGGTCTGGAGTCAAAATCTGTAGGAATTGTAGTTTTGGGCTTTTGGCGCCTTTTTGTACCTGAAGGGGGAAACTTTGTTGTGACTGACAGGAGGATCAGCCAACCGAACCTTTTGGATCTTGGGGAATTTCCCAGGCTGCTGCAGCTAGTTTCAGTTTTTGAGCTGAGAAGTGAAGAAGTACCAGCTCAAGTGATTTTTGAGCAGCAGTTCTGTGTAGTTTTGCATGGGGGAACTGTGAAAGGGCTGAGTTTTGGCCTGCCTGTCTGCCTGCTGTCTCTGAGAGGGAAAATAGAGTTTATTCAGACTGGATCTGAGTTATGAGGACTGTTTAAGCCACTGGACTGTGACCAGGCTTTAACCTGAAGAAGATCGAAGATTTGCTGAATGCGATCGGTCTGTCAGGATTTCCAGCTGATTTTGAATCCCTGGTTTGTGCAGGCACTTTACTTTTTTTGTAATTTAAATTTTATTGAATATTACAGAATACAAGGATTTACACGTATTGAAATAGATATAAGTAATATACAATGGCAGTCTATTCAACAGTGTAGTATCTATATCTAATGCAGTACAATAAATAGATTAATCTAACATAAAAAAAGAAAAAAAAAGAAAAGAAAGACTGAATAGGCATCTAAAACCTTATATATTGCACAATACATATCCGACTGTATAAGTACTAAATTAACTTATGGTGTTCCCTTTCTTTCTTTTTCAGAGACCTTTCATGAAGAGAAAGAACCACAGGAACCTTAATATTAATGTTATTTAAAGAGCATTTCATACAGGGTTCCCAAATATCTAGGAATTTGTCTATACGATTCATGTTTACATAAGCGACCCTTTCATAACTAGCTCTTGCAGATAGATCTAGCAACCTTTCTTTTTTTTTTGAAATTGTAATTTTTATTATTCCATTTTTACCTTAAAAACCAGACAAGTTACAAAATATGGAGTTAATTAAACAGTGAGAAAAGAAAGACAGTACAATCATCCAGACAGAGGTCATCCCTTCACCAAGTTCCCTTCCCTTATAAAGGTCTTAAACTCATTTGTGATATTAACCTTGGATATCATCTCATGTTCCCTTCCATTGTTAAAGGAGTTCAGGTTAGTTTAACGCCAATTTGACCTTTCCATCTGTATTCTCCCTTAATACCTCCATCCTTGTATTCCTAGCCCATAAAATATCAACCCAGATAAAGGAAATAGAACTCAAGAGGGAGAAGAAAAAAAACAACAACCCCCCCCCTATGAAAACAGTCCAACAGTGCAAACCTAATCATGTCTTCCCTCCCTCCTCCCCTTCCCCCAACCTAGGTGGTGAGTATGCTTATCCGGCGGAGCTATATCCTTGCCCCCCAATCCCAATCTATGACCTTTTGGGGGCCAGTGACCATCACATGGTATGGTTCAATTTGGCTACTACATCTAAATCATCCCATTCCAAGGCAAAAATATGGGACTTCAGAGGAGCTGACTTTGATAAGATGGCCAACAGAGTTAAGCTAGCCCTGGCAAAAAGAAACACAGGTGAGGAGGTACAGGCAAAGTGGGCAAGCATTAAGGATACAATTCTTGAAGCAACATCCCATTGTGTTAGACAGAAAAGGAAGTGCAAAAGAAGAAGGAAACCACTTTGGTTCTCAAATACAGTAGCAGAAAAGGTCAGAGCCAAAAGGCTGGCCTTCAGGAAATATAAGGGAACACAGCAGGATGAAGATAGGGAGGCATACCAAACTGCCCTAAGGGAAGCAGGTAAGGCAGTAAGGCAGCAAAGTCCCAAACTGAGGAAACACTAGCACGAATAGTAAAAGAAGGTGACAAGACTTTCTATAGATACATTAGTGAAAGGAGAAAGTCCAGAGGGGGTATTGCTAAGCTTAATGGAGAAAAGGGAGCATGTGAGGAGGACCCTGTAAAGGCATCTATCCTAAATAGATACTTCTGCTCAGTATTTACTGAAGAGAAGGTAGGGCAGGGCCCACAGCTCAGCATCATGGACACAGGGGGGAGGGAGGTGAGCACTACTCCCTTCACAAAAGAAAGGGTCCTACAAGAGCTTGCTAAGCTCAGGGTGGATAAGGCAATGGGACCGGATGGCATACATCCCAGGATACTTAAGGAGCTAAAGGAGGAACTAGCAGAGCCATTAGCAGAATTGTTTAGTGAGTCTCTGAGCACAGGAGAGGTCCCAGAAGACTGGAGAAGGGTTCATGGTGATCCCGCTCCACAAGAGTGGTAGCAGGAGGAGGTGGGGAACTACAGACCAGTCAGTCTTACCTCAGTAGTGGGCAAGATTATGGAGGCACTCCTTAAGGAAAGGATAGTGCAACACCTGGAATCCATAGGGGCACAGGATCCAAGACAGCATGGGTTTACAAAAGGAAGGTCCTGTCAAACTAATCTCTCAGATTTCTTTGACTGGGTAACCAGAGTGGTGGACCAAGGGGGAGCAGTTGATGTCGCCTACCTTGACTTCAGCAAAGCTTTTGACACTGTTCCACATAGAAGATTGATAAATAAGCTGGGTAGGCTCAGGTGGGTCAGAAGTTGGTCAACTGGGTGGCGAAACTGGTTGACTGGCAGAAAACAGAGAGTGGTGGTAAATGGTATACAGTCAGAAGAGATGGTCACAAGTGGGGTACCTCTAGGGATCAGTCCTGGGGCCAGTCCTATTCAACATCTTTCATTAGTGACCTCGAGATGGACTAGAGGGTAAGGCTTGTCTGTTTGCAGATGACACCAAGATCTGCAACAGAGTAGATGATCCAGATGGGGTGGGCAGAATGAGAAGAGATCTGGATAAACTAGCAAAATGGTCAAGAGTGGCAACTGGGATTTAATGCAAAGAAGTGCAAAATCATGCACATAGGGAAGAGAAACCCTGAAGCCACTTATAGGCTGGGAGGGGAGTTGCTAGCAGTCACAAAGGAAGAAAGAGACTTGGGCATCATCATCACTGATGACCTAAAATCATCCAAGCAGACCTCTAAAGCAGTAGGTAAGGCTAGGGGGGTGTTAGGGTGTATTAGTAGGGGTATCACAAGTCGTAAGAGGGAGGTAATAATCCTCTGTACAAGACATTGGTTAGGCCCCATCTGGAGTACTGCGTGCAGTATTGGAGGCCACACCTTCACAAGGACATTAACCAAATTGAGGCAGTCCAGAGAAGGGCAACAAAATGGTGCAGGGACTGCATCAGAAGACATATGAGGACAGATTAACGGAGCTCAATATGTATACCCTTGAGCAAAGGAGGGGAGAGAGGATATGATCGAGACATTTAAACACCTTAAGGGCATAAACAAGGTGAAAGAGTCTAACATGTTTATATATAAGAAAATAGCAGGACAAGAGGACACAGCATGAGATTAGAGGAGGCCGATTAAGGGGGAATGTGAGGAAATTCTTTTCACAGAAAGGGTGGTAGATGCATGGAATAGCTTACCACAAGAAGTGGTGGCTATGAATACAGTGCAGGGCTTCAAACAGGCATGGGATAGGCATAAGGGAGCAATACAAATGACTATGAATAGATAGGTCACTGACAGAGCAAAAGGCCGATGGCACATTTATAAGGTAGAAAAAGAAATGGGCAGACTGGATGGGCCTTGCGGTCCTTATCTGCCGTCAACTTCTATGTTTCTATGTTTCTATGTTTTGGCCATGACACTACAGGCCCAAGATCCTCTCAGGTCAATCCAGCATTTCTCTAGCCAGGACTTCTATAATGTCTATCCCTTCTCTTGCTCCCCAGAATTCAAGAAAGGGAAACCAGTGAGACTTAAATTGTTCAAGCCTTAAATTTAGGCTGGCAGTAAGTCTCTCCATTATTTTAATCTGATTACAGCTCTCCAGCCACTGCTCTTCCTTTGAGGGACCTCGTTTAGCCATAACTTCGTAATTGCTTTTTGGGTGGCTGCCAAGAGGATGGGGAACAAGTATTGGGCCTTTGGACCCTTCAGGCCAGGAGGGAGTTCCCCCAACAAGAGATATCGGGCCTGTTCTGGAACATCTATCTGGAAGATTTGCCCCAAACTTCGAGCCACTTGGCTCCAAAAACTTTTGATTTTAGGGCAACTCCAGAAGATATGCTCATATGTGCCCATTTGCCTGCAGCCCCTCCAGCACCTATCTGAAAGGGCCTGGGAAAAATGCTTAACTATCACTGGTGTTCTGAAGAATCTCGCCAACACTTGCCATCTGAACTCCCTCCAAGAGGGTGAAGCAGTGGTTCTGTGCGCCATCCTCCATATTGCCTCCTACTTCGGAGCCTCTTCCTCTCCCTCTAGCCCCAGACCCTTTTCCCACTGTACTTATATTCGCAATCTAGGTTCCAGACCCTTCGGTGCTCTTGCAGTGTATAATTTGGAAATTAGGTGATTTTGGGGTGTCAACCCACCGAAGAGTTCACAAAGCTGGTCCAGGAATAAAGTAGGCCAAGTTGTCTTTAGCTCCCCTGCACCCTTCTCTACCCCCTGGATATAATGTTGAATCTGTAAATACCCGTAGAAATCTGAGGGGGGAATGCCAAACTAGTGCTGCAGTTGAGCGAAACTCTTAACCATCTCCCCCTCAAAAAGCTGTGAAAACCTTTCAAATCCTAACCCTTGCCAGCGTTTGAAGAGCGGATTCTCTCTTCCAGGCAGAAAATCTACACTTTCAAAAATTTTCCCTTGTCTTAAAACCCAAGGCTGTATTCTCAGCTCTCTTATGGTTTGCGCCCACAGGGCCACTAGGGTCTTAAAATCTGGGTTCCTCAGTACCTGTATTGTCCTGGGGGTAATCCTATTAAATAAGATTGAAGTGACTGAGAATGGCTTTAGCAACTGTATATCCATTTTAACCCAACTTTGCATTTCCCGAGGAGAGATGTATGCCCCGAAATGCTGCAATTGAGCTGCCCTGTGGTACCACTTGAAATCTGGGACCCCCAGTCTCCCTTGCCCTTTCGGTAGTTTCATGAGAGACCAACTGAGTCTAGGTTTCTTCCCAGCCCAAATAAATCTGCTTACCACCTTTTGGACTCCTGCCAAAATCTCCTTGGGGGGGTCAGAGGGAGAGCTTCAAATAAAAAGAGCAGCCTCGGAAGAATATTCATTCTAACTGATTCCACCCTTCCTGTAATTGAAAGAGGAAGAGCTGCCCATCTTTCACAGTCTTTTCTCACGTTACTCAAAAGTACCATGTAATTACTTTGGAATAGCTTGTTGAGGTTCCTTGGGATTTGTATCCCCAGGTATCTAAAACTACTAGTACACCACTTTAAGTTAGTAAGGGTTTTCACGTATCCTGAGACTTCTGTGCCCAGTGTTATTATTTCGGATTTGGATTCATTGATTTTGAGTCCCGAGATGGCCCCAAATTCTTTAAGAAGGTTCATGGCCGCTGGTAGTGAGGAGTCTGGGTTCTTTAAATATAATAGGGTGTCATCCGCGTAGAGGGATATATGGTTATCCACTCCACCTACTTCAATGCCCAAAATACTTCTATGGGAACGAAATGCCTCAGCTAGCGGCTCCATACTGAGGGCAAATAATAAAGGGGAAAGCAGGCAACCTTGTCTTGTACCTCTCCTAATTTGGAATGGTTGGGATATTACCCCATTTATTCTCACCCTAGCCGAGGGGTTATTGTATAAAGCATTCACCCAAGCTTGAAATTTTGGACCAAATCCCTGTTTCCATAAGACTCCTCCTAGGTACCTTCACTTTCAGATTGATCAAACGCCTTCCCAGCATCGAGGGTGATCACCACCGGGGTTCCTCCCTTCTCTTTTACTCGGGAATGGGCCATAACAGTAAGTAATCTCCTGACATTCTCATGGAGGTGTCTCCCTGGCATGAAGCCCGTCTGGTCCGGATGGACCAGCTGGGTCACCACTCCTTGAAGCCTATTAGCTATCATTTTCACCATAATCTTAACATCTACATTTAATAATGAAATTGGACGGTAGCTCCCACACAGAGCAGTATCTTTACCCTGCTTGGGGATCACCAAAATCAAAGCTTGAGACCAGGTGTCTGGGGCCTCGGAGGGTAGGTGGGCTATATTACATACTCGAAGCAACAAAGGGGAGAGTTCCTCCTTGAACCTTTGATAGTATTTGGCAATATATCCATCAGGGCCTGGGGCTTTATTGTGTTTTAGTTTTTTAATTACCTCTACAAGTTCTGATTGAGCAAAAGGCCGGTCTAATTCTTTCTGAAGAGCACTCGAAAGGCACGGTAAATTTATTTTAGAAAGGAATTTATCCATCATCTCTGTTTGGTTAATGGGGGCTTCAGAAGCATTCGGCTATTTGAACGGGTCTCGTGACCAGCTTTCCTGACCCATCAGGGGCAGCAATTCCGGACACATACCTGTCAGCCTCCTGCTTTCGTAATCTAAACGCCAATAACCTCCCGGCTCTGTTCCCCCCGTATAGTACTTTTGGTCTGTAAATCTGAGAGCATTCTCAGTCTTTACCGAGAGAAGTTGATGTAATTGAGCTCTAGCTAGTTTTAGTTCCATCAATATCGTAACTCTTCCTGTTTTTTTGTGGATATCTTCTAACTCTTTAACTTTCTGCTCTAGCTCCTCCTGTTTCTGTTGCCTTACCTTCTTCTGCTGAGCTGCATAAGAGATTATTTCTCCCCTTACTACCACTTTTAATCCATCCCACAAAAACTTCACCTTAGTTACAGAATCTGAGTTCTCCCTAATATAGTTTTCTATTACTTCTTTTACCATGGCAATAAACTTTTTATCTCTCAGTAGTCCCGCATTTAGGCGCCACAGGGATTGCTTATGTTGGGGTCCCAGATTCACCGTGAGACTAATTTTGGCGTGATCTGAAAGGCATATCGGGTAGATCTGCTGGTCTACTATAGAATTTAACCATCCTTTCTGAGTGTAAAACCTATCTATCCGGGAGTAGGAGTCCTGTGAATTTGAATAAAAGGTAAAGTCCCTACTGGACGGGTACCTATCCCTCCATGTATCTACAAACCCTGCCTCGGCGCATAGATGTGAAAGGACCTTTGGCCCCTTCCCATTATCTCGTTCCCTCTCCCGAGGACCTATCTTTGTTACATCCTCTACACAATTCCAGTCCCCTCCTATGATAATCTGTCCTTCTGGGAGTGAAGCGATTACCCCAAAATCCTGTCTAAAAAATTCTGGATTAGTTGGGGTAGGCGCATAAACATTTACAATATGCATTACCCTATCTCTAACTTTACCTGACAAAATCGCCCATCTACCCTCTTCATCTGCTGAGAAATCCAACTGGGCACAGCCTAGGCCCTTCCGAACCAGAATTGCCACACCTGCCTTCTTCGCTTTCCTGTGAGATGAGGCAAAAACTTCTCCCACCCATAGGCGGCGTAATATTTTATGTTTGGGTGCGGAGAGGTGTGTCTCCTGCAGGAGCCCTATATCGCATTGTACTCTTGCTAGATCTCTTAAGATGTTATGCCGCTTTACTGTGGATCCTAGACCCTTAACATTAAAGGAAATTAGTTTCAGGGTTCCCATGCTGAATTAGGGTTAAGTTTTCCTGGGGGAGGTGACCCCTTCTCTAAAGGTTCCCTATGGGTGTTCTCCTTTTTCCCCTGTTCCCCCTGGAGGATGGCGCACAGATACCAACCCTTTTGTTCTTGACCTCCCTGTTTTAACTCCACCACCATTTCCCTTCTGCCCCCCCCTTATAACAAGACAACAGTTGTTTAACTACAACAAACAAAACTTTTATTCAACTATGTACACTTAGGCCAATAAGGCCCTCATTCGGAGAGAAGCTCCCTCCGTCCGGGAGCATGAGCCTCAACTAAGCTCCACACCCCCGCCCTTCCAAAGGAAGTGACCGGAAAGGTGGTCTCCTGGGATGGAATGTCACTGGGAAGGCAATAACCCCCTCTGAGGGTCACACCATCCAAAAAACAATGACCAAAGGGACTGGGTGACCTCCGATAGGCAACCTTACCCCTGTAAGGACCTCCGGTTCAAGTGCATATCTCGCGTGTTGGGTGGGTGCGGGCCTTATAAAAGAAATCAAGCACTGATCCCATTTCCTCGATAACCAAGTCCAGTGCTATTACTACCTATATTTGAATTCTGAAAAGGAAGCAGCATATTCGAAACATACATTTTCATTCATTTTCTTCTACTTGGGCCCTTCCCTAAAGCCTTCTAAAGGGCCCTGACTGATTGCCCGCTTCCCGCGGATATTACTTAAATAGCCCCTTAAGTACCCCATATTTGCTCCTTATGTGAGTGGGGTGGATGGAAACCATTCTGCCCTTTCCTGGAAACTCCAGGGCGAAGAATGGAACCCAGAGGTCCTCCCTTACCGGACCCCCCCCCCCCCGGTACAATTCCCATCTGCCAGGCTTTGCGAGTTTTTCAGGTTACTTATTCCCAATGTGATCTGAACCTTTCATTGATTTTAAATTTCAGGGACTTGTTCTGAAGTTTGCAATGTCCAGTCTTCTACTTGCTCCAGAGCCGTCCTCCCCACCCATCGGGAATTGATAAATAACATCCATCCCCAAAGTTAGCTCGGGAGGAACAACAAAAATCAGTATAGGCCTATCGCCAGGTTCCTCAGTGCAGACTTTCTTTCCGCTGGTTTGATAGCAGTCCCTTATTTAGGTATACCAGGTCTTCGCACTGTTGCTGGTCAGGGCATGAACCTCCACCTCTTGTTGATCCCCTCTTCACCGTGGACCATCGCAATTGCATCAGCGTTTGCTCTGACAGGTCAGGTTGCAGATCCGGGAGAGTGATTCCTGCCTTTTGCAGCAGTTTACTGGCTTGCAAGAGGGAGTCGTATAGCTTGCTACCCGTAGGCCACATTACCAGTAGTTTTGCCGGGTACCGCAGGAAAGCTTTAACCCGCTGCTCCTTTAGTTGTTTGATGACCGCTAGTACTCATTTTCTCTTCACCATCATTGCAGGAGGAAAATCGTGATTGAGAAATACCCGTTTCCCATCTAGATTTAGGTCTTTCTTGCCCCAAGCTTTTCATAGTACCATCTCTTTCACCGGGTATCGGGCAAATTTAACTAGAATTGAGCGGGGGTGGGGCAACTCCCGTCGGTTTAGGGCCTAAGGCCCGGTGCACCCTCTCGAGCTCCAAGGGGTCTGATTCTGGGATTTCTAGCTCTTGTCTCAACCAGGTCTTGACAAATTCCACAGGATTATCCTGTTCAGCCCCTTCAGGGAAGCCAAAGATACGAACTGTTTTCCTTTGGCCCCTTGATTCTGCATCCTCCGCTCTAGCAGTCACTTCTCTCTCCCTCCTGGCTAAATAGGTAACAGCCCTTGTAAGTCTGATCGAATCTTCTCGGAGGCCTTCTAGACCTGATTCAAGGTCTTCTGTTCTCCTCTCTAAATGCTTCAGGTCTTGCTTAATGTCCTTTACATTGGTATCAATCCTTTGTAACATCTTGAAAATATGCGCCGTGGCGTGGCCATCTAAGGAGCTTCCCCTCGAAGTAGTCTCCTCTTCCTTCTTCTCCCCTAGAGCCCGCTGCCGACTCCGAGGCCCTGGATTGGGAAATACTCGGGCTACGCTCCGGTCTCGATCTCCCTCTCGTTGGGTTCTTTTTCCCACTTCTAGCCCTCAGATTCACTAGTTGGCTCATTTTCCTTATCGGGTTAGTTACTAAATCTCCTCTCTGTCTTAAAAAGGCACTGGATTACAACAGATTTTCGCACTGTCACCTCGGAGCTGGAAATTAAGCAGCCATACCGGGTGGTGACGTCACCGAAGTCGCAACCATTCTTTTATTGCAGGGATTGTTTGACTATTCCAATGTCTAAGTGTAACCCCTAGATGGCGCTATCCCAGGGGCTACTACCCCTGCCTGATTTGCCACTAACAGGTTGAGGGGCCTGGAGCCAATGGCGGGTGCCTCCACCCAGAGGTCAGGGTTTGCAATAGTTAAACTAACTTGGTCACAGCCCTCTGGGACACTGCAACCCCCCTTTCTTCCCACTAGTGGCCCACACAATATATCAGAATTACCTTCACAGTATACACTTACCCCCAGGTCTGGTTCCGGCACTGGGACCTCCTGTGAAATGAGATACAGTGCAACAATCACAGTAAGTACTTTAACATAGACAAATACCTCAGGCAGTATAACTTTGCTGGAAACAAGCAGCTCTGATTTATTTAGGGGATATAACAAGGACAGGGGGAAATCAGGTTAATTAGCTTATCACTCTAATAATCTACTATGGCTCTGTGCACAGGCCTATCCCTATCAGTTACTGTCCCTTGGGTACCTAAGCCCTAGTGGCTAGTCCAAACTGTGGCAGCTGGTAGGGCCCTTTCACACAGAGAAAAGGAGAATTAAACAGTCAGCAGTACAGTAATTCCATTTGGATTTAATGTGGCAATTCAACAGGAGTGACCTTGAATTAGTACTCACGACTCCAAATAAGATAGGGTCCTTCAATGTCAGCAGGGCTCACTTGAGGTACACAAACCTCTTCACACATCCATATAAAGAAAGCACTATACCAGGCAGGCTGCATCTGTATCCCATCGCAATTACTGCACAATACCCGGGAGAACACACAGCAGATTCAGTTCCTGACAGACCGAGTGTAATTTTCAGCAATTCCTCCAGTCTTCTACAGGGTGAGCCTGGTTTCTACTCTTCAGAGATCCTTTGATTCTTTTCACAGGACGGATTCAGTCCTAACAAGCTGTTACACAAGCTGCAGACCGGAACTCTGGGCCTTACACACGTTTTTTGACTAAAACTGCACACTGAAATAGCACAGGGCTCCTTCCTTCTTCACTGCCAAAGCTCAACTGAAACTCCAACTGACAAAACGGCACTTCCTTTGAGTTCCTCCCAGTTCTTGACTGGATTGGCTGTCACTCACAATAGACTGCTGCTGTTGGTCCAAAAGGCACTGAAGTCTAAACTACATCTCCCAGAGTCACTGCCCGCATAATCCTCTTGTGGCTGGCTCAGATTATGAGTCCAAGTTCTGATTCGTCCAAGGCACCATTTTAGAGCTAGCTTACCCACACTGATTGGTCCAGTTCAGCAGTTCAAAACTAGAATGGAGAACTAGCAGACACAGTTCTGACTGCAAAGAAAGCAGGTTAGACAAACTGTAATTTCATTATTACTCTAAAGAATTTCTGGCAAACAGTTACATCTTTCAGATAGGTTCCTTTGCACCCTAGTGACTGCAAAAATGAAGTGAATTGGCAGCAGCTCGAGTGGTACTCAGAGAAGCACACAGTCCCCCCATACAAACTAATTATGTCTGCAAGCAGACAGCTCTTAAAGAGACAGTACCAGAGGTTCTAAAACACTCACTGATAAATGGCTTAAATGCCAAACACCATTCAGGCTTGGAGCATTCAAGCAAGCTCCTGGAAGTCTTTTGGGAACCCCCATTCGCAGGGGGGTTACATAAGAATAACATTCTTTGCTGTAATAAAAGCAGCAATCACCCATAATTACTGATATTCAGTCAAATCAGTAAATTCAGAACAAATGCCAATAATTGCAAACTTAACTGAACATATGATTGTGTGACCAAGAACTTTACAACATATTGATAATACCTTGACCCAAAATGCAATAATATCTGGACAGAACCGTAAGATATGAGAAAGCATACCCTTTCCTCTTACACATCTCCAGCAGTTATCGTGCAGACAATTTGCGATCGTGACCGGAGACCGGTTTGCCTAGTACAGTAGAATTTCCTTACATGTAAATGTGCTGTGTATTGATAGTAGGTCGTGATTTGGTTCCTCACTGTGTGAACTGTGTTCTGCTTGCTGGAAGCTTTATCCAGCCTAATCGGACTGAATCCACGTTCATCTGCATTCGGCCTGGGCCATGCCATGCTGGCCCTGCTTGAACTACCCACTGCACAGAGAAAGCCACCGACGAGAGACCTGCCTGAGGATAAGCCCACTGCTCCACGCTTGAACAGGAATGATACCTCGGTGAATCGTGTGGGCCCTGCTTCTCCTGGCACTCCAGATTAACCACCTGCTGTCTCGATTTTTGTCCAGCCTGTGTCCAGTCTTGGGTATAGTGAGTAATCATCAGGGTAGCTCCCTGCAATAACAGCCTAATCTAAAAGTGTGTCATCTGATTGTCTTGTTTTCTTTTCACGAACTGAGCCCTCCAGCTCTGGATTACAAATAGTGAGTGTTGTGCATGTTGTTTTCTTCCATCACCGGGCCCCAACTAGCTGCAACGTTCCTGGCTAGCCCACCATTTTCTATCTGAGTACCCAGAGTGTGTGACTGTTTATGGACCCTGAAGTGCATGTGTAACCCCCTTACAGATTGGGGTTCCTGAAAAGCCTTCCCGGACCTTGCCTAATGTTTCCTGCCTAACCGGTGCTCAGTGCTATGGCACCACAATGCAGGCAGTGTGAGGCTTTTAAAGCCTGCAGTACTGTCTCTTTAAGGGCTGCTTGCTCGCAGGGTTCAGCGGGCTGGGATAGGGGGACTGGTGTTTCCCTATTCGAGTCCCACCTGAGCCGCGGTGACATTGCTCCCATTTGGCAGTCACTATATGCGCAAGGGGAGCCCCTTTTGAAAGATGTAACTGTCGGGGCTTAATTAGTTAGTCTGCTTGTGGGGTTACAGTTTGTCTAACCTTTTTTCTTCTGCAGCTGGGACTGTGTGTGCTGTGCCCCTCCATGTTGGACCAGGACTTTCCGAAGGGTCCAATAGGGGCAGGGGGTGTCCCAAATGGAGTAATTGGTGACCAACCAGGATTAGGGCCCCCTAGGGAGCCGGTGGACCAATGAGAATACAGTGAGTAATTGTGGGAAGTGAAGGCTAGACCCTGGAGCCTTTTTTGCACCACTGAAAGCAGGACTAAGTGACTGGCATCTGTAGCCAGCCAATGGGATCGTGTGGCACCCGAGCAGAGAGGATGGCCCAATGCTGTCAAGGGGCAGATGCATTATGGCTGTGAATGAGGAAGGAGCTCTGAGCTCCTGCACCATTGAGTGTTTGCACGGGAAGCGCGTGAAAGGACTGAGGCAGCCATTGAAATCACCGGCGATCCACGGACTAAATCCGCAGGGCAGCAGTCAGAGGAGGCTGTGTACAAGCACAGCTACCTACCAGGCTCAACCTGAAGAGGACTGGAGAATCTTCTGAATCGCGCTCGGTCTGTCAGGGAAGTTGAAGCTGCAGTGAGACTCCCGATAGCTGTGAGTTCGGTTGAGCCATAGGAGCAGCTGCCTGGTATGGTACCCCTCTGTTGTCTTTCATATAAATGTGTGGAGAAGTATCTGAAGGTCAGGCTCAGCCCTGTGAGTGAAGTGAGAGTGCTTTTCCTTCTGGAGTTGTGAGTACTAAATCAGGGTAGCTCCCTGTTAAACGTTGCTAGCCAGGGCAAGATTTTCTGGTTATCTCGCTGACTACATTAGCTGAGCCGGCTGGCTCCATCAAATTGTAGTAGGAATTAAATGCTTATCTGTGTCAGGGCCCCAACCAGCTGCATTGAAGAACTAGCCTTTAGGGCTTGGGTACCCATGGACAGTAACTTATAGGTTAGGCCTATGCACAGAGCCCTAGGTGAACATTCTTATATTGTAGTGGTAAGCTAATCAACCTGATTCCCCCTGGTCCTTGTTGTCTCCGCTTGAATAAATTAGATTGCTTGTTTTGCAAAAGTACACTGGCTAGTTTTTGTATTAATAGGGAAATATTGCACAGTGAATGTGGTGTAACTGTACCTTGCTTTTCAGGGGATCCCCAGAGTGAGCTGATTGGTTCGAACCGGTGGGGGTAAGTGTATATGGTAAAGACACTGAAATAGAACTGTGTGGGCCACTAGTGGGAAGAAAGGGGGGTTGCAGCAACCCAGAGGGCTGTGACCGAGTCAATCTTGACTGTTCTAACCCCAACCTCTGGGTGGAGGCACCCGCCAATGGATCTGGGCCCCTCACCCTGTCACAGTTAGGGCAGGTAGGGGTAGTAGCCCTTAGGATAGCGCCCCCTAGGGGTTACACACGCATAACTGTTTGATTTGTAGAGTCTTTAAGCAAATTAACCTGATTACACCCCTCCCTTGTTCAAGCCCCTTAAATAAATCACATCTAATTCCTTTTTGCATTTACCCTGACTGTGGTTCCAGTTTGTGCAAGAGTACTGTACTGCTGTTATTTGCTGTGTATAACCTTGTTTTACAGGGGACCCCAGGGCCCGGCCAGAGGAAAACCCTGGTGGTAAGTGCAAACAGTGTGGGTACTTGTGTCGTGTATCAGGGGTATTGTGAAAGTGATTATTGTGTATTGTTTCAGCCACTAGTAAGGAAAGAGGGGGGTTACAGTGTCCCAGAGGGCTGTTCCCAGGTTAGCTTAACCACTACTAACCCTGACCTCTGGGTGGAGGCACCCTTTTCAGAACTCAGGCCCCTTAATCTGCCACTAGCCAAGCAGGCAGGGGTAGTAGCCCTTGGGATAGTGCCACCTAGGGGGTTACATTTTGGAGGCACTGCTGGGATTTTGTGCCTTCTAGTGGCCAAAAATTACGAATTATTGTTAAAGATTAATGGCTACCCCAGTAGAAATGGCTGTACACCAGTTGGTGGGGTGGTGTACTGGGCAGGAGATCGACCCCCAAAATGCTCTACTTATACTGGATATTCACCTGGGTACCAGTAAAAACACGGTAGAGGGGGCACTCTCCAAAGTTGAATGTTTGAAAAACCCTGTGGTGGTGGGTCGACAGGCTGATTTGATCGCCCAAACTTTCACAAACTTGGTAGAGTGTAGTGACCTCATGAACAGCTCTAAAGTGCAACTGACTATTGCCCCAGATGGGGTTCCAGCTGCCTGGAGAGTGATAACAAAAGACAGTAAAGACCCAGGGGAAGATGAGCTCCCACCATTATCTGAGACTTTTAAGGAGAAATTTGCTAAGCTGTTGCTGGAGGAAGGGAAAACCATTGAGAACTTTAAGAAACTATTCCTGCCACCTGGGGGTGTTCCTTCCCCAACACCACCTCCTATTCCAGCACCTGTTACTGCCCTGTCTTCTGCGCCCGTGCCAATGCTGGCCCCATATCTGTGCCTGCCATTAGTCAGGACTCCTACCGAAAGCTGAGAATCTTCCTGGGCACCCTCCCCACTCCCCAGTGGGAGGATGACTGGGAGACCTGGATAGACTATGTTGCCCCTATAGTACTTGAATGGCAATGCTCAGAAGCAGAGAAGCAAAAGGGGTTGAGTGAGAGTCTCCGAAGTCCTGCCCTGGCTACCATCCGTGCCAAGTGGGCCAATAACCCTGAAGCAACTGCACAGAACTATCTTGATGCATTGGAAAATGTGTATGGGAGCCCGGATTCCGATGAGGATCTGTGGTGGAGAGTAAGAAATGCTCAGCAGTACCCAAGGGAGCCATTGCCTGTGTATGTACCTCGGCTTGAAAAGCTGCTACAAGAGTGCCTCAGAAAAGGTAGTTTGCCATCAAATAAATTAGATCGAACTAGGCTGGACCGAATCCTTAAGTCTGCTCCGTTTTCAGAATTGTTACTGCTTCAGTTGTGCCTTGCCACCTGACTGGAATCGCCCCTCCTGTGATGAGCTAATAAAAGAAATTCATGAGGTTGAGCAAAGGCGACCCCATGAGGAAATTACACCCATATCTGCTGGTGCTGCGCAAGTGACCGAGAGTGATCAGCCAAGTGAGGCTCAGGGGCAAAAGTCGTCACTAAACGAGCTCTCTGAGAATGCAAAGGACTTCCCACCCTGGGCCCAGCATTGGACAGACAAGCTACTAAAGGAAGTCCGAGAGTTGAAGACTGGTTGCTCTGCAAGGGTTTCCCCCATGGAAGAAGATACTGGTCCCTTTCAGGATGTGATTGTCATGGGAGTGGGAGTGCACCCTCAGGCATCTGCTACTGAGGGTGGCTCCAAGGATGAGATCACCGGATTGACTGCCACTGTAAAGGAACTGTTAAGACACGTTGCATCACTCTCACCACTGCAAGCAGATACTAGACCCCAATCACTTACTACTGCTTCAGTTCCTCATATGATGTTCTCTCCCAGGATGACCCAGGAGTCTATCATTTGTCACAACTGTGGAAAGGATGGCTATATGAAAAGAGAAGGCCGGTCTCAGAAGAACTTAGAAAGAGTAGTAAACAGACTCCAAGGGGAGCTCCAAAAAGCAAATCAATGGCCAAGGGGTGCCCAAAATGACCACAGTGAGGGTTTGAGAAACCCTAACTTAAATTTCTTTGTGGCTAAATTGTCTATCCAGGCCTCTGCTACTGCCTCTCCAGACTGGTCCGAAATAGTGGGCCCTTCAATGGAGACTACGGTGACTGAATGGTATTCATACTCGGGCTGTGCTTGATAGTGGGTTGCAAGTGACCATTGTATTCTAGGACTGGTATGACAAACGCTTGTCTGATGTGCCTTTGCAATCCCTGGAAGGCCTACATGTGTGGGGCCTGAGCGACAAGTCTTATCCCTACCTAGGGTATGTCTGCCTCTGGTTGTCTTTTCCTGCAACTGCAGTGGGTGTAGAAGAGTGAGTAGAGACATTGGCCCTAGTGGTTCCCCCACTGGACTGTATGATGGGGTCCCCCGTTAGTTGGGACAAACGCCCATATGTCTGGAAGACTGGTGCAACTCTGTCATGAGAAACAAGGATGACGGACTTGGAGGGCCCTGAGAATTCCAGCTCTGATCAAGAGGGCCTATGATTTGCAACAGAAACCTGAGGAAGTAGACCAGGATGAACCAGTGGGGATTGTGTGGAAGAAGGATCCTGATTTAATGGTACTGGCCTCTAACGCCCAGTGTATCATTCAAGGGGAGGTCCGCCTCCTGCAAGATCTCAAGTACAAAATACTGATGTTGGATGCACCAAGCAATGGAAAATTACCAGAAGGATTATTGGTCAAGCCCAGCATCTTGCCTGCTCGTGCCCATGCCTATGCACGATGAGTGATGGTCCAGATTCACAACGTGTCAGATCGGGAGATCCGAGTGAACAGGAGGTGCACCCTAGCTACGGTACACTGTACAGACACTGCAGTATTGCCCAGCAACAAGCACCCTGGTGAGAAGGAGAGAGTGACCCCAGACTTGTTTGACTTTGGTGACTCCCCATAGCCAGCTGAGTGGAAGGCTAGAATTAGCAAGAGACTTGCCCAAAGAGATCAAGTGGTTTCATTGAAGGAATGGGATGTGGGATGTGTCCAGGGTGTGGAGCATCACATATACCTGCACGATGAACGGTCATTTCGAGAGAGGACCCAACGCAATAGCCCCAGCAGACATAGATGATGTGAGAAGACACCTGCAGGAAATGCACATTGCTGGTGTGATACAAGAATCCAGGAGCCCATATGCCTCTCCCATTGTGGTTGTGTGTAAGAAGAATGGGTCTGTGAGGATGTGTGTTGATTATCGAACCCTGAACCGGCAGACCATCCCAGACCAATACACTACAATACCGGACAAAAGTTTTAGAACACCCCCAATTTTCCAGTTTTTATTGAAATTTACGCAGTTTAATGTCTCAATGTACTCTGAAATTAAAGCATAGAACAAATAAACAATTGGAGATAAAAAAGAAATCATAGAATCATTTTGTTTAACAAAATTTAATCTAAATTTTTGACTCATCAAAGTAGCCACCTTTTGCAGATATAACCGCCGAACACACTCGTGGCATTTTTCCTACAATGGACATCAAATATTGTTCGGGAAGTTCTTCCCAACACTGTGGCAGAAGTTCCCACAAATGTGTTGCACTTGTAGGTTGCTTTGCTTTCACCTTTCTGTCCAGTTCATCCCAAACCAGCTCGATGGGGTTTAAGTGTGGAGACTGTGCTGGCCATTCCATGATTTGAAGCCTACCGTCTTGTTCTTTTCCTCGAAGGTAGTTCTGACATAGCCTGGAGGTATGTTTTGGGTCATTATCTTGCTGTAGGATGAACCCCTGACCAACTAGGCGTAGACCAGAGGGTATTGCATGGCGCTGCAAAATGCTGTGGTAGCCCTTTTGGTTCAGGGTGCCAGTCACTCTGTGCAAGTCGCCGACTCTGGATCCAGCAAAAGAGTCCCAGACCATCACGCTTCCTCCTCCATGTTTGACAGTTGGTGTCACACACTGAGGAACCATCCTTTCACCTACTCGACGGCGTACAAAAACCCTGCGTGATGAACCAAAGATTTCAAATTTTGATTCATTGGTCCAGTCTTCAGTAGTCCACTGGCGGTGCTTCATGGCCCAGACAAGCCTCTTTTTCTTATTTTGCCATCTTAGCAATGGCTTTCTTACTGCCACTCGACCTGTCAAACCTGCAGCTCGAAGTCTTCTCTTCACAGTTAGACTGAGACTTGCTTACTTCGACCAGTGTTAAGCTGTGCTTGAAGTTGTTGTCCTGTGAGCGCCTATCACGCAAGCTGTTGACCTCAGAAACTTGTCTTCTGATTCTGTTGTGGCTTTGGGTCTGCCGGACCTCTTCCTGTCAGAGTTTCCTCCAGTTTCCAAGTGCCTTTGATGGTGTAGAAACTGTACTCACTGACACCTTGGCTTTTTTGCAATTTCTCTAAAGGAAAGACCTACACTTTTAAGGGTTATAATGGTCTGTCTGTCTTCCTTTGTTAATTGCCTTTTTCTCGCCATTATGATAGCAATATACTACTTCCTGCAGTGCAATATTGTCCAAATAATGCTTCAGAGGGTGTAATAACAGTCTGTTCCAACACTGCTTTTATACATACAGGGGGTTTGTAATCAAGTAATCAACAAAAGTTGGGACACCTGTAGGAATTGTTTGCATCAACTTTCAAGGCTTAATTTACTTCCATTGCTGCAGAACAGCTGTAAGTTATTAACCCATTACTTGTTCCCTGAAGAAGGCCTTTTTTTATAACTCTGAAATTTACATTATTTTTCAGTTTTTGCTAACCTAAACTTTTTTTTTAACCTCTAGCAGTTTACCGCTTACCTTTGTACCATTTCAGGTTATTCACTGGACTTGAATTGCTTAAATTTCAATAAAAACTGGAAAAATGGGGGTGTTCTAAAACTTTTGTCCGGTAGTGTATATCTCATATACAAGATGCCCTGGACTGCTTGAATGGGAGCAAATGGTTCTCGGTGTTGGATCTTTGCAGCGGATACTACCAGATCCTGATGGCCCCGGAAGACTGTGAGAAGACAGCCTTCATCTGTCCATTGGGGTTCTATGAGTTTCTGAGGATGCCACAGTGGATATCGGGCACCCCGGCCACCTTTCAGCGACTGATGGAACGTGCGATGGGAGATATGAATTTGCTGGAATGCCTGGTGTACTTGGACAATGTCATTGTGTTTGGGAGCACCTTAGAGGAGTATGAGAACCTACTGTTTAAAGTCCTAGACTGACTGGAAGACTTCGGCCTCAAGCTGTCCATTGACAAGTGCCAGTTTTTCCAAACCTCTGTGAAGTATGTGGGGCACATAGTCTCTACAAAAGGGATAGAGATTGATTCCAGTAAGGTTGAAGAACTGACTACTTGGTCCCAGCCCCATAATCTGAAAGAACTACAATGTTTCCTGGGGTTCTGTGGCTACTACTGCAGGTTCATAAAAGACTATTCCAAGGTGATTCGCCCACTCTTGAACCTTACCCAGGGTTACCCTCCTTCCAATTGTAAATACAAACAAGCATTTGTCAATGCTGAATGTTGATTGCATTGGTCCGCTGAGCTCGCTCACTGCCCCTGTGTCACTCACTCGTTCTGTTTGTCCCAGTGCTGCAGGCTGCTCTTTTGTACTGGGCTCCTGGCTGCATTGGCATGTTTTTCTGGCCACAAAGAAATCTGCAGCTGTCCCGACAGAGCTCTGTTGAGGTGGGTCACTCCCCCTCTCTCACTCACTCATTCTGTTTCTGCTGGCGCTGCAGGCTGCCCTTTTGTACGGGGCTTCCGCCTTTGTTGCTGGCTTCTTCTGACCACAAAGAAGTCTGCAGCAGTCCTGACACAGGTCTGTTGAGCTAGCTCAGTCCCTCTCTCTCACTCGTTCCATTTCTACTGGCACCGCAGGCTGGCCTTTTGTACTGGGCACCTGCCTGCATTGCCGCCTTTTTCTGCCCACAAACCAATGTGCAGCAGTCATGATAGAGGTCTGTTGAGCTCGGCCACTCCCCCTCTCGCACTTGCTCATTGTGTTTCTCCTGGCACTGCTGGCTGTCCTTTTGTGCTGGGCTTCTGCCTGCGTTGGTACCTTTTTCTGCCCACAAAGAAAACTGTAGCTGTCCCAACAGAGCTCCGTTGAGGTCACTCTCTCTGCCTGTCTCACTTGCTCATTCTGTTTCTCCTGGTGCTGCAGGCTGCTCTTTTGTACTGGGCTTCTGCCTGCATTAGCACATTTTGCTGCCCACAAAGAAATCTGCAGCTATCCGGACTGAGCTCTGTTGAGCTGGGTCATTCCCCCTCTCTCTCTCGCTTGTTCCGTTTCTGCCAGCGCTGCAGGCTGGCCTTTGGTACTGGGCTCCTGCCTGAGTTTCTGCCTTTTTCTGCCCACAAAGAAATCCACAGCAGTCATGATAGAGCTCCGTTGAGCTCGCTCACTCCCTTTCTGTTACTCACTCGTCGTGTTTCTCCCAGCGCTGCAGGCTGCCCTTTTGTACTGTGCTTCTGCCTGTGTTGGCACCTTTTTCTGCCCACAAAGAAATCCGCAGCTGTCTCGACAGAGATCTGGTGAGGTTGCTCATTCTGCCTGTCTCACTCACTCATTCTGTTTCTGCTGGTGCTGCAGGATGCTGTTTTGTAGTGGTCTCCTGCCTCTGTTGGCGCCTTTTTCTGCCCACAAAGAAATCTGCAGCTGTCCCGACAGAGCTCCGTTGAGCTTGCTCACTCCCCTCTCTCACTCATTCACTCCATTTCTGTCAGTGCTGCAGGCTGCCCTTTTGTACTGGACTCCTGCCTGTGTTGCCGCCTTCTTCTGGCCACTAAGAAATCTGCAGCAGTTATAATAGAGCTCCGTTGAGCTCATTCACTCACTCCTCCCTCTCTCACTCATTTGTTCTGTTTCTTCCGCCGCAGCAAGCTGCACTTTTGTACTTGGCCCCTATGTGCATTGCTGCCTTTTTCTGCCCACAAAGAAATCTGCAGCAGTCCCAACAGAGCTCCGTTGAACTCACTCACTCCCCCTCTCCCACTCGCTCATTCTGTGTCTCCCGCTGCTGCAGGCTGCCCTATTGTACTGGGTTCCTGCCTGCATTGCCAGCTTTGTCTGCCCACAAAGACATGTGCAGCAGTCCCGACACAGCTCCATTGAGGTCGCTCACTCCCCCTCGCTCACTCGTCATTCTGTTTCTGCCGTGCCTGCAGGCTGGCCTTTTGTACTGGGCTCCTGCCTATGTTGTCACCTTTTCCTGCCCACTAAGAAATCCGCAGCACTTAAGATAGACCTCTGTTGAGCTCGCTCACTCCCTTTCTGTGACTCACTTGTCGTGTTTCTCCCAGTGCTGCAGGCTGCCCTTGTGTACTGGGCTCCTGCCTGTGTTGGCACCTTTTCCTGCCCACAAAGAAATCCGCAGCTGTCCCAACAGAGTTTCGTTGAGGCTGCTCACTCCCCCTGTCTCACTCGCTCATTCTGTTTCTCCTGGCACTGCAGGCTACCATTTTTTACCGGGCTTCTGCTTCTGTTGGCATTTTTTTCTGCCCACAAAGAAATCTGCAGCAGTCCTGACAGAGCTCCATTGGCCTCACTCACTCCCCCTGTCTCACTCGCTCGTTCCATTTCTGCTGGTGGTGCAGGCTGCCCTTTTGTACTGGGCTCCTGCCTGGGTTACTGCCCTTTTCTGCCCACAAAGAAATTTGCAGCAGTCACAATACAGCTCCATTGAGCTCGCTCACTCACTACCCCCTCTCACTTGTTTGTTCTGTTTCTCCTGCCGCTGCAGGCTGCCCTTTTGTACTGGGCCCCTGCGTGCATTGCTGCCTTTTCTGCCCACAAAGAAAGCTGCAGCAGTCCCAACAGAGCTCCGTTGAACTCACTCACTCCCCCTTCCCCACTCGCTCATTCTGTGTCTCCCACTGCTGCAGGCTGCCCTATTGTACTGGGTTCCTGCCTGCGTTGCCAGCTTTGTCTGCCCACAAAGACATCTACAGCAGTCCTGACAGAGCTCTGTTGAGCTCACTTACTCCCCCTCTCTCACTCGCTTATTCCATTTCTGCCTGCGCTGCAGCCTGGCCTTTTGTACTGGGCTCCAGCCTGCATTGCCACCTTTTCCTGCCCACAAACAAATCCGTGGCAGTCATGATAGACCTCTGTTGAGCGCACTCACTCTCCCTCTCTCACTCGCTCATTCTGTTTCTCCCCACGCTGTAGGCTGCCCTTTTGTACTGGGCTCCTGCCTGCATTGCCACCTTCTTTAGGCCACAAAGAAATCTGCAGCAGTCATGATACAGCTCTGTTGAGCTCACTCACTCACTCACTCCCTTCCCTTCTCTCACTCGGTCATTCTGTTTCTCCCGCCGCTGCAGACTGCCCTTTTGTACTGGTCCCCTGCGTGCATTGCTGCTTTTTTCTGCCCACAAAGAAATCCGCAGCAGTCCCAACAGAGCTACGTTGAGCTCACTCACTCCTCCTCCCTCACTCACTCGTTCTGTGTCTCCCGGCGCTACAGGCTGCCCTTTTGTACTGGGCTCCTGTCTGCGTTGTCACCTTTTCCTGCCCACAAAGAAATCCGCAGCAGTCCTGAAAGAGCTCAGTTGAGCTCGGTCACCCCCCAGTAGCTCGATGCTAATCTGTCCCAAACACTGATTTCCGACAGTGACTGCGATATTCTGAGATGGAAGCGCGGAAACACATTTCGGCCAGGATGTGAAAAATGGCAGCTGTACTGTTCACATGGAGGTGTAAACAAATGCCAGTGTTGAAAATCTGGCATGAAAATATTACTAATTTGCAAACTTACAAGGGTGCGTGGAACCTGCACAACACACGCTCGTAACACAGTCATTTTATGGAGTTTCATCACAAAATTTTCAACATAGGCATTTTAGCACCTCTGCTCGTTAATAGTGTCAGTGTGATTTTCTTAATATGTCCTGAACAGTGATTTCCCACAGCAACCGCGCTATTGTGTGCTGGAAGAGCGAAAACATATTTCAGCCAGGATGTGAAAAATGACAGCTGCACTGTTCATAAGGAGGTGTGGCAAAACGGCAATGCTGAAAATCTGGAGTGAAAATATTGCAAAGTTACGAGCATGCATGGGAACTGCGCAATACACATTCGTAACACACTCATTTTATGGACTTTCATCACCAAATTTTCAAAATAGGTATTTTAGGACCTCTGCTAATGAACAGTGTCCCTGTCATTTTCATAATGTGTCCTGAACATGGATATCTCACAGAGACCACGCTATCCTGCGCTGGAACTGCGAAAACACATTTCGGCCAGGATGTGAAAAATGACAGCTGTACTTTTCATAAGGTGGTGCAAAACAATGACAATGTTGAAAATCTGGAGTGAAAATATTATAAATTTGTGAACTTACGAGCGTGCGTGCAAACTTGCGCAACGCACGCTCGTAACACAATCATTTTACGGAGTATCATCACCAAATTTTCAACATAGGCATTTTAGGACGTCTGCTCATGAACGGTGTCATTGTCATTTTCGTAATCTGTCCCAAACACTGATTTCCCACAGCAACCGCGCTATTCTGTGCCGGAACTGTGAAAACACATTTCGGCCAGGGTGTGAAAAATGACAGCTGTACTGTTCACAAGGAGGCGTGAAAAAATGCCAATGTTGAAAATCTGGCATGAAAATATTGCAAATTCACAAAGTTACGAGCGTGCGTAGCAACTGCGTAACGCACACTCGTAAAACAGCAATTTTGTGGGATTTTTTTCCACCAGATTTGCAACATAGGCTTTTTGAGAGCCCACTTCATTGAACACTGGCACTGTCGTTTCATTAATGGGTCACAAAAGGTGATTCCGCGCAGTAACCACGGAATCACCTTTTGGGGCCAATTAGCGCCATGACAGTGATAGAATTCATGAGGAGGGGTCCCAAAAAACCTATGTTGAAAATTTGGTGCCAAAATTCCTGAAAATGCCTGAGGTTTGCATCAAAGTTGAAAGAACCCTATTTATTCCATTATACAGCTTACCGGCATTTCCTCAGTTTGCGGTCGGTTTTGAAGAGTGCAGACTTGTTCCCAGTCCACCAAAGATCGTTGCACCAGACTCCGGAGGTAAGTATGGGGTAAGGGGGGTTTGGGGAGGCAGGGTGCGCAGTGGGTGGGTGCAGGTTGTGGGAGGGAAGGAGCAGGGAGACCGCTGAGGGACCATTTCCTTCTTTACAGGGGCATGTGGCACGCTGGGGTGGGTTCCCAGTGTGCCAACGGAATTCTGCTTGGGGGGGTAGCTGTAGCCGAGGGAGGATTGGCACCCCATTGGCACCAAGAAAAGGGGGCGGGGTTTCACAGTATGCTGACGGGGATTGGGCACCTTGTCGGCAGTCAACAAAGGGGGGTGACATTATGCGGCGCAGATTGGGCACCCCTTCAGCAGACAAGAAAGCGGGGGAGGAAGTTACATAATACCAACAGGGAATGGGCTCCCCATCAGCAACATTAAAGGCGCTAAACCGGCGAGATTGGGGCCCCGTCAGCAAACAAACACGGGGGAGGGGGGCACATGCTGCCGAGGAGGATTGGGCATCCCCTCGGCGGGGGGGGTGAATATTGTTTGTGAACACAGCGGCAAGCTGCCACCATGTTCACAAACAATATCAGTGTTTTAAGATCCCACTCTGCAATGACGAGTCGCTCCCTCATTGCAGTGAATGGCTGACGCTGCAATGACGAGGCGGCCCCTGAGTGCAGCGGCTAATTTTTTACAAGTTGGTGGCACACTAGCCAAACTAGTGTCAGCAGCAGCGTGCCTTGGCATTGGGGAAAGTGGGCCAAGCCTTTACAGGCTGTGGGGGTATTGTTCACAGCAGTGCCGTGCCTCCACAACCTACTTCTGGAGAAAGCTGCCGCAATATGTTTCTTGCACATGCACTCAATCAACATAAAAAGGGGCCATTAAAGAACCAGAAAAAGTATACTTCTGCCCAGGTGAACTCTTTGGGCCCTGCTGGACACCCGACTGTGAAGCAGCCTTCCATGAGATCATATACCAGCTCACCCACACCTCCATCCTCGCCTATGCTGAGCCCACCAAACCCTATGTGCTGCATACGGGCGCTAGTCTGCAGGATCTAGGAGCAGTGCTGTTTCAAGACCATGAGGATGGCCTGAGACCAGTAGCTTTCGCCAGTAGGAGCTTGACCCCATCTGAACGAAACTACCCTGTACATAAGTTGGAGTTCTTTGCACTAAAATGGACCATCATTGACCAGTTTCATGAATACCCCTATGGGGCAAAGATATTGGTGAAGACTGACAATAACCCATTGACCTATGTACAGACTTTAGCTAAGTTAGACATCACTGGGCACTGGTGGCTTTCTGCATTATCAACCTATGATTATGCTGTCAAATACAGACCAGGTCTGAACCATATTGATGCTGATGCCCTATCATGAAGGCCCACTTCCAAGAGTGATTGGGTCAGGCTGTCTGAACCTGACATTCAAGCATTGTGCCAGAAGTTTGATAGAGATGAACAGATGTCTGCGGACACAGTGGACTGTTTAGTAGATTTCTTGGGCCCTTCTGACACCTGCATACCAGCTGCTTAGTGCCACTTCTCTGCTCTAGGTATTAGTGCACTACCTCAATTTGACAATGACAGCATTCAGTCGGCTCACTCCCAAGATCCTATGATTCAGCCAGCACTTGATGCCCTGCATGCAGGGAAAGATGTGTCGGCGTTACGTTCCACTGACTTGCGAACTGCTTTATTGTTTAAAGAAGGCCCCAGATTGAAGCTGCTCAACCAATTGTTGTATAGAGAGACAGTAGATCGTAGTGGCAAAGTAGACAAGCAACAATTGGCAGTGCCCACGGCCTTTAAAGATTTGGTAATGAGGTCCCTCCACAATCACATGGGGCACCTCGGAATTGACAGAACCCTTGACCTGGTACAATCTCGCTTCTACTGGCCCAAAATGGGGGCCGATGTTGAGCACCATGTAAAGACTTGTAGTTGCTGCCTGCAAAGAAAAGCCCTGCGTCAGAGGGCTGCCCCCTTGTTAATATTACTACCAGCTCCCCCATGGAACTAGTCTGCATAGATTTCTTGTGTTTATAACCTGATCAGCGGAACATTGGCAATGTGTTAGTGGTTACGGATCATTTCACACGGTATGCACAAGCTTTTCCCACCAAAGATCAAAAGGCATCTACTGTGGCCAAGGTGCTAGTGGAAAATGTCTTCGTCCACTATGGTGTCCCCCAGCTGATTCATTCTGATCAAGGCAGAATTCTGTAGTGCTACAATTCATCCTGGTGGGCATCACTGTAAGTACTTTTTGTGCACATGCCAATAGCTAGGGGAAAGCCATTTAAATGTGCAAATGGTTTATAAAAATTAATGACAGCTAGCAGCAATGATTTAGGCACAAAGACACCAATGAACTGCAAACAGCTACAGCAGAGCATGCAGTGTTAATAGTGGGGTTTCTGGGCAGACCTGGACACATGAGAAGGGATCCTAATCCTTAGAATTCCATGCCTTCCAGGAAACAAGGTGTGGGACTACTACAGCATTTGACTATCTCCCTTCCTGTATATCCCTCCCTCCCTCCCCTCCTGTCTCTCACTTCCTCTTATCCTCTCTCTCATCTCCCTCTGTGTCTACCGCCATGTTCACAAACAATGTTAGCCCTTCCCCACTGAGGGTGTGCCCAATCCCCCTTGGCAGCATGTGCCCCAAGGTTGATGTTGCCGATGGGGAGCCTACTCCCATCGGCATTATGTAACCCCCGCTTTTGTTGTGGTGTCAAGGGGTGTCCAACTGCTGGCATAATGTAACCCCCTTGGTTGTGTGGGATGGGGGTGCCCAATTCCCTCGTCGGCTACAGTTGCCCCCCAAAGACTCAGTTGGCATGCTGAGAGCTCACCCCAGTGTGCCACATGCCCTGTAAAACAAAACGGTCCCACAATGTTTGTTTTTTCCCCTGTGGAAAAGAATGGTCCCTCAGCAGTCTCCCTGCCCCCTCCACAACCCGCTCCCACCACTGCACACCCTGCCTTCCCACACCCCCACCTCATATCATCTTACCTCCGAGTCCGGCGCATCCATTCGGTGGACCGGAACATGCCTGCACTCTTCAAAGCCGGCCCCGAACTGAGGAAATGCTGGTAAGCTGTACAATGGAATAAATAGGGTTTTTTCAACTTTGATGCATATCTAAGGTATTTTTTGGAATTTTGGCACCACATTTTCAACATGGGGTTTTTGGGTCCCCTCCTCATGAATTCTGGCACTGTCATGGTGTTATTCAGCCCTGAAAGGTGATTTTGCAGTCACTGCACAGAATCCCCTTTTGGGACTGATTAATGAAACGACAGTGCCAGTGTTCATGAGGTGGGCTCTCAAAAAGCCTATGTTGCAAATGTGGTGGGAAAAATCAAAATGACTGTTTTGCGTCGCGTTACGCAGTTATGTGCACGCCGTAACTTGCGAATTCTGCAATATTTTCGTGCCAGATTTTCCAGGCTGGCATTTTTCAGACCTCCTTGTGAACAGTACAGCTATCATTTCCCACATCCTGTCTAAAATGTGTTTTCGCACTTACAGCACAGAATTTATTTATTTTATTTAGTTTTTGTTAACCGGGTAAGTGCACTAGCCAGCAGGTGACTATTTTCAGGCACGACCCGGGAGGTAAGTTACAGTACAAAATAGGACAGTTCAGGTTATACAGTACAAGTAAAGGTACATTGATACAAGTACAGGCATACAATCCAAAAAAGGGGGGGGCAAAGGGTACTGGAAGGAGCACAGATTTGGAAGGGGGGGAGATAGGAAAGAGAAGGGAAGGTGAGGGGGAAGTGTAGCAGGGAGGGGAGAGGTGTATGACTCAGTTCACTGAAGGGTGAAATGGGCCAGACAGGGAAAGAAAAATCAATGCGGGAAAGTGACAGCGAATACGGCTTTTGAGGTACAAGGTTATGATCTGCTTCCAGGCTGGTGGAACCGAGGGACGGCAGGGCTAGAAGGGGATGGTCGGTAAGTAGGGGGAAGGTTACGGCTTATGCGAAAAGGTGCGAAAATGAACTGAAAGTGCAAAGAGGGTTGAGCGGCAGGCAGGGGAGGGGGACGGGGAAAGACCAATACCCACAAGTAGAAGTACAAGCTAAGGAAGGCAGAGGGTGATGGAGGAGGTACAGGTAGGGAAGAAGAGGGAAGAATGGCATGAGTAGGGTAGAATGAGTGCATGACTAGGGGACAGAAATTGAGAGGATTGAAAGTCAGGGAAGAGCTGTCCTACATGAGCATAGACCAGCAGGGAAGGAAGAGGAGCACGGTCTACGGGAGGAGGGGTAACGGCCGTTGCAGGGGATAACATGGACCACGTCTGGGTTAGCGGAATCAAGAGCCAGTTAGGGCAGGGAGGGGGATTCGGCCAACCAGTGGGCGTTTTACGGTTTTAGCGGGAAAAGGCGCAAGTAAGACCCGGAGCTATGGAACTGGAAATCGGCAAGGCACAACAGGGTAGGGGAGCGTGTGGGAGTGGGGGGGGGAGTAGGAAGACCAGTACCCACTTACATTCAGTACATCATAGGTTTTAGTGCAACACAAGAGGGTCCAGCAATAGTGGGATTTTGGCTAATTCATACACAAGTAGCAGAGAAAGTAGGACAATTGTAGACAATCATAGTACAACAAAATAACAATCGGTAGAACCATTTAAGTGGAATACCACATATATATAGAAGTCACAGTGATTAGGCATTATTGAGACATTAATAGCGGTAGTTTAGGACAGAGTATCCATACAGGATGCTTTTGTAAACATTTAACTAAAGTGCAGGCATACAAGAAATGACAGTTATATAGGGCATCAAAACTTAGTAGAAGGTGAGCGAGTGGACATATGCAAGGGAACACAGAGGTAGACTTAGATAGGGGGAGAACAAAGTATCAGGACTTTAAGTAGGATCAAAACAAGTGCATTGGTCCATAGAGGCAAGGTGAGATTGTAATCTTCGCTTGAAAGCAAGGTGTGAGGGGGCACTTCTCAGGTCCATAGGCAGTGAGTTCCATGAGTGGGGGGCAGCATGCCTGAATGCACCAGCGCCCTTGGTAGTTCGGCAGAGGGGAACAGTTAAAAAAGATTTGTCGGACGATCTCAGCTCACGCGATGGCATCACAGGCTGGAGCAGTTCAGTAGCTGGTTTCGCCACTCTAATTATGGAGTCTGAGAGGCAGCAGAGGTAATATTGCCTAGTGGAGGAGGGGGATAGCCAGCCTAGATCTTTATAGAGTTGGCAGTGGTGTTTCAGGTGCAGTGCTTTAGATGCATATCTACAGACATTGTTAAAGGTAGTGTCCCATTTTTGTAGACCAGTTTTATTTGCCATTGTGAGGATGGGAGCGCAATAGGACAGGGTAGGTAATAGGATTCCCCTGGCGATGGCAAGCTTGGCAGCAGGAGTGAGCAAGTAGTTTGTCCTGTAGGCGGCCCCCAGTTTGCAATTGACAGCTTTGCATGTTTCTTGGATGTGCTGATTTAAGTCAAGGTTTTGGTCAAGCTGTATTCCCAGATATCGGAACGAGCTTACAGTCTCAAGAGGGGTACCATTTAAATCAAGAATATTTAGTGGAGATGAGCAGGTTCTGAGTTTATGGAGTGATCCAAAGAGCATAGCTTTAGTTTTGCTCGCATTGAGTACGTGGCGATGATGATTTAGCCAGTGTTGTGCCAAGTGGAAGGCTGATGTCAGAGTGGCATTGAGGTTAGTAGTATTGTCGGAGTGGGTATAGATAACTAGGTCATCCGCATAAAGGAGTGAGTTACCAGATGTTATTATGTTGGGCAGGTTATTTATAAATAATGAGAAGAGGAGAGGTCCAAGCATAGAGCCTCATGGAACTCAGTGTTGATCGTGGTACTGTCAGAGATAGCGAGTTGAATTTGACTGCTTTTGACCTATTGGTAAGGTAACTACTGAACCATGTTGTTACAGGGATGAGAAGCCAAGATTTTGAGGGTGGCAAGCAGCAATGGGTGATCAATGAGGTCAAGGCCTTTGTGAGGTCAATGAACACAGCCCAGTTAGCTGCCCATTGTCCATATTTGTGAGTACATCAGAGGTGAATTTTGCCAGTGCTGTTGTAGTACTGTGGGGCTTCCTGAAGCCATGTTGTGCTTCACAGAGCGCATTAGAGGATTCGATGAATTCAATGACCTGGGTGGCTACTATTTTTTCAAGAATTTTGCTAAGGACCGGAAGGATGGCAATAGGTCTATAGTTCGATATATCATTTTTGCACCCTTTTTTGAATACGGGAGTGATTCTAGTGGCCTTCCAAATCTCAGGGACAGAGCCTGAGGAGAGGGATAGTGTGAAGATCCTGGCAATCGGATGGGATATGAGATGAGCAGCCACTTTCAGTAATCGTGGTTCCAATGTGTCAGAGCCAGGGCTAGTGTTATCCGATATGACGTTCAGGAGTTTGAAAACTTGATTTCCAGTAACTGCCTTAAAGTAAAATGATTTTGCTGAAGCTAGTTGAGAATCAGTACTCATTGCGGTAGAGTATTGCTGAGGAGCAGTGGGCATAGATTTATGGGAGGATGTAAAGGCAGATAGGTCAGAGAATTGCTGATTGAAGGCGTTGGCTATGGTAAGGGAGTCATTGCAGTGGACCCCTTGAAGTATCATTTCCGAAGGGGTTACAGATTGGGGGGTCCCAAGGAAGGTTTTAATGTGACTCCAAAATTTGCGTGGATCATTAGAGGAGCTAGTTAATAGGTTCTGGCAATATTTGCTTTTGGCAAGTCTGATGTGTTTTTTACAGTCACTTCTATGCCGCTTGTATATAAGATGATCCCTGGGTAGTCCAGTGATTTTGTATTGTTTCCAGAGTTTGTCCCTGATTTTGAGCTTGTGTAGAAGTTATTTGTCCAGCCACCTTGTTTGTTGACCTCTGACCCTTCTCTTTATCTTTGGTACATGCCTCCTTTGTACTTCTCCAACCTGGTGAGGAACGCATCCAGGGCAGCTTCAGCACTGGTTGCATGAAATATTTCAGACCAGTCCGTGTTAGAAATGTCAGAAAGAAAGGCTTGTACATCCAGTGCTGCAAAGTTAGTGAAGCTGATCAGGCGGGATCGAGGGGCAGGCGGCGGGCAGGAGCGCCAGTGGCAGACCGTGGGCGAGTGATCCGTCAGAGAGTCCACTAGGACAGCTGTTTTAGATATATGGTCCGGTCTGTTAGTGAGGATCCAGTCCAATAGCGTAGCTGTTTGTGAATTAGTCATCTTCAGGCACTCAGTTATTAGTTGATGAAAGTTCGCCTTTGGACCAGTGATGCAAGGTGACTGTGATGTGGTCCTAGCCAGTTCAAATTAATGTCCCTAGCAGGATGGTCTCATTCATGTTCCACATTAGAGACACATGTTGAAGTAAGTTCTGAGACTGTCTAGCCCACCAGTGGGAGGGTTGTATAAACATAGGATGTGCAGGTATTTCGCCCCAAGGGTCAATGTCGCATGTAGCGATTCACAGTGCATATGGGGACCAGGGTTGGGAACAACATTAATAGAGAGGTGATTTTTGTAGTAAATGGCAACACCCCCACCCCTTTTAGAACCAAATCGGTCTTGTCGAATGATAGTATACCCAGGTAGGGAACAATGTGCATCCAGGATATTAGGTTTTAGCCATGTTTCAGTGAGGCATAGGATGTCAGGATTAACCAATCTTGCCCAGACTTCAAGTTCAGCCAAGTGTCCCAGGAGACTTCTAATATTCATATGGGCTAGTACTAGGCCTTTATTTGTTTTGATAGTGGTTGTCAATGGGGTATTAGGTTGTGGACCAGGGTTAGTTTCAATGTCGCCAGCCAGCAAGAGTAGCCTTTGGGCAAGGAATTTAAGCATAGCTCCGGGGAATATATTACATTTTTTCTGCTTTTTACTATGCTGCAAGTAGAACAGGAGTGACAGGTAGGTACATCCTTTCTTCAGGAGTGCGTAGTGAGTAATAGGTAGAGGGGGATGGCAAGAGAGAAGGAGATTAGAGAAGCTAAAGTCGTTGATTGATGGTACACAGTGTTTTTCGGCAATAGGCAGAGACAGGGTGACACTGTTAAGACCAAGCAGGAGAAACAGGCAGAGAAAAGGAGTTAGGCTAGTGTGACAGGTGCACAAATACAGGGTCATTTTAGTATAGCAGGAGCAGGGTGCTTAGGCACCGAGAAGAAGGAGAAATACCGAGAGGGATTACAGCAAATGTCAGGGTTGAAGATACTCAAAGACCTGGGTTTGTGCGTATAGAGGGATGTTACGTTTATGGTGCAGCACAGGGAGGCGGGCTTGGTGAGAGAGTTGACTGAGCTGTTATCATGTAGAGTTAGGAAGCTGCCCCTAGTGGAAGAGGAGTATAAGGAGCCAATGGAAAAGTGGACACTTAGTCATATGACCCACAGCAGCCTATATAGCTAGAGGGTCGACCAGGGTGGGGGAGTGGCGCCAGCCCGGCGGACGAGTGAGCCGAGCTGTATCACTTGGCCACGGTGGCGGGCGCACAGTCCCGGAGTTCTAAATTGCAAGCAGATTCAAAATTACAAAGTGAGAACAGCGCTTTCCTCGTGCAGGATGGTACTAGCTATAGTCCCAACCCAGCAGGAGAGAGCCGGCGGAAGGGAGGTCAATATAACGTACCTTGCAGGCTATGCGCCTTCGGTGGTACAAGGTACCAGGGAGCGGCCGAGCTCCTGGTTCCTGTCCTCGGCTAGCGTGCGGATGGTGCGGCCCCTGGCAACAGTCAAACTGGAGGAGCGCGGCTTGTCTTCACTTGGGGGAATAGCATGGTCGCTGTGGGAAATCAGTGTTCAGGACAGATTAAGAAAATGACAGTGACAAAAATTCATGAGCAGAGGTCCTAAAATGCCTATGATGAAAATTTGGTGACGACATCATAAAGCCATTTGTGTTATGAGCGCATGAGCGTAGTTTGCACACACTCTCGTAACATCACAAATTAATATTTTCACTCCAGATTTTCAATATTGCCATTGCGGTTGCTGTGGGTAATCTGTGTTACCTAAAATGCATATATTGAAAATTTTGTGATGAAATTCCATAAAATGACTGTGTTATGAGTGTGTGTTGTGCAGTTTCCACGCACCCTTGTAACTTCACAAATTAGTAATATTTTCACGCCAGATTTTCAACACTGGCATTTGTTCACACCTCCTTATGAACAGTACAGCTGTCATTTTTCACATCCTGGCTGAAATGGGTTTCCGTGCTTCCAGCGCAGAATACCGCAGTCGCTGTCAGAAATCAGTGTTTGGGACAGATTAGGATCGAGCAACTGAGGGGGGGGGAGTGACCGAGCTCAACTGAGCTCTGTTGGGACTGCTACGGATTTCTTTGCAGGCAGAAAAAGGCACCAACGCAACAGGAGCCGAGTACAAAAGGGCAACCTGCAGCGCCGGGAGACACAGAATGAGCGGGTGAGGGAGGTGGAGTGAGTGAGCTCAGCAGAGCTCTATAATGACTGTCGCGGATTTCTTTGTGGGAAGAAAAGGCACCCAGTACAGAAGGACAGTCTGCAACACTGGCAGAAATGGAACGAGCGACTGAGACAGGGGAGTGAGTGAGGCCAACGGAGCTCTGTCAGGACTGCTGCAGATTTCTTTGTGGGCAGAAAAAGATGCCGATAGAGGCAGGAGCCCAGTACAAAAGGGGAGCCTGCAGCACCAGGAGAAACAGAATGAGCAAGTGAGACAGGGGGAGTGAGCATCCTCAATGGAGCTCTGTCGGGACAGCTGTGGATTTCTTTGTGGGCAGGAAAACGTGCCAATGCAGGCAGGAGCCCAATACAAAAAGGCAGCTCCGTAAGAAACAGAACGAGCCAGTGAGAGAGAGGGAGTGAGCGAGCTCAACAGAGGTCTATCATGACTGCTGTGGATTTCTTAGTGGGCAGGAAAAGGTGGCAACATAGGCAGGAGCCCAGTACAAAAGGCCAGCCTGTAGTGCCGGCAGAAATGGAATGAGCAAGTGAGAGAGGGGGAGTGAGCGACCTCAACGGAGCTGTGTCGGGACTGCTGCAGATGTCTTTGTGGGCAGAAAAAGCCACCAATGCAGGCAGGAACCCAGTACAAAGTGGCAGCCTGTAGTGGGAGACACAGAAGGAGCGAGTGAGGGGAGTGAGTGAGCTCAACAGAGCTCTGTTGGGACTGCTGCAGATTTCTTTGTGAGCAGAAAAAGGCAGCAATGCATGCAGGGGCCCAGTACAAAAAGGCAGACTGCAGTGGCGGGAGAAACAGAATGAACGAGTGAGAGAGAGGGAGTGAGTGAGCAAGCTCAAAGGAGCTCTGTCGTGACTGCTGCAGATTTCTTTGTGGCTAGAAGAAGGCGTCAATGCAGGTAGGAGCCCAGTACAAAGGGCAGCCTCAGCGCCGACAAGCGGAATGAGTGAGTGAGGAGAGAGAGAGAGGTAAACGCAAGCTCAACCAGGCTCTGTGGGACTACTGCAGATTTCTTTGTGGGCAGAAATATGCCAACAGAGGCAGGAGCTCACTACAAAATGGCAGCCTGCAGTGCCAGAAGAAACAGAATGAGTGAGTGAGACAGGGCGGAGGAGCGACTCAACGGAGCTCTGTCGGGACAGCTGCAGATTTCTTTGTGGCAGAAAAGGTGCCAATGCACACAGAAGCCTAGTACAAAAGGGCAGCCTGCAGCGCCTGGAGAAACACGATGAACGAGAGGAGGGGGAGAGAGAGAGCTCAATGGAGCTCTATCGTGACTGCTGCAGATTTCTTTGTGGGCAGAACAAGGTGCCAACACAGGCAGGAGCCCAGTACAAAAGAGCAGCCTGCAGCACTGGGAGAAACAGAATGAGCAAGTGACACAGGGGCAGTGAGCGAGCTCAATGGACCAACGCAATCAACATTCGGCATTGACAAATGATTGTTTTTGTAACAGTGTATGTGAACTGGTTTTTTTTTGTTTTGTTTTAAATTTGGTTTTGTCACCATATTTTTTAATACGTTTAATGCATGTTTGAATAGTTCATACGTAAACTTTTCTTGTTTATGTATTGGTTTCATTATATTAAAACTCTAATAAAATTTAATAGAGAATAAAAAATGCCACTGCATCTTTCCTGGCCTTGGGGAAAAACCCCACACAGTCTAGCTTCTCATGATGCAGTGGGAGGGGAGGAGTGGAGACTCCTGCATTATGAGAGGCTACACTGTCTGGGGCGTGTTCCTTATGTTCAGGAGGTATGAAGTAATATTTGATCAAGGATTTAAAACAAAACAAGGCTGGGTACGATTATACCGTGACCTTGCATTTCAGTTCTACTAAGAAATGAAGCAGATAAAACAACCAGCAACATCAATGAATTTTAGAGAAGGTAAGCAATCATAAAATGTGGGTTTTCATCTAGAAATGATGTGATGCAAAAAGAATTGACTGTGTCCTTTTAGTTATGTAAAGTCCTGTAGTCCTAACGCCTAACCAGATTAGCCCTCCTCCCCCTCCGCTACCCCCTTCTTCATTACCAACCACTTATACCTGTCCCGTTCTACCTTGAACCTGTTGATTGTCCCTGCCTCTACCATTCCCTTGGGTAGGCTGTGCCTGTGCCCCACCACCCTCTCAGTACAGACCTTCCTGATTTCTCTCCTAAATCTCCCCCTTCCCCAATTTCCAATCATGTCCTTGCATAGCCGTATTTTCTTCCCTGGTAAACAGGTCCCTTTTATTCACCCTATTTATCTAACTCAGAAACTTATATGATCATGTCCCCCTTCTTCCTCATGTCTTCTATTGCATATATATATATTGAGGTCCATAAGTCTTTCCTCATAGGTCCTGCCCTGCCGCCCCTGTATTATCCTGGTGGTCTTCTGGACAGCCTCAAGCCTATCCTGGTCCTTTTTCAAGTACTGTCTCCAGTACTAGGCACAGTACTCGAGATGTGGCTTCACCACAGACTGTATGTGGTCAAGATCACCTCCCCCTTCTGCTGTCCAGGCCCCCTACTAATGCACCTCAGCATTCTGTGTGTTTGGCTATAAGCCTTGTCGCATTGTGCAGAGACATTGAGGCTGTCACTGATGATTACCTCCAGGTCCCTTTCCTCCCCTTTGTCACATACTACGCTACCTGCCCATCCAATATTCCCTGCAAGGGTTTCTCCTACTAATGTGCATTACTTTGCATTTCTTTGCATGAAAACAAAAGTGCCAGAGCTTAGACCATTTCCAGCTGCTGCAGATCCTAGCACAACTCCTCTCCATTATTTATTACTGAAGAAATCCCCACGAAAAACAAGATCTTTATCCCTCAGAGTTCATCTGCAATATAACTTACTCCCTACTTGAAATTATAATGCTCTGTTATGACATCACAGTCTGTTGCCACGGGAATAACTGTGATGTCACAAGCAGAGTACTATGGTTGGGAAGAAGCAGTAGAAGCTGATGAACCCTCAAGGAAAAATTATCTTGTTTCTATGCTTATGACCTCACCAATTAATAGTTTGGATAAGAAATACAGAGCTAAGGATAAAAATAAGTTGCTTTGTGTCCAAATATTATGATTGTCAAAGTTCTACTCAAGGGGTCAGTAGTTCTTTCAAACACTGTGTTATGCCCTGCCCAGTGATGTGGTTGGTGTTGTACTGCACCATTATGTGGAAGGCCCCAGCTCAAGTTTTGGTCATGACTCCTCCACCGTGGGCTGGTGGGGTCTAGGATGTGCTGAGAAGGCACTGTGCTCAGATCTCAGGGTGAGGGTTATGTCCATTCTGCTCCTTGTAACTTTCAATAGTGGAAAGTTTGGGCTATGTAACCCTCCTAGGACGCACCTGGACATGAGCTGTCACAGCTCATTGTACCTATCCTTGTCAAACATTATAAATATGTGACTCCTGGGTCACTGTGTCTTGGTTCACGCCCCTGCCTGAGAACTGCACATAATCAACCTGGTTGAGAAGTTGGGTTCATTCTCTCTCTCTCTCTCTCTCTCTCTCCCTCTCTCCTGCTGCAGGAGAGATTCATCCCAGCGCAAATAAGAAGTAGCATGGTGCCACTACCCAGAGTGAATAAGTGGGTCAGATGTGTGCCGTTCCACCCCCTGGGATGCAGTACCTACCCACCTCCCCAAACTGGACTAGACCACCCCCTGGAGACAAATGAGACCATTGCTGCCTTCACTAATAAACAATGTAAGCAGGTTACACAAAACGGACGCGGCTGAGGACCACATCCAACGTCGGTTTTACACATTTTACGAACATACGAAATTTGTCAGCAGATAAAGGCCTAGAGGTCTATCAAGTCTGCTCGAATGTGCAGCTAGCACCCCTTATTCTGCAGCTGCCCCTCCCTTCCACCCTTCCCCTTCATTAACCCTCCCCCTTGTCCTGTCCCATCCTCATTTGAAGCAGTCCACTGTTCTACTGCATACCACTTCAGCAGGTAACGCATTCCACCCAGCCACCACCCTCTCTGTAAAAAAGTGTCTCCTCATCTCCCTCCTGAACCTTCCTCGCTCCAGTCTCATATCATGGCCCCTGGTGGTCCTCCCCTCCCTTACTTTGAACAGCCCCTCTGTACCCGTCTTGTTTATTCCTTTCATGTATTTAAAGGTTTCAATCATGTCACCCCTGTCTCTCCTCTCCTCCAGTGAGTACATGTTCAACTCCTTCAACCTCCTCTCGTATGATAAGTCCCCCAGCCCCTTGATCATCTTTGTTGCTCTGCGCTGCACCCCCTACAGTAACTCAATGTCCCTCTTCAGATACGGACGCCAGTATTGCACGTAGTACTCCAGGTGTGGTCTAACTAATGACCTATACAGTGGCAGAATCACCTCCTCCCTCCTTGAGGATATACCTTGCAATACAACCCAGCATTTGTTGGCCTTTGCAGCTGCCTTCCTACATTGTGCCGAGTTGTTCATTAACCCTGTAATGAGCACACCCATATCCTTCTCCTCCTCTGTCTGGGCTAGCTGCACTCCCTCTAGCTGGTAACTCCTCCTTGGGTTCTTCATCCCAAAATGCAGCACCTTGCACTTTTTGGCATTAAAGCCCAGTTGCCAGGTGTCTGACCAGGTTTCAAGCTTTGCCAGATCATCCTGCAACCCCTGCCATCCCCTAGGTCATCCACCACCGCGCCTACCTTGGTATCATCAGCAAACAGACTGATCTTGCTCTTGATGTCCCATGATATGTCTGCAATGAATATCCCAAACAACACTGGTCCCAACACTGAGCCCTGTGGAACACCGCCACTGCCCTTGGGTGTGAGAGCTCCCCACCCACCACCACCCTCTGTTGCCTCCCTGCAGCCAGTTTCCTACCCATCTCACCAGCTTTGCACCGCCCTGTGCCTACTAACTTCCTTCCCAGCCTTCCATGTGGCACTGAATCGAATGCCTTACTGAAGTCCAGATACAGGACATCCACAGCATGGCCCCTGTCCAGTTGCCTAGTTACCCAGTCATAGAACTTGACCAGGTTGGTTTGGCAGGATCTGCCACATATGAAGCCATGCTGTCTGCTGTCCTGTAGTCCTTTGGCCTCTAGGAGGGCCACCAGCCTCTCCTTCAGAATAGTCTCCATTAGCTTACCCACGATGGATGTGAGGCTCACTGGTCTGTAGTTTCCCGGTTCATCCTTGGGGCCACTCTTGTGGAGGGGCACCACATGAGCCATCCTCCAGTCCTGAGGTACACACCCCAAATGTAGTGAGGCATTAAATAGGTCTGCCAAAAGTCCTGTAAGGACCTCTGCCAGCTCCTTCAGTACCCTGGGGTGGATGCCATCTGGGCCTGGCGCCTTATCCACCCTCAGTGCCTTCAAACCCTCTCGAACTCTGCTCTCTATGATTTCCCCATCTGTCACCACTCCCCCCCCCCCGCTTCTGCCATTTCTCCCACCTTGGGTGTCACCCTCCTCTTCTCTTTAGTAAATACTGAGCAGAAGTACTCATTTAGTGCTTCCGCCTTATCGCACCCTGCTTCCACCCAACCCCCCTCCTTCCTAATCCTTACTATGTGGTCCTTACAGCTCCTTTTCTCCCTGATGTACTTAAAGAAGTCATTCTCCCCCTTCTTAATGCCTTGTGCCAGCCTAAGTTCCATAGATGCTTTGGCTCCCCTTACTGCCCTTGTCACCTCCTTCGATTCTGTCAAGTACTCCTGCCTGTCCCTCCCCCCTCCTCCCTGTTTTCTTGTACTTCCTGAAGGCAGCTTTTTTCCTCCTTACCTTTTCCATGACCTCCTTGCTCAACCAGATCGGTTTCTTAGCCCCTGGGCTTTGCAGCAGGTTTTGGTTGCCTCCACTGTCCCCAGCTTTATGAGCTCCCACTTCTGGTTAGTGTCCATACTAGATTGAATTCCGGCCAGGTACCCTTTTACCACTTCCCCCATCCTCCCAAGGTCGGCCATCCTGAAGTCCAGCACTATTGTGCCAGATTCCACTCCTTCCTTGCCCATATCCAAAGATTTTGTGTATATAGTGCCCGCAGGGAGAGCTTTGATGCAGCGGAACTACAAAAAAAGCTGAGCACCTTTGTGAGTATAATTAAAGATTTTTATTCAGCTTTCCTGTACAAAATTTAGCTGATTCTTATACATAAAAAATGCTGTGCTAAGGTTTTTGTAAAGTGCTGAATTTTGTGCAAAAACTATCTGCCAGATGGCTCTTCTAGCAGGTGCCCCAAAAGTACACAATGAAATGTACTTACATTTCCACAAGATAATGGCAGTATAAAGTGCAGCTAGAAAGACACTATCTCCACCTTAGCAAGCTTGTTCATGTCCTACCAAGGTCCAGCCCCATCCTTTTGCATCTCCAGTACTTACCTCCACACCCTGATCCCATGACCTACCCCTGTAGGGGTTGGGGGGGCCTGACCACAGCCAGGCATCATCTACAACCACTCCAGCTAATGCAGTGGGAGACCCCTCCTGCAGAATTGGAGAGGCTGGTAGCAGAGAATGAAGCCCAGATGCATCAGCTGTTGTGCTGCTTGCACCAAAGAATTTTCCATGTTTAGACCCTCCTCCCTTCCCAGTATGCCGTCAGTGAGCACCTTTGACATCACCATGAAGGCAGGGAGCTGCCAACAATGTGTGGTCACCCACAATGCCAAGGCAGTCCCACTTCTCACCTGCAGCTGGTGCTCAGAGAGGAGGATATGCAGCACCCTCATTCCAGGGTCAGCACACTATGCCTCTGCATCATGCTCCAGAACCCACTAGCCAGGACAAGGATGTCAGGAGCAAGGATTGATCCTGTGTCTCCCATGTAGTGGAACAGTGTTCCACCAGCCAGTGCCACCAGGCTGGGCTTTTTTTTTATTTATTTTAATTTAAACATTCATGATACACCTGCTGATAAACAGAAGAATTTCAGTTTACCTCGTGGGACTGTCTTGTGATCAGGGTTGCAAAATACTAATGACATGTTTCCTGTACAAAAATAAAGTTGTATCTATCTATCTCTCTATCTTTATGATTTGAATTTAAAACATCTTCTGCCCGGTCAATTTGGCCCAATAATAGGTAAAATGATGGAAACCCTACTTAAGGAAAGGCTGGTGGACTACCTAGAGACAAGGGGGCTGCTGGACCCAAAGCAACATGGATTCACTGCAGAGAGGTCATGCCAGATCAACTTGATTGATTTCTTCAAGTGGGTGACAAAGGAAATAGACCAGGGCAGAGCGGTTGATGTGTCCTATCTGGACTTCAGGAAGGCCTTCGACACAGTCACACACAGGAGATTAATACACAAGCTGTCAAATCTGGGGGTGGGGACACAGGTGGTCATATGGGTTAAAACTGGTTGAGTAACAGAACACAAAGAGTGGTGATAAATGGGGTTAGCTCACAGGAGGGATGAGTAACAAGTGGTGTACCCAAGGGATCAGTGCTGGGACCAGTGCTCTTCAGTGTCTTCATAAGCGATAGTGCAGAGGGTCTAGAAGGGAGGGTCAGCCTGTTTGCAGATGATACAAAGCTATGTAACAGGGCAGATATACAGGAAGATACAGAAACAAGCATTTGTCAATGCCAAATGTTGTCTCGCTGGCATTGGCATTGGTAGTGCAGGAGTTAAAGATGCAAAATAGGAATGGCAGTGAAGCATTGAACTGATGCCAACCCCACCTGCACCCTGCAGAGACTGACAGGCATTGGGGTGTGCCTTTGGGTCGTCAGCAATAATGCTCATGCCATTGTACCTCACCCTACCCTGTAGATACTGACAAGTGTTGCGGTGTGCTTTGGGGTCTTTGGGCATTATACTTACCCCATTCCATAAGGAAATATGCTGAGGTGGGTGCAGTATAGGAGAATGGGGTGAACTTTGGAGCTGAACACTCCAAGGCACACCTTGATGCCTGTCACTGGCTGCAGGGTGGGGTGGAATGGCGGGAGCATTACAGCTGATGATCCCAAGTCACACCCCTGACGTGTGTCAGTCTCTACAGGGTGGGGTGTTACAGCTGGAAACCCTAACGCCATAGGCGTATGTTGGTATTTTCACTCCAAATTATAAACATGGGCTTTTTGTGACCCCACCTCATGAAGAGTGGCACTATCAGTTTGTTAGCCAAAAGGTGACTTTGCACAGCTACTGCAGCATTTGGCACCACAGGTACGGAAACACATTTTGGGCAGGATGTGGAAAATGAGAACTGTATTGTTCATGAGGAGGTGTAAAAAAAATGGCAACGTTAAAAATCTGGAGTGAAAATATGAAAAATTGGTGAAGTCATGAGTATGCATAGAAGCTGCACAACGCACGTCCATAACCCAATTATTTTTGGGATTTTTTAGCCGCATTTTCAACATAGGCATTTTGGGACCTCCCCTCATGAACAGTGGCACTGTGAGTTTGTTAATCTGTCCCAAAAGTTGATTTCCCACAGCGACCATGCAATTGTATGCCACAGGTGCAAAAACACATTTTGGGCAGGATGTGAAAAAATGACAGCTGTACTATTCAAAAGGAGGTGTGAAAAAATGCCTGTGTTGAAAATCTGGCACGAAGATATTGTAGATTTGTGAAGTTACAAGTGTGCGTGGAAACTGCGCAACGCATGCTTGTAACACAGTCATTTTATGGACGTTCGTCACCAAATTTTCAGCATTGGCATTTTAGGACCTCTGCTCATGAACAGTGTCACTGTCATTTTGTTAATTTGTCCCTAAAATGGATTTCCCACAGCAACCGTGCTATTCTGCACCAGACATGTGAAAACACATTTTGGCCAGGATATGTAAAATGACAGCTTTACTGTTCATAAGGAGGTGTGGGAAAATAGCAATGCTGAAAATCTGGAGAAAAAATATTACAAATTCACGAAGTTATGAGCGTGCGTGGAAACTGTGCAATGCATGCTAGTAAAACTGCCATTTTGGATTTTTTTCACCAATTTGCAACATAGGTCTTTGAAGACCCCATAAACAGTGGCACTGTTGTTTAGTTATCGGTCCCGAAAGGTGATTCCGCACAGCTATATCAACTTTCGGGACTGAATAACGCCATGACAGTGACTGAATTCTTGAGGAGGGATCCCAATAACCCCATGTTGAAAATTTGGTGCCAAAATTTCCCCCAAATGGCCAAGATATGCACCAAAGTTGAAACCCCCCTATTTATGCCATCATACAGCTTACCAGCATTCCCTCAGTTCGTGGTCGGCTTTGAAGAGTGCAGATGTGTTCCCAGAGTAGTATCAAATCGTGCTACCCATCAGAATTTGATACCCTCGTCAGCTGTGCATGCGTATTAGCATCACGCATGCATACTGCAACAGTCAGAGGGTAGCAAATTCTGACAGCGAAGTCCGGGGTTAAAACTCTGGCAGGCGGTCATAAAAAATTTGTACAAAAGGCGAAACCCTGCAAGTGAGGCATAAGGTCTTAAACAAACCTGTATATCGTCCCCTCTATCTCTTGAATGATCATTGGGCGTGATGGATAAGCTCAGTTTTGGTCTGCTTATGTTCGATGACAATTAAAGGAAATTGTACAATATCCTGTACTCAGATGCTAATTTAATCCTTATAGCATGCAACATATTGTAATAGTGATCTGATTTTTCAATGCAGACTCATTTTGGTTTACTAAATTTATTTATTTGGGTACGTACAATTACTGTTTTTATGTTTTGAGTATCACCTTTCTCTGTAATCGGAATTCAGTGTTAAAACCCGAGCCATGTGGCGTGTGTGTGTGTGTGTGTGTGTGTGTGTTAGTCTTGTTGTAGTGTTGCTCATTAAAAAAATAAAGGAAATCCTGACACCTCACCCTGTGTCCCAATTAATGCTTAAAACATTTCCTTAAAAGATCAAGGTATTAAGTGTTCTTTTATTCATATGTGAGATGGGTAAGGAATAAGGATACTATCTATATACCGTACTGTACATATTGTGTACTTCATATAATGTTGCCCTATATTTGAGCAAACTTGTGTGGTATGCACTTTATGTCTTATAGGTAGTCATAATAGCTACAGTAAGTAGCTCCTGTCAATGTCAGAACTACTACATATTATTCTGTTAAGCAGTAAAGGGGGAACATTGTTTAACCAGGATTATACCATGAACATAAGTGAACAGCCAATGCAATTGTCAGAATGGCAGTTTACCACCGGTGTAAATCCTCTGATAACCAATGGCTGTTGATGGCCAAATGGTAATCATCTAAATCCTAATCATCTGCAGCCCAGGAATAAATACGATAAAAATAATAAAACAAAGCAACCTCTTTAAAAGTTGTATTTTATTATAGTAAAAAAAATTAACCTTGGTATAATTGCAATAAGCCACTCAGAGGATGTGGGTTATCAGGGGATTTACCACAGCTGGTGTGGATTTACCCACGAGGTGCCACTCCAGCCATGGTAAATCCCCCAATAACCCACACCCACTGTGGCTTATTGCTTGAGTAGCACACTAAACTGAAGCCTGTTTCCAGTTGCAACCTGGGAGCACAAGGAAATTAAATGACTTGCTCAAGATCATACAGTATGCATCTACATGGCTGTGGGATTCAAACCCAGGTCTCCAGATCTGTAGCTCAGAGCCTTAACCCACTGCGCTATACTGCCTCTGATATAAATTATATACAGTGGATGCAAGTGGTTATTTGAGAAGCTGAGCACCTATTACAATCTCTGTTGTGAAGCCTATTGCGGTATTGTGCTACAGTTGTGGTATACGGAGGGGTGCCTATGTGGTACTCTTTACCCTATACACTATACTCTGCAGGTATCAAAATGCATCATAAGTTTTTTTATGTTCAATTTATGCCTGTTCTTGGGTGCTTAGCCACTGAATCCTCTGTAGTCTGTTCAAAAAAATAACTTGCTATCTGCTGTGATTTTGTTCTTCATTTGCAAGCCTTCCTGATCGAGAATTGTGTCCCGTTTTTGAGCTTTTCACTCACTTTATGGTGCGCTTCAGGGGCTGCATAGTTTCCTAATGTTTATTTGCTGCAGGTGCTGGACTGATGCCCGTATAAATGGAGAAGCTCCATGGCTTCCACACTTGTTTCACTGAAGAGGGGTGTTTTTCTTAGTACTGCACTCTGTCATTTTTGATTTAAAATATTTTTATTGTGCCTTGTGAAAATAGTATCTTACCCAGTACTGACCGTGTTGTGTTTTTAGTTGGAAAAGTTTTAATTTTTCCAGCAAATGGGCTGAAGGAACCCTCCCCCCAACAGCATTCCCAGCTGTATATGGGTACTGTATGGAGAGCTCCATGGCATCCCCACTCGTTAGTGGTGCTCATAACAGTTTGTGAATTAAATCTTTTCAGTGAAGTGTTTGAATAAAGTGGCTTAACCTGTACTACCATGATGTGCTTTATTTCTGAAATCTGGACTTTGGCAGCTGATGGCTGAAGGAGACAACCCCTCCCCATTAGCATTCCGAGTTGCATGGGGTCAGGAGATTATATTTTGGACTGTCAGTAGTTCACGTTCTTGAACTATAGCTATTTACAGACAGTGTAAATGATTAGAGTTTCACATTATATTATAACTCTGTGTTTTACACTGTTCTGCAAGCTGCATGTGTCCTATGCAATACATACAGAGCAGTATGTGGTTAGTGTTGTTATCCCCACCCTCCAACGGTTCCATGTCACAAAAGTGAATCTTTTTCAGCAACTCGAACAAGAGCGAGTACATCGTGGTGAACACAAATACAGCACACAGCCATGTACGTCAAATACTAAATTGGCACGTATCTGATTACATGTTTAATGCAGGGGTGTTGTGGCCCCCACATCTCCCTTTGTGGGGTTCAAGCCCCCACCCTCAGATTTTAATAACCATGTCCGGGGGGGGTGGACACTAGAGGAAAGATGAGGGACCGAGGACAGCAATAACTTGTCAAAAATAAAATGACATACCTGCCTGAAGTCCTGAGCCTGGGGCCACCACCACTGCAGCCAGTATCCCTACCCACTACACTACACAAGTAGCCCAGTGGCATCATGCTCCACATCCCTAGTTAACTCATCCCTCTTCTCCCTGTTCCGTCCCACTGCTATTCCCTTCCCTCACCATTTTTTTCCAATCCTCCCTTGCTATTCTGTCCTTTGCTATCCCTCCACAGTAGCCCAGCTAAATCATCCCATTCCAAGGCAAAAATATGGGACTTCAGAGGAGCTGACTTTGATAAGATGGCCAACAGAGTTAAGCTAGCCCTGGCAAAAAGAAATACAGGTGAGAAGGTACAGGCAAAGTGGACAAGCATTAAAGATGCAATACTTGAAGCAACATACCATTGTGTTAGAGAGAAAGGGAAGCGTAAAAGAAGGAAACCACCTTGGTTCTCAAAAACAGTAGCAGAAAAGGTCAGAGTCAAAAGGCTGGCCTTCAGGAAATATAAGGGAACGCAGCAGGATGAAGATAGGGGTATACAAACTTCCTAAGGGAAGCAGGGAAGGCAAGGCAGGCAAAGGCCCAAACCGAGGAAACACTAGCACAAACAGTTAAAGAAGGTGACAAGACTTTCTATAGATACATTAGTGAAAGGAGAAAGTCCAGAGGGCATTGCTAAGCTTAAAGGAAAAGGGAGCATGTGAGAGGAGGACCCTGCACAGGCATCTATCCTAAATAGATACTTTTGCTCAGTATTTACTGAAGAGAAGGTAGGGCAGGCCCACAGCTCAGCATCATGGACACGGGGGAGGGAGGTGAGCACTACTCCTTCACAAAGAAAGGGTCCTACAAGAGCTTGCTAAGCTCAGGGTGGATAAGGCAATGGGACCTGATGGCATACATCCCAGGGTACTTAAGAAGCTAAAGGAGGAACTAGCAGAGCCATTAGCAGAATTGTTTAGTGAGTCTCTGAGCACAGGAGAGGCCCAGAAGACTGGAGAAGGCTCATGTGATCGCTCCACAGAGTGGTAGCAGGAGGAGGCGGGGAACTACAGACCGATCAGTCTTACCTCAGTAGTGGGCAAGATTATGGAGGCACTCCTTAAGGAAAGGATAGTGCAACACCTGGAATCCATAGGGCACAGGATCCAAGACAGCATGGGTTTACAAAAGGAAGGTCCTGTCAAACTAATCTCATAGATTTCTTTGACTGGGTAACCAGAGTGGTGGACCAAGGGGGAGCAGTTGATGTCGCCTACCTTGACTTCAGCAAAGCTTTTGACACTGTTCCACATAGAAGATTGATAAATAAGCTGGGGAGGATCGAGGTGGGTCAGAAGTTGGTCAACTGGGTGGCAAACTGGTTGACGGGCAGAAAACAGAGAGTGGTGGTAAATGGTATACAGTCAGAAGAGATGCAAGTCACAAGTGGGTACCTCAGGGATCAGTCCTGGGGCCAGTCCTCTTCAACATCTTCATTAGTGACCTTGCAGATGGACTAGAGGGTAAGGCTTGTCTGTTTGCAGATGACACCAAGATCTGCAACAGAGTAGATGATCCAGATGGGTGGGCAGAATGAGAAGAGATCTGGATAAACTAGCAGAATGGTCAGAAGAGTGGCAACTGGGATTTAATGCAAAGAAGCAAAATCATGCACATAGGAAGAGAAACCTGAAGCCACCTATAGGCTGGGAGGAGTTGCTAGCAGTCACAAAGGAAGAAAGAGACTTGGGCATCATCATCACTGATGACCTAAAATCATCCAAGCAGACCTCTAAAGCAGTAGGTAAGGCTAGGGGTGTTAGGGTGTATTAGTAGGGGTATCACAAGTCGTAAGAGGGAGGTAATAATCCTCTGTACAAGACACTGTATAGGCCCCATCTGAGTACTGCGTGCATTGAAGGCCACACCTTCACAAGGACATTAACTAAATTGAGGCAGTCCAGAGAAGGGCAACCAAAATGGTGCAGGGACTGCATCAGAAGACATATGAGGACAGATTAACGGAGCTCAATATGTATACCCTTGAGCAAAGGAGGGAGAGAGGTGATAAGGATCGAGGCATTCAAACACCTTAAGGGCATAAAACAGGTGAAAGAGTCTAACATGTTTAAATATAAGAAAATAGCAGGACAAGAGGACACAGCATGAGATTAGAGGGAGGCCGATTAAGGGGAATGTGAGGAAATTCTTTTCACAGAAAGGGTGGTGGATGCATGGAATGGCTTACCACAAGAGTGGTGGCTATGAATACAGTGCAGGGCTTCAAACAGGCATGGGATAGGCATAAGGGAGCAATACAAATGACTATGAATAGATAGGCCACTGACAGAGCAAAGGCCGATGGCACATTTATAAGGTAGAAAAAGAAATGGGCAGACTGGATGGGCCTTGCGGTCCTTATCTGCCGTCAGCTTCTATGTTTCTATGTTTCTATGTAAGACTTTCTATAGATACATTAGTGAAGGGAGAAAGTCCAGATGGGGTATTGCTAAGACCAAATGGGATAAGGGGGCATGTGAGGAGGAGGACCATGTAAAAGCATCTATCCTAAATAGATACTTCTGCTCAATGTTTACTGACGAGAAGGTAGGGCAGGGCCCACAGCTCAGCACCATGGACACAGGGGGAGGGAGGTGTGCACTATTCCCTTCACAAAAGAAAGGGGCCTACAAAAGCTCAATAAGCTCAGGGTGGACAAGGCAATAGGACCTGATGGCATACATCCCAGGGTACTAAAGGAGCTAAGGGTGGAACTAGCAGAGCCAATATCAGAACTGTTTAGTGAGTCACTGTGCACAGGAGAGGTCACAGAAGACGGGAGAAGGGCTCATGTGATCCCGCTCCACAAAAGTGGTAGCAGGGAGGAGGCGGAGAACTACAGACCAGTCAGTCTTACCTCAGTAGTAGGCAAGACTATGGAGGCACTCCTTAAGGAAAGGATAGTGCAACACCTGGAATCCATAGGAGCACAGGATCCAAGACAGCCTGGGTTTACAAAAGGAAGGTCCTGTCAAACTAATCTCACAGATCTCTTTGACTGGGTAACCAGAGTAGTGGACCAAGGAGGAGCAGTTGATGTCACCTACCTTGACTTCAGCAAAGCTTTCATCAATTCCTGTGAAACTGTCTTTGGGAGAATTAATTCTCGTGAAATTTGTGCGTTTTTGTGCTGTTTTTTAGTTACTTAAAGCATAGGGATGAACTGTTAGGTAGGGCAAAGAGTGAGATAGGTTTTTAGGAGTATAGTTTTTAATTTTTAGTGAGGACTGTGAGTGCTTTATGCTTCATATTGCTGTAGTCTGGTGAAGCATGGGCTTAAACTTTCTCTTACCGGTCAGCAGTGATGCCGTAAGGACTGTGTGGAGCTCAGAGGGTGCATCAGAGGTGGAGAGCAGCTGGTTTCTTTGGAGAATTCTGTGGTGTTTCTGGGAGACTGACTTCAACTACCCTGTTTTCCATCTGAGGAGGAGTGACTCAATGCGACTGAGTTGGCTGAAGGGGCAGCGGCAGGCAGTGAGGGTTGCCGACATGGTGCGAAAATGAGAGCTTTGCTGCCTTATGGGTCGACCCTGATTGTCTGTTGTTGTCTCGTTCAGTTCCAGAGTCAATTGCTCTAGTACTGAGGCTATAAGGAGTGGCCTTTTGTGTTTTAGACTCTTTGTGACCTGTGAGGGTTGTCCTGGATTATTAAGATTGCTTTTTGGCCCTCGAGCCTAGACTGGTGCGTTGGCTTGATGTCCACTTTGACCTGGTAATTTGTTTTCAATCTGAAGCCCAGTGAGAGCACTGGCCTGGGGATTGTGACCAGTAAGAGGGATTTACCATCTTTTCAAACTGGTTTCCACTCGTGAGAAAGGTGAGTTACCCTTGGTTGATCCTGTGCTATGAAAAATTTGTGACTCTGGGATTTTGTGGCTATTAAGACCTTGCTGGAAACTGGCAGTCTGAGCACCTTCCTTTTTCATTGTGAGACTTTGGGCTCATTTATCTGACTGGACTTGGACTATTTGCCAGTTAAATTCTAGCTTATGTAGTCCCTTTTCTCGGAAAGAGTATTTTTTCAGCACATTTGCACTGCATTGAGATTCTTCTTTTGTTTGTTACTTTTAGGGGAGGGCTAATAGTGCTTAGGCACTTTAAAACATAGTAGTTGGGTGGGGGTAGTTTGGGTTTTAAGTTATTAAGGTTGTGTGTGGGTGGAGTGTGTGGTGTAGTGTGTTTGTGGGTTGTGTTTTGGGTTAGGCTTTACGTAATTAGCAGGGATGTGTCTGGGAAGGTATGAGGGCCTAGGGCGGGCTAAGATAGTGTATGGGGCATCCCAGCTGTGTGATCCATGGCCTTTTGTCAGCCTCCTAGTATCTGTTAGCACAGCTAGGTGCTGTAGGGAGGTTGGGATAGGGAGGAACCGTGTGATTCGCCTGGGTTGGGGTGCCCCATGCACTGTGGTTGGTGGTAGGATCGAGGTAGTGGGGTGTAGAAGGCGCCCTGGGATTAGATGGGTTCTAGAGAGAGGCCAGATGTGTTTAGTTCCCATCACCAGGGTTCCCACTAGACCGAGTGGGCAGGTAGCCATAGGGGCTGCACTGTCCACCAATCCCCTGAGGGCGGTGCTTTGCAATGCAAGATCGGTCAGAAACAAGACTGCAGTTATAGTGGAATTAGTTTCTTCGGCCGATCTGGCTTGCATTACGGAGACCTGAATTGGTGATGATGATGCTGGCCCAGTTGTAGAGGCCACCGTCCCATCCGGCTATACTGTAGTGCACTGCCCCAGAGTGGAACGCAGGGTGGGGGTTAGCTATCTGTTTTAGATCCAAACTAGGCTTCACCCTGCACCCAGTGAGAGCATCACATTCATTTGAATGTGTGGCCATCCATGGGGGTCCGGGTGCACGTTGCCTGATTCTTTTGATTTATCGTGCTTCTGGGGCAGTGGGAGACTTTCTGCAGGAGGTGGCCAATTTCATGATCGGGGAGACATTGGAGGCCCCCAGATGTTTAGTGCTGGAGGACATCAACGTCTGGGCCAACAACGAATCTTCTCAGCTTGGTTCTAACTTCCTCCAGATAATGTCTTCCTTGTGCCTTGCGCAGGGTGTTTCCTCTGCAACTCATCTGGGTGGCCACATGTTGGATCTGGTGTTCTCATTGGGGCTTGAGATTAATAGTCTCAGGACTGATTGGGTCGTTTGGTCCAATCATTACACAGTGAAGTTCTCGTTCGGGGCCCCCCGGTAGCCCTCTCCCTGCAGAAATGGTCAGCTATCGCCCTTTGAGGGGGTTGACCCCTGAGGGTTTTCTGGCAGTGGCTGACCTATCTAGTGTGGACAGTGCATGCATTGAGGGTGTGTGCGCAGCAGTGGATGCCTATAATAAGGCGCTTGTGCAGACCACCCTGTAGACTAGTTCAGGTAGATGACCCAGGTCTTCTCACTTGAGGTCCCCTTTGGTATGATGGTGAGCTCAAGGGGATGAAGACCTTGGGTCAGAGATAAGAGCACTGCTGGCGGAAGTCTGGCCTGGAGGTGGACAAACTGGCCCTACGTGTGCACTATGGTGCATACCAGGGGACAATCAACCATAAGAAGGCAGAATTCATGTCCAGAGAGATTCCTGCTGGGAGAAACTGACCAACTATACTCTTTCAGACTGTGGACAGACTTCTCCATCCTTCCTGTCTACAGCCAAAGGTAGCTTTGACTAACACACTGTGTGAAGAGTTTGCTCGGTTCTTCTCAGACAGGGTGTCTGCCATCAGGCAGGAGGTTCCACCGGTGGGTCAGAGTTTGGCTGACAGTGGATGCCTTGGGCGACCGGAGAGCTCTCTGCCTGGTTGGGGCAAGTTTAGACTGGTGGAGGTGGCTGAGGTCATTGAGATTGCTTCCAAGCTTCGGCACACCTTTTGTGAACTGGACCCATTGTCAACTCGTTTCTTAATGAGATGTGTTGACTCCATTGGCCCAGTGTTTGCCTTGATTGTCCAGTGTTCCTTGTTAGAGGGGGTCTTTCCCTATGTCTTGAAGGAGGCATTGGTGAGACCCCTTCTGAAAAAAACATTGTTGGACCCTGAGATCAAGGCAAATTACCGTTCTATCTTCAATCTTCCATTTTTGGGTAAGATTGTGGAGAAGGTGGCGCTTCAGCTTGAGGAGCATCTCATAGCCCATGATCTATATGAGCCGCTCCAGTCTGGGTTTCATGTGAGGCATAGCACAGAAGCTGCACTAGTTCGGGTGCATAATGACCTACTTAGGGCTAGAGATCGAGGGGAAGGGACAATTCTTGTTCTTCTCTATCTCTCTTCAGCGTTTGACACAGTGGACCACCGAGTGTTACTTGACCACCTAAGGGAATTCTATGGACTTGCTGGCACTGTCATCTGTTGGTTTGAGTTTTTTCTATCTAACAGGAGGAAGAGGGTAGTGAAGGGGAATTTCTCCTCCTCCCCTGGCCACCTATCATACTGGGTTCCCCAGGGTTTGGTCTTGTCACCGATGTTGCTTGCCGTGTATATGCTGCCCCTGGGAGAGCTCATTAGGAAGTACAGTCTGGATTTTCATTGTTATGCTGATGATACCCAGCTGTATTTTTACTTTGCCCCTGGAACATCTCGTGCAGTGGAAGTGCTAAATAGTTGCCTCACTGAAATCAATGGCTGGATGGCCTCCAGCTGGTTGCAACTGAACCCCGATAAGATGGAGATACTGGTGGTGGAGTCGAACAGAGGGCGTGATAGGTTGGCCTCTGGTGCAGAGACAGGGCTTTTTCTTGGCTCTGTACCATTGAAGGCCTCCTCTAGGATACTGGATCTGGGTGTTATTCTTGATAGCGGATTGACACTTGAGTTTCAGGTGTCTTCCACTGTCCGTACTAGTTTTTATCATCTGAGGAATATCACCAGGATAAAGTCCCTAGTTCCACTGTGGACCTCCCCATCTTGGTACATGCCTTCATGATGTCCAGGCTGGACTACTGTAATGCACTCTATCTCAGGGTCTCTGGGGGTACCCTGTGCCGACTGCAGCTGGTGCAGAACATAGCAGCGAGGCTGTTGACAGGACATCCTAAGTACTGTCATATTACTCTGGTGCTGCGTCAACTGCACTAGCTGCCTTTAAGGTGGTTTACTCATCTTTAAGACCCGACATGGCCTGGGTCCTGGTTACCTGAGGGACCTTCTCAGTCCTGCTGTCTTGGTCTGCTCCCTCTGCTCCTCTTCTAGGGGCCTTCTTGCGATTCCCAGGAAGAGGTTAAAAATAGCTGGCGACAGAGCATTTACTGTCACTGCTCCCATCCTGTGGAATTCACTTACTCCAGCTGTTAGGGAGGCCCCTTCTGTGGAGGTATTTAAAGCCCACCTTAAGGCCTTCCTGTACAATCAGGCCTTCCCAGACTGTGCTTTATAGTCCTTGCCTGTTTTTAGAACCTATGTCTAGGTTAGCCTTGACATTTTAGGTAACTGTTGTTGCAGTTTAGGTTAATGTTTATATAAATTTTGTTTAATTGTTGACATGTTGTGTGTTTGTGTTTGATTGTATTGTTATATATTTTTTATAATGTGTAGTATCTATTTTTAATATGTTCGGTGCCCAGAGCCCCCAGGATGGGCATCTCTTAAATAAAATTTGCCTTGCCTTGCATTGCCTTTCGATACTGTTCCACACAGAAGATTGATTAATAAGCTGGGTATGCTCGGGGTGGGTCAGAAGTTGGTCAACTGGGTGGCAAACTGGTTGACAGGCAGAAAATAGAGTGGTGGTAAATGGTATACAGTCAGAAGAGATGCAAGTCTCAAGTGGGGTACCTCAGGGATCAGTCCTGGGGCCAGTTCTCTTCAACATCTTCATCAGTGACATTGCAGATGGACTGGAGGGTGAGGCTTGTCTGTTTGCAGATGACACCAAGATCTGCAACAGAGTAGATGATCCAGATGGGGTGAGCAGAATGAGAAGAGGTCTGGATAAACTTGCAAAATGGTTGGAAGAGTGGCAACTGGGAGCCTGGCCCAGTGGCGCTGAGGGTTGAGGCGCTGGACGCCACACCTCGCACTATGCCGGTGACCCAAGTTTGGGAGCGAGGTAGGGCGCCAGGGGTCGGCAGGGGCAGGGGAGGATTGAGCACCTGCTGGGCTGCTCTTCTCCCTGGGAGGGCAGGATGGGGCATCACTTGGCGTGCCAGCAGCTCCCGGTGGAGACTGGAGGTGCTGCAGCATGCAGGGCAGCATGTTCATAGCGTGGCTGATGCTTGGCAGGGTTGCCGTGCGCTGTAGCATCACAAGTGGGGGGAGCTCACACCAGAACAGGGAAAACACCGGTCTGCGGGGAAGGTGATGGCACCTGCCCCCATGCCCACTGCTGAGTCTATCCTGTCTGGCCTTCCAGTGTCCTCCACCTGGGATCTCACCCACAAGCCAGAGACTGACTGTATAGAGTGCCCATGAGGAAGGGCGACCCCCACCTCAGAGGGGTTAAGCTGGGGGTGATGGTTGTGTGGGCTGAGAGGGAGGAGAGAGGAGTCTCAGGTAGGAAGACTTCAGGCAGGGCAGGAACAGGCAGGATGCCTGAGAGAGGCTCCGAAGATTGTGACTGAAGGGGAAAAAAAAAAGAGTGGCAACTGGGGTTAACACAAAGTCAAGATCATGCACATAGGAAAGAGAAACCCTGAAGCCACCTATAGGCTGGGAGGGGAGTTGCTGGCAGTCACAAGGGAACAAAGAGACTTTGGCACCATCATCACTGATGACCTGAAATCATCCACGCAGACCACTAAAGCAGTAGGTAAGGCTAGGGGGATGTTGGGGTGTATTAGTAAGGGTGTCACAAGTCAGAAGAGGGAGGTAATAATCCCTTTTTACAAGACACTGGTTAGGCCCCATCTGGAGTACCGCGTGCAGTACTGGAGGCCTCACTTTCACAAGGACATTAACCAAATTGAGGCAGTCCAGAGAAGGGCAACCAAAATGGTACAGGGACTGCATCAGAAAACATATGAGGACAGATTAATGGAGCTCTATATGTATACCCTAGAGCACAGGAGGGAGAGAGGTGATATGATCGAAACATTCAGTCACCTTAAGGGCATTAACAAATGAAAGAGCCTAACATGTTTCAATATAAGAAAAATAACAGAACAAGAGGACACAGCATGAGATTAGAGGGAGGCCGATTAAGGGGTAATGTGAGGAAGTTCTTTTTCACAGAAAGGGTGGTTGATGCATGGAACGGCATACCCCAAGACGTGGTGGATATGAATACAGTGCAGGGCTTCAAACAGGCATGGGATAGGCATAAGGGAGCAATACAGATGAGTATGAATAGATAGGCCATTGACAGAGCAAAGGCACATTCATAAGGTAGAAAAAGAAATGGGCAGACTGGATGGGCCTTGCGGTCCTTATCTGCCGTCAACTTCTATGTTTCTATGTTTCTAAACCTGAAAGCAAGCAAAATGATATTCTCATTTATCAGTCGCTCATTTTGGTTTGCTCTTTTGACATGATACCCCTTCTAACAAAGTCTGATTGTATTGCAATTACATGTCAGTGCAGACATTATTACCTCAGTAGTTATGTATGCTTCCATTGGCCTCTCAGGAATGCTGTCAGCCACATGCCAAGTATGATACAGTGGTCTTGCGATGTGCACATTATTACACAGAATGGTGTCCTAGATTCATAGAAATTGACTGCAGGTGAGGACCAATAGTGTTATACAGTCTGTCCATTCTCTCTACTTACTGTAAAAGTTGCATACCCTACTTAATATCTGGCTTTACCTTCTCTTTCCTGTCGCTACTGTTCTCCTTTGCCAGTCCCATGCTTTATTAAATTCCCTCACTGTGTTGTCCCCCACTTCCTCAACTAAGAGTTAGTTTATTCTAGGCATCCACCGCCCTTTCCCTGAAGAAATACTTCCTGATGTTACCCCTTAGACTACCCCCTTCCAAACTCATGTCATGCCCCCCCCTTCATGAACATGTACCTTATGAAGATACTATCCTCTGATATACTATTTATGACCATTAGATACTGTCAGGTTTCCATTATGTCTCCTCTGTCTCTCCTCTCCTCCAGGGTATACATAGGGAGGTTTCTAAGTCTCTTTTATTATGAATTTTGTTTTAATCCCTGCACCACCCTTGCTGACCCTATTGGAACTGCGCCCACACTGTCTAACTCCTTACAGAGATGTAGCCTCCAGAACTGGATGCAGTAGGAGATGTGGTGTCCAGAACTAGACACAGTACCCCAAATGAGGCATCACGAATGATCTGTACAGTGGCATCACCACCTCTTTTCTTCTGCTGGTGATACGGATCCCTACGCATCCCATCATCACACTGGCTCTCCCTGCTGACTTGCAGTATGGTTTGGTTGCTGTTAGGTCATCAGGTGTGATTATCCCCAAATCCCTTTCCTGCTTGGTGACCATCAGCACGCCTCCCCAATCATGTAATCCTCCTCTGTCTTGCACCCCAGTTTCATGATATAGCACTTTTTTGCATGGAATCTCAGATGCAGCACAGTACACCATCACTCCAGTTTACCTAGGCCCCCCTCATTTGTCCCCCATTCATGGAATGTGCACCCGCTTGCAGATATTACTGCCATCTTCAAAGAGGCACACCTTCCCTTCCAGCCCCCTCCCCAAAATGTCACTTAAGAAGCCATGAAATAGAACTGGCCTGAAAAGAGATAACTGTGGCACCCCGCTGCTCACCCTATTTTCCTTAGATTGACCTCCATTTACCACCACCCTCTGTTATCTATCGCTCAACCAGTTCCTAACCCAGTTTACCACCTTATGACCCACTCCCTGGCTGCCCAGCTTGTTCAGTACTCTTCCATGTGCAGTGGCATTCAAGGCCTTACTGAAATCAAGGTTGGTGTTATCCACCGCTTCTCCCCCCTCCCATCCACTTCTCTTTTCACCTAGTCAAACATACCAATTATATGTGTCTGACATGTCCTTCCTGCTGTGATGCCATACTGTGTCAGGTCTGGTGCTCCACTGGTTTCCAGGTGTTGAACAATCCTTTCCTTAAGTAGTAAAATCCCTACTTTTCTGCACTATTTAGGTTCCATTGATTGGTTTCCACTTTCAAGCCTCCTCACTGCCCCACTGTTGTGAAGAGGGACTACGTCTTCCCTCCTCCCATCCTCTGTAAACACTCCCATAATGACTCTTTCATTCAAGATCCATTGGTTGTGTTGGTCACTTGCGAGCCATGCAATTGCATGTGGGCAGTGAGGGCTGTCTACTGTCATGAGTGTGACTCACTACGGAGTGTTGCATGTTTGAATTAATCAGCAGGCTGGCATGAAATTAGAATTAATGCACCTGTTGCTAGTGATGACAGGCTGTTTGAGTTTGACTCACATTTGCTCCCACTCCGGCTTCACACAGCTCACCCCAGAATGGCATAATAGAATGCCTGTCATCCCAATTTACCTGTGTCACCAACCTTTCCACCCGCGTTCCCTCTTCATCCTTGTAGAAGTTGTCTGGATTGTAGTTGCTGGTCAACCCATTGAAGTGCTATAATGTATGGGCTGGCAGTATAGCCTAGAGGTTAGAGTAACAAGCTGTCAATGAGCTTGGTACATCCAACAGACCAGACCTGAGTTTGATTCTCACAGCCTTCCAGTTGCATACTGTGTAACTCTGAGCAAGTCACTTAACTGCCCAGTGCTCCCAGGTCACCCCTGAAAACAAGTGCTTGTGCCTAGTGGGTCTTACCCGGCTACCAAAGACTAAAAAAAAAAAAAGCATTTGTCAATGCCAAATGTTGCCTCGCTGGCATTAGTACTGGTAGTGCAGGAGTTAGAGATGGATAATCGGAATGGCAGTGAAGTATTGAACTGATGCCAACCTCACCCCACCCTGCAGAGATTGACAGGCGTTGGAGTGTGCCTTTGGGTCGTCAGTTGTAACGCTCATGCCATTTCACCTCACCCCTACCCTGTAGACACTGACAAGTGTTGTGGTGTGCTTTTGGGGTCTTTGGGCCTGATACTTACCCCATTCCATAAGGAAATACACTGAGATGGGTGCAGTATAGGAGAATGGGGTGAACTTTGGGGCCAAAAACTGCAAGGCACACCCTGTCACCGGTTGGGGGGTTGGGGTGGAATGGCATGAGCATTACAGACAATGTTCCCAAGTCACACCCCTGTCAGTCTATACAGGGTGGGGTGTTACAGTTGAAAGCCCTAATCCCATAGGAGTTTGCTGGCATTTTCACTCCAAATTTTCAACATGGGCTTTTTGTGATCCCACCTCATGAAGAGTGGCACTGTCAGTTTGTTAGCCAAAAGGTGATTTTGCACAGTGACTGCGCCATTTGCTGCCACAGGTATGAAAACACATTTTGGGCAAGATGTGAAAAATGACAACTACATTGTTCATGAGGAGGTGTAAAAAAATGGCAACATTGAAAATCTGGAGTGAAAATATGAAAAATTGGTGAAGTCATGAGCATGCATAGAAACTGCGCAACACACGTCCGTAACCCAATTATTTTTGGGATTTTTTTTAACCACATTTTCAATATAGGCCTTTTGGGACCTCCCCTCATGAACAGTGACATTGTGATTTTGTTAATCTGTCCCAAAAGTAGATTTCCCACAGCGACCACGCCATTGTGTGCCATAGGTTGAAAACACATTTTGGGCAGGATGTGAAGAATAACAGCTGTATTGTTCATAAGGAGGTGTGAAAAAATGCCAGCGTTGAAAATGTGGCATGAAAATATTGCAAATTTGCGAGGTTACAAGAGTGTGTGGAAACTGTGTAATGCACGCTTGTAACACAGTCATTTTATTGACTTTCGTCACCAAATTTTCAACATAGGGATATTAGGACCTCTGCTCATGAACAGTGTCACTGTCATTTTCTCAAACTGTCCCAAAAACTGATTTCGCACAGTGACTGTGCTATTCTGCGCTGGACATGTGAAAACACATTTTGGCCATGATATGTGAAATGACAGCTGTACTGTTCATATGAGATGTGGTAAAATGCCAATTTGAAAATCTGGAATGAAAATATTACAATTACAAAAGTTACGGAGCGTGTGGAAATGGCGAACGACGCTTCAAACAGCCATTTTTTTGATTTTTACCCAAATTTGTCACATAGGCTTTTTGAGAGCCCCTCGTGAATAGTGGTACTGTCATTTTTTTAATTGGTCCCAAAAGGTGATTCTGCATGAGTGACAATGAAATCACCTTCAGGACCAAATAATGCCATGACAGTGACTGAATTAAGGAGAAGGGTCCCAATAACTTATTGTTGAAAATTTGGTGCCAAAATTCCAAAATGTCAAAAATGTAAAATTAAAAAAACTATTTAAGCCATTATACAGCTTACCGGCATTTGCAGTCTCGGTAGGCTTTGAAGAGTGCAGACGTGTTCCCGGTCCACTGAAGATCGTCGGCCTGGCCCGGAGGTAAGTATGGGTGAAGGTGGTGGGGAGGCAGGCACAGAGGGTGAGCACGGTTGGGGAGCGCCACCGACCTGATTAGAATTTTTCATTTAGAAGTTTAAAAAAAAAAAAACATTGTGGGACTTTTTTTATTAGGAGCACTTGACACACTGGGGTGGGCCCTCAGTGCCACCTAACTGTTTGGGGCTTAGCTGATGGGGATTGGCACCTCCCATCGGCACATATCGAGTAGTGGGGGCAAGAGCCGAGGGTGTTAGCACCCCATCGGCACACAACAAAATGGGGGCATTATGCTGACAGGAGTGGCTCCTATTGGCAGATTGAACCGAGAACTGGGGGACTGAAGTTAATGGAATTAGGCCCCCATGGCAAAAAAAGACTGTTGGGGGGCATGATGCTGAGGGGGGATTGGAGCACCCGCACAGAATTGAGATGAGGGGCTATTATGCTGATGGGGGTGGGTCTCCATCGGCACATGAACTGGGTTGGGGCATGCCGACAGGATGGTTGGGCACCCCTGAAGTCGGCATTGTGGCACGTGGCAGTGACAGTTACTGCCGCCATGTTTATTGGACTGCTTCACCAGGAAGGGGACATCGGGAGGCATGTTCTGGTGCTGCTGCATGAGGAGCTTGCCTCTCATTGCAGCGACACTTTTGTTCAATCTGGTTGCCAGTTTACATATTGCTGGCGTGGCGTCTGCATGCTGGCTTATTGGGGAATGAGGGACGCACCTACTGATGTGTGTCCTGCATTCATCCACAGTGACCACAGCTCCAAATCTGCTACTACTGCATTATGTTGGCTGGTGCGCACGCGCTAGCCAACATAACAAGCATTTGTCAATGCCGAATGTTGCTTGCTTCTATGTGCTGTTTAGGTATTTGGAAGTCATTGGAGTGCAAATATTGAAAATTTAGGAACTTACGAGGCACGTAGGAACTAAGCGCAACGACGCCGTAAAACAGTCATTGTTAGGAATTTTCTTCATGAATGTTCAATATAGCCATTTTAAGACCTCTGGTCATGAACAGTGTCAGTGTGATTTTGTTAATGTGTCCCATACATTGAGTTTGCATTAACCGACCGCGCCATTGTGCGCTATATGGGCGGAAACACGCTTTGGGCAGGATGTGAAAATGACAGCTGTACTGCTCATAAGGAGGTGTGGTAAATGGCAATGTTGAAAATCTGGAGTGGAAATATTGAAAATTTAGAACCTACGAGCTGTGGGAACTGTGCAACGTATACCGAAACAGTCATTTTTAGGAATTCTTTTCACCAAATTTTCAACATAGCCATTTTAAGACCTCTTACCATGAACAGTGTCACTGTGATTTTCTTAATTTGTCCCATACATGATTTTGCACACCGACTGCGCCATTCTGCGCCATAAGGGCGGAAAACACATTTTGGGTGAGATGTGAAAAATGACAGCTGTACTGCTCATAAGAAGGTGTGGTAAATGGCACGTTGAAAATCTGGAGGAAAATATTGAAATTTTGCTAACTTATGAGCCCGCGAGGGAATCGCGCAACGCGACGCCAGAAACAAAGTCATTTTTTGAATTTTGGACCAAATTCTCAACATGGGGTTTTGGGACCCCTTCATGAATGATGTCACTGTCATGGTGGTATTCGGGCCCGAAGGGTGATTTCACAGTCACTGCGCAGTCACTGCACGAAATCACCCTTCGAGCCCGACAGCCCATGACAGTGACATCATTCATGAGAAGAGGTCCTAAAAACCCCATGTTGAAAATTTGGTGCAAAAAATTCCCAAAAATGCCTGAGATATGCAATAAAGTTGAACCCCTCCTATCTAGCCCATTATAAAGCTTACTGGCATTTCCTCAGTTCGCGGTCGGCTTTGAAGAGTGCAGACGTGTTCCCGGTCCACCGAAGATCATCGCGCCAGAGTCCAGAGGGCATGGGGTGAGGGGGGTGGGGAGGCTGGGTGCGCAGGGTGGGTGCGGGTTGTGAGAGGGGGTCGGGAGACGCACTGCACGGACCGCTTTTGTTTTACAGGGTTATAACAAAAAAGACTGTGGACCGCTTTGCCACGGTGGGGTGGGCTCCCAGCGTGGCACAAGGGATCGGGGCCGCTCAGCCGACGGATATTGGGCACCCCGTCGCCAAATATGATTGCCAATGCTGGGTAATTCCCCAGCGCGGGCACCAGCTACGGGGAGGGGACGACATACAGCTCAGCCGGGCGGGATTGGGCACCTACCGGCTATACAGGATGTGGGCAAAAGCGACGCCCGCGTGTGGGGGCTATTGACATCGTGTTCACTCAGCGTAAGCTCCCTTTCAACTGTAGTGTTACTGCATTTTGAGCCGCAGTACAGACAGCTCCAAAATGCATTGGCTTACAGGGCGCCTGCCAGTTCACTGACTGAATTGGAGGAGGAGGTGACACACCTCCGAAATCTCCGATGATGGCACTATGTTTCTTGCACATGCGTGCAAGCAACATAAAAATGGGGAGGGATGTAAAGAGGCTAGAAAACTGATCCAAAGAATGATAGTTGGGTTTCAATGCAAAAAAGTGCAAGATTATGCACCTAGGGAGAGGGAATCCTAGGGCTGAGTATAACCTTGATGGGGTAACACTGGAGGCCACCACAGAGGAAAGTGTCTAGCGGTAGTCATAGAAGACATTTTCAAAGTGGTTAAACAGTGCAACAAAGCAGTCGGAAAGGCTAACAGTATGCTAGGGTGCATAGGGAGGAGTATAACAAGCAGAAGGAGGGAAGTGGTGGTACAGTTGTACAACTCCCTAGTAAGGCCTCATCTGGAGTACTGTGTTCAGTTCTGGAGGCCCCATCTCCAAAAAGACATAGACAGGATGGAGGCGGTACAGAAGAGGGCAACAAAAATGGTGTTGGGGATGCAGCATAAGTCGTATGAGGACAGACTCAGTGCTCTCAAAATGTACTCCCTGGAGAAGGGGGGGGACATGATAGAGACCTTCAGATATCTAAAAGGGATCAACAGGGTACCAGAGGGGAGCATCTTTTACATGAAGGGAAACAGTAGAACAAGGGGGCACAGCATGAGACTAAAAGGGGGAAAGCTTAGAGGGAACTTGTGGAAATTCTACTTCACTGAAAGGGTGGTGGAGAGATGGAACAGTCTCCCCCCAGAAAGTGGTGGGGGTGGCCACTGCTAAAGGATTCAAGAATGTGTGGGATAGGCAGATGGGAATTATCAAGCTAGGGCAAAAGGGGGGGTTTATAGCATCTAGGGTACCTTAAGCATTAGAAAGAGGGACAGGGCAGACTGGATGGGCCACAAGGCCCTTATCTGCTGACAACATCTATGTATCTACGTATCCTTAAATTAGAGGCTGTGTATTCTAGTGGTTGGAGTGTTGGCTCAAGAACCAGAAGGTCACAGGTTTGAAACCCCCACAAGAGCCAAATACTGTGTGACCTTGAGCAAGTCACTTAACTTCCCAGTGCTCCAGTCCACCCAGCTGCAGAAATGGGTAGAAGAAGGATTCCACCGGAAATGAGATGTTACATCTCAGCTGGGCTACCCTGGGCAAATAAATTGTTTAAAAAATAGAGTTATAGCAATCCTGGTGGCTCAGAGGGCTAAGGCACTTTGCACCTTACCTCTCCCACGCTGGCAACGCAAGTTTGGGAATGAGCACGGGCAGCCAGAGGTCAGCGGAGGACAGACTGGGAGTGTACTGAGTGGCCACTTGGCAACTGTCCTCACCCGGATTGGGTGGTGAGTTGACTCAGCTCTTGGCTGCCAGTCTGGTGGTAGCACTGACGCTTGAGTGGCTGACTGCGGTCAGGGTTGAAGGGGTGCTGTTGTTCTATGTGCCACTATGTGAATGCATTTCTCATGTCACTGTGACTCAGGAAGAGAAAGTTGAAAATGGAGGATGAGGGACTTACTGAAACCCTATTCACTGGCTGCAAGTCCACACCACCACCCAGCACTCACTGATGGTCCACTCTGAATGTTTGTACTGGAGTGAGGACATCCCTCCCCTCTACAGCCCTGCCATGACAGGGAATTGTTGGGGGGGGGGGGACTATGCGACCACCAGAGTGCAGGAGGAAGGGGGTGAAAATGTTTGTTTTTCCAAAGCTGGCAGTATGGCCTAGAGGTTAGAGTAATGAGCTGTAAATAAGATTGGTACGTCTAGCAGACCTGGATTTGATTCCCACAGCCTCCACTTGCAGACTGTGTAACTCTGAACAAGTTGGTTAACCACCCCAAAAGGTCCTGGGTTGCCCCTGAAAACACTTAGTGGGCCTTACCCAATTATCAAAGAATTAGAAAAAAAAAAAAAAGCTTTTCATGCTATTGCAAGGATTATTTCTTCTGTATTTACTGGAGAGTAGGACTGGGAAAATACCTTGTCCTGAATATCTGGCCAACTATTCATAGTGGGAGCCCCAAATATTTGGGTGTTCGGTAGTCATGTTTGTTATTCGGCTGTTTGTGTGGGGGGAGGCTAAAAGAACTAAAATTGCCTTACCCCTCACCTGATGATCAGGGCCACCATCCCAGCCCTGCCTATTTATTTCCCACCCACCTCCCCCTTTCCCGATGCCCCAGAGAAGGTGTCTGAGTTAATATTTTAATTGTCAGCTGTTCCTGGCACTAGGCCAGGAGTCGACAGTGTCTTTGCAAGCTTAATCCACACCCCAGCCTCACCAGCCAGCCTGTTCTTTTTCAGTTCAAATACTGTAAGTCACTCACAGTGCCTGCTTTATTGGGGGGGGGGGCAGTAGCAAGCAATCCAGATTCCGTACATTTCCAGGTTAGTCATTCAAGCGCCCCTCCCACCATGTCCATCACCCAGGCCACCTTGCTCCTTCTTCCAGGCTCAGTGTACTTTAGCCGACTACAAGCTGCAGTACTGAAAACAGCATGACAGCGTCTCGTACGCAAGCGAGGAGTGGGCGCTCGATCATGGGAGGGGGACAGTAGTATCATAGTGATGCTATTCAGCCTGATAGGCTGTATAGCAACATTATGAAGCTACTGTCCCCCCATTCATGATCATGAGCCCACTCCTCACTCGCATATGAGATGCTGTTTTCAAGTACCACCGCTGGTACAGTCCATCAAACCCAGGAGTAGAAGCAAGCTGACCTAGGTGATAGACACAGTTGGAGAGGATCTGACTGACTAACCTAGAAATGTACGGAATCTGAGTTGCTTGGCACTAGCCCCCCAAATAAAGCAGGTACTATGAGAGAACAGGCTTGCTGGTTAGGCTAGGGTTGGGCTTAAACTTGCAAAGATGCTGCTGGCTACTGGCCCAGTGCCCGGAGCCAACAATTAAAATATTTAACTCAGACACCTCCGCTTGGGCATCAGGAAAGGGGGAGGTGGGTGGGGAAAAACAATATAAACTTGTTTTTTATCCAAATACCATGAATAATTGGGCCTATTATTTCTTTTTGTTCTTGAATAACGAATAGGCCATTATTCGTAATATTCGGGAAATACTGTTCATTATTTGCACACCCCTATTAGAGGGCTAGCCATAATTTCTGTGGGGAGGGGTTAGTCACTGCTTTACCTGGACACATGGAAGGGTTTTTCTATCACATATTTAAGTCTCATTTTTATGTTTGCTTGCACGCATATGCAAGAAACATAGTGCCATCATACGAGTTTTCTAGAGGTATGTCAGCCTCTTCCAATTCAGTCAGTGCGTTTGCAGGCGCGGTCACAGTGCGCCAATCACTGCTGCAGCTGTCTATGACAGCAGGAAAATGCAGTGGCATACAGTTGAAAGGCAGAGCTCCGCTTCAGTGAGCAGAGCTCTCCCCTCCACACACACACACACACGCAAGCACGCATATGCATGCTGATGTGCCCCTCCCCACGCACACACTGTGTGGCCGACAGGGGTGCTCATCCCCCGTCTGCTCCACGCCTCCCCCCAACAACAGCTGTCCAGGTGCCACACCAGGAGCCCACCCCAGCGTGGCAAGAACTGTCATAGCCAACAGGGGTGCCCAATCCCCCATCGGCTCCATGGCTGCACGCCCCCTCCCCAAAAAAAAGCTTTCCATGTGCCACGCTGGGAGCCCACCCCAGTGTGGAAAAGCATGTTATGGCCGATGGGGGTGCCCAATCCCACGTCGGCTCCAGACCCCCAAACAGCCTTTCCAGCTGCTACGCTGGGAGCCCACCCCAGCGTGGCAAACGTCCCGCATCGTATAAAAACCTGTAAAGAAGAAAACCTTCCCTCGCAGTATCCCCGCCCACAACCCACACCCACCCACTGCACACCCTGCCTCCCACACCCTTCTCAACTCTATACTTACCTCCGGAGCTCAGCACGAACGATCATCGGTGGACTGGGAACACGCCTGTAATTCTTCAAAGCCGACCGCGAACTGAGGAAATGCCGGTAAGCTGTATAATGGAATAAATAGGGTTTTTTCAACTTTGTTACATATCTCAGGCATTTTTGGGAATTTTGGGCCCAAATTTTCAACATGGGTTTTTTGGGACCCCTCCTCATGAATTCTTGCACTGTCATGGCGTTAATCGGGCCAGAAGGGTGATTTTGCAGTCACTGTGTGAAATCATCTTTTGGGACCCATTAATGAAACGACACTACCAGTGTTCATAAGGTGGGCTTTCAAAAAAAATTTGGTGAAAAAATTCCTAAAATTGACTGTTTTACGAGCATGCATTGCGCAGTTCCTACGCATGCTCGTAAGTTCACGAATTTTCAATATTTTCACTCCAGATTTTCAACATTGCCATGTTACCACACCTCCTTATGAGCAGTATAGCTGTCATTTTTCACATCTCACCCAAAACGTGTTTCCACTCATGTAGCGCACAATGGCACAGTCGGTGTGCGAAATCAATGTATGGGACACATTAAGAAAATCACAGTGACACTGTTCATGAGTAGAGGTCTTAAAATGGCTATTTGAAAATTTGGTGAAAAAATTCCTAAAAATGACTGTTTTACAAGTGTGCGCTGCGCAGTTCCTACGCATGCTCGTAAGTTCGCAAATTTTCAATATTTTCACTCCAGATTTTCAACATTGCCATTTTACCACACCTCCTTATGAGCAGTACAGCTGTCATTTTTCACACCATGCCCACAATATGTTTTCGGCCATGTAGCGCACAATGGCATAGTCGGTGTGCGAAATCAATGTATGGGACACATTAAGAAAATCACAGTGACACTGGTCATGAGCAGAGGTGTTAAAATGGCTATGTTGAAAATTTGGTGAAAAAATTCCCAAAAGTGACTGTTTTAGGAGCGCACGCTGCGCAGTTCCTACGCATGCTGGCAAGTTTGCGAATTTGTAATATTTGCACACCAGATTTTCAACAATGCCATTTTACTGCACTTCCTTATGAGAAGTGCAGCTACCATTTTTCACATCTCGCCCAAAATGTGTTTCCGCACATGTAGCACACAATGGTACAGTCGGTGTGCGAAAACAATGTTTGGGACAAATTAATAAAATCACAGTGACACTGGTCATGAGCAGAGGTCTTAAAATGGCTATGTTGAAAATTTGGTGACAAAACTCAATAAAATGACTGTGTTACGAGTGAGCATTGCACAGTTTTCAAGCACCCTCATAAGTTCATGAATTTGTAATATTTTCAGTCCAGATTTTCACCAGTGGTATTTTTCCACAACTCCTTAGGAACAGTACAGCTGTCATTTTCCACAACATGGCCGAAATGTGTTTTCACACTTTCAGCGCAGAAATGCGTGGTCACTGTGGGAAATCATTGTTCGGGACAGATAAAGAAAATCACACTGACACTGTTCATGATGGGAGGTCCCAAAATGCCTGTGTTAACAATCTGCTGTAAAAAAAAATCCCCAAACTAGTTACATTACGGGTGTGTGTTGCACAGTTTCTACGCACACTCGTGACTTCACCAGTTTTTTTAAGATTTTCACAGCAGATTTTCAACATTGCCATTTTTAACACCTCCCCATGAACAGTACCACTATCATTTTTCACATCCTGTTCGGAATGTGCTTTTGTACCTGTGGTGCTAAATGCCGTAGCTGCTGTGCAAAAGCAGTTTTCGGCTAACAAACTGATATTGCCACTGTTCATGAGGTGGGGGTCACAAAAAAAACATGTTGAAAATTTGGAGTGAAAATACCAATGAATGCCTGAAGCGTTAGGGTTTCCGACCATAACGCCCCACCCTGTAGAGAATGACAGGCATCAGGGGTGTGACTTGCGATTCTTGCCTGTAATGCTCATACCATTCCACCCCTACCCACACTCTGCAGCCAGTGAGAGGCATTAAGGTGTGCCTCAGACTCTTCGGGCCCAAACTTCACCCCATTCTCCTATACCGCACCCATCTCACCATATTTCCTGATGGAATGGGGTCGCATAAGAGCCAAAGACCCCAAGGCACAGTGACACTTGTCAGTGTCTGCAGGGTAGGGTGTGGTGAAATGGCGTGGTCGTTATGCCTGAAGACCCAAAGGCACACCCAATGCCTGTCACCTCTGCAGGGTGGTGGTGGGTTGGCTTCAGTTCAATACTCGCTGCCATTCCTATTATGCAGCTCTGTAACTCTACACTACCAATGCCAATGCCAGCAAGCAAACATTGGCATTGACAATGCTATTTATGTTTGCTTGCGCATGTGCAAGAAACACATGCCATCATTCGAGTTTTCAGAGGTGTGGCAGCCCTCTTCCATTCAGGCAGTGTGTTTGCAGGCGGCGCCACAGTTCTCCACATGTGCTCGAGCTGTCCATGACAGCTCCAAAATGCAGTGGAGTACAGTTGAAAGGGGAGCTACGCCCAGTGAGCAGCGACAAGATATTGCCTGCTCATGCGGCCCCCTACACACTACACACACACACACACATACTGCGTGCTGCCCCCCACGCACACTGTATAACAGCGGGGGTGCCCAATCCTATCAGCTGTACTCGCTCCCCCAAAAACCTTCCCACATGCCACTGGCCCCGCCTAGCGTAGCAGCACATATCTAGCCTGAAAGTGAATCCCATAATCAACTCCTGTCTCCCCCAGCATCCAGAGTGCCACACTGGGGGAACCACCCCAGCGTGGCAAAATGTTATAGCCAGTAAGGGTGCCCAATCCCCATACGGCTCCAGTCCCCCAAACAGCCTTTACGGCTGCCATGCTGGAAGCCCACCCCAGCGTGGCAAGCGTCCCTCATCATCTCAGTAAAGAAATACACCTGCAAATAAAAACTGTCCCTCTGCGCTTTCTCCCGCCTCCCAAAGCCCGCACTCCACTCACTGTGCACCCTGCCTCCCACACCCCTCACCCCATACTTACCTCTGTACCTCGGCGCAGTGATCTTCAGTGGATCGGGAACACGTCTGCACTCTTCAAGGCCGACGGAGAAATGAGGAAATGCCGGTAAGCTGTATAATAGGATATATAGGGTTTTTTCAACTTTGCTGCATATCGCAGGCATTTTTTGGAATTTTTGCATTAAATTTTCAACATGGGGTTTTTGGGACCCCTTCTCATGAATGCTGTCACTGTCATGGTGTTATTCGGGCCCGAAGGGTGACTGCGCAGTCACTGCACAAAATCACCTTTTGGGACCGATTAATGAAACAAGACTGCCAGTGTTCATAAGGTGGGCTCTCAAGAAGCCTATTTTGAAAATTTGGTGTAAAAATTCCAAACATGACTGTTTTATCGAAGGCAGATTATGCAGTTCCTCCAGACGCCGCTAGTTCGCGAATTTTCAATATTTTCACTCCAGATTTTCAACATTGCCCTTTACCACACCTTCTTATGAGTAGTACAGCTGTCATTTTTCACATCCACCAAACGTGTTTCCCCCATGTAGCACACAATGGCGCAGTCGGTATGTGAAATCAAGGTGCGGGACAAATTAAGAAAATCACAGTGACACTGTTCATGAGCAAAGGTCTCAAAATGGCTATGTTGAAAATTTGGTGAAAGAATCCTAAAATGACTGTTTTACGAGCGTGCGTTGCGCAGTTCCTACGAACGCTCGTAAGTTTGCAAATTTTCAATATTTTCACTACAGATTTTCAACATTGCCATTTTATTACACTTCCTTATGAACAGTACAGCTTCCATTTTTCACATGTCGCCCAAAATGTGTTTTTCGCACATGTAGCGCTAATTGTGCAGTCGGTGTCACGAAAGCAATGTTTGGGACAGATTAAGAAAATCACAGTTACATTGTTCATGAGCAGAGGTCTTAAAATGGCTATGTTGAAAATTTGGTGACAAAAGTCCATAAAATGACTGCATTACGAGTGAGCATTGCGCAGTTTCCACGCACCCTCATAAGTTCATGGCTTTGTAATATTTTCAGTCCAGATTTTCACCAGTGGCATTTTTCCACACTTCCTTATGAACAGTACAGCTGTCATTTTTCACAACATGGCCGAAGTGTGTTTTCACACTTTCAGCACAGAGATGCGTGGTAGCTGTGGGAAATCATTGTTCGGGACAGATAAAGAAAATCACAGTGACACTGTTCATGATCAGAGGTCCCAAAAAGCTTGTGTTGACAATCTGCTGTAAAAAATCCCCAAACTAATTACATTATGGGTGTGCGTTGCACAGTTTCTATGTACGCTTGTGACTTCACCAGTTTTTTTAATATTTTTACTGCAGATTTGCAACATTGCCATTTTAGCCTCCCCATGAACAGTACAGCTGCCATTTTTATATCCTGTTCAGAATGTTTTGCACCTGTGGTGCTAAATGCTGTAGTCACCTGTGCATAAGCCATTCGCTAACAAACTGATATTGCCACTGTTCATGAGGTGGGGGTCACAAAAAATCATGTTGAAAATTTGGAGTAAAATACCAATGAATGCCTGAGGTATTAGGGTTTCCAACCATAATGCCCCACCCTGAGAGAATGACAGGCATCAGGGGTGTGACTTGGAATTCTTGCCTGTAATGCTCATACCATTCCACACCCTGCAGCCAGTGAGAGGCATCGAGGTATGCCTGGACTCTTCGACCCCAAATTTCACCCCATTCTCCTATACCGCACCATCTCACAGATTTCCTGATGGAATGGGGGTGCTATAAGGGCCAAAGACCCCAAGGCACACCGTGACACTTGTCAGCTGTCTGCAGGGTGGGGTGTGGTGAAATGGTGTGGCCATTATGCCTGACGACCCAAAGACACACTCCAATGCCTGTCACTCTCTGCAGGGTGGTGGTGGGGTTGGCTTCAGTTCAATACTTCACTGCCATTTCTATTATGCAGCTCTGTAACTTCTACACTACTACTGCCAATACCAGCAAGCAAACATTCGGCATTGACAAATGCTTGTTTAATATTTCCCTTACTTGTTGTAGCAGGTTCCAGTTCCCCCCAAATCATCAGAATTACAAAATGAACATAGAAACATAGCTACCTAGACAATGATGCAGAACAAGGCCTGCCTCTCTCCCATTCAGTTAGCCCCCCCCCCAACTACTCTGCACTGGCCCTAGTGGATATCCCTCCCCTTTGTATCTTCTCTCCCCTCCTTTTCTAACACACCCGTATGCCTGTCCAATCCCTGCGTGAAGCTGTTAGCTGATTTGGTCTGTACCACATCCTATGGCAGCTTGTTCCACATCACCACTCTTTCAGTGAAAAAGTGCTTCCAGACGTCCCTTGTTGAAAATCCCCCAAACTGTTCTGCTTTCCTTTTCATGGGTCAATCACTGCATCTCTTCTGTCTTACACTCAGTTAGGCACATAAATGAGTTCACTGTGAAGATACTGCTGAATTCAGTGGCCAAAATCAGGAGATCTTTCTTATTCCAAGGTTGCTGGCATATGACAACACGGTTGTCAGTTTCAGGAAACTCTATTGGGATACCGAAGGAGAGGTTTAAAAAACAGTTGTAAAACAAGTCATATCCCAATGGAGACTAGAAAGGGTTAACTCTGCCAGTCTTGGCCCAGGATGAAGACATACTGTCCAGAGGGACTTCCTCTGCAAGATCCAATCCCTCCCCCTCCTCTCCCCTCCCCTTCCCAGGGTCTGAAGCAAGCCCTGAGATAATGAGGATAGAATGCACTCTTCTCTGGTAAATCCCTCCTGGACCAATTTACAGCAGCCATGCACAAAGAGCACCGGCTCGCTTGAGTTCAGTTTTTTTTTTTTTTCAGACCTGGAAATGAAAGGTCAAATGTCACCACAGGAGGATAGGGGTTGTTGGGAGGGAAGGGGTTTGCAAAACCCATAAACAAAAGGAGAGATTTCATCAGAGCCATGCTGTGGATGCTGGGGAGACGGCATTATTTCCAACAACTGCGACTTATGGTCTGGTTTACCTCGTGAAATTAGTTCACAGTTGCAAAGTTTAGATTCCACTTCTTAACCTTTGCAATACTTTTACTTTGGGATCCATTTGAAAGAAAATTATTTTCCTCATACTCATGGTTTAAAGGTGGCCATTTAATGTTGACACATGCCCATTTCTTTTTTTTTGTACTTTCTTTTCATTCACCCTGTAGCTCTGGGCTTCCTTCTGGAGTACCCACTTGGCCGGGTACTCGCAGCCTGAACCCCCGCTTGCCAGTGTCCTCCCCGACTGCCCAGGTAGGTCCAGCCCCCGGATCGCCCCCCAAGGCCACCTTCTCTTGACAGCCTTTCTAGAATTAGAGGGGCCTACCTGGTGTCAGGTCAGCCGCGGAGTCCACTGGTGCGCTGGGCCGGCGGTGGGATTTGGACCTGCCCCTGGAGTCTCCTTCATCTCCACGGCTCTGCACAGGGATTTTTCTCATGTTTCACCCCCGAGGGCTTAGGTGTGCAATGGCAGCTGGGCACTGTATGCCACTGCCCACCATCCTCCTCCCCCACTATGCATGTACCACTAGTCTGTGCTGCACCCAACAGCCACCAGATGCCGCTACAGAGAGGCGCATCCCCAAAGCCCTCCCAGGGGAGCGAGCTGTCCTCTGGACACTCGATCTCTTCCCTCCCCTGCCGACCCCAACTAGTTCCCGAACCCGGGTCGCAGTGTGGCGTGAGGTGTGGCGTCCAGCGCCTCAACACCACAGGGCCTGCTTGTGCCCATTTCTTTAACAGGATCATCAGATTTTTATGGTTCTCATCAGAAAATTCAGTTTTCCACAGTTACTCCTGATTTTTTTTTTAGCTTATTGCTCCATTGGCTTGTCTACAAGCCCTTCACATCACTGTTACCAGATTAGTCACTGTTTTCGTCACACTTTGGGCTGTACTGTGATCGTCCTATATCATGGATTTTAGTCTTGCTTGGCTAGCATCCAACAGACTCGGATAACACAGATTTTCTCAGATACTGGATGGTATTGGATACCATTGGTACATGACTGCTGGACCCTATCACCTAGTCTCCAATAGGATACCAACTAACCGAGGTGACTGTCTGGGGTTCGAGGGATCCAAAGTAGACAACCAGCCTTGGATCCCACTATCCGACCTTGTGTCCAAGCAAAATCCGAATGGGGTAGAAAAGGATCTTGGATTTATAGTCTGATAGATGCACCATCTGTTGGATTCCATTAGGAAAGTCAGAAGCACTGTGTGAGCATTCATTAACTGAGTTGCAAAATCAGACAATTAACAAGCATTTGTCAATGCCGAATGTTGTCACGCTGGCATTGGCTTTCGTAGTGCAGTGCAGGAAAACATTTTGGGCAGGAAATGAAAAATGACAGCTATACAGTTCATAAGGAGGTGTAAAAAAATGCCAGTGTTGAAAATGTGGCATGTAAATATTGCAAATTTGCGAAGTTACAAGGGTGCATGGGAAATGCACAACGCACGCTTATGACAGTCATTTTATGGACAATCGGCACCAAATTTTCAACATAGGCATTTGAGCACCTCTGCTCATGTACAGTGTCACTGTTATTTCCTCAAACTGTCCCAAAAAGTGATTTCGCACAGCGACCGCGCTATTCTGCGCCGGACATGCAAAAACACATTTTGGGCAAGATATGTGAAATGACAGTTGTACTGTTCATCAAGAGGTGTGCAAAAGTGCCAATGGTGAAAATCCAGAGTGAAACTATTACAAATGCGGAGCATGTGTGCAATCTGCCAATGCACGCTTGTAACACAGACATTATATGGAGTACCGTCACCAAATTTTCAACATAGGCATTTTATGACCTCTGCTCATGAACAGTGTCACTGTCATTTTCATAATCTGGCCTGAACACTGATTTCCCACAGCGACCACGCTATTGTGCGCCGGAAGTGCGGAAACACATTTCAGCCAGGATGTGAAAAATTACAGCTGTACTGTTCACAAGGAGGTGTACAAAAATGACAATGTTGAAAATCTGGCATGAAAATGTTGTGAACTCGCGAAGTTACAAATCTGTGTAGCAGCTGCGTAACGTACGCTCGTAAAACAGCCATTTTGGGGATTTTTTCCACCAAATTTGCAACTTAGGCTTTTTGAGAGCCCACCTCATGAACAGTGGCACTGTCATCTTGTTAATGGTCCCAAGGTGATTCCGCACAGTGACCGCGAAATCACCTTGACCACTAACGACATGACAGTGATAGAATTCATGAGGAGGGGTCCTAAAACCCCATGTTGAAAATTTGGTGTAAAAATTCCCAAAAATGCCAGACATGTGCATTAAAGTTGAAAACCCCCTATTTATTCCATTATACAGCTTATCGGCATTTCCACAGTTCATGGTTGGCTTTGAAGAGTGCAGGCGTGTTCCTGATCCACCGAAGATTGTCGCGCCGGACTCCGGAGGTAAGTATGGAGTGAGGGGGTGTGTGGGGAGGCAGGGTGTGCAGTGGGTGGGTGCAGGTTGTGGAAGGGGGGGCAGGGAGACTGCCAAGGGACCGTTTCCTTCTTTACAGGTAAAAAAAAAAACTAAAAGACATCGGGGGACCGTTTTCATTTTTAATAGGTGCTTTGGCATGCTGGGGTGGGCTTCCAGCATGCCACCTGAGTGTGTGTGTGTGTGGGTGGGTGCTTTAGCTGACGAGGGATTGGGCACCTGTCGGCAAACAAGGAAAGGGGGAGCGGAGGAGCTAGGGACTGGGCAACCTCGGCAAGCAAAAATGGGGAGGATACATTATGCCGATGGGGGAGTGGGCTCCCATTGGCAAAATTCAAGGGAGGGAGGGATACATGCTGACAGGGATTGGGCCACCGTCAGCAAAGAGAAACTGTTGGGGGGGAGCATGATGCCGAGGAGGATTGGGCAGCCCCTTGGCAAACAAAAAAGGGGGGGTTACGTGATGCCAATGGGGATTGGGCACCCCCCGTCGGCACACAACAAATGTTGGTGTTGACACCAACAGTGGCTGTCACTGCCGCCATGTTGCCTGCACGTAGGGGGAGGTGTGTTGAGGTCACACTGCATGAGAGCTTCGCTCTCATTGCAGCGGACCTTTTCTCTCATGTCTTCACCTCATTAGCTAGGCAGGGTGTCGGCCCCTGCTGCTGTCTGATTGGGGAATCACGGGGCGCATCTACGGTCATGCCCTGCATTAGCCTAACAGTGACCACGCATACTCAAATCCTGCACTACTGCAAGATGTTGGCTGTAAGCACGGCAAACATAAAAGGGGAAAAGTAGTTGTTAGGACCTATTTTCTACTCTGCATTTCAACCTCACCTTTGACTGCTCCATAAATATGTTCTTTGACATACCAAATGGCAGTGGAGGTCAGAAAGTGCAGCGTATTCCTCAGTTACACAAAAAGGGTGGGGATAGGGTGGGGTTTGGGGTGTGGTTTAGTATCCAGTTTTGGCCCTATCTAAAGGTGGCAGTACATGGCCCAATCATTGCTTTCAAAGAGTTTTGCTGGAGGAACCAAGGACTGGAAAAGCTTTGAGTTCCTGCCAGTCAGTGTTCCTACACCACTGTCCACAGTGACTCCTGTTGGGAGAGACAGGTACTGGAGTAGCTGTGAGCTCCCCTACTGTCAGTGTTCCCACACCACTGTCCACATAGACTCCTGTTGGGACAGGCTGCTACTGGGGTAAATGAGAGCGCCTTCAGAGTCAGTGCTCCTATACCGCTGTCCACAGTGACTCCTACTGGGGGAGGCTAGTACTGGTGTAGCTGTGAGTCCCCCCCCCCACACACACACAGTCAGTGTTCCTGCACCACTGTCTATAGTGACTCCTGCTGGGAGAGGCTCAGACTGGAGTAACTGTGAGCTCCCTCACAGTCAGTGTTTCTACTCCTCTGCCCACAGTGACTGCTGCTGAGAGAGGCTGGGACTGGAGTAGTTATGAAATCCCCCACAGTCAGTGTTTCTACATCACTTTCCTTAGCGACTCCTACACCATTATCCATAGTAGATCCTGCTGGGAGAGGCTGGAACCAGAGTATCTGTAAGCTTCCCCACAGTCATTGTTCCTACATCACTGCTTACAGTGACTCCAGGTGAGAGAGGTGAGGACTGGAGTAGCTGTGAGCTACCCAACGATCACTGTTCCTACACCACCACTTGCAGTTACTCCTGCTGGGAGAGGCTGGTACTGGAGTAGCTGTGAGCTCCCCCACAGTCAGTGTTCCTCACCACTGTCCATACTGACTCCTTCTGGGAGATGCTGTGAATGGAGTAGCTATGAGCTCCCCCACTGTCTGTGTCCCTACTCCACTGCCCACAGGTACTCTACTAGGAAAGGCTCAGACTGGAGTAGCTCTGGGCTCCCCCATGATCAGTGTTCCTACACCATTTGTGTAACAACTCTAAAAATACCTTCCTGCAACCAGGGGGTAGGGGTGGGTTACTAGAATGTCAGACCCAGTGCCTGTTCGTAGTGACTTTGACTTAGTAAGGCCAGTGGGTGGAACTGAATGACACAAAGAATTGTGCTAGGGTGCTCTCGAGGTGAGATCTTGCTAGCACTGCCCTGAGGTGACAAGAACCTCAAACCTTGCAGCAGTCGATGGATCCAGCCTCTGAGACCAATTAATCTTGAAGTCCAGTCACCTGGTAGCCTCCAGGGACAGGTCCAAGACAGCAGTGGAGATCCTAGATAAGTGATCCTGGAGCATTTACAGTAGATTGATATTAATTTCTGTGAATTTATAAGGGACACACCAGGCCAGTGTGGGAACCCTGAGTGTCTTCCACTCAAATACAGTCCTCAGCAGCTCTGTGGTGCAGAAGAATGTTTTCCTTTGGGGGTGTTTGCAAGATTTTGTGGTCCTGTCCCTGACAGATGCCACCAGCCAAGCTGCTAATAGAGAGAAATCTGATGAGAGAGACAAACCTGCTGATTAAGGCAGAAGATGGGCCTTTGTGTACAGGGATCCCAAGTTGAGATGTGTACTATAGCTGATGCCTCTGGCAGAGGGATTGAGACAATTGTTAGCCACTGTCATTAGGCAGGCTAGAGTATGTGACGTCATGTACTCAGCAAATGTTCCAGTTAGTGAGGAGATGCTGATGTGAGGTGCCCAGAACAGGGGTGGGCTCTGGGCCCCACATGATCCGGGAACCCCTGGATGCCTGCCAGTGAGCCACAGTCTGAGTGAAATATCCCTACAACAATGATGCCTCCTGCATCACCAGTTGACCAGGCACTGTGGTGTCTCAGATGGGTGTAAATGTGTAAAACCCATAGCTAATAACAGTCGAATACAATTTTATGGTAATATGTTTTTTATTAGGACTAAATGAAGAATTTTTAAACAAGCTTTTGTAGTCCACCCCATCCCTGGTGTATAGGGGTATGGATGGTGGTAAAGTCTATGAGGAGAGGACCAAAGCAGATACTACAATCAGATGGCCTTCTCCTACCATATTCCTGGCAAAGAGTTCTCTTGCCTTGCTTGGGCACTGGGCTAGGGAAGAATTGAGGGTTAGTAGCAGCAACAATCACTGATGAAGTTCATTTAAGATAAAGTAGTAGGATCCTGTTTAATAACACTGTGCAACTCCATGGAGCAAACGAGGCAGTTGATTTTAAACAGGGAGCATGTCACACTGGACCAAAATGGTCACTTCAGTTCCAGAGTCCAAATGTCCACATTATACAATGTCCATACAGCGGGGTGTGATCCAGACAACCCCTAAACTTAGGCAGCAGCTCAAATATTACACAACAGAGTCCCCTGGTCCCAAAGGCTACCTCTCTCGCTATAGCCCACAGCAGGACCCAATATGATGTGTCCCTTGGCACTGCTACCCATCAACTCAGGGCAGCCAGTCCTCTTCTCACCAATGCTCTCATCCTACAGATCCCTTCTAGGTGACTATCCCCTAGACCTACGGGCAACACATCCCCGAGGACACTCCAGCTCAAACTCCCCTCTGCAGCCTTCACATCCAAACTGCTCTGTACCCCTCAGATCTCCTTTGGGCCTCATACACAGGTTCATTGTTTACACTGGTGTTCTTGCTCATTTGTGGATGGCAGCTGAACCCAGCTCTCCCCAGCCGGGGAGATCCCTCAAGACAGCCACCACCATGTCAAGATCAAGTGCCTCCCTTTCTCTCCACTTCAGAATCCCTCTAGGTACGCCACGACTGAGCTGTCTTCCCTGCTTCTCCACTAACCATCACACTTTCCCACCAGAGTGCCCCTGCCCCCCACCAGCCAGCCCTGCCCTCAAGGTACTCCTATGCCAAGGCAATCCCCCGGGGCAAAAAATACTAACCCTTTGCCGGCCGGGGTTGCGATAACTCAAAAATATGAAGCTATAAGGTGCACGTTCTAGTACACTACACTGGCGCCCCACCCCGGGGGGCGTTACACTTTCAAGACCTCTCAGGTCCCTTCATCAGGTGCCTAAGTCTAAGACACTCATAAAGTTATGCAGAGTGGAACAGGCTCTAACATGAAGTATAGCCTCACCCACTGGTGTGTGTGACGAGGAATAGGAGGGGTCATGTGACTACTGTTGTGAGAAGAGGGTGCAACCTTTTCTAAGGGACCGTAAAGTGTTGACTCCTGCCTGGGGTCAGGTTTGAACCTGTTTGTACAGTGCTAACCAGGACAGCTTTTGGGGACTGTGTTCCAATGTATGTAACTGAAAATATGTCAGTAAAGTGTAACTAGTACATAAACCACTTTGCAAACTGATTTTTCCCATCAGAACAGAGGTCCAAGCTGAGCTCACCCAATATTCAGGGGAAAAGTACAGTGTGTATTACAGGGGAACCCTCTGGCAAGCAGTCAACTTTACCCTTGACACTGAGGGTCTCCCTGAGCTATCCACTTCTATTGACACCAAGAGAGTGTTAACACATAGTGCTAGCCTCAGCTGATAAATATAGTACAGCAGCAGCTGAGAGAAAGTGAATAACTAGAGGTGTGGTTTGCAGAAGTATAAACCACAGAGAGATTGCAGTTTGAGGCTCATCATCTGGGATGTAACCATGGCATTTTACAGACTCTTCCTCCGAGATGTTGCACAAGTTACAAGTCCGGCTCATTGTCCTCCTCTGGGATGTCATGCAAAATAAATGTTGAGTACTTGATGAATTTTTTTCTGAGACACTTTACCAGAAGTCACTGTGGGACAGCCTTTGACTTCTTTGCCTATTTGAAAATGCAGTCAGATCTGTAGTGCTAACATGTTTAACATGACAGAGTAGATGTGCACACACTGTGACAAGGACAAGCAGTCTCTAGATTGAGTGATAAGTATGGAAATTAGTTACATTTCCATACAGTGAATCAGAGCCATAATTTTGTGCAGGGATGTAGTTAAAACTACTGGATTACTATGACTGGTTAAAGAAAGTTTGTGGTTCACACATAAAGCTGTGAGTGGCAGACATGTGCACATTAGTGGTGATAAACCAAAGAAAGTCGCCATATTGAAATGGTACCTAGAGATGTTGCTGGACCTCTCAAAAAAAGAAACTGACATATGTTGCTAAAGTTCAGCTTTTTGCAGCTTGTTGCTGGAAAACGTACCTGTCAAGAAGCATGTAGAGCTGAACTGGACTCTAGTGCAAGATGCCAAGCTCCAGCATATGCATTGTGACCATAATGGAAACAATACCAGCACTGAGGTGAACACATTGAGGATGTCCCACTTTGTTGCAGATGCAGAGACAAGATGCTAGGTGAGCACCCTTAGTTGGTTGTGATCAGGGACCAACTGACTGAACCGAGCCAAGATATCCAGTGTGAGCACAGTGCCCTGGACTGCCATATGACTTCACATGACAGCACCATTTTGCAGCTGACTGGGCCCTAGCTGGAGAAAGAACCCATTGCCCTATTTCATACTACAGAGTGTGTTTGAGACCCTGCCACCAGCTGCTGTAAAGACTGTGGAAACGCCAACCAGTGCAACTGCTGCAGAGAACGGAAATACATATGCAAGAGACTCTGAAAGCAAAAAGAGACCCAACATAGTCAGACGGGACTCTGCAGATGTCACTACCATGTGTGGATGGCGACCTACCACCATTCAACTTCAAAAAATAGAACTAGAGCCAAAGCCAAAGAATTACCCAATGAGGAGATGGAGGATCAGGATGAGGAAGTGAGGTACCAATGGGGAGATCAAGCAAGTCTGCCACCAGCACCATTCCCAATGTATGGACACCATGTGACAGGGTGACCCTTATCATAGTAGACACCCCTGGGATAAACTGAAACCCCTTCCTCAAGCAGTTTATATGTTTTGCATAATGTCAAACATGTTGGTTGGTTATAAATTAAGTGCTGGTGTGCTTATAAAGCTTTCTGTGCATATTAACCTAAAACAAAACTTAAGAGTACAGTTACAAAATGAGAGGGCTGTCTTAATATAAGAATAACAAAAATGTGTGTCTGCTTTTTCTAGATGTTAGCAGCCCCTTCTGAGATATATTTTGCAGCAGACAGCATGAGGTAATATAACCTGAAGGAGAGTTTAGGAGAGCACAGAATGTTCTAACCTTGGCTCTGACCGTTCCAGTGTTGTAAACAAGTTCTTCTGTACTTCAGGTGGCTGCCAAATAACTGTTCTCTATGCAGCAACAGTGGCCCCCAGTGACTAGTTTTATGTTATATCTGCTATTAATCAAAAGGCAGTGGAACATTTTCCAGGTTCTAGTGAGCTTATAAAAAGCCCTACCTCAGTGTTGAGAGAGGAGAGATAGGGAGGTCAGTTGGATACTGACTGAGGAAGGTGGAAGACCTCCTGGTAGTGTGTGCTTTCACACTGCTTGATTCATGCTAGGCTGAAGAAAAGCCTTAGAAACGGTTGAAGCTAAGCCGTTGTCTGACTTACCATTTTGCTTTCTGTATATTTTACTTGATAAAAATAAAATGACAACTACACTTGTGCATTTTTTTATGCACCTGATTTGTGATCTGCCTGAAATTGTGTTATCCTAAACCCATGCCCGGTGACACACAGATTCACAGAAAAACATACGATAAGGAGTTAATGATGTCAACCTTTATGATTATGGAACATGATCAGTCATTGCTGGAGCTGGAGTCTGTGGTGCCTAACAACAAAAGAGACTTGAGATGTTGGCTACCGCCAGGCCTTCACCCCACTGACTTGGTAAAGAATTGCCAGGTGGACATGAAAGTGGGGTGTAAAGTCTTTGACCAATAGGAGTGCAATTTCTCATATATGCCCAAGTGGGTGTGCAGGATAGTAAAATGACCCCATATACGTAACTCAAGCAGGGGGCAAAAGACAGACCAAGATGAATCAAAAGGTGCAGCTGATTGAAATTTCTGAGTAAACACATTACTTGCAGCATGGAAGGTTAGATGCTGTGTGTGGATGCACAAGATCACACATACTAGCAGTCGCAGCAACCTTCAAAGGGAATCAGTCGAAGTCTGGAAGTATGACAACTCTGAATCAGAACTGCACCCTGCTCATTACAGACCACCACAGTACAAATGGGGCTAATTGTGAGCCCATGGACATGTTCAAGAAAGCCTCAGAAATTGCTGCAAACTAATATGTGCAAGTGCCTGATGTTTAAGGCAGTTCAAGACTGTTGCCTCATTGGCAGATAACTCTGAAAAGCTGCCTGCAAGGAAAGGTGCCGAAAAATCTGCAAGGCCTGCTGGTGAAGGCTTTGATCATAGAGTTTACTGGGTCTATTGTAAGACTCTTTAAAACTCTGGATAACACTTTGTTTCCTTCACTACACTGTAGTTACAGTGTAACGACATTGTAGCTGCATTGTAACTGTAATGTAATTACATGTAACAGACATGTAATTACAGTGTAATTACCAAATTGCATGTAATTAATGATTACCTACCCCGCAGTTATAGAAATTGAAACATAAAATAAAATGTGACAAAAAATTTGCACTGACATGGGCTTGTGATTTATTAACCCTTTTATGACTACACAAAAATGTATGTGCTGTGAGTGTGTTTGTTTGTTTTCATTCTCTTTTTGCCTCGCAGGTGGAGCCAGACTGGTAGAGGGGCCAGAAGAGTGTCTCCTGAAACAGAGGAAGAGTACACCTCTAAGTGACAGTTAATTTTGAGAATAACCTGAGAAAGGTCCTCTGTAAAAAAGTTATAATGTATGGGGAGCCCTTATTACACACCAAAATTGAGGTGTTTACAGCGTTATTGTATTGTTGTGATGTCAAGAGGTTGTTAACCCCTCTTGACTATGTCACAATGATACCATAACAATGGGAGCCGATCTGCGTATGTGCGGATCTGAAGTAGCGGCTCACAATGAATGGCCTTGGTGATGTGAGCTGGCCCTTAGGGAGAGTGGTGCTATGGGCACAAAAGAAAAAGTAATGTGAACGCTTGGTATTCCCATACACTATAAAAGCTAATGTATGGCTTTTTATCAGTAACCTCACTGAAATCTCTTTTTAGTGTTACCATGACAACTAAACACCTGTCGAGCTTCGCTCTCAAGGTTTACAAAGTTATCATGGTAACCTCTCAAAGCGATCACAGCATGGTTGCTGATAAAAACCCATACATTATCCTCTATATTTTTGTTTACTAAACTATACACGTCAGTGAATACTATACTTATAGAAATGTGATAATAATAATCCTGCAGTAAGGAATGTTTCAAGAGATGTGTTATGTGTGCAGTGTATATTTTATTTATTTTTTGTTGACCGGGTAAGTGCACTAGACAAATCCTGCCTATTTTCAGGCATGACCTGGGGGAAGGGGATACAGATGAAAGCCAACTGACCTTGAACCAGATTAAGCTGTTGGTGGTATTTTTAGTGAATGAGGGAAATTTAGCCAGGACACCGGGAAAATTCCCCTACTCTTTTCGATAAGTGCCATGGGATCTTTAACATCCACCTGAACTACCACCAATCCAGGTAGATGGGACCTCGGTTTAACGTCTCATCCAAAAGACGGCACCTCAGAAGTGCAGCACCCCTCTCATGCTGCACTACAGTGTCAGTATTGGGATATTAACCCAAGTGCCAGATGTGGGAACTGAACCCACAGCCTTCTGATCTCCCAGCCTCAGAGGCAAGTGTGCTACCTACTGAGCCAATGACACTGAGTATATCTGTGTATGCTGGTAATAACATATAGAATAAAGAATGGGTCGGGTGTGTAATGAGAAGTTTAGACACACCCGAGGAGTTAGATGCTTCATAAACCCTGAGAGCAATGGGAGCATACTATTTACAGTATGCGCTCCTGTGCTCTCAGTTGGCGACTGGCCATGGATGGGTGTGGAGGACTGCATCAGTCACCAGCGGGGGTTGGGTGGTGGGTGATGTATAGCTGGGTGGGGGGTCCACCAGACTACCAGGGGTGTGGGCAGTGGGTCAGTTGTTTACGGTTCGGGGGTTGGGGAGGGTGGCTCCACTAGACCACCAGTGTTTCTATGTAATGTACTGCATGGAGTGATCGGGATTTGGGGGACGGATGTTGGGTGCCACTATACCACCAGGGACATTGTTTATGTTATGACACTGGGGTGATAGGGAATTGGGGAATGGGTGGGGACGCCACTACACCACCAGGGATGTTCTGTTTGTGCCCTACAAGGGTGCAATCGGGGTCGGGGGCTTGGAGGTAGAGGCTGCACAGGCACATTCATCCCCAGGCCAACATGCAACTGAGCACATAATGAGCATGAATGAGGCCCCTTTGTGCCCTGCATGCTCAATGTGCTCATTTGCATGCCTTGGCTGAATATCACCCATGGGGGATGCAGCGCATGCTGGTATGTGCCACACATTCCCACTGGGAGGTATTCAGCCAGGGGCACTCTGGATGCACCTGTCTTGGTGGCAGCCTGCATTGTGCCTCCCATCCAGGGTCATGTATTCACATGGTATACATGCTCTGTACTGGTCGCGCATTCTGTTTTAACATTGTATTCATGATGGCCAGCACACCCTCTTTGCACAACGCATCTTTCTGCGCATACATCCTGCTGGCACTGAATATACACCCCCAAGTGATTAATAGGAATTCTTTTCACTAGCATTGTTAAAACCAAAGGTGAAAATCCCCTTGTTTCAGTGCGCTATCACATATTGTGTTTTAAAATGTAAAATCCCACTTCTGACACAACCTTCTTTACCCTCCTCTTCCTCTCCACTCCACTCCACCTCTTCTTGTCACCTTCCACCCCCTCTCCCTTCCCCTGTCCCATTGCCCTCCCTTTCTTCCCCACTTCACCTCTTACCCACCACCCTCTACCCCCTCACACCCTACATGCACCACCCATTCCCCAACGTCTCTAACCCTAATCTCGACGATGCTGTCTTGGTTGCTTCTTTGCTCCTCTCTCCACCATGCCTCAGTTTAAAGTAATAGAAAGTCAAGTCGCTGACTGCTTTATCATTATTGTAATCCTATTTTATTAGTACCTATGATGTTATTCGTGAATACTTGTTTTACTTTCCTTATGTGAGTATCACATGTTGTAGTCCCAACTGTATTTGTATGATATGTTGTTTAGTCCCAATTGTATTTGTATGACATGTTTTTTTGTTATGTACTGAACTGGATGTAGAACCTTTGTAAACAACCTGCCAGCTCAAAAGGTAATTGTAATTCCAAGATTGCATAAATAAATAAAGAAATAACAAAAGTAACTACAAACACATCAAAATACAATAAATTAGTTAGTTGTCTATTAGAAGTAAACACCTGGGGACCAATATTCAAAAGTTTTCATGGGTGCTAACGGGTCTTTGCCTGCACAGACTGGGGTTTGCACTGGATACCCATATTCAAAAGGGGATGTTGCACTGGCAAAGAGAGTTAGCGCCTGCAAAAAACATAATTTCAATTTCAATTTCAACTTTATTTTTAAAAGGCGCTTTTCTTAAATCAAAGTGCCTGTACAGATAAATATGACAATAAATATAGTAAATCAAATCAAAAGAAATCCTTAAAAGCTATATTAAAAAGGTGGGTCTTCAACTCCCTTTTAAAACTAAGGATGGTCGGGCAGTCTCGCACCTGATAATGTATACATGTGGGCGGGGCTGGCTATAAATAACGTGCTTACCCCACTATTCCAGTAACTGACGCTGCACAAAAGGGTTTAGCGTGGGCCTTTTGTGTAGTGCAAATACCACCAAATCAAACCCTGACTTAAGTCCTGGTAACCCTAGTGGCTGCCGGAGGTAATGCAGCCACCTAGCCAGTTGGCCACTGGGGGAGCACAACCGCCTCCTGTGGTCCCTGGCACAAACACCCCCGCCGATCACCAGCCCATTCTGCATAAAATAATATCCCTGGTGCTAGTGATCCCCCCTCTCATCGCCAGCCTGTTCTATAGAAAATAATATCTCTGGTGCTAGCATTCCCCCCCCCCCCTCCAATCACCAGCCATTCTGTAAAAAACAGTACCCCTGGTTCTAGTGGTTTCCCCCACCAATCACTAGCCCATACTATGATTACATGAAATTCTTGGCATCTAGCGGCCCTCCCCACCATGGCACCCACACCCCCTCCAGTCACCTTCCCAGTCCCCTCAGTGCTGCAAGTACATAGAGTGATCAGCACAGCCCTCCTCACACCTCCTCGGCTGGCCACCATGTGTCCAGGCAGAGATTGCGCCTCCTATTCATATGACAGGGTGATGTACCCTGTCCTCTAAATAAGGGGCGTGCTCCCTGCCTAGACATACGACAGCTGAGGAGGTATGAGGAGGGCTGCACCAGTCGCCATATGCATCCGTGGCACTAAGGGGACTGGGAAGGTGACTGGGGGGTGGGTAATTGGTGCTGCGGTGATGGGAGCTGCTTGACACCAGGGATTTCATGTTATCAGAGTACGGGCCAGTGATTGACAGGGAGAACCACTAGCACCAAGGATATAGTTTTTGGCAGTAAAGGCCAGCAATCAGAGGGGGGACTGCTACAGGGATATAATTTTATACAGAATGGGTTGGCGATTGAAGGAGGGAGCCACTAACACTAGAGATATTATTTTCTGCAGAATGGGCCAGCGATAGGAGGGAGGGGGGACCATTAGCACCAGGGACATGTTTTTTTACAGAACAGGCTGGCTATCTTTCTACTCTCCCCCCTTTTAAGTCATGGTGTGTCACACCATTATTGTCTTAAAACACTCTTCTTGTTCACAGAGTAACTGGAAAGTCTGATTCCTTCAAAGACTTTTCTTTTCAAACAACGAAACAGTATTGCGCAAGAAAAAATAAAAAACACACAAATATCTGCACACAGATAACCACACACAACTACCACACACAAATATCTGCACACAACTACCACACACAAATATCTGCACATAAATACCACACACAAATATTCGCACATAAATACCCCAGTCAGGACATTACACAGCACAACACTTTTTACATATACACATTTCAGGGGCGAATACAACTAGAAAAAATATTTAGAAGTCAGTAATATGATAGTAGTCATTTCATGGGTAGATGATGCAGTACTGTGCCAGTGGTGTGTGTCACAAACGTACTCTGCAGGTCAGGCCCTTTGCTCCCACAGTGCCAACCTCAGAGTGCAATAGTGTGAACAGGTAGACAGGGTAATCCTCCTGTCTGCGTTGGGTCCAACTCACCTTTAGCCTCAAGTTCTGGGGGTATTCAAACTGTGAACCTTATGCTAGCATACAGAATTAACAGGCTCAGATAATACTCTCTTCAGGGGGATGCAATATAATCTTTTGCCAGGGGCACCAAGACAGGTGTCCAAAATAAACCCTTAAAACTCTATAAGAGACCTTAGGTATATTCCTTACCTTTCCCAAGCTCAGTAACACCATCAAGCCTTTTAAACCATGTCAGACTTAAAAATACAGGCACTTCACATGCAAAAAGAAAACTGGGAAGACACAGGCAGTATTTTAAGAAAATGGTTATTAACTAAAAATTGTAAAATAAGCAAAATAAAATACAGAACAATATATCATACAGCTTACAATCTTATAAAACAAAAAAGAAGTTTCAGAATAACACTCCTACCAGAAAAGACATAATTGCTTTCTAACTATTACCTTTCTAAGTGCTCTTTTAGTTAGAAAGAGAACTTTGTTTCTTCAGAGCCCAAGATGATATCACTCTCTTTCCCAGATACTGGATCATTTTCAGGGGGCATCTCCCCTTCCCTTCTGTGAGGTCAGTTAGACCCTCCCTTAGTGTTAATTCACATAATTTCTACCAGGAGGTATTTTAATAAATGTGAACATCAGCAAAAAGTCATTTCCTACATATGACAGTCTTTAATCAAACATTTCTTTGAACGGGTTGTGGTTCCTGTTCCCAAGGCAGATCAAAGGTTGTACAGCTTTTAACATAATGTTATCAATAGGTTCCTCCAGGAAATCATAAAAGTTTATGAGGCTTATCCTCTGGTAGATGGCCAGAGTCTTAATTAAGAACAGAACAGGAAACTCTAGGTTTTCCCTTCACTAATCAATTTCACACATCCTCTGGTCAGTTTACATATCCTGTAGCTTCACTGAAACCTGTGGGCGGGGGGCACCCATGGGAACACAGGCTGACATATGTGAGACAATCACATACTATATTTTTATATTACAAATATCATGCATAATCATAAGCAAGGGGCAGAGCGTCACAGTGTGTTTCACCTTTCCGCACCATTTGTGGCTGTTCATTTATTCTCTCCTTTATTTTCACAAGAATCAAATCAAAGTGACACCTGACATGGGTCAAGATAACATTGATCAGGTTTCTGGGCAGCCCTTTTTTACCCCTTATATCACCATAGTTTATTTGCCCACTGCACATATATGTTGTAGGGCAATAGGGCATGAAATATCAGTGCTGCAAATCGTTCGGGTTTCTTTGAGCTCGAGCACCTGAGATCCCTTTCTTTTTCACCTGTGAGAGACACAATGCCCATATCTGGCAGAAAATATTCATTGTACCCATGATGTGACCATGGACTGCTCTCACTGTAACCATCACAGCTACCCTTTCATCTGCCATTGCTTCCAGCACTGTATCACTATCTTGCAGTGAGTCTCTCATTTCTTCTGCCTCTGCAGTGTTAGTATATTCTAAAAAGACTAGCTGTACAGAGCCTCTCCAGTAGTAGATGTCCATGGCATTACCATTTGTTGCTACATCTCTCTTATTACCTTTTTCAGGTTTTAGATCATTGCCTGCAGATGGAGTTGCCCTGTCTTTAGATGTTTCATGGTCTCCCTCACCTGGTGGCATTCGTGCTTCCATTCTTTTATGCTCTTCTTTATAAAATGCTCAGATTTGGCTCTGTCTCCCACTCTGTTCTATGTTCTTCATGCAGCTGTTTTCACATCAACCCCTGTTGCTTGGTGCTCTGCTCTGTAGCTGCCCTTTCCCCTTGTGCACCCTCCACAGGTTGCTCTGTTGATTCCTGGACCTCTGGGGTGGCCTGCTGCTCAGGCACCTCCTTGTCCTCTGGGTGAGCCAACTTCTCTGGAGCTTCTGTGTCCTCCAGATGGGCCAGCAGCTCAGGTTCTTCCACATCCTGTGGACAGCCAGCTGCTGTTGTGCTTCTGTGTCCTTTGGATGGGTATACTGCATAAGTACTGCCCTCTCTTGTTTGCTGCCTCCTTCCTCCAGGGATTGTGACATGAAGTTTTCTTCACGGTGATATCAGACTGTTTTGAAACAAGAAATGTAGTCAGACTCTAAATACATAAAACAGAATATTGCCTGCTTGTCTGTGAACTACACTTATCAGAGTGTGATTGATAAATAGGACTGGGCATACCTCTCAGTTGTCCCTGATTTTCAGGGATTTCGCTCCAACAATTCTGGACTCTGTGACTGAACAGTGGAAACTGTAAGTACAAAATACTGCCAGACATTTTAGTTACAGACGTGTTCTTGTTCAGAAAAAGCACTTTACACTAAATCTCCTATTTTGCCATCTTCCTGAGTGGATATCACCGATGTTTAAGATGTGTCCCTAATTTTAATCCTTTGTCCCTGATTTGTGAGGCACGGGGTTGAGAGGTATGGGACCAGGGGCACACCAGCAAAAGAATAATAGTTGTAAAAAAATGTGCTCTACATTTATCTAGTGTTAAGGACAGGTTCTGCAAGTTCCTTAACATTATAATGCATATCAGTGGCACTATATGAAAATCACTGCAGTCGAAAGCTATTTGAATCCTGTTATTCAAAACAACAATACAAAAACAATATTGTCTTACTGTGTATTTCTTAGGCTCCTTTCTGAAAGTCAAGCATTTTGCTGCTAGTGCGGCATGCTCCTTTCCCCCTCTCATTCTGCTCACAGGTCTGCTGCTTTTCAGTTGCATTACTGCTTTTCTCATCCAGACAGGTCTGCTTATATTTGGAGTCCCATAAAAGTTTGTGGTTCTGAATCTGATAATCATCTTCAATCCAATATACAGTGCAGTGATACAGAGTATTGCCTCTCAGTCAGATGTACATTTTGCAAGCTCGACAAAGCCCCCATTATATATTGTTCCCTGACTTCAAGATAGCCATCAGTTTGGAGCTGATTGGTTAACACTGTTTCTGACATCATCCATCCCTCTTGGATCATCAACAGTCTGATTTGTCTGTTCCTTAATCCCCATCTTGTGAGTCATCACAATTCCTGGCCACATCTCCTGTACTTGTCCCTCTACTGTATAAATACTGTGCATTTTTGTGGCATTTCTCCACATCTTTTGGGGAAGATTTGCAGACGGAGAAACTACCACCTTTACACTACCACTATGACCAAGAAGCTGAATGCAAGACGTAGCAATGCTGTCCATGAACTGTGCAGAATTTGGACTCCAGTGCTGGATATACAGAGCTATCTTGCAGCAGCCAGAATCATAATTTCTCTCTCTCTGTCCTGCTATAAGCCAGAGTCCAAGTAGGGTCTCCAGGTGGCACTGTAGGTAATGAATTTAGGGCAGACTAGATAGACCAAGAGGTTCTTCTCTGCCGGCAATGTCTACGTTTCTACGTTTCTACACATTCAACCACACAAGAAGACAATGTGCACTAGGAGGGTATCTTTGCACAAGCCACAGTATACTACGAGGCAGTGAAATATTCCACGGCTGCCACTGTGACCCTGAGCAAGCCATAGTACACGACAAGGCAGTGAACTGTTCTGGGGAGGACTCTGTGGCCTTGAGTGTCATTAAGACTTATTGTCTTCTTGTAGTGAAGTTTCTCAAATCAACTGGCAGAACAGGAGTACTCAGTATTTGACTCATCAGTAAGATGAATGCAACACCAAAACAGATGAAGTTATGCCAGAGCATAAGTCAGTGCTGTGTCCACTGCATCTACATATGTAATCAATTTCTTTGGGCAGTGTATGCCAAAAAAGCAAGTTAAGGTCAGACCAGTTCTGTAAGCACTTTATCTTTGGCTAGTGCACTGACTGACTATGTAAGAATCTCTGTGTTGTACCGAATGCACTGCAGGTAATTCACTGTACAGTACCTCCCAAAGAGCAAGATACTGACACCTCTTGGTCCCCAAAAAGTACACGCCCACTCATCTGTGAAGCCAACAAACATAAGTGGCTGGAACAGGCTAAGACGGCACTGGGTCCAAACAGTGCAGTCAATAATAGCGTCAGCATGGTGCGCACAGTAAAAACTGTGGCCTTTTATTTCTGTGAGGGGCTTCAACCCCCGCCCCCCACCCCGACGTGATCCTACAGCTCTTGTCCTGATTACAGGACCACGGACAGTGACTAGGAGAGCGCTTACAGCAAGCGTTGTAAATCCCCCCTCGCTGTCCGTATGAGCGCTTACCAGACTAGTGCCGTATAGTGTGGCGCTATTCTGGTAGCGCTCAATTCATGGGGTACTGGCTGCGACACGGATGGAAGAAAATGAACAATTTGCAGATGTTCTCTATACTGATGAGACTGCTATAGTGATGCAGTCTTTTTGTCCTATGGCTTTCCAGAAAAATGGTTTTCTTCTACTGCAACCATAGCCCAAACACCCCCCTGAAAATATACAGCTCTGGAGTGCCATCTCGTACCACGGGCCAGGGCCAATACTACTATTCAGTTGCATCATGGATTACTCCTCAGTAAGCTCAAGAGGTTAGGTCTGGATAAACACTTACTGCCCTGGTTTTCAAACTACCTAGCTGGCAGAGCGCAAAAGGTTAACTGGAAAGGGGCCCATTCCGGTTGTCTTGGGGTCACCGATGGAGTCCCCCAGGGCTCCATTTTAGGTCCCTTACTATTCTCGCTGTTTATTAATGACATTGACAAACACTGTGGAGATGAGAAAATGCTCTTGTATGCAGATGACACTGTGGTATACTGGAGTGACACTGATGCCAGCTCAGTTACAACTAAACTCTCTAACAGCATGAATGCATTTGAAAGCTGGCTTACCTCCAACATGTTGGTCCTGAATGACAGGAAAACCAAACTGTCTTATTTGGTCCGAGATGTTTAGGAGTAGACAGACAAAATCAACTTCCACTATTCACGATGGCGGGGACTCGGACTGATGTTGTGGACAAGGTAAAGTACCCCGGTGTCTACCTTGATCAAGACTTGACGTTCAAGCCACATATCGATCACATCACCAAGGCGGTACACCTGAAACTAGGTCTCCCCTACAGGTTAGGAAAATCACTGACTGCTGACTCAAAGAGGACAATTGCACTGAGTACTTTGCTTCCCACCCTGGTCTATGGTGTCCCAGTATTGCAATTCCTCCAGGAGGCAGAAACCCATAAATTGAATGTCCTATACAAGATTAGTTAATTTGCATTGGGTTTACCACCCAGGAAGCATCACTGTGAGGTATTGTCTGATCTGAACTGGCCTGCCCTGGAACACAGGCTCATTCAACCTCTCCTCTGCCTCACCTTCAGACTTGCTAAGGTCTATACCCCCCACCTACAAGGTCTACTGGCCCCAAAACCCATGAGGCACACCCTCCGCTCATCGAATACCAGCTTGCTGGAGATCCCTAGGGTATGGACTAACCAAGGAAAAAGGTATTTCACTTACTCTGCCCCTTACCACTGGAACTCCCTTCCTGAAAACTTAACAAAGGTCGCTTCTATTGAAGGGCTTAAGGCAGGGCTAAAGGTTTATTTCTTGGAACGCTGTCATTGTAGCTGCTATCGCTGAACCCCTTTCTATCCCCGTACCTGACAGATGGTTCACTACTTTTAAGCTAAATGCATACTTGTGACTAGTTTGTTAGTATATGAATCTCACTAACCATTGTCTATAACCTGCTGCTGCTATAGTGTACCTGATGTTGTGACTAATTTTCCTGTACATTAGTATGTTTACCGCATGCCTTTCTTGATGTCTCACTTCTGTACTGTGCCATTTACTATTACATGAACTGCCTGTTTGCACTGTGTGTTCTCTCTCTTTCTACAGATAATGACCCAAAGCATGCAGCATCTGGGGTGTACAGAAAGGACCAGGGATTGAACTGGGTTAGGACACCACCAGAATCACAAGACCTGAACCCAACAGATATGGTGTGGCATCTGATGAAGCAGTACATTTGGAGGCGTGTTAAGCCAAGGAACCGTGATCAACACTTTTGGAAGAGAGTGCTGACAGCTGAAGACTGTAATAAATATATTGATCACATGGAAAAAGTGATGACAGCCAGTGTTCGGACCAGCGGTTGTACCACTGCAATGTAAAAATAATGATAATACAATTGAACTTTGTTTTTCCAGCAGTTTTGCTTTTTTAATTTTTTTTTTTCTATCCCACATCTTTGCTGTGTCAGTATGTAACACCTGCTCTAGCTAAACACCTGGCCTCGTTGCAGACTAAAAGAAAAAGTCTGGCCAGAAATATGTCCAAGTCCCTAGAATCATCAGCATCAATGAACAGACAAGCACAGTCAGTGCACTGTCAATTATTGTATTATAAAATGTGAAAAAGTAACTACAAACACATCAAAATATAAATAGTCAGGTATCTATTTATTAGAAGTAAGCAGCTGTTCTTTAACTAACATTAGCCCATGATATCACCCCCCCGCTTTTGCTATGGTACAGGGTACTTTTTATCCAACATTGATCCAAAATGTATCATGCATACAGGGAGATTTTCACCGGGCCCTAATGTATATTCCTAACTTGAATCCAAGGTGTTAGTAATGCATTGCTAAAGTAATTTAATGACAGGGGGAGCAGTTTGTTCTTTAATTCTAATGGTTTTAGGGACATGGACTGGTGCTATAAAAAGCAGAGTGAATGGCAAAAAAAATGTCAGAATCGGGGAGAATCACTGAAAATAGGGAGAGTGGAAGGCATGCCATTCTTTGATAAATGTTTTTCAAATTCAGAAGAACAACAGAATAGTAACCCGGAATGGGTTATGGTGTCAAGTTCTAACAGCTAGCCCGGTAGCATCCTGAGGTGTGATTTCAACTTTACTAATCCTAATTGTGGGGATGGGGTCTCATCGAAAAATGCTATTTCTGTATTTTACTTATTTACTGAAATTTGTTGACCAGGTAGGCCCGCTGAGACAGAATGCCCTTTTCGAGGACAACCAGGAATCAATTACAAACAGTAACAGAAAAGAATATATACTGGTTCAAAGTACACAGAACACAGACATGATATCACAATATCACACACGTGAGGACAGCACTATTGCATGAATCATAATACAAGAAGAAGTCCAGGGTTAATTACACTTTAAGTTACATTGCATGATGTAAGAACAGGTATAAGGACCCGGGTTACAGCATATGTGTCTGTGTGGCTGGCCACTTTAGCTCTCATTAGCTTAAGTCAGTTGTTAACCATGTAGAGATTTACAGAGGTGAATTTTTATTAATTTCTGCTGTGAAAGCTTGGCATTAATTTAAACTTATTTAAACTTTGAAATTCTGTGCATTTATCATCTAGATTTCTAATTAAATGGGGAACGTGGGGCAGTGTACAGCAGCTAAATGTACTATGCAAATATGGCGCAATTTGCTTCACATATACAAGGTCAAGTTTCATCTCTTAATCCAGCCCCAGAGGCGATGTAACTCCAACTGTGATGTAGGAGCAGTGTCCCACATTGGCACACCATGCAATCATGCAACACCATGCTTAGTGATATACTGTAGTGCCTGTTGGCCGTGGATGCTGAGTCCAGTTCCACCTACTGTATTTTGGGAGGGGGATACTGGGACAGGTGGGAATATTTGTACAGTCACTGCAACAGAGGTAAAAGCATTGTAATGCTGCCCTATGCTGCTACTCTGCTGGATGCTTATGTTTAACTTTGATCAAACCATTTCCCCTGAAATGTCACCCCCGCAATATAAATTCCACAGAACATCTCAGCTGCATGACCTTTGACGTTCAGCATGCTGTCCTGGTTCGATCCAGTGCTTTGCATTAAAATGGATATGCAAGTGCATGGTATGTCGGTGCTCAGTGTGGGGAGGCTTGGGGTATGCCCCCCGAAAGTTGTGGTTGGTGTCCCTTTCCACATATCAGGACTCCCTGGAGGTGGGATCATCTGGCAGGTGACCAAGCCTGCAGTGGTAAGTACAGCACACACTTTTAATGGGTTGATGGTGCATGCTTTACCTATTTATGTGTGTATTCTTTGTCACTGATGTTGTCTCCATCTTTATGTCTTCACAGAATTCCCATGGATGTCTGGCACAGATAGGCCTGGACAGGAGGGACCAACATTAATGGGATAGTCATGGAGGTGGTGGCTTGGAGACACCAGTGGACATGGACACTCTTCTGTTTTTGTTTTCTTTTTTTGCATTCTTTGGTAAAGCATGGGGTCATAATATCGCTGTCAAGAACCGTGTGGCAATGAATGCCACAAGCAAAACAGTGTGTGTCCCTATAACAATGGAAAAATACCGACCTAACAGAAAAAGCACACACCATTGAAAACAATTGGACTTCCTGTTTTTTTGTGGGGGGCTTCACCCCCCCGCAACCCCCAACATGGAGTGCTTTATCCTCCACACACCCCAGACTTAAAATAACAAATTCCTAGGGTGTGTGGACTTCGGGGATGGGAAGAAACCTAGGAGGGGGGAAATTCTGTTTTCTTAAATAACAAAAACAAATAAAGTTGTAACACCAGGAGCCCTGGGGGAACCAAACCATGATACCAGGTCTCCAACCCTGCCGGGTGCAGGTGCCTTAGCCATTCCACCATGGGAGCGGCTCAACCAGGCACCACACATACGGTAACATGATCCCTGCATGTATCGGCACAAAGCAACGGGGGTAGTGGTAATTCTCTACCACTATTATACCCCTGTCACTCTAAACACTTTTGCACTTTACACAGCGTGCTGCTTACCCCGTTATTACTGTAGCGTTATATTGACCTGGCACCCTTTGGTAACCAGGTACGGCCCGCTAGGCACAAATGCCTGTTTTCAGGGAGCACTGGAGAGGTTAAGTGACTTGCTCAGAGTCACACATAATACAAGTGGAGGTTGTGGGAATCAAACCCAGGTCTGCTGGATGTACCAAGCTCATTCACAGCTTCTTACTCTACCCTGTAGTGTATACTTTCAGCCCATCATCTTCATCCCAGACTTCCTGTCCTGGAGGATGGGCAGCCGAGATGCACACTATAATGATGATGTTGGAGAGCTGTGGTCCCTGGAGGAGATATCAAAGGTATGTGCATAGTGGGGGGCACTCTGTGCCAGCTGTTTACAGCTGCAGGCTTGCATGTGCAGCCACCTTATGACTGTCATCTGTGTTCTTCTCATTTCAGTGCTGTTGTGGGCCACTTAGAAGGATGGTGCTGGTGGAGAGGGGGAGCACATCCACCACTCCCAAGGGATTCAGTAAACATTTCCAGGATGAGGAGAACTAGGCCCCCTTTGTCTGGCTGTATTTTTTGCATCCATTGATGGGACACTTATATATATTTATATATTGTACTACATTTATCTCATTTTTATTCTGACAGGCGATGACATGACACCTGCCAGGTCATTCATAAACTGAGAATGTCACATAGTGTTTACAAGGGCACCCTCTCCTAAACTGAGACTGGTACAATGGTACCCTCTCCTAAACCAAGAATGTCACATAGTGTTTCCAGGGACGCCCCACTTCAAAACTGAGAATGTGACAGAGTGTTTCCAAGGCTACCCACTCCTGAAGTTTGGTAACATATGTAGCTGCCTCCGCTACATCCCTAAAAAGGCTAAATATTACCTTGAACAAAGTCTGTAGGCTCATCACAGACACCGACCACCTCACCCATACATGTGATCTGTACGCTATAACTGGATGGCTTAATCTCCAAGGATGAATCAAGTACCAAACTTGCATACTACCCAGAAAGATGCTACTTGGTGTGCTGCCAACTGGAATCTCCTGCTTTCTGCCTAGATCCCTCAAGGCTCGTTATACTCGGGCCTCTGTCACTGAACACCTACTTGTTCCACGGGTCCGGACCACCCAGTGCCAGTAGTCCTTCCTCTTCAGAGACCCCAACTGGTTAAACAGCCTGGGCTATGAACTAAATAGCCTACCTCATTTAACCCAATTTAAACATCTCCTCCACAAGTACATTATAAATGAAAGCACCTGTGACTGCCCTAACTAACCCCACAATGTGCTCTCCGGTACACCCAGTTCTGAACTCTGACAGGACATCCTCTGTTTCTATCTCCGCCGCCCTTACACCCACCCTTCTTTTTCTCACTCCCCTTTTCCCTGCATATCACTTCTCCATCAAGTCTGACCCCTGGCCAAAATGGATCTCCCTGCTCTTCTTTCTTCCCCTTTCTTTCCTCTCTCTCCCCCTTTTTCTCCCCTCCTTTTGCCTCTGTCTCTCACCATCACCCCCACCTCTCCCACTCTCCCGATCTCTGCCTACGCTACTACCCCCTTTTTCTCCCCTCCTTTTGCCTCTGTCTCTCACCATCACCCCCCACTCTCCCACTCTACCCCAATCTCCGCCTACCTTACTACCCCTCTTGACAAGGCCACCTGGCTGCAACTTTCCCACCTTATATTTCTGACCTAACTTAACTTACCTCCCTTCTCTTTCACTTAGTTTACCACCACCTTTATACTGCAAATATATCAGAGACTGTCATTCAACTTTGTACTACGGTGTTTGCTGTAAACTGTAAATTTATTTTTTGCTCTCCTTTGTCTGTCTTTCTAACCACTCTGTAACCCATATGTCCATTTTTGTAACATGGATATACATATGTCTCTACGGGTTTGGGGAAGGATGAGGTTACCTGGCACAAGAGACCTAGGTTTGACTACTCTGCACAGGGGTACCCAAGTAAATCCAACTACAAGAAGCAATAACTGTAATGTCCAGAACCAGAATTGGGATTTTTCAGTGTGGCTTTATTTATTAACTCACTGAACATAAACAAAGCACTGCATGGTCCCCCACAGGGCCACGTAACTGTAATGCAGATTAGAGGTTAAACACAGCGGTCCATTTGGTGAATGAACACAATACAACAGTTGTCTGGCTTTGGACCCACCAGGCACTCAGCCCGGACTTTGCATGCACATTGGATACATAGCCCGACTGGCCCGGCTCCCCTGCCGGCCACTCGACTGACGGTCCACTTGGTGAATGAACCCAAACTCTACTTGAAAGACATCCCATCAAACAAGGAGGCTCCCAAGCTGTGGCTCCCCACCACTTGAAGTCTCGACTCCTAGAGATTTTGTTTCGTACTTCCAATTGAAACATCAAACAGGGAGACTCCCATCCAACAAGGAGTAATTTTCCCATCCTGTGGCTCCCCACACCACTTAGAGTCTGTGACTCCTAGAGAGATTTTCAAGTTGCGACCCACGTCTGGGTACCCACCCCATCACTGGCCAAGCGCATGAGGCAAGTAGCAAAAACACAGAAGAAATCCGTAGAGGTGGACCTGGTTACTAAAGATGGGGGTTTTCCACCTCCAGCTCCCACAGCCCATACCTGGCCATTTCTCTGGACACACAGAACTTTAGACTTTAAAATGTAGATTGATGGTGGATGACCTGAAGCACCCCCTCTACAGAGAACTTTAAATCCATTAACACTTTAAACAGATGACTGCTCTATTTGTTTGTTCTAGTTGACATAGTCCTCTCAAATAGCAGTCCCCAATACTTGAAATCCAACTGAAGAAAAGTTGTTTGCCCCTTCAATAGGGCCAAACACTCACCCATTCATTGCAGGTGCCCCACAGGCAGAAGAAATGTAACCTTTGCTGTTATACATGAACAGACTGAACTTAAATTAAAACAGGCAGCTTTCTTCCCAGGGTGGGAGAAGGAATTGCCCTGGAACCCACAAAGTTTTCCTCACCCCCAGGAGGGGTAAACAGACATACTGGTGTCCTTCTTGTTTGCTAAGGACAAACTGAAGACTGACTTTGAATTCCCAAGGTTCTAAACTTACTCTGAGCTGAAGATTCCAAATGTGGCTCATGCAGCTGTGACAGTTCTATTATGATGTCATCCCTCTAGTCTCAGCTGTGACTGAGGACAGAGTGAGACAATGTGAAACCCATTTAACTGGAGTTTCACAAGCTGCCTTCCCTGCCTACTACTAGGTCTTACTGGGATTCTAGTAACCCCGGGTAACAAAGGGGTTACAACTCCCAATACTGACGTGGAACCTTTGTAAATGAGCAGTCCCCTGCTCAAAGGTACTTGTAATCCGAGAATGATTAAATAAATAAATAAAGTGAGAATGTGAGAGAGTGCTTCCAAGGGTACCCACTCCTAAACTGAGAATCTGACATAGTGTTTCCAAGGGTACCCACTACTAAACTGAGAATGCGACAGAGTGTTTCCAAGTGTACCCACTCCTAAACTGAGAATGCGACAGAGTGTTTCCAAGTGTGCCCACTCCTAAACTGAGAATGCGACAGAGTGTTTCCAAGTGTACCCATTCCTAAACTGAGAATGTGACAATGTTTCCAAGTGTACCCACTCCTAAACTAAGAATGTGACAGAGTGTTGACAAAGATCACCTCTCTTAAACTGAGAATGTGACAGAGTGCTCCCAAGGGTACCCACTCTTAAACTGAGAATGTGACAGTGTTTCCAAGGGTACCCACTCATAAACTGAGAATGTGACATAGTGTTTCCAAGGGTACCTACTCCTTAACTGAGACTGTGACAGTGGGTTTCCAAGGGTACCCACTCCTAAACTGTGCTGCTGGCTGGCCTTTTGTACTGGGATCCTGGCTGTGTTGCTGCCTTTTTCTGCACACAAAGAAATCTGCAGCAGTCACAATAGAGCTCCATTGAGGTTGCTCACTCCCCCTGTCTCACTTGCTCATTCTGCTACTCCTGGTGCTGCAGGCTGTCCTTTTGTACTGGGCTCCTGCCTCTGTTGGTGCCTTTTTCTGTCCACAAAGAAATCTGCAGCACTCCTGACAGAGCTCCACTGAGCTTGCTCACTCCCCCTCTCTCACTCTCTCATTCCATTTCTGCTGGCGCTGCAGGCTGCCCTTTTGTACTGAGCTTCTGCCTGAGTTGCCACCTTCTTCTGCCCACAAAGAAATCTGCAGCAGTCACAATACAGCTCCGTTGAGTTCGCTCACTCTCCCTCTCTCACTCGCTCGTTCAGTTTCTCCCACTGCTGCAGGCTGCCCTTTTGTACTGAGCCAGTGCATGCATTGCTGCCTTTTTCTGCCCACAAAGAAATCCGCAGCAGTCCCAGCAGAGGTCCGTTGAACTCACCAACTCCCCCTTCCTCCCTCGCTCACTTGTTTTGTATCTCCCGCTGCTGCAGGCTGCCTTTTTGTACTGGGCTCCTGCCTGCAGTGACATCTTTTTCTGCCCACAAACAAATCTGCAGCAGTCCTGACACAGATCCGCTGAGCTTGCTCACTCCCCCTCTCTCACTCGCATGTTCTGTTTCTGCCGGCGCTGCAGACTGGCCTTTTGTACTGGGCTACTGCCTGCGTAGCTGCCTTTTTTCGCCAACAAAGAAATCCGCAGCAGTCCTGTCACAGCTTCGCTGAGCTCGCTCTGTCCTCCTCTCTCACTCACTCATTCTGTTTCTGCCGGTGCTGCAGGCTAGCCATTTGTACTGGGCTCCGCCTGCATTGCCGCCTTTTTTTGCCCACAAAGAATTCCACAGCAGTCATGATAGAGCTCCGTTGAGCTTGCTCACTCCCCCTCTCTCACTTGCTCATTGTGTTTCTCCTGGCGCTGTAGGCTGCCCTTTTGTACTGGGCTTCTGCCTGCATTGGCACCTTGTTCTGCCCACAGACATATCTGCAGCTGTCCCGACAGAGCTCCATTGAGGTCGCTCACTCCCCCCGTCTCACTCGCTCATTCTGTTTCTCCTGGCATTGCAGGCTGTCATTTTGTCTTGGGCTCCTGCCTCTGTTGGCACCTTTTTCTGCCCACAAAGAAATCTGCAGCAGTTCTGACAGAACCCCATTGACCACACTCACTCACTCCCCCTCTCTCACTTGCTCGTTCCGTTTCTGCTGGCACTGCAGGCTGCCCTTTCATATGGGGCTCCTGCCTGCGTTGCTGCCCTTTTCTGCCCACAAAGACATCTGTAGCAGTTGTGATAGAGCTCCATTGAGCTCGCTTATTCCCCCTCTCTCGGTCGCTCATTCTGTTTCTCCCGCCGCTGCAGGCTGCCCTTTTGTACTGGGCCTCTGCATGCATTGCTGCCTTTTTTTGCCCACAAAGAAATCCGCAGCATTCCCAACAGAGCTCCGTTGAGCTCACTCACTCCCCCTCCCTCACTCACTTGTTCTGTGTCTCCCAGCACTGCAGGCTACCCTTTTGTACTGGGCTCCTGCCTGCGTTAGCGCCTTTTCCTGTCCACAAGGAAATCCGCAGCAGTCCTGACAGAGCTCAGTTGAACTCGGTCACTCCCTCCTCTCTTACTCGCTTAATCCTAATCTGTCCCAAACACTGATTTCCGACAGTGACTGCGGTATTCTGCACCAGAAGGGCGAAAACAAATTTTGGACAGGATATGAAAAATGACAGCTTTACTGTTCATAAGGAGGTGTGGAAAAATGGCAGTGTTTCAAATGTGGCATAAAAATATTACTAATTTGCAAAGTTACAAGGGTGCGTGGAAACTGCACAACGTATGCTTCTAACACAGTCATTTTATGGAGCTTCATCACAAAATTTTAAACATAGGCATTTTAGGACCTCTGCTCATGAACAGTGTCAGTGTGATTTTCATAATGTGTCCCAAACACTGATTTCCCACAGCGACTGCACTATTGTGCGCCAGAAGAGCGAAAACATATTTTGGCCAGGATGTGAAAAATGGCAGCTGTACTGTTCCTAAAGAGGTGTGGAAAAATGGCAATGTTGAAAATATGGAGTGAAAATATTACAAAGTTGCGAAGGTACGAGCGTGCATGGAAACTGGGCAACACATGTTCGTAACACACTCATTTTATGGACTTTGATCACCAAATTTTCAACATAGACATTTTAGGACTTCTGTTACTCAACAGTGTCACTGTGATTTTCATAATGTGTCCCAAACACGGATTTCCCACAGCGACCACGCTATTCTGCGCTGGAACTGTGGAAACACATTTCGACCAGGATGTGAAAAGTGACAGCTGAACTGTTCATAAAGAGGTGCAGAACGATGGCAATGTTGAAAATCTGGAGTGACAATACTATAAATTCGTGAACTTACGAGCGTGTGTGAAAATTACGCAACACACGCTCGTAACACAGTCATTTTATAGAGTATCAACACCAAATTTTCAACATAGGCAGTTTAAGACCTCTGCTCATGAACAGTGCCACTGTTATTTTCATAATCTGTCCAGAACACTGATTTCCAACAGCAACTGCACTATTCTGCACCGGAACTGTGAAAACAATTTCGGCCAGGATGTGAAAAGTGACAGCTGTACTGTTCACAAGGAGGTGTAGAAAAATGCCAATGTTGAAAATCTGGAGTGATAATATTGCAAATTCGTGAAGTTATGAGCATGCGTAGCAACTGCACACCGCATGCTCGTAAAACAGTCATTTTGGGGATTTTTTCCACCAAATTTGCAAGACAGGTTTTTTGAGAGCCCACCTCATGAACACTGGCACTGTTGTTTTGTTAATCGGTCCCGAAAGGTGATTCCATACAGTGACTGCGAAATCACCTTTCAGGGCCAATTAACGCCATGACATTGATATAATTCATGAGGAGGGGTCCCAAAAACCCCATGTTGAAAATTTGGTGCCAAAATTCCAAAAAATGCCTGAGATATGCATCAAAGTTGAAAAAACCCTATTTATTCCGTTATACAGCTTACCGGCATTTCTTCAGTTCGCGGTCGGCTTTGAAGAGTGCAGACATATTCCCGGTCCACTGAAGATCATTGCGCCAGACTCCTGAGGTAAGTATGGGGTGAGGGGATGGGGAGGCAGGGTGTGCAGTGGGGGGTGTGGGTTGTGGGGGGGTCAGAGAGACCGCAGAGGGACCATTTCCTTCTTTACAGGCTAAACAAAAAAAAAATCACGGGAAGGTTTTCTTTTTTTACAGGACTATTTAGCACACTGGGGTGGGCTCCCAGTGTGCCAACACTGTTAGTTTGAGGAGGGCAGCTCTAGCCGACGGGGGATTGGGCACCCCTGTAGGCACAACTACACTGGGTGTTTGGGGGGGTGATGCCGATGGGGAGTGGGCTCCCCCATTGGCAAAATTGATGTTGTATTGGGGCACTAATGCTGATGGGGATTAGGGCCCCCGTCAGCACACAAACACTCTTGGGGGGGTACATGCTGCCGAGGGGGATTGGGCACCCCCTCGGCCCTGGAGTTCAGGAATATTGTTTGTGAACATGGCGGCAAGCCACCGCCATGTTCACAAACAATATTACAGTACTAACGTTCCACCCTTCAATGACGGGTCGCTCCCTCATTGCAGCAAATGACTGACGCTGCAATGACGAGGTGGCCCTTGATTGCAGCCACTATTTTTTTAGAAGTTGATGGCACGCTGGCTGAACTAGTGTCAGCAGCAGCATGCCACGGCATTGGGGAAAGCAAGCCAAGCCTTAAAAGTCTGTGGGGGCACTGGCCACAGCAGTGCTGCGCCTACACAACCTGCTTGTGGAGCAAGCTGCCTCGATATGTTTCTTGCGCATGCACGCAATCAACATAAAAAACAACACAGTACAATAATCTAAGCCTGCGTGGCAAGTTACATGTGCCAGCTATGGCTGTTTTAATTTCCGCAAACCATCCCATCGCCACCCCACCTCGTTCCAGCTCCTCTTTAGAAACATTCAGCCACAAATATTATTAATATTGTTCATAATAATATTCACTTTGTGTAACATTACCTAGTTGTCCATTTCACATTACCCATTGTCTACCCAGCAACTACTGAAAGTCTGCCAAACTGCCCCTCAGCCACCCAAAACATGTCTCTCGTGTTTGACATATCAGTCAGAATTCGCCTGTTTGCCCATCATCAGTTTTAGGCAATAGACCAGTTTTGTAATTTTGTTTTTATTGTTACTGTTTACTCTCAGCTATTGTTTACCATGAGAAAATGAGTTTTGGGTTTGGGGGAATCATGCTGGAGTCAGCTCAGTTATATATGCATGTGGTACAAATCGGAAATGAAAATGATGCAGCAGGTATAATTTCAACTCATGATGACAAAGCACATGAATTCTGAACAAATTCGGAATTTCGACTGTATTATTTTTCTCCAAGCAGTCCTGTTGGGCACATTCAATCCCACCTCGCTACTGTTATGACTCCTCTTTCCAATGGTACCAGAAACGTTTACCATATATGACACCCAGTTCAGTAATCTAGAAAACTGAAAAAAAAAGCCCTTTCATTCAATATAGTGTATTTGGAGATTAACACAGGCATTAGCCAAACAACACCAAATATCTTTTTGTGGGGGACTATCCCCTCAAACAGAACCAATTACATAGTGGCAGGCACATGCATACGGCTACCTATTTGCCAGCCAGGACTAGAGTGTTTTTTAAGCATAAAAAGTCTTACGCTAAGCAAAACTGTGTTGTATAAAATATACTTAATGTAACCTCCAGGGGGCGCTATCCCAAGGGCTACTACCCCTGCCTGACTTGCCACTAACAGGTTGAGGGGCCTGGATCCGATGGCGGGTGCCTCCACCCAGAGGTCGGGGTTAAGACAGTCTGTTATGACTTGGTCACAGCCCTCTGGGTCACTGCAACCCCCCTTTCTTCCCAGTAGTGGCCCACACAGGACAATCACAGTACCCTGGCAATATACACTTACCCTCAGGCTTGGTTCAATCAGCTGGCTCTGGGGACCCCTGCGAAGTAAGATGCAATTAGACAATAACCACCTGTACAGTAACTCAACATAGACACACAGGTCAGTCAGTATACCTTTGCAAAACAACCAATCTGATTTATTTAGGGGGAGATAACAGGGACTGGGGGAAATCAGGTTAATTAGCTTACCACTCTAATATACTGTATATATATGTAGATATCTAGGGCACTGTGCACAGGCCTAACCTATAAGTCACTGTCTCCGGATACCCAGGCAATAGAAGGCTAGCCTCTCGATGCAGCTGGTTGGGGCCCTGACGCAGAAAACAAGCATTGGATTCCTAAGAGGATTTAGTAGAGCCAGCAGGCTCAGTTCATGTAGCCAGTAAAGTAGTCAGACAAATCTTGCTCTCACTATGAACATCTGACAGGTAGCTACCCTGATTTAGTACTCACAACTCCAAACAGAAGAGCGCTCTCACACCACTTGCAGGCCAGGGCCTGGGATTCAGGCGCTTCTCCACACATTTATATGAAGAGCAGAGGGATACCATACCAGGCAGCTGCTGTATAATCCTGATCGCTTTCACTACCGAACACCGGGCCCAAACGACGCAGCTTCACTTGTCCTGACAGACCGAGCCGATTGAAGCAGATTCTCCAGTCCTTTACAGGGTGAGCCTGGTAGGTAGCTGTACTTTTGCACAGCCTCCTCTGACTGCTGCCTAGCAGATTTAGTTCGAAATGGCTGGCGTTTAATCCATAAAATCAGGCCTTCCTGCAGCTTCCAGCAGCTCAACAAGCGCAGGAGCCCAGAGCTCCTTCCTCGCTCACAACCACAACGACTCTGCCCCATGGCAGTGTGGGCAAGGACTCTCAGTTTGAGCGCCACCCAATCCCATTGGTGGGCTGCAGATGCCAGTTACTTATCTCGGCCCCCCATTAGTGCAAAAAGGCGCCATAGTCCAGAACTCTATCTCCCAGAATTACTGACTGTAACCCCTATGGCCAGCCGGCTCCAAAATGAGTCCTGATTCTGGTTGGCTCAAATGGTCTCCATTTTAGTGTCCTCTCCTTTTCCAATTGGCCCATCTCAAAAAGTCCAGGTCCAAAATGGAGGGGCCAAACACACACAGTCCCAGCTGCAATGAAAGCAGGTTAAACAAACTGCAATTTTACTAATACTTTAAATGATCACAGCCAAACAGTTACATCTGTCAGATGGGCTCCCGTTGCGTTTTCAGCGACTACGAAATGGAGCGATTACACCGCAGCTCAGGCGGGATTCGAGCAGGGAAACACCGATCTCCCCCATACAAACCCGCTGGAGCCTGCGAGCAGGCAGCTCTAAAAGAGACAGTACTGGAGGCTTTAAAAGCACTCACAACAGCCGCATTTTGAGCGGCATTGCGCCGGACACCAGTTAGGCAAGGAGCTATTAAGCAGCTCTGGGAAGGCTTTTGGGAAACCCAGTTTACAGGGGGTTACATTAAAATGTAGTATGTGATCTGATTATTGAAGTAAAGGTACTGAATTTCAGTCTCATCACACCAAGGAAGTGCATTGTTGATTTTCATCTCTAGAAATCCTTGTTGGAACATCATGAACGTGTGCACTCAATGGGGATTCAAATTCATATTTGGGTTTTAAAGGTGTTTTAGGGGCCCTGAAGAAACAAAAGAAGCACTTTAAAATGCGTGCATAGCCAAACAATAAACACACACACACTCAGGAGCAGTGTGCACCAAGCTGGGAACAAGAGGCAACATACTTTCTGATGCCAAGTTTTCTGCCCTGCAGCCACTGACACTCATCTGAATTACACCCCAGTCACAGGAAAATGCAGTCATCCAAGTTGACACAACCATGTCTGTAGTCCTGCATCCTATTATATTGTCTGTTGGCTACCCATTAAAACCTGTAATGGTCTCCCCCCCACACACACACACGCCCACCAGACCAGCGTTCACACTCCATTTTTGTAAATACCTTTCATAATTTTTCTGTTTGCCACATCATCAGTTTCAAATCATATATCTGTTGTGCTACATTTTATTTCAATGGCCTATGCAGCCAACATAGTGTTATGCTTGTGCAACTGTGTTACTTAGGTTTTGGCCATTCGCACTCTCTATTCCAGAGGAATTACCACCCTGTAGGGGTACCAAAGGCAAGAAACCCTCGAAAAAGGGTTCCACCCCTAATGGTGCCGCAGGTCGATTCCCTTAGCTAAAGGTACCTTTGGAAGATCCCCCAAAAAGAATGTAGTAGTAGCACCAAAGACAGAAACAATCAGGCCATAAGGCACAGGAATAGAATGACAGCAATACAGCTTAATGATGCAAGGTAGACAGATTAACAAGATAGATAGATAAGTGCTTTGGATACACTGATAATTGAAAGGGGACCTCCTAAGGAGAGAGAGGGAATGACAGGGGCACCATCAACCTCCATCCAACAGCGGAACCTACCTCAAAGAACTAAGGAACACTAACTAACTGTTATGACCTGAGGAACGGAGTAGAGAAAAAAAACCCTATGAGGAGGAAATCTCTGGGGATCCAAGGCCTAGGTCACCTTCCCTCCAGGCTTGGGATATTTTGTTTAGTGACAGCTCTGCTGCTGCGATTTGGAAACCAAATTAAAAGAAGGTGGAAAATATTCCAATTTGGAGGAAAGCCCTCACTCAATCCCTTTAACGGGAACGCCATGGAAGGTTGCAAGCAATACTCTACAACATCGGACAACCAAGGCGGGAGGAGGAGAGCAACAACTGCTGAGGCACTCATCTGGTCTACTCACCCTAAATACAAACCAGGTGAACCAGAGGCGGTCATGGGGAGAAGAGCTTGAAGGGTGCCTCCGAACCTGCTCGGGCAGCTAAAGGGACTCCCCGTGAGAGCCCCTCCCCTTCGCCTCTGAGTCTTAAATTCAGCAACTTGAGGTGCTGTCAGTACAATTGATGACTGAAGGTCCACCAGGAGCGAGGATATTCCCAGCTATGGGTCAGGTGAGAAGGACCCCGCCCTGAGCTTTGCATGCTCAAGATGTGGTCTACTGGTGCACAGTGAGACTGTCAGCACAAGGGGAGGGACTCTGCACCAAAGAAATTCTAGGACAAGGTCGGCATGCCTGATATATTCACATAGGCATTTCTGACATGTGTGCATTATTGTATCTATTTCTTTTGTTCCTTTCTGTTTGTTCAGTTCTTTGTTCGTTTCTTTGATTTATTTCATTTTGTTTATTTCTTTTTGTTAGTCATTTAATTAGCATACTGAAGTTGTTTATTTAGTTTGCTGAAGTTATTCAGCTTGCAGAAGTTATTGCGAACATAGGATAAGCAAAGGCAAGCCAACCAAGTCTAGAGGGAGCCAACTAGAAGGTGACATAATACTCAGAGGATTTTAGTGGCAGAGCAGAGACAAGATTTGAACATGAGGTAATATGCCACATGGGCAACAACTCCTCACCAAGACCCCAGTCCCCCGCCGTAGGAAAAACAAAGAAGCCATGGTGAAGCGCTGTAACCCACAAGCAGCATTTAAAACTAGTTTACTGCACTGGAAGTAGCCAAAGCTGACCTACAGAGTATAATAAAGCAGCATGGAAGTAAAAAGCAATGTCCATCAATAAGCAGCATATGCAACAATGAAGTTTATCTTGGAGGGGGTAGTAATTGGAATGAGCAGGGAACAATGGACAGAAGCAATATGCTGAATCAACAACAATGGCTTTCTTGGTAGTAGTATAGGAAGCACAGTTTAGTTCCAAGGGCAATGCATAGAAAACAGCAGCAATACTTGCAGTGATATTTTCATGTATTAGTTCAGGATTGAGTTCTATGGACTTGATTACAGAGAAGGCTCAAATCAGGTGAAAACAATGAAGTGGAATACATGAGTACTGGTAGCAATAACATGAGCTCCTGGATAGCAATACACAAGGAGTTAAGGCACAAGCCCCAAAGAGAAGGCAAAACAAGACACAGAAGTAGAGAGGAACAGGAAACAAACACACAGAGAAGCACACAGCAGGAGGCAAAATACAAACCAAGCAGAAAGACAAGAAGTCCCACAGAAAACAAGCAGAATCCAAACGGGGGGCAGTAGGCCCCAACCAGTGACAAAAGACAGAGTGACAGAGCCTCTGGCTGCAAAGAAAAACTACTTCAGGAGGAGGTTGAGAGGAACTGCTTATATAGGTCAGGAAGTGAGAGTGGCTGGCTGCTTGTCCATTGAAATTCAGGCTTAGCCTTCCAAATCTCATGTTTTTCCTTTTTTTTCTAATTTGTAGTACCTGTAATGGCAGTTCTCCTGCAGCTTTAAAAATGCGGGGGGGGGGGGTGGCGGAAGGCAGCTCCATTCTCTATTCAGGTTTTACAAACTAACTAAAACAATGAAACAGGTATCATACTAATAACAGATGATGTCCAGACAAATTTTGACCCATATGTTATTTTAAAAAGGGGAGGTATACCATTCATCTGAAGTTCATGCTGGGGGGGAATGCTTCCAGTTCAAGGGTCAGCCGGAATGAAAATCAGATACCCTAGAGGAAAGGAGGGAGAGGGGGTACATGACAGAAACTTTCAAGTACCTCAAGGGAATCAATAAAGTCCAAGAGGGCATAGACAGGATAGAGGCAGTCCAGAGGAGGGCAACTAAAATGGTGCAGGTTCTGCAAGAGAAGCCGTATGAGGAGAGACTAAAGGAGCTTAATATGTATACCCTTGAGGAAAGAAGGGAGAAGGGGGACATGATAGAAACTTTCAAGTACCTCAAGGGAATCAACAAAGTCCAAGAGGGTAGCATCTTTCAGAAAAAGAGACTTGCAAGAACAAGGGGACACAATTTAAAGATAGAAGGAGGGCGGTTCAGGGGCAATGTGAGGAAGTATTATTTCACAGAGAGGGTAGTGGATGCATGGAACAGCCTTCCTGAGGAAGTTGTGGGGTCTAAAACTGTGGGAGAATTCAAGAATGCATGGGACAGACATAAGGCAATTCTAGTGAGAGTAGGAGGAAGTAAGCTTGGGTTAATTAGGATCTGTAGCTTATCTGGAAGGCAGGGAAATGGGCAGACTGGATGGGCCTAGTGGTCCTTATCTGCCATCAAAGTCTATGTTTCTATGTTTAGGGCAGCATCTTTCAGAAAAAAAAGATGTGCAAGAACAAGGGGGCATAATTTGAAGATAGAGGGTGGAATGGCTCAAAGGCAACATGAGGAAGTGTTTTTTCGTAGAGAGGGTGTTGGATGCGTGGACCAGCCTTCCTGAGGAGGTAGTGGGGTCCAAAACAGTGGGGGAATTCAAGATTGCATGGGACAGACATAAGGCAATTCTAGTGAGAGTAGGAGGAAGTAAGCTTGGGTTAATTAGGATCTGTAGCTTATCTGGAAGGCAGGGAAATGGGCAGACTGGGTGAGCCAAGCAGTCCTTATCAGCTGTAAAAGTCTATAATGGCCCAAGAATAAAAGTTTGGGATGTTTAAAGGCCTCACAAACAAAGTGTTCACCAGTCCCAAACGCTCACTTCCAGATACACCAATGTAAATAGTTATTTCACAAATACAGGACTCAACAATCAATCTGACAAAAACTTTACTGTGACTGCTCCCTTACCCATGTATAAGACTTCAGAATCCTGGTTCATAGAGACCAGCACTGTTAGTGGAATGATAAAACACACTAGAACCTACAGGGCAGGCAGCGGTAGCCAAACATAGAGTTCTGCTTTTGCGAGAGCAATGGTACTGGTAACAGTGATCAGGAGAATTCAAAGGGAAGGGGAATTCAAGCATGCATGGGATAGACATAAGAGTAGTCTCGTAATAGGGAAGAGAGGGTAAGCCACAGATCAGCTAGGGTCTGCAGTATTACATTAGGTAGGGAAAAGGGGCAGACTAGGTGGGCAGCATGGTTCCTATCTGTCATCACCTTCTGTGTTTCTATGTTTCCAGAGCCAGCAAGAATATCATAGTGCAGGGGTCATGCTTAACTTCTTTTTGCACTGGTCCAGCTAGGAAAGTGGTAACTATCTGCACTACTTAGGCATAATGTGAAAATGCAAAGCTCCAGGTTCGAGTCCCACAGATGTACCTTGAAACTATACTTCTTCAGGAAAATGGGCACCTCAAAGGAAAGCCATGAAGTAAAGATCACTTGTAGGTGTGCTCCTTTACTCTATTCCCTTTTCACTCCACAAAGCTTATGTCTTTTACGTCTCTGATAACTCCGAAGCCTTGCATAGGTGCAGTGCAAAAGGTGCACATCTTCGGATTCCAGTCCCACCAATGTACTGTACAACTATACTTTGTTAAAAATGGCACCAACCGAAAACTTAAATTACATCTTGTGCATTTGATGTCTCCTAGCCAATAAATCTTGTAGTGCACACGTTTATTTTTAATACTCTCAAAGTCGCCCCTTCCCCACAAATTCTTCAAATCACTGTTAACAGTACCATTGCTGTCGTAAAAGTAGAGTTCTTTGTTGCAACTGCGGTTTATCTGATTAGGCATAACAGACTGGGAAAAAAAAGAAAGGTAGCAACCCGTACTTATCAGTCACTGAAATATTATCATAATTATATAAGGATAATGCAAAAACAGAAATTACCAGGTACTTCTTTAGTAAAATGGAAACCTCAAAGCCATGAGGTAAAAACCACCTTTATGTGTGATCACCGAACCTATTCCCTTTTCCCTCTGCCAAATCAATGTCTTCAGCACATCGCTAACTTTGTAGCCTTGCATAGGTGTGCTGCAAAAGATGCACATCTTCAGGTTTGAATCCAACCCAGTCAATGTGCAAATCAACTTCCTAAGAAACTGAGCTCACTAAAAAGTAAAAAGACGTAGTGTGCCTTTAAGGCTCCTGGCCAATAAATTCTGTATTGCTCACGTGTAATTAAATCATTCTCAAAGTCACCCCCCTTCGGAGTTGTAGCTATGAACACTGAGTCAGAAAGCTTGACTGCATTGCCAAGGTAGCAAAAAAAAAAGAACCACACACACAGGGCTATAATTGGCAGAAAGGGATAGTCACGTGGATGTCATCTTAATGCTGGGAAAGACTCACACGAGAACAAGAACTGTTACACTGATTTGTGAAGAAGGTGAGCCCCACAACAGGGAGTGGTTCTATGAAACGGACTGTAGTGGTACTTTACTCACCTGGTAAAGGTGATTGTGTTACTGTATATCCATGGCACTCGCACTTTTCCCCACAGGGTTATGCACGCCTGATATGCTGCTGATGCACATGTGACCTAGGGTCAAATTACGAACCCTCCTCCAAGCCCCTTCTGTAGCCTGCTGTTCCTCAGTTTCAATACTTCCAGAGCTGTGAAAGAAATGTGTTATTCTCCCTGCACAGACAGTCTATGAAGCTACTATGAGTTTCAACCATCTATCTTTATTTACCTGATTAGTTTACAGATCTGAACCTGTCTCTACAGTTCTGCACTTGTGTATGTAGTTACAGTTCTGAACCTTTCTAGTACTGTAAGCAGTCCTGTGAGTCTTTTGATTTTTTTTTTATATATCTGTAATCTGCTCCCCCGGGTGGGCCGGAGTGCATGGATATACAGTAACACAATCACCTTTACCAGGTGAGTAAACTACCATTGTGTTGTCTGTATATCCATGGCACTCCCACTTTTTCACCATAGGGTCTGTAAAAAGCAGTACCTCTTAATTAGGGTGGGGGGAGCTGCCCCAGGTTGCTGTTAACAGTACTTTGTGTCCAAAGGTATTATGTTTTGGACGTTCTGTGTCCAGTCTGTAATGCTTGGTGAAAGTGTGAATGATGGACCAAGTTGCAGCTGCACATATTTCCTGCGCTGTAGCCGTATTTCTCTTGGCCCAGGATATTGTTACTGCCCTGGTTGAACATGCTTTTATTCCCATGGGTGGTACCTTGTGTCTTGCCTTGTATGCTTCGGTTATGGCTCTCTTGATCCAAGTAGCGATGGTGTTCTTTGCCACTGGAAAGCCCTTCCGGTGTCCTGAAGATATGACAGATAGTCTTTCTGAGCGTCTGAGTGATGCTGTCCTTTCTATGTAGGCCTGGAGAGCTTTCTTGACATCTAATTTGTGAAGGGCTGTGGCCCGCTTGTTTGTCGGCTCCTCAAAAAATGTTGGGAGGTCGATGGTTTGACTCATGTGGAATGTGGTGCTTATCTTTGGGATAAAGGAAGGGACCATTCTTAGCATGGCTTCTTGCTCCGTAAATATAGCAAATGGCTCTTTGCAGGACAGAGCCGACAGCTCGCCGATTCTGCGGGCAGAGCATATTGCTACCAGTAGGGCGGGCTGTTTTTAAGCCTAACCAGTATAGTTCAATGTTTAAGATTGGCTCGAATGGTGTCTCTGTTAATGCATTCAGTACCATGGTGAGGTCCCATGGGGGCACGGTCATCCTGATTCTGGAGCGTAAGTTGCCTGCCGCCTTGAGGAAGCAGATAATGTCTGAGTGTGATCCTGGTCAGATCCCTCCTACGGGACCAGTCGCTGCCCCTATTGCTGATATTTGCACTCTTAGGGTTGCGGCTGCTAGCCCCTTGTCCAAACCCTGCTGCAAGTACATCAGTATGTCTGATATTGACGTTGATTGGGGGAAAACGGTCCTTGAATTGCACCAGGATGAAAATATTGACCACTGTCTTGAATAGGTCGAAGTGGTGGAACTTTGACATGGTTGCATCATGGTGTCTATGACTGTCTCATGGTAACCTGCTTTCAGCAGTCTCTCCCTTTCAGGAGCCAGGCCATGAGTTTGGGGTTGTCCAGATTTGGATGAGTGATTGGCCCTTGAATTAGTATGTCTGGGCGTGTTGGCAGGGTCATTCTGTCCATGGCCATGGCTATGACTGTTGAGAACCATGACCTCCTCAGCCAGTAGGGTGTTATGAGTATTGTGATCCTCCTTGAGTGGCGGATCTTTGCTAAGACCTGTGGTATCAGAGGTAGTGGGGGGAATACATATGCGTAATCATAAGTCCATGGGATTGACAGTGCATCCACCCCAATTGATTGTGGTTCCTTGAACCTGGAGTAGAATCTGTGGGGATGAGAGTTCTTGCTGGCTGCAATAATATCCATGTTATTGTGCCCCATTTCCTCTGTATTGCTTTGAACACTTGTGAATGGAGCTGTCACTCCCGGGATTTATTTGTTCACGGCTTAGCCAATCCGCTGTCATGCTCAGCTTGCCTGCTAGGTGAATGGCTGTGATATGACTGAGATTGTGCTGTGACCATGTTATAATGGAAGTCATTTCCCATTGGAGAGCCAAGCTCTTGGTGCCCCCTTGCTTGGTAATATAAGCCACTGTCGCTCTGTTGTCTGACTGTATCAATATGGACTTCTGTGTAATTTGTGTCCTGAAAGCTAGCAAAGCATTGTATACCACTCTCATCTCCAAGACGTTGATTGACATTTTCTTCTCTCTGATTGACCACTGGCCCTGGGCTGATTTGTAGCCTATGGATGCCCCCCATCCCCAAAGGCTGGCATCCATTTCAATGGTTACCTCGTGAGATATCTCCAGGGGTTGTCCCTTGGACAAATGTTGCGGGTCTGTCCACCACCTTAGTGATGCCTTGACTCTATCCGTCATCTTTATTTTTTGTTGCATGTTCTCTTGTGATGGGGACCCGTATTTTAGTAGTAACATCTGTAGGGGTCTCATGTTCCATCTCGCCCAGAGGATGAGGTCTATGCACGAGGACATGCATCCTAGTAGTTGAGAGACCTGGGCCATGGTTGGCTCTGCGGTGCATAGTAGTTGATTTGTCAGCCTGGAGATGTTGTCTATTCTCATTTGTGTTGGCTTCACTAGGCCTGTTCGTATGTCTATCTTCCCCCTAGGTGCTCTGTGCATTGAGATGAGGTTAAGCAACTCTTCTCCATATTTATCACCAAGCTGTGCTCCTCCAGCACCTGTACCATTCTTGCGGTTGCTTTTTGTGATTCTTGGTAGGACCTTGTCCTGATGAGCCAATCATCGAGGTAGGGAATGATGTGCACTCCCTCCTCTCTGAGTTTTGCCGCTAGGACCACTGAAACTTTTGTGAACACTCTTGGTACTGACGCAAGACCGAAAGGAAGTGTTTTGTATTGGTAACGTTGTCCCAGGATGCATGGGTATGTGGAGGTAAGCGTCCTTGAGGTCTATGGATGTCAGGAAGTTTCCCTCTCTGATCGACCTGATTGTTGATTTTATGGTCTCCATTTTGAATCTTTTTGTGATAATGAACTTGTTTACGTATTTGAGGTCTAGTACTGGTCGGAAGTCTCATGTTTTCTTTGGAACCAGGAAGAAGATTGAATATATCCCCTTGCCGAACTCGTCCTGTGGTGCCTTTTGTACAGCCTTCAATGTGAGTAATGCTCCCAAAATGTTCTAGATTTGACTTATTGGGCATCTTTTCTTTGACACTGGTGATACCACCAGTCTGTTCTCGTGAGGTATGTGCCAGAATTCTATTGCATGTCCTTGGGTCACCACTTCATTTACCCATCTGTCCGATGATGATTCTGCCCATGTCTGACTGAACTGTTGTAGCCTCCCCCTATCGGTGGGGTACATGCTTCTGGATACTGGATTAGGGTGGCTTGCAGTTGTGGTGACTTGGTGTAGTCATTGATTAGATCTCCTGGTAGATCTACGTCTCTGGCTAGACAACCTCCCTCTAAAGGTGGTCCCCCTTCCTCTGTAAGGGGTGTGCCCCTTGTGTTGGTAATTGTATCTGTGTTGTGCCGTACTCTTTCTGTCAGAAAAGGTGTTATGTCTTCTAGCTGAGTGGGAGTGAAAGGACTGAGATCTCCCTCTGTTAGATAGTAGGTACCCCGTGTCCTTATCACTCTCCGTGTCTGTCCCCCGGCTCCGGCATTTAAGGAACTCTTGGAGTCCATCTCCAAAAACTTTGTCGCCCTTAAAGGGTAGCTTAAGCAGTCGAGTCTTAGACTCATTATCTTCGTTCCATAGTTTCAGCCACAAGTTCCTTCTCGCTTTATTGGCCACGGCCACTGTCCTGGTGCTCATCTTAAGCATGTCCACAGACATGTCTCCTATATATCTAGCTGTTTGTAGAGCTTGTTCCAGCAGTATGGCCTCTTGTGATTTGGGTGTGAGGGCCTTGGCGATTTCGTGTAACCACCTAATTTGGGCTCTTGCCGCGTAGATTGCAGTAGTGGCTGTTCTGACCGATTGACCTGTCATTTCATGCATTTTTTTAAGTAGATCCTCTATTTATTTGTCCACTGGTTCCCTTAGTGCAGCTGTGCCTTCTGCGGGAAGAACCGTTCTCTAGTTGAGTTCTGCTATCATTGGGTCAATCTTAGGTGCTGTGCACCAGATTTTCAGGTTTTCCTCCTGCAAGGGGTATAGTTTATCTAGATATCTCTTTTCTGGTAATCTTGCTGGGTCTGATGCCTCCCACTCCTTTGGGACAATGTCTTGTATAGTTGGGCACACTGGGAAGAAGTTTTTGACCTTGGGAGGTGGCTGGAGCATTGGGTCCAGTTCGTTAACTGGTGGGGGTGACAGATGTTTGAATCCTAATGTATTATGTATTGAGAGAACTAAATCGGCGGTGTTCTCTGATGTGAATAGCCTTGAGGAAATTGAAGTGGCTTCAGGCGTGAATGATCCTTTAAGCCCTTCTGAATCTGAGCTGTGCTCCGAGCCTTGATCACTGTTGTGGTGAGAACGAGTGTCGTCTGGCTCATCTTCGTCAATTCCGTCAATGTGGTTGTCATTGTTCTCCCCCGTCTCTTTTGTGGGGGATAAGTCCCTCAGCTGGTTGCTTCTTGCTCTTCCCATATGATTTGGGGGAGGTGTGGTAGATGAGGTCCCTGGTAGTGACTTAGGATTAGCAAAGCTGGACATCCGCTCCAAGACCTGGAGCATGAAATTTTATTGGCTCTCCATCATGGCTGCTGTAGCCTTCTGGAGTGCCATTGTTGCCAGGTCAGTGTGCCAAGAGGTACTTGTGCCCGTCTTGCTGGGCTGGCGGGCATCCCTTAAATTATCCTGGTTGACCAGTTCACATGCAGGGCATAATGGGCCCTTCTGTTGGGGCAGTAGAGGCACCTCGCATGACTGGCATTCCCTTCCTGCTGACATCTGGAAGACAGCAAGTGAAGGGATTGTTAGTGTACTTTTGGAATGTTCCCTCTCTTTTTTTTTTTTTGATGCTCTCAAGTAAGAAGTTGGTAGAGCAGGCAATGACCGGGCCCCCCCCAGTGAGAAACATGCGAACAATAATGTAGGTGTTGGCCCTTTAAGTTTCAAGTGCCTAGTGCAATACTCCTTCTGCTATATGCTTTGGTGGGCGTGCCCCTTTAAGAGGCTCATATGTTTGCGGATTGCTATGTGCTTTGGTGGGCTTGCCCCTTTAAGAGGCTCATATGCCTTTGGATAGCTCAGTGCTAGAAGAGGGTATCCTTACTTGTTCCTTAATTTTTTATTTTAATTGTTTGGAGTTCCCTTTGCTAGCAGCAGCTGCTCTGCTGCTATTTTGCCCAGTAATGTGCGCAATCGCGATGTGGATCACTACCGCGCATGCGTGAGCACTCTCTGCGTGTGCATGTGCTCTGTGTCCCTCTTAAACATGGCGTAGCAGGGCATTGCGCATGCGCAAATGCAGAAAGATGTGCTGCGCATGCGTGGAGGCTCTACAGAACATACGCGGCACCCTAGTGGAGCAATGGCCAAGAGAACAAGCAGGGAGGCAGGCCAGCTCCATCTTTGTTAATTTATTGCCCTTTGTGTGCCGCATGGCCCCGCAGCTGAACAATGCCCGCGGATGGGACCAGGTCAGCTGAATTTACAGATATACATGCCTCTGAATAGTGCGAGCCAGCACCAACACTCAGACCTACGTGGGGGGGGGGATTTGTAAGGCTGTCTTTAGCCTTTTAAGAGCAGAATTGTTTTGTTTTTTTTAGCAAAGGGGGTAGAGGCACTGTGCGCCATCATCTCATTACGTGAGGGAGATGATGGGCTGGGTCCCCTATGGTCAAATTAAGTCAGGGGAGCCCTTCCACAGATTTTTTGGGGTTGCGCCTACCTCTGAAGCAGTCGCTGGTCAGGGACTGCCAAGAGAAGTAAGTCCGGATATCCCCGCTCATGAGGGAGGAGTCCTGCTGGCGGGCCATTCAAACGTAGCTGGCTCATGCTAGTCCTAGGATTGCCAGCATTTGTCTAAGAACTATATTTATGGAAAGAATGCTACGCCCATGATGCAATGCATTTTCTGATAACTTAATGCCGGATCCTGTGCTCTATTCCTTCGCTATATATATATACTCTCCACAACATGCATAAAATTATATCTCTGTTTCTTTAAAAACATTTCTAGCCACTGCTCGTAGTTTACACAGTACTTGATACTGTCTGTGCCATGCAGCTATTTTTTGTAATTACCTTTTTCTTGTTGATATGCTGGAGCTTGGGGCAGTGTTGCAGCCTCTCAGATGCACAAGTTAAAATTGAGGAACAGCAGGCTACAGAAGGGGCTTGGAGGAGGGTTCGTAATTTAACCCTAGGTCACATGTGCATCAGCAGCCTATCAGGTGTGCATAACCCTATGGTGGAAAAGTGAGAGTGCCATGGATATGCAGACAACACAATTGACAATCAGTTGTGAGGGTGTTTAACATTCATGCCAGTAGTGGGGGTAGTAGAGAGCTCACTTCTTTGAAATTCACAAGTAGCTGTCATATCTGTTAACTGGCAGCATGTCAAAGTGTAAAACTTTTGATCTGGATTTCAAGCTCCCTGCTGCTAGGAGAGCCGAAAAAGAGGGTACTTGTCCTATGGCAGTTGGCTTCCACATAGATGAAAAACAGTTGAGAGAGTGGCAGAAAAAGCTGGGGACCCTGGAGAAAAAGGTGTCCATTGTTGGATCCATGGGTTTGAATAAAAAACAAAGATGCCTTGGTAGGAAGGCACGATACCCCGAGGCAGAGGCAGATCTGGCCAGCTGGGTCACTTTGCTGCATGAACAATGCTATTGTGTTATTGGTAAGTCAGTTGCCTTGAAAGCTATGGCACTAGTTCAAGACCCTGCATTTTTCACCTTCCAAGGATGGGTGGATAAATTCTTATGGCATTGGGAGACTCACCATAAGGCAGAAAACTATCGCCAGTCAGATGCTACCAAGGGACTTTTGCCCTAAGATATGTAGTTTTGTATGATTTTGCGCCCATCAGATCTTGTCTTACCAACTCATGCCTGGGATGGATGGCAATATGGACATAAACATAGAAACATAGACTTTGATTGCAGATAAGGACCACTTGGCCCACCCAGTCTGCCCATTTCCCTACCCATTGGATCAGGCGCAGATCCTAATTAACCAACAGCCTACTTCTTCCTACCCCCCACTAGAATTGCCTTATGTCTGTCCCATGCATTCTTGAATTCCTCCATGGTTTTTGACCCCACAACCTCCTCAGGAAGACTGTTCCATGTGTCCACCTCCTTCTCCGTGAAAAAATATTTCCTCACGTTGCCCTTGAGCCATCTCCCCTCTATCTTCAAATTGTGCTCCCTTGTTCTTGCGCATCTCTTTTTCTGAAAGATGTTACCCTCCTGGACTTTGTTAATTCCCTTGAGGTACTTGAAAGGGGCTGACATGCCTGGTAACAAAACTGTAGACCTCACTGGCTCAAAATCTGTCCCTCTCCTAACAACTGGCCATGAAAAGCAGATGGTAACTGTGTGCTTGGCAGCCATGGCCAATGGACACCAACTCACCAGCACACATGGCAGACCAAAGAACCAAACTACAGGCCTTGTTTTTTGTGTTTTATTAAAGGAGAATGCACACTCCAGATTCCTGAAATAAAATTAGGTTAGTGTAATACTAGGTTTAGCAGGATAGAAGAGCTCTGTAGGCTCAAGACTGCATACCAGAAAAACCGTACCAGAAATAAAAGTAAAATAAAAGTGAATTAATGGTAAACAAAGCCCCAGTGATTTGCTAAGGGTTACCTTTATGAGATACAGTGCTGGTATTCAGTCTTCGCATACCAGAGTTACAGAACACACCACAGAAAGCAGATAAAACAGCTAATAGCATACCATAGAATACAAGCCACAGCCACATTTCAAGGGCAGAGTTTATTAAAAATATCAAAATCCAGTTGTGGCTTGTATTCGATGATGTACAGTATATCACAGGAAAATGCAATTAGAATTAATGGGGATTTCTTGTGATATATCATGATGTATCTTGATACTCTGTGTCATGCTACCTCTGTAGGTCATAACTTGTCATTATAGTTCTCTCTCTCACTTGCGACTGACTGCCTGTGTCTGCATCCACCAACCCCCCCCAACAGGTTATGATAAATGGCTGTTGGCAGAGTCATAAAGACAACGTTCCCCTTGAATAATTTATGATCGCCTCTTTGTCTTAATGTTCAATCATTTGTCTAAACCCAATATAAAAAACAGAAAGATATAATTGCATGGGTGCAAATCTAAATGTGAGCTGCTTTGAAAACCATTTTATAAGTACAATGAGACACACCAGGGGTGCATAAATAATCTCATGTTTTAGGTATGTTCAAAGACACTCAGCTGCACCTCATACCTAACAACACATCCGAAGAGTACAATTATTACAAACATATGAACATACGAACATACGAAAGTGCTGGCAGAAAAAGGCCAATAGGTCTATCAAGTCTGCCCGAGTGTGCAGCTCGCAGTCTACTTTTCCTGCAGCTGCCACCCCATTCCCTTACCATGATCCCTACCCCCTGATTATCTCCCCCCCCCTTTGTTCTTATCTGTACTTACCTTCCCTGTGACTCTATCCCATCCCCTTTTAAAACTGTACACTGTCTTCAGTGTGATCAACTCCTCTGGCAGTGCATTCCACCCAGCCTCCACCCTCTCTGTGTAGTAGTGCCTCCTCCTCATCTCCCCCTTGAATCTACCCCCTTCCAATTTCAGACTGTTCCCCCTCATGACTCTCCCTCCCTTTAAGTAGAACAATCCTCATGCTTGGACCCCGTTTATGCCTTTTAAGTATTTGAAGGTCTCTATCATGTCCCCCCCCCTCTCCCGTCTATCCTCCAGGGAATACATGTTGAGCTTCCTCAAGCTTTCCTTATAGGGTTTATCCCCCAGACCTAGGATCATCTTAGTCACCCTACGCGTACCTCTTCTAGTAATCTTATGTCCTTTTTTAGGTAAGGGCACCAGTACTGCACACAGTACTCCAACTGTGGCCTCACCATTGATCTGTACAAAGGCAGGATAACATCCTCTCTTCTTGAGGTGATACCCCTGGCAATGCACCCAAGCATTTGATTGGCCCTTGCTGCCACTGTCCGGCACTGTGCTGATGCCTTTATGTCCCCTGTGACTAGTACCCTTAGGTTCTTCTCTTCCTCAGAAAGAGATACCTGTACTCCCCCCAGCCAATAGCAGGTCCTGGGGTTTCTGGCTCCGAGGTGCATGACCTTGCACTTCTTAGCATTGAACCCCAGCTGCCACACACCTGACCAGTGCTCGAGTTTTGCTAGATCCTCCCTGAGTTCTTGCCTCCCTTCTTCGCTGTCCATTGTTGCACATGTCTTTGTGTCATCGGTGAATAGGCTGGTCTTGCTCTTGATCCCTTCTGCTATGTCCCCGATTAAAATGTTGAATAAAACAGGACCTGGCACCAAACCCTGTGGAACCTCACTAGTCACAGGTCGTGACTTGGAGGTCACCCCCCTAACAATTACTCTCTGCTCTCTGTTCCGTAGCCAGCTCCTAACTCACCCCACTAGTTTCTCCCTGGCCCCCAAATTCCTCAGTTTTTGGCCTTAAATTAAGTGCCCTGTTGTGTCTGAATGCTTACTTAACTTTCTTCTAGGACCAACAACCTCCTAGGGAGCAGCACGTTGATGCCATCCCACTGGGCTAGCTAAATTGTTCTTTTTTTCAAGGGACGCTGTCAACCCCTATAGTTTGATTCTGATTCCCTTGGTTCTTTTAAAATGTGAAAAACAGACTGCCTGCCATACAGTTGTTACCACACAAAAACATGTTTGTTGACAGTCCTTGATCAACTCCCATTGCATCTTTCCTGGACTTTGGAACACCCACAACACAGCCTAGCCACTTAGTATACAGTGTGAGCATCAGCACTGTTTGGGGTGTTCCTAATATTCAGGAAGTATGTACTAAGAGTACAGTAAAAATTTGAAACAAAACAAGGTTGTGTTTACCTACAACATTAGCGTGTATTTCAGTTCTACTAAAAAAAAAGACACAGATAGAACAAACAGCAACATCAATTAATTTTTGAGAAGGTAAACAATCATAAAATGTGGGTTTTCAACTAGAAAAAAAATATGATGCAGAAATGACTGGCAGTATCCCTTTAACTTTCCTGCAGGACCCATGCACTGACCCGTGTGGCATATTTTTTTTTTTTTTTTTATAAAAAGCCCACCATGCAGGACTTCCAGTTGATTTCATAACAAATGGAAAGCCAGAGGTAATGTTACCTGCAGTCCACAAAAGTCCGTAGAATATGTCTACAGAGATTTTCATCTTTGGGGTATTTCTGTTTTTGTTTTTTGGTGCAAAATCTAGTCAACACCGAAGGGTATCCTAGTAAGAACTAATTTCATGCCGTCATCGATTTCATGGTGGAGGTGGGGGAGGGGCATGAAGCAACATCTCATTGGTCTCGGTGGTGCTCAAAAGAGAAAATCTCTCTTGAAAGCCTGCCGGAATGCATGAGACTGCTGTGCTGGTACCTGTGAGTAATAACATGTGCTCCCAGGTGGAGGCTCCTCATATATTGCTTCTGCACAGGCATGTCCCGTTGGAGGCCAGATTAATAACAGCGCAATTCCTAACACAGGCTTTCGAAAAAGAGCTAATCAGCTTTGATGGATGGCGCAGCTTTTTCACTTCCCCCAGCACAGGCTTTTTTTTTTTTTTAATAAAAATTTTAGTTATGACAAGAGGAGGTCTGTCGCTGAATGAAGCCCAGGAAGGACTGCCAGGAGCTGTTCACAGACTGCTTCTTTGTAACAGCCCAACACAAGGTTAGGAAGTCCAGATCAGAGGCCACACAATGGCCTAGTGCAGTGTTTTTCAAACACAGCAACCATGGCCACGTACAGCTACCAGAACAATTTTGTGTGGCCACAGAGTCCAAGTTAAAAATGTAATGGACTGGGCTGTCATGTCAGCAACTAAAAGCCCTGGCAGTCTGGCAGCTGGCTGGGAGAAGCATCAAACTTGATAGTAGCAATGAAGACCAGAAAGGGGATGTGCCAAGTTGTCAGCACAGCGGAAGAGCTACTGCTTTTGGCAACACCCTCTCCCAGTTCAGGAACAAGTTCAAGTTGAAGGGGGATGGCTGGGGGAAGGAGGATTGAGCATCCCAGGGAACGCTCTTGTCCTTCGGGGTGGGTAGGATGTACAACTCTACCACCTAACTGACCACAGGTCATAGAGCAGCAGGTGGCACAGAAAGGAGGGGGGATGCTGACCTGGCTTCATGTGGCACACTTTCTTGCTCACGCTTGGAGCTCCTGGCATGCCAACGTCTTGTGGGTGAGGTGTAAAGATGATACAAGATGAGCCCTGGTGGGAGCATTATGACCCTGGGCATGCTCGAACCCTGCCTCCCACCACCAGTCACCATCTCTACCCAAGGTTCTCCTGCCTCTTCTCTCCCCCCTTCCCTGGAGGTATTTGCCTGGCATGGCAAGGGCCTGCGATGACAAGAAAGCAGGCGGGGTTCAAACACTGATGGGTAAGTGCTGTGGATGGAGGAGGGGCCCTGGACCTGATGCTGGGATGGAGCTGCACCAGTATGGAGCATAAACTGCGAGGAGAGAAAAAAAGACTGGAGAGGGTTAGCAGTTTTAAGGTTTGCTGCCTCAGTAACCCATTGTCAGCAGGCTGGGCTGCTTGCTCTTCCACTGGAAGCATGCTGTGTGCCCACAAGGCCAGCTATAGGTTGTGCACGCTGCTGTGGGAAGAAGGGTGAGCAAGCAGGGAGAAAACTACATTACAATCTCAAAGGCCATTACCAGCGCTCATGGGTCAAGTGCTGCAGATGCTGCTAGTGTGCGGGTGCCAGGACCAGGAGGTCCCGGGTTGTGCAACTCAAAGACTGGGAGGATATCAACGGTGGATAAACACACCGATCCATTGGTGCAGCAGTAGTGCTACTGTTCATGATGCCGGAGTTCAGGAACGAGCTATGGTCATTGGGGCTGGCTGGTGGGAGGAGGACCGAGCATCCCAGGGGATGTCCTCCTCCTTCAGGGCAAGAGGCTCACCATTTTCTCTGCAGTACTGTCACCGGGGTGACCACAGGTGACAATGCAGTCAAGGGTTCTGTGGGAGGGAGAGACACAGGCTGGGGTCTGGAGCGGTAGCGCACAATAGCGAGCACGCACTCTTTGGACTTCCAGTGCATGCCTGTGTCTCTGGGGACTGGGAGAAATTTATAGAAAACTCCCACTATCAACATAGACGATGGTCTCGGTGGACCAAACATGGTCCAACCCAGGAACCCTCAGCAACTGGTGGACAAAGAATATGTGCAGGTAAGAGATAGGGATAACCTTTCTTCCCCACTGGGCTGAGACCAGTGACAAGGAGGTAGGTCACTGAAGGGGAAGAAGGATAGATAGGCAGAGCCAGACACCTTGAGAACCCTGAGAAAGACTGGAGGTAGTGGGGTTGAGAGGGTATAAACAGACAATGAAAAAAAAAGGTTGATAAACAGCTATATGGGGGAAAAAATACATGGACCTGATAATTTCTCACATTAAAAGCACGAGGATATATTTAGAGGGAAAAAGCAACAGTGATGTTATTTACGAACATACAAAATTTGCCAGCAGGTAAAGGCCTAGAGGTCTATCAAGTCTGCTCAAATGTGCAGCTAGCACCCCTTATCCTGCAGCTGCCCCTCCCTTCCACCCTTCCCCTTCATTAACCCTCCCCCTTGTCCTGTCCCATTCCCTTTTGAAGCAGTCCACTGTTCTACTGAATACCACTTCTGCAGGTAACGCATTCCACCCAGCCACCACCCTCTCTGTAAAAAAGTGTCTCCCCATCTCCCTCCTGAACCTTCTTCCCTCCAGTCTCATATCATGGCCCCTGGTGGCCCTCCCCTTCCTTACTTTGAACAGCCCCTCTGTACCAGTCTTGTTTATTCCTTTCATGTATTTAAAGGTTTCAATCATGTCACCCCTGTCCCTCCTCTCCTCCAGTGAGTACATGTTCAACTCCTTCAACCTCCTCTCGTATGATTAGTCCCCCAGCCCTTTGATCATCTTTGGCGCCTTGCGCTGCACCCCCTCCAGTAACTTAATGTCCCTCTTCAGATATGGGCACCAGTACTGCACGCAGTACTCCAGGTGTGGTCCCATTAAATTCCTCTATTCTCAGCTTTCTTGTTGTGCTTGCCTTTGGCACCGGAAGTATCTCTGAAAAAGTTACTGATCTTCCTGCCCCCTCACATAATTGTGCTAGTTCCTCAAACCTCCTCTGGACTATATCTACTGTCTTGTCAGCCAGATCATTTGTCCCAAGATGTATAATTAAATGAGGCTTGTCCCTACCCCTTCTAGCATATTTCAGAACAGATTTTCCCACCCTTTCCGCTGTCATTCCTGGCATGGCCTCCACCCAAATGCGACTATGCCTCTCCCCCTTGCTACCCCACCTGACTCCTCTTAATATTGAGTCCCCCAGCACTAAGATTCCACCCTCTTACTCCCTGCTTGCTTCCATTCATCTCCCGCTCTCATTTCCAGCTCCTCTTCTTCCTCCTGCACATTATTTCCCCCTTTTACCCCTGTTGCAATTCTCCCAGCAGAACTTCCCCCCGCTCCAGTTTGGTCCAGGCATTTATCAATTACTCCTCTAATTTCATCATTTCCCTCCTCCACCTTCTTCCTCTCTAGCAGTGCAAAACTATTTTCTGAAGGCCCTTCACAAATGCCTGCTCCTTCTCTCTGCATAGTAACCTGTTCTCTCCTTTCCACTCCATGACTTTTGCCACTTCTTCGCCTCCCCTCACAAGTCCCTATCTCCTCCTTCCATTTGTCTTTTGTCTCCTGATCTGGTTCCCCTGGCAATCGTTCTTCCTGGCCTGGGCCCCTTTGTCTCTGCTTCCCTTCTTCGGACCCTCTCCTCACCACTGTTGGCTTAAATCGCCTCCCTCGTCTCCCTTCTTCCTCCCTCCAGTATTGGGCTAAACCCACCCCAATCTGCCTTGCCTGTCTTAGTTCCTCCTGCAGACCCTCAATCTCCTTTCTAAGTTTTTCTATGTGGTTGCACACTAAACATCCTCCACACTCCAGGCAATTTTAGAAAGATTGGTGCACCGCAGTTGTTGCAGTCTACCACCCTACCCATTGCTGTCGTTGCCCACCAATGACCCCCCACCCTTCCAGATGCAGGATACCAAACACTCCCCCAAGTCTCCCCTCTCCCTCCTCTATCAGTGCAAAACATTCTTTTCTTTATTTCCCTTACCTCCTTTGTTGTACACATTTAGATATATTGAGCAACTGCTTTTTATATTCCTACCCTTCCTATCCACACTCAAAAAGAGACTTTAATTAGCCATTGCACAACCTTCTTCAAACTCCTACTCCTCCTTTCCCCAATGCAATATCAATGCGAAGAAGTAATAATGAAAGCTCCTAGATTTGCATTTACTTCCCTTCCACTGAGATAGCAGTCACCTCTTCACTTGCTGCTGTTCCTTTCCTGGATGTCTGCTTCTGCTATGACAGGTGCATATCCTTTGCCCGTTTGAGGAAGTGATGTCAGAACCCCTGGTATAAAGGAAATCATGGACGGGGTGGGTGGGGTGAGGGGTTTGGAGGTGGGACCAGCCCAAGTCTTCCAGAAATAATCAGGTAGCTGAGAACTCTGGTCAGACCATTAGCACCCTTCCCCCACTCTGCACTAAAACTCTGCAGCTAGTGAAGCCAGCAACAATGAATCACAATTCTACTCAAAGCCCCCCAAATAGGTTTGCTACCCAAAGAAACAGGACTCCAATTCAAACAGCTTCACCAACGACACATCAAAATAGGCTTGGAATTAGAAGATATAGGTCTCCAATTCAAAGAAACAGATCCAGTTAAATCACACCAATTATATTTTAAAACAGAAGAAATAGGCCTCCACAAATGCAGCCTGCCACACAGTGAATCATCAAACAAATTAGCCCACTTATAGCTACCAAAACAGGTTTCAAAATTCCAACAGCCCCAAACAATACCCTACTAGCCCCTTAGTAGTAAGAAAGGAAAGAATAACCTTCTACCAAGTAGAATCCACAAGAAACAATGTAAAAACAACAAAAAGAAGCAACTGTACTGTAGATCTGATCCTGTCCCCCTTTTAGTTCCTTCTGAGAAGCCAAAGCACACTACTACTCAACACACACAAATGTGTCGTATCCTTGGTGCTGGGGTGAAAAAATAAACAGGGAAGCCACTAATACACTCTGGTAGCTACACACTGGGGCAACCAAGCTTTAGGCTTGAGAACACTGGCCAGATGCAAGCCATTTGAAAAACCCAGGTTCGGACCCCAAGTCCTAAGCACCCGATTTTTTTACTTAGTTTTTGTTGACCGAAAAAAGAGAGCAAGACGATACTGCCTATTTTCACCCTCGCCCCGTGGGAAACCGATGCAACCAACTAAAACTGAACAAGATTAAGCTGTTGGTGGTATTTTAATTGAGTGGTGGAAATTTCACCAGAACAAGTTGGAAATTCCCCTACTCTTTTCAAGAAGTGCCATGGGAACTTTAACATCCATCACAAATGCAGATGAAACCTCGGTTACAGGATCTCACCTGAAGGACTACACACTCCAGCAGTACTGCTTCCCCCTAGTACTGCACCTGGGTGTCAGCATTTATGGTGTGAGCCAAATCCTGGTGCAGGACTAGAACTCATGATCTTCTGGGCCAGAGACAGATGTGATGTCAACTGAGGCATGCTGATTCCTTGTATATGGCACAGACCACTTCCAGGGAGGGAGGGAGGGAGGGCTATGAATGGTGCTGCTTGTCTGCCCTTTGCTGGCCCAGGAGGATGGAGGGATCAAGCAGCAATACCCTGTGTTAATGCCATCTGATGCATCCAGTGGCACAAGAAGGTCACTATCATCTCAGTCGTGTTCTGCTATGGCTTGGGCACCAGTGGATCCATTATAGGCTGTGCCTTACTCCTGCCATGGGTGGTACCAAACGTCCTGATTCACTCTGGGAATCCCTTCCCTCTGATAATCCCAGGGGAACATTTTCACAGGGGAACACACTGATGATATACATGTCCTGATTCACTCTGGGAATCCCTTCCCTCTGATAATCCCAGGGGAACATTTTCACAGGGGAACACACTGATGGTATAAATGTCTGATTCATTCTGGGAATCCATTCCCTCTGACAATCCCAAAGGAACATTTTCACAGGAAACACACTGATGGTATAAATGTCCTGATTCGCTCTGAGAATCCCTTCCCTCTGATCATCTGTAGAGGGATAAAAAGCAATCAGAGCAGCATTACAAGGAGAGTAGTAGGTTCAATACATGAATCAGCATTCGCAAACAAAAAATGTGCTTGAAAAAGTGCTGGAAGGCTAAATGTGCATTTAAAAGGTGGCTGTATTGAAGCCATGGAGCATGTGAGACAAACAGTGGAAACAGTACCCCAGTGCTTCAAACCAAATGGCTCTTCCTCAGGGGGCTAAGCCACAATCATAAAGCACCCATTAAATACTGTGTGCTTAAAGCTATAGTGGCTCAACTGATGTATAAATGCCCATTAGACAAATAGTCTTTAAGCTAAAGAGATTCACCAGCTACTTTGGAAAGTGGATTTGCACCACATATTATGGTGCCTTGCCTTTGCAAAACAGCTTACAAAATTCTCCTTTTATTTTAGAAGTGGAAGGGATCATAACTTTGCCAGATCCCTTCCACTTGCCAGTCTCTGGAGCTGCCCATGATCTGCCAGACGTAAAAGTGACCCCATTGACTTTAATGGATCATGCCTCTCTGCTTGGGTTCACATCTTTACATGCCTGTGCGTGGGGCTGTGCCCCATTAAAGTCAATGGGGGTGACTTTTACGTCTGTTTTTTCACATAAACATGGACAGTTTTTGATTAATGAAAGGCCACTCAACTAACAAGGGCTGTCTTACTTGAGCGGTGCCCTTTATTAATCACAAACTGGCCATGTCTATGTGAGAAAACAGAAATAAAAGTGACCCTCATTGACATTTTTTTTTTTTTCAAATTCTTTTTATCCCCTCATCTCAACCTGGCCCCCACTCCTTTGGGCGGCCAAGCCTCACCCTCTGCCATTCCCCCGATTTGCTGTCTGCTGCCCTGCCACCATACTGTCCCGACATATCCCTTCATTGGAGCGGCCCCCCCTTGCCCGTGGGGAGACATCCGGAAGGGGAGATCGAGGCACCCTTTTGGCACCCCCTTGCATCTTGGTTGGGTGGATTGGGCAACTCGGGGGCTTCCCAGCCTTGCAGCCAGGGGCGGCGGGCCATCATCCAGCTGGCATGGGTGGCCATTTTCCTGATTTCTGTTTCCCCCGCTCCTTAGGAGGCATGCCGCACCATCCTTGTACTTGCGCATGCGGCGTGTGGTCACCCACACCACAAAGCACAAGGCTGAAGCCAGCCATGAGGAGCCGCTGAAGGATGATGCTTCCATGACCCTCCCCTGGGAGGAGAACATCAAAGGGATTCTCCTGAGCCCTTCCTGCCAGCCTCCATTCCTGACATCCCGGGCTTGGACGCAAACCCAGGTAGCCAGCATGTCAGGTGATCCCCCATTGCCCGGCACCACAGAGCCGGCTTGACCCCCACTGACTTTAATGGGGCATGCCCCCTTGCTCTCCTTGAGTTCATGTCAGTACCGGTCTGAGCACTGGGGCAGATCATGGGCGGCTCCAGAGACCAGGAAGTGGGAGGGATCTGGGGGGGGAGTAAAGTTACGATCCCTTCCACTTCTACAATAAAAGGAGAAATTTTGTAAGATATGCACAGAAGCCCTTTCATAAAGGTAAGGCACCATAATACAGTATGTGGTGAACTCCTGCAGCTTGGTGCATCTCTTTAAACATATATAAAAACGTTAAATTACATCACATTGTGTACACCAAGGCCCCAATATTCAGAACTGCACCCAGCAATGGCACACATGGTGACGCAGCACAACTATGTTGTGGCGGTGAAACACAGGGATATAGTCAAAGGAGATGAGCAATGGCGCATCTCCTCTGAATATATCAGGTAATGCGCACTGTGCAACTATGATGCCCTGGCACATCCCCCCCAGACAGGGCTGAATACCAGGAATGGGAACTGTGCCAGCACGACATAGTTACGCTGTGCGTAAATTCCTGATATTCAGCCGGCAGTATGCAAATGGGGCCATAATGTATGCAAGGCACAAATGGGGCCATTTGCATGTCATTATGGCCCCATTTGCATGCGTTGTGCAGGGCAGGCCAGCACCTGTGGACCAATGGGCTTACAGCTCATACTGTAAACTGTCATTCGGCAGGCAGCCAGGTGGTATGCAGGCAGGCTGCAGCTACCCACCGATGACGGGGAGCTGGGTGGGCAGGGGCCTGTGAGGGTGGGGGCACTGGATCACCAGAGAGATACTGTACTATGGTGCACCGTTGCTCTAGGTAATGGGCAGGGTGGGGGTACCGCTAGACTACCAGGGAATAGTACATATTACTTTACGGGTGTCATGGCTACGGACGGGGAGGGGGGGTGCCACTAGACTACCAGGGAAGGTTTACATATGCATTTCACAGGGATTGGAGCATCAGGAGGGAGGGGGGTGCCACTGGACTGCCAGGGATATAGAGGACATTTCTATTCAGTGATTGCGGCTACGGGGAAGGAGGGGGATACTATTAGACCACCAGGGTTCATATGGGTGCTTTTGGACAGTATTCTGGGTGGGTGGGTGGCCACCCTCGACTGGCGGCTGCTGTGTTGCATCATGCAGTATAGCAGCCCACCTGGCGGTGACCACCATTTGAGCCTTTATTGGGGGCTCATTTGTGCCCATCGGTATGCAGTGCATCTAGGGGTTGTGCGAGCAGCTGCGCCGCACATCACTGGCTGAATATCGGGATGTGCCGCATATGCATGGGCACACCCCCTTCAGATGCACTGCATACATTATCACTACGCCCCAGTGCATCAGGACTTGCGTTGCGCAAGTCCCCCTTTTGAAATGTTGCCTGGGGCACACTAGTGGGTTGCACAAGTGGAACTCCTTTGAATATCTAGCCCCAAGTGTATAAATAGAGTAGAAGTTAAAAAGACTGAACTGAGAGAGGGCTATTGCAGGAGAAAGCCGAAAAAAGAGCACAGAAGGAATAGATTAATATTGTGGGGGGGTGAGGGGTTTAGAAGTAGAGGAAAACTAGAAATATGCAGAGAAAAAAGTTTTTAAAAAAAGATAGTCCTTCCGAATACAAAGACAATTCAACAACTAATTGTTGCATATGTAACATATGTATATATCTACGGGTTCGGGGAAGGATGAGGTTACCTGGCACAAGGGACCTAGGTTTGGCTACTCTGCACAGGGGCACCCAAGTAAATCCAACTACAGGAAGCAATAACTGTAATGTCCAGAACCAGAATTGGGATTTTTCAGTGTGGCTTTATTTATTAACTAACTGAACATAAACAAAGTATTGCATGGTCCCCCAAAGGGCTACGATACTGTATGTGCAGATTAGAGGTTAAACACAGCGGTCCATTTGAGGAATGAACACATTACTACAATTGTCTGGCTTTGGAGCCACCAGGCACTCAGCCCGGACTTTGCATGCGCATTGGATACATAGCCCGACTGGCCCGGCTCCCCTGCCGGCCACTCGACTGACAGTCCACTTGAAGAATGAACCCAAACTTTACTTGGAAAGACATCCCATCAAACAAGGAGACTCCCAAACTGTGGCTCCCCACACCACTTGAAGTCTGCGACTCCTAGAGAGATTTGTTTTCATACTTCCAGTCGAAACTCCCATCAAACAAGGAGACTCCCATCCAACAAGGAGTAATTTGCCCATCCTGTGGCTCCCCACACCACTTAGAGTCTGTGACTCCTAGAGAGATTTTCAAGTTGCGACCCACGTCTGGGTACCCACCCCATCACTGGCCAAGTGCATGAGGCAAGTAGCAAAAACACAGAAGAAATCTGTAGAGGTGGACCTGGTTACTAAAGATGGGGGATTTTCCCACCTCCAGCTCCCACAGCCCATACCCGGCCATTTCTCTGGATACATAGAAAAGTTTAGACTTTAAAATGTAGATTGAACGGTGGATGACCTGAAGCACCCCCTCTACAGCAAACTTTAAATCCATTTAAAACTTTAAACTGTTTGACTGCTCTATTTGCTTGTCCTAGTTGACATAGTCCTCCCAAATAGCAGTCCACATTTATTTCCCAACTGAAGAAAACAAGATGTTTGCCCCTTCAAATGGAGCCAAACACTCACCCATTCGTTGCAGGTGCCCCACAGGCGAAGTACTGTAACCTTTGCTGTTATACAAGAACAGACTGAACTTAAATAAGGCAGCTTCCTTCCATGGTGGGAGAAGGGGATTGCCCCTGGAACCCACAGAGAACTTTTCCTACCCCCGAGGGAGGGGGCACTGAGACCGAGGGAGCGGTCTCCACCACTTTAAAAAAGGTAAATCACAGGAACCCTTCCTTTTTCTTGGTGAGAGATAAAACAGCAGACTGATGCTTCCTTCTTGATTAAGGACAAACGGAAGACTGCTTTGAATTTCCCAAAGTTCTAAACTTCACTCCCTGAGCTGGAGATTCCAAAGTGGCTCATGCAGCTGCAACAGTTCTATAGTGATGTCATCTCTCAAGTCTCAGCTGTGACTGAGGACAGAGTGAGACAGTGTCTTACTGGGATTCTAGTAACCCCGGGTAACAAAGGGGTTACACTCGCCCTTGACCAGGAAAATGACTGTCCCCAGTCATTATGCACCCGGCCTTAGGCCATCCCACCCTATGTGCTACCTGCGGAGGGGGGTGATCAGGCCCCCTCCTACCATGTGCAAGCACAGGTAGGCAACACTAAGGGCCCAGAGGCCTATAGCTGACATATCAGCCTCTACTCTATCCACTTACTATGGACACCTAGTGGCTCTGGTAGAACCGTCCAGAGCATAGCCCTGATAGATCAGCACTGCAATCCTTACGGCCGCTCAGGACCACAGCCTGTCTATCCCCCCTAACCCTCTAGGGAAAACCTATCTGCCCATAACATAATATTCCCAAATAAAACAAAACCCGGGGACCTCCCCGACCTTGGGCAGCCTGCAACTACAACCATTAGCAATAATAACACAGTACATTTAAATTCTACACCATAAGCACTGACGAGGGACTCCGATGAGGCCCTCCTCCTCTTCTTGTCTTCTCTTCTGTCTTCCAGGAACACCTGTAAGAAAAGACAAAAACAAAAAAAACACATCCTAATCCTCATGTACAGTCTACCTAAACAACAACGACAACAACAACCCTTACCACACAGAAAAAGCACTGAACAATCCCAAAAAGAAAAACTTTTTTTTTTTAGAAAAAGGTAGAAAAACAGTATTTACATTAAAGTACAATGACATTGGTAACAATACACCTTTGGGGGGATGGAGTGCCCTAAAAGTCCCAACTAGTGACTACAAGGCCCGAAGGCCAGTCCACTAAAGAGTCTCTCCTGGGCCGGAGCCCCGTGAAGCATAGTTCTTTAAGGCAATAATCCCGAAGGGGAGAGTCTTTGCGGACAGTTCACACACTGTTTGAAGTCTGTAGTGTAGGGTGTGTATTGCAATGTCATAAAGATAGAATAAAAAGATTTTTTTGGACTTACCAGCCTCTTGAAGTATTCGGATTTCACAAACCTGGTCCCTTCCGATGACTCTTCCTGGCAGCATTTCTTCTGATACAGCTGGGCAGACATCTTCTGGGAACCCACAGGAGTGCACATCTGGAAACAGCTGGGCTGATGTCATAACTGGAGAAGGAACTTTAGAACAGGAACAAAAAGAAAAACAGCTGATCCGGCGTCATCCGATTACCAGGCGATGAACAGGAAACAGCTGGGCTGGTGTCCTCTCTGGATCTGAAATAATCTGGTGGTACCAGTAGATGGTTGCTGAACAGGGCAGTACACTGTGGACTGAAGAATATGCGGCACCTGATTCCTTGTTTGTTCATATTGGCAGTTCAATAAGTGCACTTCACAGTCTAGATGTGGCAGTATTGACTACCACTGCTCGGCTCTCCATTTTGTAGGCATGGGCTTAATTACTGGGAGGTCCTTGCACTGAGGCCAATAGTAGAGGGGGTCAGGAGCTTGAATTATTACTCCATCTGGACGCCATTATTCATCACAGTGGGAGACTCCACCCTCTCCGTCCACTATTCTCACTCTGTCCATAAACAGTGTCCTGCCTCTCTTCCACTGTGTATACTTTTCATGGAACAGTCTATTCTTTATATGCTGGTTAGCCCCAGAATGCACATGTTTCATTGCTTCATCCCAAATCCAGGATTTCCTGCAGTTCTCAATCTCCTCCCAGACTCTCCGAGGAAAGGTAGGAAAGGTCATACCAAAGATTTCATTGGCCTTTCTACGAACCAGTCTCTCCTCTTTACTTGCTTTGGTCAATCTGAGACCGCTGGCCTGGCTTGGGGGTGGCCAGTCCTGGTTCTGCCAGCTTTGCATCCTCAATGAAATTAAAAATGGATCCCTGACTTCTTCTTCTTCTGGTGAAGCCAGGGCAGTGGCATCACCACCTTCTTGAACACATTCCTCCGAGGCAAGATCTTGAGGCTGTGTACCCATTCCTTTCTCACAAGGCCACATAGGTTCCCCCTCATCTTTCTCTTCACTGAGGATCTGAGCCCAGGAGTGAGCAGTCGTTCTCACCCCCGAGACTATCCATTCATCACTGGGAGCAGAGGTTGACACCTCCCATTCAAAGGCCTCCCGCATCTCATCTTCACCTTCGAGACTTGGGCTAGGCCCCCCCACCCAGGCGACTATTGATGCTTTATCTGAACTTGCTTTCTGAGATCCAGCATCCAATGCTTCAATTTCAGCTTCAGTCTCTAATTCTGCACTCTCTAACTTTGTGCCACACTCCCCCGGGGGACCTTCCTCCACAGGCTCTGCCTGATGCTGTGTGCTGCCAACTGCAGATTCTTGAAGTTGTGTCCATGTGGGAGCCAAACGAATTTGAGGCGCTTTATACATGCCATATTTTTGTAGACATCCAGCACAGTGAGGAATCATGAAGACACCCCTTCCAGCACTCAAGCACATCTGGCATACACGCACTGGATAATTAGGAATTGCCACATCAGGAGGGAGTTGCCCTCTATAGCACCAATTTTCAATATCTCTCAATCTATTTACTGCTGCTGTTACTGCAACCCGGGCATGATCCGGGTAACAAGCTGGTCTTGAGGCCATAACTGCAGAAAAACAAACAAAAGTTCACTGTAACTGAAAGTCCCACTTTAATGAACACACTCTGTAGCTTTAAAATGGCTCCTCTGCTGCTGTGTTTACTTTACTACCCCACCCTGTAATGGTGGCGGCAGCACTCCTGTGCATCAACATTCAGACTCTGGGTCAAGCCACTGCGCACCCGATTTACATCAGCTACTAATATCTTTTACTCAAACTGCACAACTTGCTCTGTTCTGGCTGTTCACACATTTACAGGATTTTCCTTGGACTTTTCACATGCTGGCAACATTCATTTAATTACAGTGCCTTTAACTTCAGGTTTCAGCACAGGATTGCCTGCTTCTACTAGTGTTGCACTTATTTTACAACCCACAGTCTCTCTCTGGCTGCAAACTTTAAACTGAGGCTACTTTCATTACTTTGCACACATTTAATGGCTTTACAGACTTGCACTTGCCAGCAGGACATCACACAATCGCTACTTGCAAAGCGACTATACAGCTGCACACACATTTTATATGGCATTACTGAAAATCACTGATTTGAGCAGTTTTAATTCGTTTACTCACTGTTATTGTAGCAGATTGCTGCGATGGGGTAAAACGGCCTGCAGCCAGATTTTGAAGGCCTCAGAATGCAAACGGGCGGGCAGTCTCCGCGATCGTAGTATTAACCACACAATTCACTGATCCCACGATCGATAAGCGGGTTGAGCCCGATTTTTAACTGGAAAGTCACTTTTTTACTGTTTACAGCGCTTTGAACACTTCGCGAATGCTCCTCCACTGCCAGTACACGCACTACTCTCTGTCTCCCTCTCGAATGCTGAAGCAGACTCTGAAGAGCTGGCTGAGGGGCGGGACTAATGGCAAACTGACCAACCACACGACGCCATGCAAATGAGCCTTCATCCTCACGAAGGGCTCTTCCTCACGGCGATCGCCGAGCAGGCAAATTTAAACTGAAAAGATGCACTTTTTTTTTTCAACTGTCTCCATGGCGGAGCCCATTTCAACCATGTAACATTGCCATTAACTCTGCAGTCTCTAGTATTACACAGAAAGCATTTCCAATGTCCAGGGCATAATTTCTCTGTTGCTACCCCTAGTTTTCCACACTTTCCTTCACAGAACTTTATTTTAAAACTGACAAACGCTGTAAACTATGTTGATGCAGGAGAAGGACACACACTTTGGCTTTACAGCTCCTTGGTAAACAGTTGGCATTTTTTAAACAGCAGCACAAGATTCACAGCACACAGCACACACTAGGGAAATTGCTTCAACTTTTTTGGGCTACAGACTGCCAGATAGCCAAAACGCTAGCCTACTTGCCCAAGCACCTTCCTTCCCGAAACAAATCCAAAGCGGTGCCTTCATTTTTGTAACCATATGTCTCCATTTTTGTAACATGGGTATACATATGTCTCTACGGGTTCGGGAAGGATGAGGTTACTCAACAAGAGACCTAGGCTTGGCTACTGGCACAGGGCACCTAAGTAAATCCAACTACAGAAAGCAATAACTGTAATGTCCAGAACCAGAATTGGGATTTTTCAGTGTGGCTTTATTTATTAAATCACTGAACATAAACAAAGCACTGCATGGTCCCCCAAAGGGCTATGTTACTGTAATGCAGATTAGAGGTTAAACACAGCGGTCCATTTGAGGAATGAACACATTACTACAGATGTCTGGCTTTGGACCCACCAGGCACTCAGCCCGGACTTTGCATGCGCATTGGATACATAGCCCGACTGGCCCGGCTCCCCTGCTGGCTACTCGACTGATGGTCCACTTGGCGAATGAACCCAAACTTTACTTGGAAAGACATCCCATCAAACAAGGAGGCTCCCAAACTGTGGCTCCCCACACCACTTGAAGTCTGCGACTCCTAGAGAGATTTGTTTTGCATTCCAATCGAAACTCCCATCAAACAAGGAGACTTCCCTCCAACAAGGAGTAATTTTCCATCCTGTGGCTCCTCACACCACTTAGAGTCTGCTACCCCAGAGAGATTTCTGCCATCCCACGCCTGGGTACCCACCCCATCACTGGCCAAGTGCATGAGGCAAGTAGCAAAAACACAGAAGAAACTGTAGAGGTGGACCTGGTTACTAAAGATGGGTGGTTTTCCCACCTCCAGCTCCCACAGCCCATACCCGCCATTTCTCTGGACACACAGAAACTTTAGACTTTAAATGTAGATTGAAGGTGGATGACCTGAAGCACCCCTCTACAGTGAACTTTAAATCCATTAACACTTTAAACAGATGACTGCTCTATTTGTTTGTCTAGTTGACATAGTCCTCCCAAATAGCAGTCCACATTTACTTGAAATCCAACTGAAGAAAAGAAGTTGTTTGCCCCTTCCAATGGAGCCAAACACTCACCCATTCGTTGCAGGTGCCCCACAGGCGAAGTGCTGTAACCTTGGCTGTTATACATGAACAGACTGAACTTAAATTAAAACAGGCAGCTTTCTTCCCAGGGTGGCAGAAGGGGATTGCCCCTGGAACCCACAGAGAACTTTCTCCCCCCGAGGGAGGGGGGCACTGAGACCGGGGGAGTGGTCTCCACCGCTTTAAAAAGGTAAAATACAGGAACAGTTCCTTTTTTCTGAGTGAGAAATCACACTGCACACTAATGCTTCCTTCTTGCTTAAGGACAAACGGAAGACTACTTTTGAAATTCCCAAAGTTCTAAACTTCACTCTCTGAACTGAAGATTCCAAATGTGGCTCATGCAGCTGCGACAGTTCTATAATGATGTCATCTCTCAAGTCTCAGCTGTGACTGAGGACAGAGTGAGACAGTGTGAAACCCATTTAACTGGAGTTTCACAAGCTGCCTTCCCTGCCTACCACTAGGTCTTACTGGGATTCTAGTAACCCCGTGTAACAAAGGGGTTACATATGCAATAGTCCAGGGCATCATGAGAATAAATGAACAGCGATACCAAATTGCTATCCTTAATATCCAGGATGTCCTTGTGGAGGTGGGCTGTCACTAGATGAATTGGGGAAATGAATGGAGGCTGACGAGTAGGGGCGAACCTGAAGGAACAGCAGGAAGCAGCAACGGAGAAGGCACCACTGCAAGAGGAGGATTTGAGGCTGGAGGGGAGAGAAGGCTCATGGATGGCTCACCAGCAGGCAGAGCGGGAGGAGGAGGCGCTGGAGCAGGGGCGAGCTCAAGGGAGGAAAGGCGTGTCTGAATGTCCAGAATAGAGGCAGTCATCTGAGCCATGAAACCTGAATGTCCAAAAGCGGGCGGAGGCAGGCTGAGTAATAGGCTGGCTGGGACCAGGGTGGGTCCCTGAGCTGGAGGTGGAGGCCAGGAACAGGTTGTAGAGCTCCTGCTTGTGGGCAGAAGCAGGGTATGAAATCCTTTTCCTAGAAAGTTCTGACATGAGCTGAAGCATGGTCCAGTTCTTGATAGAATGACAAGATTTGGACATGCGTTTCCGGACTGTGGGAGCAGGGGAGAGTGGTGGAGCCATTGAAGAGTCTTCGACGGATGGATTGTCGATAGACGATATAATCAGGAAAGAAACCTAAGGAAAGAAAACGAAAGGTGAAGGTGGGGGGGGGCAGTGGGAGCAGGGGAGGAGGGAGAAATGGAAATAAGTGAGGGGAGAGCTGGATCTTAACACAAGACAATGGAAGCCAGACATGGAGGAGGCTGTATGATAGGAGTACTAAGCAGGGTCCAGCCAATGACAGCAGGCAATCCAGAGGAAACAGCACCAGAAGACGTGAAAAGAAACAATGCAAATGGTGAAACGGCAGGAGGACAAAAGATTTTTTTATTTTATTTATTTTAAATGGTGATATATAGTGAAAGTGGAGGACAGCGAACCAAAGGCATAGGGAAGGAAGACAAATGAAGTAGTTGGGTAATGTTTGGGAGAGGAAGGCAACACGCCCACACGCTGAGAAGACCAGTGTAGCCAAAGCAGGACCTAGAGAAAGTGGTACTGAAGGGAGAAAGTACCAGATGTGGTATAATGCCAGTACAGGTCATGAGCCTAATGGAAGATGTATATCCGCAGGAAGGGACAGTGCATGAGTTTTTGGTAGGGAAAGTACAGTGTAAAGTACTGAGTCACACTCTGGTAATATTCCGTTGTTACTAGCCTCACTGTAACCATTCATGTCATAGTCAGAGAATCACTCTGCATACCGTACATTCCTGGGTGGAGGGTGGAGCCAGTCCTAAAAGGATGGAGAAGTTTCTCAGAGTATGCCATGTGCAAAAGGATCAGTGAAATAACATCTCCAATAATGGTAACACAAATGGCTGATGTACAGGAGTGAGCTGTAAGCAAGTAGTAAAATACAGATCTAGTAACTGTAGGTAGATGTGGCAAGAGTCTAAGGAATCCGTGGGGGAGGCAACACCAGGTGATGGCCATGGGAGGAACCGCCCACCACCACAAATGGAGGGAGGAAGGGGACAAGGTAGCAGGTAAACCGTAAATGAAACAAGTGCATGACAAGCCAGGGAAAGGCACCAAAACATGCTCTAAAGGTCGGGGACATGAGAGGAAAAGAAAAGAACTCATGGCGACATAGTGTCAGCAGCAGCACGAAGGCAGCCGGTGCTAGGTATGCCACTCACAGGAATGAGGGCAGAAGAACATTGCCATGAACTGAGAGTGGAAGGTGAGCTGTGAAGCAGGCTAAATAGTGAGGAAAAGATGGGGGGGCACAAAAGCCTGAGGAGGGGACCGGAGGGGCGAGGGAAGGAGTGAGCCGACAAGCGGGCTGACGAGGGAAGGAGCAGCAGACTAAATGCAGCAAGAGAGACAGGAATGCTACATGATCGAGGGGACTGCTGAAAATGAACAGAGAGAATGCGGGGGCATGCCAGAAAGAAAAAGGACGAGTCTGAGACTGGGAAGTGAGAAACAGGGCCGGGAGAAAAGCGGCGGCAACATCGTAGGTGGGGATAGAAATGATTGGGCTTACCAGCAGGAGGAGAATAACCACAAACTGATGCAAAGCAGGCAGGATGGATAGCCGGACCCAGCAAAGAGACGAGGAGGGGGCCAAACGGCCGCCTGGTCGTGTGGAAGTAATCCGAAAGGCGACAGGATAGAGTAGCTCCAGCCACAATACTGATGAGGAAACACAGATAGCAAACAAGGGATGAGAGGCACAAACAGAAAAAGGAATGCAGCACACACAATGCAGGAGCCTAGGGGGAACAGACAAAAGTGAGTTCTGAATCTAGCACAAGTGCTGCGAGAGGTAGGTTTTTGAATGAGAAGTGGAGGAGCTATTCTCCCACATTGAACCTCGGTTTAAAGCAATTCCCATTGGTGAGTCTTTTTCCTGATACGCACTCTGAATTAGGCTGCCATGGGCTTACTCAAGGGAGTGGTTTGGATGTCAAGCAGGGCTGGTCCCGCTTCGTTACATTTAGTGGTTCATGTCCCAGTTAGAGCTTCAGAAAGTTATTTTTTTCTCCGAAGAAAATGGTCCTCTTCTGCTTGAAGAAGGGCTTGTAGAGTTATTGCCCACTGGTTTTGAAGGTTCTGTAAATCTGTCCCTTTGCATACCGTGTATATTTTCTCAAGTATCTTTTGCATTTACTTGCTCTGCTGGATTGCTTTGAACATTTTGAACAATTTCCATCTTCTCGGTTGGACTCACTTCTGGCTTACATGATGCATCGAAGAATTCTTCAGTCTCTTGTTGGATTAAGGCTGGGGAGGAGACCTGCTCCCCAACCTTCCACACGTCCATCCTTGCTGGAGACTCAGATGAACTGGCCATTCTACAAACAGCCAGAGGGTCCCCTACTGAAGAGTAGGGGTATTTTTATTGAGAAAAGGTCTACTTACAATAATACTACATGAATTAATCATAACAGCAAACACTCAAAAAATTAATACAAAGAAAAAATAAAACAATACAAGACAGGTATATGAACAATGCTGATAAATATCTCTTTCATATTTTGTGGCCTTATTAACCTTGATAATTCATTCTTTAATGAGACATTCTGTCCCCATCCCTCTGGTTCCTGAGGAACCTGGCCTACTTCAGTCTGCTGCATGTGAGTAGTAGTATCAGTACTTGTGTCATGATTTGGGGGTAAATTGCCCCTTTCTTGTCTGTCCACATCCACAGTTTTAGGGCTAAACTCTGTGTGCTATCTCTGTACCATCGGGTCTTTTGGATCCGGGACCCATTTCCCTGTTTCAGCTTGTACCCATCCTACCATTTCCAGGGCTCTCTCGGGTGACCAAGATTGCATCTCTGCAGATGGTAACTGGTTGTCAACAACTGTATATCTCTCTGTATTAGTAATTACATTAACTGGTTCAACAAGCCGAGATGATTCTTTTGTTTGTTTTTCGGGTAATCCTCTGTCCAGCTCTTTTGTTTGGTTCTGAAGGTGAACCATTTGATTTGTACTGTCCTAAACTGTTTGGATCTGTGGAGTGGCACTTTATGCTCAGTCGCCTCGCCTGTTACAGTCTGAGGCTGTACAGAGCCTCCTCTGGTTTATACCGCTGAACCCACGGAACTTCACCTTGTAGGCTCTGGGCACACAACCGCTGGGTTGTTTTCACTACAGTCGGACTTGATAAATTAGTTTCTGCAGTCAGTTCATTGTTTCTGCACTAGAGGCCACGGGTGGTGCTGCAATTCCTTTGATGATAATGTTTCATTCTGCAGCTGATTCTGTGTGACAGGCGGAGAGCATTTACTGACAGGTATAGCGCCTTTCTCTAGTTTGCATATTTCAAGCTGCAGCTCATTTTTCCTCTGCAAAAATCTGCATTCCTCTTCTAGTTGCAACAATAAACACTTTGCTGGACTATCGTGAAGGTTACATGTTTTACTCATATCTGGTCTCATAACGTTTGTTAACTCACTGTGTCCTTCAGTGGCCTGTTCTCTGAGATCCTCTGTAGATACAAAAATATCTGCTCCCATGTCATCTTCCTTATTCACAATGGAAGGGGGGGGGGGTACCTAAACCAAACATATTCCTTCTTATTCACAATGGAAGAGGAGGGGAGGTACCTAAACTAAAAAGACAGAAACTCTGAATAGACCATTCACAGAAGAAAGGGTTTTGAAAGAACTCTTGAAACTGAGGGTGGACAGAGCAATGGGGCCTGATGGGATTCACCCAAGAATTCTAAAAGAACTAAGGGTAGAACTAGCAACACCACTGACTACTCTCTTTAACAAATCATGGAAGGATGGGGTGGTACCTGAGGACTGGAGAAGGGCAAAATGTGATTCCACTTCACAAAAGTGGGAGCAGGGCAGAGGCAGGAAACTACAGACCAGTTAGTTTGACTTCAGTTGTAGGAAAATGATGGAATCACTCTGAAGGAAAGAATTGTAGAGTACCTAGAGGCCAGTGAGACACAGGACCCAAGGCAGCATGGTTTCACAGCAGGAAGGTTATGTCAGATGAACCTAATAGATTTCTTTCACTGGGTGACCTAAGTAGTAGACCAGGAAGGGGCTACGGATATGGCCTACCTAGATTTTAGCAAGGCATTTGACACCGTCTCACACAAAAGATCAATATACAAGTTTGCCATCCTTGGAGTGGGTCCCAAGGTGGTAGCCTGGATAAAAAACTGGCTGGACAGCAGGACTTAAAGGGTAATAGTAAACGGAGTCCACAGTGAAGAAAGGAGGGTAACTAGCAGGGTACAGCAGGGTTCAGTACTGGGATCGGTCCTCTTTAATGTCTTTATAAGTGACATTGGAGAGCACCTGGAAGGAAAGGTATGTCTCTTTGCAGATGACACAAAGCTCTGCAACAGTGTTGATACACAAGGTGGGGTGGAAAGAATGAAAAGGGACTTGGCAAGGTTGGAGGAATGGTCAAATATGTGGCAGCTCAGATTCAATGCAAAGAAGTGCAAGGTAATGCATCTGGGAAACAAAAACCCAGGGGAAGAGTACACAATGGGGGGTGAGTTAATAAAACAACAAAAATCGAAAGAGACCTAGGAGTAATTATATCAGATGACCTAAAGATGGGCAAGCAATGTGAGAAGGCAGTAAAGATGGCTGGGGGGATACTGGGATGCATAGGGAGAGGCATCAACAGTAGAAAACAAGAAGTTGTTATCCCTCTGTACAGACAGTTAGTGAGACCTCATCTGGAGTACTGCGTGCAATTCTGGAGACTCTCATCTCCGCAAAGACATAGACAGAGTGGAGGCTGTTCAGAGGAGAGCAACCACAATGGTGCAAGGTCTGCACCAGCAGACATACGAGGAGAGACTAAAGCAGATTAATATGTATACCCTTGAGGAAAGGAGGAAGAGGGGGGACATGATAGAAACTTTCAAGTATCTCAAGGGAATTAACAAAGTACAAGAGGTTAGTATCTTTCAGAAGAAAAGATGTGCAAGAACAAGGGGGCACAATTTGAAGACAGAGGGGGGACGGCTCAGAGGTAATGTTAGAAAGTATTTTTTTCACAGAGAGGGTTGTGGATGCATGGAACAGCCTTCCTGAGGAGGTTGTGGAGTCAGGAACAGTGGGAGAATTTAAGAATGCATGGGATAGGCATAAGGCAATTCTAGTGGGGGGTAGGAGGAAGTAAGCTGTTGATTAACTAGAATGTGCAGCTCATCCATCAGGTAGGGAAATGGGCAGACTAGGTGGGCCAAGCAGTCCTTATCTGCTGTCAAATTTTATGTTTCTATGTTTCTTCCTGAAATTCTGCAAGAACAACCACATTTTCAACAGCCTTTGTAGTGTCAAGGGCAGGAGAGGAGGCCTGCTCCCCTGTCTCTGAGATGTCCATCTCCTCCTGCAATGCTCCTCCAGTGGCCATCTTGGACCAACAGCCAAGGGTTCCCCCCTACTGTCGAGTAGGGGGAAGTTTACTGAAAACAAAGTCAGAATACATCTTAACACAGAAATATATAAAGAAAAGAAAGGAAACTCTACAAAGATACAACTTAACTTCTATAAACAATATCACGTTCTGTGTTTTTAAGTAACCACAGCCTGAATCAGTGATCCATGGTAATCCTTTCCATAGTTCTAAGACTTCTTGTTTCTATTTTGGTGTACATTCAGATACATAAATAAATTTGTAAGTCTTCAACCATTTTCCTACTAACTCAGGATAAGTGCAATCTTTTGTTACAAAGTGAACATGCATCTGGCCATCCAAATATTCCATTTGATTACTGTAAAGAGAAGACACAAAGTATTTTGATTCCACTTACTCATTGAGAAGAAAATGTCCATACATGACATTCTGGTAAGTGGTTAACTGTAAAAGGGGTTCCTGCCAGATCTGTGCCAAATATGTCCAAATTTGTTTTATAAAGGAACATTGGAAAAAGAGATGTGCTATAGTTTCTATGGTTTGAATACACTGGGGCCGACTGCATAGTCTGTCTTGTAGTTGCTTGTGTTTATGGTTGAATTTAACATTCAATTTTTCGTGACATGATAACCAGTGCATATCCCACATATGAGTTGGTATTCTATTGTTCCTTAATAGTTTTCTCAAAGGCTGTAACTATATCGATGGACATTTTTCAAATGGTTCAGTTACTGTGCATAGAGCAGTAAGTAGATGTGTATATAGGTTTTATGTGTGAGTCATAATCATCTGTGTGGTGAATTTCCATTGTTTTAGCATAAAGAAGGTGTCTAATGTAAATTGGTATCATTACGGTTTGGCGAGTGTTTTGAGGGTATTAGATTCCCATTGACTAAACCATGTCTTGCAGCAATTATACAACCAGGGTTCCCACTCTATCTGTCTATGTACCAAAACTGGTTTAAGATTGGCAGTAAAAAATACTATTAAAAAATAAGATAGGGTTTACCATATGCAATCCACCATCTTTCACAGGAAGGTATGAGACATTTCTTTTAATGGAGTTGAGTTGGTTACCCCATCAAGCCTGAAAAAAATACTAAATACAGTTGTCTTTAATTGTTTTGGTATTGGGAAAACATAACTGGTATATAAAAAAAATTGGGATTAAAAATATTTTTATCAGATAGACACATTTTTTTCTTCCTTAATTTCCATTTATTCCAATTAGCAACTTTTCGTCTCCCAGTTGCTATTTCCTTTCCCAATTTAAGACATCCGTGTCAGGGGAGCCATATTGTATCCCAAGGATGGACAGAGGTCCTTTTTGTATTTTAATCGGTCCTATCATAGTCTTACCCAGAGAATGGTGACCTAGCTGATATCCTACACATTTTTTTAGGTTAAGAGATGCACCAGATAAGGAGCTGAATTTTGTGCAAAAGTCTAAAGAACTTAACACTGATGCATCATCTGCCATGAGAAAGCACATATTGTCAGCATGTGCAGGATTATGGAATGCGTTGCATTAATCTTTCATTGTAGAGGTCTATAAAAGATGTAGAAGAGAGGGCTAAGGGGCATCCTGCCTCACTCTCCACTTAATAGATATCAAGGGTCCTCTCCACCCATTAATGATAGGAATGACAGTGGCTGCCCTATAGAGAGTTTGAATCCACATAATCAAAAATCCAAGGACTTTATAGTAAGCATTGTGGCCCAGAGAAAGTCATGATTTATGGAACTGAATGCCTTCCTCTGGTCCAAAGAGACAACATATCCTGAAAGAGAGTTATTATTTCCTCATTCCATTATTTCTCGAGTAAAATCAGGTGATCTGAGATTCATCTATGTGGGATGGAACAAGACTGTGCTCCAGAAATAACTATTTCAGCAATCAACAATAGCCGCTTTGTAATAATTTTGTTAGGATTTCAAATCGTGTTCAGCATGCTAATGGGTCTCCAGTTCTGTAGGTTTGTTTTTCTCCCTTTTATGTAGATACGGTATATTAGAGTTCTTCTGTTAAATTCTAAGGAACTCTACCTGTCTGTAAAATATAGTTGTAAACTGCAGTCAGTTCTGTTACAAGCTGTCCACCCAATATTTTGTATAGCTCATTAAGGAGACCATCAGGACCTGGGGTTGTATTCTTATTTAAGGAGGAAATGGTGTCTGTTACTTAAGTTGGAGATATTGGCTGGCAAGTCCGTAATGAAGTAGCAGAGGGCACCTCAGGAAGGGAAATGTCTGAAAAATATGGGGAACATTTTGAGGAATCTGTCTGTAGAGGGGAATACATTTCAGCAGTATAGGTGGAAACCAGACTGACATGTCCTCTTGCTCTGTATACTTATTGCCTGAAGGTCCTATGAGACAAGTCATTTCCTTCTTCCTACTTTATGATAATTATAATCAAAGGCATACAGAATCCGATGTCCCTTTGGTGCCAAATTTATGGTGGTGGTATCATTGTTTGGATTTTTGTCCATGAAATTGCATCATGCCATTTTTATCAAGCTTCTTTGTTATGCAACATCCTGACCTGTTGTGCATGTGATAGTCATTAAATTTCTGTAAGTGATGTTCCTGTTGTAAATAGGCTAAGTATATGTTGCAGCTCTTGGTTTTGCTATACTGTTTTAAAAAGATTTGAAGGTCTTGCTTAGTGTCTTCCCACCATGTAAGTGGGTCCTCAAAGCAGATCAAAACTGATTTTCTAGCAGTAATGAATTGTTCTAAGGACGCAAGAAAGTGTGTGTCCTCTAATAAATTTGTATTAAATTTCCATAGTCCTGGGCCTTTGGACAGTAAGGGTCTGGTGCACATTAGATAGAAACCATCTTATGGTTTGAAAATTCTAGTGGAAATACAGTAGCTTCCTTTAATGGGCAGGGTCTGAGAGGTAGAAATAAAATCTATTCTGGTAGCTAAAGCTCCTTTCTGGAATGTTGGTGTGTGTATGAGTTGTATCCAGATATGCATCTTTAGGCGTGCAGTGTGAGTGATTTGGTGCAATGAGTGTAGTCGTAATAAAGTTTTTGTTTTTTGTGACTGTTTACTTTATCTTGTAAACTGAGACCATAGTTGAAGTCTGAAGAGAAGGCTGAATTAGCTCGTGAAGCTCTAGTCGCCTGTGTTGGACTGAGGGGCGATTGATGAATCAGCCTATAAGGAATATTTTGAATCAGGACATCTAATATGAGGGCTCTGCCGGTGCCAAATCACAGAGCTTAATTAGCTTGACTTCTGGCATCCTGACTAAAATGCCAACTCCTGAACAGGTATCCTGTCCTATCGACCAGTAGGAGGGGCATAGAAGCCAGTCCCTCTGTGCCTGTAAATGTCATGTTTTGTGTGAAACCTTACATCCTGTAAAAAATAAGGCCAAGTTTCAAGTAGCAAAGGAAAGAAAATACAATCTACCTTTTCAGATCACTTTATACTGTTTATATTAACAGTATAGCAGGAGAAGCCTTCACACATCATAACAAGAAAAAATAAAACACATTTCCCAATCAAATTAATTTGTCTACCTTTCCTGCTACTGGGCAGGATTCACAAAGAAGATGCACCAGCGCAAGTCAGATGCGCCAAGCCCATGCATATCCATTCACAGAGGCATGCGCCGTGCCAAGCGCAACACCACTGTGAATCGCCACAGGACACAATGGCGCAACCGCTGATGCGCCAGTGCAACCAGCGATGTGTCAGGGCAAGCAGGATGCTCTGCAGCCACACAGGGGAGCCAGGCAGAACAACTGGAGCAAAATAGCAGGGCAAGAGAAGCAGCCACACAGCTGGAACAAACAGACCCATGGACACAAGTGTAGAGTGAAACATGTTGATGAAAGGTAATGGGCATATAAACTGTACAAACCAAAAGTCAAAAAAGGAACAACGACAGCATCAACAAACGGGGAAGGGGGGGAGCAGGGACGGGAAGGAGGACAGGAAAGGGACAGAAACGGGGGACAGGGTAGGGCAACTATCTACACGGGATGTCCCCCAGAAAGTGGCAAGGGGACACTAGCGGTGCCGCGCCCTGCCACGCAGCACCCTGGCATGGACTGCAAGGTGCAGCATGACGCCCCGCAGGACAGCTGACAGGTGCTGAACAGTCCATGAGAAAGGGTGTAGGCTGCCTGGATTGCCACACGGATCCTCCGGTCCACATCTACTGGTGCAGCACCACCACCACCACCACCTGCAACAGCATGTTAAGCCAGAACACCTACAGCAAATGACAGAAAGAACACACACTGAGGGCCAGAACGTGGAACACCCCCACCACCACCGACCACACAGAACCAGAAAGACAGCAATCATGGAAAGTGGTACTCACCCGCCCCCGGCAGGGCACCAGGCCTGGCACCCATGTACCTCCGACGATGCTCCACAGCTGCATCCACGGCCTGCTGCCTGGCCCCTGGTCTTGCAAAATGCAACAAACAGCACCATGAGTGAACATTGCCACCATGCAGGATGCAGTGCCACAACGCCCCCCCCCCAGCTGGTGTGTGGTCATGCAGCAGACAGTGATGCCAGGCGTGAAGCACCTGGTGTTAGCAGGCACACACAGCCATGCCCTGCCCCCGGCACCAGGGCAATGCAGCACAGGAGCATCACGGGGCAGTGATATACACACCCAGCATGTGCCACACAAGGAGACAGCTGAACAACACCTACCTGGATGTGGCAGTGCACCCCCGCGCGTAACGGGCGCGCGCCCGCAGCTGCGCAAGCCACTCTGGGGCCCACCCTCTGGATGTCATCATAGTGATGCCTGCACTGCTCCCCTGTGTGTGGTATCCCAGCACGGTGCACAATCCACGATGCAATGGAGGCCCACACTTGGGCCCTGGGCACATGGAGGTCCTCCTGTCCAAACAGGTGCCTCCACAGCCAGACCTGTGCTACAAGATGTAGCAGCTCCATCTGTGACCAGTTCATGGCCCTAGGCACCATTCTCCCTGCTCTAGGCATCTTAAACTGTGATCAGACAGTGGCAAGGTGCAAACAGGAAAAGCGCCATCTAGCGAACGTTTTGAGCCATGTGAAACAGTGAGGCATGTGCAGCACAGTGTGCACTGAACGTGAAGCATGAATGGCCATTGGCGATGAGCCCGCGCATGTGCAAACCATCACGCAATGGCGCTGCATGGCCAGGACACGGTCGTGCATGCGTGTTACACGTGTGGGTGCCATGAACAGGTACCACACACAGTGCGCAATTCATGGGCAGGGCCGGATCAGTGCAGCATGGACAGCGCATTGTGGGACATGCTGCGTGATACGGCACATGGCATCACGATTGTCAGGCCCGCAATGGTGCAACTGGACAGCGGCTGAACGGCGCATCATGGGAGATGCGCTGCACGATGGATGCGCCATGTAGAATACCCCAAGTCAGCGCAGATGCGCCAACCAGGCTACGACGCGCTTGAAACGGCTCACGGTCACTGGTGCATCACACAGATGCTCCGTGCAAAGTGAGATGAGCTGGGAGCAATTATGCTATTCAGAGAGAATGCACCCCAAACAGCCTCATCAACCATGCATGGGCAACTCAGCCAATTAGCATCTCATTAACAGGTGCTCGGGCCTCATTTGCATGCCCTGAGCCATAAATGCTCCCAATTCAGCAGGCTGAGTCCAGGACACTGAGAGGAGTCAGTGCCTACAGGTGCGTACACAGCCATGTTTACAGAGCTACAGCACACAGTGGTGTGCCTGCATCGGAGCGTGCACAACAGGTGGGACCCCTGTACACCGCATGTGGGACCAGACATCCATTAGGTGGCACGCACGGCAAACTGTGTTATACTATGGCAGGGCTGTATCCATGGGGTGACAATGGACTAGTCCCTGCCATGACCACAGATAATGACCGGTTCCCGGGACCCACACAACACAGCACGTACGGAGCACCGTTGCCGATCTCTGGTGTGGATGGCAGTATGCCGGGGCGGTGCAATGTGGGACAGGGAGGGGATGCAATGTGTACGGAGGACCACCCAATGTCCACAGCGACACAGGGATGGGACGTATGGCTGGGGGTAGCTTGCACTGTGTGGTGGATGCAGCACCATGCCACAGGTAGGTACGATGCATGGAGCAGCACCCATGCAGGCACATTGTCCCCATGGCCAGCCCGCATACTGCTGCCACCCAAACTGTGCCTGCCACCACATGGCAGTCACCCTCCACCCTGCAGCCATCGCAGGGGTGGCACCCAGGTTGGATGCGGCACCATAGTGGTGGCACACATGATGCAGAGGTACTGGGACATGCCCACGGCAGATGGGACAGTGTTACACCTTCTGGAGCAGCTACACTGTACCCCCCATGGCCTGGAGCCGTGAGTGGTATGTGTGGCATCCCACATGGACCACAAACCATGGTGCATGTCCACCTGTGCTCGTCTGCCCACACTCGGCCCACGGCACAGGCCACCAGCAACACAGACCATAGTGAGGCTACAGACAGCAGGAGATGGGTGCGGGTCCATGTGTACACACAGGTGAGTCTGACACCAGGATGCCTCTCCCCACAGTAGTCGACATGTCTGAGGAGGCAGGTGCCATCAACAGGCGGGTGACCAAACTTCATGAAGGATGAGGAGAGGGCACTCATCGAGGCGTGCCATCTACACCTGGATGTACTCACCGGCAGGGGAGGCAGCCAGATGGCGCATGTGGAGGGCTGAGAGGAGGTGGCCCATCAGGTGAACGCGGTGGCATCATTCAACCGCACAGTGCAGGAGTGCCATAAGCACTGGAACAACGGCCGATGGAGGGCCAAGGAGAGGGTGGCCAGCATCCAGGCATCCCTGCAGCGGATAGGGGGAGGACCTAGCTCAGTGGCACAGCTCAGCCCCAACGAGGACCTCCTGGGCGCCAGTGTGTCGGGGATGGCCATGCATGGCGTCCCAGGAGGTGGCTTCCAGACAGGGGGCAGCTCGTTGCAGCATGGTGAGTAGATGTGCATCCTGGCCAGGCCCTGCCATGGACAGGCGTGTGTACCCAGCAATGTGTTGCTGACCATGCTGTGTGTGATGTTGACACTGTGTCATATGCGTCCTGTGCATTAACCATGTTTTCCTTTCCCTCTTTCATAGCTCCATTGTGACTCCAGGATCGTACGCTACGCCAGCCATGCAGCCCTCACAGGCGATGATACAGGCCCACCCATGTGATCGATGACACTGATGTGGGTGTGTCTCACCTGCAACGCCCATGCTCCATGCACCATTGGTCACGGTCCCTGTGGCAGAAGGTCTGTGGACCCCTCCACCAGCACTGGTGGTACTGATGGTGGTACATCGCATGGTTGGGGGCCTGACTGGGTTGTCTGATGCTGACCCGATGAGGCGGTGGACATAGCGGATGCATTCATCATGCTCGCCAGTGACATGCAGGGTGAGGGCAGTGGCACTGACACATGTTCCACCATCAGCAGCGCCACTGCCATGGTTGATGGCAGTGCACACGGCATGGGATGCCTGTGCATGGGACCCTGGGTGCCAGCGGATTCCACCATGCTGGACACCAGTGCAGTGGTGGCACAGCTGCCCTGGGTGGTGTGTTGTGCCCCTGCACTGCTGCCCACTGCAGTGCTGATGGACTCGGTGGCATCCAGGCACGGCGCGCCAGTGTACACGCACCGCTACAGTGGGCCTGATGGATGGCACACATGGACAGCCAGCGGCAGTGCCCAGCCAAGACATGCACAATCACAGCCTGATGGTGCGCCCACTGCCCGTGGATGACCCTGGTGAGGCCGACTCCATCCCAGTACGCTGGCGCCACCACTGTGCCACATCACCTGCCGATGACATGGGTGCCTACCTTGACCTGTTGTGGTCAACTGTGGAAAGTCAGGAAGCATTCTGGGTGGAGTTCCGGAGCCACAGGGCCATCATGGTCCAGGAGCATGAGTCCGCGGTGGCATGGCGTGCTCAGATGCTGGCTGAGATGCATAATGCGGGTGGGCATGACCGCAGCCATGGAGCGGATTGTGGCTGCTGTGGAGGCAGTGGCTGCATCCATAGCATGCCGTGGACACTGTGCGTCCAGCCGGATACCAAGGAGCACATCCCGGACACCCCGATGGCGGGGCCAGGTGAGCCCCCTGCTGCTGACCCCATCGCCACTGGCATCCACACCCACCAGCCATGGCTCGGCTGGTGGGCAACAGATGACCACCCCACTGAGTACCTGTTCACGGTCTCAGTGCAGCACCCCTGTGGGGTCCCTGGGGACACCCCCTGTGGCCAGCGGTGGCACCCCCATCACTGGCGGTCATGGCAGAGGCCGCCCACATGTCCATGGTGGTCATGGGGCAGCCCTGTGATGCCCATGCCCAGGGGTCTGTGGTGGCAGGTGGCACACCCATGCGTACCAGATGCCCTGTGGGTGGTGCCAGTGCTGTTGTGTGTGGCGGTCACCAGCCACACGGTTGCCCTGGCACCCCCCTGTGCTGCCTGTGCAGGTTGTCCAGTGTGTTTGTGTGTACCGCTGTCATGCCATGTGTCATGGGAATGATGAGTGCATTATGGTGCCTGCAGTGACCGTGTGATGGCCACAGTGTGCACTGACCTGTGACAGTTTGGGCATGGCCTGTGTGGTTCTGGGGTGATGCATGCATGGTGCCTGTGTGTGAGTGTGTATGTCCCCCACCATGTGCATGCGCCTGCGTGTTAGCCCCTGTGTGGCATACGGTGCCTGCCATTCCACCATCATGCTGTCCCTACATTGTTGTGCAGACACCTGCACATGTACCAACCTGCGTACTCACCTGTGTGTCCTGAAGTGTTCCTCCACCACTCGTGTGCAGTATGCCCGTGCCCTTGCCACCAGTCTGGGATTGCTGCGTCCATGCCTGACTTCACCTCCATGGTCCTCAGGGTCTGCCCTGGCTGCACCCTCCACCACCACCTCCTCCTCCGAAGAACTGTTGCCCTCACTGGCCTCGACAGGTATTCCATGGTCATGGGCCATGTTGTGTAGCATATGACAGGCCAGGAATATGCCACATGCCTTCTCAGGGCTGTACTGTAAGGCACCACCTGACTGACACAGGCACTAGAAATGCATCTTCAGCATGCCGAAGACACGCTCGATGATGGCGCATGCCATGCTGTATGCTTCATTGTAGCGTTCCTCCGCCACTGTTCCGGGTCGTCGGATGGGGGTGAGGAGCCAGGGCCACAATGGGTATGCGGCATCACCTGTGGAGGTAGACATGTCTCCATTAGTACATTGTGTTACACTGTGGTGTGTGCCCTGTCCATGTCCCGCCTTTGTCTTGTGTGCACCAGTCCTGCTCTCCTGCCTGCAGCAGCCGCATGCCTGACAGTCCTGCATCCCTGCCTCGGCTGTCCCTGCCTGCCCCCATCCATCATGTTGTGCACATCGGTCGGTGCCACCCTGCATCCACTCCATGCGCCCCTTTCACACCCCCTGCTGTCCCAGTACCCCTCATGCTCATGACCGCCTGCTCACAACCCACCCCATGTGTCCTGGACATGGTGCCACCCTGTGCTGTTGGTGCTCAGTCACATGTACCTAAACAGGTGTCTCACTTTGGATGTCCCCAATCTCATGCAGAGTGCTGAGTGGTGCCATATGTATGCATTATGTGTGCTCCCAGTGTGTGTGGCACAGACATTGGTGATGCGCCTCGTGGCATCTCACACCACCTTACAGTTCACTGAATGGTACCCCTTTTGATTCACGTATATGATGCCCTCCTCACAAGGTAGTGCACGGATTGCCACATGGGTGCAGTTGATGGCTCCTATGACATCTGGCATGTGTGCCACCCAGTGGAACCCCTACATGGCTTCTGTCCACTCTGCCTGCATGCTGGGGAATTTGATGTATTCCAAAGCGTGTGGTAGCAGTGCAGTGAGAAACTTTGTGAGGAGGCGGGACGTTGAGACCTGTGATATGCCAGCAGTGTACCCAATAGGCCTCTGGAAGGTTCCCGTGGTGAGCAGGCACATGACCGTTTTCACCTTGGTCTCCACCAAGATGGCATGACCTCGTGTGGTGGGTGCCTGCATCACATCATGGCACAGCTCACATAGCTGCCTTAGCATGGCCCTGTTGAGGCGGTATCACCCGACTGTCTCCACCTCTGTCAGCTGCTCGAAGGACAGCTGGGCACGGTACTGCCGTGGGGCTGGCCACCTACGGTTCCTTCCGCGCACTGCCTCCTCCTCTCATTAGGGCACCAGCAATGGCAACTGCTGCCTGGTTCATCCCTCTGTCGCTGTGGCCCTCTGGTGTAGCTTGCTGCCTGGTGTTGTTGCTGGCAGTTTTCCTGCCTGTGCCTCTCCTCTGTCTGGTTCCACTTCCTCTGACTGTGGCTGTGTGCTTCTGTTGTCGTTTCATTGATGACCTGCTGGTGTGCTGGACATAAGTCTCCTTCTTTTGTACCTATCTTTCTTTGGCGCATCTTTGATTTGCTGGATTTGCCCATTGTGCGCCCTGGTTGTGCTCTGTGAATCGGGATGCGCTGTGTATGCATGGTGTGCGCCTCTGTATATGCGCTTGCATGTCATTATGTTGCACCAATGGCACATGTCTTTGGCACAGGGCATCTAGTTTGCACTGGCACTTTCTCCGTTCCTAAATCGGCTCCTGGCGCATTTCTGACTTGCACCGGCGCATCTGAGTTGCGCTTGGTGCATCTGTTTTGTGAATCCTGCCCACTATGTTCTTTTCCCTATGTTTTCATTTTGGCCTTGCATTTCTGAGGGCCTGACCCCCCCCCACACACACACACACCTGTATTTCTGTGTCTATAGTCCCTTCTGGGTGTGAGGAGGTAATAGAGGAAGAATCTGTGTCTCCACCTGAATCCTCAGATAGTTCTTGTAGGAACTCATATTTATTTGCAAGAGTATAGTGTTAGTTTTGGTGGTTTTAGAGGGGGGTCTGCTTTCTGGCGATTTTGATTTGACCTGGTAATTTTTGGGGTAGGAGCCCTGGGTGAGGGCATGTCTTTTGTCTGAGGGGTAACTTGAGAAGGGTCTTCAACTGAAGTTGGGGGGGGGATTGAAGGTGGTGCACACCTGTTCCTGATGACTAATAGGGGAAGTGAGTTCCTTCAAGAATGTCAGGGGGGCTGCCGTGGGTGGAGCCTCGGTTGTGTTAGCAGAGGGTGTGGCCGTCGCCTGTGGAGTAGGGGGCCTGTTACATATTCTGTATTTCTGGGCTTGTGTAATAAGGAATCTCTGTTCTGCCCCCTCATCATGGTCTATCTGGTTGTACACTGCCCAAACACAATTTTGAAATGTGTGTCCCATTTCTTCACATAAGTTGCATTTACATTCATTTAAACATTAATTTCTGCATGCCCTAATTCCCCACAAATAGTACATTTGATCTTATCACATGCACTACTGCGGTGTGTTGCATCCCCATCTATAACATGCTCGTCGTTGGCAGGTAGAACAGTACACCCTGTCCCTGTCAAAAGAAAGAGTTGGGGAGATGAATTACCCTTGAATCATTGAACTTAAGTAAAACCTTCACTTTCCACCGCCCCAGCCCAAATGTTCTTAGAGTCCAGGATTGCCTCTGGATCCCCTAAAACAGTGCAGTGAAGTTTCAACCAATAAACAACATCAGAAATGCTTACTCTTTCATTTTGAAATACGATGGTTATGGTTTTGTAAGCAGGTTTTGTTAAAGGCACTACAATAAAGGGAGTCCACAAAGCAGTCTTTTTCCAAGCGTGATATTTTGCCCAGAATCTCTCAAGGCCTCAGGTAGTCTTGAAACTAGCATCAAATGTAGTTTCTCCTGAGATATGGACGAGTGCATAAATTTCATGGGAGAAGAATTTCATGGAGTCCTTTAACAAAGTTCTTGCTACAAAAGCCGGGTCAAGGTGTTCTGGCATGCCTCAGTGTACGATAATTGTACGGCATTATGCCTTTTAACTGGAAAAATAGGTGTTTTAAACAGGGATGCAAATGGATTTCTGTGCACTTATTTTCTAAGGTTTAAGGGGGCTGCTACTTGCTGTGCAGACACTGATTCGGTAGCTGGTGATGATTGTGGATTTTCCTGTCCCTGCATGGAAATACCTGGAAGATTGAGGACAGGGTTTTGTGTAAGGGCCAAATCTTCAGGGAGCTGTAGGGCGTCTTCTAGCAATGGGTCAACACCTTGTTTGTGGGCCTGTGTCAGAGGAGGCCTCCGTGTGGGAGTCTGGGGAAAGTCTGAAGCCTTTGACATCTGATAGGGGATGAACCAGCTTGCCATTGTCCTGTTTCAGTATTAAGTTCCCATCCTGCACCTTGCAAGGCAGTTTCTATCGATCAGGAAGAGGTGCCAGCATTATTTTCCGTGTTTGAAATTGATTCAGTCAAAATAGTCTCAGAAGGTAAGGAAGCACTTACTGTGGTAACTGGAGATGAGCGCTGCGGTAGAGAACAAGATTCCATGGTATTAGCATCTGTTACTGCTGCTGTAGTTCCACTGGGTGGTGGCTCCTTTGATGCACTGATGTCGGTGCTCACCTGAGTGGATTTCACAGTCCCAGCAGCGCTGTGCAGTGGGCCTGTCAAATTCTCTTTTAGAGACATTTTCCAAAATAGGAACTTACGCTTCTCGCCTCCAAAAGTTTCTGTAGTTGCAAAACCCTGTCGTGTCCATTCCTGAGAATGTCTGCGGTACCTCTGTGTTATCAGGTATGTTCCTCTCAGACTCATCGTCCCTCGGTCTCCATAGGTAATACAGGCCTGTATTGAATAGGTCGGTCATTCATATTTTTCCTGCTATTTTCAGTTACTTCTGGGTTTCTAAGCAGTTTTGCCCCATCGCAGTAACTGCAATGGTCTCTTGGTTGTTTGAGATGGGAGAAGAGACCTGCTCTCCCACCTCCATGTCCTCCAGCCATTCCTCTGTTCCACCGTCTGCCATCTTGGCAAACTGCCAAGACAGCAGAGATTCACACTACAGGAAGAGTAGGGGAATTTCCCCGGGGTCCTGGCCAAATTTCCCCCATTCACTAAAAAACACTAACAGCTTAATCTGGTTCAGTGTCATTTGACATCCATCTGTATCCCCCTCCTCCGGGACGAGGCTGAAAATAGGCAGAATTGCCTAGTCCTCCTTTCCGGTCAACAAAACTCAATAGATAAAGAGCACATTGAGAGCCCTGTAAAGTAGCTGGGGGCAGATCAGAGTAGGACAGGAGCACCACCTACTCAACTGGGGAATTGTCAACCTATTATATGACATTTGTCACTTTGTAGCAATAGTCTCACTCACCATTGTCTTTAAATCCTGGTCTGAGTTGGCTGTCTCCTCCTGCTATGTGCTCTTTGCCCTTGGTTGCTTTATTGACAAACTATTTACATCATGGGTGCCTGCTTCTGGCTGATTTGCTTCAGTTTCTTGTGTAACTGTGCTCGGATCCGTGGAAGTCATTGTTATTTGTTCCAAAGTGTTCCACTTACATCGGCAGCAGGTCTTCTTTGCTCTCATTTATTGGCACTCTCTCCTTTGGGATTGTATAATTTTCCTCTCATGTGCTCTTCAGTGGCGAGCAAAGAAAGTATCTACACACATAAAATGCCCGTGCTTGCACATCATTTTATAATTGATGCTTTTTGTAAGGCTTATACATTTCTATTATCTGTAATTGCTGCATATTTGTGCATTTTCTGTTATTCTCTATATTGTGCATTTGTGCCATAATTGCTGTATGGTAAAATCCTATATTATTTGTGTAGTCAGTACTCTCCCAGGTTGTGCATGAAAATTGTACTGTATACTAGTGCACTTACCTGGTTAACAAAAATAAATAAATAAGTAAATTCTACAGTTCTCAGGTCTGAGGTCATATCTGGGAAATGTGCTGCACTGTAGTGGGAAAAGTGGGGAAATTGAATAACCTGCTTTTATGCTGTTCTGTTATTCATGTTCAGAGTACAGTCTGCCCTCACTTATCTGCCTCATTTGGTGCCATGGTCTGTGATGGATATCTGAGTGACTGCTAAGTGTATAAATACTTTAAACCTATTTTTTTTTTTTTTACTAACAATGACTTTAGACATTAAGTCCCGGATATTCAGACTGCGCCAGGCTATGGCACAAGCCTGGGCGCAGTGCAACTAGGCTGCGCAGGGGCGTTGACTGGGCGATATTCAACGGAGCTGCGCCATGGCACAGCATCATTGAATATTGCAATCTGGCCACCAGCAGTGTGCATGGCACAGTGGCACTGCGCCAGTGCAAGTGGCCAGAGTGGAGCAGGGGGATGCGCTAGTGCAAGTTCCCTTGCGCTATGCACAACAACCGCAATATTCAAAAGTGCACATGCAAATGGCGCCATAATGTATGCAAGGCGCAAATGGGGCCATTTGCATGTCATTATGGCCCCATTTGCATGCAGGTGCGCTGATCCCTGGCGACTTGCGCCTGGCACCCTGCCAGGCAGCAGCCGTCGGGGACCAATGCCCCCTGCACAGCACGGCAATGTGCCCCTCTGCCCGATCACGGGCATACTGAGAGTTAAATAACATCCCATATCCCTGGTGGTCCAGTGGACCACTACACGCCCAATCATGGACTTCAGTATATAATAAATCATGTCCTATATCCCTGGTGGTCCAGTGGACCGCTTGCAACCCGATCGCGGGCATTTGTATAAAAAATATCAAGTCCAATATCCCTGGTGGTCCAGTGGACTGCTCGCAGCCCGATCGCGGGTTTCAGTATAAAAATATGAAGTCCTATATCCCTGGTGGTCCAGTGGACCGCTCGCAGCCCGATCCTGGGCATTTGTATATAAAATATCAAGTCCAATATCCCTGGTGGTCCAGTGGACCGCTCGCAGCCTGATCGCAGGCTTAAGTATAATAAAATGAAGTCCTATATCTGGTGGTCCAGTGGACCGCCGCAGCCTGATCGCATGCATTTGTATTAAAATATTAAATCACACTCCGGTGGTCCAGCAGTAACCCCCTCCTCACCCGCCCACTGAGCCCCTGCCCTCGTTCCCCAGGTCAGCGGTGGTCGCAGCACCCATCCGCCTGCCACCCGCCCCATCGACCGACACCGGTGGCTGCACGCCTATGGTCCACAGCGTGAGCCAATGAGCGTAGCCTCATATCGATTATTATCTGCATATGTGAATGGATCCATTCACATATCTGAACTGTGTAGTGAGTGGTACAGGCTGCATGCCCATTGGCTCATCCTGTGGATCAATGGCATACAGCCCTCACCTATGGTGTCAGTCGGCGGGCGTGGGTGGCAGGCGGTGGGTGCTCACTACCGCTGACCGGGGAGTGGGGCGGTGGGGCCCAGTGGGCAGGTGGGGAGGGGGGGTACCACTGGACCACCAGGGATGTTGGACTTATCTTTGATAAAATGCCCGCGATTGGCTGCGAAAGCGTCCACTGACCACCAGGGATAAGTAGGGACTTGATATTTATTATACTTCAGCCCGCGACAGTCGGGCAGCGTCCACTGGACCACCAGGGATATTGGACCGATATTTATTATACAGAAGCCTCGCGATCGGGCTGCGAAAGGGTCCACTGGATCACCAGGGATATAGGATGCATATTTTATACTTAAGGCTCAATCAGGGTGACAGCGGTCCACTGACCACCAGGGAGATAGGACGTTATTAATTTATACAGATGCCCGCGATCGGCATTGTGGGCACCGCCGGAGGTGCAGTTGAGCTTGGATACCCACAGGTGACAGCTGCCGTGTTGCGCCTGCGTAAGCGCGCAGCACACCTGTGGTGGCCGACGATGTTCCTTTTTTGGCTCACCTGTGTGCAGCGCAAGTAGGAGTTGCACATGCATGGACTCAGCACATCCCGGGCTGAATATCGGGATGTGGGTATGCATGCGACACGCCCCCCTACCTCGCTACGCCCGTACTGATACACTCCGGCGCGCCGAGTTTATGCCGAGCACAGTCCCCGTTTGAATATCGCGCTGGGGCACATCAGTGGGTTGCGCATGGCGCAACACTGTTGCTCCATGCGCAACCCTTTTGAATATCTGGGCCTTAGTGTGAAATTCTTGTGTTCTTTATTGTTCTGCATTACTTATTGCTTTATGTTTATTTTCTGCAGTTTTTCAGCACCGTATTACATAGGACAAAGAGAGTATCCATTAAAAATTGAATATTTCTTTTTGTACTGTACAATAAAATGAGCAACTGTACTGTCATCTCACTTAATTGTGACTGAAAAATGACAGTTATATGAGAACACAAAACATAGGGGGCCAGATATTCAGAAATGCACCAAATGCCAGTGCAAGTATGGTGCAGCGCAACTCCAATGTGCCATGGCACAGTGAGTGCGATATTCAAAGGCTGTGCATGGTGACATGCGCCAGTGCAACATGGCTGAATATCGCAGGGATGTGCTACGGTGCACCCAGAGGTGCATCAGGGAGCAACCAGACCTGTACCATAGCGCAACCAGAGATACACCAGGGTGCAAAGGGACAAGCACCAAGGCACACAAGGACCAGCCCCAGTCAATGGTGGGAGCACAGCAGCAGAGGGAAAGCGTGGGGCAGGCAGAGGAACACACCTGGAGAGAGTGCCAGGGAGGCACAGTGGCGGGCCACAGGTGACTACCAACAGTAGGGCTAGACAGGCATCCAGACCCCCCATAGCATCATGGCACAGGACACAGGGAATAGGTGGCACTAATGGCCAAGGAAGGGCTGCCACTGGAACCCCCCACTGCATGCCATGCCCCCACCCACCCAGACCACGGCCAACAACACCCTGGACCATGGCACCTAACACACATGCCTCGCATCCTGAACAGCCAGTCCATGGCCACCCCAAGGCACAGCCACTGACCAAGGGGCAGGATACCATCATGAACAACCCACACAATGACACAGGCACACTACACAGACACCCACCATGCCACTGCAGCATGGCTCCACATGCCAGCTGCAAAGCAGAGCATGGACACAGGCATTTAAGCAGGAAATCTGTATTAAAAACAACTATATACAATGGAATGGGGTGGAAAGGGTAGGAGAGCGAGGGAGGGGACAGGGAACAGGGACTGCACAGTGGGCAGGGATGGAAGGGAAGGGATGGCAGGGTAAAAGGGAAATAGTGGGGTCGAACAATGGGTGGCCGCGGCCTGCCGCTGCCTGATGCCTACGCTGCTGCCTGTCCCGGAGCACCATCTGCCTTGTCTGCTGTGCTACCTCAGGGTCGTGGACATGATCAGGATGATCTTCCATAAGAGGCAGCAATAAGGGGCAGCCGTGACCCCTCTGGATGCCTATGATAAAGGAATGGACAGGTGATCAGTGCAAGGTCCCTAAGAACTATGCCCTCCTACTGTGTGCAATGGGCAGTGGGAACACACACCCCTGGAGTGGCACCCTGGCCATCCACAGTGGGTGGGCCAATGCCTGCCGGCATCCCAGCGTGCCACAACAGTGCACAGCGGTGGACACCACCGCTCAATGGCCACCCGACCACGCAGTGACAGGCAGTTGGCACAGGGCAGCAGCAGCACCACAGCAGCCGGTGGCAGCCAGGTGCACACCATCCACCAACAGCTGGTACATGTGTGCAATGGCTGCCCCACAGTGGCATGCACACTGCAAAGTGTGCAGCACACAGCAGACATGGCACATGGCACAGGTGGCCATGGCGCACCCTCTCCCTGCTGACTACTCAGTACTGAGTAGAGGAAGACAACAGTGCCTATTTGTCCACTCACGGCACCGCTCGCACCTGTCCTGCTGCCGCTTCACCTCCACCAGTCGGATCCGCACTTCCACCAGTCAGACCCGCAGTGGCCTGCTGCACCCCGCCAGGTGCCCCCTCTGCTCCTGCATGGCGCTGATCCTCACGCCCTAGGAATGGAACACAGACAGGCACACTTCAGAGAACAACCACAGCATGTGCCCACCACCCCCCTGTGCACAGTGTGTGCCCCAGCCTGATACGACCAGCAAGGCAGTAGCGCAGTGCACCCGGTGGCCGACTATGCCACACCGCAATGCACACACTGACAGTGCACCCCCCCACAGGGCATGTCAGGCAGCCCAGCCAATACCATAGTACAGCGGTTGGGCACACATGCAGCATGTGACGACTTACCTGGCCGCGCGCCCCCCCCGTGGACGCATGCCTACTGCTGCCTCAGTCTCTCGGGGTCCCGCCGCAACATGTCCCTGTACTGGTGGCGGCATTACTCTCCGGTCCGTGGCACCCCGGTGTCCCGTACCAGGCCTGCAGTGATGGTCTGCTAGATCTCTGTCCTGGCCTGCTGCAGGGACTCCTGGCCAAACAGCCCAGGTGAATGTGGCTACACATGGGCCACAAGGTTGACCAGCTCCAGGTCAGACCAGTTGCAGGGCACATCGCACACCTCACCGCGCCATCCTCTCCTCGCAAGGTGCTGGTTCAAAATGGTGGCCAGTAGTGCACGTGTGCACGTGTGCCGGTTGTGCACCTCGTGTTGGCATGTGCCACGTCCGCCAATCGCGAATGGCAGTGGATGTGCGGAATGGGTGTGGCCCACCTGGCACATGGTGGTGTAGTCCCAAGGGGCAAAGGGTCACAACAGGGATCAGGGGTCACCTGGCGCACAGTGTGCCAGAGCACAATAGAGGCCATGGCGCACAGTGCACCATGGCCCCTATAGTGCTCTGAGCACACAGTGCGCAATAGGTGGTAGCATAGCCCATGATGCATGCATAGTGCGGGCATGGCCCACCCGGCACATGGTGGTGTAGTCCCAAGGGGCAAAGGGTCACAACAGGGGTCGGTGTCACCTGGCACACAGTGTGCCAGAGTGCAATAGAGGCCATGGCGCACAGTGCACCATGGCCCCTATAGTGCTCTGAGTGCACAGTGCACAACAGGTGGTAGCACAGGCCACGATGCACGTGTACTGTGGGCCAGTGCACTGGGCATGTCACGGCATTGCACCTCAACATGCGCTGGAGCAATTCACTGGCATGGAGCAATGCGATATTCAGCCACCACATGCATGAGCTCATCAGCCAATGGTAGTGCACCAGGGAAATTAGCATGTCATTACCACTGCCCACAGCTCATTTGCATGTGATGCATTATAAACAAGGTTCTCTAGAATTCTGCCACAGAATTTCATGAGAACTTGTAATCTATCAGAACTTCATGTGGCCGAGAATTCACTCTTCTTGATGATTTTTATTAATATTTCTGTTTATCCCTAGAATCTGGTTCCCGTCCCCTCTTTTTATATCCAAACCCCCCATATGCTTAGAATGTGATGTTATCATTGTTATAACATCATACATTAGCTAATGAAATGGCTGCATTCTGCAACAGAAATGAACAGTCACTTATCTACCACAGCTCCCACTGCCAGAGACGGTGGCATAGCACATCATGCATGGTGATATTTGGTGACATGGTGATTTTCATTCCATGGACATGTATCTGCCCTAAATTCTGTTGCCAACTCACGGCTAGGCATTCTTTACCGGCACAAGAAATGCCTCCCTCCTGATGCCCTCCGCCTGGCTGTCACTTCCTCTGTCATGTCTCTCATTGACTATGGCCTTCCGGTCTATGGCTCAGCAGATCAGACTGCCCTCAACAAGGTTCGCCTCACAGTTAATAAGGCCTGCAGACTTATACTGGTGCTCCCAGACTCACTCCCATGTGAGCTGTACACCTGGCTACCCTACTCCAACCTGGAAGAGCGACTCATGTATCAGACATGCCAGCTCACCTTTAAAAACCCTCGTGGCCTATCCCCATGGTCTGTCAACTCCGTCATTACTGCACCGACCATGATCACGCGCAGCTCGCCAAGAGCTACCCTAGTTATTCCGAGCCAGGACCTCTCAAGGTCAGAGGGCATTCCCCTGCGTCGCCCCACTGGTATAACTCCCTCCCTGCCAGTGTCTCAAACTCATTAACCTTAGCTTGCTTTAAGCCCAGGCTCAGAAACTTCCTGCTTAGCTCCATAAATGCAACTGCCGCTAACCTAGTGTAAAAAAAATATATATATACTCTGTTTGACAATGCTCACTAGTGGCCCCCCTTCCCTTCCTTTCCTACTAATTCTCCTCCCCTATCTCCCTACCTTCTACTCCACCAGCTCTCCCCGACCATAAGTTTTGCACCTTTTGTTATCTTTTGCTTCGTTGGAGATTGTATTCTATTGTAACAAAATTGTAATTGAACTGTAACTTTTTGTTTGTGTACTGTGTCCCTTGTACTACTGTTCTGATGTCCTCTTTGTGACGAGGTACTTTGTAAATGAGCCTCTGGCTCAAAGGTTTCTAAACTGATGTTTAACTAAATAAATAAATAAATAAATTTGCTCAACCTGCACTACAGCCTAATACAATTTTGTCTTAAATTATTGCATTAGGGCCAACTTAAACAAAACCTTGTCAATAGCACAGACCTGTTAAGTCCATACCACATTTTGTACAAACCTATTTGTGCCTTTAAGATACAGAGACGCCATCTGAAATGAATAACTGGTAAAATGAATTTAACTGTCATTTTTAAGAAAAATAAAGTAATTATGCTCCAAAAAGTGGAATATAATAATGTACAGACCTGTTGAAAGAACAGATCTGTTAAATAAATAATTGCCCTGTACGCATTTTTGCCAGGGTTATTGATTACAAATTGTCATTGGTTAATAGAATCACCTAACAGTTATGGAGAAATGTTGTGTGCAGGGACAGCTGTTGGGCCAGAGGGTAGCATGCTGTGTTTCTGTGCTGGCAACTCAGGTTCAAAGATTAGCTCTGGGAGCTGGCTGGGCAGCACAAGGATTGGTGGAACACATCACTGCTCGGAGCCTGGGAGGGTATGGTGCAGTGTTCTGTCACATGGTGGACACATTGTGATGGGCTGGAGAGCTCTATCTCACAATCGGTTCACATGCATGTCATGGCCTGATGGTGTTACGCAGAGTGTGTCAGGGAAAGCAGGTTGACATGAAAAATTAGTTTTGCAATAACTCCTCTATTCCATTTCCAATGGGACCTGTATGAATGAGGATGCAAGTTCATGGAAATAAAAATACACACACACACACACACACGCGCACGCACACGCATACAGTATCTCTGTCTCTCTCACCACACACACACACTCACACATACACACACACACACACATATATTTGTATGTATGTTACAGATTGCATATAAATATATAAGTGATACACAGTGGGAACCTCATGAGTGGTGTAGAAAGCACATATACGTGATAGACAGTGGAGACCTCATTAGTGGGTTAGATAGCATGCATATAGAAATACCTTATTTATCACATAAGATCCCCTCTGCTTATGTCATTTATGCAACAGGCAAGGACCTTAAGGGAGAGACATTTGTTTTGCCTTTTTAGGCATAAAATTATTTTTATAAGTCTGTTATTTTTTGAACTAGTGTTACTGTGCTTTCCACCATCCTGATTGCTAGAACCACTGCCATGAAAGTGAAGTCAGGATGACAAGCTGACACTGTGATGTGGTAGTTTGTTAGTGCCGCAGAACTTCTGCAGAAATTACAAACCACCACCGCAGATGTTCTGCGGCAAATGGTAGTCTTGCCGCAGAACTTGGTCCCACTGTGCCGCAGAAAAGTAGGGGCCCTGGTTATAAAGGTGCCGCAAAAAGCTCAGGCCAGGGATCGGTATTGCAACCATATGAGGTAAGTTATACCTGCTGTGGGACCAGCCAGCACTGCAGGGTGGATGGGGTGGGCAGCTGCAGGCAGTGACACACATGTCCTTGTCCACAGGTAGCACCTTGTCCAAGCGTGAGGAGAATGAGAAGCGTGGGTCTGCCCACAAGCGCGGGCCCAACTTTACGAAGGCAGAGGCCGATGCCCTGTTTGAGGCCTACCTTAACAGGGAGCAACTGCTGAATGGTGCCACAGGCCAAGGCTGCAGCCTGGGTGGAGGTGGCAGCTTCTGTGAACCAGCAGGGCAGCCACCAGCGGTCTGTACAGAAGTGCATGAAGAAGGTGGGCACTGATAAACGCCGCAAAAAAGAGAAGGTGGCAGCCATAAGGGCAGCCAGGACAGCCACTGGTGGGGGTCATGATGATGTGCCACAGCTCATGGTGCAGGAGGAGCTGGTGGCAGCCACCATGCGTCGCAGCACCATTGAGGGTGTGCCGGGTGGTGGCTTCCAGACAGGAGGAAGCCCATCACTGCATGGTACGTATGCCATGCCTGGGAGGGCCTGCCAGAATTGCAGCACTAACACATCTGTTGCCTCTTACAGCACCAGCATGCCAGCATGCAGTAGAAGGGGTGCCAGCGGCAGCCGTGGGGGCAGGCCCAGCCCCGGAGGACCAGCCATCCACCTCCATGGGCTTCCGGGGCTCGATTGGCTGCAACACACCACCACTGTACAGTCAGATGTCCTGGGCTTGGTGTCAGACAAGGCCCTGGCTGTGTTCCAGCAGGAAGCCAACCATGGCATACTCTGCATGGAGACACAGATTGGGGCGGGGTGTGACACTGATGATGACATGACCATCATCCTGGACAGCATAGGTGGTGTTGTGGGGGAGACACCTATATCTACTACCATCACTGGCAGCGTGGCCAGTGGCCTGTCGGTGGTGGAACAGCTGCCTGCCACCGCCGCTGGTGCTGCCGTGTGCACAGCCATGGCAGTGTCATGTGGTGGAGGTGGTGCATCCGCTCAGGTGCTGGCCAGTGTACAGGGGCCGGAGGTGCATCAGCGGCAGATGGCTGGAGACGATGGGCGGCCAGACGCAGTGTCCACTGCTGGGGCACCAGACAATGTCCGACCCCATGGGGACGCTGCTGTGTAGCGTCCACCTGAGTGGGGGGGGCGTGCAGCATGGCTGTACACCACTGGTGGGACAGCGGCACGCCCAGGCTCCCTAGGCGCGACCCATTATCAGAGCACACCGATTGCTGTGGAGCAACAGGTGCTGCTTGTTGCTGGGGTGCTGCACTTCAGAGGTATGCCAGGCAGCCGAGCTGCACAACAGGGGCACCTGTGCAGCAGGTCCTGGAGGCCATACAGTGCCTGCAGGAGGACACGGATGCATCGCTGGATCGCATTGCCAATACGATCTGGTTGGCCTTGCATCGCTGGCTGCCACAGGACATGGCTGCCAGCCACATACACCATGGAGTGCACTGTCCACCCCATGGACCCGGCGTCGAGCAACACCCTCCCTGTCAATGCTGGGCTCTGCTGTTGGCATCCAAGGCATGCCTGGGGTGGGTTTGTTTGGGTGACTACGCACCCCTGCACGAACCTGGTCACATTCCCACACTTCAACCCCTTGGGGGGGCAGTTGCATACACCCCCTGTGGCCATTGAGCAGCCAGTGGCTGCGATCGCCCCGCATGGCTGCCCCTGTGTCCGTGAGGCCATGGTTCTGCGTGCGTAGGACCTGATATGCGCGCCACCCTGTCTGCAGTCTGCTGCCACTGCCCTCTGCACACATGGGCGATGTGTGGGTGCATGCCACAGTCATGGCAACTGTGTGTCACGCCGCATGCTGCCTGTGTGCGATCTGCCCAGCCACTGGCCTGTGTGGTGTGTTCGTGATGAAAGCAGAACTGCACTGGTTGCACCTGTGCACCGGCGCACTGCATTTGATCCATGCCACATGCTGGCACCTGGGCACGTGTTTGCATGTGTCTGTGTGTGTGTGTGTGTGTGTGTGTGTGTGTGTGTGTGTGTTGCTGTACAGTGCTGCATGCTGTTGTGTGTGACACTGACACCCCCACCAGTGCACCACGCCTCTGTGTGTGCATGCCCATTGCCATGCCCGCCCATGCCTGTATGTCATACTGTTGTGTGTGGCCACTGCATGGGTGTTGAGCACCTACCTATGTGCACATAGTGCTATGTGCAACTGTGTCCCAGTGCTGGTGTGCCATCCTTTGGAGCCAGGGATCCCCTCTGCCTGGGGGCTGCCCACTGCCCCGGCCCAGTGCCCTCGTTGTCCCCACTGCTGTCCCCCTCTTCGGCCTCGACAGCTATTCCCACAATCAATGGCCATGTTGTGCAGTATGCAGCAGGTCAGGAATAGGCCACAGGGTTTCGAGGGGCTGTACTGTAGGGCACCACCAGACCTGTCAAGGCAATGGAATCGTGCTGTCAGCATCCCAAACACACGCTTAATGATGTTCCACATGCTGGTGTGTGCCTCATTGTAACAGTCCTCTGCTGGGGACGACGGGTGCCGGTAGGGGGTGAGCAGCCAGGGCCTGAGTGGGTAGCCACTGTCACCTGTGTGGACAGGTACATGGTTAGCCTAGTGTCCTATGTCGCTGTGCTCCTTGCCCATCCCTGGCACCCCTTCCAGTGCATCTGCCCCTGCCTGTCCCCATTCCATGCCCTGCTGTTCCCAGCTCCCCATGGCCATCCCATACTCACCCACTAGTTGGCCCGTGGGGATGTCCCCACACTTGAACCTGTGGCACAGTGCAGAGCTGTGCCAGATAAATGTATCATGTGCACTCCCAGGGTGTGTGTGGCACAGACATTGGTTATGGGCCCCCTGGTATTGCACACCACCTGGCAGTTGACACTGGGGTAGCCCTTCCTGTTAATGTATGCTATGACCTCAGGGCCAGGTGGCATGCAGATGCCCACATGGGTGCAGTCAATGGCCCCAAGCACACCAGGCATCCGTGCTACCCTGTGGAAGTCCTGCATGGTTGATGTATGCTTTGCCTGTGTGCTGGGGAACTGGATGTATTCCACAGCATGTGGCAGCAGGGTGTTGAGGAACTGTGTGAGGAGGCATGATGTGGCCAACTGGGTTATGCCTGTGGTGTCCCCTGTTGGTCTCTGGAAGGTGCCTGTGGTGAGCAGGCACATGACAGCTGTCACCTATATCTCCACTGACAGGGCGTGGCTCTGTCTAGTGGGTGCCTGCATTTCCTCACTGGACAGCTCACAGAGCTGCCTCAGAATCACCTGGTTCAGGTGATACCGGCCCATGCTTTCCATATTAGAGTAGTTCTCAAAGGTGATGTGGGCACGGTACCACCTGTTCCAGGCGTACCGCCAATGGGCCCTTCCACAGACATGGCTGTGGAAGGGCCCACTGACTGGCCCCTCCACAGCCATGTCGCTCTTCCTCCTGCCTCCACACACCCCTCATTATGGCCTCCATCTGGAAGGCTGTGCTGGCCATGCCCCTGCTGCCCTGTCTCCCCCTGGGCGGTCGGCTCCTGTGGTCTGCTTGCCACCGTGGGGCAGTGCCTTTCTCTCTGCCTGGGTCTCCCTGTTGCTTCCCCTGCCCCTGGCTCCACTCCACTGCCACCTCTGTCCCACACCCTTGTGGCTGCCTGTTCCACTCCCTCATTCTTTCACAGGCTCTGTCTCCCTTGTTCCTTCTGTTCCCTCCCTCCACAGTTTGGTTGCTTGGTCTCTCTCTCTCCCCTGGTGCAAGTGCTGTCCCCGTGCTTGCACCCTGTATTTATAGGCTCAAGTCTGCTTGGCGCATCTGGACATTGCTCTGCATTTGTGCCATGGGTCGGGGTTGAATATCGCACTGTGCCGCATATTCATGGACACGCCCCCTGCCCTTGCACATGCATTCATTGGGGTTGCACATTGGCGCACTACAACTTGCGCTGCGCACAGGCTTCCACTGAATATCGCTCCATGGTGCATTTCTGCAGTTGCACTGGTGCAACTCGTGCAACTGCTTTGAATATCCCGCCCACGATATACAGAGAACACCACTGAAAATTGCAATGTAAATGGAAAACAAGGGGAGGTTGTCTATGCAGTATATAAAGTCAATGGCAAACAAAAAAAATATATAATGGTAGCGATTGAAAACTTGAGTGTGATGAATATGTGAGAGCCAGATAAACAGGTGGTGACTGTATGCCATGCGTCATATAAACCAGATATCATTAACTAGCACTGTTTTGCATTGCATATGTTTTCTTTGTACAGTAGGTCCTTGCTGAGGACATCAAGGGTTTGGTAAATGGAGAGTGTAACCCCTCCTCCAGAAAGGGAGCTTACCTTTGCATTCCCCACCTTGGAGTGCCACGGAACACCAGTGTTCCCATTTGAGCAGAGCCACCCACCCACAACTTTGTGGTGATCAGTCACACTGCCTACTTTTTCATATCCTGATCCCCACAGACTGCAAGGGGGATATGCACCCAAATAGGAGAGATGCCTTTGCATCTTTATACCAGCACAAGCACACACTAGGTTGTGGCTATAGGACACTATTGCAGGTTCAAGACCAGGAGCATGTGCCTGCAATGAGGGACCAAGACCTTCATGCCTGTGGCACCCTGGACTGTGAAAATCCACCACATGTCCAGGGTCTGACTTAAATAAATAAAAAATGCCAATGGGCCACTGGTTTCAGCCATGCTAGGGACTGACTTAAATCAATAACTGATACCAGTGGGCCACGGGGCTCCGCCATGTTGCTTCTGGGGCCCTATAGACTTTTGGGAAAGTGCTAGAGGTAAAAGAAAAAGCCCGCAAACATGTAGACCAACTAAGAGGCAGCAGATATCTCTCATGTCAGCCAGCCAGGAGTGATCCATGTTCCAGATGTTCATCATTGCCCTACCACTGCCTGCCCTGACATGGGAGGATCAGTGCTCCAGATGTTTCACTGGTGCCTGCCACTGCCTGCCCTGACAGTATGGATCCATATCCCAGATATCCATCAATGTCCTGCCCCTGCTTGCCCTGACAATAGGGATCCATGTGCAAGATATCCGTTGGTGCCATTCCACTGCCTGCCCTGACCGGAGGGATCCATGTTCTAGATTCATGTTCTAGATGTTCATCAGTCTTCTGCCACTGCCTGCCCTGACAGGGGTAATCCATGTCCCAAATGTCCGTAGGTGCCCTGTTGCTCACTGCCCTGACAGGAGGGTTCCATGTCCCAGGTATGCATTGGTGTCCAGTTATGCCTTCCTGACAGGAGAGTTCCGTATCCCAGATGTCCATTGGTGCTTTGCCAGTGAATGCCCATGTCTCAGATTTACATTTGTGCTATGTCACTGCCTGCTCTGGTAGGGAGCCCCTAGGCAATATGGATTGGAGGCTTCCACTTGCCTCCCAGTGTTAGCTGCCTTTCTGACTGTTGTGACCCTGATACAATGCTGCCACATAGCCTAAGTATTATACTGACATTTTGCAGGGCAGCTATGAAAGCGCCATACAGTACGAAGGGCCAGCGCACTCTAACTAGTAGATGCAATGTCTGTGGCAGTATTGGGAGCAAGGATCCAGCCTGCCAATCATGACAGGAATGGCAAACTGGGCTAACACTGGGGGTCATAGGAAGTCCCTCAGTGCTATGCACACCCTGCTCAGAGCAGGAACTGGTATGTGGATGTAGTAGGGAGGAGCAGTGATGGCAGCAGTGGCAACAGTGTTTGGAGACCCAACATACCAGGATAGACAGCAGCAGGTGCGGTCTAACAATGTGGCTTAATTTGAAGGCCCTGCCCCAGAGTGCAGCCAAGGTGATCCCTGCCATGGTGGGCAGTAGCAGGGCAGTGATGGATATCAGGTCATGCCCTCCACTTTCCGGTCAGGATAGGCAGTGATGGAGGGCAGCTGGATTCATGGCGTAAGGAGGCCTCCCAAACTATTTAAAGGTACAGGGACTAGGGAAGGGTGGGAATATTTTTTTATTGTGTTAATGATGCTGCTTTCACTTGTTGCCAAGAGCAGCCATACAGGAATGAGCATAACTTTCCCTTCAAACCAGTGAACTGGAACAGAGCAGTTGAAACTTTTTCATGTTTAATGTGATGTTGGACCCTGAGAGGTTCACAGACCACTAGTTTTGCAACATAGAATGCTATCTGTAGAGACCTGAGTTGAGACCACCTAACTCATTTCACCTGTGAGTCAGCAGGGCTAACATTAAAATAAAAATAGAGCAGTTTCACATTATGTTGGTATTCATTTTTTGAAAATCCTTCTTACCCTCATTCCATGGATTTCTGCTCTCAGTCTTTTCTGTGCACTGCATCCCACCCCCCACCCCCGTCACTGTCATCACAGTTGCTCTGGGTGCTGGTCCTTTCTTTGATTTAATGCCCACTTCTGACAGCAGGCATACACAGTCAGCTGAGCCTCTGCCCCAGTTAGCTACTTCATGTGATCACAGCAGCCTGTTCCTCACTCAGTCTCTGACAGTATGCATGCTAATCCTGCTTAGCTTGCAAGTTTAACTAGGGCTTTTCCTTAGAGATAGGAAGAACCCCTGCTGAAAACAATAAGGTGGACCTGAGAGAATGAGAACAATTGCATCACAGCCTACACACACACACACACACACATGCGCCACGCCTGCATGCCTTTACGCCACTTGCCATAAAATACTGCTTGTAGTGAGAACGAGACTAGTGAAAAGAGGATCAGATTTATGTCATAGCCTGTAAACATGGAGGAAAGCTGTTGGCAGTGAGAACAGGGCTAGTTAAACAAAATCTGGTCAGAGCCACTATAGCTGTTAATACATTAACTTGATAAGGGTGTTTAATGGCCTTAAATGTAAAGATGAATTGCCGTAGTCAGCCCCGTGTGCAAATTTAATTTTTGGTAAAGGTAGATCGTTTATCTGGTTGATCCTGTGTTTCCCATGTGTTTAAATGTGAGTGGTGAGTGCGTGTTGTACTATATGTGGAAGGAGAGGGAGCTCTGCACCAAGGCCTTCGAGTAATGGTAGAAGGAATGGTGCAAGGAGGAGAGGTGTGTCTACACCGGGGACTGTGGGCCAATCTATCATAGTATCATAGTAATGTGTCAGCAGAAAGTACCATCCTGGTCCATCTAGTCTGCCCATTTCCCATCTGCCCGTACTTGTCTCCATTTCCCAGGGATATTTTCCTCTGCCCACCAGCCAACCCCATGTGTCTGTCCCATGCCCTCTTGAATTCCTCCACTGTTTCTGCACACATTACCTCATTAGGTTATCTGTTCCAGGGTTCCACCACCCTCTCAGTGAAATAACATCTCCTTACATTGATCTTAAATCTTCCCTTCCAATCTTAAATTATAACCCCTTGTTTTAACTCCTACTTTCCTTTTGAATAATCTACCTTCATTCATTCAGCTATAAGGGTAAGAGCCTATACTGAGGTGATGGCCTGCTTTCATCCAAAAGGCAACCACAGTCCTCAGTGGACAATTCAATGCTACTTCGATAGACATTTAAAGTAGCTGGGGGGGGTGATGGAAGAAATAGGGAAGGCAGAAAGTGGGCCACTACAAGCTGAGACAGAGAGTAGTGAGATCCCAAGGGGAGAGAGTCCCACTGGAATGCAAGTTATTCAAGGAAGCAGGGGGTTAGCAAAGGAAGAGGGGAAAAGGAGCAGCCAAAGAAGAAAGGTGTGAAAGAGGGAACAATTGGAACAAATTCTGGACAGAGCTGGTAGGAGAGGAATCTGGGTTAAAAATATTAAACTTTTTTTTAAATATTTTACACAAATTTTCAACATAGACTTGTGTTGACCTCACCTCATTAAGGAGGCCAGAGAAAATGTTCAACTCCTGGCCTAAATGTGATGTCGCGGCAGGACTGCAAAATAAACTTTGAGCTGCAAACACACATTTTGAGTGAAGTTGAAAAATGACAGATGTCACATTCATGAGTTGCTGTACTGAATTGGCTATGTTGAAAATTTGCAGTAAAATATTGAATATTACCAAAGTTATGAGCCCTCATTTGCAAAATTCAACATATCCTCATAACTTAATAGGTGAACATATTAGAATCATAGAACACAAGAATATGCAAAGTATAATACCACCCCATATTAAATGTATTCAAGGCCAGGGAATGCATTGCTAGTGTTTTTTTGGCATTGAAAAAGTTTCACTTGGTCCATGGGGAGGAAATTTGGATACAGCTTTACTTAGTCAAGCCCTAAATATCATGATATCAGGGCAGAAAGGGGGTTAGGGTGCATTTGGATGGAAGTGAGGATAAGATCAAGAAAATGTATTGTGGTACTGTACTCTACAAAGACCCTGCTGAAAGAATGCAACACATATGTCAAGCAGAGAAACACCAGCTTGATATAGATGCTGAATTCTTTGGTGCGGTTTTATACTGCAGCAAGATAAATTGTGTCGGTATTCATTTTTGAGTGGGGAATTTTGAAAAATGTCAGATGACTGTCAGTTCCAGTAACCAGTGGGGTCCTGCAAGGCTTGGTGCTGGGGCGGTGTTGTTCAATGTCTATGACATTGGGGATGGCATTAAGGGCAAATGTTCCTATTCATGGATGACACCAAGCTCTGTGGGAGAGTGGAGCAGCTGAAGGGATACAGGACCTACAAGAGGATCTGGAAAAGCTGGGGAGGTGGTCCAGGATCTGGTAGCTTGGCTTCAATGCCAAGAAATGCAAGGTTATGCATATTGGAGCCAAGAATCCCATGACAGAGTGCTACCTGGGTGGAGTCAGAGTATCTGCATCAGAGGAGGAGAAGGACCTGGGAGTGATGATCACAGTGACCTGAAGCACTCCACACAATGCAGGAAAGCAGCAGCAAAGGCAAACAAGATACTGGGATGCATATCTAGGGGATCAGTAGTAGGAGAGGGAGGTTATACTGCCCTTGTACAGATCACTGGTAGCTGTATCTAGAGTAGGGAGTTCAGTACTGGTGCCCACATCTCCAAAAGGACATTAACCTGCTGGAAAAGGTCCAGAGGAGGGCTACAAAGATGATAGGAGGTCAGAGGAGAGGTTGAAGGCACTGAACATGTATTCTCTGGAAGACAGGAGAGAGAGAGAGAGAGGACATGATTGGGACCTTCAAGTACTTGAAAGGGATAAATAAGGTTGATAAGGAGAGTCTCTTTAAGCTGAGTGGCAACCATAACACAAGGGGGCACAGTCTTAAGCTAGAGGGTGGGATGTTTAGGAGGGAGGTCAGGAAGCACTTCTTCACAGAGAGGGTGGTGGTCACTTTGAATGCGCTGCCAGAAGAAGTAATCTCATTGAAGACAGTGGGCAGCTTTAAGAGGCTGGGATAGGCATGGGGAAGGTAAGGATCAAGGGTAGGAGGATGGGAAGAGTGGGGGCAGGGACAGTAGCTCAAGCTGTGGACCCTGCAATAGGAGCAGACTTGAAAGACCTAATGGCCTTCTCCTATTGGCTCCTTCATATGTTCGTATGTAATTCTGACCCTCCTTTTTTCTTCCTTGATTATAAAACTGCTGCTTTAAGAAAATGGGCTCTGTAGAACATTATGATCTATCATATTTTCAATAACTCCAACTTTTTGCACCCTGTGGGTCACTGTCCCACATAAGAAAACTGACCTTCTCACTCCTCTCTGAGTGTAGACCAAGCCCCCTTTTTTGTTGATAAGCCCCCCATCTGCTACTTGCTTAATTGCAGTGAATTTATGTAGCATTTTTTAATTCTGCATATCTATGCAGTCACATAAAATGCCTTCTGACATCCTTTGTAAGCTTCCCTCTATCAGTTTCTTCATATTTTCTCCATTGTTTACATTTCCTGCAGCAGTAAAGGGAATGTGTTCAGTACTAAAAATAAAAACAAATTTGCTGGTGGGCTTTCTGTTTAGATATCACTGTTAAGGAGAAGCCGCATTTTCAAAACAGGAATACCTGGATGGATCTAACAGATAATAGCCACATTTATGTTTACTAGTAGTTGTTACCATCTTCTTCCTGTAGAATAGGAGGCTGAGATGGGACATGATCAGTCTTCTCATTCTCAGGGGTATTGACAGGACTGAACATATGTATGTTCTCCAGCAGGACACATGGGCGTGCTCTGAAGGTCACAGATGGCAAGTTTAGTGGTAACATTAGGAAGCATATTTTGTCCCAGAAGGTGGTGGCCTTCTAAAATGACCTGCCAATAGAGACTGTGAATATGAAAACAGTAGAGAAGTCCCCAGTGTTGCCCATCCCTTAGCTTTTGCCTGCACTGAAACCATCAGTGTAAGAACCCTGCACTGTCCCTGCCCACGCTGTACCTACCCATGTCGATAAACAGCAGGCTTCAGCCTCTAGTGCTGTCAGTCTGCTACCTTTCATCAGCACTGTATCTATCACAGTGCAGAAACTCCAGACTGTCTGTTCTACACTGCATCTGCACCTGTGGATTATAGAGGCTTCAGTCTCCAGTGGTGCCAGTCCCTTACTGTCACCAGTCACACACTGTACCTGTCACTGTAGACAAACAAGTGGCTTTAGTTCCTAGTTCTGCCAGTGCCTCACCATTCACCAGGACTAAATGCAGACAGTGTGGAAACAAAGCACTGTCCCTTCCCCCACACTGCAGCTGCCTCTGTGGATTACTCAGTCTCTCACCTCTTACCAGCACTGACTCCATCACAGTGTGGGTAAGTTTGCACTGAGCCTACCCCACACGGTACCTGTGGAAAAACTGAGGGCTTTTATCCACTTTTTACTAGCACTAAATTCATCACAGTGGGTGAGTGGGTGGAGGAAGCATGTGCTGTACCTGTCCCTGTGGATAAACAAAGAGCTTTAGTTTACTGTCCAGTTCTGTCTGAGCTGTACCTTTTGTGAACATTAAATACATCAGAGTGGAAAAGTCAGCAGTGAACCCAGTTCTGTGGATAAAAAGAGTTGTTGTGAGCCTCTACTTTTCACTAGCACTGGATAGCAAATATACAAAGGTTGAATAGAAAAAATATGAAAAACAGAAGAAAATGGTCTCAGATCCCAATCCATACCTCTCAACTGTCCCTGATTTTCAGGGATGTCCCTGATTTTACCTCAGAAATTTCTTCTGTCCGTCTTAAATTTGGCATTTCTGTCACTGAAGAGTAGGGATTTAAATCACAAAATAATGCCAGTCATTGGTGTTACAGTCTAGTTCTCATTAAGAAAATGCTATTCACACTAAGAAGCATGTTGTACACAGCTTCTGGAACTAACATTACTATGTTTTCAGACGTGTCCCTGATTTTGGTTATTTGTCCCTGATCATTTTATTTTAAGCATTGTCCCTGATTTGTGATGAGGGAGGTTGAGAGGTATGAGCGGGACTGTCTGTAATTTGACACTGTAGTCTGCCTGACTGCTTCAGTGCTTCATTAATGGAAATTCTGGTATGCTTCGAGATAATGAGTTAACCCCTAGGTTGCTGAAAGAGAATGATTGAGCTGGACAGATGCTCAGTCTGCAGCCCTGCAAGGGCTAAATTGAGGGGCTTCACAGAGCAGCAAATAGCAAAACTCAGAGGGGAAGCACACTATTTTGCAGTTGTGGATGGATACTTCCAAAAGTCCAAAAAGGAAGTTCCACGGTAAGCCATTTTTAGAGGTAATGCAAGAGGGCTGCAGGCTCCACCTACCTGCAGCCCTAAAAAGGAGAAAACATCAAGAAGAGAGGTGAGGGCTGTCAAAATGATGCAAGGTCTTTATCAGAAGCCCTATGAAAAGAGACTGAATGAGTTCAATATGTACACTCTGGAGGAGAGGAGGGAGAGTGGGGATGTTATGGAGACATTTAAATATCTCTTGGGGGTTAATAAGGTACAAGAGGGAGATATGTTTCAGAGAAAAGGGTACTGTAGATCAAGGGGTCATGATTTAAAGCTGGAAGGAGGTAGATTCAGGAGAGATGTGAGGAAGTAGTTCTTCACAGAAAGGGTGGTAGATTCCTGGAACAGCCTTTCATGTGGCAAGTTGGATATGCAGCAAAAATGATCATAACTAAAAATGGGCAGACTAGATGTACCCAGCGGTCATTGTCTGCCATCATTTTCTAGGTTTATGTAACCTCCCTCCCTTTGGGAGATTATTAGTCTATTCACCCCTCCATGGGATTGTGTGGCCTAATTCAGCCCAGTAGGTGAAAGGATTAATGCTTCTCAGCGCTCAGGTGGAGCCTCCTATGGATCAGGAGGTCATCACAGGTACATGGAGGGATAAAGTCCAGCAGTTTAGGTGGGAGTGGGAGTTCCAGTTGGAGGAGTGAGCAGCGAGGGAGTGCGAATGAATCAGGGCCAGACGAGGGTGACTGCCCATCCCAGCCCCTGGCTGGTGGCACTTGGGGGGACACAGAGGAAGAAGTGAGAGCCAGTAGCCACAAGCTGCACAGTATCGTGGAGGGCTACTAATGTTAAAATGAGAGCCAGCAGCCACAAGTTGTAGAGTGCCCTGGCAGCCTGCACCAGTTCGTGTAGGGATCCAGTGGGCAAAAATGTGGCAGGGAGTGTAGTGACTGAGAGCTAGTTGCCTTGGTGCTCCACAGGATGTATCCCCCCACTCAATTCGGGGACAGTTGCTGCCAGTTCTGGGAAAAGATGCAGGGGTCATGAGGGGACACACTAAGCCAGTGGAGAGAGAGAGAGAGAGACAGATGGGTATGTAGCCCCCCTGCAAATGGGGGTTACCAAAAGTATTCCAGGAGCTTGCTTGAATGCTCCAAGCCTGAATGGTGTTTGGCGTTTAAGCCACATATCTGTGAGTGCTTTTAGAGCCTCTGGTACTGTCTCTTTAAGAGCTGTCTGCTTGCAGACATAATTAGTTTGTATGGGGGGGGCTGTGTGTTTCTCTGCTTGAGTCCCACTCAAGCTGCTGCCAATTCGCTCCATTTTTGCAGTCGCTAAGAGTGCAAAGGGAGCCTATCTGAAAGATGTGACTGTTTGCCAGAAATCATTTAGAGTAATAATGAAAATACAGTATGTGTAACTTGCTTTCCTTTGTAGTCTGAATTGTTTTGCCTAGCCCTCCATTCTAGTTTTGAACTGCTGAACTGGACCAATCAGCGTGGGGGATCTTTTAAAGTGGAGCCTGCTGCTGGCAAATCAGAACTTGGACTCTTAAGCTGAGCCAGCCACAAGAGGATTGTATGGGCAGTGACTCTGGGAAATGTAGTTTTTACCTTGGTGCCTTTTTCCACCAACTGGGGAAGTTTATTGTGAGTGACAGCCAAACCAGCCAAGAACTGGGAGGAACTCAAAGGAAGTGCCCGGTTTTGTCTACTGGAGTTTCAGTTTAGCTCTGGCAGTGAAGAAGGAAGGAGCCCTGTGCTCCTTCGGTGCGCAGTTTTAGTCGGGGAAACGCGTGCAAGGCCCCAAGTTTCGGTCTGCAGCTTGTGCAAGTGCTTGTTCGGACTGAATCCGACCTGTGAAGAGAATCAAGGAGATCTGAAGAGTAGAAACCAGGCTCACCCTGTAGAAGACTGGAGAAATTGCTGAATCGCTCTCGGTCTGTCAGGAACTGAATGTGCTGTGTGTTCTCCCAGGTATTGTGCAGTAATTGCGATTGGGATAGAGAAGCAGCCTGCCTGGTATAGTACTTTCCTTTTACATATAAATGTGTGTAGTGCTTGTGGGGACTCATGTTTCAAATCCCCTGTACAGTGAATTGAGTGCATGAAGCTGGAAGTAAATCCCAGCTTAATCCAGACTACATCCATTTGCTCCAAACTGCATTGGGGTCCAGTCACAAGGACCTTGCCTACATGGTCTGTTCCTCCTGGCAATCCAGGACAACCTACCTCCCATTCAGTTTTCAGTATTGGGCTGTGAGTGCAAGCAGGGCAGCTCCCTGCCATCGGTTTATCGAATTGCAAGTGTGTCATCTAATTGTTTGTTTTTTATTTCTTCACAAACTGAGCCAACCGGCTCCGGATTACAATTTGGGTATTGTGCATGCATTTTCCATCTTCAGGGCCCCAACCAGCTGCACCAAATAGGCTAGCCTCTTATTGCCTGGGTACCCAGTAAGAGTGACATTTGGGACATTTGGGATTCTGAAATATGTGCACAGTACTGTGATTATTAATGCGTTTAAACTAATTAACCTGATCCCCCCCCATCCTTGTTATATCCCCCTAAATAAATCAGATCTGTTTGTTTCAGCAAAGTTACACTGCCTGAGGTATTCGTTTTATGTTAAAGTATTGTACTGTGGTTTTTGCACTGTATCATCTTGTTTTACAGGGAGTCCCCAGAGTCACGCTGACCAAACCAGTCCTGGAGGTAAGTGTATACTGTGAAGGTAATTCTGATATATTGTGTGGGCCACTAGTGGGAAGAAAGGGGGGGTTGCAGTGTCCCAGAGGGCTGTGACCAACATAGTTTAACTATTGCAAACCCTGACCTCTGGGTGGAGGCACTCGCCATTAGACCAAGGCCCCTCACCTGTTAGTAGTTAGGCAGGCAGGGGTAGTAGCCCTTGGGATAGCGCCACTCGGGGGGGTTACATCTTGGAGGCACCGCTGGGATTAGTGTCCTCTAGTGGCCAAGTGAGGAAAAATACCTCGACATGTTTAATTTAAAGGAAAAAATGGAAGGGAGTACCATGCCCAGGTTAAAAATTGACCCCCATACATTGATGGTGCGCAAAATGGTGAGGTGAAGCAAAAAAGCTGAGGGGGTAGATCCCCAAAAGGCTATTCTGTTGCTGGATGTCCCCTTAGGGACCAGTGATGCCGACATTGTATCCACTGTGGAACAAATTAAGGGCGTGGGCAAGGCTGAAGTAAGGGGACGAGGTACTGATTTATTTGAGCAGACTATGATAGTACTGATCTCATGTAACTCCCCAGTGGACCCCGAGAGGGTACCCCCTGTCATGATGCCTGAAGGTGCCCAGACGGGATGGAGGGTCATTCATTTACATAGTGGTCTGGCCACCCCGGGTGGGTCTCCCAGTATAGATGGGTTCAAAGAGAAATTACTCAAACTGCTAGCCTCTGAAGGGTGCACTGCTCTGGAACTGGTAAAGGTGTTAGACCTCTCAGGTGACCATACACCCCTGCATTTCCCAGGTACATCCCCAATTGCCCACAAGAGCTCTCCAGTAGCCCCCTCCCCTGTCATAGTTCCCCCGATCCAGTTGGACTCTTACCGCAAGCTCAAAGTGTTCTCTGGCATCTGCCCTACTCCTAATGGGGAGGTCGATCTGGAGATCTGGATAGACTCTGCTACCCTTGCAGTACAAGACTGGCAATGCTCCGAGGCAGAAAAAAGGGCTCGCCTGGGGGAGAGCCTCTAGGGACCCGCCCAACATACTTTTCACTCCCTGAGGGTCTCTGACCCTGACGCCAAAGCCCAAGAGTACCTAATTGCCCTTGAAAATGTGTTTGGGGGCACCGCTAGTGTTGAGGCCTTGAAATGGAAGCTTAAGGATGTTAGACAACAGCTGGGGGAATTGTTATCTGCCTACATGGATCGATTAGAGGGGATCTTACAGACCATTTTTCGGAAAGGGGGCTAGACCTCCAGTGAAGTGGACCGGGTAAGGCTGGATCATATACTCAGCGCTGCCCGGCACTCCAGCTGGGTGTTACTCAAATTGCAACTGCATCAAAGGAAATCCAGTCCCTTGCCTTTCCATGTGTTGATGAGGGAGTGCGGGAGTTGAGGAGGAGGAAGGTTTGTCAGAGACCCTGTTCAGTTGTAGCTGCTACCTCCCTGCTCCAGGTGTAGGGTCAGATGCTGATGGCCCGGAATCATCGAAATCTCATGACTCAATCCAAGGTCCCATGTTAGCCAAAGGGGGCCCAGTCAGAGAGGGACGGTTACAGATGTCCCACCATCGGGTGAACTACTGAGAGAGTTTAGGGAAATAAAAAACAGTCTCTTTATGAAGGCCACCCCTGCAAGTACAGGCCCAGACCCTGATCTGACTGCATCTGCTATGGGGGTGGGGGTACACGCCCATGTATCTCCTGCTGACAACAGCTCCAAACTCGACTTCTTGACCATGGAAGTGGAGAAACTGATGAGATGTCTCCAAATGCTTATCACACCGCAGACAGTGATGGCACCAAGGTTTCCAGTTAGTAGTACCCCCGCCCTGGCTCCCAGTGTGGTGCCTCGGCCAGCTCAAACTCCAGAAAGTATGTTTGCTATAATTGTGGGAAGGATGGGCACATGAAGAGAGAATGCTGGTCCCCAAACGACACAGACAAAGTTGCATATAGGCTACAAGGAGAGCTTCGGAGAACAAACCGGTGGTTAAGAGGTGCATGAAATGATCCCAGTGAGGGCCCCAAAAATGCTAACTCACGTCCCTTTGTGGCAAGGTCAGTTGCCCAGGCCCCCGCTACCGCCTCTTCAGACTGGTCCAGAATAGTGGGTCCCTCCATGGAGACCACTGTAAAGGTGAATGGAGTTTCTACAACGGCTGTATTAGACAGTGGCTCCCAAGTGACAATTATGTTCCAGGATTGGTATCAGAAGCATTTGTCAGACGTACCCTTACAACCATTAGAAGGACTGCATGTATGGGGGTTAAGTGAGAAGGCCTACCCCTATTCTGGGTACATCCGAATTTGGCTGTCTTTTTCCACCTCTGTGGCTGGAGTGGCCAAACAAGTAGAGACCCTAGCCTTAGTGTGCCCCCACTGGATTGTATGATGGTGTCCCTTGTTGATTGGAAACAAATGCTCATATGTTTGGATGGCTGGCACAGTTGTGTTATGAAAACAGGGGTAAAGGACTAGTAGAGCTTTGAATTCTGGCCTTGATTAAGAAGGCCTATGAGGTGCAGAGAGATGCTGAAACAGTAGAACCAGAGGAACCAGTTGGAATTGTCTGGAAGAAGGATCCTGAGTCTCTGATCCTGGGCCTAATGCCCAGTGTACCTTACAGGAGAGGTCCGTATCAGAAGGATGTTAAGAATAAAATATTAATGTTGGATGCACCAGCGATGGAAAATTGCGGGAGACTGCTGGTCAAGCCTAGTATTTTGCCTGCTAGAGCCCATGCTTATGCCAGAAGGGTAATGGTTCAAGTTCATAATATGTCTGACAGAGAGTTCGAGTAAATAGAGGTTGCACCCTGGCTAATGTGCATTGTGCAGATACTGCAGTGCTACCCAGCAGCAAGAGTTCAGGGAAAAATGACAGAGTAACGCCTGACTTGTTTGATTTCGGTGACTCTCCGTTGCCAGCTGAATGGAAAGTGAGGATCAGTGAGAAGCTTGCCCAGAGAGACCAGGTGTTTTCTTTAAAGGAATGGGATGTAGGATGCATGCAAGGAGCTGAGCACCATATCCGGCTGCATGGTGAAAGACCATTTTGTGAGAGGTCTCGACGCCTGGCACCTGCTGACATAGATGATGTGAGACGGCATCTGCAAGAGGTGCTAGCTGCTGGTGTAATACAAGAATCCAGAAGCCCCTATGCTTCCCCCATTGTGGTAGTGAGAAAAAAAGAATGGGACAGTAAGGATGTGCGTGGATTATCGCACTTTAAACTGGCGGACTATCCCTGATCAGTACACAATGCCCCGCATTCAGGATGCTTTGGACTGCCTAAATGGGAGCAAGTGGTTCTCTGTGCTGGATCTCCACAGTGGGTACTACCAGATCCCAATGGCCCCAGAGGACCGTGAGAAGACAGCCTTTATCTGTCTGCTTGGCTTCTATGAATTCATGAGGATGCCTCAAGGGATTTCAGGCACCCCAGCCACTTTTCAACAATTGATGGAGCGTGCGGTGGGGGACATGAACTTACTAGAGTGCCTGGTATACCTAGATGATGTTATTGTATTCAGCAGCTCACTGGAGGAACATGAGAGCAGATTATTTAAGGTGTTGGACCGACTGGAAGACTTTGGCCTTAAACTGTCCATTGATAAGTGTCAATTCTTTCAAACATCAGTAAAGTATATGGGACACATAGTATCCACCGAAGGAATAGAGACCGACCCAAGTAAAGTTGAGGCCTTGACCACCTGGCCACAGCCCAAAAATCTAAAAGAACTGCAAAGTTTCCTGGGATTCTGTGGTTATTATTGGCGTTTCATCAAGGACTATTCAAGGGTGATCCTCCCTTTGCTTAACCTTACTCAAGGGTATCCCCAACCCACAAAAAATATAAAGTCAGCGTCCCTCGAGACTGAAAGAGGGTATTTTCATCCAAGTGAAGTATTTGGGGCCCGCTGGACTCCTGATTGTGAGACTGCTTTTCATGAGATCATATATCAACTTACCCACGCTCCAGTGTTGGTCTATGCCGATCCAAGAAAACCTTATGTCCTGCACATTGATGCTAGCTTGCAAGGGCTGGGGGCTGTGTTGTACCAAGAGCACGAGAATGGCCTGAGACCAGTGGCCTTTGCTAGTAGAAGCCTGACTCCATCCGAAAAGAACTATCCTGTACATAAGTTAGAGTTCCTAGCTTTGAAGTGGGCTATTGTTGACCAATTCCATGAGTACTTGTATGGGGCTAAGGTACTAGCAAAAACTGACAATAATCCCTTGACCTATGTGCTGACTTCAGCTAAGTTGGATGCCACTGGCCATAGGTGGCTTTCTGCATTATCTACATATGACTATGCTGTTGAATACAGAGCAGGCCTGAACCACATAGATGCTGATGCTCTCTCCTGGAGGCCTGTTCCCCAGAATGATTGGGTCAGACTATCAGAACCTGATATTCGAGCACTCTGCCAGAAGTTTGACAGGAAGGAACAAATGTTCATGGATGCAGTGGACCGTATGGTGGATTGTTTGGGACCCTCTGAGAATTGTATACCTGCTGCTTATTGCCACTTTTCTGCAATAGACATTGGTGCACTGCCTCAGCTGGACAGTGACAGTATTCGGTGGGCTCAATCCCACGAACCCATGATCAAATCAGCTTTAGAAGCCCTCTATGCAGGGAAAGATGTGTCCAAATTATGTTCCACTGATTTGAGAACTGCATTGTTATACAAAGAAGGTCCTAAGTTGAAACTGATCAATAGACTGTTATACAGAGAAACAGTAGACAGAGGGGGACAAATAGACAAACAACAACTAGTGCTGCCCACTGCCTTTCGAGACTCAGTACTAAGGTCACACCACCACAGGGCACCTTGGTATAGACAGAACACTTGACTTGGTGAGATCCAGATTCTATTGGCCTAAGATGGGGGCTGATGTGGAGCAACACATTCAGACTTGTAGTCACTGCTTACAGAGGAAAGCTTTGCCCCAGAGGGCTGCCCCCCTTGTTAACATCACCACTAGTGCATCCATGGAGCTGGTCGGTATTGATTTTCTGAGTTTGGAGTCAGATCAAAGAAATATTAGTAATGTGCTAGTGGTCACTGACCATTTTACGAGATATGCCCAAGCTTTCCCCACCAAGGACCAGAAAGCATCCACTGTGGCAAAAGTACTTGTAGAAAACTTTTTTGTTCACTATGGGGCTCCACAAAGAATCCATTCTGATCAAGGGAGAGACTTTGAGAGTCATCTGATCAAAGAGATGCTTTCTCTGTGGGGAGTGCGAAAGTCCAGAACCACCCTTTACCACCCCCAAGGGGACCCACAGCCTGAACGTTTCAACTGCACTTTGCTAGATATATTAGGCACCCTCCACCCAAAGGACAAGCCTAGATGGAGCCAACAAATTAGCACCCTGGTACATGCCTATAACTGCACCAAAAGTGATGCCACTGGGCTTTCCCCCTACCACCTGATGTTTGGAAGAGAAGCTCGACTGCCGGTAGATGTGTGTTTTGGGGTCTCTCCTGATGGGGTTCAAGCTGACAACTATTTATAGTATGTGCAAAGGTTAAAGGCCCAGCTAAATCATGCGTACCAACTGGCTCAAACCATGGCTGCCAAAAGAAATCTGGCCAACAAAGAAAGGTATGATAAAAAGGTGAAAGCACAGGAACTCCAAGAGGGAGATCGGGTATTGCTAAGAAATCTGGGACTGCATGGCAAACACAATATTGCTGACAGATGGCACCATCTCCCTCACATTGTAGTGGGCAAACTAGATGATCTGCCTGTGTACAAAGTAAGGCCTGAGAATAATTCAAAAGATGTTAAAACAATGCATAGAAATCATTTACTGCCCATTGGACAAATCTTGGTTGAGTCTGAGCCCCCAGAAAATGCCCCCTCTGGACCAGTGACTAGAGCTGCTGCTAAGAAAAAAATCAAGAAAGTCTGCACCTACAGAAGCTGAGTTAAAGTGTTCCCCTCCACAAATCTCAGTTGGGCATGACTGTCAGTCCATATCAGAGGAAAGTGAGTGTGACTTTGAATACTACCCTTCTTATGAACTGAGTCAATTGTTTCGAGGCAGTCCCCTAGTCAATACTGGAGATGAAGCTGGGCCTTCTGGACTGTCTAAGCCCCCAGCTTTGTCCCTGGAGCCAATGCTCCCAGAAAGTGAAGTGCAAAGCATCAAGTCAAATGATACGGACTCATTGTGTATGGTTGAATTGTTTGAGCTTTCAGGGGAGGAAAATGATGGACTGGAACAGACTGGTGATATACCAGAACAAGAAGAGTATTTTGAGTGCCCTGATGGTCCACTGCCAGTGTCCGAAAGCTCTCCATGTGAGCCAAGTGTTGTGGACTCAGAGATTGTAACTCCTGGAGCTGAAAGTGCCCCGAGTTCTAGCCTCTCTACCCCAATGGAGATTCCCCTGACAAGTGAGGACAATGCTGAAAATGAGGCTCAGAGTGCAGATACTGTTAACAGTTTGCCCTAGAAAGACTGGTCGAGCTGTAAAGCCTGTGGTGCACCTCAGTTATGATTCCCCTGGGAGGCCTGTGGACTTGCCTCTCAGTGTTGTCCATAAAGGAGGTATGTGTCCCCGAGCTCATTGCCTAAACTGAACATCAGTGCTGACTCCAAGTTACTTGTGTTGCCCTCTAGGTATGGTGCCCCTGCCCGTCCAGCCCTAAGGTAGCTGATGAGGAAGGCCCCTCTCTTCAGGTTTCATGTACAAGAGGTAATAACCAGAGTTATGGTACAATGTGTGTAATACTGTTAAAGAGTAACATCGCCAAGTTTCAGAAATGCGTTTCTGGTAAAGTGATATGTTGATTGATGGTTACATGTATAAGCCTAACTTGATACTGATGCAAATGTATATGGGTGTATTAAAACTTATGGGGGTACTTGCTTGACATGGACATCAAGCTTTCCCAGGCCAGGAAGGGTGTAACCCCCCTGCAAATGGGGGTTCCCAAAAGTCTTCCAGGAGCTTGCTTGATTGCTCCAAGCCTGAATGGTGTTTGGCATTTAAGCCACGTATCTGTGAGTGCTTTTAGAGCCTCTGGTACTGTCTCTTTAAGAGCTGTCTGCTTGCAGACATAATTAGTTTGTATGGGGGGGGACTGTGTGTTTCTCTGCTTGAGTCCCACTTGAGCTGCTGCCAATTTGCTTCGTTTTTGCAGTCGCTAAGAGTACAAAGAGAACCTATCTGAAAGATGTGACTGTTTGCCAGAAATCATTTAGAGTAATAATGAAAATACAGTTTGTCTAACTTGCTTTCCTTTGTAGTCTGAATTGTTTTGCCTAGCCCTCCATTCTAGTTTTGAACTGCTGAACTGGACCAATCAGTGTGGGGGATCTTTTAAAGTGGAGCCTGCTGCTGGCAAATCAGAACTTGGACTCTTAAGCTGAGCCAGCCACAAGAGGATTGTATGGGCAGTGCTGGGAAATGTAGTTTTGACCTCGGCGCCTTTTTCCACCAACAGGGGGAGTTTATTGTGAGTGACAGCCAAACCATCCAAGAACTGGGAGGAACTCAAAGGAAGTGCCTGGTTTTGTCTACTGGAGTTTCAGTTTAGCTCTGGCAGTGAAGAGGAAGGAGCCCTGTGCTCCTTCGGTGTGCAGCTTTAGTTGGGAAATGCGTGTAAGGCCCCAAGTTTCGGTCTGCAACTTGTGCAAGTGCTTGTTGGACTGATCCGACCTGTGAAGAGAATCAAGGAGATCTGAAGAGTAGAAACCCGGCTCACCCTGTAGAAGACTAGAGAAATTGCTGAATCGCGTTCGGTCTGTCAGGAACTGAATCTGCTGTGTGTTCTCCTGGGTATTGTGCAGTAATTGCGATCGGGTTAGAGAAGCAGCCTGCCTGGTATAGTACTTTCCTTTTACATATAAATGTGTGTAGTGCTTGTGGGGACTCATGTTTCAAATCCCCTGTACAGTGAATTGAGTGCATGAAGCTGGAAGTAAACCCCAGCTTAATCCAGACTACATCCATTTGCTCCAAACTGCATTGGGGTCCAGTCACAAGGACCTTGCCTACATGGTCTGTTCCTCCTGGCAATCCAGGACAACCTACCTCCATTCAGTTTTCAGTATTGGGCTGTGAGTGCAAGCAGGGCAGCCCCTGCCATCGGTTTATCGAATTGCAAGTGTGTCATCTAATTGTTTGTTTTTTATTTCTTCACGAACTGAGCCAACCGGCTCCGGATTACAATTTGGGTATTGTGCATGCATTTTCCATCTTCAGGGCCCCAACCAGCTGCACCAAATAGGCTAGCCTCTTATTGCCTGGGTACCCAGTAAGAGTGACATTTGGGATTCTGAAATACTGTATGTGCACAGTACTGTGATTATTAATGCATTTAAACTAATTAACCTGATTTCCCCTGTCCTTGTTATATCCCCTAAATAAATCAGATCTGTTTGTTTCAGCAAAGTTACACTGCCTGAGGTATTCGTTTTATGTTAAAGTATTGTACTGTGGTTTTGCACTGTATCATCTTGTTTTACAGGAGTCCCAGAGTCACGCTGACCGAACCAGTCCTGGGGGTAAGTGTATACTGTGAAGGTAATTCTGATATACTGTGTGGGCCACTAGTGGGAAGAAAGGGGGGTCGCAGTGTCCCAGAGGGCTGTGACCAAGTTAGTTTAACTATTGCAAACCCTGACCTCTGGGTAGAGGCACTCGCCATTAGACCTAGGCCCCTCAACCTGTTAGTAGTTAGGCAGGCAGGGGTAGTAGCCCTTGGGATAGCGCCACCCAGGGGTTACAGGTGTCCTTGAGAGTTTGGGTGTCTGTGAAGAATAGTGGGCTGTTAGGCACTGTGAACTGTTTTGGGATTTGTGCTGCTTTCAAACTTTTATGACCATAGCAGTCCTGAGTCAATGCTGCCCTAAAGACTGTCCGACCTCCTTGGTCCAGGTAAAAGCTGCTATCATGGCCATACCAGCTGTGTGAAAGCTGAATGTGTTCCCCACTAATTACCTGACACTCCCCAGAGTGATGTGTGAATATGTTTAATGAAATTGGAATCCTTGTTGTTTCTTCAAGTTCCATGTGGACATTCCGTTATTGAAAGGAACTGTTTAATATGAATTAAGCTGTTGTTTTCATCCAGCACTAGTGAGGAAAAGGGACCCTGTGTGTGACAGCTGGGCCTGGATAACGTGGCCACTGGAAGTGTTTCTGCTGCTGTGGGCATCCCCTCCCCAGGGACATATTCCATCCATACCCCTAGACATGGGGAGAGAGGGCTACATTTCTATGAATGACAGGTTATGGGATTCAAATGGATAGGGCACACAGCTGTTACAGTTTTGCACTCACACAGTGTGTTTACAGAGCTTGTTTAGATACAAATGTGTGTGGTGGTTCTAGTGGGGAGGGATAATGAGATACGGGCTTGAGGATGAAACAAAACTAAAAACAAAACTAATTAAATACCTGTGCCATATAGTACTATGCACTCCATCAAACCCAGCAGTGATGAACATTTCATACATATTCTGTAGGTTATAGTCAGCGATTTCAGAAATACATAATTTTTTTTAGCCATGCCATCAGTCTCCATTCAGTGCACATAGTAAGCTTTATTTCTAAAAGGCTGGGAAATAATTTAAAAGTTTAAGTTGACAAAAAAGTCAAGTAAGTTATCATGTTTGGTCAGCTTCATGTTTCAGCATTGCCCTGTATAAGTCTGGTTCCTAGAGAGAGTGATTGGGGGGCAGGGGAGATGGTGGCGCTCTGTTTATCATTTAGTGTTAGATCAGTCCTGAAAGGGTTAACAAACCCTACACAGCAATAAATCATTGTACACTGCCAAACACACACAGAAAGTTGAGAGACGGAGAGAGAAGTGGAATCTGAATCTCTGGTGGTGCAATGCAGTCTCATTACAAACTCAGTTTTGAACAACAAATGCTAAATTTAGAAGTGTGGGGTCTCCATGAACTATGATGTCCCCAACCCCCCACAGGCCGGGGGTCTGGGGCTGCCTAGGACCCCAGAAGCTATCTGGTTTTAGATGCATTCTGGTGCATTTTGAGGTCATCTTGAGACTATTTGGTTGCTTTTAAAGACTTCTTTGACTTGTTACAAACAACCAAATATCACTATTAAAATAACTACTTTTTATTTTCTTTAAAAAAAATTGTCAAAACTAAAGCAAAAAATCCCACTCTAGCCACCCTTCAAACATTCGACTATATACCACTTCTCTTGAGTACAGTAGCTATCACTGCAGCAAGTATTGCACTTGTTACCTTGTAACCTGAACAGAAGACTCTGCCCCCAGCAGTGCACCACACAGTCAGACATACAAGGCAGCAGGAAGGGCACACAAAACACCAGCCTGGAGGTGCATGTGTCTGTCACACAGCAGACATGTACACAGACATCCATGCCAGAGAATGGGACTGATACACAAGACCAACCGGAGGGTCCATCAAGGACCAACATTGACACAGGATGTATACTAGGTCATGAATGCTTTATCTGCATGTACCCTGAACTGAGACAGTTGGAGCAGGGAGAGTAAGGCTCAACAGGGACAACTGCATGAAATACAACACATATACAGTGACATCACAGCCCATAGACTTGACATGCAGCAAGAGTTCCATAACCTCTGTGAGACCTCGGACATTGGCATGACCATAATTATCACTGCTCCACAGCAGGATGATGTTTAAGCAATAAGGCATGACAAGGTGTGTGTTATCGTGTAATAACGTCACTCCTGGGGTGGGTTGAAGCATGAGGCAAAGCCGAGTGCTTCTACCACCCCTTCGCCTCGGCTTCAACCTACCCCAGGAGTGACGCATACACAATAACACACACCTTGGAGTGCCTTATTGCAATTATACAATGGCTCGATGTTATACAAAATAAAAAAAATATTTAAAAAAGGTTTTAGTAGATTTTTAGTGTAGCAACATATCTTTGTTTCTGAAAGAGGCATCCAAACAATAATCCAAAAAATCCATACAGTGATGTTATTGTGTAATAACATCACTGTCTCAGGCACACATTGACCAATCAGAGCCCTTGAAATTTTCTTGCCATTGTATAATTTCCATTCATATCCAGTACATGGCAGCCAAGCCCCAAATCCCGATATGTCATACACCAGAACAACACCACCATCAAGCACTCCAGCATAACCCACACATGACAGCCAATCTGCAGGGATGCACAGCCAACTGTAACAGATGATGACCCAATGCCAAGCATGTCCTGTGGCCTGTACACAACCCAGTCACATGACAAGGGCAGGGACAATGCCAGTGGTAGGCCCATCCCACCCTAAACACTGACTCAGAAGTCATCCCAGACACCAAAGCCAGAAAACACACATGACCTAGTGCCTCATCTGAATGCAGCACAGGCTTTAATGCTGAAGAATTGCCATCCACCAGCACATGCATGTGGACTTCGCTTCATGAGTTCCATGCTCACTCACAGTGAGGGGATGGGAGTCTGGCAGCAAGGGGCAAGCTTGGGGGAAAGAGAGATCACTCAAGTCGCTGGATGCAGCCCAGCCCAACTCCTCACCATCAGATAAGGCCATTCAGTACAAACAAAATTATTAATACATAACAGCACACTTACCTCACTGCTCCTTTTATGATAAAGCCAGACTGGTTATTAATTCATATTGTTTTGTCTATTTATTTAAAAGTTGATAACCAGGAAAAGCACCAATGAGCTGAGGCTTATTTCCAGATGCAACCCGGGGAACGGTAACATAGGGATAATAATTTAACATAAGACAAGAAAAACTGCAGATAAACAAAGCAAGGGTCACAGTTACAAGTTCCAAAACAGTAGGCAACCAGATACAGGCGTACAACTTACAACACAGTTCGAACCACAGATACGCCACAAGTCCTGATGCAGGACATGCAGTAACACCAAAATAAAATTTGAGTCCTGAGCAGTAGTCACAAGAGCAAGGTACGCAGTTCAACACTGGGGTACCTTCTGAATGAGAGGAGATAGGGCTACAAGGTGTTGACAACTTTGGGGGGAGATTTCATGTGTTTAAGGAGGTGAGAGTTGGGAACACTGAGAGCACAGTGAATGAGGTAGAAGTCTGAGGAGCCTTTTGAGTGAGAAGGAAGAGGAGGATAGTCAGAGGTCAGAGGGGAGTTCATTCCAGAGAGAAGGGAAATGAAAGGAGAAAGCAGAGTGATGAGATGCACAGTTGGGGCAAGGGATGGAAAAGGTGCATGGATCTCTGTAGCGAAGGGAGTAGATTAAGGAGGCAGTTTGGGAGAGGCGGGCTGAGAGGTAGGTGGGGAGGGGTCCAAACCAGAATTTTGCAACAAAGGAGGCACAGTGAACCATTCTCCTGTGAGATAGAGGTGCTAGGGAGAGGGCGGAGTAAAGGAGACAGTGGTGGATAAGGGGGGGGAGGTGGTAGCAAAGCAGCAGAAAGAGTTAACAAGGGTGTCTAATCTGGCAAGTGACGATTGAGAGGCAGTGCTGTAAATCACATCAGCATAATCATAGATGGGTAGGATCATTTTGGTTACCAATTCTCGGTGGGTGGGGAGGGGGAGACTGTTCTTATGTCGATAGAGGACAGCCAGTTTGGGACATAGTTAAGTGCAGATGGCATTGATATGGGTAGAGAAGTCCAGGTGGCAATCCAATCATACCCCCAGATATTTGAAGGCTGTGACATTCTCAAGGGGAGAGCCGTCCAAGGTTGTGAAGATGGGAGAAGACTGGTGGGTGGCCAGTTTTTGTCTAGAGCCAAAAGACATGGCCACTGTTTTTTTTGCATTTAGTTTGAGTTGTTTTTTTCTGGAGCCAGGAACTCTACTGAAGTCTTCCTGGCGAGGGGACTGTACATTGATGGCAGAGGGCCCGGAGATGAAGATGATAGTGTCATCAGCATACATGTGCATATTAGAAGATTTGCAGACTGAGGGGAGATTGTTTATAAATAGGGAGAAAAGGTTGGGGCTGAGGATGGAGCCTCTGGGGACACTGGAGAGAATAGGGAGCAGGGAGGAAAGAGCATCACCTATTTGAACTGATTGCTGCCTGTCATGAAGATAGGAATGGAACCAGTTTATGGAGGAATTCAGCAAGGCCAGCCAAGCTTAGATTTTGTAGCAGGAGGGGATGGGAGACTGAATTGAATGCCTTAGCCAGGTCTATGAAGATGGTGGCAGTAATATGGCTCTGGTCCGTAGCTGAAAAAATCAAATCTGTAACTTGCAATAATGAGATGGTCGAGTGCTGTTTTTAAAAGCCTGACTGTACTGGAGAGAGTGTATTGAAGTGGCCTGAAATTCAGATAGCCAAGTGTAATGAGGGGTTCTTGAAGTTTGGTGAGAGAGAGGAGGGAAATCTGCCTATAGTTTCTGGGAGCAGAAGGATCACCTCCCTTGTAGAGGGGTAAGACCTTGACAGATTTCCAGTCCTTCGGTGGAAGAGGTGGCAAGACAGAGAGAGAGAGAGGTTTAGAATATGGATGAGTGGGTTGGCTATAGCTGGGGCAAAGATGGGAGAAGCCTGGGGTGGAGACTGTCAGGGCTAGGCTTGGTAGGGTTAAGGGCAAGGAGGGCAGTATAGAACCCAAAGGGCGAGAAAGGTGGGAAGTGAAATTTAGTGGGCTGACCTGGAGTGTTCAAATGGACCGAAGGGGAATCGGGAGGTATGGGTGGTTGATTGTCGGGGAGAACGCAAGTGGAGAAGAATTTATTGAAAATCTCTGTGACTGATGAGGGCTCAGAGACTGAGGAGCCATCAACTTTGAGGACAGGGGAGGCTTGTTTGGCAGGCGGGTCAAGGAGAGAGTGGGGTACTTTCCAAAAGGAAGTGGGTGTGTGTTGCTCTTGCTGCAGGTATTGCCTAAAGTAATTGGCCTTAGAGAGGCGGATGGCCTTTGTGCAATTATTCCTTAGGGTTTTGTAAGCTTGGAGGTCTGCTTGGGATAGGAACTCTTTGTAGTGGTGCCAAGCTTTGTCCCTGGCTCTGCATTTGGCTAGCAGGTCTGCAGTTATCCAGGGGTGATGATGTCTTTTTACTCTGGATTTCCTTGTGGGGGCATGGTGATTCCAAATGCGGAAGAAGAGGATGGAGAAGAGAGATAGGGCAGAGTCGACATCATTGGCTGAAAAGATGTGTTGCTAGTCTGCCTCAGAGAGATTGTGTGGAAGGGCAGTGACATCTAGATAATGGAGGGGGTGGGACCATATGTATTTGAGGGCAGCATGGGGAAGGTGAATCTTTAGTATGCAGAATGCAATACAATGATCACTGAGAGCATCTGGTAATGTTCCGGCCACAGAGATACGGTGGATGTGAGAGGATAACACCCAGTCAAACAGTGAGTGGTTTTAGGAGTGGGGGTTTATGCGGATAGGTTTGTAGATCAGGTTTGTAAGGTTGAGAGCTTCGATTTTAAGGAGGGGAGGAGCCAGTTCAGATTGAAGTCACCTAGAAGCAGCAACTCACTGTTTGCCGTATGGGACGAGATAGAAGTGATGATGGAGACTAGGGTGTTAGTTGTTTTAGGTGGAGCATAAAGTGCACTTATATAGAGTGGGGCAGAGGAAGGGAAGGAAATTTGTTCTAGGATTATTTCATGGGAGGAAGTGAGGGACTCTTTGAAGGTAATGGAGCAGGAGAGAGATTGTTTAATGTACAGGGCAATGCTGCCACCTCGCTTGCCTCGGTCTTGACAGAATAAGTTAATCGCTGGGATTGAGAGGGCAGAGTTAGGGATTCTGACTGATAGCCAGGTTTCTGTAACACAGAGAATGTCAGGCGGGTATTGGGTGATCCAAACTTTAAGATCATTTAGTTTGGGGAGGAGGAGGCTGCGAGCATTTAAATGAAAGGTGTGAAGACCCTTGGGCAGAGAAGAAAAATTCAGAGTGGTGCCTGAGAGGTTTGGGCATAGTTTGAGGGGGTAGAGATAGGACCTGGGTTTGGGTTTGGTAGTGGACTACTTCAGTGTGGTTCCAGTTGGATATGGGCGGGGAAAGCATCCCGACTAAGACCAGGAGGGAGGACTTCAGGAAAATGGGTGAAGTGCTAAGCAGCCATCTGGTGGGCATCAGAGCAGATATGGGGGTGGAACAAAGGTGGTCCATCATTAAGGAATACTGGTTGCCACAGATGAGTGCATTAGGCTCAGGGGGAAGAACACAAGGGCCAAAGCGCCCAGCTGGTTCAGTTCTGGGGTTGCCCAGGCAGTAAAGGAAAAGAGGTTGGCCTATAGAAAATTCAGGAAGACCAAGAGAGAGAGAGAGAGTTGGATAGGGAAAATTACCTAAGGTTGGCTAGTGAGGTAAGTAAGGAAGTCCGCAAGCAAACGCACAGAAGGAGCTGCAGATAACTGAAGGAATTAAGAAAGGGGAGAAGGCTTTCTTTCGCTATATAAGTGAGAAAAGGGACAAGAAGGAAGGTTGTTAGGCTTAAGAAAGGGGTGGAGTGGGTGGAGGATAATGGGGAAAGCAGAGATACTAAATGAATACTTGTTCCATCTTCACCAGAGACGGATGGGCCAGTGCCCTCAGGAGGGAAAAGAGGAGCAGGGGGGAGGGGAACACAGATGCAGTGATAGAGGAGGATAGAGTGAGGGAGGGGCTGCTGGCATTGAAGGTGGACAAATCACAAGGCCAGAGAGAGTACATTCAAGGGTACTAAAGGAACTGGCTGAGGAGCTGGCAGGGCCACTGGCAGACCTATTTAATAGTTCACTATAGTCAGGTGTGGTACCACAGGACTGGAGAATAGCACATGTAGTGCCCCTTCACAAAAACATTCCTAGGTGCCATTTCAAGGAACCAAGGGGGCATCGAGGGAGGTTAATGAATATTAATTTCTGGAGAGACAAGTGTGTGGACCAATCAGGAGCTAGAGAGAGCTCCCAACCTCTGAGAGACTTTTGGTTCTGGGTCAGTTTCCCGGGACCCCCCTCCTGTGGGAGGGGGCTCCAGTCCCAGGAGAAAATATATTGTTTTCTATGTTGAAAAGGGCCTTCTTGGATGTTGCCAGTCTCCTGCCCCCCAGGGTCCATCGAAGTTTGTGAAACCTTCAACTGTGAGAGAGCTGCGGAGCCCACTTCCATCCAGCTGTGAGAGAGCTGTAAGTGACTGGGACCACACTGGTGGCAGTGCTGTGGGGAACTGTGACTTCAAAGGGCCAAGGTTTCGTATGATGAAAAAGTCTGAGAATTTTAAGGATTGTGTGTTTGCTCCTTGGTCTTGTTGGTCACAAAAAAGGACAAGCTACTCTGAGCCTTTGTGAATTTGTGATTAAGTCATGGGTGAGCCGCTGCTCAAAGGGAACCGTTGGCTTGAAGAAAAGGAAGTTTCCTTGAGTGAAAGAAAGAATGGAATCTAGGCCTGATTGCCACTGCATGAAGGAACTCTGCCTCAGAGAGAAAAAGAGTCACAGGGGGAAGATGGGGACAAAGAAACATTGGAGATACATAAAATGGCGGATGAGGGTGAGGCAATTATGGTAGGGGACTTTAACTGACCAGACATTCACTGGGGTACCCAGACAGCATTGACAAGAGGCAGGGAATTTGTAATGATCCTATAGGGGGCAGGGCTGAAGCAACTTGTTGATTCACCAACCAGAGGTGGAGCTGTCTTGACCAACAGTGACACGGTAGAAAGGTTCGAGGTAGGGTGCCATCTTGGTAACAGCGACCATCGTATGGTCGTTTTTCAAATCAACACAACTATAGATACCAGCCATTCCAAAATCAGAGTTCTGATTCCCAGTACTGTATTTTTCCTGTATTTCAATCCTTCCATTCCGCTACTGAGTTTGTGCAGTGTTGTTATCCTCAACACTGTATATGTTAGTACCTGTAAGCTCTGTTTCTTAACTTGGTGCAGCCAGGGGAGCCGTGCTTACTTGCTGTTCCTCAGTGATTGCTACTGTTTGATCTAGCCACCATCTTCTTGGTGTTGCATTGAGCATGCGTGGATCACCATGTTCAGGAGCAGCCCCCCCTTTGTCTCCATTCTTGCCTTGACCCCGTTCTTTTGTTGGCAGTGACCTACTAATCCCTCCATTGTTTAATACTTGATTTCTCCCATTGCTCTACAGGCTGCACTCCCATTACATCCCTTCTGTCCCGAAGAGTACCAGAGAGACCAGCAGCTCTTCTAACTCAGGTACAGCGGACCTGTGTTAGACCGTTGCTACTACACCACGATAATCATGGCATGTGGTGGTGTGGATAATAATTTGAATTCATTGGAAATTACGAGCAGCATCCTATTTTATTCTGTGAGTATACGGATGCAAATCTTTTAAATATGACAATGCACACATTTGTTATCCATTCATCTGACAGCACTGAGATGAAAGACGATTCTGTAGAATCACTATTTTACAAAAAAGGGGACATTAATCCTTTACTTGTTAAGTCAAATGCAGGGGAGGCTCAAAGGAGATCGAACAATATAGCCATACAAGACTCACCACTTACAATCAAGCAAGCTTTTTTTCAATTAGAGAAAGTGGTGTTAAAAGCAAGACGTCTGTATTGGCAAAAGGTCACCATGTCGGCTTATTTAAGTGTCCATAGAGCCCCGAGAGGTTTAAGGTTTAGTATGTAGCCTGCATTTGGTCAAAATCGGATACCTTTCCTTATGAAATGGCAAATGCATTGCCTTAATTATAGTGCTGGTCTAATACAATTGATTTTGGATGATGGAGATGAACAAGAGAAGGAGATGAGAGTTTTGATTTTAGAAAAAGAGCAACAAGTATTATTATTTCCACATGATGCAGATTATGTTAAATATAGAGAACAACTGGAATCCACTATACAAAAACATGACATGAGAATTAGAAAAATCAAAGAGACTAAATTTGAAAGAGACAGACGTGATTATGCTGAAGGGCGCATTTTTGAGTGGAGTAAAAAGAATACTGGGTATGTTAAATCCATTCTTAAAAATATAAATCGAAATGTGGAAAATGATATATATACAAGTGGATCCGACTCAGAATCTGACGGCAATGCTGTATTAAGTGAAGAAATTTTGACATCACAACCTCTTTCATAACACAGCAATATGAGAAAACATTTTCTAATTTTAGCTCACCCCCAATCCACAGGGCTTACCAGGTCAAATTCAGATGCCAGTGGAAATGCCTTTGCAACATTTGATTTTGGAACAAGAGACCACAGAGAAAGCAGTGGGGCAGTTGGATATTCCCATTTTACAGCAACGGGAGAAGACAATGTTGAACTTAACAGTTTCAAAACAGGTGGGAGGGGAGAAAGCTTTGGAGAACATGTATCCGAATTTACCGGAGTTACCGATGGCACAAAAGAATCTGAGGAGAAGTCCACGGTTTGTACACTTTCGAGAAGAAAGATCAGAAGAGGCACACGCTGTAAGGGGAGAAAGTATTGTGTACAGAGGCAGCAGGAATCGTGGAAGAAATCGGGGACGTCGGAACAGGAGAAGAGCCCAGTGGTATTAAGTACTTTTCAGGATATTCTGGTTGTAAATATATCATCATATGAATTGACGGAGTCTGAAACTGCCATTCTTCAGAAGGGATTGAATTTTGTACCCACGACACAGTTGGATGAATTTCAAGTTATGTTAGACTTACACAAGTTTGTTAGAAAACTGGATTTGAAGGTTATGTTTTCATCAGATATACAGGATGAACTGCCTGTTGAAAAAATAGTTGATGAAGATCTTTTCAACATTGAGCAACTAAAAAAGCCTTCCATTTATATGCCTCCTAAAAATTCAATGGTCAATGTCTTTTTTAAAGCTTGTGAAAGGGACATTTTGGAACTTACATCTAAAGGTTTTTTGCCTCACTATAATAACTGCACCAATGCAGAAAGAGCTGCTATAAAATCTTTACGCAATAATGCAGCTATTGAAATCAAGAGTGGAGACAAAGGCGGTGCAATTGTAATACTTGACAAAGTTAAGTATCAGAAATGCTTAGTCAATTGAATAATCCATTGTTTTACAGGAAATTGACATCAGATCCCATTTTGAAGTGTAAAAAACGTATTGACATTCTCCTTTATGAAATGTTTGTGAATGGTTTGTTTTCTAAACAGACTTATGACTATCTAACTGTCCAATTCCTAGTTCGTCCAATGCTGTATGGACTTCCCAAGATCCATAAGGACCTTGCGAATCCTCCAGCTAGACCCATTGTTGCCTCAATAGGTTCCGTCACGGAACCTCTTTCTAAATTTGTTGATCAATATATTAAGCAGATTGTCCCTTTATGGCCATTACATGTTAGGGACACAACGGATGTGATTTTATGACTTAAAGAATTGGTTATTCAAAAGGAAGATCTTTTTGTCACATTAGACATTGCTGCAGTATACACTAATATTCCTCATGAGGGAGGTCTCGAGGCTTTACGAACCTCCCTATGTGAGTGCACTGATCTTTCTAGTTCCTCTGTTGAGTGTTTGGTCACATTAACTGAATTGGTTCTTACCAACAATGTTTTTGTTTTTGATAATACTTTTTTCCTGCAACTTAAGGGTACTGCTATGGGGGCATCTTTTGCCCCCAACTATGCAAACATTTACCTTATGCAGTGGGAGAAGCAATTTGTGGTGTCTGAAGAAGCAAACCCTTTTTTTCATCATTTAGTTTTTCATGTTCGTTTTATTGATGATATATTATTTATCTGGAGAGGAAATATTTGTATGTTAGATAAATTCATATCTTATCTGGAATCAACTAATCAGAATTTGGTTTTCTCCAGAAAGGTGGGGGACTCTGAAATTGAGTTCTTGGATCTTAGTATTAGTAAAAATAAGTTAAATGTGTTAGACACAAAATTGTTTACCAAGGCAACAGCTAGAAATTCTTTATTGTTGTATAGTAGCTGCCATCCTAGGCACATTCCAGATAATATACCTAAAGGCCAAATGATGCGTTTGAAAAGAAATACTTCTATATCTGAACAGTATACATCTGATGTAAAGCTGCTTATTGGCAAGTTTGAAAGAAGAGGGTATGATAGAACATCGTTATTAAAAACTGAGAGCATTGTTAACAATATGGAAAGGGATACCTTGTTTCAGAATAGTGGTAATAGAAATAAAAAATGTTGTAATAATCAGAAAGATTTTACAAGGATTAATTTTATTTCAGATTATACACCACAGAGCTCAGCTGTCTCCGAGATTCTTTTGAAACATTGGGACATTCTTGCATTGCAACCAAAACTGGTTAAACATGTGGTAGTTCCCCTCAGGATGATTTACAGAAGAGGACGGAACATTGCAGATATGGTCACGAGTAGCTGTTTTGAGTCATCGAAGAGTCAAAGTAATGTGGCATTGCCAAGTGGGACTTTTCGTTGCGGTAATTGTACATTTTGTCATCGTATAAATACAGGTACTGTTTTTCAACATCCTATTACAAAAAAGGAGTATTTCAATCGTGACTTTATCAGTTGTTGCACGGCAAATGTCATATATTTGGCGCAATGTTCTTGCAAGGACTTTTATATTGGTAAAACCCAGAGGTTGTTCAAAAATAGAATAGCAGAACATTTACGCAGTATTGCTAATAAAGACATTACAAATGCATTAGCTTTACATGTTATACAAAAGGGAGATGGACATTTGTTCAAGTTCCAAGGTCTTGAAAAGATTATGTTAGGCATCCTGGGGAGGGGCTTGAACAATAGGATCTTGAGAGCTGAAAGTAAATGGCAGTGCCTGTTAGGGGCACATAGAAACAAAGGTTTAAATGCAATGTTCAGCATCACTCCATATTTAAAATGAGTTTTTGAGTTGGGTTTCATATGTTTTTTATGTTGTCATATTCAGTTATACAAAATGACTTTAAAGTGAATAGATTATGTCATTGCTTGTTGGATTTGTTTATAAGAATACTTTGTTATAGTATTTTGATATGGTACATATATAATTTCTGGTTATTTTGTTTAAAATATAATTATGAGGTTGCTCTAGATGTAAAAGGGATTTTTTTTGAAGTGCTGAATGGTTACATGTCATTTAATTAGTAATTCACATTGCTTTTGTCTTTCACAGTCTTACTGATTGAATTCAAGTGTGCTAGGTTAATTGTAGTAATTGTAATTGGTATTTATGTTAATGGATTTATTAACTATTTAAAGTGTATGTTTCCTTGAGCCAGTATCACATTGAAAAAGCGTCTTTTGGGACGTGAAACGTGCGTCTGTGCCTCTGTATTGCTGCTCGTTTAAGCTATTTTATTAAAAGCTTTTTATCTGACATTAGCATATAGGTTTTTGGTTTTTTATGACGATTACTGGGTAGCCATTCTGTTTTTTGTTTGATGCTTTCATTGTCCGGCTCCAGTTTCATCTGTTGGTAGCTGCCTTTTTGTGTGTACTGTGACAACTTCCCCCCAACCCAGGCAGTCTCTACCTTTATAGGTAGCCTAGCTCACGTAACCTATCACATGACCCCATCGCTCCTGGAGCTATCTCCCAAGTTTCTCTGCTGCAGGTTATACTTCATGGTCACTAGGAGGCACTGCTGCACCTGATATTTCCCCTTTACACCCCAAACATAATTAACCCCAGAGGTATAGGTCTCCTGTCCTGTGCTCACCCTCTCAAATCAGCCCCACCTCTAACGAATCACCCACTCCTCCTATCTTGCATATGTATGAACATACGAATATATAAAATCTGCCAGCAGATAAAGGCCTAGAGGTCTATCAAGTCTGCTCGAATGTGCAGCTAGCACCCCTTATTCTGCAGCTGCCCCTCCCTTCCACCCTTTCCCTCCATTGACCCTCCCCTTGTCCTGTCCCATCCCCTTTTGAAGCAGTCCACTGTTCTACTGGATACCACCTCTGCAGGTAACGCATTCCACCCAGGTACTACCCTATCTGTAAAAAAAGTGTCTCCTCATCTCCCTCCTGGTGTCCCCCCTCTCCCTTACTTTGAACAGCCCCTCTGTACCTGTCTTGTTTATTCCTTTCATGTACTTAAAGGTTTCAATCATGTTCCCCCTGACCCTCCTCTCCTCCAGCAAGTACATGTTCAACTCCCTCAGCCTCCTCTCATATGATAAGTCCCCCAGCCCCTTGATCATCTTTGTCACCCTGCGCTGCACCCCCTCCAGTAACTTAATGTCCCTCTTCAGATACGAGTGCCAATACTGCACGCAGTACTCCAGGTGTGGTCTAACTAATGACCTATATAGTGGCAGAACCACCACCTCCCTCCTCGAGGATATACCCCTTGCAATGCAACCCAGCATTTTGTTGGCCTTTGCAGCTGCCTTCCTACATTGTGCCGAGCAGTTCATTGACCCCGTAATGAGCACCCCCAGATACTTCTCCTCCTCTGTCTGGGCTAGCTGCAACCACCCCCAAGCTGGTAACTCCTCCTTAGGTTCTTCATCCCAAAATGCAGCACCTTGCACTTTTTGGCATTAAACCCCAGTTGCCAGGTGTCTGACCAGGTTTCAGGCTTTGCTAGATCATCCTGCAACCCCTGCCATCCCCCTAGGCCATCCACCACCCCTCCTATCTTGGTATCATTAGCTAACAGACTGATCTTGCTCTTGATGTCCAATGATATGTCTGCAATGAATATCCCAAACAACACTGGTCCCAACACTGAGCCCTGTGGAACACCGCTCATCACTACCCTTGGGTGTGAGAGCTCCCCACCCACCACCCTCTGTTGCCTTCCCTGAAGCCAGTTCCCTATCCATCTCACCAGCTTTGCATCTGCCCCTGTGCCTTCTAACTTACTTGCCAGCCTCCCATGCAGCACCGACTGAATGCCTTACTGAAATCCAGATACAGGACATCTACTGCATGGCCCTGTCCAGTGCCTAGTTACCCAGTTATAGAACTCCACCAGGTTGGTTTGGCAGGATCTGCCATATATAAACCATGCTGTCTGCTGTCCTGTAGCCCTTTGGCCTCCAGGAGGGCCACCAGCCTCTCCTTCAGGATAGTCTCCATTAGCTTACCCACGATGGATGTGAGGCTCACTGGTCTGTAGTTCCCTGGGTCATCCTTGGGGCCACTCTTGTGGAGGGGCACCACATGAACCATCCTCTAGTCCTGAGGTACACACCCTGAGTGTAGTGAGGCATTAAATAGGTCTGCCAAAGGTTCTGCAAGGGCCTCTGCCAGCTCCTTCAGTACCCTGGGGTGGATGCCACCTAGTCCTGGCACCTTGTCCACCCTCAGTGCCTTCAAACCCTCCTGAACTCTGCCCTCCATGATTTCCCCATCTGTCACCCCCCCCGTTTCTGCTTCCTCCCCCCTTGGGTATCACCCTCTTCTCCTTAGTAAATACCGAGCAGAAGTAGTCATTTAGTGCATCCCCCCTCATTCCTAATCCTTACTATACATACAACCTGGGAATCGAACCCCCAACCCTACACACCAGACAGTGACCCTAGCCACTAGGCTATCCCAGCAGTAACAATTTATCTTATCTTTATCATACCCATTAACTTCTCTGGCACCACGCTCACTGAATTCCCACAAGGGGCGCTGCCACCCCCCCACCCTTTTGGTTTTAGTGTGTCCCTCTGGAAACAATTAGCCCACTTTTGCCCCTCCTGCTAGTACATCAAAGTGATTACTCCCGACCAATCCCTTTCACCTTGATGTTGACCTGTCCCACCTCAAACCTCAGTCACTGCTCTACAAACCCCACTGAATTTAATTGGCCTTATCTAGGCGTGCTGAACCACCTGGTGCCCACACCATGCGCTGCAGCTATATGGTAAACATGAGTAAGGCTGTAAGTTTTTCACGGTAAAAATAGGACAATTTCACAGCATTTCTTGGTCCTGGTAAGAGGGGCTGAATGTACTGATATATATTTTTTAAACACAAATCGGACCTGCATCCACAAGTCGCAGCTTAGAGCGGAGACCAGAAACAGACTTGAAACTGACTTATCCGTTGACATTGTTTGTGCTGCCTCCCAACCCCTCTTGTCCAATCTAGTCCCATTTGCTCACTGCGATAGATTCAGAAGGAACCAGGAGTCTGAGGGCAGTCACAGTTTGAATTTGGCTGCCCTTCCCTGCACTGAGGACTGCAATATATATTTTTTTTTTGCAGTCGCAAGTCTCAACTCAGGAGACCAGGAGCTGAAAGAAACCAGGGGTCTGAGGGCAGTCACAGTTTGAATTCGGCTGCCCTTCCCTGCACAAACAACTGCAATATTTGTGGTTTTTGTTCACAGCCACAAGTCGCAGCTCAGGAGACCAGGAGCCGCAAAAGGAACCGGGGTCTTAGGGCAGCCACAGTTTGAATATGGCTGTCCGCCCCCTCACCACTCAGGACGGAAACCAGAAATGCTGCAGTGCAGATAGGAATCTAGCTATTTAATTCGGGGACTTTACAAATTCGAAAGAGGATTAGGTACGGTTTGTAATTTTGAGATTTTTCACAGTAGACATCCGATTTCACGGTAATCGTGAAATCCGTGACTCCCGTGAAAATAATACAGCCTTAACCATGAGGGCCCATAAATGCCTAGCTTTCCTAGTCCTGATGATAGCTGTTATAACACCTTCATGCCCAAATAAGTGCCAGCTTAACAGTAATTACCCCCCTACCTCAAAACTGTATCACCAATCTTCACATTACTCAACTAATCAAGAAAGCTCACCAAAGGCTCGGTATGTTATAGCGAGTCCGACCTTTCCTTATTCCCAAATCCAAGACACTGCTCACCACCAGCTTCCTTCTCCCCCTTTTTGACTATGGAGCCCTGATTTGCTACCCCTTCCTCTCCCCAAAAAACCTGAGTAGAATTTGCATCACCTACCACAATGTCATCAGGTTTGCCACAGGCCTTCCCAGACAAACCCACCATTGTGATCTCTACAAATCAGCCCACTGACCTCCCCTTGAGGACAGGCTCAACAGTAAAATCCTTTTGTTCTTTCACAAACTCACACTGGTACGTCAACCAGCCAGCATAATCTCCCGCTTCCCCAAGTTCACCCCTATGCGGCTCACCAGATGCTCTTCCTCCTTTTCCTTTACTGTCCCCTTCTGTCAGATCACCCAAGACCAAAACACCCTTTCCTACAAAGGTGTGAAACTCTTCAACAATCTCCCCCCTGCGCTCATCAATTGTCCCTCATCTGCCTCTTTCAGATGCAATCTAAAGGGTCACCTCTCCTGCTATCTTGTATGTAAATGCCCCAGATTTTAAACTGGTCCAACAATGTTCCGCCTAATACTACTGTTCTCCCCCTTGAAGGCTTTGTGTTCCTGATTCTCTTTCCTTTCTCAGTCTTGTTATAATTTTATGGGTAGCACCCATGTTGGGCATGTATTATTGAGCGCTACAATTTGAGTGACTCAATAATACCGCTCTCACTAAGAGCAAGTGCTGAAGTAGGTCTGATTTCAGCAGACTTCCCCCCCGGTGGTCGTGAGGGCTCCGAGGAGCCGCCCTCCCCTAAAAATTCACCTCCAAAGCTGAAAGATTTCAGCAGATGTTCCCCGGTGGTCATGAGAGCTCCAAGGAGCTGTCCTCCCTCAAAAATTCACCTCCAAAGCTGAAAGATTTCAGCAGACGTCCCCGGTGGTCGCAAGGGCTCTGAGGAGCTGCTCTCCCCCAAAAATTCACCACCAAAGTTAAAAGATTTCAGCAGACATCCCCCAGTGGTAGCAAGGGCTTTGAGGAGCTGCCTTCCCCCAAAAATTCACCTCCAAAGCTGAAAGATTTCCAGCAGATGTCCCAGTGGTCACTAAGGAGCTCTGAGGAGCTGCTCTCCCCAAAAATTCACCACCAAAGTTAAAAGATTTCAGCAGACATCCCCCAGTGGTAGCAAGGGCTTTGAGGAGCTGCCTTCCCCCAAAAATTCACCTCCAAAGCTGAAAGATTTCATCAGATGTCCCCGGTGGTCGCAAGGGCTCCGAGGAGCTGCCCTTCCCCAAAAATTCACCTCCAAAGCTCAAAGATTTCAGCAGACATCCCCCAGTGGTCGCGAGGGTGCCAAGGAGCTGCCCTTCCCCAAAAATTCACCTCCAAAGCTGAAAGGTACATCGGATTGGCTTACTGGGATGGCGTGGAAGGCTCACATTCACTGTGACAACGGTTGCTTTTTAGGCGCCAAACCTAATTTCACATTGCTTGCTTCAACTGTGGACTCCTACCTCTGCCTAAACACTTGAGGCTGCTACCTTTCTTCTTCTTTTTTTTTTTTTAATTCGCCTGGCTTCCACGGCTTTCAGAGGAGGCCTCGTACCTCCTCCTATTCTATCCATCAGGGCGATTCTTATGGCATCCCATCCCCTAGTTTCATCTGCCCGTAGGGCCAGGGGTGTTTTAATTTTTCCCCTGTTTTTTTTTTCCCCGATCCCCCTGAGACGCCTGCACTGTCCAGGATTGCTGACATGCTGATGCACACCGACAGCCATGCACATAGCAGCGTCCCCCCTCCCTGACTCAGGTAGAGCCGCCGGTGCCCTGAAAGTCCATGCATCCACTGGCTTCAGGGCGTTGAGTCACTAGAAGCACCCCTGGCATCCCACCCCAGAGGGAGGAGAGCATCCATCAGGATGCTCAATCCTCCCTCACACCCTCCGACCACGGCGACCAAAGTCCATTCCTGAACCTGGGTCGGCGGTGTAGCGTGAGGTGTGGTGTCCAGCGCCTCAACCCTCAGCACCACTGGGCCAGCTATCTTTAATATTATTGATGCCATAGGTCTACAGATAGTTTTTTTTACCCAAACATTTTGTTCACTGCTACTGGTTTTTCTGGCTATGTGTTGATTACTTTAAGGGGGGTTGCCTGTCTTAAGGGGATTCGACCACTTAAAACTACTGTATAGCTTAAGTAATTTCACATTTTAAAGTGAGTCTAAATAGGGAATACAGCTAAGCTCTGTTTAAACTGCATAATCCTAGATAGACGCATGTATTGTTTACTTTCGGCTGGGATTTCTCTGCAGTTACTTGTTAGTTCAGTTACTCTATATTTGTCCTTTTTCACATTCAGACCTCTCCCCCACTGATTTTAGCCCCTCACCATGTGGATAAACCCCCACCCCTTTTTGTTTGCTTAGCCCCCTTCATCCTGCTAACAAACTGCGTTTCTGTTCTCTCTTTCCCAGATTTCAGCAGATGTGCCCGGGTGGTTGTGAGGGCTCCGAGGAGCTGCCTCCCCCAAACCTTCACCTCCAAAGCTGAAAGGTACGCTGGATTGGCTTACTGGGATGGCGTGGAAGCCCTGCCGACACTTCACGTCGGCTACCCCACCACCACCCTTGGCGAACCCTTGCTTATATACCTAGCAAGGTGCAGATCAGGTGGCAAAAATAACCTATCAGTCGATTCTCCCATTAGCAAGCTATATCTTTCCACCAATAGAAGGTGCCAACACGTAATCCCTAAAGCTGTGCATTCCCCTAACTTTTGCTATGCTACTTCTTCATATCTCTCTATTCATTTCTCTCTTACCCCTTGCCTCACTACCCCCTCCATCCATCCATCAGTGGAGTCATACAATTTGATGCCCCTTGTCGAGGCAATGGTTACTGCAGCACTGACTACCCTACACACTGTAACATACCCCCTGTCTCAATCCTACAAGTGGCAGACTAGCCACTCAATACTACCACCCTCCTTTCATTTAGGTTTCCTAGCCCTGAATTGTAGCATGAGTAGTCAAACTCCTGTTGCACCCCTGCCTTTACCCACACCATGCAAGCCCCAGAGAGCCATCCCTTTTGCCAATCTCTTCATAACCCTTGCTCCTTCTACTTGCCAGGGATATTGAACCTAATCCTGGGCCTACAAATACCCCATCAGTACTCCCCTGGGGGCTCAAACTAATGCACCTAAATATCTGCAGCCTTTTGCACAAAATAACTTCACTCTAGCAAATGGTATCTTCCCTGAGGCCTGACATTATGATTATTTCAGAAACCTGGCTCAAGCCCCACAACAAAGACCCTGAATTCTCCATCCTGGGTTACTCCATTATCCGCCAAGACTGCCCTGGCAGAAAAAAGGGCGGGGGTATAGCAATGTACATCTCGAGCTCCCTCCAGTACACCCAAGTCAACATACCTACAACTCTGCAGTCAATCGAGGCCATGATGATCAAGCTTTCCCTCCCCTATACCACCCCCATCTTCATAGCCGGATCATATTTGTGCAAGTTCTGGTACCTGCACACAAGCCACTAGCTCCTTACACCCCTCTTATGAGAATTGTGCTGTATGAAACTTGTTTGTGGGTTTTCTTTTAATACATTTTTGTGAAACATTTACTTGGAGCCCTGTTATCCTGGTAACACAGGAAACAGGAAGAGGAGTCAGTAGTTCTTGCCAGTTTCAGGCTGAACTACAGCTCAACAGGGGCTCATTATTTTTAGTCCTTTGGAACACTACATCATGTTTCTACTGCTATTTAGGTGTTTTGGGGCAATATTATACAATTTTGGGCTTCACTTTGAGCGCTTTATCCTGTGATCCCTGGGAGGTCCGGGTCAAAGAACACTATATCTTCTGCTCTCAAGTAGCTGGGCGAGCACGTAGCTGGGTGAGTTTACGAAGAAAGAAGACGCCAAGGCAAAGACAGTGCATCATAGCGTGTTTTGTGTGCTTAATGTGTTTAAAGTTGTCTTGAAAGTGTCAAATAAAAGGCAGGGATACAAGAATGGACAGGTGAGAATTTTCCCTCTGTTTTACCACCAGCTGTGTGAAGTATCTGTGTGTGTGTGTGTGTGTTATTTTGTCTTGTACAAATACTTCCAGTAATAAAGAGACCATTACATTGCTTTCCCAATTGACATGGCACACGTTTTGGATGCTACAATGAGTAAAATAGTAACAACAACAGAGGGCAAAGTGGGTACTGAATGTAACTCCTGTCATATGTACAGCTTTAATACTGCTGTATTGCAGGAGATAACTTTTATCTGTACTAAATGTACTGAAAACAAGGATTTGAAACAAGACATTAAGTTATTATTTTTTTTTATTTATCATTTTTTCTGGGAGGCCTCTGTCCTGTTTCTGCCCTGGTCATGGCCTCTGAGACTTCCACCAACTGCCAAGTGCCACAACTCCCGGTTACCCCCGGCTTGCCCCCTGGAGGGTGGGGCCACAGCGCCGGTTCCCCTAATTCCGGTGCCGTGGAACTAGTATCTGGTTGGGAGTGCGGCGGTGGTGGCTAATTGAAGCCCGTGGAGGGCGTCATGTAGACAGAGGCTCTCCCCTCCATTTTCTTAGTTTTTTCTCCAAGGTGGGAATGTGCAATCCGCCCTGCCTCCATTGAATGTGAGCGCCGGTGTTATGAGACCCCTGGCCTCTGATAGGGGTCCGTCATGCACCAGGTACTACCCCACCTTCCCCCCCCGGAGAAGGAGAGCTGTCCGTAGGATGCTCAATCCTTCTCCCCGGCCGACCTTCCAGCAACTCAGGTCCATTCCCAAACCGGGTTGCCAGCATTACTGGTGAAATTCAACCACTGCGCCAGCGGACCGCCATATTGTTATTTAATGAAAGACTTTTTCACTTAGAAGACAGTCAGTGAAAGATGGCTATTAGATTTAACTGTTCCCTTCAGAATGAAGTTAAAAATAAGTGTACCTATGATCATAACAATCCAGATTTATCTATTTCAGGACCCTTACAGGGTACATTTAGCCCTTTGATAACACTAACTGATATAGGAAATACTCATACAGGGAATGACCCCCCCCAACCTCATACCACAGTTCATGCTAATGTTACTGTTAATAGAAAACGTACTAGGGATACTTTTGATGGGGACCATGATAATAATGAATGGTATGAAGTTAGAAATTCCAAAATGGCAAAAAAGGGTAGGAAAGCTAATGATTTTAATATTACAATAAGAAATCGTTTTGACTTGCTCAGTGACCAGTTAGAATATTCATCACCCACTGATGCACCCTCAAATCCAGCAACCATGGTGCTTTCTAATAATTCTCATTCTTCAACTTCCCTGGTTACCTCGGAACAGATTATCTATAATCTAGTGGATACTGAAAGTAATTTAATTTCTGATCCCAAGCAGGTTTTTCTTCTTGGAGACTTTATGATAAAACATCTTGATAGGAAAATCTGTGACATAGATAAATCTAATAAAACACTGTCCAGTTTTCGAGAAGCAAATTTAGGACATTACTAGAATGTCTAAAGATATTCTGAAAACGGGAGGCAAAAAACCACTTGTTATCATACATGTTGGTATAAATAACTTCTGTCAACAAAGTGAACAGAGAATTAAAGAAGAGTTCATAGGGTTGGTGAACACCCTAATGGACAGGGATTGTATCTTTGCTATGTCTGAAATCATTCCTGTTTTTGGACCTAACGACTATCTGAATAACAAAATTAAAAATATAAATGACTGGCTGAGAGAATGGAGCCTTAGGCAGAACTTTAGATGTATTACCCACTGGGAGGACTTTGTAGTGAATAGAGAACTGATTTGCTGGGATGATATCCATCCAAGTAGAAAAGGGGCAGCAACTCTGGGTAACACACTAAATAGTTACATTGATTCAATTTTAAGCTAAACTCTAGGGGGGTATCTTTGTATCTAAAGGATACATTATGTAAGGATCCTATTACTCAGGGCAACAATACTGATATTACTGTGCCCCATGAATCTAAATTGAAAAAATAAGTTGTTAAGAATGCTGTTTAAGAACCTTGCCCACAAAAAATAAACCCATTATTAGTAAATGCTGGGAGCTTGAATAACAAACTAGGGAAATTAACCATCGCCTGATTAAAAATAAAATTGATATCTGCGCTGTAACGGAAACATGGTTCGGTGATGGAGACTGGGCTACTAATATACATGGCTACTCAGTAGTGTTAAAAATTTACAAACTAAGAAAGGAGGAGGAGTTGCTTTATATATTAAAAATAATCTTCAATATTATGAACTAAACAGTAATCAAACAAATAGTGAAATAATTGTAGTTCAGATTACCTCCTTGCCAGATCCTTTAATAGTAGGGGTGGGATATCGAGCACCAGGTCTGGCGGTTGAAGAAAATGATATTTTCTTTTCAACACTAGATAAAATTAATATTAACACTGACTTCACTCTCTTTGGGGATTTTAATTTACCTAATATAAATTGGCTTACCCTGAGTACTCAAAATTGTAATTAATATAAATTAATCCAGTTTATGGTTCAAAATGACCTCGAGCAGTTAATAAATAAACTAACTAGGAATAATAATATTCTGATCTTATCATTACTAATAGTAAACATTTTGGTTCCTTATCCACTATAGAAGAACCCTTGGGTAACAGTGATCACTTTGCCATAAGATGGGATTTCTTTACTACCAGAATTAATATAGCCAGTCATAGTAAAGTATCTAATTTTTATGAAGCCGATTATAAGCTATTAAACAATACTTAAGGAATTGGAACTGGCATAAAGTTCTTAAAATTTTAAAAGTAAATGATATGTGGCATACTATTAAAGAAAAACTAGATTATTGTATTAAAAAATGGGTACCCACACGGGTCAAATATAATAATATGTAACCCCCTTGTTACCCGGGGTTACTAGAATCCCAGTAAGACCTAGTGGTAGGCAGGGAAGGCAGCTTGTGAAACTCCAGTTAAATGGATTTCACACTGTCTCACTCTGTTCTCAGTCTCAGCTGAGACTGAGGGATGACATCACCAATAGAACTATCGCAGCTGTATGAGCCTCATTGGAATCTGCAGCAAGGGAGTTGGTATAGAACGTTGGGAGGTTTTGAAGAGAGTCAGTCAGTTCAGTGTGGAGTTGGTGTTGAGAGCTTGCTGAGGAAGCAGCTCAGCAGCTCAGTTAGGCTCTAGGAGCCTCAGCCCTTACAGAGGGCTACTTTTAAGTAAAAGGTGTGTGTCTCCACCTTAAAGAGAGACACAGAAGATAACTGAAGTGGTGGAGACCGCTGTTTTCGGGTCTCAGTGCCCCCTCCCTTCAGGGATGGGGGTCAGGAAAGGGTTCCCTGCAGATTTCTGGGGCAACCCCCCTAGTTCTGCTTGTACAGGAAAAGCTGCTTATGTGTTCCAGAGTTTATTTGGGAGAACAAGAAGACTTGTGAGTTGCCTGTGGGGCACCTGCAACGTGAGGGTGAGTGTCTGCTCTTGCTAAAAGGGCCTATGTTTTTCACCCTGGGACTTGTGTGACAATGTGGGGATTGAACTACTAAAATAGTGGAAGCCTAGAGTAATGGGCTAAGCAAAGTAAAAGTAGGTTCAAGTCTAGAGCTTGTTGGGATGAAAATGATATGTAGAGGAGATCTGACAGACATCTACCCAGAATCTACATTTGCAAGTTTTCAGTAAAGGAATGGTTCAGTTTCCAGAGAAATGACTGGGTATGGGCTGTGGGAGCTGGAGGTGGGTGGCCCCCCATCTTTAGTGACCAGGTCCACCTCTACGGATTTCTTCTGTGGATTTCCACTTTACCTCAGGCACTTGGCCAGTGATGAGGAAGTACCCAGGCGATGGGATTGTAAGGAAAATTCTCTCTAGAAGTCGAAAGGCTCTAGTGTGTTTGAGAGCCACAACAGGATAATTGGTTCATTCCTCAAATGGACCACGGATCAAGAGTGGCCGGCAGGGCAGGGCCAGTGGGAAAACCCCAGTAGTGTACAAGTCGGGCTGTGTACCCAAAGCTGCGTGGCAAGTCCGGGCTGTGTGCCTGGTGGGGTTTAGAGCCTGAGGGCTGGAAATAGTGATAAAGTGTTCTGTAGTCTCTAATCTGCATTACCAGGAAATGTGGCCCGTGAGGTCCGTCTATGCTTTGTTTGTTTAGCTTGGATGTGAATAAAAGCCACACTGAAGAATCCCATTCCTGGTTCTGGACATTACAGTTATTGCTTCCTGTGTTGGATTACTTGGGTGCCCTGTGCAAAGTAGCCAAACCTAGGCCCCCTGTGCCGAGTAACCTCATCCTGCCGAACCCAGTCCCCACCAGGTACTGCTGTCAGCTTCAACAGCATGCCACCTGTCATTTGGCTAAAAAAGGCAGGGGTGAGGGGTTACAAATAAAAATCAGAGAGTGCCTATTTGGTGGAACACCAAGACTAAGAAGAGTATAAAAAAAAAGATAAAGGCATTTAAACAATACAAGAAAAAAACAACACAAGAAGCATGGTTAAAATTTAAACAACTATCTAATACCACCAAAAAATTGCTGAGACAGGCAAAAAGTGATTTAGAAATTAAACTGGTTGGAAATTGTAAAAACAATTAAAAACTATTTTATAATTATATAGGTTCCCTTAAAGGAAGTAGGATTGGAGCAGGACCACTTTTTATAAATGACAAGTTAATTGTGGAGGATGAACAAATGGCAAATGAATTTAATAAATATTTTGCTAGTATCTTTAAAAGCAAGTAAGATTTTATAATAAATACTGTCCCTGCTCCATGCCCCATAATCTTCTTTACTGAAAATGACACCCTGAGAGCAATTAAAGACATGAAATCTACCTCCTCCATGGGAATTGATGGTATTCCATCTATCTTTATTATGAATCTCTCTTTAGAATTCCTGGATATACTTACTTTACTGTTTAATACATCCTTAAAAGAAAGTAAGGCACTGGACGTTTGGAAACTAAAAAATATTACCCCTATTTACAAAAAAAGAGTCCAAAACTTTTATTGGTAATTATAGGCCCATAAGCCTAACCTCAAGTATTGGTAAGCTTATGGAAAGGTTATTACAGTACAAAATTACTGAACACCTATATAAATCAGGAAATATTGATATAACACAGCATGGTTTTACAAAGGGAAAATCATGTATGTCTAATCTAATTAGCTTTTTTGAGCCAGTGAGTAAAGCCTTGGATGAAGGATTGCCTGTTGATGTTCTCTTTCTGGAATATGAAAAAGCATTTGATATGGTATCACATTAGAATCTTTTACATCAGCTATATAAATTACATTTACATCCTAATATTATCGAATGGATCTCTTCTTGGTTGGAGGATAGGAAGCAGAGGGTAGTTCTGTGTGGATGTAGGTCCGATTGGTGTACTGTTAGTAGTGGAGTATCTCAGGGGTCTGTGCTCGGTCCAATACTATTTAATATCATGATTTCTGATATGCAAGCAAATAGCGGTACATGGTTGCATAAATATGTTGACTACAGTAAACTTGGAGGAATTGCTAATAATAAAGCATCTGTCAAATTGCTCCAGGATAACCTAAATAACCTTTATTCTTGGGCAAATGATCATGGATTAGTTTTTAATATTGGAAAATGTAAAGTCTTGTGTAACCCCTAGATGGCGCTATCCCAGGGGCTACTACCCCTGCCTGATTTGCCACTAACAGGTTGAGGGGCCTGGATCCAATGGCGGGTGCCTCCACCCAGAGGTCAGGTTTGCAATAGTTAAACTAACTTGGTCACAGCCCTCTGGGACACTGCAACCCCTTTCTTCCCACTAGTGGCCCACACAATATATCAGAATTACCTTCACAGTATACACTTACCCCCAGGTCTGGTTCGGCACTGGGACCTCCTGTGAAATGAGATACAGTGCAACAATCACAGTACAGTACTTTAACATAGACAAATACCTCAGGCAGTATAACTTTGCTGAAACAAGCAGCTCTGATTTATTTAGGGGATATAACAAGGACAGGGGAAATCAGGTTAATTAGCTTATCACTCTAATAATCTACCTATGGCTCTGTGCACAGGCCTATCCCTATCAGTTACTGTCCCTGGGTACCCAAGCCCTAGTGGCTAGTCAAACCGTGGCAGCTGGTAGGGCCCTTTCACACAGAAAGGAGAATTAAACAGTCAGCAGTACAGTAATTCCATTTGGATTTAATGTGGCAATTCAACAGGGCGACCCTGAATTAGTACTCACGACCTCCAAATAAGATAGGGTCCTTCAATGTCAGCAGGGCTCACTTGAGGTACACAAACCTCTTCACACATCCATATAAAGAAAGCACTATACCAGGCAGGCTGCATCTGTATCCCGATCGCAATTACTGCACAATACCCGAGAACACACAGTAGATTCAGTTCCTGACAGACCGAGTGCAATTTTCAGCAATTCCTCCAGTCTTCTACAGGGTGAGCCTGGTTTCTACTCTTCAGAGATCCTTTGATTCTTTTCACAGGGACGGATTCAGTCCTAACAAGCTGTTACACAAGCTGCAGACCGGAACTCTGGGCCTTACACACGCTTTTTGACTAAACTGCACACTGAAAAGCACAGGGCTCCTTCCTTCTTCACTGCCAAAGCTCAACTGAAACTCCAACCGACAAAACCGGGCACTTCCTTTGAGTTCCTCCCAGTTCTTGACTGGATTGGCTGTCACTCACAATAGACTGCTGCTGTTGGTCCAAAAGGCACTGAAGTCTAAACTACATCTCCCAGAGTCACTGCCCATACAATCCTCTTGTGGCTGGCTCAGATTATGAGTCCAAGTTCTGATTCGTCCAAGGCACCATTTTAGAGCTAGCTTACCCCACACTGATTGGTCCAGTTCAGCAGTTCAAAACTAGAATGGGAACTAGCAGACACAGTTCTGACTGCAAAAGAAAGCAGGTTAGACAAACTGTAATTTCATTATTACTGTAAATGATTTCTGGCAAACAGTTACATCTTTCAGATAGATTCCCTTTGCACTCCTAGTGACTGCAAAATGGAGTGAATTGGCAGCTTGAGTGGTACTCAGAGAAGCACACAGTCCCCATACAAACTAATTATGTCTCTGCAAGCAGACAGCTCTTAAAGAGACAGTACCAGAGGCTCTAAAAACACTCACTGATAAATGGCTTAAATGCCAAACACCATTCAGGCTTGGAGCATTCAAGCAAGCTCCTGGAAGTCTTTTGGGAACCCCCATTTTCAGGGGGGTTACACCTGCATCTGGGAGGTAATAACTGCATGGCCAATTACCATATAAATAATATTAAGCTTGAAGAAACTACTTCTGAATAAGATTTGGGTGTGACAATCTCTAATAACCTAAAATGGAACCCCCATATCAATATCACTGCTAAAAAATGTCATGGTATACTCAGATGTATTTTAAAACATATAAAAAGTCAAAAAGTCGAGAAGCCGAGGGTCTGATTCCATTATATACGACTATGGTTAGAGCACACATGGAATATTGTGCCCCTTTTTGTTCACCTACTGCCATTAATGATGTGAAAATGTATGAATCAGTCCAACGTAAAATGTCTAAGTCAGTCTCTAAAGTGGCACACTTGGAATATGGTGATAGATTTAGAAATTTAGGACTTTTTTCTCAAAAATATAGCTTTCTTAGAGGTGATATGTGTTGGGCCTATAAGGCATTTGAGGATGAACTGTTTCTGGAATCCAACTGTTTAACTAGACAATCACCCTTAGACAGTAGTAGACCACATAATCTCAGATTATATGCTGAATTATGTAAAACAGTACAGAGGAAAAACGTGTATCACAAAGAGTTCCACATTTGTGGAACTCTCTCCCAGCAAATGTGGTATCAAGTCAATCTCTGAATCTTTTTAAACAAGAACTTGACTTATATATGGGTGAGAACAAATTTGTCTACCATCACTAATTAATGATGGCGAGTCTAATTAAGGGCCTGTCCCTCAGACTTGTATATCCTATGAACCTATGATATTGCCCCCCTGACTCCTCCTTGGTTACCATCCTGGACTTCTTGGGCACCGTGAAATCCCTCGCCACTGGGGGCGAAATTCATATACTGGGGGATTTTAATGTGAACTGGCTTGCCAGCGGCAATTCAAAGCTTCGGAATCAAGTAGCCGACCTAAATTTGGCCCAGCTGCTCTCTGAACCCACAAGACTCAACCTGAAATCGCTGAATCACTCCCTTCTCAACTGGTCCATGACCTCACACCAGCACTGCGTTATAGCCTCGGACATCCTGCCCGACTCCCTCATGTGATCACCATATGATCTACTCTGTCTGTAAAATTCTCAGGCCTAAAGCCTCCCATGTACTATTCTTACACGCTTATACAAATCCCTGGATCTAGCTTCACTCCTAACAGACCTTACATCCACTGACTGGTCCTTTATTCCAAAGGCCACCTCTATCGATGCAGCTTGGAACCATTTCAAGCTCAGATTCCTAGCTGTATGGGATCACCATGCTCCACTCAGACGCACACGGGTGAGGGAAGCTCACTTGCCCTGGAACACCCCCGACATCCTGCCCCTTACCAAAGCTAGAGACCAGGCTCCCCCGTTCACCAAAATATATACCGCACCCTATGAAACAGCTGTACTACACAAATCAGGTTAGCCAAATCAAATTACTTCAAAGCCTCCTTCCAGGCTAATATAAATTGCCCAATGAAATTCTAGAAGGTGGTAAAATCCCTTTTTTTTCCACCCTCTCAACCTCCCAATCCCATTCTAAATATAGGTGGGGCTGTTATAAATTACCCAGAAACAGTTGCCTCTGAATTCAATGCCTCATTTACAAGCTGCACCTCTACACTGCTCTCCACTCTCCCCAGCCCAACCCTCCCTCCTGGCCTCCCTGCCCAATCTCCTCCTCCTCCTCCTCTACTCCCTTCTTTTTCAGCAGGTCACCTCTCCCAAAGTCTATCATGCCTTGCTTTCCTAAACCCTCATAAGGTAAATGGCCTCTGGTCTGGACTCCAGGATGCTTCACCTGGCTGCCCCGCCTATTGCCCCTTGGCTGACCTTCTAAACCTCTCTTTTGCCTTAGGATCCATCCCCAAGGGCTGGAAGCATGCAACAGTTATCCCACTCCATAAGGGTGGTGATACCTCAGTCCCTGGCAACTACTGGCCTATCTCCCTCCTACCTATTATGGCCAAGCTACAAGAACACATAGTCCTCTCTCAACTGTCCACCTTTCTTAGCTCCTTTTCCTTCTTCTCACCCTCCCAGTCTGGATTCAAGAAATCGCACTCTACTGCCACCTCACTCCTCAGGCTCACTGATAACATCTGTGATGGTATGGACAAGAGCCTTATCACCGCAACCATTTTTGTCGATCTAGCAAAGGCTTTCGACACGGTCTCCCATACCCTCCTACTTGCAAAACTCTCCTGGGCTGGGCTCTCTACCCTGGTCACTAGCTGGTTCCTCTCCTACCTGGTCAGCCGCTCCCAGGCGGTAAAAATTGGAAGCACCAGCTCACCTCCCCTCCCAGTTACCTCTGGGGTCCCCCAAGGCTCGGTCCTTGGACTGTTACTATTCTCCATTTTTCTAAATGATCTGCCCTCTGCCTGCCTTCACTTATCCATCCAAATGTACGCCGTCGATAGTCTTATATATGTCTGGCCTGTCAACAGTTGACGTTGAGTCCAGACTACAGCAGAATTTCAACAATGTTCAGCTCTGGTTCCGTGCAAACCAGCTTTTTCTCAGTGCCAGGAAGTTGGTCTCCTTGACCTTGGGCACAAGACAGAGACTCTCTAGGCTCCCAACTACCCCCTCCTTCCACACCCTGGACGGGATTACTCTGGAGGCCTGCTCCTCCTTCAGATATCTCGAGTATGGCTAGACCAGCATCTGTACTTTTCTGTACATGTCGAAGCCATACACAAAAAGCTACACCCAAAATTGGGCGCCCTCTATCAGAGTCGTGGTTGCATCCCGCTGCCAGCTCACTGTGCACTGGTACAGAAAATTATTCTCCCTATATTTGACTATGGTGATGTAGTCTACATTGTCGCTCCCAAGTCCACATTAGACAGACTGGACCCTCTCTTCCACTCTTTCTGCTGCTTCGCACTGGATAGTCTGCCCTCCACTCACCACTGCGCGCTCTACAGGTCCCTCTTCTTTTCCTCACTCCATGACTGCCGCCTGTCCCACTGCACCAAACTCACTGCCAAATACTGGTCCCTGACCTTGCCCACCTATCTCTCTGATGTGTTGGCTATTTCTACCCCTCCTGTCCACTCTCTTAGGAACTATGACACACGCACCGTGGTAGTCCCGCGGGTGTCCACCTCTAGCGGCCAAGCATCCTTCAGATATCGGATGCCCAAACTATGGAACTCCCTCCCATCTGCCATCAGGCATATGCACCAGACTAAGCACTTCAGCTCTCTTGCCAATTCCCATTTCACATCAGCTTGTGCCTGTGGGTAATATGTGTCAATCTTAATCTTCAAGCAGCAGACAGTCAGTATAGGGCTTCCAGTCTCCTATGCAGGACCCTCCTCATGGTCACATTACCTGCTGCTTTTTGTTTTGTATTATTTGTATTATTTGCATGATTTATTTTCCCCACTGCTCCTGTTTTTTCTCATAATTGGTGTTAAACTGCTCCGCTTATATGCTGTCTGTATACTAGCTTACTGTTAAGTATGTACTTTATTACCCTGTGTCTATTGCAAATTCGTGGATGTTTACTGCCTTATGTATGTACCTTTCCCCTCTGCCCCCTTCCCCCAGGATGCATCTGGAATCGGGCACTATTGCTCAGTGTGTCTTCCTGGTAAAACTTTTAAATAAATAAATAAATACAGCAAGGATAGCAAGGAGCTATACTCGTTAGTACAGGATATAGGATCCTGTGTTGCCAATTTCCACTGAGCTGGCCACATAGTGTAGTGGTATACACCACTGCTTGTGATGCCAGCAGACCCGAGTTCAGGTCTGGCTTTGGACAGAACTGTTTTTTTTTTTTTTAAACAAACATCAACTTGCCCCTTTGTCTGCACCCCCTTGGAGTTGATTATTTTAGTTTGGGGGTGCGGGGGCATGTGGGGCACAGCCCCCCCCATAAAAATAGTTGTTGTGTCTGAGGAATGCAAGTGTTGTAGTGACGGTTGGTATTTGTGATGGTCGCTACAATATCAGGCACCCTTTTGACCACGGGCTGGTTTGTGATCCTCTGTATGTGTTGGGTGGTCTTGCAGACTCGCCTTTATCACATAAATCCAATTTTATGCCCACTGAAAGCACTTTATGCCCTGCCTCAAGTGTTATTATTGTATAATTGCACACTTTGAAAGCACTTTGTTCCTTTTTATGCTGTTTCTTTGTAATGTACCTTTCTGTATTGTATTGTTTGTCTTAACTGGATGCTTGTGGAAACAGGCAATTTTTGCTCACATGTCTCTCCAGTATAAAAAAATAAACCGAAACTGAAACACTTGGTCCTGCTAAATTGAGTAGTATAACTGACAACTACCTCATACCTACTAACCTACTTAGTGGCTCGGACCGATTTCTAAACTCTCCCACCCTCTCCCTACTATTCCGTCTCAACATGTCACTGTATTATAACAAGCATTTGTCAATGCCGAATGTTTGCTTGCTGGCATTGGCATTGGTAGTGTAGAAGTTACAGAGCTGCATAATAGGAATGGCAGTGAAGTATTGAACTGAAGTCAACCCCACCACCACCCTGCAGAGAGTGACAGGCATTGGGGTGTGCCTTTGGGTCGTCAGGCATAATGGCTAACGCCATTTCACCACACCCTACCCTGCAGACACTGACAAGTGTCACAATGTGCCTTGGGGGTCTTTTTGGTTTCATGTGCACCCCATTCCATCAGGAAAATACGGTGAGATGGGTGGTATAGGAGAATGGGGTGAACTTTAAATAAGAGTCCAAGGCATGCCTCAATGCCTGTCACTGGCTGCAGAGTGTGGAATGGTATGAGCATTACAGGCAAGAATCCCAAGTCACATCCCTGATGCCTGTCATTCTCTACAGGGTTGGGCATTATGGTTGGAAACCCTAATATCTCAGGCATTTGTTGGTATTTTCACTCCAAATTTTCAACATGGTTTTTGTGACCCCACCTCATGAACAGTGGCAATATCAGTTTGTTAGCTAAAAGCTGCTTATGCACAGCGACTACGGCATTTAGCACCACAGGTGCAAAAACATTCCGAACAGGATGTAAAAAATGACAGCTGTACTGTTCATGGGGAGGTGTAAAAAATGGCAATGTTGCAAATGTGCAGTAAAAATATAAAAAAAATGGTGAAGTCACGAGCGTACAGAGAAACTGTGCAACGCACACCCGTAATGTAATTAGTTTGGGAATTTTTTACAGCAGATTGTCAGACAGGCATTTTGGGACCTCCGATCATGAACAGTGTCACTGTGATTTTCTTTATCTGTCCCGAACAATGATTTCCCACAGCGACCACGCATCTCTGCGCTGAAAGTGTGAAAACACACTTCAGCCATGTTGTGAAAAATGACAGCTGTACTGTTCATAAGGAAGTGTGGAAAAATGACACTGGTGAAAATCTGGACTGAAAATATTACAAAGTCATGAACTTACGAGGGTGCGTGGAAACTGCACAATGCTCACTTGTAACACAGTCATTTTATGGACTTTTGTCACCAAATTTTCAACATAGCCATTTTAAGACCTCTGCTCATGAACAGTGTGTAACCCCTAGATGGCGCTATCCCAGGGCTACTACTCCTGCCTGATTTGCCACGAACAGGTTGAGGGGCCTGGATCCAATGGCGGGTGCCTCCACCCAGACGTCAGGGTTTGCAATAGTTAAACTAACTTGGTCACAGCCCTCTGGGACACTGCAACCCCCTTTCTTCCCACTAGTGGCCCACACAATATATCAGAATTACCTTCACAGTATACACTTACCCCAGGACTGGTTCCGGCACTGGGACCTCCTGTGAAATAAGATACAGTGCAACAATCACAGTACAGTACTTAACATAGACAAATACCTCAGGCAGTATAACTTTGCTGAAACAAGCAGCTCTGATTTATTTAGGGGGATATAACAAGGACAGGGGAAATCAGGTTAATTAGCTTATCACTCTAATCATTCACCTATGGCTCTGTGCACAGGCCTATCCCTATCAGTTACTGTCCCTGGGTACCCAAGCCCTAGTGGCTAGTCCAAACTGTGGCAGCTGGTAGGGGCCCTTTCACACAGAGAAAAGGAGAATTAAACAGTCAGCAGTACAGTAATTCCATTTGATTTAATGTGGCAATTCAACAGGGAGCAACCCTGAATTAGTACTCACGACCTCCAAATAAGATAGGGTCCTTCAATGTCAGCAGGGCTCACTTGAGGTACACAAACCTCTTCACACATCCATATAAAGAAAGTACTATACCAGGCAGGCTGCATCTGTATCCCGACGCAATTACTGCACAATACCCGAGAACACACAGCAGATTCAGTTCCTGACAGACCGAGTGCAATTTTCAGCAATTCTTCCAGTCTTCATAGGGTGAGCCTGGTTTCTACTCTTCAGAGATCCTTTGATTCTTTCACAGGACGGATTCAGTCCTAACAAGCTGTTACACAAGCTGCAGACCGGAACTCTGGGCCTCATACACGTTTTTGACTAAACTGCACACTGAAAAGCACAGGGCCTTCCTTCTTCACTGCCAAAGCTCAACTGAACTCCAACTGACGAAACCGGCACTTCCTTTGAGTTCCTCCCAGTTCTTGACTGGATTGGCTGTCACACAATAGACTGCTGCTGTTGGTCCAAAAAGGCACTGAAGTCTAAACTACATCTCCCAGAGTCACTGCCCATACAATCCTCTTGTGGCTGGCTCAGATTATGAGTCCAAGTTCTGATTCGTCCAAGGCATCATTTTAGAGCTAGCTTACCCCACACTGATTGGTCCAGTTCAGCAGTTCAAAACTAGAATGGGAACTAGCAGACACAGTTCTGACTGCAAAGAAAGCAGGTTAGACAAACTGTAATTTCATTATTACTCTAAATAATTTCTGGCAAACAGTTACATCTTTCAGATAGGTTCCTTGCACCCTAGTGACTGCAAAATGAAGTGAATTAGCAGCAGCTTGAGTGGTACCAGAGAAGCACACAGTCCCCATACAACTAATTATGTCTGCAAGCAGACAGCTCTTAAAGAGACAGTACCAGAGGCTCTAAAAACACTCACTGATAAATGGCTTAAATGCCAAACACCATTCAGGCTTGGAGCATTCAAGCAAGCTCCTGGAAGTCTTTTGGGAACCCCATTTGCAGGGGTTACACCCTTCCTGGCCTGGAAAGCTTGACGTCCGGCCAAGCAAGTATACTATAAGTTTCAACTGCAACCATACATTTGCATTAGGCTCGAGACATGTAATCATCAGTCAATATATCATTTTACCAAGAACACATTTCTGAAACATTGCAGCACGTCACTCTTTACACAGTATTACATACACATTGTACCACAACTCAGTTATTACCTCTTGTACATGAAACCTGAAGAGAGGGGCCCTTCCCTATCAGTTACCTTTGGGGCTGGATGGGGCAAGGACACCACTTAGAGGGCAAACACAAGTAACTTGAGTTAGCACTGATGCTCAGTTTGGGCAATGAGCCGGGGACACATACACCCTTTTATGGACAACATTGAGAGGCAAGTCCACAGGCCTCCCAAGTGAATCATAACTGAGGTGCACCACAGGCTTTACAGCTCGACCAGTCTTTCTAGGGGAACTGTTATAGTCTCTGCACCTGAGCCTCATTTTCAGCATTGTCCTCACTTGTCAGGAGTCTCCATGGGGTAGAGAGGCTAGAACTTGGGGCACTTTCAGCTCCAGGAGTTACAGTTTCTGAGTCCACAACATTTGGCTCTGATGGAGAGCTTTGGACACTGGCAGTGGACTGTCAGGGCACTCAAAATACTCTTCTTGTTCGGGTGTATCACCAGTCTGCCCTAATCTATCATTTTCCTCCCTGAAAGCTCAAACAGTTCAACCATGCACAATGATTCCATTTCATCTGATCTGATGCTTTGCACTTCACTTTCTGGGAGCATTGGCTCCAGGGATGAAGCTGGGGCTTAGACAGTCCAGAAGGCCCAGCTTTGTCTCCAGTATTGACTAGGGATTGCCTCAAACAATTGACTCAGTTCAGAAGAAGGATAGTATTCAAAGTCACTCTCACTTTCTTCCGATATGGACTGACAGTCATGCTCAACTGGGACTTGTGGAGGGAACACTTTAACTTTGCTTCTGTAGGTGCAGACTTTCTTGATCTTTTCTTAGCAGCAGCTCTAGTCACTGGTCCAGAGGGGCATCTTCTAGGGGCTCAGACTCAATTAAGATTTGTCCAATGGGCAGTAAATGATTTCTATGCATTGTTTTTACATCTTTTGAATTATTCTCAGGCCTTACTTTTGTACACTGGCAGATCATCTAGTTTGCCCACTACAATGTGAGGGAGATGGTGCCATCTGTCAGCAATCTTGTGCTTGCCATGCAGTCCCAGATTTCTTAGCAATACCGATCTCCCTCCTGGAGTTCCTGTGCTTTCACCTTTTATCATACCTTTCTTTGTTGGCCAGATTTCTTTGGCAGCCATGGTTTGAGCCAGTTGGTACGCATGAGTTAGCTGGGCCTTTAACTTTTGCACATACTTGTAAATAGTTGTCAGCTTGAACCCCATCAGAAGAGACCCCAAACACACATCTACTGGTAGTCGAGCTTTCTTCCAAACATCAGGCGGTAGGGGAGAATCCAGTGGCATCACTTTTGGTGCAGTTATAAGCATGTACCAGGGTGCTAATTTGTTGGCTCCATCTAGGCTTGTCCTTTGGTGCAGGGTGCCTAGCATATCTAGCAAAGTGCGTTGAAACGCTCAGGCTGTGGTCCCCCTGGGGTGGTAAGGAGTGGTTCTGATTTCGACTCCCACAGAGAGAAAGCATCTTTGATCAGACGACTCTCAAAGTCTCTCCCTTGATCAGAATGGATTCTTTGTGGAGCCCCATAGTGAACAAAAAGTTTTCTACAAGTACTTTGGCTACAGTGGATGCTTTCTGGTCTGGTGGGAAAGCTTGGGCATATCTCGTGGAATGGTCAGTGACCACCAGCACATTACTGATATTTCTTTGATCTGACTCCAAACTTAGAAAATCAATACAGACCAGCTCCATGGGTGCACTGGTGGTTATGTTAACAAGGGGGCAGCCTCTGGGGCAAAGCTTTCCTCTGTAAGCAGCGACTACAAGTTCAGATGTGTTGCCCACATCAGCCCCATCTTAGGCCAATAGAATCTGGATCTCACCAAGTCAAGTGTTCTGTCTATACCAAGGTGCCCCATGTGGTTGTGCAAGGACCTCATACTGAGTCTCGAAAGGCAGTGGGCAGCACTAGTTGTTGTTTGTCTACTTGTCCCCTCTGTCTACTGTTTCTCTGTATAACAGTTTATTGATCAGTTTCAACTTAGGACCTCTTTTGTATATAACAGTGCAGTTCTCAAATCAGTGGAGCGAATTTGGACACATCTTTCCTGCATAGAGGGCTTCTAAAAGCTGCTTTGATCATGGGATCGCGAGTTGAGCCCGCGAATACTGTCATTGTCCAGCTGAGGCAGTGCACCAATGTCTATTGCAGAAAGTAATAAGCAGCAGGTATGCAATTCTCAGAGGCTCCAAGCAATCCACTATGCAGTCCATCATGGCCCGTGGGACATTTGTTCTCCCTGTCAAACTTCCGCAGAGTGCCCGAATGTCAGGTTCTGCCAGTCGGACCCAATCATTCTGGGGAAAAGCCTCCGGGAGAGCATCAGCATCTATGTGGTTCAGACCTGCTCGGTATTCGAGAGCATAGTTATATGTAGATAATGCAGAAAGCCACCTATGGCCAGTGGCATCCAACTTAGCTGAGGTCTGCACATAGGTCAAAGGATTATTGTCAGTTTTACTAGTATTTTAGCCCCATACAAGTACTCATGGAATTGGTCAACAATAGCCCACTTCAAAGCTAGGAACTCTAACTTATGTACAGGATAGTTCTTTTCGGATGGGGTCAGGCTTCTACTGGCAAAGGCCACTGGTCTCAGGCCATTCTCGTGTTTTGGTACAACACAGCCCCCAACCCTTGCAAGCTAGCATCAGTGTGCAGGACAAGGTTTTCTTGGATCGGCATAGGCCAGCACTGGAGCATGGGTAAGTTGATATATGATCTCATGAAAAGCAGTCTCACAATCAGGAGTCCAGCGGGCCCCAAATACTTCACCGGATGAAATACACTCTTTCAGTCTTGAGGATGCTGACTTTTGGTATTTTTGTGGGTTGGGGATACCTTGGAGTAAGGTTAAGTAAAGGGCGGATCACTCTTGAATAGTCCTGATGAAGCACCGATAATAACCACAGAATCCCAGGAATCTTGCAGTTCTTGATTTTTGGCTGTGGCCAGGTGGTCAAGGCCTCAACTTTACTTGGGTCGGTCTCTATTCCCTCGGTGATACTATGTGTCCCACATACTTTACTGATGTTTGAAAAAATTGACACTTATCAATGGACAGTTTAAGGCCAAAGTCCTCCAGTCGGTCCAATACCTTAAATAATCTGCTCTATGTTCCTCCAGTGAGCTGCCAAACACAATAACATCATCTAGGTATACCAGGCACTCTAGTAAGTTCATGTCCCCCACTGCACGCTCCATCAATCGTTGAAAAGTGGCTGGGGCACCTATGAAATCCATTGAGGCATCCTCCTTGAATTCATAGGCCAAGCGGACAGATAAAGGCTGTCTTTCACACGGTCCTCTGGGGCCATCGGGATCTGATAGTACCTCTTCAGGGAGATCCACACAGAACCACTTGCTCCGCTTAGGCAGTCCAAAGCATCCTGAATGCGGGCATTGTGTACTGATCAGGATAGTCCGCCGTTTAAGGTGCGATAATCCACACACATCCTTACTGTTCCATTCTTTTCCTCACTACCACAATGGGGAAGCATAAGGGGCTTCTGGATTCTTGTATTACACCAGCAGCTAACATCTCTTGCAGATGCCGTCTCACATCATCTATGTCAGCAGGTGCCAGGCGTCGAGACCTCTCACGAAATGGTCTTTCGTCATGCAGCAGCGGATATTGTGCTCAGCTCCTTGCACGATCCTACATCCCATTCCTTTAAAGAAAACACCTGGTCTCTCTGGGCAAGCTTCACTGATCTTCACTTTCCATTCAGCTGGCAGCGGGAGTCGCCGAAATCAAACAAGTCAGGCGCTACTCTGTCATTCTTCCTTGAACTCTTTAGCAAGGTAGCACTGCAGTGTCTGCACAATGCACATTAGCCAGAATACAACCTCTGTTTACTCGAATGTCTCTTTCCAGCACATTATGAACTTGGACCATTACCCTTCTGGCATAAGCATGGGCTCTAGCGGGCAAAATACTAGGCTTGACCAGCAGTCCCTCTGGCAATTTTCCATCGCCTGGTGCATCCAACATTAATATTTTATTCTTAACATCCTTTCTGATATGGACCTCTCCTGTAAGGTACACTGGGCATTTGGCGCCAGGATCAGAGACTCAGGATCCTTCTTCCATACAATCCGACCGGTTCCTCTGGTTCTGTTTTTCAGCATCTCTCTGTAGCCTCATAGGCCTTCTTAATTAAAGCCAGAACTCTTAAAGCTCTACTAGTCTTTGACCCTGTTTTCATAACACAACTGTGCCAGCCTTCCGAACATATGAGCATTTGTTCCAATCAACAAGGGACACCATCATACAGTCCAGTGGGGGACACACTAAGGCTAGGGTCTCTACTTGTTCGGCCACTCCAGCCACGGAGGTGGGAAAGACAGCCAAATTCGGATATACCCGAATAGGGTAGGCCTTCTCACTAACCCCATACATGCAGTCCTTCTAATGGTTGTAAGGTACGCCTGACAAATGCTTCTGATACCAATCTTGGAACATAATTGTCACTTGGGAGCCACTGTCTAATATAGCTCTTGTAGACACTCTGCTCACCTTTACAGTGGTCTCCATGGAGGACCCACTATTCTGGACCAGTCTGGAGAGGCGGTAGTGGGGGCTTTGGGCAACTGACCTTGCCACAAAAGGACGTGAATTAGCATTTTTGGTGCCCTCACTGGGATCATGTCGCACCTCTAACCACTGATTTCTTCTCCAAGCTCTCCTTGTAGCCTATATGCAACTTTGTCAGTGTCTTTGGGGACTGGCATTCCCTTTCATGTGCCCATCTTTCCCACAATTATAGCAAAACATACTTTCTGGAGTTTGAGCTGGCGAGGACCTACACTGGGAGCCAGGGCGGGGTATACTAACTGGAAACCTTTGGTGCCATTCTCTGTCTGCGGGCGTGATAAGCATTTGGAGACATCTGCCAGTTTCTCCACTTCATGGTCAAGGAATCGAGTTCGGAGCTGTTATCAGTAGGAGATACATGGGTGGGTACACCCCCCCATAGCAGATGCAGTCGGATATAGGTCAGGGCCACTTGCAGGCTGGCCTTCATAAAGGGACTGTTTTTAATTCCGGATCTCTCTCAACAGTTCGCCCCATTGTGACATATCTTTTCCTTGTCAGAGCACTCATTGACTGCCAACCTCTGCCCCTGAACTCTCACTCTGATGGGTCACCCTCAGTCACTCGGGTCGTAGCCACAGCTATTGGTGCAGGTCCCTCCCGAGCGGTCTGTTTCTCAACTCCTCGAATTTCTCTCATTAACTCATCATAGGAGGGTGGGGATCCAGTCGATCTGCCAGGTGTAACTGAAGCAACAGCAGTTCTGAGAAGGGGCAGACTTAGGATCCTGTCCAGCCTGGTTGCGTCCAGTTCAATCGCTGGCAAACTACCTTTCTGAGGCATTCTTGCAACAATTTTTCCAGCCGAGATACATACACAGACAACAACTCCCCTTGGTACTGTTGTGCATCTCTTACTCTCCACCATAGGTCCTCATCAGAATCTGGGCTCATACACATTCTCCAAGGCCTCAAGATAGGCCTGTGCAGTCGCCTCAGGGTTCACCGTCCGCTTAGCGGATGGTAGCTATGGAGGACCCTCGGAGGCTCTCACTAACCTCTTCGCTTTTCACCTTCCGAGCATTGCCATTTCTAGCACTTGGGGGCAAGATAGTCTATCCAGGTCTCCAGTCATCCTCCCTTGGGGGTGGGGAGGGTGCCAGAGAAGATCTTCAACCTTCGTAAGAGTCAGACTAATGGCAGGTGCAGAAATAGGAGTCTGCATTGGTTCAGCCACCATCACATGGCACTGGAGCAGGAGAGGGTGTTGAGGGAGGAACACCCCCAGGTGGCAAGAATAGTTTCTTCAAGTCCTCCACAGTTTTCCCTCTCCCAGCAACCATTCAGCAAATTTCTCCTCAAAAGTTTCAGATAGTGGTGGGGGCTGATTCCCCGGTCTTTACTGTCCTTAGTTATCACTCTCCAAGCAGTGAGGGCTCCTCTGGGGTAATGGTCTGTGCACTTTGGAGCTATCTATGGGATCCTAAACTCTACTAGGGCCAGGAAAGTGGGTGAGCAGATTAGCATGCTGACCCAACCACCACAGGGTTTTGTAAACCTTCCACCTGGAAAGTACTCCTGCACAGTGTCCGTATTGATACCCAGAGGGATGTCCAGGATAAGCATAGCATTTGGGGGATCTCCTCCCTAGTACACCACTCCACCAGCGGTGCACAGCCACTTCTGTCGGGTACCCATTTTTTTCTTAACAGTGGTTCGAGAATATGGCCACTAGGACACACAATCCCAGCGGTGAGCTCCAGATGTAACCCTAGATGGCGCTATCCCAGGGCTACTACCCCTGCCTGATTTGCCACTAACAGGTTGAGGGCCTGGATCCAATGGGGTGCCTCCACCCCAGAGGATCCAGGTTTGCAATATTAAACTAACTTGATCACATTCCCTCTGGGACACTGCAACCCCCTTTCTTCCCCACTAGTGGCCCACACAATATATCAGAATTACCTTCACGGTATACACTTACCCCACAGTCTGGTTCCGGCACTGGGACCTCCTGTGAGGAAAGTAGAGATACAGTACAACAATCACAGTACAGTACTTTAACATAGACAAATACCTCAGGCAGTATAACTTTGCTGAAACAAGCAGCTCTGATTTATTTAGGGGATAACTAAGGACAGGGAAATCAGTTAATTAGCTTATCACTCTAATAATTCATTTATGGCTCAGTGTACAGGCCTATCCCTATCAGTTACTGTCCCTGGGCACTTCAAGCCCCAGTGGCTAGTCCAAACCACCGTGGCAGCTAGTAGGGCCCTTCACACAGAGAAAAGGAAAATTAAACAGTCAGCAGTACAGTAATTCCATTTGGATTTAAGTGGCAATTCAACAGGGAGCAACCCTGAATTAGTACTCCGACCTCCAAATAAGATAGGGTCCTTCAATGTCAGCAGGGCTCACTTGAGGTACACAAACCTCTTCACATCCATATAAAGAAAGTACTATACCAGGCAGGCTGCATCTGTATCCGATGCAATTACTGCACATACCCGGAGAAACACAGCAGATTCAGTTCCTGACAGACGAGTGCAATTTTCAGCAATTCTTCCAGTCTTCTACAGGGTGAGCCTGGTTTCTATATTCAGAGATCCTTTGATTCTTTTCACAGGGACGGATTCAGTCCCAACAAGCTGTTACACAAGCTGCAGACCGGAACTCTGGGCCTTACATACTTTTTGACTAAAACTGCACACTGAAAAAGCACAGGGCCCTTCCTTCTTCACTGCCAAAGCTCAACTGAACTCCAACTGACTAAAACCGCACTTCCTTTGAGTTCCTCCAGTTCTTGACTGGTTGGCTGTCACTCACAATAGACTGCTGCTGTTGTCCAAAAGGCACTGAAGTCTAAACTACATCTCCAGAGTCACTGCCCATACAATCCTCTTGTGGCTGGCTCAGATTATGAGTCAAGTTCTGATTCGTCCAAGGCATCATTTTAGAGCTAGCTTACTCCCACACTGATTGGTCCAGTTCAGCAGTTCAAAACTAGAATGGGGAACTAGCAGACACAGTTCTGACTGCAAAAAGAAAGCAGGTTAGACAAACTGTAATTTCATTATTACTCTAAATAATTTCTGGCAAACAGTTACATCTTTCAGATAGGTTCCCTTTGCACTCTAGTGACTGCAAAAATGAAGTGAATTGGCAGCACCTGAGTGGTACTCAGAGAAGCACACAGTCCCCATAACAAACTAATTATGTCTGCAAGCAGACAGCTCTTAAAGAGACAGTACCAGAGGCTCTAAAACACTCACTGATAAATGGCTTAAATGCCAAACACCATTCAGGCTTGGAGCATTCAAGCAAGCTCCTGGAAGTCTTTTGGGAACCCCATTTAGCGAGGTTACATGTGATTTTCTTACTCTGTCCCAAACATTGCTTTCGCACACCGACTGTACCATTGTCGCTACATGTCGAAAACACTTTTTGGCGACACATGAAAAATAGCAGCTATACTGTTCATAAGGAAGTGTAATAAAATGGCAATGTTGAAAATCTGAAGTGAAAATATTGAAAATTCGAACTCACGAGCATGCATAGAACTGTGCCACACATCGTAAAACAACAGTCATTTTAGAGAATTTTCACCAAATTTTCAACATAGCCATTTTAAGACCTCTGCTCATGAACAGTGTCACTGTGATTTTCTTAATTGTCCCATACATTGATTTCGCACACCGACTGCGCCATTGTGCGCTACATGGGCGGAAACATGTTTTGGGCAAGATGTGACAAATGACAGCTGTACTGCTCATAAGGAAGTGTAATAAAATGGCAATGTTGAAAATCTGGATTGAAAATATTGAAAATTCGCAAACTTACGAGCGTGCATAGGAACTGCGCAACGCACGCTCGTAAAACAGTCATTTTTAGGGATTTTTTTCACCAAATTTTCAACATAGCCATTTTAAGACCTCTGCTCATGAACAGTGTCACTGTGATTTTCTTAATGTGTCCCATACATTGATTTTGCACAATGACTGCGCCATTGTGCGCTACATGCGCGGAAACACATTTTGGGCAAGATGTGAAAAATGACAGATATACAGCTCATAAGGAGGTGTGGTAAAATGGTAATGTTGAAAATCTGGAGTGAAAATATTGAAACTTCGCGAACTTACGAGCGTGCGTAGGAACTGCATAACGCACGCTCGTAAAACAGTCATTTTTAGGAATTTTTTCACCAAATTTTCAACAGAGCCATTTTAAGACCTTTGCTCATGAACAGTGTCACTGTGATTTTCTTAATTTGTCCCATACATTGATTTCGCACACCGACTGCACCATTGTGCGCTACATGGGCGGAAACACGTTTTGGGTGAGATGTGAAAAATGACAGCTGCATTACTCATAAGAAGGTGTGGTAAAATGGCAATGTTGAACATTTGGAGTGAAAATATTGAAAATTCACGAACTTACGAGCCTGTTTAGGAACTGCACAACGCACGCTCGTAAAACAGTCATTTTTAGGAATTTTTCCACCAAATTTTCAAAATAGGCTTCTTGAGAGCCCACCTTATGAACACTAGCAGTGTCATTTCATTAATCAGTCCCGAAAGGTGATTTCGCGCAGTGACTGCAAAATCACCCTTCGGGCCGTAATACCATGACAGTGACAGCATTCATGAGAAGGGTCCCAAAAACCCCATGTTGAAAATTTGGTGAAAATTCAAAAATGCCTGAGATATGCAGCAAGTTGAAAAACCCTATTCATTACATTATACAGCTTACGGCATTTCTTCAGTTGGGGTTGGCTTTGAAGAGTGCAGGCGTGTTCCCAGTCCACAGAAGATCGTCCATAGTCCGGTGATAAGTATGGGGTGAGGGGGGTGTGGGGAGGCAAGTGCGCAGTGGGTGGAGTGCGGGTGGGGCAGAGACTACTGAGGGAGCCTTTTAAGTTACAGGTGTTTTTTTTTGTTTAGGTGGCGACATGGGGTTTGCCATGCTGGGGTGGGCTCCCAGCGTGGCACAAGGATAACTGGTGGGGGCCTGGAGCCGACCGGAGGGATTAGGCACCCCGTCGGCAATAGCATTCGTTGCCACGCTGGGGTGGGCTCCCAGCGTGGCACCCTATACTGGGGGAGAAACAGTGGAGCCGATGGGGGATTGGGCACCTGATCGGCTATACAATGTCCGGCCACGCTGGGGCAGGCACCCAGCGTGACCTATCTTTAATGGCAGGGCGCAGCAAGCCGGCCAGAGGTTGGCACCCGTCGGCTATATCTTGCTGACCACGCTGGGGTGGAGCACCCAGTGTGGCCTATGTAACTGTGCTTGGGGAGGCGTAGCACATGTGTGCATGGGGGCAGCACGCAGTATGCGTCGCGTGTGTGTGTGTGTGTGTGTGTGTGTGTGTGTGTGGGGGGAGGCGGCATGAGCAGGCGATATCTGATCGCTGCTCACTGAAGCGTAGCTCCCCCTTTCAACTGTATGCCACTGCATTTTGGAGCTGTCATAGACAGCTCCAGTAGGCATTGGGGAATTGCGGCTGTGCCTGCAAACACACTGACTGAATTGGAAGAGGGCTGACACACCTCCGAAAACTCCGATGATGGCACTATGTTTCTTGCACATGCGTGCAAGCAAACATAAAAATGGTGGATGGATTAGCAGGTGTAAACTGTCAATTACTCTTAAGTTACTTAAACACTTTCTGCTGAAGAATACCCTGCTACTTCTCCTCCTCCTCCTATCAAGCAACATCCACCCTAACACCGGCCCTGTACAACAGATGCACTGCTGTGGAAAAAAACCTTAGTACATTAAAACTGGCATACATCAACATTCGTAGCCTGATGTCAAAATTCAATGATCTCCAAGTACGGGTAACTCAACACAGACCAGACGTGCTGTCTGTGGTGGAGACCTGACTTACACCAAAGATTCTAGATACAGCTATTTCCCTTGTTTCATCTGTTGTTAAGACCTCATTTTACCACTTGAGGATATCGCCCGGATTAAGCATCTTGTTCCGACCGGTGATCTTCCAACACTGGTCCACGCCTTTGTGACCTCCCACCTTTTTTAGTGCAACTCCTTCTACCTAGGGCTTCCGGGGGTTGATATACATCACTTGCAGCTGGTGCAGAACACTGCGGCCAGGTTATTGACTGGGCTGTCTCGGTCCTGCCATATTACACCTGTGCTGCGTGGACTGCACTGGCTGCCAGTTCAGTGGCAGATCACCTTTAAGGTTGGCTTGCTGACCTATAAAGCTGTACATGGACAGGGATTGGGTTACTTGCAAGAGGTCCTTTGTCCCTACCGCCCCCTCTGACCACTCTGCTGTACCAATGAGGGATTGTTAGAAATTCCCAGGGTTCATTTGAAGACCTCTGGAGCCCATGCGCGTGCTTTCGTGGCTCCTACCCTGTGGAATTCTCTACCTCATTGGAGAAGGGAGTGCCTGACTGTGAAGAGCTTTAAATCTGGTCTGAAAACATATTTATTCTCTCTTGCTTTTACTGATAACTAAGTCTGAACTGTTGTTATTTATATGGTTTTAAATTTTAATGTTTTAAACCGATGTAAAAGCACTTTGATATTTGTTGAATTGCACTTATTATAAAGATTATTATTATTACTATTGTTGGCTACACCATCTTTAGACAAGACAGGCTAGGCAAAAGGGGTGGCGGTTGAGCAATTTACCTTAAGGATACCCTACAGGGACATGCCCTCCCCAACTGGACACCGGGAAAAATATACAGACCCTTGCCATCAGGATTCTCTTAGAACCCCACAGTAAATCTTTCACTGTAGTCTCAGTCTACATCCCCCCGTGAGATCAGGCCAGTGGGTTCAGTATGGTCATTGAATACCTGATCAGCCTGTACCATAACACTGAAATGGTGCTATTAGGGAACTTTAATGTAAACTGACTGGCCCCAGAGGCAGACCCCTACAAGGATGCCATCTCTACCATCAATGTAGCCCAAATGGTTGACTCCCCCACCAGGGTCAGTTACCAGACTGGTTCCAGTACATTGTTGGACTGGATAATTACTAATCGATTGGAAAGAATCTCAACACTGCCGTCCTCCCTGACTCGATTAGCGACTACTCCCCTGTTCTATGTCACTGGTCAAATAGAGCCCCAAAGCTACCTGCTAAAACAGCAATACATCGTGTCCTAAAGAAAGGGCAGCTTAAACACCTCAAGGCATACCTTCTGCAAACTGACTGGACACCCACTGACTCAGAGCAAAGCGTGGGCCAAGCACTTGAATACTTCATCTCTAAATTCAATATGGCCTGTGACATTTATGACTACATTAGAAAACATAAGATTAAGGGTGCAAATAATCCCTGGATTACCCCATCCCTACTTAACCTCATGGCCACTAGGGATAATCTGTGGCATCGTGCACAAGCCACCTGTGAACAGGCTGACATCCAACTTTACAAAGCTGCCAGGAACGCCTGTACCCGTGAGGTCCGCTTTGCAAAATTCACCAGTTCAGAGAAGAGCTCTCAAACTCCTAGTGGGATGGCAGGAAATTTTGGGACAACATTAAAGACCTCACAGGCAAAACCTGCAAATTCTCACCCTCTATGATAGAAGTCAGTGGTGTAATCGCCCAGGACCCCAAGCATATTGCCGATACTTTCAATGCTGCCATCTCAGACCTTAGCGGCAAACATCCCCCTGACTTCTTCGGCATACCAGCTAGCGATGTTGAGGCTAGTAGAAGCCCCCCCATTTTATTTTAAGACAGTCACCCTGTCAGAGGTCAAAAAGTATCTGCAATGGGTACTCAACAAATCAAGATTCAGAAGTGACTCTCTTGATCTCAAACTTGTTAACCTAACCCTTGATGTGGTCCTATCACCACTTACTAAACTGCTAAATCTATCATGATGCCTTGGTCATTTCCCCCAGTGGTGGAAAGTAGCTGTGGTTACACCCATCCACAAAAGTGGTGATCGAGCCCAGCATACAATTTACCACCCGATATCAATCCCACCCCTCTCCAAAGGCCTTGGAGCGCATCGTATCGGACCAACTAACTGAGTTTCTTGAGAAACACCAAACCCAATATCTGCAACAACATGGATTTCGCAAGGCGCACAGTACCACCACAGCACTGTTAGAATATACTGGCTTCACACACAATGCAGTTGACCAGGGTCACCTAGTGGGGGCGATATATATCGACCTCACTAAAGCCTTTGACATGGTCAGCCATACCTTACTGCTAGACACACTCCTCACCTCTGGACTAATGATGCGGTAGGGTCATTTAAAAGCTACCTTGGTTGCAGAACCCAACAAGTCAAAATAAGTGTTATTCTCTCCAACAGCTGACAAATGCATTCTGGGGTTCTGCAAGGCTTGATCCTAGGCCCCTTCTTTTAGTCTTTCTCAACACCTCCCCTGGTCTGCATCAGTAACATACTACTCTCTGCGGATGATGCCGTTATCTTCACCAGTCAACCTGATCCTTCCCCCTTGAAACGCAACTCCAGCACAACTTTGCAGCTGTCAAGACCTAGTTTACTAAGCACAAACTCCTTATGAATTACAAGAAGACAAAAACTGTGCTATTCTCAAGCCCATACAACAAGCACAAAACATGCCGGCTAACTATTCTAAACAGCAATTTGCTCCCCACTGGAACAGGTCCAGAACTTCAATTGGAGGGCTAAAACCCATAGTTCAAGGGGTTGGCGCAACTGGCCATGCCACCATTCAGCCCATTTAAGGGCCGCTCCTCCTCATGTCACTCACAAGCGTTTTTCCTTGTGGCTGGAGGTGCCGCTCAGCCTTGTTCCCCTCCCCATTTCTCCTCTATTCTGGCTTCACCCATGTTTCCGCAGCCGCCTCTGGTTGCCAGATCAGTCTCCTGCTGCCTGATCCCATCCCCTGCTTCTGTTTGCTTCCCCCTTCCCTCCTGTCTCCCTCTGCTGCCTTTCCCCACACCTTTTGTTCTCTGTCCTGGCTGTTGCTCCTCTGCCCACCCAGCTTGGGCTGGCCTCTACTCCTTGCCTCCACATTTCTCTGGGGCTTCCACCCTGCTGCCTCCTGGCTGACATGCCTTGTTCCCTAGCGCTTCTGGGATGTGATGCCACCTGCAGCGCTCAGGCTTCTCCTCTGAGCATGGGGCTGCCTCCTTGTCCCTCTGTTGTGCTTTCTGAGGGTCTCCTGCCTTACCAGCCATTCTTCATTATCCACAATACTACTCCTACCTGCAGGACTCATGGGCACTCGATGTCCTCCACATTCAGCATTCATTCAGTTGCCCTGTTGGACATTGTATCTAATTTCTCAATTGTATCTTGCCCCCAGTCTTGTTAACTGGGTATACCTTCCAATCAAATGTAAAACTGTTATTTCTCTCCTGCTTTGTTGTATTGATGTACCTGTTATACCCTATTGTACTCTCCCGGGTCGTTCCTGAAAATAGGCATAAAACTTGTCTAGTGTACCTACCCGGTTAACAAAAACTAAATAAATTATTCCTGGTAATTGCTTAACTTTTTAACATGCTGGTTGCATGACCATCTATGTAACCTACTTAATTAGTGGCCTTTATTTAACCATTTACTTAGCTGCTTGGTGTGGTGGTGTCATGTTTGTGGTGCCTTTGTTTTTCCTACAGTGGGGGACTGAGTGGTTGCAGTGGGCATCATGGCCCCAGGCAGCGGAAGCAGCCTTCTAAATGTCATCTGTATTATCTGCCACTGGCTCACCCAACCTCCCACACATCCCTGGCATGCCCAACCTTCTACTGCTGCTCCGCATATCCCTGGTCTTCACGGCCATCTCAGCCTTCCTGTCCCTTGCACTACCCGTACAACTCACATACCAGTTGTTATGGCGCTAACAAAATCAGCCTTCAAGTCTGTTCATTCACGGACCTCTCCCCTTCCTGTACTGGCATCCCTTTCCAAGTCTGGAAGCATACCATGTTCACTCACTTTGAACCACACCTCCTACCATACTGGCTTGCAGCAGCCTCCTCCTACTTAACCAGCTTCACAGCCTCCTCTTCTCCAACCATCGGCCTGGCCTCACTGTTCTCATACTCATAACATACAATTCAATTTGCTCCCAATTTGATTTCCTAATGGACTTGGTCAGCATGCATTCCCATGGTTGACAAATGCTATTCGCCTTAACTTGACCCATGAGACGATCGATATTGCTCAGCCTGACCGACGTACAGGTCTCTCCACATCAGCTTTCACCCAGTCAAGATCTATGAGAGGGTCCACAGTACTCAGTCTAACCTACATAAAGGTCTCCCCATGTCTGCTATCATCCACCATGACCCATGTGTGGGTCCCATGCTCGTTAAAACTCACTTCTCCACATCTCGGAGACATGCCAACCATATTCATTACTTCCAGGACTCAGGGCTAGCCCTGTGGTCGATGGTCTCTCTCTCTCTGCACTCTAAAGTCCACATTTTGAGTATGTAAAACTTGGGGCAGGGTCTTTCTCACCTGTTCTATAGTTGGAAAGGTCCTCACTCCGGGTGGATCTTCAGTCATCAACCATACCGATGGCACCTTTTAATGCAGCATTTAAGACTTCAGTGGCAAAGGGGTAGGGCTCTCATGGGAAGGGCCCCTTTAGCTGCCTGAGCAGGTCTGGAGGCACCCTTTCAACCTATTCTCTCTACAACCACCTCTGGGTCACCTGATTTGTTCATAGATTGATAGGCCATCTGAGTGCCTTGGCAGTTGTTACTCTCCTCCTCCTCCTCCTCCCACCTTGGAGGTTGGCACTGAGATGCCCCGGTGTTGCAGAGTTCACTCGCAACCCTCCACGGCATTCCCATTAGAGGAATAGAGTGTTCCCCAAAATTGCAGTTCCCCTGGATTGGTTCACTTAATTGCAGTAGCAGATCCGTTACTAAACAAAACTGTTCCAAAGCCTGGCGGGAAGGCGACCTAGGCCTTGGATCCCCAGAGGTTTCCACCTCAATTTTTCTCTCCTCCATGCCAATGGTCATAATACTAGATAGGCATAGTCGTAGTCTATAGGTCACTTAGTTAGGTTTCCACTGTTGGATGGAGTTGGGTGGTTGCCCCCCTAATTGTCCCTTTTCCCCCTTTGCCTGTTCTTTCTCTCCTTAGGAAGCCAAGTCTTCACGCCTTACAGTCAGACCTCCGAGTGTGTCACTGTTCACCCATTGTTTCCTGCCTACTCTACTCAACCAATATGACCAACTGATCCATGCTACCAACTGAACCTATGCTACCAACCAACCTACGTACAGGCCTTCGATCCTGATAAGCATTTACCACCTTGCATGCTTTGCTTGACACTCTTTTGGGCTTCTTCGTAAGGAACTTTTAGCCAAGAGAATCACTCCCGTGGCACCTCTAGGGGTGTACCCTCTATTAGGGTTCCTTGCCTTCATACCCCTACAGGGTTGTATATCCCACAGATGGAGAGGTGAACAGCCAAAGATTATCTATGTTACACAAGCATGAAACCAGTTGCGCAGGCACATTGAATTGGAGGGCTAAAGCCCATGGTTCAAGGGGGTGGCACAACTGGCCATGCCCCCATTCAACCCATTTACAGGCCACTCCTCCTCACGCCATTCACAAGTGTTTTTCCTTGCCCCTCCATCCACCTCTCCTCCTCCAGTGGCACGCCTCTCTCACTCCTGTAGGCTTCTGCCAAAGGTACCTTTAGCCAAGGGACTCCCTTCCATGGCACCTCTAGGGGTGGAACTCTCCTAGGGTTCCTTGCCTTCGTACCCTTACATGGTGGTATATCCCATGGATAGAGAGGCAAACAGCCAAAGATTATCTGCATTACACAAGCACAAAACCAGTTGCACAGGCACATTGAAATATCTAGGGGTAACTCTTGATGGTTCCCTGTCTTACGCCACCCACATTGATCATGTCGAAAAGGCGGTTAATACCAGGATTGGGCTCCTATATAGGCACAGACAATGTATGACCTCAGATGCACTCTGACTTGTTGTCAATAGCTCCATACTATCCATAATTGACTACGGATTAGTGGTATATGGTGCAGCTACCGACACTACACTCAGAAGGAGCAACACAGCACTAAATCATGCAGGCTGATTACTGGAGCCCACAGACTCACCCATACTTGTGACTTGTATGTGCAGACTAGCTTGCTGTGCCTTAAGGGCAGAATAAAATGTCAGACCTGTCTCTTACTGAAAAAATCTGCCTTGGCCAAACCTCCCCGGTCATCCAGAAACTCCTGAACCCAGCGACTAACCCACATTGGACTCATGGCATGTCAAGACAGACTTATCAAGTCCCTTTTTGCTGTACCTCTCAGGTGCAGCGATCATTTATGTACAGGGCACCTAGTTGGCTAAACGACCTCCCCTCGGTAATCTTGGACAAGACAAAGATTGTCCCTTTCAAAAGCAAACTCCGTCAACACCTCACTGCACTTAGCAGCTGCGACGGTCATCCCAAAGTTGTCCCACCCCATTATGTAGCAATGCCTCCCCCTTTTTCCACCCCCGCTCCTCCCTCTTGTCTACCTGTAGCAACCTCACCTGCTATCACTATGAAGTCCCATTCTCCCTCTCCCCACCCCTTCCCCCTGTAGCAGCTTTGACTGCCTCACCAGTAACCTTCTGCCTCTTTATCACAAACCCCTAGCTACCCGTCCTACCCTTCCTTTTTGTTCCCCCTCATCCCCCCCCATTCCTAAAAAGCCAACTCCTGGCTACTTTATGACTGCCTTTTATTTTGTAATAACTACCTTACCTGTATTTCATGCTTCAATGTATTTATCACTGTTATCAATTTTTGTCTGATTGATGTGTAAATTGTTATGTCTATTTTCTGATGGGAACCTTTGTAAAAGAGCCCTGGCTCAAAGGTATTGCAATCTGAGAGAAATAAATAAATAGATAAATAAACAAACAGTTTTGGACTTCAGAAAGGCAGACATTTCCAAAATGAGAACCAACCTAGCAGAGAAACTCAGGCACGGGGGGGGGGGGAATGTGGGAGAACCTCAAGGGAGCTATCAAGGAAGTAACCGAGCAGTGCACTAGGAGGATCTGCAAGGCAAATAAAAGAAAGAAACTGCTCTGGTTCTCCAAGTAGGTGGCTACTATAGTAAGGGAAAAAAGAAAGGCCTACAAGGCATATAAGGCATCAAACAAGGCTGAAGATATGGAAACTTACATAGCTGCACAAAGAGAAGGGGGAAAGTAATAAGAAAAGCTAAAGCTCACACTGAGTTAAGGATAGCACAGGGTGTTAGAGGGGGAGACAAACCTTGTTTAGGTACGTAACAGAAAGGAGAAAGACTAAAGGAGGAATAGTAAGGCTAGCAGTTTTGGGAAGGGGACTAGTAGAGAAGGACAGAGAGAAGGCAGAAGTCCTAAATAAATATTTATGTTCCGTGTTGACTAGGGAGAATGCAGGGGATGGCCCAAACCTGCAAAGCAGTTGCACCCAGGGAACGGGGCTGACTCAAGCCCCTTCACGGAGGGACAAGTCTTGGAAGCCCTAAATAAATTAAAAGTGGACAAGGCCATGGGGCCAGATGAGATTCACCCAAGAGTTCTCAAGGAACTGGGGAGTGTGACAGCAGCGCCCCTGGCAGAGCTCTTCACCAAATCACTGGGAAGTGGGACAGTATCTGAAGACTGGAAGAGGGTGACAGTGGTGCCACTTCATAAATCAGGAACAGGGAGGAGGCTGGAAATTACCGTCCAGTGAGCCTCACATCGGTGGTAGGAAAACTGATGGAGACACTGCTCAAGTTCAAATTTATTGCAGGAAAAATAACTCCATTGAGCAAGCTCATTCACAAGGAGGTCCTGGAATATATATACAGACAAGACTACCAGAAACATACAGTAAATGCACATGACAGGATTACAAGTGCTGATAAGGTACACATGTGACAAGTGTACAGGCAATACTCTATATCTCATAAAGTAGGTCATCACACTCTTACATAAAGTGCAGATTCTGTCCAAATGAACCTTAAGACTAACAGTAGGCTTAAACAATCATAGGAAAAATAAATTTTAGTGACAACTACAGACATCTTTTATTTTTTCAGTAGTTAACTTTTTAAAGAGACTAACAGAGACTAGTTTAGGTAGTTTCAGTGATGATTGTAGCCGATTCCAGATAACAGGGAGGGCAATAGAGATGATGCGCTTGCCGAAGGAGTTGCGAGTCTTGGGGATATCCAGTAAGATAAAATCCAGTTTCCTGAGTGAGTAAATACTGTGGCCGGTGTGGATGAGGGAAGTTAGCGCAGAAGCTTGTTAAGGAGAAGCTTTAGGGTCCAGGTACCAGCGTGGAGAATACAGCTAGTGGTAAGGGACGACCAACATACAGCTGAGTACAGGTTGCAATGGTGTGTCCGGTATGGGGAGCTCATAATGAAACACAGGGCACGGTGATAGAGAATGTCCAGTTTATTATGTTTTGAGGTTGTAGAAGAGTTATAGATTATGTCCTCGTGGTCTAGTAATGGGAGGAATGTGGCTTGGACAAGCCTAGTTCTGATCTCAGCTGGGAAGAGTGACCTGCTGCGGAAGATGAACCCTAGCCTTATTTTTAGTCTTCTAAATAGGTCATCAAGGTGATCAGTGAAGGTGAGCTTGCTGTCTAACTAAAATCCAAGGTATTTAAATTTGGGAGTGACTTCCAGTGGCTCACCTAGGGAGGTAACTATAAAGTCTTTCGGCAGGGTGGCAGGTACGGAGGGAGATGTACTAGTGAAAAAGATCATAGCTTTGGTTTTCTTAGCATTTAGGAGAAGTTTGGCATTAATCAGACTGGATTCAAGCTGAGCAAAGTCAGCTTGGAGGACATCCCTAACTTCAGGTAGTGATGCGTCGGATGTACAGAGAACTGTATCATTGGCGAAGAAGTGCAGTTTTGAATTGTATATGTGGTGGTCAAGGTCGTTAATGTATAGGGAGAAGAGGATGGGACCTAAGATGGAGCTAGCAGGACTCCCTGGTGATTGGTAGGGGGGAGGAGAACAGGCCACCTGCTTTGATTTTTTGCATCCTTCCTGAAAGGTAACTACTAAACCACTGGATGGTCGGCGGGGTGGCGCCTATTTTAGCAAGGCTGTTTTCGATTAGGTTGTGGTCTATGATATCGAAAGCTTTGCTAAGATCTAAGAAGATTGCTCCCGTGAACTTCATAGAGTCCATAGCGGAGATCCAGTCATCAGTTACTTTAGCCAATGCAGTGACGGTACTGTGGTTACAGCAGAAGCCAGACTGGGCTGGGTTCAACCGTGAATAGGTTTCTATTTGGTATTTTAGTTGTGTGTAAATTAACTTTTCAAAGACTTTGGAGAGGATAGGTAAGATAGAAATGGGTCTATAATTATTTAAATCACATGGATCCCCCGATTTAAATAAGGGGAGGATATGGGCTGATTTCCAGCACAAAGGGACTATGGAAGAAGAAATAGAAAGGTTGAAAATATGTAGGATTGGGGCCGTAAGGTAGGGGTACCCGAGTTTTAGGAAAGCGGTTCAATTCTGTCATCCCCTGCACTTTTCTTGATGTCCAGGTTCATGAGAGAATCTTCAACTTCTTTGAAGTTAAGGGGGAGCAGCTGGAAAGGACAGCCTGTTGCTGGGGTAGTGGAGTTTGCACTGCCCTGGTTATTACCACGTGCAGCATACGGGGATGAGTTGAACCCTAGGCTAGCAGTGACAAAGTGAGAATTAAATTCTTTGAGGATTTTGGCTACTGTTTTCCATAGCCATATAATTTTGGATGATCTTGGGTGGTGGTGGGGCCACAGGCCACCCTTCAATAGACTTGAGGGTCTTCCAGATTTTTTGGGGGTCCTCTTTGGCCTGCTCTAGTGTGGAGGTGTAGAAGTTGGCTTTGGCGGAGTGAATATGTTTAACGCAGGCATTCCTGGCAGTTCTAAAAGCCTGCCAATCCACCAGGCTCTTGGAGTGTCTAGCCTTAGCCCATAGTTTATCACGGGTGGAGAGAGTGTTCTTTAGCTCAGAAGAGAACCAGGGGTGTGAGGTGTTTCATGTCCTGACCTTGATAAACGGTGCATGTTTGTTTGCTATGGTAATGAGATTATCATTTAGGACCGCAACCACCTCATCAGGCGTTTTGGAGAGGTATAGGTTTTGTCATCTAACCTTGCTAAGGTCATTCAGAAAGTTTGACATGCTGAATTTGAGGAAAGACTGTTTGGTTATAAGCTTAGGCTGCTGGCGAGTTTTAGTTTGTAATCTTGTACAGACTACAATTCCATGGTAGCTCATATCATTATGGAATACTGCCGCGTGAAAGATTTTATGGGGATGGGTAGATAATATAAGATCAAGAAGTGAGCTATTAGCTAAGTTTACCTTGTTGATCCTAGTAGGTTCAGATACTAGTTGGGTAAGGCCAAGTTCATCGAAGAGAGACTTTAGACTGTGCGATTTGTATGAGAGTCAGTCCATGTTGAAGTCTCCAAGGATTAATACTTTGGAGTTGGCAGCAGTAGTTAGCGATTTGAGGATATTAAAGAAGTCAGTTTCGCCACTAGGGGGCCTGTAACCACCTATAATAGTAATGCATTCCATGGAGGGAAGTTGTAGCTTTAAGGATACAATTTCGTATTCCTTATGTTTCGAGTTGCAGTGGATATCACTAACTGAGAACTTGGTTTTGTTGTAAATAACTACTCCCCCAACCCTGGATCCCCTATCTGCCCTATACAGCTTGTAGCCCAGGAGGGTAACTTGTTGGTCCAGATTAGATTATTTTAGCCAGGACTCTGTGATAATGATGAGATCAGGTTCTGTATGTAGAGCCCACGCTTGTAGTTGGTTGACTTTCTTAGGCAGGCTTAGAATATTAACAAACATTATTTTAAGACCTGAAGCTGACGCAAATTCAGTAGGTGAAGTAAGCAAGGTGGGCGGGCCAGGGTTTAATTCCACGTTACTCGAGCATAGGAGGAGCAGGAGTAACAATTTCTTAAGTGAGCTCAGGAAAGACCCAAAAGCTTTATTCCTTTTGCCCCGCTTATTGGTGGTTGGCAATGACAGCCTATTTCTGCTGGTATGTGCCAGAGAAGTGTGGCATTTTGAGGATAGAAGATAAAGCACTCTGAGAGACATAGGTGAAGGGAGCAGAAAGTGTATGGGGGGAAATAATGGGGTGTAGACAAGTGGAGGAGGGAGTGCCGAATGAAATGAGGTGCACTGGCAGGGGGCAGGGCTAGCTGAGATTGTGGGGATGAGGAATGGGCTGGGTCCATATACATCATTCGTGCAAAGAACAATAGGTGCGCAGCAGAAGAATAGTATAATGTAGAAGGCGCAGTATGCCATGGCTCCAGAAGGAGGTGAGGTATTAGGGCAGGTAGAAAGAGCACCTTATCCTATTGTATGGTGATAAGGCACTAGGATTGGCCCAGCTGAGGACCAATGGAGAAGCAGCAGTGCCAGCTGGGGGTGGGACAAGAGTGTATTTAATGGGAGCCTGGGAAGGGGTGGTGGGGTGAGCTTAAAATAAAGAGCAGAGCAAGACAATGAGGGTATTTAATTTTGGCGCCAAAAAGCGGCTGGTAGCACTTAACAATTGTAACTTCACTTAACAGAGCTGTAATCGCTTTAACAAAGTTTTAACTGTAAAATCACTTCTAAATAACAGGCAGGTCTTTCAGAAACAGATGAGGCAAGTAATTCTGGGCAAAAGTAGAGAGCAGAGCTAAGTCCTTTGGGCGGAAAAAAGCCCAATTCAAAAGCCGTATCTCTGGGCCAGTCGGGGCTGTCCCCTAGGAGGCGCCCGAATTCCGATTGGTTGGATAGTGGCCGTATCTTTGCTGAAGGAGAGTCCGGGCTTGGTGATGTGGTCGGCGGTTTTGGAAGTGCCGTCTGACTGGGGGATGAATCAGGCAGTGGAGTGAGGGCTTGCCCTGTTATGGGGAGCTGCTTGTTTCCAAGCTCAAGCAAAGAATAGTAGCACATCTGGAATCCAGTGGGCAACAGGACCCAAAACAGCGTGGTTTCATGGCTGGAAGGTCATTCCAGACAAATCTGATTGACTTTTTTGACTGGGTAACGAAGGCAGTGGACCAAGGGGGAATGGTGGATGTGGTCTTTCTGGACTTTAGTAAGGCCTTCAACTCGGTTCCACACAGAAGGCTGGTAAAGAAGCTGGACCACATCAGTGTAGGTTAGGAAGTGGGGTTGGGTGAGCAACTGGCTGAAGGGAAGAGCACAACGGGTGCAGGTAAGTGGAGTGGTATCGACGGAGAGGGAAGTGATTAGTAGAGTGCCTCAAGGGGTCGATGCTGGGGCCCCTACTCTTCAGTGTGTTCATAGCGAACATCAGTAATGGACTGGAAGGAAAGTGTGTCTGTTTGCAGATGACACTGAGATCTGCAACAGAGTGGACACCCCAGAAGGAGTCAAGAGCATGGAATCAGACCTGAGGAAACTTGAGGAGTGGTCAGATGCTTGGCAGTTGAAGTTCAATGCCAAAAAGTGCAAGGTCATGCACTTAGGCAAGGAAAATCCCAAGGTGGGATACTACCTGGGAGGAGAGCAGCTAGCATGCACCAATTAGGAGCTAAATCTAGGAGTCATTATATCAGATGACTTAAAGGTGGGGAAGCAGTGCGAAAAGGTGGTGCTAAAGGCCAGTGGTATGCTGGGCTGCATATGGAGGGGAATCATGAGTTGCAGAAGGGAGGTGGTGCTGCCACTTTACAGGGTGTTTGTGTGCCCCCTCCTGGTGTACTGCATGCAGTTCTGGAGGCCACACCTTAAGAAAGATATCGATAGGATTGAGACTTGTAGAGGAGAGCCACAAAAGGATTCAGGGTCTGCATCAAATAGCATATAATGATAGGTTGAGGGAGCTCAACATGTACTCACTGGAGCAGAGGAGGGAGAGGGGTGGACATGATTGAGACATTCAAGTATATTTAGGGTATAAATAAAGAAGGGGTACAGGAGCTCCTTCAGGAGAAGAAAAGCATCAGAACTAGAGGACATTATATGAGGCTCGAGGGTGGGCGATTCAGGAGCAATGTTATGAAGTTCTTCTCCATGGCGAGGGTGGTCGACCCATGGAATTGCCTGCCCTGGGAAGTGGTGGGCCAAAACAGTAAATGGGTTCAAAAATGCCCGGGACAGGCACAAGGTATTATTTCACAGAAAGTATGGGGGGTAGTTCCCATATCGGGCAGACTAGATGGATCTTGCAGTCCCCTTCTGCCATCAGTTTCTATGTTTCAGAGTTGTGAAGTGAAATTTGCCCCAGACAGAGAGAGAGTCAGTGAAAATGGAATCTCTGCCTGACTGCTGCTGCATGAAGAAAACTTTGGTTTTGCTCCAGAGAGGGGCCAGAGATTTGGGAAGTGATTTAAGATTTGAGAAAAAAATTTGAGAAGAGATGTTACTCCAGAAAGGGAGCTGATAAAATTTGAACCTGTGACTGGGGGAAGAAGCCCCACCGTTTGAGAAGAGAGAATTGTGAGACTGTTTCAGAAGGGATGGGACTGTTCTGCAGTGCAGAAAGTGCATTGAAAGGTTTGGATTTTCGAGAGTGTAAAGGTTGCTACCTAACAAATTGCAGTACTTGGCTGACTTTGAAAATGTGAGGCCTGAAGTATTTCTACTTGATGGAGGCTGAGAATTTGTATCCGGATAGAGAGAGAGAATTTGTACCTAGATGAGAGTGAGAGAAATGTGTATCCGGACAATGAGAAAGATTCTGGAAAGATAAATCGTGAGAGAAAGTGTGCCAAGACAAAGAGAAGGTTCTGGAAAGATAGAGTTTGAGAGGCCTGCCAGGTGAACACCGCATAAAAAGGCCCCCAAGGGTAAAGCTGGGAAAGGCTTAGAAGGTGAAGACCAAATTTCTTCATTGCTCCAGTCAGTGTTTTTGTGTGTCAGTACCAATTCCTTTTACTAACATATATTGCGACTTCAAGTATCCGCAAAACCCAATGAGAATCTACAGAACTGTAAATACCCCGGGCTGCGGCTTTGGGGAAGTCCTTATCAATTATTCCAGCTAGTCAAAATTCAAGGGAGTTCATTCCCGGGCAAGACTGCCACTATCGAACATGTGCCCAGGCAAAAAGTTAAAAGATTTGCATCTGTCTCAAGCTATTGGGGCCTTGACGAAAGATCTCCTGCATTACAAGTTTCATTGGTGTGGCACCCACCCTGCGATTGTATAGACGTTTGGGCATCTGTCCTATTTGAAATTTGGATGCACCTGTGGGTGGGAGAAAGAGGATTTTGTGGGGTAAAAGTGATGCAACAATTAAAGAAGATGCGTTGCTATTTTTTCTCTCCCCCCCAAAAAAAAAAATCTGTCGAAGAGCTGGAGACATGTTCAGGAGAACTTTAACAAAACCTAATATTTAGACACATTATAGCTTGCATTTCCCATTAGTTCTGTATCCCTCCTCTTCATTCTAACCCCCCTCTGGGGGCTTACCTAAATTGTCCCTGTTTCCCTGTTTCATCCAGTTTGCCTGCTTGTGCTTTAGTTAGTCCACCATCATGGCCCTTGTCTCAGGTGCTCCCCCGTGGTCCCCGAACTGCACATTCTTATTGTCATGCCCATTTTGGGCTTAAGATCTTAAGGTGCGATTCACCACCACTCTATTCAGGTACCAAGCGGGCAGGCAACCATGCAAATGCAGAATGCGCATTGATGTGCTGACCACCATTGAAGTCCAAAAAATGGGTCATTTTTCAGTGGTCCCGATGCCCCTGTTGAGTTTAGTGAGGGCCGGAGACCTCAATGAGGCGAAAGAGGAGCCTCAGTACTTTCCACATTTAAAGTTTAAACTTTGGCATCTAGTGAGAGGGCTCATAAATAATTCATGAGCCCTCATGAATATTAATGAGGGTGTTGCTGCTGCTTAGGGGGCCAGAGTTTTGGTGGCAGCAACAGCAGAATTACAAGGGTTACTGTCCCAAGAGTGGTCTTGTTTTACAGGTAACAGTTTGAACTACAACCTGGTGGAGGAATTAACTGAAAAAGGTATTTTGTTTGGCTGCACCAGACCTTGGAAGGGGAGGACCTGTATTGAACTGCATAGGACAGACTGACGGCTGACGTTTTGATAACACTTTAACCTTTTCTGGCAGCCAATCAGTGGTCTAGGAGCCCAAAACTGAACCAAAGAGACTCATGGGAAAAGGAGGGGACTAATTCAGGCACCTGGATCATGCCCCAAAAAATGAGCAGGAAATATTGATCTCGAAGGTTAGGGATTATTGATGGGCTTCATCAGCCAATCAAAACCGATGATTCTTGGCTGAATCTCTGAGGATTTATTGGGATTTCTTCAGTCTGTTCCTGGGCACTGTATGAGTTGGAGGTCTTTGGTGGGTCACAAGTTCAGTGCAGGGACTGCTGAGGACCCCCACAGCTTGTGAATCCTCACTCAGTGCCAGAGAGGGAACCCACAAACCCTTTCCAAGTGAGGTGCCCTGACTCAGGAGGTCAACGGCGCTTGCTGCGGTGCTTGGGCACCTGTGATCCTTTGGGGGGGGAGCCGGGTTGAGGAGCCACTAGTGGGTCTGGGCCTGCTGGGGCTGGTGTGACCTTGCCACAGTGCTCTGCAACAGGCCAGAAGTGGCTGAAGGTGACAAGCAGCCAGAAATGCAATCAAGGTGACCAGCTGCAAGATCCTCAAGCAAGTTCCATCCTGCCCAGGGGATCAAGGCCAGCCTTCCTCTGCGCTGTGTTGCACTGACCAAGGAGCTCCATACCCCAGGTTTTGAGATCAACAAACAGTGAGTACCCAGGACCTGGTTCCTGGAGAGGGTAAAGGGGGATTTATGTTTTCTTTAAACAAAGCTCTTTGCAAATATTTCAGGGCCCAACAGCTGGCCAGCCTGCGGCACTGACCAGGCCTGCACCTAGTGGGTACCCCTAAGGACAATTTGGGAGCACTTGTACCAGTGGGGGTGGGCTTGGCCTGTGGGCCCAAAAGGTTACTGTTGTTAAGTATTCCACTAACTTTTCTTTCTTTCAGACATCCTTTGTCCCGGTATCCCTTCCCCCAAATAGAGCTGTGAGTTTGTTTGTTGAAGCTGCTGTGTCAGTGAGGTTCATTGCATTTACCTATTGCTGATATTTATGGTTTGTGGTGGATCAAGGTTATTGGGGATTCATTGTGCAGAGTGGTTGGTTGGGGAGGTGGGTAGATGCAGTATCCCAAGGGGCTGTACCAAGCAGATACCTGACCCACTTGTAATTTCTCTGGGTGAAGGTACTGCGCTATTATTTGTATCTTTTGGAATGCCACCCCAATTGTCACCATAGCAGGACCCAGGCCCCTCAACCTGTACCAAGAACAGGAGGCAGGGGTGGTAGCCCACTGGCATACAGCATCTGGGCTACACCATTATTTATTACTGAGGTCATCTGTATGAAAACAGAGTCTTTGCTGCTGAAGAGTTTGTCTATTCCTGCTGCTTTCTCCCTACCTGAAGTCACAGAGTACTGCTTGTGACTTCAGTTACTTCCATGACAACAGATTGTGATGTCACAATGGGGGATTATGACTTGCAGTAGGGAGTAAGCTATCGAGGCAGATGGACTCTAAAGGAACTCTAAGGAATAAAGATCATACATTCTTGCAAATTTCCTTAGTAATAAATAACAGAGAGGAGAAATATATAAAATATAAATGGAATGCAGGCAAAATTGTACCTAATTATTATGTTTTTTTAAATTTTCTTTGAGGTGTCAGTAGCTCTTTAATTGTTAATGTTACATGATGGTACAGTGATTTTTTTTGCCAAAGGTGAAAACTGTTATTGTGTGGAGAAGGTACTGTGGGAGCAGCTAATATAATTTCCTGGGGGGTGTGAATCTGTAATTTATTTTCAGGTTTTCCCTTACCACTACCCCAGGTGGAGGCACCAAGCACACTTATTGTTCCAGTACCACTGTATTCCAAAAACCTAGGCTGGCCCCCACATGGCATGTCCAGTGAGGGCCCTTGGAAAGACAGCCAAGGTGAGTTAACAAAAAAACAGGCCATTACATCGGAATCATGGAATCTTGGCTAGTGCGCAGAATATCCGACTCTCTGCACTCTCTACCAGGCTACCATCTTCTCTGGCATGACCGCTCCAAGCGTGGTGGTAGGATATCAATCTACCACCGTTTAAACATACCAGTCTCACTCATTACAAGTGAGTCAGTCCCAAAGACACATGAACATATGAACTCCTCTTGAGTAAACTGCTACCCCCTCCTCTCTCCCCATTTTTATTGGTGTATTATACTCTTCACCCAAAACTTCCCCCTCCTCTGTGGTCAACACCATCTCTTCCCTATCATCCACTGCCAGCTCAGGTGAGCTCATTCTACTCGGTGACTTCAACCTGGACCGGGCCTCCTCTGCCCTAAAATCCACCACACAACAAGCAGAGTCACTAAACCTCCACCAGCTCATAAATGAAACCACCAGACCCAACCCACACTCCCACAACCACACTCTCCTTGACCAGATCCTGGCCTTACACCCCCCCCAGATCTCTGCCACTTGTACTCTCCCTGACATATTCAGCGACCTTCTAATGTAATGACTTAATGTATATGCAAATGCAGTTACCCCGCTCTCCACCAACCTCTCGTTGGATGTGTTCCTTATGCTCCCTAAACACCTCAAATTTTCTGCATGATCTTGCATCCTCTGATTGGTCCCTTTTCTACTCCTCAAATGATGTTAACACTGCCCTCTCCTGCTTCTGCCACACATTTAACAAAATCTAGTACACTCATGCTCCCTCACGTCACCGCAGGATGAGGCACTTCCACCATCCTTGGTTATCAGCTGACATCATCAAGCTCTATAACACTCTCAACCATGCATGGGCGCGCTACAAAGCTCTCTACCTACAGAGCCCTGAGAAATGTGTGCACCAAAGAAATTATCTCAGCTAAATCCCAGTATTTCAATAACACATTACAGGAAAATCTCAACTCCCCTCATTGCCAGATGCTCAACCTTGCACCTGAGTACCAAGTCCGAATTTTGGCACACTCTCTTCCTTCCTTAACCCCTCATCAAATTCCTCCTCCCCACCCTCCTGATTGACAACAAACTAGTCTCAGACCCTCTCACCATTGCCTCCATTTTAAACAAATCTTTTACAACCTGCACCCTACCCTCCATCCCTACCAACCCCCACACTCAACTGCACACCTCTCCAATTCCAAATACCCCCGCGAACCCCCCACTTCTCTGCAAATTACTCCTATTCCAAATACATTTAATTTCTCCCCATCACTGCTCATGAGGTGCTTTGTGTCCTTAAAATCACTGAAACCTTGCAAATCTAGCCCAGATAGACTCAACCCTCTCCTACTCCAGATTTCAGCTCCAGCCATTGCCCATCCCCTGTCCCATCTGCTTAACCTCTCTTTCACTGTTGGCACAGTTCCTCAGGCCTGGAAATCTGCAAAAGTGACTCCCCTCCACAAAGGTGCTGATCACTCCTCACCAGGTGACTATCACCCTATCTCCCTCCTCTCTGTTCTAGCCAAGCTCCAAGAGTCCTTTGTTCTTACCAGGTTCATCCACTTCCTCTGAGTTCCTGTGTACCTACCAGGCTGGCTTCCAGAAAACCCACTTAACTGTCTCCTCCCTCCTCTGGGTCACAGATGCCATTCTACAAGGCATGGATCAAGGCCATCTTACCTCAGCTATTTTCACAGACCTAGCCAATGCTTTTGACTTTGTCTCCCATCCTCTCCTACTCATGAAACAAAAACTTGCCGGACTCTCCCCTCTATCAGTCAAATGGTTCAATTCCTATCTCTCTGGCCACTCCCAATGCATCCAAGTGGGTGATCCCCCCCAATTCTAGCAGGGGTACCACAAGGCTGTTGCTGTTCCTGTTGCTAGCCTTGCTTGTAGAGCAGAAAGCAGCTAACTAAAAAGAAGCTACATTTTCTTATTAATTTAACACTTGTATCTCAGCAGGAGTCAGTGTCTGTTGAGATTAAGCAAGACAGATACTTTATTAGAAGTAGAAGGGGTCTTATTTAGGGTTAAAAAAAGAAAGAAAAGAAAGAAAGTTAGTGTGTGTTCTGTGCTGTGAAGGGTACTGTATCAACTTACTTTGCTAAACCAGTAGGAGGAGAGAGAGCTAAATTGGGTGTGTGGCTTAGACACTATAAAAGCAGATGACTCAAATTACAACTTCCTGTTGCTTGCCTTGCTTGTTGATCAGAAAGCAGCTAAATAAAAGAAGCTACATTTGCGTTTATGTGTGTCTGCTGTGTCTGCTGGGGCACGCTGAAACTGCTGGCATTAGACAAACTTGGATAAGATAATTTTAGCATATCCTCTACTTAGTAAATATACACCTTCAATAATGGAAAAAGAACTTAGTAAGTGTATGCAATGTTTGATGTATAGTGAGGAAAGTATGGGAGCGAGTATGTATGCTACTATCCGTCTGATTACTACTCTTGAAGCAGAGATAGTGTTTCTGCTTAATATTAAACCCGTTTCTACTGATATTAGGAATTGGAAAGTTACATTGATCTTATGGATGAACAACTTCATTCTAATGAACAATTTCCTTCACATTTAGGTAGCATTTCTATGCCTCCTGATGAGGAGACAATTGTAACGACTAGTACTAGTATACCTGTTGCCTCAGCCCCTCTTATAAGGTGGATGATTATCCGCCCTCTTCTCATGATAATGATGACTGGACCATTGTCACAAAGCCTCTTAAAAAGGAGGGTGGTCAAATACACAATAGTGCCCTATTGAAACTCGTAATAGGTTTGAGCAATTGACTGTATCAAATAATGAAGTGCTACATGATTTATCCTGTGCATCACCCTCTGTTGATAATAATGGTTCAAAACACTTTTCAATCAGGAGTTAATGCCCATGAATACTTGTCCTAGTAAGTCTCAAGCTACCAAATCAATACCTATTAAGTTAATAGCTCCAGAGTGTGTTAAACAATCACCTGTTTCTGATTCTTGTACCCCTACTGTCTCAAAACAAGTGTTCATACTGGAAGATTCAATCATTAAGCACATTGACAGGGCAGTATGCAATAGTGACAAGAGCAACCGCACTTATTCTAGCTTCCGTGGGGCCAGGGTATCTGACATTACCTCCATGATGCCTAAAATTTTACAAAATGCGGGGGAAAATCCACTGGTTATCATACATGCTGGTGTTAATGATATAAACAACACCCCATTTAATCAGTTACAACAGGACTATGTGGTGTTATGTAACCTGTTACTTGATAGGGGATGCTGTGTATGTATATCTGAAATTCTACCTGTCCCGAGAGCAACATCTATCATGAAGCAGAAAATCAAAGCCCAAAATGAATGGCTGAGAAAGTGGTGTTTTAAGCAGGATATGCCCTATATTACGCACTGGGAATCATTTTCAGATCGTTCTTCCTTGTTTTGCTGGGACGGTTTACATCTCAGTCGTAGGGGTAGTACACTTATGGGGAAAAGTATCACTAAAATCATAAATCATTGTTTAAACTAACAACAATGGGGGAGAATGGGTCTATTCCCAAGTCTCTGAATACTTACCAAAATACTATTACAACTAAATGTAAATTCCTAGCTTTGAATGCAAGATCTTTAAACAAACTCAAATTAGAAGAACTCTAAGCCAAATGTAAAACTTTAAATATAGGTGTGGTGGGAGTAACTGAAACTTGGTGGGACGCATCCTCAATTTGGTCCAGAGAAATTCCAGGTTACAAATGATATCATAAAAACTGATTAGATAAGCAAGGCGTGGAGTTTGTATGTACATACGAAATGATATTCCTTCTTTTGAAGTGTGTTCTTCCTTTCCTTTGGAAAGTATATGGGGTAAAATCTTATTGAAGGAGCAGTCCTATATAACTATTGGTAACATCTATCGACCTCTATCTGCAAATTCAGATTACACAACTGATATGTTTAAAGAAATTACACATTTTTCAGAATCTCAAGATACTGTAATATTTGGTGACTTTAACCTCCCTCATATTAACTGGGACTCATTCTCAGGACAGTCCTATGCCGAGAAAGGACTAATAGATGTGGTAGTTAGTACTGGATTACAACAACTTGTTACTGAACCCACTCGAGGTCCTAATATTTTGGATCTGTTATTTACTAACATTGAGCAACAAATTAGCAATTTACAAATTTGGGATCCACTTGGGACCAGTGATCATTCATCTATTTTTTGAAATTCAACAGTTTAAAACTACACAAAGGAAGTTATATTATACAAAAAATTATAACAAAGCAAATTTTTCTAAAATCAATGAATACCTACAAAATATAAACTAGGAATCTAATCTTCTTAATTGTACAACACAACAAGCTTGGGACTTTTTTAAAAACATTGTACATTATTTGGAAAATACCTTTATTCCATCTAAGAGGAAATTTAATAATAAAGGAAAAATTCCCCCTTGGTTCAACAAGACAATTAAAAATCAGATTAAAATAAAAATTAAACTTTTTAGGAAACTTAAGAATAGTTCTGTTCCCTTTAAAACTACTCTATTACATAAATACAGACTGTGAAAAACTTAAAAAAATCTATTAAATTGGCAAAAAATAAGCTTGAATTTAAACTAGTTCACACAAAAGACTGTCACAAATCTCTTTTCTCCTATATAAATAGTAAAAAAGGTGTATCAAGGACCCTTGGTCCCATTATAACCAATGGCTCTTCTCTATCTGATATAGAAACCTCGAATCTCTTTAATAAGTACTTTTGTTGTCTTCTCTCAAAAATCACCTATTAGTACATTTAAAGTTCACCACGTAGATTATCATAGGTTCTATCCAACTGACATTATACAGGCTATCAAAAAACCAAAAAAAAATACTAGTCTGGGCCCAAACGGCATTCATTCATGGTTTCTGATCGAAACCTCTATAAATATTTCTATACCTTTGTCAATTATTTTCAATAAATCCTTACAAGAAAGCATTGTACCAAATGATTGGCGTTCAGCAGTAGTTACTCCCATATTTAAAAAAGGCAATAGAGGTTCTGTGCAAAATTATTGTCCAATTAGCCTGACCTCAGTGGCTGGTAAATTAATGGAACGAGTAATGAAGTCTCTAGTAGAGCAAGATTGTAAAAAATTAGGAATTTATGATTCAAACCAGCATGGATTTACTCCCAAGTATTACTGCACCACCAATCTGATATCTTTTTATAATAATATAAGTACTCTACTAGATGTGGGTATCCCTACTGATGTAATTCTTTTGGACTTTAGTAGAGCTTTCAATAAAGTCTCACATGAAAAACTCATTAGTAAAATGCACAATCTAGGTTTGTCACCTGATATTGTCAACTGGCCTTTAAACTGGTTGACAAATTGTTCTCAGAGAGTCAGAATTAATGATATCTTGTCTGATTTGGATAGTGTGACAAGTGGTGTACCACAGGGGTCGGTCTTGGGACCAACATTATTTAACCTCTTTATCAGTGATTTACAAACAGGGCCAAATAACTTCATAGTTAAATTTGCAGATGATACTAAATTGAGGGGCAAGGTTAATAATCAAGATAATATTTCTGCATTAAAGAAGGATTTGGAAAAATTAACACTTTGGGCAAATGAAAATCATATGCAGTTTAATCAAGACAAATTTTTAGTAGTGCATTTCAGTGTAAATAATCCAAAAACGATATATCACATAAACGGACTACCACTTCACTCATCAAATTGTGAAAAAGATTTAGGGATATATGTTAATAATAAACTTACATCAAATGATCGCTGTGTTAGAACTGCTTGCATGACCAACAGACTTTTGAGCAAATAAAATGCACTTTTGTTAATCGCACTGAACAATGCCTTATTCCATTGTATAGGGCATACATTAGAACGTATCTGAGCTATGGCTCTCTTTCTGGAATCAAACCAAAAAAGACATAGCAATTCTTGAACAGGTTCAAAGGAGAGTAACTAGAATGATTCAAGATTAACAAACTTGGATTATCAGAACAGATTAAAAGCTACTGGTCTCGTCTCTCTTCAAACTAGAAGATTAAAGAGGTGATTTGCTTATGGTTTTAATTTAATAAATTCACCAGATCTAATGGAAAAATGTGGTCTAACACTCTCCAAAAGGAGACATGTTCCAAGACTGTATAATAAACAGCTTGAAGTAAAAACTTATAAAACCAGCAAAAAGGGAAACTTTTTTCCAATAAGAGCATCCATTGTATGGAACACCTTGCCACAAGAATTGGTAGAGGCAACTAGTACCACTGTCTTTAAAAAAAAATTAGATGTTTGGTTAAGGGATAATAGGTAAATAATGTCCCACATAGTGTGGGGAACAGTCTCGATGGGCTCTGGCCTTCTTCTTTTCTTTCATACCAAGTAATACCAAGTAATAAGGCTCTATTCTTGGTCCCATCCTCGTTTCCATCATTCTTAATGATCTCCCTCTTGTATGCTCTTCCTCCAAAATACACCTTTATGCTGATGATACTGTCCTCTATACTGCTGGCCCCTCTGCTCCTGAGGTGACTGCCCAGCTGCAAACCGATTTCACACGTCTTGAATTGGTTCCAAACCAACCAACCAATGCAAGGTAAGTGCCATAAAAACAGTCTCCATGATGTTTGGCACTCACCAAAAAATAGCAAGCTCACCTCTCCCCCTTTTCTCTCCACCCTAGATGGCTCCATACTGGATACAGTCCTGGCCTATAAGTATCTAGTAGTCTGGCTAGACAGTCACCTCGACTTCTCAGCACATGTCAACTACATGCATTTCAAGCTCTGCCCCAAACTTTGTGCTCTCTACAGAAATAAAGATGCCTTTTCTCTCCCCATTTGCCAGATACTCCTCATGTAAACCATCCTACCACTCTTCAGCTATGCTGACATTGTCTACGGATCCACCTCGGCATCTACCCTCTCCAGGCTGGATGTCCTTTTCAATGCCTTTTGTCGTTTCACCTTAAATGCCCCCCCAGGACTCACCACTGCACCCTCTACTCTTCTCTGTCACTTACATCTCTATTCTAGCATCATAACCACTACACCATCATCTCAGCCAAATACTGGTTTGGCACCCTCCCCCGTCTTGCCTCCCTCCTATCCCCCATCTCCCTACACATCCTACCATCTCCACACACGTGACCCTCATTCTTTTGCCCTTCCATGACCCCACTCAAACTCAGGCAAGGCCACTTTAGCCTTCCACTTCCCCATATGTGGAACTCCCTCACTACCTCACTCCATTTTCTACCTTCACTAAATCTCATTAAATGCACCCTCTGCTGCTACCCCTTCCCCCTTACACTTACCACCAACCTGACTAATTTCTCCTATAGGGCTCCACTGTGTTAGGTCTTCTGTTTTCAAGTTTTAAGTCTACCTGCCAAGTTGTTCCTTGCCTGCACCATGAAACTATTGTTGTGCACCTTTGCCTATGACATCGCCTATTGCAACAGTTTTAACCTGCTTTTAAATCCTGTACCAGTTCTGTAAATATTATTTACATGCAGTTCTCGTGTCTTGTACTTGATACTTCACAGGTGCCACTGTAATCTGCCTGTAACATTGCACTTATTGTACTTGCTTTCTTACCTAGGCACCTTTGTAACCTGCTGAACACCCTTTATGTATGTATATGGTATATGTGTGTATTTAGCCTCCTTTGACCCCCCCTTGGTTGCACCTGGAAATGAGCCTCGGCTCAGTGTGCCTCTCCCGGTTACCAAACTTTTAAATAAATAAATAAAAAAACAATAATTAGGAACCACCATAGGGCAGCTATCCACTAAGTGTAATCCCAGTTTAATGTCATAGTTACTCTATCTTACTGTTTACATGTTTGATTATAGTACTAAATAGAGGAGACTCTTGCTTACAGTACCTTGCAAGTCCCAGAGGGAAGATAGCCATTAAACACAGGCACCAATAAAACCATCATGTTATTATCAGTCAAGTAGTATTTCTAAATAAACTCCTTTCAAATGCAAATAAAGCGTAACCACCCAAATTCTTCCACAGGATTGTCAATACAAAACCTGGACAGAGGGTTACAGGCTCTTTACTTACCTTAGTAGGGAAAGCAACTTTAACTTAGTAAACAAACAGATTTACTAAAAAAATTAGATTGCCTGTTTTACTCAGTTGAAGGCTCATCACAATGACTGTCTGCCTGTCCCAGCCCAGTGACCCCACAAGCTGAAACCTGATCTCAAATCACCTTGTGCTTCTCTGTGAAGGAATTCAGCAGAGAAGATATAAAGCAAAGTTCCCTTATAGCTATCCTTCAAGACTGTTCAGTTGCTGATTTAAGACTGCTGCCTGGAGAACTATATAAAAAAAAACATCATTGAAGACTTTAAGAAGTATGGGAGCACTACACCCCTGCCAACAAGGCATTGTTGCATGGGACACCCCATATACCCCCATACACACTTTAGCATTCATTACTGTGGCATAAGAACCTTGTCATCCGCACTATTATTTGGTAGTGTTTGTGCACCACCTACAGCTTTCTGCACTGCTGTAATAGTCAGTACCTTTTATGAATTGTTGTATTGTTACTCAAAACTAGTCTTAGTCAGCTATATGTCCTTATCAGTGTGTACGTGCAAAATCAAGGATGATCTAACTGTCCTAGGTGCTAGCTGTCCACTGGAACCCACCAATAGAATTGCTGTATTTTGCTTCTCTACCTCTTGGTAAAAAACGTTACCTAGTAACATACTTTGTTATCTCTAGTATAAGAGTGTGTATAAGACTATTTTTCTCTGAGTTTACATGATAACACCATGGTGTTCAGAGGCTTCTGAACTCCCAGCAGGTATGCTGTTTATCTGTAGTTTCTGGAATAAGCTTTCTTTACTGCATCTGGGCTTCTGTGTCATGTTTTGCCACAGGTTTAGATGACCGTGGAAGGACCTGATTGGACAGAACTGAATCAGTATGTCTGTAAGGTGCAGTGAGGAGAACAGGTTAGGGATCATGGCAGTTATTGGAGCCCCCAACCCTCGTTCACCATGGACAGCCACTGAAAGGGGCCTCCACATCCAGAAGGTGCAGCTGTCTAACTGTAAGATTCAAGGTGAACTGGTAAGCCTTGGATTTTTGGTTAGTGTAGAAAATGGAACCCTCCAAAAATGGCCATTAATACAGAGTTCAAATTGGGGGTCCTACATTTCTATCCTCCCATAGAGAATGGGCAGATTTCACGCTGAATGTGAAATCGCAGACTAGCCCAGTACACTATATCGGCAGTCTGTATATGAAGACTAAGTCTGCAACTAAGAAACATGACCAGGAATTGGTAATGGTAGCCACCCTGTATGCTTTAGTCTGGTCAGTGGAGTCTGAAGTTCTATCAATGAAAAAAAGAGTTAGGTTCCAAATGCTGGGAAGTGGGCGAGCACCAGGAGGATTTGGAAAGAGAAATTGAAAAGCTTGAGCAAAAGAAACAGGAAAAACTTGAATGTGTTAGGCAGGAAAAGGATACAGAAATCTTTAGGTTGAGGGAAGAGAATGAGAGATTGCAACAAGATAAGCAACATGTGTTACAGCTGAATGGTTTGTTTATGAGTAATGAGTATGAGTGACTCGCTGAAAAGTGAGTATGGTGAGTTGGAGCAAGAGTTTGAAAGATGCCAGAGTGAACTGGAGAAGCAGCATAGGGAAGCTCATGATGTGAGCACCGCAAAAAGAGTTTTGCAGGATCATGTGAGTAAGGGATGAAATCAAGACAGTGAGGACCATGCACTGTGTAGACTTAATGTGATTTTCTCACTTGCTTGCAGTGAGTCCTTCCTTACCTGGTAGTATACCAGGCAGTATAGTGCAGTGGGTTAAGGCTCTGAGTTGCAGATCTGGAGACCTTGGTTTGAATCCCACAGCTGCCCAGGTGCATACTGTGTGATCCTGAGCAAGTCACTTAACTTCCTTGTGCTCCCAAGTCACATCTACAAACAAGCTTCAGCTTAATTTGCTACTCCTGGTTAAGCAATGTTCCCTTTCCATACCCTAGGTCCGAGTAAATCAGTCCCCACCATATTCACTATTTAATTCTTTGTGGTTATTTTGCTATAAGAGATCATATCCCCGAGAAACCTTTCCAGCCAATTCCTTTATTTCCATACTGCCAGACACCCCCGCACTATGACGTTGAGCAAGGGAGAGCATGGGGACATGCCCATTGAAATGAATGAGGGCTCCACCGTGCGTCGCGATTTAATACCATATGATGGCCAGTCAGAGATTAACAAAGGACGCCACTCAACTAACAAGGGCCCATTCATTTCAATGGAGAGTATCCCTGCACTCTCCCTTGCCCAATGCCATAGTGCAGGTTTGTGTTCATCAGTATGGAAATAAAGCAATCAGCTGGAAAGGTTTCTCAGAGGAAAATATGATCCCTTAGCGCAAAATAACCACAAAGCATTAAATAGTGAATATGATGGGGACTGATTTATGCTGACCTAGGTATACTATGAGGTAAGGTAGGACCCAATATGACAAAATCACTTTAAGGCGATGAAATTACATCAGCAATTGGAAGTATTAAGGGGTCACATGAAAGCGATGCTGTTTGCACTGCCCATCGTGTTGACATCATCTTTCGATTATGACAGTGACAAGGAGGGCAATCCTTATGGACACTGGAGGGTTGAGGCCTCACCCATCGGTAGCAGCCTTGAACAAGAAGGATGAGCAGGAGGTAGAGAGCCTGATTGTGAGGGCAATCTCAAAAGCTAGGGTCTCTGACACACAGGCCAAGGGTTGAAACAAGCTGTCAGTGATGTGCTGAAGAAGGAGGTGGAACAACAGATGCTCCTTCAGGGTGTGGCCACCGCCATGGCCAAAGTAGTCACCAGAGCCCTCGTCACGCAACTACCACAGGGAATGCCACAAGCGGGTCGTAGTGCCTTGCACTCCACACAAGCCATCCAAAACATTGCAGACAAAACTGGTCATATGTCACCTACCGACAACCTTAGCTGCCATTTGGAGAAAGTGTAGCAACATTGCCATATGCTCAGCCTTGCACCCGAGTACCAAGTCCAAGTTTTAAAGCAAACTGTGGACCCCACATTGTGGGCAAAGTTACCAGAAGTCATATGTAATGACATCACTGCTCCCTTTGACAGAGTCGTGGCCCACCTCTTGGCAGCGCACAACCCCAACATGGTCATCGTGATGCTAGTGGACCAGGTAAAACAGCGTGTCAAAGAAACCCTAGCCCAGTACGAGAGTTGTTTGTGGCTCACATATGGTACTGGCAAAGAGTTGGTCGGTGAATATCCCAGCCAGGATTCACTCAAGTACAAGGCCCTGTTCTTGAGAAACCTCCAGGCCACCATCCGTGAGAAGGTGGAAGCCATTGTATTCCCCAGATGGGAAACCCTGCATGACATCATGGAGAGGATGGAGCACATGTACCAGGTACATGCCAGGGACTTGGACCAGGGCCAAAAGTTTAAAGTTGCTGCCATGCTGTAAAGCGCGGACTCTTCTACTTAGTACAAGGTAGAGGGGAAATCAAAGGATTCACAGCAAAAAAAAATTAGTACAAAAAGAAATATCAAAAGGGGAACAATGGACAGAGATAGTGGTCTGGTCCCTCTTACAGGGATCTGGAAGCTGAAGTGAAATGATTTAGGGAGTACAAGGCCCAAATGGAATCAGGATGGATTGTAGCAGCCGTCTCCCAATCAAATGCTGATCCTGAGGAGGGCATACAGCAAAAGACCCTGTATCCCACACAGGAGCTCCGTGCATTGGACCCAAGCATCTACAACAACCTACAAGCATGGATGGACCAGGACTGATGGTGTCAGGCCCCGGTTCGAATGCTCACTTCTCTTGTTTCCGACGACTCTGGTCAGCCATGTGTGGAAGCGTTGGTTGGGGGCCACCAGCTTGAATTGCTCCTGGACATGGGAGCAGCCATCTCAGTGTTACATCAAGACAATCCTGAACATTCTCATTGGTCTTCAGGGAAAGCAGGCTTTGCCCAGACCTTTGAGGGGACCATGATCAAAACTTATCAATTCAAGCTGATACTGATCAGCATTGGTACGCTGCAAGTGCAGCACCATTTTGACCTCATGGTTCTCCACAACCATCAGAGTATCTTGGGTGCCAATTTTCTCTCAAGATATGGGTGTGTGATGGACCTAGCCAACAGGCTATTGCTACAGGTGTCCGGCCTTAACCAGTTACTGCTCATTTCAGACTTACACATGGTGGCAGCAGTAAAAGTCAATGGACACAGAATATAATGTCATCTCCATATTTCAACAACATCCTCATTTCTAGGATTTGAGGCCTATACTGGAAAGCACCAAGATGTCTTTGCTAAAAACAAACATGACTGTGGCAGAATGGACACCCTCATATGGGTAACTGGTGAGGACCCACCAAGGCAAAAACAGTATCCTTTTCCAGCAGAGGCCATCCCTTCCCTGAAGACCATAACTGAATCTCTTTTGAAACAAGGGGTTATTAAGCCTTGTGTTTCCACTGCCAATTCCCCAGTTTGGCCTGTGAAGAAACCCAACAATAGTTGGGGATTAACCATTGACTACAGGAGGCTCAATCATGCCACCCCAAGCTGCGCACCCACAGTGGCATCAGTCCTGGATGTGCTCAAGCTACTCAAGCCTGAACACAGATAGTTCTGCACCCTGTACATTTCCAATGATTTCTGGTCACTGCCATTGGCCCCTGAGTGCCAATACATGTTTGCATTCACCTTTGAGGGATGGCAGTACATGTGGACCTGCCTCCTGCAGGGATTTTGCAATAGCCCCTCTCTCTTTCACATTCACATGGAGGACATGCTAAAGGAGTTTTCTTCCCCAGAATGCCTCCTGCACTATGTGGATGACCTCCTATTGGTCACAGCAGACCTTGAGAAACACCTACATCTCCTAGATGAACTCTTCTGAACAACTCAGACACAAAGGGCAACCCTAGGAGGTATAAGCCAAGTGCGGTCCAGCCCCTAGCCTTACTGTCTGCTGAGCTTCACTGATCTTCACTGACTGGGAGAGAGATCAATCGTAGGGGAAGGCAGGCTCCGACAGGTGCAGAAGCAGGGATTCCTTGACAGCAGTTCTACCTGGCTGAATTCCCCTTTGGAGTGCACAATCCAGGCTCCTAGCTCCACTGAGGTGACTTATCTCCTCAATTGCTCTGCTCAGACCCAGCCTGTGGCTGCTCTCTCAGCATAAGGAGCTGTTGGAATACTTACCCAGAATTCCTGGCTGCTGCATGTAAATCAGCATTTGTACTGCTGTATGGCACAGGGTCATAATGTTGCAAGACATTATGCTGCAGCAATATACCACGCTGCCAATACAGTGCAATATATTGCATGTGGCATAAGTCTTGTGGAGTCCTCCACATCCCAATTAAAATAACTAAGGGGGTGGGGTTAAAAGTAAATATCACACAAAGTGTGAAAAAATGAAAAATTACATGCATCTGGGACTGGCAATTGAACCTGATCCCAAATACACTGCCTGCCTCCCTTGCTGCCAGTGGCTCATCCTATCAACCCATGGCAGCTGCACGGTGGATCCCCATCCCAGCAGAGGTCTTATCCTCTGCCTGGGACAGTGAGAAGGTGCAGTACCGCGCACAGACCCATTCACAGTATTGCACCCTCTTGCTGTCCTATACCGCGCTACTTCTGTTTTGGGGTTTTATCATATGCTATTAAGTGTATGACATTTTGACCTGGTGGGCTGCTGTACCACTACTGAAATAATGGTTGACTAGTTGAAAACTCTCAGCTGGAAGCAACAGCTCAGACACAAATGGCACCCCTAGGAGGCATACACCAAAAGAGGTCCAGCCACTAGTCTTACTGTTTGCTGTACCCATTGTGATGCTTGGCCAGCTGGTTATGATTGTTCTATGATATTTGCAATATAGAATATGGTATGTGCGTGTCTCTCATGAGACATCCTGTGCTATGGGTGGCCCCCCCAGGTCAGTGAAGTGCCAAGTGACCTGAAACCAGGAGGTAATTAAAAGACTAGAGAGACTTAAGTAAGGGTCTCCTGTTTTCCTGTCTTAATTAGAACTAACCCAGCTGCCAGGATATAGGGCTCATAAACTTTTATGATGTCTTACTGGAAAAACATGTTATACCACCATGGTGCTAAAGTTGTAAAAAAACCTTTGCTGCCTTGGGAACAGGAACTGCTCAAGATCAAAGGAAAGGCTTGATTAAAGACTGTCATAATTTGGGAAATTAGTTTTTGCTGAAGTCACAGTATTTAAAATATCTCCTGACAGGAAGATCATTGTTTGTATATTTTTTATATTCTAAAAGGAGGAGCTAGATGACATCATAGAAGGGGTGTGTGAAAGAGACACAGTTTAACTAGGATTTGTATCTGATCTTTGTGATATATCTTTTTGTACTCTTAAGAAACAAGCTGTCTGGTCTAGCTTAAACACTATAAAGAGGTAATACATTAGATAAAAAAAGTCTAATTGTATTGTGGTAAGAGTTTATGTTTTGTACTTTAACCTTGTTCTTTTAAGTGATTGTATGCTTTTTGATTTAGTGTTCTGTGTTTACATTTTACATATTTTTATCCATTTTAGTAAATATACTATTTTGAAAGACTGCCTGGTGTGTCTTCGAAGTTCTTTTTGCATGTGATGTATAGAGGGTTAAGACTGACAAAAACTGTTCAAAACTTGATGGTGTTACTAAACTGGGAAAAGGTAAGAATATACCTAAAGTCTTTCTTATAGAGTTTCAAGGGTTCATTTTGGATACCTGGTTAGGTGCCCTTAGGAGAAAGATATATTGCATCCCCCCGAAGAGAATTTTATCTGCGCCTGTACATTTGGGTATGCTAGCCAAAGGTTCACAGTTTGAATCCCCCCAGAACTTGAGACTAAAGGTGATTCGGACCCACAAGCAGACAGGAGGGTTACCCTGTCTGTTACCTGTTCACAATACTGCGCTTAGAGGTTGGCACTGTGGGAGTAGAGGGCCTGACCTGCTGAGTGCATTTGTGACACCCACTACTGAAATAGTGGTTGGCTAATAGAAAGCTCTCAGCTAGAAACAACCAGAAGCAACAGCTCAGACACAAAGGGCAACCCTAGGAGGCATACGCCAAGTGCGGTCCAGCCCCTAGCCTTACTGTGTGCTGAACTTCACTGATCTTCACTGACTGGGAGAGAGACCAATCAAGGAGGGAAGGTAGACTCCGACAGGTGCAGAAGCAGGGATTCCTTGACAGCAGTTCTACCTGGCTGAATTCCCCTTGGAGTGCACAGTCTGGGCTCCTATCTCTGCTGAGGTGACTTCTCTCCTCAGTCGCTCTGCTCAGACCCAGCCAGTGGCTGCTCTCTCAGCATAAGGAGCAGTTGGAATACTTACCCAGAATTCCTGGCTGCTGTATGTAAATCAGCATTTGTACTGCTGTACCACTACTGAAATAGTGGTCAACTAATAGAAAGCTCTCAGCTGGAAGCAACAGCACAGACACAAAGGGCACCCCTAAGAGGCATACGCCAAGAGCGGTCTAGCCCCTAGCCTTACTGTCTGTTGTACCCACTACTGAAATAGTGGTCAGCTAATAGAAAGCTCTCAGCCAGAAACAACCAGAAGCAACAATTCAGACATAAAGAACAACCCTAGGAGGCATACGCCAAATGCGGTCCGGCCCCTAGCCTTACTGTCTGCTGAGCTTCACTGGTCTTCACCAGCTGGGAGAGAGACCACCTCTCCTCCAGTCTCTAGTTGTGCTGCTAAGTGGTAGACCTTAACAAACATTGTTTTTCAGCAGGAAGGAGAAATCAAGGTTCTGCCCCACCCTACTCCTAATCCCACCCACCCCAGAGTCCTCTTTCTATATAGGTTCTGCATGTCACTGCCCCTTCCTACCTGAACTGACTAGAAGGAAAAAAACAAAACTTTACAAAAAAAATGTTTTTCCTACTTTTCAATTCTCTCCAGCAGAACAGCTCAGACACAAAGGGCAACCCTAGGAGGCATACACCAAGTGCAGTCCATCCCCTAGTCTTACTGTCTGCCGAGCTTCACTGATCTTCACCTGAGGGAAGAGCAAGTAGGAGATTTAAATTCTCCCATGCTCTTGCCTGCAGGTCTGCTGACTGAAGGGCTACAAACGCAACTCACAGCAGCATAGCCGCATCCAGGTTCCATCTCGGTGGAGGCTTCTGCCGCTGCAGCAGTTCCCTTGGCACGCCAGCATTTGAGAAGGGCGGGTGTTATCCTGCAGCCTGTGGATCAGTCCCATCTCCCTCACAGCAGCAGCAGGGAACTGGGATGCACAGACCACAGGCAGGAGTTTTTGCTACAAGCAGTGGGGACTCCACAGAGCTGTTCTGGCCAAAGGACAGAACAAATGAGCTAATAACCAAATTCCTTCTTACCTTACAGGAGTACAAGCTAGACCTCATCTGTTCAACAGCTACCTGATTGTTTTCTACAGCATACAGGAACAGTCGGATACACCCACCCACCTCCCCTAATCCCACCCTCCCCAAGTGCTCTTGCTTTATAGGCATGTAGCACTGCCCACAACACCTGATAGGAGGTAATAAGGTACAAAAACAAACAAACAAAAACTCACTGTTCTTTCTTTTCATTCACACTTCCTGCCAAGAAACAGGAATCATCACTACCTCTCAACCTCTCAACTAAAACAAAAAAAAAAATGGACCTTGTCAGTTGTGAAAATTGCAGTTCACTGTACAATAGGATCTACAAATGGCAACCAGGATCCTGCAATGCAAGAATGCGGACAGCCACGCCACACAGCACCATGTAGCAGCCTAACATATTTATTCTGGTAGTTGAGAAAAATTCTGGGAGAGCAGAACTTATCTGTATTGTGCTTTTCACACAATTTTCACAATAATGCATTACAAAGGCTGTGGCAGGATGGGACTGACACACAGAGCACCATGAAGCAGCATAGAGCAGTCTGACATTCATTCTATTAACTGAGAAAAAATCTGGGAGTGCTAAATTTGGGTATGTTTTGTTTTACCACACTGATTTACAACAAAAACAGTAATGAGAGAAGAAGACAATGACAGTGTGAGGACTGTGCAGTTGCACAAGTGTAACCCCCTTGTTATCCAGGGTTAATAGAATCCCAGTAAGACCTAGTGGCAGGCAGGGAAGGCAGCTTGTGAAACTCCAGTTAAATGGATTTCACACTGTCTCACTCTGTTCTCAGTCTCAGCTGAGACTGAGGGATGACATCACCATAGAACTGTCGCAGGTGCGTGAGCCACAATGGAATCTGCAGCAGGGAGTTGGAGTAGAATGTTGGGAGGTTTGAACAGTCAGTCTGTAGGTCAGTTGGAGTTTGGAGCTTGCTAAGAGAGGAGCACAGCAGCTCTGTGTAGGCTCATGGAGCCTCAGCCCTGGCATAGGGCTACATTTAGGAAAAAGGTGTGTGTTTCCACCTAAAAGAGAGACACAGAAGCTAGTTTTAAAGTGGTGGAGACCGCTGAATCGGGTCTCTGTGTCCATCCCTCAGGGGATGGGAGAGGAAAGGTTGTCCTGCATATTCCAGGGGCAACCCCCTGGTTTTCAGCTAGTGGAGAAGCTGCCTTATTTGGTCCAAGAGTTTGGGAAACAAGAAAATTTCGTGATTCACCTGTGGGGCACCTGCAACCGGAGGGTGAGTTTCTGCTCTTTCTAAAGGGCCCATGTTTTCACCCTGGGACTTGTGTGATAGTGGGGATTGGACTACTGAAGTAGTGGGAGGCCTAGAGTAATAGGTTTAGCCAAAAGTAAAAGTATGTTCAAGTACAGCACATATGGGAAGTCAAGACATGTAGAGGAGATGTGACATACATCTACCCAGTAATCTACATTGCCAAGCTTTCAGAAAAAAGTTGTTTAGTTTCCAGAGAAATGGCCACTTGGCCAGGTGTGGATTGTGGGACCTGGAGGTGGGAGACCCCCCATCTTTAGTGACCAGGTCCACCTCTACGGATTTGCTCTGTGGAATTCTACTTTGCCTCATGCGCTTGGCCAGTGATGAGGGAAGTACCCAGACATGGGATTGGAAGGAAAATTCCCTCTAGGAGTCAAAGGCTCTAAGGTGGTTTGGGGAGCCAAGCAGGAAAACTGGTTCATTTCCCAAAATGGACCGTGGATCAAGTGGCCAACGGAGGAGCCTGGCCAGTGGGGAAAACCCAAGTAGTGTACAAGTCGGGCTGCATACCCAAAGCTGCGTGCAAGTCCGGGCTGTGTGCCTGGTGGGTTCAGAGCCTGAGGGCTGGAAATAGTGAAGAAGTGTTCTGTTGTTTCTAATCTGCATTACCAGGAATGTAGCTCCGTGGGGGTCCGTCTATGCTTTGTTTTTTCAGTTTGGATGTGAATAAAAGCCACACTGTAGAATCCCATTCCTGGTTCTGGACATTACAGTTATTGCTTCCTGTGTTCGGATTTATTTGGGTGCCCCTGTGCAGAGTAGCCAAACTTAGGCCCCCTGTGCCGAGTAACCTTATCCTCCCCAAACCCTGTCCCCACCAGGTACTGCTGTCAGCTTCAACAGCATGTCACCTGTCGTTTTGCAAAAAGGTAGGGGTCCGGGGGTTACACAAGAAAGAGGACAATAGAGAAGAAATCAGATTGTTTTTATTATTAAAGTGAATTTCCGATCAAATGACATAAAGTATTGAGCTTCATAGCCCGATACCTTATGCCAGCGTGAGCTGATTTTTAATAAAAGTAAATTCTTTTACTCATGCTGTTAAGTTAGTGAAGGGATCATAGCTGGCTCCGTAGCCACTGCCAGCCGATCCCTTCCAGCTTTCTAGGTCATAAGCTCTGCCCCCGGGCTCAGTGTTTTTTGTGACGTGTGAGCAGGGAGAGTGCGGGGGCAAGCTCTATACAAGTCTATGGGGCATTTTTTAAAGGCCATTTTATAATCTGTAAGCAACCTGAGAGGGAAATAAAAGCCACTGCTCTACTAATAGGGATAATCCCACTGCCAGCATCCTTGCATACTCCGCCCCTGAAGGGGAGAAACCAGGAGGAAAAAAGCTCATGGTGGATGATGGAGGGAGTTTGGAGGTCCTGCCCCTGAACAGGCATGGCACCAAGCACTGTACCGGATCTGGCCTTGGTGGGGGTGGGCCCCCCTCCCACTGACCCTGCCAGGGGGTTGAGCCCTGGGAGTAGCTGATCGGCGTCGACTGGTGGACGCCGGGGGCGGAGCTCCCTCCAGATGGAGAGTGCTGTGGAGCAGGAGTACAAATAATTAAAAAAAAAAGTAGAGTGCAAATATTTAAGATTTCTGAAGTTACTAGCATACACACTGAAATTGCAACAAGTGACCATAACTTTGTAATTTTTTCACAGTTTGACCCTAAATGTTGAACATAGTCTTCTTATCACCCCACCTCATGAACCCTGTAGGTAAAAATTTTCAAATCTTTGGGAAAACGGTATTCCATGCCACAGGTGCAAAAACACATTATGTACAGGATGTGAAAATGACAGCTGTACTGGTCATGAGGTGGTGTGATAAAAAGGCTATATTGAAAATTTGGAGGAAAACATTGAAAATTACCAAAGCTACATGCGTGTGTAGAAAATTTTGAATTACCAGGTGTAAATCGGCCATTTTTTGGAGTTGTTTCACCAAGTTTTCAACGTTGCCTTTTTGGGACCCCACCTCATGAAGACTGCCATTGTCATTTCGTTCACTTATCCCAAAAGATGATTTTGTAGCGCAACCGTGCCATTCTGTGCCACAGGTGTGAAAACACATTTCAGGCAGGATGTGAAAAATGACAGCTGTCCTGCTCATAAGGAGGTGTGACAAAATGGCAATGTTGAAAATCTGGAATGAAAATATTAAAAATTGGCAAAGTTAGAAGCATGCATAGAAACTGTGTAATGCATGCTCGTAACACAGTCTTTTTTTGGAATTCTTTCACCAAATTTACAACATGGGCTTTTTGGGACCCCATCTCATGAACAGTGGCACTGTCATTTCATTAATCGGTCCTGAAAGGTGATTCCATGCAGCGACTGCGAAATCACCTTTCTGGACCAAGTAACGAAATGACAGTGACAGTGTTCATGAGGTGGGGTCCCAAGAACCCCATGTTGAAAATTTCTGGCCCAAATTCCTAAAAATGGTTGAGATATCAAGCTAAGTTGAAAACCCATTGACTGCCATTATACAGCGCTTACCTTTGATTCGTCAGTTTGCTGATTGGCTTTGAAGAGTGCAGACATGTCCCGGTCCTCAGAAGATGACAGTGTTGACCTCTGGAGGTAAGTATGGGAGTAAGGGAGAGTGCAGGAGGTGAGTACTCAGTGGGAGGGTGGGGATGGGGATGGGGAGGGATGGGGATGACGAGGACTGTTTCTTTTTACAGGTTTAAAAAAAAAGAGGCCACAGACGGTTTTCTTTATTTACAGGTACAAAAAAAAGAAAACATTGGGCACACTGGGGTGGGCTCCCAGTGTGCCACATGAGTTGGGGGGGTGTTACATGATGCCAACACAGGGATTGGGCACCCCAATGTCATCACGGGAATGGGGAACAGAGGGTGCGGGGCAGACAGCACACAGTGGGAGGGAGCAGGACAGTTTGGTTAGATGCCCAGGGCTGAGATGGGAGTGGGGAGAACAGCAGCAGTGGGAGGCAGCAGGAGGGTTTAATGAATGATGCTGGCCGATGGGGGAATGGAGGGTGCAGGGAGGACAGCAGCAGTGGGAGGCAGTGGGAGGGTTTAATGAAAGATGCTGGGCCATTGGGAGAACAGAGGGTGTGTGCGGGGTGGACTGTAGCAGTGGGAGGGAGTAGGAGGGTCTGCAGAGTTGCAATGCCGGCTATGCCAATGAGAGGAATGAAGCGCACTCTTTCATCGGTGCGGTTCATTTCTCTCAAGTGTGAGCCGGCTCCCCGCAGTGAAATTCTGTCTCACTTGGCTTCAGTGGTCATTGGTGTGTCAAGGTCACACTCACTGTACAGTGCTCTGCATTGGACTCGTCCCTGACACACCTCTCAAATGTGGAACTGTCCCAAGGTGTTTCTTGCGCAAGCACAAGGAAACACAAAAATGAGAGTAAAAAAACAGTAAAAGGAGAAGAACAGAACAAATACACACGTGGAATATAAAGAAAATACACCTAAACAACTAAAAAAGCCTCACAAACTGCTCAGAAATGGTAAGTTGACAAACAAACTTAAAGAAGCTGTAAAAGTGTATATTTTAGGATTTTAGAAGACTCTAAAAGCAGCAGATCTGACCTCTTCTACTAACTCTCTCAGACTGCAGAACAAAACTGAGGATCAGTCTATACATACAGCAGTAGCATATGACCTGCAGAAGCTGTTTCCATGACCTACAGGCACTTGTTTACCAGAAGCCTCGATCTGAGCAAACTTCTCACAAATGTGCCCTAAAGGCAAAGTTGCCAGGTGAAGTTATTAACGGCAAATCGTCTAGTAAATGGCAAAAATTTGCAACTCGACTGATGAAGACAATGTTGGTTACTTCACCAGGACTTTGCAAACAAATTAAAACTTCACAACGTCTCTAGACAGGAACCACCTAAGAGACCCCAGAATTAGTGTTGCTCGGATAATATCCTACAAATTTGGATACCATCAGATACCATCATTTTAGTCGGATATCGGATAGCCTCGGATGGCATAGACATCTGACCAAGGATCCAACCTCCTAGGATCCATTGTAAGTATCCGAGGTATCCGATGGATCCAATCAGGGATCCAATGGATCCAACCACTGGATCCATTTGCTGGATCCTAGATCGGATACCAGCACTATCCAATAGAGGATAATCAGATCCACAAAAGCACTATCCAGAATCAAGCTCAAATATAAGGGATGTTCTGCTACAATTTCAAAGAAGACACACATTTAGCAGAAATATGCCTATTACCTGAGAACCTAATGAAAGTAAACAACAAGCTTTGAGAGTGACACAAAGATGGTGGACAATCACCAGCGACCATGAGGACCCAGCCACATCACCAAGATGTTATCCAATGATCTCTGGAGAGCAGGAAGCTTTGGAGGATTATATTAGTTTGAGGTGTGGAATAGATTGATGTCAGGGGAGTAACTATAACAACCCTGAGGACACCCACATGTGCAGAGAAACCAACAGATGCACAGAAAGGGGTGAACACCCAGAACAGGATGAAGGGGTCATTTAATGCTGGTGGGGCCCAATTATGCATATGGGAGTCCCAGCTGCCAAAAGTGATAAAGGGCCCATGTGAGCATGGCTAATAGCCAACAGAGTAAGATGCCCTTTGAGAGAGCTCCACTACCACATCTCAATTTTTTTTTATTATTTTAAGCAATTTAATCAGTATATAGTTAATTCCTACAGCACTTTTCAGTACCTGACTTTGGGTGCTACATACCTGGTTGAATTTTGAAGCATCTGATATCGAGAAGCTGCAATAAACAGTCCCACCAGACACAGGGAAAGGCAAACAGGCCAAACCTCCAAATGGAACAGGTCAAAGTGGACTTGAAAGCAGAGGGGCTGGGGATATAGAACCATCTAATAAAAAGTTTCCCAAAGCAGAGAAGGACCTCAGTCACTTAGTCAAGATCTCGATAAGAAGCTTAGTACATTCAATTATAGAATCACAGTTATGGAAACCAAAAAGGACCTAGTAATGTCTGATGTCACACAAGTGAAAACAACAGCAGACGAGACTGTGGCCATTACCTCTGGTGTACTGCATTTCATATGCTGGTAAAACACTTAGTGATAAGGATCCAGCAAATATGGGGAAGAAAGTCCTAAAAATCAAACAGGATCTTGCCATCAACCTTCAAGAACAGGGAGCAGAGGGTGAGAACTGAACAGTCAGAAGTTTGGGACTTTACTTTCTGAAGCAAAACCATGTAACTGTTATGCATGCCCTACTCAGGAAATACAGAGTGAAAACTCACCATCACACCTGGATTACCCTGACATCACTGACCAGGGTAAGTCCCATGATCTCGCTTGGGCATGCTACAAATTGTTTCACTCCCTTCCTGACCTCCTTGTATACAGGACTGTCAGGAAGTCCTGTACGAAGGCTATCCAGGCTGTGAAATCACAATATTTCAAGGCCAACCTTCAGAACAACCTTAATGCCCCTTCTAAGTTCTGGAAGGTAATTCACTACCTTTTTAACCCTCCCACCCAGTTCACCCCTCCGGTCCTTCTGGTAAATGGTTCACCAGTGTCTGATCCCTCTTCTGTTGTTCCTCATTTCAATGAGTTATTCACCACTTTTACTATCCCTTCCACTCACCCTCCAGTCTCCACCTCACATTCCTCCCCTCTCCTTTCCAAGGGTTTCCTCTTTCCCTGTTACCGCCCAGGAAACCCCTGACTGTCCTTTACTCTCTTAACCTGCACAAATCCAACCCTGACAGGCTGGAACCTAAGTTACATCATATCTCTGTTCCTGCCATAGCATCTCCTCTGACTCACCTTCTCAACCTCTCCTTCTCCTTCAGTGCTATCCCTTAGTCATGGAAGTTGGACAAAGCTCCTCCATTCCACAAAGGGGTGACAATTCCGCCCTGGATAACTTCCAGCCAGTCTTCCTCCTTTCTTTCCTTGTTAAACTACAAGAGAAGCTTGTCTACACTCTGATTTCCTATCCTCCACTGATTTCGTCTTTGTTCCAGTCTGGTTTTTGAAAACATCACTCTACCATCTCCTCCCTGTTGCAAGTAATTGATTCTGACTTCTCAGGGATGGATAAGGAGTATATCACAGCTGCCATTTTCATTGAACTGGCCAAGATTTTTGACTTAGTGTACCACCTACTCCTCCTGGATAAGTTGAGTTCTGCTGGCTTCTTAGCTCCTGCTGTCGACTGGTTAAGTTCTTAACTCTCGGGGCATCTGCAGTCAGTACAGGTTGGTAGCACCCCATCACCTCCACTTCCCATCCAGGCCAGGCTCCTACAGGGCTCCATCCTAGGACCCATCCTGTTCTCCCTCTTCCTTAACAACCTCCCCTCTGCTTGTGCCAACTCCCATGTACACATGTATGCAGAAGATGCAGTCATCTACACCTCCAGTCCCTCTACCACAGCTGTGGAAGGTCTGCACCAGCATGACCTACAATGTCCTGCGCTGGTTTCAGTCAAACTAACTCCAGGTTAACACAAACAAAACTGTGTCTATGACCTTTTGCACCAGCAAGAAACTGGCCAGACTCCCAACTCTGTCTATCTTCTTTACCATGGATGGCACCCCTCCAGAAGTGGTTCAATCCATCGATTACCTTGGTGTGTGTTGGCTAGATAGCAAACCTGATTTCTCTACTCACACTTACGCCATCCATGCCAAACTCCACCCTAAACCAGGTGCCTTATACCTCACTAAAGGTTGTCTGTTTCTGCAGGTCTGCTGTGAGCTTGTTACCAAAATGGTGCTCCAGATCTTTGACTATGCGGACATGGTCTATTGTACCACTCCCTTAACCTCCCTGGCCAGTTCTGACACCCTCTACAACTCCTTCTGCCACTTTTGAACAACACACCCCTTGTACTCGTGATTGTTGACTTTAATCCTCTTTAGCTATTCTCCCTCTGCCCTCATGTTGCCAGAACCACTGTGCCTCATTCATATCCAAATTCTGGTTTGGGTCCTTTCCCTGTTACTCTCATCACTCCTCTCCCTCATCCCCTCTGCCTCCTGCTCCCTCTGGTCTAGGAATCCTCACACCTTCTCCATTCCTCATCCCACAATGCTCTGCTGGGCAATCTGCATTTCTCTACCATCTCCCATCATCTTGAAACCAACTACCCTCTTTCCTGCCTCCCCGGAATCCCTCAAGTATCAGTTGAAACTCCTTCCCTCATCCCCTCTGCTCCTGTTTTCCCTGTACTTGACTGTCCCCCTTGCATCTGGCACCTACCTTGGTATGGGGTGGCTGAAACACCTTATTTTGTTATTTCGACCTTGACTACTCATTTTGCACTTACCCCAGTAATTAATATGTGTTCCTTGAGTGCTCTTTATTGCAACTGCACACTGAGTCTATGCTGTGTATTTGTATCCCTTATTCCCTTCCCCTGAGCCGCACCTGGAAATGAGCCTCGGCTCAGTGTGCCTTTCCTGGTCACCAATTTTCAAACAAATAAATAAATGTTGAATTACCTGCTGTGTTGTAACTAAAGTTAATTTTCTTTCAAAAACGTTGAGTTATGCTGGGTAATACTATGGCGATGGAGGAAGTCCATTAATTATGATGCGTGGTTGTGAGTACATTATGTTTAATAAAGCTAATAGTAGTGGTTCTCTTTTAAGCTTTTTTGGCACCATAAGCGAAGGCAGAGGGGGTCAAGATGGTGGTGACCACATGGCTGGGAGAGAGAGAGAACAGTACTGTATGCACAGTTGTCTACATGCCCTGAACGGAGTATGCCCTTCTGAGGTTTCCAGGAACCAACAACTTAACATACCTTCAGAGTGGTTCAACATGTGGAGAAGACTTTGTTCATGTAACCTGCACAATTATTCCTGTAAGCATTCATGTAACTTGTTAAGTTTAATAAGACGGCAAGCATGCATTATAAACTATTAGTCCCCCGGGTCACCTGTTGCATCCGTTAGTTTTGTTATATGGTGATTTTTATAAAGTATATACCATACCAGGTTAATCAGCATCTACATGAAATAGGTTTATGTCTTTGTAACCCCTAGGTGGCACTATCCCAAGGGATACAACCCCTGCCTGCTTGGCTAGTTGCAGGTTAAGGGGCCTGGGTACTGAAACAGGTGCCACCGCCCGGAGAACAGGGATGTTAGTAACAAGACTAACCTGGGAACAGCCCTCCGGGACACTGTAAGCCCCCTTTTTCCCCCTCTAGTGACCTGAACAATAAGCAACAAACACTTTCACAGTAGCCCCTATTCAGCATACAAATCCCCACACTGTTTGCACTTACCACCAGGGCTGGTTCCATCAGCTTGACCCTGAAGACCCCCTGTAAAACAAGATTAGGCACAGCAAATAACAACAGTATGGTGCTTTTGGTACAAACTGGAACCACAGTCAGATTAAATGCAAAAAGAGTTAGGTCTGATTTATTCAGGGGAATTGAACAAGGGAGGGGCGTAATCATGTTGATTGATTTGAAAACTGATCTAGTCGGGCAATTATGCTCCACTTTTAGTTCCTACACAGTCACATGCTCTGGGTACCCTGTTGGAAGTAAGATGGGCTAGCCTGGAACGTTGCCCGGGGTAGGCCAGCGTCACAGCTGGTTGGGGCCCTGTGATGAAAAGAAAAGGCATGCACAACCACACACAATTTGTAATCCAGAGCCTAAAGGCTCAGTTCGTGAAAGGAAAAACAACAATGCAATCAGTTGAAAACACTTGAGATTTGGCTGTTGTTGCAGGGAGCTACCTCTAATTGTTACTCATGCTACCCAATATGAGACACAGGCTAGATGAAATGGAGACTGCAGGTTGATGACTGGTTTGCCAGGAGAAGCAGGGCCCACACGAATCACCGAGGTATCATTCCTGTTCGAGATGGTTGAGCAGGGGGCTGATCCCCAGGTGAGTCTCTTGTCGACGATGGTTTCTGTTCCTGAAGTAGCTGGCTGGGCCAGGTGGCAAGGCCCAGGCCAGGTGGAACAGTTCGGATCTCAGTCTGGTAATGCTGTATGCAACTTCCAGCAAGCATGACACAATTAAACAGTGGGGAACCAAATCGTGACCCACTAACAGCATACAGCACATTTATAGTAAAGCAATCACCATACCACAATGCAGATAGCAGTCTGGCAGCAATATCAGTGTCTCTGAGCAAAACCGGGAATTCTGTGGCAACTGGATGTCCTGACAGGCCGATCGCGTACAACGAATCTTCGGTCTTCTTCAAGTTTAAATCTGGTCACTCTTCAGTGAATTTGTCGCACTCAAATTCAGATGCAGTCTGACTATTAAGCCTTCCAAAGATTCCCATCTCGAGGGTTGGCAGGCAGATAGGCCAAACTCAGCCTTTCCACCAATCTCCCTGTGCGAACTGCGCAGAAGCAGCTGCTCTAATCACTTGAGCTGTTCATGCTCTCAATTCCAACTTTAGAATCACTTCTGCCGCAGGCAGCACCGGGACTTCCATAGAAAATCCAAAAGGTTCAATTGGCTGATCCATCTGTCTGTCACAGCTAGAGCTCCCCCTCCAGGTCCATTTAGGCACCAAAGTGTAAAAACTACAATTCCTACAGAAATTCACTCCCACAAGACCCCTGAGGACAGACGCCATTTTAGGGTCCCCAAAGGTAAGATTGGTCCAATAGGCAGTCCAGAACCAAGATTGTGGTGCAATATAAAAATGTCCATGCTGCAAAGGAAGGCAGGTTAGACAAACTGCAATATTATTATTATTAAAGCAGATAAACAGCAAACAGTCACAGATCCTTGTAGGGATCCCTCTGCTCAATTAGCGATGGCAGAATGAAGTGATAACACTGCAGCCCGGGTGGGACTCAAGCCTGAAACTACTCGTCCCCTGCCCAGATTAATTTTACATCACAAAACAGGTAGCTCTTAAAGTGACAGGCACGGAGGCTAACATGGCATTCACATGCAAACACTTTTAAATCGCTAGGACACAGAACACAAGCCTGGCAGTGGGCATTTAGGCAAGCCCAAGGAAGACTTTTGGGAACCCCCGTTTATAGGGGGGTTACACCCTTCCCTGCCTGGAAAGAATTTGGCGTCCACGTCAAGTTTATACTACAGTAGCACGGAAAAAGATTATATACTATATGTTATGTACGTGACATTACTACACAATACCATACAATAATTGATACATTTGTACAACGTAAACTTATTGCATTACTATACTTTTCATGTAATAGTTTCTTGCACTTTGAATAACATAGATGGGGGCCATTCCTGTCTGCTAACTTAGGGCTAGATGGGGCAGGAACACCATGTTTCAAGGGAAGGACAATTAACTTAGAAGTGGCAGCCAGGCTCAGTTTGGGCAGTGAGCTCTTGAAGATGTAAACACCCTTGTGGACAACATTGAGAGGCAAATCCACAGGCCTCCCAGGGGAGTCATAACTAAAGCGCATCACTAGCTTGACAGCTCATCCAGAGTTTCTGGAGGGAACAGATAATGTCTCTGGGCGGTCAACACTGGCATTGGTTTCTTCTCCTATAGTGAGGGGTGCCTCTGCACTGGTTGAAATGTCCAGGTTGGGAGCACTGCCAGCTCCTTGCTCTGTAGACTCTGTTTCCACAACACTTTGCTCATTACTATCTTCTGAAAAGGGCCCAGGCTGCTTATCCTGAAGGAACTCTGGGATCATTGAACTTTGTGGCACTGAAGGGGTGCTGTCAACATTTTCATACTGTTCTGCAAGTTCTGGTATGTCACCAGGGATATTTACCACATCAGATTCCTCCTTGGGTAATTCAAAGAGTTCTACTAGACACAAAGATTCTGCCACTTCAGACGCAATACTCCGCACTTCACTTTCAGGGAGCATTGGCTCCAGGGAAGAAGCTGGAGGGTTAGGCAGTCCTGAGGATCCAGCTTCATCTCCATGATTATACATAGGGTTACCCTGAAACAGTTGACTCAGTTCATAAGAAGGATAATATGCATTGTCACACTCACTATCATCAGAGGTGGACTGACAGTCACTGTCATTCTGGGCCTGCCAGCGGGGAAGGCCTTGAATCTGTAACAACTGGGGCAGGTTGACTCTGTCTCTTTTTAGCAGCAGTACGAGTCACCGGCCTAGGAGAGGCAATGTCGGATAGTTCAGCATCAATGATCACTTGGCCAATAGGCAGTAGGTGGTTTCTGTGCATAGTCTAGACAGTTTTAGAGTCATTCTCAGGGCGCACTTTGTACACAGGTAAATCATCCATCTTACTGACTATTACATGTGGAAGATGATGCCACCTGTCAGCGATTTTATGCTTGCCATGCAGTCCCAAGTTATGTAATAGCACTCGATCCCCAGGCAACAACTCTTGGGCTTTCACCCATTGATCATATTTCACTTTGTTAGCAAGGTTTCATTTGGCAGCCATTGTTTGAGCCAGTTGGTATGCATGGTTCAATTGAGCTTTCAGTTTCTGTACATATTGTAAATAGTTTTCAGCTCGGATCCTATCTGGAGGGACTCCAAAGCAGACATCCACAGGTAACCGGGCTTCCCTCCCAAACATGAGGCGATGGGGAGAAAACCCAGTAGCATCACTTTTGGTGCAATTGTAAGCATGCACCAAGGTGCTACTCTGTTGGCTCCATTTGGACTTGTCTTTGGGATGAAGAGTGCCCAACATATCCAGAAGAGTCCTGTTAAAGCGTTTAGACTGAGGGCGCCCCTGTGGGTGGTAAGAAGTGGTTCTGGACTTTCACCCCCCCTCCCCACAGGGAGAGCATTTCTTTGATTAGTCTACTTTCAAAGTCTCTTCCTTAGTCGGAATCGATACATTGGGGTGCACCATAGTGGACAAAGAACTTTTCTACCAGCACCTTGGCCACCGTAGAGGCCTTTTGATCCTTGGCCAGAAAAGCTTGTGCATATCAGGTAAAATGATTGGTTACTACCAGTACATTGCCAATGTTCTTTTGAGCGGGCTCCAGACACAGGAAGTCTATGCAAACCAGCTCCATGGGGGCGCTGGTAGTGATGTTGACAAGTGGGCAGCTTTCTGGGGCAAAGTTTTCCCGTTGAAGGCAGTGACTGCAAGTTTTGACATGATGCTCAACATCTGCCCCCATTTCTGGCCAATAGAATCAGGAACATACTAAGTCGCGAGTCCGGTCAATACTGAGGTGCCCCATGTGATTGTGTAAGGACCTCAGTACCAGCTGCTTGAAGGCTGTGGGTAGTACCAATTGCTGCTTGTCCAACTTGACCTCGCCGATCTACTATCTCTCGATAGAGTAACTGACCTCGCAACTTTAGTCGGGGGCCTTCTTTGAGTAATAATGCAGTTGTTAAGTCGGCAGAACATAGTTTAGACACATCTTTCCCCTCACGAAGGGCATCAAGCGCAGGCCGGATCATAGGGTCTTGGGATTGAGCCCTCTGAATGCTGTCACTATCAAACTGGGGCAAGGCACTGAGGTCCAATGTAGAAAAATGACAATAGGCTGCAGGTATGCAAGTATCAGGGGGCCCCAAACAATCCACCTGACAGTCCACTGTATCTGCAGATGGCTGCTCATCTTTGTCAAACTTTGGCACAATGCTTTAATCCAGGTCCAGGGTGGCATTCAACCACGTAATCATAAGCTGACAGAGCAGAAAGCCACTGGTGGCCAGTGGCATCCAACCTTGCAGACGTCTGCACATACGTTAGAGGGTTGTTATCAGTTCTTACCAATATTTTGGCCCCACAGAGGTACTCATGAAACTGGTTGACTATGGCCCACTTTAGAGTGAGAAATTCCAACTTGTAGACAGGATAGTTTCGTTCAGATGATGTCAAACTTCTACTGGCGAAGGCCACAGGTCTCAGGCCATCTTCATGATCTTGATACAACACGGCCCCGAGTCCCTTCAGGCTGGCATCCATATGCAGGACGTAAGGCTTGGAAGGGTCAGCACAGGCAAGTACTGGGGCGTGAGTAAGCTGATAGATGATCTCAAAGAATGTCACCTCACACTCAGGGGTCCAACGGGCTCCAAATGGTTCACCTGTTCAGAAATGCACCTTTTCTTCTTCCTTGAGGGATCCTTTCTTATACCTATGGTTGGTAGGAGGATAACCTTGAGTGAGATTAAGAAGTGGCCGGATTACTTTTGAATAGTCCTTAATGAACTGCTGATAATAGCCACAGAACCCCAAAAAATGCTGCAGTTCTTTTAAGTTAGTTGGTTGGGGCCAGGTGGTCAGGGACTCTGCTTTACTGGGGTCTGTCTTTGTCCCCTCGGCTGACACTATGTGTCCCACATATTTTACAGACGTTTGGAAAAACTGACACTTGTCTATAGACAGTGTGAGGCTGAATTCTTCCAGGTGGTCAAGAACTTTGATTATACAATGGCAAGAAAGAAACTTGGACTGTGATTGGTCAGTTTGGGGCTGGACCCATGGCGTTATCCCAGCATGACGCCACAGGTCTAGTCTCAGCCTCACTGTGAACCAATATGGATGATATGGCTATGGAGCACCACCTTTTTTTGCATCTCCTCTTAAGAAACAAAAATATTTTTCCACACTAATAAAAACATTCTTTAAAATTATTTTTTTATTTTATATATAACAACGAGCCATTGTATAATAGGAATAATGCATTCCAGGGTGTGTGTCGTTTGGGATAACGCCACGCCTGGGGCATTGGACGCACTCGGCCTGCGGCCTCGTGCCCAACCCCCCCCAGGTGTGGCGTTATCCCAGCACGACACACACCCTGTCATGCATTATTCCTTTAATAATCTGGTTTCATGCTCTTCAAGGGTGCGTCCAAAGACAATGACATCATCCAAGTATACTAGACATTCTAGCAGATTCATAACCCCTAATGCATGTGCCATCAATCCCTGGAAAGTAGAAGGGGCACCTGAAATCCCCTGAGGCATCCTCAGAAATTCATAGAACCCCAAGGGACAAATGAAGGCTGTTTCCTCATGGTACCCCAGGGCCATCTGGATTTAATAATACCCGCTTGGTAGATCAAGTACGGGAAACCACTGACTCCCATTCAGGCAATCCAGGGCATCCTGTATGCGGGGCATGGTGTATTGATCTGGTACAGTCCATCGGTTTAGGGTTCGATAATCTACACACAGCCTTACTGACCCATTCTTCTTGTGCACAACTACGATGGGAGACACATAGAGGTTTCTTGATTCTTGAATAACACCAGCAGCTAGCATCTCCTGTAGGTGCCTCCGAACATCGTCTATATCAGCTGGGGCAAAGTGGTGGGACCGCTCTCTAAAAGGTCTGTCATCGTGAAGCCTGATAGTATGCTCAGCACCATGGATGCACCCCACATCCCATTCCTTTAGTGTGAAACACTTGGTCCTTAGGTGAGTTTCTATCGACCTCGAGTCTTCCATTCAGCAGACATAAGTCACCAAGTCAAATAGGTCTGGGATCGCCTCCCACTTTTCACCAGAATATTTGTTGCTGGGCAGTACTGCAATGACTGCACAGTGTACCACAGCTAACGTACACCCCCTGTTCACTTGAATTTCTCGATCAGACACATTCTGGATTTGGACCATCACTCGCCATGCATAGGCATGGGCATGGGCAGGTAAGATATTGGGTTTAACCAATAACCCCTCTGGCAACTTCCCTTCACCAGGTGCATCCAGCATCAATATTTTATTTTTCACTTCCTTTCTAAGGCGAACTTCTCCATGAACAGTGTGCTGAGCGTTGGGTGGTAGTACTAGAGAATCGGGATCTTTCTTCCACACTGTCCCCACCGGCTCATCTCTGTCTGCTTCTGTAGTCTGTTTTTGCAAGTCATAGGTTATCTTTATCAAGGCTGGTATTCTCAGGGCCCATGCAGTCCGCTGCCCTTGTTCCTCTTGACACAGCTGTGCTAGTCTTCCAAACATGTGGGCGTTAGTTCCAATGAGCAAGGGAACCCCATCATACAATCCCGTAGATGGGCACACCAGGGCTAGAGTCTCCAATTGTTCATCTACACCAGTTACAGCCACAGGAAAAGACAGCCAGGGCTGGACATATCCTAGGTAGGGATAAGACTTGTCACTCAGGCCCCACACATGTAGGCCTTCCAGAGATTGTAATGGCACATCAGATAAGTGTTTTTCATACCAGTCCTGAAATACAGTGGTCACTTGTGACAAGGGCCCACTATTTTGGACTAGTCTGGAGGGACAGTAGCAGGGGCCTGGACAGATGACTTGGCAACAAAGAAGTTTGAGTTAGGATTTCCTGAACCTTCACTGCAGTCATTGCCGCCACCCCTCGGCCATTGTTTTGTTTTGTGAAGCTCCCCCTGAAATCTGTATACAACTTTATCTAGGTCCTTCAGGGACTGGCATTCTCTCTTCATATGCCCATCCTTCCCACAATTATGACAAAACATGTTTTCCGGGGTCTGACATGGCTGACACATCACATTGGGAGCTGGTCTCCATTCACAACTAGGAGGTTAGGGTGGGTACATAGCTTGTTCTGGAGCTGGGGTACCAACAATGGGCAATCTGGGCTCGACCTCCCCCTGGAGTGTTAAAGGCAGTGAAGACATCTCAACAATTCTCTTATTGCCAACATTAGTTCCTTTGTTTCAGTTTTCTGGCTGCTATCTACTGGGGATGCCAAAGCGTGAGCTCCCCACCCCCATAGCGGATGCACTCTGAGAGGGGCTAGGATCTGTAGTGTCTTTGGAAAGGAGCTGGGGGAGGAGGGTGGCTTTCATTTCTCTGAACTCTTGCAGTAGCTCAGCACAATGCGGAGTATCCCCAGCAGCCTCTGATTCCAAGGAGCTCCCCTGCGTCGAGACTACTCTGGCTGTACCTGTGCTGGAACTCCTGTCTCCTTCTTCACCTTAAGCTTTCCTGAGTTCTTTCATCAGGTCACAATAGTCGGGGTGATCACCCTTCCTATCCTGGAGCCTTAACTGAAAGATTAGCAATTTAGAATATTTGACATATTGCAATATTTAGTCCAACCTCACATGGTTCAAGTCGCTAGCTGCTACCCCACCCATTCGGTAAGCTCTCTGTAGGGCCCTCTCCAAACAAGTGACATATGTGGATAAACACTCCCCCTTCCACTGTTTAGTGCCTTTGAATTTCACCATTAAAGTCTCCCCAGACTCAAAGCTGCTAAATAGGCCTTCAAGGGCAAACAGATACCTTTGAGCAGGCACATCAGGGTTGGTGGACCTCAGAAACCTAATTGCTTCCAAGGCCAGACCCCTCAAGCTCTCCATAATACTTTCTCCCTTCTCGGCCTCTGCACACTGCCACTCAGGTACCAAGGGGGCAACATAGTCGATCCAGGTCTCCCAGTCATCCTCCCCCTGTGAGGTGGGAAGGGTACCTGAGAACATCCTTAACTTGCGGTATGTGTCATGACTAACTGCAGGCACAGGTGCCAGTACTGGAATGGGTGGAGGTGTGGGGGAAGGAACACCCCCAGGTGGCAGGAATAGTTTCTTAAAGTCCTCTACAGTCCTTCCCTCCACCAACAACAGTTTGATAATATTTTCCTCAAGGGTTTCAGATAAGGGTAGGGGCTCATGCCTCCAAGGGTCTTTGCTGTCCTTAGTTGTTACCCTCCAAGCACTTGGGGACCCCTTGGGGGTAACAGTCATTGGCACCTTAGTGCCGTCCATGGGGTCACTACACGCCACCAAGGCCATGAGGGTTTGGGCCGTTAAATCAGCCTGTTGACCCACCACCACAGAGTTTTTCAAACCTTCAGCTTTGGAGAGGACCCCTTCTACTGTGTCCTTACTAATACTCAAGGGAATATCTAGTAGAAGCATGGCATGATGGGGGTCAACCTCCTGCCCTATACACCACCCCACCAGCTGGTGCACAGCGACTTCCACTGGTGTGGCCATATTCTGGCAACAATTATTCTAACGTCTGACCACTAGGGGGGCTAATCCCAGCAGTGCCTCCAAGATGTAACTCCTAGGTGGCACTATCCCAAGGGCTGCTACCCCTGCCTGCTTGGCTAGTTGCAGGTTAAGGGACCTGGGTACTGAAACAGGTGTCTCCACCAGAAGAACAGGTTGTTAGTAACAGGGCTAACCTGGGTACAGCTCTCTGGGACACTTTCCCCTCTAGTGGCCTAAACAATAAGCAACAAACACTTTCACAGTAGCCCATATTCAGCATACACATCCCCACACTATTTGCACTTACCACCAGGGCTGGTTCTACCAGCTTGACCCTGGAGACCCCCTGTAAAACAAGGTTAGGCGCAGCAAATAACAACAGTATGGTGCTTTTGGTACAAACTGAAGCCACAGTCAGAGTAAATGCAAAAAGAGTTAGATCTGATTTATTCAGGGGAATTGAACAAGGGAGTGGTGTCATCAGGTTGATTGATTTGAAAGCTGATCTAGTCAGGCAATTATGCATGCACTTTTAGTCCCTATACATTCACACGCTCTGGGTACCCTGTTGGAAGTAAGATGGGCTAGCCTGGAATGTTGCCCGGGGTAGGCCAGCGTCGCAGCTGGTTGGTGCCCTGTGATGAAAAGAAAAGGCATGCACAACCACACACAATTTGTAATCCAGAGCCTAAAGACTCAGTCCGTGAAAGGAAAAACAACAATGCAATCAGATGAAAACACTTGAGATTTGGCTGTTGTTGCAGGGAGCTACCTCTAATTGTTACTCACGCTACCCAATATGAGACACAGGCTAGGCAAAAAGAGACTGCAGGTTGATGACTGGTTTGCAGGGAGAAGAAGGACCCACATGAATCACCGAGGTATCATTCCTGTTCGAGATTGTTGAGCAGGGCGCTGATCCCCAGGTGAGTCTCTCATCGATGATGGTTTCTGTGTCTGAAGTAGCTGGCTGGGCCAGGTGACAAGGCCCAGGCTGGGTAGAACAGTTCGGATCTAAGTTCTGTAATGCTGTATGCAGCTTCCAGCAAGTATGACACAATTAAACAGTGGGGAACCAAATTGTGACCCACTAACAACATACCGCACATTTTTAGTAAAGCAATCACCATACCACAATGCGGATAGCAGTCCAGCAGCAATATCAGCGTCTTTGAGCAAAACAGGAAATTCTGTGGCAACTGGATGTCCTGATACGCTGATCGCGTACAGTGAATCTTCGGTCTTCTTCAGGTTTAAATCTGGTCACTCTTCAGTGGCTTTGTCACACTCAAATTCGGATGCAGTCTGACTACTAAGCCTTCCAAAGATTCCCTTCTCGAGGGTTGGCAGGCAGATAGGCCAAACTCAGCCTTTCCACCAATCTCCAATGTGAACTGCGCAGAAGCAGCTGCTCGAATCACTTGAGCTGTTCACTCTCTCAATTTCAACTCTAGAATCACTTCTGCTGCAGGCAGCACCGGGACTTCCTTAGAAAATCCAAAAGGTTCGGTTGGATGATCCATCTGTCTGTCACAGCTAGAGCTCCCACTCCAGGTCCATTTAGGCACCAAAGTATAAAAACTACAATTCCTACAGAAATTCACTCCCACAAGACCCCTGAGGACAGATGCCATTTTAGGGTCCCCAAAGGTGCTGATTGGTCCCAATAGGCAGTCCAGAACCAAGATGGTGGTGCAATATAAAAATGTCCATGCTGCAAAGGAGGGTGGGTTAGACAAACTGCAATATGGTTATTATTAAAGCAGATGAACAGGAAACAGTCACAGATCCTTGTAGGGCTCCCTCTGCGTAATTAGCAATGGCAGAATAGGCGATACCACTGCAGCCTGGGCAGGACTCAAGCCTGAAACTACTCATCCCCTGCCCAGATTAATTTTACACCACAAAATAGGTAGCTCTTAAAGAGACAGGCATGGAGGCTAACAGGGCACTCCCATGCAAACACTTTTAAATTGCTAGGACACAGAACACCAGCCTGGCAGTGGGCACTTAGGCAAGCCCAAGGAAGACTTTTTGGAACCCCATTTATAGGGGGGTTACATCTTGACTTACTCTGTTTAATTAAAATGTGATGACTTATTATTTTGTCTATGGAAACAGAGCTGGGCAAGATCAGCTCCCAAATGGCACCAATATTTTATTTATTTATTTTAATAATGTTCTCAGTGTTAGAGGTTTCATAGACTACAATAAAGCAACGGGTTGGCTTTATTAGAGTGCTGCACTCAGCAACTGTGGTCGGCTGATATTTTCAGATATTGGTCCATGGTCATGCTGCTTTCATGCTGTTTTCATACCACTTTGATGTAATTTCTTATCAACTCTATAATTATATTTAGGTACACCCCAAAAAAGGGTAACGCTGTACGACAAAAATAAGCTCCTTGTTAATCACATCTCTCTCTCTTTTTTTTGCTTATATTTTATGGTTTTCAACTGAGCAGTACAGAAACAGCACAGATCATAAAAGGCATCAGAACATGTCAGAAAACATTTTCCAGTCATATTACAGTAAGGTCAGCCTCTTAACCTTTACACCAAGGAGTTGGGGGCTCAGCATATATTCAGACTTGCACAAATGTTTAGGAAAGCCACCAGATCAATAACTGATGTGTTAAATCCATCCAAAGAGGGAATCTATTGTAAGGTTGCCCGACACCTGAAATCCCGACGCCTCACGCCCGACACGGAAAATCCAGACAGTGGGATTTTGCCCGCGGCGGACTTTGTTATTACATTTAAGGGGGGGCAAAGCCACCCTGAAATATGAAAAATACATCTGTCACCATTGCCGGGACTTTTTGCGTCAGGCTAGTGGCATCAGGATAATGACTGTCGGGCAACTGCCTGTCAGTCTTTCATAGTAAATCCATTAAAGGGCTCTGTTCATAGAAAAACATTTACCACAACCATGAGGTTGCTATTATACCATTTTGAAAACCATACCTGTAAGAGGACCTGTAACCATACCTAGGGGGATGGCAGGGGTTGCAGGATGATCTGGCAAAGCTTGAAACCTGGTCAGACACCTGGCAACTGGGCTTTAATGCCAAAAAGTGCAAGGTGCTGAATTTTGGGATGAAGAACCCAAGGAGGAGTTACCAGCTAGGGGGAGTGCAGCTAGCCCAGACAGAGGAGGAGAAGGATCTGGGTGTGCTCATTACAGGGTCAATGAACAACTCGGCACAATGTAGGAAGTCAGTTGCAAAGGCCAACAAAATGCTGGGTTGTATTGCAAGGGGTATATCCTCGAGGAGGGAGGAGGTGATTCTGCCACTGTATAGGTCATTAGTTAGACCACACCTGGAGTACTGCATGCAGTACTGGCGTCCATATCTGAAGAGGGACATTAAGTTACTGGAGGGGGTGCAGCGCAGAGCGACAAAGGTGATCAAGGGGCTGGGGGACTTATCATACGAGAGGAGGTTGAAGGAGTTGAACATGTACTCACTGGAGGAGAGGAGAGACAGGGGTGACATGATTGAAACCTTTAAATACATGAAAGGAATAAACAAGACGGGTACAGAGGGGCTGTTCAAAGTAAGGGAGTGGAGGGCCACCAGGGGCCATGATATGAGACTGGAGCGAGGAAGGTTCAGGAGGGAGATGAGGAGACACTTTTTTACGGAGAGGGTGGTGGCTGGGTGGAATGCGTTACCTGCTGAAGTGGTATGCAGTAGAACAGTGGACTGCTTCAAATGAGGATGGAACAGGACAAGGGGGAGGGTTAATGAAGGGGAAGGGTGGAAGGGAGGGGCAGCTGCAGAATAAGGGGTGCTAGCTGCACGTTTGAGCAGACTTGATAGACCTCTAGGCCTTTATTTGCTGGCAAATTTCATATGTTCGTATGTTCGTAAGGTAGATTTGGGGATTTGTTTCATTTCTTTTCATTTTTATGTTGCTTGCACGCATGTGCAAGAAACATAGTGCCATCATCGGAGATTTTGGAGGTGTGTCACCTCCTCCTCCAGTTCAGTCAGTGTGTTGGCAGGCGCGGCCCCTGTAAGCCAATGCATTCTGGAGCTGTCTATGACAAGCTCCAAAATGCAGTGGCATACAGTTGAAAGGGGAGCTACACTTGAGTGAGCAGCGATAAGATATCGGCTGCTCACACGCGAGATCCGACACCGCAGGCGTGCGCCCCACGCTCCCCGCATGCACTGTATAATATGGGGTGCCCAATCCCTGTCGGCTGAGCTCGTTCCCCCAGTAGTAAGTGCCATGCTGGGGCTCACCCCAGCGTGGCAAACATCCACGTCGTCCATTTTTATTTTTTTCCCTGCAAAGAAAAAACGGTCCCACGTAGTCTCCCTGGCCCCCCTCCCACAACCCGCACCCACCCACTGCGCACCCTGCCTCCCACACCCCCTCACCCCATACTTACCTCCGGACCTCGGCGCGACGATCTTCGGTGGACCGGGAACACGTCTGCACTCTTCAAAGCCGACCGCGAACTGAGGAAATGCTGGTAAGCTGTATAATGAGCTAGATAGGGGTTTCAACTTTGTTGCATATCTCAGGCATTTTTGGGAATTTTTGCACCAAATTTTCAACATGGGGTTTTTGGGACCCCTTCTCATGAATGATGTCACTATCATGGCGTTATTCGGGCCCGAAGGGTAATTTCGCAGTCACTGCACAGTCACTGTGCAAAATCACCCTTTGGGCATGAATAATGCCATGACAGTGACATCATTCATGAGAAGGGTCCCAAAAACCCCATGTTGAAAATATGGTGCCAAAATTCCAAAATGACTGTTTTATTTAGCCGTGCTATGCAGTTCCTACGCAGGCTCATAAGTTCGCGAATTTTCAATATTTTCACTCCAGATTTCCAACATTGCCATTTTACCACACCTTCTTATGAGCAGTACAGCTGCCATTTTTCATCTCACCCAAAGCGTGTTTCCGCCCATGTGGCGCTACAATGGCAGTCGAAAGGATCAATGTATGGGACACATTAAGAAAATCACAGTGACACTGTTCATGAGCTCAGGTGTTAAAATGGCTATGTTGAAAATTTGGTGAAAAAATTCTAAAAAATGACTGTTTTACGAGCGTGCGTTGTACAGTTCCTATGCACGCTCGTAAGTTCGCGAATTTTCAATATTTTCACTCCAGATTTCCAACATTGCCATTTTGCCACACCTTCTTATGAATATTATAGCTGTCATTTTTCACATCTCACCCAAAACGTGTTTCCGCCCATGTAGCGCACAATGGCGCAGTCGGTGTGCAAAATCAATGTACAGGATAAATTAAGAAAATCACAGTGACACTATTCATGAGCAAAGGAAGGTCTTAAAATGGCTATGTTGAAAATTTGGTAAAAAAATTCCAAAAAATGACTGTTTTACGAGCGGGCGTTGTACAGTTCCTAGGCACGCTCATAAGTTCGCGAATTTTCAATATTTTCCACTCCATATTTTCAACATTGCCATTTTACCACACCTTCTTATGAGCAATCACAGCTGTCATTTTCACATCACCAAGCGTGTTTCCGCCCATATGGTAACACCAATGGCGCGGTCGATTGTCTTCGAAATCAATGTCTGCAGGACAAATTAAGAAAATCACAGTGACACTGTTCATGAGCAGAGGTCTTAAAATGGCTATGTTGAAAATTTGGTGAAAAATTCCCTTCAGATGTTCTGCAATATTACTAATGAAGACATTGAACAGAACTGGCCCCAGGACCCGATCCTGCAGCACCCCACTGGTCGCCCCTCTCCCTAGACTGCATACCATTTACCACCACTCTCTGCCTCCTGTCTGTTAGCCAGTTTCTAACCCAGTTTACCACCCTTTCCCCATGCCCAGCCTACCCAGCTAGTTTATCAGCCTCCTATATGGGATGGTGTCAAAGGCTTTGCTGAAATCAAGGTAGCGTAGTCCACTGCCCCACCCTGATTCACTTCCTTTGTCACCCAGTCAAATAAATCAACCAGATTTATCTGACATGATGTCCCCACTGTGAATCCATGTTGTCTATGGTCCTGGGTTCGATGGCATCTAGATGCCCACTATCCTTTCTTTAAGCAATGTCTCCATGATCTTCCCCACTACTGAGGTGAGGCTGAATGGCCTATTGTTCTCTGCCTCCTCCCTGCTGCGGACTTGTGTAGAGGGACACATGTGCCCTCCTCCAATTCACTCATGTTGAATGACTCAGTGAACATGGCTGCCAGAGGTACTGCTACCTCCCATGAGTTCTGTTAATATCCTTGGGCGTATGCCATCTGGTTCCATCGCTTTGTCCACCTTCAATTTAGTGAGCTCCTGCAGGACTCTTTTGCCTTTGAATGGACTAGTGTCCACCTCTTCACCCCCTTGGCAACTGCTGTACTGCTGTGGCCCTTGCCCCTCCCACTCTTCTGTGAATACTGAACAGAAAGACACAGTGGATGTCTTGGGAGGAAGGCATGAAACTGTCACTTCCAAATACCTAAACAGCACATACAAGCAAGCAACATTCGGCATTGACAAATGCTTGTTATTTATTATACTGGAAAAGCAAGACGAGCTATAAAGCCTGTTCTTTTTTTTTTTTTTTTACAAGTGACTAGTTGTAGAAAGTTTAAAAATACAGTGCAACACAGTATGCTACAACTCAGTATGCAGTAGGTCACACAAGTTACAGTCACAGTGCAGGTAATACAAATTACAGTCAGTTAACACCGTGCATGGAAACATCAGACAAAATTAGGTGGAGTTACAGTGCCTACTGTTCATAAGATGCTGGAGGAGTCTGGTGTTGACAGAGGGAATGCTAAAGGCTGAGGTGATTGGGGGCAGTAGGAGGTTATAGTGGCCAATGGTACTGTAGGACAGAGTTCTTTGTCCAGCTGCCGTGTTTCTGAGGGGGAGTATGAGGGTAAATTTGGACTGTGAGCAAGTCCCTAGGTTGCTGATGGAGTGGGGAAACAGTGAGGCGATGCATGGGGAACTTTACAAAGTGCCACCTTATGCAGAAACACCAGCCCCCTATGGGCGAAACGATTTTCAAGGATAGCCAGGCAGCAGAACTGTACAAATGGCAGTGGTGGGTGGGATAGGGCAGGCTAGTCAGGAAGCAGCAAATGCTGTTGTAGGCCATGCACACTTTGGCAAGGGCCCCGGAATGAGCTGCAGCATACACAAGAAAGCCATAATCGAGAATAGGGAACAGAAGGCTGTGGGCAAGTAGACGCTTAGTTTCTGGGATCAGATATGCTTCTTGGTGTACAAGGCCCTACAAGATGTCGTGACTCCCCTTACCTGTGTCCGACCTCTGCACTCCACCGATGCTGGTTCACTCTTTGTCCCATGGTCCAGGTCGGAGCTCTGTCTGTTCATATCAGATCTGCCAGCATGGTGGGAGCATTGAAAGGAGCCCTGAAGTACCATCTTTTCTTGCTTATTGCCTGACCTAATTTATGTATTATTCAGATCTGGAATGAATTAATAGCTAGCAAGAATATGCAGTGTTGTTGGGAAAACTTATGTTGTAATTTTTTACATGTTCTGCTTTGTTTTTGTTTTGTTATCCTTATTTTGCACATCACCCTGAGTCCCAGGGAAAAAGCACCAGAGAAATAAAATTGCCTTGCCTTGTCTTGTACCCAGGACAGCTGGCGTGGAGGCCAGTGGGGAAGGTGAGAAGCAACTATGTAGATGCACTGGGCTCGATCCTCAAAGAGTGTTGCAAGTTGGGCAAACGGCAGCTTGCGCTGATCTTAGGTGCATCTGATTCTTGTATGAGAGAGGTTCCAGTGTCAAACACCCAAAGGTTGCAGCAGCTGCTCCTGTATGCCACACATTTGGGGCACAGGAGTAGTTTAGCTGAGGGTGTGATATGGACCATCACCCCCACCCCTCACACAGCACAGGGACACACAAAAGTCCCAGGGAGCTGACACAGGCCATAGTGCGGGGGGTACAGGTGACAAATGGAGGGGTACAGAGCTGTTCCCAGGACCTCCACAATGCTGCCAACTGGCATGGTTGCTGCAGGTCCAATAGGCAGACAGGGTTGATGTTGGGGGTCTGGGTGGCACCGTTCCTAATGCAGTCTGCACCAGGCCGCATGGCTGTGGTCCTCTGCCGTGGTTATCAGACAGCTGCCCAGTTGTCCAGGTACCAGCCCAGCCCATGGTCCCACCCTGCGCTGTCTGCAGAGGTGGTGCAAGGTCTGTTACACCACCTGTTGGGTGGTCTAAGTCCTGGCTGGTCCCTCTGACTGTCAGAATCCCATTTAAGGAGATGTTGCAGCCAGCATCCGCCTCAAGCCCCCAGTGCTATTGCCCACCACTGACCTTGGCACAGGCCTGGCACATGATCGGTCTGGTACAGGGGGGCCCTGGCCTGCCACAACTGGCTTTTCAGGATCCCAAATTCTGCAATTTTTGATACAAGGCACCCTTGCATCATTTCTGTTTGATGCAGGCACTCTGTGTCAAAATCGAAGTTTTGAAAATTGAGCCCACTGACTCCTTCCAACAATAGAGAAACTAGTGTACACCACTCCTACAGCAGCTCCTGGGCATAGTCCTATGGAGGCCCTCATGACAGCTGGATGGCCCCATACTGCATGTGCCCACCCAGGACACTGGGATATGTGCCTTGACATGAAGGATGGGTTATCAGTCTCATAGCTTCATTTAGTCTGTAATCCAAGGAGTGAATTGTATTGCAGCTAGGTATTCAGATAGCATTTTATTGACAAGATTGTACCTTGATTACCTGGAAAACTTCAATAGACATGAAAGATGGGTGGGAGCATGAGGGAGAACACAGGTAATGCTCACCCACAGTATGTGAGACGTCTGTCTCTGATTTCCCCTCACATCACCTGATTCCTCAGCACACCACTCATACCCATGATACTCACTTTAGACATATAAAGGTGCCTCTTCCCTGGTGGCAGCAAGGAGTCCCTGCAGAAGGGATGAGTCTGAAGGTAGGGAATGACAATGGGCAGGAAGTCTGGTGAGCAGATGGGGATATTTGACAGGCCTGAAGAAGTGAGGCACCAAGGAGTCTGGAAAGGACCAAAAAGATTAATTAAAACAGCCTATTACTATAAAAAAGAACTGAAGTGTCATCTTGGCCTCTAAGACCACAGCAGAAGTTCCATATGCCTTTGGAAGAAGCATGCTAAAGGAGCCATTGATGACGATTACCTGCCAGGTTAAAGGGTGTACCCAGATGTAAGCTTTAGCCAGGGTTACACAGAAACATGTACTAGTGGCAAGGACTACTCAAGGACTCAAAACACACTACTGTACACTGGTGAGTGACTAAGCTGTATGGAGTCCAGAAACAAGAAGAAGGCACTCTATGCTGAGGCTTAGTGACCATAAGAAACATGGGTCACAGTTCTATATTGCATATAGAAATATTGCTGGAAGGGTGTAGTGCATAGAAAAATAATGCTATTGATTTCGATTTTTATTTAAACAATGACAACCGAGAAGCAAGTCATTTCCAAGGGATTAATGACCAGTTGGGGGGATGGGTGGTCCAAGGTACAGTTGAGGGCCACCTCCCTCCAGCCGGTCCTTAATCCAAGGAAATGACTGACTTCGAAGTTGTTATTGTGATACTAAGTCCAGTCGCAATAACAATTTTCTTTTTGCCATTTATTGTTTAATTTAAAGCAGCAGTAATGGATAATCAGAAAGTGATTATCAAAATGTTGCTTTTTGGCTGGAAGCACGCAGCCATAGTTCCAGTTTCCATATCCATAAATATTTTTTTTCTTGTGATCTTTAATTTTTTAGATATTTAAAATTTATTTCCAATGTTGTGGCTCCACAGCAAATATGGCTGTTGCCTAGTTTACAGCCGAGCTCCCCCTCATGTCACATCACGTCTTTTATTTACTTCCGTGGGACCCTGTGCTGTGCATTCCTGCTGTCCCTGTGTAGTACTGCGAGGCGTGTGCAGTTGGTAGCAGAGGGTTCCAGTTCAGCATGGTGGATGGGATAAATGCAAACTAAAACAAAGAAAAACAGAGCAAATTACAGGGTGACAGTACAGCGAAAACACAGAGGATAATGGATGGGTGTCAGACAGTAACCAAGCAGTGATCGCTTTGAGAGGTTTACATGGCAACCTGGTAAACCTCGAGAGCGCAGCTTGAGAGGGTAACCATTGTCGTGGAAACCTTGAGAAGCAATTACACGCTTGGTTGCCGTCTGACACCCATCCATTAGCTTTTATAGTGTATGGGCACTTACATTATAAAAGCTAATGGCCACCCACATTTTACCGAGTCAACGATGCTGCCATTTTTTATAGACCTCACAGAGATTTTGATGTGCCATGAAGCCACCATTTATCTCACTGGGGAGAAAGTGATTTTTTTAAATGTTCACATGGCAGCACTAGCTTACTGCCAAGCGCATGACTTCATTCCATGTTGTTAACGCATCGATTCATATAGCAGCGATAGGTTAATAGCATGGAACTGCAGTTAATGATGGGATAACAACCTAGGGGAAAGATGGATTTCAATGGGTTATCACGTTTTACCATACATTATAAGAACGATTACCAGGTGAGTGCTCAACAGAGCACAGGGAACAAACTGTTGCAAAAGATCATATTTTTTTTTTATCTAGTACTGCTGCTTTAGTTAAGGTTTTAAGCAGAGTGGTGCGAGCTGCACATGTCGCCCAGTGTCAGCTGGCAGTGGGATTGGTCATTTCTAACACATTAATGACCAGTCCAGTAGCCAATCAGGAGCCTCAGTATGCTCATAAATAATTAGACTTATAATATGGGATAAAAGAATTGAGGTTAGCTCATTTACAATGGTATCCCAGTACCAATGAGCTCATCAACCACAAAGCCAAACAATTAATGTATTTATGAGCTCTTTACAACTGCCCGATGACAATATTTCCCCAAGTACATTGTCCTTTTATAGTGTTTGTTTTATATAGTACATTTGGTTAGTCAAAAAAACTGTTTTATTTCAACTTTTGTAGAGATGTGAAAGCTCCAGAAGTGCAAGAGTTAATCCTTAATGAGCATGGTAATTGCTGATAAGTTTGCTAATGATACCAGCTGACAATGAAGGAGCCAACCTCAGTTAGTCATATGACTTGCAGTCATGTGACTGTGAGCCAGAAGAATTATTTATTTATTTATTTGTTTGTTTGAATTTTGATGACTGGGTAGGTCAACTGAGACAAAGTCCCTTTTTCAGTGACGACTCGAGGAATAAAGCATTCCAAGAACAAACCTAATACAATATAATTACTGGTGACCCTATTTAACAACCAGATTCTGAGTACTTTCAAACGCCGTAATAACCCAAATCAGGTTATTATGGCGTTTCTTAAAACTTAGTTGCAGTCTTTGTCACTCATGTGCAGCACACCACCTAAATGGCTGTCACTTTGTGTGTGAGCGGGCCGAGCGTGCGAGCGTAAAAAAAAAATTGTTTTGTTTCCCGTTTCCCAAGGACCCGCAGTCATCTCCTGGACTTCCCTCTCACCCTCCTCACAGGCAAGACACTAATTTCTTATTTTAGTTTTATCTGGTTGATCATGCCTTTACAAAAAAAAGTATGCGGTCGATCCTGCACTTATTAGGAGTCCGTCAAAGACTCGGGAGACAGCCTCTCTGATCATGAATGGACCGCAGTGACTGACTACTCTCACTGCGGTCCCACTGCGCTTAAAACGTATTCACAATTTCAAACAAATAAAAAATATATATATATATCTGAATTGGAGCGAAGAGAGAGAGAGAGAGAGGCTGACAGACACAGCTAGCTAGTATGTGTGTGTGTGTCTCTTTCTCTCTCTCTCTCTCTCTCTCGCTCTCTGACAGCACTGCTTGAAAAACTCCCTGCACCAGTAATTATAAAAATTAAAAGATAGACAAGTATGTGTTGTGGATTTTTTTACACACCATCGGTGTGTGATGACTTCATAAACCTCTCTAGCTTCGCTCTCAAGGTTTATGAGTCATCACACACCTTGGGTGCGTAAAAAAAATCCATAACACACACTTTTCTATCCATTATTCTCTATATTACACATAGAATATTACAGTGAGTTACAATATACTGTTAGGCCATAGATAAATAATTATAGTACCCGAGTAGGCAATAGCCAAAGGATTCAGGATTACAGGCGGTTTGCAACTAGCCAAGAGAGGCAGGAAGCAGATTCACATTTTATACCATGTGCAGGAACATTTATGCCATTTACATACCAGATGTCAACAGTTTAAACAGCAAGATAATTAAAGATAGATTCAACTGCATTTGGTTAGAAATATAGGGGTCAGTTACAATCAGATGTTATTCTAGGTAGAGTAGGAGTGAGAAGTGGGGAGAGCAGTTTGTCTTTGATATAGGAGAGAAGGGAGGCTGTTTGTGACCATTGTGGAGGTTGAAAGAGATGCGTAACATTAGTCACATGTGGTCTTACTTGTTAATAACAGTTGCCTATGCATTGGGGGGGGGGGGGGGGGTTGAAGAACTCATCCTTGTAGAGGTTTTTAGTTGGTTGATGGTTTTGCAGGAAAGTAGAGGGTGAGGCAGGTTGTTCCACATTCTGGAGACAGTGACAACATAGGATCTTTGACCTATCTTTAGCCTGGCCTTTGGGTGCTCCAGTAATAGTAGGCTAGAAGATCTTAGTACATGAGGAGTAGGTTTTAGGGATAGCAGGCTCATCAGACTGGGAGGGGGGTGCTGATGAATTAACTTAAAGGTGGTGCAGTGCACAGGGAAGTCAAATTTGTTGTCAAAGGTTGGCCAGCTTAGTTTGTTGAGTACCAGGCAGTGGTGAGTACGGGCAGGGACCGAGGCAGCAAAGCGAGCAATCCTATGGTATGTCAAGGCAGCAAAGCGTGTGATCCTATGATATGTCTTTTTTCGTTTGTTCAGTAACGGGGCCTTAATTGAGTGGATGACAGGTGCTGTATAGAACAGACCAGGGAGTAGGGTGGCAGAGGCAGTGGTCATTCTAGCATGCTTTAAGCAGTAGGGTGCTGTGCGGTACAGCAGCCCAAGTTTTTGATTAGTGGTTTTGATGATTTTGTTTATGTGTGCTTTGAGCACTAGGTTCTCATCAAACATGAGTTCCAGGTATTTGAATGATGAGACATTTTCTGGTGGAGTACCCAAGGAGGTTTTTAAGAGGAAGGGTGTGTCATAGGGGGTTTTGAAGGAGGTGTGACGAAAGAGCATAGTTTTGGTTTTTTTCTCATTGAGAACCAGTTGGTTATTTAAGAACCAAGATTTTAGGGTGTGGAAGTCTAGCTCAAGATTAGCGGTCAGGGTGCGGATATCCTTGGAAGATCTGTAGAGTACTGCATCATCCATGTAGAGTTGTACTGATGCACCACCACAGTTAAGAGGCAGGTCATTGATGAATATGGAAACTAGAAGAGGGCCAAGTATGGACCCTTGCGGTACCCCGTCAGTGATTGGTGCTAGAGGGGATAGTGTGTTTGCCCATTTGACACATTGTGAATGATTTGCTAGATAATTTGAAAACCATGCGAGGGAGGTATTATCCAGTCCGATGTGGTTAAGTTTAGCAATAAGTAGGAGGTGATTAACAAGGTCAAAGGCCTTAGTTAGGTCTACAAAGACTGCACTGGTGGCTTGGCCCAGATGCATGTTATTGAATAAGTCAGAGGTGATGCGAAGGATGGCAGAGTCAGTTCCATGGGTGTTTACGGAAACCATGTTGAAAGTCTGTGAGGATGTTTGTTTGTTCAAGGAATGAGTATAATTGGTCATAGAGGATTTGTTCTTGAATTTTTGCTATTGGGCAGAGGATAAAAATTGGTCTGTAGTTTTGGGCTGCATCAACCGGGCCAGATTTGTGGACAGGTACCACTACCACTGTTTTCCATTTGTCAGGGATAGAGTGGGTGATGAAAGATCGATTGATTAGCATCAAGATGGGCAGGGCAAGTGCTGATGCCCCGATGCAGAGGAATTTAGGGGGCATAGTGTCAAAGCCTGGAGAGCTATCACATTTGAGTCTCTTGAGCAACTTTAGAATCTTGAAATTGGTGGTAATTTTTATATGAAAGGAGGGACGGTTGGTCTCGTGTTGATGTTGATTAGTATTGTAGTACGAGCAAGAGGGGGAAGACCGTGTTTGTAGGGAGTAAGGTCTATAAAGATGTTATTTATTCCAGTGGCAATGTTCAGAGGTGTTGTGAGAGTGGCTCCATTGGCGGTCATGGTTTGAGGAACAATGTGTTCTCTACCTTTTAGTCGGGTATTCATCTGGTGCTAGAAGCTTTTAGGGGTGGTAAGGTTTGTTTCTTGTAAAGATATAAAATAGTCCCGTTTGGCCACCTTTACCTTATTTTTGCATAAATTGCAGAGCTGACGATAAATAATCCAATCAGTCTGTATCCCAGATCTCTTAAAGGTCTTCCAGGATTTATCACATGTGCACATGAGACCCCTCAGATCATTAGTTAGCCAAGGGGCAGGGAAGCCTTTGGATCTTCTGATTTTATATGGGGCAAGAGAGTCAAGGGTAGTTGTGAACATTGAGATAAGATAGTCAAGGACCTGATTTATATCAGGGAGGGTGTTAATTGGTAATCAGTTGATGGAAGCTAGGCAGCTGTTGAATTCTTCCTCATTGAACTTGGTCAGATCCCTGGTTTTGATTATTTTGGGGGGTGGACAGGGTGCAGAGCTGTTCCAGACACAATAGGTGGGAGACTGATCACTCAGGGAGTCTGGTAAGATACCAGCAGTTTTGATGTTAGTTGGCCTGTTGGTTATGATCCAGTCGAGGAGTGCTTATCTCCCAGCCTTCATATTCAGTCTAGTGGGTCGTTCTATGACCTGCTCGAAATTATTGTCCACCAGAGCAGAGTGGTACTGCACATTTTGTGATCCAAGCCAGTTAAGGTTAAAGTCACCACATACCACTGTGTCATGTCTGGGGATGTTGTCCAGTCTGGTGATAACGTCCTCATAAGAGGACGAGTGTCTGGGAGGCAGATAAATGCAGCCTAACAACATTTTCTTGGACCCACCAAGAGTGATGGTGATGAAGATATGCTTGATCAGAGGGTGGATATCCAAATCCTCCATTTTGTCAGCAGTCAGTTCAGTCCTGGCATAGATCATGACACCCTCTTATTTTCCACAAGCCCAGTCCTTCCTAAAGATGGAGAATCCAGGAAGGATGATCTTGTGAGATTTGACGTCAGGTTTTAGCTAGGTTTCAGATATGCATAGGATGTCGGGTTTATGAAGCTGAGTCCATTCTTCAAACTCAGGCATCTTACCTCTGATGCTTTGGATATTCATGTGAGCTATTTTGAAGCCTGGGGTGTTGGTCCCTGTAGGCAGCTGTGTCTGGGTATTTGGTATGCTTCTACAGGGGGATGTTAGTGGTATAGCCCAAATTCGGCCCAGGAGTTAGTTCAATGTCCCCGGATGGCAGCATAGTACAGAGGTGGCACAGCATCAAGGGGGTACGCAAGAAAGGTAATTTTCACAACCGTCTGATTCAAGGTGGAGTCAGGGCTGTTTTACATTGCAGGGCTAGTAATTCGAGACACGGACATTGTGAGACCTCTAGACAGGGAGGGGTATGATGCTGGCTGAAGATAGGGCAATGTTTGGAGGTCATTAGGGACCCTGAAGTAGTAAAGGCTGGTGATGGCAGGGGTCACGTTAAGGGTGTGCTCCGTTCTCTGAGCACACTTTACTTCCCCCAGAGCACGTTTTTAAAGTCTTTTCCCCTGCTGTCTGTGCTCCTGCTGTATACTAGGAGCACGGAGGGGGCAGGGCATGAAACTTGACTGTTATTTGTGGGCCAAGTGCAAAAAATTTTATTTTCTAGCAGGAGTGCAAAAAAGAGGGGGTCGTGTGCAGTATTAAGTTTAGAAAGGAGCGCAAAGAGGAGGGGGTCATGTTTTTACGTTCGCTTGCGCGCATGTGCAAGGAACGTTTTGGGAAAGTAGCACACTTGGAGGTGTGCCTCTCTCATCCAATGCACTGCTCCCTTGAGCAGGCGTGGCGGTCCTGCACCAATGGGTGCAGTAGCTCAGTATGACAGCGGTGTTCCTCTGCTTCAAAGGAAAACACCGCTGCCATACTAGTACCGCCACCATCCCCTCAATCACGCCGCCCCCCAAAAGCTTTCCTGCACGCTGGGAGCCCACCCCAGCGTGGCAAGCGTTGTTGTTTTGTTACGGCACAGGGGTGCCCAATCCCCGTCGGCTCCATTTCCCAAAGCCATCCTGCTGCCACGCTGGGAGCCCACCCCAGCGTGGCAAACCGCTTCGTTGTTTCGGCCGACGGGGTGCCCAATCCCCGCCGCTCCTCGGCGCCCTCCACAGCGTGGTTGCCGACGGGCCCAATCCCGTCGGCTCTTGGCCCCCCACAATCTTCTGCCATGCTGAGCCCACCCAGCGTGGCAGCGATCCACGTCGTCTTTTTTTCCCCTGTAAAACAAAAAGCGGTCCCGCACGTATCTCAACCCCCACAACCCGCGCAGCCTCCCACCCCCACCCCATACTTACCTCTGGACTCCGGCAAGACGATCTTCGGTGGACCGGGAACACGTCTGCACTCTTCAAAGCCGACCGCGAACTGAGGAAATGCCGGTAAGCTGTATAATGGGCTACATAGGGGGATTTCAACTTTATTGCATATCTCAGTCATTTTTTGGAATTTTTGCACCAAATTTTCAACAAGGGGTTTTGGGGACCCCTTCTCATGAATGATGTCACTGTCATGGCATTATCGGGCCGAAGGTGATTTATGAGCACTGCACAGTCACTGCGCAAAATCACCTTGGCCTCAAATAATGCCATGACAGTGACATCATTCATGAGAAGGTCCTAAAACCCCATGTTGAAAACGTGCAAAAATTCAAAAATGACTGGTTTTACGAGCGTGCGTTGTGCAGTTCCTACGCAGGCTCGTAAGTTCGCGAATTTTCAATATTTTCACTCCAGATTTTCAACATTGCCATTTTATCACACCATCTTATGAGTTGTATAGCTGTCATTTTTCACATCTCACCCAAAATGTGTTTCCACCCATGTAGCGCACAATGGCGCAGTCGGTGTGCGAAATCAATGTATGGAACATATTAAGAAAATCACAGTGACACTGTTCATGAGCAGAGGTCTTAAAATGGCTATGTTGAAAATTTGGTGAAAAAATTCCTATAAATGACTGTTTTATGAGTCTGCGTTGTGCAGTTCCTACGCGCGCTGTTCGTAAGTTCGATTTTCAATATTTTCACTCCAGATTTTCAACATTGCCATTTTACCACACCTCCTTATAAACACTGCAACAGTCATTTTTCACATCTTGCCAAAGCGTGTTTCCGCCCATATAGCACAATGGCGCAGTGGTGTCTTGAATCAATGTATGGGACACAGTAAGAAAATCACAGTGACACTGTTCATTGTAGAGTTTTAAAATGGCAATGTTGAAAATTTGGTGAAAAATTCTAAAATTGCTGTTTCTGATGATGCGTTTTTACAGTTCCACATGCCTTTCGTGGGTTTGCGAATTTTCAATATTTCCACTCCACATTTTCAACATTGGCATTTTACCACACTTCCTTATGAGCAGTACAGCTATAATTTTTCACATCCTGCCCAAAACGTGTTTCTGCCTATGTAGCGCACAATGGGGGTAACAAAAAGATCATGCTGACAATTTATTGTGCAAATACCAGCAATCACACAGGGCATTAGGGTAAAGCACCGTACATGCCAAACACCACTGCAAATACCTGCAAGCGAACGTTCAGCATTGACAAATGCTTGTTTTTTTACTTCATTACTTGCAGTGGGAGTTTCTGGTAAAACTATTGGTGTTTCCTTACTTCAGTCAAAGTAGTGTAGGGGGGGCTACCTCTGTTCCCCTCACTGATTGGCTAAGCATGTCTTTAAATTGAAGAGCAAGAGCGCCAAGCACGAGGAGATGAGAGGGGGACAGAAGCGAGCGATTGATGAGAAGCCAAACAGCGGATCCAGCCAGCGAAGCATTCGTTCCAGTGCAAGCCTAATGAAATAAAAAGGTGTGTTGATTGTCCCAGAGGAAAGAAATATGTGACCCAAAGTAAAAGTTGCACAGTGAATTTGGCAGAGCTGCATTTGGGTTTAAGGGCAATTAAAGTAGCAGTGTGGTTTCCTGGCAGTTGCTGAGTGGTGCACAGACTCTTGTGAAATACCTGATTTAAAATTTTTTGGGGATGGATGTCATGAAAGTTATTCTTTGATGGTGATAGTTGGCTGCTGTAGTCTTTGCTAATGGACTGCATGCAGTGGTCATTCGTGAGTGAGTGGTGCTCTGCTGTGATGTACGGGGGGGTCACTGTTCATAGTTTTGCAAGCTTTGTTTGTTTTAATTTTGACTCCTTCCATTTGCTGCCTTGTGCTTGTGTTCAGCTTCAGTCACCTTGTGTACCGGCCTAGCCCCCCGATGTCTGACTCCACCTCACCATCTCGAGCTGCCTGGACTGCTGCCTAAATTCTTCCTAATACTGCTGAATTTGGTTACTGTAGGTGGATTTTGAAGTGCAAATTAAGTGTGTGTGTGAGCTTTTTCGTTGTTTGCTTAATTCCGGTATCCGTTTGTGGTTCTTCAGTTCAGCTTCAGTCACCTCGTGTACAGGCCCGATGCCTCACTCCACCCGACAATCTCGACTGCGGCCTAAATTGTTTTTCTTGTCATGTTTAGATTTTTATAGTGCCTCTATTAAATACTGCATTTCGGGTGATTCATTGCGGTCATCAGTGGGGGAGGTGCGGTGGGTGGGGTGGCCGTGATAAAAAAAGTTGAATTCTAATTTAGGAAATGCGGGGGGCATGTTGGCCATTTAACACTTGTATGCTGTGTGACCACGAGGCAGGTGCACATCCAACTTTGGTCAGTTAACTGCAGTCCTCCGGTCGCTGAGCTGTTCATGTGCTGCATAAGGATTCAGGAAAGAGCAGTTTGTTGAAAGGGGGGGGATGGCGCGGTCTCAAGTTGAAAATGAATTGGAATCTGCTGAATTAGAATTTTAATTAGATTGGGTTAGTTTGGCTACTATTTTGAATTTAGAAGTGTGAAATGGGAGTGGGGAGGTGGCAGTGCATGTTGGGCAGTTCACTGCTGTAGTCCTCTGACCATGGTCATTACTGTTCAGCTGTTCTGGTTCTCTGGGTATGCATGCTAAATGTTTGGCTCTTGCTTTGCTACTCCCTGCTAGCTCTAATGCTCTACTGAAGTCATGCTCAGTCAGGCTCTTGACTCCTCTTCTAGTCCTAACCAGTACCTGACTGTTCTGTTTTGGTGATGTATAGGAGAGGGATGGGGCATGGCTGGGCCGTGCCGTGGGTGCGGGGGCCAGGGGGCTCCATCCACAACATGTTAGGTACTGTTGCTCAGTCAGCTAGCTGCTGCTTTTTTTTTTGGAGGGGGGACACTGCATTTGGTGGGGTCAGGGTATAGTCTGGCAGTGGTCCCGTCCCAGACCCAGTGTGATCAGTGTCAGTGGATGGATTATCTTATCTGGTGTACCAGTTCTGTGGCTGTGCCATGGTGGACTGTGGCTGGATTGGCCTTGGGCCTTTAGTTCAATTGCTAAATCTTCTGGGACTGGGGAATGGTGAGGTGTGAAGTGGGTGTGGATGCATGGACTTGGTGTTGTTGGACTGGAGAGGAAGGTGGTCACTGTAATGACCGGGGGAGGCGAAGGTACCTGCCTTTGGGGTTCTGTGCAAGTGAGTGTGCGGTGGAAGACCCAACACATTGACAGTACTAGTGCACTACTGCACTACACACACAGTCACCACACACACTTCATATACACACTGTCTAGACTAGTCAGTCTGTCCTACTCGAGAGTCGAATGTTAAATGATGATGGCTCTGTCTGTGACTGTGTTGTGATGAAATAGTAATACGTAACTTGTTTGTGTTTTTTTTTTTTTTTCAGATCACCGATCCAGTTTGCAAGTTAAGAGGAGTGCACTTCTCTGATATTGGACAGGCGGATGACAGACACAGCGACTGTGAGGCAGCAGCACAGCGCAGCTGTCATCAGAGAGGACACAGACACAACAAGTTTGCTTTGTTTTTGCTGGTAAGTTCCAAATTCATCAATCAGCAGGACACACAGTGGTGTCTAATTCTGTCTTAGAGATTTCCAATCCAACACCTGGTTCTCTACTTTTATGGTTTTGTTGGGGTTGGTGACTGAGATGCTGAATGGGACAGGGAGGGACTGGAAGCGGGAGTCAGATCCCCCCCCCCCCGAGTCTGAGGGTGAGAGATTATGTCATAGGATGTGGTGCAGCACGCGCTGCGCCACGCAGCTTTGGTGGCTGGTTCTGTAATCTGCAGCTGTGCAGTGCACTGGACTGCAGCATACTAAACAGTACAATACTAGTTACAATACATATATGTGTGTGTGTATATATATATATATATATATATATATACATATATATATATATATATAAAACCAATCATAGTATGGAAATGGAAAATCATGGTATGTATTTGGAAATTGGATTGGTTATATATGGCTATGGCTGCTGCAGCAGCAGTAGCAGACGTAATTGGGACAGGAGTGGATTGGTAGGCAGCAGCAGACAGAGATTGGGGGAGGTGGTAGCCGTGGGCGCTCTGGCGCTGCTTCTGGTTCTTTTGGTAGGCACTCAGTCAGGCGGCAGTTTGTGGTAGAATCTGGAAGGGGCCGTGGGTGGGGTGGGGCAGTTAGCATGGCTGTGGTTATGGTAGGTGTGTCAGTGCCGGGGGTAGTTCATTGTTCTGATACATAGAAACATAGACGTTGATGACGGATAAGGACCCGGCTGCAGTTTGCAAGGCCCACCAGTCTCAGTTTTTTAATTTCTACCTTATGAATGTGCCATGGGTCCACCTTGCCCTGTACTCTGTCAATGCCCTATCTCAGTTCATACACATCTGTATTGCTATTGCCAGCCAGGTTACAGGTATCTCATGCCTGCGTGAAGCCCTGCGCTGTACTCATGTACACCACCACTTCCTGAGGTAGGTCATTGTCGTACCATGCATCCACCACCCTTTCTGTGGCTGTGCAAAAGAACTTCCTCATTTTTCCCCTTAATCGGCCTCCCTCTAATCTAATCTCATGCTGTGTCCTGTCCTCTCCTCTGTAGTAGGTTGCAGTTTGTAGTAGTGTAGTAAGTAGGTAGTGTGGTGTTCGCTGGCTGGTCGTGGTCATATGCGTTATGCCAAACGTATTTTGTTTTCCTTCCATCCAGTTTAAAGCAAGCTACACAGTCGAATGCATTGTAGACCGTGCAGGAGAAGAGCCTAAAGGACTTATTCTGGAGTCCATCATCCAACTAAGTTCAATAGTCCACTTACATCCCAGAAGGAACCAGCGGTGTGGCGGCAAGACTCGCATGACCACGTACACTGCCAGACAACCGTTCCATCATGTCAATGTCCTCCTCGGTGCATGATGTGTGTCAACCTTCCACGTCCAGTTCTGAATCCAGTGTGTGCCTTCAGACGACAGCAGAAGTTGGAGGATCCAAAAGATGTGAAAAGACCAAATCCACTGCTGCTGGAAAAGCCAAGAAGAGTTCTTCTGCCACAAGTACCAGCAAGACTACGCGCTTACAACCATGTGACATCAGATTCTTTTTTCGCAATCGAACTCTTTTGACTGATTCTGTTGGTAAATATATATAATAGTATATATAATAGCTCATTAAAACTGATGTCTATGATGCCTGGCCAGTGGTACTATGAGGCCGCCACCTTAGCTTGTGCCATGGCAGCGACCCGTGTTCGGGAGTGAGCCCTGTGTGCTGGGGGTTGGCCAAGCGAGAGGACTGAGCATCTGATGAATTGCTCTCCTCTGTCTCCTCTCCTGGGGAGGGAGGAGCGGGGGGTCCGACCGAAGTACCGCGTGATGCAAGTGGTGCCCAGTGGAGATTGTCTGACTCTGCAAAGTCTGCAACTGGATAACGTCATCAGGCTGTCTTCCTGTGGGCATCATGGATGGGAGCACAGCTGCACATTACGCATGTTCGGCAACTTCGGCATTGTATGTCCTGTGCTGGGGTTGGGGGTGGAAGATAACAAGGAAATGCTCCAGCTACCAGCCGGGTGAGGCGATGGTGGTGCTTCTGTGTCTCAGAGCCCACACACCCAATGCTGGTCCAGTCCCCCGAACACAACTTGTTGACTCTCCTAGGTCCTTCCTTCCTTCTGAGGGCCAGCAGGAGAGGGGGCATTCTTGAACCAGATTCCTTAGTCATGAGACGAGAGATGGAGTCAGGGAGGTGGGCAGTGTAGTACAGTAGTAGGTGATGAGTAAAGTAAGCCCCCCATCACAGCCTGGTGGAGCCACTGGAGCAGAAAAAGAACTGGAAGAAGAGGAAAGGCCTGATGATTACTTTTGAAGGCTATAGTATGCATGCACGATTATTAGTCTGTCATGACCATCTTATCATGACATGGTACGGGTAGTTGTCAAGTGTACAACAGTCTGACTTTAAACGTGTGGATGACGGATGTATATAATTTTCTTTAATTACATTTGATTCCCATACCATTCAGTCTGTCTGGCAGCAATTTGATTTGATAGCACTAGCAGCCAGCAGTGTCAGTGTGCTTCCCTACTTCCTTTTTTGCATGTCTGAAGTCTGAATTAAGTGTTTTATTAAAGTGTATATGTATGAATATTTGTAAAAATTGTTTGAAAGTGTTGGTTAGGAATGTTTTCAAAATCAGACTGCATTATTTTCTTAGGACCTTTCTACAACTGGTGCTAGTCAGTCATCAGTAACAGTGGTTTTGTTTTAGATGATGCTATTGTTATGTCCTAATTACTGGTCTGTTTGGGGTGGGGGAATGTCAGGGTGAGGCTGGGGGGGGTACTAGTATTGGCTATTGGGTGCATTGCAATTACACCAGTTGTCTCTGTCTGTCTTGTGTGAGTTCCGTTACAATTTCTATATTTTTTTTTATACGGAGACATTGACCTTGAGACAGATGAAAATGAAATGAGAAATCCTAATCCAGCACCAACAGCAAAGATGCTAGGCAGCGTGAATCTGAATGATACCGAAGTACTACTCATTGACGCAGATGATCACCAAGGATACGGTACTACTTTCAGAACTGAAAATGCCATGTGTACCGTCACACTTACACAGTAAACTAAAGTAATCACACATCTTTCCTAGGCCAGGACTCTAATCCTGTGATGTCAATTCAATTGTCAAAGAAAGTGCAACATTTTCACCTTGTTTTTTTTTTTTTTAATTCCACCTTTTTTATTCCACCTTTTTTAATTCCACCTTTTTTAATTCCCTTTTTTATTCCACCTTTTTATTCCTCCTTTTTTATTCCACCATTTTTTAATTCCACCTTTTTTTAATTCCACCTTTTTTTTTATTCCACCTTTTTCCCCCAAGTTGCTGATACTAGGGCCACTCAATCAATAGCAGCAGCCAGACCAGTCCAGTACCCTAAACCAGTTTGCTTTGCCTGCGTCACAATGCACATAACATAAAGTGCATACAGTTTAATGTGCTTTATGTATGTGCATCACTCTTCGCATAGATCCAGTGGGTAATTACATTACGCTTTTGTGGAGCAGAGGGGGTCATATCATCAGGAAGTATGAAAACATGTTTTATGACCATTGCCATGCACATGCAGGCCACTTATATTGTCATGTCTGACCACCAGAACAAAAGAGAAAACAATACTGTTTAAAGGAAAACTGCGCCCTCATATCTTAATGTTGTTTGTTTCCATGTCAACAGACAACTCTTTTTATGTAGCTGTTAAAATTGTACGCAACTGCTTCTGTTAGTTTTCACACTTTACTAGGCCCTGTCACCCTCCTGTGAGTGTCCATTTTGTGATTGTTGAAATCTCATTGTCCCTGAGAGCTGCATTAGCATATGAGAATATGTCCGATCAACCATTTATATCATGTATCTCTATGCTAAAATAACAAATACCCTGCAGAAACTCTCTGGAAACTTATGAACCGAATGGAGTTTAAAGGGGGGAAAAAACTGCATTACAACTCGGATAGCTTGCAAAACTCACTGAAGGTCTGACAGCCACCATCCGCCTTTCTAAACCACTAGTTCATACTCGTACTTCTGGCAAATCTACCCTATCCATTCCCAGGGCCAGGACTTCACACGGTCAAAGAGCCTACAGCTACAGGGCTCCCTCCTGGTTCAACACACTGCCCCCTTCCATCTCTGATGCCCCATCGATATCCTGCTTCAAGACGTCCCTACGGAATCACCTACTTAATACTCGAAGCTGTAATTGCTACTAGTCTTAGCCTTACTCAATCGTTATGACAAAGCTACCTGTTAAGCTGCTTATAGACTGCCTAAACCTTATTATTGTATGCACCACTCCTGCTTGTACCAACTTGTTGTATTTCCCCCATTTTTGTACTCATTGTCATAATATACTGTTGTGCTGTGTTATGTCTTCCTGTGACAACGTACCTTTGTAAATGAGCCTCTGGCTTAAAGGTTTTCCAAACTGCTGTTCAAATAAAAAAAAAAAAAAAGGTAAATGTGGTATTTCACACCTTCTTGCAGCTTGGTTCTTTTAAAACTACTTAAACAGACAGGCATACTGGGGAGTTTAAAGGTTGATTATGCATCACATTCTCATATGTTAATGCAGGTCTCGGGGACAATGAGATTTCAACAACCACGAAATGGACCCTCCTCCCGGCTCCCAGGAGAGTGACAGTGCCTAGTATGAAATGTGAAAACTAACAGAAGCAATTGCATATATCTTTAACAGCTACATGATAAGAGTTGTCTGTTGACAGGGAAGCAAATGACATTTAGATTAGAAGATGTGAGTGAGGGTGCATTTTTCCTTTAATGTAAGTGGGACAAATGGGGGGGGGGGGAGTCATAGACCAGATGACATGTATGTTTTCCTTTACATTTTTAACACTGTTCTTATGTCACTATCATTTATCCCAGTACCCGGTCATGAGAGTAGCAATTTAAAGTCAGGTGACTGTGTGTGCATGTGAATGCATACATGAGTGCAAAATGTGCTATGCATTAGGATTTTAATGGGGATTATCAATATCACTGCTCTCAGTAAGCATGCTACAGCTACAGTGTGAAGGCCAAGAACCATCCCTTTTCCTATTGGCTTTTTTTACGCACACTGGTGTTGCAACAGTGCCATGACTGTATGCTTACTGCTGTACTGGAGGGGTGAGTGGGTGGGTCTCTTTTCTCCCTCCCTTCTGTTTTTCTGTTACGTATTTGTTGAATTACATGATGCATTGTCACTAGCCCTGCTACATTAATTTCTATTAGCATGGATGTTTGCCAAATGTAAGCCTTGTAAGGCAAGGAAATGACAACTCCTGGACACCGACCACATGCACTTCGCCCACACACACACGCACACACACTGTATACTCATTGTTAGGCTGCTTGTTATTTTAAAATTGTCATGTCTCCAGGCAGCTGAGTTCCACCATGAGCTGTCTGCCACAATCGTGCGGCTCTCCAAAATATGCAACATTTTGGGGGGAGCGGCTGTGGCAACTGCCAATACTCGTGAGATTACCAGCATGATCGCTTACAGGAGACAGTTGTTGTCTTAAGTTTAAACAACTGTTGCACATGACCATAAAATTTGTTGTTTTATGTATGTACTATGCAATCTGTGTAATCAGTGTGCATGTCTTGTCATGGGACGTGGTTGGCCACATGGGAAACAGTAATCAATGTCTTGTGGGTTGTAAAGCTTTCCCAAACTGCGATACAGCATCATGGGCCTGGCACTCATGCCAAAAAGCCATGGTAATGCAACTGCATTGTGTATTCACAAATACATTACACTGTCTCAGAAGGGTGGGAGAACTACTTCCAGCACAGCAGTGGCATACAGTCTGGTCAAACTGTGAACACCAACATCATGATCTTGGTTGTTGGAAAAGGTTGGATTATGTTGTGTTGGCTGGGGTTGGTTGGGTGGGTGCACTGGGGGGGCCAGACTAGGCAAGGGATTAGTGAAGCTGTAAAATTGCAGTACTGTGGCTTGACGTCTACATAGTCTATTATGTTCGGTATTAGAGGACAGGGAATTTTACTTGTGTGCAAGCAGCAGTTTTGAATGTCCCTATTTTCATAAATGATACTCATATTCCTCCTACCTTTTAACAATTTTGGGTGAGGTGAGGTCTGGTCACTACTTTTATTCCTTTACATTACAAAATTAGGTAGTGTAATGTAAATAAAAGCTCCTCTCTTGTCTCTCTAAAAACACCAATTCATATAGGTGCATTCTCATTCTGACACTGTTTCTTACCATTGATGAAGAAGGGGTTGTGCTGAATGCACGGATTGCTTAATGCAACTGTACTTTATTTTGTTTCTCATCGACGAGTCCTTTCATTTCATTTGCTTTACAACAGCAGTAACTGGCAGCTGGCTTCAGGTGCCCCGGCTGGATGGAGATGATGAAGTTGAAACATTGGCAAGTCTGAAAGAGAAAGGGGGGTTGTGTGCTGCTTGCAGTCAGCCTAGACTGCTTAATAATAATTTATTCACTGGCTGAACAATTACAACACTGCCCCAGCCCCAGTGGCCCGTTACACTAGGCAACCATTCAGGCAGCGTATATACTGGTAAAGAAAAAATCTGTCAGCTCTCAGCCTATCTTCAATACTTTTTTTTCAGAGGACTGCTAAGGGTGACCTATAAATTAATTCCAGCAGCCTGCTCCCATCCAACATTGAGCATAACGCTTAACCCTGTCAACAGCTGTGGGAGAGATGGGCGTGCAAGTCTGCTTTCAGATGATTTTTAAAGGAAATCTTCACATTTTCATCTATTGCGGGAACTTTTCAGCAAACATGGCAATGGTGGCCTGGCTGGGGGACCATCCCGTTCAAGGGGGCGCAAGATTACCTAGGAATTGCTGCACCCAGGTTTGTGACTTAGCTAGCACAATACTATCTGTGGAGCAGCAGGGGAGAGGGGGACTTTAGGTGCTTATTTTATGACTTTTGTGGGGGTTTTCATACACAACCTAATACCTACAGCAATGACCTGTTCCGGCGGACGGTGTTGCTGTAGGTATTGGTGGGCATGAAGAGTCCTGTGAAGTCATCAAAGAGACGAAATCCCCTCTCCTAGATCATAGTATTGTGTTAGCTACTTCCAAACATGGCTGGAATAAAATTAATACCTAGGTAGACATGTGCCCTGTCGTCTTGATCGAGATCTGGCCACCACTTCTGTGTTTGCCAAAAAGTTAATGCAATAGATCAAAATGTGCAGATTTGCATTAAAATTAACTGAAAGCAGCCTTGCACTCCTGTAGCTGTTTACAATGGTATGTGGGAATGGAATAGGCTGCAGTGCTGGACTTAATTTTCCGGTCACCTTTAACATCTTAAGTTCAACCCCAGCTTAATTGGTTTTGATAGTCTGTCCCTCCATGGGACAATTTTCAACCGCTGTATAGCCTAGCCTTAGCTAGCTCATGGAGCCACCTATGGCACCAGTGTATGGCTATTGCTAATCTGAAATACGGAAGCTGGATTCAGTATACTGCCTTCCTAATTGCCATGAGTACACATTCCTTGGAAGAGTCCACTGAGTCCGTGTGTCTTCCTAATTACCATCACACATGTGCCAGAACAAGGATCAGGATTATCTGAGCTGAAGTGTCTGTACTGAACCTAACTGAATCATGTGGCTGGCACACACACTGGGACAAAGTGCTTCAGCGTAGAATAGAATTCTGAAGTCATTCTAGGTCAACTGCAAGCAGCACATCACTGTCTTCTTAATGTCCAAAACATTCCAACTTCATAGGCATCAATCAACCATCACATCCCACATGTGGGGGCAGATGAACCCATCTGAGCTGACATACTGAGTCTGATTGTGTGAAGCACAGTACAGGACACCTGTGTCCTGGAGGACCTTGGTTGGAAGCATATTTAAAACTGAGCAATATTTTTCTCACCGTGGTCTAGATGGATATATAATACCGTACGGCAAGTTGCACAGGCTGTCTTGCAATTGCAACATAGTTAGAATTCCACACAATTATTCAACTGTCAATCCTAATCCTTGTATATTGGTGTCAAAATTATCAGATCATTCCTAATCATGACACAGTATTACCCTGCCATTTTTGCCCTCTCGATTATGGGCTGTGATCTTGTGATGTGTCATTGTGCCTGCCTGGCCTGCTGAGCAGTTCCACTTGGCATTTAAAGGGAAAATAATGGCACAAGCAATGTAGCATAAAGCAATGCAAAGTTCAGGTCAGGTCAAAGTACCCGGTCCTTGATGCCCCCTTGTAGTCACAGTGGTCACACCATGCAAACAAGAATTATCCTATACTTCTCAGCACTCTTTAATTTTGCAATCTGGGGGTTGCAAGTCTGGACTTTCCAGTTGTTTATGCCATGTAGTGTCTATGATCACACTGCAAACAACGCAATAGGTGACGCATGCCATTCTGTGTGCTGCCAGTACAATGTGGTCAGAAATTTAAATCACCCTATGTTTCATCAGGAAGTGGCATTGTGGAGTCGAGTCGGCATATCACATTGTTTGCAGCCTGATCTTGGACTCAATACACACATGCTTTGTAACTACTGGCTTCCATTGCACCCATCCAGCTTGACAAATTGCAACATGAGGGAGGTAGAAAAATCTTTGTCTGTATTGTGTAACTACAGGGTCATTGGGCACGGACGCCCCAAGCTTTGCAGAGTTCACTGCCTTGCTTGCGCCAGCACTTTTCATTGTACTGAAAATAGAATCGTAATACTAAACCACCTTCCTTAAATGTGACTTGTGACTGACTTGCAACTTCACGTTCATTACTGCGAAGACAGTGCTTCATTTAAATTAACATTTGACACATCTTCATTGTTAATATGACACAGATGAGGAGTCTGATGCAAGAGTTTAGTGCATGTGTTTCTGTTCATACACTTTTTGGCTAAAATAAATTGGAATCTGCACACAACACTCGTCCATGATTAAGACTATGCCACCAGAAAGTTGCTGGTGATCAAACAATTGCACCAGTGGTGCTATGATCTCATTGATTTGGACAAGGACATCATGTGTTTAATACATTTAAACTAAATTGAAAAAACTTAGTTCTGAATTTTGCCCTACACTTTTAGTTCTTTGTTTGGTCATTGCCAGTACCTAATAGGCTAATAAGACTAAGTATGTGTTCCCATTTGAGCAAAATTACTATATTTCTATTAAGGTGTGATACCGTATATTGTCTTGAATAACCCTTATTCACATAACTCCAAACAAAATTATGTTATTTAATAGGCCACAGCAGCGTTCCAGTAGTTGAATCACTTTCTTTATTTGATTATCAGAAAGATCAGTTTGAAGTTGAAGAGCATGAGTGTAGCAGAGTCGGTACCTGTACAAATGCATCAGTCATTCAGAATCAGATTAAGACTTCATCTGCAAGAACAGCTGTTGTGTCAGAGTCAGTAATGTCAATAGCCAACAGTGAAACTGCAGAAGCAGAAGCAGTAGTAGAAGTAGATGCTGGACAAATAGATCAAACAAATACATCAGACTCCTCATCTGTGTCTATACGGACAGGGTCTAGACCATGTAGGCAGGACTGGGTGATGAAACATGACTTACAGTATAGGGAAAAAGAGTGGGAAAGTTTTATATTATGACCCTCAGTGGGAATGTATGTTTCCATGGTTACAAATTGATCTAATAACTAAAAATATGATGTGTCAATTCTGTTGTAATTGGAACAACAAAATTTACAAAAAGTCAATACTTTGCAGACATGGATGTAGTGTAGAACATAGTCAGCAAGTTCGAGCTGTCAGTGGTGTTAATTTTGATGAAGCACTTCAATCAGCAAAAGTTTTAGAACAGAAACAAGAAGGGGAAAAGGGTGAAATTAGAAATTTTGAAATACAGTTGGCACATTTCACAGCGGAAAATGGACTTCCAAATACTGTATATGGAAAAATTGTAGAACTGCTGGGTTCAGTACCAAAAAATAGAACGAATGCAGTTCTGAATGAAACTGAGAAAGGTGGAACCCTTCATAGTAGTCGTGAAAGTGTTCAGGAAAAGCATGAAATGTTATCAACCAAGATCAGGCAACACATAATCTAGAGGGCAAAAATGACAGGCAAGTATGCCTTTCTGGCAGATAACAGTACAGATATATCAACAGAGCCATGCCTTCTAATCTTCATACTTTTTTATTTAGACAATTCAATTGAAGAACTTTTCCTATCAGCTGTGAAGCTGTCTGGCTGCGATGCTGTATGTATCGCTCAACATATCTGCTCAGAAATAGCAGACCGGATTGCAGTTGGAAGATTGTGTGGCATTCTGCTCCAATGGAGCAAGTGTCATGTCTAGATTTCACTCTGGTGTAGCAGCATTGCTAAGACATGATAGCCCTAAGTTGATAGTATTTTACTGCTCAGCGCATCGTATAAATTTAGCAGCATCTGATGCTGCAAAAGATGTTGCTCAGTTTAAGAAAACACTTAACAAGCTTCTAGCTTACTATAACATGTCTGGCTGCAGAAAGGGTAAACCTAAAGAACTCTGTATTGCCCAGGAAGCAAAATTGAAAGAAATGTCATCTGTGTTAGAATCCGTTGGCTCTCATTTGAAGCATGTGTAACTTCTGTGCAGAAAATGTTACCATTCATTATCCAGGAGTTTCAGGATGATTGCCTGGACCCAAAGGCAAGTGACGATACAAACATTAAGGCTCAGGAGTTGCTAAGTGAAATATTAACTTTGGATTTCCTCTATACTCTAAATGCACTACGTGATGCTCTGCCACTTCTCTCATTGCTAAGTAAAAAGTGTCAGCGTGAGAAGGCCACTTATGAAGACCTCATACCAGAGTACAGTTTGTGTTCTGAAAAACTGAGGGCACTTCATAGAAATCCAGGTTCTAATTTGGCCAAATTTATAAATGCAGTCAATGAAACAATGAGTGAGTTTGCGGCATTTGACCTTGAAGCGGCAGAGGCATTACTCAGGGTACATGAGACTAGGAGTAAGGTGCAAAATAAGGTAGTAAGAAATCCAAAAATGCACTCACTGAAAATTGGACATATTACTGTGGCCATTTCCTTGAGTACACATGAGCAAGCAAGAGTTAATAGGAAAATACATGGATACATTGAAAACCTAATCCTTAAACTTCACGAAAGGTTTGAAGACAAGGACCACTTCCTAAGAAAATTGTTCAGGGTACTGGATGGACAAGCTGGCCAGGAATCCCTGGAAAAGGTGTTTAATTTTTTGATATAAGTCTTAATGATGCAGAATGCGAGGCATGCATTGATCTAATTAAATCCATCAAGTGTAAGAATAAGATTCTAGAAATAATGAACAAGCTGGACAAGTTTTCCGATGCATTCCCTAATTTTAGGTCTTTGTGCACCATTGCCTTGACAGTGCCAGTGTCTACAGCAGGAGTAGAAAGGGGCTTTTCAGCATGGAATGTTATTAAAAACAAACTTCATAATTGCCTTAAAGCTGCTATGTAGGAAATCTGATAACATTATTTTGCGAAGTGAGTAGTACTGTACTATTGAAATTATTGATCACCATACACTGCGTAAAGACTGGGAACAGTTTAAGGCGAGGAGAAGGTCGACATACCTCTCTGCTGCAACCAAAGGGCACAGAAGCAGTGATTCCAATAATTTGCCTACCACTGTGGCTGTATCCTGTGGTGCAGATGACCGGTCACATGACATGAGCACTGATGGCATTGCCATGCTTTTGACTGTGCAGCAAGGTCTTCACTTAAACTAGTTAGTGCTTGTCCATCCAGTACCCATGACTTAAATCTCTCTAACCTTATTTTCATGTTGCCTAGTACTTGGGTGCATTACAATTTCAGTCGCACAAGTGTTGTGCATTATGGCTCTGCTGTTACAAAAGTGATGATCAGACCTCCCTCACACACTAGTGGGAGAGTTTTAAAAATGAGGCTATGTTTAAGTTGGTAACCTGACATCTTAAGAACAAATTGTCAAGACTATACAAATGTAAATAAAACACATGTAAATAATAGTGAAAAACAGTTTTTTATTGTGGACACTGTTTCATAGAGTACATTCTGCACATTTCTTTTATGTACATTTTTATCAAATAAGACTATTTGTTTAAAAAACAAATATGGGACCACAAACATGAAATCACCAGAAAATGTTAGGCTGGTTCAGACTTTAAGCAGAAATGCATGGTGCCGGGTGAGAGGCCGCTCACTCATACTATATGCAGCAGAGGGTGCAAACAGAAGTCGCAGACATTTTCTTCTCATCATACCAGGACTGATCAGTGCGACTCATCTGTACAACGTACACCACAAGTGAAAATGAACCAGTCATAAGTTAATCTATTGGGCTGGGTTTTGGTTGCATATTGTGTGAGAGACCTGCAGCCTTTCAGCCCCATGCATTCCTGCTTAAAGCTGAACCAGCCTAACATTTTCTTGTGATTTGCAGGTATAGTCCATGAAGCTTTGCATTACCATTATGGGGAGATATGCAATTTTTCTACTGTGACTCAAACTTGTGTTCTTCTCGTTAAAGCACTGCTGAAAATTCATGGTGCTCCCCCACTGGTGTGTGTAACAAATGATTAAATGTGCAGACTTTTTGCCGTACAGGTGGAGAACAGACAATAGCCAGATAGTACAGATCTGACTTCAAGGTGAAGCTCTTGCAACAGGTGTTACCATTAGGACTAATGCCACCAGGCATTGGGACACCATGAAAAAATCTTGTAGCTAGGAGTCTGTAGCGGGGTACTTGTCTTGGACCGCCCCTGACGTCAGCTTCTCCCGACTTCAGACATGGTATAAAAGGGGCGGTCACCGGCACCATTTCCGTTCTTTTCCCACTTCCACCATCTACCTGCTTATTTCACCTTGAGTCCTTCATCGCAGTCAACAGCAGTTTTGTCTTTTACACTGATTAGAAGTTTTTCAACATTGTTGATGATTCCTCCTCTTGCAAGTCCTCGCCCTCTCCACCGTGGTGCAAATCTAAATGTGCATGCGGCAACCTGATTCCGGCCAAGGGGACAGCCACGTGGCCTGCCTCATCTGTCTAGGCCCCCAGTCATTGGCATCGCATGCTGACTGCCCACATTGCTTAAAGTCTAACCAGATTGGGAGAGCCAATGCCCTGAAGAGGCCTATCTCCTTGAAAAGAAGGTGGTGGCTATGCAGCAGACTTGGAGCACAGCTCTTCTCCCCCCTCCAAGCCAAGGACTCCCAACCCGGAGAAATGGCTTTGGGAGGGAAACACCATCATCACAATTAGAGAGAAGGATGAGGCCAGGTCTGAGACTCTTCTGAGTCCCACCCAAAGTCGTCTTCTTCTTGGACCACCTGGCACTCCATCCATACCTTTGTCAGGTACTACAGCTTGGACATAAATTCCAGGCGCAGAGCAGATTTTGACCTTGTGGTTCTGCAGGGTCTTATCTCGTGAGATCTTCCTGTTTCTGATGTGTCTGTACTGCTCCTTCCCACTCCCAAGGGTTGTCTTAAGTTTATACTACTTGGGGGGTGTCTGTGTGTTCCTTTAATCCTTCCCCCTCCCAAGGGCTGTCTTAAGTTTTATACTGCTTGGGGGGGTGTCTGTGTGTTCCTTTAATCCTTCCACCTCCCAAGGGCTGTCTTAAGTTTTATACTGCTTGTGGGGGTGTCTGTGTGTTCCTTCCCCCTTCACAAGGGTTGTCTTAAGTTTTATACTGCTTGGGGGGGTGGGTCTGTAAAGACTCTGTATGTTTCCTTCCCCTTCCCAACAAGGGCGTTGTCTTAAGTTCTAACTGTTCTATACTACTTGGGAATCAGTACCACATTTGTTACCTGCTGCAAGAGCTTCCTCTCTAAGTAAGAGATAGTACAGTTACGTAAGAACTTACCGTAAAACAGTAGATCTTCGAGAGAAGTTCTTGCAGCAGCAGCAGGTGGCTTTCCCAGTTCCCACCCAACATCCCACAGGAGTCAGTATTGTTAGTTACCCTGCTTCTTCCAGGGAGGTACTACTTGGTTCTTCAGTTTTTCAGCTGAGTCTCCGGCAGGAGAACGAAATGGCACCAGGGGACCATTCTTTTTATACAACGTCGGGCAGCGCCAGATGTCTGTCCCAAAGACTGCAGCTACAAGATTTTTTTTCATGGGTTCCTAACTCCTGGCGGCATTAGTCCAAATGGTAATGTTTGCTACAAGAGCTCCCTCTAAGATCTAAGATCTGTTACTGTAAGTTGTTACGTAATTGTAGTGTACTTGTCTTTTTGTTACATATGTACAACTTAAAAACAAAAACATGCATTTATTTTGACAGTCAAAACATACTGTATGTATGTAATGTATGGTGGTGGTTGGTGTACAAACACATGCATCTTAAATAAACATGCACAATATGATTAACATTGATCTTTGTCTGACTAGTGTGTAATTCATGCATTTCATATTTCATATAAGCTACCTGAAACATAAAATGCTTAATGCTTCATAACCAGCTTAATATTTTTAGTGTGATACATTGCTCTGAGCACTCGTCACTTCATTCACTGAAGTCAACTGAATCCCAGCTGCATTCACAGTCTGAGAGCCTGAGGATCTCATTACAACTCTGGCAAATTAATTACAAACATCTTACTTTTGCTTTCATAAAAATGTTATTTTATTTACTTGAACAGCAATTTCTTTGATTCGATAGTAATCAGTCAGTCAATATATCCATCAGTTGACACACTACAGCATGTCGGGGGGGGGGCTCATTGTATTGCCACATGATCATAACAGGAACAGGTTCAACTTCAACTGTTACCATAAGCAACAAGTACTGCCACCGCAGTTTTCCCCCCGTACCAAAAAAAAAACATAACTATGATAATCTTTTAAATTATAAAAAGGTCTGAGAAATGGAGCTTTCTGATTGGCTGCAAACATTCTAACAGCCTTATGTTAATCTTTTATTAACATACATGTAGAGCTTAGCCATAAGTTGAACAAGGTTTAACACTGTTTAAAAACATTTGTTATTATAATAGCCATGAGGCACCCCCAGGGATTATGTTAATGGTCAGTTAATCACCCTCTAGGGGCATGTGGCACTCGGCTACACCTCGTGCCACAGTACACCCCTAGAAGGTGATTAACAGACCATTAACATAACCCTTGGTCATACCTTATTGCTTAATTCATTTGCAAATTTGTACTATAACTACAATAACATGGAGTAGTACGTACAAGGCATAACTGCGAGGTACTTGTCCATTATGACATCATCATATTGTAATACTATTTCATTTGAAACAGTAATTTTCCTTTGTCCGTAAGCAGTTATATAACATTTTAGTGATACATGGGGCACTCAGAAACATGGTAACATGCTTTTAATTCACTTATCATTAGAAAATAACATTAATGTGTAGGAGCACAGATTCGACAGGCAGGAGCACATATTTTTGGTCTTAATTTTGCCAATGTGTGCTCCTAATTTTTGAAGGAGCACACCGTGCCCAAAACATTAACGCCATCCCTGGGTGATGGCCTATAATGCAGCAAAAGTGCCAGGCAAATTAGTACCACTCCTGTACCTGTTAAGCGTAGCATGGTTGTGGTATGTAGTAGAACTTCCTGAGAGCTGGTTGTCTAACCAGAGAGGGGCCAGAGATGGTAGAGCTAAGAATTAGTCTGAAGTGTCCAGCTAATCACAATGTAGTTGGGAGGGGCTTAGGAGGATTTAATGGACATCTGGGGTGGGGATGGGGTAGCGGGCCAAAGAATCGAGTGCACGGCGTTGCAAGGACCGGACACTACCTACCGCGAACCAGGGCTACTTTTGACCTGGTAGGGAGATCCATGGAGCCAGCTCAGCCATGGCGTACAAGTCCGATGAAGCCTCTGGCCAAAAGAGAAGAGGCAACAGCGCTTCTGGCCAATCCTGGTAGGGTAGCACAGGGTCATGGGCCAATGAGCACAAAAGCTATAGATCTAGGTGGTGAGCCATACCTTAGTGCCAGAGGGAGCAGAGCGGGTCTTGGCCTTCAGCCGGTTGCTGAGCTTCTGTTTTGGGGACGGTTTGCAGCGCCGCTCGGTCTGCGTTTTGAAGAGGCATGCAGCTGCCTAGGAGAAAGAGAGGAGAGCAAGAGGTTAGGTAGGGGGTTATATTAAGGGGAAACAATGGAGAATACAAGGGCTGGGTAATTTGTGGGCGGAGGTGAGAAGCTCTGTGGAGAGAATTAAATAGGAACTAAGGCGAGGATGGGGGGGATAGCCAGAAAGGCGCCAAAGCTAGACAAAGAGCAGGGGAGAACTGTAGGCAGGAAAAATAATTCAGAAATAAATCACGAGGGAGCTGTACTTTCACTTACAGAAGTAAATCAAATATTTCAGAATATAAACAAGAGGGAGCTGCACGAGGGAAAAGTTCACAAAAATAATCCAAACTAAATCAAGAGGGAGCTGTACATTCACTTACTGAAAAAAAAAAAAAAAGTAAATCAATTAAATCAGAATGTAATCAAGAAAACGACGTATTCACTTGCTAATAAACAAATGGCTAACCATTGTTACTCAGGGCAAATTTAGTCCTAGCACAAATTAGCAATATACAGTAAGTAAGGCTTGCAATCAGTTACCAGCAGCTTTTGTCTTGTGTGCGTACTCCATTACTCAGCAACGCATTTTTTCTCTGTTTGAAAACACTCTGAAAACTACAGCAGTTTAAGGGAACTTCATGCTGGATGTTTACTACTTTGAGTTACTGTTTTGAAAGCTGTGTTTTATTTTATTTTAGAATGTAGCCTGTAAAATATGCTTGGTGTTAAGTAAATCCTGTTTGCTAAACTGTTTAAGGAAAAGCTGTTGTCTGTTAAATGTGATTGTTGTTATGTGAACCCAAACTGTTAGCAAAACTGTCTAAGGAAGAGCTGTTGGGCCCCATGCATTAATACCTACGCACCGTGTGTGGTATGGGCAGCGCTTAGGCATGGCTACGTTCAGATGCCGTGCAGCGGGGACCTGCGCACACCTGGTGGCAGTCACCAAAGGTGTGCTAGCACCTTGCATGCTGGATCCCCAGTTGCCCAAGCAGCTACATGCCATGGACGGTCCGGAGGGGGTGCCAGGAGGCATGCGTGCACTCCGTGCGATTCATTAAAGTGCTGAGTGCTGTCCGGGGGTACACGATGAGGGACCCTGCCATAAAGTTCCTGCGCATTTACATGCTCCCCTCATTGGACATCTGCTGGGAGTGGTGGAATCGGGACCTCTGCCGCAATGTTGCCCCAGTCCACTGGGCTGCCAGGGAGGGCCAGGGGTGGCCATTCGGGCATTCTCCCATAGTTCATGTCGGGAATGGGTTCACGCCTTCCCATTATCCCCTGCCCTTTCATACAAGGGATCCACGATGGGACCCAGGACAACCATCCTACTGGATGCCCACCTTTGTCCTGCACTCCACTCCCATGCAACCATGGTCCTCAGCCACACAGCTGCACACCGAGCGGGGGGGCATGGACAGGTGGCCATCGTTAGTGAATGTCAGCCTGTGTATACCCGTGCATCAGTGCAGGGCAGCGTGGGCAAATTACGCATGTTCCACCTGCAGTTCATGCATAGGGCTCATTGTTCACAAAATGTGCTGCTTGTTACATGAACCCAAACTGTTTGTAAAGCCATTTCATGAAAGTCTGTTGCTTGTAAAATGTACTTATTGTTAACCGAACCCAAACTGTTTGTAAATCCATTTCATGAAAGTCTGTTGTTTGTAAAATGTACTTATTATTAATTGGACCCAAACTGTTTGCAAAGCTCTTTTTACGAAATGCTTTAAAAATATGCTTGATGTGTGTTGAGGCGTGGACTCAAACTATAGCAAAACCCCTTTTTGGAAAGTCTAAAGTTTGTGGGAGCTCAAACTGTTGAGAAACCTGGTTTTGAGATTGTCAAAACAATTTTAAAAAGTTGTCAGTTGCGGATGTAATGATTGATTGAGTATTGTATTGATTATGTCACAATCGATTAATTTGTGTGCAATGCAAACTAAGTATGCATTATGGGGAAATAAACCTGCCGTTTTCCTAGTGGGAAGAGGCCTAACCATGTATTATATAAAATAACAGGCAATGCCTGCAACAAAATTCAATATAATTGCAACTGAAATAATTGTAAACAGATGTTCCATCATCACCTTCCATGAACAGCACAAAATGAAGACAAAGGAAGACAATCAGGTATGACACCAGAGAAAACGAGAGACACAGCCGCCATAAATCATCTGTAAGGGACAAAGAAAGAGGGACAAACAACACTGAATAAAATATACCTTATAACATTTATCCGTGTGGTTTACAGCATCACAAGGAGAGTTATTATTCATTTAGGACTCTGAAAGCTTTTTGCCATAAATCTTTATAAAGGTTGCTCTGGCACATGACAGCAGTGCATGTCATCCTGAACTTCGAATGGGCTTAAGGTTATTAATAGTGGAGGCAATCTGGCTTAGTGGTTAGAGTTGTGAACCTGGAGACTAAGGTTTGAATCCAACAACAGTTATTTACTCACAGTGGGACCCTGAGCAACTCACTGAACCTCTGTAATCAATCTCTCTCTCTCTCCCTCCCTCCCTCTCTCTCTCTCTCTCTCTCTCTCTCTCTCTCTCTCTCTCTCTCTCTCTCTCTCTCTCTCCTCTCCTCCCTCCTCTCTCTCTCTCTCCCTCCCGCCATTTCCTCCCTCTCTCTTGGGTTAAATTGGGCAGGAGCCCACAGGAACTCAGCTCCACCACCTCTTAAAAAATTGTATGACATTTACACCACCTCTATCATCTTTTGCCATTGACTACTATAGGAGAGTTCCACCACCTATAAATAACAGTTCCACCACCTAGACATTTATATGTAAGTTCCCCCACCTAAACATCTCTCAAGCTCTGTGCTGTTTGACTTTTTCTGTACACCTGAAATAGCCTCCCCACCCTCTCCATGATGATAAAGCACTTTGGAAAATAGGTTATAGGAAATGGCAAAAAAGCAAATTCCATTCCTTTCTCAGGAACACAGAAAATGTTGGCGGAAAAAGACCATTGGTCCATCCAGTCTGCCCTGTTTTACTCCGTCTTACCCCAGGATCTAATGTCTAGTTGAAGTTATTGCTCTCACCTGCCCCTCTGCTCTCTGCCTTACTGCTTCCCCCTGTGTAACTATTAGGCTTTTTTACTCGCTCCCAGCGAAGTCTGCAACCACTGACTGTTTTAGCGCCCACTACCTCTGCTGGTAGGCTGTTCCACAGCTCGGTCACTCTTTGTAAAATAAAACTTTCTTCCATCCCTCCTGAATCTCCCCCCTGCCAGCGTCCACGCATGTCCTTGTGGTCTGGATTCACCAGTCCTGATAAATATTTCCTTGCAATCCATCTTGTTCATTCCATTCGGGAACTAAAAGGTCTCTGTCATATTCTCCGTCTCCCTTCTGATCTTCAGGGAGCACACGTTCAGGGCCTTAAGTCGATCCTCATAGGAGCAGCCCTCTAGCCTGTCTTTGTCTTTTCTTAGGTGGGGGTTCCAGAACTTGGCACAGTATTCCAGATGTGACTTCACTGGTGATTTATAGATGCAGTATCACTTCCATTCTTAATCCATTCAGTGTAAGACTGAGCCTGCCTGTCCGCAAAGGATCAATGTACTGCCAGCATCTGACAGCTCTGTAAAGTACTTCAAAGAGCAACATGTTTAATCACATAAGCACACAGGAGCCTCATCGCCTGATAAAGCATAAGGTACCTGAAATTACATTTTTACATCCAGGGTTTTTGAAAGAGAAAAGATCGCAATTGGGCTCTGTGAAGCTTTCTGTCTGATCCATTCCACTTTTGAAATTGGTGGCCAGTGCTTCACCCCACGCTCACAGGTTTTGCAACATTGAAGTTTGGAGCAAGAAGGTGCACTCTTCATTGAAATAAACTGGTCCATCTTTTCAGATACTTTTTTATATATTTTTAGAGGGCTGTTTGTTCAAAGTCAAATCCCCTGCTCAATGCAAAGACCCTTGATAGCTAAATGATGTCTTTGCTTTTGAGCAAACAGCACTCACAGAAACATAGAAACGTGAAATTTGTCTGCAGATAACAATCACTTGGCTCACCCAATGTGCCCAATTTGTCCTTGTCTATACTGTCACCACAGACCCTACTTCATCTCTGGCTTCTCCCCCAACACCCCTGCTTTCCTACTAAGATTCATTTATGCCTATTTCATTCATGCTTGAATCCCTCCACTTTTTTTGTTCCCACCACCTCCACTGGAAGACAGTTCCAGGTGTCCACCACTCTTTCAATGAAGAAATACTTCCTCACATCCCTCTTAAATGTTCCCCTTCCATCTTCATTGCAAGCCTTGCTGTCTTGGTGTGCCTTCTCTTCTGAAATATATTCCCCTCTTTCACCTTGTTTACCCCCATGAGGTACTTCTAGGTTTCTATCATGTCCTCCCCTCTCCCTCCTCTCTTCCAGTGTGTACATATGAGATCCCTCATTGTCTCTTCATAGGGCTTAAGATGCAACCCTTGCAGCATTTTAGTTGCCCTCCTCTGGACAGCCTCTACCCTATCTATTTCCTTCCTGAGATATGGACTCCAGCACTGGACACAACATTTCGAGTGGGGGTGTCTCATCAATGATCGACACAGTGGTGACATCACCTCTCTCCTGCTGGTGATTCCCCAACCATGTACCCCAGCATCCCATTGGCCCAACCTACTGCTTTGTTGCATTGCTCCCCCACCTTGAGATCATCAGGCATGGTAACCCTTTCTTTCAAGCTTTGTGGCCATCTTTACCTCTCCATCTATTTTATACTCCACCCATGGGTTTCCTATGCCCTAGGTGCATGAAATTGCACTTTTTTGCATAGAAACACAGCTACCATACCTTCGACCACATCTTGGGTTTTCTCAGACCCCCACTCTTTCTTTCCACCCCCTCCAGACTTTCTACCCTGTTGCAGACTTTGGTGTCATCTGCAAAGAGGCATACCTTCACTTCCAGCTCTTTGGCAAAGTCACTTATAAAGACATTGAAGAAGACTGGTCCCAGCACTGAGCCCTGAGGCACACAGCTGATCACTCTTCCCTCATTAGAGTGAGTGCCATTTACCACCACCCTCTGGTGGTGAACAAACAGCACTCACAGAAACATATAATTTGTCCGCAGATAATAACCACTTGGGCTTACCCAGTCTGCCCAATTTGTCCCTGTCTGTACTGTCACCGCAGACCCTACCTCATCTCCGGCTCTTCCCCCCAACACACCTGCCTTCCTACTAAGATTCCTTTATGCCTATCCCCTGCATGCCTGAAGCCATAACCAGTTTACCACCTCGGGTCCCACACCCAAAACTGCCCAGTTTCTGTATAAGCCTCCTATGTGGTATGGTGTCAAAGGTCTTGCTGAAGCTCTGAGTAGTCTATGTCCACCACCCAAACCTGATCTATTTCCCTGGCCACCCACTTAAAGAAATTGATCCGGGTTCATTTGTAAAATATTAAAGCATGCATGTGAAAAGATAGCTCCATCTACTTCTGTGGAGTGTGCTCCTGCAGTCTTCAAACTTAGAACCTGATCTACAGAAGGTCTGCACTCACAGAGAGGTGCTTGGATGGCCATGTGGGTTACAAAGAGGTTCCACTCCACACATGCGAAGACCTCTGCACATTCACAGACCCATTTGCACCCAATCCTAAGCCACATGCGTGGCTATCTGGGTCAACAGGACAAGCAGACTAGCGGGGGCAGGCATGCACCCTACCCATACAAGGATTTCCATGGTTTAGAGGGCCATCAGAGAGGGAGGATATTATGTGATCCATGAAGCTGTAGTAGCACTTATGCACTCCCCTCTGCCATGGAGACTGATCAATGTGTGGTGTGCCCACCCCATCCTTTGGAGTAACTATGGAGGGCTGGGGGGGAGGCTGTTCCAACACTGACTGGTGCAAAATCTGTATATTCCATTTTGGATGTAGGGATATGGCAATCTTTGGAGGACTGCTATATCCCGTTAACCCCTACACTGTATGGAGACAGGAATCCACTAGCTGACTGGCCCTGGCATCCGACTGGATGCCTGGGGTCCAGCACAGCACTGCCCACAGACCTGCCCCTGTCCTTCTGCACAGCATTCTGTGCACAGTTCTTCAGTGGCAGGGGTTATGGAAGACATTCGAGACACCAGTCAGGAACAGAGCAAGCTAAGCACCCTAGAGGTGGTGATCTGCATATATCTGGGGTGCCCTCATGGATCTGGCGCTTACATAATACAAAACATCTAAAGGTGGGGGCAGAGTCATCAGTACAGGCAGTGGAAGAGATCAGGTGGCTGTCACCACGGAGCTCAAACTACCGTCTCTTGCTCCTGAAAATGAACACCTGGGATGTAAAAAATGTAACTTCATGCACCTTATGCCTTACTTGTAGGTACGGCTCCTGTGAGTTTGTTGGGGGAATTTCTTACTTTGAGCAGGACTGGTGCTCTTCAAGAGGCTTCGTGTATGAATGGGGCTCCATATTGTCAGGTTCTGACCTGCTGGTTTACCCCAAAAAAGCAGTGCATCCAGGAACACAAGATGCTGATTCAAACACGGATGGCTAAACCACTACAACAAATGGGGAGACTAGCTGTTACACTCACTGAGCCAGAAAGAATAAAGACTAAATAACTACATTAAGCCGGCTCCGTGGTGCCGGGCGATAGGGGATCGCCTGGCACACTGGTGACCCGAGTTCGTGCCCGAGTCCGGGGCATCAGGAGCGATGGCCAGCTTGGAGGGCTCAAGAGCATCCCTTGGATGCTCTCTCCCCCTCCCAGGGGGGAGGGCTGTGGATGCACTGCCCTTCAGCGGCACCTCATAGCTGGATTCAGCCTTGCACTTTGCAGCTTGGGTGACCACACGCCACATGCACAGGCAATAAAGGACATCACAACGTGCATCCAGGGGAAAAAGAACAAAGGAAAATGGCCACCCGTGTTGGCTGGATGATGGCAGCCCACCTCCCCTGGCTGCAAAGCCAGGAAGCCCCCTCGTTGTGCCTGCCGCCTGACCAAGATGGGAGGGGGTACGGAAGAGTACCTCAATCTCCCCTTCCAGATGCCTCCCATGGGCAGGGGGCTCCCTAATGAAGGGATATGTCAGGACAGCCGGGTGGAAGGGCAGCGGACAGCAGAAAGGGGGAGCAGCGGAGGGTGAGAAAGGGGGATAAACAAAATATGCCCCACCCAAAAAAAAAAATAACTGCAGCATATGAAGAAAAAGTTTATGTAAAGGCACACTGTCAACTGCCTTTGGTCTCAAAGTGTCCCTAGTTTAAAAGAAACACATTTTATGACTGCCAGCATTCTGTAAATACTGTTGATGTACCTGGTAGTTTGATTCTGACGCTTCCTTTCTTTTAAAAAGTGAAAAACAGACTGCCCATCATACTGGTGTTACCACACAAACACAGGTTTTTTTTACATTCCTTGATCAGCTCCAATTGCATCTTTCCTGGACTTGAGAACACCCACAACACAGGCTAGCCCCTCATGATGCAGTGGGAGGAAAGGAGGCAACTGCCTCATGAGTGACTGCACTGTTTGGGAGTGTTCCTAATGCCAGGAAGTATACAGTAAGAACAGATCCAGGATTGTGAACAAATCAAGATTGTTTATAAAATAGAGAATAAAGTACGGGGTGGTGTGTTTAACGAGAGTTTACACACACCCCCGAGGGGTTAGATGCATCATAAACCCCGAGAGCGAAGCTCGAGGGGTTTGTGCAAAGCATCTAACCCCAAAGATGTGTGTAAACCTCGAGTTTAAACTCACTACCCCGTATTTTATTTTATATGATTGATGGCTCTCCCCTTTTTGGCCACAGCAATTATATAAAATAAAATTAGCAGTTTCAGTGTGGCTACGAGTATGCCAATTTTATTGTCCTGCTGCATTTTCATTTTCGTGCTTCACTTATTTTTTTTTAACAATGCTGAAAGTCCCCATCTGTAAAAGCAGTGCTCATTTTAATTTTTTAAATTTACTCACCGCGTTTCTTCTGCAGCTGCGTTGCTTCAAGGAAGAAGCGCGAGCCAGGAAGGGGAGGAGCGGTGTATAGCGCGCGAGAGGAGGAGAACCTCGCAGCGTGTTTGTCGTTATAAACGCCCCTTTATAATGGCAAATTTTGCCATGGTGTCTCAATGGCAAAAGGGGAGAGCCATTAATTATTATACATTAGCATGCATTTCAGTTGTACTAAACAAGGAGACAGACAAAACAAACAGCAACATCAATGAATTTTAGAGAAGGTAAACAATCATAAAATGTAGGTTTTTAACTAGAAATAATATTATGAAAAACAGGTTGACAGTGTCCCTTTAAAGCACATAAGCTCGGAGGATGCTAGCAAGAGCTCCGGCGCTATGACGTACTCTAGGTCTTTGTCAGGGGGGTTGTGTTGGCAGTCATTTATATATCATCCCTTTTAAAGAGACATAGCACAATACAAAATAAGTGCACGGAAAATGTTAAAAAGAGGGGTTCACCCCTACCGGTACAATAATCATTTTGTTGACACCGATATGGGTGCAGGCAATACGCTGCCTGGCTCTGCAACACCGGGCATTGCGGCTCCTTGCCAGAGCGCCATAGCACCATAGCACCATCCAGGAAAACATTCCTGTTTTGCTGGGGGCTTTGCCCCCCCCCCCACAGTCCCCAATGTGGGGAGCATCACCCCCTGTAACTAAATATAACAAACTCTGGGGCAGACATGCCCCAAAAGTGAGGAAAATTGTTAGGGCACCAAAGATGATGGGAGTGCAGGGCGATACAAAATCAAAATTGCCCCTGTCACTCTTGCTTTTGTTGTGGCACCCTAACTGCAGCACCAAAATTCAGTCACCTTGTTAACAGGCTCACAGAAAGAGGTAGTGCGAGGAATGCATATGTCACCTAACTGTATGAATCAGAGCATCAAAAGTGAGTCAAGGTGTGTGTGAGAATGTGCAACAACACATTTTGAATAGTAAATGTAAACAGACACATACATCTATTTAAAGATGAAGCATGTGCTTTCATAAATAAGATGTTTTACCCATACAGATTACTAGAGAATAATTTTTTTTTCATTTTCAATGTTCCTTTCCAAAGTTTACAACACATCATGGCACTCTGTCCAAAAGATCAGTATAAAAACCTTTGCTTCCCCCCGTTAACCTCTCAGTGCCTTTGTTAATGACATAGAAACATAGACGATGACGGCAGAAGGGGACCTGTGGTCCATCGAGTCTGCCCATGACAACAGACTGTAATGTCACAAACAGCAATTGTGTGGTTAGCTGGGGAAGAGTCAGATATGTTTTGAAAGACTCTGTGAAATAATTGCTGCCTTATCTACAATATTTAGTAGACCAACAGCAGGGGAAAGTAAAACAAATAGCAAACAACTAGAAAACAATAAAATGAAAACATAACTGGTGTAAACCTAGTGTTTTTAAGCTTTTTATTATAGTAGAGAGTATAGCACAGTGGTTTAAGGCTCTGAGCTGCAGACCTGGAGACCTGGGTTTGAATCTCACAGCCCCCCCCCCCCCCACTTGCATATTGTGTGACCCTGAGCAAGTCACTTAACTTCCTTGTGCTCCCAGGTTGCACCTGGAAACAAACTTCAGCTTAGTGTGCCTTTCCTGGTTAAACAACTTCCCCTTTCCTCTTTAATAGACTCATGTTGTGGACAAACATCAAAAAGCAGAAGTAAAGACTGCATTAGCACCTCCGTTGGTCGCTGATATGTCTGTACAGTCTATTGGGCACTCCCACCTGAAAGCCCATGCTGGGAATCAAATCTGGGACACTGAAAGCAAGAGGGACATTCCCATCAGGTGGGAGGTAAGACAGTGTTTTGTTTTGTTTTTTAACTGTCCCTTACTATCTGCTTCTCACACTAGAGGGAGCTAATGTTGCTATTCCTTAACGCTATGGATCCTTACTTCAACATTTTGCAATATCTCTAGACAGCATGGCTATTCATAGGCTGTGTTTCTCAGGTATGCAGCAGCAAGAGATGAGCAAACCAATGGCACTATAGCATAGAAGTTAGACCAGTGAGCTGTAAACAAGCTTGGTACATCCCGCAGACCTGGGTTTTATTCCCATAACCTCCACTTGCATACTGTGTGATCATGAGCAAGTCACTTAATCTTCCTGTGCTAAAGGACCACAAGAGGAAATTAGCTTTGTCTCAGTTGGCCTTTCCCAGCCAGGCATTGCAAAAAAATTAAAAAATAGGTGTATCGGGGTACTGTGGAGCACGCCTACCTACGAGACGAGCTGAGAGAGATCTCTGCTAATCTAGAGGCTTTAGCATTAAAAACAAACTATTTTATTTAAAAATTTCTGAAAACAAAGCTGAGAGCTGAATTCCTTGGATTGAGCTAAACACATCTATATAATTTTGGTGATGGGGTATACAATACGATAAGGAAGTATATAGGGAATTACTTAAAGAGGCAGGGAAGGCAATCCATACTGCGAAAGCTCAGAGGATAGGCTAGCAAAGGGAGTCCAACAAGATGACAAAACATTCTACCAGTACACTAGAGAAAAAACAAAGAGCAAAAGGGAAATAGTTAGAGTGACTAAAAGCAAGGACCAACAAACAGAAGATGATGGGGAGAAAGCAGAGGTTCTGAACAAAAACTGCTCAGCTTTTACACAGGAGGGAGCAAGCAAAGGACCATCTCTCCACAGGAGGGCACATCATATCAAGGGAGCCAACACAAGTACTTTCACAGAAGCAAGAGTCCTGGAGGAACTCAAGAAACTGAAAGTCGACAAAGCAATGGGGCCAGATGAAATACATCCAAGGATACTATGGTAGCTTGGGGAGGAACCAGCAGCTCCTCTAGCGGAGCTCTTCAACAAATCACTGGAAAGCGGGGAGGTCCCAGAAGATTGGAAAAGGGCTGCAGTGTGCACCTCCACAAGAATGGCAGTAAGGAAGAAGCAGGAAACTATCGCCCAGTCAGCCTCACCTCAGTGGTGGGGAAGCTGATGGAATCCCTAGTAAATGAGAAGATAGTGACATTCTTAGAAGATAGTGGACAGCTGGACCAAAAGCAACATGGATTCGTGGCAGGAAGATCCTTCCAGAGAAGCCTAACTGAATACTTTGATTGGGTCACAAAAATGTTGGACGATGGGGGTGCAGTGGATACCACGTACCTGGACTTCCACAAGGTATTCGACTCTGTTCCACACAGGAAGCTAATAAACAAATTGGAACACACAGGCATTGGACCAAAAATTGTAAGATGGATCCAAAACTGGCTCAATGGGAGGACCGAGAGGGTACTGGTGAATGGTTCGCTGTCAGAGGAGGGTAGAGTTACAAGTGGTGTCCCACAGGGTTCGGTGCTGGGACCAATACTTTTCAATGCATTCATCAGTGACATAGCTGATGACCTAAATGATAAGGTGTGCCTATTTATGGATGACACAAAGCTCTGCAATAGGGTGAACTCAGCTGAAGGGACTTAAAGGATGGAGTCAGACCTCAAGAAATTGGAAGAATGGTCAGGAAATTGGCAGTTGGAGTTCAACGCCAAAAAATGCAAGGTTATGCACCTAGGAAGATGCAACCCAGGGAGGAATTACTTTCTAGATGGGGTACAGCTAGTGGTAACAAAACACGAACATGATGTGGGAGTAATCATCGCAGACAATCTGAAAGTTGGCAAGCAATGTGAAAAGGCGGCATAAAAGGCCAATGGCATCTTGGGTTGCATAGGAAGGTGCATTATGAGTAGAAAGAAGGAGGTGATTATGCCACTGTACAGGACCCTGGTGAGGCCTCACCTGGTGTACTATGTCCAGTTCTGGAGGCCTCACCTTAAGAAAGACCAGAGACTATAAAAAGAAGGGCAACAAGGATGGTGTAGGGTCTGCATCATGAGCCATATGATGCAAGGCTAAAACAGCTCAACAGGTACTCACTAAAACAAAGAAGGGATGGGGGGGATATGATAGAAATGTTTAAATACCCGAAGGGTAATAACAAGGTACAGGCACTGGATCTCCTCCAGGTAAACAACTACACCCAGACCAGGGGTCACAATATGCACCTAAAGGGTGCAGGTTCAGGAGCAACACAAGGAAGTTTTTCTTTACAGAAAGGGTGGAGGAGCCTTGGAATGTCCTCCCCCCACAGGTGGTGGGGTCAAAGACGGTCAGAGAGTTCAAACTGGCATGGAACAGGCAGTGAGGAAAACTTAACACAGCCTGATCAGGGGAGAGTATACATGGGCAGACTAGAGGGTCCAAATCATCTGCCAACACAATCTATGTTTCTATATTTCTATGTAATATTAATCATGCATTCTAATATGCTTTCACCATTTTTTGATAAATTAAAGGGAGCAATCATGCATATTGACCATTATAGATAGTAAGCTCATGGAAAGCTATTTTAAACAAGGTACTGTGCCGAGCTTTAGCTGGTAGCAGTCTTGAGATACACATGCCTATGTCTGTACAAAAGTGATACTACGCCACCACCAATTTTAGGAAACCTTGTAATATCATGAAGGTACAAGCTGTGCCTAGTTACATGTAATTAGGCACTTAAGCAATAAACCTCAACAGGGTGTACAATAAAGGGTTTAATGCACACCCCAGGAGAGTGAGGCAGGAGGCCGAGGGCCGAGTGTCTTTATGACCCTGGAAAGTGCATTCAACCCTTTAATGCAAACCTTGGAGTGGCTAAAAGTGCTTATACGATGACTTGTGTAAATTAAATCTTTTGTAATATTATTTTTTATATAAATCATTTGTTTAAATACACTTTAAATAACAAAATATATACATGAAGTAGTCCATGATTTTATAGTTCAAGCAACAGTATTTGTTACATAGATACTGTTGGCAGATAAGAGCCTATGACCCACCCAGTCTGCCATTTTGAGCTTGTAAGATCACTTAAAGTCTGTTGCCCCTTACCCCTGACCTTGAGGATTCTTTTATGTCTATCCTATGCATTCTTAAATCCCGTGATTGTTTCAGCCCCTACCACTTCCTCAGGCAGGGTGTTCCACTTGTCCACCACCCTTTCTGTGAAGAAATTCTTCCTCACGTTTCCTCTGAATTGCCCTCCATCCAACTTCATCCCATGCCCTCTAGTCCTGGAACATCTTTTTCACTGGAAAATAGTGTATTCCTGCACCCTGTTCCTCCCTGTAAGGTACTTGTATGTCTCTATCATATCCCCTCTTTCCCTTCTCTCCTCCAGGGAGCACATATGCAAGTTCTTCAGCCTGTCGTCATAGGACTTGAGATACAATTCCTGTACCATCTTTGTTGCCCTCTTCTGAACCTTCTCCACCCTGTCTATGTCATTACATAGGTAAGGTCTCCAGATCTGTACACTGTACTCCAGGTAGGGCCTCACTAGTGTCTAGTATAGTGGAATTATGACCTCCCTTTTCCTGCTGGTGTTGCCCTTGCCTATGCATCCCAGTATCGTATTTGCTTTACATGCCGCCTTGTCGCACTGTTTCCTTACCTTGAGGTCATCAGAGATGATAACCCCAAGATCCCTTTCCTGCTTGGTGCATGCTATATTCTCACCCGATACGCTGTTCCAGGGTTTTTATGTCCCATATGAATTATTTTACACTCTTTTTGCATTCTGTTTCAACTGCCAAACTCCTGACTATTCTTCAAGCTTCTGCAGGTCCCTCCTTATTCTGTCTACACCCTCTGGCATGTCCATTCCAATTAGTCACCATGTAGCTTTTTTTTTTTTTGCATTGATGTTCTTCTGATAAAAACATCCGTATACTCATTTTTCTTTTCATTTTCTTTCATTCAGTTATCTTCAACATCCTTGGCAAAGCTCTGTGCCAAGGAAGGAACATTAACATTGAGACAAAAACCTACGACGACGTAGGGTATACAATGCCAACATCAAGTACTGCCGCTGTCATTGTTGCATTCTACACTACCAGTTTTGTTTTGATACCACTCACCTCCCTTTGGTTGACACAAAGCTGCACCAAGGATGTTTATACACAATTCTGCCAATTCCCTCCAAGCATTTACATCTTTGTAGCTGTCTCAGCAGCCAAAATAGACACTGAGCAAGACACGGATCAGGAGGCGGAACCTTGAGCAAGAAACCCAGCAGGAGGCCAGATGGTTTTGACAGTAAGTGCTTGAAGAGGATTCTTGGACCTCAGCACCAGAGACTGACAGGGAGGGGATCAGCAGATGGGTGGGGCATGCGAGAAGGGCCTTCGAGCAGTGAGAAAAAAATGAAAAAGTCTGAGGTGGGCTCTACATGGTTAGAAGCCTTGAGAAAGACTGAAAACTACTGGAGAGTGTCCTGTGCAGCAGGAGTAGCAAAACAGATGGACCGTAAGTCCCTTTTGCCACCCAAATACTAGGGTACGAAGAAGAAGAAGAATTAGCATTTATATAGCACTTTTCATATACATCAGATCTCAAAGTACTTTACAAGCAATGAGAGACTGGTAGTGAATTGACAGTGAATATGTGGTGGCAGCCATTTCACAAATCAACACCAACACACAGCCTTGGACAATTGCATGAACTATTTTTATGTTGATTGCGCGTATGCGCAAGAAACATATTGTGGCAGCTTTCCAGAAGCAGGTTGTGGAGGTGCGGCACTGTTGTGGCCAATGCCCCCACAGCCTTTAAAGGCTTGGCCCGCTTTCCCCAATGCCATGGCATGCTGCTGCTGACACTAGTTCAGCCAGCATGCCACCACCTTGAAACATTTCAGCCGCTGCAATCAGGGGTTGCCTCGTCAGTGCAGCATCAGCCATTCGCTGCAATGAGGGAGCAACCCATCATTGCTGGGCAGAACATTGGCAAGTGTAATATTGTTTGTGAACATGGCGGCGGTTTGCTGCTGTGTTCACAAACAATATTATGAACCCCCAGTGCCAAAGGGGTGCCCAATCCCCCTCAGCAGCATGTGCCCCCCCCACAACAGTGTATGTTTGCTGACGGGGGCCCCAATCCCCGTCAGCTTCAGTGCCCCTGCCCTGTACTGTGATGTTGCCGATGGGGAAGCCCACTCCTCGTCTGCATTATATCCAGCCCTCCCAGTTTCATTTGCCGATGGGGGAGCCCACTCCCTGTCTGCATACTGCCCCCCACAAACACCCAGTAGATTTGTGCCGAGGGGGTGCCCAATCCCCTCGGCTCTTGTGATCCCCCCTTTTGTGCCGACAGGGGTGCCCAATCTCCGCCGGCTTCAGCTGCCCTCACAAAAAAACACCCATTGGCAAGCTAGGAGCCCACCCCAGTGTGCAACATGCCCCTGTAAAAAAAATGTTCAGCAATTTTTTTTTTTTAGCTGTGGAAAAGAAATGGACCTGCAGTTCTCTGCCCCCTCCCACAATCCGCCCACCCACTGCGCATCCTGCCTCCCACACCCCTCACCCCATACTTACCTCCAGAGTCTGGCGCGACGATCTTCGGTGGACCAGGAACACATCTGCACTCTTCAAAGCCGACCGCGAACTGAGGAAATGCCGGTAAGCTGTATAATGGAATAAATAGGGTTTTTCCAACTTTGATGCATATCTCAGGAATTTTTTGGAATTTTGGCACCAAATTTTTAACATGGGGTTTTTGGGACCTCTCCTTGTGAATTCTGCCACTGTCATGGTGTTATTTGGCCCCGAAAGGTGATTTTATGTCACTGTGCAGAACTCTTTCAGGACCACCGATTAACCTAAAATGACAGTGCCAGTGTTCATGAGGTGGGCTCTCAAAAAGCCTATGTTGCAAATTTGGTGGAAAAATTCAAAAATGACTGTTTTACTTAGTGTGCATTGCGCAGTTGCTACACACGCTTGTAACTTTGCAAATTTGCAATATTTACACACCAGATTTTCAACACTGCCATTTTTTCACACCTCCTTGTGAACAGTATAGCTGTCATTTTTCACATCCTGACCGAAATGTGTTTTTGCTCTTCCGGCGCAGAATAGCACGGTCGTTATGGGAGATCAGTGTTTGGGACAGATTAAGAAAATGACAGTGGCACTGTTCATGAGCAGAGGTCCTAAAATGCCTATGTTGAAAATTTGGTGATGATACTAAATAAAATGACTGTGTTACAAGCGTGCGTTGCGCAGTTGGCATGCACGCTCGTAACTTCATGAATTAATAATATTTTCACTCCAGATTTTCAACATGGCCATTTTTCCATACCTTCTTATGAACAGTGCAGCTGTCATTTTTCACATCCTGGCCAAAATGTGTTTTTCGTCTTCCAGCACACAATAGTGCGGTCGCTGTGGGAAATCAGTGTTCGGGACACCTTAAGAAAATCACACTGACACTGTTCATGAGCAAAGATCCTAAAATGTCTATGTTGAAAAATTTGTGATGAAACTCCATAAAATGACTGTGTTATGAACTTGCGTTTTGCAGTTTCCATGCACCCTTGTAAGTCCGCAAATTAGTAATATTTTCACGACAGATTTTCAACACTGGCCTTTTTCACACCTTCTTATGAACAGTACAGCCGTCATTTTCACATCCTGGCCAAAATGAGTTTTCGCGCTTCTGGCGCACAATACCGCAGTCGCTGTCAGAAATCAGTGTTTGGGACAGATTAGGCTCGAGCGAGTGGGGGGGAGTGACTGAGCTCAACTGAGCTCCATCAGGACTGCTGCAGATTTCATTGTGGGCAGGAAAAGCTGCCAACGCAGGCAGGAGCCCAGTACAAAAGGGCAGCCTGCAGCGCCAGGAGACACAGAACGAGTGAGGGAGGGAGGCGGACTGAGTGAGCTCAACAGAGCTCTGTTGGGACTGCTGCGGATTTCTTTGTGGGCAGAAAAAGGCAGCAATGCATGCAGGGGCCCAGTACAAAAGGCAGCCTGCAGCTGCGGGAGAAACAGAATGAGCGAGTGCGAGAGGGGGAGTGAGCAAGCTCAACGAGCTCTATCATGACTGCTGCGGATTTCTTTGTGGGCAGAAAAAGGTGGCAATGCAGGCAGGAGCCCAGTACAAAAGGCCAGCCTGCAGCACCAGGAGAAACAGAATAAGTGAGTGAGACAGGTGGAGTGAACGACCTCAACAGAGCTCTGTTGGGACTGCTGCGGATTTCTTTGTGGGCAGAAAAAGGCAGCAATGCACTCAGCAGCCCAGTACAAAAGGACAGCCTACAGCGCCAGCAGAAACGGAACGAGTGAATGAGAGAGGGGGAGTGAGCGAGCTGTATGGAGCTGTGTTGGGAGCACTGCAGATTTCTTTGTGGGCAGAAAAAGCCACCAACGCAGGAGTCCAGTACAAAAGGGCAGTCTGCAGCAGTGGGAGACACAGAACGAGTGAATGAGCTCAACGGAGCTCTGTTGGGAGTGCTGCGGATTTCTTTGTGGGCAGAAAAAGGCAGCAATGCACGCAGGGGCCCAGTACAATAGGGCAGCCTGCAGCAGTGGGAGAAACAGAACGAGCAAGTGAGAGAGGGGGAGTGAGCAAGCTCAACGGAGCTCTGTCAGGATGGCTGCAGATTTCTTTGTGGGCAGAAAAAGGCACCAACAGAGGCAGGAGCACACTACAAAAGGGCAGCCTGCAGCGTGGGCAGAAACGGAACGAGCGAGTGAGAGAGGGTGAGTGAGCGAGCTCAACAAAGCTCTGTCGGCACAGCTGCAGATTTCTTTGTGGGCAGAAAAAGCCACCAACAGAGGCAGGGGCCCAGTGCAAAAGGGCAGCCTGCAGCGCCAGGAGAAACAGAATGAGTGAGTGCGAGAGGGGGAATAAGTCACCTCAACGGAGCTCTGTCGGGACAGCTGCAGATTTCTTTGTGGACAGAAAAAGGTGCCAATGCAGGCAGGAGCCCAGTACAAAAGATCAGCCTGCAGCACCGGGAGAAACAGAATGAGCGAGTGACAGAGGGGCACTGTGCTAGCTCAACGGACCAACACAATCAACATTCGGCATTGACAAATGTTTGTTTATTTTGGGGGGGGGGTGTTGTCTAGGACACTGGGGGACAATCCCATGCTCTTAAAGAGCAGCTCTGCACTTCAACTTGTGTTTTCATAAATAAGATGTTTCGGCTGTTACAGTTTACTAGAGAATACATTTTTTTTTCATTGTCAGTCTTTCTTTCCAAGTTTTACAGCACATCTTGGTAGTCCATCTAAAAAGTCTGTATAGAAAACATTTGACTCTCCCCTGTTAACCTCACAGTGCCTTTGTTTATAACATCATAGTTCTCACCATGACAACAGACTGTGATGTCACAAACAGCAATTGTGTGGTTAGAAGGGGAGCGTTTAAAAGTCTCAGTGAAATAATTGCTGCATTATCTACAATATTTAGTAGATCAACAGCAGGGGAAAGTAAGAAGAAATTACGAAGAACTAGAAAGCGATAAAGTTAAAACACAATTAGTGTAAATGTAGTGTTTTTCAGCTTTTTACTATAATAGAGAGTTGATCTTTAACAAAAGTGCCTGGGTTTCTTTTACTTTCACCTGGGCACCCCTCCGGACAGCACCAGAGAACAAGGAATTGCAGGAAAAAGAAACAAAACAAAAATATGGGGGGGGGGGAGAAAGAAAGAAAACCAAAAAAGAAGCTGCTTGGTTCCATGAATATACTAAGGTTATGAAGCTTATAGGAGCCCTTGTTATTAAATAAATTGTATTGCTCATAGTGAAGACTCCCCATATAATATACTGATGAAAATTAGAGGCAAGGACTGAGCTAATAAAGAATGGTACTATACGGTGACTGCATGAAAGTGCCAATTAAAAACCAAGAGTGGTAATGGGGAAAAGACAAAATTAGTAAACTGCACCTGTACCCCAAACAAAATATGGAAGTCCAAGGAAAAACAGAAAAACACTTATATGAATAGAAACACATTATGGATGAAAACAGACAAATTAACATGGCTTCCAGCCAGGGCATTTTCTTACTCCATTTACCATAACATAAGAATACAGGCTTCCTAAGACGTCTTGGTTTATTGAAATCCCTCCCTTTCCTTGTCTTGAATCATTTGACAATGTTTCCAAGCAGTATGTCTTTGTATTTTAGGTGGCATCATACCTCTCAACCTCCTGCCTCATAAATCAGGGACAAGGCTTAAAAGAATCAGGGACAAAGGACCAAAATCAGGGACACATCTTCAAAATTGGTGATATCCACTCAGGAAGCTGGTAGAACAAGGTGCTTAGTGTAAAATGCATTTTCTAAGGAAGAACAAGTCTGCAACTTTAATGTTTGACATTATTTTGTGCTTATAACCACCACTGTTTTGTCACAGAAACACGATTTTTAGGAGAGACAGAGTAAAATTTTGAGGCAAAATCAGGGACAGTTGAGAGGTATGGGTGGCATATAAGTTTGGCTTTTTATTTCGGGAAGCTTGGAATTCTGAAAATAGTTGACCTAGTTGATGCAATTGTCCAGGGTGTGTGTGTGTGTGTGTTAATGTGTGATATGGCCGCCACTACACGTTCAGTCACTTCACTGCCAGTCTAGCATTGCTAGTAAAGCACTTTGGGATACACTGAGTGTGAAAGCACTATGTAAATGCAGATTCTTCTTCTTCTTCATGTCAACATCTCTCAAGAAGCTAGGGCTACTCAAGGTGAGGATAGAACAACTGAAAAATGCAGTCTGCTCAACGAACATCTGACTATTGGGTATGCCAGAGGGGACTGAGGGAGAAGACCCGACGACTTTCTTAGAGTGCTAGATACCAGAAGTGCTGGGCCTGGGATTTTCTCCAGTGTTGATCAGGGCTTACAGAATTACTCCTTGGCAGGCCCAAGGGGCAGAGGAGGGGCCCCAAACTTTACTTTCAGTAACGCAATCCTCTGCCATGCGTAACAGGAGTCTACAAACTGCTGGAGACCGAGGACCAATTGCCATGGATTACCATGGAAGGGAACAGGTTACTATTCCTTCCGGACTGCTCCTTCACTACTCACAAGCGGAGAATGGGTATTGAAGGTGGGAACCAGAAACCCAGGGAAATGGACATAAAATACAGGCCGAGTTTCCCAGGCCAGCTCCAGTTTACACTCTGTGACAAAATGTACTTATTTACCAATCCTAAAGTGACTAGTTACTGTGTGGTTAATTGTCAAGCAAATACTGGAGACTGAGACCGGGAAGAACACTTGACGAAGCAGAGAGAGAATTCTCCTATGAAACAGGATTTGTGAGTAAGTTCTGATTTTTAAATTCCTGCGAACTACGTTGGGATCTGGTATTGCGTGACTCTTCACACTCCTGCTAACACATTCAGGGACTATACACATGCTTATGTAGTGAACAGTAGAGAGCATTGTATTTTAATATCAATGCAGAGACACTTTGTTGAACCACTCACTGAACCAGCTATAAATGTTTTATTTTAAAGTTGCAGAATGTTATAAGATGTTTAATCCTACTTTTTCCTGTTAAAAGTTAAGGGCTCTGCTTTATTAGTGCAGTGAATAATTTAAATAGCTGCCACTCCAGGGGTTGATATTTTCGAATTTGGTATGTTGGCAACTCTCGGTTGAAGGGGCACGTCAAGTCATCCCAGTCATCTCGTTTCATCACAGTTTGCCAACATATACCATTAGTGGGGTGACTCAATTATGGCACCGCAATTAGGGTGACAGGAAAACATCATGAGTGACAGGGGCAATATGGATTTTGCAACGCCCTGCACTCTCAACATTTCGCCGCCCACACTGTTTAACTCCCATCCACTGATGCGTGGGCATGGAGGTGATTGTATTTAGTGTAGGGGCGCGGGGGGCACTACTGTCCCTTGGCAGTAACATGTTGTGGAGGAATATGCAGCTGCAGTGTTTGTGGGTGACATGTTTCTGGCACTGTGATTGACGGCATCCAGATTCATGTCGCACTGATGGGTGAACCATTTGCCACAGACTATTAGCTCTGGTGTGAATCGGCTCCTATAATCAATTCATCCCTGGACAATTTGCCCCCATTACAGATCATACTGTACTGCAACAACAATTACAGTACGACTTCCACTTCTACAACCCTCGAGCACATTGCCTCACCTGGTGGGCGAATTACACCCTTCTGGAGTTTATTTTATTATATTTATGCTGGGGGTGAATTGATCAGGGAGCCAGTTCAAACCAAAGCTAATACTCAGAGATGAGTTCTCGTGCAGCAAAGTGACTGCTTCCACTTGTCATGCAGCTCTCGGATGAAAGAAGAAAAACTGTGCCATTAAGATGACACTCCAAGGTGTTTTGGCATGAACACTCTTTCTCTAGAGTGTAGGGAACTCAGACCATTGGAGGAAGTCAACAATATTTTACAATACAGCACTCTACTCTAGCCTTCTCCAAGTAGCCACCTGAGCATATGAGACCCCCACAGAACAGGTATTTTGTCCTCACTCAGAGGCAGGTGTATTGCACACTTCTGTGCTAGTAAAAGGGTCTGCTACAAAATCTTAGTGCACTGTGATACCAGTTCTCTTACTGTTAGAGTACTTGAAAGTTTGCTGTTCTTTAGCAATGCAATTTAAACAGTTCAGCGAAAGGCATACATTTTTTTAATAATGCAATATTTTTCTGTAAATAGCTGGGCTGTAGCCTGGTTAAAGAAATATGTTCATATTTACTTAAAGGGACACTGTCAACCTGTTTCTTATTATATCATTTCTAGTAAAAACCTACATTTTATGATTGCTTACCTTCTCTAAAATTCATTGATGTTACTGTTTGTTTTGCCTGTCTGCTTATTTAGTAGAACTGAAATGCATGGCAATGTATATGGTTTTATGTGATGGGAGAATCTATAAGACCGCCAATCACATACAGCGAGTCAACAACCGTCTGACATCAAAAGGGCGAATAGCACTGCACTGACCATCTCAAATAGCAACGGTTGCCTACTTAATAATACAAAACAAAAGAAAATCAAGTTTTTAATGGGAGGGGCAAGCCCCTCGCACACCCAAAAATAAATAATGTAAACTCCATGGGTAGCGGACTTAGGAGAATATAGCACCTCACCCCAGGAAGCAAAATAGCTTCCCGCACCAGGATCCGAGCCTGCCACCACAGACTCCAGGGGCAATGGCTCAAGCCACTACACCACATGGCCAGCTCAGCAGGGCTTGGCCAGACTGATCTATTTATCCCCTTTCTCGCAAGTGTAGTGCGTATTCCTCAGTGCTACACTTGCCATACTCGTTCGGTGCTCTTTTTCTCCACTCGCTCTGCATGGGAGCAGTATTACTGAGTTGCTCATATTGAGACGCTCAATAATATTCACCCATATACAGTAGGGTGTTACCCTGAATATTTATAACCTTGTTTTGTTTACAATCCTGGATATTTTCTTGCTGCATGCTTCCTGAGCATTACAAACACACCCAAACAGTGCAGTCACTCATGAGGCAATAGCCTCCTAAACTTCCACTGCAACATGAGGGGCTAGACTGTGTTGTGGGTGTTCCCAAGTCCATGAAAGCTGCAGTAGGAGCTCATCAAGGAATTTAAATGTAACCCCCCTGCAAATGGGGGTTCCCAAAAGACTTCCAGGAGCTTGCTTGAATGCTCCAAGCCTGAATGGTGTTTGGCGTTTAAGCCATTTATCAGTGAGTGTTTTTAGAGCCTCTGGTACTGTCTCTTTAAGAGCTGTCTGCTTGCAGACATAATTAGTTTATATGGGGGGACTGTGTGTTTCTCTGTTTGAGTACCACTCTAACTACTGCCAATTCACTCCATTTTTGCAGTCACTAGGAGTACAAAGGGAACCTATCTGAAAAATGTAACTGTTTGCCAGAAATCAGTTAGAGTAATAATGAAATTACAGTTTGTCTAACCTGCTTTCTTTGCAGTCAGAACTGTGTCTGCCTAGTTCCCCATTCTGGTTTTGAACTGCTGAACTGGACCAATCAGTGGGGTAAGCTAGCTCTAAAATGGTGCCTTGACGAATCAGAACTTGGACTCATAATCTGAGCCAGCCACAAGAGGATTGTATGGGCAGTGACTCTGGGAGATGTAGTTTAGACTTGGTGCCTTTTGGACCAACAGCAGCAGTCTATTGTGAGTGACAGCCAATCCAGTCAAGAACTGGGAGGAACTCAAAGGAAGTGCCGGTTTTGTCTGTTGGAGTTTCAGTCTGCTCTGGCAGTGAAGGGGAAAGGAACCCTGTGCTCCTTCAGTGCACAGTTTTAGTCAAAAAAACATGTAGGGTCCAGAGTTCGGTCTGCAGCTTGTTAGACTGAATCCGTCCTGTGAAGAGAATCAAAGGATATCTGAAGAGTAGAAACCAGGCTCACCCTGTAGAAGACTGGAGGAATTGCTGAAAATTGCACTCGGTCTGTCAGGAACTGAATCTGCTGTGTGTTCTCCGGGTATTGTGCAGTAATTGCGATCGGGATACAGATGCAGCCTGCCTGGTATAGTGCTTTCTTTTACCATATAAATGTGTGAAGAGGTTTGTGTACCTCAAGTGAATCCTGCTGCCATTAAGTGACTTTTGCCTGTGACTGTTTACCATATAAATGTGAGGAGTCTCTTGGAGCTCAAGAGTAGCCCTGCTGACATTGAAGGACCCTATCTTGTTTGGAGGTCGTGAGTACTAATTCAGGGTCGCTCCCTGTTGAATTGCCACATTAAATCCAAATGGAATTACTGTACTGCTGACTGTTTAATTTTCCTTTTCTCTGTGTGAAAGGGCCCCTACCAGCTGCCACGGTTTGGACTAGCCACTAGGGCTTGGGTACCCAGGGACAGTAACTGATAGGGATAGGCCTGTGCACAGAGCCATAGGTAGATGAGTAGAGTGATAAGCTAATTAACCTGATTTCCCCCTGTCCTTGTTATATCCCCAAATAAATCAGAGCTGCTTGTTTCAGCAAAGTTATACTGCCTGAGGTATTTGTCTATGTTAAAGTATTGTACTGTGATTGTTGCACTGTATCTTATTTTACAGGAGGTCCCAGTGCCTGAACCAGCCCTGGGGTAAGTGTATACTGTGAAGGTAATTCTGATATATTGTGTGGGCCACTAGTGGGAAGAAAGGGGGGTTGCAGTGTCCCAGAGGGCTGTGACCAAGTAAGTTTAACTATTGCAAACCCTGACCTCTGGGTGGAGGCACCCGCCATTGGATCCAGGCCCCTCAACCTGTTAGTGGCAAATCAGGCAGGGGTAGTAGCCCCTGGGATAGCGCCATCTAGGGGTTACATAAACAAACATGTGTTTGTGTGGTAACACCAGTATGGTAGGCAGTCTGTTTTTCACTTTTTTAAAGAAAAACAAAAGAGTCAGAATAAAACTACCAGCTATATCAGCAATCTTTACTGAATGTTGGCAATCATAAAATGTGTTTTTTAAACTAGGGACACTTTGAGACCAAAGGGGGTTGACAGTGTCCCTTTAAATATCTCACTCATGCATTGGCTGCTGTTACAGTTCTACAAAGTGTCTTGAAGTTGTCTTTTAATATGTATGGTTATCAGCCGGTCCGGTGGCATGGAGAGCTGAGGCACTGGATGCCTTACCTCCTCCTCTCACACTGGTGACCCAGGATCGGGAACAAGCCTGAGTTGCCGGGGGTCATCAGGGAGCGGAGGGCGAGGAGCTGGACTGAACTGCCGCAAGGCAGCTCTCCTCTCCCAGGGAGTGATGTCAGGTTTCCCTGGCTCTTAGCTGTCACCCAGTGGAGGCTAGGTGATAGTGACAAGTCAATCAGGGAGCCAGGCATTAGGCCGGGTGGGAGGAAGGGGACGTCACCTGAGCCAGCGAGCGCATGTGCTCCTCCTCGCCCACGTATGACTGTGTTCTGGGGGCCCAGGATAATGGAGGGGGGGAGAGAAAATGGAAAATGGGGCACCAGGGCAGGCTCAATGAAGCCATGTCAGCAGAGTGGATTGAGATCCTCTGCAGGAGGACCGCAGCTTGCCTGTCCTGGAGCCCCAAGAGTAAAAAGCTATATAGAAAAAAGAACATGTATGGTTATCCCCTCACTATCTACCAAAATGGGTAGCGTAACATGTGTTCTACTATAATCTTGTGTATTATTGCTTATTTGTTGTATCATTCTTTTTATGAAGTTGATGATCATATGGATATAGTAACACAAAAGAAAACCACTGCGTACCAGTATTGACAGTCGTGGCAAATATAGTAGAAACTATCAGGTCTATCTGCGAGTTGCAGAAAGGCTGCCTCCAGACTGTATCTGTAGCTCCCTATAACATTTTAAAAGTACAACAATTCACAAACAAACTAAAAATAGAATACAGAAAATAAACAAAGAACCTCCTCCCCCCACAACAAAAATACAAACAGTCGGTCCAGCTAGGAGACATCGTATCTAATATCTGTAAATAAATCTCTCCCAAACAATAAGAGCCTAGTGCTTCACAGAATTGGCACCCATATCAGGAGGGCTTATGGCCACAAGCAGCTACCCACAAGGGAACCCTCCATTCATCTATGTTCCCAGGAGGCAGACAGAACATTCCCCCAGCCCCCGCAGCGTTTCCCTAATGCATCTACCCCACCCCGTCACAAAGAGTTGGAGCTTCCACCGGAAAGAATAAAGAATTAGGGAAATGCTCCTATGTTGTAAGAAAACGCTTCCCCTTCCCCTTTAGAACAATGGAAAAGCGTTCCAGGGCCAGGGTTTGAATAGCTAATATTCTCCACTGGGTGAGTATAGTGGAAGTACAGGACACCCATGTATTCACAAGACACTGACATGCCAGTATCAACAGAACACAAATCCATCTAGGGAGCAGCCCCCAAGTTCTCCATCCCGAATAACAATGTTATTGGGGTTACTGGTATCTGCTCTCCCGCCATATTAGAAAATTCATTCGCCACATTCTTCCAGAACACCTGCAGCATCAAACATGTCCAGAAATAGTGTATATAAGTCCCAGGGGCTACTCGGCATCTACCACACAGCAGGGAGATCATGGGGTGGTACTTATGCATCACAACCGGGGGACAATATAGCCAATGGACAAACTAATGCTAAGATTCCTTATACCAATTACATACCAGGATCTCCAAATGTGTTTTCAGCAACAGGGCTCAGTCCTCATCCCCAGTGGGGATCCCCGGATCTCTTTCCTGTAACAACTTAGTTTTAGCTGCAGTGGCAGGACAGGAATCTCTATCTTGCTGGACTACTTTACAAACAAAACCCCTAGGTTCCTGTTTAGCCATCCACACCACCTTTTTGATTGGGGCCAGCAAGGATGCTGCCACTTGCTCCCTACCCAACCCCCTGCCCATATGCCCGAACCTGCAAATATCAACAAAGATGGGAGTGTGGGAGTCCAGTGGCCTCTTGAATTTCAGCAAAAGTGTGTATACCCTCCCGGGTATATAGAGTACCTGGGGTGGAGATTCCCCTGGCTTCCCATTCCCAAATCTTCTATCCTCCAATCCAGGCAGGAAGAAGGGGTTCTGATACACTAGGACCAAAAGCGTTTCTTCTTGCAACCCTCACCCTCCCTTGTGACACCTCAGGAGATCCCACACTTCCGGCACCCATTTTATCAAGGGGTTAGGTGAACCCTATCTAGAACAGGCCCAGCGACCCTGCACTGCAAGGTATGCAGACAGACGCACAGCACTGCTTTCTTCTAAGTCCGGCCAACTGGCCTCAGGCAGTCAGTGCACCCAGTCCTGGATATACCTACATTGTGTAACCCCCATCCCTTCCTGCCCCATCTAGGGGCATATTTTTTGCTTCACAAATGGTCCGGGCAGAAAAGGGAGAGCACTCCTAAGTGCTAACATTCGAGTCCTGTGCACATTACAACAGTAGGGAAACAGTTGTTCTCCTACTTGCTCAGTGCCTTCCACAGCTGTGCACTTTACCCAAGGCCCCTGGAATTCTGCGGTTCTGCGGTTGCAGAATTTGCATCATGCTGCAGAATATATATAGTGCCACAGAATTCATTGTTTTTGGTGAATTTTCATATAAATATACTGTTTTTCCATAGTGACAGGCTTTCTTCCCCACCTCGTTTATCCTGAAGCCCCTCCTCTGTGCTCAGCATATGATGTCATCGATGACATCACATCATATTTAGCCAATGACAGGACTGCATTCTTCCAGAGAAATGAATAAATCATGCTGCAGAAATCAGAAAATGGTGCCGCAGAAGTCAAGGAGCCCTGCCGCAGAAATCAGAAAATTCTGCCGCAGAACACCAGGGGCCCTTTACCTCCTCTCTCTCTCTCTCTCTCTCACCAGAAGCTGTCCACGGGATCAGGACCTCCCTCTGCACTGCGGCTGTCTCAGAAGCCCTTGCAGCCCACCAGGCTGGATGAGTGATGCCACTGAAACGTAACTTCTGGAAAAATTAATTAGACTGCAAGTGCAGGGGGAAAAGAATGATTTCATTTCATTTGCCTCCCTCCTATGCCTAATAATGCACAAACTACTATTTCCTCCCCAAACTGGCTTTTATTTTTGCACCTGTACTCCAAAAGGTTCCAACGATACAGGGGTCACATACTTCATTAAAAATAGACAAAGCAGCTCCATGAGGCTATTCAAGCTTTTTTACAGATATGGCTGGACTAAATACGGCAACAGAAACGATGGATTCAGGCAGAATTAAGCAAGGATTCTCCTCTGCCTACTATCCCTCTCAGGTGCTCTACCCAAGACTCACTTGAACTCAGATCCCTGCAATCTCCTAGCTTCTTTGGATCTGGTAAGCCAACCTTCTCTTTTCCTTGGGTCACTCTCTTTCACACTGGCACTGGTTGTCCCTCCCTAACTCTGGAGTGAGAAAGTGAGCGGCCTTCCCCACCTGGAGCCCCGGGCATTGGCCCAAGTCACAGGGGTATCCAGGAATATTCCTGATGATCCAAGCCTGACCCTCCTAAACTGGTTGCCACTATTTTCGGTGCCAAGGCAATACCCGCCACTGTCACTTGGCTCTGCCTCAGTACCTGCCTTACCACACCATGGCCCAAACTCACTCTGGGGATTCTTCTGTTCTTAAATTCAAGGGGGGGGACCCTGCTAGGCCCACATCCCTTTTTTCACTGCCTGGGCTTGAGTTAAGCACCAGCACGGGGGTCACCCTCCAAGGTCTGCCATTTCCGGCCGGTGACCCGCCCGGGCCTCAATGTACCAACGCCCCAGGACCTGTCCCTCCAAACAGGCCTCTGATTTGGGTGAAAGGCTCCCCAGCTCTCTCTACCCCCCAGGCTGCCCTGCCACACCAGATATGAAGGGAAACCACTGCCACCAGTCCCTCTTCTGGGATGGCCCTGCCACTGTTCTCCCAGCCCTGGTGACCTAGGGTACTACACACATGGGCTTCCTAAGGGCTCCTGCTCTCACCTGGCCAGCTAAGCCCCCTACGGCCCTAACCCCCAGTGATGCAGGACTTGGCTACCTATTCCCCCATGGAGCTCCATAACCCCCAATCCTCATCGACCATGGTGCATCAAAAAGCCGTCCTCACTGCATTCTTTTGGGGGTTTCCCCACTGGCCTTCATGGACCACCAAGCTCCCTCGCTTGCCAACCTTATCTGCTCCTAACTCTATGCTTCCATCCCCCCCAAAGCCCCGGGCCTAATGCCCAGGCTGGAAAGAGCCCAGATACTTCCTTCCAGTCCCCTTATATACTCTCTGAACCTACTCTCTGCTGCCATCTTGAGGCGTCCAGAGCAATATCCCCCAGAGCACTAAACCCTTTCCTAGCTCGAGGAGTGGGGGTAGGAGGGGGGAAAGGGATGCCTAAACGTGGGAATATGAGCCCCTCTTTTACAGGGGGCTTACACTCTTCCCCCACCCAGAAAATCATTCCCTCCTGGGAATGATGACAAGAGCCCAGTGAGGGTCCTCTCCCATCCAACTGTGTATGCGCACTCCCCAGCCTTCTGGGCATAGACACCCCATACCTGACCACCAGGCACCACCCAACCTACCTACCTAACCCTAAGTACATCCAAAAACTAATCCCTAAACCTTACCTGCACCAGGAGATAATCTAAAGTGCTAGTCACAACCTTCATTATTTCTTTCAAACAGCAATAGCAATCACTTGTCATAATGATTAGATATGTCAAAAAAATTTCCTTAAGCATTCACAAACAGCAATAATGAGGTAGAAAACTGTTTAGTCATTTCCCAAAGACCTCCTACCAAATTTTAAAATAAGTTTTACTGTGTACAACCCCTAGACCACTCACTCACACACTCACACACACATTCTCTCACCAATCTTCCAAAACATACTTTATCATGATCAGAAATATTAACAGTACAAAACTTTTTTTCCAATTTAAGAGCTTGATTTTAAGAAAACTGTATACAGTCACCATGTCAGCTCTGTGGAGCAATTGTCCTGGTGTAGTCCATAAGTCTCAGACCAAGAGGCCCAGGTCGCTTCTCCAAAACAATCCCCGTCCAAAAGGTAGTACTTGATCCGAGTCCCAGTCAAGTCCTGGACCATAGCAAAATACTTGAATAGAGTTAATCCAGCCCAGGTCCCTGTGTGGCACATCAACCATGCCTGCTGGAACAACTGCTGAGATGGGGCACCTCCTCCTCCTCCTGGAAGATTCTTTAACCGTGTGACACTTAGACAGCTGGTTCTGATTAATCTATGCTTTTTGTAATATAAAAATGTGTTATTGAGTGTCTCTCATGAGACATGCTGAGACAGCCTGTAGGTTAACATCCCCCCAGGTTTCAGCTAAAAGATAAAAGCCAGGAGATAATTAAAGGCTAAAAGAGACCTAAATTAAGGATCTCCTGTTTATCTAGCTTAATTGTAGCTGCCAGCTGCTAGGATAGGAAGTCATAAACTTTTATGACGTTTAGAGAAAGAAACCAGGTTATGTCACTTAGGTGCGAAGTCATAAATGTTCCATTGATGTCTGTGAAAGAGCAGGATGCTGCTCAAGGATGAAAGAAAGAACTTGGAAAATTACAAACTTGATTGGGAAGTCATGTGGGGACATGAGTTTTTGCTGATGTCACCTATTAATTTACCTCCTGCTTGAAAGGACATCCTGATTGTATAATTTTTAATAAACAGAGGAGGAGCTGGGTGACATCATGGAGAAGGCAGGGTCAAGACAGTTTTTTAAATTATGCTGTAACTGACCTTTAGACACACACACATGTTTGGACTCTGAAGCTACAACATCTTTCAGCACTGTAACAATATAAAAATACATTAGCTAGGTAAGTCTAAGTGTATGGTTGGTGGGAAATTGCATTTTTAAACCTATTTTTATTTAAGTGATTGTAATGTTTTGTAATATATTGTTCCGTGTTGTACATTTTACATTTTTATTTATTTTTAAGTAAACATCTCATTTTAAGAGACTACTTGGTGTGCCTTTGAAATTCTTTATTTGACAAGTGAAGCATATATGGTTAAAGTTGACACTGTGCAAAACTTACTGGTTTACCAAACTGGGAAAAGGTAAAAATTTATCTGAGGTCTTTTCATAGAGTTTTAAGCGTTCATTCTGCACACCTGGTTAGGTACATGTAGGTGAAAGATATCCGTCCCCTTGAAGAGTAGAATTATCTGAGCCTGTACATTGGGTATGCTAGCAAGAGGTTCAGAGTTTGAATCCCTCCAGAACTCGAGACCAAAGGTTGATTCAAACCCACAAAACAGACAGGAGGGTTACCCTGTTCTGTTCCTGTTCACAATACTGCGCTCGGAAGTTGGCACTGTGGGAGCAGAGGGCCTGACCTGCTGAGTGGGTTTGTGACAGATTGGTTGGCAGCGGTGTGCATAAGTTTGGTATTACAAGCTTTTATTATTCAGTGTGTTGGCTTGATACTGTCAGTTCACTTGCTAAAAAAAGAAAAAGGCAGTGATTTATTTTTAAAAAAGGAACCAGAACTATATCACTTGGCTTACAGTCAAGTTCCTACCTGTTTTATTTTTTTTTTCTCTAAAGTGCAAGTCAGAGTAGCCGTAGTTAGGGAAGAAGATGGCTTCCCACTACAGCGGGCACACTGTAGACTACTTAAAGCAGATGTGTAGGGACAGAGGAGTCCTGTTTGAGGTGAAAGCCATCAAGCAGAACCTCGTGGCTGCTCTGATGGTAGCAGATACCCAGAGCATTGAGTCACAGACAGTGACTGCAAAGGACCGAACCTTGAGTGTGGAAGGGCTAGCGGCCAGTGCAGTGTCCAGTTCCAATGAGGAGGGCAACAGAGCCTGTGCCAGCGAAGGGCCACAGCAGCAGGGGAAGGTCACCAGTATCCTGGATCCAGAAGTACTCAGGCTGCAGATTGAGTTGCGGAGAATGGAGCTGGAGTTCCAGGAGAAGAGAAGGGAGAACAGTGAGCTTCAGAGGAGAAGAGGGAGCAAGAATGCTGAGAGGCAGAGCGAGAACGCCGAGAGGCAGAGTGAGAATGCCAAGAGGCAGAGCGAGAATGCCGAGAGGCAGAGTTGGAACAGCGGGAGGCTGACCGTGAGAAGTGTGAGCACCAGAGGCAACATGAACTGGAGAAGCTATGACTCCAACCACCAGCACCAGAGCAGGTAAGTGGCTTGGGTTTAACTGGGACTACAGGACTGGGTTACAATTTGAATTCCAAATTGATAGCCAAATTTAAAGAGGGGAGGATATGGATGCTTTTTTAAATTTTTTTGAAAAAGTTTGTATTCAGGCTAAAATTCCCTAGAGAGTCCTGGAGCTTCCAGCTATCCCCACTACTTACCGGGAAAGCTCGGGATGCATTGGGTCAAATGGACAATGAGGACAGTGATGATTACAACAAACTTAAAGCTGCACTGTTAAAGAAATTTGAATTAACTGCTGAATCATACAGAGCTAAATTCTGTAAGCTCAGGAGAAGCCCTGATATGAGCTACGAGGAGCTAGCCATGAAACAACATCAGTTTTTAAAACGTTGGTGGGAAGGAATTGAAGCAAATTCTGTCGATAAAATTAAATATGTGATTTTGTTAGAACAGTTTTTCTGGGCATGCCCAGCAGATCTGAAAACCTGGCTGGAGGACCGAGATCCCAAAACAGTGCAAGAGGCTGCTGAACTCTCTGACCACTATGCCAAGAGCAGACCTGCTCTGAGAGCGAATGGGGCGGGCGTGGCAGCGCAGAAAGGGAAAAGTGCACCTTCAGGGCAGCTAAAACCTTCACTGCCTCCACCAAAACCAGTTAGCCACAGGTTTCAGAGAAAAGATTTCTCTGAGAAAAGAAATGAATGTTGCTTGTGTAAAGAAACTGGGCATATTGCTAGACAGTGTCCCAAAAAGGCGAGCAATACACAACAGGGGGCTAGGAAAGAGGTGGGTTGTTTGTGTGTCCCTGGAAGCATGCCTGTGAACATGAGGGCTCACATGCATCCAGTCATGGTGAATGGTGTACAGACGCAAGGGTTAAGGGACACAGCGGCCTCCCTGACCTTGGTAAAGGGGGATCTAGTACAGCTGGGTCAGCTTATACCCAATAAATACATCACTGTACAGGACTTTACTGGTGAAGAGAAAACATTGCCCCTTGCTAGTGTTCTCCTAGACTGGGGTGAAACAGGGGGAACTGTTCAACAGGTGGCTGTAGCCAAAACCTTAGCAGTGGATGTGATCCTGGGCAACAATCTCAAACAAGAGATGGTGTGTGCAGTTACCCATAGCCAATCGGTAAGAGAACACAGTAGTTCCCTGGACCCCACAGAAGCCATTGTGGAAACCACTGGGAGGCTGGTTCCCCAGCCTGTGTCTCCTGATATGGAGACTAACGAAAAGGGGGTAGAAATTTCCCCAGTAGCAGTTAACCACACAGCTACAGAGGGTTGCTCCAAGGAGGGAGGGGTGACCCATTGTCAGAGGGTTGGGACTGACAGTGATCCTGAGTGCCTGACGCTAGGGCTAGGGACCCTAGTTTAGCGACTGAAGGGGACCTATCCCATGCCTTGGGAATGAGTGAGGAGTTTGCTGCTTCTCAGAGAAGTGACTTGGTCTAGAGAAGCTGAGAGCTCGGGCAGACTCTGATGGGGCACAGGGAGGTGACAGCAGACATAAGGTTTATTGGGAAAATGGACTGATGTATCCTCAGGCTGCGCAGACAGAGGGAGGGATGTTAGGCAGGCAGCTTGTCATTCCCCAGGGGTATTGTGAGCAGTTGCTCAAGATTGCAAATGATATTCCCTTGTCTGGTCATCTGGGAATCACGCGAACTGTGCAGCGTTTGGCCCAGAATTTCTATCGGCCAAACTATACCCAGCAGGTAAAGGAGTACTGCAGGTCTTGTCACTGTTGCCAAGTAATAGGGAAGGTGGGCAAGAAAACCCAAGCCACCCTGATTCCATTGCCCATAGTGGAGGAGCCATTCCAGAGGGTGGGAATGGATATTGTGGGGTCTTTAAATACCCCCAGCTCCTCAGGGAAGAAATTCATCCTGACTGTGGTGGATTATGCCACCCGGTACCCAGAGACAGTCACCCTATCCTCACTGAGGACAGACAAAGTGGCAGGTGCCTTACTTGGGATTTTCTCCCGTGTTGGGTTTCCGCAGGAGGTTATCACCGATCGAGGGGGTTCCTTCACGTCGGACCTGATGAAATGTTTATGGGAGAAATGTGGGGTGGTGCAGAGATGCATGACACTGTATCACCCATAAGCCAGTGGTCTTGTGGAAAGATTCAATGGTACCCTGAAGTCAATGCTCCAGGCGTTTGCTGAACAGCATGGGAGGGACTGGGAGAAATGCCATCCCCACCTGTTGTTTGCATACAGGGAGGTGCCCCAAGAGTCGACAGGATTTTCCCCCTTCGAACTGCCGGGTACATGAGCCCCTAGACTTGATCCGGGAGGACTGGGAAGGCAAGCACGCCACCCAGGGAACTCCCATTGTGGATTACATCCTTAGGTTTAGGGAAAGACTGAAGGAGCTTATGGGGACAGCCGAGAGCAACCTAGCAGCTGCCCAACAGAAACAAAAAGTGTGGTACGACCACAGAGCCAGAGCTTGCTCATACATGGTGGGTCAGGAAGTCATGGTCCTTATTCTGGTCCAGAAAGACAAGCTGCAGGCTGAGTGGGCAGGACCGTATAAAGTAGTTAGGAAGGTAAATGACGTGAACTATATTATAGAGTTACCTGACAGAAGACAGACAGAAAGGATGTACCATGTCAACATGATGAAGCTTCATATGCAAATAGGGCTGACATGGTGTTTGCAGTGTAATCCTGGGGAGGGGACGGATGAAGGAGACCCCTTCTGGACTTGTTGGAAGAAAGTAAGGGAGTCCTCTGTGGAGGCAGTTAAATTGTCTCCCCAGCTGACCCCAGACAAGATCCAGGAAGTAAGAGAGGTTTTTGCAGACTTTGCCCTTTGTTTAGCGCCAAGCCTGACCAACCTCATAGCGATACCCACGTGGAGACAGGGACAGAGACGCCCATATGGCAGACAGCATATCGGGTGTCAGAGGCTGTCCAAAAGGACATTAGGAGGGAAGTGGAGGAGACGCTGGATTTAGGGGTAATCCAGAGATCCCACAGCCCCTGGGCCTCACCCGTAGTCCTTGTGGCCAAGCCAGATGGCTCTACTCATTTCTGTGTGGACTATCGTGGACTGAATGCAGTCATGAAGTCAGACACCCACCTGACACCCTGGACAGATGAACTCATGGACAAATTGGGAGGGGCGACCTACCTTATGACCATTGACCTGACCAAGGGGTATTGGCATGTAGAGTTGATGGACAGAGCTAGAGAGAGGTCGGCCTTCATCACTCCGATAGGCTTATTTGAATTTAAAGTAATGCCTTACAGAATGAAGAATGCCCCAGCCACTTTCCAAAGGTTGGTGAACCAGGTGTTAAGTGGTGCTGAGGAGTATGCCATGGCGTACCTGGATGACATTGCCATCTTTAGTGCCAGCTGGGAGGAACACCTGTCTCACCTTAGGGAAGTGCTGGGCAGGATTCAGAGGGCCGGGCTCACTGTCAAAGCAGAGAACTGCCAGCTGGCCATGGGAGAGGTGGCATACCTTGGGCATACAGTAGGCCAGGGACAGCTCCATCCTAACCAAATAAAAATAGAGGTAATCCAGGCGTGGCCTAGACCAGAAATGCAGAAGCAGGTCAGGAGTTCTCTAGGGACAGCAGGGTACTATAGGAAATTTGTACCCAATTACAGTGCCCTGGCTGCTCCCCTATCTGACCTGATAAAGAAAAGGATGCCAAAGAAAATTACCTGGGGGCCAGCCTGTGAAGAAGCCTTTACTAGATTGAAGGAGGTGCTGTGCAGTGCTCCTGTTTTGACAAGTCCTGACTATAGCAGACCCTTTGTAATTCAGACTGACACCTCAGACGTGGGTATTGGGGCAGTACTGAGTTAGACATCCAGCCAAGGGAAAGATCACCCTGTAGCGTATCTAAGTAAAAAGTTACTTCCCAGGGAGCAGGCATACTCCACTGTGGAAAAGGAGTGTCTTGCTATAGTGTGGGCCCTAAAGAAGTTGGAGCCATACTTGTATGGGCAGCATTTTGTGGTACAGACTGACCACAACCCCTGGTTTGTCTGACGCAGATGGGGAAAAACAATGGTAGATTGCTGAGATGGAGTCTTGCTTTGCAAGGGTATGACATGACAATTCTACATGGGGCTGGAGCGAAAAATCAGAACTCAGATGGGTTGTCTTGCATCTATGAGGAGGGAACTGATTTGGGAAGCTTATCCCATGCAGAGGATAAAGCCTCCAAATTCAGTCTGGGTAGGGAGGATTGTGATGCTTGGACAGCTGATTCTAATTAATCTATGCTTTTTGTAATATAAAAATGTGTTATTGAGTGTCTCTCATGAGACATGCTGAGCCAGCCTGTGGATTAATATCCCCCCCCCCCCAGGTTTCAGCTAAAAGATAAAAGCCAGGAGATAATTAAAGGCTAGAAGAGACCTAAATTAAGGATCTTCTGTTTATCTAGCTTAATTGTAGCTGCCAGCTGCTAGGTTAGGAACTCATAAACTTTCATGACGTTTAGAGGAAAAAAACAGGTTATGTCACTTAGGTGCGAAGTCATAAATGTTCCTTTGATGTCTGTAAAGAGCAGGATGCTGCTCATGGATGAAAGAAAGAGCTTGGAAAATTTCAGACTTGATTGGGAAGTCATGTGGGGACATGAGTTTTCCTGATGTCACCTATTAATTTACCTCCTGCTTGATAAGACATCCTGATTGTATAATTTTTAATAAACAGAGAAGGAGCTGGGTGACATCATGGAGAAGGCAGGGTCAAAACAGTTTTTTTAATTATGCTGTAACTGACCTTTAGACACACACACACATGTTTGGACTCTGAAGCTACAACATATTTCAGCACTGTAAGAATATAAGAATACATTAGCTAGGCAAGTCTAAGTGTATGGTTGGTAGGAAATTGCACTTTTAAACTTGTTTTTTATGTTGATTGCGCACATGCGCAAGAAACATATTGCATCAGCTTTCTCCACAAGCAGGTTGTGGAGGCTCGGCACTGTTGTGGCCAATGCCCCTACAGCCTGCAAAGGCGCGTACCGCTTTCCTCACATGTTGTGGCACGCTGCTGTGACACTAGTTCAGCCAGCGTACACAACCTTCTAAAAGTAGCCTGCAATCAGGGGTTGCCTCTCATTGCAGCTTAGCCATCCGCTGCAATGAGGGAGGACCCATTGCAGGGTGGGATGTAGGCCCCTGATATTGTTTAGAATATGGGCGGCGGCTTGCCGCTGTTCACAAACAATATCACCGCCCCACATGTTTAGTTGCCAACAGGGGCCCCAATCCCCATCGGCTTCACTGGCCCAAGCCCCAGTGTTGATTGTGGCTACAGGGGAGCCCACCCTTCGCATTATGTCAAACCCTCCCCACTAATATTGTGTGCTGACGGGGTGCCCAATCCCATCGGCATGATGTGAACCCCCCTCCCCTTTACTTGTGTGCCGACGGGGGTGCCCAATCCCCCATCGGCTACTGCCCCCCCAAAAGAAGCAGTCGAGTGGCACGCTGGGAGCCCACCCCAGCATGCCTAATGCCCCTGTGAAGAAAAAAACTGTCCAGCGATGGTTTTTTTCTTTGTAAACCTGTGAAATAAGAAAACTGTCCCTCGTGGTCTCCCTGGCCCCCCTCCCACCACCCGCACCCACCCACTGTGGACCCTGCCTCCCCACACCCCATACTTACCTCCGGAGTCTGGCTCGATGATCATCGGTGGACCAGGAACACGTCTGCACTCTTCAAAGCCGACTGCGAACTGAGGAAATGCCGTAAGCTGTATAATGGTAGAAATAGGGTTTTTCAACTTTAATGCATATCTCAGTCATTTTTTGGAATTTTGCCACCAAATTTTCAACATGGGGTTTTTGGGACCCCTCCTCATGAATTCTCAAACTGTCATGGTGTTAATCGGCCCAGAAAGGTGATTTTGCGGTCACAGCATGAAATCACCTTTCAGTGCCTAGTAACAAAATGACAGTGCCAGTGTTCATGAGGTGGGCTCTCAAAAAGTCTATGTTGCAAATTTGTGGAAAATCCAAAAATGACTGTTTTACAAGTGTGCATTGCGCAGTTGCTACGCACGCTCGTAAATTCATGAATTTGCAATATTTTTACGCCAGATTTACAACATTGACATTTTTTCACACCTCCTTGTGAACAGTACAGCTGTCATTGTTCACATCCTGGCAGAAATGTGTTTCCGCACTTCCGGCGCAGAATAGCGCGGTCGCTGTGGGAAATCAGTGTTCGGGACAGTTTAAGAAAATGACAGTGACACTGTTCATGAGTAGAGGTCCTAAAATGACTATGTTGAAAATTTGGTAATGATAATCCATAAAATGACTGTGTTACGAGCGTGCGTTACACAGTTTGCACGCACACTCGTACGTTTGCAAATTTAAAATATTTTCACTCCAGATTTTCAACAGTGCCATTTTCCCACACCTACTTATGAACAGTACAGCTGTCATTTTTCCCATCCTGGCTGAAATGTGTTTTCGCACTTCGGGCGCAGAATAGAGCAGTTGCTGTGGGAAATCACTGTCCGGGACAGATTTAGAAAATGAGAGTGATACTGTTCATGAGCAGAGGTCCTAAAATGCCTATGTTGACAATTTGGTGATGATAGCCCATCAAATGACTGTGTTACAAGTGTGCATTGCACACTTTCCACGCACTCTTGTAACTTCGCAAATTTGTAATATTGTCATGCCAGATTTTCAACAGTGGCATTTTTTCACACCTCCTTATGAGCAGTATAGCTGTCATTTTTCACATCCTGATCGAAATGTGTTTTCACAGTTCCAGCACAGAATAATGCAGTCGCTGTGGGAAATCACTGTTCGAGACAGATTAAGAAAATGACAGTGGCACTGTTCATGAGCAGAGGTCCTAAAATGTCTGTGTTGAAAATTTGGTGACGAAACTCCATAACATGACTGTGCTACAAGCATGCGTTGACCTGTTTCCATGCACCCTTGTAACTTCGCAATTTTGTAGTATTTTCATGCCACATTTTCAACAGTGACATTTTTCCACACCTCCTTATGAACAGTACAGCTGCCATTTTTCACATCCTGGCTAAAATATGTTTTTGCACTCCTGCCGGAGAATAGCACAGTCGCTGTGGGACATAGCTGTTTGGGACAGATTAAGATCGAACACCTGATGGGGGAAGTGACCGAGCTCACCTGAGCTGTGTCGGGACTGCTGCAGATTTGTTTGTGGGCAGAAAAAGGTCCCAAACGAAAGAGCCCAGTACTAAAGGGCAGCCTGTAGCACTGGGAGAAACAGAACGAGAGAGCAAGTAATGGAGGGGGAGTGTGCGAACTCACCAGAGTGCTGTCAGGACTGCTGCGGATTTCTTTGTGGGCAGAAAAAGGCATCAATGCAGGCAGGGGCCCAGTACAAAAGGCCAGCCTGCAGGGGTGGGAGAAACAGTACGAGTGAGTGAGACAGCGGGGCTGAGTGAGCTCAACAGAGCTCTATCAGGACTGCTATGGATTTCTTTGTGGGCAGAAAAAGGCGCCAATGCAGGCAGGAGCCCCATACAAAAGGGCCGCTTGCAGCACTAGGGCAAACAGAATGAACGTGTGAGAACGGGAGACTGAGCGACCTCAACAGAGCTCTGTCAGGACACCTGCGGATTTCTTTGTGGACAGACAAAGGTGCCAACACAGCCAGGAGCCCCGTACACAAACGCAGCATGCAGCACCAAGAGAAACAGAACGATCGAGTGACAGAGTGGTAGTGAGCGAGCTCAATGGAGCTCTATTGTGACTGCTGCGGATTTCTTTGTGGGCAGAAAATGCAGCAACGCAGGCAGGAGCCCAGTACAAAAGGCCTGCTTGCAGTGCCGGCCGAAACAGAATGAGTGAGTGAGAGAGCTCAATGGAGCTGTGTCGGGACTGCTTCAGATTTCTTACTGGCCAGAACAAGCCAGCAATGCATGCAGGGGCCCAGTATAAATGGGCAGCCTGCAGTGGTGGGGAAACCAGAATGAGCGAGTGATAGAGGGGGAGTGAGCGAGCTCAACAGAACTTTGTTGGGACTGCTGCAGATTTCTTTGTGGCCAGACAAAGGCACCAAAAGAGGCAGGAGCCCAGTACAAAAGGGCAGCCTGCAGCGCCAGGAGAAACAGAATGAGTGAGTGACACAGTGGGAGTGAGCGACCTCAACGGAGCTCTGTCAGGACAGCTGTGGATTTCTTTGTGGGCAGAAAAAGGTGCCAACACAGGCAGGAGCCCAGTACAAAAGGGCAGCCTACAGCGTCGGGAGAAACACAACAAGCGAGTGAGAGAGGGCGAGTGTAGAGCTCTATCAGGACTGCTGTGGATTTCTTTGTGGGCAGAAAAAGGCGCCAATGCAGGCAGGAGCCACATACAAAAGGGCCGCTTGCAACGCCAGGACAAACAGAATGAGCGCATGAGAGGGGGAGACTGAGCGACCTCAACAGAGCTCTGTCGGGACAGTTGCGGATTTCTTTGTGGACAGACAAAGGCGCCAACACATCCAGGAGCCCCGTACACAAGCGCAGCCTGCAGCACCAAAAGAAACAGAATGATCGAGTGACAGAGCGGTAGTGAGCGAGCTCAACGGAGCTCTATTGTGACTGCTGTGGATTTCTTTGTGGGCAGAAAATGCAGCAACGCAGGCAGGAGCCCAGTACAAAAGGCCAGCTTGCAGCACCGGCCAAAACGGAATGAGTGAGTGAGAGAGCTCAATGGATCTGTGTCGGGACTGCTTCAGATTTCTTTCTGGCCAGAACAAGCCGCCAATGCAGGCAGGAGCCCAGTACACTAGGGCAGCCTGCAGCGGCAGGAGACACAGAACAAGTGAGTGAGGAAGGGGGAGTGAGTGAGCTCAACGGAGCTCTGTTGGGACTGCTGCAGATTTGTTTGTGGGCAGAAAAAGCCAGCAATGCATGCAGGGGCCCAGTACAAATGGGCAGCCTGCAGTGGCAGGGAAACCAGAATGAGCGAGTGAGAGAGAGGGAGTGAGCGAGCTCAACAGAGCTCGATTGTAACTGCTGCAAATTTGTTTGTGGGCAGAAGAAGGTGGCAACGCAGGCAGAAGCCCAATAGAAAAGGGCAGCCTGCAGCCCTGGCAGAAACAGAATGAGCAAGTGAGAGAAGGGGAGTGAGCGAGCTCAACGGAGCTTTGTTGGGACTGCTGCAGATTTCTTTGCGGCCAGACAAAGGCGCCAACAGAGGCAGGAGCTCAGTACAAAAGGGCAGCCTGCAGCACCAGGAGAAACAGAATGAATGAGTGACACAGGAGGAGTGAGCGACCTCAACGGAGCTCTGTCAGGACAGCTGTGGATTTCTTCGTGGGCAGAGAAAGGTGCCAATGCAGGCAGGAGCCCAGTACAAAAGGGCAGCCTGCAACGCCAGGAGAAACACAACGAGTGAGTGAGAGAGGGGGGAGTGAGTTAGCTCAGTGGAGCTCTGTCATGACTGCTGCGGATTTCTTTGTTGGCAGAAAAAGGCAGCAACACAGGCAGGAGCCCAGTACAAAAGGCCAGCCTGCAGCGCCGGCAGAAACGGAATGAGTGAGTGAGAGAGGGGGAGTCAGCAGGCTCAACAGACCTGCATCGGGACTGCTGCAGATTTCTTTGTGGGCAGAAAAAGCCACCAACAGAGGCAGGAGCTCCGTACAAAAGGGCAGCCTGCAGTGCCAGGAGAAACAGAATGAGCGAGTCAGAGAGGGGGAGTGAGCCACCTCAATAGAGTTCTGTTGGGACAGCTGCAGATTTCTTAGTGGGCAGAACAAGGTACCAATGCAGGCAGGAGCCCAGTACAAAAGAGCAGCCTGCAGCACCGGAAGAAACAGACTAAGCGACTGACAGAGGGCCAGTGAGCGTGCGCAACAGACCAACACAATCAATATTCGGCATTGACAAATGCTTGTTTTTTAAGTGATTGTAATGTTTTGTGATATATTGTTCTGTGTTTTACATTTTACATTTTTATCTAATTTTAAGTAAACATTTCATTTTAAGATACTACTTGGTGTGCCTTTGAAATTCTTTATTTGACAAGTGAAGCATATATGGTTAAAGTTGACACTGTGCAAAACTTACTGGTTTACCAAACTGGGAAAAGGTAAGAGTTTATCTGAGGCCCTTTCATAGAGTTTTAAGTACACCTGATTAGGTACCCATAGGCAAAAGATATCTGGCCCCTTGAAAAGCAGAATTATCTGAGCCTGTACATTGGGAATGCTAGCAAGAGGTTCACAGTTTGAATCCCTCCAGAACTTGAGACCAAAGGTTGATTCGAACCCACAAAACAGACAGGAGGGTTACTCTGTTCTGTTCCTGTTCACAATACTGTGCTCGGAGGTTGGCACTGTGGGAGCAGAGGGCCTGATCTGCTGAGTGGGGTTGTGACAAGCCGCTCCACCTGCTCCTTGAAAATCCAGTCCCCCCGCATCTCCTCAATAATGTCCCAAATCTGTTCTGGCAAATATGGATAATTCAAATTGGGATATTCTACCCATAGCCTTCTACGGATCCATCTTTCGGCCTGACTTCACTCAGCCAGGTCCCTCACGCTAGTTCTATTGTCTTGTCCCATTGGTAACTATATCGCCATCAATATTTCAGGTTCAATGGGCCATTTGGGTTTAATCCATCCATCCGGGTCTGGAAGGTCTTAGCCCGGATCGGGAGTTGTGGGGTAGTATCTCCAAAGATGATAACTGGGTGGTGGTAAGGCCTAGGGATTGCCCTGACCACCATATGGTCCTGAAACTGGCTGCCAACATACTTTTCTTCATCGAGCTCCTTTAAAACTTTTGGGTCACCAACCCTACCTCCGGCTGACACTGGTGCAGGCCCAGGCTCGGTGCCACTCTCCAAGGGTTTAATTCTGAACTTGACTCCCGAGACAGGCTCTGATTTGCTGGATAAGGCCTGTGGGCTACCACCAGACAGGGGCCATGGTGAGGGTCCCCCAGACCCTGGAGGATCCCCAACCAGTTGTCTGAGGCCCCTGCCACTCCCTCTGCCAGTAGCCGGTCACGGGGAGCAGGGCAGACAACTGTACTCCCCATCACCTTTGTCCCTCTCTGGTGCACCTGCACCCTTCTCCTCCTCTACAGCCTCCACTACCACATCCGGGGATTCACTGTGGGTTTCATCCAGCTGGACACGGGTGCTTTCTCCTAGGAACAGTCTCTCAAACCCCTCTGAATCTCCGCTGGCTGGTGACCATGGTACAAACAAACTGGCGGTGGAACTGGTAGCATACACCCCCTATTCGGGACTGGTGGACTGCCTCTACAATAAGGACATATAGGCAACCTGGTTACTGCCTCCCCCATGAACCCACATCTCACACAGTGTTCATGATCTTTGCATTTTCCCCAGCTTTCCAGAACCAGGAGAGCAGTGAGGCAGGCACTGTAGCCAGGGGTTCCTCCTGAGGGGTCGGTTCAGGTCTCTCTGCATCTACCCCTGCTACCACTTGCTGCCAATCCATAGTGGATACCTGTGCTCAGTTTTTTCCCCTCCCAGTTCTCACACTCACAATGAGCTCAGAGTTTGTTTGCTCCAAAGATGTGCAGCCCAGTTCACTTGCCTGCACTGAAAATGTACTCAGGAAAATAGTCTCTTTTGCTTTCCTCTCGCTATCAATATTTCTCCTACTACTGCTGGTCTCACTCCCTCAGTTCCACTTGCTCCAATGGCTCTAAGATGGCGCCTCTGCTTGCAGCTGCTATAGCTCCTTCTCACCCATCCTCCAATCAGAACCTTGCCTGAGGGCCACATGACCAGCAAGTCACGCGCACACATCACACCAGCAAGTCAGGCCTAGGCTTGTTCCAGGCCTACTCCCACAGCAATTTCGTACTGCGCAACAGGGCCCAACCAGGCCGGGAAGCCTGGCACTGCTGAGGACTGCAAGGCTCGGGTCCAGTGGCATTTTGGGGTTCGGGGAACATCCCGGGCAAGTCTTCACAGTGTAACCCACCCTTCCTGCCCCATCTAGGGGATATTTTTAACTTCGCAGATGGTCTGGGCAAAAAAGGGAGAGCACTCCTAAGAGCTAACATTCGAGTCCTGTGCACATTAGAACAGTAGGGAAACAGTTGGTCTCCTACCTGCTCAGCATCTTCCACAGCTGTGCATTTTACCTCCTCTCTCTCTCTTAGCATCTGATTTCCTTCCCGAAGCTGTCAACCGGACCAGAACCTCCCTCTTTACCGCGGCTGTCTCAGAAGCCCTCGCAGCCCACCAGGCTGGATGAATGATGCCACTGAAATGTAACTCCTGGAAAAATTAATTAGACTGCAAATGCAGGGGGAAAAGAATGATTTCATTTCATTTGCCTCCCTCCTACAGCTAAATAATGCACAAACCACTATTTCCTCCCCAAAATGGCTTTTATTTTTGCAGCTGTACTCCAAATGGTTCCAACAATACAGGGGTCACATACTTCATTAAAAATTGATAAAGCAGAGTAGAGAGCTGAGGCACTGGCGCCTTATCTCGACTCACACCGGCTACCCGGGTTGGGGAACGGACTCAGGTTGCCAGCGGTCAGCAGGGGGAGGATAGGATTGAGCGTCGGATAGACTGCTGTCCTATCCTGGGGTGGGATTGGGGATGGCCTCGTTCGGTAGCAGCCCACGGTGGAGACTGGAGGCACTACACGAGTGGCATGCTGGAAAAAAAAAAACAGAAAACCAGAAAACCACTTTGAAGACTAGCCAGATGATGGCTGCCGATCCCAGGCACCTCCGAAGACTCCCTGGAAGCTACAAAATGCCTCAGCAGTATCCAGGACAGAAGAAAGAATAGTGTGTTGGTTTCCTCCAACCGGTGCCTTCCCCTTCGGAGGAGGGGGACCCACCCAGTGAAAGGGTTACATCAGACTACCCCGTGGGTGGCTGCAGATCTGAGGTAGGTGGCCATGGAGGAGATAGTAGGGGAATGTCTGTGGGTCATGGTGGCCCAAAGGAGAGGCAGCTCCGGAGCACATAGGAGGGGTATAAATAGATTTAAAAAAAAAATAGATAAAGCAGCTCCATGAGGCTATTCAAACTTTTTTACAGATATGGCTGGACTAAATACGGCAGCAGAAATGATGGATTCAGGCAAAATTAAGCAAGGATTCTCCTCTGCCTACTAGTGTTGCTTAAATGATTCGGGACAAATCTGGATCCACAGGTATCTGCCCTTTTGTGGCAGGATAGTGGATCTGCCAGATACTTCCACTATCTGCCTGTGGATCCAGTCGTCGGATCCCTGGTTGGATCCTGCGTTATCCAACAGCCGGATCCAGGGATCTGACACTGGACCCCTAGATCCAGCACCAGGATCCGATGCTGGATCCAGGGATCCAGCACTGGATCCCTGGATCCGGCTGTCGGATAACGTGGGGTCCGACCTGGACTCCAACCTCTGTATTCAGCTCGATCCTGGGACGGATCCAACTTGAATAGTGCCGTCATCCGCTGGATCACTGGCGGATCCACGATGGCACTATCCAAGCAACACTACTGCCTACTATCCCACTCAGGTGCTCTACCCAATACTCACTTGAACTCAGATCCCTGCAATCTCCTGGTTTCTTTGGATCTGGTAAGCCAACCTTCTCTTTTCCTTGGGTCACTCTCATTCACATTGGCACTGGTCGTCCCCCCTTAACTCCGGAGTGAGAAAGTGAGCGGCCTTCCCCACCTGGACCCCTGGGCACAGGCCCAAGCCACAGGGACATCCAGGTATTTTCCTGACCACCCAGACCTGACCCTCCTAAATCAGTTGGCACTATTCTTGGTGCTAAGGCAACACCCGCCACTGTCACTCAGCTCTGCCTCAGTACCTGCCTTAACAAACCATGGCCCAAACTCATTCCAGTGATTCCGCTGGTCTTAAACTCCTGGGGGTCCCTGCTAGGCCCACATCCCTTTTTTCACAGCCTGGGCTTGAGTTAAGCACCATCATGGGGGCCACACTCCAAGATCTGCCATTTTTGGCCTGTGGCCTGCCCGGACCACAATGTACCAGCGCCCCAGGACCTGTCCCTCCAAACAGGCACACTGATTTGGGTGAAAGGCTCCCCGGCTCCCTCAACGCCCCCAGGCCACCCTTCCACAGCAGATACGAGGGGAACCACTGCCACCGGTCCCCCTCCTGGGAGGGCCCTGCCAGTGCCCTCCCAACCCTGGCAACCTAGTTTACTACTCACATGGGCATCCTAAGGTCTCCTACTCTCTCTCTCTTGACCGGCTAAGCCTCCTACGGCCCTAACCCCCAGAAATGCAGGATCTGGCTACCTATTCCCCCACAAAGCTCCATAACTCCCACTCCTCGTCGACCATGGCACATCAAAAAGCCATCCTGACTGTACTCTTTTGGGAGGTTTCCCCACTGGCCCTCCTGGACTGCCGCGCTCCCTCACTTGCCCACCAGATGATCTGCTCCTAAGTCTTCTCTCTCGGGGAGGGATCCAGGGACAGTCCGGCACTACAGCAGCCCCCGGTGGAGACCGGAGGCACTGCAGTGCTTAGGGCTAAGTAGTGGGATGCAGAGCCGTGACGGACGTCATTGCACATTCGAGCTCTGAGGCGGGAGGGAGGGAAGGGCGTAACAAAGGAAAATATCCCTCCACTCCTGATATGTGATGGCTCCCTACAGGGCTGGCTGCCACATGCCCAGGACCGGGTCCTCTCTCTGCCCCTTTGGCCTCTCGTCGGCTCAGCCAGACAATCTAGATTGTAGACAGAGTGCCAGGAGTGGTTGGCGGCCCTGCCTCGAAGGGTTCAGAGTCGAGGGGTTTGTCTGGTATGGGTCCATCGAGAGGCAGTAATATATATGAGGAAGACAGGACCACGGTGGGCGGTAGAGCAGTTCAGTGTGCTAGTGCAGCCTGAGAGAATTCGGGGGAGGAGGAGATAAAAAGAGTCTGGAAAAAAAAAGTTGTCGACTCCTCCATCATAGTGATGGATTTATGTCGACCGCAACTTGCAGTCGACATAAATCTGTCTGGAGACCCTAGCTGTTTTTTCATCAGGGGGCTTTGTCCCCGAACCCCCATGCAGGGAGCTCTGCCCCCGGCACCTTCCGATCTCTATGAGCATTACAGCTGATGATCCCAAGTCACACCCCTGACGCCTGTCAGTTTCTACAGGGTGGGGTGCTACAGTTGGAAACCCTAACACCGTAGGCGTGTGTTGGTCTTTTTACTCCAGATTTTAAACATGGGCTGTTTGTGAGTCCACCTCATGAAAAGCGGCACTATCAGTTTGTTAGCTGAAAGGTGGTTTTGCACAGCGGCTATGCCATTTGGCGGCACAGGGACGAAAACACATTTTGGGCAGTATGTGGAAAATGACAACTGTATAGTTCATGAGGAGATGTAAAAAATGGCAACATTGAAAATCTGGAGTGAAAATATGAAAAATTGAAGTTATGAGCATGCATAGAAACTGTGCAACACACGTCTGTAACCCAATTAATTTGAGGATTTTTTTAACCACATGTTTAACATAGGCATTTTGGGACCTCCCCTCATGAACAGTGGCACTGTGATTTTGTTAATTTGTCCGAAACATTGATTTCACGCAGTAACCACACCATTGAGCGCCACAGGTGTGAAAACACATTTAGAGCAGGATGTGAAAAATGACAGCTGTACTGTTCATAAGGAGGTGGGAAAAAATGCCAGTGTTGAAAATCTGGCATGAAAATATTGCAAATTTGCGAAGTTACAAGGGTGCGTGGAAACTGTGCAACATACACTTGTAACACAGTCATTTTATGGAATTTCATCACCAAATTTTCAACATGGGCATTTTAGGACTTTTGCTCATGAACAGTGTCACCATCATTTCCTCAAACTGTCCCGAAAACTGATTTTGCACAGCGACTGCGCTATTCTGCGCTGGATGTGCGAAAACACATTTTGGCCAGGATATGTAAAATGACAGCTGCACTATTCATAAGGAGGTGTGGAAAAATGCCAATTTTGAAAATCTGGAGTGAAAATATTACAAATTCATGAAGTTATGAGCGTATATGGAAATCAAAAGAACGCGACGCTTGTAAAACAGACATTTTTATTTTTTCCACCAAATTTACAACATAGGCTTTTTGAGAGCCCCTCTCATGAACAGTGGCACTGTTGTTTCATTACTTGGTCCCGAAAGGTGATTCCGCACAGTGACCACGAAATCACATTTCGGGACGAATAACGCCATGACAGTGCCTGAATTCATGAGGAGGGTTCCCAATAACCCCATGTTGAAAATTTGGTGCCAAAATTCCCAAACATGGCTGAGATATGTACCAAAGTTGAAAAAAACCTATTTATGCCATTATACAGCTTACTGGCATTTCTTCAGTTCTCGGTCGGCTTTGAAGAGTGCAGACGTATTCCCGGTCCACAGAAGATCGTCACGCCGGATTCCAGAGGTAAGTATGGGTTTGGGGGTTTGTAGAGACACAGAGCACAGAGGGTGGGCGCGGGTTGTGGGAGGAGGAGGGAGACCGTGAGGGACTGTTTTCTTTTTTACAGGTTTACAAAAAAAAAAAATCGCAGGACAGTTTTTTTTTTTGAAGGGGAATTGGCATGCTGGGGTAGGCTCCCAGCATGCCACCTAAATTTTTTGGGGGATGCTGTAGCCGACAGAGGATTGGGCACCCCATCGGCACATACTGAAGGGGAGACACAAGCTGAGGGGGATTGGGAACCCCCTTCGGCACACAACAAAAGCGGGGGGGAGACATTATGCCGACGGGGAGTGGGCTCCACCATCAGCAAAATAAACAGGGATGGGGATAAACACCAATGGGGATTGGGCCCCCCCTCGTCAGCAAAGAAAAACCATTGGGGCAGCGCATGATGCCGAGGAGGATTGGGCACTCCCTCGGCATACATTTTAAATGGGAGGGGTCAGTATGCTGACAGGGAGTGGGCTCCCTTGTCGGCATTGACAGGAGGTGGCGGCAGTCACGCCGCCATGTTGCGTGCACATCGGAGGGTCCCATGCATGTAGAGCTTCGCTTCCTCAGTGCAGCGGACCTCTTCTTAGATCTGATGACCACATTAGGGATGTGTGATGTCAGCGCCTGCTGCTGGCTGGTTGGGGATTGAGGGACGCACCTACTGATGCATGTCCTGCATTCACCCAACAGTGACTGCGCGTCCAAATCTGCTACTACCACAATATGTTGGCTGCATGTGCGCAAACCAACAGCTAGTTTCTTTATTTTCTAGAGTCCTGCAGGTAACTCGCATTTCCCACCTGCCAGAGTGCTCAAGCTGGAGTGGGTTGGAGAAAGGATCACCTTTCTCAAGTGGTCGACTATAGAGCCGGAATTGTTGCCTGACTTTCGGAGGTGCTCTTTTCTATAAAGGAACTGATGACTATTGGGAGGTTTTTCCCATCTCCCGGACAGTGTGTCCTACAACTCTCCTGCCCCCGTGGAAACCGGCTGCAAAGGCTTCAGTACCTATGGGGTGCCTCTTTTGTCACCTTAACAAGAGGGCTGACTGTATTTGGAGTGCTAGTTGGTGGCCAGGTTATCATCCTGGGTGAAAGCAGGTTGTAGAGGATGTCAGTCACATTTCACATCCCAGGGTTAAGGGGATGGAGTTATTTTTCGAAGGACTATCGTGCTGTCTGTGATCTGGGGATATATTATCTGCTGGTCTAATTGTTGCTCGCTTTATCAGTTGCTGTGCCATTTGGTGTACTTCATCTGTCAACCCAGGCTTTCCGTGTGGATTATCGGAGAAGGAGCTGGACTGTGGTTGACCTTAGTGGCTGCTGAGTTGCTGGTACTATCTTCTCTGTCTGTTTTCTTGGGGCTTGTGAGAGAAGCTCCTAGTTAAACTTTGATTTTCCTCTGGCTGTTGCAATCAGTTGAAATATTTTTCAGACCTGAGGAGATTGGGGTCAGTGAGAGGGTCCCTGGTCTTTAAAGTTTTGGGCCCTGGATTAATTTTGGTTTACTTCAAAATTGTTCAACCTGAGCTATAACTGTTGGCCCTCCTGTAAATGGGCCAGTTGGATTGATTGAGCTCTGCTTGATTTGTAAATTTAAGCTTTTGGCTTATTCGCTTTACTGTGGGGGTTCAGTTGGAGTATTTTGGGGGGAAGCAGGGAGGCAACTGGGATGTGGGGTTTTAGCTTAACATATTAATCAATCAAGTTTTTATTTACCCAGGTGAACACCATTGAGCAGGCTCATTTACAAGGTGAATCTGCATTACACAAGGTCAAGAATAACACTTTCATCTAAAGATAAAAATAGACATAATTATAATAGGAAAAAAATACACGGAGCAATAACAAGTAATCTTACTTCGAGAGGGCTCTTGCAGTAGGTAATTACATATAGGACTGACGCCGGCAGGCTGCAGGACCTGAAACATTTCTAGTTAGCAGTCCCTGACGAGGACCGCCCCATCAGGTGACCGGGCGTCAGAAGATGTCGGTATAAAGCGCGTCCCGGACACCCGCCTCAGTTCTTTCCCCGTTAGCTCATGCAGTGCTCGCTGGAAAGTTTGTAGCTCGGTCAGCCCTACCTTCGCTTTTATCAAAAATCTTTATTTTTTCGACAACGTCAGTACTAACGCCGTATGTCGCCCCACACCTTCCAAGCACAAGAAAAGGTGCGATTCAGCGCGGCGCCTAACTACCGCACAAGGACGGCCACTCCCTGTGCCTGTTCTACCTAGGCCCGGATCATCAAGTCGAGGAGTGCCAGCATTGCCTTAGCTTTAACGCGGCCACCCGAAAAAGACGGCAGTAATCCCTGGAGGCCCATATTCTTAAGAAGAAAATGAGCTCTCTGGAGAAGGAGTTTAAAAAGCTAAGGCAGGCGTCCACTTCCCCTGAAGGCCATCAAAAGAAGAAGGACAAGGAGAGGCACCGGGACAAAGGCTCCTCCACCGTGTCTCCCTCGGGTGTCGCGGGCACACAGGTAACATCCCCTCCGGGGATCTCTCCTCAACGGCCGCCTCGGAGGTTTCTAAGGTGGCATCGGCCCACCCGTCTGGCTCACGCTCGGGCCTTGCGGGCGCCTCTGGGCAGATGGAGGCCTCCGCCTCTGGTTCGGCCGCAGGCTTGCGGCTTTCCATCGTGGGCGACTCCAGTAAGCCGGGCGTCGGTTTCTCTGACGTCCACCCAGAGAGAGCTGGTAAGACATCCGACTCTCCGGGGCAACGTGCGGCTTCTTCCCCACCGGACCAGGCTGACTCTTCTTCTCGACCTGTTTCCGGTGATGGCCCTCGTAAGTTGGATGTCAGCTCCTCCGGCGCCCACTGAGAGCTCACCTCTACGCCTCATGTCGGCTCATCCGACGTCCGGCCGGCGAGGGAACCGACAACGGAACCCCCAATGTCCGTCGTTCCCGGTTCACTGCAGCCCTCACTGCTGTCTGGGGAACCAGGGTCCCCCCATCCTGACCCCGGGGATTTTTCCCCTCCGTCCCCGGGCGAAGCTGGGAATTTTTTGCCTCCGTCAGTCCTTCCTCCATCTGGAGCGACGAACCTGACGTCGGCTTCCTGGACGCCGGCTCCGACGCCGGTCCCTCCAACGTCAGTACCTCCGGCGTCAGGGCCTCTGCCGTCGGCCTTACCGACTCAGGGAGAGTTCCTGCTCCCATTGGGCCCTCCCTCTGGGCTATGGACCCACCTGTGATGTTCCCAGCCGGGCCGTCTGTTCAGGCAGCTCCCCCGGTTTCCGGGTACCCAGCATCTTATTCAACACCACAGTACTCAATGTCTCAATACCCGACGCCGGGTTACCCGCAGCCGGGTTTTGGATACGCTCCATATGGGTATAACCCATATTCTTATCCCCCACCTCCTCCTCTTCCTCCACTGCCCTCGCAGCCGCCGGTGGATCTGCAGGAGACACTGGCCTCCTGGTGGGCTGAGGCCAAGGCTCAGCTCACCAAAGAGGTAGAGAGCCGCCTTCTGGTGACAGCGCCATCCCAGGTTTCCGTACGCCCTAGGCGGCACACTCCCACACTACCTCCGGACTCCAGGGTTCTTCCGTCTGGATCCAGAGAGGGGCAGGACACGCATCCCCAGGGACTACCCAAGGGACCCGTTTCTCTTCCGGGTTGGGAAAGGGAGTCTTACTCTTCTTCTTCCTTCTCTTCACTTTCAGACTCCTCAGACTCTTCCGATGGCTGCTCCAAGAGAGACGACGAGCCTCGCTCTCCGTTTAAGCCCCGGCCAAGGACTCCTCCGAAGTCTCCTCCGGAGGATCCTTCTTTTACGGAGTTGCTTAGAAAAATCAAGGAGGTTCATCAGTGGCGCTCTTTGGAACCAGATCCTCAGCGTCTGAAACTCACTGAACATCTGGATCTGCCTGTGACAGCTCCAAGACTAGTGCCACACTGGATAGAGCCTCATGCTGACCTTGTCACCACGATATGGAAACCGCCGTCGGCCTTAGCCCCACTTCCTAGGATGTTGAATAGGCTATATCAGGCTCCAGAGGGTGTTGATTTCCTGGATTCTCACCCTCGTGCTGACTCAGTCGTGATTAGCGCCACTCATGGCCGGTCGGTGAACCCAAAACATCTTAGCTCATCACCTCCTGATAAGGAATCTCGCCTTCTGGACCAGTACGGGAGAAAGATTTACGCTTCCTCCACACTGGGGATTAGGGCCCTGAACTACGTCGGCCACATGGGGGACTACCAGAAGGCCATCCTTACACAAGTGGAATCCAAGCTGGACTCCTTGCCTAACTCCCAAGTCAAACAGGAGTTGGCTGATCTCGTCCGCTCTGCTCTTTCGGCCAGTCGCCACATGCTACGTGCGACATACAATGTAGTGGACACTGCTGGGTGGAGCTCGGGCTTCGCCGTGGGCCCATGGCGTCATGCTTGGCTCCATGTGTCAGGTCTGGTCCCGGAGGTGCAATCTGCTATCCAGGAAGCACCTTTCCGGGTCGGTGTTTTTGGGGGTGATGTCAAGGACATCATTACCAATTTGTGGAGAAGGGGACGCTTGAAATCAGTTGATTCCATGTACCGTCCTCATCAGCAGCAGCGCCGTCCCTTTCGCAGACGGAATCAGCTAAAGGCAAAACCCCAGGGAAGGCGGGCCACAAAACGTCGGGCCCCCGCAGCTGCTAAGCCCCCCCCGCCCAAAAAAGCAGCAGGTGCTCCAGCTGCGGCGCTGCCCCACACCACCTGACTCCTTTCCTCTCTCTCCCACTGCCTCCGGAGGAACTGGTAGGAGGGAGGTTTTCCTTCCACCTTCCAGGATGGGAGAGGATAACTACGGATTCTTGGGTGCTCCAGCTCATAGCAGAAGGACACTCCATAGAGTTTCTTCAGAAACCACCCCGCCACCCCCCTCTGAAGTCATCGTATTCATGGGAACACCTTCCTTTGGTCCAGGAGGAAATCTCAGCTCTTCTGCTGAAGCAAGCGATAGAGCCTATCCCCCTTCATCTTCAGGGGATGGGTTACTATTCCCATTTCTTCCTGGTCCCAAAGAAGATGGGAGATCTCAGACCGATTTTAGATCTCAGTTCCCTGAATCTTTATGTAGAGTATAAAGGTTCAGGATGCTCTCTCTGCAGAGCCTTCTCGCCTCCTCGCGGCGGGTCAATGGCTTTGTGCCCTGGATATGCAGGATGTATCTGCACATTCCCATTCGCCTATCTCATCGCAAATACCTTCGTTTTGCATTCCAGGGGGACCTCTACCAGTTCAAGGCGCTTCCGTTTGGTCTATCCTCGGCCCCTCGAGTATTTACCAAATGCCTGGCAGTGGTGGCGGCCCACCTGCGTACCAAGGGAGTACAGGTGTTCCCTTACCTGAATGACTGGCTCCTGGCGGCCTCGTCCAGAGAGGAACTCCTGTGTTTCCTCTCCCTCACCCAGCAGGTTTTTGCCTGCCTGGGTATTACCATCAACCATTCCAAGTCTCATCTGGACCCTTCCCAGAGGCTGCAGTTTATTGGGGCAATCCTCGATATGACCATGGGCAAGGCCTTCCTGCCTCCGGACAGGGCAGCCTCCCTTCAGACCCAGATAAGTCTGTTATCCAACCGCAGGATGGTCTCGGCAAGGTCGGTCCTTCACCTTCTCGGGCTTATGGTGGCTGCTATCCCGACAGTCCCTCGCGCCAGACTCCACATGAGGATCTCTCAGTGGACTCTACCTTCTCAGTGGGATCAACTAGTGGATGACCTGGATCACTCAGTTCTGATCTCATCGCCGATGATGCGAGACTTGCAATGGTGGATGGTTTGAGAGAACCTGTTTCGGGGGGGTTCCTTTCTTTCATCCTCCCCCCCCCAGACTCTAACTGCAGACACCTCAGGCGAAGGTTGGGGAGCCCATCTAGGCCCTCATTGGACCCAGGGCTCTTGGTCCAGGCTAGAACAAGCTCTCCACATCAATGTGCTCGAGCTTCGAGCAGTGTTGTATGCTCTCCAAGCCCTTCACCAATACATCCTTCCCAGCCACCTAGCCGTCCAGACGGACAACATGTGCGTAGTGTGGTACATCAACAAGCAGGGAGGAACTCGGTCCTACCCTCTATGCAGGGGAGGCAATGAGGGTTTGTGATTGGGCAACACAACACGACCTTCACCTCATGGCGATTCACGTTCCAGGGATCGACAACACCCTGGCAGACAGCCTAAGTCGCTCTTCTGCTCTGACTCATGAGTGGGAACTGGACCAAGGGGTCCTAGACAATATCTTCCAACTTTGGGGAACACCTCAGGTCGACCTGTTCGCATCCCCCCAAAACGCAAAACTTCCCACCTTCTGCTCGCTTGTTCCAGAGCGAAGCGCTTTCTGGAACTACGGGTTCTAGACTGGAAGGACAGATTCGTCTATGCCTTTCCCCCAATTCCTCTTATCCCATGAGTTTTGCAGAAACTAGCTTCAGAAGGAGCGAGAATGATTCTAATCGCTCCTTTCTGGCCCAGGCAAATCTGGTTCTCTCTTCTACAACAATACTCAGAGGATCCTCCTCTTCCTCTTCCTCTATCTCGAGGTTTGTTGACCCAGGATCAGGGGACCCTGGTCCATCCAGGCCTCAAATCCCTTCAACTGCATGCATGGCTCCTGAAGACCTAGCCCAATCCCGCTTTGGTGTGTCTCCCAAAGTGGCGGAGATTCTAGTGGAGGCCAGAAAACCCTCCACCAGATCCACTTATGCCATGAAGTGGAAAAGATTCACTATTTGGGCCACCTCCAAGAATGTGGAGCCTTTCTCCTGTTCAGCGGGGCTTCTGCTGGAGTATTTACGTCATCTGTTCGACCTGGGTCTCAGTCATTCCTCTTTGAAGGTACACATCGTGGCCATCTCGGTCTATCATGTTCCCTTCGCAGACAAAGTTTTTGCTCAACTGGAGGTCTCTAAGACCTTTCTCAGAGGGGTCCTCCATCTGAGGCCCTCCATCCGTACTCCTGCCCCCCCCCCTTGGGACTTGAATTTTGTTCTCGAGAAACTTACCCTTCCTTCCTTAGAACCTGCAGCTTCTGCAGATTTGAAGTTTCTTTCGTGGAAGACGCTCTTCTTGGTGGCCATTACTTCGGCTCGAAGAATCTCTGAGCTCCAGGCCCTGATGTGTAAGATCCCCTACTTGATTTTTCACAAGGAACGAGTTGCTCTTCACACGAATCCTAAGTTTCTACCTAAAGTAGTAGCAGAGTCTACCTTAGATCAGTCCATTGAGCTACCTGCCTCTTTTATGCAGTACTCTAATCAAGGGGAATATTTACTCCATACTATGGATGTTCACCGGATTCTGAGATACTACACCAACAGGACGAAGGATCTCAGAAAGTCTGATCAGTTGTTCGTCTCTTTTGCTCACAAAAGGGAAGGCAATGCTGCTTCCAAGCAATGCCTGTCTAAGTGGTTGGCTCATTGCATCACTTTCTGTTATGACAAATACCACAAGACCCTCCCGGGTCAAGTCAGAGCCACTCCACAAGAGGAGTAGCTGCCTCTGCGGCTTGTTTCAAGAATGTGTCTGCGGCAGACATCTGCGCTGCCGCCACCTGGACTTCCGTCCATACCTTTACGAAACACTACAGTTTGGATATTGCCTCTCGCCGTAGAACAGGCTTCGGGCTAGCTGTTTTGCAAGGCTTCTTATCTTGAGGCTTGCACGGCTAGAATTACTTCTTGGAGTAGTTTTCCTCCTCCCGGTGCCTCTCTTTGTTCCAGACTGCTTGGGATTCAGTCCTATATGTAATTACCTACTGCAAGAGCCCTCTCGAAGTAAGATAGTACAGTTGCGTAAGAACGCACCATAACAGTAGATCTTCGAGAGAGACTCTTGCAGTAGGTAATACCTTCCCGCCCTCCATCCCCCTAGGCTTTTTCAGCTGATTTTCTATTTAGGGAAATATCCGCTCCTCTCTCGTCTGGCCTCTTTCGGCCTGTGGTGGGAAAGAACTGGAAGGCTGGCGTCCAGGACCGCCTCTTTATACCGACGTCTCCTGACGCCGGTCACCTGATGTGGGGGCTGTCCCTTGCCAGGGACTGCTAGCTAGAAATTTTTCCGTGGGGTCCTGCCGCTAGCCGGCATCAGTCCTATATGTAATTACCTACTGCAAGAGCCTCTCTCGAAGATCTACTGTTACGATAAGTTCTTACGGAACTGTACTTTTCAGGTATAGGGTTAACAAGGTTAAGGAGAATGGTATGAGAAGGGAGATTAAAACATTCTGAAACAGCCAGCATATTAAAACATTTTCAAACAGCATGGCATATCATTGGTTAGGACATATACAAACTTAAGGGGCAGATATGGAGGGGGAAACACAACAAGCTTGTGAAAGAAGACACAGGCAAAACTAGTGGCCCAGGACACATGGTAGAGGCAGAAGTACCATTCCCTGTCCCTGGAGAACTGGCAGAGGAGGAGGAGGAGGAGGGTGATGATGTGGAAGAAGCCCACAACAGCCCACCCATTAGGCGACAACCAAGCGTGCCATTAGGAAAGACCAAACTGGCAATGTCGGTGTTGTGGGATTTCTTTAGAGTGGACAATCACTGACACACATAGCGTATCTTTTATGTGAAGACTGGCCAAGTCAGGGTAAAGAGGGACCAAGACCGGGAAGAGCTACCATAAAAGTCCCCCCCCAGGTCTCCGCATGAGAAGGCATTCCAACGTATGACGTCAGCAGCAGCGCCAGGTAGTGAAGCTGGTAATGATCATGGCCAGATGGAGGAAAAAGTTAGGATATCAGGTAGAGAGGACGAGAAAGTATTTCAAGTGGCAGCCGATGCACAACTCCCACATCTTCCATCCATCAGTTCATTAGCCCAATGACTCCCGTACCTCTGAGGAGCCACAAATCCCCAGCGACTTTCACCCCCTGGGGTGGCAAAATTAGTAGGCAACTGTCATATCCAAGGGGAAAAAAAGCACTCAACTCCCGCTGGTCCAGTCCCTGGAAATAGGCCAGAAATATAAAGCCAGCAGACCCGAGGCAAAAAGTTAACAAGAGCAACTGTGTAAATGTTAGACACCAGTTTGTTGCCATTCTCCTTTGTGAGCAACGCTGGTTTTCTATTGCTAATGCAAGTTGCTGTGCCAAGGTATCAAGTGCCCAGCTGTGCCTACTTTTCTGCAATGGCTCTTCCAGTGTTGCATCAGAGTATGTACAAGACTGTCACGTGCCCTGAAAGCATCATTTGTTCCAGCTGTCCACCACTGACATGTAGAGCAGTGGTCAAACTACTTATTGTGACACGTGGACAGCCAGTTCTGAGTACTCTATAATTTTTTGAAATATAAAAATGGGTTATTGATTGTCTCTGCTGAGAAATCTGGTGCTCTTGGAATGACCTCACTCACCACCCCCCAGGTCTCAGCTAAAAGATGAAAGCCAAGAGATAAAAAGGCTAGAAGAGACATAAATCAAGAATCTCTTGTTCATCTAGCTTAATTATAGCTGTAGCTGCTAAGAGGGAAAATCATAAACTTTTATGGCGTTTAAGGGAAGAGTGCAGGTTATGTCACTTTGGTATGAAGTTGTAAATGTTCCTTTGATGCCTGTGTGAGAGAGGATGCTGCTCAGAGATGAAAGAAGATCTTGGAAATTTACAGACTTGATTGGGAAGTCACATGGGGAAACAAAGTTTTGCTGATGTCACCTATTAATTTTACCTTCTGAAAAATAAGACATCCTGGGTGTATGGTTTTTAATAAAAAGGGGAGGAGCTAGGTGACCTCACGCAAAGAGGTTTGCAAAGACAGTTTTTTTTAAACAGTATTCTGTTTTCCTACACACACAAATGTTTGTACCCTGAAAAATAAACATATACAGTACTGTGAGATAAGAATACCTTAGAACAGACAACTCTAAAGGTGCTTTTACATACAGGGTTTAGAAACGGAGTGAGCGTTACCTGTGTAGTGCCGTTGTACTCTGTTGTGTTCAGTGTTCCCTTTACACTTCGCAAGTATTCCGGCAACCCCTGCCTCCATTTGTTTCGGCTTCCCCACAGAGTTTGCCTCTCTATAGGCTGTTTCTGCAGTGCTACCGGAATGGCTATTTTACACAGCCAGTCGAAACGGAACACATTGGTGCAAACCACAAAAAGCAGAGATTGCGGTTTGCACGAACGTTCACGAAGGGAACAGGACAGATGCACTTTACAAGCAAGGGTTGTAACAGTCATTCCGTTACAGAAACCTGTGTGTAAAAGTGCCTTAAGAGTACTGTGGTAGGAGATTTTGTTTGCACTTTTAAACTTGTTTTGTTTAAGAGATTTGTATGTTTTGTGATATATGGTTCTGTATTTACATTTGACATTTTTATCTATTTTTAAGTAAACATCTCAATTTTGAGACTACTTGGTGTGCCTTTGAAATTCTTTTCTTTGCAAATTGAAGCATATATGGTTAAAGCTGATACTGGGCATAGCTTACTGGTTTACCAAACTGGAAAAGGTAAGAGTTTATTCTTAGGTCTTTTACAAAGTTTAAAGGGTTAATTTTGTATGCCTGGTTAGGTGCCCATAGGCAAAAGATATCTGCCCCACCCCCCGAAGAGCAGAATTATCTGAGCCTGTGCATTGTGTACGCTAACAAGAGGTTCACAGTTTGAATCTCTCCAAGACTTGAGACCAAACTTTGATTTGAACCCACGAAACAGACAGGAGGGTTACCCTGTTCTGTTAACTGTTCATAAGACTGCGCTCGGAGGTTGGCACTGTGGGAGCAGAGGGCCTGACCTGCTGAGTGGGGTTGTGACACTTATTACATGGCAGTGACGTCCCACTGGGTTAGTTCCCCTCTTCATCCCCCCTCCTCCTGCTCCTCTGGGATAAGTGCCAGCAGCAGCAGTAATCGCAAGTCTCTGGTGCCCCCAACCCTCGCAAGCAGGCAGTTGTATTTGCTGCCGAGTTTGACAATAATTATTGTGCAGAAAACTTGTTACACTTCCTGCAACAGAAGTTTGATGAGTGGCCGACACCACATTCATTAACATAGAGGATAATGTATGGTCATCGATGGTTAACTGGTTTGTTAACCATCGAGAGGTTGCCAGGGTGACCATGTAAACCTCGAGAGCGAAGCTCGAGAGGTTTAAGTCGCCATGGCAACCTCGAGATTGGTTAAAAACAGTTAATCATCGATGTACCATACATTATATTTTATAGTGTATGGTACCATTTAGGTTTTTAAGAAAAGAAAGCAGTTCCTTACTGCAGTTTTGTTTCAGTCACCGCCGCTCTGCCCTCACCGCCGCGGCCGTTTCAAGGCTGTCCGATCCAGTTGCGTGCATTCCCAGACTGTTTCCGGTTGTTAACCCATCGATGTGACATACCATCGATGGGTTAACAAGTTCATGACGTCACATCGATGGTAAAACATTGTTATAAAAAGGTAGATTTCTACCTATAACAACGTTCTACCATACATTATATCAGGTTTTATAATATCAGATAATGCGAAGAACATTGTAAAGGCAGTTGACAATGGGGATTATACACACATTCTAGGTTTTGCTCACTGTATAAATCTGGTGTTTTCCGGGATTCTTAGATAAGGAAAACACCATTGTGCAGACATGTGCAGGTCTGGCCAAATAAAGCCTGTGGTCATTTTAGTTGTTCTGTAAAGCATGGAAGCTACTATGAAATATTCATCAGTGGAAATGCCTTCTCCTCCACCACCTGAAACAGGATGTGGCAACAGGATGGACTTCTAACAGCTGCTCGAACAACAGAAGGCTATCCACCAGTATGCCATACAGCATGTTACTGACAAGGGAGATGTAAACATCAGCCTGAATCAACAGCGCCTGATGGAGACCCTCTGCAATGTGATGAAGCCCTTTGAGGAGGCCACAACTGTAAGTGCTGACACAGCTGATCTAAGCCAGGTAATCCCCCCCCTCGTTGCTCTCATTAACCTGTGACTTCTTTGTATGAAAACGCAACATGAAGGGAAGGAGGATACCATGGCTCTCAGTCCAGTAGAAAGGATAAGATCATGTTTCTGGACTGACGCACACATTTCACAAATGTGTACAGATGACCACTACATCCTGGTCAGTGTCTTGGACCCTTGGTTCAAAGACACATTTCAGACATTCTTTGCTGCATGAGAATGCAGTAAGGCTCATCAGTTCTATAAAGTCTTGCTTATACATCTGGAGCCCGATATTGCAAAAGGGGCAAAAGTGAAGTGGAAACGTTTGCACAGTGCTTGCCCTTGCCCATGACCCTGGGGATGCAATATTCAGCCAAATAGTGCACCAGCACTATCCAACAGAATCTAGGGGCATGTCAGCAGAGTGCTAAGTTGAGGCATGGGGTCATAATGTCACAAAACATTACAGCGAAGCAATATACTGTGCTGCCAATGCAATGTGGTATAATGCAACCTTAATTACCGTATGTCTTGAGGGGGCTCTGAACCCACTTCCCTTATGGGAGAGCTGCACTCCCTAATCCCTCCCCAGCTTAAATAACTAACTCGGGGGGGGGGGGTTAACACTTAATGCTGCACAAAGTGCAAAAAAGAAAAAAACTGTCTTGCATCTGAGACCAGGAATTGAAACCCAGTCCAAAGATGCAATGCCTCCCTTACTGCCTGTGGTTCAACCCATTGAGCCATGGTAGTTGCTCACTGGCCCCTCGTCCCAGCAGAGGTCTTATCCTCTGCCTGGGAACAGTGAGAGGGTGCACTAACACACATACAGCCTTTCACGTTTTTGCATCCTCTCGTTCTTCTCAACTGCGCTGTTCCTTTTTCACAGTTTTAACGTGAGAAGTAGAGTGTATGACACAGTGACCCAGTAGGCTAAGTTGAGTAGTGCTGCCCTAACATGGATATTAAAATTTCAGGTAACAGCACCCCCAGACTGGATAGCACAGGGAACCCACAGCACAACATTCAACCAGCACCATGCAAATGAGCCCAGCATGCAAGGGACTAAGAGGCCATATGAATGCCCCTTATGAGCTCATGTGCATGATAAGTGGTGGCAAGTTTACACCTCTGTGACTGACCTCATCCACTTTGATTGCCTGCCCCTACCTATTCCCTGGTCTCCAGTGGTTCCCCCCATCCTCCAATCCCTGGTCCCATTATAAAGAAATTGGTCCTGATGTCTGGTGGCCCCCTGCCCTCTGATCGCCTGGTAAAGCTATACCATTCCCCAGTGTCCAGTGGTATTCCTATCTTCTGTTCCCTGTCCCCGGTAAAACCAAACCATTCCCTGGTGTCCAGTGGTCCCCATGTCCTCTGATCCCCATTCCTCAGTAAAACTGAACCATTTCCTGGTGTTTAGTGACAACCCCCCCCCCCCATTGTTTACCACAGTTTCATACAAGAAGTCAATGGTGATAAATGGGATCCAATCTGGGGGGGAGTGACCAGTGGGTTACCTCAGGGATCAGTCCTTGGGCCAGTCCTATTCAATGTCTTCATTAGTGACATTACAGAAGGGCTGGAAGAAAAGGTCTGCCTGTCTGCATATGGCACCAAGATCTGCAACATGGTAGATATACCAGATGAGGTGGATACAATGAGGAGGGACCTGGGGAAACTTGTAAAATGGTCTGAGGTGTGGCAACTGAGGTTCAGGGCAAAAAAGTGTAAAATAATGCGGGGGGAGGGGGCAGGAGTTGCTGACAGTCACTATGGAAGAAAGGGACCTGAGGGTTATCATTTCTGACTACCTAAAGGTATCAAAGCAGAGCACGAAGGCTGCAGGGTGGGCCAGTAGTATGCTGGGGTGCATAGGCAACGGCATCACCAGCAGAAGGCAGAAGGTGGTGATACCATGGTATAAAACACTAGTGAGGCTTCACCTAGAATACTGTGTGCAGTTCTGTAGGCCACACTGGCACAAGGACATTGACAGGATGGAGGCAGTCCAGAGATGGGTGACCAAGATGGTATAAGGCTTGCACCACAAAACATATGAGGAGAGATTAAAGGACCTCAATATGTACTCACTGGAAGAAAGGAGGGAAAGAGGGGACATGAAACAAATCTTCAAGTGCCTCAAAGGCATAAACAAGGTGCAAGGGGGAGACATCAATGTAGAAGGAGTACAGGAGGGGGCATGACATGAAATTGGAGAAGGGCAGATTAAAAGGAAATGTCAGAACATTTTTCTTTAAGGAGAGGGTGGTGAATGCATGGAATAGTCTGCCACAGTGAGGTGGTGGGGACAACCACAGTCGGGGGTTTTAAACATGCCTGGGATAGGCTCAAGGGAACCTTGAGGTGGGAGGGAGTGATGAAAAACCACTGACCAGTTAGGGTCAGAGGCTGCATACAAGTGTAGGGCATGTGGGCAGATTGGATGGGCCTGGCAGTCCTTATCTGCTGACATTTTCTATGTTTCTAAGTCCCTGGTGTCTAGCAGCCTACCTGCACCACTCATACCAGGTACAGCACCATGACACCCCCATACCACAGTCACCAGTGCCACAGGGAGCCCATACAGCAACCGGCATAGCCTTTCTGTCATCACCTCAGCCAGCCACCATATGCAATGACAGGGAGTATGAGTCTTGTATACTGTAAAGAGAGCGCATGTACTCTCTACAGTAGACAGTATGCATGTTCCCTTTACAGTACACAGAATGCACACTTCCTGTCATTGCATACGGTGGATGGCCGAGGTGGCAGGAGGACTGTGCCGATCACCATATGGTATCCCTAGGCCAACAACCACAGTATGGGGGGTGGAGGGTAGTGTACCTGGTGCAAGTCAAGCTGGGGGGGCAGCCAGATGCCAGGGGTTTCTTGTACGAAACCAGGGGTGAGTGACTGGAGGGTGGAGGTCACTACTAAACACTAGGGAATGGTTCAGTTTTACCAGGGATGAGGATCAGAGGGTGGGGTGCCACTGAACAGCAAGGAATGGTTTAGTTTTACCAGGGACAGGTATTGGAAGGTGGGGGGACAGCTGGACACCAGGGATGGATTCCTTTTTAATGGGGCCAGTGATACAAGGATGGGGAGACCACTGTACTCCAGGGACTGATTTCTTTTTAACGGGGCCAGTGATACAAGGATGGGGAGACCACTGTGCTCCAGGGACTGATTTCTTTTTAACAGGGCCAGTGATACAAGGATGGGGAGACCACTGTACTCCAGGAAATGATTTTTTTAATGGGGCCAGGGATGGCAGGGTAGAGGGATCACTGGGCAAAGAGGCTTATTTCTTTTTAATGGGGCCAGTGGTTGGAGGACAGGGGAAACAAAGGATATATCAGAGACTGATTTCTTATCAGTGAGGCCGGTGATCAGAGGGCAAGGGAGCCACTGGGCACCAGGGATTTGTTTAGTTTTACTGGGGGCAGGGATTGGAGGATGCCACTGAACACCAGGGAGCAGGTGTATTCCACCAACTGCCAACTTGCCTGTTGGCTGCAGTGAGTCTGCTGGCCACTAGGGTTTCCTGGAATAAGTCAGGCCTTTTCTCAGTGGTAACTATGATGCACAAAGTGACCTGCGCTATTCTTTTGCGTAGTGCTGCTCTGCTAAATATTGCACTGTGCCCATATTCTTGCACCCACCTCTCCCTTTGCACACCGATCCTTGTGCATGCGCATTATCCCATTTAGCACAAGCTCTTGCCCCTTAGAATACTGTGCACAGGTACAAACCCTGAGCAAACCATGTGCAGTCCCATTGCCTACTGTGCAAACTTTTAAATATCTTCCCCCTGGTCTCTGTACGTATGGCACAACATAAAAACAGGTACACAAATAGAGCAGAAGAGCAACACTTATCAGTATCTCTTGTTGCAGTCACACTGACAGGCCAGGTAGAGGAGAGGGAAGAAAGAAGATCCCAGTGTGTTTCTGCTGTTACTGAACATCGCAGGAGTCACTCATTTTTGTCTCCAAGTCAACCTGCTACTATTGCTCCTGCTGCTCCCCACCTCCCCTGTAGAAAGACAGCAACTGATGAAAACAAGCATTTGTCAATGCCGAATGTTTGCTTGCTGGCATTGGCATTGGCATTGGTAGTATAGGAGTTAGAGAGCTGCATAATAGGAATGGCAGTGAAGTATTGAACTGAAGCCAACCTTGCCACCATCCTGCGAAGACTGACAAGCACTGGGGTGTGCCTTTGGGTCGCCAGTCATAACGGCCATGCCATGTCACCACACCCTACCCTGCAGACACCGACAAGTGTCACGGTGTGCCTTGGGGTCTTTGGCCCTTATGCGCACCCCATTCCATCAGGAAATATGGTGAGATGGGTGCTGTATAGGAGAATGAGGTGAACTTTGGGGCTGAAGAGTCCAAGGCACACCTCGATGTCTCTCACTGGTTGCAGGGTGTGGAATGGTATGAGCATTACAGGCGAGAATCCCAAGTCACACCCCTGATGCCTGCCAATCTCTACAGGGTGGGGTGTTATGGTCAGAAACCCTAACGCCTCAGGCATTTTTTGGCATTTTAACTCCAAATTTTCAACATGGGTTTTTTGTGACCCCACCTTATGAACAGTGGCAATATCAGTTTGTTAGCTAAACTCTGATTTTGCACAGCGACTATGCCATTTGGCACCACAGGTGTGAAAACACATTTTGAACAGGATGTGAAAAATGACAGTTGTACTGTTCATGGGAAAGTGGAAAAAATGGCAATGTTGAAAATCTGCAGTGAAAATATTAAAAAAACTGGTGAAGTCACGAATGTGTGTAGAAACTGCGCAACGCACACCCATAATGCAATTAGTTTGGGGATTTTTTACAGCAGATTGTCAACACACACAGGCATTTTGGAACCTCCGCTCGTGAACAACATCACAGTGATTTTCTTAATCTGTCCCATTCAGTGATTTCCCACAGCGACCATGCATTTCTGCGCTGAAAGTGCGAAAACACATTTCGGCCATGGTGTGAAAAATGACAGCTGTACTGTTCCTAAGGACGTGTGTAAAAAAGCCAGTGGTCAAAATCTGGACTGAAAATATTAGAAATCCGTGAAGTTACAAGTGTGAGTGGAAACCGTGCAATGGTCGCTCGTGACACAGTCATTTTATGGAATTTTTTCACCAAATTTTTAACACACTCATTGTAACACCTCTGCTCATGAACAGTGTCACTGTGATTTTCTTAATCTGTCCTGAACATTGATTTCGCATACCGACTGCGCCATTGTGCGCTACATGCGCGGAAACATGTTTTGGGCGAGATGTGAAAAATGACATCTGTACTGCTCAGAAGGAGGTGTGGTAAAATGGCAATGTTGAAAATCTGAGTGAAAATAGTGAAAATTTTATGCCTATGAGCGTATGTAGGAACATGCAGAATGATGCCGAAAACAAGTCATTTTGGGAATTATTTCACCAAATTTTCAACATAGGGTTTTTGGGGGCCTACCTCACGAACTCTGACACTGTCATTTTGTAAATCAGTCCTGAAAGGTGGTTCTGTGCAGTGACCGCGAAATCACCTTTCGGGGCCGATTAACAAAATTACAGTGAAGAATTCATGAGGCAGGGTCCAAAAAAACCCATGTTGAAAATTGGGTGAATAAATTCCCAAAAATGCCTGAGATATCCATCAAAGTCGAAAAAAAACTATTTATTACATTATACAGCTTACCGGAATTTCCTCAGTGTGCGGTCGGCTTTGAAGAGTGCAGACGTGTTCCCGGTCCACTGAAGATCATTGCGCCAGACTCCAGAGGTAAGTATGGGGTGATGGGGGTGTGGGGAGGCAGGGTGCGCAGAGGGTGGGTGCAGGTGGGGGTAAAGGGTCAGGACAGTCAGCGAGGGAAGGTTTTCTCTTTTAGGTTTCTGTTTTTTTTTCTTCCACAACGTGGGACTTTTGTCACACTGGGGTGGGCTCCCAGCGTGGCAGCTGGAAGGCTGTTTGGGGCAGAGGGGCAGTGGAGCCAATGGGGGATTGGGCACCCCCGTCGACCATATGGACTACTGCCACGCTGGGATGGGCTCGCACCCCCGTCGGCCGCGCCACAGTATTATGTGTGGGAGGGGAAGCGCATTGGCACGCAATATGCGCGTGCGTTGTCTGTAGGGTAGCGCAGCCGTGGCTAGTTCCTTTCAAGTTGGTGTCAATGTTCAAAACTAGTGTCACCGACTGTGTTCCCCCTTATTGGTGGACAGCACTCATGCCCGTAAATGCCGTGCCAGTATTGGCCACAACAGTGCCGCACCTCCAGAACATGCTTCGGTACCAAGCTGCCGCAATATGTTTCTTGCACTGTGTGCAAGCAAACACAAACATTATGACCCCACAAAGCCTTCTTATGAGCCTACCTCATGAGCAAGGGCAGAGAAAATTTTCAAATTCTGCTCAAAAGGTGATTTTGTGCCACAAGTGTGAAAACACATTTTGGCCAGGATTTGAAAAATGACAGCTGTCACATTCATGAGATGCTGTGAGGAAATGGCTATGTTGAAAATTTGGGGTCAAAATATTGAAGATTACCAAAGTAACAAGCCTGCATTCATAAATTTCAATGTAGGTTCATAACTTTGTTTTTTAAAGTTTTTACCCCAAATTTTCAACATAGCCTTCTTATGACCCCACCTCTTGAGCTAGAGCAGAGAAAATATTCAGCTCCTGCCCAAAATGTGATTTTGCATAGCGACCACAAAATCACCTTTTGGGACAGATTTGCCTAATTTTACTGCCATTGATCATGAGGTGTGGTCCCAAAAAAGGCCAGTTGAAAATTTGGGGCAAAAATATTCAAAAATGAGCTAGTTATGACATTAAGTTCAAAACTCCATTGAAATACTTTGAACCGCACACCTTATTTCCTCAGTTCTTGGTCTGGCGTTGAAGAGTGAAGATGTGTCTGTGGTCCAGAGGGGATTACAGAGTTGGACCCCCAGTGGGTAAGTAAGGACTTAGGGGTGTGTGGGGTGGTGGATGCTGAGTGGGAGGTTTGGGTGGGGGGACAGTATTGGCGGCAACAGACATTGATGGATGTTTTTCTTTTTTTACCAGATTGAAAAAAAACTACAAGGGACGATTTTCTTTATTTCAGGTGATGACACTGGGAGATTCTGCACCCCCAGTGTCAGTGTTATGCTTGGCAGGACAAGGGGTGAGCTCCCCAGTGTTGCATAAGTAAAATGGGCAGGGTGGAGGTTAGCAGCCGGCATGGAGGTTTGGGCACCCCCGTGCTGAAATATTAACATTGATGGGATGGTTTCTTTTTACAGGATTAAAAAAAAATCGAGGAACAGTTTTTTCACTTCAGGTAATGAGCGGCTGGGGATTCTGCACCTAGTGTCAGGTAATATGTTTTGGTAGCACCAGGGTAGGGTTCTGATGCTGCTTACAACAAAATGGCAGGGTGGTGGTTAGCAACCAGCACAGAGGATTGGGCACCCTGTTCTTGATGGACAGTGTTCTTTTCACAGGGTTTAAAAAAACTGAGGGATGGTTTTATTTATTTCAGGTGGTGATGCTGGGGATTGGGTCCCCAGTGTCATTGTTATGTCTGTAGAGTGTGTGGGTGGTGGGTACTGAGTGGGAGGGTTGGGTGGGGGACAGTAAGGGTGGGGCAGTAACAGACATCGATGGACAGTTTTCTTTGTTACAGGGTGTAATTCACCCTCAGCAGGCTGATGACGACAGATCAGCTGTGCTTGTTGGGTGGCATAGATCAAAGGAAAGAGCCAACCTATCTAATTGGGTCAGCTCTCTCTTTTGAAATACATGACGTTTCCACCCAGCAAGCCAGAACAGTGTCATGATCAGCCTGGTTGATGATTGGTGTGATACTGATGAGCCCCTTGCAGACCACTCTGCATTGGGCTGACAGTGTCACACCCCTCAAAAGCTGATCTTCTAACAAAATGTTTGCTGTGTATGTGCACATGGCAAACATAAAAAAGAACAGATTAGAGTAGAATAAATGCTACTTAATTAAATTAGAGAAAATTAAATGCTATTTAACTGCTAAATGCCTGAAATACCTAGTCTCTGTACCAAATTTATATTTGGTAAGTTGTAATATTATTTTTTGCTAGGAAACTGTCAGTTTCTGTATTGGTTCTGTATGTTCCTTTATCTTAGTATATCTGAAGTTTTCCATGGAAGGGTACCCATCAGACTGAACATATCCGAACTGCAGGTATGGGTATACAATTTATTTAATTTGAATGCTGGCAAATAATCTTAACATACATAGATTTTTTTAATGAAATATGATCTGGTAACTAGGAGCTGCAAGAACTTTTAGAGCTTGCTTAATATTGACATACTGCTATGTTTTTGTGTCGTAGGATGGATCTTTAACCTCTGAAGTAGTGTTATATGTTTTTATTCATTTATTTGAATGTGAACCACTTGTCTCAATGTAGGAAAGCAGTGACAAAAGCCAATAAAATGCTGGGGTGCATTGCTAGAGGAATCACCTCCAGGAGTGAGGAAGTCATTCTGCCACTGTACAGGTTACTGGTGAGGCCGCATTTGGAGTGCTGTGTACAGTTCTGGAACCCATACATAAACAAGCATTCGTCAATGCTGAATGTTGATTGCGTTGGTCTGTTGAGCATGTTCACTGGCCCTCTGTCACTCGCTCAGTCTGTTTCTTCTGGTGCTGCAGGCTGCTCTTTTGTGCTGGGCTCCTGCCTGCGTTGGCACCTTGTTCTGTCCACTAAGAAATCTGCAGCTGTCCCGACAGAGCTCTGTTGAGGTGGCTCACTCCCCCTCTCACTCGCTCATTCCGTTTCTCCTGGCGCTGCAGGCTGCCCTTTTGTACTGGGCTCCTGCCTCCATTGGTGGCTTTTTCTGCCCACAAAGAAATCTGCAGCAGTCCTGACACAGGTCTGTTGAGCCTGCTGACTCTCCCTCTTCACTCACTCATTCCGTTTCTGCCGGCGCTGCAAGCTGGCCTTATGTACTGGGCTCCTGCCTGTGTTGCCACCTTTTTCTGCCAACAAAGAAATCCGCAGCAGTCACGATAGAGCTCCATTGAGCTTGCTCACTCCCCCTCTGTCACTCGCTCATTGTGTTTCTCCCGGTGCTGCAGGCTGCCCTTTTGTACTGGGCTTCTGCCTGCATTGGCACCTTTTTCTGCCCACAAAGAAATCCACAGCTGTCCCAACAGAGCTCCGTTGAGGTCGCTCACTGCCCCTGTGTCACTCACTCATTCTGTTTCTCTTGGTGCTGCAGGCTGCCCTTTAGTACTGGGCTCATGCCTCTGTTGGCAGCTTTGTCTGCCCACAAAGAAATCTGCAGCAGTCCCGACAAAGCTCCATTGAGCTCGCTCACTCCCCTTCTCTCACTCGCTCATTCCATTTCTGCCGGCGCTGCAGGCTGCCCTTTTCTATTGGGCTCCTACCTGTGTTTCCGCCTTCTTCTGTCCACAAAGAAATTTGCAGCAGTTACAATAGAGCTCTGTTGAGCTCGCGCACTCCCCCTCACTCACTCGCTCATTCTGGTTTCCCTGCCACTGCAGGCTGCCCATTTGTACTGGGCCCCTGCGTGCATTGCTGGCTTTTTCTGCCAACAAACACATCTGCAGCAGTTCCAACAGAGCTCTGTTGAGCTCACTCACTCTCCCTCCCTCCCTCACTCGCTTGTTCTGTGTCTCCTGCCACTGCAGGCTGCCCTTTTGTATTGGGCTCCTGCCTGCATTGGTGGCTTGTTCTGGCCAGAAAGAAATCTGAAGCAGTCGTGACACAGCTCCACTGAGCTCTCTCACTCACTCATTCCATTTCGGCCGGCGCTGCAAGCTGGCCTTTTGTATTGGGCTTCTGCCTGCATTGCCACATTTTATGCCCACAAAGAAATCTGCAGCAGTCACAATAGAGCTCCACTGAGCTTGCTCACTACCGTTCTGTCACTCGATCATTCTGTTTCTCTTGGTGCTGCAGGTTGCCCTTGTGTATGGGGCTCCTGGCTGCATTGGCACCTTTGTCTGCAAAGAAATCCGCAGCTGTCCTGACAGAGCTCCGTTGAGGTCACTCAGTCTCCCTCTCTCACGTGCTCATTCCGTTTGTCCTGGCACTGCAAGCGGCCCTTTTGTAGGGGGCTCCTGCCTGCATTGGCACCTTTTCCTGCCCACAAAGAAATCTGCAGCAGTCCTGATAGAGCTCCATTGAGCTCACTCAGTTCCCCTGTCTCACTCGCTCATACTGTTTCTCCCACCGCTGCAGGCTAGCCTTTTGTACTGGCCCCTGTCTGCATTGATGCCTTTTTCTGCCAACAAAGAAATCCAGAGCAGTCCTGACAGTGCTTCGGTGAGTTCGCTCACTCCCCCTCTGTCACTTGCTCTCTCGTTCTGTCTCTCCCAGTGCTGCAGGCTGCCCTTTTGTACTGGGCTCTTGCTTTGGGGCCTTTTTCTGCCCACAAACAAATCTGCAGCAGTCCCGAATGAGCTTAGCTGAGCTTGGTCACTCCCCCCCCTCAGTTGTTCAATCTTAATCTGTTCCAAACAGTGATTTCCCACAGCGACCGTGCTATTCTCCGGCAGGAGTGCAAAAACATATTTTAGCCAGGATGTGAAAAATGTCAGCTGTACTATTCATAAGGAGGTGTGGAAAAATGCCACTGTTGAAAATGTGGCGTGAAAATATTACAAAATTGAGAAGTTACAAGGGTGCATGGAAACAGTTCAACGCACGCTTGTAACAGAGTCATGTTATGATGTTTCGTCACCAAATTTTCAACATAGGCATTTTAGGACCTCTGCTCATGAACAGTGCCACTGTCATTTTCTTAATCTGGCCTGAACACTGATTCCCCACAGCAACCACGCTATTCTGCGCCGGAAGTGCGAAAACACATTTCCGCCAGGATGTGAACAATGACAGCTGTACTGTACTGTTCACAAGGAGGTGTGACAAAATGTCAATGTTGAAAATCTGGTGTGAAAATATTGCAAATTTGCGATTTTACAAGCCTGCGTAGCAACTGCGCAATGCTCGCTCGTAAAACAGTCATTTTTTTAATTTTTTCCACCAAATTTGCAACATAGACTTTTTGAGAGCCCACCTCATGAACACTGGCACTGTCATTTCATTAACTGGCACTGAAAGGTGATCCCGCGCAGTGACTGCAAAATCACCTTTCAGGCTGATTAATGCCATGACAGTTCGAGAATCCATGAGAAGGGGTCCCAAAAACCCCATGTTGAAAATTTGGTGCCAAAATTCCAAAAAAAATGACTGAGATATGCATTAAAGTTGAAAATTCCCTATTTCTACCATTATACAGCTTACCGGCATTTCCTCAGTCGGCTTTGAAGAGTGCAGAAGTGTTCCTGGTCCACCAAAGATCCTCACGCACACCAGAGGTGAGGGTGGGTGCGGGAGGCAGGGCAGCTGGTGCAGGTGGTGGGAGGCCAGGGAGACTGAGAGGAACAGTTTTCTGATTTCACAGGTTTAAAAAAAACAACAAAAACATCGCGGGACAGCTAATATTCTTCAGGTGAAACTACTTCTGGCTGGAAGCTGCAATACTGAACATAGGATTTGCAAGAAAGCGAGTTGTGCTCACAACAGAGGGAGGTGAACCTTACAATTGTCTTTGGTTTGTAGCAGATATTCTGCAGGTGGAGGCTACTTCTAACTGAAAGGTGAAATAAGGAACTTAGAAATATCAGGAAAAGACAGTCTTTCAAGCAACAGAGGGAGGTGGATCTAGCTATACTTTTGTTCCAATTCTTAAGATTTTCAGTGCAGGAAGAGTTTAAACCCTGGGCTAAGAATTTGTCAAGTACTGAAATAAGTGCAGGTACAGGTTGTGTATTTGACCCAGACAGTGCCCTAGGGTGTGGAAACTGTTTTTTGTGTTTATCTGTGTGTGCCTTAAAAGCCCAGTCCAGACTGTGTCAGAAAGTGCTTACATCATAGCTACTTATTAGCCAATAGCTTTGGTAACAGACCTGAGAACAATAGTATTATAAGCAAGTGTTTTATAGCAAACTCATCAGGAAAAGACAATCTTTCAAGCAACAGAGGGAGGTGGATCTAGCTTTACTTTTGTTACAATTCTTAAGATTTTCAGTGCAGGAAGAGTTTAAAGCACAGCTGACTTATTTTGGGGCTGACTGCTTTCAGAGCACAAACCACCAGGCTGTTTTGGGGCTGGGGAGATTTACCTGTGTCTGACTTGGATGTCTGTATTTTTCTCTGTTTGATTAGCAGGGTATTTTCTCTGTCAAATTGTTTTGTAGGGCATCTTGCTGACAGGCAGGCACTCATCGTAGCAGTGTGTCAAAGCTTTTAGCTGATTGTTTTGTGAGGGCACAGTTTAGGCCCAACCCCTTCTCACCCCTCACCCCCCACCCCTGGAAATAGTTCCTTTATACCTGGGGTTCTGACATAATTTCCTCAAGAGTGCAAGGTGCATATCACTGTCATATCCTCTCTAGCACACTGCACTGACAATATAAGCATACACATTGTATAATATATATTTCCATATAACAAACCGATCACTACACACACACACACACACACACACACACACACACACACAGTAGATAAACATGTGGGGAGTAGTGCAATGTAATGGCTGTGGGACAGCAGTCTTCCGGGAGTCTTTCTGGAGGCTGAGATGCTGCCCTATTTGCAGACAACTCTGCCCTGAGGGAGGAAGTTGCCCGTCTTCAGGCCACACTGGACAGTAGTAAGGGAACCTTCCCCCAGGCCACACTGGATGGTAGGAATGGAACCTCCCCCATCCAGGGAGCACCAGAGCCACCACTACCTCAGAGGTTGCGAAGAAAGCACAGCAGTTGGACCACAGTGGGCTCAGGGAGGGTGAGAATGGTGGAACAGAGGCACACCCAGTCAGTTGTTCCACTCCACAATCCATACACCATTCTGGGCGAGCATAGCTCCCCTATGGATGCACCCGCAGAGGAGACTAAGGAGGCTGAGGACAACTGTCACAAGGGAGGCCTACAGGAAGGAGGCAGAGGACACCACAAGAAAAGGAAGCAGCTCAACAATTATTAGGGGGATAGAACTAGGAGGAGCAGGGAAAACTGAAGTAAGGTGCCTGCATGGTGCCATGGCTTGAAGGGACAGGAAGCGCATCCTCAAGATCACGTGAACAGCTGCACGGGAGTCTGAGCTGGACGTCATTGTCCACCTAGGGACAAATGACTTGGCTCATCATGAGATTAGAGCAGTGCAGAAGACTTTGTAGAGTTGGGAGGGCCTAAGACAAGTAGCACAACAGTATCCTTCTCAGAGGTGCTGCCTGTCAATGGCATGAGTGAGGCGAGGGTACTTTGCACCATGCAGTTTAATGAATAGTTGAAAAATGGTGTGGAGCACAGGGTTTGGCTTCATTGGGGACTGGGGTTCCACCTGGAGGGACACCAGCCTATACTGGCAGGATGGTCTGCATCTGTCCAGGAAGGAACAAGTCTTTTGAGCAATCGGTTTAAATGCTTCATTGGCAAGCTTTTAAACTAGTCAAGGGGGAGGCACTGATAAGCAGCAGGAAAATCCCAGCCTCCCCTACAAAACCAGGGTACTAAATGAGAAAAAGACCGAGGTAGAAAGGTCAGTGGGGATGCTGCAACAGAAGGTAAAGCCATCAAAAATGGAGAGCAATGAGTACCAATGCCCGTAGTCTGAGTAACAAGCTTCCTGAATTAGTGGCCTTGATGGAGGAGGAACATCTGGATATCGTGGCAGTCACAGAAACATGGTATACAAAACCATGACTGGGACGAACATACCCAGGATACACTATCTACAGGAGGGACAGGGAGGGTAAAAGAGGAGGAGGAGGAGGAGAGAGTTTTACATAAGGGAAGGAATCAGAGCAACAGAACAAAAGGGTAAACAGGAGGAGAAGAAGCACTGTGGGTAAATTTGGAGACCGCAATATCACTACAATCCGCACAGGGTTAGACAGACCTCTTCTCAGGGGAGGAAATGGACAAGGAAATGATAGAAAGTATACTTAGAATGGCAGAAAAAGGAGATATTGTGATGGGTGATCTGAATATGCCAGATGTTAACTGAGTGCAGTTGCAGCAGCCACTTCAAGAGTGGGTTATTCTAGATGACCTACAGGGGGCATGCCTTAGACAACTAGTATTGGAGCCCACTCGAGAGGGAGCAGTCTTAGACCTGATTCTCTCAAATGGAGATGAAGAGAGGATCACAGATGTAGAAGTGGGTAGCAATCTGGGAACTAGCAACCATCAAACAGTATGGTTCACAATAAACACAGCAATAGAGTCAAGCCATACAAAGGCAAAAGTACTGGACTTTAGGAGGGCTGACTTTTCCAAAATGGGTGAGTGCCTAAGGAATGCACTAGCAAATGGGCAGGAAGGAGGGGTGGAAGAACAATGGGGAATAATAAAAACTGCCATTACAGAGGTAACAAGCCTTTGTGTGAAGCAAATAAACAAAACGAAATGATGTAAGAAACCACTATGGTTCTCAAAGGAAATGGCAGTGAAGGTTCAAGAGAAAAAGAAAGCATTCAGGAAGTACAAGGAATCACAAAAGGAGCAGGACAGAGAACTGTATCAGTTAAAGCAAAAGGAAGCTGAGAAGGCAGTCAGAACAGCAAAGGCCCAAACCAAGGAAAAGATAGCCAACTCAGTTAAGGCTGATAAAACCTTTTATAGGTACATCAGGGAACGAAGGAAGACCAAGGGAGGGTTAGTGAAGCTTAATAAAGGGAGGGAGGGTGGCAGAGGGTGACTGTGAAAAGGAGAGAGATACTAAACAAATATTTGTGCTCAGTATTTACAAAGGAAGAGGGAGATACCTAAAACAAACAGTAGAAACACTCTGGATACAGAAGTTGATACCAGCCCATCTACAGAAGAAAGGGTTCTGAAAGAACTCTTAAACTGAAGGTGGACAAAGCAATGGGGCCTGATGGGATTCATCCCAGAATTCTAAAAGAACTAAGGGTAGAACTAGTGACACCACTGACTACCCTCTTTAACAAATCATGGAGGATGGGTGTACCCGAGGACTGGAGGAGGGCAGATGTGATTCCTCTCACAAAAGTGGGAGCAAGGCAGAAGCAGGAAACTACAGATCTGTTAGTTTAACCTCAGTGGTAGGGAAAATGATGGAATCACTTCTGAAGGAAAGAATTGTTGAGTATTTAGAGGTCAGAGGGGCACAGGACCCAAGGCAGCATGGATTCACAGGAGGAAGGTCATGCCAGACAAATCTGATAGATTTCTTTTACTGGGTGACCAAAGTAGTAGATCAGGGAGGGGCTGTGGACATGGCCTACCTAGACTTTAGCAAGGCATTTCACACAGTCCCACACAAAGGATTAATATACAAGTTAGCCAGCCTGGGAGTGGGTCCCAAGATGACAGCCTGGGTAAAGAATTGGCTGGAGAATAGGACACAGAGAGTACCAGTAAATGGAGTCCACTCTGAAGAAAGGGGTCTTAGGTACCGCAGGGCTCAGATAGACTGGTCCCTTCAATGTCTTTTCTATGACATTGCAGAGGGACTGAAGGAAAAGTATGTCTCTTTGCAGATGACACAAAGATCTGCAACAGAGTTGATGCACAAGGTGGGGTGGAAAGGATGAGAAGGGACTTGGCAAGGTTAGAGGAATGGTCAAATGTATGGCAGCTTAGATTCAATGCTAAGAAGTGCAAGGTAATGCACCTGGAAAGCAAAACCCAGGGAAGAGTACACAATGGGGGTGAGATACTAACAACAACAAAATGGAAAGGGACCTGGGGAGTCATATCAGATGACCTAAAGGTGGGCAAGCAATGGAGAGGGCAGCAAGGAGGGCTGGGGATACTGGGAGGCATAGGGAGAGGCATCACCAGTAGAAAACAGGAAGTTATTATCCTCTGTACAGAGCAGCTGGTGAGACCCCATCTGGAGTACTGCATGCAGTTCTGGAGACCCACTTCCACAAAGACATAGACAGGATGGAAGCCATCCAGAGGAGGGCACTAAAATGGCAGGGTCTGCACAGGAAGACATAAGAAGAGAGACTTAGGAGCTTAATATGTATAGTCCTGAGGAAAGGAGGGAAAGGGGGACATGATAGAAACTTAGGCACCTCAAGGGAATCAACAAAGTCCAAGAGGGTAGCATCTTTCAAAAAGAGGTGCAAGAACAAGGGGCACAATTTGAAGATAGAGGGGAGACGGCTCAGAGGTAATTTAAGGAAGTATTTTTTCACAGAGAGGGTTGTGGATGCATGGAACGGCCTTCCGGAGGAGGTTGTGGAGTCAAAAACAGTGGGGGAATTCAAGCATGCATGGGACAGTCATAAGGCAATTCTAGGGGGTGGGAGTAGGAAGAAGTAGGCTGCTGGTTAACTAGGATCTGCAGCTTATCCATTAGGTAGGGAAATGGGCAGACTGGGTGGGCCAAGTAGTCCTTATCTGCCGTCAAATTCTATGTTTCTATGTTTTTATGGGACAGTTCTTTTCTTCACAGGGGCATTGGGCACGCTGGGATGGGCTCCCAGCCTGCCACCCGACTGCTTCTTTTTGGGGGGCCAATAGCCGACAGGGGATTGGGCACCCCCGTCGGCACACAACCAAGGGGGTTTCACATTAACAGTGGGGTTTGACATAATGCTGCCGGGAGTGGGCCTCTGCCGGCACAATCAATATTGGGCCACTGAGCCGAAGGATTGGGGCCCCATCAGCAACTAAAGATGGTGGGATAAGATATTGTTTAGAACACGCAGCAAGCTGCCACCATGTTCACAAACAATATCAGGGTTTTTACATCCCACCCTGCAATGACGGGTCTCCGCTCATTGCAGCTAATGGCTGACACTGCAATGACAAGGCGGCCCTGATTGCAGCGGCTACTTTTTAGGTTATGGCACCTGGCTGAACTAGTGTTGCAGCAGTGCTACGCATTGGGGAAGCGGGATAGCTTTTGCAGGCTGTGGGGCATCTGGCCACAACAGTGCCGCGCCTCCACAACCTGCTTGTGGAGAAAGCTGCCGCAACATGTTTCTTGCGCATGCGCGCAATCAACATAAAAAGGATATCAGGGTACAGGAGGGGGTACAGCACAGGGTGACTAAAATGATCAGAGGTATGGAGGGGAGGCCTTTACGAGGACAGGTTGAGGGACCTCAACATGTACTCATTGGAGGAGAGAAGGGAAAGGGGTGATATGATCGTATCCTTCAAGTACTTAAAAGGCATCAACAGGGTTAGTATCGAGGGCATGTTTTGATTAAAGGGAGAAGGGATTACTAGGGGGCACAGCCTGAAGCTGGTGGGGGATAGAGTCAGGAGGGAGGCGAGGAAGCATTACTTCTCAGACAGGGTGGTAGGGGATGGAATGCACTCCCTGAAGAAGTGGTATCTCTTAAAACAGTGGAGAGCTTTAAAAGGGGTGGGATAGGGTTAAGGGCAAGATACTAGTCAGTGGGAAGATGAGGGGGAAGACAGGGGAGCAAGGGGAGGGGGGCAGAAGGAGTCTAACCTCGGTGCTGCACAATCGAGCAGACGCGATATACCATTTGGCTCGTATCTACTGGCAGTTTCGTATGTTTGGATGCATTTATTTTCTATGTGTAGATAATTACTAAAAATGTTAAATACAAAAAAAGAATAGAGTAAAATAGAATGCTGGTTCTGCGGGCGCTGAGGATTGAGGCGCTGAACGCCACACCTCGCGCTATGCCAGAGACCTGGGTTCGGGAACAAGCCTGGGTCATCAGGGGTCAGCCGGGGGGGGAGGTTGGGCAGGAACTGGATTGAGCAGCCGCAAGCCAGCTCTGCTCTCCCAGGGAGGGACATTGCTGCTTCTGCCATACAGCTGCGCAGAACAGAGGGCAGCATGAAGGGAGAGTGTTGCGGGACATGCACGCACCTCCAGACGCATACATGTGTCCACAACAGGGGATGGGAGAAAATCGAAAAATGAAGCTGGCAGGCTCCATGAAGACTCTGACTGCATCCCGTGATGGGAATCGTGGGCAGGGGACTGTTACAAGCCCCCCAAGGAGGGGCTACAGCCTGCCTGCCAGCTCCAGGGGATAAAAAGAACATGGAGAAAAAAAAGAAGGAAAAAAAGAATAGAAGAGAATAGAATAGAATAAAATAACACAGAATACATATGAACATACGCACATTCAATGTAGCCAGAAGAAGAAGGCCCTACAGTTTATCCAGTCTACTCGATTGCAGTACCCCTGAACCAGAGAGTACAGTAGGCCCCGCCCCCTCCCTGCCAACTCTGACTCTCCCCTTCATCCTCTCTCACCCTCTAGAACCCTCCACTATCTTCTGAGTGGCGACCTCAGATGGGAGTTCATTCCAGGCCGCCACCACACTTTCTGTGAAGAAGTGTCTCCTGACCTCCTTTTTTTCATTTATTTGTTTCACAAGATTTACCAGGAAACACATACTGAGCTGAAATTGCTTGTTTCACAATGCGTCCTGGTGGAGGGGGAATGAGGTGAGTACAGCAATAAGTTACTACACTAGTTTGCAGAAATCAGCAATGTAAGTAAAACAGTTCAGTAGCAACAAAATGAACAAGATGAGCTAGGCAGAGCATCTAAAGAGCAGTCAGTGCAAACTGGAATATAATTGCAGGATGAAGACGGAACTGCTAGGTACAGTATTGAATTGCAGATGACAGCAATGTGAAGGGTGAATGAAGTGCTGTCAGTGCTTCGTTCAGTAGGGAAGGATGGAGGAAACTAGGGGGAAATTAATTACAGCAGGAGTAGGGGCAGTGTGGGGGGGGGAGGTGGAGGTGATTGCTGGGCAGCAACATTTATTTATTTAATTTTGTTCACCAGGTAGGCCCACTGGTCCCAAGAGGTCCCTTTTTCAGGGGTGACCAGGAATTAGTTACAGGCAAATTTTTGTGTATAGGACATTTCAAATACATGACAGTTTTAGGTACGATCACAATACATAGACGAAAATATAGCAATACAATGCAGATTCTTGACAGCTTTGAGGTACAATTAAAGTACATTGCAGACAAAATACAGCAATACAATGAGTAGACTCATATTAGGGGGCAGACCTAGGCTTTTTATGAGACAAAAAGATCTTTTACTGTAGCACATTCGTATAGTCTGCATGTGGTCACCTTCCCATGTAGAGTGCAAGTTACAGCACAAGATCAGAGACAACTGCATGAGTGAGTAGTGAATTCACGGAGGTGAGATCTGAGTGAATCAGAGGAAGAAGCAGTATGAATAGTAATGGTAAGAGAGCCTATAGTTTGGAAAAGCAGAAGCAGAACCTGCTTGGCCAGCAAAGGATTTTATGAAGGGGAGCACAAGAGTATGAGGGCCAGCGTTGTGAAGTTAGTAGGAGGTAGAAGGGGGGAATTTATGGAGAATGGTAAGGGGGAAGGACACATGCCAGAACTAGGAGATCAAAGTAGCACAGTGAACAAGGCACCTGGCATCAAGGGAGGGAAAGGGGGAGGGAGGAGAAGGAGCAGTGGTGAGTTTGGGTTATAGGTGGGTAATCAAGGGCAAAGCAGCAGAAGGGATGAAATAATGGGTCCAATCTGGTTAGGGTGGATCCAGGGACAGCACAGTAAGCAATGTCACCATGGTCAAAGATAGGAAGAGTCATCTTCGAGACAATTTCTCTGTGGGCAGGAAGTAGGATACTTACTTTATTCCTGTAAAGCGCACCCAGTTTGGTATAAAGATTCTGATGGATGGCATCCACATGAATAGATAAATCAAGGTGACGATCCAGCCAGACCCCAAGGTATTTAAAGGAGAAAGCATCCCCAGTTGCAGCACCATCAAGGGTATGAAAGGAGGGGAAGGGATTAGCCTAGCTAGCCTCTGCCTCATGCCAAAAGTCATGCAAACCATTTTCGTGACACTAAGGGATAGCTGATTAGCCCAGAACCAGTGCTAGATGTTGGTAAAGTTCAGTTGGAGCCAGGCCATGATGTCACAGGCAGACAATTCAGAAGCATAGAGGACTGTGCCATCTGCATACATGTGAAAGACACAGAGGAAAAGGCTGAGGGAAGGTTGTTCAGGAATATGGAGAATAGAAAAAGGCTAAGGATGGATCCCTGGGGTATGCCAGGGCAGAAAGTGGGAGGAAGGGATAAGGCATCACCAATGTGGACAGCCTGAGATCTGCCCTCTAGGTAGGAGCAGAACTACTCAACTGAGTAAGCAGAGAGCCCCACTGCCTTTAGCTTGTCCAGAAGGATAGTATGGGCAACAGTGTCAAGGACTTTGTCCAGGTTGACAAAAATGGCTGAGGTGACCATGCCTTGATCCATACCATGTCAGATGGAGTCAGTGAGATGAAGGAGGAAGGTGGAGGTGAAGTGAAATTTCCTAAAACCAGACTAGTAGGGGGTGAAGAAAGAGTAGGACTCAAGAAAAGGGGAGAGTTGGGAGGGAACAAGTGTTCCTGGAATTTAGCTAGAGTAGGGAGGAGGAAGAAGGGCGGTAGTTACTAGGCAAGGAGGGAGTCAGCCCTCTGGTAAGGGGGAAGACTGTAGCCTCCTTCCATGTGTTAGGGACTGAGGCAAAATTTGTGGTCAAAACCATCAGAGCTCTCAACCTTTGTGAGGGTTTAGAGCCAAGAGGGCTTTTTTTTGTTTATTTCTCTGTTTCTCCACCACCCGGTTGGCCCTGGTTCAGGAGGGTGCCCCAGTCCCATCCCCCTGACATCCTCCGGGAATTACTGCTAGTCGTCCTCCCCCAGGGCTTGCCTCACCCAGTAGGGGGAAGGGGGGGAATCCAGGCCCCCATGAGGACTGGATCCAATTCAGGCTGGTGAGCCCAGCTAGTCAGGGAGCAAAACCTGCAGGCTCCCATCATCATCCAGCCGTCAGTGATTTCCCTGTTTTCTGATCCACTGGGAGGTGTGGCGTGCAATGACATCCAAGTGTACGCTGCACACTCCCACATGACATGTGCCAATATCTGCCCCATCTCCCTGATCTGCTGGCCCAAAGTGCCTTTCCCCCAGTTTCTGCCAGGAGGCAGGCAAGCAGCGGGCTCTAACCAACCCTCCCTCCAGAGGAGGAGAGCAGTTCATCGGACACTCAATCCTCCTCCTCCCCCTAGCCAACCCCTGATGCCGTGAGGCCACTCCTGACCCAGTGTCACCGGCACGAAGGCAGGTGAGGCTTGCTGCCTCAGCCCTCTGCGCCACTGGGCCAGTTAGAGCTAAGAGGGCTTTGAGGAAAGCAGAGGATGTGGTGGTGGAGAAGGAGAAGAGGAGGTTGGGGGATGGAAGGAGGCTGAGGCAGGAGGAGAAGGGGAGATAGTGTGGAGGAAGGGGGGAGGAAAAGAGGGAAAGAGTATAGAAGGTAAAAAAAGGAGTTGAAAGATGAGGCAACAGTAACAGGGCTGGGGACAGGGGTGTCTCCCACCTTGAGGATAGGGTTGGGGGCTGGGTTGGAGGAGAGAAAAGGACTTGAGTGACCTTCCAAAAAGACATACAGATCAAGCTTCAGAGGAAGGACTGGTTGGTCCGAAAGCTAAAGCACTTTGTTCTTTTTGTTACACCTATGTTGGTCCAATAAAAGGTATCAGATCATTTGCTTCTGTATCTGTTCTTCCAGAAAGAGGGATGGTTACAGTTGTTCTGGAGTGTGATTGCAAAGTAATCAGCCTTTGCAAGTCTGGTATCTCCAGGTTAGGCATTGCGAAGGGCCTAGAATAGAAAGTTAGTTTTTCTCAGGGGACACAGTGATACCAGATAGACAAGAACTTGGAGTTTAAGAATTTGATGGATGTGTTGATGTTACTGGCAGATGAAATGGGGGACCAATCAGTAACCACCAGGTCAGCATGCAAGGAGGACAGGTCCAGAAATCTGAAGGATCAGATCTGGTAGAATTTGGGGGAGCTTTGGGATGATATATCTTTCTCACACAGTAGACCATATGGTGGTCACTGAGGGCATCAGGGATGGTACCAGAATTACCTATATGATGGGGGGGTGTGAGGGAAGGACCCAGTCTCGGAGGGAGTGTTTGAGGGATTTGTGATTGAGCCAAGTGGGTTTAGAGACTAGGTTTGAGAGGTGGAGGGACTTTATGTTTTGGCACAATTTGCAACAGGAGGGGGAAGCCAACAGAGACTGAAGTCACCTTGGATGAGCAACTCACCAGAAGAGGCATGTGAGGATATGATGGTGATGAGGTCAGTGACTGATGAGGGATACATGCCAGGATAGTAATGAATGTGGGTACTGAAAAGGAGAGGGAAAGTTTGAGGGCATACATACAAACATATCAATATGCCAGCAGATGAAGGCCTTATGGTCTATCAACTCTGCTTGAGTGTACAGGCCCCCCCCATGTCTACAGAGGGACCTGTCACCCCCTCCCCAAATCCACCCTGACCCCTCACATCCCTCCTCCCCTCTCTTCCACCAACAACCTTCCCCTTCATTCTGTCCCATCCTGTCATGAAGCTATCCATCTTTTTCAGAGAGGCCACCTCCTCTGGCAACTTGTGCAACTTGGCCATTACTCTTTCAGTGAAGAATTGCTTCCTCATCTCTCTCTCTTGAATCTTCCCCCTACCAGCTTTAGGCTATGCGTCCTAGTGGACTTGTTTCCACTAAGACCAAAGAGGCCCTCTGTATTCACCCTCATTCGTACCTTTAAGGTATTTGAAGGCCTCAGTCATATCCCCCCCACACCCTTCTGTCCTCAAGGAAGTGCATATTGAGTCCCTTGAGCTTCTCTTCATAGGTGGTGCCCTGTTAGCCCTGGATTTGTTGCCCTTCTCTGGACTGTGACAGGCAGTTAACATCCTTCTTAAAGTAAGGGCCCCAATACTGCACACTGTACTTTAGGTGTGGTCTTACTAGTGACCTGTACAGTGGCAGTATGACCTCTGCCTTCATGCAGGTAATCCCACTGGCTATGTAGCCCAGCATCCAATTGGCTTTTGCTGCTGCTCTCCTGCAGTGTGCCAAGTGCTTCAGGTCACTCATGCTGATCACCTCCAGGTCGTTTTCCTCCTGTGCCTTGGTAACCTACATACCATCCAGCCAGTATTTGGTCTCTGGGTTTTTCACCCCCAAGTGCATAACTGCACTTTTTCACATTAAACCCCCAACTGCCAAATGCCAGATCACTTCTCCAACCTAGCCAGGTCTTCCCTAAGTTCCTGTCTTCCCCTCTTCTGTGTCCACCCTCCCACAAAGCTTTGTGTCATCCACGAACAGGCAGATTTTATCTTTGATCCTATCTGCTATACCACTGATGAAGATGTTAAATAACACCGGACCAAGCACCAAGCCCTGTGGGACCCCACTGGTCACTGGCCTAGCTTCCGAGAAGTCCCCTCCAACCACCACCTTTTGGCTTTTATCTTGCAACCAGTTTTTGACCCATCTAACAAGCTTGGCCCTCACCCCCAGGTCTTGCAGCTTCCTGACCAGTCTCCTATAATGCAGAGAATCAAAGGCCTTGCTGAAGTCCAGATAGAGGACATAAAACCACTTGGCCTCTGTCCACTGTCCTGGTCACTCAATCAAAAAAGTCAACACAAACCCATTCTGCCTCTCACCTTGCAGCCTGTTGTCCTTGAGAAAGCTCACCAATCTTTCCTTCAGGATGGGCTCCATCAGTTTCCCCACTATTGAGGTCAGACTGACTGGCTTGTAATTCCCTTGTTCGTCCCATGGATCACTTTTAAGGAGAGGCACCACATGTGCAGTTCTCCAGCCATTGGACAGACTCACAGACTCCAGAAGGCTGTTGAACAGGTCTGCCAAGGAGTCTACCAGCACCTCTGCTAGATCCTGTAGCACCCTTGGGTGCACGCTGTCTGGCCCTGGGGACTTGTCTGCCTTCAGGGCCTTTAGGTCATTTTGCACCCTGTCTACCTCTGTTATACCACCTGTGATTCACCCGTTCTCCACCCCACCCCACTCCTTTGTGGCAGTCCATGCTTCTCTCAAGTGAAGATGAAGCAGAAGTACTTGTCAAGCACTTCTGCTGTCTCTTCATTACCTTCTGCCCATCCCCCCTCTTTTTTTAATCTGACAGTCTCTTCCTTAATATCCCTCTTCTCCCTTATATATTTGAAGGTTTTCTCACTAGATTTTGATACCTGTGCCAGCTGAACTTTTTACTTCCTATGCCAGCTGTACTTTTTACTACCCATGCCAGCTGTACTTTTTACTCCCTGTGACAGCTGTACTTTTTACTCCCTGTGCCAGTTGTACTTTATACTCCATATGCCAGTTTACTTTATACTTCCTGTGCCAGCTGCACTTTTAACTCCCTGTGCAAGCTCTACTTTTTACTCCCTGTGCTAGTTGTACTTTTTACTCCCTGTGCCAGCTGTACTTTTTCCTCTCTATGCCTGTTGTACTTTTTACTCCCTGTGCCAGTTGTACTGTTTACTCCTTGTGCCAACTGTACTTTTTACTCCTTGTGCCAGTTGTACTTTTTACTCCTTGTGACAACTGTACTTTTTACTCTCTGAGCCGCCAGTTGTACTTTTTACTCTCTGAGCCAGTTGTACTTTTCACTCCCTGTGCCTGCTGTACTTTTTGCTTCTGTGCCAGCTATATCTTTTACTCCCTGTACCAGTTTTACTTTTTACTCCCTGTACCAGCTGTACTTTTTACTCCTTGTGCCAGTTGTACTGTTTACTCCCTGTCACAGTTATACTTTTTACTCCCTGTGCCAACTGTACTTTTTACTCATTGTGCCAGCTGTACATTTTACTCCCTGTGCCAGTTGTACTTTTTTACTCCCTGTGCCAGCTGTACTTTATACTCCCTGTGCCAGTCGTACTTTTTACTCCCTGTGCCAGCTGTACTTTTTTACTCCCTGTGCCAGTTGTACTTTTTTATTCCCTGTGCCAGTTGTACTTTTTACTTCCTGTGCCAGCTGTACTTTTTACTCCCTGTGCCAACTGTACTTTTTACTCCCTGTGCCAGCTATACTTTTTACTCCTTGTGCCAGCTGTACTTTTCACTCCCTGTGCCAGTTGTACTTTTTACTCCCTGTGTCAGTTGTGCTTTTTACTCCCTGTGCCACCTGTACTTCTTACTCCCTGTGCCAACTGTAGTTTTTTTACTCCCTGTTCCAGCTATACTTTTTACTCCTTGTGCCAGCTGTACTTTTCACTCCCTGTGCCACCTGTACTTTTTACTCCCTGTGCCAGCTATACTTTTTACTCCTTGTGCCAGCTGTACTTTTCACTCCCTGTGCCACCTGTACTTTTTACTCCCTGTGCCAGCTATACTTTTTACTCCTTGTGCCAACTTTACTTGTTACTCATTGTGCCAACTGTACATTTTACTCCCTGTATCAGTTGTACTTTTCACTCCCTGTGCCAGCTGTACTTTTTACTCCCTGTACCAGCTGTAGTTTTTACTCCCTGTGCCACCCATATTTTTTACTCCCTGTGCCACCTGCACTTTTTGCTCCCTGTGCCAGCTGTACCTTTTACTCCCTGTGCCAGTTGTACTTTTTAGTCCCTGTACCAACTGTACTTTTTACTCCTTGTGCCAGTCATACTGTTTACTCCATCCCAGTTGTACTTTTCACTCCCTGTGCCAGCTGTACTTTTTACTCCCTGTACCAGCTGTAGTTTTTACTCCCTGTGCCACCCGTATTTTTTACTCCCTGTGCCACCTGCACTTTTTGCTCCCTGTGCCAGCTGTACCTTTTACTCCCCATGCCAGTTGTACTTTTTACTCCCTGTACCAACTGTACTTTTTACTCCTTGTGCCAGTCATACTGTTTACTCCGTCCCAGTTGTACTTTTCAGTCCCTGTGCCAGCTGTACTTTTTACTTCATGTGCCAGTTGTACTTTTTACTCCCTGTGCCAGCTGTACGTTTCCTCTCCGTGCCTATTGTACTTTTTACTTCCTGTGCCAGCTGTACTTTTTACTCCCCATGCCAGCTGTACTTTTACTCCCTGTGCCAGTTGTACGTTTTACTCCTTGAGCCAAGTGTACTTTTTACTCTGTCAGTTGTACTTTTTACTGTCTGTGCCAGCTGTACTTTTTACTCCCTGTGCCAGCTGTACTTTTACTCCTTGTGCCAGTTGTACTTTTTACTCCCAGTGCCACCTGTACTTTTTACTCCCTGTGCCAGTTGTACTTTTTTACTCCCTGCGCCAGGTGTACTTTTTACTCCTTGTGCCAGCTGTACTTTTTACGCTTTGTGCCACCTGTACTTTTTACTCCCTGTGCCACCTGTATTTTTTACTTCCTGTGCCACCTGTACTTTTTACTCCCTGTGCCAGCTGTACCCTTTACTTCCTGTGGCAGTTGTACTTTTTACTCCCTGTACCAGCTGTACTTTTTACTCCTTATGTCAGTCGTACTGTTTACTCCCTATCCCAACTGTATGTTTTACTCCCTGTGCCAACTGTACTTTATACTGCCTGTGCCAGTCATACTTTTTACTCCCTGTGCCAGCTGTACTTTTTACTCCCTATGCCAACTGTACATTTCACTCCTTGTGCCACCTGTACTTTTCACTCTCTGTGCCAGCTGTACTTTTTACTCTCTGTGCCAGCTGTACTTTTTACTCCATGTGCCAGCTGTGCTTTTTACTTCATGTGCCAGTTGTACTTTTTACTCCCTGTGCCAGCTGTACTTTTCCTCTCTGTGCCTGTTGTACTTTTTACTTCCTGTGCTAACTGTACTTTTTACTTCCTGTGCTAGCTGTACTTTTTACTCCGTGTGCCAGCTGTACTTTTTACTCCCCGTGCCAGCTGTACTTTTTACTCCCTGTGCCAGTTGTACATTTTACTCCTTGAGCCAAGTGTACTTTTTACTCTGTCAGTTGTACTTTTTACTTCTTGTGCCAGTTGTACATTTTACTCCCTCTGCCACCTGTACTTTTTACTCCCGGTGCCAGTTGTACTTTTTTACTCCCTGTGCCAACTGTACTTGTTACTCATTGTGCCAACTGTACATTTTACTCCCTGTGCCAGTTGTACTTTTTTTACTCCCTGTGCCAGCTTTACTTTATACTCCCTGTGGCAGTTGTACTTTTTACTCCTTGTGCCAACTGTACTTTTTACTCTCTGTGCCAGCTATACTTTTTACTTCCTGTGCCAGCAGTACTTTTTACTCCCTGTGCCAACTGTACTTTTTACTCCCTGTGCCAGCTGTACTTTTTACTCCTTGTGCCAACTGTACTTTTTACTTTCTGTGTCAGTTGTACTCTTTACTCTCTGTGCCAGCTGTAGTTTTTACTCCCTGTGCCAGCTGTACTTTTTACTCCCTGTGCTAACTGTACTTTTTACTCCCTGTGCCAACTGTTTTTACTCTCTGTGTCAGTTGTACGTTTTACTCCCTGTGCCAGCTGTACTTTTTACTCCTTGTGCCAGCTGTACTTTTTACTCCTTGTGCCAGTTGTACTTTTTTACTCCTTGTGCCAGCTGTACTTTTTACGCTTTGTGCCACCTGTACTTTTTACTCCCTGTGCCACCTGTATTTTTTGCTCCCTGTGCCACCTGTACTTTTTGCTCCCTGTGCCAGCTGTACCCTTTACTTCCTGTGCCAGTTGTACTTTTTATTCCCTGTGCCAGTTGTACTTTTTACTACCTGTGCCAGTTGTACTTTTTACTAAATGTGCCAGCTGTACTTTTTACTCTTGTGCCAGTTGTACTTTTTATTCCCTGTGCCAGCTGTACTTTTTATTCCCTGTGCCAATTGTACGTTTTACTCCTTGTGCCAAGTGTACTTTTTACTCCCTGTGCCAGCTGTACTGTTTACTCCCTGTGCCAGTTGTACTTTTTACTCCTTGTGCCAGTTGTACTTCTTACTCCCTCTGCCACCTGTACTTTTTACTCTCTGTGCCTGTTGTTCTTTTTACTTCCTCTGCCAGCTGTACTTTTTACTCCTTGTACCAACTGTACTTTCAATCTCTGTGCCAGTTGTACTTTTTACTCCATGTCAGCTGTTCGTTTTACTCTTGTGCCAGCTGTACTTTCTACTCCCTGTGCCAGCTGTACTTTACTTTTTACTCCTTGTGCCAGCTGTACTTTATTCCCTGTACCTGCTGTACTTTTCACTCCCTGTGCCAGCTGTACTTTTTACTCCCTGTGCCAGCTGTACTTTTTACTCTTGTGCTAGCTGTACTTTTTTACTCCTTGTGCCAGCTGTACTTTTTACTCCCTGTGCCAACTGTATATTTTATTCCCTGTGCCAGCTGTACTTTTCACTAACTGTGCCAGTCTTACTTTTTACTAACTGTGCCAGCTTTACTTTTTACTAACTGTGCCAGCCTTACTTTTTACTCCCTGTGCTAGCTGTACTTTCTTTGCAGCCTTTGCCTCTCTAACCCTCCTGCTTGCCATCTATGATTTAGCACAAAAGACCTCCCTTCCTCTTCATTCTGAGTACATCTGTACTTCTGGAAGGCTGCCCTGTTTTTTCTTATTGCATTTGCCGCTTACTTTCTGAACCAGCTGGGCTTTGTGGCCTTAGAGTTCTTGCTTTTGATTTTTTGGCAGACTTACTAGTGGCCTTTATCAGTCCCTCTTTTATTATGGCCCATTTCTGTTTGACCTCCATCTCCATTCCGATTCCAGCAAGGTGTTCTACCAGAGTTTTTTCCGTCTTCTTAAAATCAGCCTTCCTGAAGTCCAGAACTCTTGTTTTGTTCCTGACCATCCCTCTGCCCAAGTTCAGGTGGAACCACACCACTTGGTGGTCACTTTCTGCAAGAGGCACTGCCACCTTTATATCCTGGACATGGTTACAACTGGACAGGACCTCCCAAGTGGGCTCCATGACATCCAGTGTCAGGAATCCACTTTGGAATGCGTTCTGCAGTACTTTCTCCCTGGTGCCAGATTTAGCCATGATTGTACAATCCATGCCAGGCAGACTGAAGTCTCCCTATTATTATTACCTCCCCTTGCCTACCATTTCTATGATTTGGGACCCCAGCACCTTGTCTAGCTCCTTATCCTGTGTAGGTGACCTGTAAACTACCCCCATCCTTAGTGTCTTGCCCTTAGTGGATTGTGCCTGCACCCCTAATGCCTTTGGCTTTCCATCCACCCTTCCCTCTGATACAGATTATCCCCGCCTTCACATACAGAACCACTCCCCCTTCCTGCTTTCCTATCCCTCCTATACATTTTATACCTGGGGACTGCGAGGCTCCAGTCATGGTTCAGTGTGGACTATGTATCTGTGATGGCCACTAGTCCACCTCTCTGTTGGCCATCAGCACCTGCATTTCAGTTATTTTGTTTTCCAGGATTATGGCATTCAGGGACACAAGCCTTTACCCTGACTCAGGCCCCCTTTTACCCCATCTCCCCCGTCCCGCCTTTCCTCTCCTTCCCTTGGCTAGTTCCTCATTATTCCATTCTGCTTGGGAGGGGGACTGTAACAGCCTTCCCCACCAGCTGCTTGGAGGTACTTTGCATCCTAATGCCCCCCTGTTAATTTAAATTAAAGCTTCTTCCCATGAATTCCTAACAGCTTGCCCTTCAGGACCCTAGTGCCCTTTTTAATAAGATGTAACCTATCTGGTGCAAACAGGTCCTTGTCCTCCCAGGTCCCTCCCCAGTCAACAAGTAGCCCATACCCCTCTACTTCACACCACCCTCTGAGCCAAACATTGAATTCCTCAGTTCTAACCTTCCTTGCAGTGCTAGTCCTTGGGACTGGTAGCACCTCCGTGAACACTCTGCCTCACTACAGATTTTCCCCTCCTCTCTGAATCTTTCCTGCATCACCCCCACCTCACATCCTGAAAGGTTATTTGTGCTGCATCCCACCCTCCGCCCCACATGCTTAGATATCAAGATCCAACACTCATCACCATCATCCCTGACATACATTTTACCCTCCTGTAGCTTACTCTGGACCCTTTCCCTATGTCACCCCTTTACTATTGAGTCCCCACAATCACCACTCTCCCCACCTTCCTGAATCCTAACCCCATCCGACCATGCTGCTGCCCACTCCTGCCTGCCCCTCCTTCCCTCCCACTCATCCTGTACTCCCCTTGACCCTTGCACCAGTCCCCCATCCCAGCAGCCTCCACCTGACCTCAGTACCCCGGCACTCCAGCATGTCCTCTTGCTTACCCTTCCCCACCTCCCTTCCCTACTTCACCCATCTGCCCTCTCTGCCTGAACTTTTCCTCTCACCCCCTCCTTACCATCCCTGAAGCCCTTCCACTTGTTCCCTCCAACTCACTGTCAATACCAGTTCTCTCTCTTCTTCTCTCTCTCCAGTGGGAGGAACCTGTTCTGCACCAGCTCCTCTTGAGGTGCTCCCACTGGACACCCTCCCAACCCTGCCTTGCACTTTCCCTTTATCCACCCCCTCCACCCTGAGCCTTCTTCCACCCTGGAGAGATGGATCCACAGAACCTTCCTACTCCCTGCCTCTTTCCTTCCCACTCAACATAGCCACCTCCTGCCATGGCTCCCCTCCTGTTCTCTCCCCACTGCCTGCCTCTAGGCCCTGCAGTTCCTCTGTCCCCCCATCATTACCCCCACCTTAGCACCCCTCCTGTTCTCTCTCCCCCTTCCTGCCTCCAGGCCCTGCGGCCCTTGTGCCCCTCCCATCATTACCCTAGGATACCCCCCACCAGTGCAATGGTTCCGCGCCATAGTTGGCACACTTCCTCCTTCAGCTGTCTAATTTGCCTGCAAACCAGGTATCTCCATCTCCCAGAGAGTTCCCAGAAACACTGTTGCCCCACATCGCCTGCACACTACACCCCTACTTGCCACCCCTGGCCCCTACTGCATGCCCCCTCTCCACATATTATGTTCTATGCACTCTTTAGTATTGCACTAGCTAGCCTTAATGGTGTATGGAAATTGCCTGCTAATTTCAGTGTTATTTTACTGTGTTGTAATTTTTATGTTGATTGTGCACAGCACAAGAAACATATTGGAACAGCTTGCTGAGAAGCAGGCTGTGCAGGCACAGCACTGTTGTGGCCAATGCCCCCACAGCCTGCAAAGGCTTGTCCCATTTCCCCCAATGCCATTGCAGGCTGCTGGTGACACAAGTTTGGAACGTTTGCACCAACTTGTGACAAATCAGCCGCTGCAATCAGGGGCCACCTCGTCATTGCAGCGTCAGCCATCCGCTGCAATGAGGGAGTGACCCATCATTGCAGCGCGGATCTGGCAAGCCTGATATTGTTTGTGAACATGGCGCGGCTGCCACCCTGTTCACAACCAATATAACCCCTCCCCGCCGGGCTTCGGGTGCCCCCGCGGTTGATTTTGCTGAGTACCCACTCTCGTCGGCATTCTGTGAATCCCCCACTTTCATTTTCTGCTGATGGGTGCTCAATCCCTGTCGGCATAATGATATCCCCCCTTTGTGCGCCGAGGGGGGTGCCCAATCCCACGTTGGCTACTGCTGCCCCCCCAAAAAAATCAGAAAGTCTCTGGTGGCACGCTGAGAGCCCACCCCAGCGTGCCACGTGCCCCTGTAAAGTTAAACAGTCCCACAATGTCTTTAGTTTTTTTTTTTACCTGAAAAAAAGGAAACGGTCCCTTGTAGTCTGCCTGCCCTCCCCCACAACCCGCACCCACCCACTGCGCACTCTGCCTCCCCACACCTCCCCTCACCCCATACTTACCTCTGGAGTCTGGCGCGATGATCTTCGGTGGACAGGGAACACGTCTGCACTCTTCAAAGGCGACCGCAAACTGACGAAATGCCGGTAAGCTGTATAATGTAATGAATAAGGTGTTTTCAACTTTAGTGCATAACTCGGACATTTTTTGGAATTTTTTCACCAAATTTTCAACATGGGGTTTTTGGGACCCCTCCTCATGAATGCTTGAACTGTCATGGTGTTAATCAGCCCGGAAAGGTGATTTCGCGGTCACTGCACGGAATCACCTTTGGGGGCCAAGTATCAAAACGACAGTGCCAGTGTTCATGAGGTGGGCTCTCAAAAAGCCTATGTTGCAAATTTGGTGGAAAAAATCTCCAAAATTACTGTTTTATGAGTGTGTGTTGCGCAGTTGCTAGGCAGACTCATAAAATCGTGAATTTGCAATATTTTGACACCAGATTTTCAACATTGGCATTTTGTCACACCTCCCTGTGAACAGTACAGCTGTCATTGTTCACATCCTGGCAGAAATGTGTTTTCGCACTTCCGGTGCAGAATAGCGCAGTCGCTGTCAGAAATCAGTGTTCGGGACAGATTAAGAAAATGACAGTGACACTGTTCATGAGTAGAGGTCCTGAAATGGCTATGTTGAAAATTTGGTAGCAGACTTCATAAAATGACTGTTCTGACGTCGTTGTGCAGTTTACCGCGCAGCTCATAACCCTGAATTATAATATTTTCACTCCAGATTTTCAACATTGCCATTTCCCACACCTACTTATGAACAGTGCAGCTGTCATTTTTCCCATCCTGGCTGAAATGTGTTTTCGCAGTTGCAGCACAGAATAGAGCGGTCGCTGTGGGAAATCACTGTCTGGGACAGATTAATAAAATTACAGTGATACTGTTCATGAGCAGAGGTCCTAAAATGCCTATGTTGAAAATTTGATGATGATAGCCCATCAAATGAGTGTGTTACAAGTGTGCGTTGCACACTTTCCACACACCCTTGTAACTTTGCAGATTCATAATATTGTCATGCCACATTTTTAGCAATGGTATTTTTTCACACTTCCTTATGTAACCCCCCTGAAAATGGGGGTTCCCAAAAGACTTCCAGGAGCTTGCTTGAATGCTCCAAGCCTGAATGGTGTTTGGCATTTAAGCCATTTATCAGTGAGTGTTTTTAGAGCCTCTGGTACTGTCTCTTTAAGAGCTGTCTGCTTGCAGACATAATTAGTTTGTATGGGGGGACTGTGTGCTTCTCTGAGTACCACTCGAGCTGCTGCCAATTCACTTAATTTTTGCAGTCACTAGAGTGCAAAGGGAACCTATCTGAAAGATGTAACTGTTTACCAGAAATTATTTAGGTAATAATGAAATTACAGTTTGTCTAACCTGCTTTCTTTGCAGTCAGAACTGTGTCTGCTAGTTCCCATTCTAGTTTTGAACTGCTGAACTGGACCAATCAGTGTGGGTAAGCTAGCTCTAAATGGTGCCTTGGACGAATCAGAACTTGGACTCATAATCTGAGCCAGCCACAAGAGGATTGTATGGGCAGTGACTCTGGGAGATGTAGTTTAGACTTCAGTGCCTTTTTGGACCAACAGCAGCAGTCTATTGTGGTGACAGCCAATCCAGTCAAGAACTGGGAGGAACTCAAAGGAAGTGCCCGTTTTTGTCGGTTGGAGTTCAGTTGAGCTTTGGCAGTGAAGAAGGAAGGAGCCCTGTGCTTTTCAGTGTGCAGTTTTAGTCAAAAACGGTGTAAGGCCCAGAGTTCCGGTCTGCAGCTTGTGTAACAGCTTGTTAGGACTGAATCCGTCCTGTGAAAAGAATCAAAGGATCTCTGAAGAGTAGAAACCAGGCTCACCCTGCAGAAGACTGGAAGAATTGCTGAAAATTGCACTCGGTCTGTCAGGAACTGAATCTGCTGTGTGTTCTCCCGGGTATTGTGCAGTAATTGCGATCGGGATACAGATGCAGCCTGCCTGGTATAGTACTTTCTTTTATATGGATGTGTGAAGAGGTTTGTGTACCTCAAGTGAGCCCTGCTGACATTGAAGGACCTTATCTTATTTGGAGGTCGTGAGTACTAATTCAGGGTTGCTCCCTGTTGAATTGCCACATTAAATCCAAATGGAATTACTGTACTGCTGACTGTTTAATTCTCCTTTTCTCTGTGTGAAAGGGCCCCTACCAGCTGCCACGGTTTGGACTAGCCACTAGGGCTTGGGTACCCAGGGACAGTAACTGATAGGGATAGGCCTGTACTGAGCCATAAATAGATTATTAGGTGATAAGCTAATTAACCTGATTTCCCGTCCTTGTTATATCCCCTAAATAAATCAGAGCTGCTTGTTTCAGCAAAGTTATACTGCCTGAGGTATTTGTCTATGTTAAAGTACTGTACTGTGATTGTTGCACTGTATCTCATTTCTACAGGAGGTCCCAGTGCGGAACCAGACCTGGGGTAAGTGTATACTGTGAAGGTAATTCTGATATATTGTGTGGGCCACTAGTGGAAAGAAGGGGTTGCAGTGTCCCAGAGGCTGTGACCAAGTTAGTTTAACTATTGCAAACCCTGACCTCTGGGTGGAGGCACCGCCATTGGATCCAGGCCCTCAACCTGTTAGTGGCAAATCAGGCAGGGTAGTAGCCCCTGGGATAGCGCCATCTGGGGTTACATCTTGGAGGCTCACCGCTGGGATTGTGTGTCCTCCAGTGGCCATATTCTGCAACCACTGTTAAGAAAAAAATGGGTACCCCGACAGAAGTGGCTGTGCACCGGCTGGTGGAGTGGTGTACTGGGGAGGATCGACCCCCAAATGCTATGCTTATCCTGGACATCCCCCTGGGTATCAATACGGACACTGTGCAGGAGTACTTTCCAAGGTGGAAGGTTTACAAAACCCTGTGGTGGTGGGTCGGCAATGCTAATCTGCTCACCCACACTTTCCTGGCCCTAGTAGAGTTTAAGGATCCCATAGATAGCTCCAAAGTGCCACAGACCATTACCCCAGAGGAGCCCTCACTGCTTAGAGTGATAACTAAGGACAGTAAAGACCGGGGAATCAGCCCCACCACTATCTGAAACTTTTGAGGAGAAATTTGCTGAATGGTTGCTGGGAGGGAAAACTGTGAGGACTTGAAGAAACTATTCTTGCCACCTGGGAGTGTTCCTCCCCAACACCCTCTCCTGCTCCAGTGCCCGTAATGGTGGCTGAACCAATGCAGACTCTATTTCTGCACCTGCCATTAGTCACGACTCTTACGAAGGTTGAGGATCTTCTCTGGCACCCTCCCACCCCCAAGGGAGGATGACTGGGAGACCTGGATAGACTATGTTGCCCCCAAGTGCTAGAATGGCAATGCCGGAAGGTGAAAGAGGGTTAGTGAGAGCCTCCGAGGTCCTGCCCTGGCTACCATCCGTGCTAAGCAGAGCCAGTAACCTAAGCGACTGCACGGCCTATCTTGAGGCCTTGGAGAATGTATGGAGCCCAGATTCTGATGAGGACCTATGGTGGAGAGTAAGAGATGCACAACAGTACCAAGGGGTTGTTGTCTGTGTATGTATCTCGGCTGGAAAAATTGTTGCAAGAATGCCTCAGAAAAGGTAGTTTGCCAGCGATTGAACTGGACCCGAACCAGGCTGGACAGGATCCTTAAGTCTGCCCCTTCTCAGAACTGCTGTTGCTTCAGTTACACCTGGCAGATCGACTGGAATCCCACCCTCTATGATGAGTTAATGAGAAATTCGAGGAGTTGAGAAAAGACGACCTCGGGAGGGACCTGCACCAATAGCTGCGGCTCGACCGAGTGACTGAGAGTGACCCATCAGAGTGAAGTTCAGGGGCAGAGGTTGGCAGTCAATGAGTGCTCTGACAAGGAAAAAGATATGTCACAATGGGGCGAACTGTTGAGGAGATCCGAGAATTCAAAAACAGTCCCTTTATGAAGGCCACGCCTGCAAGTACGGGCCTGACCTATATCCGACTGCATCTGCTATGGGGTGGGGGTACCCACCATATCTCCTGCTGATAACAGCTCGAACTCGATTCCTTGACCATGGAAGTGGAGAAGCTGCGAGATGTCTCCAAATGCTTATCACGCCGCCAGACAGAGATGGCACCAAGGTTTCCAGTTAGTAATACCCGCCCTGGCTCCCAGTGTGGCGCCTGACCAGCTCAAACTCCAGAAAGTATGTTTTGCTATAATTGTGGGAAGATGGGCACATGAAAAGGAATGCCAGTCCCAAAAGACACTGACAAAGTTGCATATATAGGCTACAAGGAGAGCTTGGGAGAAGAAATCAGTGGTTAAGGGTGCGACATGATCCCAGTGAGGGCACCAAAATGCTAATTCACGTCCTTTTGTGGCAAGGTCAGTTGCCCAGGCCCCCCACCACCGCCTCTCCAGACTGGTCCAGAATAGTGGGTCCCTCCATGGAGACCACTGTAAGGTGAACAGGTGTCTACAAAGCTATATTAGACAGTGGCTCCCAAGTGACAATTATGTTCCAAGATTGGTATCAGAAGCATTTGTCAGACGTACCCTTACAACCATTAGAAGGACTGCATGTATGGGGGTTAGTGAGAAGGCCACCTATTCCGGGTATATCCGAATTTGGCTGTCTTTCCCCACCTCCGTGGCTGGGTGGCCGAACAAGTAGAGACCCTAGCCTTAGTGTCCCCCCACTGGACTGTATGATGGTGTCCCTTTGTTGATTGGAACAAATGCTCATATGTTCGGAAGGCTGGCACAGTTGTGTTATGAAAAACAGGGGTCAAAGACTAGTAGAGCTTTAAGAGTTCGGCTTTAATTAAGAAGGCCTATGAGGCACAGAGATGCTGAAAAACAGAACCAGAGGAACCGGTCGGAATTGTATGGAAGAAGGATCCTGAGTCTCTGATCCTGGCGCAAATGCCCAGTGTACCTTACAGGGAGAGGTCCATATCAGAAAGGATGTTAAGAATAAAATATTAATGTTGGATGCACCAGGCGATGGAAAATTGCCAGAGGGACTGCTGGTCAAGCCTAGTATTTTGCCGCTAGAGCCCATGCTTATGCCAGAAGGGTAATGGTCCAAGTTCATAATGTGTCTGAAAGAGACATTCGAGTAAACAGAGGTTGCATCCTGGCTAATGTGCATTGTGCAGACACTGCAGTGCTACCCACAGCAAGAGTTCAAGGAAGAATGACAGAGTAACGCCTGACTTGTTTGATTTGCGACTCCGCTGCCAGCTGAATGGAAAGTGAAGATCAGTGAAGCTTGCCAGAGAGACCAGGTGTTTTCTTTAAAGGAATGGGATGTAGGATGCGTGCAAGAGGCTGAGCACAATATCCGGCTGCATGGCGGAAGACCATTTCGTGAGAGGTCTCGGCGCCTGGCACCTGCTGACATAGATGATGTGAGCCGGCATCTGCAAGAGATGTTAGCTGCTGGTGTAATACAAGAATCCAGAAGCCCTTATGCTTCCCCATTGTGGTAGTGAGGAAAAAGAATGGAACAGTAAGGATGTGTGTGGATTATCGCACCTTAAACCGGCGGACTATCCTGATCAGTACACAATGCCCCGCATTCAGGATGCTTTGGACTGCCTAAGCAGGAGCAAGTGGTTCTCTGTGCTGGATCTCCGCAGTGGGTACTATCAGATCCCGATGGCCCCAGAGGACCGTGAAAAGACAGCCTTTATCTGTCCGCTTGGCTACTATGAATTCATGAGGATGCCTCAAGGGATTTCAGGTGCCCCAGCCACTTTTCAGCGATTGATGGGGTGCAGTGGGGACATGAAACTACTAGAGTGCCTGGTATACCTAGATGATGTTATTGTGTTTGGCAGCTCACTGGAGGAACATGAGAGCAGATTATTTAAGGTATTGGACCGACTGGAGGACTTTGGCCTTAAACTGTCCATTGATAAGTGTCAATTTTTTCAAACATCAGTAAAGTATGTGGGACACATAGTATCCACCGAGGGAATAGAGACCGACCCAAGTAAAGTTGAGGCCTTGACCACCTGGCCACAGCCCAAAAATCTAAAAGAACTGCAAAGATTCCTGGGATTCTGTGGTTATTATCGGAGCTTTATCAAGGACTATTCAAGAGTGATCCGCCCTTTACTTAACCTTACTCAAGGGTATCCCCCAACCCACAAAAAATACCAAAAGTCAGCGTCCCTCAAGACTGAAAGAGTGTATTTTCATCAGTGAAGTATTTGGGGCCGCTGGACTCCTGATTGTGAGACTGCTTTTCATGAGATCATATATCAACTTACCCATGCTCCAGTGCTGGCCTATGCCGATCCAAGAAAACCTTCGTCCCTGCACACTGATGCTAGCTTGCAAGGGTTGGGGGCTGTGTTGTACCAAGAACACGAGAATGGCCTGAGACCAGTGGCCTTTGCCAGTAGAAACCCGACCCCCCATCGAAAGAACTATCCCCTGTACATAAGTTAGAGTTCCTAGCTTTGAAGTGGGCTATTGTTGACCAATTCCATGAGTACTTGTATGGGGCTAAAATACTAGTAAAACTGACAATAATCCTTTGACCTATGTGCAAACCTCAGCTAAGTTGGATGCCACTGGCCATAGGTGGCTTTCTGCATTATCTACATATGACTATGCTCTCGAATACCGAGCAGGTCTGAACCACATAGATGCTGATGCTCTCTCCCGAGGCCTGTTCCCAGAATGATTGGGTCCGATTGGCAGAACCTGACATTCAGGCACTCTGCCGGAAGTTTGACAGGGAGGAACAAATGTCCACGGACGCAGTGGACTGCATGGTGGATTGCTTGGGAGCCTCTGAGAATTGCATACCTGCTGCTTATTGCCACTTTTCTGCAATAGACATTGGTGCACTGCCTCAGCTGGACAATGACAGTATTCGGCGGGCTCAATCCCGCGATCCCATGATCAAAGCAGCTTTAGAAGCCCTCTATGCAGGAAAAGATGTGTCCAAATTACGCTCCACTGATTTGAGAACTGCACTGTTATACAAAGAAGGTCCTAAGTTGAAACTGATCAATAAACTGTTATACAGAGAAACAGTAGACAGAGGGGACAAGTAGACAAACAACAACTAGTGCTGCCCACTGCCTTCGGAGACTCAGTACTGAGGTCCTTGCACAACCACATGGGGCACCTTGGTATAGACAGAACACTTGACTTGGTGAGATCCAGATTCTATTGGCCTAAGATGGGGCTGATGTGGAGCAACACATTCGAACTTGTAGTCGCTGCTTACAGAGGAAAGCTTTGCCCCAGAGGGCTGCCCCTTGTTAACATCACCACCAGTGCACCCATGGAGCTGGTCTGTATTGATTTTCTAAGTTTGGAGTCAGATCAAAGAAATATCAGTAATGTGCTGGTGGTCACTGACCATTTCACGAGAGATATGCCCAAGCTTTCCCACCAAAGACCAGAAAGCATCCACTGTGGCCAAAGTACTGTAGAAAACTTTTTGTTCACTATGGGCTCACAAAGAATCCATTCTGATCAAGGGAGAGACTTTGAGAGTCGCCTGATCAAAGAGATGCTTTCTCTGTGGGAGCGCAAAGTCCAGAACCACTCCTTACCACCCCCAGGGGACCCACAGCCTGAACGCTTTCAACCAGACTTTGCTAGATATGCTAGGCACCCTGCACCCAAAGGACAAGCCTAGATGGAGCCAACAAATTAGCACCCTGGTACATGCTTATAACTGCACCAAAAGTGATGCCACTGGATTCTCCCCTACCGCCTGATGTTTGGAAGAAGCTCGACTACCAGTAGATGTGTGTTTTGGGGTCTCTCTGATGGGGTTCAGGCTGACAACTATTTACAGTATGTGCAAAAGTTAAAGGCCCAGCTAACTCATGCGTACTAACTGGCTCAAACCATGGCTGCCAAAAGAAATCTGGCCAACAAAGAAAGGTATGATAAAAGGTGAAAGCACAGGAACTCGGGAGGAGATCGGTATTGCTAAGAAATCTGGGATTGCATGGCAAGCACAAGATTGCTGACAGATGGCACCATCTCCTCACATTGTAGTGGGCAAACTAGATGATCTGCCAGTGTACAAAGTAAGGCCTGAGAATAATTCAAAGATGTAAAACAATGCATAGAAATCATTTACTGCCCATTGGACAAATCTTAATTGAGTCTGAGCCCCTAGAAGATGCCCCTCTGGACCAGTGACTAGAGCTGCTGCTAAGAAAAGATCAAGAAAGTCTGCACCTACAGAAGCAAAGTTAAAGTGTTCCCTCCACAAGTCCCAGTTGAGCATGACTGTCAGTCCATATCGGAAGAAAGTGAGAGTGACTTTGAATATTATCCTTCTTACAGACTGAGTCAATTGTTTCGGGCAATCCCTAGTCAATACTGGAGACAAAGCTGGGCCTTCTGGACTGTTTAAGCCCCCAGCTTCATCCCTGGAGCCAATGCTCCCAGAAAGTGAAGTGCAAAGCATCAGATCAGATGAAATGGAATCATTGTGCATGGTTGAACTGTTTGAGCTTTCAGGGGAGGAAAATGATAGATTGGGGCAGACTGGTGATACACCCGAACAAGAAGAGTATTTTGAGTGCCCTGACAGTCCACTGCCAGTGTCCGAAAGCTCTCCATGCGAGCCAAATGTTGTGGACTCAGAAACTGTAACTCCTGGAGCTGAAAGTGCCCAAGTTCTAGCCTCTCTACCCCATGGAGACTCCTGACAAGTGTGGACAATGCTGAAAATGAGGCTCAGAGTGCAGAGACTGTAACAGTTCCCCTAGAAAGACTGGTCGAGCTGTAAAGCCTGTGGTGCACCTCAGTTATGATTCCCTTGGGAGGCCTGTGGATTCGCTCTCAATGTTGTCCATAAGGAGTGTATGTGCCCCGAGCTCACTGCCCAAACTGAGCATCAGTGCTAACTCCAAGTTACTTGTGTTGCCTCTATATGGTGCCCTTGCCCCATCCAGCCCCAAGGTAACTGATAGGAAGGGCCCCTCTTCAGGTTTCATGTACAAGAGGTAATAACTTGAGTTATGGTACAATGTATGTAATACTGTGTAAAGAGTGACGTACTGCAATGTTTCAGAAATGTGTTCTTGGTAAATGATATATTGACTGATGATTACATGCGAGCCTAATGCAAATGTATATGGTTGCAGTTGAAACTTATGGGGTACTTGCTATGTCGGACGTCAAGCTTTCCCAGGCCAGGAAGGGTGTAACCCCTGAAAATGGGGGTTCCCAAAGACTTCAGGAGCTTGCTTGAATGCTCCAAGCCTGAATGGTGTTTGGCATTTAAGCCATTTATCAGTGAGTGTTTTAGAGCCTCTGGTACTGTCTCTTTAAGAGCTGTCTGCTTAGACATAATTAGTTTGTATGGGGGACTGTGTGCTTCTCTGAGTACCACTCGAGCTGCTGCCAATTCACTTAATTTTGCAGTCACTAGAGTGCAAAGGGAACCTATCTGAAAGATGTAACTGTTTACCAGAAATTATTTAGAGTAATAATGAAATTACAGTTTGTCTAACCTGCTTTCTTTGCAGTCAGAACTGTGCCTGCTAGTTCCATTCTAGTTTTGAACTGCTGAACTGGACCAATCAGTGTGGGGTAAGCTAGCTCTAAAATGGTGCCTTGGACGAATCAGAACTTGGACTCATAATCTGAGCCAGCCACAAGAGGATTGTATGGGCAGTGACTCTGGAGATGTAGTTTAGACTTCAGTGCCTTTTGGACCAACAGCAGCAGTCTATTGTGAGTGACAGCCAATCCAGTCAAGAACTGGGAGGAACTCAAAGGAAGTGCCCGGTTTTTGTCGGTTGGAGTTCAGTTGAGCTTTGGCAGTGAAGAAGGAAGGAGCCCTGTGCTTTTTCAGTGTGCAGTTTTAGTCAAAAAACGTGTGTAAGGCCCAGAGTTCCGGTCTGCAGCTTGTGTAACAGCTTGTTAGGACTGAATCCGTCCTGTGAAAAGAATCAAAGGATCTCTGAAGAGTAGAAACCAGGCTCACCCTGCAGAAGACTGGAAGAATTGCTGAAAATTGCACTCGGTCTGTCAGGAACTGAATCTGCTGTGTGTTCTCCCGGGTATTGTGCAGTAATTGCGATCGGGATACAGATGCAGCCTGCCTGGTATAGTACTTTCTTTTATATGGATGTGTGAAGAGGTTTGTGTACCTCAAGTGAGCCCTGCTGACATTGAAGGACCTTATCTTATTTGGAGGTCGTGAGTACTAATTCAGGGTTGCTCCCTGTTGAATTGCCACATTAAATCCAAATGGAATTACTGTACTGCTGACTGTTTAATTCTCCTTTTCTCTGTGAAAGGGCCCTACCAGCTGCCAGCGGTTTGGACTAGCCACTAGGGCTTGGGTACCCAGGACAGTAACTGATAGGGATAGGCCTGTGCACAGAGCCATAATGTAATTATTAGAGTGATAAGCTAATTAACCTGATTTCCCCGTCCTTGTTATATCCCCTAAATAAATCAGAGCTGCTTGTTTCAGCAAAGTTATACTGCCTGGAGGTATTTGTCTATGTTAAAGTACTGTACTGTGATTGTTGCACTGTATCTCATTTCACAGGAGGTCCCAGTGCGGAACCAGACCTGGGGTAAGTGTATACTGTGAAGGTAATTCTGATATATTGTGTGGGCCACTAGTGGGAAGAAAGGGGGGTTGCAGTGTCCCAGAGGGCTGTGACCAAGTTAGTTTAACTATTGCAAACCCTGACCTCTGGGTGGAGGCACCCGCCATTGGATCCAGGCCCCTCAACCTGTTAGTGGCAAATCAGGCAGGGGTAGTAGCCCCTGGGATAGCGCCATCTAGGGGTTACACTTATGAGCAGTACAGCTGTCATTTTTCACGTCCTGAGTGAAATGTGGTTTCACAGTTGCAGCACAGAATAACGCAGTCGCTGTGGGAAATCAGTGCTCGGGACAGATTAAGAAAATGACAGTGGCACTGTTCATGAGCAGAGGTCCTAAAATCCCTATGTTGAAAATTTGGTGACAAAATTCCATAACATGATTGTGTTACAAGCGTGCATTCAACTGTTTCCACGCACGCTTGTAACTTTGCAAATTTGTACTATTTTCACGCCATATTTTCAACAGTGGCATTTTTTCACACCTCCTTATGAACAGTACAGCTGTCATTTTTTCACATCCTGGCTAAAATATGTTTTTGTACTCCTGACGGAGAATAGCACGGTCACTGTGGGACATCAGTGTTTGGGACAGATTAAGATGGAACGAGTGAGAGGGGGGAGTGACTGAGCTCAACTGAGCTCTGTCGGGACTGCTCTGGATTTGTTTGTGGGCAGAAAAAGGCCCCAACGCAAGAGCCCAGTACAAAAGGGCAGCCTGCAGCACTGGGAGAAACAGAACGAGAGAGCAAGTGAGGGGGGGGAGTGAGCAAACTCACCAGAGCACTGTCAGGACTGCTGAGGATTTCTTTGGGGGGCAGAAAAAGGCATCAATGCAGGCAGGGACCCAGTAGAAAAGGCCAACCTGCAGTGATGGGAGAAACAGTACGAGTGAGTGAGAGAGGGGGAGTCAGCAGGCTCAACAGACTTGTGTCGGGACTGCTGCAGATTTCTTTGTGGGCAGAAAAAGCCACCAGCAGAGGCAGGAACCCAGTACAAAAGGGCAGCCTGCAGCATCAGGAGAAACAGAATGAGTGAGTGACAGAGGGAGACTGAACGACCTCAATGGAGCTTTGTCGGTACAGCTGCGGATTTCTTTCTGGACAGACAAAGATGCCAACACAGCCAGCATCCCCGTACACAAGCGCATCCTGCAGCGCCAAGAGAAACAGAACAAGTGAGTGACAGAGTGGTAGTGAGCGAGCTCAACGGAGCTCTATTGTGACTGCTGCAGATTTCTTTGTGGCCAGAAAATGTGGCAACACAGGCAGGAGCCCAGTACAAAAGGCCAGCTTGCAGCACGGGCAGAAACGGAATGAGTGAGTGAGAGAGGGGGAGTGAGCGAGCTCAATGGAGCTGTGTCGGGACTGCTTCAGATTTCTTTCTGGCCAGAACAAGCCACCAATGCAGGCAGGAGTCCAGTACAAAAGCTCAACCTACAGCGGCAGGAGACCCATAATGAGCGAGTGAGGGAGGGGGAGTGAGTAAACTCAACGGAGCTCTGTTGGGACTGCTGCAGATATGTTTGTGGGCAGAAAAAGGCAGCAATGCACGCAGGGGCCCAGTACAAAATGTCAGCCTGCAGTGGCAGGAAACCCAGAATAAGCGAGTGAGAGAGGGGGAGTGAGCGAGCTCAACGGAGCTGTATTGTAACTGCTGCAAGTGGCAGCAAAGCAGGCAGGAGCCCACTAGAAAAAGGCAGCCTGCAACGCCGCCAGAAACGGAATGAATGCCTGAGAGAAGGGAACTGAGCGAGCTCAACGGAGCATTGTCTGGACTGCTGCAGATTTCTTTGTGGACAGAAAAAGGCGCCAACAGAGGCAGGGGCTTGGTACAAAAGGGCAGGCTGCAGTGCCAGGAGAAACAGAATGAGTGAGTGACACAGGGGGAGTGAGCAACCTGAACAGAGCTCTGTCGGGACAGCTGTGGATTTCTTTGTGGGCAGAAAAAGGTGCCAACGCAGGCAAGAGCCCAGTACAAAAGGGCAGCCTGCAGTGCCAGGAGAAACAAAACGAGCGAGTTACAGAAAGGGAGTGAGCGAGCTCAATGGCACTCTCTCATGACTGCTGCAGATTTCTTTGTTGGCAGAAAAAGGTGTCAACGCAGGCAGGAGCCCAGTACAAAAGGCCAGTCTGCAATGCCGGCAGAAACGGAATGAGTGAGTGAGAGAGGGGGGGGAGTCAGCAGGCTCAATAGACCTGTGTTGGGACTGCTGCAGATTTCTTTGTGGGCAGAAAAAGCCACCAACAGAGGTAGGAGCCCAGTACAAAAGGGCAACCTGCAGCACCAGGAGAAACAGAATGAGTGAGTGACAGAGGGAGACTAAGTGACCTCAACGGAGCTTTGTCGGTACAGCTGCAGATTTCTTTGTGGACAGACAAAGGTGCCAACGCAGCCAGCATCCCCGTACACAAGCGCATCCTGCAGCGCCAAGAGAAACAGAACAAGTGAGTCACAGAGTGGTAGTGAGCGAGCTCAACGGAGCTCTATTGTGACTGCTGCAGATTTCTTTGTGGCCAGAAAATGTGGCAACGCAGGCAGAAGCCCAGTACAAAAGGCCAACTTGCAGAGCGGGCAGAAATGGAATGAGTGAGTGAGAGAGGGGGAGTGAGTGAGCTCAATGGAGCTGTGTCGGGACTGCTGCAGATTTCTTTGTGGGCAGAACAAGCCACCAACAGAGGCAGGAGCCCAGTACAAAAGGGCAGCCTGCAGTGCCAGGAGAAACAGAATGAGTGAATGAGAGAGGGGGAGTGAGCCACCTCAATGCAGCTCTGTCAGGACAGCTGCGGATTTCTTAGTGGGCAGAACAAGGTGCCAATGCAGGCAGGAGCTCAGTACAAAAGAGCAGCCTGCAGCACCAGGAGAAACAGACTGAGCGAGTGACAGAGGGGCAATGAGCGAGCTCGACACACCAACGCAATCAACATTCGGCATTGACAAATGCTTGTTATTTCTAGCTGTATAATCTATCTTCTTATTTTTTACCACCTAGGTATAATTTCTCTTAATGTACTTAAATTCCCAGTGCTTACTGATGTCTCTTGATGCTTTGTACTTGCTGTATTCATGTGCCATCTCTATGGCCCAGGTCATGCCTAAAAACGGTTCTTGGACCAGTGCACCTACCCGGTTATCAAATAAATAAAATTCCCTTTATCCTTACGGAGTTTACACCCCAGACCTGGATAAGGGTGATTTAAAAGCAGCAACCCCTTCCCTCCCCTTTAATTAATTAGGACCTGGATGGAGGTGGCTGAAGAGTTGCACCCCCTTCCTTTCCAGTATACTAGCATGATAACAGCTCTGCTGCCTAGCTGCCTAGGCAACCCTAGGTATGCACTGTCAGCCTTCCTACTGAGTTTCTTGCCTGCTACCCCCCCAAGCTGACCCCAGATAGGGAGTAACGGAGACCCACTACTAATAGGTGTGAACCTTATGCTTTCCAACTGAAATTCCTATCTGCCGACTCCCCTGTAGGCTGACTCTGGACAGAGAGTAGCTGTGGCCCACAAACAGTGCTGCTATCCACTCCTAGCTGAGAGATAGCTGCCCTCCCACAGATTTCTCTTACTGTTAGGCTAGTTGTAGGCATACCATACAAAGGGACTAACTGCAGTCCTTACTAGAGTCTCCTCTGAAGACAGACCCCAGATAGGTAATAGATGCAATTCCTATTGAACCCCACTTACTTCCCCCTTTCCCCTTGCCTTACCTGCCCTCCTTTGAGCAGCATGGCCAGCAGTCTGCGGTCCTCTCTGCGGACATCCTGATGATTCCCCCAGATGCACTTAGGTAGATGCCATATTCATGCTTCATGGCACTCATGCGAGGGGTTGCTTGTCCTGCTCAGTAAAAAATTACGTCTACAGTCTCCCTATTGGAGGGCTGTATCCAAGCAACCATGCAGGAACACCAGTCGTGGCTAGCTAGCCCAGTTCAGCTCCCGTCCTCATCCTCGCTCTGCAGCCCTCATCCCCCTCAGGTACCCCACAGTCTCCAATTCAGCACAAAAACATTTCTTTACAGTTTTTTTTTTTAGTAAACCCAGTGTACAGCCCCAACACTTATCTGTGGTCAGAGTGACCCTGTTCCTCAGTTCTCCTGGTGGTGACCTCAACTAACTCTGCACTCAAAACCCTTTTTTTCCTGTACAAGTCTACAGCTTTCCTATTGGAGGGCTGTATCCCAGCAACTACGTGGAAACACCAATCATGGCCTGCTAGCTTGGTTCAGCTCCTGCTTTCTTCCCTCCCTCTGCTGCCCTCTTCCTGTTCCCAAGTCAGCACAAAAACATTTCTTTATAGTTTTATTTTTCAGGAGGAGGAGCATCTCATAGGGAGAAGGGGAGGAGGCAGACAGCACAGGTTCAAACTGGATGCAAAAGGAAAGATAGATGGCAACACCACCACCACCCTTCTTTGCACAATCCTGTCCAGTGATGGGGAAACCTGGTGTAACCCCCCTGTTACCCGGGGTTACAGGAATCCTACTTAGATCTAGTGGCAGGCAGGGAAGGCAGCTTGTAAAACACCAGTTAAATGGATTTCACACTGTCTCACTCTGTCCTCAGTCTCAGCTGGGCTGGAGGGATGACATCATATAGAATTCTCGCAGCAGCATAAGCCACATCGGAATATTGCAGCAGGGAGTGAGGTTAGACAGTTGGGAGGTTATCAGTCAGTCTTCAGGAGGTTTTGAAGCAGTCTACAGGGAGACCCAGTGGAAGCAGGAGGTGTGCTGCAGTTGGCAGCCCCTCAGGGCTAGGCTCTGCTATAGAGCTGCTCAGAAGTAGAGTGGGTGTGTGTTCTCGCCCTAGAGAAGAACACAGAAGAAAAGTGGTCTAGTGGTAGAGACCATTCCCAGTGTGTTCCAGTGCCCCATCTCAGGAGGGATGGGGGGGAAAGAGAGCCAGAAATTGCAGGGGCAATCCCCTGGCCCTGCTGAGGAGGTTAAGCTGCCTGTCATTTTGTTGTTCAAGTGCTGAGGCACCAGGATTCATTTGCTTTGCCAGAAACCTTGGGGCACCTGCAAACCAGGGGTGAGTTCTGCTCTGAAAGAGGGCCCATGTTTTCACCAGACAGTGTGTATAGTATCTGTTACTGTGGGGTCAAGGAAGGACAGCCAAGTACAGTACTACAGTTGTGTGTGACTTAAAATGCATCTATACAGTGGGGGTCTACAGGGATGGACATAGCCACTCGGAGATCATTATAAGCCAGGATATCAGAGTATGAAGAGTAGTATGTTAAATGTAACATACATTTCAAGACAGCATTCTACAACTGTGTGTTTCAAGAAAGGTGTTGATTCCAAATGAATGGCCAGGTATAGATTTGGGAGCGAGAGGTGGGAGACCCCCATCTGGAGTAACCAGATTTACCTCCACGGGTTCACTTTGGGCACCTATAGCTTTGTCCCAGGCACTTGGCCAATGTTTGCAGAAAGTACACAGATGTGGGATTAGTGTTGAAGACTTTCCCTTTATGGAGCCAGTATGTGCTCATGGGTGGTAGAGGGAGCCACCAATAAATGTCCATGCCTTATGGAAAGTAGTCCAAGTGCTGGCCAGATGTGCCTCGCCAAGGAAACCAAGAGAAGAGTACAAGTTCGGGCTGAGGCCCAGTGTGTTTCAGAACCTGAGGGTTAAAGTGTGTAAGAAGATGTGTTCTAGTCTCTGTATATCTGCATTACCAGGGAGTGTAGCCCCGTGGGGGGTCCATCTATACTTTATTATTCTGTTGTTGTTGTGAATAAAAGCCACATTCTAGAATCCCACTCCTGGTTTGGACATTTTGGTTATTGCTTCCTTTGTCCGGGTTACTTGGGTGCCCCTGTGCAGAGGTTTCAAACCTAGCCAAAATGCAGAGCAACAGTTTTCTCCCCGAACCCAGGCAGCCAGGTAGTGGGTTACATAATGGAGGCACCGCAGAGCGCTAATAAAACAAACAAAAAAATAACATCAACCTGATCCCTGGCGGTTACACTGGAATAACAACAGCAGTATCTAGGTTCTTGGCAGATAGCCAAGACTCTGAGATTACCAGCACATCGGATTTTAGGTTAACCATAATTGGCTGTAATAGGTCAGTTCTGGCAAGGAGATTGCGGTGGTTGACATGAGCCACTCTCAACCATTTGGGAAGGAGAGAGGGGGATGACAGGGCTGGACCAAGATTAAACTCCATGTCACCCGCTACTATCACCAAGGCTGCACCAGCAAGCCAAGAGGAATGGGAGAGGAGGGATGCCAGAGGAAGGGAGGTGTGGGAGGGGAGGGGAAGGAGATGGAAGAGAGGGACAAGGATAGGAAGAGGAGGGAGGGAGGGAGGAGAGACTAGCTTGTGGGGGGGGGGAGAGCAAGTGTCATTAAGCAGCATAATACAGAGCAGCAGCAGGAGCCCTGACTGAACTAGTACAGAGGAGGGGATAATGCAACTACCAGTTAACTGAGCAAAACGCTGTAATTTTATATTGATAAGCAAAGCAATGCAATCTGGGATGTAAGGTAAACAGCAGTAGTGCTATGAACCAGCACTCTAGTGAGGTAATTAAATAACAGTCTTCTATAAAGCAACTTGAAAAACAGGTAATACAAATTAAACAGCAGTGAGGCTATGGGACAGCTCTGGAAGGAGAGCATCCAAATGGTTAAAAGCAGAGGGTACTAAGAGTCAGTTCTAATGATGAATAATACAAATGATTAAAAGCAGAGGTACTATAAAGTAGCTCTAGTGAGATATTATAGCTTAATAAAGGCAGTGGTGCTATGTGGCAACATTATAGTATGTGTTAATACATCCCCTGGAGCCACTCGTTGCTGAAAACGAGTGATTTCACGCGCCTTCAGATGAGCGAGAACAGCGAAGCGAAGCTGAGCTGTTCTGGTTCACTCTGAAGGCAAATGAAACCACTCATTTTCAGCAACGAGTGGCAACGGCGAACATATTAATATATTATTGATCGAGAGCGATCAATAATATATATATTTTTTTTAAAACTGTTCCCAGAATGTGCCCCTTTTCCAGGGCATCTGTGCGTGAGACGCTCTTCACAGAATAAGAGTTCCTCACGCGCAGGGGAAAGGAGCACTCCGATTGGTCGGGAGCACTCCCTCAATCTATAAATAGGTAATATAGAGGATCAGGCTCACCACGGGTCACAAGACATGACAGTCACCCCGGGGAAAGTACTGTCCCTTATGTTGCAGTTTGTTTCACTGGAGGCCACTTGAACTAAGAGTCCGTATATACTGTAAGTACAGTTCTGAGAGTCTCACCATGAAATGCTCAGATAGATTAGGCTGATCACTTAACCCTCTAGGGCTCCAAACAGTATGAAGTTTGACAGTGGTTGGGTTGGTGGTGGGAGGGTGCTCCTCTTCAATGCCTGCACACCTCAGGATCATTCTTGAATCTTCCCCTCATCATCTTGTAACTGTGCCCCCTTGTGGTCTTGGTTTTATTGAGACTGAAAAATTCCCCCGATATCCACTTTAGAAACATAGACAATGACAGCAGAAAAAGGCCACAGGTCCACCTAGTCTGCCTGGAGGTCCCTATTAGCTCCAGAACCTATTGTCCATATGGGGTTTTAGCCCTCCCAGGCCACCCCCTGCTCCCCTCCCTACTCCTACCAACTTGAGCAACCACCAGACCCTTCACTCTGTCCCAGCCATGCTTGAAACTATCTACGATCTTGGTGCCCACCACCTCCGCTGGCAGACTGTTCCAGGGCTCCACCACCCTGTCCGTAAAACAGAACTTCCTCACATCCCTCTTAAACCTTCCTCCTGCCAGTTTCCACTCATGACCTTGGGTTCTTGATTCTGTACTCACTCTAAATAGTTCCCCACAGTTCACCTTGTTTATTCAATTCAGGATCTTGAAGGTCTCCATCATATCCCCCCCCCCAACCTGGTCTCCAGCGAGTACATGTTCAACGTCTTTAGACAATCTTCATAAGATCTGCCCTGTTGGTCCTGAATCGTCTTGGTCACCCTGCACTGCACCATTCCCAGCCTGTTCCTGTCAATCCTTAGGTGAGGACTCCAGAGCTGGGCACAGTGTTCCAGGTGCGGCCTCACCAGTGACCTATACAGAGGTAGCAGTACCTCCTTTTCCTGCTGTCAGTACTCCTTCCAGTACTTCCCGGCATCCTAGCTGCATTACTACAGGCCTTGCTGCACTGCTTGGTTGTTTGAGGGGTTCACTAATGATGACTTCCAGGTCCCCTTCTTCTGCCGCAGTGTGCGCAGTTTATTTATTTATTTATATTTATTAAACTCTTGGATACACCTGTGAGCAGATACTCGTTGAGAGGTTCCACATCATGTACATAAACAACAATGCAAGGAATTCAGGACAATAAAAGGATAAAACATTGAGAGTACAGTAAACAGATAATGCCAATATTAACATAAGGGTACATAAATCCAAGCCAAACCAGTAAGTGTGGCGATTTGCAAAGTAAGCCTGCATCAGAAGGAGAAGTAGGCGAAAAGGGGAAGAAGGGGTGGGGTAGACAGGGCAGTGTGGACAGAAGGGGGGGTAGGCTGGGATAAAGGGGTTGGAGATGGGGCTAAGTGCAGCGGTTTGCCTATCCCAGGGATAGGGGCTGGGAAGTGCTGGGGTCAGTCAGTGGGTATGTAGGATGACTAGAATGACAGTTTAACCTCTCCCATCTTTGTTTATACCTTTCAGGTACTCGTAGGATTCAATCATTTCCCCTCTCTCCCTCCTCTACTCAAGTGAGGGCACGTTGAGATTTTTCAGTCTGTCTTCATGTGCCCTGCCGGCTGTCCCTGAATCATCTTTGCTGCCCTCCTCTGAACTGCCTTGAGCTGGTTAATATAATTTTTCAAGCAGGGGTTCCATTACTGCATGCCGTACTCCAGGTGTGGTCACACCAGGGACCTGTACAGCGCAATATAGCCTCCTCCCTTATGCACCTGAACCCCTTAGTAATACAGCCTAGCATTCTGTTTGCTTTGGCCACTGCCTTCCTACACTGTGTAGCATATTACGGTTGCTGAAAATGGCTATCTCCAAGTCCTTTTCCTCCTCTGATTCAGTGACCTTGACCCTACCTAGAGTGTATTCAGCCCTCAGGTTCTTCCTTCCGATGTGCATGACCTTCTACTTCTTCACATTGAACCCCAATTGCTATATATCTGACCACCTCTCCAGCTTTGCCAGTTCCTCCGTTAAGTGTCCTTAACTCCTTTGTCTGTGTCTACCCTCCCACAGAGCTTGGTGTCATCTGCAGGGAGGCAGATCTTGCCTTTAACTCCATCCCCAAAGTCACCAATGAACGCATTAAATAACACTCAACCGAACACTGACCCCTGCAGGACACCACTTGTAACTTCTCTTGTTCCTGAGAGCCCCCACCACCACCACCACCTTCTGAGTCCTACCACTAAGCCAATTTGCCACCCACCTGGTTAATTTGTTTCCTGTCCCTAGTTCTTCCAACTGTCTGATCAACCTCTTGTGGGGCACCGAGTCAAAGGCCTTGCTGAAATCCAAATATAGAATGTTAACTGCCTGACCCTTGTCCACCACCGTCATTACCCAGTCAAAGAAGTCAATCAGGTTGGTTTGACAGAACCTCCCTGACATGAACCCATGCTGTCTCTTTTCTTGTATCTCGTTGGCTTGAAGAAACTCAACCAGTCTCTCCCTCAGAATGATCTCCCATCAATTTACCCATAATGGAGGTCAAACTGACCGGCCTGTACTTCCCAGTGTCATCCATGTGCCCACACTTGTGCAGTGCTACCACATGTGAGTTTGTGGTTCTCCACTACTGTCCCCATATTCTAGAACATAATAGAACAGAACAGAAAAATAGAATAGAACAGAACAGAATAGAATAACATAGTATAATACAGAATAGACTAGAACAGCACATATAAGAATAGAGTAATTAAGCAATATACCATGACAGAGAGTGGGTATATGGGTGGATTTACCACGCCTGGTGTGGTTTGGTCACGACACATAGAAGTCTATAGGGTACATTTACCACACAGTTTTATATATGTTAAAGCTACCTTTGATATAAATGAAAGCTGCCGCTCAACTAACAGAATCAGGGCAGGGGCAGGGGATCAGGTGGTCCCCTTTATATAGGGACCTCCAAGGCAAGGGGGAGAGAGAGCCAGTCACTGGAGCCCAAGCGTAAGTATACGCTGCCATCCTGCTGTCCTGTTTTTTTTCCCGCTTGTTTAATATTTGGTTTCAGGGTTTATTCTCACACAAAAACAAATGCTCAAGAAGCGTCAAGTGTGCACAATGATGAGTGCCGCCGTACGACACTCAACCAGCAACAGCCTTTCCCTGTCGTCCCCCACTGCATTACCATCTATGGTCACCAGGTGGCAGTGTGATAGCAGGAACTGCAACTTTCACTCCCCGAGTAAGTACAGCATCCAGTGAGGTGCTCAATCCTTCCTCCCCTACTGGCCCTCAGATAACTGGGCTTGTTCCTGAACCTGGGATACCAGCGTAACAAGTGGTGGTGCGATAGCTGTGACGTGAGGCTGGCCAATGGAAGTAGCTTATTGATGACCTTGGATGCACACAGCAACAGCCTGCAGAGCAGATAAGCTCTCCTGGACCACCGCATATCTCACTGTGGCACCAGATGCCTGACGTCATCCTTCCCTACCTACCACAGCACTCTACCAAGCAGCAGCTGTTGTGGTTTGGACTGCCTCCAGCTGCAGCGTCCCGAGCTCACTTCCAAATTCAGATCACCTTCATGGCAGTATGCTGCCATGGAGCCATTGGGGCAGTACCCACCAATCATAGCTTGCCAGTCTGCTGAGCAGAATCACAAGCCTAGTTTACACTGGCCAAGCCGTTACATACTGCAGTGGCTCCCACCGGTGTCAGTCTGCACCTGGTCATTTTTAGAGCCAGTGGTGTACACCACTTAAGGACACCAGCTTCCACACTGGTGTCGCACTGCTTCTTGTGAACTGAGTTGTGGGACCCATCCTGCAAGGCGTGCCCAGTGTGCTGTGATGTTAAATTACCCTCAGGCAGTGAAGTGGCCACTGTTTACACTACATCTGAAAACACCCACACCAGTTGAGCTCCTCTGTCTGGGAGAGGAGCTGAAAATGCAGTGTTAAGAGTTAATGAAGCTAACCCTGACTAATTCACAGAGATTTCATCACATTTCTTATACGTTTTTCTTAAATTTTTGCAGGGGTGCTACTGGTTTGTGACTCCCAATTGTTTTATTTTGTGATATGTTTTGTATTTGTAAGGTGCTCAGAGCCTCCGAAATTGAGCACCTAAGAAATATAAGTTGCCTTGCCTTGCCAAAACCAGAATCAAACAGAAGAGCAGAAGAGCCACACCAGTTTGTTGCCTGCTTTACACGTACAAATGTACACCAGTGTAGAAATGGCTGCTGTAAATGGGGTTTCAGCCATCTATCAACTTTGTTCTCAGGTCAAAGAACTGTTTCAAGTTCCACTGACCAAGAAGGCAATAGTAGACAAGAGGCTTGTTCACATGGCTGACTGTGAGCCATTGTCAGTGGCTCACAGCGGCCAGATCTGTGCTACTGCCTGCGTGTGAATGCTATAGTTCAGGCACTTTTCCATTGCATGGTGTTGCCTCCACGTTCCCTCTTTCCCTGGGTTTGCGGAGTGGTGTAGCTGGTTTCCTGTGCTGTCTGAACAGCTAAACCACCTGCACCACTAAATATTCCCCACAAACCTACAGCGACCAGAACAATGGTAAAATCACCAGAAAGAAAAAAGGGCAGCAGCAAAACCTATACTGTGTGAACGCGGCTCTGGAACGTTTATTAAAATTATTTTGAATGGTTACAACAGGAGCCGCTGAGGCAAGGTGCAGTGTGAACGAGCCTAAGGTCTCCTCTTTTGGCACCCCAAGCAACTGGAATGAGCTATCTTGCACCATCGAAGGGACCCTACTGGAAACGATACTGTACTTTAGTGAGGTTATCCTGGAATGGGTAGACCCTAGATCCACTGCAGGCATTGCATTCAGAGCACTGGCATTAGGGCACAGAGCCATTAGGCAGGGTTCATTTCAGATATATATCTATGTGGGACACTGACCCATTGGGCATAAAAAGTAAGGGTCAAATGAAAAAAAAGGTCATATATTGTTCAGCCAAGCACAGATTCATCAAACAGCTGTTTAAAACCTCTATAATAGTGAGCAGGTTGTCCCCAAGGTAGAGGAAAAGGTGGGTCAAAATTAAAACTGTGTGCCAAGGGTGTCTCCAAGTTAGATGAAAATGTGGGTCAAAATTAAAAACGGTGTGCCAATTGTCCCAATCCCCCACCCAAAAATGAACCCTGATTAGGGGCACCAAAATCAGGATTTGCCACCCCTTCCCTGAGGTCTGCCACCCCGGAGTTGGTATCTGTAGTTAAGGGTGGTATGAGGGGCACAGCCCCCCCCCCGTAAAAACAGTGGCCAGCGACATTTCCGACTGGTGCCCTAATGACTCGGTGCCATAATTCTGGTGCCCCTAGATCGATCTGAAAGTGGCCTCCCCGACAGAAATGTTCAACCATAGGATTCTGTTTATCCATGACTCGATGTCTTTTCATTTGTTTCCCAAGTGTTTACGTCATTTTGCCCATGTGCCATGCATTCGGGCATTTATTCATTCATTCATTATTTATTTATTTTTTTGTTTCAAAGTTTTACCAGGAAAGACATACTGAGCTGATAACAGCTCTTTTCAGATGTGTCATGGGTGGGGTGGGGTGAGGAATAAACAAAACAAAAGGTGCAACAGTAAAAAAAAATTTGGAAACAAAATATAATAAGGTAAAAGAGTGCAGCGTCTGATCAGGTAGATCACATCGCTGATGTCACGTTGGAATGATCTTTTGTTTTTTGCATTCCTCCTGTGTATATTGGGAATCAACAGAGTCACATGTTTCAGTCATTCCGCATGTCTTACACCTGGGTTTATAGCATTTCTTTGTTCCAGGGGTGTCCGCCTGCTTTGTGATAATTTTATTTCTCACTAGAGTTAGTTCTCCTCATGTGGGCTGGCTGTCTGGACGCAGTGAGTGATGGTTCACTGAATTTTTCAGATAGGCTCTCATAGTTCTATAGCTGCAGCTCGTTTATTACTTTTTGCAGTGGTCTGACAGACTGGTTGTTTGTAAATACCTGTTTAATTTAAGGCAAATTATAAGACAACACTATTTAAAGTAAGCTGATTGGTTGCCAGAGTTTTAGTAGGATTAAATTAACCCACATTACCCTACCGTGTAGAGCCGTCTCACAGCACATGTTTTTAGTCATATTTATGAATGAAGTCCCAGTTATTCTCATCAAACTTTCTATTTTCAATTATCTGTATTATAAAAATAATCCGTCCCAGTCACCGATCACATCCTTGAAATAACATAACGTATTGTTTGATCAGTGGTGTGACAGACGCAGATTGTGTCACTTCTTAAATACATTTAAGGAAAATTATAGATTGTGGGAGCATCCCCGACCAATCACGGGCCTCCCTTCTGTTGTATGTGAGGTACTTTTATTACCGAAAGAGTACCTCACGCGCTGAGTGACTGTAACGGGCTTCTCACTGAGCACTTGTGCCATTAGCCGGTGTTGTTTGGGTTGTTCATATCAGACATCTCAATGGGCATCAAGAGCAAGATCAGTTTGTTTGCAGATGACACCAAGATGGGAGCAGTAGTGGATGACCTAGGAGGGTGGCATGGGTTGCTGGATGATCTGTCAAAATTGGAGACCTGGTCAGACACCTGGCAGTTGGGGTTCAGTGTCAAAAAGTGCAAGGTGTCCGGCCCGGTGGCGCTGAGGGCTGAGATGCTGGACGTCACACCTCGCGCCACGCCGGCGACCCGGGTTCAGGAATGGACTCGGGTCGTCAGGGGTCGGCAGTGGGAAGGAGGATCGAGCGTCCCAACGGATGCTCTCCTCCTTCGGGGGAGGGACACCGAGGGTGTTTCATACACCCGACGCCCGGGAGAACCGGTGGAAGCACCGGCTCTCGGGGTAGCGGCGGCTCCCATTTGGGGAGTCGGGAGGGGAGGGAGCCTCGCGGCACTTGGCAGGCGTGCGTAAGCATGCTCTGCCCGAGCCGGTGTCCTCAGTGGGAGGGAGGGGAGGGACGAAGAAAAAACGGAAAACAACCCACGGCACTCTGGATGACGGCTGCTCCAGCCACCCAGTCTGCAACCACGGGCAGACCCCGCTGTGCAAGGTGAAGAAGGCAGGTAAAGAGGCACTCTAGGGGCAGACCCAGTGGGGACTGGAGGGCATTAAGCTAGCCTGAAGGAGTAGAGTGACAAGGGCGACCAGGAGGATAAATAAGAAAAAAATTAAAAAAAAAAAAAAAAGTGCAAGGTGCTACATTTCGGGGCAAAAAATCCAAGAAGAAGCTGCCAGCTGGGGAGGGTAGAGCCAGCCATGACAGAGGAGGAGGAGGAGAAGGATTTGGGGGTGACTATAACAGGTTCAATGAACAACTCAGCACAATGCAGGAAGGCAGCTGCAAAGGCCAACAAAATCCTGGGTTGCATTGCCAGGGATATATCTTAAAGGAGAGGGGAGGTGATCCTGCCATTGTATAGGTCACTGATTAGGCCACACCTGGAGTACTGCGTGCAGTACTGGCATCCATACCTGAAGAGGGGCATTAGGTTACTGGAGGGGGGTGCAGCACAGGGCAACAAAGATGATCCAGGGACTAGGGGACATACTGTACCCTACATGAGCAGGCTGAGGGAGTTGAACAGGTACTCACTGGAGGAGAGGAGAGACGGGGTGATATGATTGAAACCTTCAAGTACATGAAAGGAAAAAACAAGACAGGCACAGAGGGACTATTCAAGTTAACGAGGGTAGGGACACTCAAGGTCACGATCTCAGATTGGAGGGGGGAAGGTTCAGGAGGGAAATGAGAAGAAACTTTTTTACAGAGAGAGTGGTGTCTGGGTGTAATGCGTTGCCTGCGGAAGTGGTATCCTGTAGAACAGTGGACTGCTTCAAAAGGGGATGGGATAGGGTAAGAGGGAGGGGTAGGGGAGGGAGGGGCAGCTGCAGTATAAGGGTTGCTAGCTACATACTCAAGCAGACTCAATAGACCATAAGGCCTGCTGGCAAATTTGTATGTTCGTATTAACTGTATTAAATGAAAAAAATATTTTTTTACTTTAATAAAGTTAGCGATCTATAATAAGTTTATGTGTCTATTTGGAGGGCCTTTCATGGATATAAGAGTGTCACCTTTTCGTCCTAGGACCACAGAACTGCTCACCTTCAGTTCACAGTCCTCCAGTCCCAAGAACCTGCGAAGCAACACTCTTATATTCATAAGAGGCCCTCCAACCAGACCCATAAAGTTACTAAAAAAAAACCCTCCTGCTATGCATTTTAAATGCACTGCCCCCCTCACAGCTCTACCACCGATTGCTCTAGTTTTGCCCATTATTTACATAAAGTAGGCCCCATTCCTCAGTCACCTCAATGGCACCAGCCAGCATAAAGAGTTAAAACTGTTGCACCAATCGTTAAGTGTGTATATAAAAAAAGGAAAAGGGTGGACCGGCTCGGTGGCACTGAGGGCTGAAGTGCTGGATGCCTTACCTTGCGTTATGCTGCGACTTGGGTCTGGGAATGGACTCGGGTTGTCGGGGAGCCGGCATGGGGGAAGGGAGTGTTGGAGCAGGATTGAGCAGCCGGAAGGCAGCTCTACTCTCCAGGGTGGTGGTCGCCACCCCCCCATAGTCCCAGTGGGCAGCATGGGCAGTAGGGGTTACACATAATGGGTGAGTACCTCGAGATGTGGTGTGTGCATGCCTCCACATGCATGCGCACATCAGAGGTAGGGGGCTGGGTTATGGGGAGAAAATGGAAAAATACCTTAAAACTACATATCTGGGGGGAGGTCTGTGTAGATTGCAATTGTAGCACCTCCCCACCCCACCCCCATTGGTATCACACCCTCATATTTAAAGTGTATCTCAAGCAGTGTGCTACATTACAGTTCTCAGGCACCAAAAATAAAATCAAAAAGAAATATTTTGTTTGTGTTTTTTTTTTTTTTTTCAAAAGCTCTCACGCAATTGTAATAGCTTATGCTGGCTGGTCCCAGTGAAGTGATCGAGGACTGAGACATACTTTATGTTTATAATGGGCAGAGAGCAGCCCGCAATAGCACTGTGGGGAAGGGGGCAACATTTACAATACATAGTAGGAGTTTCTCTTTTTTAAATCAAACACTCCAACTGGAAATTGTAACTGTTTTAAAATCAGGATGTCTGACCACAAACACGTGCACCAGAGTCGGGTAAGCGTGCAGACAGAATAATTGAGCATGTTCGTAGATCCAGAAATCGATTTAAAAGTGTTAAAATTACAGTTCCAGTGCTCGTTTTTGAAATAAAATTACATACAGTGATGCAGAATAACTCCTACTTTCAAATCATATATGTTGCACCTACAGACTTAAAAAATCATTTCTCACCAAAGCACCCATTTACCAACTTGCATACTGTGTGACCCTGAGCAAGTCACTTGACTTCCTTGTGCTCCCAGGTCACACCTGTAAACAAGCTCTCAGCTTAGTGTGTCTCTCCTGGCTTAAAACCAAAAAACAAAACTGTTGATAGGAGCCAGATCTGAGACGCTGGATCAGAAACCGTGGTGCGCATGTTCATTGCCAAGGATCCACTTTTAAAATCACTGAAAATAACAGTAGCACTTCATGTTATAGTTAAAAGTACACATACAAGTAAACATGACTGCAGCTAGCATAAACAAGCATTTGTCAATGCCGAATGTTTGCTTGCTGGCATTGGCAGTGGTAGTGTAGAAGTTACAGAGCTGCATAATAGGAATGGCAGTGAAGTACTGAACAGAAGCCAACCCCACCACCACCCTGCAGAGAGTGACAGGCATTGGGGTGTGCATTTGGGTCGTCAGGCATAACGTCCACGCATTTCACCACACCCCACCCTGCAGAGACTGACAAGTGTCACGGTGTTCCTTGTGGTCTTTGGCCCTTATGCGCACCCCATTTCATTAGGAAATATGGTGAGATGGGTGCAATGTAGGAGAATGGGGTGAAGTTTGGGGCCGAAGAGTCCAAGGCATACCTTGATGCCTCTCACTGACTGCAGGGTGTGGAATAGTATGAACATCACAGGAAAGAATCCCAAGTCACACCCCTGATGCCTGTCATTCTCTATAGGGTTGGGCGTTATAGTTGAAAACCCTAATACCTCAGGCATTCATTGGTATTTTCACTCCAAATTTTCAACATGTTTTTTTTGTGACCCCACCTCATGAACAGGGGGAATATCAGTTTGTTAACGGAAAGCTGCTAATGCACAGTGACTACGACATTTAGGACCACAGGTGCAAAACATTCCGAACAGGATGTAAAAATGACAGCTGTACTCTTTCATGGGGAGGTGTAAAAATGGCTATGTTGCAAATCTGTAGTAAAATATTTAAAAAATGGTGAAGTCACGAGCATACATAGAAACTGTGCAGCACACCGTAATATAATTAGGTTGGGGATTTTTTACAGCAGATTGTCAACTCAGGCATTTTGGTGCCTCCGATCATGAACAGTGTCACTGTGATTTTCTTTATCTGTGCCGAACAATGATTTCCCACAGCGACCACGCATCTCTGCACTGAAACTGTGAAAACACACTTCAGCCATGTTGTGAAAAATGACAGCTGTACTGTTCATAAGGAAGTGTGGAAAAATGTCACTGGTGAAAATCTGGACTGAAAATATTACAAAGTCATGAACTAACGAGGGTGTGTGGAAACTGCTCAATGCTCACTCGTAACACAGTCATTTTATGGACTTTTGTCACCAAATTTTCAACATAGCCATTTAAGACCTCTGCTCATGAACAGAGTAACTGTGATTTTCTTAATCTGTCCTAAACATTGCTTTCGCTGTCCAACAGCACCATTATGCGCTACATGTCTTGAGCTTACATTCAGGCGACATATGAAAAATTGCAGCTGTACTGTTCATAAGGAAGTTTAATAAAATGGACATGTTGAAAATCTGGAGTGAAAATATTAAATTTGCAAACTTACGAGCATGCATAGGAACTGTGCAATGCTGCTCGTAAAAGTAATTTTAGAATTTTTCACCAAATTTTCAACATAGCCATTTTAAGACCTCTGCTCATGAACAGTGTCCTGCGATTTTCTTAATTTATCCTGTACATTGATTTACTTTACCGATCATGCGCGCCCATTGTGCCATATGGGCGGAAACATCGCTTTGGGTGAGATGTGAAAATGACAGCTGTACTACTCATAAGAAGGTGTGGTAAAATGGCAATGTTGAAAATCTGGAGTGAAAATATTGAAAATGTGCGAACTAACGATCGTGTGTAGGAACTGTACAACGCACGCTCGTAAAACAGTCATTTTTTGGAATTTTTTCACCAAATTTTCAACATAGCCATTTTAAGACCTTTGCTCATGAACAGTGTCACAGTGATTTTCTTAATTTATCCCGTACATTGATTTTGTACACCGACTCCACCATTGTGCGCTACATGGGCGGAAGCACATTTTGGGTGAGATGTGAAAAATGACAGCTGTACTACCCATAAGAAGGTGTGGCAAAATGGCAATGTTGGAAATCTGGAGTCAAAATATTGAAAATTCGCAAACTTACGATCGTGCATAGGAACTGAACAACGCACGCTCGTAAAACAGTCATTTTCTGGAATTTTTTCACCAAATTTTCAACATAGCCATTATAACACCTCACCTCATGAACAGTGTCACTGTGATTTTCTTAATTTGTCCAGTACATTGATCTTGCACACCAACTGCGCTATTGTGCGCTACATGGGCGGAAACACGTTTTGGGTGAGATGTGAAAAATGGCAGCTATACTACTCATAAGAATGTGTGGTAAAATGGTAATGTTGAAAATCTGGAGTGAAAATATTGAAAATTCACGACCTTACGAGCGTGCGTAGAAACTGCGCAATGCATGCTCGTAAAACAGTCATTTTTAGGACTTTTTCACTAAATTTTCAACATAGCCATTTTAAGACATCTGCTCATGAACAGTGTCACTGTGATTTTCTTAATTTGTCCCGTACATTGATCTACACACCAACTGCGCTTTATGCGCTACATGGGTGGAAACACATTTTGGGTGAGATGTGAAAAATGACAGCTGTACTACTCATAAGGAGGTGTGGTAAAATGGTAATGTTGAAAATCTGGTGAAAATATTGAAAATTCATGAACTTACGAGCCTCTTGGTAGGAGCATACGCAGCTTGTAAAACAGTCATTTTGGAATTTTGGCACCAAATTTTCAACTTGGGTTTTGGGACCCCTTCTCATGAATGATGTCATTGTCATGGTTATTCAGGCCGAAGGGTGATTCGGCGCGGTGACTGCGAAATCACCCTTGAACCAGGCTCACAGCTGACAGTGTATCATTCATGAAAAGTCACCATGTTAATTTGGTGCAAAATCAAAACACACCTGAGATATGCAACAAAGTTGAAACCCCTATCTAGCCCATTATACAGCTTACGGCATTTCCTCAGTTCGCGGTCGGCTTTGAAGAGTGCAGGCGTGTTCCGGTCCACAAGATTATCGTGCGGGTCTGGAGTGAAAGTATGGGGTGGGGGTGGGGAGGCTGGTGCGCAGTGGGTGGGTCGCGGGTTGTGGGAGGCGGGGAGACAACGTTGGACGTTTTTCTTCACAGGTTAGAAAAAAAAAGGGCGATGTGGGACTTTGCCACGCTGGGGTGGGCTCCCAGCATGAGCACAAGAATGGTTGTGAGGGCGTTCAGCCGGCGGGGGTTGGGCACCCTGTCGGCCTAAGATACATTGCCATGCTGGGGTGGGCTCCCAGCGTGGCACTATTACTAGGGGAGGACAGTGGAGCCGGCAGAGTTGGGCACCCGTCGGCTATAATGTTTATTTTGGAAGCCTTTGGGGGCGGGGAGAGCTTGGCACAGCCAGCAGGGATTGGGCACCCGTCAGCTATACAGTGCATGTGGGGCCTTGCGCCTGCGTGGACTTCTGTCTGTGGGGGAGCTGCAGTGAGCAGCCTTATCTTATCACTGCTCACTCAAGCACAGCTCCCCTTTCAACTGTATGCCACTGCATTTTGGAGCGTGTCATAGACAGCTCCAGAATGCATTGGCTTACAGGGGCCGCGCCTGCCAGCACACTGACTGAATTGGAGGAGGAGGTGACACACCTCCGAAATCTCCGATGATGGCACTATGTTTCTTGCACATGCATGCAAGCAAACATAAAAACCAAATGGTATACTGTTTCAGAAAACTGTAACCGTCATTGAACGAGTTTACCAGCTGCCAGATGTGCATTCACAGCCACTGTGGAAGAACTGTGGAAGGACAATTCAGCCATGTTTTTGAATAAAATGTCCCCCCATAAATGAAAAAAATTGAATTTTCATTATAGCTACCAGGGCCGTAATGGGGGTGGTGGTGCAAGAGATGTGGTTGCAGTAGGGCCCTCACTTTCAGAGGGCCCACTGCCTCAGAGGTCAGCATTATGAAGATAAGCTTGAACTTTGTGACAGGGAGGTTGTTTAAATTGGGCAGACTAGATGGATCGCTTGGTCCCCATCTGCTGTCACATTCTATGTTTCTATGTTGTACATTATTAATCCATTTGAAATTGGGTCTGTCAGTAGTGGCAGCAATGGGGTCTGTGCTTCAGATTCCAACTCCAGTTTCATGGAGTGGGGGACAGTACAGAACAAAGAAGCAGTAAGGCTTGTCACTCAAAACATCTGATCTAGTTGCGAATGTCCCCAGGAGGAGCAGGGAAAATTACATTGTTCAGTTGCTTGATCCTGGTGCCAGCAACCGGAAGGGGGCAGCATGGACAAATTACAGATACTCAGCAAGATTGCTACAAATAACAAAAGAACCGACACTATAAATATTTTATATGTACTTATGGTTATTTTACGCGTATTGGTGGGGAGGTAAGGCTTCACAAAATATTTTGTAGGGGGGCCCATACAGTTATTGGCACAGTCCTGATACCTACTTATAATAATAGCAATAAGATGCCTTGTGTCACATTACGTCCCAAGGCGTGATTAACAGACTGTTAATCTAACCGCTGTCTATACCTTACTGCTTATGTGATGTGAACTCTGGACAACCACATCTGCTATAACAAGTCAGTTTTTTCATATATTCTCTTTCTGCTCCTGTTCACCCGGTAGACCCTCGTTTTAACTAACCCCCTCAGCCCCACCACTTGACTCCCTCCGGGACTCACCTTCCACCACCTCCCTGCCACAGGACTGTGGCATGTGCCCAACCACCTGGTGCAGCACCTGTGTTTGTGTGTGGGGGAGGTCAGTCATCATCCTGTCTCCAGGGGTGTTTTCCTCCATTTTCTCCCCTTACTCCCCAAGGACTCAGTAATTTGGTCACACATGCGTGTGGAGGCATGCATGCATGCCAGAACAGGCGCTAACCTCGATCCACCCACCTGGCCTAGTGTCAGGCCTCCCATTTGTCCGGCACTACCATCGAGGCTACATTCAGCATCAGTCAAGGGCTGGGAAGTCTTGCCTCCTCAATCCAGGAGAGGAGTGCTGCCTAACGGCCACTCAGTCCACTCCCAGCCCCCCCCAGCTGACCCCTAGTGACTCAAGCTCATTCCCGAACAAATGTGTTGCTAGCATGGGAGAGGTGAGATACCAGTGCCTTTGCCCTCTGTGCCACTGGGCCAGCTATGCAATCCACTCCCAGCCCCTCACCAGCTGACCCTTAGCGACTCAAGCTTGTTCCCGAACACGTGTTGCCGTCATGGGAGAGGTGAGATACCAGTGTCTTTACCCTCTGCGGCATCGGCCGGCTTACAAATCAGTTTCTAATTGGTTTGTTTCTGGTAAACAGGCTTTATTACAACTCGTGGATAAACTCTAACATGCTTGTTATTTTTGTTATCATGTCTGAAGAAAGGGCCTGTGTTGATCCCGAAAACTTGTGTGTAGAACAGCCTTTTGGAAAGTCTAAAAACAATTAATACTGCAAAAATAACATTTCGGATTTGACACAGACCAGCACGGCAGCTCAGAACTAAATACAGCAAAACAGTTATAAAATATAAAAAGGAGATAAACAGCCTTTTATAAATAAATCAGCTGAACAGAATTCAAGAACAATGCAAAGTTCCACACTGTGTATTGCACGGAGATTTGCCTATGGGTTCTCTTCCTCCTTGGTCAATCAGATTGCAGTACTCAAAATAACCATTTTATAATGCCAGAACTCCGCATCACCACAGAACAAATGGAGTGAGGGAAGGGGAGGGTAGGGGAGTGCAGTAACTGCTTAGCCCTAAAGTAAATACCAAAGCATAACAGATCGAGGGTCCTCCACTCTGACACTACTTTGAAATCAATGTTCAGAACCTAGCTAGGAGCACTTTGCTGCATGTGTATATGCGTGTAAGAGAGAGAATGGGAGTCGGGGAGAGAGAGGAAGATGGAGAGAGAGGCTATAGATAGGGATAGAAAGAGAGAGAGAGAGTAAAACACACACACACACACACACACACACACATCCACACATACAGTCCTCCTAGCTCAGCAGGGTTCAACCTTCGTTCAAGGACAGCACTGCAGGGAGAGATGCAAGCCCATTCACTTCCCCTATTAGAATGTTTCATTTCCCGACAATAGACACGGGCAAGCATCTCGGGGAGGCGAGGAGGCAGGCCCTTTGAAGGCAGTGACACAGCAGAGTTCAAGGAACAAATTGCTTTCAGCAGTTTTTTTCTCTCCTCCCCCCAACGCCTTCTCCTTCCCCGCTTACTCTTCAAAAAAAACACCTTTGTTAGCAGCAAATAATATAGTCTTTAATCATGCACAGCAGCAAGAGGGAAGAAGTTTCATACAATAACCACTCTGGCATTCCAGTCTTATATAATGTAGAGGACGAAAGGAAGAAAAGAAAAATATACGATGCTTTTCTTTATCTCCCACATCTTATTACAGCCTCTTCAGGTCCTCTTGGGACACAACTCCTCCACGACCCCAACCCCCACCGCTGTAACATTAACAGTCAGTTTAGCAGGCAGCAAGTTTTTAACACCCAATACATGGCAAGGTCTCGCCATGGGTGTCCACAGAATGTCACAACACCTCCCAGGACTCCAGTACTTTCCTGGTACAGGAGGGGAGCATTTTTCAGAAGACACAATGCACAAGAACAAGGGGATATGCAATGAAGCTGGAAGGCTCAGGAGAGATATGAGGAAGTACTTCTTCACTAAAAGAGAGGTGGATGCCTGGAACAGTCTTTCAGCGGAGGTGGTGGGGGTGAAAACAGTGGTGGACTTCAAACTTGCATGGGATAGGCAAAAGGGAATCTTGGTAAGGAAGCAAGTAGGGAGGCAGCCAGAGACCAAGCAGTGTCTATTGTGACACTGTAGGCAAGGACAACATGGGCAGACTGGGTGGTTCAAGTGGTTCTTGTCTGCCATCAAATTCTGTCTCTGTGTTTCCCTAGTCAGCCCTTGGGAATTGGCTTGCTCTCCCAATCTCGCTGCCACCAGTCAGATTGCGACTCACTTGGGGTTGCTTTCTTCGAGTCCCACTGTGAGCTCCCTCTCACACAGTACAGGGCCAGGCAATTGCTCACAGAGTGCATGGCCTCTTGGACATAGGAACCCCCCTACTTGCTCCAGGTATTCCTTACCCCAGCTCTTCAGCACATTCAGGTTTACTTTTTTATGTTAATTTGTTTCTTCTTGATCCTCACTAGTCGGCACACATCGTGCTCTTTGAATAGCAGATCATGCAAGCGATCCAGAAACTATATTACCTGTGCTTAAAAAGCTGTAGTCCCGAATGGTTCTATGTGACATGGGCGAGTGCAAAACCACGACAGCAAAATGGCAACAGGAAAAAAGCAAGGCAAAAAGGAGCAACCCTGAAATAACACTGATCGCCAAAAGAGTGACAACAGTGCTGCAGTGAGTTTATGTGGGGGAGGAGCTTTAAGCTTTACCCCCACACCCCTTTTCCATATATAATCAACTCCAGGGGAGGCTGCAACTTGGGGAGGGGGAGAAAGCCATAGGTCACCATCTTGGCGATCGCTGTTTTTCTGGGTGGCTCTTCTTAACTCGCTGTTTTCCGGTCGCTGTTTTTAGAATCGCAATACTGCACCCGCACATTTCACGGGATACTGTCACAGATATACCACATATTAATTTCAAGGAAAACACATTAATTCATCTATTGGGGACAAAACGCAAAACATGCAAAGTAAGAAGATGAAACATTAGGGCTGGAAGTCTCCGTAGCCTTGGAATATTCATGCTGTGATGTTCCTTAGGGTTTCAAAGATCATGTGATGCATGGTTGGTGTTACCCTAATATTGGCACTTTCTCTGCAAGTACCACTGTGTCATTTACTTTATGTGACAAAATAGTGTCGATTTTAGGGTAACGCCAACCTGTGTAGCATGATCGTTGAAACCCTGAGGAACACCAGACCACTGATTTGCCAAGGTTCCACAGACTTCAAACCCTAATTTTTCTTTTCCTTACTAAGTGCGGTTTGCATTTCAACCCTAAAAGATGCATTAACATAGTTTTTTGCAATTGGTTTCCTTACTTTTAGAAAAAGATATCTAACAGCAGCTTCATAACGATGCTCACTGCACCCACACCTGAAATGACAGGAACCTGCAGTGTGCCAGAGCTGTAGGTTCCTTCACAAGGGGCCCACTGATGAAGCAGCTTCAGAATGATGCTCACTGCACCAGAACTGTAGCTTGCTTCATCAGTGGCCCTGCAGCCACTTGTGAATCAGTTGCAAAGTGATGCTAACTGCATCGGTCCTGTAGTTTGCTTCATTGGCCACTCACAAAACAGCAGAATAGTGACGGTACTGCACCAGAGCTGAAACTTACTTCTAGAGTGGCCCTGTGGCCCATTCATGAAGCAGCTGCATTATCATCTTACTGCACCAGATCAGCAGCTTCCTTACAAAGCAGCTGCATAGTGACACATACTGGGTCACACCTGCAGCTTGAATACACACAGCAGCTGCATAGTGACACATACTGGGTCACACCTGCAGCTTGAATACACACAGCAGCTGCATAGTGACACATACTGGGTCACACCTGCAGCTTGAATACACAGCAGCTGCATAGTGACACATACTGGGTCACACCTAGAGCTTGAATACACACAGCAGCTGCGTAGTGACACATACTGGGTCGCACCTGCAGCTTGAATACACACAGCAGCTGCGTAGTGACACATACTGGGTCGCACCTGCAGCTTGAATACACACAGCAGCTGCGTAGTGACACCTACTGGGTCACGCCTGCAGCTTGAATACACACAGCAGCTGCATAGTGACACATACTGGGTCACGCCTGCAGCTCGAATACACAGCAGCTGCATGGTGACACATACTGGGTCACGCCTGCAGCCTCGAATACCCTTGCTGCATGATGGCTATACTGAGTCACATGCAGCTCGAATACACAGCAGCTGCATAGTGACACATACTGGGTCACGCCTGCAGCTCGAATACACAGCAGCTGCATAGTGACACATACTGGGTCACGCCTGCAGCTCGAATACACAGCAGCTGCATAGTGACACATACTGGGTCACGCCTGCAGCTCGAATACACAGCAGCTGCATAGTGACACATACTGGGTCACGCCTGCAGCTCGAATACACAGCAGCTGCATAGTGACACATACTGGGTCACGCCTGCAGCTCGAATACACAGCAGCTGCATAGTGACACATACTGGGTCACACCTGCAGCTCGAATACACAGCAGCTGCATAGTGACACATACTGGGTCACACCTGCAGCTTGAATACACAGCAGCTGCATAGTGACACATGTTGCACCAGACCTGTACCTTGCTTACAAAGCAGCTGCATAGTGACACACACTGTCCCAGACCTGTTGCTTGCTTATACAGCAGTTGCATTGTGACACACACTGCGTCAGACCTGTACCTTGCTTACAAAGCAGCTGCATAGTGACACATACTGGGTCACATCTGCAGCTTGAATACACACAGCAGCTGCATAGTGACACATACTGGGTCACGCCTGCAGCTCGAATACACAGCAGCTGCATAGTGACACATGTTGCACCAGACCTGTACCTTGCTTACAAAGCAGCTACATAGTGACACACACTGTTCCAGATCTGTTGCTTGCTTATACAGCAGTTGCATAGTGACACACACTGCGCCAGATCTGTACCTTGCTTACAAAGCAGCTGCATAGTGACACATACTGGGTCCCACCTGCAGCTTGAATACACAGCAGCTGCATAGTGACACACGCTGCACCAGACCTGTACCTTGCTTAAAAAGCAGCTGCATAGTGACACGCACTGTTCCAGACCTGTTGCTTGCTTATACAGCAGTTGCATAGTGACACACATTGCGCCAGACCTGTAGCTTGCTTGTGGAGCAGCTGCGTAGTGACACATACTGGGTCACACCTGCAGTTTGAATACACAGCAGCTGTATAGTGACACACACTGTACCAGCCCTGTACCTTGCTTACAAAGCAGCTGCATAGTGACACACACTGTGCCAGACCTGTCGCTTGCTTATACAGCAGTTGCACAGTGACACACACTGCGCCAGACCTGTTGCTTGCTTACAAAGCAGCTGCATAGTGACACACACTGTGCCAGACCTGTACCTTGCTTACAAAGCAGCTGCACAGTGACACATGCTGCACCAGACCTGTAGCTTGGTTATACAGCAGCTGCACAATGACACATACTGTGCCAGATCTGTAGCTTGCTTGTGCAGCAGCTGCATAGTGACATGCACTCGACCAGACCTGTACCTTGCTTACACATCAGCTCAGTAGTGACACACACTGTGCCAGACCTGTAACTTGCTCACAAAGCAGCTGCATAGTGACACACACTGCGCCAGACCTGTAACTTGCTTTGTGACTGGACGTGAGGGCCGCTTATGAAGCAGTTACATAATGATGTTACTGCACCAGATCAGTAGCTCGCTTACAGAGCAGCTGCATAGTGACACACACTGCAGATCTGTAGCTTGCCTGTGGAGCAGCTGCATAGTGACACACACTGTGCCAAACCTATAGCTTGCTTTTACAGCAGCTGCATAGTGACACACACTGTGCCAGACCTGTAGCTTGCTTATACAGCAGCTGCATAGTGACACACACTGGGCCAGACCTGTAGCTTGCTTAAAAAGCAGCTGCATAGTGACATGCAGTGGGACAGAACTGTACCTTGCTTTGTGAGTGGCCATGTTGGCCGCTTATGAAGCAGCTACATAATGATGTTACTGCACCAGACCTGTTGCTTGCTCTCAAAGCGGCTGCATAGTGACACACACTGGGCCAGACTTTTTTTTAACTAGCCATGTGGGTTAGTCACGAAGCAGCTATATAATGATGTTACTGTGCCAGACCTGTAGCTTGCTTAGCAAGCAGCTGCATAGTGACACACACTGCGCCAGACCTGTACCTTGTTTACAAAGCAGCTGCAGAGTGACACACACTGCGCCAGACCTGTAGCTTGCTTGTGGAGCAGCTACATTGTGACACACTGCGCCAAACGTGTAGCTTGCTTACAAAGCAGCTGCACAGTGACACATGCTGCACCAGACCTGTAGCTTGGTTATACAGCAGCTGCATAGTGACACATACTGAGCCAGACCTGTAGCTTGCTTACACATCAGCTCAGTAGTGACACACACTGCACCAGACGTGTAGCTTGCTCACAAAGTAGTTGCATAGTGACACACACTGGGCCAGACCTGTAACTTGCTTTGTGACTGGACGTGAGGGCTGCTTATGAAGCAGTTACATAATGATGTTACTGTGCCAGATCAGTAGCTTGCTTACAGAGCAGCTGCATAGTGACAGACACACACACTGCAGATCTGTAGCTTGCCTGTGGAGCAGCTGCATAGTGACACACACTGTGCCAGACCTAACATACTAACATACTATTTGCCAGCAGATTAGGCCTTACGGTCTATCGAGTCTGCTCGAACCTAGATCCTTAGTTGGGTGCCGAGACCCTCCCATCCCTTGTTCTCTAGAAACCCCTATCATCCATCCCCACCCCCCCGGGACAGGCCATCATCTGATACATCCACTTTCTGTGTCTGTCCCACCCTCTCTTGAAGCCCTCCACAGTGGATCTCTGAACCAGCTCACCAGGCAGTGCATTCCAAGGGTCCACCACCCTCTCGGTGAAAAACCTCCTCCTCTTTTCCCCCCTCACCCTTCCACCTTCCAACTTCAAAACATGCCCTCTGGTGATACCTCCCTGCTTTAGTCTAAAGATCCCTCCATGTTTACCCTATTTATTCCCTTGAGGTACTTGAAGACCTCAATCATGTCCCTGCTCTCCTCTCCAATGAAAACAGGCAGAGCTCCTCAAGTCTGTCCTCATAAGTCAAATCCCCTAGCCCTCGTATCATCTTTGTTGCCCTCCTCTGTACCCTCTCCAGGAGCTGTATGTCCCTCTTCAAATGTGGTCTCCAGTACTGTACACAGTACTAAAGGTGTGGTCTAACCAGTCCATTGTACAGTGGCAGAATCACTTCCTTGCTCCTAGAGGTGATCCCCCTTACGATGCATCCCAACATCCTGTTTGCCTTGCTAGCTGCTCTCCTGCACTGCTCAGAGTTATTCATACATGTATCCACCATGACCCCTAGGTCTTTTCCCCTATTGAGGCCTCCAGCCCTCCCTCCCAGTGTGTACCTGTGTTTGGGTTTCCCGACCAAGATGCAACACCTTGCACTTGGTGATATTAAATTTAATTTCCATGTGTGAGCCCAGCTTTCCAGGGTGTCCAGGTCCCTTGCAGGCCACCCTCCCTCTTCTCCCTCAACTACTGCTCCCATCTTGGAGTCATCCATGAAGAGACTCATTTCACCCTATACCCTCCTGATGTCCGATATGTATGCATTAAACAGGATCGGACCCAGGACGAGCCCTGTGGTACCCCTACCAACCTATCTAGGGTTCGAGAGCTCCCCACAGACCACTACTCTCTGAGTGCGCCCAGCAGCCAGTTTTCAACCATCTGACCATCAAAGGGCCTACTCCTAACCCCATCAGTTTCTCCACCAGACCATTGTGGGGACAGAGTCAAACGCCTTGCTGAAGTCCAAGAATAATACATCCACAGGCTTACCCTGTCCAGTTCTGATGTTACCCATTCATAGAACTCCACAAGGTTGGTTTGACATGATCTACCTGGCACAAACCCATGTTGCCGACTATCCAGACCTCCCACCTCCTCCAAGTACACCCCAATCTTCCTTTAGTATACTCTCCATTAATTTTCCCACCACCGAGGTCAAACTGATGGGTCTATAGTTACCTGGTACTTCCTCGATCCCCTTATGGATTGGTACCACATGTGCCTCTCGCCAATCACTAGGTACCTCCCTGTCTCAAGTGACCTGCTGAAAGCTCCGCCAGGTGCAGCCAGTATAAACCGCCAATTCCCATAGTACTCTCAGATGAATGCCATCTGCCCTGAGATTTGTTTTTCTTTAGGCCTTGAGGGCTAACCACACCCTTGGTGGAGATAGCATCATCCGCCCCTCCCCTTACTGGTCTTTTTATCCTTATCCAGATGTGACACCCTGGGTACCTTTCCCTCCCTTTTGCTCCATTTCTGTTGCTCCCCTGATCCCACTCCTGCACTTCTATCCCTTCATGCCTTGCTTTGTAGATATCCCATCCCCTCCCTAGTGAACACAGAGGCAAAGTACTGGTTAAATACCTCTGCCTGGTCCCTCGCCTCTTCCACCCACCCTCCTTCTGATCTCAATCTGCTGAGATGGCCCTTCATTTTTCTCCAGCTCCCCAATGTACCGGAAGAACCCCTTTTCCCCTCCATGTATCCCCTGTGCCAGCCGCTGCTCTTTACTGGACTTTGCTCCCCTCACCATCGGGTGACTTTTCTAGATGCAAGCTGGTACATTTCCTTATCCCTATCCCCTCTTGTTGTTTTATATTTTTTGTAGGCCGCCTTCTTTTCTCTGACTGCTACCTGTACCTCACTGGACCACCAGCATGGTTTACGTGACCTTGCTCCCTTACGTTTCAACTTAGCGCAGATCCTGACTGCCTCATGAAGTCCCCGTTTTATGACCTCCCATCTCCTTTCCACACTTGTCGTTGAGGTAATCCCCTTCAAGTGATCCTTGAGAATATTTCCCATGCCCATAAAGTCTGCCCCCCTGAAGTCCACTGCCAGTGTCCTAGATCTCACCCCCACTCCCCCCATGCTTATTTGAAACCAGACAGTATTGTGGTCACTCCCAGTCAGGGGGTCCTGTACAACTATGTCCCTTACCAGATCCCCATCTGCTGCTTATACAGCAGCTGCATAGTGAGACACCCACTGCGCCAGACCTGTAGCTTGCTTATACAGCAGCTGCATAGTGACACATACTGAGCCAGACCTGTAGCTTGCTTACACATCAGCTCAGTAGTGACACACACTGCACCAGACGTGTAGCTTGCTTACAAAGTAGTTGCATAGTGACACACACTGGGCCAGACCTGTAACTTGCTTTGTGACTGGACGTGAGGGCCACTTATGAAGCAGCTACATAATGATTTTACTGCGCCAGATCAGTAGCTTGCTTACAGAGCAGCTGCATAGTGACAGACACACACTGCAGATCTGTAGCTTGCCTGTGGGGCAGCTGCATAGTGACACACACTGTGCCAAACCTGTAGCTTGCTTATACAGCAGCTTCATAGTGACACACCCACTGCGCCAGACCTGTAGCTTGCTTATACAGCAGCTGCATTGTGACACACCCTGCACCAGACCTGTCGCTTGCTTACAAAACAGCTGCATAGTGACACACTGCATCAGACCTATTCGCTTGCTTACAAAGCACCTGCATAGTGACACACACTGCACCAGACGTGTAGCTTGCTCACAAAGTAGTTGCATAGTGACACACACACTGGGCCAGACCTGTAGCTTGCTTACAAAGCAGCTGCATAGTGACACACACTGGGCCAGACCTGTAGCTTGCTTACAAAGCAGCTGCATAGTGACACACACTGGGCCAGACCTGTAGATTGCTTACAAAGCACCTGCATAGTGACACACACTGGGCCAGACCTGTAGCTTGCTTAAAAAGCAGCTGCATAGTGAAATGCAGTGGGACAGAACTGTACCTTGCTTTGTGAGTGGCCATGTTGGCCGCTTATGAAGCAGCTACATAATGATGTTACTGCACCAGACCTGTTACTTGCTCTCAAAGCGGCTGCATAGTGACACACACTGGGCCAGACTTTTTTTAACTAGCCATGTGGGGTAGTCACGAAGCAGCTATATAATGATGTTACTGTGCCAGACCTGTAGCTTGCTTACCAAGCAGCTGCATAGTGACACACACTGCGCCAGACCTGCAACTTGCTTACAAATTGGCTGCATAGTGACATGCACTGTTCCAGACCTGTACCCTGCTGTGTGAGTAGCCATGAAGCAGCTGCATAATTATCTTACTGTGCCAGATCTGTAATTTGAAGATGAAGCAGCTGCATAATGACACAGACTACACCAAATCTGTATTCTGCTTCGCAAATGGCCTTGCTGGCTGTATATAAGCAGCTGTCCTATCACGTGGGGGCACCTGACCTGTAGCTTGTATCACAATGTGCCCTGTGGACCCTATATGAAGCAGTACACTGATCAGGCATGGCCCCAGACCAGGAGCTTGCTTTGTGCTGGGCCCTCCGGACCCTGTTTGAAGCAGCACATCCACCAGGCATGGCTCTGGACCAATATCTTACTTCATGCAGGGCCCTGTGGAACCTACATGAAGCAGCACATCCATCAGGCATGTCCTCTGGACCAGTAGCCAGCTTTGTGCAGGGCGCTGTGGCCCGATATGAAGCAGCGCACCTATCGGGCATGGCCCTGGATCAGTAGCTTGCTTCATACAGGGTCCTGTGGGCTCTACATGAAGAAATGCACCTATCGGGTATGGCCCTGGACCAGTAGCTTGCTTCATGCAGGGCCCTGTGGACCCTATATAAAGCAGCACACCCATCGTGTATGACCCTGAACCAGTAGCTTGCTTCATGCAGGGCCCTGTGTATCCTACATAAAGCAGCACACTCATCAGGCGTGGCCCCAGACCAGTAGCTTGATTCATGCAGGGCCCTGCAGACCCTACATGAAGCAGCACACTCATCGAGCATGACCCCAGACTAATAGCTTGCTTTCTGCATGGCCCTGTGGACCCTATATGAAGTAGTATACCCATCAAGCATGGTCCCGGGCCAGTAGCTTGGTACTGTATCCACCAGACCCTATATGAAGCAGCATACCCATCCAACGTAGCTCTAGACCAGTGGATTGCTTCATGTAAGGCCCAATGGGACCTATGTAAAGCAGCACACCCATCAGGAATAGCCCTGAACCAGTAGCTTGATTCATGCAGGGCTCAGTGGACTCTACGTAAAGCAGCACACCCAGCAGGCATGACTCCAGACCACTGCTTGCTTCATGCTGAGCCCTGTGAACCCTATGTGAATCAGTACTCCCATCGGACATGACTCTGAACTAGTAGCTTGCTTGGTGTAGTACCATGCGGACCCTATGTGAAGCAGCTTGCACACCGGGCATGGCCCTGGACCAGCAACTTGCTTCTTTTAGGGCCCTGTGGACCAGACATGAAGTGGCACACCCATCGGTCATGGCCTCAGGACCACTAGCTTGCTTTGTCCAGGTCCCTGTATATCATACGTGAAACAGCACACCCACCGGGCATGGCCCTGGACCAGTAGCTTGCTTTGTGCAGGGTCCTGTGTATTCTACATGAAGCAGTGCACCTATCAGGAATGGCCCCTGCCCAGCAACTTGCTTCATGCTGAGCCCCTGTGGACCATATATGAAGCAGCACACCTATGAGGCATGGCTCCAGGCCAGTAGCTTGCTTTGTGCAGGGCCCTGTGGACACTATATGAAGCAGCACACCCATAAGGTATGGCCCTGGGCCAGTAGCTTGCTTCACGCAGGGTCCTGTGGACCCTATATGAAACATCACACCCATCTGGTGTAACCTCAAAGCAGTAGATCACTTTGTGCAAGGCCCAGTGGCCCTTATATGAAGCAACACACCCACCAGGTATGGTCCTGAAACAGTAGCTGGACTCGCCCAGGGCCTAGTGGACCCAATGTGAAGCAGTACACCCAGCGTGCATGGCTCCAGACTGAAAACTTGCTTTGTGTGGAGCCCTGCAGACCCTATGTAAAGTAGCACACCCATGGAGCATGGCCCTGGACTAGTAGCTTGCTTCATGAAGGGCCCTGTGGTCCCTACATGAAGCAGCACACCCATTGAGCATGGCCCCAGACCAGTAGCTTGCTTCATGCAAGGCCCTGTGGACCCTATATAAAGCAGCACACTCATGGGGTATGGCCCTAGACCAGTAGCTTGCTTTGTGCAGGGCCCTGTGGGCCCTACATGAAGCAGCACACCCATCAAGAATGGCCCCAGACTAGTAGCTTGCTTCACATGAGGCCCTGTGGACCCTATATAAAGCAATATATCCATCAGGCATGGCCATAGACCAGTAGCTTGATTCATGGTGGACCCTGCGGACCTTATATTTATTTATTTATTTATTAAATTTTGGTGACTGGGTAGGCCCACTGAGCCCTGAAGGTCCCTTTTTCAGGGGTGACCCGGGATGAAGCAGCACACCCATCATGGATCGCCCTGAACCCGTAGCTTGCTTCATGCAGGGCCCTGTGTATTGTATGTAAAACAGCACACTCATCGAGCATGGCCCTGAATCAGTACCTTGCTTAATGCAGGGCCCTGTGTATATCCGACATGAAGCAGTGCACCCATCAGGTATGGCCCCCAGACCAGTAGCTTGCTTCATGTAGGGCCCTGTGGATCATATCTGAAGGACAACCATCAGCAGGTACGAAACTTGCAACCGGGTGTTCAAGAGGAGGGGAATTAAGTACCCAGTACCTCAAATTTGATGAGAAAATATTAAGAAATAAAGAAAGTTACAAGCATTAGAAAAAATGATAAAAATCTGAAAAAAAAACTAAGTCCTTGAGCATATGTAATGCACATTTCAAAGAAATTATTTCTTTTGGGGGGGAGGGGTTTAGAAACATAGAAACATAGAAGTTGACGGCAGATAAGGACCGCAAGGCCCATCCAGTCTGCCCATTTATTTTTCTACCTTATAAATGTGCCATCAGCCTTTACTTTGTCAGTGGCCTATCTATTCATACTCATCTGTATTGCTCCCTTATGCCTATCCCATGCCTGTTTGAAGCCCTGCACTGTATTCATAGCCACCACTTCCTGAGGTAGGCTGTTCCATGCATCCACCACCCTTTCTGTGAAAAAGAATTTCCTCACATTCCCCTTAATCGGCCTCCTCTAATCTCATGCTGTGTCCTCTTGTCCTGCTATTTTTCTTATATTTAAACATGTTAACTCTTTCACCTTGCTAATGCCCTTAAGGTGTTTGAATGTCTCGATCATATCCCCTCTCCCTCCTTTGCTCAAGGGTATACATATTGAGCTCTGTTAATCTGTCCTCATATGTCTTCTGATGCAGTCCCTGCACCATTTGGTTGCCTTCTCTGGACTTCCTCAATTTGGTTAATGTCCTTGTGAAGGTGTGGCCTCAGTACTGCATGCAGTACTCCAGATGGGAGCCAAACCAGTGTCTTGTAAAAAGGGATTAATGCCTCCCTCTTACGACTTGTGATACTCCTACTAATGCACCCTAACATCCCCCTAGCCTTACCTACTACTTTAGAGGTCTGCTTGGATGATTTCAGGTTATCGGAGATGATGATGCCCAAGTCTCTTTCTTCCTTTGTGACTGCCAGCAACTCCCCTCCCAGCCTATAGGTGGCTTCAGGGTTTCTCTTCCCTATGTGCATGATCTTGTACTTCTTTGCATTAAATCCCAGTTGCTACTCTTCTGACCATTTTGCTAGTTTATCCAGATCTCTTCTCATTCTGCCCACCCCATCCGGATCATCTACTCTGTGGCATATCTTGGTGTCATCTGCAAACAGACAAGTCTTACCCTCTAGTCCATCTGCAATGTCACTAATGAAGATATTGAAGAGGACTGGCCCCAGGACTGATCCCTGAGGTACCCCACTTGTGACTTGTATCTCTTCTGACTGTATACCATTTACCACCACTCTCTGTTTTCTGCCCATCAACCAGTTTGCCACCCAGTTGACCAACTTCTGACCCACCCCGAGCCTACCCAGCTTCTTTATCAATCTTCTATGTGGAAGTGTCAAAAGCTTTACTGAAGTCAAGGTAGGCAACATCAACTGCTCCCCCTTGGTCCACCACTTTGGTTACCCAGTCAAAGAAATCTATGAGATTAGTTTGACAGGACCTTCCTTTTGTAAACCCATGCTGTCTTGGATCCTGTGCCCCTATGGATTCCAGGTGTTGCACTATCCTTTCCTTAAGGAGTGCCTCCATAATCTTGACCACTACTGAGGTAAGACTGACTGGTCTGTAGTTCCCTGCCTCCTCCCTGCTACCACTCCTGTGGAGCAGGATCACATGAGCCCTTCTCCAGTCTTCTGAGACCTCTCCTGTGCAGAGACTCACTAAACAGTTCTGCTAATGGCTCTGCTAGTTCACCTTAGCTCCTTAAGTGCCCTGGGATGTATGCCATCAGGTCCCATTGCCTTGTCACCCCTGAGCTTGGCGAGGCTCTTGTAGAATTTTCTTTTTGTGAAGGAAGTAGTGCTCACCTCCCTCCCCCCTGTGTCCATGGTGCTGAGCTGTGGGCCCTGCCCTATCTTCTCTTCAGTAAATACTGAGCAAAAGTATCTATTTAGAATAGATGCTTTTACAGGGTCCTCCTCCTCACATGCCCCCTTAGCTTAGCAATACCCCCTCTGGACTGTCTCCTTTCACTAATGTATCTATAGAAATTCTTATCACCTTCTTTTACTGTTCGTGCTAGTGTTTCCTCAGTTTGGGACTTTGCCTGCCTTACTGCCTTCCCTGCTTCCCTTAGGGCAGTTTGGTATGCCTCCCTATCTTCATCCCACTGTGTTCCCTTATATTTTCTGTAGGCCAGCCTTTTGGCTCTGACCTTTTCTGCTACTGTATTTGAGAACCAAAGTGGTTTCCTTCTTCTTTTGCATTTCCTTTTCTGTCTAACACAATGGGATGTTGCTTCAAGTATTGCATCCTTAATGCTTGCCCACTTTGCCTGTACCCCCTCACCTGTGTTTCTTTTTGCCAGGGCTAGCTTAACTCTCTTGGCCATCTTACCATGACTCAAGTCTTTTTTTAATTTTTTATTTATTTTTTTTACCAAATTTGAGGATTGCTGTTCTTACCACCCCCTTCACAAGCACCCAACAGGAAAGTCGCCAAATTGTCCCTAAGTCTGATTCCAGACACTCTTTTTATCCCATAAAAATAAGTAACTCCATGAGGCTGGAGGTTCAAACAGGCAGCAGGCAACACAGGAGCAGGACTTTCATCAGTGAAAAGCTGCAGTACAAAACTTGGGCCTAAGCAGGCCGAGAAGCAGACTCCAGCTAACTGAAGAGCCAAGAGACTCAAAAGTTAAACAAACGGCAAAATGGAACCACGGCCAGGCCTATCCATGTCACCGGGGTACTCTCACAATCTGCCCCCGGAACCCTCTGGCACTGCCACAGATCAAACTCCGGCACCCTAAGCACCCCAGGAAGGGAGGTGTACAAACAAGTCATCTCCCAATTTACTTCCAACCTGCTATAGAAAACAGGGCCTCAAACTGCCTGGCCTATACGACCCTTTGGACCTCGGTATTAAACCAAGGGCAGAGACCCAGGCAGACCCTAATCCTGCAGGACACCCTACAAGGCAGTGTGCCATGCAGATAAAGGCTCCCCAGTGCTGCCACCACTGGGTGAGTCCCTCAGCCGTGCTCTCACTACAGACCAATTTCCCACTGCCTACTCACTTACTGGACAGGACCCTGGCCTGCCTCAGTACCGCCAAGCACAGGGCAGGCCACTGCATCTCCTCCAGGCTGCAGTTCCTTCACCTTCAGGGGGTCCCACCCTACTCTGGCCACATTCCTAACTCCATCCACAAAGCACCCAAGCACCAAAACACACACTGGGAAAACATTAGGCCAACACTCCTGGGCCGGTGTTCAAGGCCCTGACTCACTGTGTTGTTTGTGGCTGTCATCAAGGCACAGGTCAGGAAGCATAGGAAAAACCAAGAGCAGTTGTAGAATGCGCAAAAAGTGTTTAGTAGTACTAGCAGTAACATAAAAACAATTTAATTATTTAGAATAACTATTTACAAAGGCAGAATAAGCAGAGAAGATCCATCTGAGTTTTCCTTCCATCTTTGTGTCTAGCAAAGCATTGTAGTTCTCTCTCATACGAGTCTTTGCAACATCCCCTCCTTAACAAGCATCCTGTTTTTTTCTAAAATGTTCTTGTATGTTTCAGGCAGGTGCAGCAAGAACACAATGTCCCAGAATGGAGGCCCCTTCTCCACAGCTTCTGAAAAAGGGCTTACAAACTGCTCTCAGGTTAACCCCTTGAGTTCCCAATGGCTTTTTGCAATCATCTCAAACTATAATTATATACATTTCAACAGTAACACTATATAATTTCTAACCAAAGGGATCCCAATATCAGGTACATTTCCACATAATGATCTGCATATATTTTTATACCGGCAGATATGCAAGGGAGGAAAAGACAGAACAGCAAGTGAGGCTAGAGAGATAGCAAGAGACAAAGAATTGCAAGACTGTCGGGGTGATCAAATCCTAGATCTCACAAGAAAATCTGGTTGCAAAACCAGACAGACAAAGAGACAGGAAAGGAAAGAACAGAACAGATCCCTGCATTTAAACTCTCCATAGCAACTGGGACAGGGTCCTGTTGAACCCTGTCACAGTGGCATGCCGACCACAAGTTGACACCGCCACCATGAAGACCATCACAGTGACAAAATCCGACGAAAAGTGTTGGGTCACTGTAATGGTCCCTGTAGATAGTGGCGGTACATCTTCCAGTGTTTTGCCCTCTCACTGAGACAACTCTGACTCGGAGTTGTATAAATAGAGACCAGGAGGTATGGGGCACAGCCCCCAACATGGAGAGTTCGGGGGCACAGCCTACCTAAGAAAACACACTGGCATCCCCAACAGTACAATGCTGACACTTGGCATTGTGTCTGTTGCTGTCGGGGATGTTGCAGCACTATAGGTAAACCATTGTTCATACCCTGCCGGCCTCCCGAACCTTCTCTTTGCCCAAATTTATAGCTCCAGAGGCGGGACCGCCACACTCAGAAGGTGGGCACCTACCGGAGCTCTACTCACTAAGAAGCCTTCCCAGGGAGGGAGAGGGATGGGCAACTTTAGTACTCTCCAGAATTTGGAGGGGCTTACATTCAAAAGATTTACCATGGGGGGGAGGGTGTGCACTGAACACCACTCAAAGAAAGGGTAGTGGAATATCTTGTATCAAATGGATTACAGGATCTAAGGCAGCATGGATTCACAGAAGGAAGTTGTGCCAAACAAATCTGATATACTTCTTTGACTGGGTGACAAGGGAGTTGGATCAAGGTGGGGCAGTGGACGTGGACTACCTGGACTTCAGCAAGGCTTTTGACATGGTCCCACATAGAAGACTTGTAAGTAACTTGGAGGGCTTAGGGATGGGTAATAAGGTAGAAACCTGGGTAAATAAATGGTTAGTGGACAGGACACAGAGGGTAGTGGTAAGCACAGTTTGCTCCGAGAAAGGGAGGGTGATGAGTGGGGTACATCAGGGATCAGCGCTGGGTCCAGTCCTCTTCAATGTCTTCATAACTAACATAGCATAGGAACTGGAAGGAAAGTTCTGTCTCTTTGCCGATGACACCAAGATCTGCAACAGAGTGGGTACTCTCAGGGGGTGGTGGAAAGAATGGAGGGGGATCTGAAAAGACTGGAGGAGTGGTCAAGGATATGACAGCTGTGCTTCAATACAAAAAAATGCAAGATAATGCAGTTGGGCCATAATAACCCAGGAGCAGAATACGAAATGGGTGGAACAATACTGACAAGGACCAAGCAGGAAACAGATCTAGGGGTAATCATATCAGATGACCTAAAAGTGGCCAAGCAGTGTGAAAAAGCAATCAGCAAAGCAGGTGGAGTGCTGGAATGTACAGGAAGGAGTATCACTAGCAGAAAGAGGGAGGTGGTGCTGCCCCTATATAGATCACTGATGAGATCACACCTTGAATACTGTGTCCAGTTCTGGAGACCACACCTCAAGAAGGACATAAGGTGCTATTTGACACCATTGACTCCCTCACACCTGTCCGTGTATGACCCAAATCTTCCTTCCTGAGGTCCCTGTGGTATGATGGGGTTCTCAGGGAGATGAAGAGAAAGGGTCAGAGGTTAGAGCACTGCTGGAGAAAGTCCAGCCTGGAGGAGGACAAACTGGCCCTGCATGCGCACTATAATGCATACCAGGGGGCAATCAACTATAAGAAGGCAGTGTTCCTGTCCAGGGAGATTGCTGCGAGGAAGAACCGACCAGCTATGCTTTTTTGGACTGTGGACAGGCTACTTCATCCTGCTTGTTTACAGCCGAAGAAGTTTTTTTCTGATGCTGAATGCGAAGAGTTTGCTCGATTCTTCTCCGACAGAGTGTCCAGTATCCAGCAGGGCATTTCTCCAGTCAGCAATGTCATAGCTGGCAGTGGTCACCTGAAATGTTCTGAGTACACTTCACCTGGTTGGGGGGAGTTCAGTCCAGTGGAGGTAAGTGAGGTCATTGGGGTGGGGATCAATCTGAAGCACACCTTTTGCGAACTGGATACGATGCTGACACATTTCTTGATGAGATGCATTGACACCGTCGGCCCGGTGTTGGCCCTGATTGTCCAATGTTTCTTATCTGAGGGGGTGTTCCCTGATGCCTTGAAGGAGGCATTGGTGAAACCACTCTTAAAGAAACCATCTTTGGACCCGGAGGTCAGAGCAAATTACCGACCTATCTCTAATCTTCCCTTTTTGGCGAAGGTAGTGGAGAAGGTAGTGGCGCTTCAGTTGGAGGAGCACCTCGTGACCCACAAATTATATGAACCTTTCCAGTCGGGGTTTCAGGTGAGGCATAGCACAGAAACCACGCTTGTGCAGGTGCTGAATGATGTCCTCAGGGTGAGAGATCAAGGAGATAAGACAATTCTTGTTCTCCTGGATCTCTCCTCAGCATTTGACACTGTGGACCATTGTGCGTTGCTTGACCACCTTAGGGATCTCTGCGACCTCACCAGCACTGTCATCAGCTGGTTTGAGTCCATTTTAACCAACAGGAGGTAATGGGTTGTGATTGGGAATTTTTCCTCCACCCCTAGCCTTATATCTTGCAGAGTCCCTCAGGGATCGGTATTAGCCCCAATGTTGTTCGCAGTGTACATGCTACCCCGGAAGGGCTCATTAGGAAGTATGGCTTGGGTTTTCTTTGCTATGCTGATGATATCTGCTATACTCTTCCTTTGCCCAAGGAACATCCAACGCAGTAGATGTGCTAAACAACTGCCTTGCTGAGATTAATGACTGGATGGCCTCCAGCTGGTTGCGACTAAACCCCGATAAGACGGAGGTATTGGTGGTGGAGATGAACAAAGTGCATGATAGGATGTCCTCTGAATCAGTGACTGGACTTGTTCTGGGATTTGTTTCATTGAAGACATCCTCTAGGGTGCAAAATCTTGGTGTCATTCTGAATATGAGTTTGACTATGGAGGTGCGGCTGTCCTCCACTGTCCGCTCCTGTTTTTTCCATCTCTGAAATGTCACCAGGATAAAGCCCCTTGTTCCGCCTCTGGACTTCCCCACTTTGATACATGCCTTAGTTACATCAAGGCTTGAATACTGTAATGTGCTTTACCTTGGAGGATCTCTCTGCAGACTGCAGCTAGTGCAGAATGTAGCTGCCTGGTTACTTACTGGGCAGCTAAAATTTTGCCACATTACACCAATGTTGCGTGAGCTGCACTGGCTGCTGGTCAGGTGGAGGATCATCTTTAACGTGGGTCTTATCACCTATAAGGCCCTACACGGTCAAGGCCCTGGTTATCTGTCTGACCTTCTTGTACCTGCTTTCTCTGTCCGTCCCCTCCATTCCTCCTGTGGAGGCCCCCTAGCGATTCCAAGGACGAGGTTGAAATCTGCTGGCGACAGGGCTTTTAGTGTCGCCGCTCCCGTCCTCTCGAATTTACTGCCCCATGGGCTTAAGGGGACTCCTAGTTTAGAGGTATTCAAGGCCCGCCACAAGGCCCTCCTATTTACTCAGCATTTCTGGATTGAATGGTTAATTTATTGATCTGATGTGTTCATAAATTTTTATATGTCGAACTACTATTTTGTGTTTTTAATTATTTTGTATCTAATGATTCTATTTCTGAAAATGTGTTCATTTGTTTGTACAGCACCCAGAGCCTCCGGGATTGGGCTTTTTTAAATAAATTTTGCCTTGCCGTGCCTTGCCTTGCCTAGACAGAGTGGAGGCGGTCCAGCAGAGAGTTACCAAAATAGTGCAGGTTCTGCATCATAAGTCCTACTCAGAGAGGCTAAGGGAGCTAAACATGTACACTCTGGAGGAGAGGAGAAAGGGGGGATATGATACAGACCTTTAAATACCTATTGGGGGTAAATAAGGTACAGGAGGGGAGTATTTTTCAGAGAAAAAGGTGCTCTAGAACAAGGGGGCACACTATGAAGCTGGAGGGGAGTAATTTCAAGAAGGATGTGAGGAAATACTTCTTCACGGAAAGGGTGGTGGACCCAGAACAGCCTTCTGGCAGAGGTAGTGGGAGCAAAAACAGGGGAGGGGTTCAGAAATGCCTGAGACAGACACAAAGGAATTGTAGGGGTAAGGAAGGGAGGGGGAACTGCAGGGGTGAGACCTGCAGGGGAAGAGGAGGGGTAGAGATTGTGCCATGTCAGGAAAGGTCTGCAGCATTAAAAAAAAATACAATGGGCAGCCTGTGTGGGTCCAGCGGCCCTTATCTGCCATCACAGTCAATGTTTCTGTTTTTACTGATGTATGCCATAAAGGAGCAGCACCCTAATGAAACAAGCATTTGTCAATGCTGAATGTTTACTGCTGGTATTGCTGTTGTACCGGATCTTACTTGTACACATTTTTACTGTATATTTACCCAGGACAGATCAGCTGAGAGGCCATACATAATTTTCAGTGGGCTGCACGTTGTGACCCCAAATTTCCAGCAGTCTTTTTATGACTTGACATCATGATCAAGACAGGTGGAATTTTTGAAATCCCATCCGAAATGTGATTTTGCAGTGTGACTCCAAGAACAAGTTTTGGAGGGGATCTGAAAACTGACACCTGTCATGTGCAGGAGGTGGGGGTAGCACAAGGGATATGCTGAACACTAGGAGATAAGATCTACAAAAATAAAGTTATGAGTAAACATTGGAACAATTCAACATTTCTTTAAGAAGGATGCCTTAAGGAGGCAGTATAGCATAGTGGTTAAGGGCACTGACCTGGAAACCTTGGTTTGAATCCCATCAGTCCCACTTGCATACTGTGTGACTCAAAGCAAATCACTTAACTTCCTTGTGCTCCCAGGTCGCACCTGGAAACAAGCTCTGGCTTAATGTGCCTTTTCTGGTTAAACAATTTCCCCTTCCTCTATAATGTAATTGTTTTTTCACATTTTGTCCCCACATTTTCAACAGTCTTTTTATGACCAAGCCTTCTGAACATGACAGGTGTCATTTATAGAATGGTGGCCGAAAATGTCATTTCGTGCCACAAGTTTAAAAACACATTTTGGCCAGGATTTGAAAAATGACCACTATCACGTTCATGCGGGGGGGTGAAAAAAATTGCTATGTTGAAAATTTGGTGTCAAGATATTGAAAATTACCAAAGTTACAAGCGTGCGTTAAAAAATTCCAACCTATGCTCATAATTTTGTTGTTTTTAATAATTTTCCTCCAAACTGTCAACATGGCCTTCTTCTGACCCCACTTCATGAACAAGGGTGGAGAAAATTTTCAAACCCTGCCTAAAAGGTGATTTCATGCAGTGACCATGAAATCACCTTCTTGGGACAGATTTGCATGATTTTGCCACACTGGCTCATGAGGTGGAGTACCAAAAACTCTCTGTTGAAAATTTGGAGAAAAAATATTTAAAAATTACCATGTTATGAGTACAAGTTTAAAACCCATGGAAATACATTGAACCTCAGACCTAATTTCCTCAGTTCCCGGTTCGGTGTTGAAGACTGAAGACATGTCTCTGGTCAAGAGAAGATTATGGCGTTAGATAAGTAACTGGTGGTGTGGTGGGTGGTGGTGAGTGCTGAATGGAAGGGTCCAGTGGGGGAGGGTAAGGGTGGTGGTGGGCCGGCAGCGCAAAACAGATATCAATGGACAGGTTCTTTTTTTACAGGGTGTATAAAAGAAAAGACTACATGGGATGGTATTCTTTATTTCAGGTACTAACACTGGGGAATTGGCATCTCAGTGCCAGTGTTGTGTCTGGCATCACTGGGGGTGGGCTTCTCAGTATCACATAGTTAAAACTGGCAGGGTGGGGAATGCCAGCTGACACTGGGGATTGAGCACCCCGAGGCTGAAAAATTAAGAAGGAAGGGGTGGGAGAGATTGAGGGATGGCTATCATTATTTCAGGTACTGACACTGTGGACTGGGCATCCCAGTGTCAGTGTTATGTTTTGCAGCAGTGGGGGTGGGCTCCCTGGCGTCACACAGTGAAAATGAGCAGCGTGGGGGTACTAGTCAGCACCTGGGATTGGGCACCCTGGTGATGGAAAATGAAGGAAGTGGTGGGAGGGATTGAGGGACGGTTTTCTTTATTTCAGGTACTGACACTGTGGACTGGGCGCCCCAGTGTCAGTATTATGTTCTGTGGCACTGGGAGTGGAAAATTGGCAAGGAGGTGATACTAGCCAGCACCAAGGATTGGGAACCCCAGTGCTGAAAAATTAGGAAGGATGGTGTGGGAGGGACTGAGGATGGTTTTCTTTATTTCAGGTGCTGACACTGGGGACTAGGCACCCTAGTGTTGGTGTTATATTTGGTGGCACTGGGGGTGGGCTCCCCAGTGTCACCCAATAAAAACAGGTGGGGCAAGGGGGAATTCTAGCCAGCACTGCAGATTGGGCACTCTAGTGTTGGAAAATTAGGACGGAATGAGTGGGAGGGATTGTTTTTTACGTTGGGGGGAGGATCACAGCTGGTTAATCATGACGCTGATCAGCTCTGCTTGCTGAGCAACTATGCAGATCAAAGGAAAGAGCCACCCTATGATTTGGGTGAGTCTTTCCTTTGAACTACACAAAGTTTCCGCCCAACATGACATGAAGAGTGTCACGATCTGCCTCGCGGATGATTGGTCTGACACTGTCAATCCCACTGCAGAATGTCCTGCATTGGACCGATAGTGACAAACCTCTCAAAACCCACTATTATACCAATATGCAAGCACAAGGGCGAACATAAAAGGTGATTAAAGTTTAAGAATGAGCAAAGGAGTAATTTTGTGTTTGTTTAAGGAAACCGGGGGGGGGGTCATTTTTGTGAGTTGAAACTGCACGAAAACAGTAGTTTCGAGTCACAAAATTCAGCTCATCCCCACAAAACTAACCTACATCATTTTCACAAAAATTCAGCTATCTTTAAAATGTTGATAAAATGCCCATTTAAGGAATCTTCCCTGGGCTAAACTCTAACGAACCTGAAAGCTTCAGGTTTCAACTACCAGCAGTTTTTATTCTATGAGAGAGCAAAGAAATCTTAATTTTCAAACTGTTAGGGGGTTTTAACCTTCTAGAACAGTTAATCCACTACGCTGGCCATTACCGAATCTACAAGATCTAGAAATTTTGGCACTGACTTCATGCACGCCAAATTACAGTTATTGCATCCAGGAAGGACCACGTTATTAAAAGTTTTACATTAAACTGCCTATTCGGCTCTACTATACAGGCAATAAAATATGTAATCTTTACACAAAATTTACAAGATACAGTACTTAAGTAGTGAGTTAATACCCATACAGAGAAATTTAAAATAAACAGGTTTGCACAAAAGCACAGAACAGAAGAATTATAATGAAACTGATTAAAAATTTTAGTCTCACCCTAAGATCTTAGAAGTCTCTGTACACAGCAAACTATTCACACAAAATTGGCCCTTTTCTCTTCAGAAAAATAGAGCTGACCAACAGAAATAAACCACTCAGAGTATGGCCATGCTTGTGGTACAACTCAACAGGCTTACAAAACAAAAAGCCCACTCCAACTCTAGAAGGGACTCACGTTTATACCAACTGTACAAATCCCTTTGACTGCATAATTGATTTCCTCAGGTTCACTAGAACTTTGAATCTGAAAGTATGCATTTCTCCTGGTCACCCCTCCACCGCAATAAAAGGTCACAATGCTTAAATAAAGAACTCAATGAACTGGGGTGCAGTATATATAGGTACAGGTAGATGCTGTGAATTCACCCCTTCCCGCACTATACCATGGGGTGGAGGAAATATTTACAGGCATTGATCATTGTACACCAGAACAGTGCGATTGTAATGATGACACAAGACTACACCTATTGTAACAGTATTTTGCCATTATTATGTGCATTGAAGGATAATGCGGACATGGAAAACCTTAATAAAAATTATGTTTATAGGGCTGGCCTGGTGGCGCTGAGGGTTGAGGTGCTGGATGCCACACCTTGCACCATGGGGTGACCCGGGGTCCCGAGCGGCCTCGGGTTGCCAGGGGTCGGCAGAGGAGGGAGAGAATGGAGCGTCCGATGGACTGCTCTCCTCTCCTAGAGAGGGGAGGGTTGTCGTCCCACTCCTTGGCTGCCCTCTAGAGGAGGCCAGAGGACAGCACCAGAGTCAGGGAGGCGCAGAAGCATGGGTACATGGCGTGTGCATGCCTCCACATGCACATGTCATGCTGCAAGGAAGGGCGGGGCAGAAAACGGAAAACGGAAAATGGTGTCAACTGGCAGGATGACACTGGTCCTCCACAGGCTCTGTACCCAGCCAGCTGGGCACCTCAGTGCCATTAAGGTAAGTCCTGGTGGACCCTGGGGTGATGGGGCTGGGGGACCAGTGGAAGGGGGTTGGTCAACATGAGATGTGGAAAAAACTACAAATAAAAAAAAAATAGATTTACAAAAAAAGCATATGTTGAAAAAGATGACAACAACAGAATGAGGAGTAGCAATATTCCTACTTCTACACAACTGATTAATTGCCACTGTGTCCTGAGTACATTGGATGAAATGCAATCAATAGCCCTACCTACCTTTAAGAGGGCATCAATGTTGTGTCTACCCCATATAATCCAGCAATGCTTGTTTTTGAAAGACTACGCCAACAACAACATGAAGTACTTTTCAAAATAAAGAAGTTGTCTTATGTTAACTGTACTGCATCTGAGTTTAAATCAGTTAAGTCCTTGAGAGACGACAAACAGATCATAATAAAACGGGTAGATGTGGGGGCCTCAGTGGTTGTCTCAGAAACTGAAAAATATGACAACGAAGTACTTAGACAACTTGCAAACCATGAGTTTCATCAATCCCTAGTATTAAACCCCACTGAAACGTTTAAAAAACAAGCATTTGTCAATGCCGAATGTTTGCTTGCTGGCATTGGCAGTGGTAGTGCAGAAGTTACAGAGCTGCGTAATAGGAATGGCAATGAAGTATTGAACTGAAGCCAACCCCCCACCACCCTGCAGAGAGTGACAGGCATTGGGGTGTGCGTTTGGGTTGTCAGGCATACGGCCACGCCATTTCACACCCCACCCTGCAGACACTAACAAGTGTCACGTGTTTCCTGGGATCTTTGGCCTTTATGCACCCCATTTCATTAGGAAATATGGTGAGATGGGTGCGATATAGGAGAATGGGTGAAGTTTGGGGCTGAAGAGTCCAAGGCATCCTTGATGCCTCTCACTGACTGCAGGGTGTGGAATGGTATGAGCATCACAGGCAAGAATCCCAAGTCACACCCCTGATGCCTGTCATTCCTACAGGGTTGGGCGTTATGGTTGGAAACCCTAATACCTCAGGCATTCATTGGTATTTTCACTCCAAATTTTCAACATGTTTTTTGTGACCCCACCTCATGAACAGGGAATATCAGTTTGTTAGCAGAAGCTGCTTATGCACAGTGACTCGGCATTTAGCACCACAGGTGCAAAAACATTCGAACAGGATGTAAAAAATGACAGCTGTACTGTTCATGGGAGGTGTAAAAAATGGCAATGTTGCAAATCTGTAGTAAAATATAAAAAAAATGGTGAAGTGATGACGTACATAGAAACTATGCAAGCATAGCAACCTGTAATATAATTAGGTTAGGGATTTTTACAGCAGATTGTCAACTCAGGCATTTTGGTGCCTCGATCATGAACAGTGTCATTGTGATTTTCTTTATCTGTGCCGAACAATGATTTCCCACAGCGACCATGCATCTCTGCGCTGAAAGTGTGGAAATACACTTCAGCCATGTTGTGAAAAATGACAGCTGTACTGTTCATAAGGAAGTGTGGAAAAATGGCACTGGTAAAAATCTGGACTGAAAATATTACAAAGTCATGAACTAGCGAGGGTGCGTGGAAACTGGGCAATGCTCACTTGTAACATAGTCATTTTATGGACTTTTGTCACCAAATTTTCAACATAGCCATTTTAAGACCTCTGCTCATGAACAGTGTAACTGTGATTTTCTTAATCTGTCCTAAACATTGCTTTTTACTTTTCTTAGCACCATTATTAATGTACATATGCGAAAACACATTCTAGGCGACATATGAAAAAATTGCACCTGTACTGTTCATAAGGAAGTGTAATAAAATGGCAATGTTGAAAATCTGAGTGAAAATATTAAATTTGCAAACTTATGAGCATGCATAGGAACTGTACAACATACGCTAAATAAAACAGTCATTTTTAATTTTTCACCAAATTTTCAACATAGCCATTTTAACACCTCAGCTCATGAACAGTGTCACTCTGATTTTCTTATTTTGCCCCGTACATTGATCTCGCACACCGACTGCGCCATTGTGCGCTACGTGGGCGGAAACATGTTTTGGGTGAGATGTGAAAAATGGCAGCTGTACTACTCATAAGAAGGTGTGATAAAATGGCAATGTTGAAAATCTGGTGAAAATATTGAAAATTCGCGACCTTCTGGCGTGCGTAGGAACTGCGCATAGCGCTGCGCTTTCATCAAAACAAAGTCATTTTAGGAATTTTTCACCAAATTTTCAACATAGCCATTTTAAGACCTCTGCTCATGAACAGTGTCACTGTGATTTTCTTAATTTGTCCCTACATTGATTTTGCACACGACTGCGCCATTTAGCGCTATGGACAGAAACACATTTTGGGTCAGATGTGAAAAATGACAGCTGTACTGCTCATAAGAAGGTGTGGTAAAATGGCAATGTTGAAAATTTGGAATGAAAATATTGAAAATTCGCGAACCTACGAGCCTGCGTAGGAACTGCGCAACACACGCTCGTAAAACAGTCATTTATTGGAATTTTGGCACCAAATTTTCAACATGGAGTTTTTGGAACCCCTTCTCATGAATGATGTCACTGTAATGGTGTTATTCAGGCCCAAAGGGTGATTTCGTGCAGTGACTACGCAGTGACTGCGAAATCACCCTTCGGGCCCGAATAACGCCATGACAGTGACATCTTTCATGAGAAGGAGTCCCAAAAACTCCATGTTGAAGATTTGGTGCAAAAATTCCAAAAATGCCTGAGATATGCAACAGAGTTGAAACCCCCCTATCTAGCCCATTATACAGCTTACCGGCATTTCCTCAGTTCGCGGTCGGCTTTGAAGAGTGCAGACGTGTTCCCGGTCCACTGAAGATCGTCACACCGGAGTCCGGAGGTAAGTATGGGGTGAGGGTGTGTGGGGAGGCCGGAGTGCGCAGTGGGTGGGTGCGGGTTGTGGGAGGAGCTGGGGAGATCGCCCGGTGGGACCGTTTTTCTTTACAGGTAAAAAAAAAAAAAAAAAAACGACGAGGGGCGTTTGCCACGCTGAGTGGGCTCCCAGCGTACTTCAAGAATGAGTTGGGGCGGTTCAACGGCACGGGGATTGGGCACCCCTTCAGCCAGTATAGATTGCCATGCTGGGATGGGCTCCAGCGTGGCACTTAGTACTGGGGGGTTTAGGACAGTGGAGCCGACGGGGATTGGGCACCCCGTCGGCTATATCATTACTTACTACGTTGGGGCGGGCACCCAAGGCATTCGAAAGCTTTGGGGAGGCGGTGAGAATGCAGCACACCGGCCGGGGATTGGGCACCCACGGCTATTCAGTGTGTGCATGCGGGGGTGGGGAGTGTGCACGCCTGCGTGGCGTGTGTGTGTGGGGGGGAGCTGCGCGTGGCAGGAGATATCTTATCGCTGCTCACTTAAGCGTAGCTCCCCCTTTGAACTGTATGCCACTGCATTTTGGAGCTTGCCATAGACAGCTCCAGCATGCATTGGCTTACAGGGGCCGCGCCTGCCAACACACTGACTGAATTGGAGGAGGAGGTGACACACCTCCGAAATCTCCGATGATGGCACTATGTTTCTTGCACATGCGTGCAAGCAAACATAATAAGTGGCTAGCCAGCTGAGTGGCGTGGAGGGCTGAGGCACTGGACACCTTACCTACTCCCATGCCGGTGACCCGGGGGTACCAGATCACTCTGCCAAATACAGAACTGTGCAGGCAAAACCACGCACCACATATAGCATAGTGCACTAGTGCGACACGGTACAAAACCCCTCAAGAAACAAATGTTGCACGCAGTTTTGGACCCTGTCGTGCATGGATTGTGGGGAGAAGTGATGCAGAGGTCAAGACCACTGCTGGGGAGGTGGTCTGCTGAGCAGCTGCCATGGCTCACTGGGATAAGCTGTGGCTGTGTAGGTCAGCTATATGCCTGTGGACTAGGGCTCGAATCCCGGTCCCAGACTTTTGCGAAACCACATTGTGCCCCCTTCCCTTGCCAGTGTTTCCCCTCATCCCAGTGTTGACACCCCCCCGGAGTTGAGTATATTGATGGGGGGGGTTGGGAGGCACAGACCCCTGTAACGGGAGGTGCGGGGGGCAGAGCTCCCCACAGAAAACAAAGAACTGCATTGCTTTCATTCACCAAACTTGCTTTTGGCATTCTGTTTCAGCACTGGCAATGTATCCACTGTATTCACAGCATGGTGCATTGCTGCACTGTTTTTGTATACAGTGACATGATCCTGTGCCCGACCTGGGTTCAGGAATGAGCCTGAGTCATTGGGGTACAGACGTGGGGGGTGAGGAGCTGGATTGAGCGGCCGCAAGGCAATTCTCCTTTCCCAGGGAGGGACACGGGCTTCCCCGACTCTTGGCTGCCACCAGGTGGAGGCTAGGTGACAGCGCCAAGCCGATCAGGGAGCCAGGCATTAGGCCAGGTGAGAGGAAGGGGATGTCACCAGAGCCATGGCACACATGCGCTCCTCCACACACATGCACAACTGTGTTCTGGGGTCCCAGGATAATGAGGGAGAAACAGAAAACGGGGCACCAGGGAAAGTTCAATGAAGCCCCCAAGAACAGGGAGGATTGAGGTCCACCGAGGGAGGGCCACAGCTTGCCTGCCCCGGATCCCCGATAGTAAAAAAGCTGTATGGAAAAAAAAAAAAAGTGGATGCGGTTGTGGAAGAAGCACTTAAGAAAAATGTTATCAGTAAACAGACTTTCCTGTTTTTGATGGTGGACTTCCCAGTTAGAGCAACATTACACATCAAAATCCATAAATTCCCTGGCTGCCCCATAGTTGTGGAGATAGATGGATTGACCGAGTCCATTTCAGAATTTGTGGACTCTCACATCAAAGATATCACCAGTATTTTTCCAGCATATTTAAGTGATACTACAGAAATGTTGACAATGATGCTTATTTTGTTGTGGAAGCTGACACCCTCCTAGTTACAATGGATGTGGAGTCCCCATACAGATATATCCCCCATCGAGGGGGAACTCCACCCCTGGAACTAGCTTTGAGGGGATCTGATTTGTATTCAGAAGACTGAACTAGGTTTATACTGTGTCTTACTGAGGTTGTACTGACCTGTACTTCTTTCTCCTTCTTGGGCAACTATTATTTACAAGCTAAGGGGACTTCCATGAAGCCTACTTTAGCCCCCAACTATGCTGGCATCGTTTTAGGTATGAGGTAAAGGGAAGCTATATTTAACAGGGACTCTGATCCATTTTCTGGGAAAATTACAGTCGATTGTCGTTATATCGATGACTTGTTCTTCATACAGCATGGCACCATGGAGGAATTGGAATGGTTCGATTTTCATTTAGAAAAAAGTAATAAGCACCTGTGGGTTACATTAAATTATAGTACTGAACACATTTATTTTTTTAACCTCAGAATTATCAAAAAATCTGAGGGTAGATTAGACACAGATCTGTTTAGAAAGGAGACTGATCACGATGCCATCCTATTTGATAGTAACTGGCATCTGTGGCAAATGGTGAACAACATTCCTCTGAGTAAATTCTATAGGGTCAAGAGATATTGTTCTAATCTTAACAATTTTGAAAAAGGACTACTGAGTTAAAGGAAAGAATCCTCCATAGAGGTTACCCTGAACAAGTGGTCTGTTCTGCAAGAGCCAAAACAGAGACTTATCATTATGGTCAAACTGATCAGCAACAATCAGGTAGGCTCAACTTTGTCACCATGTTTTGTGCATAGTCCAGCGGTGTTTGGGAATTTATCAGGTCAAACTGGCACATTTTACAAGAGGACCCTATACTTGTTAAAGATACTGCTCAACCTCCATGAGTGGTACCGGTATACAGCGGTGCCTCTAATGTAGGTGATAAAGTGGTCAGCAGTTATCAGCCACACACTAGGGACTGAGGTTGGCTACCTGCACCTCTCTCGCCAGGTTACCACAAATGTGGTTGATATGTGTATACTGCAGTAATTAAAAAATTTGACTCCTTCAATCACCCTGTTTCAGGCAGGAAGTATCAGATTTATAAATTCATCAACTGTAGAATAGCTATTGTAGTTTGTCTTGCAACCTGCATGTGTGGTGCCTATTACATAAGCAAAACCTCCCACATGTTCACGGTAAGGGTGGGGGAACGCTTATGTGACATTGAAAAGGATTCTACTGACAATATTTTGGTTACATCCATTACAGGAAATAGTACTGCCCACAAGTTCAAGTTCAAAGGTATTGAAAGAGTTCAACTGGGTCCCAGAGGAGGAGACCTAAACAATCTCCTTTTCAGATGTGAAGGATTTTGGATTTATACCCTTAATGCTTTGTACAGCTCAGGATTAAAAGAAAGAATGAAATGTGTTCCATTTTTGTTTAAACGTTACGTGCTTTTTGCCTTCCTTCCCTTCCCTCCCCCTCTACACCATTGGGCTAGCCCTTCTGTACTTTATTCTCCCTTTTTTACAGGTCCATCACGGAGGTCTATCCTTATGGAATCTAATTCAGTGTGTAACCCGGACACACCTCCCAATGGGCTACCACCCCTGCCTGCTACTTACAATGCAGGTTGAGGGGCCTGGGTTCTGATTTAGCTGTTACCAGGGGCTCAGTTCTAACTATAATGCTATTAGTGCAGTGCCTCCACCCAGAGTGACTTTTAAGAGGGTTAGATGTTAAGCTAGCACAACCCTCTCGGAAGTTGTATCTACTCACAGCCCCAGCCAGTGCTCCCACACATGGAGAAACATAAATCTCTTTACTTGACATTCAATGGCACAATTAATGGTGGGTGCTAATAATATGCTCACAGTACATGCACTTGTCAACAGGGACTGGACTTCTGGAAACCACCCGGTGCACCTGCAATAAAGGGTTTTCAACAACTCTGCACCTTTCAGTTATTTGCATTAATCCAGCGCTCTGTAATAAGATGCTATGGGGCCAATATAACATTCAAACAACAAACTGATTAGAGCAGGAGCCAGGTGCATTTATCTATGTGTCTGGGTCCGAAAGGTTTGATGACTGTTTTTCCTGTAAAAAAGTGTGTCGAATTCAGATTTACAACTCTTATCATCCATAGTTGTACCTTTTCTTGGAAAATGCACTTTCTTAAGAGTAACTAAAAGTTTTACATTTATGTAATGGACTCAGTTTACTTAGTTATTAGTGTAATTTATTTAATGTTTCAGATATGGCTAGCAAGACTTCTCACAAACCGCAGAGGCGATGGATCCTACACGCTGATCCAGGAGTTAGCACAGACCATGGAGACCCGTTACCTTTTGATGATGCTCACTGGGAAAAAGTAGTTGATGCAAAGGAAAGGCGTTCTAGTCAAACATTGTCAAACTACAACATGGTGTGCCCTGAATTGCCTGAACGTTACTCCAGCAGCCGTGGATGTCATTATCTGCTACAAGAACTTCACTGCATATAAGAGTTCCAGTAAACTTGCATGAAACTTTAAACAAACATTTGCCAATGCCGAATGTTGTCTCGCTAGCATTGGCATTGGTAGTGCCAGAGCTAGAGATGCATAATAGGAATGGCAGTGAAGTATTGAAGTGACGCCAACCCCTCATCCACTCTGTAGAGAGCGACAGGCATTGGGGTATGTCTTTGGGTTGTCCGCTATAACGCTCATGCCATTTTACCTCACCCTACCCTGTAGACACTGACAAGTGTCATGGTGTGCTTTGGGGTCTTTGGGCATTATACTTACCCCATTCCATAAGGAAATACGCTGACGTGGGTGCAGTATAGGAACATGGGGTGAATTTTGTGGCCGAACAGTGCAAGGCTCACCATGATGCCTGTCAGTGGCTGCAGGGTGGGGTTGGAATGGCACGAGCATTACATCCGATGATCCCAAGTCACACCCCTGGTGCCTGTCAGTCTGTACTGGGTGGGGTGCTACAGTTGGAAACCCTAACACCGCAGGCATGCGGTGGTATTTTCACTCCAAATTTTCAACGTGGGCTGTTTGTGAGCCCACCTCATGAAAAGCGGCACAATCAGTTTGTTAGCTGAAAGGTGGTTTTGTACAGCGGCTATGCCATTTGGCGACACGGGTGAAAACACATTTGGGGCAGGATGTGTAGAATGGCAACTGTATTGTTCATGAGGAGGCATAAAAAAATGGCAACATTGAAAATGTGGAGTGAAAATATGAAAAATGGGTGAAGTCATGAGCATGCATAGAAAGTGCGCAACACACATCCGTAACCCAATTATTTTGGGGAGTTTGTTAGCCACATTTTTAACATAGGCATTTTGGGACCTCCCCTCATGAACAGTGGTGCTGTGATTTTGTTAATCTGTCCCAAAAGTTGATTTCCCACAGTAACCACGCCATTGTGTGCTACAGGTGCGGAAACACATTTTGGGCAGGATGTGAAAAATGACAGCTGTACTGTTCATAAAGAGGTGTGAAAAAATGGCAGTGTTGAAAATCTGGCATGGAAATATTGCAAATTTGCGAAGTTACAAGGGTGCATGGAAACTGCACAACGCACGCTTGTAACATAGTCATTTTATAGATTTTCGGCACCAAATTTTCAACATAGGCATTTTATAACCTCTGCTCATGTACAGTGTCACCGTCATTTCCTCAAACTGTCCCAAAAAGTGATTTCGCACAGCAACCGCGCTATTCTGTGCAGGACATGCGAAAAGATATTTCAACCAGGATATGTAAAATGACAGCTATACTGTTCATAAGGAGGTGTGGAAACATGGCAAGTTTGAAAATCTGGAGTGAAAATATTACAAATTCGTGAACTTACGAGCGTACATGCAAACTGCGCAACGCACGCTCGTAACTCAGTCATTTTATGGAGAATCATCATGAAATTTTCAACATAGGCATTTTAGGACCTCTGCTCATGAACAGTGTCACTGTCATTTTCGTAATGTGTCCTAAACACTGATTTTCCACAGCGACTGTGATAATCTGCGCCAGAAGTGCGAAAACACATTTGGGCCAGGATGTGAAAAATGACAGCTATACTGTTCACAAGGAGGAGTGGAAAAATACCAATTTTGAAAATCTGGCATAAAAATATTGTAAATTCGCGAAGTTACGAGCATGCATAGCAATTGCGCAATGCCCGCTCGTAAAGCAGCCATTTTTGACTTTCCACCAATTTGTAACATAGCTTTTGAGGAGCCCACCTCATGAACACTGGCATCTATCGCTTCATTAATCAGTCCTGAAAGGTGATTCCGCAGAGACCGCAAAATCAACTTCTCGAGGCCGATTAACGTCATGACAGTGGCAGAATTCATGAGGAGGGGTCCCAAAAACCCCATGTTGAAAATTTGGTGTAAAAATACAAAAAAATGCCAGAGATATGCATCAAAGTTGAAGAAACCCTATTTATACCATTATACAGCTTACCGGCATTTTGTCAGTTCGCGGTTGGCTTTGAAGAGTGCAGGCGTGTTCCGGTCCACGAAGATCGTCCACGTCAAGATCGTCTCTGGAGGTAAGTATGGGGTGAGGGGTGTGGGGAGACAGGGTGCACAGAGGGTGGGCACAGGTTGCAGGGGAGCAGGAGGTGGCGAGGGACCATTTTTTTCAGCTTTAAAAAAAACATTGTGGGACTGTTTTTTTTGTGAGCATTTGGCACACTGGGTGGGCCCCCAGCATGCCACCTAAGTCTTTTGGGGATTCTGTAGCTGATGGGGATTGGGCACCTCTGCCGGCACATACTATGGGAGGACACACCGAGCCGAGGGGACTGGGCATCCCTGGCAAGCAACCAAAAGGCTGGGGACACATATGTTGGCGGGCAGTGGCTCCCCATCAGCAGAATAAAAGGGACAGGGGATAAACCCGATGGGGATTGGGCCCCCATCGGCAAAGGAAAGCTGTTGGGGAGGGCGCGACGTGCACAGGGGGATTAGCACCCCTCGGCATACATTGATACATAGAGGGGCACATTATACCCGACAGGAGTGGGTTCCTTGTCCGCGATTGTGACAGGCAGTGGTGGCAGTCACTGCCACTTTGTTGCCTGCACTCGAGGTGTGTGTGGTCACACTGCACGACAACAGCTCTCAATGCAGTGGACCTTTTCTTTGATCTGGTGGCCACATTTGTTATGCGTGAGGTCAGAGCCTGCTGCTGGCTTATTGGGAATGAGGGCGCACCTTCTGATGCATGTCCTGCATTCACCCAACACTGCCACGCCCAAATGTGCTAATACTCTAAGATGTTAGCTGAAAGCGCAAGCGCACGAGCCAACATAAAAAAGACATCATAAAGAGTTATCCAGCAAAACTGCTTCTCTCCCAAGTTCATAGTGCTCTATATGAATCTGCAGCATCTACATCAGGCATGTTCCCAAATGAATGTATATTTTGCAAATCAAGGAATCCTAAGGGGTCAAAAGAGACTTGTGAATATCATACAACATGTGTAACTTATGGGGCAGCAGACAGCATAAAAAACACAGCAAAAGAAATGGACAATTGACAAATGGATATGATGGTGGGTAGTATTGATCTCGTAGCCAAAGAAGTGAAGTACCACAACAGCGGTAAGAACAAGTATGTAAAAAAGGCAGAACAAATAAAGGGCACAGGTACAAAATGTGAATACAGTCAGTTGAGGGACAGTCACCAGGCTGCCTTTTCCAGACTTGTTAAGTATGTGCAGTGCATCATTGTTAATGGAATGCAAGAAAAATCATTGCTATCTCTACACAAAAGGTAATGGACATTCTTGTGGAGGGTAGTGGGCGTGAAACAAATTACTTCCCACAGAGTTTGCAGTAAAACTGGTAGATCACTTCAAAGATGGTATCATATTTGATACCAAAAGTAGAAAAGCGGGTACAATCATCAGGGTTTAGCAGAAATGACACAGACTTGACCTTGTAACAGACAATTAATGCCGATGCTGTATCAGGACTAACCAGGATTTCTTCATTGGCACAGAACATCAAGGCAAGGAGGAGGTGGAACATTCTGTGGTCAGCTCGAAGTGAAATTGTTGGAAGTCTTATGGAAAAAGTTGGTTTTGTCAGCCATGAAGCAGCCAGCCAAGAGCTGAAGAGTTTTAGAGTTAAATGAGATTCAAAGGATCTAAACAAGCTGTTGAACACAATAGACTCCTCCATGAATCCATTCTGGGATGCATTTGAGGACAGCAATCTTTATTCAATAGGTAGTAAAAAAGCAGTATTACAAGAGGCAGGAAACGAAGTGTTACAGGCTACTGAGATAGGTACTTGGATGTTGCATGTGTTTAGAGATGAATGCAGCAAAAGGCAGTAGGTTTGAGAAATGCATCAAAAGATACAAGTCGAAGAACTTTGCACATGATGCAATGAAGGTGAAGATTAAGAACAAGGACAAGAAAATTGTTGAGTTGAAAGGAACTTGAGACCTCTTTGGACACTTGTCATATATCTATCTGCGATTTCAACAGTTGAACTTATGATGGTGTTTGCCTACCTGCTGACCCCTCTCCTTAGGAAATGTTGGTGGATCAATGAACACAACAATGAAGTCAACACTGCTGAAGAAACTTGAGACCATAGTCCAAAGCAGCCACCCTGATGCTATATTTATTTATTTTATTTAGTTTTTGTTGACCGGGTAGGTGTACTAGCCAGCAGGTGACTATTTTCAGGCACGACCCGGGAGAGTACAATACATCATATCACAGGGAGAAAAAAAAACAGCAGTACAGTTTGAGGCAACAGCCACACAATTACAATCATTCATTTAGGACAAAAAGAGGCAGTACCAGCTAGTCTAACAAGATAAGGGTTAAACTCCGTAATGACCAACAGGCCAAAAGCAATGAGGTGTTTAACTGGGGGATATAGGTTCAGTTGAGGGGTTGAAAAGGGGCATGGGTCCAGAGGGACTGCATGCGGTTAAACTGGGGCGTGCAAGGAAGCAGCCTCCTGAGCAGTAGAGAAAAAAGCATCAGGTTTATGGCTTTGGCGGAGGGAGGTGTGTAAAAGCAGCCGGGATCGTGGTTCCGAGGCTGGGCAGGAGGGCCTGCGGCAGTCCCTGGCCAGGAACAGCCAGCGGCAGATGGAACCCGAAAGAAGGGGAGGGAGGAGGTCGGAATTTACAACATCCACCTGTGAAAGGCTGTAGTGCACAGATAGCATGGAGAAGTGACGAGGAGGGAGGGAGGGGGAGCTGAAAGGAGATGGAAGGGAGGGAGGGAGGCAGCAGGGTGCCCAGAGAAGCTAACAAGGATGGAAGAGACACCCGCTGGTGGCCTAGGGGCGCCAGGCACAAGGCTTACAGTCTGGGATGATAATGAAGGGAGAGGTGTGAGGGAGTAAGGCGGCTGGAATTATGGCTTTAGCGGTGGGAGGCGGAGGGACGGCCGGGCTCATGGTTCGAGGCTGGGCAGTAAGGCCGAGGCAGATGTGATAATGGGGTACGGAGCAGGAGATGGGGTCAATTATCCAGTCTCCTACTGCTGGCAAGGAGGCACAGTGCACAGAAGCCGGGCGGGAGGAGGTGGAAAGACCGTGAGGGAGTCAGCCAACAGCGATGATCCCAGATTCAGCAGGAAGCCAGAGGTATATTGAAAGGATGACAGAGATCTCCCGGTGGTAGGTTTAAGGGACACCAGGTTCAAGGCTCCACGGTCGGGGATGATGAGAGGGAGTGGAGGTGGAGAGTGCAGGAGGCTTGGAGATGGCTTTGGCGGTAGGGGAGGGTAGGTGCAGCCGGGCTTGATGACAGGCTGGGCATAAGGCCAGTGACAGTCGCTGTCATGAGGCGACAAGCGGTAAATGGAGGACAGAAAAACATGATACAGTTGAGCTGTTGGTAGTAGTAAATAAGTGCAAGACATACATAACACCTATACATGGGTGTAATTTGGGATGATAATAGGTGAGGAGTTGAGAAAAGGGGAGAGAGAGCAAAAGGAGAGTTGCAAAGAGATCAGTAGCAGGGGAGTGGTGAGTAGCAGCTGGGGGAGTTTGAGGGATCAGGTAGGATCAAAGCAGGTGCATGGATCTGAGGTGGCCAGGTGACGCTTCAACCCACGTTTAAAGGAGGGATGTGAGGGGGCTAGCCTGAGGTCAAGAGGGAGCTGGTTCCATAGCGTTGGGGCTGCATGTTGGAAGGAGCCTGTTCCTTTGGTGTCTGACAGCGAGGTTCAGCAGGTCTTTATCTGCAGATCTGCGTGTGGGTTTGGGAGAGCTGGGTGCAGGAGCCACCAGTGCAGCCGGCTGGTTTTGTCTCAGTATGAGTCATTTAGGTAGGCAAGAAAGTAACTCCTGGTCGGCGGAAAGCCATCCAAGGACCTCTATATAGTTGGCAGTGATGAAGCAGTCGTGGGATTGTGAGGCATACCTGCATATGTTATTGTAGGTAACATCCCATTTGTGCAGCAGATTTGTGAGCAGAGGTGATATAGGTGCACAGTAGGTCAGTGTTGGTAGCAGGATCCCTGGCAATGGCAAGCCTGGCGGAGGAGGTGAGCATTAGCTTGTTCTGTAGGCTGCTCCTAGCTTACAGTTCACATTTTACAGGTGGCCTGGATATGGAGGCTTAAGTCAAGCGATTGATCAAGTAGGATGCCCAGGTAATGAAAGGAGGAACTGTCTGCAGAGATTCTTTAGGGTCAAGGATGCTTAGGGAGTGGGGCACCTTCGGATCTTTGCGTGGTCCCAAGTAGCATGGCATTTGTTTGGCGGAATTCAGAACAAGGCGGTGGGTGTATAACCAGCTATGGACATTGGGTAGGCTTTATTCAGCGATGTATTGATAGGCTCTATTTTGGTGAGCTGGAATAGATAACCAAGTCGTCAGCATAGAGGAGCGAGGAACAGGCAGGTAAAGCATCTGGAGGTTGTTAATGAAAAGAGAGAATAGAAGCGGACCCAGAATGGAGCCTTGGGGTACTCCAATGTTCGTGACCACAGTGGAGGAGATGGCTGAGTTGAATTTGACAGTCTGGGACCTGTTTGTCAGGTAGCTCCTGAACCATTCCTGTACAGGGAAGGAGCAGCCTATATTCTTCAAGGAGGATAGCAGAAGGCAGTGGTCTACAAGGTCAAATGCCTTGGTTAGGTCTATAAAGACAGCCCCTGTGAGCATTCCATGATCCATACCAGTGAGGATGTCTGTGGTGAATTTAGTAAGTGCTGTTGTAGTACTGTGGTTTTTTCTGAAACCATGCTGTGCATCATTGAGCTGCTTGGTAGAGTCGAGGAAATCCTGGAGTTGCATGGCAACCAGTTTCTCTAGGATTTTGCTAAGTGGGGATAGAATGGCAATGGGCCTGTAATTAGAAATATCTCTTTTGTTCCCTTTTTTAAAGATAGGGGAGATCCTTGCCATCTTCCAAAGATCAGGGACTGTGCCGCTGGAGAGAGACAGAGTGAAAATTCTTGCTAGAGGTCTGGAGATGAAATGCACGGCTAGGTTTTAAAAGCGAGGTTCAAGTTGATCGGAACCAGGACTGGTGTGGTCTGACAGTTTTGTTAGATGTTTTAGAACCTGAGAGGTGGTAATAGCTTTAAAGTAGAGGCATGGTAGAGGATTTGAGGTGCTGGCGGGGGTGGCAGAGTCTGTAGGTGTCACGTAGTCATCAGTGGGGTCAGCAGGTGGCATAGCTCTAGTATAGAGGGAGAGGTCTGAGAACATGGTGTTAAAGGCGTTTGCAATGGTGATGGGGTTGTTGCAGTGGGAGCCCTCTATAACCATGTCGGATGGAGTAACTGATTGAGGTGTCCCCAGAAAAGTTTTTATGTGCCCCCAGAATTTACGGGGGTCCTTGGCTGAGTTCTTTAGCAGGTTCTGATGGTACACACTTTTCGCCAGCCTTATGTTTTTCCTGCAATAATTTCGTTCTTGCCTGTAGTTTGAGTAGTCCTGGTCAGTGAGAGTTTTTGTAGGAAGCCCAGAGCTTATCCCTATGATTTGAATTGTTTTAGGAGGTCTTTATGCAACCATCTAGTTTAGTATACCCCGACTCTTGTGGTTTTGGGCGTACTTGTTTTGTAATGGGAGAAAAAAACTGTAAAATATGTTCAGGGCACCTCTACATTCCTCTACGGTATATATTCGACCAGTCAATGTTAGAGATGTCCCAGAGGAAGGATTCTGTGTCAGGTTTGCAAAATTCGTGAGCGTGATCTGTCGAGGTGGGGGTGGCTGTCGGGCGCCAGTGGCAGTATATGGGAGAGTGATGGGTGATGGTATCTGCCATGACCCCTGAGCAAATGATATGTTCAGGTCTGTTTGACAGGATCCAGTCGATAAGTGTGCCAGACTGCGGCCCCAGACACTCTGGTGTTTTCCGTGATTTGTTGGTGGAAGTTTAGACCTTGGACTAGTGAAGCCAGGGAATTTTTGAGAGGGCCTAGCCAGTTCAAATTGACATCCCAAGGACGATAGCTTCATTTTTTGACACGCTTGTGGGTGAGCTGGAGTGACTCCTGAGCCCATTTACTCCCCTGGAGGGGTAAGGACGCAGATTATGTGGAGTTTTTGAGCCAAGAGACAGGAGCGCGTGCAATGATCTACCTTGTGAGGGGTTTGAGTCACTGAATATGTTAACGGTCAGGTAGGATTTGTGGTAGAGGGCAGCTCCTCCACCCTTCTTAGCCCCAGGTCGGTCACTTGAATGAGAGAGTAGCCAGGTATGGTGCAGAGGGTATCGGGGATTCCAGGTTTCAGCCAAGTCTCCGACAGGCACAGTATGTCAGGATCATGTACCTTGAGCCATGCTTCAACTTCAGGCAGATGTTTTACGAGGCTTCTGATGTTCATATGCACTATGTAAAATCCCTTAGCTTTAATGAAAGATCCTGTTGGGGGTGCCCCACAGCTGGGTGGGCCAGGGTTCAGTTCAATGTCACCAGAGAGTGTTATCAGGAGAAATGCAAGGTACAATAGCGGTGTGCCAAGGAGGACTGGAACATTCTTGCATCACATCTGTTTGATTCTGAGGGAAGACAGTGATTTGTAAGTGCAGCCTTTGCGGAGGAGCAGGTGGCCCCAGGAGGGTATTGGTCTTTGGTCTGTGATCATTAGGTTAGAGAACCTAAAATCAGTGGCTGAAGGGGGTGTTTTGGGAGTCTCGAGGCGCACTGACAGAGAGATGACATGTATACCCCAGAGTAGCAAGAGGAAGATAATCCAAATTAGTCTGCACTTGAGGGCACAGTGCCTTGTAAACAAACAGGACATGGTTCTCATTTAGGTGCCAGCGACTTATGCAAGGTGAGGGTTTTGTAGTAGTGGGCTGGTGTGAGAGAGAGAGAGAGAGAAGAGAAATAGGGGCGCAAGAGATAAGGAATCCCTAAGGAGAGGCAAGTGGAAAATTTTGGCGCGAGAGAGATTACGATTTTTTGGCGCAAGGAGCAATGTAAAAGAAAAAAGATAATTAGATGGACGTTAAGGGTAGAACACCCCTAGTGGTGAGAGAGTATAAGGGACCAATGGGAAAGTGGGCAGTTAGTCATATGACGCTAGGAGAGCTATAAATCAAAAGGGTCGACCAGGGTGGGTGAGGTGAGTGGGGAGCCGGGGCGAAGCACCGGCAGGACAAAACTGCCACCGAAGGGGCTGTAACACTTGAGTCCTGAAACCACTTAGGGTTAACCTGAAGCGGGTAGGGAGGCGCTTTCGAGCGGCGCTCAGAGAACCGGTCCAAGAAAAGTTCCCCTAGGCCCGCAGACCAGGTGAAAACAGCCGCTTTTCCAGAGTGGGTACAGCCAGGCAGCACTACAGGCTGAGCTGAAGGCAACCGGCAGATGGAAAGCGTGAAAAGCATCCGCTGGCTTTACGCCTTTAGCGGGACAAAGGTCAGAGGTGTGGCCGAGCCTGTGGTTCTCCTCCTGGGCGTGCAACTCAGGCGAGCCCCTGACAACAGTCTTCCTGGAGGGCTAGGCGCAGGACGAGGCGGGTGCGGCAGGGCTGGCGGCTTCAGCCGTTCCTGGGCACAAACTGGTGGGTCCTCGGCGGCACTGGGGGTCCGCTAGGGTTCCCAAGCTCATGGGCTAGGGAGAAGGACCTGAGGAGAATAGCAATGGAGAGACTTAAGTAGGAGCAACTGCAGGACAGGGCGCGGTCAGAGGACAAAAGAAAAGAGGGAGTGTGAAATTGAAGAGGGAACAAGTAGGCAGAGAGGAGAGAGGGTCAGAACAGGCTTAAAGGCAGGAAGCTCAAGTTTTAAAATAGTAACAAGATTGCTCAACAGATTATTGACTTAGGCTCTATGTAAACAAGTAAATAAACAGTAGTGAGGCAAGCACAGAGAAAGCTCAGTTACAAGTTAAAAATACAAAAACAGGGCAATAGGCCAGGTTTGCTTAAAATTAAGAGAAGACAGTCCAAACAAACTGCCACCGAAGGGGCTGTACCACTTGAGTCCTGAAACCGCTTAGGGTTAACCTGAAGGGTAGGAGGCGCTGAGCCAGCCAGAGAACCAGTCCAAGAAAAGTTCCCCAGGGCCCACAGACCAGGTGAAAACAGCCGCTTTTCCAGAGTGGGTACAGCCAGGCAGCACTACAGGCTGAGCTGAAGGCAACCGGCAGATGGAAAGCGGTGAAAAGCGCACCTGGCGACTTCACGCCTTTAGCGGGACAAAGGTCAGAGGTGCGCCGAGCCTGTGGTTCTCCTCCCGATGCAACTCCTGCAGGTGCCCCCTGACAACAGTCTTCCTGGAGGGGCTAGGCGCAGGACGAGCGGGTGCGGCGGGCTGGCGGCTTCTCAGCGTTCCTGGGCAGACAAATCGGTGGGTCCTCGGCGGCACTGGGGGTCCGTTGGTGGGTTCCTAAGCCCCGGTGGGCTAGGAGAAGGACCTGGCGGCTTTATGCCTTTAGCGGGAAAAAGGTCAGAGGTGTGGCTGAGCTCGTGGTTCTCCTCCTGGGCATGCAACTCCCCGGGCGGCCCCTGACAACAGTCTTCCTGGAGGGGCTAGGCGCAGGACGTAGGCGGGTGCGGCAGGGCTGGCAGCTTCTCAGCGGTTCCTGGGCAGACAAATCGGTGGGTCCTCGGCAGCACTGGGGGTCCGTTGGTGGGTTCCTAAGCCCCGGCAGGCTAGGAGAAGGACCTGGCGGCTTTACGCCTTTAGCGGGACAAAGGTCAGAGGTGCGGCCGAGCTCGTGGTTCTCCTCCTGGGCGTGCAACTCCATGGGCAGCCCCTGACAACAGTCTTCCTGGAGGGGCTAGGCGCAGGACGTAGGCGGGTGCGGCAGGGCTGGCGGCTTCTCAGCGGTTCCTGGGCAGACAATTCGGTGGGTCCTCGGCAGCACTGGGGGTCCGTTGGTGGGTTCCTAAGCCCGGCGCGGGCTAGGAGAAGGACCTGCGCCACTACCGCCTTTAGCAGGACAAAGGTCAGAGGTGCGCCGAGCTCATGGTTCTCTCCCAGGCGTGCAACTCCATGGTGACCCCCGACAACAGTCTTCCTGGAGGCTGAGGCGCAGGATGTGGCGGGTCTGACAGGGCTGGCGGCTTCTCAGCGGTTCCTGGGCAGACAAATCGGTGGGTCCTCGGCGGCACTGGGGGTCCATTGGTGGGTTCCTAAGCCCCGGCGGGCTAGGAGAAGGACCTGGCGGCTGTACGCCTTTAGCGGGACAAAGGTCAGAGATGCAGCCGAGCTCGTGGTTCACCTCCTGGGCGTGCAACTCCTCGGGCGGCCCCTGACAACAGTCTTCCTGGAGAGGCTAGGTGCAGGACGTAGGCGGGTGTGGCAGGGCTCGCGGCTTCTAAGCGGTTCCTGAGCAGGCAAATCGGTGGGTCCTCGGCGGCACTGGGGGTCCGTTGGTGGGTTCCTAAGCCCCGGCGGGCTAGGAGAAGGACCTGAGGAGAATAGCAATGGAGAGACTTAAGTAGGAGCAACTGCAGGACAGGGCGCGGTCAGAGGACAAAGAAAAGGGCGGGATTGTGAAATTGAGGAGGGGAACAAGAAGGCAGAGAGGGAGAGAGGGTCAGAACAGGCTTAAGGCAGGAAGCTCAAGTTTTAAAATAGTAACAAGATTGCTCAACAGATTATTGACTTAGGCTCTATGTAAACAAGTAAATAAACAGTAAGTGAGGGTGAAAGCATAGAGAAAGGCTCAGTTACAAGTTAAAAATACAAAAAAAAGGGCAATAGGCCAGGTTTGCTTAAAATTAAGAGGAGACAGTCCAAACAAACTGCCACCGAAGGGGCTGTAACACTTGAGTCCTGAAACCGCTTAGGGTTAACCTGAAGCGGGTAGGGAGGCGCCGAGCGGGCGCCAGAGAACCGTCCAGAAAAGTTCCCCAGGCCCGCAGACCAGGTGAAAACAGCCGCTTCAAAGTGGGTACAGCCAGGCAGCACTACAGGCTGAGCTGAAGGCAACCGGCAGATGGAGCGGTGAAAGCGTGCCTGGCGTTTCTTACCTTTTAGCGGGACAAAGGTCAGAGTGCGGCCGAGCTCGTGGTTCTCCTCCTGGGCGTGCAACTCCGCGGGCGGCCCCTAACAACAGTCTTCCTGGAGGGCTAGGCGCGGGGCGTGGCGGGTGTGGCAGGGCTGGCGCTTCTCAGCGGTTCCTGGACAGACTAATACTGGTGGGTCCTCGGCGGCACTGGGGGTCCGTTGGTGGGTTCCTAAGCCCCGGCAGGGTAGGAGAAGGACCTGGCGGCTTTACGCCTTTAGCGGGACAAAGGTCAGAGGTGCGGCCGAGCTCGTGGTTCTCCTCCTGGGCGTGCAACTCCACGGGCGGCCCTCTGACAACAGTCTTCCTGGAGGGGCTAGGCGCAGGACGTAGGCGGGTGTGGCAGGGCTGGCGGCTTCTCAGCGGTTCCTGGACAGACAAATCGGTGGGTCCTCGGTGGCACTGGGGGTCCGTTGGTGGGTTCCTAAGCCCCGGCAGGCTAGGAGAAGGACCTGGCGGCTTTACGCCTTTAGCGGGACAAAGGTCAGAGGTGCGGCCGAGCTTGTGGTTCTCCTCCTGGGCGTGCAACTCCGCGGGCGGCCCCTGACAACAGTCTTCCTGGAGGGGCTAGGCGCAGGACGTAGGCGGGTGCGGCAGGGCTGGCGGCTTCTCAGCGGTTCCTGGGCAGACAAATCGGTGGGTCCTCGACGGCACTGGGGGTCCGTTGGTGGGTTCTTAAGCCCCGGCGGGCTAGGAGAAGGACCTGGCGGCTTTATGCCTCTATCGGGACAAAGGTCAGAGGTGCGGCCGAGCTCGTGGTTCACCTCCTGGGCATGCAACTCCACGGGCAGCCCCTGACAACAGTCTTCCTGGAGGGGCTAGGCGCAGGATGTAGGCGGGTGCGGCAGGGCTGGCGGCTTCTCAGCGGTTCCTGGGCAGACAAATCGGTGGGTCCTCGGCGGCACTGGGAGTCCGTTGGTGGGTTCCTAAGCCCCGGCGGGCTAGGAGAAGGACCAGAGAAATGTCACTGTGGTTGATGCCATGTTCTTGATCAGAAGTCTTACAAACCTGCCACCAACATTCCACAGTGTGGCAAAAACCATCCTGTCTCTTGTTTGCTGTATTTCTGCAAATGAAGTCCACCTTGTCAGTAACTGTTACAAGTCACCATCGATCAAAGGTCTTGAACAAGAGAAGATAGGAAAGCATAGCATCGCTCCACTCTTCTATCTCATAACTGTTCCCGACCAAAGCCATCCAAGAGACTTTGCTGGATCCCTGTCTTCATCTTCATTCAAGATGGCACTCCTAGGTTTTCTAACTACAGCATGGAATTCTGATGTGTACTGTGAAGTTCTAGGTGATAAAAAGCTCATGTATGCAATAGGAGAAACTTGTTACTCATACAAAGTGGAAGCTGGACATATGCTCAGACTAGAGTGCAAGATCCTGAAAAGCAAACACATAGAAGCAGACACAAGAATCGTGCAACACATACAATACATTTGCAGTCAAAATGAGGGTGAAGATGTGCATGTAGTGGTCAGGGCAGATGATACTGATATTCTGGTCATTCTGCTGTATCATGCAAGTCTAGACGATAATCTCAAACTGCACATGGACGTTGGCCATTCAGAGACTAACACAAGAAGATTCATAGATGTATCCCACTTGTCAGCGGAGTTAGGCAGACCTGTGTGCAGCTCTACCAAGTCTCCATGCACTGACAGGGTGCGACTATTCACCAGCGTTCAAAGGCAAGGGGAAGGTTCAACCTCTAACAATTATGGAAAAGAATACAGAGCACACACAGGCATTTTAAAAACTGGGATGTCCACACTTGTCTAAAGAAACTAAGGATACAATTGAGAACTTTGTGTGTACCTTCTATGAACAGAAAGTAAAGAGTGTCAACACAGCCTGCTACAGTATGTTCGATGTCAAGTATCGACCGAGTGACAAAGATGCACCCTTAGAAAAGATCAAAGGAGCAGAAGCAAGCTCGCTGTCACCATACAAATCAACTCTGACACAACACATCTGCTGTGCAAATTACATTTCATTGTTACGAAAAAATGCAGACAAACCAGAAATGACACTACTGAAGCCACAGGACAATGGCTGGACCTATAAGGATGGCAAATACAAGCCAACGTGGTTAACGTGAAGTTGTACCACCAGCCTTAAGTGAACAATTGAACGAACATGACAACAATCCAAATGAAGAAGATGAGGACAGTCACTGTGATGTCGATATTGATGAAACAGATTTGCTTAACCATGACTCCCATACTCTGGTGGTCCCCCGCAGAGCCACCCTCATCGGCCAATCTGGTTACTCTCACTGCCTTCCAAAAATGTGGAATTCCCCCCCCCTCAAATTTGTCACTCATCCTCCTACTACTCCATCAGCTCTGCCCTCAAAAATGTCCTTGCACCTAGCTGTTCCTGCTACGACCCTCCCTAACTCCCACCTCTAAGCCCCTGACAAACCCTACCCCTCTTCAGTACCCATGCAATGCCCCTGTTGCAGCTCCACCACCCACCCACCTAGAAACCAGTATTCCTTCCCTTCCCCTGATTCCCTCCCTTCAGACCTTCCATTGTTCTCTTACTGTGATTTTTCAATCATCCAAAGTTGTACCACGGTCCTGTCCCTATATTATCCTTATACCGTTAACCCAACTCTTCCCTCCACTTCTCTGCATCCTGAAGGGTTGGGATTCAGCCTCTCTTCTCTCTCACCTTCACCCTCTCTTCTGGTCTTCTGAAGCCGATTCCCCCTTGCTGCCTACAACCTGCTTCCCTTCAATCGTACTCTACCTCTCGCTGCCACAACCTGCTCCATTCCTGCCATGCTTGACCCCTGCCTGTCCTCAGTATACTGGAGGGGTCAGGCCCCAGCAGACCTTTCTCCTCTTACCTCTTCCTTCTCCTCCTCCTTCTTCCATCCCCTTCCACCACCCCCCGCTTGTCTGCTTACCGACATACCTACCTCTCACCTTCCCTTCTCCCCCTTATGTAGCCCTAGTTATGGTTGACCCCTAATCTCTACTGCACTTGTAGTTAACTTGCACTTCTGTTATGGCTGACCCCTTAATCTCTAATGCACTTGTAGTTAACTTGCACTTCTGTTATACCTTTGCCAGCCTGATCTGCTTGTGTTTACTCCTCATTAACTTCCCTAGATCAAACTACAACAATTCTATTCAGCCATTTTCTGGCTACACAGTTATCTGTCATTTAGTGTATACCTAAATGTCACTTTGTGTTGTTGTATCTATCTAGTCCAAAAGCATTGGCGTAGTATCTATCTAGTTCAAAACTACTCATTACTCCTGTACAGTCTGCTCAAATTATTTGAATGTAATGTACTGTAAATGTATATTGTGTACCAAATCTCTGTCAACTATCCTCACATTCCCCTACCCCCCAGGTCACACCGGGAGATGAGCAACCTGTTGCTTAGTGTGCCTTCCTGGTGAAACATTTCAGTAAATAAATTAATTAATTAATTTACATGTCAGATAATGAAGACTGAACAAGAATACTGATTGTTGTATTTAGGTTCATAAAACGTCATAAAAAGTTGATTGTTTCAAGTTAAATATAGAATAAAATAAATAATAACATTAATAGTAAACCTTTGATACATATGTTGTTGTTTGTTTCAATGTCTGTAGTATTTCAATAAAAGTTTATAAAATTGAAATTAAGGAAGGAACCATTAATTAAAATATACACAATTTTCATTGACAGTTCATTTTTTCATTGAAAAAGTGCATTTTCCAAGAAAACATTCAACTTTGAGTGAATAAGAGTTGTAAATCTGGATTCTGCACACTTTTTTACATATGAAACAGTACATTTTTTTTACATATGAATAGTCAGCAAACCTTTCGGACCTAGATACATAGATAAATGCACCTGACTCCTGGACTAGATTTATTGGGGGATTTGAACACAGGGAAGGGGAGTGAATCAAGCTTTACTTTAGAGTACTGTATTAGGTTTTGATAAACACATAAATACATTTAACCCCCTGGACAGTCCAGATGTAGCTGCTGGGTACCCAGAGTCTTACTAGGTGCAGGCCTGAAGCGTTGCCGTGGGTTGGCCGGCATTGCAGCTGGTTGGGGCCCTTAAACAAATAAATGAGCATTAATTATTTTCCCTTTGGCTGTTGCAACATTCACAAGCACTTTAAAACCCAAGTAAATTGTAAACCCCAGGCCAATGGCCTGCTAAGACAGTTTAAACCACAACAAGAACTTGGCAAGCTAATTCAATGGTAAAACACTTTTATTTTGTGTTGCAGGGTTAAATCCTGTTGTACTCATTGAACCAGCACCTCAGAATCGGGGTTGATTTCCAGGCTGACTCCCCTCAAGGCAGAATTTGGCTCTCTGGCATGTGGCTACTGGCTGCAGAACTTTGTCCTATCTGGCAAGGACCAGGACCAGGATACAGGGACCAGGGCTTGCATGACTCACCCCCACTTTATGGCTTCACCCCTAAGGGTGGCCGCAACCCACGCTGATCTTCTCTGCAGGAGCTGGCTCCCCACGCTGGTCCTCTAGCAGCTTTTGTAGAACAGGCAGCAACAGTCATTTAGGCAACCTATTTAGCATCACAGGCTTAACTCTTGGTACAATTGTGGCATAGGCCACACAGCTTATCCGCTTGCTAACTGCAGTCCTGGAGTTGTAAGCTGGCAAAAAGAAGTTCAGGTCTCCTTTTTTTGGCAAACAGACTGGAGACACTTCTGGTAGCCCCAGACTTCAGATTCTGGCACAGTCCCTGGGGCAAACAACTCTCCCATGGACACACAGTTTGAGGGTCTCTCAGACAAGCCAATCCTATTTTTGTCTAGAATTTAGCCCTGAGGAAATAACTTCTTTTCACCCTTTTGAAGAGTTTATTTTATTTATTTATTTATTTTTTGTTGACGGGTAAGTGCACTAGACAAATCCTGCCTATTTTCAGGCACGACCCGGGGGGAGGGGCTACAGATGAATGCCAACTGATCTTGAACCAGATGAAGCTGTTGGTGGTATTTTTAGTGAATGAGAGAAATTTGGCCAGGACATCGGGGAAACTCTCCTACTCTGCTTCCTGTAAGCAGAGGGGTCCCATTTTCATGTGGGACCAAGATGGCTGCCACTGGACATGCTGTGGAGGACACGGAGGTGTTGGAGGCAGTGGAGCTGGTCTCTTCCCCTGTCTCTGTTCTGAGAGAGACCCCATCTTCTCTTCCTATTGTGCTGCAATCTACCGAATATGGTTCTTCTGTGCTTTGGATACTTCCCCTGCTGCTGCTGTGGATACTTGTGTGCAGTGTTTGCCTGTGGATCCTTCATTTATTCCTCAAACTGTGCTTACAATGTCTTCTAGCCCTGCTACTATGGATATACGTGAGTCTTCTCCTCCTGTTTCTATGGATCTAGATGTGTTACTTAAAATCGAGGAACAGCGTTATTTCACTGCTAGACAGCGTTTGTTAGCCCTTAAGCCTCAGTCTGGTTTTGTACCTGCTGCTACTGACTCACCATCTGGCAAAGATTGTTTTACTATCTCTTCACCGATTCTGACACTTCCGCATTCTTTGCCTGTTGCTATGGACCTTCCTCACTCCCTACCTCCTGTACTGACTGCACCTCTTGCTCAGCTTTCTCCAGAAATTTCTTCTGTACAGGTGCCTGCTTCTGCTCTCCCTGATGCCTTGCACACGACGGACTGGTCTGTTGAGTCGGCCCTGGAAGCGGCTGGGTGGGAGAAGGATCCTACCGTTGGGACTTGGCATTCTGGTTCTTCCCCGATCTGTACTAGGCCACCTGACACTGACAAACTGCTGGCCTCTCCTGTTTTGAAAGACCCTGCTGCTTCTCTTGATCTTTCTTTGCCAACTGAACTTCTTCTGACTCAGAATCCGACTTTGCAATTTGGTCCTGCTTCCTCGACGCCTAAGAACAACGGACTCTTCGGGACCCTGTGTCTCATCCAGTTCCTGCTACTTCTACTGCTTCGTCCCCTAAAACTTATGCTGCATGCTTTCAACCCCCTGTACATCAAGCTAAAAGACACAATGCTGTTCGGTTGCATTATTTGGGGGGCTTACCTGACTTTCCTGACCGATTTTTTTGTAGGTCGCACTCTTTTGAAGGATTCTATGCAATTTGCTGCTTTTGAGATTCATGCCTTAATTCATGTTCCTTCAGAGTCTCATTTTGATGTTAGTTTTAAAACTATCACTGGTTTAGAAAAGTTTTGGAGAAAATATCAGGAGGTTGAAACTTCTCCTTTATGGTCACCGTTTAATGCCATTCCCTTAACTAAACCTACTCAGAAAACTGTTACTATATTGTTTCGTAATGAAGGTGTCAGTCTTAATGATATTACTGTCTGGTTAAAGCAAAGATGTACTGTCCTTTCTGACCCAGAAGCTATCTTTGATTCTGAGACTATCTGGACAGGTGGGTGGAGAGCGAGGGTTATGCTTCACACTTCGGAGGTTGGAATACAGCATCTCCCGAACAGCTTTATGCTTGGGAAAGACAGGGGAGTTCTTTTTTACCCCAGCCAGCCTAAAGCTTGCTAGAGATGTGGCTCTCAGAATCATATCAGTAGTGTCTGTGACAATATTAAATGCTCTGTTTGTGGTAACATTGGCCATGCAGGTTCCCAATGTGTGGATGAACCTCTTCGCGTCCTTTATGTAATTGGGGACACTTTCCAGACTTGTACATGGGCAGCTCACAGCTCCCCGACTCTTGCTGATGGGGAAGAACAAGCATTGATTATTACTGTCGCTTTAGCGTTCTCGTTTATCTGACACTCTTTCTGAACCTCAGCAGGCACCCCTCCCTCACCCTGTTGTACCTGCTGTTGACCCCTCTTCTACTTTACACGAACGGTCTGCTCCTGATTTGGAACCACAGACCTTTACTACAGCTCTCCTCCCCTTCCTCTAATCTTGCTATTTCTACCTCGGAAGGAGGTCCCTATTCCTGTCTTGCCTAGTATTTCTGGGTCTTCCATGGATCCCCAGACCTTTTTTTAGAGTTACACGAGGATCTAAGAAGGGGACTTCTCCCTCTTCTAAGGCCCTGAAATCCTCTACTGTGACTCACATGAATAAATTTGAGGTTTTACGCCACACTCAGGACAACATAGACTCTGATACATCCTCTGTTCTTTCCTCCTACCCTGATGTGACTATGGACACTGAAGTACCCATTGATAATATTGGTTCTCAAAAAAGGAAAGCTAAGGCAAAACTGAAACATAGGGAAGATACCCCTAGGAAAGGTAGGCTAAGGTGACTTTTGTGTTTTTGTTTTCACTTTCCCGTTTCATGTCTTCTGCTTTCTCAGTGCATACTGTTAGTGTTAACAGTATAAAGAAGCATGCTAAGAGAGATGCAGTTTTTTCCTTTTTATCTGGCTTGACAGCTGGTCTCATCTTTTTGCAAGATGTACGTTTCCATGATCTTCCAGAAATTTCCAGGACCACTCGTGCCTGGACCTCTGAGCTCTCTTTTGGTCCTTTGGACAGGACTCTTGTTCTGGTTTAGGTATTTTATTTAGTATACCTAATGTTACTGTTGTTAAACTGTTGGATGTCTACCAAATTAGAGCTTCTGTTGTTGGATATTTTGATTTCTTCTGTCCCTTTCCGGATTATTAATATTTACGCCCCTCAATTGAAATCCCACAGAACTGAACTACTGAAACTGATTCAACCCTATTTACACACATCAATGCATGTGATTTTTGGGGGTGATTTCAATTGTGGATTATCCACTAAAGATAAGTCTTCTACTTCAAAGACTACTAAGTTGTTTTGTGACACGAATTTTCTGAAACAATTGCTCTATTCCACAGGTTTACAGGATGCATATTTATCTTTTACGGGTCAGCATACTCCTACTTTTCACAAAGGCCCTCTTGCAACCCGTATTGATTTTTTTTTTATTTCTTCCCACCTCCAACTTTCTGATGCTGTAATTCAAGTTGCGGAATTTTCGGATCATAATTTATTATCTATTTCTTTAGACCCTTCCTTGACATCTCGTTTTGGCCCTGGCATTTGGAAATTGAATGCTTCCCTGTTATCTGATTCACGTTTGTTAAGTCACTTAACTGAGTATATTCATAATCGAAAGACTGTATTTTTTTTATATGTTGCCCCCTGGGATTGGTGGCGGGATAAAAAATCTGGACTCCGAACTTTATTTAAAAATTTTAGTAAACATCATCATGATTCATTGTATTTCCTTTATCACACTAACAGACGAAGACTTCAAAAATTGCTTACTTTATCTCATGAAACTGGCCATGATTTTTCCACCCAAATAAGTACTCTTAAGGAGCGCATGATGGATTATCACCTTCTGAAGGCTACTTCTGTTCAGCATCAACAGCGTTTTGGGACCTCTGGTACCTGTGACACAGTATGTCCATATGCTTCTATTCAGCGAACAGTAGAGAGTAAAACCTTTACTACGCTGTTTGATGACAGTTTCACCGAGCTCACTGATATTTTGGATATCAGGCACCGTGTTACCTGTTATACACAAAAACTGTTTGGTCCCATGCTCCCCCCCCCCATCTGCATCCATAATGGACTACTTTTCCTTTTTACAACTTCCTGATGTACCTTCTTCTGTTGCAGATATGTTAGATACTGAGATACAAGCACATGAAATTGAAGCAGCAATCTAGTCTTTATGTCCAAGAGTGACACCGGGCCTGGATGGTCTCTCCAGTGAGCTGCATAGATTGTTTTCTGCTGACCTGAGTTCTGAATTGGCTACAGTTTATAATTCTATTCTACTGTGCGAACATCTTCCTTTAGACTTTAACATGGGTTGTTTATTTTACTTACATAAAAAAGGGGATAGAAGATTGCTCTCCAATTGGAGACCTTTATGCCTCTTAAATACTGATTTTAAAATATTGACCAAAATTTTGGCCCTCAGACTTTCTAAATTGGCCATATATGTGATTTCTACCGCACAATCTTGCAGTGTCCCTGGGAGATGTATTCAGGACCATCTAATTTTACTAGAGAAAATGATTGAGCATTGGAAATTCTAATGTTTACATGGTTTCATATTCTCACTGGACCAACGGCAGGCTTTTGATTTAGTACATCATGATTTTTATGGTCTACTCTTCGATATTATAAAGTACCTGATTATACCCTGACTAGACTCCAGTTGCTATATCGGTCTGCAACTGTTGTTCCACTGGTCAATGGATGGAAGGGCCCTATGCTTCCTCTACACAGAGGGGTTAGACAGGGCTGTCCCCTTAGTCCACTTTTATATGTTTTTTTTTTGGATCCCTTACTTCGTTCTATTAATTCAGCCCCAACAATTATGCCACTTCCCTCAGCCCCATATTCCATGTTGGCCTATGCAGACGATATGAGTCTCATGGTGGCTAATGTTGCCTCCGTGTATTCTGCATTATGGCATTGTTCCAAGTTTGGGGCTGTTTCTGGTGCGGCCTTAATCTTGATAAATGTGTAGGCCATAGATTAGGTTCCCCTTTTGTAGATGAGTCTTCTGTTGACATTAGACTTTGTGATGACCCTATTAGGATTTTGGGCATTTATACGGTACGGTCCTTTAGATGTCATAACTGGACTCCCAAATTAGATTATGCTCAGACTATGGTTGCGCGTTGGAATTCATGGCAGATGAGTAAGAAAAAGAGGATTTACATGATTAAAACCTTTCTTGCTTCCCTTTTTCTCTTTCTGGCTTATTTTCCCCCTCGGCAATTTTAAACCAGATTGCTTAGTCTCTTTTCAAGTCCTATGGGGTAGCTGCCTGAACCTCATTAAGCGTCAGATCACCTATCTCCTATTCGGGATGGAGGCCTAGCTATGGTCCAACCTGTTTTTTATACTAGTTTTTCTTGTTTCATAATATTAGACCCCTGCTGGTTAACCAAGATCGAGGTTGGGAACCTTGGTTTCTTGAATCCTGTGGTCCTTGGTTTCATAAATGGGAACTTAACAAATTGACGGTTTTAACACATTCCCCCCAGATTTCTGCTTATGTTAGGGATAGTTTTTTTTCGTTTGAAACACTGGCAGATTACTAACCATATGCTAATAACTGTCTCCAGAAAATCATTGTATAAGTATTTAGTGGACCGTGTATGTTTGGAGATTGTTGTTTTTCCCAAATGTCCTACGCAACATCTCCCTGCTTTGCTCACTTTACTTCGTAATTCTAGGGTTCCCCAAAGATGTGGGACTTGCATTGGCTTAGCTGCCATGAGCGTATCAACGTCAAATGTAACCATAAACACAAATCACTACAGGACAGATTTTGTTCCAGACCTGAATGTCAGCAACAAGAAGAAACTATTTCACACCTTTTTTTTTCATGTACATTTATTGTTTCTTTTGGACTCTATTAGTTGCCAGATGGTGGAACCCTTGTTTGCTCTCATTACTTATGACAATTTGATGTATGTTTTTTTTCCCCCTCACTTGGTCTCATTGGAATATTAATACGTTAAATTTGATTTTTGTAATAATCAAATGGCATGTGAGGAATGCTCGTTGTCTGTTTAATTTACAGAATCAGGAGGTGCCTCTTCTTACCATTATTCGAAGCATCGAACATGATTTGAAGGCCATATATTTTTCAGAGGCAGAGCATTTGCCATCTGACTCTTTGTGGGAATTATGGACACTATTACCTTGGATAACTGATGCTGATTTTCCTGTTACATAATTATTTTGTGTTTTATATTTTTCTCTATATCATTTTCGTTTTTCTTTTCTGTTCAGTTGATGTTCAATAAAAACTTCCCCTACTCTTTTCGAGAAGTGCCATGGGATCTTTAACATCCACCTGAACTACCACCAATCCAGGCAGATGGGACCTCGGTTTAACGTCTCATCCGAAAGACGGCATCTCAGAAGTGCAGTACCCCTCTCATGCTGCACTGCAGTGTCAGTACTGGGATATTAGCCCAAGGGCCAGATGTGGGAACTGAACCCATAGCCCTCTGATCTCCCAGCCTCAGAGGCGAATGTGCTACCTACTGAGCCACTGCAGTTCGATCTGCATACTTGGCAGTCCCAACAACTCAGCAAGAGTTTAGGCCTAGGAGAGGTAAAGCGGACCTCTCCCCAAATTTCCCGAACTGCGAGCAGATCCTCCTTACCCCTTGGAAACTTTCTCCAGACTGACTCAGTTCAAAACAGTCCCTCTAAATTGAAGAGCAAAGTTTCTGAAATCCGGTTGGCTGTTCAAGCTGTTAGTCACAGTTCAAGTGTTCCAACTGGCTAGAAAATGGGCGCCAAGAATTGTCCCTGTTTTTTTCCAAAAAAATCTCTGACACAATCCCAAAAGTCTCTGCACTCAATCCTGGCTTTTGATTGGCTGACAGGCTGCAAGTATGGCTGCTGTTATACACAGTCCCCCTGCAGTCCACACAGTTCCCCACTTTAAAGTTCTGGTGCAGCCTATTTACTTTTTATTTACATTAACCCCATGGTTCAATTGTCACCCTTCTCCCTGTCAAGTGATCATATTATTTTACATTTTAATTCAGTCCTTTGCCTGTTGATGCCGCCAAAATACAGTACCCCTAGACAGCAGGCAAGCTTCCTTATTAATATTCATGCAAGCACTTTAATATTCATAAGCCCTCGAGTATGACCCAAAGTAAACTTAATTTTGACAATATGCAGAGTTTTCTCACTGGCCTCATTCTGGTCACTGATCCCACTTTGGCTTTTACAGGGACCGGGACCACCGGGAGACCATTCGGTGGACCATAAATGCAGTCGGAAAACAAAACGCATTTGTGCAAGAGGAAAGCAGCGGCAGCGCAACCCAGCTCCTTAAGACAAATGTGGGCTGCATAAACACAGGGGCTGTTCAGGGTCTCTGGGGGACAATCCAGGACTCACACTGTGGCAGTGCTACTTTCGGGGAAAACGGGGGAACACCACAGCAGAAACGGACAGACAGGAGAAACTGGGGCAATTTAAGGTAAGCCCTACAGTGGGGGTTACAGTTGGACAAGGCCCCTACTTTTCTGCAGCACACTGGGACCATGTTCTGCGGCAAGACTACCATTTCCCGCAGAACTTCTGCAACGGAGGTTTGTAAGTTCTGCGGCACTAATAAACTACTACATCACAGTGTCCACTTTGTCATGCTGACTTCACTTTCATGGCAGTGGTTATAACAATCAGGATGGGGGAAAGCACAGTAACACTAGTTCAAACAAGCATTTGTCAATGCCGAACGTTCACTTGCAGGTATTTTCAGTGGTGTTTGGCATGTATGGTGCTTTACTGTAATGCCCTGTGCGATTGCTGGCATTTGCACAATACATTTTCAGCATGACCTTTTTGTTACCCCCATTGTGCGCTACATAAGCGGAAACACGTTTTGGGCTGGATGTGAAAAATGACAGCTGTACTGCTCATAAGGAAGTGTAGTAAAATGGCGATGTTGAAAATCTGGAGTGGAAATATTGAAAATTCGCAAACCTACTGAGCATCGATTGGGAACTGTGCAATGCACGCTAGTAAAACAGTCATTGTTAGAATTTTTCACAAATTGTCAACATTGGCATTTTAAACCTCTGCTAATGAACAGTGTCACTGTGATTGTTTTACTGTGTGCATTACATTGATTTTGCACACCGACTCGCCATTGCACTCTACATGGCAGGAAACATGTTTTGGGCAGGATGTGAAAATGACAGCTGTACTGCTCATAAGGAGGTGTGGTAAAATGGCAATGTTGAAAATCTGGAGTGGAAATATTGAAAATCATGAAACCCACGAGCTGTATGGAACTGTGCAACGACGCCGTGAAAGCAGTCATTTTAGAATTTTTTCACCAAATTTTCAACATTGCCATTTTAAAACCTCTGGTAATGAACAGTGTCACTGTGATTTTCTTACTGTGTCCCATACATTGATTTAGCACACCGACTGTGCCATTGTGCACTACATAGTAGGAAACACGTTTTGGGCAGGATGTGAAAATGACAGCTGTACTGCTCATAAGGAGGTGTGGTAAAATGGCAAATGTTGAAAAATCTGGAGGAAAATATTGAAATTGAAAACTGATGAACGACGCAGAGGAACCGCGCAACGCACCGTGAAACAGTTATTTGTAGAATTTTTTCACCAAATTTTCAACATAGCCATATTAAGATCTCTGCTCATGAACAATGGCACTGTGATTTTCTTAATGTGTCCCATACATTGAGTTTGCACACCGATTGCGCCATTGTGTGCTACATGGGTGAAAACACGTTTTGGGCAGGATGTGAAAAATGACAGCTGTACTGCTCTTGAGGATGTGTGGTAAAATGGCAATGTTGAAAATCTGGAGTGCAAATATTGAAAATTCACAAACGTACGAGCGTGCACAGGAACTGTGCAATACCGCGCAGATAAAACAGTAATTGTTTGGAATTTTGCCAAATTTTTCAACATGGGTTTTGGGACCCCTTCTCAAGAATGATGTCACTGTCATGGCACTATTAGGGCACGAAGATTTCGCATGCAATCACCCTTGACCGTTCTTCTCATGACAGTGGCATCATTCATCAAAAGAAACCCAACTATGTTAATAGTACAAAAATCAAACTCTGAATATGACATATGAAACCCCTATCTGGCCCATTATACAGCTTACCGGCATTTCCTCAGTTCGCGATCGACTTTGAAGAGTGCAGGCGTGTTCCGGTCAACCAAAGATTGTCGCGCCCGAGCTCCGGAGGTAAGTATGGGGTGAGGGGTGTGAAAGCTGAGTGCGCAGTGGGTGGAGTGCGGGTTGTGGGAGGGGACTGGGAGATCGCACGTGGGACCGTTTTGTTTACAGGAAAAAAAACAGACAACGTGGGGCGTTTGCCACGCTGGGTGGGCTCCCAGCATGGCAGAAGATATGTGAGGGGCTGAGGGCCGGCCAAGGATTGGCACCCGTCCAGGCAAACTGCAGGGGGGGGCGAGGCCGGCCAGGTTGGCACCCGTCGGCAAACCATCTTCATGTTTGCCACGCTGGGGTAGGCTCCCAGCGTGGCAGCAGGATAACCCCAGGGGGCCATGGAGCCGGCGGGATTGGGCACCCCATCAGCAAACAACGTTTGCCACGCTGAGTGGGCTCCCAGCGTGGCATAAGCTTTAGAGGCGGTGTGGCGCGGGGGACAGTGGCGATGCTCATGATGACAGCGGTGGTTTTCTTTGAAGCGAAGACCACCACTGTCATGCAAGCTCCGCACCCATTGGTGCAGGACCACCATGCCTGCTCAACGAGCACTGGATTGGATGGGAGAGGCACACCTCCAAGATTGTCTCTCCCAAACGCCTTGCGCATGAGCTGCTTAACGTAGTAAAATAACAGACTTATAAAATAATTTATGCCTAAAAGGCAAAAAAAAAAATCTAACCCTTAAGGTCATAGCATATTGCCTAAATGAAATACGCAGAGGGGACCTCATGTGATAAATAAGGTATTTCTATACTCATGCTATCTATACCACTCATGAGGTCCCTACTGTGCATCACTTATATATTTATATGTGCTGTCTACACCACTCATGAGGTCCCCACTATGTATCACTTATATATTTATATGCCATCCGTAACATACATACAAATGTGTGTGTGTGTGTGTCTGTGTATAGTGAGAGAGAGATACTGTATGTGTGTCTGTGTGTGTATGTAACTATGTATATATATATATATGTGTGTGTGTGTATATATATATATATATATATATATATAATTATTTTTAAATTTCCATGAAATTGTATTCTCATTCATGCTGGTCCCTTTGGAAATGTAATAAACAGAATAGAGGAGTTATTGCAAAACTAATTTTTCATGCCAACCCGGTTCCCCTGACACACTACGTAACACCATCAGGCCATGACAGTGAACCCATTGTGAGATAAAGCTCTCCAGCCCAACACAATGTGTCCCCCATGTGACAGAACACTGCGCCATACATTTCCAGGCACAGAGCAGTGGTGTGCTCCCCCAATCCTTGTGCTACCCAGCCAGCTCCCAGAGCTCATCTCTGAACCTGAGTTGCCGGCACAGGAACACAACATGCTACCCTCTGGCCCAGCACCTGGCCCTGCACACAACATTTCTCCATAACTTTTAGGTGAGTCTATCAACCAATGACAATATGCAATCAATAACCCTGACAAAAATGTGTACAGCACAATTATTTATTTAACAGATCTATTCTTTCAACAGGTCTGTTCTTTCAGCAGGTCTGCACATTACTATATTCCACTTTTCTGGATCTAATTACTTTATTTTTCATAAAAATTAAGGTTAATTCATTTTATCAGTTACTAATTTCAGATGACATCTCTATACCTTAAAGGCAAAAATAAATTTGCACAAAGTAAGGTATGGACTTAACAGGTCTACACTATTGTTGGGGTTTTGTTTAAGTTGGTTCTAGTGCAATAATGTAAGACTGAAAATTGTATTAGGTTGCAGTGCAGGTTGAACAAATATCGCTGTGCCTCATAGGAGCTGTAGTAGATAAGTGACTGTTCATTTCTGTGGAAGAATGCAGCCATTTCATTAGCTAATGTATGATGTTATAGCATTAATAACATCACATTCCGTGCATAGAGGGGTTTTGGATATAAAAAGAGGGGAGAGGAACCAGGTTCTATGGATAAATGGAAATATTAATAAAGAATCACCAAGAACAATGAATTCTGCAGCACTGCAGAAGTTCTGCGGTAGGTTGCAAGTTCTGTGCAAAATTCTGCAGCCGCAGAATTCTAGGGGCCTTACAAGTGGATATATCTTTAAATCAGAATAAATTGTTTCACGTGTATGTTTATGTTGCAGTCCTTGTTGACATATCTGCTTGTGCAATATCAACAAATTTTGCACATTATATTAAGTAGAAAACTTTGTACTTAGTGTCCCAAATGAGAATTTGTTTTTAACCTCGGGACTCCAAAGCCTCCTTAACTGGCCTAACACCACGAGATGCATCGGGGGTAAACAATTCGACCCTAAGCTTCCCCATTCCGTCGAACCACGCAAGGTCAACGGTCCTATGAGTACTGGGCACTGCTATGGCTCAGTGCTCTTGACATAGGCATTATGAAAGCAGTAAAGCTAGGACCTTTTAAATCTAAACTCCATATGGCCCTAGCCTCAAACAGCAACTGTAATTGTGGGACCTGATCCCCTCCCATCTATTCTCCTCTTATCAGCCTTCCTACTTGTCCTCTAACCCTGCTCCTCTCTCCACCCTGCTTTCTGGTCTACCCCCCGGCTTTCCTCCTCCCTTCTCTCTCATGTCCCCCTTTCTCCTCTCACCCATGCTGTCCTGCATCCCAGTGACACTTCTATTTCCCTCATCCCCTCTCCTCTCCTCTCCCTCCCCTGTGTACATCCTCCTGTTTCCTTCCTTGTTTCCCCTTTCCTCCCTCCCCACCCCACCTCTCTGCCCATGGTCATCCTTTGCCCCCCTCCTTCCTCCCTCTCCACTCCTCTCTCTCTTCCCTCCCCATTTTCTCGTTTCCAGACCCTCCCCATCTCCCTCATTTTACTTTTGTTCACCTCCCCTCCACCCTGGTAAGTCACTCCCCTATAGGCTTCAGGGTCTCTGCCTTGTCACTTCTCACCCTGGTATCACGGGCCTCCCAGCTGTCTATTCTTATTAGCACTTCAGACAATAGAACTGATGCTGTAACATGTTCTGGCAACCTAGATAAGTGTTTTCATAGCTTACCTAATTTTAGTTCTGATGCTCACCTATTTCCTGAAACATACTATATTTCTAACTGCCTTATTTTCTTAACTGGGCCAAGTGACCTTGTCCTGGTTATACTACTGTGGGATACCCTGACCCCAAAGCAACTGTCTATATCTGCAGAAGTGCATAACTTTACCAACTGAACCTGTTCTAGCATTTTCTGCTCAGTATTTTGTACTCCTCGTTTAATACTTTTACTGGATGCAACACTGCACTACTGTAAACGGAACATTTGATGATTGTGTATATGTAACCTCTGTATTTTGAATTTGTACATATGTGATTGTTATGACGTGGAACCTTTGTAAAAGAGCCTTTGGCTCACAGGTACTTTCCTAGTTAATAAATAAATAAAATAACTAAATAAACTTTTTTGTATAATTGACACATATTTTAATGTTGTACTATCACATTAAATGTTTTCCTTAAAGGGAACATCTCTAGAGGGCAGGAACCTTGACAAAGCTGACATTTATGAAGAAAACATTGGGTGGAGTTAGTGCTGTGGGCCTGCATGTGTGTATGCTGCTTCTTCTTCAATAAAGGGATTTTATAACCACAGTTAGCTTAAAACGGAATCAGTACCAGTAAGGATTTGTTGCCCAGTAGTTTCCCTGTGACATACAGTCAGTCTGAGTCATGCTTCTTTGTGCTGGGATACGGAAACAGAAGGGCCCGGATATTCAAACTGCGCCAGGCTGTGGCACAAGCTTGGGCGCAGCTCAACTTGGCTGCGCAGGGGTGTGGCCTGGGCGATATTCAAAGGAGTTGCTCCATGGCCCAGCAGCTTTGAATATCGCACCCTGGCCACCCTCACTGTGCATGGCGCAGTGACACTGAGCCAGCGCAAGTGGCCAGAGTGGAGCATGGAGATGCGCTAGCGCAAGTGCCATTGCGCCATTCACAGCACCTGCGATATTCAAAAGGTGACATGCAAATGGGACCATAATTTATGCAAGGTGCACATGGGACCATTTGCATGTCATTATAGCCTTATTTGCATCCCATTAGCATGCAGGTGCGCCAATCTCTGACGACTTGCGCCTGGCGCCCTACCAGGCAGCAGCCATCGGGGACCGATGCCCCCTGCAGCCCGATCGCAGGCATTTGTCTAAAAAAAGACTTCCTCGTCCAATATCCCTGGTGGTCCTGTGGACCGCTATGTGCCCGATCGGGGCATGTGTTATAATAAAAAAGACTTCCGTCCAATATCCCTGGCGGTCCAGTGGACCAAATGCTGCCCGATCGCGGGCATCTGTTCAAATGAAACTCCCCGTCCAATATCCCTGGTGGTCCAGTGGACCGAATGCTGCCGATCGCGGGCGTCCGTTTAACAGAAATCGTCCTATTACCCTGGTGGTCTAGGTACCCCTCCCCACCCCCACTGAGTCCCAGCTCCCACTCCCCGGTCAACGGCCGGGTGGCAGCCTGCCCGCCTGCCACCTGCACCTGCCGACCCCAGCACCTCGGTAGGGCTGCAGCTCATTAGTTCTGGCGTGAGCCAATGGACGTGCAACCCTACCGTACTACACATTCAGATATGCATGATGAATCATTCACGCTATCTAGAATGTGTAATGCGGCAAGAGGCGGCTACGTCCATTGGCTCACGCTGTCGACTGGCTTCCAGATGTCGGCGAGCAGCGAGCGGCAGGCGGGTGAGGTGCTGCCACTGCGGCGGCCGTGGGAGGCGGGCGTTGGGACTCAGTGGGCGGGTGGGAGGGTACTAGACCACCAGGAGTACATGGGGCGATTTCTGTTAACCGGACGCTGTGATCGGGCAACATTCGTCCACTGAACCACCAGGGATATTGGAGGGGGTTTCATTTGAACAGATGCCCGTGATCGGGCAGCATTCGGTCCACTGGACCACCAGGATATTGGACGAGGAAGTCTTTTTTATTATAACACATGCCCGCGATTGGGCACATAGCGGTCCACTGGATCACCAGGGATATTGGACGGGGGGGGTTTATTATAACGATGCCTGCGATTGGGCACATAGAGGTCCACTGGACCACCAGGGATATTGGACGGGGACTTTATTTTTCAACATATTGTATGCCCGAGATCGGGCATGGGGGGGCGCCGCCAGGTGCAGCCAGAACGGGTGGCCAGCCACAGGTGGCAGCTGCGTGTTGTGCCTGCAATGCGGCAGCTCACCTGTGGTAGGCCATCGGTGTTCCTTTTTTTTGGCTTAACTTTGTGCAGGCGCAGTAGGGGTTGCGCATACGCTGCTCTCACATCCTGGACTGAATATCCGGCTGTGCAGGTTATGCATGAACGCCCCATGTGCCTGCATACATTACTGATGCGGCTCCAGCACATGTCGGGATTTGTGCTGGCGCACTCTTCACTTTTTGAATATCGGCCCAGGGTTTATCAGTGGTTGCGATGAGCAAACACTGTTGCGCCATGCGCAACCCTTTCGAATATGTGGGCCAGGGTCTGAATTCTCATCACTCCCTGTTTTTAAGGACATAACCCACAGCTCCCAGGATGCAGTTCAGTCCTCCCCTTGGTTGTGTGAGACTAAAAGCCTTTTTCTCTTCCCATTATTCCGGATGGGAATCATGCATTTACTTAGGGCAATTGTATGTTTAACCAGTACTCGCCAGCTCCCTTTCAGAGATCTCATGAACCCGTTCTCCCAAATTTCTGTTCACATTTTAAATAGGATTATGGCTGTTTAGCAGAGGTGTTTTGTTGAAGTTAGCACTGCTTAGTCTAACTAGCATAATTGTGAAAGGCCACTACCATAACAGTCCCCTTTTGTGAGGAGAACACCAGCCACAGTAGGAGTCCTCTCAATGTACATGGCTTGCTCAGATGTCATGGGCCTGATTCTCTAACGTCCCAAGAATGCCTCACGCCCTGGGTGCGCTGACCATATGGTACACAGAGCTTGTGGCATTCCCTGGCCGGCACTCAGGATTCTCAATCCTGTGAGACAATGGCCACAAGGTAGCTTTTTCTAGTCTAGCTTGCAGCCAGCAATCTTAGATACTTCTCTATTTAGGCTTCATTTCCCTCCAGTCACCGGTGTCCTGGGCATCTCTCTGGCGGGGACCACTCAGCATCACCTCTACCACCCACCAGTACCCCTCCCCCAACTGAGAAATTGGGTGCTGGGTTCCCCCTCTCCCATGGACCCAAACAGGAGAAGGTGGGGACCACGGAGAGTCAAGTTGGGATTGGGGCAGGCATTGGGCGTGTGGACTCAGCCAGTCGATCCCCACCATTGCCTCCCAGAAAACCAAGGTTTTCCACCTTAGGTGTCTCCCCCTATAAGACATAGATGTGCAGTGACGTCAGCACCGAGGGCAGACCCTCAGAAGATGTCCACCGTCGCCTCACCCCCTGTTAGCAGCACGCTCCTGTGGTGGCCCCGGTCTTCACTGGGAGCCGCTACAGAGCGATAAGTCCTCAAATACCCATCCTAGGAGAGGAGAGCAGTCCTCTTGATGCATGATCCTCTCCTCCCCCTGCTGACCCATGGCACCATAGTCCACTCCCAAACCCCAGTCACCGGTATGGCGTTAGGTGTGGCGTCCAGCACCTCAACCCTCAGCGCCACTGGGCCAGCAACTCAGGTACCATTTTTACAGGGCTTGCCCAAATATTTGCTGCAAGGTGCCATAAATTGGGTGCACTGTCATTAATGAACCCAGTCTTTTTGAACTGGGCGCAATCTGCCGCAATGTTTTTGATGCAGCTGCTCAGACCACCGGGTCTGACGCAGGGCTCAACACAAGCCCTGCATCACCCTGCTTGAATCCAGCATATCTCCATCTGTTAGCTGTCTAACAATGCCTAAATGACTCCCTCTTTAAGCTGAAACAAAGGATTACCACAGGTCCTGTAAGCAGCATTCCTGCATACTGCAGGTGCTATAAAAGGATTACCACAATTCTTGTAAAAATCAGACACTCAAAAAAATAAGAAATTTAAGGGGAACATTTATGACCCCGTGCCCATAATAGTTTGAATGCCCATGGAAAGCTTTTTTAAATGAGGGTCTGGACTCACCTGTAGCTGGTGGCAATTCAAAGATATTGATACTACATTGCCACACCATTCGTAAAACCTTGTGATGTCACTAATGATCAGGCTGTAGCTAACCACACTGTAATCAAGCACAGGTTGATCATCAGTGACATCACCAGGTTCTAAAAATGGTGGCAGTGTAGTATCAGTAGGGGGCAGACTTTGTCATCGATATAGCTGGACTGCTGCTAGCTACAGATGAGTCCAATACCTCATTTAAAAGAACTTTTCATTGACTTTCAAACTGTGATGGCACAGTTCATAAATGTTTCCCCATTAAGACATTCGGCTTTATAACTGTCACAGTTGGACTACATTGAATATTGCGGGCCCTTAAACTGAGCTTCCATTTCCTGGCCAAAACATGTCAGTTGCCCCATCGGTACCAGGCCAATATGTCATACACTGTTAAGCGTATGACACAAGTGCTAAACAGAAACAGCGCAATACATGACAGTGAGAGGTGCAATACCGTGACTGGTTCTGTGCGCAGTATTGCACCCTCTCGCTGTCCCAGGCAGAGGATAAGACCTCTGTTGGGACAGGTTTCCACCAAGCAGCTGCTGTGGCTTGATGAGATGAGCCACTAGCCACAAGGGATGGAAGCAGAGCATTTGGGACTGGGTTTGATTCTTGGTCCCAGATGCATGGTAATTTTATTTTTTTTCTCACTTTGTGCAATATTTACTGTAACACCCCCCCCCACCTCCCCCGGAGTTAGTAATCTTAATTGGGGGGGTTCAGGGGCACAGCCCCCATAACGGGGGTGCAGGGGGAAGAGCCACCCACAGATAAAAAGACTTATGCCGCATGCAAGAAATCACGCTGTATTGCGACATTATGACCCCGTGCCATTGCCATTGGTAGGAATCAAATCTCAGAGTATTCACAAAAATTATATTTCGGGTCATTTCCTTCTTCACTACTAAATACATTAGCATGAAAACCCTTGGATTTTTTTCATGTATTTTTATTATTTATTTAGCCCAGCTGGGATGCAGGGCCCCAGCTTTTTTATCGCTGGGCCAACTGAAGTATGGAGAGTTTAAAGCAGCGGTATTTGATAGTAACCTCATAGTTTGGTTTTTTTTGTTTGTTTGTTTTTCTGAGCAATAATGTTCTTCTGGTAAAAAATATCAAGATAACATTTTCCTTGTTGTTTTCTTTCATTCCTGAACCAAGATACATGATTTTGTAGTTTTTAAAAGTTCCCACTCCTGTGCCAGTCCTGCCATGAAAACATTTTATGTCTTGATACAGTGTTGTGCCGTTTACCATTAGAAACATGTGGCAACACTGTCCTAATACATGTATAATATGAATCTAGCATGTACATTCAACAGGTAACCTCAGCAGATGAGATTTTAAAAAACTGGAGTGGCAGCCATCTTTAATGATGTGAGTTATTAATTACAAAAGCAGCTGTAAAAGCGATAGCGCCTTATCTCTCACCGCATTGGCGACCTGAGTTCAGGAATAAACTCAGGTCACGGGGGTAAGGGGGGGGGCTGGGAAAGGATTGAGCGGCCGCTTGGCAAGTCTCCTCTCCTGAACTGGGGTGGTGAGTTTTCCCAGCTCTTGGCTGCCACCAGGTGGAGGCTTGGAGGTAGTGCCAGGCTTAGGGAGGCAGACTGCGGTTGGGGGGGGTGCCCGAAGGTTCAGGAGCGCATGCACACCTCCACACACATGCATTCTCTGTGTCACCACAGGTCCAGGAAGGGAGAAAAAGGAAACAGGTTGGCCTGGACTGTGTGATGTCCCACCTGCCAGCTCTCTGCTCTGCACTGCCACCTAGATCAGCACCCAGCACTGGATATGGGTCTCCAAGAGGGGAAAGGATATTCCTCACACATCTGGGCCCACCACAGGGGAGCAATCTGTGGGGGTCTCGGGGACCCAGTCAGGCTGGGGCAGGTTGCTGAGTGGGAGGGGGCAGGGAAGGGACCCAAGAGCCCTGCCCCGGTGGACTGCTGGTTGAAAAATTAAGATGGAAAAAAGTAGCTGTAACAGTTGTTTTAATAATATCTAAGAAAACTAAAAATATACTGAGCAGGAATCATAAGATGTCAGTAATACATTTTTGCTAAAAAAAACATATGATTACGTTTTGCCAACCAACAAATACTGTTGCTTTACAGGGAAACAGTCAGCACTAACAACCCCCACCCAAGTAAGGGCTGGTCCCAATTTGCACTTTGTGGTCAAACCTTTTTTTTTTTTTACTTACTATTTACTGCAGTATAGTACATTGTATTAGACTGATTCTGCTGCCATCCAAACTGACATTTGATGTAACCTTTAATCCCAGAATCCCCTGCAGCTGACATCAGAGCAGGGCTGCAGCAATGGAAGAGTCAACAGTCTAAAGTATGTGTTAGAGTTTTTATAGTGCTGATCCCTACCCCCGATGTTCAGACCTGTTCAGATTCAGAGACAGGTGTACTTCTGATCCCTATCCCTGATGTTCAGATTCAGAGACAGGTGTACTTCTAAACCCAATCCCGGATGTTCAGATTCAGAGACAGATGTACTTCTGATCCCTATCCCTGATGTTCAGATTCAGAGACAGGTGTACTTCTGATCCCTATCCCTGATGTTCAGATTCAGAGACAGGTGTACTTCTGATCCCTAGCCCGGATGTTCAGATTCAGAGACAGGTGTACTTCTGATCCCTAGCCCGGATGTTCAGATTCAGAGACAGGTGTACTACTGCTCCCTATCCTTGAAGTTCAGGCATGGTCAGATTCAGAGACCGATGTACTTCTGATCCTTATCACTGTTATGGTAAATGGATAAGAAATTGGTTCGGGAATAGGCAACACAGGGTGCTGGTAAATGGAGTTCACTCCAAAGAAAGGAGACTGACCAGCGGGGTGCCTCAGGGATCAGTGCTGGGACCGGTCCTCTTTAATGTCTTTATAAGTGACACTGCAGGGGATCTGGAAAGGAAGGTCTTCCTCTTTGCTGAAGACACCAAAATCTGCAATAAGGTGGACACTCTGGGGGATGGAAAGGATGAGCCCTGAGAAAACTAGAGGAGTGGTCATGAGTATGGCAGCTGGGTTTCAATGCGAAAAAGAGCAAAATAATGCACTTAGGGCACAGAAACCCAGGGGCAGAGTACAAAATAGGTGGAGTGGTACTGACGACCACCAAGCAGGAAAGAGACCTGGGGGTAATCATGCTGGATAACCTAACAGTGGCCAGGCAGTGCGACAAGGCAGTAGGGAGGGCAAGTGGGATGCTGGAGTGCACTGGGAGTAGTATCACCAGCAGAAAGAAGGAGGTGGTGTTGCCTCTGTATAGATCGCTGGTAAGACCCTTCCTAGAGTATTGTGTCCAGTTCTGGAGACCACATCTCCAGAAGGACATAGACAGACTGGAGGTGGTCCAAAGGAGGGCAACTAAAATGGTGCAGGGTCTGCATCAAAAGCCCTATGAGGAGAGACTAAAGGACCTCAATATGTACACCCTGGAGCAGAGGAGGGTGGGGGATATGATAGAGACCTTTAAATACCTCATGGGGGCAAATAAAGTACAGGAGGGAAGTTTTTTTCTGATGAAAAGATGCTTAAGAACGAGGGGACATGATATGAAGCTAGAGGGAGGCAAATTCCGGAGAGATGTGAGGAAAGCCAGAGCTGTAGATTGGGCATGGTCTGCAGTAATAGCGTAGGTAGGGATAAATGGGCAGACTGGACTGGTTAAGCGGTCCTTATCTGCCATCGAATTCTATGTTTCTATGATGTTCAGATGCAGAGGCTGGTGTACAGTAGATCCCTGCCCCCAATGTTCAGACATGTTTAGATTAAGAGACTGGTGTACTGCTACTTCCTAATCCCCATATTTAAACCTGTTCAGATTCAGAAGCAGGTGTACTGATACTCTGTACCCTTGATGTTCAGATCTCTTCAGATTCAGAGACACGTGTGCTGCTGCCGATCCCTTCCTCTGATGTTCAGATCTGTTTAGATTCAGACACAGGTGTGCTGCTGATCCCTACTCCCAGTGTTCAGACCTATTCAAATTCAGAGACAGGTGTAGTGCTGGACCCTCCCCCTGATGTTCAGACCTGCTCAGATTCAGAGACAGGTGTAGTACTGATCCCTACCCCCAATGTTCAGATCTGTTCAGACTCAGACACAGGTGTACTGCTGATCCCTACTTCTGATGTTCAGATTCGGAGACAGGTGTTCTGCACCAGGCTACTCTCTTCAGGAGAGGCATGGAAGGGAGGAGAGGATGAGGGATCGTACAAAATGTGATGGAAGGAATCAAGGCTACAGAAATCCGGGGGTATCCAGAGGAAAAGGAAGGTCTGGAGGTGCAGTGGGCCATCGTGGAGGCAGGAGCTGGGGCAGCTATGCAGAAAGGGGTGATATACACTGATTTGATACAGACAGTAAGCACACAGAGAGAAACTGGATGAGGCACTTGAGGAAGATACCATCAGGATGGCAAAAAAGGGTAAGATACTGCTAGTTGGGGACTTGTATCTGTCAGATGTGCATTGGAGCCCGTCAGCTGCAGCTTCAGCAAGAAGCAGGGCCATCCTTGATTCCTTACAAGGGGCTTTTCTCAGGAAGTTACTCAACGTACCTACTAGGGACAGGGCAGTGCTAGACATAGTGCTTACAAACAGGGACAGCACTGCAGACGTCACAGGTGGCCAGTCCCCTAGGTACTGTGATCACCATTCAGTGTGGTTCAACATTAAGACAGGAGCAGAGGTAACCTACATGAGGACAAGAGTCCTGGACTTTAGGTGGGCAGACATTTCTGCCTCAGAAACTGCCTGGTAGTGGAGGATTGTCAGGGAGGGGTAGAGGAACAGTGGGGGAAAAATAAGGGAGGGCATAATTAAGGCAGCCAGCCTCAGTGTGAAAGAAGTGGATAAAAGAAAAAGGAAAAAGAGACTGTTGTGGTTCTCTAGGGAAGTGGCCAAGGTGGTGATGGAAAAAAGGGTGACATTCGAGAAGACAGGGAGTTGTACCAGATAAAAAAAACAGAGGAAAGCTGCTAAGGCAGTGAGGCGGGTAAAGGCACAGACAGTGGAAAGGACAGTGGAGGAGGGGGTAGCTAAAGGGGATAAGACTTTCTTCCGGTACATAACTGAAAAGAGGAAAGCAAGGGGAGGGATTGTAAGGATAAGGAGGGCGACAGAGGGTGACTGCACAGAAGAGGACCAAGACTTCTGCTGAGTCTCCGTAATGGAGGGAGGGGGGGAATGGAGCACCAGTGATCAGCAGGAACAAAGAAGGAGGGGAGGCAGACTGAAGTCCATTTTCAGAGGAAAGAGTTCTGGAGGGAGTTGCAGCTCTGAAAGTGGGCAAGACTATTGGACCGGACAGGATACACCCAAGGGTACTAAAATAACTCAGAGAGGTGCTGGCTGCCCTGCTGACAGCCTTATTATTCAACAACTCACTGGAATCATGGTTCTAGAGAACTGGTGTAGGGTGGATGTGGTCCCTCTACATAAGAGTGGCAGCAGTAAAGGGTAGAAACTATAGGCCAGTGAGCCTCACCTCAGTGGTGGGGAAATTAATGGAAACACTGATAAAGGAAAGGTTGGTACAGTATCTTGAATCCAGTTGACTGCAAGACCAAAGGCAACATGGATTCACGGGGGGGGGGGGCATGCCAGATGAACCTGATTGATTTCTTTGACTGGGTGATAGGGGAAATACATCGAGGGAGGGCATGGCCTATCTGGGCTTTAGCAAGGCCTTCGACACTGTGCCACACAGGAAACTGATTAAGAAATTGAGCAGCCTGGGATGGGATCCAAAGTGATGAACTGGGTTAGAAACTTGTTGACAGATAGGCGACAGAGGGTAGTGGTTAATGGCATTCACTCTAATGATGGAAGAATGACCAGCGGGGTGCCGTAGGGCTCAGTACTGGGACCGGTCAACTTAAATGTCTTCATAAGTGACACTGCAAATGAACTGGAAAGGAAAGTATGCCTTTTTGCAGATGATACCAAAATCTGAAAGGGCGGGCAATCAGGAGGGGGTGGAAAGAATGCATAGGGATCTTGAGAAACTCAAGGAGAGATCAAGAACTTGGCAGGAGAGGTTCAATTCCAAAAAGTCCAAAATCATGCACCTAGGGCATAGGAACCCAGGAACTGAGTATAGGATGGGGGGGGTACTGTCACTCATTGAGCAGGAAAATGACCTTGGGGTTATCATATCTGATGACCTCAAAGTGGCAGGGCAGTGTGATTAAGCAGTAAGTAAAGCCAGTGCAATGTTGGGGTGCATTTTATTTATTTATCTTATGTACGTATGTATGAATGTACGTTCGTACGTACGTATGTATGTACATATGTATGTGTAACCCTTAGATGGCGCTATCCCAGGGGCTACTACCCCTGCCTGATTTGCCACTAACAGGTTGAGGGGCCTGGATCCAATGGCGGGTGCCTCCACCCAGAGGTCAGGGTTTGCAATAGTTAAACTTACTTGGTCACAGCCCTCTGGGACACTGCAACCCCTTCTTCCCACTAGTGGCCCACACAATATATCAGAATTACCTTCACAGTATACACTTACCCCAGGACTAGTTCGGCACTGGGACCTCCTGTGAAATAAGATACAGTGCAACAATCACAGTACAGTACTTTAACATAGACAAATACCTCAGGAAGTATAACTTTGCTGAAACAAGCAGCTCTGATTTATTTGGGGATATAACAAGGACAGGGAAATCAGGTTAATTAGCTTATCACTTTACTATCTACCTATGGCTCTGTGCACAGGCCTATCCCTACCAGTTACTGTCCTGGGTACCCAAGCCCTAGTGGCTAGGTCCAAACCGTGGCAGCTGGTAGGGGCCCTTTCACACAGTGAAAAGAAAATTAGTTTAAACAGTCAGCAGTACAGTGATTCCATTTGGATTTAATGTGGCAATTCAACAGGGAGCGACCCTGAATTAGTACTCCACGACCTCCAAACGAGATAGGGTCCTTCAACGTCAGCAGGGCTACTCTTGAGCTCCAAGAGACCCTCACACATTTATATGGTAAACAGTCACAGGCAAAAGTCACTTAATGGCAGCAGGATTCACTTGAGGTACACAAGCCTCCTCACACATTTATATGGTAAAAAAGAAAGTACTATACCAGGCAGGCTGCTTCTCTATCCCGATCGCACTACTGCACAACACCCGGAGAACACACAGCAGATTCAGTTCCTGACAGATCGAAAGTAATTCAACAATTTCTCCAGTCTTCTACAGGGTGAGCCTGGTTTCTACTCTTCAGAGATCCTTTGATTCTTTTCACAGGGACGGATTCAGTCCTAACAAGCAGTTACACAAGCTGCAGACCGAACTCTGGCCTTACACACGTTTGACTGAAACTGTGCACTGAAGGAGCACAGGGTTTCTTTTTCCTTCACTGCCAGATCTAAACTGAAACTCCAACAGACAAAACCAGGCACTTCCTTTGAGTTCCTCCCAGTTCTTGACTGGATTGGCTGTCACTCACAATAGACTGCTGCTGTTGGTCCAAAAAGGCGCGAAGTCTAAACTACATCTACCAGAGTCACTGCCCATACAATCCTCTTGTGGCTGGCTCAGATTATGAGTCCAAGTTCTGATTCGTCCAAGGCACCATTTTAGAGCTAGCTTATCCCACACTGATTGGTCCAGTTCAGCAGTTCAAAACCAGAATGGGGAACTAGGCAGACACAGTTCTGACTGCAAAGAAAGCAGGTTAGACAAACTGTAATTTCATTATTACTGTAAATGATTTCTGGCAAACAGTTACATCTTTCAGATAGGTTCCCTTTGCACTCCTAGTGACTGCAAAAATGGAGTGAATTGGCAGCAGCTCGAGTGGTACTCAAACAGAGAAGCACACAGTCCCCCATACAAACTAATTATGTCTGCAAGCAGACAGCTCTTAAAGAGACAGTACCAGAGGCTCTAAAAACACTCACTGATAAATGGCTTAAACACCAAACACCATTCAGGCTTGGAGCATTCAAGCAAGCTCCTGGAAGTCTTTTGGGAACCCCCATTTGCAGGGGGGTTACATATGTAAGTACGTACGCATGTATGTATGCATGTATTTATTTTATTTTTACCAGGACGGTGGACTGGATCAAGGATTCATTTTCAGCCTCGCCTGGAGAGTTGAGGTTTACAGTAGGTACAGACAAAACATAATTACTAGCTTACATTACATACAAAATCAAAATGTCATATCATGCAAACTGTACATGATTTCACTGCACTGGGAGAGATATCCCCCAGCAGGATGAGGGAGGTGGTGCGCCTACTGCATCGCTCACTGGTGAAACCCCACCTGGAGTACTGTATCCAGTTCTGGAGGCCGCAACTCAGGGTGGAAGCAGTCCAGAGGAGGGCAACTAAAATGTTGCACGAGTTGCACCAAAAGCCCTACAAGGAGAGCATGAGGGACCTCAGCATGTACACCATGGAGGAGATGAGAGAAAGGGAGGACATGATAAAGACCTACACGTATCTCACGGGGGGGGACAGGGTACAGGAGGGGAGTCTCTTTCAAATGAGAAAGAGCACTGGTACCAAAGGGCATGCAATGAAGTTGGTGGTGGGGGGGGGGTTTAAGAGGAATGTGAGGAATTTCTGCTTCACTGAAAGGGTGGTAGGTGCCTGAAACAGACTGCCAGCGGAAGTGGTGGAGGTAAAAACAGTAGAGAGCTTAAAGCATATGTGAGATAGACATAGGGGAATATTAGTAAACAGGCAGTGAGGAGGGAGGATCGCACGAGACTAGTTAGGGTCTGCGAAGACAGACAAGGTAGGGACCATCTGGACAGACTGGGCTGGCCAAGCGGTCCTTTTTTCTGCCGACAAAACCCAAGTTGCTATGCTTCTATGATGTTCAGCATTACTGCTCCCTAACCCCGATGTTCAGACCTGTTCAGATTCAAAGCCAGGTGTGGTGCTGATCCTTACCCCTGATGTTCAGACCTGTTCAAATTCAGACGGATGTAGTGCTGATCCCTATCCCAATGTTCAGGCCTGCTCAGATTTAGAGACCGGTATACTAATGATCCCTGCCCCCACTGTTCAGATTCAGAGACAGGTGTGCTGATGCCTACCACCGATGATCAGACCTGTTTATATCCAGAAACAGGTGTATTGCTGCTCCCAACCCCCCCCAGTGTTCAAACCTGTTCAGACTCAGAGACAGCTGTACTACTCCTCCCTACCCCCCAATGTTCAGACCTGTACAGACTCAGAGACAGGTGTACTACTGCACCCTAACCCTGATGTTCGGACTGCTTTAGATTCAGAGGCAGGTGTACTACTGCACCCTAACCCCGATGTTTGGACTGCTTTAGATTCAGAGGCAGGTGTACTACTGCACCCTAACCCCGATGTTCGGACCACTTTAAATTCAGAGGCAGGTGTACTGCACCCTAACCCCGATGTTCGGACCGCTTTAGATTCAGAGGCAGGTGTACTGCACATCCTTACCTTCAATGTTGAGAACTGTTTGGATTAAGAGAGAGAAATACTGCTGTCCCAGTGCCATAGAGGGCTGAGGTGCTGGTTGCCTTACCTGCAGCCACTTTGGTGACCCTGATTTGGGAGTAGACCAGCGTCGCTCAGAGTCCAGCCAAGGAAGGAGGATTGAGCATCATGGACCGGTGTCTTCCTTTGGGAAGGGTGGACTGGCATCTCACACTGAGCTGACACCACCTAATGGAAGCTGGATGGTGTGACAGGAAAGAGCCTTGGAAGAGAACCTGACACAGAAGCCTACAACATGCTCATGCATCAGCACATGCACGATTGTCACAGCATGCAACTTGTCCCCAGGGAAAACTGGTACGGATACAAAATGCAGATGGAAACAAATCCTGGCTGGCAGGAGGAAGGCAGGACCCCACAGGCCCCACACTACTGACTGAGGTAGCCAGAGGAGAATGGGGTAAGACCTGGAGAAAGTAGGTGATGAGGCTGGGGATCACTGCCAGAAGGGGTCCAGCGGGGTGATAGGAGCACAAATAGAGGATGAAGACAAAAAAAAAAGAGAGGTACTGCCGATCCCTACCATGCACATTCAGACCTATTCAACGTCCCTGACAGGTATACTGCTGAACGTTGAGCCCTACTCTCAGTGTTTAGATCAGGCATCATTAATAAACAGAGGGCTTCAGTCTCATTGGCTGTCAGTTCTCACTTTACCAGAAGTACATACAAACATACGAAAAGAGCCAGCAGAAGAAGACCACCAGGTCTATCCTGTCAGCTGGGTAAGTGATGCAGAGTCTGGCCTTACAATTTACTAGCTGCAATTAACTTGTCTTTAAACAGGAATTACTGTGGCTTTCATTGTTCACTTGGGAGCTTAAGCAACAGGTTGGTAGAAAAGAGGCCAGGAGTTATATTTTGTTTTAAACTGAAATATTTGATTAGTTTGTTAGTGAAATTAGTTCTATGTGTTAAAAATTATTACCTTGAATTTGAACTGATACTTGGGCTGTGATATTGTGGGTTTGGGATAGATGTTTGGCAGGAAAAATTAGAAGGTAATTTAAATGTGTTTGCCTGGTGTTTGGAGGAGGACATTAGCTGCAATTAACTTGTCTTTAAACAGGAATTACTGTGGCTTTATTGTTCATTGGGAGCTTAAGCAACAGGTTGGTAGAAAAGAGGCCAGGAGTTATATTTTGTTTTAAACTGAAATATTTGATTAGTTTGTTAGTGAAATTAGTTCTATGTGTTAAAATTATTACCTTGAATTTGAACTGATACTTGGGCTGTGATATTGTAGGTTTGGGGATAGATGTTTGGCAGGGAAAATTAGAAGGTAATTTAAATGTGTTTGCCTGGTGTTTGGTAAGAGCCTTCCCACCCACCCTGTTTTGTAGGCTTACTTAAATACTGAAAAGCCACTGGGGGTTGGGATTGAAGGGCTGAGTATTTCTGTTTGGGACTGAAATTTTGAAGCAACAGGAGTTGGTGGGCCTGTGACATCATCACGGTACCTGGAGTCTGCTTACACACACTGTTAGTGGACTGAACACATACTGGACTGTATGTGTTTGTGAGACTTAGGAACTTTGTTGGTGGGGTTGAAATTGGGTTTGTAAATAACTACAGTCAGTATAGAGAGAAACTGTACTCAGGAAAGGGACTGAGAAAGGGTGTGCTATATTATAAACAGAGGGGATAATCAGGGTGGCCATATTCCCATAGCGGGCATCTTGGAAGGGTTGTAGGCTGCACAGGCTGTGGGATGGCAATAATTCTAAATTGGGCCTGGAGAGAGGAGGCTGCCCACTCTGTAGACAGCTATCTTGTATTAGAGGGAGGTATATTGGTTAAGGAGCAAGCTGTGGGAGCTGGGGGTGTCCAAGGATAAGGGGTGTGGATATGGGCAGCAGAAGGGTGGGGCTGAGGGGAGGCTGGGGCAACGCTCTGAAATTACAGGACATTATGCTACAGCAAGCAGAAGGGGGGATATTAGGGACAGAGGACCCTTAGATAGGGAAGTTGATGCTAAGGGGAAAGCGTACAGGGTGAAAATTCTGAATTCAAGGAGACTGGAGGGGAAAAGTCAGGAGGGGCTGTTGTGCGGAAGCCTAAAACAGCAGACTGTGGGAAGGAGCTCCTAAGGTGAACAGTGCAAGAGAGGAAGAAGAGGTCAGTTTAGAGATGCAGTCAGGGAAACTCAGGTTACTTGATGGAGGCTGACATAGAGTGTCACAATAAATTTGAGATACTAAGCATCCCAGAGGGGAGGAAGGGGTTGGTGGAAATGAGAAACTTATACAGAGGCCAGGGGGGAGTCAGATACCATAGGGGCATCACAGAACAGCTATGGAAAGGATAGACATAGTCCCAGAGGAAGAAGGGAAACATATATGTTAAGCAAATGGGAGATGCAACATATTCCAGACATGAGGAGGAGAGCATGATTGGAGAGGAACTGGGAGACAGGGGGAGAGGAGCCCTTCAGCAGGAAGGTCAGTACAAGGATGGGGCCCTAGCTAAAGGGGACCCAGAGAGCCTCTGGAGACAGGGGTACTATTACAGGGGGGGATGAGGGTGCGGGAAGGGAAACCATCAGGCCAGGATAAATGGTTCAGATAAGAGAGGGTTAAAGGGACACCTATTCAGAGGGGTTTGAGTTAATGGGCAAAATAGCAAGGGAGGCAGAAAGGGAGGGTGACAAGGGGTCTCTAATAAGGCAGGAAGACTCCCATGAAATTGTGATCATGAATAAAGTGGGGGAGGGGGCTGAGAGGGCATAGTGGGGTAACCATAAGGATGATGGCGGTGTTAAGGTTCTGTTACTGGGAGACTGATGATTAAGGGTATCCATTGGGAGGACAGGGGTGGATGCCATAGCCAGGTGAAGGTAGTGAGTATCTCTGGGCTGACAGTGCACAGAGCAAAGTTCATGGTGTATGAAATGGTTAGGATTGTGGAGGAAACCGATTTCCTGGTGCATTTGGGAACTAATGATCAGAGGAAATAGCATTATGGAAATCAAGCAAGGTTCCAAGAACTTGCCAGAGTCTGTCGGATAATGGATGCAACATTTCCTTTCGGAGATATTGCCAGTACCAAAGGCCTCAGTGGAGAAAAAATAAAGCTCACAGAGGTTAATGAATGGCTCAGGAAGTGGGGTGAAGAGAATGGGTTGGAGGTGTTAGGAACTGGAATGGAGTTTGGGAGGATAAGGGACTATATGCCAAGGACAGGTTTCATCTTGCCCCATTAGGGAAGAAGTCCTTAAACAGGGGATGGCTGACTACATACAAGAAAGGTGGGGTTTAAACTTGTAAGGGGAAGGGATAGGGAAGGCTGACCGGAGCCTCCCTCCAGATGAGGGTAGCCTTCAAGCCCAGGGGAGGGGGAAACAGACTGGAGGTGGAGGTCTCAGGAGGAGCAGGGGAGGATGGAAGTATAAGGGAATCTGGGTGGGGTTAGACAAAAGGATCAGGGATAAGGGTGGGGTTAGTGTTAGTAAATGCCAGGAGTTTGGGAAACAAGTTGCCAGAGTTCCAGGCCATGCTGTTCGGGGGGTGGATGTGGCGGCAGACACGGAAACGTGGCCAACAAAACCATGACTGGGACCTTAATGTAATGGGGTACACTACGCTTTAGGAAGGATAGAAAGGAGGGCAGAGGGGGAGTGGCTATGTTCATTAGAGATGACATAGAAATTGCTACGGTAGAAGAGGCAGAGGGAAACGTGGAGGCCTTATGGGTCACCTTACGATCCCCAGCAGGAGATAAGGTCAAGCTGGGTGTAGCATATAGGCCCCCGGGATGAGTGATGTTCTAGAGGATGGTTTGCTGGACAACATCATTGCCCAGTGTGGTCCAAAAGGGGAAGGAGTGGTGTTGATGGGGGACCTTAATATGCCAGGTACTAACTGGGAACCATGTCTCTAAGGTGGCCAAGGAGCAGAGGCTGCTGGATGGCTTCAGGATGTGTTCTTAACACAGCATGTGATGGAGCCCACAAGGGAGGGCATGTCCTGGATGTGGTTCTGCAGATGGGGATCTGGTAGGGACATGGTTGTACAGGACCCCTGACTGGGAGTGACCACAATACTGTCTGGTTTCAAATAAGCATTGGGGAGTGGGGTGAGATCTAGGACACTGGCAGTGGACTTCAGGGGGCAGACTTATGGGCATGGAAATATTCTCAAGGATCACTTGAAGGGGATTACCTCAACAACAAGTGTGGAAAGGAGATGGAGGTCATAAAGCGGGGACTTCAAGAGGCAGTCAGGATCTGCGCTAAGTTGAAGCAGAAGGGAGCAAGGTCACATAAACCATGCTGGTGGTCCAGTGAGGTCCAGGTAGCAGTCAGAGAAAAGAAGGCGCTTAAAAAAATATAAAACAACAAGAGGGATAGGGATAAGAAATGACAGCTTGCATCTAGAAAAGTCACCCGTATGGTGAGGGAGCAAAGTCCAGTAAAGAGCATCGGCTGGCACAGGGGATACATGGAGGGGAAAAGGGGTTCTTCCGGTACATTGGGGAGCGGAGAAAAACTAAGGGCCATCTCAGCAGATTGAGATCAGAAGGAGGGTGGGTGGAAGAGGCGAGGGACCAGGCAGAGGTATTTAACGAGTACTTTGCCTCTGTGTTCACTAGGAGGGGATGGGATATCTACAAAGCAAGGCACAAAGGGATAGAAGCGGCAGGGAGTGGGATCAGGGGCAGCAGAAATGGAGCAAAAGGGAGGGAAGGCTACCCAGGTGTCACATCCTGGTTAGAGGATAAAAAGACCAGTAAAAGTGGAGGGACGGATGATGCATCCCCACCAAAAAGGGTGGTTGCCCTCAAGGCCTAAAGAAGACAAATCTCCTGGGCCGGATGGCATTCATCCGAGGTACTATGGGAATTGGCGGACATACTGGCTGCACCTGGCGGAGCTTTTCAACAGGTCACTTGAGACAGGGAGGGTACCTAGTGATTGGCGAGAGGCATGTGGTACCAATCCAAAAGGGGTCGAAGGAAGTACCAGGAAACTATAGACCCATCAGTTTAACCTCGGTGGTGGGAAAATTAATGGAGAGTATACTAAAGGACGATTGGGGTTTACTTGGAGGAGGTGGGAGGTCTGGATAGTCGGCAGCATGGGTTTGTGCCAGGTAGATCATGTCAAACCAACCTTGTGGAGTTCTATGAATGGGTAACATCAGAACTGGATAGGAGTAAAGCCTGTGGATGTATTATTCTTGGACTTCAGCAAAGAGCTTTGACTCTGTCCCCACAATGGTCTGGTGGAGAAACTGATGGGGTTAGGAGTAGGCCCTTTGATGGTCAGATGGATTGAAAACTGGATAGCTGGACGCACTCAGAGAGTAGTGGTCTGTGGGGAGCTCTCGAACCCTACAGAGGTTGGTAGTGGGGTACCACAGGGCTCGGTCCTGGGTCCAATCCTGTTTAATGCATACATATCAGACATCAGGATGGTATAGGTGTGAAATGAGTCTCTTCGCGGATGACTCAAGATGGGAGCAGTAGTTGAGGGAGAAGAGGGAGGTTGGCCCTGCAAGGACCTGGACACCCTGGAAAGCTGGGCTACACATGGAAATTAATTTCAATATCACCAAGTGCAAGGTGTTGCATCTTGGTCGGGAAACCTAAACACAGGTACACCCTGGGAGGGTGCTGGAAGCCTCAACAGGGAAAAGACCTAGGGGTCATGGTGGATACATGTATGAATAACACTGAGCAGTGCAGGAGAGCAGCTAGCAAGGCAAACAGGATGTTGGGATGCATCGAAGGGGATCACCTCTAGGAGCAAGGAAGTGATTCTGCCACTGTACAATGGACTGGTTAGACCACACCTTGAGTACTGTGTACAGTACTGGAGACCACACTTGAAGAGGGACATACAGCTCCTGGAGAGGTACAGAGGAGGGCAACAAAAGATGATACGAGGGCTAGGGGATTTGACTTACGAAGACAGACTTGAGGAGCTCTGCCTGTTTTCATTGGAGGAGAGGAGAGACAGGGGACATGATTGAGGTCTTCAAGTACCTCAAGGGAATAAATAGGTAAACATGGAGGGATCTTAGACTAAAGCAGGGAGGCATCACCAGAGGCATGGTTTGAAGTTGGAAGGTGGAAGGGTGAGGGGGGAAAAGAGGAGGAGGTTTTTCACTGAGAGGGTGGTGGACCCTTGGAATGCTCTGCCTGGTGAGCTGGTTCAGAGATCCACAGTGGAGAGCTTTAAGAGAGGGTGGGACAGACACAGAAAGTGGATGTATCAGATGATGGCCTATCCCGGGGGGGTGGGGATGGATGATAGGGGTTTCTGGAGCACAAGGGATGGGAGGGTCTCGGCACCCAACTAAGGATCTAGGTTCGAGCAGACTTGATAGACCATAAGGCCTAATCTGCTGGCAAATAGTATGTTAGTATGTTAGTATGTTAGTATGTTAGTAAGTACATTCATTAGGGAAGTATGCATTATACGTATTCCTGAAGGCAAACAAAGGGAGTCAGCCTCTGGGGCTGTCGCTCCCTCACTTTTCACCAGCGCTAAATTTATCTCTCAGATTAAAAGCAAATGTAAAAAGTACGGTGTTTTCCAACTTTTAAAGTCAAGCCACTTTAATCTGCCATTGATTAACAATACAATTCTGGACTTTGAGCTGCTGGTACATTCTAGCACAAAAATTGTCACTTTTATTACTGGCTTAGAAAAATCTATATGTTGCCGCAGCTCCACAGATACTCAGGAGGTAATGACTAACCTTAAACTAACCAAGGAAATCAATCTGACAGCACAAGGAGGTCAACAAAGTAGTCACATCAAACACTGAAAACAGATGCAGACTATGAAATCAATGGAGCTAAAACAATTATGATCCCAGCTGACATGGTCCCCCACCGAAATCGCTGGCATAAATCTTGTCTGACTTCAGCTCTGTTGTTTTAATTTATCATTTTTATCCATCCTCCCATCCTCAAGCCTCTGACGACCGGGTCCACCATGGCCACATTTTTCCTCCAATCCGAATGGTGGGCAAGTGGATGCCCTCTCAGTTGACATGAGAGATGTTCCTTTTTGTCCTGCTGGGGGTGCACAAATTCCAAAATGTAAACAAAACACAGCAGATTTCAGTTAGCCAAGTGGCACAGCGGTAGGGCGACCACTTACACCGCCGGAGACCTGGGTTCAGGAACAAGTCTGGGTCATCGGGGCAGCCGGGGGGGGGGATAAGGACTGAGCATCCCAAAGGACACTTGCCTCCCCCGGGGAGGGAGGTTCACTACCTCTGCTGCTGTACTGCCATAGGGAACCACAGGTGGCAGCGCAGCGACAGACAGACAGGGAAGAAAGGCCGTCGACTGGGCAGATGGGTATTGCGCCACTGTGCACATCCCTGCTTGCGCCCCTAGCATGCCAACAATCTATGGGAAGAAAACTGAAGGAAAAATGGCCCCAGTGATTGAAGCGAAGGACCCTGGGACATCCAAGCCCTGTATGTCTGTCACACAGCTCCCTGCTGAGACTTGGGATGTTCTGGGTTCTGTCAGCCCCAGAACCTGTTGAGGGGGACAAGCCATGGCTCACTGGAGGGGCAGCAGTGGCACGTAGATGCAGGTGAGACAGCCAGTACCATAGCACTCTGGAGAGAATGCGCACTGGTGACAGAAAAGGGAATGAAAAAAATGTAAGTAAAAAAACATAGATTGGAAAACACTGCTGATTGATGACATGCTACTAGATATGATATAGATGAGTGTAGGTACTTGTGTATAACCATTTATTCATATTTGACATATGAGAAATATGTTTGTTTATTAATTTCATTTTTGTTGACTGTTAAAGAGCAACAATCAACCCTTTTTATACTCCTAAGTCCCCCACAGTTTGCTTACCTGCAAAGGAAAAAATAGAGCAGGAGCGGGACACCCGTAAAGTCAGCAAATAAAGTCCAAACATAAAGCATGATAGATAGATAGATAGATACTGTCTGTAGATAGATAGATAGATAGATACTGTCTGTAGATAGATAGATAGATAGATAGAGTCTGTGGATAGATAGATAGATAGATAGATACTGTCAGCTAGATACTGTCAGACAGACAGACAGACAGACAGACAGACAGACAGACAGACAGATAGATAGATAGATAGATAGATAGATAGATAGATAGATAGATACTGTCTGTAGATTTTTGTACCTGAATGTATTCGTCTGAACCAATTACTGTATCAATGTACCTGTTGTACCCTTTTGTACTTTCCCGGGTCGTTCCTGAAAATAGGCATAAAACTTGTCTAGTGTACTTACCCGGTAAACAAAAACTAAATAAATAGATAGATAGATAGATAGATACTGTCTGTAGATAAATAGATAGATACTGTCAGCTAGATACTGTCAGATAGATAGACAGACAGATAGATAGATAGATAGATAGATAGATAGATATATACTGTCTGTAGATAGATACATAGATACTGTCAGCTAGATACTGTCAGATAGATAGTATCTATCTATCTATCTATCTGTCTGTCACTAGACAGATAGATAGATACTGTCAGATAGATACGGTCTGTAGATAGAGAGAGAGAGAGAGAGAGAGAGAGAGATAGATAAATAGATAGATAATAGTGTAACAGTCCTTTGATTCTCCTATGCTGCTCCAGGGCCCTTTGGTCAACTCAGTACACACCTCCGAGAGGGCTGGCCTGGGTTCCACAGTGGTCAGTAAATATGGCGCAGTTCCTCCACCCAGGGTAAGTGGCAAGGGGTACCTGTGGACAAAGAACAGGTTACCACTCCCCGGGAAAATAAGTAAGCCTCCCCTGAACACTTTCCCACACAATAACAATTTCCCACACAACAGCAATCCCCAACCCCCAGCAACTCTATTGCAATAAATCACAGTGACAGTAGTTAAATAATGAAAACAATGAGATCATTTATTGAGGGAGGGGAAAAGGGAGAACATAAAACGCACAACACTTTTTTTCAGCAATAATTCCCCACACTGTAATCCCTCCTCCCACCACTGGGTCCACCCAGAAATGTCCCTATTCAGTGGGTACCTCACCAAGGTGGTGATGCAGGCCTGGGGTCTTTTGTCATGGCCCTAACAACTGTTAAACACTTTTAACTCTGGGACTGTCTGCCTGGGCACAACTTTGAATGTGAAGCAGTTCAACCCAGACCTTACCCCCGTATCCTAACTAACTAGCTAGCTAACAAGACTCCCCAAAGCTGTAACTCGGGGTACTTACAGTTCTGCAGTTCACAAAAGGGGGATTTTGCTGCCGGCTAGGTTTCAGTCGAAAAGGCAGTTGCACAGTACAGTGGAGGTCTCTGGATGGTGGTGCACCATGAGGTAGCAGATCCTGAAGCTTGAGGAGATTTACGGCATGCTGGTCTTCACTTACCTGGTGTTGCCAACTTTAGGTGGGAGCCTTTGTATATAGTTTTCACACAGGCAGGCCTCTCATCATCTTCCTACTGTTCTGCCTCCTCTTCTTTGGTCTGGGGAAGAATTATAAATGTGGTCCCCTAGACCCCTCTGTTGCACCCCTGGTTACACAGTCTTAGCTGGGCGCCTGCTCAATGTTTTAAACCCAGCGCTCTCCCTCTGCTGGGTTCTTTCACAGTCACTTATCTCAGCACTCACAGTCTCTCCCCTTGCTGGATTTTTCACGCACCGAACAGTTTCTCCATTGAGAGGGCACAGCAGCTCAATATCTGGGTTCACAAGTCTCTCAGGTTCAGAAACACTGCCCAACAACCTTGGATTCACCAGGGAGCAAAGTTAAAAAATCTGAACAGCTCAACCCAGTCTCTGTGCCTCCTGCACACAACTTGGGAGTTTCTCATTAAGTAGGTGGCCAAAACCAGCGGGAGGACAAGCAAGGGCGTAGCTACCGATACTACAAGTAAGCCATGACGTACCAAGTTTAGTAGCTGGGGGTAGCAAGCAAGCTGGCCAGCATTGCTCTGCCCTCTCTAGTCCATTGCATTTAAATTTCTTTGTCTGGCCTCGCAGGCTTTTTCTTTTCTCTTTCAGCTTTGTTTTGGGGGGGGGTGGCAGAGTGGATCGTGGACGATGAAGCTGAAGGTCTCAATTAGGCCTGCATGGTCCGCCTGCATAGTGATTGACCGTGGCATCTGGAAGGGGGTGTGGCAAGTCTTGGGTGGCGAGATTTAAATGCCCCAGCAAAGTTAGAAGTCATACTATTAGTTCAATTGTACAGAGAGCGAGAAAAGCAGTAAAAGAACTGAGGAGCAGCAGACGGAAGAACAGACTCAGCACCAGCTAAAAGAATGAAGACTTCATATGGAGTGGCAAGTGGAGCAAATCTGCCTACCTGCAGGGAGGAGAGAAGAAATTTCTGCCATGGTCTTGGACTCGTGGTGCAGTCAGTGGCGTTTACCAGCAGGCAGCGAGCACCACACTAGCAGCGCAGACAGACAGCAGGTCTAGTGTGGGAATCATCTGACCGGAGCCAGGAACCTTGGACTCGAGTCTTTGGGGGGGGCAGGCATGAACAACAGTGGGGGGAGGGGGTAGCAGTGTGGTAGGTTGGTGTACAAATCTGAAATGCCTGGCTACACCCCCGAGGACAAGTGTAGGGAATTTGGCTCAGGAGCCCTCAACAGTCTTTTCCCTCACACCACACACTTCAGCTCCTCTTGATGACTCTCTTTCAGGCAGCAAAACCAGTCCCATTTATAGATTCTGGCAGTTCCTCTTCTGATTGGCTGCCACTTTCTAGGGCAAACTCAACACCCTGTCACATTACCCATCAGCCCCCTTGGTTTTGTAGTTCTAAGAAGGGGGCTACCATATTGGTTTTTATCAGGACCCAAATAATCAAGCCCTTTCTCTTTTACACCTAAGCTCTTAAAAGGGGCTGAACACATACCCCTCTAGACTGGATGCTTTCTGGTTATCAACATATTGGTTCCCTGACTCCCCTATAACCTCTGGAGCTGGGGATATACTTTAATGTCGGCCACATGTCCGAAAATAGGAATTGAACCTTAGCTCCTTTAAATTTTCATCCTTGGTGGCCGTGCATGCACACTGGGCATGCAGCTGCCCTGTTTTTTATTTACAACTTAGCGACCCTGTTTTCTAAGTCACTGGGACTGCTCTAGCCTCCCCAAAGTGCCCGGAGGCATGGGAACAGCAATCAGACCTCTGCCCCTCAGAACATGGGCTGGGGTGCCGAATTACAGCGTCCATGGCCCAGAACAGCACTAGAGGCGGGCAACAGGCCCAAGTGCAACCTACTGGGAATGTCAGCGAGAAGTCAGGAGGCCGTAACCCCACACAGGTAAGCCCATTTTGGGGTGGCTTACAATACATAGATAGGAAGATAGATAGTCAGGTAGGTAGATAGATAGATAGACAGGTAGATAGATACTGTTGCTAGACACTGTCTGTAGATAGATAGATACTATAGATAGACAGATAGATAGATACTGTCTGTAGATAGGTAGATAGATAGATAGATAGATAGATAGCTAGATAGATAGATAAACTTTTATTTGTGTTCAGGTCACATGGATAAAAAAGCAGCTGAGCACACCTACAGCATCACCCACCAGCGTTTCATGCCTAATACGGGAGCTTTTACGAGGTTACGGGTGCCCAGCTCCTGCTCTCTTTTTGCTACTTGTATTTTATGCTGCGAGTACAATACTGTGAGAAGTATACAGAGCCACCTCCCTGTTTGCTGGTTACCTAGAAAGGACTTAACCAGTCCTCATTTCACAATTTTACACTGCCCACTTTTCCTAAGGGAAGGGATTGTAAATCCTCATTTTGTGGAGCTGGTCACAAGATCCCTTCCCCTTCCTGGTACAGTTTTGCATGCAGCACCACACCCACGCTCTGACGTTCTGTAATGTAATAGTTTACAGAGTATGGGGGCACACTGTCTTGATAGCATTGGGAACATGGTTTCCAGAGCTTTTTTTTTAATATTGTAGCAGTCCACTGGGTTATAAATCAATACCACCGCCCAACTAATGAGGGCCTCAGCAGCTGGGTGGTGGTGTTGATTTAAACCCAATGTACCACTACAATATTTAAAAAGAAACCTGTAAACCACATTCACATTGCTATTAGTAGAGTGCTCCCATGCTCTGCAAACTATTCCATCACAGAACGTTAGAGTGCAGGGGCAGCCTGGGGCAGTACTGTAAGCAAAGTGTACAAGGAAGGGGAAGGGATCTGACGACCAGCTCCTCAATGCAAGGATATATGATCCCTTCCCCTAGGAAATAAATACAGTGAAAAATTGTGAAATAAGGACTGGTGAAGTCTTTTTGAAGGTAAGCAAACTGTGGGCGGCATGTGGATTGCACTGAAATGGGTATTCTTCAAAGGTGGGCCAGACAATACTGCCTATTTGCATATTTTCAGCCTCTTCTGCGGGAGAGGGAGATACAGAAGCAAACCAACCAAAACTGAAGTAGATTAAGCTGTTGGTGGTATTTTTAGGGAATGTGGGGACATTTGACAGGGACACCGAGGAAATTCCTTTACATTTTGGGAAGGGGTCACTGTAGAGCTGTCTTGCTGTTCGGCGAGATGCCAGACCCTGGAGGGGGTGAAGGAGGAGGAGGAGGAGGAGAGACTGCTTTGGGAAATGGAGTAACTCCTCTTTGTGAAATGATTTTTGGGAATGGTATAGCAGCACACCCTGTGTATACTTCCACTGTGTCTAGAGTACAACAAGTAAATGTTATGGTACCTGAGAATGTGGCTGCAGAATTGTCTGTTGTGGAGGAAGACATGATGGATACATACCAGCTGGCTTCAAAACCACTGAAAAATTATGATATTCTGTTTGCTGGGATTGCTGAATGCAGAGCACTTTTGCTTCAGCTCTTGGCAGAAGAAGATGTGGCACTAGCAGTAGCTGGTGCCCCTCACCAAGTTGGTTTCCTCATTCCCTAGTTAGCCCTGGTGCCATATGCCAGAGGGCTACCCCCCTTGCCGATAGTCTTTGATACCCAGCAAGGGTCCTGGGTCCTGCTACAGTACTATTGGGAGTTTGTTCCCAGAAAAAGTCAAAATAGTGCAGTGCCTCCACCCAGAGTAAAGTATCAGTGGGCCAGATATCTGCTTGGCACAGCAAATTCACAGCTTTATTTGGGGGTAAGGAATAGGGAAAGGGAGACCTGGATGTGGGATTGCTTTGAAGGCAAAAAGTGTTAGTGAGATATGCAATTTTCAAACCTGTGGACCTGCAGGCCAAGCCCTCACCCACTGGTACCAGTGCCCCCTGAATTGTCTCTAGGGGTACCCACTAGTTGCAGGCCTGATACGGTGCCGCGGGGTGGCTGGCTGTTGGGGCCCTGAAACAATGAAGCTTGAAATTTTAAATTGAACAAACAATTTCCCCCTTGACCCTTCCCAGGAACCAGGTCCTGGGTACTCAGTTAGTTGACCTCTGTGCCAAGGGAAAGTGGAGCTCTTTGAAGCCTGGTGCAGCAACACAAAAACAGGCCAGTCAGGATCCCTCTGCCCAGATAGAACTTGCTTGAGGATCTTGCAGCTGGTCACCTTGATTGCAGTTCTGGCCGCTTGTCACCTTCAGCCGCTTCTGGCCCAGTGCAGAGCACTGTGGCAGGACAACACCAGCCCCAGAAGGCCCAGACCAGGGAGTGGCTCCACAGCCCGGTTCCCTGATTGGAGTGCCCTAGCATTCAGCTGTGAGACCCATGACCCTCTGACACAGTGAGTCCCACTTAGGAGGGGTTAGCGAGTCCTCCCCACCGGCTCTGGGTGAGGACTCCCAAACGGTGGGGTCCTCCTGCAGTTCCTGCACTGAGCTCTCACCAAGGAAAGGTTATAGACAGTCACTCCACTGAAGTCCAGTGACAATTTTAACAGGTGCTAGCCTTCCGATTCAATCAGTGTCAGTGCAATTCAACAGAGGGGGATTCAGCAACAACAGCCCCCCTGCACACCAGTCCACACTTTCAGCTTAGCAGTGTCTAACTCTTTTACACAGCTGCAGCAAGTCCGCCAATCTCAGCCACTTTAACTAGTTCATTCAGGACACACACAATTTCTGACTAGCACCCCACAACCCAAGACGTTCTACCTCCTTGAAGAAACTGCAGTTGCAATCCACACAAGCAAGTGTGCTCTCAGCAGCAACTGTAAAAACTCAGATAATCTGCTCAGTCTTTTCGGTTAGCTCAATTTCCTAGTGCAGGGTACCTGCCACTTTAAGTTTCTCCCAATACTCATTCAGCAATTTCTCAGTACCTGGAGAAACAGTATCTTGGTTCAGTCTCTTTCTCTCTTTTCCCCTTTGCAATCCAGTCCTGCTTCCAGCACCTGGGGAATCCTTCAGACAACACACACTTCAGATTAGGGCCTGGATAAACCCCTGAAGTCCACAGTCTGCTCTCACACCACAGTCCTGACTCGTACAAAGCCCAGCAACAGACTGAACTAATCCCAGAAAGTCTCCACTGTGTCAACCAAAATCCCAGTCCTCTGACTGACTGTTGAAGCCTTTTAATAATCGATATCCATAGTGATCAATATTTCCTGCTCGTTTATTTGAGGCATGATCTAGGGGCCAGAATTAGTCCCCTCCTTTTCCCAGGAGTCCCTCTGTCACAGTTTTGGGCACCTAGATCACTGATTGGCTAACAGTCAAGCAGTTAGGGGTCACAAACATCTCAGCTCCCTTTCAGATTAATGGAGTCCGTTCCCGGTTATACAGTCTCTCCCTTTCTTCCCTCTGGTGCAGCCTAACACGTCACCCCAGCTGCACCATTACCACACTGGATTGCTGCCCAAACAGTCCTCTTTCAAAGGAGCCCACTCTTATAGTGGTGGTCTCAACCATTTTGCTGTCGTTGCCGCTGAAACTATGTCCCCCCAGTCGGCAAGCAGCATTCTCATTAATATGTAGGAAGCCGCTCATTAATATTCATAAGCTCTAGAGTGGCTCCATTGCCAAACTCCTGCTGCCTCCAGGTATGGGCTTCTGCCTGATTTCATACAGGTCTCCAGTCCCCAGGGGCATGGGAGGGGCACCGAGACCAAGGAAAACTCCCTGTTTTACCTGACCACACCAGCGGTCGGCGCACCAAACAGCCCCAGTGCCTATGTGAGTGTCGACCCAAGAAGACCTGTTGGCAGGTGCAACAGTGAAATCACATGCAACGGAGGAGGAAAAAAGGCTAAACGGCAAGGGGACCGGGGGAAACGCCGCTCCTAAAGGTAATCCCCAAGGGGGAGTTACACCTATCTCTGCAACTGTTGGAAGCATCAAACCGTGAACTCTGTCAGCCAAGGAACTGTCAGTGTCAGAATGCTGGCTAGATCAAAGCACGGCACCATTGAAGAATCATCTGGGACTCGGAAAGGGCCGTCTGGCACCAGCACTGCCTCTATACTGCCTCCCGGCCTGATAAACTGGTCATCAATGCTGCGGGTGGATTAAGGGACCTGATGGGCAATGGTTATCTGATGAACCTCCAAAATCTTTGGCAATAATCACTCTAGGGAAACAGGCAAGCCCTAAGCCTAGGCCTGTAAACAAACCGGGGGGGGGTTGCTAGGAGAAGACTGGGTCCTGCAGTAGCACGACATGACCAAATGCCACAGCTGTACAATGTGCAAGTACATGCAGGGAGTGAGTCCTCCTGAGGGAGCTCTGGGCATACCAACTGAACGTTCCCCTAATTCTGTTGGATCTCACCCTGATGATAACATGAACGAAGCTCCTGATAAGGGACAGGTCTCTCTGCTTTCGGCAACTAACATGATTGATGACTCTGCATTACAACAAACTATCTCAGCCACAACTTCACCAAGGTAAGATGCTTCCTAAGAATGTTCTGCAGGGATATCTGTTGATACTGTGGTTATACTGCCCTCTGCACCTGCTGTAACAATTTCTGCCCAAAAAGATTTGTCTGTCACTTTGGTGGAGACTATGGAACCACTGGCACAAGATGACCTCCCATGGGCATTGGGAGATGGGGTCTGGGGTTCAGGATCTACCACATCCTATAGGAATTACAGAACAGACCAGACCAGGCTGGTGGTAAATATGGACGAAGATGAACCGTTTTTTCCCTACACTGCCGCCGTCGCCCCCATGGAAGCAAAAAGGGAAAAGGGGATCGCACAAGAAATCTGCTTAGGGGCTGAAGAAGGTGGAGGATAACCCCACCCCCAAAGTTCTCTGAACTTTTTACTTCCACAGTTCAACCAGCACAAAGTGGGATTGACATCAAGTTAGGATATGTGGGGTGGGGGGATGAATTCCCACATGATAGAACATTTACAATTAGAACTTTGATCAAAGATTCCATGTGTTTTGCCATCTCGGATTTGTACGCTCCTATTCATATTTCTAATGAAGAGCTGTATGATATTAGTTTTAAAACCTCAAAGTCTCTGGATAGGTTTTCAGCACAATACAGCACCCTTAAAGACATATTTCTCTAGTCCCCCCATTGTTGTGATCCCCTTAACTAAACCTGCAGTCATGGTAGTGACTATTATGATTCGCAACTAAGGGATCAGTATCTAGGACATAATTCAATGGTTTAAACAGAGGTGTGAGGTTTTGGACATACCTGCACCAACTCTGGACAGTGAAAAGGTCTGGACAAGGAGGTGGAGGTTTAGGGTAAAGTTGCTTATGGAGTATCTGATTTGTTCCATCTTCCTAACAGTTTCCCCTAACAGTTTCTTTTTGGATAAAGACAGGGAGAGTTGTTATGTTTGCTTGCGTGCATGCGCAAGAAACATCTTGGGAGAATACGACTTGCTGGAGGTGTGTGCCTGTCCCTGCCAGTGAAGTGCTCAATCTGCGGGGTGCGTCCCATATGCACCAATGGAGTGGCGAGATGTGTATGACAGCAGACTGAGAGCAGTGGCGTTGGCTTCAAAGAAAAGGTCCGCTTCAATTACTGCGTGAAACGTGTCTCCACTTTACATGCATGCTACCTCTTACTTTTCTCGCCATGCCCTGCCGTGACACTGACACCCGGTGGAGTACACACCATTCTTGCAATCAGTGCTTGAAACATGTCTCCACTTTATTTGATCTGGTCTGGACTTGCTCCTCTCTTTCATTTTCTGTCATTTGATCGGTGCACAGAGGAGGAGGGAGGCGATGGATTGGAGATCGGTTGGGCTGTTGCTGCTGTTCCCGGCTCAGCTGCTCTACTGTGTGCTGTGGGCCTCCATCTGCCTGCTGTTGCCGACCCACCTGCGGGACATCACTGGGGATACAGTGGTCATCACTTGCGAGGGCAGAGGCATCAGCCACCACCTGACCAAGGAGTTCGCCAAGCAAGGGGCAAGGAAGGTAAGGGCAACCAACTCAGCTGCTCCGTGGTATGCATTGCAACCATTTACTGTACGTGTAACTGTACTACATCTGTGTTTCTCAGTTGTCAGGACTGTCTGCAGCAGGTTTTGGGGACTGTTTTGGTGTGTGTGGGGGGGATTCATTAATTTATTGCACACCCTTTTTATGTTGGCACATCTTACCGGGAACAAAGTCCTTCCAGATTTTATGTACGCCGATCTCCATTATATCCATTCTCTGTGCATTCCCTTCATTCTTTCAGCTCATTCCCACTTCCTTATTTGTAAAAACATTGGCTCAGACAACGGAGGAGTGGGAATAATCAAACCAGGTCCAGTCATGAGGGAGGGGGCTGCGTGTGTCAAGCACGCAATTCACGTGGTGCAGGTCAATTAGTCGGAGTCGACAGGATTCCCAAAGCAGAGAAGGAAGAAAAAGTGTTTTTGGGGTTGCAATATAAATTGGGGGTTTCCTCTCCACCACAAACCAAAACCTAGCTACCCTCTACAGAGCTAAAATCTGACTAACAGTTTAGGCAAGGAAAGCTGTCCCCAGCCACACCTGATTTCTGCTCTTGAAATATGAAGCTGTTGTGTTCACAGGCCTTTCCAAACAGGAGCTGAATGAAAATACAATGAAAGGGAAGGAACTGTCTTAGGAACTGAATACTATATGCACTATACTTTAAAGTACTGCATTTGTAGGTTTGTGTTAAATACAGCTAGACTTACTCACTGATGTATATTATTCTCTCAAATAGGTATCCTGCCACCACAGAAAAAACAGACCTACTGTACATGTGGTACAATGTACTTTTTACAGTAATCAACAAAAAAGAGCCTAAAACATTGTACAATCTCTTACAGACAGAAAATGACCATTACAATTGGTGCTCTTCTTCTACCCGCGTACTTATTGTACTCAGGACTGAAACAAATTGGTGAAAGAACTTTCTGCTGTAAGGGCCTACCACCTTTTATTCAAAGAAAGCTTAATTATATGAAATGTAAGAATATGCTGCATACCTCTCAACCTTCTGTCACTGAAATGAGGCACACACACTCAAAATGAGGTACAATGAGGGACACTGACCCTCCTTATGAGGAACACATCCACAAACATGGAGATACTGTAGTACTCCAAAGTTGGGGCCATCCAGTAGTACAGCCTTATGTGTGAACCAGGTGACCCCAGGACAAAGAATGAAGGGAGACACAATTAAGCAAGGGTCAAGGTCACTCTTACTATTTCCCTGCACACTCAGCCATCTTGCACACTAGTGGCCAGTTGTTTTAATTCATACCAGACTCTGTATTTGTAGCAACTGATTTCCCCACCCACCTAGTAGCACCCTCTCATTGTAAAGAACTCCAGCGTACCAGCTCTCCTGTCCTCTCACCTCCTCCATTTCCCCTTTCTACCAGTTCTGTCTCCTCATTGTAAGCCCTTGCTTTGGGCTGCAGGGAAAGAAATAGGAAATTGTTTTTTTTTGTGTCTCCTTGACTGCTGCCTGCTCGGTTGTCCTTTTATGGAGCAGGCAGCATGAGGAAAAGGGGTGCCATGCATTGGGTCCTTTGCCACAGCCCAGTGCATCCATTCAACTCAACAGCAGCTCGGGCTCAGGGTACAAGAATGGCACGCCAATCCAAAGTAAAAGAAGGAACAGCTAGCAGCCGTTGTGGAAGCTGGAAAACAGGCCTGATGCAGCAAGGAGACACTGAGCAATGGTGAGTACACGCTTATCTGTAGGGTGAAGCAGTCCTATTAGCTCCCTGAGTGACCTTTCTGATACAAGTTTCCTCAAGTCACAACACTGAAGTCTGATGAACAGCATCAGAGCAGCAGCTAAATCTGTGGTCCACTCTTATCCCCTCAGTACGTCCACTGAGTCTGCTGCCGTTTTTCCAGTTCCTATCAGCATTAGTTTGGGGTGGCATAAGTCAATGCTATCTGCCATCAAGTATGAAGGCAGTTTCAGTTACATGTGAACCACTCCATAAGGTACCTGCCAAGCAGCCGAGGTCACAAGGGTGGGAGCACTGATTCTTCAGTTTGCCAGTCGGCTTTGAATAGTGCAGATGTGTATCCCAGTCTGGAGAGGATGACAGCGCTAGCCTCTGGAGCTAAGTATGGGATAAGGGAGGGGAGGTGGGTTCACAGAAGGAGGGTCGGGATGGGGGGGGGACTGGGAGACAATGAAGGACCATTTTCTTTTTTACAGGTCTAAAAAAACACACGGTGGGGGACTGAATGAGTATTTCTGTTCTGTATTCATGAGGGAGAAAGGAAGGCAGCTACCACAAGGGGTGGGCAAGGTGGGCAGGGGGGGAGAGGGAGTGACAGACAGGGTGATCACTGAGGGTAGGGTATTGGAGGGTTTAAGGGCTTTGAGGGTAAATAAGGCACCAGGACCGGCTGACTGGAGGATGGCCCACATGGTACCCATCCATAAAAGTGGACCAAAGGATGAGCCGGGTAATTACAGGCCGGTAAGCTTAACTTCCATCGTGGGGAAGCTGATGGAGACACTACTTAAGAAAAGGTTGGTGACCTTTATAGAAGACCATGGGCTCCAGGACAGTCACCAGCATAGGTTTGTGTCAGGAAAATCCTGCCAGACAAACCTACAGTAGTTGAGTATTACAACTGGGTCACGAGGGAATTGGACAAGGGTCATGCGGTGGATGTCATGTACTTGAACATCGGTGCCGCATGGGAGGTTGGGAGGGAAGTTGAGACACATGGGGGTGGGGACTAAGACAGTTAAATGGATTGAGAATTGGCTGCAGGGGAGACAGTAGAGGGTAGTGGTAGGTGGGGGAAACTCATCTCCCAGGGCTGTGACGGGCAGGGTGCCACAGGGATCAGTACTGGAGGCAGTGCTGTTTGGAATATTCAAAGCAGACATCTCATATGGCGTCAGGAATAAGATCAGTCTGTTCGCTGACTATACCAAATTGGGGACAGTGGTGGATGATATAACAGGTTGGCAGGGGCTGCAGGACAACCTGCCAAAGTGGTGGAGTGGTCAGAAGCATGGCAGTTGGGTCTCAATGCGAAAAAGTGCAAAGTCCTGTATTTGGGAGCAAAGAACCCCAGGAAGGGGTTACCAGCTAGGAGGGGTGCAGCTAGGCTCCACTGAGGAGGAGAAGGATCTAGGGGTGGTTGTAACAGGGAAGATGAACAATACAGAGCAGTGTAGGAGGGTGGCAGTGAAAGACAACAGGATGCTGGGTTATATCACGAGAGGGATCTCCTCCAGGAGCGGGGGGTGATCCTGCCTCTCTACAGGGCACTGGTCAGGCCGCATCTGGAGTACTGTGTGCAATTCTGGCACCCATATCTGAAAAAGAATGTGAGATTACTGGAAGGGGTACAGTGCAGGGCAATAAGGATGATCCAGGGATTGGAGGACAGACCATATGAGAGGCTGAGAGAGCTGAACATGTACTCCTTGGAGGAGAGAAGGGACCGGGGGAAATGACTGAGACCTTTAAGTATGTAAAGGGGATGAACAAGGCAGGCACTGAAAGGATACTGAGGCTAAGGAGGGAGAGAGACACGAGAGGGCACAGCCTTAGATTGGAGGGGGGGAAAGATTTAGGACAGAAATGAGGATACACTTTTACACGCAGAGGGTCGTGGCAGAATAGAATGTTCTACTGGAGGAGGTGGTAGCCTGTAAGACAGTCGGTAGTTTCAATAAGGGATGGGACATTGGTGGTGGGGGGGGTAACTGGGAAGTGGAGGGGGTGGGGCAGCTGCAAGGTGAGGGTGCTGGCTGCACACTCGCACAGACTTGATAGACCAGGTGGCCTATTTCTGCTGGCAAATTCATATGTTCGTATGTAATGACTCTGCAGATTTCTTGTCTCCAGCTTATTTAGACCCTGAAGTAGGGAGAACCCTGATGTGGGTGGGCGAGGGGGGCTGCGTGTGTGTTAAGCAGGCGATTCACGTGGTGCAGTTCGATTAGTCGGAGTTGTCGGGATTCCCGAAGCAGAGAAGGAAGAAAAAGTGTCATTTTCGGGGGTTGCAATAAAAATCGGGGGTTTCCTCTCCACCACAAACCCTGGCTAGCTGGCTACTAAAATGACATCCCAAGGCTTCTGGCGCAGATCCGATCCATCTGAGGCTGCTACCATCAGCAGTTCGCCTGGGTCAGAGTCATCACATCGCCAGCTCTGCTCCCTCCCCACTTGTCATGCTGCTGCTGCCTTGCATTGGCTGGTGCAAGTTGATTAATGTCCTCTGAACTTTTTCTAGGCGTCTGGAAGGTGGGCAGTTGCCATAGGTCCAATATCTGGCTGAGAGAACCTGTATCTGAGATAGCAGGGTATTTTTCATTTTCAGGGCCATGTGATTTTGTTTTTAAAGGGGACATTATAAAAAAGTGAAGATCAGGAGAAATATGGAAGCTGTCCTTTCTGGTTTTCACATCCTACATGTATTACCATTGGTTTAGTATTGCTAGAAATTGGCAATTTACAGCGCAAAGTGGTATGACTCTCTTTGTGCTCCTGCAAGCATGAGAACAGAACCTATTTTAACTGAAAGGTTTGCAAGGTTTATTCATTGCACAGTCCATACCAGTATAGCGCAGCTGAAATGCAGCACCTCATTTTTATTATGTTTGCTTGCGCGCATGCGCAAGAAACATGTGGCAGCTCAGGAGAGAAGCAGGTTGTGGAAGTGTGGTACTGTTGCGGCCAATGCCACCACTGCTTTTGTGGGCTTGGCTGTGCGTCACCAATGCAAGCGCCTGCTGGCGGTGACACTAGTTTGCAAGCGTGCCATCAACTTAAAATGATTTGCCAGCCGCAATCAGGGAGTGCCCTGTCAATGCAGCGTCAGCTCCTCCTTCACCCATTCAGGAAAGAAGCCGCCTCCACATCTCAGAGTCTACTGGACAGTTGGAGTGAGAAGAAGTCCAGCACAGCAGAAGAGAGCAGTGTGGCCGTAAATTTGAGTCAAGCCGGCCGGAGTGGAGCAGCCAGTGGACTGACCAAGCCTGTGTGTGGTGGCGGGAGCAAGCAGCCTGCCACGTCTGTGGTCAGTTGGGGAGAAGACAAGAGACTCACTCGCTAAAGTAATTGAGCAGTTTATTTATTTATTTTTCTTTTTGAGCAAGTCTGAGTCTCTGCCCGAATCGATTGCACACTGGCCCGCCAAACTCCATTCTACTCATTCGGCTGCCCGCCTCCACCATATTGCACAGCTGGTCATCACAGACTTGCATCAGAACATCACCCTAATCTCATAATGAATCCCCCCCCACGTGCCCCCATACTGTTACTCAACTCCTCAAGTGCTGTTCCTCTTGTTGCACCCACTCTTGTCGCTTCCCTTAGAGTGTGCCTGCCTTTGTCTTGCCTGTGCCTCCTGTAGGCATTATTTTTTAAATGAAGCCCAGTCAGGTATTTTAAAGTTAGACACGACGCGGTTTAAAATCGGCAACACCCACGCCTCCCTTAACCCGCACAGTGGGGCACCACTTATAGCGATGCTGCAGCTCAGCTGTGAAAAGCCACAAGTTTGGCTTCTCTTAATGGTAGCTTTCTGTGCCTCTCCCACTGAGATCATGGGTGCCTCAACAAGTATGTTTACTACCTGAGCAGTGGCTCAGGCAGGTTGAAGGGGGCGCTTCTACCCTGGCTAATAGTCGCCAGGTTATATGGGCTCTTGGGTCATGGGCTCCAGCAATATTTTTTGAAGTGGGCCCGGCCCCACCAATAATTTTCAACATGATAAGCCTTTTTTTCCATTTTTGTTGTTGTTGTTCTGTGACCTGGGTGCACGTGTGCCCTCTGTGACTTGCTGTGGCCCTTCCCCAGGAAGGGAGCAATCCCCCTAGTTCATTAGTGGCATTTTTTTTTAAATCAGTGCCTTTGGTTTTGTATGCACATTACAATGCACATGTGCCCAAAGAGAGTGGGGAATGTCACTGGGCGGCAGGTGGCGATGAGGGCCAGTGATGGGTGAGGTGAGAATGAACTCGGCATGACCAAAGGGTGCAAGGCAGTGCCAGCAACCAACTAATCACTGAAGAAGCCAACCCAGGACTGCAGGAGGAGGACATCCATCTCAGGAGAGCAGACAGCAGAGCCGGAGGCCGCTAGTGATGGCGAGAGAGCAAGCCAGGCCCAGAGGGGCACTGCACGACTTGAGGGAGCCAAGCACAGGGAAAGTTGTGTGGCATGCGGATGTTGTGATGTGCCCGGTGGGGGAGACCATGTGCCGGGGAGGGGGGTGTCATGTGGCAGACACACTCATCACGTCTATGAGGTCGGGCAGGCAGCTGCTGAGAGGCGGTCTGAAGAAGAGTGGAGTTGGAAGGAGGAGAACCAGGAGGACTGTCGATGACCAGCAGTGTGTTGACCACTCCACCCACAACCAAGTAGTTGGTTTGGTGGTAACAGTAAAGTACCCCAGAAGAGCCAAGAGCTCCAGCAGGTAAGGTCAGAAAAGCAAGGGGAAGGAAACTGAGCCGGCCTGAGGCACAAATGACTTGCAGACTGGCTGGTACAAAACTGGTGGCTATGGAGATTAATGGTCTGTAAAGGGATGAGCATGTAGGGACATGAATAGGGGTGTGTCGGGTGGAAAAAAAGAGGGGTGGCAACCTAAATGAGTGAGGTGCCAGTGGGCACAGAGGTCGCAAAACAAAATCTCTATTGTAATGGCTGGAAATTATTGTTGATTATACCATGGACCCAGAAACAAGCAGAAATCCCTGCACTTTGATTGGTTGGCTGGCACCTTCCAGCAGTTATAAATCCTCCAATATACCCACTGGAAAAGGTGCCAGCCAACAAGCACTACTACCACATAACAAATATCACTACCGCCGTTACACTTCAAACGAACCGCCGCCATTTCTAATCGCCGCATACCACGGAAAGTAAAAACGTACTAAAAAAAAAACATCAAATTCCACTTACTACATTTGTAAGAGCTAGAAAATATATTTACCGAGCGAAAATAAGCCATCAATCCAGCAGGCATCATTGTTAGAAACCGGCGTTAAAACTTTACGAAACCCGTAGTAAAATCTCCTGCTTGGCCTGCAAAAGTACCGCACAACATCAGTAATCTCACCACTTATGAGCACCGGCCTCCATCAACTGCAATACAGAGAGGGATGGCTGCTGCTGCCACAGCCGCGTGTTAGTGGTGTTGTCTCGGTACTTCACGCAGGGCCAAGCCGGGAGATTTAAATACAGGTTTTGGTGAAGTTTTAATGCTCGGTTTCTTAACAATGCTGGCGTTTTCGAGATCGGATGGATCATTTTCGCCGCTAAACATATTTTCTAGCTTTTCTAAATCTAGCAAGTGAAATTTACTGCTCATTTTTATAACGTTTTACTAGACACCAACCATATGCACACAAAGTAGTATAACGTAACTTCAAAGAAACACCAACCAAATATCAAAACTATGGAAAATTATAATTTACACAAATAAAACCTTTTAAAAGCATTTTACCTGTCTCTATATTAAGTACTAAAAAGGAGCTATTTTCCTCAGCAGAAGAATATATCCATCATTATCACAACATAACTCACAAAAAAAAATAATAAAAATAAAAAACAAATAAACAAACTATTCCTACCATTGTATAATAGCAATATACCCCTCCAGGGTGTGGGTATACTGGTGGATTGACACGGCTCGAGTTAAGTCACTCGCCCGCGGCCTCGTGACCAAACCACACCAGCCGTGGTAAATCCACCAGTATACCCACACCCTGTCGGGGTATATTGCTTAATTAATGCATTGAATGTGTGGAATAATCAATTCCTACTGCACAGTGCCATGTTCCAGGAGCTGCTACTATTGCATCCATGGGAATGTCATGCTCAGCAGTTTGCTGCCACTGCAATACAGCAAGCTCCCAACCCATGCAGCAATTAAAACACCAAAAGACTCATACAGTGGGAGGAAGGTGTCAACCCACCACTAAAAATATCCCTAGCAGGGAAACCTGGAATGTAGTCCCAATGGTCAGCACAGCAGTGAAGGGTCCAGAGGTGCTGATCTCTCTGGCCAAGGCAGTGATCCCTCTAGAAGTCAAAAGTGCAGAAAGCAAGACAAATAGGGCCCCATGGGGCTGATTGTGTACATTATTTATTTGAAAGCTTTACAGAGGAAGCTGGAGCTGCTGAGTTTCTTTATATTTTTTTTTTCATTTTATCTTTTTATTGAAATTTGAGTATATAAAAAAAGCACACGTCCTATACAATAGAAGAATATCCTCCATATAAGGTATAAAATATCACTTAAACGCAGTATTTAGGGTAAACATATTGGAGAATCCTTGTATACACGTATTGATAGTAAAACACAAAACTAGACAGGTTATAAGTGAAACAGCAGAAAGGTTACAATCAATAAGTTATTATAGAATCAAAAATGGCAACCATGTACAAAATAAATGCTAGGGCAGGCTATGGCAAGGCATTCAGTAAATTACAAAAAGTGATAAATGTGGTAGTATGAACAATGTTCAGTAATGGAGAGGTAAAGATAAGAGAAAAGTGTGCAAGGAAAGAAAGAAGAGAAAAAAGCAAGGAAGAAGGGAAGGAGAGGGAGAAAATAGAGAAGGATGGAAAAAAGAGGATATATCTGTGCACAAAAGTTTCGGGAAAACCTAATCTGAGAGCAAAATAGGAAGAAGGCTAACTATCCCTAAGAATTAGGGTCTATAAGAACTAGGTTCGATGTACTTGAAGTAATCCTGCCAACATCTGTCATATACAGTGAGTCGGTTATAAGTAACATGAGATAATCGGTCTAGGGAGGCATACTGAGAAAGGCTTTGAAGAACATCTGAAAGAGAAGGTACCAGAGTTGATTTCCATTTCATAAGAATCAGACGTTTGACCAGAAGAGAAAGTATGCTTAGCCATCTAAAATGTGCATGTGAGAGGAGAAAGCTATTGGGGATAAGGATGCCTAAAAGGAATAGCTTGGGGTCAAAAGGTAGTTTTTGTCCTGTTACTCTGGAGGCAAGTAAATAGACTTTTCGCCAGAGCTTATTAATGGGAACACACGACCACAAGATATGCAGTAGATCCGCGTTGGCCAAATTACAGTGCCAGCAGTTATTATTTAATAGGCCCATTCGTTGAAGGACAGAGGGGGTTCTATACCAAAGATGTAGGATTTTAGTTTGCATTAAAGAACTACGGGCATCTTTAAAGGTATTATGTGCAAGACGCCAATAATTACTCCACTGCGCATCTGAAATATTGTAGTTAAGAAGAGTACACCATTTATTTTTGGCTTGTATAGACTGATCAGGTAGATTATCAATAATGTCTTTGTAAATGGAGCTACTGTATTCAATTTTACTGATAAATTAGTCCAGTGCGAAATGTATGGGTTTAGAAGAGTATGCTTATACACTAAACTAGAGAGAGAGTTATACGCTGTCCGAATTTGTAAAAACTTCCAGAAGTCCTGTTTAGGAAGTTTCCATGTAGCCTGCAAGTCTGAGAACGATCTAAGAGTGAGTGAATTCTGGTCCAAGATATCTCCAAAGAAAATGCCTTTGTTCAGCCATATACGAAAGAAAATTAGCTGATCTTCTAAAGTGAGCAGTGGATTGCCCCATAAGGGGGCATAAAACCAGGGTGTTGGATTGGATTTCAGGTATTTGTGGGTTAGTTTCCAATAAAAAACAGAGAATGATATAGTCAGGTGAGATTTTAGTTTAGAGGAAATTGGATTAAAAATAAAGGAAGTAGAAACTCCTCCCAGGCACAATGCGGATTCCATTGCAACCCATAGGGGTGAGTGAGGGGAGAGTTTCTGAAACCATTGAATGGTTTGTGCCATTCAAAAAGCCCAGAAGTAGCCTTTGAACCAGGAGAGTCCGAATCCCCCTTTTTTCCAATGTGATCAAGGTCTGCTGCAGTTAAATCTCAGTGGTTTCCCATCCCAGATAAAGTTGCCTATTAATTTATCAATTTTAGCAAAAAAGGAGGATGGTAAGACTAAAGGAATATTAGCAAATAGGTAAAGAATCTTGGGAGAGATGGACATTTTGATGGCTGCGATTTTGCCCATGAAGGAGAGATTAAGAAGCTTCTATCTGTCCAGAATTGTTTTGATGTTATCTAGTAAGGGGTTAAAGTTAAAGTCCCATATCTTCCCTCAGTTACTAGTAATTTTGATTTCTACATATGTTATACGCTGTGGTGACCAACGGAATCCAAGAGGTATGTTCATAAAGGCTTTACAGTGGTCGTTAAGGGGCAGAGTTTGTGATTTACCATAATTCAAAGCAAGGCCAGAAATGTTAGTAAAATTATTAAGCAAATCAACCAACAGGGGCCCAGCCTCATTCAGGTTTTTGAGTAAGATTAAGAGGTCATCTTCGAAGGAGAGAGAAACATATCTTGAATTGCTCACAGGTATGCCCATAATGCCAGAAGATTGACATAAACAAGCAGTCAGGGGCTCCACGGCTAAAATAAACAGGGAAGGTGACAGGGGACAGCCTTGTCTAGTTCCCCTTGCTAGATGAAAGTAAGAAGAAAGGGTGGAATTAGTAAGTACTTTAGCAACAGGAGAATTATATAATAGCTTGATCTAGGAGCAGAAGGTATGAGAAAGACCAAAATGAGATAAAACTTGATGAAGGTATTAAGGAATCAAAGGCCTTCTCAAAATCAATAGCTATGCAGTCACAAAGGAAGAAAGAGACTTGGGCATCATCATCACTGATGACCTAAAATCATCCAAGCAGACCTCTAAAGCAGTAGGTAAGGCTAGGGGGGTGTTAGGGTGTATTAGTAGGGGTATCACAAGTCGTAAGAGGGAGGTAATAATCCCTCTGTACAAGACATTGGTTAGGCCCCATCTGGAGTACTGCGTGCAGTATTGGAGCCACACCTTCACAAGGACATTAACCAAATTGAGGCAGTCCAGAGAAGGGCAACCAAAAATGGTGCAGGGACTGCATCAGAAGACATATGAGGACAGATTAACGGAGCTCAATATGTATACCCTTGAGCAAAGGAGGGAGAGAGGTGATATGATCGAGACATTTAAACACCTTAAGGGCATAAACAAGGTGAAAGAGTCTAACATGTTTAAATATAAGAAAAATAGCAGGACACGAGGACACAGCATGAGATTAGAGGAGCGATTAAGGGGAATGTGAGGAAATTCTTTTTCACAGAAAGGGTGGTAGATGCATGGAATGGCTTACCACAAGAAGTGGTGGCTATGAATACAGTGCAGGGCTTCAAACAGGCATGGGATAGGCATAAGGGAGCAATAAAAATGACTATGAATAGATAGGTCACTGACAGAGCAAAGGCCGATGGCACATTTATAAGGTAGAAAAAGAAATGGGCAGACTGGATGGGCCTTGCGGTCCTTATCTGCCGTCAGCTTCTATGTTTCTATGTTTCTATGGCCGCAGCTGGTGTCTTGAGGGATTTGGCTTTGTGAATTAGATTAAATAGGGAACGTAGGTGATCGGAACCAGATCTATGTTTAATAAAACCGGCTTGTTGGATGATGAGTTAGCTTGGGAAACAAGGATTCAAACCAAGAAGTTAGTAGTTTATCAAATATCTTCCCATTTGTGTTTAATAAAGAGATGGGCCTGTAACTTACGGGGTGAGTGGGGTCTTTTTCCTTCTTAGGGATTAGGGTTATGATTGCTTCGGTGCAAGATGGGGGAAGTTTGCCAGTATTGGAAGCTTCCTGATAAACATTAAGAAGAAGGGGACATAAGGTGTCGGAAAACATTTTATAGAAATCGACAGGAATCCGGCATCTAGTGATTTGCCAGGATTTCTACAAGGAAGACAAAGCTTTCTGAATTTCCTGAAGCGAGAAGGGTTTATCTAAAGAATTTGTTTCAAGAGTAGAAAGATGTAATGATTTAAGGAACTGTTGAATTTGTAAAGCAGATGGAGGGTTTTTTTGTTAGAGTATAGTTTTTGATAAAAGGTTTGCATGATATGGTTTATAGATGGGTTGTCAGAGTGAATTGTACCCTGTTCCTCTTTTAGGCTTAGGATATGTCATTCCATTTGTTGTGCTTTGAGCTGGTAAGAGAGGAATTTCCCATTTTTATCACCGTGTTCCCAAAACTTATATTTAAGTTTAAACAAGGCTAGTTCGGTTTTTCGAGAAATAATTAATTTATTTTGACTCTAAGTTGAAGAATTTCAAGATGAAGTTGAGAATCAGGACAGTGTTTCTTAGAGGAAAAGTGTACATTCTCTTTAGCCTTAAGAGAGTTTTCCAAATCAGCCAGTTGTTCCCTTACTCTTTTCCTATGTCTGAGTTTCTTTATATAATAATAAGAAAACATCAAAGGGAGACAGATACACACTCCCGTCCCAGTCCCTAGAAGATTAATTGGGTTTGCAGAACTGATGTGTTAGCTTTTCATGGTTCCATTTGCAAAGGATCATGACTTATTGTGTGGTTACTGGAATAATTCTAAACTGTAACCTCTTGCTATGCAAAACTGTTTCTGGAGGTTGAGGGCTGTGGTGCACAGCTGGTAGTACACAACGCAAACCTGTCACTGCAGGATGCATACGTCGTAGTAGAGTGTACACATTTGACACCCAGTGGTATTCCATGCATCTGGTAGAGCAGGATATACAATACGCGTCAGGCAATTATGGTCATATCTTGCAGGATAAAGAACATCTGGCAGTACAGGGTGCACACCTGGTTGCAGTGAGTGTATGTCTGGCAGTGTGTGTATGCCAGGCATTGTGGGTTGTATGCCAGGCAGCAGTTACTGTGTGTCTTGCAGTGTAGGGTGCATGCTAGGTAGCACAAATTGAAGTGGACCTGTGAACAGACCAGACCATGTCCTGCTGTGCTACATTCTGCCCCCGATCCAGCAGTGAGGATGAGGTGACTGTGGTGTTCTCTGGTGCTGTGGTGGGCTGCCTAGTGGCAGAGTGAGGGAAGGGGGGAACTTTCAGAGAGAAGATGGTTTTAGTATAACAGCTGAGAGAAAAAAAAGATGAGGAAGGGAGTCAGTCACCCTGGCTGGAGGGTGAGCTGACTGTGGTTGGCTGTCGGCCTGTCCCTGAGTGGGGAAGGGAAAACAGAGAAACATAAAGACAGTAAGGCACCACATTGTAAGTAGAAGAAGAATAAGCATTTATATAGCACTTTTCATACCCAGTGTATCCCAAAGCACTTTACAGGCAATGAAGTGACTGAATGTGTAGTGGCGGCCATAACACATATCAGCACTCACACACAGCCTGGACAATTGCATGATCCGGTTTATGGGAAGGGGAATGTTGTCCAGGACACCACCAATGTCCCCTACTCTTTGCAAAGAGTGCCCTGGGTTCTTTTACTTCCACCTGGACACCCACCTGGACAGCACCAGGATGGGTAGGAGGGACCTCAGTTTACCGTCTCATCCGAAGGACGACACACCCCAGCAGTACAGCACCCCCCTAATACTGCACTCGGATGCCAGAGTTTTAGGTATGAATCCAATCCTGGTGTGGGACGAGAACCCACAACCTTCTGGTACACAGGCAGATGTGCTACCAACTGAGCCACACTGACACCTACAGTACAATATTTATTAACACTCACATACATCAGCAAATGGTTTCTTAGGGAAATTACCCCCAAAATGCTTCCCTCTCCTCCCAAAACATGGATTCCTCTTTGGAGTTTCAAAATAAGATTTTTAAAAAGAGTATTTAAAATTATTTCTCATACCACCCTGAGGGGCTTAACCCCCAGACCCCCACATATAGGGGGTCTGCTCCCATAGACCCACATTGGGGGCTTTGATCACTTGGCCACATCCAAAATTTTACAAACCTAGCCCCTATGCCCTGGCTTCCTCCTCCTCCCGATGCGTTCCTGTCCCCTCCCCTCCCTCCTGCACGGAGCAGGCCACAGCCCGAGCTCCGTACAGGCTGGGAGTAGAAAGTGCAACCTGGCACTTTCACTTTTGTGCGGTCGCTCAGGCTGCAGCATGTTCTACTCTTACTAACATTCAATTCCCTTCCTGCAAAAAAGAAATATCGAGACCCAGAGACCCCCGGCCCAACTATACCCCAGGCCCTGGGAAATTATTATTTTAATACATTGTTCAGCAGAGTAACCAACCCAGTAGGCTACCAGGAATATTTTTAAAATTATGTACCCCACATGGGACAGTTCTAGTACCATGGACCACCACTGCAAAATTATTTTATTTATGCTTGGCCACTAGCCCAAAGGAACTCCCATTAGCCCATCCGTGGTGGTACTTAAAATATCTAGGGATGATTAGTAATTTTTGTCGAGGGCCCCCCTCCCTTACACACACACACACACACACACACACACACACACACACACACACACACCAGCGCCAACATTTCCCTGCACTTCTGTCCTATTTATTTTTTTCCCAAGTATTCTTTATGCTCTTCTGGCCACAGGCTAGGACCTCCTTCTGTTTCCTACTAATCAAGCTACCCTCCCTACTCAAACACTGCTGCTTTTGGTCTCCACACCAACCTGGTACTCCCCAGAGGAGGAGAACATTCTATGGGATGCTCAGTCCTCCTACCACTGGCCAGTCCTCCGATGGGCCTGCCTCGTTCTTGAACCCAGGTCATTGGCGCTGCAAGTTGCAGCACTACTGCTGTACCAGTGAGCAAGCTCTTATCTGTTTATTACTTTATTTTCTTTCTCTATAGTTTTCTATCTGCCTGCTTTGTCCTGTCTGCACCATTTTATCTAAAGCTCCTTTTTTCTGTACTGCTATTCTTTCATCTGCCCCCTTCATATTTCTTCGCTCTCTTTCTCGGTTCTTGATACTGTATTTTCTCCATAGAATCCCATTTTTTCTCATTAATTTAACAGGTCTGACAGGATATTGACTCTTCCCCATCAGATAAGTATTTCTCTATGTATAACCTGTCTTGCCCTCCTATTTACTCCCTAAGAACTATGGATCCCTTGTGACCCTTTTCCTATATTTTATTTTAGGTTCAACACACATTGCCTCTTCAAGACTTCTACCTTTTGCTCCCTAGTACACAGGTAAGAGACCCTCAACATATTGCCTGTACTTGGTGGATAGCCTGTTACCATGTGGCTGTGTGTGTGTGTGTGTGTGTGTGTGTGTGTGTGTATATGGAGGATGCATAGTCTGCACTGATTCGTAAATAGACAATAGATTTTGGGCTGTGACGGTGGGTTGTGGTGTTGTCAATACCTGCCATGGAAGGCTCCAAGAGTGTGTGTGTGTGTGTGTGTGTGTGTGTGTGTGATGCATAGTCCACAGCATTTGTCTAATACTTGAACAGCTGCTCTCTTGGACAGCGGGCAGTGCCTCGCATAATTGCTGTTTTTGTTCGTGGGTGGGAATGGGCACACGCATATAAGTAGTGCAGTCTGTATCACTTTTTTCATATACAACCATTGGATGGCTGGGGGTTGAGGGTGATATAGTGTGCTACAGTCATTTTATGGATTCTTGTTTGAGCATGTGTCTATGTTGGGCCTTTGAGAGTTTGTGTGAAGCTGGAGCAGTCCACAGCTTTTTAAAAGAGAATAAGTGAGTGAGTGACTGAGTGAGTGTGTCTGTGTCACTGTTCACAGTAGTTTGTTGATAGCTGATAGTTTGTGGGTGGGTGGTGAGAGGTGTATTTGAGAGTGTCAAAATTTGGCTACTTCACTGTGTATAGGAGACAAAGTCCTCATCGCTCTGTTGATAGCATAACATTTGTACACTTGCTGGTTAAGACAGGTAAGGGTTAGGTGGATGTGCAATTATTAGCAGTGTGTGTGTGTGTGTGTGTGTGTGTGTGTGTGTGTGTGTGTGTGTTTAAACTGACAGTAACCATACCTTGATACAATGATGGTTTTAATTTGTAGCAGTCTAATATTTTGCCACTTATCCACTTCTCTGCAGTTTAACCCCTTTACAAATAGTGGATGTCACTTTTGTAGAGATTCCCCTTATATGAATTATGTGGCAGGAATTTTTAACTGGATCTGTCTGAACAATATTTTAAACCAGCTGTGCAACTAAACAGGGCCAAAAATTATTATTTTTTAAAGATGGAGAAACTTACATGTGAGTTGAAGAGCTGCTGACACAATCTGGGCAGGCTACTCATAGGTGTAGCACCTGGTGGGATAGACACCTGTACAAGACAGAACTGCCTCCATCCATTCGTGAATGGAATGGCAGTCCAGGGTGGAAAGTTTAAATGATACTTTGATGTGTATTTAAACTAGACAGTTGGGGGGTCAGTAAAATGAAGCCGGCATTGAATGCCACTCCCCTCTCCCCCAAAAATGGAGCAGCAGAGAGGAGAAGTCCAGGTGAAATAAATTTCCCAAGGGTACAGAAGCATGGGGACAAGGGCAAGGAAAAGGACCAGAGGATCAGGAGGTGGATATAAGGCTGAGAGCTAACAGTAGTAGAGTAGACAGAAGGAAGAAGGAAAAGGGTGAGACAGTACCAGGGGCAAGAGAAAGGCAAAGAATTTAATCAGGATGGGAGGGCAATGCAGGAGGAGGGAAGGACAAAAGAAATGAAGATCCATGCTTGCCAACGCAAGGACCCTGGTACATAAAATTCCTGACCATAGAGTAACCATTGCAGAGGCAGACCTGGAATTGGTGGCCATAACAGAATCATGGTACACTGATCACCACAACTCAGACTTGGCCATTTCAGGATACACCATGTTATGGAATGACAGGACAGGGAGGAATGGGGGGTTGTTTTAGATGTAATGGAAGGCATAAAGGACACAGAAATACAGGGACTGCAGGGGGAGAAGGAAGGCCTTGAGGTTCTTTCGTTCGGGGTAGAGACAGGGTACGGAGCCTTTATTCATACGGGGGATTGGGTACAGACCACCAACACAGGGGAGAAGTTAGACAAGGTTTTGGGGGAGACCACTGGCAGAATGGCAAGCAAAGATGAGGTATTGGTTATCGGAGGATTTAATTCGCCGGATGTAGACTGTACAGTTCTGGCTGCAGCAACATCATGAAGCAGGGCTGACATCAGCTCCCTTCAGGAGGCATTTCTGAGGCAGCTGGATATGGAACCCACTGGAGATGGGGCAGTGCTGCACCTGGTATTTACAAATGGGGACAGAACAGCAGACGTCACATTGGGTATCCACCTGGATAGATGCAATCACTGCGTGGTATGGTTTGGCATATGAATTGGCCAGCAGAAAAAAAACACACTCGGATGAGGTTCCTGGACTTCACGAGTGCAAATTTTAAGGAAATAGGTCATTGTCTCATAAGTACCTTGAAAGAGTGATGGCTGGGGGTGGGGAGAGTGGTGGCACAATGAAACAGGATCAGAGAGAGAGAATAACTAATGCAATGGAACACCATTTGAAGAAAGTAAGCAATGGTAGGAAGAGAAAGAGACCACTATGGTTCTCGAAGGAGGTGGCTAAGGCTGTAAGGAAGAAGAAAGTAGCTTTGGGAAGTACAAGAAGACCAATATGGAGGGAACAGTGAAGTATATCTAGATAAACAAGGGGAGGCGGGGGGAGCAGCTAAGGCACAGACATAGGAGATGTTTGCCAAGGAGGTCAAAAAAGGGTTAAGAGTTTCTTCATGTATCTGAGTGAAAGGAGGAAAGCAAGTGGTGGGATAGTGAAGATCGGGGTGGAAGACCGCAGAATAAGATCAAGAAAAAGCTAAAATTCTGAATGAGTACTTCTGCTTGGTATTCCCATTGGGGGGGGGAGTGGACCAACATGTATCAGCAGACACTGGGGTGAGGGTGGAGTGGACAGAAGTAGAAGTCCATTCTCAGAGGATAGAGTCCGAATGGGATTGGAAGTCATAAAGAAAAACAAGGTAATGTGGCCAGATGGGAGTCACCCAAGGGTTCTAAAAGAACTGAGCATGCTGCTAGCTGCCCACTGGCAACACTATTCAGCATCTCATAGTGGACAGGAGTAGTTCCATTGGACTCGGAGGTCCAATGTGGTCTCTCTTCAGAAGAGCGGCAGCAGGGCGGAGACTAGCAATCACACACTAGTCACTCTCAGATCAGTGGTGGGGGAATTAATGGCAACTGTACTGAAGGAGAAGCTGATGGAGGAGCTGTGGACAAAGGGCTGCATGACAGTCAGCAGCACAGTTTCATGAGGGGGTCATGCCAAACACATCTTGTATTGGTGTGCTGTGTAGCTGAAGATCCATGGATCAGCGACCTTCAAGAACTGTTTTTAACAGAAACACAAAGAAAGGTTGGATAATAATTTTACTGTCTGTAGCATTAAATTACACCGCTACTGATTTATTTCAGCAACTGGGAGTATTTCTATAATGAGAAAATAATATTTTTTCTGTTACACCTAGTACTTGTTTTACACGATTAATATGGCTGCCTGAAAATTTAACATTTTCTGGCAAGCATGGGTCACTGTGCTACGTTCTGGTTGGTATAAATATCAGTTGGCACAATATGCGCTGGTAAGGACAGAGCAAATGGTACTTCTTAGCAAATCAGGATGCAGAAAACTCCTGACCCATTTTGTAAGGAAATTTAGCAGCCTAAGGGTTGTGTAGGAGGTGATAAGCTGGGTATCACAACACATAAAATAAGCGGGTTCACATCGCAATTTGCGAATCAAAAAACGGCAATTATGAATCAGTTTTGGTTTTGATTCACGGTAGGTGCTAATCACATTTTTTCAGGACCGCAGGGCTTGGAATGTGCAAATTGTACTATTTTCCACTATTTTTAGCCATCCCCCACATTCTGGACCCCCCACTGCTAATCAGCTTCGACCAGTTGCTAATCATTTTTCAGTTTGATTAGCAAAAGCCGCTAATCAAATCTCTGACACTGATTTATGCCTTGTATCAAACAGGTTAAAGTATATGAGTCAGAGGGTGGTGGTAAACCAGTCACTTGGGTAGATGGGACAGTGACCATCGGAGTGTCACAGGGATCAGTACTGGGTCCTGAGTACTGGGTCCTGTCCTCTTCAGTGTTTAGTGTCTTCATAACTGACATGACTCAGGAATTGGAGGGAAAGGTGTGTCTCTTTTCGAATGACATAAAAGTCTTCAACAGGGTGGACACACAGGAGTGGGTGGAGAGAATGTAACGAGATCTGGTAGTCATATCTGATGATTTTATGATGGGGCAGTGGAACAGGGCAGTTGATAAAGCTGTTGGAATGCTAGGGTGCATTATGATGTGTTTTCAAGTAGGAGAAGGGAGGTGATGTTGCCCTTGTATCGCTCAGTAGTGAGACCCCACCTAGAGAACTGTGTACAGTTCTGGAGGCCACAACTCTGCAAGGACATTGACAGGGTGGAAGCAGTCCAAGGGAAGGCTGCCAAAATGGTGCATGGGTTGCAAAAGAAACCATATGAGGATAGACTGCAGGAACTCGGCATGTGCTTCCTGGAGGAGAGGAAAGCTTGAGAGGACATGATTGAGATCTATAAGAACCTCACAGGGGTAAACCAGGAGGGGAGCCTCTTTTAGAGGAGGAGTCAGAATGCAGTGGCATGCAAAGAAGCGTGAGCATGGGAAGTTTAAAAGTAATGTCAGAAAATACTACTTATCAGAAAGGCATGATGGATGCCTGGGACAGACTGCCATAGGAGTTGGTAGGGGTTGAAGACAGGGGGTGTCTTTAAGCATGCATAGGATAAGCACATGGGCATGATAAGTAGAGGAAAGGAAGGAGAGAGGGACATCTGAGGCTGAATAGGGTCTGGGAATACACACAGATGCACAAAAGGTGACGCATATCAGGACCGTGTGATCCACTTAGTCTGCCCCTTTTCTATACCTAATGCACTACCGCAGGCCCTAGATGATCTGCGGCTTATTATCTCTTCTCTATTGCTGGTGTAATCCCCCCTACAAATGGGGGTTCCCGAAAAGTCTTCCTTGAGCTTGCATAATGCTCACTGCCAGGCTGGTGTCCTGCATTTTAGCAGTTTAAATGTGATTGCCAGAGAGTGCCTGTATAGCCTCTGTGTACTATCTCTTTAAGAGCTGCCTGGATTGCAGTCATAAGTAATCTGAGAGGGAGCTCTGTTGAAAGATGCAACTATTTGCTGAAAATTATTTAGAGTGATAATGATAATGTAGTTTGTCTAACCTGCCTTCTTTGCAGCAAGGACTGTTTTGTTTATCTCCACTATCTTGGTTCTGGACTGCTGAATTGGACCAATCAGTACTGGTGGGACCTAAAATGGAGCCGGACTACAGGACCTGTCTGGAGTCAAATGTGTAGGAATTGTAGTTTTGGGCTTTTGGCACCTTTTTGTACCTGAAGGGGGAGCCTTTGTTGTGAATGACAGACAGATCAGCCAACCAAACCTTTTGGATTCTGGGGAAAGTCCCAGGCTTGCTGGCAGTTGAGTCAGATCTAAGTTGGGAGCTGAAGAAGCAACAGCTTGAGACAGTCAAACAGACGTCTGAGTAGTTTCGTGGGGGAGAACTGTGGAAAGGCCTGAGTTGTGGCATGCATGTCTGCCTGTTGCACCTGAGAGGGAGAGAAGAGAATTATTTCGGACTAAATCCAAGTTTGTGAGAACGAAGCCACTGATTTTTTTACCAGGCTCATACCTGAAGAAGACTGAAGATTTTGCTGAATGCAATCCGCCTGTCAGGATTGCCAGCTGCTTTTGAATCCACGGTTTGTGCAGAGACTTTGCGATCATGACCAGAGAGCAGTTTGCCTGGTACAGTAGAATTTTCTTACTTGTAAATGTGCTGTGAGTTGTTAGTGGGTCGTGATTTGGTTCCCCACTGTGTGAACTGTGTTCTGCTTGCTGGAAGCTGTATCTAGCCCAAAACGGACTGTATTCAAATTTGTCTTCATTTGGCTGGGGCCTTGCCATACTGGCCCAGCCAGACTACCCGCTGCACAGAGAAAGCCATCGACAAGAGGCCTGCCTGAGGATCAGCCCCCTGCTCCACGCTTGAACAGGAACGATGCCTCAGCAATTCGTGTGGGGCCCTGCTTCTCCTGGCACTCTAGATAAACCACTTGCTGTCTCGATCTTTGTCCAGCCTGTGTCCAGTCTTGGGTATCATGAGTAATCATCAGGGTAGCTCCCTGCAACAACAGTCTAATCTAAAAGTGTGTCATCTGATTGTCTTGTTGTTTTCTTTTCACGAACTGAGCCCTCCGGCTCCGGATTACAAATAGTGTGTGTTGTGCATATTGTTTTCTTCCATCACAGGGCCCCAACCAGCTGCAACGTTCCTGGTTAGCCCACCATTCTCTATCTGGGTACCCAGAGTGTGTGACTGTTTATAGACCCTGAAGTGCATGCATAACTGTTTGATACAGCCTTTAAGCAAATTAACCGGATTATGCCCCTCCCTTGTTCAAGTCCCTTAAATAAATCAGATCTAACTCTTTTTTGCATTTACCCTGACTGTGGTTCCAGTTTGTGCAAGAGTACTGTACTGCAGTTAATTGCTGTGTATAACCTTGTTTACAGGGGGTCCCCAGGGCCGGGCCAGAGGAAAGCCCTGGTGGTAAGTGCAAACAGTGTGGGCACTTGTGTGGTGTATCAGGGGTATTGTGAAAGTGATTATTGTGTATTGTTCCGGCCACTAGTAAGGAAAGAGGGGTGTTACAGTGTCCTGGAGGGCTGTGCCCAGGTTAGCTTGACCACTACCAACCCTGACCTCCAGGTGGAGGCACCCGTTTCAGAACTAAGGCCCCTTAACCTGCTACTAGCCAAGCAGGCAGGGGTAGTAGCCCTTGGAATAGTGCCACCTAGGGATTACACTAGAGTACTCTTAGGTCTATCCCATGCATTCGTGAATTCCTCTACGGTTTGTGCCCCCACCACTTCTGCAGGGAGGCTGTTCCAAGCATTCACTACTCTTTCTATGAAAAAGTACTTCCTCATGTTGCTCCTGAGCCTACCCCCTCTAGCCTCATATAATGTGCCCTTGTTCTTGTACACCTTCTTTTTTGAAAGATGCTACCCTCCTGTACCTTGTTTATAGCCCTGATGTACTTAAATGTCTCCATCATATCCCCCCTTTCTCTTCTGTCCTCCAGGGAATACATATTGAGTCTCTAGTTTTTCCTCGTATGACACTTGGTGCAGTCCTTGCACCATTTTTGTTGCCCTTCTCTGGACTGCCTCTATTTTGTCTATGTCCTTCCAGAGATGCAGCCTCCAGAACTGGACGCAGTACTCCAGATGAGGTCTCACTAGTGATCTGTACAGTTGCATAACCACCTCCTATCTTCTGCTGGTGATACGTCTCCCTATGCACCCTAGCATCCCACTGGCTCTCCCCACAGCCTTGTCACATTGTTTGGTTACCTTTAGGTCATCAGGTATGATTAACCCCAGGTCTCTTTATTGACTGGTGGCCGTCAGTGCTCCTCCCTTGTATTTCTGCACCCCAAGTGCATGATTTTACACCGCTTTGCATTGAGTCTTAGCTGCCACTCTCTCAACCCCTCCTCAAGCATATTTAGGTCCTTTTTCATTTTTTCCACACACACCCTGGAGTGTCAACCCTGTTGCCGATCTTAGTGTCATCTGCAAAAACGCATACCTGCCACCCAGCCCCTCTGCAATGTTGTTTATGAAGACATTAAAGAGGACTAGCTCCAGCACCGATCCCTGTAGCACCCCTCTGGTTACCCTCCTCTCCTCGTCTTGAATACCATTTACCACCACCACCCTCTATGTCCTGTCACTCAGCCAGTTTCTGACCCAGTTTACCACCTTGGGGCTTACTCCCAGGCTGCCCAACTTATTTATCAACCTCCTATGTGGAACGGTGTCGAAGGCCTTGCTGAAATCTAGGTAGACCACATCCACTGCTACCCCCACTATCTACCTCCCTGGTCACCGTTTCAAATAAATCTATCCGATTTGTTTGACAAGACCTTCCCTTTGTGAATCCATGCTGCCTTGGATGCTGTGCTCTATTGGGATTGAACAAATATCACTATCCTTTCCTTTAGCAGTGACTCCATTAATTTTCCCACCACGGAGGTCAGGCTGACTGGCCTGCAGTTGTCAGCCTCCTCCTTGTTCCCACTTTTGTGGAGAGAGACTACATTTGCCCTCCTACATTCCCCTGGAACCACCCATGTCTCTTTGTTTTGCTTACTTGCCTAACACAAAGGTTTCTTGCCTCTGCTATGGCTCCCTTAAGGTTAGCCCATTGTTTCTCTACATCCCCCCCCCTTCCTTCTTTCCCGGCCAGGGCTTCCTTGACACGTTCCCCCTTTTTCATAGGCAACCCGTCTGAAATCCAAGACCCTTGCTTTTCTGTGATTTGACTCCTTCACTGACTTCACACTGAACCACCATGTACAATGATTACTGGACCCCAGGTGGCTACCCACCATTACGTCAGTTACTCTGTCCCCATTGGTTAGAACTAGGTCCAATATTGCTCCTTCCCTGGTGGGTTCTGCCATAAGCTCCTTGAGGCAAACCCCCTGCAGGGCATCCAGGATGCCGCTACTCCTTGCTGTGGCTGCAGTCTGGGTGCGCCAATCCACATCAGGAAAATTGAAGTCTCCCACCAGCAGCACTTCATCTTTGGCTTTCATTTTGTGGATGCCTTCTTGTTTCATTTTTAAACTTAGCAAGCATAACGAGCGGCATGTGGAGGGAGGGCAGTGTTACCACTGTCGGGTCAGGTGTTTTTTTTTTTTCCCCATTTTGGAGAGACTTGGAGTCCCACATGGAACAAGGGCAGAACTGTCAGCAGCAAGATGTGGAGAAGAAGAAGAGAGATCTGCTTCAAATTTAAGATATACTGTGGGTCATTACACAGAATGTTTTAAAACTGTGTAACTGAACTACTGCAGCCACTCCCAGCTATGAGAATGTTGACAGCTAGGAGGGTGGAGTTCAAAAACTGTAACGTGCTGAAGTGTTTGGAAAGTGGAGAGCAGTTATGTAGCATAACAACTTAAAGTGAGTGGACGTAGTCCCAACCGGGTGTGTGTGTGTGTGTGTGTGTGTGTGTATGTGTGTGTGTGGCTAATGACGTGTGTACTGTGTCGATAAACAGCTGATGACGTGTCCACTATGTATACGGTAAATGTGAGATTTCACATTTATACACATGGACTGAGACATTCAAAGCAGCTGCACCAGCACAACCCCAAAAATGTGCTTGGGGTGATATTCAAAGGGGAGAATTGTGCAGCTCAATTCCAGATGTACCGGGGGTGCAAAGATAATGTATGCAGCACATCCCAAGGGGGTGTACCCATGCATATGTGGCACATCCTGATATTTAGGCCGGCATGTGTGGTGCATCTGCCGGCACAGCCGAGAGATGTGCCGCATACCTGGGCACAAAGTTGAGCCTGGGAAAAATGGCTAAACTGCTAGCCACCCACAGGCTGGTCACTGTAGTGCAGGGTGCAACAAAGCAGCCACAAACTGTGGGTGGCAACCCCCCCCAAACACCATGCACAAACTCCCATTGACTGTTCTGCTGGTCTAGTGGTAACCCCCTCCCTGCCCGTATCCCCGATCAATGTGACTTCCTATTCTGAAACACCCTGGTGATCCAGTGGTACCCCCCTCACTGCCTGTATCCCCGATCACCCAAATATCCTTTGTAATTTCCCTGGTAGTCTAGTGGTACCCCACCCACAAAGGACCTCAGCCCACCAAGCCCCCCATCATCAGCAGGTAGCATATCCACCCACATACCTCTGTGGCTGCCCACCGAATGACAGCTTACAGTATGTGCTGCAAGTTCATTGATCACACTGTGGACCAATGGGCTTGCAGTGCATACTGTAATAGGCATTCACAACATTGTGACTGGGGAGGGGTTGGGTGTGCAAAAGGATATTTCGGGTGATCGTGGATGCCGGATAGGGAGGGGGGGTACCACTAGACTACCAGGGAAATTACCAAAAGATATATTGGGTGATCAGGGATACGGGCAGGGAGGAGGGTACCACTGGATCACCAGGGTGTTCCGAAATAGGATTTCACATTGATCAGGGATACGGGCAGAGAGGGGAGTGCCACTTGGCTGTCAGGGAATGTACAACAGTTGGTTCCAGCGCTCAGTGGGATGGGTAGGGGATGCTACTGCAGCACCTGGTACAGGGACCGCATGCTGTGCAGGATGCCAGGCGCATTTTGCTTGCCAGCCCTGCACAACTCATGCAAATGGGGCCATAATGATATGCAAATGGCCCCATTTACGCCTTGCATGCATTATGACCTCATTTGCATAAATGTGTCTGGATATCGGGAATATGCGCACGGTGTATCTCTGAAGTGCTAGCGCATTTCCTATTCATGGTATTCAGACCTGTCTGCGGGATGAGCTAGCACACTGTATTTGCGCTGCGGGCACTTTGTGGTGTATTCAGACGAGATGTGCCATGGCACATCTCCTATGAATATATCCCCTTTGTTGCTCCAGCACTACTCTGTTGCACTGTGCAACCACTTACACCACTGCCAGGCACAATTTTAAATATCGGGCCCATAGCAGACAAGTCATAATAACAGCATTTATCAGTGGAGATTTATCTCCATGCCTTTTGCATAAATAACAAATACACCAGACACACCAAGCCAAGAATAAATCATTGTTATTATGCAGGCATGACAGAGTGATGAATGTTATCATTGTTTGCTTGTAAGTTTCCTGTTGAACCATTTGGTTCTTATAATGTCCAAACATTGAGGTTTAATAAGCATTATAAACCGTAACACGTGTAGTGTCTATTTGTATATTGGCAGTATCACTTCTGTGTTAGCACTTGACTGCCCTGCGGTGGAGGCCCATTGCTAATACAGGTTTCGAGAAGCTTTGAAGGGTCAGGACTGCAGTTTCACAGCATGTGCATGCCACAGCACATATGCATTGGAGTGGCCTGGGGACTGAGGACAAAAACAGAAATTTGGCAATCAGGTGGGCTGTAGGAAGCCCCGCTTGCTTTCCCTTAACCAGACCACCACTTGGTCCCATCTGGATTGTGTGCTCGAGAAGCTGTCCTCCTCTGGCCCTGCCGTGGGGAAATCCAGGGGGTATTCAAGTCCCCCGGGGCTGGGAGAGGTGGCAGCTAGTTATGGGAAGCAGGGACAATGCTGAGCAGTTACCTGCCTGAGCCGAGAGTAAAAATCTTTATGGCAAAAAAAAAAAGAATATCAAATACTTTCTTATGGGAAATAGCATGGGCAGTAGGTGGGGTAGCGGCTCTCTGTCAGGTCTGATTCACTGATCCAGTTAGTGCATCTGACTGATTCCAGTGTCTCTCCATTTCCTGAAGCCCCCCCCCCCAGATTATGTGGCACACTGGGAGCCCACCTCAGTGTGCCTCCGTTTAACGGAAAGCCGACTGCGTCTGCATCTTCCTGCCCCTGCCCCACCCCCATTGTGTGGCACACTAGGAGCCCACCCCAGTGTGGCAAACATCATCCCCCCCCAAAGTCATGGGGAATACTGGGAGCCCACCCCAGTGTGCCTAACATTTCTTTTCTTTCACCTGTAAAGAAAGAAAACCATCTGCAGTGTTGTTTTTTTCCCCTGTCCCTGAAACAAAGAAATGGTCCCCCACTGTCAGCGGTGGCCCCCCCTTCCCCAACCCGTACCTACCCTCTGCGCACTCCACCTCCCCACACCCCACCCCCTTCATCCCATACTTACCTCCGGAGGTCTGCAGCAGTGATCGTCAATGGAGCGGGAACACATCTGCACTCTTCAAAGCCGACTGCAAACTGAAGAAATGCCGGTAAGCCGTATAATGGCATAAATGGGGGGGTTTCAACTTAGGTGGATATCTCACCAATTTTTTTGAATTTTGCCTCTAAATTTTCAACATGGGGTTCTTGGGACCCCACCTTATGAACACATGCACTGTCATCTCATTATTCATTCCTGAAAGGTCATTTCACGCTCACTTTGCGGAATCGCCTTTTGGGACCGATTAACGAAACAACAGTACCACTGTTCATGAGGTGGGGTCCCACAAAGCCTATCTTGCAAATTTGGTGGAAAAATTCCAAAAAATTACTGTGTCATGAGTGTGTGTTGCGCAGTTTCCACGCACGCTCGTAACTTCGACAATTTTTGATATTTTCACTCCAGATTTTCAACATTGCCATTTTGTCACATCTCCTTGTGAACAGTACAGCTGTCATTTTTCACATCCTGCCAGATATGAGTTTTCGCGCATGTGGGGCACAATGGCGTGGTCACTGTGCGAAATCAACATTCGGGACACAGTAACAAAATCACAGTGACACTGTTCATGACTGGAGGTCCCAAAATGCCTATGTTGAAAATTTGGTTAAATAAATCCCACCAAAAATTGTATTACGGGCGTGCACTGCACAGTTTCTATGCTCGCTTGTGACCACCAATTTTTCATATTTTCACTCCAGATTTTCAACATTACCTTTTTCTACACCTCCTCATGAACAGTATACAACTGTCATTTCTCACATCCTGCCCAAAATGTGTTTTTGCACCTGTGGCGCCAAATGGCACACTCGCTGTGCAAAATCACCTTTTGGCACTGAATAAGGAAATGATACTTGCTACTGTTCATGAGGTGGGCTCCCCAAAAGCCCATGTTGAAAATTTGGAGCAAAAATACAAACACACGCCTGGGGCATTAGGGTTTCCAACCATAACGCCCACCCTGTGCAGACTGCCAGGTATCAGGGATGTGACTTGAGGCCATCGGTCGTAATGCTCAACCCATTCCACCCCCACCCCCACCCTGCCACCACTGACAGGCATCGAGGTGTGCCTTGGGGTCTTTGGCCCTAACATTCACCACATTCCCTTCTACTGCACCCATCTCAGCTTATTTCCTTTTGAAATGGGGTGAGCATAATAGGAGAAAATCTCAAGGCACACTGCAACACCTGTCGGTGTCTGCAGGGTGGGGTGAGGTGGAATGGCATAACTGTTATGGCCGAAGTGCCTATCAGTCTTTTCAGGACTGCATAGGGTGCATAGGGTGGGGGTTGCTGTTACTTCAATACTTCACCGCCATTCCTATTATGCATCTTTCTAACTCCTGCACTACCAATGCAAATACCAGCAAGCAAACATTCGGCATTGACAAATGCTTGTTTTTTACCAGGAACAGCCACAGGCCTGTTTCAAGCATATGTCTTTATCTCACTTTAGCAATGCCTGTGACCAGCAAAGATGCAGTCTATGCCTTGTCTATGGGCATAGTAACCCAACCTACCCAAACCCGTTTACATGCAATCTCTGGGAGGAGCAGTGCCATTCCACTCACTATTGTCCCTGGGCCTCCCACAATAGAGACAATGGGTACAGTCAGGAGCAAGGCTCAAGTCAGAAGCGAGTGATTGGCAAGGCTCAACAGGCCAGACCATCTCGGCTCTCTGTAGATTGGGCCAGTTGCTCCTTCACTCAGCCACCTTCTGAACAGATAACGGATCCCTGTGCTTCCCTGTCAGACACAGAGGATTCGAAGGAGATGCAGGAAGATACAGAGATGGAGTTGGATCCCCATACGCCAGAAGAGCCCCAGAGTGTAGCACCATCAACAATTGTTCCCGACCCTAATACAGAGGTTGATGCTCCTGCCATGGTCCTTGACAACCTGAAGATGCCACTGCCTCTGCCCCCTCTACCCCCCCCCCACTCCAGTGATGGCTTCCACTTCTTCTCCCCCCTTCCCCCCACTGGAGATGTGGAGATGAATGCTTCATCTCAAAAAAGGGGAGAAGGAGCCATAAGCCAAAAGTAGTTAAAAACATTCCAGTCCCAATTCAAAATAGGTTCTCAGCCCCGAAGAGTGGGAAACGGTTGAGGGGATATGGAGGAGGAGGATTCTGAGGTTTCCTTGATTGGCTCACAAAAGGACTTATGCTCCAATCAGAAGGACTCTCAGACAGAGGCCTCTTCCTCTATGAAAAGGAGGAACAGGACAAGATCGCAGTCCTTACACATCCATGGAAACTCTTTATGATATGGCTTCAGGGATTATTATTATTACTACTGAGTGTTATGAATGGCTTTACAGTGGCCACCCTATTGTGAATAACATTATGACCTGGCAGAGGTGTCTCACAACCCTTTTTATTCTGCACAAAGCACCTGGTGATATTTTTCTTCTACAGGATACAAGAAGTAAACCTAATTTGAAACCTACAGAGCCCAGACACAATGGAATGTGGCTTGTGGGGCATTCTTTCTGATCTCCAGGGGAGGATTTATGTGATTGAGGTGGGTATTTTGTTTTGGGGTTTGGGGTGGCAGGTTACTAGATTAGTCAACATCTTTCCAGGGAGGGTTTTGATGCTGGTTTTCAGTCAGGGGGAGCAGAGGTTGTGGATTTTTAGTGTGTATGCCCCCAAACTAAGGGTAAGTGGGTAGACTTTTTTAAAGAAATTTACCCATATCTTTTTACTTCTAGGATGCACAAAAATAGGTGATTTAATACCTTTTAATGGACGAACAAACTGTTACAGAAAAAACTTTAAGCTTTCAAACCCACAATGTTCTTCTTCAGAAGGAAAATGGCAAGTTTATGAAGAGCACACTTTAAAATACCCAGAGCGTAAACATTTTACACATGAATGTGACAGATTAATGAAGTAATTAGATAAGAACGCAACCAGAGATGAGAAAAATATAAACTTAAAAACTTTAGTTCTGTGTAAGTTAAATGTCACAGAAGGAATGTTATGTACGAGTGCCATAAATTAACTGACCAGTTTTACAGAAGTAATTAGCTTCACACATACACACACTGTTCATTTTTTCTACTCTTTCTCTTTTCTTTTTTTTTTTTTTGCTCCTCCCCATGCTTCCTGACCAGTCGCTCCTTCAGGTCACCTAGGACCCTCACCGGCACTCTGTCCCCGCAGCCAACCACCACCCCACATTACAGTCCCCCCCCAGGTAACCCAGCATAACCCTTCACCGGGTGGGTCCCCCCTCCAAGTGGGAAGGCACCAGTGGGAGCCGACCAGCGCAATACTTACATTTGGCCTGGGTGCTGCTGAGGTGGTCCAGGCTGTCAAGGAGTTCATGGCGTCGGGGGCTGGCAACCGTCATCCAGCTGGCCAGGGAGTAATTTTTTCCTGTTTTCTCTTGGGGAGCACGACATCTGGGACATCAAGGTAACAGCCGACATCTGCCACACTCTTGAAGCAGCCTGACCCGATGGTGTGCCCCCCTCCAGCCTCCACCAGAGAGCAGCAGACACTGGGCCATGGCTCCCCCCAGGAGATGGCAAGCCATCATGAGATGCACAAGCCATCTCCCCCCAGCCAGCCCTTTGACACCCATTTCTGTTCCTGAACCCAGGTCGTCGGCATCACAAGCGGAAATCCAACCGTTGCACTGGTGGGCCAGCCTTTTCTAGACTTTAATAAGATTTCAACATTGAACAACATCACATCTGCATAGCATTATTATTTTTTGGCATCTGACCTTCACACTGCTTCATTTCTGTGGGAGAAGGGAGAAGAAGGAAGGGTTGGATAGCTTAAAAAAAAAGCATTTGTCAATGCCGAATGTTTGCTTGCTGGCATTGGCATTAGTAGTGTAGGAGTTACAGAGCTGCATAATAGGAATGGCAGTGAAGTATTGAACTGAGGCCAACCCCGCCACCACCATGCAGAGACTGACAGGCATTGGGGTGTGCCTTTGGGTCGTCAGGCATAATGGCCACACCATTTCACCACACCCTACCTTGCAGACACTGACAAGTGTCACGGTGTGCCTTGGGGTCTTTGGCCCTTATGCGCACCCCATTGCATCAGGGAATATGGTGAGATGGGTGCGGTATAGGAGAATAGGGTGAACTTTGGGGCCGAAGAGTCCAAGGCATACCTCAATGCCTCTCACTGCCTGCAGGGTGTGGAATGGTATAAGCATTACAGGCAAGAATCCCAAGTCACACCCTGATGCCTCTCATTCTCTACAGGGTGGGGCGTTATGGTTGGAAACCCTAACACCTCAGGCATTCATTGGTATTTTCACTCCAAATTTTCAACATGTTTTTTTTGTGACCCCCATCTCATGAACAGTGGCAATATGAGTTTGTTAGCCGAAAGCTGCTTATGCACAGCGACTACGGCATTTAGCACCACAGGTGCAAAAACACATTCCAAACAGGATGTGAAAAATGACAGCTGTACTGTTCATGGGGCAGTGTAAAAAATGGCAATGTTGCAAATCTGCAGTAAAAATATTAAAACAAGCATTTATCAATGCCAAATGTTTGCTTGCTGGCATTGGCATTGGTAGTGTAGAAGTTACAGAGCTGCATAATAGGAATGGCAGCGAAGTATTGAACTGAAGCCAACCCCACCACCACCCTGCAGAGAGTGACAGGCACTGGGGTGTGCCTTTGGGTCATCAGGCATAACAGCCACACCATTTCACCACACCCTACCCTGCAGACACTGACAAGTGTCACGATGTGCCTTGGGGTCTTTGGCCCTTATGCGCACCCCATTCCATTAGGAAATATGGTGAGATGGGTGCGGAATAGAAGAATGGAGTGAAGTTTGGGCCTGAAGAGTCCGAGGCACACCTTGATGCCTCTCACTGGCTGCAGGGTGTGGTTGGGGGTGGAATGGTATGAGCATGACAGGCAAGAATCCCAAGTCACATCCCTGATGCCTGTCATTCTCTACAGGGTGGGGCGTTATGGTCAGAAACCCTAACGCCTCAGGCATTCGTTGGTATTTTCACTCCAAATTTTCAACATGTTTTTTTGTGACCCCCACCTCATGAACAGTGGCAATATCAGTTTGTTAGCCGAAAACTGCTTTTGCACAGTGACTATGGCATTTGGCACCACGGGTGCAAGAACACATTCCGAACAGGATGTGAAAAATGACAGCGGTACTGTTCATGGGAGGTGTAAAAAATAGCAATGTTGAAAATCTGCTGTGAAAATCTTAAAAAAACTGGTGAAGTCACGAGCGTGCGTAGAAACTGTGCAATGCACACCCGTAATGTACTGTAACTTGTTTGGGGATTTTTTTACAGCAGATTGTTAACACAGGCATTTTGGGACCTCCGATCATGAACAGTGTCAGTGTGTTTTCTTTATCTGTCCCGAACAATGATTTCCCACAGCGACCACGCATTTCTGTGCTGAAAGTGTGAAAACACATTTCGGCCATGTTGTGGAAAATGACAGCTGTACTGTTCATAAGGAGGTGTGGAAAAATGCCACTGGTGAAAATCTGGACTGAAAATATTACAAATTCATGAACTTACGAGGGTGCGTGGAAACTGCTCAATGCTCACTCGTAACACAGTCATTTTATGGAGTTTTGTCACCAAATTTTCAACATAGCCATTTTAAGACCTCTGCTCATGACCAGTGTCACTGTGATTTTCTTAATCTGTCCCAAACATTGTTTTCACACCGACTGTACCATTATGCGTTACATGTGCAGAAACACATTTTGGGCGAGATGTGAAAAATGGTAGCTGTACTGCTCATAAGGAAGTGCGGTAAAATGGCACTGTTGAAAATCTGGTGTGCAAATATTACAAATTCACAAACTTGCCAGCGTGCGTAGGAACTGCGCAACGTGCGCTCCTAAAACAGTCATTTTTGGGAATTTTTTCACCAAATTTTCAACATAGCAATTTTAACACCTCTGCTCATGACCAGTGTCACTGTGATTTTCTTAACGTGTCCCATACATTGATTTCGCACACTGACTGCGCCATTGTGCGCTACATGGGCAGAAACATGTTGTGGGCAAGATATGAAAAATGACAACTGTACTGCTCATAAGGAGGTGTGGTAAAATGCCAATGTTGAAAATCTGGAGTGAAAATATTGAAAATTCGCAAACTTACGAGCATGCGTAGGCACTGCGCAACGCATGCTTGTAAAACAGTCATTTTTAGGAATTTTTCCACCAAATTTTCAAAATAGGCTTTTTGAGAGCCCACCTTATGAACACTGGCAGTGTCATTTCGTTAATCATTCTGGAAAGGTGATTTCACGCAGTGGCTGCAAAATCACCCTTCGGGCCAGAGTAATGCCATGACAGTGACAGCATTCATGAGAAGGGGTCCCAAAAACCCCATGTTGAAAATTTGGTGCAAAAATTCCCAAAAATGCCTGAGATATGCAATAAAGTTGAAAAAACCCTATCTATCCCATTATACAGCTTACCAGCATTTCCTCAGTTCGCGGTCAGCTTTGAAGAGTGCAGACATGTTCCTGGTCTGCCGAAGATCATCGCGCCAAGCTCCGGAGGCAAGTATGGGGTGAGGGGGGGTTGTGGGGATGCAGGGTGCGCAGTGGATGGGTGCAGGTGGGAACAGACACAGCGAGGGACTGTTTTCGATTTTCAGTTTGTTTTTTTTATTACGACGACGCGGGACGTTTGCCACGCTGGGGTGGGCTCCCAGCATGGCAGAAGGACGGCTGGGGGGTGTGGAGCTGACGGAGGATTGGGCACCCCCATCGGCCATGGCATCTGTTGTCACGTTGGGGTGGGCACCCAGCGTGGCATATGAAACTGTGTTTCGGGGAGGGGCGCAGCACAGCTACACAGTCTGTTCATTGGGGGCAGCACGGCTTGTGTGTGTGTGTGTGTGTGTGTGTGTGTGTGGGGAGGACGCATGAGCAGGCGATATCTTATCGCTGCTCACTGAAGCGTAACTCCCCTTTCAACTTATGCCACTGCATTTTGGAGCTGTCATAGACAGCTCCAGCAGGCATTGGAGAACTGCATCCGCGCCTGCAAACACACTGACTGAATTGGAAGAGGCCTAACACACCTCCGAAAACTCCGATGATGGCACTATGTTTCTTGCACGAGTGCAAGCGAACATAAAAACTGGTGAAGTTACGAGTGTGCATAGAAACTGTGCAATGCACACCCGTAATGTAATTAGTTTGGAGATTTTTTACAGCAGATTGTCAACACAGGCATTTTGGGACCTCCGATCATGAACAGTGTCACTGTGATTTTATATCTGTCCCGAACAATGATTTCCCACAGCGACCACGCATCTCTGCGCTGAAAGTGTGAAAACACATTTCGGCCATGTTGTGAAAAATGACAGCTGTACTGTTCATAAGGAAGTGTGGAAAAATGCCACTGGTGAAAATCTGGACTGAAAATATTACAAAGTCATGAACTTACGAGGGTGCGTGGAAACTGCACAATGCTCACTCGTAACACAGTCATTTTATGGACTTTTGTTACCAAATTTTCAACATAGCCATTTTAAGACCTCTGCTCATGAACAGTGTAACTGATTTTCTTAATCTGTCCCAAACATTTCTTTCGCACACCGACTGCACCATCGTGCGCTACATGTCCGGAAACACATTTGAGGAGACATGTGGAAAATGGCAGCTGTACTGTTCATAAGGAAGTGTAATAAAATGACAATGTGGAAAATCTGGGTGAAATATAGAAAATTCACAAACTTACGGCGTCGTAGGAATTGCTGGCTGCGCTAAGTAAAAGCAGTAATTTTGGAAATTTTTCACCAAATTTTCAACATAGCTATTTTAAGGCCTCTGCTCATGAACAGTGCCACTGTGATTTCTTAATGTGTCCCACATTGATTTCAAGACCGACCGCGCCCATTGGCGCGCTACATGGGCGGAAACACGCTTTGGGCAAGATGTGAAAATGACAGCTGTACTGCTCATAAGGAGGTGTGGTAAAATGGCAATGTTGAAAATCTGGAGTGAAAATATTGAAAATTCGCGAACTTACGAGCGTGCTTGGAACTGCACAATGCATGCTCGTAAAACAGTCACTTTAGGAATTTTTCCACCAAATTTTCAACATAGGCCTTTGAGAGCCCACCTTATGAACAGTGGCAGTGTTGTTTCATTACTAGTCTCAAAAGGTGATTTCGCGCGAGTGATCATTAAATCATCCTTCGGCCCGACTACGCTAATGACAGCGACAGCATTCAGGAGAAGGGGTCCTAAAACCACATGTTGAAATTTTGCAGAAATTCCAAAAGTGCCTGAGATATGCAGCAAGTTGAAAAACCCTATCTATCCCATTATACAACTTACAGGCATTTCCTCAGTTCGCAGTCGGCTTAGAAGAGTGCAGACGTGTTCCCGGTCCACCGAAGATCATCGCGCTGGAGTCCGGAGGTAAGTATGGGGTGAGGGGGATGTGGGGAGGCGGGGTGTGCAGTGGGTGGGTGCAGAGACTGCGAGGGACTGGTTTTCAGTTTCAGGTTTGTTTTTTTTTTTAAATGACGACTCGGGACGTTTGCCACGCAGGGGTGGGCTCCCAGCGTGGCACAAGGATGGCTGGTGGGGCAGGGGGCGTGGAGCTGACAGGGGATTGGGCACCCCCGTCGGCGATAGCATATGTTGCCACACTGGGGTGGGCTCCCAGAATGGCACCCTCTATTCTGGGGGGGAGGGGTGTGGAACCAGTGGAGCCGATGGGGATTGAGCACCCCATCAGCTATACAATATGTGGCCACGCTGGGGTGGGCACCAGCGTGGCATATGGAACACTGTTTTGGGGAGCTGCAGCACAGCCGATGGGGGATTGGGCACTCTGTCGGCTACACAGTGTGCGGGGAAGTAGCACGCAGTATGCGGCGTGTGTGTGTGTGTGTGTGTGTGTGTGTGTGTGTGTGTGTGTGTAGGGGGAGTGCGGATGAGCAGGCGATATCTTATCACTGCTCACTGAAGCGTAGCTCCCCCTTTCAACTGTATGCCACTGCATTTTGGAGCTGTCATAGACAGCTTGAGCAGGCATTGGAGGTGTCCAAGGATAAGGGGTGTGGATATGGGCAGCAGAATGGTGGGGCTGAGGGGAGGCTGGGGCAACGCTCTGAAATTACAGGACGTTATGTTACAGCAAGCAGGAGGGGGATATTAGGGACAGAGGACCCTTAGATAGGGAAGTTGATGCTAAGGGGAAAGCGTACAGGGTGAACATTCTGAATACAAAGATAGTGGAGGGGGAAGAGTCAGGAGGGGCTGTTGTGCGGAAGCCTAAAGCAGCAGACTGTGGGAAGGGAGCTCTTAAGGTGAACAGAGCAAGAGGGGAACAAGAGGGGCAGTTTAGAGGTGCAGTCAGGGGAATCTCGGGTTACTTGATGGAGGCTGACATAGAGTGTCACAATAAATTTGAGCTACTAAGCAACCTAGAGGCGGAGGAAGGGGTTGGTGGAAATGAGAAAACTTATACAGAGGCCGGGGGGAGGGAGTCTGATACCCATAGGGCATCACAGACCGGCAATGGAATGGATAGAAATAGTCCCAGAGGGAGAAGGGGAAACATATATGTTAAGCAAATGGGGGAGATGCAACATATTCCAGACATGAGAGAGGAGAGCATGATTGGAGAGAAACTGGGAGACAAGGAGGTGGGAGAGGAGCCCCCTTTCAGCAGGGGGGGTCAGTACCAAGGATGGGCCCTAGCTAAAGGGACCCACAGAGAGCCTCTGGAGGCAGGGGTACTATTACAAGAGGGGAGGATGGCGGTGTGGGGAAGGAGAAACCATCAGGGCCAGGATAAATGGTTCAGATAAGAGAGGTTAAAGGGACACCTATTCAGAGGGAGTTTGAGTTAAGTGAGCAAAATAGCAAGGGAGGCAGAAAGGGGAGGGTGACAAGGGGGTCTCTAGTAAGGCAGGAAGACTCCCACGAAATTGAGATCATGAATAAAGGGGGGGAAGGGGGGCTGAGAGGGCATAGTGGAGGTAACCATAAGGATGATGGCGGTGTTAAGGTTCTGTTATTGGGAGACTCGATGATTAGGGGTATCCAGTGGGAGGGACAGGGGGGTGGATGCCATAGCCAGGTGAAGGTAGTGTGTATCCCTGGGCTGACACTGCACAGAGCAAAGTTCATGGTGTATGAAATGGTTAGGGATTGTGGAGGGAAACCGGTTCCTGGTGCATTTGGAACTAATGATCTAGAGGAAATAGCATTTGGAAATCCAAGCAAGGTTCCAAGAACTTGCCAGAGTCTGTCGGGATAATGGATGCAGCATTTCCTTTTCGGAGATATTGCCAGTACCAAAGGCCTCAGTGGAGAAAAAATGAAGCTCACAGAGGTTAATGACTGGCTCAGGAAGTGGGGTGAAAAGAGTGGGTTGGGGGTGTTAGGGAACTGGAATGGAGTTTGGGAGGATAAGGGACTATATGCCAAGGACAGGTTTCATCTTGCCCCATTAGGGAAGGAAGTCCTTAAACAGGGGATGGCTGACTACATACAAGAAAGGTGGGGTTTAAACTTGTGAGGGGGGGAAGGGATAAGGGAGGGGCTGACCAGAAGCCCTCTCCTCCAGATGAGGGGAGTAGCCTTCACGCCCAAGGGGGAAGGGGTAAACAGATTGGGGATGGAGGTTTCAGGAGGAGCAGAGGGAGGATGGAAGTATAAGGAATCTGGGTGGGGTTCGACAAAGAGAATCAGGGATAAGGGGTGGGGGTTGGTGTTAGTAAATGCCAGGAGCTTGGGAAACAAGTTGCCAGAGTTCCAGGCCATGCTGTCGGGGGTGGATGTGGCGGCGGTCACGGAAACGTGGGCCAACAAAAACCATGACTGGGACCTAAACGATGGGGTACACACTATGCTCAGGAAAGATAGAAAGGAGGGCAGAGGAGTGGGTGGCTATGTTCATTAGAGATGACATAGAAATTGCTAGGTAGAAGAGGCAGAGGGAAACGTGGAGGCCTTATGGGTCATTACGATCCTCAGCAGGAAATAAGGTCAAGCTGGGTGTAGCATATAGGCCCCCCGGGATGAGTGAGGTTCTAGAGGATGGTTTGCTGGACAACATCATTGCCCAGTGTGGACCAAAAGGGGAAGGAGTGGTGTTGATGGGGGACCTTAATATGCCAGGTACAAACTGGGGAACCATGTCCTCTAAGGTGGCCAAGGAGCAGAGGCTGCTGGATGGCTTCCAGGATGTTTTCTTAACACAGCATGTGATGGAGCCTACAAGGGAGGGGCATGTCCTGGATGTGGTTCTGGCAGATGGGGATCTGGTAAGGGACATGGTTGTACAAGACCCCCTGACTGGGAGCGACCACAATACTGTCTGGTTTCAACTAAGCATGGGGGAAGGGGGGATGAGATCTAGGACACTGGCAGTGGACTTCAGGGGGGCAGACTTCATGGGCATGGGAAATATTCTCAAGGATCACTTGATGGGGATTACCTCAATGACAAGTGTGGAAAGGAGATGGGAGGTCATAAAACGGGGACTTCATGAGGCAGTCAGGATCTGCACTAAGTTGAAAGGTAAGGGAGCAAGGTCACATAAACCATGCTGGTGGTCCAGTGAGGTACAGGTAGCAGTCAGAGAAAGAAGGCGGCCTACAAAAATATAAAACAACAAGAGGGATAGGATAAGAAATGTACCAGCTTGCATCTAGAAAAGTCACCCGTGATGGTGAGGGAGCAAAGTCCAGTAAAGAGCAGCGGCTGGCACAGGGGATACGTGGAGGGAAAAGGGTTCTTCCGGCACATTGGGGAGCGGAGAAAACTAAGGGCCATCTCAGCAGATTGAGATCAGAAGGAGGGTGGGTGGAAGAGGCGAGGGACCAGGCAGAGGTATTTAATAAGTACTTTGCCTCTGTGTTCACTAGAGGGGGATGGATATCTAAAGCAAGGCAGGAAGGGATAGAAACATCAGTAAGTGGGATCAGGGAGCAACAAAATGGAGCAAGAGGAGAGAGAGGTACCCCAGGGGTGTCACATCTGGGTAAAGATAAAAAGACCAGTAAGGTGGAGATGCTATCTCTGCCAAAGGTGTGGTTAGCCCTCAAGGCCCTAAAGAAAGACAAATCTCCTGGGCTGGATGGCATTCATCGAGAGTACTATAGGAATTGGCGGACATACTGGCTGCACCCTGGCGGAGCTTTTCAGCAGGTCACTTGAGACAGGGAGGGTACCTAGGGATTGGCGAAGCACATGTGGTACCAATCCATAAAGGGGTCGAGGAAGTATCAGGTAACTATAGACCCATCAGTTTGACCTCGGTGGTGGGAAAATTAATGGAGTATACTAAAGGAACGATTGGGGTGTACTTGGAGGAGGTGGGAGGTCTGGATAGTCGGCAACATGGGTTTGTGCCAGGTAGATCATGTCAAACCAACCTTGTGGAGTTCTATGAATGGGTAACATCAGAACTGGACAGGGGTAAGCCTGTGGATGTATTGTTCTTGGACTTCAGCAAGGCGTTTGACTCTGTCCCCCACAATGGTCTGGTGGAGAAACTGATGGGGTTAGGAGTAGGCCCTTTGATGGTCAGATGGATTGAAAACTGGCTAGCTGGACGCACTCAGAGAGTAGTGGTCTGTGGGGAGCTCTCGAACCCTAGAGAGGTTGGTATTGGGGTACCCATGAGGCTCAGTCCTGGTCCGATCCTGTTTAATGCATACATATCGGACATCAGGAGGGTATAGGGTGTAAATGAGTCTCTTCACGGATGACTCCAAGATGGGAGCAGTAGTTGAGGGAGAAGAGAGAGTTGGCCCTGCAGAGGACCTGGACACCCTGGAAAGCTGGGCTCACACATGGAAATTAAATTTCAATATCACCAAGTGCAAGGTGTTGCATCTTGGTGGGGAAACCTAAACACAGGTACACCCTGGGAGGGGAGGCGCTGGAGGCCTCAATAGGGGAAAAAGACCTAGGGGTCATGGTGGATGCATGTATGAATAACTCTGAGCAGAGCAGGAGAGCGGCTAGCAAGGCAAACAGGATGTTGGGATGCATCGTAAGGGGGATCACCTCTAGGAGCAAGGAAGTGATTCTGCCGCTGTACAATGGACTGGTTAGACCACACCTTGAGTACTGTGTACAGTACTGAGACCACACTTAAAGAGGGACATACAGCTCCTAGAGAGGGTACAGAGGAGGCAACAAAGATGATACGAGGGCTAGGGATTTGACGATGAGGACAGACTTAAGGAGCTCTGCCTGTTTTCACTGGAGGAGAGGAGAGACAGGGGGACATGATTGAGGTCTTCAAGCACCTCAAGGGAATACATAGGGTAAACATGGAGGGATCTTTAGACTAAAGCAGGGAGGCATCACCAGAGGGCATGGTTTGAAGTTGGAAGGTGGAAGGGAAGGAAGAGGAGGAGGTTTTCACTGAGCGGGTGGTGGACCCTTGGAATGCACTGCCTGGTGAGCTAGTTCAGAGATCCACAGTGGAGGGCTCAAGAGAGGATGGGACAGACGCAGAAAGTGGATTTATCAGATGATGTCCTGTCCCAGGGGGGTGGGGATGGTTGATACGGGTTTCTGGAGCACAAGGGATGGGAGGGTCTCGGCACCCAACTAAGGATCTAAAGTTCGAGCAGACTCGATAGACCGTAAGGCCTAATCTGCTGGCAAATAGTATGTTAGTATGTAATTACTAAATTGTAAACCAAGCCTTCCTTGTGCTGCAAGTTGAACTGTATCGAATGTCGTATCCCTGCTGCTAGTTGAACTGTATCGTATGTCGAATCCCTGTTTACCTCTGTAACTTGTACAACTGTAACCTCAGTCTTCTGTATACCTTGGTAAGTGTAAACCTCTCGATAACCTGCATGTTATCTCCCACTGTACCCCCAGGTCGCACTGGGAGACGAGCATCCTCTTGCTCAGTGTGCCTTTCCTGGTGAAACAATTTCAATAAATAAATAAATAAATAAATAATTTTCCCCCTCGTTTAACCAGTACAGAGTTTGAAATTCAATTGAATGAACTATCCATTTTTGGATGCTTTATCTACTCATAATGCCCATAGAAATGTTTTGTTGTAGGGCGACAGGAATGCATACATAGGCAATATGAATGAAGTAGACCTTTTTATATGTAAGATGGATCTGGCATGCTACAGCAATTTACCATGTAGAACTTCAAAAGATAAACGAAAGGTCCAAAAGGGATATATGTTGTTAAACTGTATTATACAATGGCAAGAAAGAATCCTGGCTTCTGATTGGTCAGTTGGCCATCACAGCAGGGATGTTATCCTGGCATAACATCCCTGCTGATGATCTGGCTGACCAGCACATTGATTGTTTGCATCTTTTCTTAAAAAAATATTTTTAAACACTAAATAAAATTCTTTAAAACTCTTTTTACGCCCGCCCGGTGGCGCGAGGTTGAGTGCTGGTAGCCACACCTGCGCACCATGCCAGCGGAGCCCATGTTGAGGAGCGGGCATGGGTTGCCATGGAGTCAGCAGGGAGGAGATGGATTGAGTGTCCAAGGACTGCTCTCCATCTCCGGGAGGGATTGGGCAGCCGGGCTTGCCTGACCTAGCGGAGGCTGGGGTTGACAGCACGAAGCTGCAAGCTTGGGGGGGCGGGTTGTGGCAGACGCTTGATTGGGGGCACCCAGTCGCTGGCGTCATTGCACGCCATGACCCGCCGGGAGGAAAACAGCAAAAAAGCGAGCACGGCAGCACGAAGTTGTTCCCCTGCGGCGCCATTCCTGGAAGGGCGCCTCCCTGGCATGGATCCGTTGGGGTGGGTTGAGTCGCGCCCTACCACCCTGCCGTGAAGGGTAAGTCGCAGGGTGCACAAGGGAGGGGGTCTGATGTCCGGGAATGGCGCTTGGGGAACAACGGAGGGCGGGGTCGAGCCGAGCTCTGAGAGAGAAAATAATACCCCAAAAAAAAAACTCTTTTTTCTGTATAAAACAATGAGCCATTGTATAATAGGAATAATGCCCTCCAGGGTGGGTGTTATGCTGGGATAACATCCCTTCTCAGTTGTTGGGCGCCCTCAGCCCGATGGCCTCGGGCCCAGCCACCCAGTGGGATGTTATCCCAGCTGCTACAATCAAAACGATATTCCTTTATTATTAACATACCTTGTGTATCCTGAGTGGGCGGAATACAAAGACGACAAGGTGAATTTACATATACAACAAAAATGGGAGGCACGTTATGGGATTTAGCTCTTGTGGTTGTATCTTTCTTCTCAAGAATCCTCAGTTTTAGCGTGTTGCCAGAAAACACTTCAGATCTTTATCCCATAACACTAGAAATACAGCAAGGATATGAATGTAACAGTGTAAAGAACACAGTGTGGGAGGTGGAGGTAGACTGATATTTATAGGTCTGGAAAAGGCAGATAAAATGGGACCCCATAATGGCAACAAAAATGCAAGAACTTTTACAGAATCTGTAAATATACTGAAAGGAGAATTACTTAATGCCCCGGAGTCCACTATCTTTGAAAGTTTTGAAAATTTGCTAAAAACACTTACAAATCACATTCAGTCACAAGCTCGAGATAATAATAAAATTACAAGACCTTTAAACAAAGCCCCACGGTTCGATATGCAGTGCAGTAAATATAAAAATACTGCTTAATAAAATAATTCTACTCAGTAGGAGGACTTTTCACTACAACGATAATAAGGGGATAATTCTAATAAGAAAAGAATATAGGCAATTAATAAGTAGTAAGAAAAGAAAATATAATGATTATCTGTGGTCATGACTACAAGAAGCTATACAAAGCAGAAATAATCAAGATTTTTGGAAACCTGTATTGCAGGCAGAGAATAAATATCAGTTAAATGTGGAAGCAGCCATTACAGCCCCTGAATGGATTAGTCACTTTAAGTCCTTATATACAGATTTTCCAGGCTCTGACAAATATTTTGAGATTCAGACAAGCGAAGTCAAGGAAATCAGTCCACTAGAATTATCAATATCCAGGGATGCCATAATACATGCAATCAAAGCACAAAAAAAGAATAAAGCAGCCGGTACTAATGGCATTCCGGCTGAATTTTTCCAATTCAATACTTCATGGTGGTGTGATATTTTCACTAGATTATTCCAAGCAGTGACTGAAACAGAGAAAATCCCAGAGTTATGGTTAGTAGCTGGACTAGTACCTCTACATAAACAAGCATTTGTCAGTGTCGAATGTTTGCTTGCTGGTATTAGCATTGGAAATGCAGGAGTTTGAGAGATGCAGAATAGAAATGGCAGTGAAGTATTGAACTTCATGCCAACCCCACCTTCACCCTGCAGAGACGGACAGGCACTGGGATATGCGTTTGGGTTGTCGCCCATAACGTTCATGCCATTTCACTTCACCCTATCCAGGAGACACTGACACGTGTTGAGGTGTGCCTTGGGGTGTGCCTTGGGGTGTTCGGCTTTACAGTCACCCCATTCCAGAAGAACATACGCTGAAATGGGTGCAGTATAGGAGAATAGAGTGAACTCTGGGGCCGAAGAGTCCAAGGCACACCTCAGTGCTTGTCACTGGATGCAGGGTGGTGGGGTTGGGGGTAGAATGGCATGAGCATTACCGTCAGCAATCCAAAGGCACACCCCTGATGTCTGTCAGTCTGTACAGGGTGAGACGTTATGGTTAGAAACCCTAATGCCCCGGGCGTTTGTTGCTATTTGCACTACAAATTTTCAACATGGCCATTTTGTGACCCCCACCTCATGAAAATACTTGGGCCCTCTTCTCATGAACAATGGCAATGTGATTTTGTCAATGTGTCCCAAACTTTTGAGTTTCCACAGCAACCATGCCATCATGCACCAGATGTGTGAAAACACAGATTGGGCAGGATGTGAAGAATGACAACTGTACCATTCATAGGAAGGTGTGAAGAGATGGCAATGTTGAAAATCTGTAGTGAAAATATTAAAAATGCTCAAACTTCCGAGCGTACGTGGAAACTGCACAATGCATGCGTGTAACACAGTCATTTAGTGGAATTATTTCACCAAATTTTCAACCTAGGCATTTTGTGACCTCTGCTCATGAAGACTGTCACTATGATATTCTTAATCTGTCCCGAACATTGATTTCCCACAGCGACCACGCTATTCTGCACCAGATGTGTAAACGCATATTTGGGGCATGATGTGAAAAATGACAGCTGTACTGTTCATAAGGAGGTCTGAAAAAATTCCAGTGTTGAAAATCTGGAGTGAAAATACTACAAATTTGCGAAGTTACGAGGGTGCATGGGAACTGCACAACGCACGCTTGTAACACAGACTAACCCTGCTCCCCACTCCATGTGCTATATCAGAGATAAAGAGCCCAAATAACACCAGGCCCAGCACTGACCCCTGTGGCACCCCAGTTGTCACTGCTATGGGTACCAAGAGCTCCCCCCTCACCACCACCCTCTGCATCCTCCCCTGTAATCAGTTCTCTATCCATTTAGTCAGTTTTTTCCCACCCCCACTGCCGTCAGCTCCCCCTCCCAGTCTCCCATGAGGCACTGTATCAAAGGCCTTACTGAAGTCCAAGTACAGGACATGTACCGCATGGCCCCTGTCCAACTCCCTTGTCATCCAGTCATAATACTCTATCAGGTTGGTCTGACAAGACCTCCCTGAGACAAACCTGTTGCCGCCCAACTTGGAGGCCATTACTCTCTAGGAATGTCACCAGCCTGTCCTTCAGTATTGCCTCCATAAGCTTACCCACTATGGACGTGAGAGTTACTCATTGATAATTTCCTGGCTTCTGCCTAGGCCCACTCTTGTGTATGGGCACCACATGGGCCACCCTCCAGTCCAGGGCACACACCCCATTTCCAAGGAGATGTTGAACAGATCTTCCAGTGGCTCAGCCAACAGCTCCACCATCTCCCTAAGCACCCTCGGTGGATGCCATCGAGACCTGGTGCCTTGTCCACCCTTACTGCCCTCAGCCCCTCTAGCACCCTACTTCCTGTGATCACTTTGTCCGTCACCTCCCCCCCCCCTTTCCCCACCCCCGCAGCCCATTCTGGTAGTGGACCATTCCTCTCCTTAGTGAAAACAGAGCAGAAGTACTCATTTAGAATTTCTACTTGCTCCTCCCCCTTTTCCACCCAATCCCCTACCCGCTTTATCCTCACAATATGTTCCTTGCACTTCCTCTTTTCCCTGACATACCTAAAAAGTTATTTTCCCCTCCCTTTATGCCCTGTGCCTAGAGGCCTTAGCTTTTTTCACCATCCAGGCAACCTCCCTTGACCAATTCCCGAAAGCCTCCTTATCCTCTCCCTTCTCTCTTCTTCTGTACTTCCGGTACGCAGCCGTCTTTGCCCTCACCCCTTGCAGCACTTCCTTGTTCAGCCAGCATGGTTTCTTGGCTCTGCTCTTCTTACTCCTGGCCCTGGTGCAGACTACTGTGGCCTCTGTTAGTCCAGTCTTTATGACTCCCCACTTTTGTTCTGCATCCATCCCCAGCCTTATTTCCTGGAGTCTCTCTTGCAGTATTGCTCCCATACTCCCAAAGTCCACCCTAATAAAGTCCACCACCTTAGTGCCCATGCCTCCTGTCTCCCTGCCCAGTGTGACAATGAGACACACTGTTTGGTGCTCACTACCTGCTAGTGAGTCCTCAACCCTTACCGCCCTTCCTGGGCAGACTGGATGGGCCTTGCAGTCCTTATCTGCCATCAACTTCTATGCCTCTATTTTTCTATGCTTTTCACCGCCTCCCCATTTCCCAGTAATAAGTCTAGAGTGCTACCAAGCCTTGTAGGCCCACTTACCAATTGCGTCAGAAGGCCATCCTGGAATGAATCAAGGAGCACCTGCTCCCTGGTACTGCTAGTGGCCGAGGTGCTCCAGTCAACCCATGGTAGGTTAAAATCCTCCACTAACACCACATTCCCCCTGCTACACACCCTCCTTATCTGCTCTGCCAACACCCCATCCAGGTCCCCAGATTGGGCTGGTGGTCTGTACACCACTCCCAGCCTCAGCTTTCTGCCCTTGGAGTCCAGGAGCTGCACCCAAAGTGCCTCTGTCCTCTCATTTTCTCCCCTTATGCATTTAATACCTTCCCTGACATAGAGTGCAACCCCCGCCCCTTCCAACCACCCAGCCCCTCCTGTATATCCTATATTCCGGGATTGCCAAGTCCCAATCATGGTACTCTGTGGCCCAAGTCTCTGTCACTGCACTAATGTCCACCTTCCCCTCTGAAAGGAGCACCTGAAGCTCTGCAGTTTTGTTCCCCAGGCTTCTTGCATTGTATCAGTACCCCCTACTTCCGCCTCACCCCTTTTCTCTGCCTTATTCCTCCCATCCCCCTTGAACCCCTTCCCAGCCTGACTGCTTCCTACTGGGCTTCCCATGTTGACCTCCCTCCTCCCCTGCTGATTTCCAACCCCTCTCCTATCCCTGCTGTTGTCGATTTACAGTCCCCATTCCCTTCTACCCTGATAGTGATGTCCCTCCATTCCTTCCTCCTTCCCGTAGCATTCTCTCCTTCAGTCACCACCCCCTCCTTCCTTACTAGCCCCCCTTCTACCCTTTCGTCCTCGCTATCTCTTCCCCTACCTGTTGCCATCCCTCTCATGCCCTGCTTGTCCTCCCCTTCAGTATGTTCCTGCTCCCTCTCTCTCCCATAGCAGACGCTTGAATCTATTCCTAGTCAATACTCCTCCTACATCTCTTCCCCCTATCAGTTCCCCCCTCCTACTTGTTCCCCTCCGTACCACTCCTGGTCCCTCCCTACCCGCAGCTATTTGCTCTCTCCCCTGGTACTCCTCATGGTCTCTTCCTCCCCCTTTAGGAGACCCTCCTCACCTCGGGCACCCCCTCCCTTCTCCTCTCTTTTCTGCTAGTGTCTCTGATACTGGGGTTGGTTTCAGTCTCTAGTGGTTCTTCCTCCGTCCCCCTTTGCCATCCCCTATCCCCCCCCCCAGCCAGGATGCCTACCATACTCATCTGCCCTGCCAGTCAGACTCCTCCCTAACCTCCACAATTCCTCCCTCAAACTAGCCAGTCGTCTATAGACCATACACCCCCCCATCCTCCAAGCCCAGTCCAAGATCATGGCAGACCCACACCCTGTACACCCCACCACCCTTCCAAAGATGCTCGCCCTATTGACATGTGGCACCTGCCCAATTTTTGCCCCCATCTTATGTTACAGGCTCTTACTCCCAGTTTCTGTACCCTACTTCAACTGTTAGGCCCCTATTTACTCAAATTCCTGGTCCCCCCCACACTAGTCCTCCTACTGCCCCCTTGCCGACTGGGTTAATTCAGTCTCAGATCTCATCCGTTAGATACGGTATTACTGCAGCAATCCTAAAGCCTCCTTGTCTGTTTTTCACCCCTCAGCTACCATACTTTTTGTTCTCAGCTCTCATATTGTTTCACTTAGCCCAGTTAGAAATCCTATTGCACTACAAGTATAAACAGAACAAATAAATATGTATTACAGCGATCCTAACAGTATAGCTCAGTTAGAGAAAGAAACAGAACAACTAAATCTGTATTATTACAGCAATCCTAAAAGTATCCAATCATTGTTTTGTCTCCACCCCAGAGACCCTGCTGTAATATAGGACCACAGAAGACACTGGGCGGGAAGGTGGGCAACTCTAAAATCCCGGCAGGGCTCCGTTGAGCTTGCTCACTCCCCCTTCTCTCACTCACTTGTTCTATTTCTCCTGGTGCTGCAGGCTGCCCTTTTGTACTGGGCTCCTGGCTGCATTGGCACTTTTTTCTGCCCACAAAGAAATCCACAGCAGTCTCGAGAGAGCTCAGTTGAGCTTGCTCACCCCCCCCCCACTCGCTCAATCTTAATCTGTTCCAAACACTGATTTCCCACAGTGACCGTGCTATTCTGCGCTGGAAGTGCAAAAACACATTTTGGCCAGGATGTGTGAAAAATGACAGCTATACTGTTCATAAGGAGGTGTGGAAAAATGCCAATGTTAGAAATCTGGAGTGAAAATATTACAAATTCGCAAAGTTACAATCGTGCATGGAAACAGCGCAACGCACATGCATAAAACAGTCATTTTTTTGGATTTTTATCACCAAATTTCCAACATAGGCTTTTTGAGAGCCCACCTCATGAACAATGGCACTGTCGTTTCATTACTCAGTCCCAAAAGGTGATTCCACGCAATGACCACAAAATCACCTTTCAGGACTGAATAATGCCATGACAGTGGCTGAATTCATGAGGAGGGTTTCAAATAACCCCATTTTGAAAATTTGGTTCCAAAATTCACCAAAATGCCTGAGATATGCACCAAAGTTGAAAAAAACTATTTATGCCATTATACAGCTTACTGGCATTTCTTCAGTTCATGGTCAGCTTTGAAGAGTGCAGATATGTTCCCGGTCCACCGAACATCGCCGCGCTGGGCTCCAGAGGTAAGTATGGGATGAGGGGGGTAGGGAGGCAGGGTGCGCAAAGGGTAGGCACGGGTTGGGAGGGACACGGACTTAATGAGGGACCGTTTCTGTTTTACAAGGTTAAAAAAACACATCGCAGGACTGTTTTTCAGGGACATTGGCATGCTGGGGTGGGCTCCCAGCATGCCACTAGTGTTTTGGGGGACTGTGGCTGGCCGAGGATTGGGCACCCCCGTCGGCACATACCGAGTGGGTGGGCAACAGCCGAGGGGGATTGGGCACCCCCTCGGCAGACAACAAATGGGGGGGACATTATGCCAATGGGGAGTGGGCTCCTCATCAGCAAATTGAACTGGGAAGGGGGACTGAAGCTGATGGGGATTGGGCACCCCATCAGCAAAGAAAGACTGTTGGGGGTGCATGATGCCGAGGGGGATTGGGCACCCCCTCGGCATACAACAGAAACTTGGGGTGGGGACATTATGCCGATGGGGACTGGGCTTCCCATCGGCAAATGAACTGGGTTGGGGGCATGCGGACGGCAAGGTACCGCCCTGCAATGACTGGTCACTCCCTCATTGCAGTGGAATGGCTGACGCTGCAATGACGAGGCGGCCCCTGATTGCAGCGGTGAAAACGTTTCAAGGTGGTGGCACACTGGCTGAACTAGTGTCGGCAGCAGCATGTCACTGCATTGGGGAAAGCAGGCCAAGCCTCAAAAGACACTGGGGCCATTGGTCCCCACAGTGCCGCACCTCCAAAACCCCGCTTCTCTCCTAAGTTATGCTGAAATGTTTCTTGCACATGCACAAGCAAACATAAAAAGGGAATAACCAAATACCCTCTAATTATAGACCCATACAGGAATTCAACTTATGGGTAACTATTTTATCAAACAGGCAATTTGGTTTTAGAGAAAAACACTCCACCCATGACTGTTTATTTATTTTAGATCATTTATACAGGAAAGCAAAATTAAATAAATCTCCACTATATCTTGCCTTCATTGACGTGTCATCTGCATTTGATAGTGTAAATAGGTCAATCCTATGGAGAATACTTAATAATTGGCATAGTGACAGCAAAATATTGTCCTTGTTACAAAGATTATATTCTAACACATCCATGCAAATCGGTTTTTCTGCAGACGGAAAACTGATGGAACCTATAAGGATAAATAAGGATGTAAAACAAGGCTGTCTCTTGGCTCCTCTTCTATTTAATATATACAAAGACCAGGTTGTACATAGGTTGGACAAATGTGATACTGATGCCCCTAGGATTAAATCTACTAAAATAAACATATTTCTATATGTAGATGACATGGTCATTATGTCATTTACTGCAAGTGGACTTCAAAAAGCTTTAGATAATGTGGTCCTGACCTTAAATGATCTTCAATCATCAATAAATACTAATAAAACAAAAATAATGATCATAAATAAACCCAAAAATTTGAATCTTAAATGGAAAATTGCAGGTAGAGAAGCTGAAGTAGTGAGTTTGCTTCCCCTATCTTGGTATTAATTTACATAGTATGAAATGGTGGGACATATACATAAAGGAAAATAAGATAAAAGACAATTAGTATTGGCAATAAATAAATTCTCAAAACAGTTCGCCAATAATTCAGCCACTTCACTCCTGAAAATATATAAAATGAAGGTTGACTCAAGCTTATTATATGGCACCGAAATCTTGGGGGTCTGTAATAAATTGGATTTGATAGAGCCTATACAGAACCTGTGCATAAGGCTTATCCTTACTTTACCTAAATTAATTCCGGAAGAACTCCTTAGGGCAGAAATGGGTAATCTATTATTAGCATCCAGTGCTATGATTAGGCAATTTAATTACTTATTAAAGATATATAATAGTAGAGATACAAATCCCCTTTTACATCTTTGCTGGGAGAATAGTGTGAATTATGATACCAGAAATACTATTACACTAAAGGGGTGGACATGGATTAAGAACCTGGACACCAGGCTTGAAAAAGATGGGTCTTCCCTCGATAGAGATTTGGGATAACATCGAGTTGAATAACGAATTCTACAGTGCAGTAGTCAAAAGAATCCAAGATATTGCTAGACAACAAGACATGGCAAGAGTTACATCAACCACAAATTTTTCGGATTATAAATTGCTTAAAGATGTACACAAGAGGGAGATATATTAATTTAAATGGGAAAATAATTCACATTATAAAACGTTAGCAAACTTGAGAGTCAATATAATAGGGGGTGCTTTCTCAGGTTTTATGAACTGGCATACTTTTATACAAGGATTAGATTGTAAAGGCAAGTGCCTAGGGAAATGGGAAGTGCCCCATGTTCTATTTTATTGTCCTAATTTAATTACATTTAGGGATAAATGGTTGGGAAAGTATCTGTTACAGGTTAAAGGGTTATTGCAGAATGAAAAACTAAGGTTCCTTTTAAATACAGAGGATGTATTTATTGGCCCAGATATTCAAACTGCGCTCAAAACTGGCGCAACAGCAGGAGCAAGCACAAACCAGTTGCGCAAATGCGCAACAGGTGCGATATTCAAACATGGAGCAGAGCAAATTGCGCAAGCAACCAACGTCTGAATATCGCACATACTGCGCCATCGCGCAACCAGGAAGGAGAAGCTGAGCCAAAATGCTGCTCTATATGCAACCATGGAAGCTCAGCTGAGCAGTGCAGAGCTGCCATAGCGCAAGCACAGCCCCACAGCAATGGAACTGCACATCCAGGGAGGCAGGCTGGGGCCCACCGCCAGCCATGCCACACATGGGCACAGGAACTCACTGCAGAACCCACACCACACTGGCACACCCCAAGCACAGCATCACTGGGGTGGGACAGCTGATCACGTGCCCATGGGGACAAACCAACTAAAGCATAGCAGAGCCATGGCGCCCCAGCACAACCACTGGCAGGCAGAGTGCCACACCAGGGGTTGACAACCACAGTGCACATCAGTCCCCTGTACGCACAGCACAGCGTGCACCGTGCCCCCAAGACACCGCTCATGTGCAGTGACAGGCACTGCAGGAAACACCATGCACCCCCGTGCCACACGTCAACCCCATGCTGCAGAGAAGCAGACCACCCAGACCCACCCTGTGCACCCAGCAGTGGGTGGCAGCAGATGGCGAGAGCAACAGAAAGGCAATGCTATGCTGGTGATACCTCCCCATGGACACACACACACACACACACATATATCCAGGACCATAGTAGCCCAGATGGCATGTACACCCCTGCAACGGAGCACCCAGAGCCAGTTGCAAAGCAACACAACACAGCAGTTGTACCAAAATAGAATTTTATATTCAAACAAAAGAGGTAACAAAACAGCTAAAACTATGTACAAGTTGAGAGGACGGGTAAAGGCAGGGTGTGCAAGGAAGGAAAACAACTTGGAGAGGAAGTCAGGGTGGAAAGGGATGGGGAGGGCAAATAAAGGTGGGCTACGGCCCAGCAGGCTCCTGCTCCTCCCCTGCGCCTTCCCCTCCTGTGTCTGTGCCGCCATTCCCCTGTTGCTGTAGGGCTTGCAGGAGTTTCCACATTTTTGGCCAGCTGTGTTTGCCAGGGCGCCGGATTGTATGCCTATGCGCCACACACTGAGGCCTAGGAAATGGGAACACAGTCAATGGCTAAGACTGACCACAACCCTGAACACCACCCAACCTGCAACCAGCTAACCAATGTGCTGCACATGTGATGGCATGCACCCACCCACAGTGAACATGCACATGGCCATCACAAACAGGTGGCCAGCCATGCACCACCGCCCACACACACTGCCCACGTCAAGCACAGTACAAACTAGGCTGTCATGTGATGTTGCAACGTGGCGATGCCAGTCACACAGCTATGTGCCCAGTGCATGCCTGGACCACCTGTGATGCATACACAGACGTGTCGTGATGCTGCACTGTGATGCAGGTCACCTGTGTCACACCTACATACATGGATACATAGACAGTGTCGGCAGATAGGGGCCTATGGGACACCTAGTCTGGCCATTTGGCCTTGTACGATCACTCTCATGTCCTATAAGTCCATTCCCCCTCACCCTGACCTCCAGAAGTCCCTCATGGCGAGCCCACATACAGATCTCCCGTGACCAAGTCAGCCCCACCACATCCTCTGGCAGGGTGTTCCACTCGTCCACCACCCATAATGTGAGGAAACACATTGCATGTTTCCCTTAAGCGAGCCCCCTCAACTGCATCCCATGCCCTCTACACCTGGAACATCCTCTACGCTGACAAATATTGGTTCCTGCACACTGTTCCCCCCTGTACAATACTCGTATGACCCCATCATATCCCCACACCCTCCTCCCCTCCAGGGAGTACATGTTCAGTTCCGTCAACCTGTCTGCATAGGACATGTGATGCAATCCATGCACCATCCATGTCGCCCTCCTGTGAACACTCTCCACCCAGTCCCTGTCCATACGCAGCTATGTGTTCCGGAACTGTACACTGTACTCCAGTGTGGGGACTCACTAGTGTTACGTATAGTGGAACTACTACCACCCATCTGGTTGTGTCCATCATGGTTGGTGGTCCTGCCCCCCCAGCATGCAATAGCATCCATGACGTAATGATACTCACACTCCTCCAGCAGCTCAGTCTGCCGCTGCTGCTGCTGCTGTTGATGCTGCTGCTGCCGCTGCGGGCCGACGGCCTGTGGGACTGGGGCCCTGGCATGGCCCACATCAGCCGCGTCCGGCGCCATCACCATCCGGCCTGTGGGAGACATATGGTGAGACAAACATCAGTGTGACTCAAAAGCAGAGTGCCCCCTGCCCCAGTAAGACTGCCTGCACACAGCCATAACCATCCATCGACAGCTGCACACACTGACACACCGATGCACAGCCACCCAGGCACACACACCCCTACAGAGAATATAGGTGAATAGATGGTACTCCGTGGCCAGGCACAGGCCCCGCCCTGCACCCGGAAACGCAGCCGCTAACAGCTCCGGTCCTCGGCGGAGATCACTGAACGGTGCCGGCACTGCCCGCAGACCGGCCCGCCAGTGACCCCACCAGGTCAGTGGCCACTTGCTGCCACACATGGGTCCTCGGTCCGTGAGGGGGCCTCACCATACAGTTGGTCATAGTGGGGCTCCACTGGGCCACCAGGTTAGCCACCTCAACTTGGCTCCACGGCACGCCCTCCTCCTAGCCATGGCACCAACTTTACAGCAGGCAATATGGCGCCCGCTGCGCTGTGACCCCGTGGAGTTAGTTGCACAATAGACCAGCACAGGCACCTATCGCGCTGTTAGCACAGCGCGTCACCTCCCATGGCGCTGTAGCGAGACAGCGCAATAGGAACCGATACACATGGCATGCACTCAGCGCCAGGGGTCAGAGGCATACCTAAGGTCACGGCAATGGCCTAGAGCTACGCACAGGCGCCATAGGAACGCCGGTATCCTCTTGGCGACTACGAAGCACAACACCAGTGCCACAAGGGACTATCGGCCAGAGGTGCCACAGCACCATATAGTGCCCAGTGCTGCAGCACCACTGGCACAATGGTGGCCATGTCCAGAATAGCCTATTGCGCTCAGCAGTTCTGCAGCCCTTGATCGGCGCATGCGCAACCCGTCTGGGCATGCGCAATGCAGTGTAGCACACAACCACAAACATGCGCCATCGGCTCGGCGGACCTTCCTATTGCGCTAAGCGCATTACGCGATATTCAGCCCGACATATGCAAAGCAGGCGATCAGCCATTCAAAGCGCGGTGGCGCGATTAGCATGTCATTAAAGTTGCGCCACACCTCATTTGCATATGTTGCGCTATAAAATCCGACACTGGGTTGTGGCGGCCAGATTTGGTTGTTGCAGCTGAGAGGTGAGTTACATGCTGTGTGATGCTCAGGACAATGCACATGGGCAGGGGTGCTGGAGGGTGTCACGGGATGAGGGGGCTGAGCATGATGAGGGCACTTAGAAGGGGCAGAGGGCACCCTTTCCATCAGTATCTCCCAGGCAGCGAGGAAGGGGAGGCTTCTGCCCCCCCCGGCCTGCAGCTATGCTCATGGGGAAATGCTGTGGACTGCAGTGTGACAGGTGTCCACTTCCACCCATACAGATCAGCATGACTGGCGAGAACCAGGCTGAGGGTGTGGGACGGCGGGCGTAGGAGGAGAACTTCACCACAGCAGAGACGAGGCCCTCCTCCAGGCCTACCTGGAGGATGAGCCGCCAGTGGGCGGAGGCACCCCTCAGCAGCGTGCAGCTGCATGGGAGGAGTAGCTCTGGCACGTCAACCTGCAGGAAGCCACCAGCGCTCCGTGCAGGAGTGCCGCAGAAGATGGGGACTGACCGCAGGAGGCTGAAGGAGAAGGTGGCAGCCTTCAGGGTGGACGTGCTGCCACTGGTGGGGACCACCAGTGGTGTTGCAGCTGACCCGACCGAGGAGACACTGGTCGCGGCCATGCAGCCGAGTGCCATCTGGGTGTTCCTGGCGGAGGATTCCAGACAGGTGGAAGCCCATCACTGCAGGTATGTCATGGTGATGTTGTTGAGGGCGCTGTTGTTCACATGCACTCACATGTACTTTCTTTCTGTTTCAGATCCTGTTCGGTCTGCAGGAGACGGTGGTGGTGGGTGCTGACAGTGAGGCAGACCTGCTGGAACCAGGAGGAGGGACCTTCCACCTCCGCCAGCAGCCTGCACGCACTGCAGCAGCAGGCAAGGCTGGGCTGACAACTCACCGCAGCGGTGATACGGGTGCAGGGGTGCACAGCCTGTGTCACAGCAGTCTGGTATGCAGGTGTGCCAGCATGCTGTGCCTATGGCAGTGGCACGCACTGGCACTATTGATGATGGCAGGCCTGCAATGGCCAGTGAGAGGTGTGTGTCCCACGAGGGACACACGGCAGGCCAGCACGTGCCCCAGACGTCCAGCTCCCACACCTGTGTACCAGCATGCTGGCACAGTCACAGGCTGGGCCTGTCAGCACGGTGGGGCAGCACGGTGGGGCAGCACCGTGGCTGAGCAGGTGTCTGGCACTGTTGACAGCACAGGGGTGGAACAGGTGGACCTGGGGCTCAGCAGTTGGAGGGAAGCAGCAGCAGTTGCACACCAGGCCTGGGGGACAGCGTCCAGGCAGTGGCACTTGTCCACCGCCCTTGGATCAGCCCATACCTGGTCCTGGTGAACAGCGGCCACCCTCAAGAGTGCTGTGCACCAGGACCATCCACACCCTGGGGTCACGATGCCATTGGGGCACAGTACCCTTTGGACGTGCACACCTGCCTGCTGCAGGAGTCCGGTACAGCTGCAGGGGCGGTTGCAAGGTCGTGGAGGCACTGACTGTGTCCGTGGAGCGGCATAGCAGGAGTGTGCTCGGGACCGGGCCGAGATGGTCCATATGCGGGACGGATGTGACCGCTGCCATCGACAGGCTGACCAGGCAGTGGTCTCTGTGGCGACTGCATTGACCACTGTCTGGTGACCCTGTACCACGCACCCCACACAGTGCGCACTCCACTCCCCGTTCCTGGCGTCGTGCGACACCAGGCCTGTTGACGCCGGGTTCTGCTGTGGGCATCCCGAGCACCCTGGTGCAAGTTTCTTCGCGGGATGCAGACCCTGTCGCGGGCAAGGTCGCGGTCACGCACTGGGACCCCTGGTGGTGCAGTAGTGCCGCGATGTAGCCCCTCGCAGCCTGCCAGTGCTGCTGAGCCGCGGCGGGGCCGCGCGCCATCCGTGGTGGCCGTGGGACAGTGCTCCTGACTGAGCTGTCTCCCAATGCAGGCCCTGTCTGGTGCTGCCCTGTGTGCAATGTGTGTCATGGTGGGCAGTGCACTGCTGGGTGCTCTGCTCACCAAACTGACACACGGACCACCTGCACACTCTCCCAACTGCTGTCCACAGGTGCGTGTGGATGATGATGCCTGCATTGCACTGTACACCAAGGTGCAAGGTTGCCCAGGTCCTGACACACGTCGTGGACAGTCCAGGTGGTGAGGGTGGTTGGTGGTGCTGTGTGATGCGTGTAATTTCCGCATTGCTGTGCTGCTGCCCTGTATGCTGCCTGGTGTGTGTGTGTGTTTATTTGAGTGCTCACCCTCTCTGCTAATGTGTTGGTATCGCGAACCCTTCAACTCCCTGACCTTCATGCACGGTGTGTTCCCCTGTGTGCCTGTGGTTTGCGCATAGACAGTGTTGCCTACATGTCCCTTGACTTACCTGTGTTGTGCGTGAGTGCTCTTCTGCAATGGTGTCCCGGTGCAGCTGGGCCTGCCGGTCAGTCGGGGGTCCCTCCGTCTCTAGGGGGCGGCTCATCACCCATATCACGGCGCCACTGGCGTCCCCATCGCTGTCCCCCTCTTGGACCTGTACGGCTATCCCATGGTCTTTGGCCATGTTGTGCAGGATGCAACAGGCCAGGAATATCCCACAGGCCTTTTGGGGGCTGTACTGTAGGGCTCCGCCGGAGGTGTCCAGGCATCGGAAGCGTGCCTTGAGTATCCCGAACACCCGCTCTATGATGTTCCGTGTTGCAGCGTGTGCCTCATTGAAACCGTGCTGCGCTGGGGTCGTGGGGTGCGGTATGGTGTGAGCAGCCAGGGACGGATGGGTATCACAGTCACCTGTGTGGAGATAGTGGAGATCAGTGTTAGGTCAGGTAAATATTGCCCATATCCTTGTGTGCCACTACCATGGCACCTGTGTCATTCCACCCTTGCACAGAGTTTGCATTCCATACATGTGTACTCACCCACTAGATGACCCGTGGGGATGTTTCCACTCTCAAATCGATGGCACAGTGCAGATTGGTGCCATATGAAGGCATCATGTGCTCCGCCAGGGTGTTGGTACAGACATTGATGATCACGCCCAGTGGCATCACACACCACCTGGCAGTTGACACTCGAGTAGCCTTTGGGTTCCGATATGCTTGCCCCGTCGGGCCAGGTAGGCGTCGCGAATGGCCACATGGGTGCAGTCTATGGCACCTAGCACGCCAGGCATTTGTGCTACCCTGTGGAACTCCTGCATGTTTGCTATGCGCTCTGCCCGGTGCTGGGAAATGGATGTACTCCGCAGCATGAGGCAGCAGTGCGCTGAGGAATTGGGTGAGGATGCGTGACGTGGCCGACTGCGTGATGCCTGTGGTGTCCCCTGTCGGCCTCTGGAAGGTGCCCGTGGCGAGCAGGCACATGCAGGCTGTCACCTTGGTCTCCACGGACAGAGCGTGACTCCGTCGTGAGGGTGCCTGCATCACATCACTGCACAGCTCACTGAGCCGTCTCAGTATTGCCCTGTTCAGGCGGTACGGGCCACGATCTCAACATCACTGTACAGCTCGTGGCTGATGCGGACGCGATACCGCCTGTCGGGGCGCCGCCCGGCGGGCCCTCCACGACGTCCCCTGCAGCATGCTGTCTCACCCCCTTATTACAGCTTCCATGTGGAAGCTGACACTGTCCATCTCCTGGCTTCTGCCCCCAGCTGCTGTTCCTGTATTACCCCACTGCCCCCACTGCTGCTTCCACTGCACGGCACCCCACTGGCCTCTCTGTCCTCCAGGACCCACTGTCCTCTCTGTCCTTCCTGTCCTGTCTCTGTCTCTGTCTCTCTCTCTCTCTCTCTGTCTCTCTCCCGGTTTGCGGCCTGCTCGAGTTCTTGCGCCCTCCCTTGAGCGGTTTATTTTGGCTCAAATCCGTTTCTTGCCAACTTCCGGCTGAGCCACTCTTGCGCATTAACAGAAGTGTTCAAATATCGATTGCGCACTTTATGGCCGGACCCGCCTTCGGTTATGCGCGCATGCTTCATTTCCATTGCGCTGTGGCTCAGCGTGTTTCGCATGCAACTGGCCCTTCTCAATATCGCAGAATGGCGATTTTTGAGTTAAGACGCAAGAACCCTGTTGCGCATGGCGCAACCCTTTTGAATATCTGGGCCATTATGTATAGTGTAGCTCAATTTGCTATTGCATCTAACGGACTGATGAATGTGAGCAATGTTATTTTATAATATATAGAATTGTATAGTAATATATGATGTAATACAGTTTTTAACTAAAATTTATGAGTGTAACACTTTTTAGTAAATGCACTTTTCAATAAACTTGTACCTTGTACCTTGTTTCATTTCTGTGGATTTTTCCTTATTTCTAAGGTGTGCATCCCAGCTAATTACTTCAAGCAACAAGCAGGTCTCCAAAAATTTGTACTTGTAAGCAGACGTTTACTTACTTAGAATGATTCAGAAAGCTTTTATTTCCTGAAGTTACAGCTTCATCAGCATTCTCACTGTTGAGGCAGAATGTTTGTGCAGCTCTTTCACAGCTGAAGATATATTCAGGTTTCTCCCACATTTTCCCCAAAATGTGGAAAGGTAAATGCTAGCCCTGGGAGACAATCTTTGGCAACCCCCAGGCCAGCTACTTCCATTTCTTGCAGCCACTTTCTCTCAGGAGGCAGAGCCCCCCCTCCCCTGCGGAGGGGCTCCCACTGAACACACTAGGCCCATTCTGCTTAGCAGAGGGCCACAGCCCCCTTCCCTGTGGAGGGGCTCGCATCAAACTGAACTCAGCCTGCAAAGTCTCTGGGTCAGGGAGCTCCTTGCAGCTCCAGATTGGCTGAATTCACTTGTCTGTCCCAAAATGAATATTCATTATACCTCTTCGATGCCTGATAGGCTCCCTGTTTGGGCACCTAAATTTAGTCCCTGTTTTTCCCCCATAAAGCTTTGGCAAAGTCCCATAAGTCTCTGGCAATGTCCCAAGAGTCTCTGTGGTAAATCTTGGCTTTTCGATTGACTGGCTGGCTGCACATATGGCTGCCGTTAGTTACAGTCCCCCTGTAGTCCTTTGCAGTCCCACTTTAAAAGTTCTGGTGCAGCCAGTACATTTATTTTATTTTCATTATTGCCCCACAGTCCTATAGCCCCTTTAGTGCTCTGTGCAGTGCTGCCATTATTAAACATTAATGTTCAATTCTACACCTGTTGCTGAAATATGCAGCCCCCAGGCAGCAGCAAGGCTGGCTCATGAATATTAATACCTGTTCATTAATATTCATAGAGCCAGGCCTAGGCTCACAGCGTGCACGGCATTTTTCATTTAAACATATCTGGTGGCTTTTCTCTGGGACTAATCCAGGTCGCCAGTCCCTGACCTATGCCAAACGGGGACTGGGACAGTCGGAAAACCATCTGCTTGACTGCAATCATGGGTTGAAGAAAGGGGCGCTTCTAGCGCATGCATGGCCACTGACTGCTCCGGAGAGCAAACCAAACACTTCAGCTCCTCTGGCCCCCACTGAAGCCCTGGAGAAAGCAGGGGCCGGACGGAGACTTTTTAGGTGCCCTTTGGGGCAAACTTGGAACTGGGCTGTGGCAGTGCCAAACGGGGAAAACTGAGGAACACCTGAGGTACCAGAAGACAATGGGAGACACAGGGGCATTTAAGATAAGCCCCCATAGGAGGTTACGGTTGCATTTAGGATTAAGAGGCCAATGGGGATGGCTCCTGGTGTTGCCATTTAGGATTAAGAGGTTACCAGGGATGAGCTCCCAGTGCTGGCATTTAGGCTTAAGGGGCCAATGTGGATGGGCGTCCAGTGTTAGCATTTAGGACTAAGAGGCCAATGAGGATGGGTGCTCAGTGCTGGCATTCAGGATTAAGAGGCCAGCAGGGATGGGTGCCTGGAGTTGGCATTTAGGACTAAGAGGCCAATGAGGATGGGTGCTCACTGGTCATATTGAAGAAATCAGAGATGAGGAAGCAAAAGCAACAACCAGGAATGAGCTCCAGTGGCCACAGAATTCTTCACTTTTGGTTCCCAAACCAAGATGTAATGATGTGTTTGCACTGATACTGTAGGTGTGAGAAAATTGTTACTTTCTGGCTTCACAATGCACTGTGAAATGTTCCTTTCAACTTGTGTGTTCTCCTACTTCAGGCTGATTTTTTTATTTACCTCCGCCAGCGCAAAGTCTGTACTTTCCTCTGTGTTTAACTTTTTTTGATTTAACATGGTTTCATTTTTAAAACAGTAAAAGTATCTCCCTTGGGGCAGGATCTAATGAACCTGCAAGTTTACATTTCAAATTGCAGATGATTTTTATGTTGGCTCACGCTTGTGCAGCCAACATCTTGCGCTAGTAGCAGATTGGGAGGCACGGTCACTGTGGGCGAATGCAGGGCACGCATCAGTAGGTGCGTCCCTCATTCCCCAATAAGCCAGCAGCAGGCACTGACATCACATGGCCACCAGGTCTAAGAAAAGGTCCGCTGCAATGAGAGCGAAGTTCTCATGCAACGGACCACAACACGCCTCCCAACGCGACGAACATGGTGGCACGGACTGTCACGCTGCCAATCATCTGTTACAATGCCGACAGGGCAGCCCACCCCATCGGCATAATAACCCCTCCCATTTAAAATGTATGCCGAGAGGTGCTAATCCCCGGCATCATACGTGCCCCAAAAGTCTTTCTTTGCGGACGGGGCCCCAGTCCTCGCCGGCTTTAATCCCCTTCCCTTTATTTTGCCGATGGGGAGCCTCCACCCCATCGGCATAATGCCCCCCACTTTTGATGAATGTCGAGGGGTGCCCAATCCCCTTGTCTCTTGTCACCCCTCCGCATGCCAAGGGTGCCTAATCTCCATCGGGCTAACGCGATACCCAAAAAACACTTAGGTGGCACGCTGGGAGACCACCCCAGTGTGCCAAATCACCTAAAAGGAAAAACCAACCGGTGATGTTTTTTTTTTTTAAACCCTGTAAAAAAGAAAACAGTCCCTCGCGGTCTCCCTGCCCCATCCCGCAACCCGCGCCCACCCTCTGCACACCCTGCCTCCCCACACCCCCCTCACCCCATACTTACCTCCTGAGTCTGGCGCGACGATCTTCGGTGGACCAGGAACACTTCTGCACTCTTCAAAGCTGACCGCGAACTGAAGAAATGCCGGTAAGCTGTATAATGGCATAAATAGGTTTTTTTTTCAACTTTGGTGCATATCTCAGCCATTTTGGGAATTTTGGCACCACATTTTCAACATGGGTTTATTGGGACCCCTCCTCATGAATTCAGGCACTGTCATGGCGTTATTCGATCCCGAAAGGTGATTTGGCGGTCACTGTGCGGAATCACCTTTGGGGACCAGTAACAAAACAACAGTGCAACTGTTCATGAGAGGGCTCTCAAAAGCCTATGTTGAAAATTTGGTGGAAAAAATCCAAAAAATGACGGTTTTACAAGCGTATGTTGCGCAGTTTCCACGCACACTCGTAACTTCATGAATTTGTAATATTTTCACTCCAGATTTTCAAACTTGCCATTTTTCTATACCTCCTTATGAACAGTAAGATGTCATTTTACATATCCTACCCGAAATGTGTTTTCGCACATCCGGCACAGAATAGCACGGTCACTGTGCGAAATCAGTTTTCAGGACAGTTTGAGAACATGATGGTGACACTGTTCATGTGCAGAGGTCCTAAAATGCCTATGTTGAAAATTTGGTGATGAAATTCCATAAAATGACTGTGATACAAGTGTGCATTGCGCAGTTCCCACGCACCCTTGTAACTTCGCAAATTTGCAATACTTTCATGCCAGATTCTCAACACTGGCATTTTTTCACACCTCCTTATGAACAGTACAGCTGTCATTTATCACATCCTGCCCTAAATGTGTTTTCGCACCTGTGCCACACAATGGTGTGGTCACTGTGGGAAATCAACGTTTGGGACAAATTAACAAAATCACAGTGCCACTGTTCATGAGGAGAGGTCCCAAAATGCCTATGTTAACAAGCATTTGTCAATGCCGAATGTTGTCGCGCTGGCATTGGCTTTGGTAGTGCAGTGCGGAAAAACATTTTGGGCAGGATGTGAAAAATTACAGCTGTATAGTTCATAAGAAGGTGTAAAAAAAATGCCAGTGTTGAAAATGTGCATGTAAATATTGCAAATTTGCCAAGTTACAAGGGTGCCTGGGAAATCGCAACGCACGCTTGTAACACAGTCATTGTATGGACGTTCAGCGCCAAATTTTCAACATAAGCATTTTAGCACCTCTGCTCATGTACAGTGTCACTGTTATTTCCTCAAACTGTCCCAAGTGATTTCGCACAGCGACCACGCTATTCCGCGCCGGACATGCGAAAACACATTTTGGGCAGGATATGTGAAATGACAGCTGTACTGTTCATCAAGAGGCATGGAAAAATGCCAATGGTGAAAATCCAGAGTGAAAATATTACAAATGCACAACGTTACGAGTATGCGTGCAATCTGCCAATGCATGCTCGTAACACAGTCATTTTATGGAGTATCATCACCAAATTTTCAACATAGGCATTTTAGGACCTCTGTTCATGAACAGTGTCATTGTCATTTTCATAATCTGGCCCGAACACTGATTTCCCACAGCGACCGCGCTATTGTGCGCCAGAAGTGCAGAAGCACATTTCGGCCAGGATGTGAAAAATGATAGCTGTACTATTCACAAGGAGGTATACAAAAATGACAATGTTGAAAATCTGGTGTGAAAATATTGCGAATTCGCGAAGTTATGAGCCTGTGTAGCAGCGCGCAACATACGCTTGTAAAACAGCCATTTTTTGGATTTTTTATGCCAAATGTGCAACATAGGCTTTTTGAGAGCCCATCTCATGAACAGTGGCACTGTCATCTGATTCATCAGTCCCGAAAGGTGATTCCGCAGTGACCGCGAAATCACCTCGGACCGATTAACTATATGACAGTGCCAGAATTCATGAGGAGGGGTCCCAAAACCCCATGTTGAAAATTTGGTGTAAAATTCCCAAAAATGCCCAAGATATGCATTAAAGTTGAAAACCCCTATTTATTCCATTATACAGCTTACCGCCATTTCCTCAGTTCAGGTCGGCTTCAAGAGTGCAGACGTGTTCCCGTCCACCAAGATCATGTTGGACTCGGAGGTAGGCATGAGGTGGGGTGTGGGAAGGCAGGGTGCGAGGGTGGTTGCGGGTTGTGGTAGGGGGGTTGGAAGAGTACGAGGGACCATTTTCGCTTTATAGGTTAAAAAAAATAAATGACATCGGGGGATTGTTTTCATTTTAATAGGTGCTTTGGCATGCTGGGGTGGGCTCCCAGCATGCCACCTGAGTGTGTGTGTGTGGGTGGGTGCTTTAGCCAACGGGGGATTGGGCACCCCCATTGGCAAACAAGGAAAAGGGTGGGGGTTGCATGATGCCGATGGGGATTGGGCACCCCTGTCGGCACACAATAAATGGGGGTGTTGACGGCAACATTGGCAGTCACTGCCACCATGTTGCCTGCACATAGGGGGAGGCGTGTTGTGGTCACGCTGCATGAGAGCTTTGCTCTCATTGCAGCAGACCTTTTCTCTGATCTCTTCACCTCATTAGCTAGGCAGGGTGTCGCCCATGCTGCTGGCTGATTGGGGAATGTGGGACGCACCTACTGGTGCGTGCCCTGCATTCACCCACCAATGACTGCGCTTCCAAATCTGCACTACCGCAAGATGTTGGCTGCACAAGTGCACCAACATAAAAATGTGGTTAAAAAAATCCCAAAAATAATTGGGTTATGGACGTGTGTTGCACAATTTCTATGCATGCTCATGACTTCACCAATATTTCATATTTTCACTCCACATTTTCAACGTTGCCATTTTTTTACATGTCCTCATGAACAATACAGTTGTCATTTTCCACATACTGCCCAAAATGTGATTTTGTCCCTGTGTTGCCAAATGGCATAGCCGCTGTACAAAACCACCTTTCAGCTAACAAACTGATTGTGCCACTCTTCATGAGGTGGGCTCACAAACAGCCCATGTTGAAAATTTGGAGTGAAAATACCAACACACGCCTACGGTGTTACGGTTTCCAACTATAGCACCCCACCCTGTAGAGACTGACAGGCATCAGGGGTGTGACTTGGGATCATCGGCTGTAATGCTCACGCCATTCCACCCCCACCCCACCCCCCTTGCAGCCAGTGACAGGCATCGTAGTGTGCCTTGCAGTGCTCGGCCACGAAGTTCACCCCATTCTCCTATACTGCACCCACCTCAGTGTATTTCCTTATGGAATGGGGTAAGTATAACGCCCAAAGACCCCAAAGCACACCACAACACTTGTCAGTGTCTACAGGGTAGGGTGAGGTAAAATGGCATGAGCATTATAGTCTGTCTGTTCATTCAGGTGACCCAAGATGGTGGCCAAGCTAGGCTAAGCTGTCTCCACACATTTTTAGAGAGCACACTTTTGTTAATTTCTAGAAAGCACATTTTTGTTAATTTTTTAATTTTTAGTCAGAGCAGTTAGTTAGGGGTGAAGAAGTGAGGTTTTTAATGTTAGGTTTGTTTTTTTCGTTCGTTTTATTGATACCTAGCAGTTATAAACGTGGTAAATTTGGCTGCCGCGTATTGTGAGGACTGCACAAGTTAGTCCTCTTTATTTTGTGCCATTTTTTGCTAACACTCATCCCAATTTGTATTCTGGTTTGTCCTACCTGGTGATTCTCACTTGAACCAGGCTCGAGGATGAGGAGATTGTAGGGGAGCTGCCTGTGTGATCCGAGGTGTGGTGTCCTTCGGGAGTCGAGAGGAGGAGCCACGGTCATGTCCTGCTGCTTTTTGTCTGCTGAATCGAAGTAGAACTATGGTTCGGTAGCGGAGTGGAGCTACTGTGTTGGGACTGGGCTGTTGGGCTTCTACGGAGTTTCTGTGGTTGTTGGGACTGTTTCGATTCTGCTGATTCAACTGACTGGATCAATTTTTGCCTTTTTTCTCAGTTTTCGGGAAGCTCAGTGAATCTGTTATCGTCCTTATTACCCCAACCTGAACCTGGGGGGTGCTGCTGGAGGGATTGATAGTGTGGAGGACCAGACCTGCGGTCGTCAGAGGATGAACGGCAGGTGCGTTATCCTTGTTGGTCTGGGGGGGGCGCTGAAGAGCCTGTTCCTCACCTGGATCTATTACGCTTAGATCCCCCATCGGTGTTCTTCTCGGGGGATGGTTTGGTGGTTTGGAGAAAATCAGAAGACCAGAAGAGAAGCAAAGAAGCAGAGTTTAGTGTGGAGGCCTATTGATTTTCTGGGCCTAAAATTGGTGTGAGAGAGTGATCTGATGAGAAGTGATTGAGGTCCACAGCCCAGAAGACTGTTCCAGGACATACTGTAGGTCAGACTTTCTCCTATTCTCTTGCCTGGTGGACAGTGACAGTGTTTTGATCTTTTGTAGATAGTTTAAATGACACATTATGGACAGTGAGAGTGTCTTGTTTTTACAGATTGTTTAAGTGATATATTGTACCCCCAGCCGAAGTGAGAGATTGGTGGGGGGACATTTTCCCTGGTGAGGTGAGAGCTCCCAGAGGCCATAAACCGTTTGCTGGAGAGAACTGTGGCAACCTCTTCCTCGAACCTATGCTTTAATTTATAATCTGCTCTGTTTTATTTATTTTGTGTTCATTTATTGTTGTATGGTGTGTGGTGTATGATTGAAAGTTGAGTGATTGGGTGTGTAGTGTGGTGTTGTTTGGTGTGAATTTATTGTGGGTGTTTTGACTGTGTGAAGATGTGTTGGGGAGTTGTTCGGATGGTCAGGCATTATCCCCCTCCTGGCTTAAAGACCGCCACCCTTTTAGGTGTCCTCCTCTATCTCCGGAGGTATATAGATGGTGTAGGGCTATGGGGATTGTGAGGAGGAGGAGGGCGGGGGCAGGGCCTGGGGGGGAATGGAAAGGAGTGGACGGATTGGGATAGTGGGGACAAGAAGATGCCCTGGGGCAAAATGGGTTCAGGAGAGGGGTCCTCCCTGCCTGATTCCCATACCCAAGGGCTCTGCTTGTGGCAGGCAGGTGGCTTGGTCTTCACTGGCAACTCATCCTACTCGAACGGTGTTATGTAATGCCAGGTCCATTAAAAACAAGACAGCTACAGTATAATAGCTGATCTTGTAGGGTCATCGGACCTGGCATGCATCACCGAGACCTGGCTGGATGACAATGCTGGCCCTATTTTGGCTTCAGCTTTACCAGCCGGGTACCTGGTGATACACCATCTGAGGTTGGATTGTAGGGGCGGGGAGTGGCAATCTGTTTTAGAATGGAAGTGAACCTGATGGAGGTACCAGTAGGAATCACCAACTTCTTTGAATGTATCATGGGTGAGAGTGTGGGGTGCAGGATTCTTCTCATTTACCATCCACAAGGTAATGGGAATGTTTTCCTGCAGGAAGTTGCAGACTTCATTGTCGACATGAGATTGGGATCCTCCAGATGGCTGATCCTGGGGGATTTCAATGCCTGGGTCGACGATGAACTCTCGCAGTTTGGTCAGGACTTCCTCCAGCTGATGAATTTGCTGGGCTTCACACAGGTTATTTCCTCCTCGACTCATATAGATGGTCATTCACTGGACTTGGTGTTCCTCCTGGGGATGGAGATATCCGACTTGGTGGTGGAGCCAGTCAGTTGGTCTGACCATCACACCATTAGGTTCAGTTTCCTGGCCCTCCCGATAGGTCAGTCCCTACAGAGATGGTCCGGTACTGCCCTTTGAGGGGTGTTACCCCGGAGGGCCTGATGGCGGTGCTGAACCTATCGAGTTTGCCGAGTGAATGCATGGATCCTGGGGACCTGGTTCTTGCCTATAAGGCAGTAGTAGAGGCCCTGGATTCCATTGCTCCTGTTCGTGTTTGTCCCCTCACCCTTCGCCCCAAGTCTCCTTGGTTTGATGAGACTTTGAGGGAGTTGAGGAGAGTGGGAAGAAGGCTTGAGAGATGTTGGCGGAAGTCGGGTCTGGAGTGTGACAGGCTTAATTTGATGGACTATTATCGGGTCTATCAATCAGCAAATACCCATAAGAAGGCAGAATTCCTGTCCAGGGAAATTGCTGCTGCACAGAATCGACTAGCCCAGCTCTTTCAGACCGTGGACAGATTGTGCAATCCAATCTGTCTTCAGCCCGAGACAGTGTTTTCACAGGAATGGTGTGAGGAGTTTGCTCGATTCTTCGCAGATAAGGTTGCCACAGTCAGGTCCGATCTCCTCCCAACTCTTTCAAACAGGAGTTGTGGTGGTCAGCAGGAGATGTCGGACGCCCAGTTTGTGCGGTCTGACTTCGACCTACCCACAATCAATGACATAGTGATGATCGTCCAGTGGCTGCGACCGACCAACTGTAATTTGGATCCGGGCCCCACGCACCTTTTAGTAGGATGTGTGGATAAAATCGGGCCGGTCCTTGCCAAGATAGTCTGGTTGTCATTGGAGAAGGGGATCTTTCCGGATCCCTTGAAGGAAGCTGTGATTCGGCCCCGTCTTAAAAAACCCTCCTTGGACCTGGACTGTCTGGCTAACTACAGGCCTGTCTCTAACCTGCCTTTTGTAGGTAAGGTTATTGAGAAGGTGGTTGTGTCACAGCTGGATGGTCATTTGACCAGCCACAATGTCTATGATTCTCTCCAGTCTGGATTTAGGAAGAGACATAGTACCTAGACGGCCCTTGTTCGGGTACTAAATGACCTAATAGCGAGAGATCGAAAGACCCATTCCATCTTGGTCCTTCCTGATCTCTCTGCGGCATTTGATACCGTTGACCATGGAGTGCTTTTGGAACACCTGGCCTGGTCCTCAGTTGGTTTAGATCATTCCTTGAGGGTAGGACTCAGAGGGTGGTGTCCAGGATTTTTTCCTCGGCATCACTCACCCTATCCTCTGGGGTGCCGCAGGGCTCCAATTTGGCACCCATGTTGTTTGCGGTATATATGCTGCCATTGGGAGCGATTATTAGGTGGTACAGCGTGAGTTTTCACTGCTATGCAGATGACACTCAGCTGTACATGTCCTTTGTGCCCGACCAGGGTGATGCTATCTCGGTTTTTAACAACTGTCTCACCGAGATCCAGGACTGGATGACTGTAAGTTGGTTGCGGTTAAACCCTGAAAAAACTGAGGTGTTGGTCATGGACCCAGATCATTGGGAGGCGGGTTTGCTGACGGGATCACCTTTGGGTCTTTGGCTTGGGGGGGCCCAGTTAGTTACCTCAGACTGGATGCGGAACCTGGGTGTTATATTTGATGACTGCCTGACCCTTAAACATCAGGTGCCGGCTGTTGTCAAAACCTCTTTCTACCATCTGAGGAATATAGCCCAGGTAAAGCACCTGGTTCCTGCTGACAACCTTCCAATGTTGGTCCATGCCTTTGTTACCTCCCACCTGGACTACTGCAACGCCCTGCACCTAGGGCTACCGGGGGTGGATATCCGCCGCTTGCAGTTAGTGCAGAATGCGGCAGCCAGGCTTTTGACTTGTATGTCTTGGACCAGTCATAGAACGCCTGTCCTCTGAGGACTGCACTGGCTGCCAGTACAGTGGCGGATTAGCTTCAAGGTCAGTTTGCTGACCTATAAGGCCCTACATGATCAGTAACCTAGTTACCTGCAAGATCTTCTTCATCCATACTGTCGTTCCCCCGTCCGCTCCAATCCACCGATGAGGGATTGCTAGAGATTCTCAGGGTCCATTTAAAGGCATCGGGGCCAGATCATTTAGTTTTATGGCCCCAACCCTGTGGAATTCTCTACCTCATCGGGTGCGAGATTGCCTGACCATCCAAAGTTTTAAATCAGCATTAAAAATGTATTTATTTAGCCTGGCGTATTCTGATTTTTAAGTACATTTCATTGACTGATTTTATGATATTTTTAATTTTGTGTTTTTGATTTATTTATTGTAAAAACACTTTGGTCCTGGAAAGGCACTTTTTAAAAAGAAAGTATTGATTGATTGATGACCCAAAGGCACACCCCAATGCCTGTCGGTCTCTGCAGGGTGGGGATGGGGTTGGCGTCACTTCAATACTTCACTGCCATTCCTATTATGCATCTCTAACTCCTGCACTACCAATGCCAATGCCAGCGAGACAACATTCAGTATTGACAAGTGCTTGTTACTTATTGCTGTGCAAAAACTACCTTTTTTCATATTTCTAACATTTGTTGCCACTACATTGCACAAAAACACTGAACCAAATTTCTACAAAACTGGCAGGTACTTAGATCCTACGTCAAGAGACGGTCAAGATGAGCCTCCAAAACTGGGGACTTTGTATGGAAATGTCTTCTCAGCCTAAATGTATTGGCACTGCCATAACACTATAAGTAAGATAGATAGATAGGCAAACAGCCAGCCAGACAGACAGACAGATAGATAATGTCTGTATAAAGATGGATGGATGGATGGATGGATGGATGGAGAGAGAGAGAGAGAGAGAGATAGATAGATAGATAGATAGATACTGTTTGTAGACAGATAGATAGACAGACAGACAGACAGATACTGTAGATAGATTGATGATAGATAGATAGATACTGTCTGTATACAGATAGATAGACAGACAGATAAATATATACTGTCTGTATACAGATAGATAGATGGATGGATGGATGGATGGATGGATGGATAGATAGATAGATACTGTCTGCAGACAGACAGACAGATGGACAGACACAGAGAGATAGATAGATAGATAGATAGATAGGTAGACAGACAGACAGACAGACAGATGTATAGACAGATAGATAGAAAACAGGATGACTGCATCTCCCAGGCTGGGGGTTTGAGACCCCGGCCCACTTGCTTTAGTTAGAAACCCACTGGCCTCTCCCCCGAACCACTCCCAGAGAACCCATTTTATGGCAGGAGCATACAGAAATATACCCTGGGCGGACCCAGGGTGCCCATCAAATTGGACTGGCCAGAGGAAGTGAGGTAACTTTAGTAAGCCCCCCCCCCCCAGAAGAGTGGCTTACAGATAGATAGATAGATAGACAGACAGACAGGTAGGTAGGTAGGTAGGTAGGTAGGTAAACAAACAAACAGACAGACAGACAGACAGACAGATAGATAGATAGATGATAGACAGACAGACAGACAGACAGATGCATAGATGGATAGATGCATAGATAGATAGATAGATAGAATAAATAGATCTAGAGATAGAGTGAGAGAACAAGAGATAGATAGAAAGAATAAATAGATCTAGCTACAGAGACAGAGAGATGGGGAGACAGACAGACAGACAGACAGACAGACAGACATACAGACAATGTAAGCCCCTTCCCCAGTGTCTAGGGGTCCTGGTGGAAAAATTGGGGAGGGGGCCCAAATCAGAAGCCCTTTAATTGAATAACATGGTCTTACCTCACCTGCAAGTACTCATGTAGCAAGGGAAAATGACTCTTCTTGGTCCGCTGGATAACCAGAGGCAGGCTGGAGCACTTACAAGGCCAGGACCGGGTGGACAGATGTTATTTTCTTTTTCTTCTTTAGAGGTAGCAAGCATGGTTCAGTAGAAAAAATAGCCTCAGCACACCAGAGTGAAAATAATAAAACCAAATTTAATTAATTATTAAAATTAAAAAATAAAGTGCACAACTCCATGGAGCAGCGGGTCAGACAGGTCAACAGCCTCACAAGCAGAGATTGAATGCAGCACAAGGTTGAAGGTATAGACAGACAGACAGACAGACAGACAGACAGACAGACAGATAGATAGATAGATAGATAGATAGGTAGATCTGGGATTAGGGAAGTCACACGTCCGCTGTAGCAGATTTTCAATCTGTCCCTAGCCACTGGATGAGTGTCTGATATCTGGAAAAAGGCCTATGTGGTCACTGTGTTCAAGGGTGGGGATGTTAACTTGCCCACCAATTACTGGCCAGTCTCTATCCTCCCCCCTTATTCAAAACACTAGAGAGGATTGTAAATGGCCAGCTTGTAGACTACCTCAGCCAGCATGAACTCCAGGCCACAGAGCAGCATGGGTTCAGAAAGACATTCAGCACTATGACCGCACTCCATGACTTCACAGATTCAGTACATAGTGCACTGATCCACGGAGAACGGACAGGATCTATATACATAGATCCCCGTAAGGCATTTGAACTTGTCAACCATGCCCTCCTCTGCTAGAAACTATTCTATCTGGGCCTCTCTGAAGACACAGTCTGCTGGTTTCAGGACTATTTGTCCTGTAGATCACAATCTGTAAAATGCCAGAATGTGCTATCTGATGACAGGTCAGTCAATGTAGTGGTCTCCCACAGGCCGATTATTGGGCCTCTGCTCTTTAGACTATTCGTAAACAACCTACCCACGATCTGCAAATCAACCAATGTACTTCTATACGCAGATGACACTGTCATTTGCTCAAGTGGCAAGAACTTGGATAGTCTGAGGAGGAGGCTGCAGGATGCCTATACCTCCGTCCAGGTACCAGGTTCATTTCAAAACTCCTGGTAATGAATGAGAGGAAGACTAGATGTATGTTGTTCTGCGCCTGCAACAAGACTAACGTCTCTGTTGACTTAAACATTTCCTCCTTGACCGGGGTCACTCTTGAGCAACTGAAAACCTTTAAGTACCTAGGCGTTATCCTGGACAGGGCCCTGTCATTTGCTGATTATGTGGACTACCTTGTTAAAGCAGTTGACACAAGACTTGAATTCCTCTATAGGCATAGCAGCAACTTCCTACCAGAGATAAAGAAACTCCTGGTCCAGTGCTTTAACATTATAGAGTATGGTGTCATTGTTTATGGTTCAGTGAATGACAACACATTGTCCCAGGTCAGGAGCCTGCACTTAACAGAGCCTGCCGCTTTGCTCTAGACCTTAAAACTGATACCCACACCACTGTCCTGAATAGCTGACTGAACTGGCTAAACTTCAACTCGAGGGTGCTCTCTCACACTTTGGTCATAGGCCAAAAAGCACTACGTGGCCAGCTGTAACCTGACTTACAGTCTGAGTTCAGTTATTTTGACAAATAAGGTGCCGGGGCATGACACACCACTCCCTATTGATACCTCACAGGAGAACCACGCTGGGACAAAACTGCTTCTCGTATCAATTTGCAAAACACTGGAATGAACTGATGAACATGTTAAGAGACTGCCGCTCTTTTGAATCATTTAAAACTCAGCTGTTGTCCATGCTCACTTCCTCGGGACACATATTTGCTACTGTTGAACATCTGCCATAATCTGACAATGTATCTTCTGTATACCGCACTTGTTACAAAATGTCATGTAATGCCATACATCCAATGCTACTTGTACATTATTACCTGTGCAGACTACTGTATATTTTGGTTATTTTTATTGTATGTACCTGACTCTAAACCCTTTGAAAATAGGCACCTACCTACAGGGTTTCATGTGAAAAAAAAAAAATAGAAAAAAAACTTGTGAAGGGGCAGGACTTTCATATCTCACTCATTGCCCTGGCACTCAAGAGTTATGGTCCTGACTCCTCAAACATGAAGATAAATTGCATAGTTTGAGTCAGTCTATTGCATACCCACTATAGCTTTGCTGTCCAGCAGGCAACAATTAATATCTCGATGGTTCGGTACACGCAGTGGAATACCGAACAAATCAGTGTTTAAAATGTTGTCTACAAAAAAACATACTCGTCTGTCATCCTGCAAGAGAAGGTGTGTCTGAGGCACACACCCTTGTCAGCAGGGAATATTTGCCCACACGAAATGAGGACTAGAAAGAAATGTCAGCGAGACATTAGCAGAAAGGTTAGCCAGTGCCTAGATGCAGATGGGTAATTAAAGGATTTATCTTCCTTTGTCATTGGCTCTGCAGAGGTACAGTAAGGCAGTCATGTTGGAGATGCTCTCTAACACAGCCTCTGGCGGGTTTCCAGCTGTCATGGGACTCATTTTAAACTTTCCAGCTTTCCTGAGAGAGGGAGGGAGGTAGTGGCGGCTCCTTTTGTTCTTCACAGCATCGCTGCTGCACTGTTAGCAAGAGGGCCAATATAGTCATGAATGGCAAGTCCATCATCAGAATTGAACTCCATCATCGTTAGCCTGTCTAAAACATTGCTGTCAGGTTAACTGATCCCTAAAACGAACAAGAACTGGCTGCCACCAACAGGTTGATTTCCCAAGAGTAATACAATGAAAGCAGAAATAATGGACTTTTCAAGATAATATAAGAGAAAAAAAGGGGCATAATAGTTGAGAAGGGGCTTAAGGTTAGGTAAAAGTGGGAAAAAAGGCAGTCACAATCATTTACAAATATTACATTTACACAGAGATGCGAACACAGATGCATTAACACATTCTGATGCACACCAGTACGTACACACAGATACAAACACACAAATACATACCCACAAATGCACACACACATGCTGACACACGTCAGTATATACATATTGATGAGTAAACACAGTGATGCACACTAATACAGTATATACACACAGATGCATACAGAGGCTGACTCGCGCTAATACACAAAGATGTGAACACACACTGACATACACTAATAGATGTGCACACAGGCAAATACACAGTGACGCACATTGGGGGGGGTGGGAGTAACAAAGAGCATTTCCAGAACACCACAAATAATGCACTATTCATTATTCAGATCCAAATAATGAACAGTGGCACTGTTCATGCCTACCCGTATTTGGGGAACTAGAAAAAAAGAAGAAAAAGCAACCCCCTCACCCTCCTCTGCAGCCAAATCACAGTAAAAACAACCCTCTTCCCCCACCCTCTGCAACGAGTCCACTTCCACCTTCATCCTCCCCCCCACAGCACCCACAATTTCAATAATAATAGAAACAAACTCTGGCACAACTCACCTGCCTCCACAGCCAGCCGCAATTTCCTCTTGTATTTGTTTAGTCAAACAAATCATCTCACATCACCCCACCAGCAGCAACCTTGATCCCACCATCCTCCCCAACACTCACGTTTCTTAAATTTAAGCAAGTCCACAAGTGCGAGAAGGCCACTGGCACAACCCGCCATCCCCCACAGCCGACCACCTTTTTGTGAATGGCACTCCTGTACTTGCTTGCATAGCAAAACAGCTGATCGTGTAATCAGCCATTTTACTATGTGAGCAAGTGTAGGAGTGCCATTCATAAGAATGCAGCTGGTCATGGAGGAAGATGGGTTGTGTCAGTCACCTTCACGTGCCTGGGGACTGACTTACTACATTTAAGAAATGTGGGTGCTGGGGAGGAGAGTGGGACTTGGGTGCTGCTGCAAGGGTGGGAGGATGGGGGGATGACTTGTTTAACTAAATAACAGCAAGAGGAGACAGTGACAGACAGTGGAGGTGAATGGGTTGTGCCAGTTGACGATCGTGTGAATTTTTTCTGTCACTACTGAAATTGTGGGTACTGGGGAAGAGGAGAGTGAGACTGGGCTGGTTGCAGAGGGTGGGGAGACGGGAGGTTGTTTTTACCATGACTGGGCTGGGGAGGAGGTTGGGGCGCTTTTTTTTTAACTTCCCCCCACAGGTACACAAATAACAAAGCTAAATACTAAATTTCTGAATATTTGGGGCTCCAAAAATGAATATTCGACCAAATATTTGGGCAACCGCCCCTGGGGTTAAGGCGCTAGATTAGTGTACTGGGATACATAACGAGTTACATTTCAGGGCCCTGTGACTGCAACTCTTAAAGGGTTAATATTTTTTCCTCTGGGGACTGTCCGCAATTGGTGAAGAGTACCCTGGAAGGCGTGCTTTTCTGGCCTGTGCGGGAATGCGCAGGCGGGAAAAGAGAGAGAGGGGGTTGGAGATCAGGGGTGGGGCCAATTGCCCACTTCTGGAGGTGGTTCATATTTTTTCCTGGGAGAGAGGAGGCAAAATCCAGCCAGGCAGCATGTGACGGTGGCCGTAAATGAGAGACCCCCAGGCAGGGGGAAGCTGTAATGCCATGCAGGAGAGAAGGTTGAAGTACTATACAAGTGGCTGTGAGGGAATTTGAACCTGAGTTGCAGGGAGTAGGATGCCAGGAAAGAGAAAAGTTTTCAGGACTTCATGTCAGCTGGGGAAGTCACCACATATTTTGTGAGCCCCTGTGAGATGAAGCCAGAAAGAAAGGGTGATAGCAGCCATAAGACTGATTTGGTAGCCCCCAGGCCTGAAGGGACTGTGTAAGTCCCTAGAGGAACATTCTGTTTTGGTTGCTGTGAAGCTGGGGAGAGAAAGAGAGCTGAGTTACCTTACGAGACGTGCTGCTCATACTTCAGAGGAGGCAGTCGCCCGGGACAGTTACAAAAGAAACCACAGCCTCTATGGGGATTCATTGGCTCGAAGGTAGGATCAGTGAATACCGAGGTGTCCATAGAGTTGAGCAGTGAAAGAAGCCTGGGGAAACAAAAATAGGTCCTGCCAAACTGAAGAGAGAAACAGTACAGTCAGCATGGGGAGCTGGGTTTGAAGCTGTCCAGGGGAGAATAATTACTGCCTGTTTGGTCCAAGCAAAATGCATAAGAAGGGAACGTGTACGCTGCCTAGAATCAGGGGCTGTCAGCATGACCCCCCACTAGAGTGATGGACTCTGTGAACTAGGACTTACGGATACTTTGTGGACATTGATTTGAGGGCCCCCCTGGGTCCATAGCCTTATCACTTCCCCTATGTAATAAATGTTTAGTAAGTTACACTGCTGCGTGGAGTTATCATGTTTTATTAAAGGATCCTTTTGACATTTCTACTGCAATTGATCTTTTAATGTTTTCTAACTTGCACTGTTACTAATCAAGTTTGTGTTCTAGCCAAAGTCCCATGGAGAAGCCTGCACTCCAGCACCAAGAAAGAAAATATAAGTCATATCTTGGCAGTTTCTGTTATGGTCCCCCCTCCCCACAGACATTCCACCATCATACCCCAGGGGAGCGGTTGGGCTACAAATGGGGGCTTGTCTGGGATTTGGGGTGCCTTCCCTTCAGTAAATTGGTCCCACAGTTGTTGCTGTGTGAAACTACAAACTGTTTTGGGGCTGTGCTTAATGAAACTGAATGGACAACATGGCGGGGAGCTGAGGAATTTTGCACCATTCCGTGAAAGTTCGCGCCAGGGAGAGATGGCAGAAAGGAGCTTGTGGTCAGCACATGTGAGGGCTATGCAAATGGATTGAATCCCACTGCTGACCATGTAGGGATCGGACTGCTGTGCCAGTCGGGGGTGTGGCTGAAGACTGCTTGTCGCCTGTGGTAGAGGGTTTGTTCAGAGGAGCAGCGTGGTCATTGTGGATAACAGCTATTTTCAGCTCCAGTTTTGCTATTTTTACAAAGGAAAAAAAACATATCTCCCCTGCAACCCTCTGTGTCCATTTTGGGGTGGACTGTGTTGGCGCATCTGGATCATCTGTGAACTACACTCTAGTAAGTACTTATGTTTTAAAGAAAGAATGCTCAGCTCTCGTAGTTCAGTCAGTTTCCAAGCTTAGTGCAAATGTTATTTTTGACAAGATGCCTAGAGGACACCCTATAGCCCCAGTGCTTCAACCCTTCAGCGGGTCTTCCTCAGGGGCAGGCAGGAGGAGGACCCACTGAAGGATTGAAGCGCTGGGGCTATAGGGTGTACTCTAGGCGTCTTGCAAAAATAATTTGCATTAAGCTTGGAAAACGGCTGAACTACGAGTGCTGAGCATTCTTTCTTTATTATTACTGAAAGCTGGCTGCTTTGCTCTAGCACCGCCTATTCCTGTGCACACCTTCTTCTGATTTGTAAGTACTTCTGTTTATTCTGCTGGTCAGAAATAAGGAGGCCTCCTGGAAGAGTTCAGCTAGATCAGTGCACCGTAGTCATCTAAGGCACAGATTTGGAAAACCAAGATATAGTGAGTGAGATGGGACAGAGAGTGACAGCTTTCTTTTTCTGTTAATGTTACAGGGGAATTGGACTGGAACCACTACCCAGAATGGCACAAAACCCTCCCAGCAGCAGACATCCAGGTGCCCACACAGTTGTTTATTTGGCTGTGGGAGGCAGTAGAAAAATTAGCAGCTATCAGGGAGTGTGCCCTCTGCAAATATCAAGGCCCAGAGGTAGAGCCCGTCCCAGTGTGCACCTGATGCCATGAGGAGAGGCAGCGACCACATGGATACTTATCATCCCTTCTCCCACAGAGATGGCCAAGGCAATCTGCTGCATCCACAGATTCAGAAGAGACCCTCTCGGAGGGACGGGAAAAGCTCTTCATGGCCCTGACCTTCAAAGAAGAAGCAGAAGCCACTGCCAACCTTGGCAAGTTGAAGCCCACCCCTCAAGTTGGTGCAATACCCCAGACAGTATGGCACAGGCAAGGAGGTCAAGCATGAGTCATGACCACAGCTTCTCAGTCCTTAAGGTGGGGCCATTGCCCATGTTAATGACCCCCGAGGACCCCAGCATCCCTCCAGAGGCAAGCAACTTGGAGCAGCCAGTGCAGCCTGAGACTAGTACCACTCAGCAGCCTGTCCCCTCTGGTGCCTCATGAGAACGACTAGCAGCCATCCATCTGCCAAGTCCCCCACCTGCAGAACAAGAGTCTGATCCACCAAGTGAACAGGGTGCAGCGGGTCAGGAGGTTAAGCTGGATGTGGATGTGGAAGACATTTGGGAGGAGGAGTCAGAGAAAGATATCCCAGAGGATTACCATTCGGAGAGTTTGTCGACTCATGGTGGGTCCTTGGCCTATGGGACATCTACAACCAAGCCCTTGGAGATATCCAGGCAGGCAAGGGAAAGAGAGAATGCCATGAGTGACAGTATAGAGAAGACATATGGCTCCCCGCAGGACAGGCCCCCAGGACGACCATAAGGAGTTTACTGGAGTGGTCCCGGGCTGAATGAATTGTCAGGAGGCAGATTAGGCAAGATTACCTGCAATTTGAGTATCCTTACTTGCCTGAGCAGATCTGGGATGTTATTGAAAGAGGAGGGAATGGATATACAAGGTCATTCTGCAGAAGATCTACAGGAAACACAGCTTGGCTGTATGTAGCCCACTATTTCTATTTGTCTGCAAGAGGCCCACATGATCGCAAAGGGAATCTGTGAGAGCCATGTATATGAAGGGCTCTGGTTAGGCCCCATCTGGAGTACTGCTTGCGGGAGAGACAGTTGAAGTGCTATGCTAGTGGCCGCAAGGGGATTTGAACCTAAGTTGGAGGGGGCAGGACACCAGGAAAGAGAGAAGTTTTCAGGACTTCACGTCCACAGTGAAAGTCACCACATAATTTGTGAGCCCCTGTGAGATGAGGCCAGAAAGAAAGAAAGGGGGGGTGGCACCAGTAAGATTGTGATTCATAGGCCGCGGGGCCTAAAGGGAATATGTAAGGTCCTAGGAGAATATTCAGTTTTGCCTGCCATGAAGCTGGGAAGAGAAAGAGAGCTGAGTTACCTTGTGAGACATGCTGCCCATTCTTCAGAGGAGGCAATCACCCGGGACAGTTTTATAAGAAGCCACAGCCTCTGTGGGGATTCACTGGCCCGATGGTAAGATCAGTGAATGACGAGGTGTCCATGGATTTGAGCAGTGAGAGAAGCCTGGGGAAATAAATGGGTCCTGTCAGACTGGAGAGAAACACAGTACAGTTAGCATGGGGAGCCAGGTTTGAAGCTGTCCAGGGGAAAAAAAATTTCTGCCTGTCTGGTCCAAGTACAGTGTATAAGAAGTGAAGTGCATGCTGCCTAGAATTAGGGGGTTGTCAAAATGACCCCCCACTGGAGTGATGGACTCTGTGAACTAGAACTTTATGGATACTTTGTGGACATTGATTTGAAGGGACCCATGGGTCCATAGCCTTATCACTTCCCCTATGTGATAAATGTTTAGTAAGTTACACTGCTCCGTGGAGTTATCAATTGGAAATGCTATGCCTGGAGTTCGATGGCCAAGCAGCCAGCCACTCCCACTCCCACTTCCTGAGCTATATAAGCAGTTCCTCTCAGCCTTAGTGTGATGTACTTTTTCTTTGCAGCAGAAAACTCTGTCGGTTTGTCCTCCGAGCTGGTTGGGGCCTCCCCCCACCCACCTGCTGCTCCTGCTTGCCTGCTGGATTTCTGTTTATTTTTTCCTGCTTCTGGTTTTTATTTTGCCTTCAGATGCACGTGCTTCTTCTGTCTTTGTTTCCTGTTTTCTGTGTTTGTGTGTCTTTTGGTTTTGTTTTTTGGGGGGGCTTTGTTTCTAAGTTCCTGGTATACTGCTACTCCAGAGCTCATACTACTTGTTTTCAGCTACAACACTCAAATTCCTTGCAATGCAACTACATTATCTGTGTGTTTAGCTCAGCCATAGCTGCTTTCCATATTGCATACTTAATTGCTTTCACCTGATTCTGGCTCACACTGAAGCCTGGCTATACAGCTCAAATCATGCTCAACTCATTCTACTTGCCTCATTGCTGCAGTTCATTGCACTGCCTGTGATAGCTGCTTTCAGAGTATTATGCCTCCTTTATTTTATGTTTATTGCAGTTTGCAACTCAGTGTACTCAATACAGATGCTGCTTCTATGTTTGTACACCTGCTTGAAGCTCTGAACCTTGATATGAAGTTCAATCCTGTTATTCCCTGTATATACTGCTGTTCTACTCTGAGGTTAGCTAAAGGTCCTGCTGAGGCTATTAAACTAGCTTTAATATCTGCATGTGGTTTTCTGCCCTTCCATCACTTACTTGTTTGTCCTACGGTTGGGACTGGGAGGTGTTTGGGGTGCCGTGGCCCATGTGGCTAATTATTTCTGTTTTAAATCCAGTCTTCACTGCCGAAAATCCTCATAATTTGTCACCTTGATTTGGCTTTGCAATGCCTGGCTGGCTTGCCCCACTATTCAGTGCTGTTTCATTGCTACTGTGTTATACAGATCTATGTGCAGGTCCACTTATTACTACTCTGTTACTGACCTACATGCAGATCCATGCTTGCTTACGCAATCGTTGCTCATTGCTTACACAAACCATTGCTTTATGCCTACTGCCATCCCCTCAGCTTCAGCCTCTGGGATTCTGCTGCACTAAATTCTGCATTCGACCTTGCAATGTCTTAGTACTAAATGCTCATTATGATCTCAGCATGCCATGCTCATTCAGCTCACCAGCTTTTCAGCTCTCAATCAATTTCTGGGGCATGCCAGCCATTCTATTCTGGTGCAGGGTTCCTGCAGCTGACAGTCTTGCTCTGCATTTAGTCCGCATCTTGAGCGTATCCAACTTGGGGTGGGATCCTTCTCACCTGGTCCATAGCTAGGAATGTTCTCACCCCGGGCTTAGCTTTAGCTGCCTGCTACACGACAGCAGCTCCTGGTGTAGAATTTAAGACTAGCAGTGAAGGGTGGTTATGACGATCTCCTTTGGCTTTAGTGTTTCACTATAACGGTTAGCCATTGACTTTAGTGGTTTCCCTAGCAAGGCACTTTCACCACATTCTCCCTATGATTGCCTCTGGTTCACCTGGTTTGAGTTTAGGGCAGGTAGGGCAGGTGAGTGCCTCAGCAGTCATTGCTCTCCTCCTCTGCCTTGGTTGCACATATTGTTGCAGAGTTTTCCCACAACCTTCCACAGAGTTCCCGCTAGAGGGTTTGAGTGAAAGCCTTCCTCCAAATTGGAATATTTTCCACCACCCTTTAATTGGGTTTTCCAAATTGCCGCTGCAGAGCCGTCACTGAATAAACTATCCCAAGCCTGGAGGGAAGGCAACCCAGGCCTTGTATCCCCAGAGACTTCCTCCTCATAGGGTTTTTTTTCTCTCCTTCGTTGCCTGAGGTCATAACTGTTAGTTAGCATAGTAGTGTCCCCTAGTTTCTTTAGGTAGGTTCTGCTGTTGGATGGAGGTGGAGGATGTCCTGCCGTTCCCTCTCTCTTTAGAGGATCCCCTCATTCTCAATGAAAACCACCAGTATCATGCTACTCAAGCCTGGGCATTTCATTACATTATCAAACTGAGCATCTCAGTACATTCTCAAACTGCCTATGCTTCTTTACTACTACGTTACAGTTACTGCTCCTCCGTCACAGTTACTGCTTGCTCATAAGCTTCGTGTCACCTCCTTCTTTGGGATATGATTGTACTACATTTCTTTTGGGGATTCCTAAGGTACCTTTAGCCACGGGAATCATCCCATGGCACCTCTAGGGGTGGAACCCTCTCTGAGGGTTCCTTGCCTTTCATACCCCTACAGGGTGGTAATTCCTCTGGAACAGAGAGTGCGAATGGCCAAAACCAAACTAACACAGTTGCACAAGCATAACATTATACTGGCTATGCAGGACATTGAAGTTTTATTAAAGGATCCCTTTTGGCATTTCTACTGTAGTTGTTCTTTTAATGTTTTATGAACTTGCACCGTTACTAATCAAGTTTGCTTCCTAGCCAGCATCCTGTGGAGAAGCTTGCACGCCAGCCCCGAGGAAGAAAACGTAAGTCATCTCTTGGCAGTTTCTGTTGTGGTCTCCACTCCCCATAGACATTCAACCATCTTAACCTTAGGCACCGAGGGGTGCTACATTGATTCACCCATGGTGCAGTGGCATATATTTTGCCAACGCCAATTACAGCACCGGAAAAATGCCGCCTGGCATGACAGTGCTAGGCATTTAGTCTCCTGGGAGTTACAGCGCCAAAGCACCCTCCCAGGAAACAGTCGCTTGGCCCGCCCCCGCACCTCCCAGCTAAATGTAACTTCCTCAAGGTGGGCATGCCCCAGAGAGGTAGAATCTGTGGGCGCAAAGGGCAACATGAGTGAGGGGTGATCTAAAATCAAGATTGCCCCTTTTATTGTCACCCTTTTTGTGGTGCCCTAATTGCGACAGCCAAATTTACTCATCAGCGATGCGGGATACATTTGAAATAAGGTATTTGCCTGCCCTGAACACACACTAGTACATACAGAGATGTGAATACACATACACACACACACACACACACACACACACACACACACACACTGACTCCCACTAATACATACATACATATGCAAATATACGCACACTGACACACACTAATAAAATACACACATTTCAACACACACACGGTTGCACACTAATGCATAAGCACAGATACATACACACACTGGCACACACTAATACATATACACACATACATACACATATGTAGCCACCCAGTCCCCTGGGGTTACTAGAATCCTGTTAGTGTTAGGCAGGTAGAACAGGCAGCTGGTAAGGAGCTCATTAGGGGCTTCTTACATAATGACATCATTGTTTACTCAGCTAGCCTGAGGGAAGAATGATTAGGTCATTTGGAACTCTCGCAGCAGCATAACCCTTTCTGTGTACAGCTGCTCTGGGGAAGTTTTAGAAGGTTCAGTGTGTCTTCGAGTGGAAGTGAGAGTGGCAGGAGCTCTGCTAGTGGGCTCTTAGCCTAGGGCCCTGGATTTCTCACCCTAATTTGGATTACAGTCGCCAGCTCCCAGTGAAGTGGTGGAGACCTTTCTTCAGCAGGATTCCTGATTTCCACTCCTGAAGAAGTGGAAGGGACTGCTACTTCAGTGGATCCAAGGGGCAATCCTCTGAGGTCCTTGTGTGTTTCAGCTGCCTTTGAAAAGGACTTTTGTGAGAGACTGTTCTGATAAGCTACCGAGGGAAAGGGTGCTTTCTGTTTTGTTTGCATGCCTAGAGGAAAGAGCATTTGATCTGTGGAAAAGGGTACTTCATAGGTTGTTTCCATGCCTAGAGGAATGAATAACTATTCTGTGAGTACTATTTTGGGAGACAAGTTCTCCATTTAGGGATTTGTTCTTTGTGGGGGGGTGCCCTTGTCAGTACCCCTTGTTCACCCAAGTGAGTGAAGTAAAGTGTCCACTCGAGTGAGTGAAATAAAGCAGAATTGTTCACCCAAGTGACTGAAATAAAGTTCAGAGTATTTAGCATTTCAGTGGGGAATGACGTCTTCTGTGGTGTAACCCTGAAGGAATGGCAGAGACTGTCGGTTGAGGCAAATGGTGGGAGGAACACCATCTGGAAGCTTACAAGGCAAAACTAACTGATTCATGAAAAGGCACCTGAGCAAAGGCCATTGCTGTGGGTTCAGGTGTGTGGCATAGTTCCACAAGCACACACCTATTTGGGAAATGGAAATGTGTTCAGGTGTGTGGCACAGTTCACAAGCACACACAATGGGGAAAATAAAGAAATTGTTGTTTCTGTGGAGAGCTGTACTGCATAGCAAGGAGAGTTCTGAAAATGTACCTGTTTGCCATGACCGACCCTTGGGGGGGTCCATTGATGCTTTGGTAACATCTGCTGAATAAAGCCATACTGCAAAATCCCAGCTGCTGTTTTGGACATTCTGATCCTTACTTTTGTGTGGAATTACTAGGTGCCCCTCAGCAGTTAGGCCTAGCATATGCCTAGCATCCTCTCCCCTGGACCTGGCTGTAGTTACAAAGGTTCATTTTTAGTTCTTGTGCCCCCACCCCTTCCTCTAGATAATGAGCCTGGTATGCATCCTAACGCCATGGGTGGTACCTGCAACCCCCCTACAAATGGGGGTTCATGAAAAGTCTTCCTTGAGCTTGCCTAAATGCTCACTGCCAGGCTGGTATTCTGTGTTTTAGTAGATTAAATGTATTGCCAGAGAGTGCCTGTATAGCCTCTATGTACTGTCTCTTTAAGAGCTGCCTGGATTGCAGTCTTAATTAATCTAAAAGGGAGCTCTGTTAGAAGATGTGCTTGTTTGCTGATCATTTGTTAGAGTAGTAACAACATTGCAGTTTGTTCTAATCTGCCTTCTTTGCAGCAAGGACTGTTCTGTTTATCTCCACCAACTTGGCCCAGGACTGTCAGAATGGGTTAATCAGTACTGTTAGGACTCTAAAATGGAGCCTGCCTACAGGGACTTGGTGGGGTCAGAACTTGTAGGAATTGTAGTTTTTGCATTTTGGCACCTAAAATAACCTGGAAGGGGAGCCCTTGTTGTGATTGACAGACAGATCAGCCAACCGAACCTTTTGGATCTTGAGGAAATTCTCAAGCTGCTTGCAGCTAGTTTCAGTTCTGAGTTGGGAAGTGAAGAGATAACAGCTTGAATGATTCAAGCAGCAGCCCCGGCATATATTCACGTGGGAGAACTGTGGAAAGGTCTGAGTTTTGGCCTGCATGCCTGCCTGCTGTCCCTGAGAGGGAACTTGTGCCTTTTTCGGACTGAATCCGAACTTGGAGAGCGAAGTAAGCCACTGAATTGTGACCAGGCTCCCACCCGAAGAAGGCCGAAGATTTGCTGAACGCGACCAGCCTGTCTGGACTTCCAGCCACCTCTGAACCCTTGGATTGTGCACAGACTCTATAATTGTGCCTGGAGAGCCTTTTGCCTGGTACAGTGGAATTTCCTTACATGTGAATGTGTTGCGTGCTTAGAGTGGGTCATGATTTGGGTCTCCACTGTGGTTTGACTTGTGTTCTGCTTGCTGGAAGCTGCCTTAGAATTTCCTGACATGTAAATGTGCTGTGTGCTGCTAGAGGGTCGCAATTTGGTTCCCCACTGTGGTTTGAACTGTATTCTGCTTGCTGGAAGCTGCATCCAGCCCCATGGACTGAATCCAAAATCATCTCCATTGGGCCTGGGCCTTGCCACACTGGCCCAGGCCAACTACCCGCTGCACAGAGAAAGCCATCGACGAGAGACCTGCCTGGGGATCAGCCCCCTGCTCAACACTTGAACAGGAATGACGCCTCGGTGATTCATGTGGGCTGCACTTCTCCAGGCACTCCAGCTCAACAACCTGCAGTCTCGATTTCAACCGTCAACCAGTTTCATGAATACCTCTATGGGGCAAAGATATTGGTGAAGACTGACAATAACCCATTAACCTATGTATAGACTTCAGCTAAGTTAGACACCACTGGGCACCAGTGGCTTTCCGCCTTATTAACCTATGATTATGCTGGTGAATATAGGCCAGGACTGAACCATATTGATGCTGACGCCTTGTCATGAAGGCCAGTTTCCAAGAGTGATTGGGTCAGGCTGTCTGAACCTGACATCTGAGCCTTGTGCCAAAAATTTGACCAAGATGAACAGATGTCTGCGGACACAGTGGACTGTTTAGTAGATTGCTTGGGCCCTCCTGATACCTGCATACCGGCTACCTATTGCCACTTTTCTGCTCTATATATTAGTGCACTACCTCAGTCTGATGATGACAGCATTTAGTGGGTTCCATCCCAAGATCCTATGATTCAGCCCGCACTTCATGCCCTGCATGTGGGGAAAGATGTGTCCCAAGTTGCGTTCCCCGGATTTGGGAACTGCTCTATTGTTTAAAGAAGGCCCTAGGTTGAAGCTACTCAATCAGTTGTTGTACAGAGAGACAGTGGATCATGGCGGTCAAGCAGACTGGCAGCAATTGGTCCTTCCCCATGGCCTTTAAAGATTTGGTACTGAGGTTCCTGCACAATCACATGGGGCACCTTGGTATTGACAGAACTCTCAACTTGGTATGATCTCGATTCTACTGGTCCAAGATGGGGCCCAATGTTGAGCACCATGTAAAGACCTGCAGTCATTGCCTGGAAAGGAAAGCCCTGCCTCAGAGAGCTTCCTCCCTTGTCAATATTACTACCAGCACCCTAATGGAACTGGTCTGTATAGACTTTTTGTGTTTAGAACCTGATCAGTGGAATAATGGCAATGTGTTAGTGGTTATGGATCATTTCACATGGTATGCTCAAGCTTTTCCAACTAAAGCTCAAAAGGCCTCTACTGTGGCCAAGGTGCTAGTGGAAAATTTCTTCGTCCATTATGGTGCCCCTCAGTGGATCCACTCTGACCAAGGCAGAGATTTTGAAAGTCGGCTAATCAAAGAAATGCTCTCTCTATGGAGGGTGCGGAAGTCAAGAACCTCCCCTTATCACCCACAGGGAGACCCTCAGCCGGAACATTTTAACCACACTCTTCTAGACATGCTGGGCACCCGCCATCCCAAAGACAAGCCTAAGTGGAGCCAGCAAATTAGTGCCTTGGTCCACGCATACAATTGCACAAAAAATGACGCTACTGGGTTCTCCCCCTACCGCCTCATGTGCAAGAGGGGAGCCCGACTGCCCATTGATGTCTGCTTTGGGGTCTCTCCAGATGGGGTCTGAGCAGAAAATTACCTACAGTATGTACAGAAACTGAAAGCTCAATTGAACCATGCCTATCAACTAGCCCAGACAATGGCTGCCAAAAGAAATCTCATCAACAAAGAGTGGCATGATAAAAAAGTAAAGGCTCAAGAGCTTCGGCCTGTAGACGGCGTGTTGTTACACAATTTGGGACTACATGGCAAGCACAAAATTGCTGATAGGTGGCACCATCTTCCCCATGTAGTAGATGGAAAGCTGAATGATTTACCAGTGTATAAGGTGCGCCCAGAGAATAATTCCAAAGCTGTCAAGACCATGCACTGTAACCACTTGCTACCTATCAACCAAGTCATAATTGAGGCTGAACCATCAGAAATTGATTCCCCTGAGACAGTGACTCATGCTGCTGCAAAAAAGAGACAGAGTCAACCTTCCCCAGCAGTTACAGATTTAAGGTTTCCCCCGCAGCAGGCCCAGAATGATAATGACTGTCAGTCCACCTCTGACGAAAGTGAGTGTGAGAATGCCTATTACCCCTCCTATGAATTGAGTCAGCTGTTTCAAGGTAACCCTATGACTAATTGTGGGGATGAAGCTGGGCCTTCTGGACTGTCTAACTCCCCAGCTTCATCCTTGGAGCCAATGCTCCCTGAAAGTGAAGTGCAAAGTATTACGTCTGAGGTTGCGGACTCTGTGTTTTGTGGAACTGTGTGAATTGCCCGAAGAAGGGACTGATGGTCTGAGTCTCTCTGGTGACACACCAGAACTTGAAGAACAATGTGAGAGTGTTGACAGCCCCCCCTTCAGTGCTACAAAGGCTAATTGTGCCAGAGCCTCCTCAAAATGAGCAACCCGGGCCTCCATCAGAAGATAATGAGCAAAGTGTTGTGGAAACAGGGCCTACAGAGCAAGAAGCTGACAGTGCTCCAAGTTTGAACATTTCCATCCATGTAGAGGCACCCCTCACAAGTGACAAAAGCTCCAAAGTTAGTGCTGAAAGTACAGAGACTGTGGCTGCTCCCCCCAAGAAAGACTGGCTGAGCTGTCAAGCCAGTACTATGCTTTAGTTATGATTCCCCTGGGAGGCCAGTGGATTTGCCTCTCAATGTGGTTCACAAAGGGGTTTCTGTTTTGCCAAGCTCACTGCCCAAATTGAGCATGACGGCCAACCGTTACGGTTACCTGTTCTTCCCTCTCACCATGGTGCCCCTGCCCCATCCAGCCCCAAGTTAGCTGATAGGGAAGGGCCCCCTCTTACATTGTTTAATGTACAAGAAGTTATTAAATGAATCAGTGTTACTTGTATGAAATCTGCATAAGTATTGTCAATATGGATGTAGTAATGTGAAGTATATTGAAATGTATAGTAATGTAACAAGCTAATGATATATGTCTCGTTTATATCGCATTTTTGATATTGTGATGGTACAGACTTGACGCGGACACCAAGTTTTCTCCAGACAGGGAAGGGTGTAACCCCCCTACAAATGGGGGTTCCTGAAAAGTCTTCCTTGAGCTTGCCTAAATGCTCACTGCCAGGCTAGTGTTCTGCATTTTAGTAGATTAAATGTATTGCCAGAGAGTGCCTGTATAGCCACTGTGTATAGTCTCTTTAAGAGCTGCCTGGATTGCAGTCTTAATTAATCTAAAAGGGAGCTCTGTTAGAAGATGTTCTTGTTTGCTGATCATTTGTTAGAGTAGTAATAATATTGCAGTTTGTTCTAACCTGCCTTCTTTGCGGCAAGGACTGTTCTGTTTATCTCCACCAACTTGACCCAGGACTGTCAGAATGGGCCAATCAGTACTGTTAGAACTCTAAAATGGAGCCAGCCTACAGGGGCTTGGTGGGGTCAAAACTTGTAGGAATTGTAGTTTTTGCATTTTGGCGCTTAAAATAACCTGGAGGGGGAGCCCTTGTTGTGACTGACAGATCAGCCAACCAAATCTTTTGGATCTTGGGGAAATTCCTAAGCTGCTTGCAGCTAGTTTCAGTTCTGAGTTGGGAAGTGAAGAAATAACAGCTTGAATGATTCAAGCAGCAGCCCCGGCATAGGTTCACATGGGAGAACTGTGGAAAGGCCTGAGTTTTGGCCTGCATGCCTGCTATCCCTGAGAGGGAACTTGTGCCTTTTTCAGACTGAATCCAAACTTGGAGAGCGAAGTAAGCTACTGAATTGTGACCAGGCTCCTACCTGAAGAAGACCGAAGATTTGCTGAATGCGATTGGCCTGTCTGGAATTCCAGCCACCTCTGAACTCCCGGATTGTGCACAGACTCTGTAATTGTGACCGGAGAGCCTTTTGCCTGGTACAGTGGAATTTCCTTACCTGTGAATGTGTTGTGTGCTCATAGTGGGTCGTGATTTGGGTCCCCACTGTTGTTTGACTTGTGTTCTGCTTGCTGGAAGCTGCATAAGAATTTCCTCATGTGTAAATGTGCTGTGTGCTAGTGGGTCACAATTTGGTCCCCCACTGTGGTTTGAACTGTGTTCTGCTTGCTGGAAGCTGCATCCAGCCCCACAGACTGAATCCAAAATCATCTCCATTGGGCCTGGGCCTTGCCACACTGGCCCAGCCCAACTACCCGCTGCACAGAGAAAGCCATCGACGAGAGACTTGCCTGGGGATCAGCCCCTACTCAACACTTGAACAGGAACGACACTTTGGTGATTCGTGTGGGCCCAGCTTCTCCGGGCACTCCATCTCAACAACCTGCAGTCTCGATTTCATCCTGCCTGCGTCCAGTATTAGGTATTGTGAGTAAACATCTGGGTAGCTCCCTTCAACAACAGCTAAATCTAAAGTGTTGTCGTCTGAATGTCTGGTTGCTTTTTCTTTCACAAACTGAGCCCTCCGGCTCCGGATTACAAATAGTGTGTGTTGTGCATGTTGCTTTCTTCCATCACAGGGCCCCAACCAGCTGCAACGTTCCTGGCTAGCCCATTGTCTCCCTACCTGGGTACCCAGAGGTGTGACTGTGTGGGGACTTCAAGTGCATGCATAACTGTTTGATTAATACAGCCTTTAAGCCAGTCAACCTGATTACGCCCCTTCCTTGTTCAAGTCCCATGAATAAATCAGATCTGACTTTTTTGCTGCGTTTAACCTGACTGTGGTTCCAGTTTGTGCCAAGAGTACTGTACTGTTGCTATTTACTGTGCATAACCTTATTTTACAGGGGGTCCCCAGGGTCAAGCTAGAGGAACTAGCCCTGGTGGTAAGTGTAAACAGTGTGGGTAATTGCCTGGTGAATAAGGGTCATTGTGAAAGTAATTATTGTATATTGTTCAGGCCACTAGAAGGGAAAGAGGGGGGTTACAGTGTCCCGGAGGGCTGTGCCAGGTCAGCTTGACCACTACCAACCCTGACCTCCAGGTGGAGGCACCTGTATCAGAACCTAGGCCCCTTAACCTGCAACTAGCCAAGCAGGCAGTGGTAGTAGCCCTTGGGATAGCGCCACCTAGGGGTCACATACCAATCTTGAATTTCTGCTAAAAGTAAATGGTATGTCATATGCGGATACTACTCCTGTATTATGGGGGGTGTTCAACTTACCAAAAGTGGCATGGGGGTTACACATAGATGCAAACATACACAGACGCACACTAATGGAGAAACACAGATACATACACTGAGGCACCAGAGGTTGCTGGGAAAGTGAAGCCTACGAGGGAGGAGGGTCATAACACTAGGAGATCAGGGAAGGGGGTTATTGTAATTGGGGACTCTATAGTTAGAGAGACAGAGAGGACAGTCTGTGATGTCAACCCAGAGTGGAAGTTGGTGTGCTGTCTCCCAGCGGTGTCAGCTGATAAAGTGCTAGGCGGGGTAGATGAGCTGTTTAAGGGAATGAGGTGTCAATGCAGATGTGGCAGTCCACCTAGGGACTAATGAGCTAGTTAAGCAGACCTTAGGAGGGTGCCAAGAACAAAACCACAGACTGAGGCTGACTCCACTTAAATACTATCTTCATTATGCTTTTTAATTTTAACAAGCTACCATTAAAAAAAAAATCAAGTCAGATGACATTTTGTCACCTTATATACCCCTTCATCCAAGTCTAATACAGTGTTCACTTAGTCTGATATTTTTAAAACCTCCATGTAGACTTTTTCTGTTGGGGAATACCTGTCCTGCCCTTCTCATTGGGCTGTCCTATAGTTAATGATCTTCCTCTTAGCATGTGGGAATCAGCTGCTAAAGCTTTAATTGCAAGCTCTCTCTCCCCTCTGAAGTAATGTGTGGTAGTTCTGTGACCAGTAAATCAGCTCTTCCTGGTTGTGCACGCTACCCTTTCTTGCATTTCTGCTTGGTATTAATTTCCATCACACAGTTGATAAACAATCTTTGATGCCTAGTTGACTTCCTCAGCTATTGGGAGTGGGGGTGAGGGTGCTCAAGGGACTCTGATCCCTAGACGTGGACGGAAGTTAAGTGACTTGCTCAGGGTCACATAGTATGCAAGTGGGGGCTGTGGGATTCAAACCCAGGCCTCTAGGTTTGCAGTTAAGATCCTTAAACCACTGCGCTATACTGCATCCTTGGATAGTCATGAGCCAGCTGTCAGATTCCTCAGATCTGGTTGAATCAGTTCATGGGATCCAAGGAGATCGGATCCATGGTCAGATGTCATCAATAAATGATGGCATCCAACATCAGGCAAAAACGGTGGACTGGCCCAGTGTCTGAGCTCAACAGGTACAATCCGAGCAGAGCACAGTTAACAAAATCCTTAGACAAAGGCTCGGGCAGTTGGAAAACAACACAAAGGCACCTAGCCCCAGATATGATGTTTTCCCGGAAGGGGTCGTGGGTTAGGATACAAAAATATTTTGGTCTAAATGGATAACACTCCCTTTAACTCCAGACTGCTAATGAAGTACTCCAGATGTGTGTGGGGGAGGGAAGGGAGGGAAGGGGAGGGGAGAGATGTGGCCCGACCACCAGCCAAGATGGAAGTTTTCTCATGAAGCTTCCACTAACCTCCACCTAAATCCACTACCATCCATGAACAGAGCTGCTATTTTATGTTTTTTCTGCATGTATAATGTGGTACGATTACATTAACCTGCCATCTGATTGCTCTCAGAAAACAGGAAAGCTAGTTTTAAATTCTTGTCACAGCCATAGCCTCAGACCTTCTCTTCACACATGTGGAGCTGTCAAAAATTCTCAATAATGGCTGCGGGCCAGTCGACCCAAAAAGTAGCAGATATGGCAAAAATTGAATCAATGTTCCACCAGATCATTCTCCAGTGGGAAGTGATGATGAATACCACCCCCCAAAGTCAAAAGGAAGTCACAGAGCTCTGAGTACAAGTGCGCATAGTGGAAAAGAAGGCCATCCACAATGAAAACCAGCAAGATTCGCTACATGTACAACTATGGGGCCAGGCCAGGATGATCTAAGTGCTCTGAACCCCCATTGAAGATCTGGAGAACCGGAGCTGGAGGAACAACCACTGGTTTGTAGGGTTCCCTGAATGGGTGGAAACCCCACTGTCATCTTCCTTCAATGAGTTCTCATCATACTCCTAAAAACCTCTGGAGAGTGTCTGGTTGAAATGGACAGAACATACCAATCTCTACCTCCCATGCCAATGCTGGGATAATGGATGGGACCCCTCCTGGCCTGCTTCCTATGATTCCAGAACAAGGAAGCCATCCTACAACTAGGTAGAAAAGAGGGCCTTTATCCTAGCAGGGGCACAGGATCTCCACCTTCCCTGACTATTCCACAGAACTTTCCAAAAAGTGCTGGGCATAAATCCCAGTGAAAAAAAAAATTCCAGAGTCTGAAGATCACCTCCTCCCTCAGATATCCCTCTCAACTCTGGGTATCTGTCAATGGCAATAACAGATTTTTTGAAACTCCAGATGCAGCCTACAGCTTTGTACTTAAAACTTGGCTGGACAGTGAGATGCACACATTTTTCGACAACTCAGTCCCTCAACCTGAGGCCCTGAAAGAAATGGATAACTCTCCTGCAGAGACAGCAGATCACCCCACAGAGTGCCCCAGAATGAAGATGCCTGGCTACTGCAACATCAAGGCAGCAAGCAACAGAAGCATAGGGACAGAAGGAGCAGGGATTCTGAGCACCGAACCCCCCAGTCCCGCAGCTGCAATTGGCACAATCCCTCCAGCTCGAGCTTGCCAGATCTCATGGCACACTCTGCTAACAAATACCCTTCCCCTTTTGTAAGCCCCCTCCCTCCTTGGCAGCATCTGAAAATAATGGGGACCCCCTCCTGCTGTGGAGGAGGAACATTCCTGGGCCAAAATTGCAGTTGGAGCAGAGGCCCCCACTCAAGCCAGAAGGTGAAAGCACCCCCGTCAGCCACCCATTCACCAACACTAGAAGGGGTTTTAGGTCCATCCACAGCGAGTAATTCTCCCCTTCCTACATGAAATGCTAGACTCTCATATTATTCTGTTATCCCACCAGAACCAGGGATTACTGCTGTCTTTTTATGAGTGGTGTTTGAAACTGTTTTTTTTACTGAGGGTGAGCTTAGCTTAAACCCAGAGTGGAGGGGGGATCTAAAGGCAAGACACCACCCAAGGTATACCATCACCAAGAAAATCAGTCTCTTTCAACGGCGATACTAGATTTTCCATGCAGCAGCATTGGTGCACACAGCTACCACCTCCTCCGAAATGGTCCCCTGCCAAACCCTTCATGGTCCTGTCACCCTCCCTGCAAATGCATCCAGCAAGAACCCTGTACCTGCAGCATATGGGCCTGGGAGTGGCTAAATCCAGCCAGCTGAAGATTCCTGCTTTGCTCAATTAACCACCCTCCTAGCTGCAACTCCCCAGCTGCATCTGTGCACAATGCCCTACAGGAAACAGCTGCTCACAACTTGCAGAGACTTCCAGCAATTGGAGGGGTGCTTGGACATTTAGGACTTGGGATATGCCACATCCCCCCACACACACACACACTCACACTGCAGATCTTTTACAATGATCCACGTCAAAGGTGACAAATCAAAAGCCGCACATCAAAGTGAACATGTGGGACTCAAGGGCAGAACCACATGGTATGAGACAATTGGTCACATCAACAGAAAGAATACCAGTCTTGCCTTACTTGATCTCATCAAAGTGGCTTGTAACCTTTGGGACACTATATGTTGCAGTTATTTCCTTTACAGGGTGCAAGCCCCATCCCAGTATCCTTTACTCCTGCTTTGGTGTGGCAATGTATAATAATGTTTTTTTCTTTCCAGGGATGAGGTAGTAAAACTTGCCCACAACAACTAATTCAGTCTTAGGGTGGGACTCCACACCCACACAGGGTCAAACTAAGGCAGCAGGCTGGCAGACGTACACAGCTGCCCCCCTCTCTAGTTTATGTCACCAAGTGACCTGTGCAATGAGCAAACTGGCAGAAACTACCCATGCCTATTATGGTGTGTAGCAAGGAGGCACCACTGTTCTGCCCCTTCAGGGCCAGGCCCATCTACCACCTTTCTGCACCCCTTCCTTTCTTGCTGTAAACCCCTTTATAACCTACAGCACCCCCTCCCCCGACCTTAGGACCACATGTAGGAAGGTACATATTCTGGTATTAGGAGGAGATAAGCCATAGGTTACTGTACCTCCCTCGGAAACTCAAGCCAGTACAAACTGGCACATCATGATAAAGAAACAAGGTGCACAGTCCTGTCAGATTAGTCCAAGGATCACCCTACCTACACCACAAGGCACCTCCTTCTTCTTCCAACCAGAGGAGTCAGGCCTATCCCATGAATTCTCTCAAGATATACTGGGAGGGGCACAGTGAGACCAGGTTCAAAGCATTGGGGCACCCCAGATGGCTGGAACAGCATGGCCAGCCTTCCTCTACCCCCTTAGCTGGGCCTCCTCCACATTAGCACTTATGCCAGTACATAAGGTAAGGGGAGTCAGGGACTCATAATTTTTACCTGATTTGCCACAGGTGGTATGGTAGAATCACAGAACTTCCCTCTATCTCTGATCTCACCTCCTCCATTCCCACTGACATGCCAGCTCTGTATGCATTGCAGACGCAGAGGGCATCCCTCCACCTCACATAGATGGCACTAGGCTACCAAGGGCAGAGATACCTCCCTCTATCCCCCCTTAACTGGTTACTTACCCCAACATCCTACCTCCACCACTATTATGGGTTGGGTTCCTCACTCAGATCTAACCTCAACACTTCCCTTTACAGCATACCCCCATGCTACAGCAGATGTCCCCCCCTCAACCTAGAGTGGAGATGCAACATGGCTCCTAACCTTGCTGATCTGACCAGCGGTTAAGTTACAAAATGTCCACCCCCACACTGGCATGGAGAGCACTGGTTAGTACAACATGCCTGGCTTATATCCAGGCCTCACCCACCACTTCAGTAGCCCACAGCACAGGTATCTGCAGAAGGCACACTCCTACATTCAGGACTCTGCCACTGGACTACAGGAACTGCTTGGCATCTCTGTCCCCTATGACCAGAGGTGCCCTTCCCCCTACCTATCTTCCCATAGGAGGATTTGTATATAGTTGCTACGTTGTTGTGTTTGTGGTTGCTAGCTGTATCCAGATGGGTACAAAAACATGGGTGACACTCGGTACTTACCCTGTAGGGGCAACAGAGAGGGTCCAGGGGATATAATCTATGCTGAGCATCATACCACCAGGTTCCTGCTTCTAGATAGGGTGGCACTATCATCCCTGCCTCACGCATATGTACAGGTAGATCCCTTGGGCTGATCTGCACTATATTAGTTAGAACATCCAAGCTTTACACTCACCAGTTATGTGAAAGAAATCCTCCACTCCCTCAGAAACAGTGCACCACCACTGCATTCCTACAATAAACCAAGCTCCTGTCCGAGGAAGCATCAAAATTCTCCACAGAGTGGGTGGGTGAGAAAGGAGGTACACAGTTCCATTCCATCCAAAAAGGCAGGGATATTTTTTCCTTTTAAACAAATCCATGCCCTGGCAACTCATGGCCACCATCTTGGACATTTAGGGGAGATGGGTTCTGGCAAGACTGTCATCTCCAGAAGGCCTTCTAATCCTGGGGAATGTGTATACCCTGAATGAGGATCACTCTGCCTTAAGCCAGATCCTCTCCCAGTTCAATCCAGATCACAGCCCCACATTCCTGGCCAGATACTTTAATCTTACGCTAGCTCTGGAACTTGACCATAGTTCTGGCAAGGCTGAATCTCATTCCAAGGCGGCGGAGGCCCTGAAGGGCCTGTTGCAGGAACATGCTTTATCAAACCTCTGGAGAATGCAACAAACACCTACCACTCATTAGTCCACAACACATTTAAACGCATAGACATGTGGCTGGGATCCCCAGAACTGGTCCACAAAATGGTCACAATGGTCATAGGAAGCTGTCACCTCTCGGACCACACATTCCCTATCACTCACATTGGTAATGGGTACCCCCTAACTGAGACCCCAAGCCTAGAAATTAGACTTCTTACTCCCATGATTCCAACATCCAGGCACAGGTCTCAAGGACACATCCCAAAAAGGTTTTCTCCTCAGTGACACAGGAAACACCGCGGGAGGCCTACAGAACCTTTATCAGGGGCCAAATTATGCAATTTGCAACCAAGAAAGGAGTGAGAGAGAGAGAGAGAGAGAGAGAGGCCGAATATGCCAAGCTCTCAACCAAATTCAAACACCTAGAAACCCTTCTCAAAAACTCCCCAGAGGACCCAAGTGGTGAACATCAAAGCAGAGCTATTAGGGGTCCGCTTAAAGCTATATGAGCAGCTCACCAAGAAGTAACTGCTGATAACTTGCTTCCAGCACAACTACTGGGGGGGGGGGCAGGGCAGGTATTAGCATACCAGCCATGCCAGTGACAAGTGGAGCAACACATTGTGGCCCTTCAAGGACCATTAAGACCAAGTTTCAGTGGCCCCAGAGACCGTAAACAAGCTCACGTGAACATTCTATGATACCCTATATGCCTCTCCATATCCCCCCTCCATAGAAGACATCCAGAAATTCCTGGCCAATCTAGCCTTTCCAGGTCTAGATGGGGGAGAACCATACTACTTGAGGTCCACCACAACCACCCAGGAACTGAAGACTACCATGGCACAGCTTAACCACAATAACACAGAGGGAAGGAGACAGGCTCCCAGCCGACTTCTTCCAACTAATCCCACAGGTGGTATGTCCTGTTCTGCGCAGGGTCTTCAAAGAAGCTGACCTGAACACCTCTCTCCCTCCCATCATGAGAGAAGTCAACATTACTATCCTCCCTAAGAAGAGCAAAAACCTGACCAACCCAGCATGCTACTGCCCCATCTCGTTGATTACTGCGGACATCAAGGTCCTGGCCAAGGCTCTAGCCAACAGGCTTGAACAGTGCCTTCCTTCCCTAATACGCCCATCACAAATGGGATTCATCAAAGGAAGGAAGGATGGGCTCCAATCGCATAAGGGCCCTGTACACCACGTTCTCCAAATGGATATGTAACCAACCAGTCTCCTGGGGTTACTAGAATCCCATTAGTATTAGACCAGGTAGGTCTCTGGGCAGCAAGTAGGGAGTTTTTTAGAAACTCTCTATCACATTACATCACTGTGTACTTAGGCTAGGTGGAAAATGAGTGATGTCATTTAGAACTGTTGCAGCAGCATAAACCTTTTAGCTCAGCAACAAGGGAAGTAGTTTAGAATCTTGGGAGTTCAGTTGGAGTTCTGAGTTTGGAGAGTGAAGAGGAAGGAGCTCTCTGTCCAGCAGAGGGCAAGAGGTGCCTGCCAGCCTCCCTTGGGCTGAGTGAAGGACCTCTGGTCATCATTTTCTCACGCTGGAGTGTGGAACAACAGTGTTGCATAAAGAAGTGGTGGAGACCAGTGCCAGTGAAACCCCAGAGGGTTCAATTTCACTCAAAAGTGAAAAGAGACTGAGAAATCAGTAGTTCCAAGGGGCAACCACCTGATGGACTGAAGATTGTCACAGCTGCCCAGAGAAAGAGACTGTAAAAATGTTCTGCAAAAGAAATGGATTTTGAGGAAGGAATGTTTCTTCAGATATGATCAAATGCCTGTAACAAAGGAAATACCAAACCATGAGTACAGTGTGCATTTGAGAGAGGCTTTTTTGGGGTGGTCTGGTGTTGTATGTGCCCCTACGATGGCTAGATTACAGACACTCAGGACCCAGTTCACCATAGATATGTGCTGTTAAAGTGTACTAAAGTAAAGGATGCCTTTAGCAATCCAGAAGGGGTTGAAGGATCCAGTTTTGTGTGTCCTAAATGGAATGGCAGAGACTGACTGAGGCTGACGTGGGCAGAAACTTACTTTTAGTCACAGTTCGGGGCTAACTGGTTACCAGATAGGCACCGTTGCCTGCAGGTGTTAACATATCATTAGGGGTACCCCAGGGATCAATACTGGGGGCCCCTACTCTTCAGCCTCGTCTTAAATAACCTTCCCACAGCCTGCGACACCAAACTCATACTATATGCAGATGATGCTGTGCTCCTGAGCAGCAGCACGTCTCAGGCTGCCCTACAGTCTGAGCTGCAGAACTCCTTCTCCAAACTTGAGGACTGGTTCTGTAGTCATAAGCTGCTACTAAACTACAAGAAGACCAAGGTCATACTTATATCCAGCCCCCACAACAAAAATAAGCACCACTCCCTCATCATCTCCAACTCATGCAGTGAACCACAGGAACAAATCTACTTGTTCAAGTATCTGGGGGTCATAATAGATGATACCCTCATGTTTGCGCACTGTATTGACTCTCTGGTCAAGACAGTCAGTACCAAGATTGGTGTTCTGTACAGGCATAGGCAATACCTCCCTCCGGGGGACCCTCCACCTCTCAGTCCACAGTTCCATTATATCTACTATTGACTATGGACTAGTGGTCTACGGGGCGCGGCAATGGATACAGTGCTCAAGAGGGTTCAGACTGCACTCAATAAAGCCTGCAGATTCACCCTGGATGCTGAGCGTGGCACTCACACCTGTACTCTGTACGAAAGTGCAAATTGGCTGTCATTAAGAAACAGGGTCAAATTCCAGACTTGCATCCTAGGGAAGAAGGCACTATTGGGTAAAACACCACCTTGTGTAGACAATTTGATCAAGGTGGCCAACTCATTACAGGTCACCAGAAGGAGGACTAGAGGGGCCTTGGCTATCCCCTTCCATCGCACCTCACTTGTACAACGTGCATTTGCCTACCGGGCCCCCCTGTGGATGAATGAACTCCCTGGGCACCTCTTGGTCACCAATTGTCTGGCCCAATTCAAAACTGACCTGAAACAGCACCTAATAACACTCTCTAAGTGCACCTGCCCCTAAGTCCAGCTACACCTGCTCTCTCTGCCCCCCAGCAAGCACTAGGCAGGTCTCAGGTAACCCCTCCCTCTGTCCCTTCTCATGACTTGCCTCAGCAATCAGTTTGCATCACAACCTTTGGCACCTGCCACCCCACCTCCCCCCCATTCCCCAACTCCCAGTCCCATGAGTTTCCCTAACAGTCACTACTAATGCAGATTGCCTGACCATGCCCCTCAAACCCTACCATTTACTCTAGCATGTCTTCTCTGCTCAGCCTCTTCTCACCCCCCATTTCTCCCTATACCTTATCGCCCTTCTTCCACCACCCTTCACCTCCACTGCAGTACCTACCTCTCTCTCGTACCTCCTTTCTTCACCCCACTGCCAGCTATCCCCATCCCTCTGAACTACTGACAAAGCACTTTGTGGCTGCTTATTCCCCCACCACCTCCATAAAGTGTTTTTCTTGTTATTTAACTTGTACCTGTGTTTTGAGTTATGCTGTAAGTTCTGAATCCAAGCTGTATCGTTCATTGTAATGTACCTTTGCTTTCTCCTATTGTTCTTTGTTTTGCAATCAATGACGTGGAACCTTTGTAAAAGAGCTTGCACTCAAAGGTCTTTTCCGAATCACTAAATAAATTAAATAAATAAAGTGTGTGGCAATCCCCGCTATATTTACACTTGGTCAGAAATCTAGAGATCCCTAAGCAAAGGGGTGGGCAGTTCATGTTTTTGGAAAAGGTTAATGTTGGAATGTACAGTACTGCTGTAACCCCCCTACAAATGTTTTTTCTCAAAAGTCTTCCTTGGGTGTGCCTAAACGCCCACTGCCAGGCTGGTATCCGGAGTCTTAGTGCTTTAAAACTGTTTCTGTGAGAGAGCCTTAATGCCTCTGTGCTCTGTCTCTTTAAGAGCTGCCAGTAACGTGGTGTTTATTTAATCTGGGAGGGGGCTGAGTGTTTCTATGCTCGAGTCCCACCCGGGCTGCCGGATAATCGCTCCATTCTGCCATCGCTATTTGCACAGGGGGAGCTCTGTTAGAAGCTGTACTTATTTGCTGATTATTTATTAGAATACTAATAATATTATAGTTTGTCTAACCTGCCTTCTTTGCAGCATGGACAGTTCTGTTTATCACCACCATCTTGGTCCTGGACTGCCAGAATGGGCCAATCAGTGCCTTTGGGGACCCTAAAATGGAGTCTGTCCCCAGGGGTCTTGTGGGAGAAATTTCTGTAGGAATTGCAGTTTTAAGACTTTGGTGCTTAAATGCATGGGGGAGCCCTTGCTTTGACAGACTGATGGATCAACCAACCAGAACCTTTTGGACCGAAGGGAAATCCCCAGGCTGCCTGCTGCAGTCAGTTAGTCTGGAGTTAGAGTTTGGAGAGTAAACAGCTTGAGTGATTCAATCAGCAGCTCCTGCATAGTTCATGTGGGAGATTAGTGGAAAGACTGGGTCTGGCCTGTCTGCCTGTAGTCCCTCGAGAGGGAATCCTTTGAAAGGCTTAATAATCCAGACTGTATCCGAATTGAGTGAGAGAAAAGCCTCTGAAGTGTGACCAGGCTTAAACCTGAAGAAGACCCTGAAGAAGACCGAAGATTTGCTGTATGTGATCAGCCTGTCAGGACATCTATTCTCCATAGAACTCCCGGTTTTGCTCAGAGACACTGATATTGCTGCCGGACTGCTGTCCGCTTTGTGGTATGGTGATTGCTTTACTATAAATGTGCTGTGTGCTGTTAGTGGGTCGTGATTTGGTTCCCCACTGTGTAATTTTGCCACGTTTGCTGGAAATTTCATCCAGCCTTCCCGAGCTGATTTCTGAACTGTTTTACCTGGCCTAGGCCCTGCCACACTGGGCCAGCCAGCTACTTCAGGCGCAGAGAACACCATCGATGAGAGACTCGCCCGGGGATTAGCCCCCTGCTCAACATCATGAATATGAATGATACCTCTGTGATTAGTGTGGGCTTCAACCTGCAGTCTCCATTTCATCCCTCATGTGTCTTGCATTGGGTAGCGTGAGTAACAATCAGGGTAGCTCCCTGCAACAACAGCTAAATCTCAAGTGTTGTCATCTGATTGCATTGTTGTTTTTCCTTTCATGAACTGAGCCTTCAGGCTCTGGATTACAAATTGTGTGTGGTTGTGCATACATTTCCTTTTCATCACAGGGCTCCAACCAGCTGCGACGCCGGCCTACCCCCGGCAACATTTCAGGCTAGCCCACCTTACTTCCAACTGGGTACCCAGAGCGTGTACTGGGACTAAAAGTGCATGCATAATTGCCTGACTAGATCAGATTTCGAATCAATCAACTTGATTATGCCCCTCCCATGTTCAATTCCCCTGAATAAATCAGATCTAACTCTTTTTGCAATTAATCTGACTGTGGTTCTAGTTTGTACCAAAAGCACTGTACTGTTGTTATTTACTGTGCCTAACCTTGTTTTACAGGGTGTCTCTACTGTCGAACTGGTGGAACCAGCCCTGGTGGCAAGTGCAAACAGTGTGGGGAATTGTATGCTGAATAGGGGCTACTGTGAAAGTGTTTGTTGCATATTGTCTAGGCCACTAGAGGGGAAAAAGGGGGGTTACAGTGTCCAGGAGGGCTGTACCCAAGTTAACCTTGTTACTAACAACGCTGTCCTCCAGGTGGAGGCACCGGTTTCAGTACCCAGGCCCCTTAACCTGCAACTAGCCACGCAGGCAGGGGTAGTAGCCCTTGGGATAGCGCCACCTAGGGGTTACACTGCTTCTGTGTGAAAACAAATGTTTCTTCTACAGCAAGTTGTGTCATCTCTTTGGACAGTACTGTAATCCTGGCACCGTTATACCGAGAGCTACTACCCCTGCCTGCTTCCCTGCTTGCAGGTTGAGGGGCCTGGGTTCAGAAATGCGGGGTACTGTGGTATGCCTACCAACAGTAGAACTACAGTTATGGTGCCTCCACCCAGAGTAGTACTTAACTGGGTCCCTAACAGAACTGGTATAGCCCTCTGGGAAGCTATAACCACCCACAATACCGCCTAGTGACTTTTTGCACTTAGTTTTGCAACTGCAATACTTCACACTTAGAATATAGATTAATACCAGCATTAATGATTTGCTCATGCACCTTCCACTTACCAGCAGGGTTTGGTCTTCTGGCTTTCACCCTGCAACCCCCTGTAAAAGACAGTTTCAATAATACAAACATGTACTTTCAATATGCTTTGCAGTACTTCAGCAACTGTAGGCCAGGTAATGATATGCTCACATGCCAGGTTAACAGCCAAACAGTAAATCAGGTTTATTAAGGGGACATGAACAAAGGAGGAGTGAGAATTTAGGCAAATGATTACTTTACTGTACTTAACATACATACATACGAACATAAGAAGAAGCCAGCAGAAGAAGGCCATTTGGTCTATCAAGTCTGCTTGTATTGCAGGGTCCACAGCTTGAGTTAATGTCCCTGTCCTACCTCCCAACTCCTCCCATCCTCCCTATCCATGATCCTTACCTTCCCCCTATGCCTATCCCAGCCTCTCTTAAAGCTGCCCACTGTCTTCAATAGATGACTTCTTCCAGCAGTGCATTCCAAATGTCCCCCACCCTCTCTGTGAAGAAGTGCTTCCTGACTTCCCTCCTAAACTTCCCACCCTCCAGCTTAAGACTGTGCCCCCTCATGTTATGGTTGTCATGCAGCTTAAAGAGACTCTCCTTAGCAACCTTATTTATCCCTTTCAAGTACTTGAAGGTCCCAATCATGTCCCCTCTCTCAGGTTTGTTTGACAAGATCTCCCCCCTCCATGAACCCATGCTGTCTCTCATCCTGGAGACCATGCTCCTCTAGATATTCCACCAACCTTTCCTTTAGTATGGTCTCCATGAGCTTGCCCACAATGGAGGTCAGACTGACTGGTCTGTAATTCCCTGGGTCATCCTTGGGACCACTTTTGTGGGGGGGCACTGCATGTGCGTTTCTCCAATCCTGCAGTACCTCGCCTGACTCTAGTGAACTATTAAATAGGTTTGCCAGTGGCCTGCCAGCTCCTCAGCCAGTTCTTTTAGTACCCTTGGATGTACTCTGTCCAGGCCTGGTGATTTGTTCACCTTGAACGCCAGCAGCCCCTCCCTCACTCTATCCTCTATTACTACATATGTGTTCCCTTCCCCCCTGCTCCTCTTTCCCCTCCTGAAGGCACTGATCTGTCCTTCTCCCTGGGGAAGATGGAACAGAAGTATTTGTTTAGTATCTCTGTTTTTTCCCATTATTCTCCACCCTCTCCACCCCTTTCTTAAGCCTAATAATCCCTTGCTTCTTGTCCCTTTTCTCACTTATATAGTGAAAGAAAGTCTTCTCTCCCGTCTTAATTTGTTCAGCTATCTGCAGCTCCTTCTGTGCCTTTCCTCAGTGGACTTCCTTACTTGCCTCACAAGCCAATCTTAGGTAATTCTCCCCTATCCACCTCTTTCTCTCTTGGTCTTTCTGAATTTTCTATAGGCCAACCTCTTTTCCCTTACTGCCTTGGCAATCCCAGAACTGAACCAGCTGGGCACTTTCGCCCTTGTGTTCTATGTTTCTATATATACAAGTTAGCCAGCCTTGGAGTGGGTCCCAAGGTGGTAGCCTGGATAAAAAAACTGGCTGGACAACAGGACACAAAGGGTAATAGTAAACGGAGTCCACAGTGAAGAAAGGAGGGTAACTAGCAGGGTACCGTAGGGGGTTGGTACTGGGACCGGTCCTCTTTAATGTCTTTATAGGTGACATTGGAGAGCACCTGGAAGGAAAATATGTCTCTTTGCAGATGACACAAAGATCTGCAACAGGGTTGATACACAAGGTGGGGTGAAAGGATGAAAAGGGACTTGGCAAGGTTGGAGGAATGGTCAAATATATGGCAGCTCAGATTCAATGCAAATAAATGCAAGGTAATGCATCTGGGAAACAAAAACCCAGGGAAGAGTACACAATGGGGGGTGAGTTAATAACAACAACAAAAATCGAAAGAGACCTAGGAGTAATTATATCAGATGACCTAAAGGTGGGCAAACAATGTGAGAAGGCAGTAAGGAGGGCTGGGGGAATACTGGGATGCACAGGGAGAGGCATCAACAGTAGAAAACAGGAAATTGTTATTCCTCTGTACAGAGAGTTGGTAACACCCCATCTGGAGTACTGCGTGCAAGTCTGGAGACCCCATCTCCTCAAAAACATAAACAGAGTGGATGCTGTTCAGAGGAGGGCAACCAAAATGGTGCAGGGTCTGCACCAGGAGACATACGAAGAGAGACTAAAGCAGCTTAACATGTATACTCTTGAGGAAAGGAAGGAGAGGAGAGGAGGGACATGATAGAAACTTTCAAGTATCTCAAGGGAATTAACAAAGTACAAGAGGGTAGCATCTTTCAGAAGAAGAGATGTGCAAGAAGAAGGGGGAACAATTTGAACACAGAGGGGGGACGGCTGAGAGGTAAAGTTAGAAAGTATTTTTTCACAGAGAGGGTTGTGGATGCATGGAATAGCCTTCCTGAGGAGGTTGCGGAGTCAGGAACAGTGGGAGAATTCAAGAATGCATAGGACAGACATAAAGCCATTCTGGGTGGGTAGGAGGAAGTAAGTTGTTGATTAACTAGAATCTGCAGCTTATCCATCAGGTAGGGAAATGGGCAGACTAGGTGGGCCAAGCGTTTCTTATCTGCAGTCAAATTCTATGTTTCTATTTCCCCCTGAGCCTAATGCACTCATCTGTGGCAACCAGTATTACATCCTTAATGATGGACCACCTTTGGTCCACCCCCCATATCTGCTCTGATGCCCGCCAGAGGGCTCCTTAGCACTTTGCCCATTTTCCTGAAGTCCGCCCTCCTGAAATCCAAGATCTTGATCTTAGTCGGGATGCTTTCCCTGCCCATATCCAGCTGGAACCACATTGTGCAATGGTCACTTCCACCCAGTGGCTCCCTGAACATTATTTCCTGTACATGCTCCCCATTTGTGAGCACAGAATCAAGAATTGCCTCGGCTCTTGTTGGTTCTGTGACACCCTGAGTCAGGAACTCACTCTGCAGTCCATTCAGGATCACCTGACCCTTAGCACATGTTGTGGATGGTATGCTTCAGTCCACCTTGGGCAGGTTGAAGTCCCCCACAATTACCACTTCTCCTTTCCCCACAGCTTCCAGTATTTGTGAGATCAGTTCCCTGTCCCTCTCATCTTGATTGGATGGTCTGTAAACCACTCCCAACCTCACCTTTCTCCCTCTATTGGACCTAAACTGAATGCATTATGCCTCCACCTCCCCTTCCTCCAACTCCTCCCTCATGCAAGTTATTCCCTCCCTGATATAAACTGCCACCCCTCCCCCTTCCTGAGTACCCAGTCCCTCCTGCATAGTTTATATCTAGGGATCTCAAGGTCCCAGTCATGGTGTGATGTTGCCCAAGTATCAGTTACTGCAGCTATGTCCACCCTCCTGTCATTACTGTAATTAGGACAGGCTGCCTTGCTTTTAATTATTTTAGTCCCTGAATTTATCAGTCTGGCAACTACTGGGTACCCAGACTGGAAAACAGGCATGCCTGAGGCGGTGCTGTGGGTTGGCCAGCGTTGCTGCTGATGTTGGGGCCCTTGATGGAAAGAAGGATGATTAAATGGAAGCAACACATTTGGAAACCATAAACAATTTGTATCTGTGGCCGGATCACCCTGTCACTTTTAAGCACATTAAACTGGCAAACAGAATCAGATGGTACCATTAGAACAATTGATAATTTGTTGCAGGGAGCTACCCTGATTTTATGGGTTTATGTGATAACAATGATTAGCCATTAGGGCGACAACATTGCCGAAAAAATATTTCGGCAATGCAATCCCCGACGCACAGCAAAAGGGAACAGGGGACTTAACTTTTACATCTAAATGCCCTACTTAAGGATTCTCACTGGGCAAACCCCCAAAAAATATTTTCGGCCAGGCGCAACAAAAGGCACCCACCCAGACCCGAACACAGCACCATACATACCCCATCCCTGAACCCACCCACCAAGCTATGGGAGCAGCTCAGCAGCTCACTGGCGCCACCCTCACAATTCCTTCTCCCATCCCACCCCCACACACAGCATGCTCGCTCCCCACCACACGCGTATACATGTAGTGACAGGATGTCACTATATTTAATACCCCCATCTGGTCACCCTCCTTCCCTTGTCGCTGTGGTGTAAGGCGCCGTGACTAAGTCGCCATTTTGGTAGGCACCCAATCACGGTCATCAAACTCACAGGCTACTGATTTTACTCACTGTACCCAGAAGAATAGAAGAAGGCACTGGTGACATGGAAGACCTGCTGCTTGCTAGAGCTATTCGTTGGGACCAGGGCTGACACGACTCACCTCCACTTCATGGTCTTTCTCTGTAGGTGGCCACAACCTGCGTTTCATTGCTGTGCAGGGGCTGAATCCCTGATGCTGGTCTCTCGCCAGGATGCTGAAAGTGGCACAGGGACAGTCTGTCTGGGCCACTGGTGGCATAGGCCCAGATGAAGAAAATGTCTTTTTAAAGTTAGATGACGTGCTGGTGAACCCTCCAGCTGGGCTTCTACAAGAGAAAGTGCTTACTTCACTGGAGTGACTCCTGCTTTGCTTCAGGAGTCCCAGGATCAATGTCTCCACACACGCAGTAGGCCACAGGCTTGTGGCTGAAGAAACAACAAACATCTCCTTTTCTTTGGTAAACGGAACGGCCAATTCTTCCACAGTCTTCTGCTGAAGAACCTTTTATTGTCTGCTTAAATGCAGTCCCAGACCACTTGATCCCTGTTTGGACCAAGTAAGAAGTCACAGGAGGCAGTTACAGGCCTCCTTCCCTGCAGTTTCTCTCAGCCCAGTTGTAGGCTGTATCCTCCTCAGTGGCTCGAGCTGAACTGGAACTATTTTAAACAATTCTACAGTTAGTTCGAGACTCCTGTATTCCAGTTGGCTAAGGGAGCTGTCAATTACAGTCGGAACATTCCTAGTGGTTAGTTTAGGTGCCAACAAGAAAGTTCAGTTTCACCCATAATCCATTGTAATTAGGACCCCTCGAGAACCCCTTGGTTCCGATTGGTCCAAACCAGGAAGTCCAGGAACAAAGATGGCGGCTTCCATCGGAAAGAACTGATACTGGCTGTACTGGCAGTCCAAACAATTTATTTTATTTAAACAACACTGAGGATTTAGAAATAAAGGTTTACAGATTATTGAAGGGCTACCTCTGCTCTACTAGTGACAGCAGAGTGGAGTCAAACAGGGAAGAGCCTGGCTGGTCATGAGCTCTGTTGTACTCGGACCCAGCCCAGGCTATTTACACTATATTCAAGGCTGGAGCTCTTAAAGAGACAGCATGGCGGTATGGATGTGCGCAAACATGCAGAGCAACAGCAGCACAACATGGGATTTAACTTCTCTTTCTGGATGTCTGCTAGGCAGTGGGCATTAGTGGAGCCCAAGGAGATACTTAAGGTATTCCCTCCAAAACCGGAGGTGGTGTGGGTTACAGTACTACAGTACAACCTTGGGGGACCACCCTAGTCCTGTTTAACATGTAATCCCCTGCAAATCGGGGTTCCCAAAAGTCTTCCAGGAGCTTGCTTGAATGCTCCAAGTCTGGATGGTGTTCAGCATCTAAGCCGTTTATCTGTGAGTGCTTTTAGAGCCTCTGGTACTGTCTATTTAAGAGCTGTCTGCCTGCAGACATAATTAATTTGAAATAGGGGGTCTGTGTGTTTCCCTGCTCGAGTCCCGCCTGGGCCACTGAGCAAATCGCTCCATTTCTTCAGTCGCTATATGCTCAGAGGGAGCTCTGTCAGAAGATGTAATTGTTTGCTTATAACCTGTTAAAGTAATAATGAAAATGCAGTTTGTTCAAACCTGCTTGCTTGTAGCCAGGACTGTGCAGAGTAGCTCCCTCATGTTGGTCCTGAACTGCTGAATTGGATCAATCAGTGTGGGGATCCTTTAAAATGGAGCCTGCTCTGGGCGAATCAGAACTTGGACTCTCCTCTGGAGCCAGCCACAATGGGAGTGTATGGCAGATGCCTCTGGGGATTGTAGTTTGGACTTCTGCGCCTTTTTGCACTAACGGGGGAGTCTGACTATGAGTGACAGCAAAACCAGCCATTGAACTGGGAGGAACTCAAAGGAAATGCCCGGCTCTGTCTACTGGAAAGTTCAGTGGAGTTGTGACTGTGAAGAGGGAAGGAGCTCCGTGCTCCTGCGCTGTTGAGTTTTCGCTCGGGAAGCTCATGTGGGGCCCCAGAGTTCGGCCTGCAGCTGTTTGTGAGTGCCAGTGTGGACTGAATCAGAGTTGTAAGGAGAAAGAAGCACCAGAAGTGAGGAAACCAGGCTCACCCTGTAGAAGACTGGAGAAATTACTGAATCGCGCTCGGTCTGTCAGGAACTGAATCTGCTGTATGTTCTGCCAGGTATTGTGCAGTTATTGCGATCAGGATAGAGAAGCAGCCTGCCTGGTATAGTATTTCCCTTTTAACATATCAATGTGTGTAGTGCTTGTGGGGAATCGCGTTTCAAATCCCCTGTACAGTGAACAGAGTGCATGAAGCTGGAAGTAAACCCCAGCTTAAGCCAGACTTCATCCATTTGCTTTAAACTGCAGTGGGGTCCAGTCACAAGGACCTTGTCCACATGGTCTGCTCCTCCTGGCAATCCAGGACAATCTGCCTTCCATCCAGTTCCCATCATTGAGTTGTGAGTGTAACCCCTAGATGGCGCTATCCCAGGGGCTACTACCCCTGCCTGATTTTGCCACTAACAGGTTGAGGGGCCTGGATCCAATGGCGGGTGCCTCCACCCAGAGGTCAGGGTTTGCAATAGTTAAACTTACTTGGTCACAGCCTCTGGGACACTGCAACCCCTTTCTTCCCACTAGTGGCCCACACAATATATCAGAATTACCTTCACAGTATACACTTACCCCCAGGACTAGTTCCGCACTGGGACCTCCTGTGAAATAAGATACAGTGCAACAATCACAGTACAGTACTTTAACATAGACAAATACCTCAGGAAGTATAACTTTGCTGAAACAAGCAGCTCTGATTTATTTAGGGGGATATAACAAGGACAGGGGGAAATCAGGTTAATTAGCTTATCACTTTACTATCTACCTATGGCTCTGTGCACAGGCCTATCCCTACCAGTTACTGTCCCTGGGTACCCAAGCCCTAGTGGCTAGTCCAAACCCGTGGCGCTGGTAGGGGTCCTTTCACACAGTGAAAAGAAAATTAGTTTAAACAGTCAGCAGTACAGTGATTCCATTTGGATTTAATGTGGCAATTCAACGAGGGCGACCCTGAATTAGTACTCACGACCTCCAAACAAGATAGGGTCCTTCAACGTCAGCAGGGCTACTCTTGAGCTCCACGAGACTCTTCACACATTTATATGGTAAAAGAAAGTACTATACCAGGCAGGCTGCTTCTCTATCCCGATCGCAATTACTGCACAATACCGGAGAACACACAGCAGATTCAGTTCCTGACAGACCGAGTGCAATTCAACAATTTCTCCAGTCTTCTACAGGGTGAGCCTGGTTTCTACTCTTCAGAGATCCTTTGATTCTTTTCACAGGGACAGATTCAGTCCTAACAAGCAGTTACACAAGCTGCAGACCGGAACTCTGGGCCTTACACGTTTTTGACTGAAACTGTGCACTGAAGAGCACAGGGTTTCTTTTCCCTTCACTCCAGAGCTAAACTGAAACTCCAACAGACAAAACCGGCACTTCCTTTGAGTTTCCTCCCAGTTCTTGACTGGATTGGCTGTCACTCACAATAGACTGCTGCTGTTGGTCCAAAAAGGCGCCGAAGTCTAAACTACATCTCCCAGAGTCACTGCCCATACAATCCTCTTGTGGCTGGCTCAGATTATGAGTCCAAGTTCTGATTCGTCCAAGGCACCATTTTAGAGCTAGCTTACCCCACACTGATTGGTCCAGTTCAGCAGTTCAAAACCAGAATGGGAACTAGGCAGACACAGTTCTGACTGCAAAGAAAGCAGGTTAGACAAAATGTAATTTCATTATTACTGTAAATGATTTCTGGCAAACAGTTACATCTTTCAGATAGGTTCCCTTTGCACCCTAGTGACTGCAAAATGGAGTGAATTGGCAGCAGCTCGAGTGGTACTCAAACAGAGAAGACACAGTCCCCCATACAAACTAATTATGTCTGCAAGCAGACAGCTCTTAAAGACAGTACCAGAGGCTCTAAAAACACTCACTGATAAATGGCTTAAGCAAAACACCATTCAGGCTTGGAGCATTCAAACAAGCTCCTGGAAGTCTTTAGGAACCCCCATTGGCAGGGGGGTTACATGAGTACAAAGCAGGGTAGCTCCCTGCCATCTGTTTATCGAATTGCAAGTGTGTCATCTAATTGTTGCTTTTTTCATTTCTTCACGAACTGAGCCCTCCGGCTCCGGATTACAATTGGGTATTGTGCAAGTGTTTTTTTCCATCACAGGGCCCCAACCAGCTGCAACCGATCCTGGCTACCCAATGAAGGTGACAATTTGGGACTCTGAACATGTGCACAGTACTGTGATTATTGATGTGTTTAACCTAATTAACCTGATTTCCCCTTGTCCTTGTTATATCCCCCTAAATAAATCAGATTTGTTTGTTTCAGCAAAGTTACTCTGTCTGAGGTATTCGTTTATGTTAAAATATTGTTCTGTGGCTTTTGCACTGTATCATCTTGTTTTACAGGGTGTCCCTGGGGTCCAGTTGATGGAGCCAGTCCTGGGGGTAAGTGTACATTGTGAAGATATTCCTAATGCATTGTGTGGGCCACTAGTGGGAAGAAAGGGGGGTTACAGTGTCCCAGAGGGCTGTGACCAAGTTAGTTTAACTACTGCAAACCCTGACCTCTGGGTGGAGGCACCCGCCATTGGACCTAGGCCCCTCAACCCGTTAGTAGTTAAGCAGGCAGGGGTAGTAGCCCTTGGGATAGCGCCACCTAGGGGTTACAAACATCTTGTCTGAAAATAAAGCCATACAATACAATCCCAATTTTATGGTTGTGGACAGTCCATCTGTGAGTCCAAGTGAAATGTTATGGGGCCCCCTCAGATAGGAGACACAGCATAGCCCTGGCACCTGTCTCCCAGACTCAGAGTAAATATAAATGTTAGTTTGTGCCCTAACCCCCCAACCTCTTAGATGCCTAAACCAAGTATTTACCCTAATGCCAGGGGTGATATTTATTTTCTGCCAACTTGTAGTTTGTTGCCTTGTCTGTGTAACAAGCTTGAGGGGTCCTGGTTGCAAGATGCCGCTCTTGACTGGGGTAAGGGTTGCAGATAGGAGGGCCCACTCCAGCCACAGCAGTAGCTGTCAATTTTTAAAAAGCGTTAGACTGGGTGGAGTGGGGTTACCTTCTTCAGGTCCTGCAGCACACGGGTTTCGGGGACTCCTTTGTATTTGGATTCACAATCTCAAACACTCCCCGGTGGTGAGGGTTCTGACCAGTTCCACACTGTCGTCCCCTTTCTCCCTCCGAAAGTGAACTCGACAAGACTGTCCTCTATCCCCCGTGCTATTTGTCCTGGCTATCGAACCCCTGGTCATAGCGCTTAGGACCCACACAGACATTCCAGGCCTGGGGTTGGGTGATCAGGAAGTCACCATTATGCTATACGCTGATAACCTCCTTATCCTCACAGTGGACTCCCTGAGTGCACTGAATCCCATAATGGACATCCTAGCCAACCTTTCAAAGATCTCAGTCCTCAGAATAAACCCCTCGAAGACAGAAGTGGTGCCACTGATGCACAGCTGTCCAGAGGTGCTATTCAAAGACGTGGAATGACATGAAGCCCTTAGGCTCTGATATATTTGGGCATCCAACTCGCACCAGATCCCTCGCTCACAGTGGGTATGAAAGAACTAAGCACTGCTACTAGTCAAGATCAAAACAGAGACAAACAGATGGAAACTCCTCAAACTTTCCATGGGAGATAAGATTACAACCATTAAAATGATGGCGACCCCTATTACATTGCCTAACTCATTTCCCCATCCCAGTCTCAAGAGTATCGTTCCCCAAAATAGATAGCCTGTTCAGGGACCTCCTCTAGGAGGGCAAAATCCCAAAATACAGCAAGGAAAAACTGCAGATGCACTGGAAGTCAAGTGGATAGAACCTTCCATGACTACTAGGATACTATTACGCCTTCCTATTGACATAGACACTGTGGTGGCTGGCCACTCTCGGCCTATGAACCCACCCCCATGGGTACAGCCAGAGAGTGCCACCACTGACAACACATTCATAGGGACATTACTATTCAGCAAAAAGTGCCCCACGGCATCTGGGCCCTGCCCCATACCCGCCTGGGGGTACAGCCACGGCTCCATGGGGGAATCCCCGGGGATTCAGGCAGGTCAGTCATGGGGGGAGCACATAGGAGTCTTCTGAAGAAGCATAGCTCCGGGTTGGGGTAAGGTGGAGAAAAACTCCCCCACAGGCTATGTTCCCCACCGTTACTGAGCTCCATCTCAGCCTGGTGCACTCTCACCAGATTGTTGCAATTGGATTCCTTGGACTGGGCGCTGTGCCCCCTCTGGGACAACTCTGAGGTACAGATAGACTTCAAAAACCTGACTTGGCCCACCTGAAGGGTCAAAGGTATCTGGCTGGTGGGTCACGTGATGGCATCTGGCTAGAGAGCAGCTGAGTTTCTGAGCTCCCCCCGCTGGTCGCCTTTTTGTGCATTTAACCTGCCATCCTGTTTATCTTTTTGACTAATTTATATCAATAACGCTTGGGGAAAGTTTCTACCATTATTTGGTGACTGAAGTAGCGAAAATAAACGGTTGCTGGCTTGAGATGGAGGCAGATAGCAGGCAGGGCTCAGTCAGGCACACTCCTCCTGCTTCCCAGAGAAGGCCTCCAAGAAGCAGAGGAACCAGGCCTCTACCAGAGCTGATCGAGGTGGGGAGAAAGGGCAGCAGATTGTACCACTATCTGAGGACAAGTTTCTTCAAGAGCTTACACCCTGAAAGATATTCTTCAGGACTTAGCAGGGAATTAAAATCGTTACGCAGCGATCTTTCCTCAGTCTCTACAAGGGTCACAGATATGGAAGCTAGGCTAATTTCCTCAGAAGCGTGGAGGTCTAGAGCTGAAATGGAGATTACTGAGCTCAGACAACAAGTCAAAAAATTACAAGCAAAGACCGAGGATTTAGAAGGACGAAACCGCAGAAATAATCTTTTAATTCTGGGTATACCCGAATCAGAGGAAGGCCCAGACATCATGGTCTTTCTGCAAAAATTCCTCTGCAAAATTGTTGGTCCTTCCCCTATTAGCCCTACCTATCACTTAGAGAGAGCTCATCGTTCTTTGAGATCTAAACCTCCTCCAGGATCCCCTCCACGTCCCATTATTGTAAAATTTTTGAGCTATGTGGAGAGGAATCATGTTTTTATGAAATCTCGGGAGCTGAAGGACATATTCTGGGGCTCGTCGAAAATCAGGATCACCCAGGACCTACCCAAGGAGACTCGGGAGAAAAGAGCAGCTTACCATCCAGTAGTGCAAAAATTGATTGCAGCTTCTATTCCATTTAGAATGGTGTATCCAGCAATTTTAAAAGTTACGGTAAACGGCACCACAGCAAGCTACAGCTCCCCGGAGGCGGCTAGTAAAGAGTTGGAAGTTAAACTGCCAGACTTATTTAAATTACATGGCTGAAATTCTTGAATGGACTTGTCGGAGGAATTGAACCCTAACTATCGCTGGGGCTAAAATTACCTCTGCTAATGTTTAAATTTTGTGAAGAAGCTTACTTGGTGGGGGCCTCGCCCTACCTCTCGTTTTCTCCTCTCTCTCTGGTTTCCTGCCTTTCGCCTTTGCTGTCCTCTGGTCTTTCCGTTTTCTTTGTGGGACTCCCCCTTTTCTCCTGAGGTCTTGGCCTGGATTGGGTTGTGGTGGCGAGGCTCCGTTGATGACGCTCCCCGATTTCGGCCATTTGCCCTGCCAAGCGGAACTTAGTTTGAGGTGATTGTTTCCGGAGGGGACTTCCGGGGAGACGGACCTCTGCGGGTCAGTCGGCCTTTTGGATCCCCCTGGAAACAACGTTCTGGACGGAATCTCGGTGGCAGGAAGACTTACATGGCAATTCTGTTTGGATTATGTTGGTTTCCTGGATTTCCTCTTTTTCTTGGATTGCCTTGTCTTGGGTAGGAGTTCTTTTCCCTTTCTGTTATCTCGTTCTGGTTTGGCCTTATTTGGGTGTTGGGGTACCGTCTGTTAAAGCCGTTTTGGGACTGGGGGCTACCATAAAGGGGTGGTATGTTACTACCCATATTTTCCCTTTTATTGTCCCTCTTCCCTACTCTTCTGTACCTTTTTCCTTGTATTTGTGTTACTGACTATGGGTGGGGGGGTGGCGGGTGGGAAGTCGAGCTCGGGACTTGCTCGCTAGATGTGGAATACATAAGCTTCATATTTTGGGGGGTTAGCTAACCTCCCCCCGGGGTTGGGACTCTCGGGGATGACAGCCCTGGTAGCAGGGGTTGGCATTCTCCTGGGAGGGTCACTGATTCTGTTTCTTTGTGGGTGCTGGTCCCTGACTCTGGGGGTTTGGAGGTTCGCGCTGGGGGTTCGGGGGCCTGAGCTTTTGGTTGATCGGGTAACTTCTGGCGTATTCAGGCTCGGCCTACCCGTTGTAAATATTTATGTTTTGTTTGGTTGGGGGTATGGGACGTGGGTGGGGATTGGGAGGGTGAGGGAGGGGGTTCTGGTTTTATTTCTATGACTTGGTCAAATGTTCTCGGAGTTGGGATGGGGGGGGTTTACTTGATTCTGAGGTTTGATTATTTGTTAAATTTCGGGTTTTCTGATGTGGGGATGAGGGCTGGGGATTGGGGATTAGTAGTAGATGTCCCAGATATATTGTATGATTGTTGCTTTACTGATATAGTTCATTTCTGGGTGGGGTTGTTCAATGTGGTGCACCATGCAGTTATATATTATGTTGCCTCTGTCTGGACACATATCAACGTCTTTATTTTTTTGAAATGGCTAAGAACAATGTTAAGATAGCGTCGTGGAATGTTAGAGGGCTCAGGGATCGGGTTAAGAGATTACAGGCCTTTAACCACTGTTCCTTATTCCACATTGACATCCTGTTTTTGCAGGAGACACACTTATCCCAAGATGAATCCAGACTGCTCTCCCAATCTGGTTTCTCCCAGGCTTACCTTGCTGGAAATTCAAGTTTCAGTAAGGGAGTTGCGGTACTTATTAAAAAACATGTATTGTTCATTAAGGAGCAGGTGGCCATAGACCCGGAGGGGAGGTTTGTCTTGGTGGAAGGTAGTTTGAATGGGGTTAGGGTAGTATTGGGTTTTGTTTATGGCCCAGTTGGAGGTAACCCCGAATTTTTTATGGCCTTGGCTAATAAATTGGCTAAGTTTCTCCCGGCTCAGTTTATAGTGGGAGGGGATTGGAACCTGCCCTTTCTCCCACCTTAGATAGGGAACCACCAGATGAGCGCCCACCCTCCCGGCTGGCGTGCCTTCTAGGATATGGTCTCGATGTTTGGTCTAGGTGACCCCTGGCACCTGGCTAATCCTTCCGGTCGTGCCTTTTCCTTCTATTCTCAACCGCATGGAACTAAGTCAAGGTTAGACATGATTCTGGTCAGCTCTCCCTTTTTCCCGAATATTCTTTCTTCTGGTATTGAACCGATAATTGTGTCAGATCATGCTGTAGTCTGGATGCAACTGTCTCTAGATCCTGGATACTCTCAGGATTCAACATGGCGATTAAATACACAGCTATTAAAAGATCGTCAGATTGTCTCTGATATTCGCTCCCGGATTTCCTCTTTTTTGGCGGACAATTTGAATTCCACTTCTAGAATTGATATGCTTTGGGGTGCGCTGAAATGCTATCTTAGGGGGGAACTTATTAAAATGGCTTCTTTTAGGAAAAGGACTAGGATGGCGAAGTCTTTGGCTCTGATGAGTAAAGTAAGGGACCTAGAGGCTAGCTATGCTGCTACTTCCTCGACACAGGATTTTAAGGAGCTTTTGCTAGTTAAAAATGAGTACTCAGACCTTCTGAAAGAAAAAAATGAGTATTACATGTTAAAAACCCATGCAAAATATTTTGAGTCCGGTGAAAAGGCTGGTAAGTTACTGGCTTTACGCCTCCGTTCATTAGAGGGTTCAAGGATTATTCCTTCGCTGTCCTCTCCGGATGGTAAGGTAGTTTCTTCGCCTAGAGACATTGCGAGTATTTTTAAGGATTATTATTCAGAGCTCTATAGATGCCCTTCTCCTCCCTTTTCTAGTTCAGACATCATGGAATATCTTAGAACAATAGACATCCCTTGTTTATCGGAGACTCAGCAGGCGAGTTTACTAGCACCTATCTCGGCAGAAGAAATAGGTAGTACTATCACTTCCTTGGTATCGAATAAAACTCCGGGCCAGATGGCTTTCGGCAAACTTCTATAAAGTGTTTGCTGAAGACCTGATACCTATCCTTCTTAAATTATATAACTATTTACCAATTTCTTCTGAACTTGACCCCTCAATGTTTGAGGCTACAATTGTTCTAATTCCTAAAGCAGATAAAGATTTGGCAGATCCGGCTAATTACAGCCCCATTTCTCTTCAAAATTATGATATTAAGATTTTAGCCAAGATTTTAGCTGAAAGGATCAAAAAAGTATGGTTGAACCTGCTGAGTCCTGAACAAGCTGGTTTTGTTTCCGGGAGGTCGGCGGCGGATCATCTGAGAACCCTGTCACATATCTCCCAGTACGCTCAAGCAGTAACGGGTCCGATAGCCCTGATTTCTCTTGATGCTGAGAAAGCATTCGATCGGGTTGATTGGTCCTTTCTCTGGGCCGTAATGGGTGAGATAGAGGTTTTCGGCTTTTCTTGGATACGATTGGTACTTTATAGATGCCCTCAGCTAAGATCTATTGTAATGGGGTTTTTTCTTCTTCTTTTCGGCTCTTTGCTGGTACCAGACAGGGCTGCCCTCTCTCTCCTTTGCTATTTAATTTATTTTTGGAACCTTTGTTGATTAAACTTAAATCGTCTCCTCAGGTGAGAGGTGTCAGGCTTCAGCAACGTGACCTAGTTTGCTCTGTGTATGCAGATGATGTCATGCTTCACTTAATGGATCCAGCAACATCTCTAGAGGCGGCTCTTGATATCATTAAGAAGTATGGCTTCTTTTCTCATTATAAGTTGAATATTTCCAAGTGTGAGGTTTACCCTTTAAATTGCTATGTCAATAAGCAGGACTTTCTTTCCTTCGGGATGAGATGGACTCCCAGATCTATCAAGTATCTGGGCATACATTTCTCTACTGACCTTTCTCTGTTGAAGAAATTAAATTTGGATAGAGTTCGGGATTTGATTAGTCAGGATTTGCAAAGATGGTCAATTCTCCCGATTTCGCTCTGGGGGCGTATTACTATTCTTAAAATGAATATACTTTTACCCACTGAACCTGACTAATCTCTGGATTCCCCTTTCATTTTTCCAGCAGCTTCACCAGTTATTTTCCAGTTTTATCTGGCGAAGGAAGGGAGCTCGGCGTTCCTATGTTAATCTCTCACTCCCTAGGGAGAGGGGTGGTTTACGATTGCCCAATCTTCAGCTATATTACTGGGTGGCCCACCTTTCGAAGCTGGGACGATGGTTCTCCTCAGGTGTTTGGAACGCTGGTCCAATCTGGCTTCAACTGAAAAAGAACTTTCTCTCTGAACTTGGGCTGGATATCTCCGCCTTGTTCTATTTGCCCTTGAGGGCTCTTTCTCAACGATTCCAAATAAAGTGGTGGCTGAGAATCTAAGAGCTTGGGTACAGTGTCTCAACTTCTTTCAGATCTCGGTGAGATGGATTTAGGACAGCCAGTGGTGCTAAACCCTAATGTTAAAATTGGAAATTCTTGGATATTTACAGGATGGGTCCCACAACTTAAGGAGGCTACTGTGGAGCAGTTGTTTAGTCAAGACCTGCTGCTCATCAGATGAGATTCTTAATAAATTTGATATACCTAGCAAGGGAATCTTAAATTTTTCCAGCTTGACACCTAGTGAGTACTAAATTCGGTACTTCTTGTAGGCAATCGGTAGTCCAACATTTTCTAACTAATATTGTGAACCTTGCTTCCCAGCCCCATTCCGTATCCTTAATTTATTCATACCTATTAAACTTTGGGGTACCTGAAGGGGTTGAGGTCTCTTCGGTCTGGGCAGACCTTCTTCCTGATGCCGGCCCGGTTTGGACAAACATTTGGCGTAACTTGTATAGATATCACACTCAGGATAGGTTGAGATTAATACAGTACTATATCATGAATAATCTTTATTATACCCCTGTTAAACTCTTTCAGCATAAAATGGTCTCCAATGCAGACTGTTTTGGGTGCTTGCTAGCAGGGCGCAATTTAATTCACATTTTTTGGGAGTGTCCTAAGGTAGCACCATTGTGGTCTCTACTTCAAAGGAATCTAGGTCCCCTTCTAGGCCTTAGTGGTTATTTTTGTCCTGAAGTCTGTGTTTTGGGAGATTTTTCTAGTATACATACTGTAGAATGTCGTTACCATATGGCTCTAGTGTCCATGGCGGTTAAGAAACTGGTCTTAAGGCATTGGAAGGACCATTTGGTTTTATCATATGCAGATTGGCTGAAGGAGCTGATGTCGTTTCTCCAATCTGAGAGTTTGATTGCCAGTTTTAAAGATCGGATGGATCTGTTCTACAAAAGGTGGGGCAAATTACAAGCTATGTGTTTGAAGTAATACCAGGACCTGACAACCCGATCCCTTTGCCCTCATATGGTATATGGTATATTGTAACTACCTTTGTATATTTGATGATTCTAGATCTTTTATGTGACTTTATATGAGCCATGGGATTGTGGGAATTGCTATAGTGTTCCAGATATATAATGATATCCAGATTTAAGAGGGTTTTCCTTTAGGTCTTACGATGGTGCAGCCATTTGGGGTGGAGAGGTTATGGGGTTTACAGGTTGGGACTTGTATGTTTGATTGTTTCTATGGTTAATTTGGGGTTTTCCTAGGGAGGGTATTGATATTTTTCTTAGGGGGTATGGCATTCGTGATATGATGTATATGGTAGCTATTGGTATACGGTGTGAGGATTTAGGTGGGGGGAGGGGTATTTTGTTTTGTTCAGTCTGTTAACATTTTGGACATTTTGATTCTGTTCTGGTTGGTATGTTGAAAACTAATAAACTTAAATTTCAAAAAAAAAAAAAAGGTATCTGGCTGGTGCAGGATGTCCTCCTGCCTGGATCCACAAAGGGGGATTCCTTCCAGAACCTTCCGACAAATTCCAGTTGCCTCGTACAGACATCTGGTGCTACCTGCAGATCAGAAGTCCAGTCACCTCCTTTGTAAAAAGTCAGAGGTCACACCTCAAGCACCCCACTAGTCCCCACACAGCTTTGAAATGACTGGGACTCAACAGAGGCAGAGCGGGAGCCTGCTACATAGATATCCTTGACTCCCCCCTGACTAGTCGCAGAGTGCTGAGCTGAAGGAGGGTACCAAGCTCTCATACACCATCACAGTAGACCAATGGTCAGCGGCATGATGGCTTATCTATGGTGCTTGCATGGAAGGCAGAGCCTGTCCTAATACAAAACTAAATCATGCACCTGTGGTATACAGTCCCAGTCTGGTTTAAGGATATGAACCTCCTTCCTACCAATGCTTGTTGAAGGTACAACTCCCCTGGGGGGAATCTTGCACCTATTCTATGGTATTGTCCCAGGGTGACTCAGTTCTGGCGCAGGATCTTGACATTTTGCCAAACCACACTAAACAGTTTGCTGCATTTTGCCCCAAAATTTTGGATACTGGGAATCCCTCCAGACTACCCCGAACTCCCCAAAAACCTTCATAGCTGGTGCATGTTGGCTATAGTAGAGGTGAAAATACTAGTTTTTCAGTGCTGGAGGAAGATAGAGGCCCCTTCCACGGAGCACTGGAAAACCTCAGTGGGAAGACTTGCCCACTTCAAGATGAAGTCTCACTTCGCTAGTGGAATGCTAGGTAAGTAGGAGAAGGCTTGGGTCCCCTATAAAGCCTTAACCAATTCCCTACTGATTGACCGAAGGCAGCCACCTCCCCCCATGACCTTGCCAACAACCATCCAAAGGTAACACTCCCCAAAAAGGATAGACCCATACATCAAGCCCCACTTGATCCGTACTCCTTTTTGTACTACAACAATGCATAGAGTCAAACTTTGAGTAGCTAGCATGTTTTTAGTTTGTGGTTAATCTGTTTGCCTAAATATCCTGTTTCTACATTCTAGTACACTTAAGCTATATTATTCCTATATACCAGATGTATTCACTGATCTGTCAATATGTAGTGCCTAATTGTTTTACAGTATATATCCTATTGCCTATGGTATGAATGGGTTGTACTGTTGTACTGTTTCTTTTATTAATAAAAAGAATTCACTGAAAAAAAGTACTCCAGGCATACAGGACTACCCCTAGGAGAGTGTCAGAAGCAGAGCCTCCACTGCAAACTTTGATGTCAGCAACAGGAATAAGCGAAAGCAGAAATACTGAATGATTACTTCTGCTCTGTCTTCACGGTAGAGAGTGGGGGGTAGCCCGTGTATTCAGTGACCGCGACTGAGCACTTTTAAAAAGGGTGACTTAGTCATGGCACTTTTACACAGGGCTACTGGGCAGGGAGGGTGACAGGATGGGGGTTCGGCGATCATAGCGACAGGATGTCGCTATATGTACATGCGCAGGGGGAGACTGCGATGGGCAGATGGGGAGGGAGGGTTTCTGGGGTATAGTGTGGCTGTGGGCTGCCGAGCTGGCTGTGTGGTGTGGTGGGTTGGTGACAAGCTAGGGTTGGGAGGGTGGTGGGTTCGGTTCAGGGCACCCACTTGTTTTCTGCGCTGGTCCAGGGAATTCTTTTTCCCACCATTTTGCACCCCCCCGACATGTACCCCCCCCCCAGTTGAGAATCCTTTAGTAGGAGAGTGCAGGGGGCAAAGCCCCCACGAGGTGGGGGGTACAAACATAAAAAGAAAAATATAAGTGTCCGGTGCCCTTTTGCTGTGTGCCACGAGTCTACATCACCGATATTCATTTTCAGCGATGTAGATGTGCCCAAACGGCGATCACTATTATGTGGTTGCCGTTATCACATGGAGCCAGGTTAGGGGTACAGAGCAGCATACTGCAGTAAGCAACAGGGAGAGGGGGGAGTGGACATAAATCCATTCACAATGCAGAAGGCCTGGAAAGGATTGGAAGCCTTAAAGGAGAATGAAACAATGGGTCCGGATGGGATTCATCCAAGGGTCCTAAAGGACTGAGCACAGTGCTGGCCGCCCTTCTTGCACTGCTTTTTAGCATCTCACTGGAGATAGGGGAAGTTCCAGAGGACTGGAGGAAGGCTGATGTGGTCCCGCTGCACAAAAGAGGCAGTAGGTGGATGCTAGCAACTACAGGCCAGTCAGTCTCAAATCAGTGGTGGGAAAGCTTCTGGAGACACTACTGAAGGAGAGGCTCGTGGAACACCTGGCAGCATGGTTTCCTAGGAGGGATGTCATGTCAATCTAATCTTATAGATTTCTTTGACTGGGTTACCAGGAAGGTGGATCAAGGGAGAGCAGTGGACGTGGCCTACCTAGACTTTAGTAAAGCTTTTGACACTGTGCCACACAGGAGCCTAGTTAAGAAACTAAGCAGACTGGGGCTGGGGGAGAAACTAATGAGCTGGGTATCAAACTGGTTAAGGGATAGGAGGCAAAGGGTAGTAGTAAATAGTAGCCACTCAGACGATAGAAGAGTGACTAGTGTGGTGCCTCAGGGTTCGGTGCTGGGACCGGTCCTCTTCAGTGTCTTCATAAGTGACATTGCAGGGAGCTTGAGGGTAAGGTGTGTCTCTTTGTGAATAATACAAAAATCTGCAACAGGGTTGACACTCAGGAGGAGTGGAGAGAAAGCAAAGGGATCTGATGAAACTAGAGGAATGATCTAGGGAGTGGCAGCTGGGTTTCAATGCCAAAAAGTGCAAGATTATGCACACAGGGTTGTGGAACCTAGGGGCTGTGTATAAGATGGGGGAGTGGAGCTTACAGGCGCAAAGCAAGAAAGATACCTAGGAGTCATCATATCTGATGACCTCAGGGTAGCTGGGCAGTGTGACAAAGCAGTGGGAAAGGCTAGCAGGATGCTGGAGTGCATTGGGAGAGGGATTTCTAGCAAGAGGAGGGAGGTGGTGCTGCCGTTGTATCGTTCACTGGTGAGGCCCCTCCTGCCCAAGTATGTGTCCAGTTCTGGAGGCTGCACCTCTGCAAGGACATTGAAAGTGTGGAAGTGGTACAGAAGACGGCAACCAAAATGGTGAGGGGGTTGCATGAGAAGCCATGTGAGGAAAGGCTTGAGGAACTCAACATGTGCTCCCTGGAACAGAGGAGAGCAAAAGGGGAAATGACTGAAACCTAAAAGTGCCTCGCAGGAATGAACAAGGTGCAAGTGGAAGGCACTAGAGCAAGGGGTTATGCAATGAAGCTAAGAGGGAGAAAGTTTAAGAGAGATGTATGGAAATGCTTCTTCACAGAAAGGGTAATGGATGACTGGAACAGCCTGCCAGAGGAGGTAGTGGGGACAAAGACTGTGAGGAACTTCAAGCATGCATGGGCTAAGCACAGGGGCATACTAGGTAGAGGAATGGGGGGAGGAGTGACACCTATGACTAGCTAGGGTCAGTGGTGATGGAATAGACAGGGACAAGGAGCAGACTGGATGGGCTAAAGGTCCTCTTCTGGCAACAAAATCTATGTTTCTATGTTTCTAGGAAATGTGGAAGAGAGAGAGAGATAATGCGGCAGGTTATGAAACTGCAAGGACCCTTGTACCTTGGGACACTCAAGTGTATGTATCTCCTGAGCCCAGGTGCTCCACTGCGATAAGGCACAAATCTTTCAGTGGGGTCAGGAACAGACTCCGTGCTTTGAGGATCCCATATCTAGTGATGACTCTGGCTAGAGGGAGACTACACTATGGGGTAAGCCTTCAGCTAACCCAGTAGCATGGTGGACTGAGGCACTGGTTGCCACACTACCTACCACACCTTAGACATGGGTTAAGGAATGGATGCCGGTTACTTGGGAGCTGGCCATGGGAGGAGACTTAAGAGCCCCTAGACAGCTCTCCTCCCTTAGTGAGGGGGGGCCCACATGTCCCACTAGATGGCTGCCACCTGGAGAAAACTGGGTGGCAGCCAAGTGGGACACTAGGGAAAGTCATCCCACCTGCAGAATGTTGGGGGGGTCATCTCCATAGAGGTAGAGTAAGCATAATGCATCACTGCAAGCACTGTGGTCCCTAGGGGAGAAAACTGTGGAAAAAACTCTGACTACATCTGGATGACTGCCCAGTACCCCGCAGGTCCCATACCGGTGAGTGGGCACTTCCAGGTCCTGTGGCAGAGAACAATCGGAACACAAGGTAAGTCCCTGATAAGCTGGGTGGTGGGGCTGGGGGGACCGGTCCAGAAGGAGGCAGGTTGGGTGACAGCAGGAGATAAAATACTGGTCACAAAAAGGACTGACATCTTCTTTGACCTCATCAAGGCTGGAAAATTGGTGGAGCAGCTCTACAGGGAATTTAAAGGTAGAAGAGAAGCAGCTTTCTCTGACTCAGAATAAACTCTTCTGTGATGCAGATGGACTTATAGTGTATGGTTTGATTTTGTTGTGTGTGTAAGTCCAATAATTAAGTCTGGATGTCAGCATTTTTGTCAAGGTCTTATAGCACCCATTAAGTATGGAGATAGGTTTATAACTTTCACAATACTGTAAATCTTTGCCACTCTTTAGAATCAAAGTAATGTAAGCTTTGTTCATAGATTCAGGTAGAGCCGTATTTCTATAGGCATCTTTAAAGACCTTTATTAAATATTTAGGAATCTGTGAGCCTAGTGCTTTATAAAGTTCCCCTGGTGTACCATCCAGACCAGGTGTTTTACTGTAGTTCGCAGGAGCATCCCTGACTAATCACAACACATCCTTCAGTTGTGCACCACTTACTCCTATTGCCCTAAGAGTATCCCACACACTGAGCCACTGTGATAGGCTTCTCGGTGACCACTCGCACCATCAGCGATCTATAACAATTTTACAGGTCCATTTGGAGCTCCTGTTATGGATCTGAGTGTTGCCTCTTGCTCTTCTTTAGGACCACAGAACTACCCACCTTCAGGTCACAGTCCACTGGTCCTAGGAACATGTAAGGTGACACTTATATCCATAAGAGGCCCCCCCAAACTGGACCCATAAACTTATATTGTTTGGCAGCTCTTTAATAGCCTGGGCAATTTGCTGTATTGAAATTGGTTTGTTTAGAATGTTTTTCCTTGTTCATCTAATGTTGGTAGGATAGTGCAATTCAAGGGTAACCCGTGAAGTGGGCCCATGAGGAAGGGCGCCGTCCGTTACGGCGACTCCTTCCCAGTGCAATCCACTCATGGCAATGGAAAGGTAGGGTGACCAGATGAGGGGGTGGGTGAACTAGGCGACAAGATGTCGCTATACGTACGCGCGGGGGGGAGTGAGCACGGTGAGCACAGGCTGGGAGGAGGTGGAGAGGCTGTAGGGAGTGGCGCTGCAGTTCTGGTCGAGCTGCGTCGTGGTGTAGGGGATTGGCGGGTGGCTGAGGTACTGGGTTTGGGTCCGGGCGCTGGTGCAATTATTTATTGCGCCTGGCCCAAACCTTTTATTTTTACTGCTTTCACCCCCCCGACATACCCCCCCGACATACACCCCCCTGGAGTTGAGAATCCTTAAGTAGGGGGTGCGTGGGGTGAAGCCCCCTGCAAGGGGGGGTTGTGGAGGGGCACAGCCTCTCCACAGAAAGCAGTAAATATCCATCCTGGTGCCATTGTTCTGGTGCACCGGGGTTGTCAGAGTGCCGAAAATGTGTTCGGCACTCTGACTGAGCGATAACGGTGATCGCCTTTAGGCGTTCGCCGTTATCACGTAGACCCGAATTCAAGAAGGAATGAATGTCTTCTTGTCAGTCTAGTCCTTTACCTGTATACAGGGCCTTATAAAATTCAGTGAAGACACTACTGATGTCTTTATTGGATACTTTGTCTGCATGTTTCGATCTATTACACCCGGTATCAAATTCTGTGTTTGTTTTTTCCTTTAACCTGGATGCTCACAACCTGCCTGGTTTCTCCCCTGAATCCCAAAAGGTTTGCTTAATCCTAATTAATGCATATTCAGCCCTGATAGAGCAAATACTATCAGTAGCATACTTCAGGGCTACTATATCTTGCAATCACCAGAGGACATAGTTGGAAGATTGAGGGTGGTTGGATTAGGGGAAAGAAGGAGGAGGTACTTCACTGAGAGAGCGGTGGAACCATGGAATGTACTGCCTGGAAAGCTGGTACAGGCAGCTACGGTGGAGGGATTCAAGAGAGGGTGGGACAGGTATAGGCAAGGGCGAAGCAGAGGCTGGTTTGCCCGGGGGGAGGACTAGGAGATGGAGTAACAGTGGAAGGAGACAGATAGAGGGCTACGGTACCCAATCAGGGTGCTGAAGCACAAGCAGACTTGATAGACCAATAGGCCTACTCTGCTGGCGTCTAGTATGTTAGTATGTTAATATAAAGGTGTCTCGTTTATATTTTGTTTATATTCTAACTCAGTTCTTTTATGCTTGTTTTGTTTCTCAGTAAGTTCTTTTAAGGAGGCGTTCTTTTTGTTGGTTACATGACTTATTATTCTGCCCCAAGAAAGGCCTTAAAGGCATCCCAAAGAATAGCATACGAGGTTTGCTCATCATCAATCATCTCAAAATACTCCTTAACAAACTTTTCAGGATGCTCTTTGAAGGCTACACCTTTTAACAATGAGTTGTTAAACCTCCACCTCATCCCTTTAGTCGCTTCTCTGTCTATTGTCAGTACGAGAGAAGCAAGCCCATGATCTGATATCGAAATACTCTTAGTGTCAGCAGACAGTACATCAGAGCTTAGGCCGCTAGAAACCAATAAATAATCTAACTTACTATATGAATCATGTCTATTGGCAAAGAAGGTGTAGTCCCTCCCTTGTGGGTGCATCAGTCTCCATGTGTCCGCTTGTCCAAGGTCTGTTCTTAAACTAGGACTAGGTATGGAATGTGTTAAACTCTGACTACTTTTGTCTATAAAGGGGTCAGCCACTTTGTTGAAGTCACCCCTTTAAATAACTTCACGGTACTTGTAAGAACTTATCTGTACTACACTGCTGTTCAGAAAGGCTGTCTGGTCTCTATGTGGGGGGCTGGGCATATAAACTGCAGATAACTATTTTCTTGCCATTCAACACCCCTGCTAGAAACTTATAATGACCTCCAGGGTCAGCAATACGACTGTTTTTAGTGAAACTGACCGATTTCCTTATCAATATTGTGGCATCCCACTTTTTGGTGTTAAAGGTGTTAAACTCAGTCTGGCCAATCCATCCTCTGTTAAGCTTAAGGGCTTCTTGAGAAATAAGATAGGTTTCCTGTAACAGGGTTATATCAACTGTCTCCTTTTGTAAATAACTCACATTTCTTTTCATTTGATAGGACAGCCAGCCCTTTAATGTTCCATGTTGCAATCTGTAATTTTGTTGAAGCCATCTTGTTACTTGTTTAAAAAACAATTAACAATCAGAACAGACTGTGTAACGCTCTCTACACTACCTAAATTAGAAAATTTTATTTATTTATTTATTTTTATTTATTTAGTTTTTGTTAACCAGGTAGGTGCACTAGCCATAAAACGACTATTTTCAGGCACGGCCCGGGAGAGTACAACAAAAGGAGAACAGTTGAACAACAGCAACATGGGTACAATAACACAAATAGAGGAACAGTACAGCAGTGCTACAAAAATACAATGGGTAGAAACAACAACAAATAATGGCAAGCATTATACAGATAATGGCAGTAAGATATATAATAAGTGCAGAAACCATGGACCCGACCTGTGGAGTGAAAGGGTTAATAAGATAATTTAATAAGATAAGGTTATATAGAGAGAAATGTGAGGAATGTTCAAACATAACAAGAAAGACTGACAGAAGGAAGGTCAGGGATGGTAACTGGCAAAACAACAGTGGATGGTCAGCAACAAGGTTCAAGAAGGAAGAGAGCTAGTAGTCAAGAAGTTATTTACAAAGAGAAGGAAAATATGGGGAGGGGAAGAGGAGACAGTCTTGGAGCTGGATTACAGCAGGGGTGACATTACTGGTAAGTCTCAGGAGCTTCAGGTTGGGTCAAAGCATGTACAAGCATCAGCTAAGGATAGATAACGATGATATTCACTTTTAAAAGTTTCTAATAATGTAGAAGCCTAAACTGTAAAATTATGTTGCACCCTGTGTAAGTTACGTAAGTTAAAAATGAAATTGTAAAACCCTCTGGAGCAAAATTACCAAAAAGGAAACCTAAAATCCTCAACTTACTATTAGAACTATTTTAAAAATTATCTCAAGAATTATTTTATATCTAAGTACCAATAATTCTACTAAATACCAGTAAAATATAAACACTAATAAAATTGTCTGAAAGTATTACATACTTCTATAAGAGTACAGGAACAAGTAATACAGAATAGTACAGAACATTCGACTAAACAGGACAAGTTTTGGTAAAACACAACCCCAAGATTAGGGTGCTATCCGTACTGGTACAGATGCTAACACTTCCTTTACTTCGCTGCCTGGTTGGCCAACTGGTTGATACTGGGACTGTTAACACCTCAGGCACTGCTGTTCTGCATATATGACAAGGGTCTGCATCATCCAGAAAAAGTCAATTGTAAGCAAGGCATCTAAATATAAAAGATAAACAAAAATCAAAAGATTATTGAGAATATAAATCCTAGGCCTGCTACATTAAGTGGGGAAGGGGGTTATGTAATGATAGGAAACTAGGGAAAACAGAGCAGTGTACAGTGCTATGACAGATAAATCTTAACTGTAAGCAATAATAAGACTGCCATGGAAGACTAAACTTACCGCTTGGGAAACAAGGTCAAAAGATGGATATATAAATTGATTAACATGCCCCGGTTCCCACTGACCAACTAGGCTTCACTAGATTTCAGAGGGAGACGATGAGCATCATAAGTGGCTGACAAATACATATATCTCTCTGTAGCTTTGACCTTCAAGCGTATATGCTTTGCACTTTGTTCAGTAATATAAAGCCCTTGCTTATAGTATGGCACTGTACAAATCAAATTTAATAACAGCCCAAAAAAATGGGCGGGTAAAGTAAGCCAGACACAGCCAGTCATCTGTACATTGTACTGATTGTAATATAGTTAATTAAAAGAAAAACTAATGGTTCCTCCAGTGGTAAGCCAAATACATAATGAGTGGGTAATTTTTTAGAATATTTTCAATCCCTGTTTCATGATGCAATTAAGAATGCATAAAAGTGTATCATGCCTGTCACAGAATATTACACCCTCGATGTAATTCACAGTTGCAATTGTCTCTAAAAAGATAAAAATCCTGGAGCATGAGAATTTGAGTAGTCAGCCCTTATAAGAGCTTGACTAGTTGATGCACAAACGAGAGTTCAGTCTATTGGACTTACCACAAAAGACTCTGGGGAGCAGCAAATATGTAACACTCAACAGTCTAAAGGCTGTCACAATTGTTCATGTATAGTAGGTCTAAGGCTTCCTAGATTAGTTGAAGAGGGGGTGGTAGTCCTTGCAAATCATCGAAAGGAGAGAAATAAAAGTAAACAGAATCATTATGTACACTGCTAAACTAATGTAAAGCATTTGTTGTCGTAGTCACACAATCTCTCCCCACTCTAGAAGGACTTCTGGTTCACAGGGTGGGTCAGTCTAATGAGGATTCATACATCTGTCAATAAGGGAGGAGCTTCATTAAGATGTACCCTTCAGGAACAAGGGAAGAGAACAAAGGAGGTCCAGATAGTTTTCTCTGTTGTATTTGACTCCGCGCTCTGCAACATTTGTTTCAGAGCTTTTAGCTGGACATCTTCAGGATCTGGGTTCAGTTCTACAAAGGAACCTGTACTTAAGGAAAGTCTCCCTTCACAGCTTCTGGTGCCTTTTTTGGGATTAAAAGTCATCTTACTAAAGTAATTGTACTGGTTGCACGAAGTGGGTTTAACATTCCTCAAGCTCTGATCAGACTACGATTTATTACCTTTTATGGGAACTGCTGAAAAAGATGGAGGAGAAGGAAGAGCTGCTTTGGTTTAGTTAACAATATTGCTTGTTTTGATTTTATAACTACTCTGGGCCCCCTGACAACCTGTTTCCAGATGCGAGTCAGTGGTGGAATTTTTGAGAAGGGTCACGCGCTGCAGGCTCGGTGCTCGGTTCTTTTGAAAATGGCAGTCTGTTCTCAGCTTGCCTGAGTGGGGGTCCACCAGAAATAACCTCCCAAGCCCTTTCGAGAGTGTCAAAAATAAAAGGAGACCCACTGTTACTCTGGAACAGATAAATTATCTTCCCCTTCCATATTAGCTGTCATCTGCCTCTAGCCAGCTTCATAATTTCCTCTTTTACTGTAAAACGAAGGAAATTCACAATAACAGAGTGGAGTCTATTGCCTGGATGGTGGCACAGGGGCCCAAAGAGTGGTAAACCCTCTCTGTCTCTAGTGGCAACCACCAATGATGCTAGAGAATCTCTGAAAAATGGTGGCAAAAAATGCGGACATGTTGTTACCCTCTGCTCCCTCTGGCAGCCCCATAACCCTTATATTTTTCCTTCTGTCCCTATTTTCTAAATCTTCTATCTTCTCTAATAAAAAGTGAATTTGCCTTGAATGTAACTCCAATTGTGTCTTCAGCATAATACAAGCATTTGTCAATGCCGAACGTTCGCTTGCAGGTATTTGCAGTGGTGTTTGGCACGTATGGTGCTTTACCCTAATGCCCTGTGCGATTGCTGGTATTTGCACAATAAATTTTCAGCATGACCTTTTTGTTACCCCCATTGTGCGCTACATAGGCGGAAACATGTTTTGGGCAGGATGTGAAAAATGACAGCTGTACTGATCATAAGGAGGTGTGGTAAAATGGCAATGTTGAAAATCTGGAGTGGAAATATTGAAATTAAACCTATAAGCGCATGGAACTGTGCAACGCACGCCTGTAAAACAGTCATTGTTAGGAATTTTTTCACCAAATTCAACACTGGCATTTTAAAACCTCTGCTAATGAACAGTGTCACTGTGATTTTCTTAATGTGTCCCATACATTGATTTCGCACACCGACTGCGCCATTGTGCGCTACACGGGTGGAAATACGTTTTGGGCAGGATGTGAAAAATGACAGCTGTACTGCTCATAAGGAGGTGTGGTAAAATGGCAATGTTGAAAATCTGGAGTGGAAATATTGAAAATTAAGAAACCTACGAAAGGAACTGTGTGCAACGCATCAGAAACAGTCATTTTAGGAATTTTTCACCAAATTTTCAACATTGCCATTTTAAAACCTCTGCTAATGAACAGTGTCACTGTGATTTTCTTACTATGTTCCATGCATTGATTTGCTTTACCATTTCGCCATTATGCATACAAAGGGAAGCGAAACCGTCTTAAGTGAGATGTGAAAATAACAGCTATACTACTCATAAGAAGGTGTGGTAAAATGGCAATGTTGAAAATCTGGAGTGAAATATTGAAAATTCAGAACTTACGAGCGCATGGGGAACTGCACAACGACGCTTGTAAAACAGTTATTTTTAGGAATTTGTTCACTAAATTTTCAACATAACCATTTTAAGATCTCTGCTCATGAACAGTGACACTGTGATTTTCTTAATGTGTCCCATATATTGAGTTCGCACACCGACTGCGCCATTGTGCGCTACATGAGCGGAAACACGTTTTGGGCAGGATGTGAAAAATGACAGCTGCACTGCTCATGAGGAGGTGTGGTAAAATGGCAAGGTTGAAAATCTGGAGTGAAAATATTGAAAATTCGTAAACTTACGAGCATGCGTAGGAACTGCGCAACGCACACTCGTAAAACAGTCATTTTTAGGAATTTTTTCACCAAATTTTCAACACAGCCATTTTAAGACCTCTGCTCATGATCAGTGTCACTGTGATTTTCTTACTGTGTCCCACACATTGAGTTTGCACACCGACTGCGCCATTGTGCGCTACATGGGCGGAAACACGTTTTGGGCAGGATGTGAAAAATGACAGCTGTACTGCTCATGAGGAGGTGTGGTAAAATGGCAATGTTGAAAATCTGGAGTGGAAATATTGAAAATTTGCAAACCTACAAGCGTGCGTGGGAACTGTGCAACGCACGCTCGTAAAACAGTAATTTTTAGGAATTTTTTCACCAAATTTTCAACATAGCCATTTTAAAACCTCTGCTAATGAACAGTGTCACTGTGATTTTCTTACTGTGTCCCATACATTGATTTCGCACACCGACTGCGCCATTGTGCACTACATATATATGTACCTGTTGTACCCTTTTGTACTCTCCCGGGTTGTTCCTGAAAATAGGCATAAAACTTGTCTAGTGTACTTACCCGGTAAACAAAAACTAAATAAATAAATAAAACATGGGCGGAAACATGTTTTTGGCAGGATGTGAAAAATGACAGCAGTACTGCTCATGAGGAGGTGTGGTAAAATGGCAAGGTTGAAAATCTGGAGTGAAAATATTGAAAATTCGCAAACTTAGAAGCGTGTGTAGGAACTGCGCAACACAGACTCGTAAAACAGTCATTTTTAGGAATTTTTTCACCAAATTTTCAACACAGCCATTTTAAGACCTCTGCTCATGAACAGTGTCACTGTGATTTTCTTAATGTGTCCCATACATTGATTTCGCACACCAACTGCGCCATTGTACGCCATAAGCGCTGAAACACGCTTTGGGTGAGATGTGAAATGACAGCCGTATTGCTCATAAGAAGGTGTGGTAAATGGCAATGTTGAAAATCTGGAGTGGAAATATTGAAAATTAAAACCCACGAAAGTACGCGAGGAACTCGCAACACACGCCGTAAAACAGTCATTGTTAGAATTTTTCACCAAAATTTTCAACATTGGCATTTTAAGACCTCTGCTAATGAACAGTGTCACTGTGATTTTCTTACTGTGTCCCATACATTAATTTCGCACACCGACTGCGCCATTGTGCACTAGATGGGCGGAAACACATTTTGGGCAGGATGTGAAAAATGACAGCTGTACTGCTCATAAGGGGGTGTGATAAAATGGCAATGTTGAAAATGTGGAGTGAAAATATTGAAAAGTCACAAACTTAGACGCGTGCGTAGGAACTGCACAACGCAGACTCGTAAAACAGTCATTTTTAGGAATTTTGTCACCAAATTTTCAACACAGCCATTTTAAGACCTCTGCTCATGATCATTGTCACTGTGATTTTCTTACTGTGTCCCATACATTGAGATTGTACACCGACTGCGCCATTGTGCGCTACATGGGCGGAAACATGTTTTGGGCAGGATGAAAATGACAGCTGTACTGCTCATAAGGAGGTGTGGAAAATGGCAATGTTGAAAATCTGGAGTGAAAATATTGAAAATTCGCAAAATTACGAGCCCGCGTGGGAACTCGCGAACGCTACGCCAGAAACAGTCATTTTAGATGCGCACCATTTCAACATAGGGTTTTAGGACCGCTTCTCATGAATGATTTCACTGTCATGGCATTATTCGGGCCTGAAGGCTGATTTCGCATGCAAAATCACCCTTCAGGCCCGAATAATTTCATGACAGTGACATCATTCATGAGAAGGGGTCCCAAAACCCCATCTTGAAAATTTGCAAAATTCCAAAAATGCCTGAGATATGCATAAAGTTGAAACCCCTATCAGCCCATTATACAGCTTACCGCATTTCCTCAGTTTGCAGTCAGCTTTGAAGAGTGCAGATGTGTTCCTGGTCCAGCGATGACGTGTGCGAGCTCCGGAGGTAAGTATGGGTGGGGGGTGGGGAGGCGGGTGCAGTGGATAGGTGCAGGTTGGGGGGCTGGGAGACTACATGGGACCGCTTTTGCTTTTCAGGTGAAAAAAAAGACGACGCTGGGACGTTTGCCACGCTGGGGTGGGTTCCCAGAGTGGCACCAAAGCTTTGGGAGGGCATTTGGGGGACGGAAGCCGACGGGGATTGGGCACCCCCATCGGCAGACGACGCTGGGACGCTTGCCACGCTGGGGTGGGCTCCCAGCGTGGCACCAAAGCTTTGGGGCCTTTGGGATGCGGAAGCCGACGGGGGATTGGGCACCCTCGTCGGCAGAGGACCCAGGACGCTTGCCACGCCTGGGGTGGGCTCCCAGCGTGGCACCAAAACTTTGGGGGGCCTGAGGTTTCATTAGCGTTGTGTATGACAGCGGTAGCTTTTTGAAGCGAAGACCACCGCCAGTCATACAGCTCCCCGCATCCATTGGTGCAGGACCGCCACACCTGCTTAATGGACCAGTGGATTGAATGGGAGAGGCACACCTCCAAAGTGTGCTACTCTCCCAAAACGTTCCTTGCGCATGCACGCAAGCGAACATAATAATGAATCTTCCAGTGAGGCAAGTCTGCTTTCTGCCACCTCTACCCTCCCTCTAGTCTCCACCAAATCCACCTCTATTTTGGCCATAGTAGTTTTCTTTTTTTTAAAGTCTATTTTAATACTTGCCAGCATTTCTTTAATATCTGATGGCTCCATTTTGTTGTAAGTCCCAGCTGCAGCAATTGTCCGTTGTGCATAGGCAATCGTACGGACTCATTCAGTCTCCCTCTTAGCCATGCCATTGAAGTTCTGAGGCATCAGTTGTTTAATTAAAAAAAAAAAAGAAACAATGAAATGTAATATTTTTGACAGAATTTGTTAGACAGGAATTTTATCTAACGATAGTGAGCTTTTTCCCTGCGGAAATAACTTTTGGCAGAGTTACGAAGAATTACAAAGCCGGTGGTAACAGAACCTGTAAATCACACTATCACCTTCTTCAGGCACCACATGCATGCTCCCACTTCCAGTGGTTTCAAACATGGCTAGCACAGAGTGAAGGGTTTAGTGGTTGCTCTGGGTGATAGCTGTAGGGTTGGATAGTGTGGGTTAGAATCCTCTGTGGACAATAGGCCCTGGGATTGTTAGGGTTTACGGGCAGACTGGATGAACCAATGATCTTTTTCTGCCGTCATTGTCTACGTTTCTATGTAAATGGGCATGTCTTCCAGTCCTTCCCTTTGGGCAGGGACTCTGACAGGGGTTACCCTTTCCCCTTTATAGTTTGCCACTTACATTGAGCTGTTGGCACAAACTATCAGGGAAAACCTGATTATTAAAGGACTAAGTACAGAAGGAGTGATTCACTGTATTGTGTTGTAATGATGTGCTGCTATACATGACAGACCCAGACTACAGTCACTGCTTATAAGCTGAATACTGCCAAAACTGAGGTCCAACTCATACACTGGTCCCCATCCAGGGCCCAGGAACAGCACTTCCCCTTTAGAGGGGATCTACAAGAACTCATGTATCTCGGAATCAAGCTCCTGTTATGACTTTATCGACTTTACGAGGTCAACATAGGTTCATTATCAGGGCAGCTCACAATGGACCTGCAATACTGGCACAGACTCTCTCTTAGTCTGATTTGCAGGATAGATACTGTGAGGATGATAGTTCTCCCTCGCTTCTTGTATGCTGGTCCTCATATGGGAGCGGGACTGGAGAAAGTGGCAAGTAGCCATCGCCAGATTCATCTGGGCTGGGAAAAGGCCGAGAATCTACTTCAGTACCCTCCTGCTACTTAAGGCACAGGAAGGAACAGCCCTCAAGACTTGCAGATGTACTATGCAGCTGAGCAGCTGAAGATGTTATTTCAAGTGAAATATGGCCGGCACAGGACTGCAGTGCTAGAAATGGAACAAACACTGCTCCCATTCTAGGAGATGACACACTACCTATTCAGACACCGCCCCCTTGCACAGGACCACTTTATTCAGAATCCATGGATAGAGAGGGTCGGGATGTATGTCATGAGCTGGTGGCCTTCTTGACCTTACACTCAGTCCCCGTCTGGGTTTGCCCCATTGCTCAGTTCTAAGGTTTCACACTGGCTGCCATGGACCCAACATTCTGGAGGTGGCAGAGACTTCATCTAGTCTACCTAGTGCGGTTTTGCTCAGGTCTAACAGCCAAATCCTTTGTAGACCTCTAGGTCCAGTTTGGACTTGACTGTAGAGCATTTTTCAGATATCTTTCATGTCTGCCACTTCCTCGAATCTCAACCAGTCGAAGTCAGAGACCATACCAAGATCCCCATGTTAGCCTCCACCCTTGACATCTATACTAATATGCAGACCCCGAGCCATCTTAGCTGTATAATTTATAAAGCTATTTAAGGCACACAACCCTACAATGCCTTTTACATAGCAGCTAAGTGGGGGGAGGATACAGGCCAGGAACCAGCCTCTGCAACTTGGGAGCGAGGTTGTTTTGAAGCTGTGCAGGTAACTTGCCTCATGTCTGGTGTGAATTTGCTTGGAAACAGGTTATAAGATATTTTAGAACACCAGCAATCATGGCCAGATATGGGATGGGGGGTAGTGCGGTCTGCTGGAGGGGGTGTGGGGAGGTGAAAGCTACCCATGCGCATATTACATGAGCCGACCCCAATATGGCCGACTGCCTCGCAGATACGAACATACGAACATATGAAATTGCCAGCAGATACAGGCCTTACGGTTCATCTAGTCTATTCAAGTGTGTAGCACTTCTCAGCCACAGTTAGACTGCAGTTGCCCTCCCTCCCCCACTCTTTTCCTCTTTTCACTCACATGAACAAAAAAGAAAGAAAACGAGATGTCAGGAGTCCTCTATATTGGCTTACAACTAAACCCTGACCTCTACCTTCTATACCACTGTTCCAGAATTAGTAAGAAGAAGAATGAGCATTTATAAAGCACTGTTCATATACATTATATCCCAAAGTACTTTACAAGCAATGCTAAACTGGTAGTGAAGTAACTGAATGTGTAGTGGCAGCCATTTCACACATCAGCACCCACACACAGTCTCGGACAATTGCATAAACCAGTTTTATGAGAAAGGGAATGTTGGCCAGGACACTGGGGAAAGTCCCCTACTCTCCACTGGGGGATTTGCTGGCCATCTTGCTGTGATGGCCACTTCACTGGGCTACATGGAGAGTGAGGATGCTGTTAGGACGGGAGCTCTGGCCTCTACTCCTGTCCTTTCGACACAGGAAGCCATGGACCTAGCTTTGGCAGCTGCAGAGTTCTCCCAGGATATCGAAGCTGAGGAATGTATGGAAGCTATGTCCATTTCTACGGACCTACCTGATTCACAGATCAGGGCCGTTTTCTGTAATGGCTCCAGTTCGCAGGAGCCTGCTCATCATCAGGCTCTCCTTCTCCGAAAATGGGAATGGCTTAAACTAGGCAAGGAATTGGAAACGGAACTCGCGATGTTGTTTACGGAATACCCTGGGCCCAGTATTGTGGAGGACCGGACAGAGCATGTACTCCGGTCGGACGCCTGTTCGCTGCAGAGGTCCTCTTCTTCATGAAGCTATGGATGTTGGTACGGGCGTCAGTACAAGCGGTGCTTCTGCCATGTGCCCTAAGCCGTCGGAAGATCCTGCAGTTCCCACAACTGTGGATGCTGGCACCTTAAGGAAAACCAGACTGGGAATGCACCGTAAAGTCCCGGAGGCACCTATCTGTTTACCTGTTCCACCGGTGCCTTCTGAATAGACTTTCTCTTTTTTGGATAGACGTAAGGCTACAAAGTGGGGTGATGTAGCCCCTGCACTGCCTCCTGTTACTTTTCCCCTCCAGGACACTTCTTGGTCTCCAGAAAGAGCCCTATCTGCGGCTGGTTGGGTCCCTGCAGCTTCGGGTCATTGGACTCCTGACCCTTCTGACCCAATATATAAACGGATGTGTTCTTCAACCCCTGCTGTGGTCACCAACGCTGGATCTTCAGCGAGCTCCACCATACCCAGAAGTAATTCTTCCATTCTATTACCTACTGTAACTAATGCTGGTTCTTCTGGTGTAGGTACCACACCAGAAGCTGTTGTTGTTACTTCTTTATCTGCTGAGGGTAGGATGGGCCCTAGCCTGGAGGCCTTAGCTGAGCACCAGGAGAAGTTTTCTCTGGCTCCTTTGTTTAAGCTAGCCGATTTATTTCACTCCACTGGAGAGCCTGCTCCTAGGAGGAATGCAGTCTGGCTTTTATACAAAGGGGGCTTGGAACATACTCCTGATAGATTACTCATAGCTAGGACTCTTTTAAAGAAATCTATGAAGTTTTTTTCCTCAGAAATATTCGCCCTGATTTCTCTAGGGAATGGTAATTACGATATTAGTTTTAAAAACGTGTCCAATCTAGATAGATTCTGGGGTCTATACAGTTCTCTTAAAAATGACCCTTTATGGGTACCTTTTCAGGCAATACCCCTTACTAAGCCTTTAATTAAAACCATCACTGTCTTATTTAAGAACGAAGGGGTTAATGTTGAAGATATTCTCTTTTGGTTGAGACAGCGTTGTGAGATTTTCAGAAGGCCTACACCCACTATGCATAGTGAGCAGATTTGGGATGGGGGTTGGAAAGGGAAGGTCAAAATTTTCTCCGCTAATTCAGGACCTGTGCACCTCCCTAGTGTATTCTTTTTAGGACGGGATAAGGGGTCGATTTTCTATATTGGTCAGCCTAGATCTTGTTTTAAATGTGGCTCTCGTTTACACCTTAGTTCAGCCTGTGATACTACCAGATGTAGTCATTGTTTGGAGTACGGACATTTAGCCTCAGCCTGTCTGAATCTTTTTAAATGTAATTTGTGCAAACAAACTGGTCATGCCTACAGTCGCTGTCCCTGGGCCTCTCACAATCGTGATGACTGCCCCTCTCATGAAGGTCTTATTATTCAGGCTCAGCATGCCTTAGCTAAACAGGTAGCTGCTGCTACACCTGTACCCACAGACACTGTGCAGGTTCCAGCCCCGGTTACTATGCCTCTGGTTACTCCTCCTGTGACTCTAGATACTGACTCTTCTCCCATACATCTTGAGGTAGGTTTAGATACTGTTAGCAATGCTGTCCCTGTTGTCCCTACTGTGGTCAGTCCTGAGGACCATATGCCCCTTCCCCCACCCCCCGAAGTCCCTTTCACGGTGGTTCCCCCTAGGAAAAGGAATAGACATGGTAAAACTATGCCTGAGCCCAAAACCCTCCTGACTCCTACACCTCAGAAGGATCCTGGGAGGGTAGGGAATGTGTTTGCCCCTTTGGAGAAGGATACTGGTGGGGACTCTGGGGATGATACTGATACCTCTTCCATTATCTCCACCACAGACACTGAAAGTTGGTCAGAAGACTCCATAGCCAAAAGGACTAGACATAGACAAGCAGGTAAACCCCCTTGAAATTTTATTCAGGACTAGGGTTATCCATGATTTTGTTTATTTTTTCTTCCCTACCATGTCCTCCTTAACATTTTCCACATTAAATGTTAATGGGATTAAGAGTGAGAGAAAACTTTTTTTTTCACTTCTTAAATCTTTTACATCAGATATTATTTGCTTACAGGACATCCATCTGAAGTCCCAATGGGATATCCAGCATGCCTCTCAATGCTGGTCTTTGGGTCCTTCATTTTGGTCTGTTGGGGAGGACACTTGTGATGGGTTGGGCATCTTTTTTCTAATTCTAACCTTTCAGTTTCCAGATCAGTGGATATACACCCTGGGAGGGCCATGTGTTTAGATGTTTGCTTTTGCTTAGAACGCTTTCGGGTTATTACAGTCTATGCTCCCCAAACTAAAGCACATAGCTCTTTTTAAGGAAGTGCAACCTTTTTTGCATACCTCCCGGTTGGTTATTTGGTTAGGCGATTTTAACTGTGGACTCTCTACAACAGATAGAGGACTTTATACTGATAGACTATTTTGTGACTCCATTGCTTTAAAAAATATTATTTCTACAGCATACATGTTAGATGCCTACAGAGTAATACATCCTGCAGAGGGTTATACTTATTTCCGAGGGACTCTTAGGACAAGGATTGATTTTGTTTTTTTATCAGCGGTCCTGCAGGTTGCACAAGCTTTTACTAGGCCTATAGAATTTTCTGATCATACCATTCTTACGGTAACTGTTTCCTGGGATGCAGCCCCAAGATGTAAAAAAAATAGCTGGAGATTAAATGAATCACTGTTAGAAGATCCTCACATTAGACAGTTATGGTTGAGGGACTGGGCTACTAGGTTTTCTGTGTTAGAATGTTATGACTCCATTTTAGACTGGTGGGATTTTTTCAACGTCAGGCGCATGCTAAATCTACTAATCACTATATGGGGTATTTGAAGTTGAGACATCAGTTACAACACCTTATATCTCTCACTGAAACTACTACACAGGACTATAGTAGGCTTATTGCTTCCATTAAGAAACAAATGATAGATTTGCAGTATAATCGGGGTAAGTCTTTAGACCAGGAATTACGGTTTGGTACAAATATGACCAATCTTTAGACCCTTTTAAAGAAAGCAAAAAAAGGATAGATTCTAGACTCATTTCCGCTTTGACTGATGTATATGGCCACACTGTACCTGATCCACACCAGCTTTTGGATGTTCTGGAAACCTATATGGCTGCCACCCTGGTTCCGGACCCTGTTCTGGAAGACGGGGTTATTAATCAGATTTTGGATAAGTTACAGTTGCCTAAATTATCTGTAACATGACAGCAAGCTTTGGCAGCTGATGTTACTTTAACTGAAGTCACTAATGCTGTTCATGAGTTAACCTCTCAGTCCGCCCCGGGTACGGATGGTCTTAGTGCAGGTTTTTATAAATCCTTCTTACAGTCCCTTGGACCTGTTCTGGTGGTTCTCATAAATTATATTTTACATTCCGGGACATATGCTCCTTCCATGACTGAGGCCATTTTACTTCTCATGTATAAGAAAGGTGACAAAACTGATTTAAGTAATTGGCGTCCACTTAGTCTCTTGAACTCTGACTTAAAAATCCTTAGTAAAATTCTCCTGGCTAGGATTTCTGCTGCTACCTCACTGCTTCTGCATCCAGCACGGACCTGTGTTGTTCAGGGGTGCAAACAACAGGATAATTTGATTTATTTAAGAGAGGTATTTTCAAGGGGGGACATTGGTCAGTTACAAGGGTTTGTTTTTGGTTTAGATCAAGAAATGGCCTTTGATCAGGTTGCTCATAAATTCTTATTTTAGGTATTAAAAGCCTTTGGGTTCCCTGATATGTTTATTTCTTGGCTATCAGCAATGTATAAAGGGGCTGTTATTATCCCTAATGTAAATGGATGGCTGGGGAAAATACTAGCTATTACTAAAGGGGTATGGCAGGGCTGCCCCCTGAGTCCTGCACTTTATGCCTTTACCATTGATATATTTATCAAATTATTACACTCTAATACTGCTCTACAGGGTCTTGATGTACTTCCTTCCCTGCCACAACGCAAGGTGCTGGCTTATGCAGATGATCTGGTGTTACTTTTACCCCTCACTTTTCTGTTTCTGCTCTGTGAGACTCTATTCACCTTTTTTTTTAAGTCTTTCTGGTTCTAAAATTAACTACGGTAAGAGTACGGGGGTTGTTATTGGATCCACCCCTTTACCTGCTAATGGGGTTATAGCAGGGATCCCAGTCTCTAGAGAACCTATTAAAATTTTAGGGATATTATTTGGACCTGGTGATATGGCAAGGCGTAACTGGGATCTGGCTTTAGCTAGGGGGACTCAGTTAGTGTGAGAGTGGAAAGGACAGCAGCTTTCAAAGGGTGATGTTGAGTAAAACTATCCTTACCCCCATATTTTTATACCTTAGTTATATCTTTCTCCCTCCATCTGGTGTTTGGACACAGATTTTTAGTGTTTTCTTTCAGGCATTTTGGGGGTCTCGTTTGAACCCTCTGAAACGAGAACTAACCTATCTTCCGATTGCAGAAGGTGGAGTCTCTATGCTCCATCCTATTGCTTTTTTTATAGAATATTTGTGGTATATAATTTAGGAAAGGTTTTAAAACCTGGGTCTGTCATTTGGAGACCTTTTCTGGACCACTGGTTAAATTTATGTAGGCCCAGTTGGCAGGATCGGAATCCTAGACTATAGTCTAGACTTCCTGATTTACCTTATAGTATAACAGAATGTATGAAACAGCTTATTAAGTGGAATATTACCCCTCATCAGCTTTTGACTGATGATAGGAAGAAGGTATATAGGACTATCCTATTAGCAGAACGCACTACTGAAGTTGTTTTTCCAGACTGCCCACAGGACAGGCAGGTAGTTATTTTAAAATATCTGCTGAATAAACGTATTCCATCTTATGCCTGGGACTGTTTATGGCTTTGTACTTATGGGAAATTAGAGGTTAAGGGGAACAGTAGGCACAAGCAATTGTCTGAAAGGTTTTGTCCTCGATCTACTTGTGTTCAATTGTTGGAAACCCAATGTCATTTATTTATAGAATGTGCCTACATCAAACCTTTCTGGAATTTATTGACTGACCATTGGAAGGAGCCAGGGTTCAGGAATATTGATTACCCTACTATTCTGTTTGGTCCTTTTCCAAATACCTTTGTAAAATACAACAGTGATAATCTCTATGTTATTTTTTTGCATTTCACGTTTTTATATTTGGCAGTCTAGGTGTCTCTGGATTCTGCTGCAGAAGCATATTGCCCTTGAGGGCTTGTTTGCCAATGTTGGTAAAGCACTGAAAGGACTAATGGACCATGACTTTTCTCATACTCCCTTGGAACAATCTAAAAAACTATTGGATTAATTGTATGGCATGGGCTGAGTGATTGTCTTTATATTGTATGTACCTGATATATGTTTGATTTTCTTTGTCTTTTTTTTTGTATTGAAGTCCATTTCTCAATAAAATTCCCCTACTCTTGTGAAAAGTGCATTGGGTTCTTTTACATCCACCTGGACACCCACCACGAAAGCACCAGAGATAAGTAGAAGGGACCTCAGTTTAATATCTTATCCAAAGTACAGCACAGTCCAACAGTGCAGCACTCCCCTAGTACTGTACTCGGATGCCGGGATTTTAGGTATGAGCACAATCTTCTGACCCAGAGGCAGATGTGCTACCAACTGAGCCACACCGACACCTAGGCAAAGGTATAAAATATTTGCTGGGAATCACGATAGTAGCAGCACATAAAGCTACCACTAGGAAGTGGCTTACAAATGTCATACCAAAGATTAGTGGTTGGTGAGAATGATTAAATGCAGTATATACAATGGAGAGAATTACCTTTGGCATAAACGATAGGTCATAGGTATTCACCTCAAGATGGAATGCCTGGAGTGCGTGCCAGCGCTTAAAAGTAATGGAGGGTTGACTCTGTCGCACTGGCTCTTCACCTGCAATTAAATCATATTTAATGCTCACCCTGCTATACTAGTTAATAAGTAAGTGTGTTTCTATAAGTTAGAGCACTGTAGTTGCTTTTCGGTTAAATGATACCTATGAAAACAAAGTAGGTTTTATTTTATCTCGGGTTTCATATCTCTGCCCTGTTCAGTGTTAGCAATGTCAGTTGGTACCTAAAGGACACCAGAAAGCAGGAGCGCCTCAACGGGCACAGAAAATAGACTGGATAATATTAATGCCAGTAAAAGTGATGTTCAACAATTAAAGGTAATGCTTACTGACTTACAATTTGATATTACAACAGCCCTAGCCAAGCACAATGAAGAAATATCAATAAAAATTGAATCAAACACTGGGAAAATATGTGCGCTTACTAATACTGTGTATCTCTTACAACAAATAACTCAGAAGCAGAGCACACAGATTGCCTACTTGTTAAACTAAGTAGATGATTTAGAAAATAGAGGGCGCCGCAATAATTTAAGACTGATAGGTGTTCTTGAGGGGTTGGAGGAACCGGGCTTGTGCCGGCCGAATAACCCTCAGATGCCGCCTGAACAATGAAAGGTACGAGTTACTACCCGTGGCGCCGACTGTTCCCAGCTTGAATCTGCTCTCCGACTTTAAACTTGGCGCCATTTCTGACTGCTCAGGCTACCAGCGTTTCTCCTACCTTGGGCTGGTCTTGCTGCCTTAAGCGCTGACTGGTCAGGAAACAGCTGGAGCAGAACAATTAATTATATTTATTTTTCCAAAGGAGACTTCTATCTTTTTTTCAGTAAAAGAGGTCTCTCCCCACCTCAGGATCCGGTGCGCTGCTGCTAGTCAGCTGTGCTATGCTCTCGGTGTGCTTTTGCTCCACGGCTGATTCTGTGCCCAGCAAAGCCCATAGGACCAGGCTCTCTCTCTCTCTCCTCCTAGCTGCCAGGGCAGTAGCCCAATAGCGTTTATTTGCAGCACGGTGTAATGTCGAATTTGGCTACCAACATTTTATGTACTTTAGATACTGCACAACTGCTGCATGTACCCTGGTATCTGCTGACTACCTTCAATGCTGTAATTTAATAGCCACTATCTGCAGACTGTGTAATAGTTTACTGGCTATATCTCCACAAATGCTATAGAAATTGCATTAATTTCTCTGTACTTCAAACTGTCTGAAATTCTACAATTGCTACAGAAACTGAATTGCTTTATTTGTACTTTAACTGTCTGTCTTTCGCTTGCCTCCTCCTATCCCTCTTACTTAAACTATCCTACTGATCACCCCTGCTCATTTCTTTCTCACCCCCACTGAATCTCCTACCCCATCCTGGCACCCCACCGCGTCATACAGCCAATTTTGTTGTCCTCTCCAATCCTCTCTGTCATCAGCAGCTTATCCTCTCTGTACTCAGGTTTCTTTTGTCTGCTGTCCCCTCCCTCCTGCTAATCATATCTCTCTTCTCTTGTCTTTAGCTGCCCACCCTTACCCCGGGCTCCTGCCCGATAGGAGCTGCTCCTCAGACACCACCTGAACAACGAAAGTTACGAGTTACTACCCATGGCGCCGACTGTGCCCAGCTTGAATCTGCTTTCCAACTTTAAACTTGGCACCATTTCTGATTGCTCAGGCTTCCAGCATTTCTCCTACCTCGGGCTGGTCTTGCTGCCTTATGCGCTGACTGGTTAGGAAACAGCTGTAGCAAAACAGTTAATTATATTTATTTTCCCAAAGGAGACTTCTATCTTTTTTCAGTAAAAGAGGTCTCTCCCCACCTTGGGATCCGGTGCGCTGCTGCTGGTCAGCTGTGCTACGCTTTCGGTGTGCTTTTGCTCCGTGGCTGATTTTGTGCCCAGCAAAGCCCATAGGACCAGGCTCTCTCTCTCCTCCTAACTGCTACCCCCGGCCTATCTGGGCATTTACTTTTATAGTGTCTTTTAGCCAATCAGGTAAAAGACTATCTCCTCATTTTTCCATTGGCTCATTAAACAAAAAAGCCACTGGGGGGAATCCTAAACTAGTTTTTCCCCAGTTTCTCTTCACTTCACTTCACTGCCTACTCGATTGCATAGCGTGGAAATCTTTCTAGCTCAAGACTGTTGCTGATCTTTTATATCCAAAGCCTTTTTAGGCAGACGTTGTTATCCTTATTTACTGTGCTTAAACTGTCTGGTTAACTGGTCATCTTTGTGTAGTTTTCCACTTTCACATCCTGCAATTCCCTTGGTTATGCTGTAGATATCAGTTGCCCTATTGGATTGATACTCATACCCCCTTTAGACAATCTAAGGTTCTTTTCTTGGAAATTCAGGGATCTCAAATAATTAGACAGATCACATAATCTCCTAAAATCCAGGCAGATTTGAGAAGCTCCACTTGCGGCAGTTACTGCTGCCCTCCACTGCATCCCCTAACCCACCATCCAGCCTACCCAATCTGCTTACTATTAAATTTTACAAAATGGCTTGAATATCTCTATTTGCACCCTCTATTATCCTGGTCCTGATGTTACTTAGTATCCTCACAGTGCCTGATCCCAATAATCATCTCCAAAATAGTGAAATAAATCTAAGCGATTTCACTTACTCTAACATGCTAATCCTAATAGAGAGAGAGAGAGGTCTAGATGTGACCCCTGCCCTTCTCCCTAAACTGCTCTTCTACTACGCTACTGCATCTGTTGCTAAATGGTGGCGTATCTATAGCTATAATAGCCCTCAATTTGCCCTGCATAAGTTAGGGTACATCATATTGTTGATTCTCTTGCTATCGGGAGATGTTGAATTGAACCCTGGACCAATGCCAAAAAAAACACCTCCTAATTGCACTGGCTATGATATAAAAGGCCTACACATGGTCCATCTAAATGTTAGGAGTCTTCTCCGTAATCATGCAGATCTTGAAGCCTGGGTGGCAAACCACCACCCTGATGTGCTATGTCTATCTGAGACATGGCTTAAGCCCTCTATCCCAGATACCTATTGCCTGCTCCCAAACAACAACATTCTTAGGTGTGATAGGCCACCTCCAAAGCATGGTGGGGGAGTTGCTATCTATTACAAAAACAATCTAAACCTAACTATGTTAACTGATAAGAAAAACTCCTTGTGTGAATACATCCATGCCATACTCAGACTAGGAGCTAAGAAACTCCACATTGTCTGTGCCTATAATCCCCCTAAAAGTGAACTAAATGGCCTTGTGGACTTGCTGGATCATACGGTTGCAAATGTGGGGAAGAATGAACTAATCATTCTCAGAGATTTAAATTTAGACTGGCTTGGCAAATCTCAAGATACCCTACAATCCCTGGTGCAGAGCTATAACTTACACCAAATAATTCCTGACCCTGCAAGAGTGTCTGTTACCTCTGACTCCAGCACCCTCATTGATTGGGTCTTAACAAATCACATAGACAGAATTGTAGAAACAGGGATGCTTCCGGACAATATCAGTGATCAGTCTCCTGTTTTCTGCACATGGAGTCCATCTACAACCTCCATGTCCCCCAACACTGTATATTCTTCAGAAACTATGCAAACATAAACCCGGCTCATTTCCTATATGATGTGTCTCATACTGACTGGTCCCCTGTCTACCAGTCAGTGAGTACGGATGCTGCCCTCCATGCTTTCCTGAGTAGGTTTGTGCTCCTTCAAGATAAACATACTCCGGTCATCACTCGGCGCGTTCGTGGTAAACAAACCAGATGGCTACATAAAGACTTCCTTACAGCCCGCAAATACAGGGACAAATGCTGGAAGAAGTTTAAAATCTCTGGTCTCACAGTGGATTTTAACATCTACAGAGAACAGCAATAATAATTAATAATAATAATAATAATTTTATTTATATAGCGCCTTTCGATATATCAAGGCGCTGAACAAATTAGTCATAACTTCAAATTTCAATACAAAACCATCAAACACTAAGAACATTATAAGAATAGATCATAAAAACATGATAAATTACAATAAAATTCCAAACATATTACAATTCACTTAACTATCTAAGAAGGCCATTCTCCATAAATATATTTTCAGTTCTTTCTTAAATATCTCCACGGAGGTGCAATCCCGTAATCAAAGTGCAAAACATAAATAAGATATGCAAAAAGCCAATACTGCAAGGGCCTTCTGATGGATGCAGCTGGTGACCCAAAGAAATGTTGGTCCCATATCAAAACTTTCCTTGGATCAAGGCAAACTCTCCTAAACAATGACATGATACTGAAAGGTGTTCACTGCAGTGACTCGGGCACAATTGCCAATGCATTTAATTCTCACTTCTCTGACCTCTACAGCTACACCACTGCTGTCTCCTCCGATGACCTAATGTCTGGATTCCCCATCACGACAGACACTTCAAAGATGCCTCCTTTCTACTTTAAAGCCATCTCACAGAAGGCTGTCCTCAAACATCTAAATTCCATATCAGACAGTACTGCTGTTGGATCTGACTGCCTTGAACCTAAACTCTTAAAGCTTGCGGCACCGTTCATTGCAGGTCCACTGTCCAGGATTCTCAATTTGTCACTGAGTGAAGGCGTGGTGCCGGATATAGGGAAACTGGCCAGAGTCATGCCGGTATTTAAAAAAGGCGACAAAAACGCTATAGCCAATTATAGACCAATAGCTATACTGTCAGCACTAAATACAGTCCTGGAGAAGCTTGTCTCAGCACAGATTTCAGAACACCTTACAAAGTATGACCTCCTCCATACTAACCAACATGGCTTCAGAAAAGGCCATAGTACTCAAACTGCTCTACTACAGCTAACAAATGATGTTCTTCAAGCCATGGATCAGGGTCAGCAAACCGGTGCAGTTTTCATCGATCTGACGAAAGCTTTTTATCTTGTAAACCACCCTCTTCTGCTTGTTGATCTCCAAACCCTGGGTTTCTCGACTGGAGTTGTAACCTGGTTCCACAGCTACCTATCAAACAGAACTCAAGCTGTAAAATTCAATTCAGCCATCTCCGAAACAGCAGTCATTAATGTTGATGTACCACAGGGATCTATCCTCGGACCCCTCCTCTTCTCGATCATTATTAATAATATAACACAAAATATATCCTCCTGTTCGTCGTTGCTACACACCAATGACCTTGTTCTTTACACTAGCTCTGATAATGTCCATTCTATCAATCATAAGCTCTCTACGGACCTACTAAATATTCACTCCTGGATCACCAAAAACAAGTTCATCTCAACGCTGGTAAGACCCAGGCCATGCTCTTTGGATCCTCTATCAAACTAAAACAGTGCCGTGAATTTATCCGGGTCTCTTGGGCTGATGGCTCCCCACTGGAGATGGTAACCTCCTTTAAATATCTGGGTGTCTTGCTCGATGAATCCCTCATTTATGATGGCCATGTAACTGCCACATGTAAGGCTGTCAATGCCAAACTGGGGTTAGCCTACAAAACAAGACATATTCTTACCCCTTCTGCTAGGACAGCCATTGCTAGAGGATTCCTACTCCCGTCACTTTCTTATGGATCTGTAATCTACACTAACGCATCTAAGCCTACCCTTCATAGGTGGGACACTACTTACAACAGTATATGCCATTATGCATCTGCATCCCCCAGACTCAGACATCACTGCCTACTGTGTTCAGACCTAAATTGGCCCTCCCCCACTACACACCGGCTCCTCTCTCTGGGGAACCTTCTAGACAGTATAATGCAATCCAGTATGCCTACCTATCTCGCTTCCTTGCTGACCCCTCAGCCCATCTCCTATGGTCTCCGGTCTTCTGACCTTTCCTTGCTTAGCATTCCCAGATGTAGAACTACCAAAGGGAAATCAGGTTTCTTGCACGTAGGTCCCTATTATTGGAATTTGCTGCCCCTAGACGTATGCCTGGCCCCTAATCATGCTACTTTTAAGAAGAGGCACTGCTCCCTCTTTACCTCACGTACTCGTTGCACCTGCTTCAACCCACCATATATCTTGACTTCCTTTGCCTCAGTTGCCCACTGTTTCTATCCCCTTCTGTGATGTGAGCTGGTACCCTGCTCCTTTCAGCCTCCCCCTACATTCTATCTTCCCCTCAGTTTCCCCATAATTTCTATCTCCCACCCTCTTTCCCATCCTTTTCCCTCGCTCCTCCTCTCTCTTGCTAGGCTATATCTCTGCATTACCTCTCTCCCTGCCCCCTTCAAATAGCTGTTTTTTAGTTTCAGTTGGATGTAATGATACCCTGTGGCATTTTTTTCTGCACTTTATTTTTTTAAAACTTTCTTCATTTAATGTAATTTATATGGACATAAAGCCCATGCAACATACACACAACAAATACAAATACATTTATACAAATTGATTAAATTCTGATGTTTTCACTGGCATTCAAGTCTTTTGATAAACGATAGACGAAGTATACAATAGATTATACAGTGGCCGGTGTAAGATATCCAGAGTATCTATTTAGATTGCACTCTATAAAAAACATCTAATTTTATTTCCAGCATGTACCTTTTAAAAGTGCCCCTCTCACTGTAAGGAGGCAGACAAGGAGGGAGGGAGGAGAGGGGAGAAGCGCAGAGGAAAAAAAAAAAAAAACATTTCATTTATTTATAGCTATAGGGCTCTGCCAAGTTCTTCTCAATTATTCCCTAGCAGAGTTTTCACTCGACCTTGCTCAAGGTACGAAATCAGGCCTCTCCCCTGCCATGTATAGGACCCATCGCCTCCACAGAATCTCAAAACATGGAACCCTTTTATTTACAGTAGCTTGGCTGTTATTGACTCCAGTCTGTACACATCCATCATGCGGTCTAACCACATGTTTAGGGTGACAACTTTGGAGGACAGCCAATTACTTGTAATCACTTTTTGGGCCACTAGAAATGAGATTTTCAAGAATTGAATTGTCAAAGGGTCTCGAAGTTCCTTGGGTAGATCCAAGAAGAAATAGCAGAGAGGGGATATTTCCAAATTGGGGTCTATGTTTGTCCTTAAGGCCTGCTGAAGGCTTTGTATAAAGGGAGTTAATACAGGACAGTCCCACATTAGATGTGCCAGAGATGCAGGTGAGTATCCTCAGTTCCTCCAACAGGTTGCAGAAGTGGAATCATGAAATTTCGTCTGGATTGCTGGGGTTCGAAAATAGCGGACAAAAATCTTCCATGAGAACTCCTGCCAGCTACTCGCCGATATACCCCAGTGAACCCTCATTTGAGTTCAAGCCCAGAATTCCTCAGGGATCAGGACTCCCAGATCCCTCTTCCAGGCTATCTTTATATAAGAAGAGGTGTCCCCCTTCCAGGACAAGAGCGCCCTATATAACTTAGAAATGATATGAGACTTAATCGGGTCCCCCTCTATTGCTTTTTTAAAAATATATGCAATCTGTGGAGGAGATGAGTCACCCAACTTATATTGTGTCATGAGATTATTAATATAATTTCTAATTTGAAAATATCTAAATCTGTCTTATCAAACAATTCCAAATTTATTAACTAGTGTATCAAACGGCAAAATCCTGTTTCCGTCTATAAGGTGCCATATCAGGTGTAAACCCTTCTCCTCCCATCTCTTAAATCCTACATCCCATCTATTAGGTGGGAAAGAGTTCAAGTATGGAACTGATGTCAATAAACTGCTCCAACTCTTATCACTTTTATCCCCCAGGACTCCATGCCATACACTCAGGGTGGAGGCAGTATAAGGATTCTCCCCCTGTCCCGTATTTAGTCTCCCCCTTTGCCCGAGGAGTATGTCATTCAAATTTTTAAATGTGGCGGCCTCCCCTAATTGCAACATTTTCCACTTGGCTGAATAGGCCTGGTCCAACCAATAAGTGGCAGTACGTAACTGGGCTGCACGATGATATAATTTGAAATTTGGCAGTGCTAAGCCCCCCTCCGCCTTTGGGATTTGGAGCGTCGAGAGGCGGACTCTAGGTTTTTGTGGGCCTCAGATAAAACGAGATACTGTTCTATTTAAGGAATGAAAGTATGCATCTGGAACTAGGATAGGAAGTGTCTGTACCAAATATAAAAACTGAGGGAGTATTATCATTTTTATCCCTTCCACCTTTTGAATCAATGGTATAGAGACAGGAGCCCATCGGTCCAACTCCAACTTAATTTTTTCTAGTACTGGGATAAAATTGAGGGGAAACAACTGGTCTACCTGACCACTCAGCTGGACCCCCAGATACTTGATCCAGGAAGTATTCCATCTAAAAGGGAATTTCTTTTGTATCCGTTCTGAAGGTTTATAGTGTGTTCTCAAGACCTCCGTCTTATTCATATTTATTTTGTAACCAGCCAAAAGACTAAATTCAGATAACCTAGCCCATAGGGGTTCTAGTGAGTATTCCGGGTCTCTGAGGTAAACTAGTAAATCGTCAGCATATAGTACCAGCTTGTGTGTTTCCCCTCCCAGATCCCCCCCCCGCACTAGCTCATCCTGTCTTAAGGCTTGGGCCAATGGCTCCAGGTACAACGCAAAAGGTAAGGGGGAGAGGGGGCAACCCTGCCTAGTGCCCTGATGTAAATCTATTGGGGAAGAGACTCTACCATTAATCTTTATATATGCCTCAGGTTTAGTATATATATTATTTATAATTTTGGTAAACAACTCTGAAAATCCAAAAATGCCCAGAGACAGACCCAGGAATTTCCATGCCACTCAGTCGAAGGCTTTCTCCGCATCCAGACTTAACATCAGGCTGGGGGCCCCCGACCGAGCGGCATGGTGCAGAATTTGTAACGATCTTTTAATATTATCCTGGGTTTGTCTACCAAGTATAAACCCAGTTTGATCACCATTGATCAGTTCCGGTAAGACCACTTCCAGACGTCTCGCCAATATTGATGCATATAACTTATCATCAATATTTAATATTGAAATGGGGCAAAAAGCACTACATTGAGTGGTGTCTTTTCCAGGTTTGGAGACACTAGAAATAACCGCATAGTTCCAGGAGTCTGGAATTGCCTCCCCAGATTGTGCCACCCTACTGCCTCCAATAAGGGATCCTTGATTTCCCGTGCAAAGAACTTAAAAAATTCAGGGGTATATCCAGCTGGACCAGGGGATTTTTTTACTTTCAGTCTTTTAATCGTAGAAGCTAATTCTGAATGGGATAAGGGGAAGTCGAGAGAGTCTCTCATTTCCCTCGTCAACTTCGGTAGTTTTAATTTAGTCAAATATGTATTAATTTGCTCTTCATCTGAGGTCAAAACTAATTACAAGGTTACTCCCAAGGCAGGAGAACAGTGTGCTCTGTTCTCTATCTGTCCAAGTTGTCACGACTCGGATGGGAGGTAAAGGCGCCCTTAACGGGACACGTTCCTCCTGGACCTTAAATTTCCCAGGTCCTAGCCAGATGTCTAGACAAATCGTCACCAGCAGCATACCCAGAACAATAGAGGGCACACCCAGCATCAGACCACTCAGCATAGTAAATTCGTCCCGTATTTCCTCTGTCTCTGAGCCATCTATAGTGATCTAACACCCCAACGTGAGTAACAGTGGGTTAGTAAGGATTTCCGTTTCTGCTTCAGCCCCCCCCCCCCGAGTATTTTAACCTTTCAGCCACAGCCTGCTTACATCAGGACGCTTTCCTCCAATCAGTAATCAGAGCAAAGCAATAGATGAAACACCAGTGTTCCGCCCTCCATTTACTAAACTACAGTGAGCTGTCCCTGAAGGTAATAACCAAACAAAACCACCACCCCCTCTCTTGTTAGAGTGTGCGAGTGTTCTAAGTCTGGGCCAGTCTGCCCTCACCACCAACCTCCCTCTGAAAGTATAGAAACCCCCCATTGGTCTCAACCTCAGGTGTGATTTCCATTAGCTTAGGAGAGAGCGAATTGGTATAAGGTGCATTCTCCATATTCTTAACCATGGTTTCTCCAACTTATCGGGTTAAAACACCACCCCTATATTTATTTTGGCCTCATTTCTTCTGGGTGACAGAATAGGGCTGCGACAGTGAGTCAGTTAAAGCTGCCCCCCCTGATCCAAGACCCCCAGTGAACCATTTAAACCCACCAGAGAACAGTTCAAATCCCATCTGAGGAGAGACTGCCATGGGGACTTGCTAATAGGTAATCCAGCAACCTCGGCCCGTGTAATACATTCCAATGCTGTTTGCTGATACGTAACTACTTGAAGGGAATGCCCTCTAAACAGCCCCCCCACCCTCCCAAGTTAGCATATCTGCTTGTAACAGTCCCTGTTTCAGTTTTCCCGCCCTCCTCCCCTCTCTTTTCCGCGAGAGGATGCAACAGCACCGGAGATATCTATACCAATAAAATTTGCCTTGTGGGACAACGGGGTCACCCAATGAACCTCAGCAAGCTTCAGCACCATTTAACTAAAATAACGGTGAGAGGTAACTCATCGTCATCCCTTTGGGAACCCTTCCTCCTCCCATATCTCTTAATTATTGTCAATAAGGCCTTCATCCCAAACCTAGGAAGAGGTTTTCAAATGTTCCATCAGTTCCATATACTTGCACTTGTGGCCCAGTTTTACTCGTAGGGAAAAACACCACACGAGAGGAGGATCTTCACAAACACTATCCCGAGTTCGTTGTTCTGGGGCCTCCCTTCAGGTGTCCTCCATGCTTTCAGCTGGCGGCTCCTCAGGTGGCTGGGGGTGCGAGAGTTTATGCAGCATTTCCCTGATTTCTTGGAGCGTAGCAGCCACTGCTTTCCCACCCGGTCGATTGGATTGCCGGGGCCTGACTGGTTGCCAAGGATGTTGAAGACCGGTCGGGCTCTCTTTTCGATGGGGGGGGTCTCCACAATTTCATGTCCTTTGTTTTTCAGCGCCTGAAGGGCCTCATCATACGTGTGATATAATTCTGTGCCTGAATCCCAGAACACTCGCATGCGAGAAGGGTAAGGGGTTTGAAATTTTATGTTAAGGGCTTTTAATTTCCGCAGTATTGGAGTGTAGGCCATTCGTTGCTGCAAAATCGTGTGGGGGGGTAATCTTGGTCAAAAGAAAGACGAGCGCCGTTGTATTCAACCTTTCTTTGTTTCCAGGCCGTCCGTAGAATCTGCACTTTCTCCCTGAAGCTTGAGAATTTCGCTACTATTGACCGGGGCCTGGCAGACATTGAAGTTGGTTTGGGTACCAGCGCTCTATGTGCCCTTTCAATTTTAAAGTGGAAGGACGGAGGGAGATCCAGGACATGTCGCAGTAAATCCTCCAGGAATTCATTCATCTCTCCGACCTCCGACGCTATAGGTAGACCGTAAATTCTTAAATTGTCTCTACGAGAGAGAGCTTCGAGATCTAAGCATTTGGCAGCAGTCTGTTCTTGTTGATGTACTATGTACTCCATCGCTCGTGATATTTGAATGAGATCATCTTCAGCAGTCGATATGCGCTCTACCATGGAGGCCACTCTATTCTCCAACCCCTTTAGATCGGAGGGCAATTTAGTAAATTCCTGCTTTGTTTCCGATCGGAATTGCTTAATTTCTGTAAGGAGGGTTTCAAACCTGGACCGGGACCGGGTGTCTAGTTCCGTCTCGGTGTCTCCTCCCGTCGTACTTGAAGGTGACTCTCTGCCACTGTTTGCCGAACTAGCTGGACTCAGTCCTCTTCGATCAGCCTTCATTTTCCGTTTTTTTGAACGGGATCTTTTCCTGGCTGAGTTTCCACTTGTATTTCTTTGCATTTTTATACCGATTTGTTCTGGCTACACTGCATGGAAACGATTTTGATTATCAATGAGGAGGGGAGACGCCCGGTTAAGCTGTCATGCTGCTGGTGACGTCACCAGAAGTCGCCTTTTTCTGCACTTTAAATGTTGATATTACTATTATTGTTTACACCTGGGCACTTACCTTCTATTTGTATAATTACACCTCTACATGCCTTAGTTCAAATATTGTCTTAAATTTGTTTCACCTCTGACTGTGATGTATTTGCATATTTCTTGACACTGTATTCTATGTACCTGTATCTCTCTGTGTTGTTGACCTCCTGGGTCGTGCCTGAAAATAGTCACTTTTGTGTCTAATGCACCTACCCAGTCATCAAAAAATAAATAAATGAAATAAAATATGGTGAATTCTTTGCAGCATTTTATTCCGGATTTGTTGGGGCATCAATGGTCGTAGCCACTAGAAATTGAACAAGCACATAGGTCTTTAGGTCCTAAGGCTTCTAATGGGAGACCTAGACCTATTGTGGCTTATTTTCTTCAATTTTCTGCTAAGGAAGACATTTTACAGTTGGCTAGCAGCAAACAAATTTTAAACTGGAGGGGAGAGAGGATTTCAATTTACTAGGATTTTTCAACAGAAATAGTGGAAAAGAGAAAATGTTTTACTGAAGTTAAACAGCAGCTTCAGCAGAGAGGTCTGTCATATTATTTTAAATATCCTGCTACATTAGTCATTAAAGAAGAACAAGGTTCTTACATAAAGTGTGATTCAGCTCAAGATGTTTGGCAGATGTTAAATGGTAAAAAAGAATCGCAAAATACTGGCTCCTTGATTAATCAACCTAACCGCCATTCCTTTTCAACTTCAGCGCATGGTACAGACGGAACACAGAATTTGGAATCTAGAGTACGTGCCCTCCATTCTGGAACTAAGCAGAAATTAGAACAGGCTAAAGGGCTTGCAGAAAAGTGTGAATGTGGAATGTAGCCCAAGGATTTCTACTCCTCATCTATAATCATCTGTCACAGCGAACCAAACTAGTTGTGCTCAATTACCTGGCATAAGTCGAAAAGCAAAATCCTTTTCCAGACCATCTAACATTCCTAGACCTGCTACTCATAACCCAAGGAAACGAAATAGGAGCCAAGATAGTGTCCATTCTTCATCCTCCACAGCCACCCCAGAACCGGATAAACTTACAAAATCAGCTGACAAGGAGTGCCTCGGCTCTTCATCTCCTCTGGATTTTGCTTCCCAACAGGGTTTTTAACTGCAGGAGATGCAGGCTTCTCAGGGGACACTTCCTGTTGCGGCACAGACTGATCCGAGAAGTGTGCAACTGGTCTGACGAATTTGCTGGCATATATTCAGTTTGATTTAAAATGCTGGCGATTCAATGTTCTAAGAAAAGTGAAGGTGAGATTCCTTTTCCGTTAATCTCATGTAGGAGATAACTGAATATGACTGAGGAAGAATGCATCTGGGTCCAAAAACATAGCATGCCAGGAACTGGATTATTTGTATTTGACATGTCATTATGTTTTTATCTGACATCTCTAATAAACCTTCTGATTAAGAGTTTAATATAATGATATATTTTAGTAAGCAGAAGTATTTTAAATGTTGATCTTTTATCTTAAGCACAAAGTTATCGCAGGAAGTGAGCCCTGTTTAAATGAAAAAAGCATAGAGCTATGTGTTAACTCAGCACTCACAGCTGACAAAGGCAGCTTGTAATAACTGTTTTAGGAAAAATAATCAACACCCTAGAATTTTTTTTCCAGTCCGGTGGATTTGATGTCTCTCTGCCCCTCTTGTTACTAGTCTGTTGTTGAACTGTTTTTTTTTTTCCTTCTCAAATATAAATTCAGTGGATGCCTGTTATGTTTATAAGTGCTAGGTAGTTTTTTTTTTCCAATTGTTTAACCAGGTGAGACACACTAAGCTGAAAGTTTGTTTATAGGTGCAACCTGGGAGCACAGGGAAGTTAAGTGCCTTGCTCAGGGTCACACAGTATATGCAAGGGGGCTGTGAGATTCAAGCCCAGGTCTCCATATTTGCAGCCCAGAGCCTTAAACCACTGTGCTACACTGCCTTCCTTTTTAAGCATGCTGTTTTGATAATGAAAGCAGCAATGAACAGTTTCTAGAAATGCGTAATAATTTGACTTTTCTGGCTGGAGCTTGCACTGGAAATGGTGACTATGAATTTAAAGATGGAGCTAATAGCTATAAACAGGATGCTCCTCATTACTGCTTTTATTAGCCAGAAGCGCCTAGCACAGAAAACTCCAAATTATACAAATTAATTGGCTGAGTAAAATAGTGTGAAGCACACATTAAGCATGGGGCTTAATGTTTAGCTGCTGCCCCCTTAAGAGCACTTAGAACTGCATGTATCTAATTGTTGCACTGCCTGGCAGTGCCATGTTGGTCTGTCAGTCAGAGTTTTAGTCAGCATGGGACTTGTCTTCATGAAGAGAACACCTACTGAACTGAATAAACCTGCCTTATTCTTTATTTTATGCGTCCGGCTAGTCATTTGCATGGTCCAAATGGGGTCCTCACCAGCAGCAACCGAAGGGGCTGGCAGACCACAGAGAAGGTAAGGGGTCTTTTAATGGTGGACCATACAAAAAAACACCACACATGGTGGAGAATGCGGCCCTTCTTCTGTCCAGACCCCCATCTTGCGTTGCCTGCATCGCTGGGTACCCCAAAGTCATCACCCCAGTATGCCTGAACTGTTTGAATGCTACTTTAAATGCAGCACAGAAGAGAAGAGAGGAAAAAAAACTGTATCCTGTTCATGCAGCAGCGTGCAGCCTTCTTACTATACTGAACTGCCAAAGGAAAACTGTCAGTTCACTGAATGTGCCACAGTTTAGATGTTTCAAAGCCCTGTGCACCACGGAGGCAAGCACTCTGCATCTCCCTGCAGCAGTACTTCATAGTAGGACCATTTTTTTGTGCTCCCTTCTGCCCAGCCAGCTCCCTATACAGCACTCTCGACTGTGGTCCACAGCAATCTGCTGCTCTATGCCCCCCCCCCCGAGTTCACTGGCAAACCTCCCGCTTCACTCCAAGGTGCAGATACGGCTCCATAAAGGACTACTCACAGCGCATAGCCTGGGCCCCCTTACCACACTCAAGCCACACCAGAGATCCAAATGGGCCTGCTAACCTCCCAACCAAGGCTTTATCTTAAGCCGCAACGGATCGCAATCTACCCACCTGGCTGCTTCCCACAAAACAAATCATTCTGCCGGAATCCAAAGGACAGTTTAGGGAGTCATTCAAGCAACTGCGGCTCTCCAACTCTCCCGACCCGCAGCTCCTGATCTCTCCAGAGCAGCACTACAATCAGAGCATGCAGCACCAGACTTGGCTCCGGCCATCCAGCACAGCCACAGCTTCCTCCGGGCAAAGCCACCAATCACAGCTCTTCCACAGCTCTCCAGCAGCTTCATGGAGAGCCCCCCTTCCGCCAGGCCACAAGCCTCCATTGCCTTCTGCCCACATTAGCAGCTCTCCAAACTCATCAAAAGGAGTGATCCACTCCCCGACCTCCACATTGCTCCACAAAGCTCCACTCGGACACACTTCAAAAGGAAGCCATAGACAATAAAATAAATGATGCAAAAGAGAACACGTAGCGCAACCAGGAAAGCGCAATAAATAAACACATGGGGCATAAGAACTCAGTGGCCAGACAGTAGCATAACACACAGCAGTAGAAAAAAGTAATAAATGGCCCTGCAAACCTATAAAGAAATACATAAAAGGAGCCGTAGGATCCCAAACAGGGCCCACTCAATATATACAGGGAGCAGAACATAAATGGAGAAAAGCTGGGGGAATCCAACCGCAGGACAGTAAATAAAACATAGAGGACAGCTGGGGACCACTACAACTGAAAAATAAAACAAACGCAAAGTAAACCAACTGGCAGCCAAAGTAAACCAAACACTGAGCAAGACAAAATACAGTAATTTCCCCATGTTGTACCACTCACCACAAAATTCCCGCCATTCTTAGTTGGGGAAGAAGACACCAGGGCGGCAATTGCCATTTTGACCATCGCAGAGCAGCCAGGTAGCCTCGTGGAAGAAATCCTCCATCTTGAGCACATCACAACAAGAAAGGAAATGAACCCTTGACCCCTTGCTGGCGGCCATCTTGCTACAGTCAGGCAGTCAAACCCCACAGGAACTGCATGTCACAGTTTGGTGGCCATCTTGGGAAGGGCATAAATTGACCTCACTCCATTGAAAACAATGGGCCTCCTATTGAAATGAATGGGCACTGCAACAAAAGCTGATTTTTGCAACAAAACTTTTATTTAAATAACAAACAACACAGAACTGAGTGGGAAATCCTTTATTAAGACATCATTGATGAACTTTGCTACAAAAAAAACTTGTACGTCTACAAAATTAATTTTTGCTCAGCAACTCATCTACGACACAACGTCCTGTCTCCTGCATGATGGCAACTCCTTCTCACCCATACGCCCTTCGCTCAGTGAAATGAAGCTAATCTCCAACCAGAATGTCTGACAACAACACAGATATGGGTGCCGGAGCATCCAGAGTCCTACCTTCACCCACCTCAAGGGCATGGGGCTACAAAATCGAAACAATCCTCCATGACATCCAGTCTTCTATTTCTGCTCAAGGAGCACCATCTGTGCAAGCTATTCAGGATGACTTGGCCTACATTAAAGCCATTTCACCACAGTCCACGGTCCATGCCAGCCTACAGCCAATACCGTTCTCAGCCTTGCCTCACGAAGATGCTGTCGACTGGCTGGAACACTTCCAAGCATGGATTTCCTTCAATGGTTGGACTGATCCCTTGTGCATCTCCAATGCCTTGCGCTTGTTTCTGAGGGGGACTGCCATTTACTGGTTCAACGCACTTCCAGACCAAGTCAAAGCAGATGCTGCCACACTGTACACAACCTTCAAAGCCCATTTTCTCCAAGCACATCCACCCTGGTTATTAGAGCAACAGATGTGGGAGCGCACCATGCAACCCTCGGAATCTCTCGAAGCCTTCATTGTGGACATTGAGACTTGATGCAAATGCCTACAGAAATCAGAGAAAGATCAAGTAACAGCCTTTGTCCAGGGACTGCCTCCTCAATTTCGTACCTATGTCATACAACAAAAGTCAACCACCTGGACAGACACTATTCAAGCTGCTCGGCTAGCTCAAGAGTCCATTTCAATGTTCCAGTCTGCCGACGCTCAGGCACCCCAAACTTCACAACTGGCTGCACTTGCCACATGTGTCCAACAGCAACAAGCAATGATCGACAAGCTTATTTCTACTGTCAATACCTTACACATCAGCTCAACTGCCTCTGTGGTAAACCCTAATTCTATGCAACCACCTCGACAGCGAGCGGATCCACCTCCACCTCCCCGAGAACCAGTGACTTGCCAGTGGTGTGGATTCAGGGAACATACTGCCACTGTCTGTCAAAAGTTAAAATATTACCACAGGATGCAAGAGGACCACAGACACCCACCACAGCGCACTCAACATGATAACCGCAACTACTCCCAGGATCAGGGAAATGAGTGCCATCCAACAGACTAGGGGCTTTTGTTGGGCAGGGGAACACAGCAACTGACCAGCCCTCTGACTCTCGCAATTCAAACAAAATGCTTCCTCCATCTGCAAACTCTGGCACACTCTCACTTCCAGAGGCAAAGGTACCTGTCATCCACTCACCTCTTCTAGTGAACTATGTATCTGTAACCATCGGAGATTGGTCTACAGACATCTTGGTCGACAATGGAGCAGAAATTTCAGTTATCAATAGCAGTATTTTAAACAATCAAGCTATTCGTCACATACCTATTGTCTCTCCAGCCGACATAAAGTACATTATCACAGCCAGTACAGATACAGTACCTATCACAGGCATGGTCCATCTCAAGCTTCACTTTGGCTCACAGCAAGCTACTGTCAAGTTTTATATCGTGCCTGATCTTCAACCTGCAATAGTTCTAGGCCTGGACTTTCTCAAAGCTCACAAAGTCATCCTAGACTTTGCCTCAAGCAAATTGTCGCTAGATCCTCGGAGGCAACTCACAGCTACTGACTCAGTCACCGTGCCTCCTCAGTCGGAAATGGTTTTGATTGCCAAGATTCGAGGTGAACCACTTCCACAAGGTGTTGTTGGCATCATCACAGGATCCCCCGTGCTGCATTCATCAGGTCTCTTCTGGTAAATACCTTATCGGTGGTGAAAAATGGCGCAGTCTTCCAAAAATGCTGCAACTTCACAGATGAGCCAGTGGTAATTTCAAAGGGTGCCAACATCAGGAAGTTTGTCTGCTTGTCTTCAGGGGACCAGCTTCATCTCATGCAAGAACCTCAGCCTGGTTCCACCAACGCTACTCCTGTCAATACTATCACACCCACTCCCACTTCAACAGAGTTACCCCTCAGTCAGCGACTATCCTCTTCCAAACTTCCAGCATCTCCAACAGAAAAGCAACAACTTTTGAAATTCCTGGAAAATTACCCGGATGTCTTTGTTGGTTCAGATAACAAGCTCAGATGCTGTGATCCTGCAACACACCATCGAAGTACAGCCCAACCAGAAACCAAGCCATCAGCGAGCCTACAAAGTGGGACATAAACAGAAACAAGTCCTTGAGGACATAATCAAAGACATGCTTGACCATGACATAGTCGAAGAGTCTACAAGTCCCTAGGGTGCACCTTGCTTGCTAGTGGTAAAGAAGGACTAAGGGTATCGTTTTGTGGTAGACTACAGAAAACTCAATGCCTACACGGTGCAGGATGTTCATCCCTTGCCTATAACCGAAGATGCGTTACAGAGTCTTGGTGCGGCCAGTCTTGCTTACTTCACCATCTAGACCTTCAGAGTGCATTCTACCAAGTTTCAATTGATCCAGCTTCTCGTCCATACACAGCATGGTGCTGCTACTTGGGATTTTTCCAGTTCAAACGTCTGCCCATGGGTCTTCAGAACAGTCCAGCCACATTTCAACGTATTATGGAAGCCGTACTACATGGATTGCCTTGGAAATCTTGCCTAGTCTACCTGGATGATGTGATAGTCTTCAGCAGAACTTTGCCAGAGCACCTTCAACATCTTCAAGAAGTGTTCGAACGTCTCAGACAAGCCAATCTCAAGTTTCACCCAGAAAAGTATTGTTTTGCGCAGCCTCAAATTCCTTACCTGGGACATGTGGTTAGTTCTCAAGGCATCTCTCCAGATCCAGACAAGCTCTCAGCAGTCAAAGACTATCCAGAGCCTAATAATCTCAAAGACCTTCGAGCTTTCCTGGGCTGGTCTGGCTACTATCGAAAGTTCATTTGCAACTATGCCAAGATTGCAGCTCCACTGTACGCCCTCACCAAGAAGGGATGTGAGTATATCTGGACTTCTGAATGTAAAGAAGCCTTTGAAACTTTAAAACAGAACCTAATCTCTTCTCCAGTATTGGCCTACCCAAGGTTCGACCAACCATTCAAGCTCTACTCAGATGCTAGTTCCTTTGCAGTGGGCGCTGTGCTCAGTCAAATTCAAGATGGAACAGATCGAGTTGTCTCCTATGCTGGGTGCTCGCTTTCCTCAGCTGAGCAGAACTATGGCATCACAGAGAAAGAATGTCTAGCCATGGTATTTGCCGTGAAGAAATTTGACTGCTACCTTCGCTACTCCTCCTTTACAGCTATCGTCGATCACTCTGCCCTCAGGTGGTTATTTGAAATGAAGGAGTCAGTAGGCAAGTTTGCCCGATGGATCGCCATGCTGCAATCCCACACCTTCGAAATCCAATACAGACCAGGTCGAGTTCACTCAAATGCTGATGGTTTAAGCCGGAGACGATATCCCTCTGCATCCTCCTCAACAGATGACAAATCCTGTTTACAAGCTCTTCCCTTCCATTCAACAGATGTGCTTCCTGTGGACACTCCTTCAACACCTCAAGTTGCTTTGCTGCTACCAACTGCCTGCTCAGAGAGACACAAAAATCCTCAGTTACTGCAAGCAGCTGAAGAGCTTCTCATCTCCTGTACATCTGATCTGTCCCTGGCAACTGTTAAAATGCAACAACAAACTGACACTCAATTTACAGACATAATCACCTACTTAGAGTCTGGAACCTTACTGCAACAAAAGCAACATCGCCAAGATGTACTTTTCCTTGCTTCGCAGTACTTCCTCAATGACGGTGTGCTCTTTCACATTTGGACCAAGGAAGGCAAGGGTCATCGCGCGGATAGAACTCACGTACAGCTAGCTGTGCCAGCCTCTCTCATCCCTCAGGTTCTTCTCTCCATTCATGCCTCTCCACTCTCTGGAGGTCATTTGGGAATTCACAGAACTCTGGAAAAGACAAGGCTTCACTTCTGGCCGCTCACGAACAGAGACATTGTCCAGTTCGTAAAATCCTGCCAGCCCTACTCCCAAAGAAAGCCTTCTGCCAAACCAACAAAGACACACGTCATCTCAATGCCTGTAGCCACTGAACCGTTCCAAAGAGTCAGCACTGACATTCTTGGGCCCTTACCAACATGCTCTGACTCTGGTAACAAGTACATCCTTGTCTTTGTGGACTACTTGACAAAGTATTTGGAACTCATTCCCCTGAGAGACATTAAAGCCACCACTGTGGCCAATGAATTTCTCAACACAGTCATTTGTCATCACGCTACCCCATCGTACCTACATTCAGACAGAGGCACTAACTACCTGTCCACCATTGTCTGAGAAACTTGCAAACACCTCGACATAAAGAAGACACATACCACAAGTTACCATCCACAATGCAATGGACAGAGTGAAAGAATGATGTCCACCATTCTCAGCACACTCTCCAAGTATCTGGATGAGACTCACGACACCTGGGACTGGTTTGTTCCCTTTTGTGCAGTTTGCATACAATACCAGCCCTTGTGTCAACTGCATAGAATACACCCACTTCTTCTTAGTCCATGGACGTCACCCAAGAACTCCACTGGACAGGGATCTCTTGCTGCTAGAGGTGCCTAAGTTAGCTTCTTCTTTTATTATCCCTCTTCTGGAACAGCCGGAACTTGCCCAACGAGTTGCAATCACCACATTGGGCCAGAGAAAATCGGCAATGAAGAAAATGTCTGCAGCCAAGGCGCATGAGCCTTCATTCTCTGTTGGGGACATTACGTAGAAACATAGAATTTGACGGCAGACAAGGACCGCTTGGCCCACCCAGTCTGCCCATTTCCCTACCTAATGGATAAGCTGCAGATCCTAGTTAACCAGCAGCCTACTTCTTCCTACCCCCACCCCCTAGAATTGCCTTATGACTGTCCCATGCATGCTTGAATTCCACCACTGTTTTTGACTCCACAACCTCCTCCGGAAGGCCGTTCCATGCATCCACAGCCCTCTCTGTAAAAATACTTCCTAAATTACCTCTGAGCCACCCCTCTATCTTCAAATTGTGCCCCTTGTTCTTGCACACCTCTTTTTTGAAAGATGCTACCTCTTGGACTTTGTTGATTCCTTGAGGTACTTGAAAGTTTCTAGCATGTCCCCTCTCTCCCTCCTTTCCTTGAGGCTATACATATTAAGCTCCTTAAGTCTCTCTTCATATGTCTTCTGGTGCAGACCCTGCACCATTTTAGTTGCCCTCCTCTGGAATGGTCTCTTTGTACCGTCCTGTTCTTGTTCCGGGTGCCACCAAGAAACTGCTTCACCCCTGGACTGGTCCATTCTACATTGTAGAAAAGCTCCTTCTGGTCCACGTTCGTCTGCAATGCAAGTCGGATGGCAAGCTGGTACACAACAAAGTCCATATAAACCAACTAAAGCATGGGTACCTCAATAACAACCTTCCAGATGACCCCAGTCCTCCCATAAATGAAGCTGCCCTTGAGCCTGCCATCCTCTCTGAAGCTGAGATTCCCCCAGATAACTTGCAGCCTGTTCCTACAGATCTTCCCACTCCTGACACTCTCCAGACAGATTCCAGTTTACCAGATGATTTGCCTGGGACTTCCTCTTCTTCTCAATCTTCTTCTTCTTCTCAGAACTCTCTTCCACACACCCCAGTGTACCAGATCGAGAAGATCCTAAAAAAGAAGTTTGTCAATGGATCCATGACTTACAGAGTAAAGTAGTGTGGATTCAATAGTGGGCAGAACTCCTGGGTCGCTTTTAATGACCTGACCCCCTCCTGTCAGGAACTGGTGCAGTCCATGCATGCCTCTATTCCCACTGACCAGAAAAGTCAACGGAGGTCTTGAACTTTTGTTACCGGACTCATTGAAATGTGTCAGGAATAATTCATTTTCTGATTTTCATTGTTGCAATAAATATCTTGTTGTACCTCTTTCTTGGCACCTGTTGCCATGGTACTATTTAATTGCACTAACATTTTCTTCCCCTTAGGAATGTCTCTTTCAGTGGACAGTCCACCTGTTTATGCAACTGTTATTAAAGTGTGAGCCTGCATTCTGGGTATCCTCCTGCTGCTACCCTTCCCTCTCTTCCCTTTCCCTTCCCCCACACTTTAGCGCTTGTGGCATGACCAAGTCTCAAGTACTATTGTGTTTCCCTCCTCTCTGATGCTACTCTGACTGGTCCCCAGGGTAGTCCAGGTTCTTTCCTCCCCTCCCTTCAGCGGAGTCATGTTCTGTTTTGGGAAATATAATGCCTTGTAATGCATGACAATGTTTTTTTTTACCTTAAATTATTTACTTAAAAATTCTTAGAAACATATAGATTATTGCTTGTTCAAGTGGTGGTCACATTAACTGTTCCGTTGGTGATGTGAAGCACACATTACGCATGGGGCTTAATGTTTAGCTGCCGCCCCTTTAAGAGCACTTAGAACTGCATGTATGTAATTGTTGCACTGCCAGGCAGTGCCATGTTGGTCTGTCAGTCAGAGTTTTAGTCAGTGTGGGGCTTGTCCTCATGAAGAGAACACCTACTGAACTGAATAAACCCACCTTATTCTTTATTTTATGCGTCTGGCTAGTTATTCGCACGGTCCAGCTGGGGTCCTCACCAGCAGCACCAGCAGCAACTGAAGGGGCTGGCAGGCCACAGAGAAGGTAAGGGGTCTTTTAGTGGTGGACCATACAAAAAAAGCCACAATAGGCATCTAGATGGTACATTACAATGTAGGTATAATTGTTTTTTCTCTTCTTCTCATTCTCACTGTTATCCTTTGTACTGTTGGCCTTTTTTCGTCCCATCATATCCCTGGGGTTTAGTATTGGCTATAAACCAAAACTTTGTGACATGTTGCTCATGCCTGCTGTAATTGGAGACACTTACTACTTTAGGCTTATTATGAATCAAGAGCTCATTTAGATAATGATATGCGGGTTGATGGCGCCATTGCTATAGGTGCCTACGCTTCTGTTTGTTAACGCCGTCTCCATGTTGGACTTGAAGGAGTTCAGTGGGCACTGGCAACACAGTAGATTCCAGCCTACTGGTTGAAGTTCTTTACTTGCTTCGAGTTTCATATTTTATAATATTCATAGTATTGTTTTGTTCTCGTTAGTTGCATCTTTAGGTTACGCTTTAGAACTTTGCTTCATTTATTGTTTAAATATACTGTTACCAGTATAATTTGTACTTCTAAAGATATTTATTTATTTATTTTTTGGGGGGTTCTTAATCTAGATTATTATCTGCATCTGATTTTAACTGTGCTGAGACTCATTTAGAGAACTTTTTCTAACCAATATATTATAGGTTTCTTGTTTCGTGGGCCTTATTAATTGCTGGGTTTTTTTTTGTTTTTTTTTTTTACAAAATGCATACATTGAATGATTTTTAGAAATTAATATGAATAATCTGAATATATGTTCTTGAAATGTAAAAGGGCTGGGATCCCCCATTAAGCATAAAAAAAGTACTATCATACCTGACTAAAAACAAGATTGACATTGCATTGCTTCAAGAAATGCATTTTTTGCCTGTCGAAGCTGCAAAGTTAGTTAGATCTTGGGTAGCTTTGGCAGAATACAGTGTATTTAACTCTAAGCAAAGAGGTACAGCGATTCTGATAAGGAAGGGAGTCAATTTTATCAAAACTGAACACTATGCAGATACAGAGGGTAGATTTCAGATTTTAAAAGGCTCCATTGATGGGTGTAAAATAGTCATTGGTGACTTATATGCCACTAATGTTCAGAGGCATGTTTTTTTTTTACCACATTTCTACTTGGATTGGATCCATCAAGTACCATGAAATTATATTTGGTGGGGACTTCAACGAAGTTGTGGATCCTATGCTTGACAGGAACAGGATTTCCACAATTAGGGATAAATCCAAATTTCAGCTCTCCCTTCACAAAATGATTGAGGACTTAAATTTAGTAGCTACATGGAGACTCACTCACCCTACAGGCAGAGACTATTACTTTTATTCAGCTAGACATAACTCTTACAGCAGTACTGATTATTTGATGCTTTCTAAAAACCTGATGGGGGTATCAACAACATCTGTTTAAATGATATCATTATTTCAGACCATGCACTTTTGAAGCTATCAGTATCTATTGGTGGAGGACAAGAGAAGTCTAGGAGATGGAGGACGAATAACTCACTTTTAAATAATGCAGATTTTAAACTCTGGTTGGGTAAAGAAATTGAAAGTTATTTCCAAGAGAATGATAATGGGGAAGTTTCTTATGCATGTTTATGGGATGCATTTAAGGCGTTTATTAGAGGTAGACTAATAAGGTATTCATCGTTCTAGAGAAAGGAATCCCAGAGAGGCTTAGCAGAAAAAGAACTACACTTGCTTGAGCAGGATTTTAAAAGACTAAAAATTTCAGATGATAAATTAATTTTTCAAATTACCAGTTTAAAATATGAGATAAATAAGGTGTACTCAGTGGTGGCTGAATATGCATTGTTTAGAACAAGGCAGTCATACTGGGAAATGGGTGAGAAAGCAGGCAAGTTACTAGCTTATAGACTTAAAGCAAGTCAAAGTCAAAATGTCATAGCAGGCATTAGGAACAATTTAAATTCTGTTGTAATTTCTAACAAGGAAATAAATAAAGAATTTAGAGACTTCTACTTAAAATTATACCAAAGATCTGAGGAGGTTCTAGATGACATTATAGGGGAGTATTTTAAAATCAGTCAAAATCTCAACTTTGTCAGATGCTGAAAGGGAAGGTTTGAGCAGGCCTATATGTATAGATGAAGTGGCATTAGCCATTAAGGAACTACCTTCTATTAAGGCGCCAGGGCCAGATGGATTACTGGCAGAATTTTAGAAGTGTCTGGCTGAGCAGTCTTGTAGTTATCTATTAGAAATGCTTAAGGAGATACTGGTTAGAAATGCGCTGCCTGATTCTATGAGAGAGGCCTACACCCCCCCTCATTTTAAAACAAAGTAAAGACTCATCAGCATGTGAAAGTTACAGACCAATCTCACTTTTGAATGTGGACTACAAAATACTTTCAAAGGTGTTAGCAACCAGGATTAAAATGCATGTTATTAAATTACTAGGCAAAGAGCAAGTTGGTTTTGTTCCAGGTAGGTCAAGAGCAGATAATGTTAGAAGGCTGTTAAATGTTATCTGGTCAGCTTCGAAACTAAATATACCAGCTGCCATAGTGGCTCTGGACTTTTGCAAGGCCTTTGATTCCCTGAAATGGAAATACCTGTTTTCGGTTTTAGAACATATGAATGTAGGGGACAGCATGATTACTTGGGTTAGGACTCTATATAATAGGCCCACAGCCAGAGTAATAACGAATGACCTAATATCAGAACAGTTCAACCTTTTCAGTGGATCCAGGCAGGGTTGCCCTCTATCCCCATATTTGTTCATTCTAGCCACAGAACCTCTGATTAGGAAAATCACAGACGAGAAGAGCGTACGGGGGATTAAAACAAGTGGGGTGACTAATAAGGTTTTTGCTTACACTGATGATTTGTTAATTTCATCTGTTAACTCTGAGGATCCATTTAATACCCTGAATAAGTTGTCAGAAGATTTCTTACAGATTTCTGGGTTGAGCTTAAACTGGGATAAAACACAAATTTTAGCTGTTGGTCCTCGATCTATAAAAACAGTAGGAATAGGGGGAGTGGAGCCAAAGGAACAATTTAAAAATCAAATAAAGTATCTTGGGCTTACAATAGTTAAGGATATAGGTAAAATAGTAGAGCTGAATATTTTACCTTTGCTGAAAATTTTGGAATGTGATCTTTTAAAATGGCAAAACCTACATCTGTCATTATGGGGTAAAATCAACGCCATTAAAATGATGGCGGCCCCAAGACTATTTCACCTCTTTCAGAGTATCCCATTAAGAATTAATAACAAGATATTTAATTGAATAGAAAGTTTGATGAGGGCTTTTTTATGGGGGGCCAAGCCATCTAGATTATCTATTCAGAAACTTAGAAGCCCGTGGACAGAAGGAGGCTTTGCCATACCAAATTGGAAAAAGTATCATATTTCCTTTTTATTTAAACAAGCTGTTACATACATGGTTAAGGAAAATGGAAATGATATTCCACTGTGGATAGCAATGGAAAAGGCGATTGCCTCACCATTTACGCTTTCGGATATGCTATTTAATAAGGTGCCGACGCAAATTAAAGACAACCCCTGTATAACCTCTTCACTTCATACAATTAAAGAAATTATGAACATTCTCGGTTTTACAAGCTTTCCCACTAAACTCACTACAATTTGGAACAATAAACAAATAGGATATGGTGGGAGGCCTCTACTTGAAGGGGACAGGATAAAAGCAGGTATAACAAATATAGGAGATCAAATAAAGGGAGAAAGTCAAACTCTGCTCTCATTTGCAGAAGTAAGGGATACATTTAAGTTACAGAAGTTTCAATTTGCAAACTATCTGCAGCTCAGGAAGGCACTGCTGAATTCTATTCTAGCAACCGATTTTACTCTGCCTAAACATAATGAATGGGAACAACTGTTGCGGTTAGCATCATTAAACAAAGGAGCTGGTATATGTTATCAGCTTATAACTAACACTGAAAACGCTATTTCACCTTCGCAAGCATCCAGACTGAAGTAGGAAGCAGAACTGGGGGAGAGGCTGACATAAGAGGAATGGTTGAAAACCTGGAGAAATGCGTATCTGAGTAGCAGAGAGGTCCAAGGTAGGACTGCTCAGTTTAAAATTCTTCATTATTACTATTACTCTCCCAAACGTTTAGAAGAAATGCACTATTTACCAGATGGCCCTTGTTGGAGATGACAGTTGAAACATGCAGACCTAATGCACATGTTTTGGGACTGTACCGTCACTAACAATATTTGGAGTATAATGCACGAAGTATGTGAGGAAGTAACTAATGTTAGTATTCCATTTTCAGGTAAACTGTTTATTTTGGGTATAGATACAGAGATATCTTCATTAAGTAGCTCACAAAAATATTGGGTCATTGCTGTTGCCCTTGCTCTGAAAAGATTACTGCTTTCACACTGGAAATCTCCTGTTCCCCTTTAGCTAGTGAGTGGTTTAACAGTGTAGGCTTGTTAGCGAATAATGAAAGGGTTGCTGCAATAGTAAGTAATAAGCTAGATGTTTCTGAGAAAGTTTGTTCCCCTTTCCTTTCAGTTTTGAGAAACAGACTTCCAGCTAAGTTTTGATCTTAATTATTAGGACTTATTACTTAATACATTGAATCCCAATAATACAGTCATATTATATATTGAATGGTAAGGTCTGCAAGGGTTATTATCATACTGAAGGAAATAATACTGCCTTTTATTAGTAGAATTTATGGAAAAACTTGTTACTCTATTGAGTCAATGTAATTGTATTGTTACCAAAAGAAAAAAATTACTCACCTTAGTAATGTTGTTTCTTCTAATGGAGTCTTGCTATATTATGACATATGCAGTTTGTCCCAGCCTTAGAACTGCTCCGGAGGTGAAAGAGTTAACTTCCATGCCAGGCATAGAATCTTGAGCGCGAGCTCGGTTGAAAAAAACTCTGTTGATCTTCAAACTGAAACTGTCAGATCTTTACGAGCAAAAACTCACTAAGGTTCTGTGTGGAAGCTGTAAACCTACACTAGCCAACTGGCTACTAAAATATTAACACATTTTTCTGGTCCCAAAACCAAGACTCAAGTCAGGGGACCCAGAAAATAAAATAAAATACAACACCCAAACACCCCAAAAAGGAGGGGTGAAGAACACAAGGTGGGCATCATTAAGTACCAACACTGCACTGCCCACCCACATCCCAAAGCAGAGGTTCTGAGAGGAGGCAGGCAGAGGTCATAATATAGCAAGACTCCATTAGAAGAAACAACATTACTAAGGTGAGTAATTTTTTCTTCAAACAACATGAAGTCTTGCTATATCCTGACATATGCAGACTACACAGCAGTACCTCCATGGAGGAGGGACAGAACCTACTTAGGAAATAGGCTCTGAAGCACAGCTGTGCCAAACCGAGCATCCCTCCTAGCCTGGATGTCCAGGGAGTAATTCTTGGTGAAAGTGTGTACTGTTTTCCAGGTAGCTGCTTGACATATCTCTAAGATAAGGATGTCCCTGGCCGCAGCTAGGGATGCAGCTGTACCTCTGGTAGAGTGAGCCCTCAGGCCTGAAGGGGGAACCTTACCCAGTTTTTGATAGCAAAATTGGATACAAGAGACAATCCACCTGGCAATGGATCTTTTAGTGGCAGGTTTCCCTTTCCCAACCTCACCATAAGTGAGGAACAGTTGGAGGGAGTCAAACCTGTGACCCTTGGAACGCTCTATGTAGTAACTAAGGGCTCTCTTCACATCTAAACTGTGCAGCCTCCTCTCGCCGGAGGAGGAATGGTCAGTGAAGTACACTGGAAGAGATATAGATTGATTAAGGTGGAAATCTGAAACCACCTTAGGCAAGAACTTCCTGTTAGTCCTGAGGACTACCTTATCTCTGTGAAAGGAGATAAAATCAGGCTTCACTGACAAAGCTTGTCATTCACTTCTGCACCTGGCAGAAGTGATGGCTACTAGAAACACAGTTTTCCAAGTCAAGTACTTAAGCTCTGCTGAAGACAAAGGTTCAAAGGGGGGTTGCATCAGCTGAGCAATGCAAACATTAAGATCCCAGGCAGGAGCGGGGTCCCTGAATGGAGGGTTGGTGTGAAGCAATCCCTTGAAAACCTTGGAGAATACAGGGTGAGCAAAAAGAGAAGAGGGCTTTCCTGCTGAAATAAAAGCAGAGACAGCTGCCAAATGCACTTTCAGGTAGCTGGCCTCAGCCCCAAAGTATTTAGATGGACCATATAGTCCAAAACTGTGGGCAAATCAGCAGATTCTGGGAAATATGCTTCCTAGAGCACCATATGGAAAACCTTTTCCATTTAGAATTATAAGTAGCCCTGGTGGAAGGCTTCCTAGAAGCTTTCAAGATTTCAGTACACCTTGAGAAAGGTGTAGGTCAGCAAATTCTAACTCCTCAAGAGCCAGGCCTTGAGGTTGAGGGATTTGAGATTCGATACCAAACTCTCCTGGGCACAGGTGTAACAAATTGTGGTTCCTGGGAGACACAGGGAAGATGGACTGCTAGGGACAGAAGGAGGGATACCAGGGCTGTCTGGCCCAATCTGGAGCAATCAGAATCATCTTGCAAGGTTGAGATCTGATTTTGACTAGCACCTTGAACAAGAGAGGGAAGGGGGAAAGGCATAGAGGAACTTCCCTTCCCAATTGAGAAGGAAGGCATCCAGAGGGACTGAGCCCAACACTGGGGGCCTGCAACAAAAAAGCGGAAGTTGGTGATTGTCTGGGGCTGCAAAAAGATCTATCTGAGGGGTGCCCCACCTGGCAAATACTAACCCCAGTACTAGGGGATCCAGTGACCATTCGTGATGGCCCTGGGAAATCCTGCTGAGAGCATCTGCCAGGACACTGTCCTTGCCTGGGAGGTGAACTGCTATGAGGGAGGTGTTCAGGAATAAGCCAGAGACCACAACTTCATTGCCTGGTGCACAAGGCCAAAGACCGAGTGCCCCCTTGCTTGTTGATGTACCACATTGTAGTGGTGTTGTCTGTTCTGACCTGTACCACTTTGTTCTGAACAGATGCAGAAAAAACCTGAAGTGCTAGAAAAATAGTTCTGAGTTCCAACAGATTGATGTGGAGCAGAGATTCCTGAGGGGACCACAATTCCTGGGTGGTGAGGTCGCCCATGTGAGCTCCCCATCCCAAGAGGGACGCATCTGTAGTAAGGGTCAAAGAGTGAGATTGAGGGATGAAAGGAACCCCCTGTCTCAGATTGCTCTGATCCTGCCACCACTGCAGGGCCTGGATCAGGGTTCGAGTTACTGGGATCAGTTTGGTTAGGGAGCTCTCCTTTGAGACCAGAAGGCTCTCAAATGGAACTGAATGTCCCTCATCTGAAATCTTGCTCCTTGCACTACAGCTGTGGAAGCAGCCATGTGTCCTAGGAGCTGTAGAAAGTGCCTTGCTGGTCGAGAGACCTGCAGAGTGAAGGAGGAGGCCAGAGCCACCAGGGTCTTTACTCTTTCTAGAGGAATGAAAGCTCTGGCCTGCTTTGTGTCCAGTTCTGCCCTATGAAGGTGAGTAGCTGAACAGGCTCTAGAACTGACTTTGGAAGATTGAGAAGAAAACCTAGAGATGTAAGCAGCTGCTGGGTAACCTGAAGGTGTGATTTGACTTGGTCTGGAGACTGACCCACTATGAGCCAGTCGTCCAGGTAAGGAAAGATGGCAATCGTTTGCCTTCTTAAGTGAGCAACTGCTACTGCCAGACATTTTGTGAATACCCTTTGGGCAGAGGTAAGGCCAAGGGCATTGCTCTGAACTGGTAATGGCCTGAGGGCAGTTCAATCTGAGGCACTTTCGTGGGAGCTTTGATGAGAACATGGAAGTAGGCATCCTTGAGGTCCAGGGACGCTAGCCAGTCCCCTGGCCTTAGGGAGGGTAAAATCATTCCCAGAGTCACCATTTTGAATTTTGGTTTTAAAAGGTGCTTGTTTAGGTATCTTAGATCCAGGATGGACCGCCATTCTCCTGTCTTTTTTGGTGTAAGGAAGTACCTGGAGTACAGTCCTTTGCCCTGGTGTAGGGGAGGAACCCTTTCCACAGCTCTGAGAGTCAGGAGGGTTGAGACTTCTGTTTCCAAAGCAAGAGCCTCTAATGGATTTGCAGGTGGAAAAGATCTGGTTCTCATCTTTGGAAATTTTTTGAAGCTGAGAACTAGTCCCCGGCTTACTACTTCCAGGACCCACTTGTCTGATGTTAAAGACTCCCAGTCCTGGACGAAGTAAGCCAGCCTGCCCCTACAGGTAATGGAGAATCGGCCCTGGGCATCCCATCAGGGTGCCTGTTTAGCAGGGCTTTAGGGCGAGGGGTGGAGCAGGCCTGCCTGCCACCCGCCTGCCTCTCCCTCTGAAGAACCCCTCTGGGCATAAGCTGAAGAGGAGGCCTGGGCTTGGTAAAAGGCCTGTGAAAGGCCTGCCCTGCCCCTGGAAGGCTGCCCTGAGGAGTGGCTTGCCCTCTCCTTGGCCTGTGCACTCCTATAAGTAGTCCTATACTCATCCATTTTTTCATGTAATTCTCTGTCTGCTCCCCAAACAGAGAATTACCCACAACAGGAAAATCCATGGCCTTAGCCTGGGTATCCTGTGACAGGCTAGTACACCTGAGCCAAGCCATTCTACTGAAAAGCCACAGATGTAGCCATGACTCTTGAAGATACATCATTAGAGTCCACTGCAGCATGGAATTGCACCTTGGTTGCCTCAATACCATCAGCAGCCACCTGTTCCAGCTCCTTGGCAGCTGGCTAGGACCTGTTTCGCTAAGCCATAACAGTATCCCATCTGGATTTCTGGTATCTTGCAACATAGGCCATACAATTTGCCTGTCTGAGTCCCAAGGATGCTGCCATGTATTGTTTCTTTGCCATGGCATCAATCCTCCTGGAGTCCTTGTCAGGGGGGTGTGAAGCAAAGGGAATATTTGCCTTATCACAGGCTGCAGCCTGCACTACCCCAACATGGCTGCATTGTTGTGAAAGGAACTCCGTATCAGGGCCTGACAAAGTGTATCTCCTGTCCATCTTTTTATCCACAGGAGGTAAAGAATTAGGAGCTTTTAAAATTGTTATTGTCTGTTTCCTAAAGGATTTATGTAAAGGAATAGACAATCTCCTGGACTCTGGGATATCCATCATTTCCACATAGTCAGGCTCCTCCTGTTCATCCACAGCTTCTTCCAAAGGGAGCTGGAGGGTTTCAGCAACTTTTTATAAAACAGAAATGAGAAGGGGACTCAGAAAGCCTAGGGGAGACATCTGAAGGTCTGTCTGGGGAGATGTCCGTCAATGGGCACATCCAGACTTTCAAAATCACATTCACACTGTTCATAATCCTCCTCCCCTCCTCCGGTTCATAAAATTCTCTATATCATATTCATGAACCGTGGAACCGGATCAATCCCATCACATTTGATAGTGGCGGTTTGACGGAACCGGGAAAGCGACTGGACAATTTGGATCGCTTTGGCTATCTCTGCAGCAGTTGGAGAAAGAAATTTTGGCTCCACACCTGCTGATTTTCTAGTCCTCTTTGCTGGAACTGGCTCCTCCGAGTCAGCTCTTTGTTTGCCCGAGGAAGTCTCGCCCTGGTCAGAGGGGACTCCCTCCGGTTCGGTTGGCACCGAACCGGGCTGGCCATCCGGGTCAGCGGACTTTTTGGCCTCTCGCCCCTGAGCCTTCCAACTCTCTTATCCAGGGTAGCTGTAGGGAAATTCTTGCAAATCTGGCAGTCTGCATTGAGGTGGTCAAACCCCAGACAATAAACACATGGTGTGTGGGTCAGCCTTGAAAAGGCTTCCCCACAGACACTACAGTGCTGAAACCCAGTGGGCCCGGTTTTTCTTTGGGTTTCTCAGACATAATGCCAGCCTAACCAAAAACTTGCCCTTTTCCGCAAATCGCCAGCAAGACACCTTTATCGGTTCCCAACTCGTGATCACGGGTCGTGGAAAAACCGTAATGAAATCCGTTTTTTTTAGAACAGATAAGAACCGGGAACCGCACTCTAAATGTAATTTAATAAGTTTTAACAACAACCTGATCGGTTCAAACCGAACCGATAACAACGTTTGCAAGTTCCACACAGAGAGTGTAAAACCTATCTATTACTTACGATACCACAGACAGAGCTTGAACCAACCGGTTTGCGGTTAAAATAAATATAATTGCGGTTTAAACAAACCGAGAATAACACTTTTTTAACCGAGAAATGAACCAAGCAGTAGGAGGAATCTCCGGAGCGACTGTTCAGTGAGGCGGAGTAAAGAATCTGACAGTTTCACTTTGAAGATCAACAGACAAGAGTTTTTTTCAACCGAGCTCGCGCACAAAATTCCATGCCTGGCATGGAAGTTAACTCTTTCACCTCCGGAGCAGTTCTAAGGCTGGGACAAACTGCATTTGTCATAATAGAGAAAGACTTCATGTTGTTTGAATGAAGATTTAGTGCATCATATGATATGCTGCTTTACTTCTGTGTGTGTCATACTTTGTTGTATAAAGGAAAAACCGATTAAAAAAAATTTTGATGGTAAAAAAGATGGAATGCCTGGATACTATATGTCATGCAGTATGATCCGACTGTTGTCCCATAGAATCAGGACACATTAGGGAAGGGAGAGGAGCCACAGAGGTGGAGGGAACATGGATGGGAGGAGTTTCAGGGATCCCAGCTGACCTGCCCACCCCACGAACATTGTAGTACTGTTACATGTTACAGGACTTCTGATATGGTATGGGACCTTGGACCTCCTCACTGCTGAAGCAAGTCGGGGGGGTCTCTGGATTAACATGAATGATAAAACTGTGAAAAGGCTTCTCATTTCTTTTTGGAGAACCCCTAGAGTTCCCTCCTTTGAAGAATGGTATGATAGCCTTGCCACTGTAGCTCAGAATGAGAGTACGTACTGCTTGCTATTAGCCCAACTCCATATTGTTAACGTAACTTGGGCACCATTTCTTTAATATTGAGTGAACCCAATGAATTAAGCTTTACCTGTTACCTGGAAGAAGGGCCACGGAAATCAAACTATATTCTAATATGTTAGCCATGCTTTATTTTCCTTATGTAACATACATTTCAACTTACTTTTAATCTCCTTTTAAAGTTTTCCACTCCTGCTTGCATGTTAAATATTTGTTTTTGAAATGTTTTATAGCAAAATGGCTCTAATAGTCCCCTTGTAATAATTTTATGTACTGTTTATTGAAATTGTTACATAGATGTTTTCTCTCTTTTTTTATTTTTGTTTTCTTTTTTCTTGTATACTAAGATTATTTCCTATGTTTGTATTTCTAATCATATTTAAGAAACTTTTTAATGGAAAAAAAATGATAAAACTGTTGCTTGATTAGACTTGTTAAATTCATGCATCTGCGCTAATTCTGATGAGTGTTGTGTATGGAAGGTGCATTCTTTCTAATAAAAATATATTTCCAAAACAGAAAGGTGGACTATCAGTGCAGCATTAGGGCTACCATTTGTAATGCCAGAGACTCCAGATTGGGAATGGGCTCAGACCAGCTGAGGGCCGGTCCAGTGAGAAGGAGGATTGAGTGTCCCACAGGATGCTTGTCTTCAGGGTGGAGGGTTGCTGTCTCTGTTGCAATTCCAACACCTGCGTAATCATGGAGGGTATAGCAGTGTAAGGCACGGTGCGAAGGAAGACATCGGTTGCACACCAGTCTGATGTAACATTGTGCCTGCCCCTGCACTGTGCCCCTTGTACGTCGATGTCCTAGAGGACTGGGAGAAACACGGAAAATGGCCCCAGCACAGCAAGGATGGATCCAGATGCATTCAGGCCCCAACAACCACCTGGAATGTCTCCTGATGAAATAAGAGAATCAGGGGTAAATCTCCCTACCCCATCCCCACCTGGGGGCAACCCATAGCTCCGTGGAGGATGGTGTTCCCAGGTAGGAGCACAAGGGGAACTGACTGTGCCTTGACTGCTCTTGAAGGAAGCAGATGCTGGAGACTGGAAAATGCATCGATAGAAAGTTAAAAAAATGAATTGGAATATTCTAGCAGCTGAGTGATTTTATTAAGGTTTTGTACTGATATTGAAATTACGGTATAAGTTTGGAGAAGGAAAGCAGCTGTACTTTACAGAAATCCAGCATCATGTTTTGCTGCACCATGAACTAAAAGTGCTCCTCTGTTGATGGGTTTGAATATGAACTGGAACCTTTCAAGACTGTGGATAATGAAAACTCGGAGGAGTCATATGAGGGACGTCTAACGGGTTAAGTGCCATGTAGTTGAAAGTTACGTGTTCTGATTAATGATATGCTTCCTAAACACAGAAACTAATGCCCAATATACAGTACCTGTAACTCATCAGTCTGGATATAAGCTAGTTTAACACATTTTGATAGGGATATTTTCCAGCTGAATGCTAATTGAGCGTTCAGTCAGATATGATTCAGAATAGTCAAGCACTCCAGTCTGTTGAGGGTTAACTAATTTGCGTGAGAAAATTTCAATGCTCAGCTAGCACTCAACTGACATCTGGTGAGCCCCTCTCTGCTCGTCTCTCAAACAGCAGCTCAGAGCTCACTACTCCCCAGTCTGCCAAGAGCTCCATCTGCGGACCTTTGATCCGGTCTGCACATATTCGTGCATAAATTCTTTAAACTTGCTACTTTTGACTGGACCTACATTTTTGCCATAAGGTTTAAGTATGCAATTTACAAACTGCTCTGTTTCATATGTTTGGGCTGGCCGCCCTTTATGTAATTGCACTATCTACAGAACGCCAATCACAGCTTTCATTTTGGATTGAGTGCACTTATATTAGTGACCTGATTCCCTCAGGATTTAAGTTACAATCTTCTAGTTATTTCGTGGTTCTAGTCCTTGATCCTTCATAGCTGCCTCTTCTGCTCACTGCCACTTTGTAACAGTAACCGCATATCCCTCTCATGTATTAGTGGGCTTTTTTTTTATTATTATTCTTTTGGTAACTGTGTAAGGCCCACTAGGCCCAAGGCCTCTTTTTGGGGGTGACCTGGGAGCAATGGGGAGGTTAAGTGACTTGCTCAGGGTCACACAGTATGCAAGCAGAGGTTGTGGGAATCAAACCCAGGTCTGCTATATGTACCAAGCTCATTCACAACTCCTTCGTCTAACCTCTAGGCTGTACTGTCAGCCTTGCTGCTGTTGACTTAACTGTGTTGTTTCTGTCTTTGTACTTCCACTCTCACTGTGTAACCCCCCCTCCCCGGGTCTTACCTGGACACAGGCCTGAGTTCAGCACTCATCTCCCAGTTAGAAATTTCTGAGTAAATGAATGAATGTATAGATCGCAAGAGCATCATATGACACTCCCAAGCAATCACAGTGCTTCCTTCAGTTGCACTTCAGACACTCTTATTTCCATAAGAGTGTCTCACGAGCTGCACCACAGTAAGGGGCTTCTCGCTGGTCACTCACAACATCAACATTTTGAAGACAAAAAGGTCATTTTAAAAATGGTACAATTTGTAATGTTTATTGGTCTGATCGTAGGGCCTCTTATGGATATAAGAGTGTCACTGCGAATGTTTTTAGGACACCAGAAGTGCTGGCCTTCAATTCACAGTTCCTTCATCCTGAGAATGTGTGAGTCGACCCTCTTATATATATTCGAGGCCCTCCAACCAGGTACATTAACTTATAAAATAAACTAGCTGAGTGTCCTCATTTAGCATGCATGCTACAGCCATGTGCGATTTTCAAATTCCAGTTCTGCCCAAATTCCGTAGGATTTCAGAAATTTAACCTAATTCCACAGAATTCCATCAGAAACAGAATTCTGAAATTCTGAAAGCGAAATGTCAACCATGGAATTCCATTCCACAGTTCATGTAAACCACAGATTCATTTTCCTCACACCACAAAATAATATTCCATGGATTCTGAATACTATTCTGCAGTTTACATATAGAATAAAGTATGGGGTGGTGTGTGTAACCAGAAGTTTACACTCCCTTACATAAACCGAGAATGAAGCTTGAGGGGTTTATGAGCTCTCATCACAGGGGGTGTGTAACTTTATGCTTACACACACCACCCCATATTTTATTTTATATAATTGTTGGGACTTCTTTTCTGGCCACAGCAATTATATCAAATTAAAAAAGACGTTCATGTGCGGCCCCGGTCCACTTGGGTTCTAGTGCGCAGTCATTTTTATTCATTTATTTAGACTTTTTAAATCATTTCTGCCTGCAGCCTAAATGTCCATTACAATTTTTAAGGTGTTACATATGAATCTGACAGCAGTAAAAGGCCTTACGGTCTATCAAGTTAGTCTGCACGAATGCACAGCTAGCACCCTTAAATTGCAGCTGCCCCACCCTCCTTTCTCCCCTTACCTTTACCTCCCCTAGCACCCTGTCCCATGCCCTTTTAAAACTGCCCAGTGTGCTACAGAATACCACCTCCTCGGGTAGAGTGTTCCATTTCTCCACCACCCTCTCTGTGAAAAAATGCCTCCTTATCTCTCTCCAATATCTTCCCCCTCCAACCTGAGACCATGCCCTCTAGTGTCCCTTCTTCTCCTCAGCTTAAATATCCCTTCTGTGCCTGTTTTGTTAATCCCCTTCAAATATCTGAAGGTCCCAATCATATTTTTCCCAATCCCTCCTCTCCTCCAGGGTGTACATATTCAGCTCAGTCAGCCTGTCCTCATAGGTTTTGCTCTCCAGCCCCTGGATCATCTTACTTGTCCTACGCTGCACCCCCTCCAGCAGTCTGATATCCTTCTTCAGAAAGGGACACCAGAACTGCATGCAGTACTCCAAATGTGGCCTGACTAGTGACCTGTATGGAGGCAAGATCACACCCCAATTTCTGGATGAGATTCCTCTCACAATACACCCCAGCATCTTAAAAATGACTCACCATAGTAATGTTTATTTTGGTTTTTTTCTGGTGGTCACTTACTGCCGAGAAACCACTGGCAGTTCTGACTCCCTCCGGTGGAAAGAGGAGGCGGCCAGCAGTCTGGGAGCAAGAGCTGCGGCGAGCGCATGCACAGAAGGAGAGAAACCATGCTCGTGTTTGCTGTAATAAACACTCCTTCATTACTGCAAATTACACCACGGTTTCTCAATGGTAAAAAGGAACAGACAGTTATTATATAGAAATGCATTTCAGAATTCCAGAATTAGAAAGAAATTCCAAAAAGCATTTTGGAAGTGGAAGTGTCATTCCACAAGAATTACATTAGTGGAATTCCACATTCTGTGCCGCTGTAATGCATACTTTTTTTTCCATGGAGCCTTTGCTCCCCTCCAAGCTCCCATCATCCCCTTAGGCTGTCACCGTCAACAAGGCCCGACCCATCAACCACTAAGCTTGCTGTTCTGCAAATCTGCCACGATTTCCCCTTTATTGCAGGAGAGTCTGGTTCTGGGAAGGGCTTCCCTCACCCCCCGCCCCAACTAGGATCCAGTAGTGGTCAGCAGGGCTGCAGGGCATGGACTCTGGCCACTGCTACTGTCCTCTCCCTTCCCACCCTGAGAACTCTTACTTCTGTACTCAGGAGGAGGTGGAAGGTGGAGCCCAGTTCGGCTCGACCCCTGCCATTGGGGGGGGACCTGCAGGGTTGAAGGCAGAGGGAGGTAAGTGGCACAGAATTAGGGGGGATGGAGCTGATCCCGGTCAGGAGGAAGAAGAAGGCTAACCAGAGATGGAGCAATAAATAATACATTATTTTTCCAAAAATGGTTGATTTTTCTAAAAAGAGAGGGGATTTCTTACTAGTAATATTGTATACCAATTTCCAAAAAAAGGGTCTCTCTTAGAGCATCGAATCCCAAAATATATAACCTGGGATGTGTTCTGAGCAACTTCCAAAAAATAGAATTAAAAATTGTGCATCATAGTAATGTTTATTCTCTTGGATCCATCAATGTGATTTACAATAAGCATTGTCTTCCAGCCAGCATGGGATGCCACTGAGATAGAACTTATGCAAATTCTAGAATATAAAATGCTAAGTTCAAACTCTGTGGTCACACTCCCCCAACGTCCTAACGTCAGATTTATTTCTCCGCCTGAAGACAGCAGTCACCCTGAGGTAAAGTTCCAAACTTCTGGTCAACAACTCTTTCAAATTACTTTGTTTTTTTATGTTTGCTTGCGCGCATGCACAAGAAACATTATGCAGCAGCTTAGGAGAGAAGCAGGTTGTGGAGGTGTGGCAGTGTGGTGGCCAATGCCAGCACTGCATTTGTGGGCTTGGTGGTAGGCACCCAATGCAGGCCCAGTGTCCTGATGACACACTGGTTCTGCAGAAGTGCCATCAACTTGAAACAATTTGGCCACTGCAATGAGGGACCGCCTCATTATTGCAGCATCAGCAATTCCGCTGCAATGAGGGAGAGACCCGTCATTGCAGGGTGGTACCTTGCCTTGTGTAACATTTCTGTGAACATGGAAGTGGCTATGTCACCTCCTTACAGTCTCATGTAAGCCAACAGGGGTGCCCAATCCCCCTGTCAGCATGCCAACGACCCAAATTCATTTGCCAACAGGGGAGCCCATTCCCCGTGGGCATAATGCCCCATTTGTTGTGTGCCGAGGGTGTGCCCAATTCTCCCTCAGCATCATGCCCACCCAAACAGTCTTTATTTGCTGACGGGGGGCCCCAGTCCCCATCGGCTTAAGTCCCCACTTCCCTAAAATGCAGGTGGCACACTGGGAGCCCACCCCAGTGTGCACAAATGAAGCCTGAAAAAAGAAAAACTTCCCACAACATCCTTTTTATTATTTTTGACCCTGAAATAAAGAAAACGGTCCCTCTCAGTCTGTCGGGCCCCTCCAGAACCCACGCCCACCTCTGTGACCCCACCTCCCCACACACCCCTTACCCCATACTTACCTCCGGAGCCCAGCGAATGATCTTCGTGATCGGGAACACGCCTGCTCTCTCAAAAGCCGACCGCGAACTGAAGAAATGCCGGTAAGCTGTCTAATGGCATAAATAGGTTTTTTTCAACTTATGTGGTTATCTAGGCCATTTTTTTGACTGTTGCCACCAAATTTTCAACATGGGGTTATTGGGACCCCTCCTCATGAACACAGTCACTGTCACGGCATTATTCAGTCCCGAAAGGTGATTTCATGGTCACGTGCGTGGAATCACCTTTTGGGACTGATTAATGAAACAACAGTGCCACTGTTCATGAGGTGTGCTTTCAAAAAGTCTATGTTGCAAATTTGGTAAAAAAAATCCAAAAATTACTTTTACGAGCATGTTTAGCAGTTTCCACGCCCATCATAACTTCAAATTTGTAATATTTTCACTCCAGATTTTCAACATTGCCATTTTCCACACCTCCTTATGAACAGTACAGCTGTCATTTTCATATCCTGGCCAAAATGTGTTTTCACACTTCCAGCAGAATAGCGTGGTTGCTGTGGGAAATCAGTGTTTGGGACACATTATGAAAATCACAGTGACACTGTTCATGAGCAGAGGTCCTAAAATGCCTATGTTGAAAATTTGGTGACGAAAGTCCATAAAATGACTGTGTTACGAGCATGCGCTACGCAGTTTCCACTCACCCTCGTAACTTCGCAAATTTGTAATATTTTCACTCCAGATTTTCAACATTGGCATTTTTCCACACCTCCTTATGAACAGTATAGCTGTCATTTTTCACATCCTGGCTGAACTGTGTTTTTGCACTTCTGGTGCAGAATAGCGCAGTCACTGTGGGAAATAAGTGTATGGGACAGAGTGAGAAATTCACAGTGACTCTGTTCATGAGCAGAGGTGCTAAAATGCCTATGTTGAAAATTTAGTGACAAACATCCATGAAATGACTGTGATACAAGCGTGCATTGTGCAGTTTCCACGTACTCTCGTAATTTTGCACATTTGTAATATTTTCACTCCAGATTTTCAACATTGGCATTTTTTCACACCTCCTTATGAACAGTACAGCTGTCATTTTTCATATCCTGCCCAAAATATGCATTTACACATCTGGCGCAGAATAGCGCGGTCGCTGTGGGAAATTAATGTTCAGGGCAGATTAAGAAAATCATAGTGACAGTCTTCATGAGCAGAGGTCACAAAATGCCTATGTTGAAAATCTGGTGAAATAATTCCTCTAAGTGACTGTGTTACGAGCATGTGTTGCGCAGTTTCCACGTATGCTGGGAAGTTTGAGCATTTTTAATATTTTCACTACAGATTTTCAACATAGCCATCTCTTCACATCTCCCTACGAGTGGTACAGCTGTCATTCTTCACGTCCTGCCTGATCTGTGTTTTGGTACATCTGGCGCAGAATGGCACAGTCGCTGTGGGAACTCAAAGTTCAAGACACATTAACAAAATCACAGTGTTACTGTTAATGAGAAGAGGTCCCAAATGTTTTCATGAGGTGTGGGTCACAAAAAGGCCATGCTGAAAATTTGTAGTGCAAATACCAACAAACGCCCAGGGTGTTAGGGGTTTCTAACCATAACGCCCCACCCTGTACAGACTGACAGGCATCAGGGTGCCTTGATTGCTGCAATGTAATGCCATGCCATTCCTCATTCCCCCACCCTGCAGCCAGTGACAGGCATCGAGGTGTGCCTTGGACTCTTCGGCCCCAGAGTTCACCCCATTCTCATATACTGCACCCATTTCAGGGTATGTCCTTCTGGAATGGGGTGTCTGTAAAGCCGAACACCCCAAAGCATGCCTCAACACTTGTCGGTGTCTGCAGGATAGGGTGAGGTGAAATGGCATGAACGTTATGGGCAACAACCCAAACGCATATCCAGCCTGGTCCCTCTCTGCAGGGTGGAGGTGGGGTTGACGTGAAGTTCAATACTTCATTGCCATTCCTATTCTGCATCTGTCTAACTCCTGAATTACCAATGCAAATACCAGCAAGCAAACTTTTGGTATTGACAAATGCGTGTTTATTTTCTATTGACGTTTTAGTCAGTAATCAGTACTCTGCATTAGTTAGTTACATTTCAGTCTTCAGAAGAGGGGGCACTCTGGAAATAGATCTGTTTCCCTCTTGGGGAACAATTAGCACCCAGAGTTTTGCTGTGGGACTCCAGCAAGGGGCACAGTCCCAGAGGACGCCCTAGCTGTGTACTGAACAGGGAGGTTCCCGTATGCCTTCCCCCAGTCCCACTCATACAAATACTGCTCACAAAGACCAGGAGAGGGCCAGTCTGACGTTAGGTCGCTACAGGGAGTGGGACCACAGTACAGAGTTTGAAGTTAGCATTCTGTGTTCTAAAATTTGCATGACTTCTGTCTCCAAAGCATCACGCTCTGACTGGAAGATGATGCTTTATTGTAAAGCATCACGGATGGATTCCTGCTGTTTGAATGACTACCACATTTGGATCCAAAGCAGTCCCTCCATCCTCCCCCCGACCTAAAACAATTTGAATGCCTATTGCCGGGGTGTCAGTAAAATCCTTTTTGTCCCTTTTATCTACTATACAGGTTGCCTGCTGGTTCATAGCAGAGTCACATGGGAACCAAGTGACTAATTTCGAACACTTGAAACTCACAGGGACATTACATTCTCTCAGGTGCTGTGCATTACCACACCCTGAATCTGTAACCCTTTGCAGACGTTGCATTTTTGTTTATTATCTGTTTAGTGAGCATCATTGCAAAGAAGAAAAAAAACCTCAGAAGATATATGGCATATAATGTTGTATTCACAACAATCTGTGCATCACACATCGATCTGTAATCCTGGCCTGTAGCAGATAGCAAGAATATTTTCCTAGCCCCCAAACACAGATAGCAGGGTTTTTTGTTGGGGGGGGGGGCAGGCAGAAAACATTAAGTAAAGCATTTAGTTATTTTTTTAAATATTTCTTTCTTATTTATATAGTGGTATTCTGTTCTACTGTGCAGAGTTCTGGGGTTCCCACATAAAAAAGAGAAAGGGAGGCTAGAGATGGTGCAATGGAGGGTAACCAAAATGATTCAGCACCAGCAGGGCAGATCCTACAAGGATCGGCTTAAGGCTCTGAACATGTACTCACTGAAGACCAGAAGGGAGAGAGATGATATGACAGAGACCTTGACGTCCCTGAAAGGAATGAACAAGGTGGATTGTGAGGAAATATTCAGCAGGACTGGTGTATTAAGAACACAGAGACATGAATGGAAGCTGATGGGGGGGTGGGGATTCAAGAGGGATCTGAGAAAGTTATATTTAACAGAGAGAGTGGTTGAGCCATGGAACAGCCTGCCAGCAGAGGAGGTGGGTGCAAGAACTGGTAACGGTTTCAACCATGGTGGAGACTGAGTAAAAGGCTTAATAGTTCCACAGAGGGAAAGCAGTAGGGCAGGGGGCAATGGGGAGAAGAGGGCAATAAACCCAACTAGACAATAGATCCCGGGGTAGGACAGGGTAAAACAGGGCCGGCTGGATATACCAATGGTCTTCTTCTGCCGACATTTTCTGTGTTTTTATGTTGTATTTTGAAGCTTTGCGTCTTGCACCATACTTTCTAGGGACATGGATATGTTGTTCATCCACACTTTCTGGCAGGTATCCTTGCCGCTTTAAATCTTGCCAGAAGGTCTTCAAGCTGGCTCCTCCCACCCACCCGGGTGGTAAAACTCTCGGCTCTGCCCCATGACGCCAGATCTTCCTTACCGCTTGAAGCTCAGGTTCCTCCCTTAACGCTCTGCGTATAAGACTGTTCCTATTTCTTCGGGTTAATCCAAATTACTTTTAAGGTTTTCAAGACTTGTCATTTATTTCCCTCGCAGCTGCGATGGACAAATCGACCGGTTTTTCGGAGGTGCCCATGGGCAGAAGATGTCCCGGACGGATCTGCACTCCACGCGGCGCTCATCAAGCTTGGGCCTTGAGCACGACCCGCAGGCTTCACACCTGTGCTCTCCTTCGGCCTCACGTCCTTGAAAAGACCGCTACTACTAGTTTTGACCCCATGCTCAGAAATGTTATCCTCCAGTAAAGTCAAGGAGGCCTGTTTGGCGGTTTCCGCGTTGGCGGGCTCGGCGGATCAGCTTGAGCAGATGATAACCCTCGAGGAGGAGGCGGCGCAGGCCGCACCTTCGTCTTCCTCGGCTGTGGCATTTATCCCGCTCTCCTTGGGATCCTCCTATTCAGTTTCTTTTAAGGAGCTCTGTCTGTCTCTCTCCACTAAGGGAGAGGGACCTTCAACTTCAGGGTCTTCCTCTCGGTCCAAGAAGGACCACAAAGGTAAGTCCCTCCATCGACGCTCTTGGGAGCGGGAGAGGTCCTTCTCTCCGAGTAGTCGACTATCGACTTCGGTCGATCCTTCAGCTTCGGCCACTGGCCTCACGGCGTCCCCATCAGGTCAGTTGACCGAGACTCCTGTCGACGCAGTCGAGATTTTTCTTGACCCGTCGGATGGGTTGTTGACCGGTGAAGCCGAAAATCCTCACTCCCCGGTTCCCCGGTGGAGATTGAGGTTTCCGTGTACTTGCCCGTGCCTCCGGTTCCGGAGTCCACGGTCGAACCCTCCGAGCCGAGGGGAGAGCGGGTTTCCCCCGCCCTGCCCCAGAACCCTCCTCGGAAAAGCCGAGGTTCGCGGTCTCGGTCTCGGACTTCCTCTAGGTCCAGCCGATCCCGCCGTCATAGGTGGTCTCAGTCTCGGTCCGCGGCAAGCGGCATCACCACTCGTCCTCGTCCTCCTCCTCGGACAAGGGGAGGCTTCGACGCAAGTTGTGTCGGCGCTACGAGGACCTCATGTAGCAACAGCTTCTTCTGTCTGGGAGCAAGCCGACATCGTCGCCTTCCCCGGCTATCAAGTGGCTGTCACCGGAGCGGCTGAAGCAACCCCTCACTCTTGCCGAGGCGCCTGCTCCCAGGCCTGTTGCTCGACCAAAACCGGCTGCCCCACCAATTCTGGTGGAACCTCTGCCTCCACAGCTGTTGTTTGGGGCCCCGACCAAGAATTCTCGGTCGGCTCAGGGTCTGCCCCATAGGCTGTCTGTCACCCTCACTCCTGATGCCCTCGGCAGGTGGAGGGTGGCTCAGGCCCAAGGCAGCTCTTTTCGGACTCCTCTGAGTCTGATGACGATTCCTCCCTGTTCTCCAGGCGGGTTGACTTGGAGTCCTCAGGAGGTCAGTCGCTGGACGATAGCCCATCGTCCTTCATGGGTTTGCTTAGGCTCATCTCAGAGTCCACTGGGATGCAGCTCGAGCCCATATCCAAATGGGCCAAGTATCCCCTCATGGAGATTTTGGACTGAGGGGATTCTCCTATGGAGGCCTTTCCGGTGGCCGAGGCCATTGTGGGTCCAGCCTTGGAGCTCTGGCAGCGTCCTGCTTCCTGTCCTGCACCTTCAGCCAGGATGGCAAGGAAGTATACGGTCCCTACCGGCTCCCTGTCTGGTTTCTCGGAACACCCCTCAGCCGAGGGGTTGGTTACCAACAGCGTCTTCCGGCGTGCTGGAAGCGCCAGGGACATGGACAAGCCTCCCGACAAGGAGTCCAAGAAGTTGGACTATGCCGGGCGCAAGGTCTATGCTGTGTCCTCCCTTGGCCTTCATCAGGCCAGCTCGGCCGTGCTGATGGCACACTTCTCTCATGCCCTGTTGGGCTCCCTGGACGAGGTAGTCCCTCATCTCTTGGCTGACCTGCAGACCACGGTTAAGCAGGTGCGGTAACCAGGGCAGGGCAGTGGCCAATCAGCAACTTCAGACTGCTTTGGACATCGGTGACTCATGTGCCAGGTCAGTAGCGGCTGCAGTGGCTATGCGCCGTTGGGCATGGCTGAGGATATCCACCTTCACGGCGGATACCCAGCACAAATTGGTGGATGTCCCCTTCCTGGGGACCGACCTCTTCAGCCCCGGAGTGGAAGGTCACCTCCAGAGGATTGAAAAGTCCAATGCCACTCTGGACTCAGTCTCATCCGCCCAGAGGGACAAGGGCCGCAGACCGTAACTCAAGCCCTTTCGTCCGTCTACGCCCATGGCACGTCCAGCCCAACAGCATCAGGGCCAGCAGGCTCGCGCTTGGCATCCCAAACCCAAGCCCTCGGCTTCCTCCAATAGGAAGCAGGGAGGTAAAGGCCAAGGGGGTCCCTCAGCCAGTTTCTCCTCCAAGCCTGCTCAGTGACGGGTTGAGGGGTGTCGCCCCCAACCTCGTCACCCCACCCCAGGATCCCCCCGTGGGGGGACAGCTCCACCACTTCCTTTCCACCTGGTCTGCTATAACCACAGACCGGTGAGTGTTGGAAGTGGTAGGAAAGGGCCTGCCTCTGGAGTTCGAGCAGCCCCACCCTTCCGAGTCGTCGCCCCCAGGGGGGCCTCAGGGTCCGCAGCCTCGCTGTTGGTTCGCCAAGCCGACATCACTCTGCTCCTCAAGAAAGAGGTGATCAGAGAAGTGGCTGACCTTCCCTCAGACCCGGGGTTTGTGTCCAGGTACTTCCTGGTCCCAAAGCGGACGGGGGCTGGTGCCCCATTCTCGACCTGCACGACCTAAACAAGTTCCTAAGGTCTCGGACCTTCAGGATGGTCACTCTGGCTCAGATAATACGATCCCTGGAATGTGGCGCGTGGTTCTGCTCTCTGGACCTACAGGACGCGTTTTTCCACGTCCCTATCCATCCGTCTCACCAGAGATTCCTCCGCTTCCGAGCGGAAGGATCCCTTTACGAGTTCCAAGCCATGCCCTTCGGCCTTTCCCTTGCTCCCAGGGTCTTCACCAAATGCATGGCAGTGGTGACAGCCTTCCTGCAGCACCGAGGAGTCCGGGTGTACCCTTACCTGGATGATTGGCTGATAGCAGCCCCCTCCAGACAGGAGGTGAAGCGGTCCAGAGATCTGGACCTCCAGGTTTGCTCTCAAATTGGCCTCCTCATCAACGAGGCCAAGTCGGAACTCGGACCGAAGCAGGTGATTCTTTCCATCGGGGCAGAGCTCGACTCTCTTCGAACCAGAGCATGGCTCCCAGCAGACAGGGCCGAGGTTCTTTCCTCCTTTGCCCAGTCATTGCTGGTTGGGCAATTGCACCCTGCCCGGGACTTCCTATGCCTCCTGGGTCTCATGGCAGCCTGCATCAGCGTGATCTGTTGGGCCCGCTGGCACATGCGTCCCCTTCAGTGGGGACTGGCCAGCCAGTGGTCACAACGCTGCGATCCATTGGACCAGCTAGTGACAGTGACCCAAGGGATGTGGAACGCTCTCCAGTGGTGGACTGTTCCAGCTCATCTGCATGAGGGCATCCTGTTTGTCCGCCCCGAGCCGACGGTCTCTCTATCGACCGACGCCTCTCTGATGGGTTGGGGTGCCCATCTGGGGGAGCACAGAGCGCACGGCCTCTGGTCCCCTCAGGAGTCCCGATGCCATATCAACCTGCTGGAGCTTCGGGTGGTCCGTCTAGCTCTCACCGCCTTTGCTCCGTTTCTACGGGGTCAAGTGGTTCAGGTCCAGACGGAGAATACTACGACCATGTACTACCTAAACCGCCAGGGCGGAACGCGCTCCATGCCTCTGTGCAAGGAAGCTCTCTGCATCTGGTCACTTGTGCGCAGCCTGGAGGTGGATCTTCTAGCCATTCATGTGGCAGGAGCCTCCAACACCCTGGCCAATGCCGTAAGCCGGAAAGGGGCTGTGTCTCACGAGTGGTCTCTCCTGCCGGAGGTAGTACAAGATCTGTTCTCCCATTGGGGCACACCTCAGGTGGACCTGTTTGCCTCCAGGGAGAACGCGAAGCTGAGGCTGTTCCATGCCCGCCCCCCTCAGCAGGGCTCGCTGCAGGGGGATGCCTTCTCGAGGCCGTGGACCCCGGGCCTCTTCTACGCCTTTCCCCCATTTCCCTTGATCCACAAGGTGCTTCTCAAGGCGAGGAGGGACAAGGCGCAGGTGATTCTGGTAGCCCCAGACTGGCCCCGCCAATGCTGGTATCCAGATCTCCTCAGCCTCAGCTCCAGGCTCCCGAGGCAGCTTCCAGCTCGCCCGGACCTACTTTCAGTCAATCAGGGGAAGGTGTTCCATCTGGACCTTCAATCCCTGCACCTGACGGCCTGGTTCCTGAGCGGCTAGAGTTCCAGGCCTTGGGTCTTTCCGACGAGGTCCTCAATGTAGTTGAGGCGTCCCGTAAGGAGTCGACCAGGAAATGCTATGCCTTCAAATGGAAGAGGTTTTCCATTTGGTGTCAGGGCAAGGGTTTGGACCCTTCCTCCTGTTCCTTGGCAAGCATCTTGGACTATCTATGGTCCCTTTCTCAGCAAGGGCTTAGGTCGTCGACCCTAAAGGTGCACCTGGCAGCCATCTCTGCTTATCGGGCGCGGGACGGGAAGCAGTCGGTGGTGCAGGAGAAGGTGGTCTGGCGCTTTTTCAAAGGCCTTGATCACATTTCCCTTCCGGTGCGAGAACCTCCACCTCCATGGGATCTACTGCTGGTACTTGCAAAGCTCATGGGCAAGCCATTCGACCGATGCACAGGTGTGATCTCTCTCACCTGTAGTGGAAGACTGCCTTCTTGGTGGCTATTACGTCAGCCAGAAGGATGGGAGAGCTCCAGGCGCTTTCCATCGAGTCTCCTTATCTGGTCTTCCACAGGGCCAAGGTTGTCCTGCGCCCCCACCCGAAATTCCTTCCGAAGGTGGTGTCGGAGTTTCACCTTAACCAGGTGTTGACTCTGCCGGTGTTCTACCCCAATCACACCTCGGAGGCCAAATATAGGCTCCATACTTTGGACCCTAGAAGGCGCTGCTTACTATAAGGAGCGCACGGCTGGAATTCAGGGAGAGGTTCACCAGCTGTTTGTCACCTACGCTGAAGCCGCACCTGGCAGACCTGCAGCCAAGTGGACGATAAGCAGGTGGGTCACCTCCTGCATAGATCTCTGCTATAGGTTGGCGGGCATGGAGCCTCCCAGAGGGATAAGAGCTCATTCTACCCGCCATACCGCTGCATCGGTGGCTGCTTCCAGGGACGTCCCTATCCAGGAAATCTGCAGGGCTGCTACCTGGAAGTCAGCACACACCTTCATCACTCACTACCACATTGACCTTGAGTCATGCCAGGATGCTGGTTTTGGGGCCTCGGTTCTCCAGTCTCTATTCCCTAAGTAGGGGGTGTGCGCCTTGCCTCCCTCCTCCCGGAGAACTGCTAGGAGTCTGCCAGAAAGTGTGAATGAACAACATATCCATGTCCCTAGAAATACAGGTTACTCACCTGTAACAGGAGTTCTAGGAATGGTATATGTTGTTCATCCACACGACCCACCCGACCTCCCCGGCTTCGATGCACTACCTGAGCTTCCAGCAGGCCAGATCTGGCGTCATGGGGCGGAGCCGAGAGTTTTACCACCCGGGTGGGTGGGAGGAGCCAGCTTGAAGACCTTCCGGCAAGATTTAAAGCGGCAAGGATACCTGCCAGAAAGTGTGGATGAACAACATATACCATTCCTAGAACTCCTGTTGCAGGTGAGTAACCTGTATTTTCCTTCCATAACCTCCCCTCGTGATTTGTACCTACCTTGAGTTTTGATTTGTGTCCAACTGTGTTTGTTATTCTAATGCCTCACAATGGTAACATCCCCCCACCCCAGGTTGCACCTGAAAAAAAACAGGTCTTGGCTTAGTGTGCCTTTCCTGGCTAACAAATTGTAATAAACACATATCATGTCATCTTTTACTGAATGGGATTTCATTTTTAGTCTTTCTTCCATGTTTTGTCCCTTAGGTTCCCTTTCGCCACCCTGCCCTGACGCTGATGCCACCATGGTTGTACTCTTGAGTGGAGAACTTCGCTGCTGATGATAGTACTGCTTCTAGGACTGCAAGGAAAGAGTGTACAGATGCCAGGTGTCAAGTTCCCACTTTTCCTAGGAGTAGAAAGCTTCACCTTCTTGGGACAAGGCCCCCCCCACGGCCTCAAGTACAGGACTCTAAGGATCCTTCCTCCAGTTCCAAAGAGGACAGGTGCTCACACAGCAAAAATGATCATCACAATTCATAATTAATTGGCATCCTTGATGGCAGGCTCACATAAAGGGCTGAGTGGGAGTGAGACTAAACCCTCATCTTCACTTAAGTGGAGATGGGGGGGCTGTTGAGTGGCACTGGGGGGGGGAGCTTGCACTGTGACTGCCCTTGCTGTACCTGCCATAAACAGAAAACACAGATAAAGAAGAAGAGTTAGCATTTATATAGCACTTTTCACACACGTTGTGTCCCAAAGTGGTTTACAAGTGATGAGAGATTGTTGGTGAAGTGACAGTCAATCTGAACCCTTTCAGCGACACTAAAGACCAACAAAATTGTTAAATCATAAAAACAGAACTGAATGACGTCTACTATATGATTATGTGAGCAGTTACTGTGTCGCTTATGGTTGTAAGTGTGCATTCTCAAGCTCTTTGAGGGCGGGAACTGTGAAGCAAAGCTGAAAAGTTCTGGCACACAAATGACTTGAGAAGGCACTCATAACCATTATAGAGCGAGGAAGTGCTCCCGACCAATCAGAGTGCTCCTTTCCTCTGTGCATGACACAGTCTTATTCTGCGAAGAGAGCTTTACATGCAGTTACCCTGGAAACGGGCACATTCCGTTACAATATTTAAAAAAATGTATTTATTATTGATCGAGGTCAATCAATAACATGTTAATACTGCCACCGAGACTACTCTTACAGTAATCAGAGTGGTCTCAGTTACATTTTTAGGGTATCAGACTCGATCACCTTCAGTTCGCAGTTCTCATACCCTGAGAATGCACGTGAGATCACTCTTACAGCCATAAGAGTGGTCTCGGTGATGGTATTTACATAAGAGACACAGGAACTGTACATATAGACACATTACAAATCATGTTGAAGATTTCTGTTTAAAAACCATGGAAACTGAATTTAAAATCTAAATGTTTTACTTTATAAAAAAAATACAGAAACCCTTGTGTGGGGAAAGGGCTATGCCTACTGAATTTAGTACTTTAGAATTTTAGGACTGTTTGCATGACACACCCTCATATGCAGAGCTTCAGATAAGTGGATTTTAGACTTATTTTACGTCCAGAAATGTATGCAGAATGTCCAGAAATAGACAGCTTGGAGTAACTGACATCCTTGTAAAAGAACCCGGTTAAAGGCTGACGTCTGTTTTTATGTTGTCTTGTGCGTACGCAAGCAACATCTTGTAGTAGCAGCAAAAATGCAGAGGTGTGTCAGTATTGGCGAATGCAGAGCATGATTTAGTAGGTGCGTCCCTTATTCTCCAATTAGCCAGCATGCTAGCACTGACACAAGAATTAAGTAAAGTGCCACCAACTTGAAAGAAATGTGCTGCTGCAATCGGAGACAAGCTCGTCATGCAGAGGCACAGATGACACGCCTCTCGTATGTGCCTTTCCTGGTGAAACATTTCAATAAATATGGTGGCAGCTCCAGCTGCCACCACACAATCCCCAAAGAAGGCCAACATCGGGGGTGCAATCCTCGTATCGGCATGTCCACCACCCCCCATATTGTGTGGCACATTGGGAGCCCACCCCAGTGTGGCCAATATCACCCCCCCGAAAATCAAGAGGCACACTGGGAGCCCACCCCAGTGTGACCAACATTTGTTTTATTTCACCTGTAAAGAAAGAAAACTGTCCTGCAGCGCATTGTCTGTTTTTGTTATTTATTTTTTGTATCTGAAAAAAGAAAATGGTCCATTGTCTGCAGTCCCCCAACCCACATCCACCCTCTGGGCCCCCCACCTCCCCCCACCTCATACTTACCTCCAGAGATCCGGCGCTGCGATCTTCGGTGGAGTGGGAACACGTCTGAACTCTTCAAAGCCGAACTGCAAAATGAAGAAATGCCAGTAAGCTGTATAAAGGCATCATGGGGGTTTCAAGTTAGGTGGATATCTCAGCCATTTTTTTGAATTTTGGCTCCAAATGTTCAACATGGGGTTCTTGGGACTCCACCTCATGAACACATGCACTGCCATTTCATTATCCGGTCCTGAAAGGTGATTTCATGGTCACTGCATGGAATCACCTTTCAGGATTGAATAATGAAATGACAGTGCCACTGTTCATGAGGTAGTGTCCCAAAAAGCCTATGTTGCAAATTTGGTGAAAAAGTTCCAAAAAATGACTGCATTATGAATGCACGTGCGCAGTTTCCATGCACGTTCTTAACTTCAACAATTTTTTATATTTTCACTCCAGATTTTCAATGTTGCCATTTTTTCACACCTCCTTATGGACAGTACAGCTGCCATTTTTTACATCCTGCCCAAATGTGTTTTCGCACATCTGGCGCACAATGGCGCGGTCGCTGTGGGAATTCAACTTTTGGGACAGATTAACAAAATCACAGTACCACTGTTCATGAGCGGAGGTCCCAAAATGCCTATTTTGAAAATTTGGTTAAAAAAATCCCCAAAATAATTACATTACGGGTGTGTGTTGCGCAGTTTCTATGCATGCTCATGACTTCACCAATTTTTCATATTTTCACTACAGATTTTCAGCTTTGCCATTTTTTTACACCTTCTCATGAACAGTAAAGCTGTAATTTTTCACATCCTGCCTAAAATGTTTTCTCGCATCTGTGGCACCAAATGACTCGGTCGCTGTGCAAAATCACCTTCCGGCTAACAAACTTGTAGTGCCACTGTTCATGAGGTGGGGTCACAAAAAGCCCATGATGAAAATTTGGAGTGAAAATACAAACAAACACCTGGGGCATTAGGGTTTCCAACCATAACACCCCACCCTGTAGAGACTGACAGGTGTCAGGGGTGTGACTTGGGATTGTCGGCTGTAATGCTCACGTCATTCCGCCCCCACCCCCACCCTGCAACCAGTGACAGGCATCAAGGTGTGCCCTGGACTCTTCGGCCCCACAGTTCACCCCATTCTCCTATACTGCACCCATCTCAGCATATTTCCTTATGGAATGGGGTGAGCATAAGGCCCAAAGACCCCAAGGCACACCGCAGCACTTGTCGGTGTCTGCAGGGTAGGGTGAGGTGAAATGGCATGAGCGTTATGGTCAATGACCCAAAGGCACACCCCTATGCCTGTCAGTCTCTGCAGGGTGGGGTTGGGGTTGGCATCAGTTCAGTACTTCACTACCATTCCTATTATGCATCTCTCTAACTCCTGCACTACCAATGCCAATGCCATTAAGACAACATTCGACATCGACAAATCCTTGTTTTCTACTGTGGACATATTTTTCTTTTTTTGTAAATTTAACCCCTCACCTAACAAAGACACACTTTTGAAACTCAATTTGCAATGACTTCTCTATATAATTCAGGTGTGATGTGAAGGTGTTAATTTGAACTAAAATTATTTGCAACTGTGCTAATCAGCTTCAGCATGGAGGAATATGTTTTATCTATGTTCTGTGGCAGTCTCCAGCTCAGAAAGCTAAATGATTTACAGCCAGCCTTGACATGAGTCTATGCTGGTGAACCAGTGTGTGATTCAGTTTATTTCTACAAAAGAAGAGGAACGAGAAGCCTGTTTTTTAAACTTACATTTATTGATTTTAACTTCAATTGATACAAGTCATTTCAGCAGGCAAGTACATGTGTACACATCATTATTACAGTTAGTGTTGGTCATACTCCTGATCATGTTACAGGTTACAGCATGTGGGGGTTACCAACATCCGGTATTTTAGCTGAGATATATACCAAGATAGGCTATTACTGCCAAGAGCAGGGGAGATCCAACATCAGACTTAAGACATAGCGCACCCTTTGAATAGGCTTAAATCCCCTAATAAACTTCAATAGTAGGTTACTTTTAAACTTGAGCAGACTTCTGCAGATCCTGTTAACTGAGGTGTCATGTAAAATTTAGATTCATTACAGAACTTAGTAGCGTTAATAAATTACCCACTTTATAAACTGTTGTGGGCCATTTCTATTATTTTCAAACTTGGCTGTGTGTTCAAACAGTTCTACACTATAATCCAGTCTTGACTAATGAGAAGTTTGTTGACAAAAGCTGCCTGTATATGGCATGGGTAAGAGAGGGGAGCAGCAGTTGTATAATTGGGATGGCCTGGCATTGTATAGCCTGGAGGCTAGAGTAAAAAGCTGGCCTGTGAAAGAACTTGGTACATCCAGTAGACCTGGGTTTGATTCTCACAACCTCCACTTGCATACTGTGTGACTCTGAGCAAGTTACATAATCTCCCCAGTGCTCCCAGCTCACCCTGAAAAAAGGCACTTGTACCTAGCAGGCCTTACCTGGTTACCAAAGAATAAAAGAACCTTACTTGCTTCCTCCCAATCTAGGGATGGTCAATGTTGGGGCTGTGGGTATGAGAGCTGGGCAGATTTGCTTGGGTGAGGTTGGGGCTTGCATGCTGATGCCAAAGCTGGCTGTGTTTTCTTGGGGGGGAGGGACTGGATGTACTGGTGTCAAGGGCATCAGCATTCACTTGGGTAGTGCAAGGGGGTTGGCAGTATTGATACGAGGTGGGCTATTTGCTTGGGTGGGATGACTGGCCATGGAAGTGCTGGGTCCATCAGTGTTCACTTGGATTTGTTACGGGTGCTGTGCTGGTAGTGTTGGTCCCTGGGTTGGCTGTGTTTACTTGGGTGGGGTGGGGTTGGCAGTGTTGGTGCCAGGGCTGTGTTCACTTGGGTGTGGGGTGGCTGGGGAGGGTAGACTGGTCGTATTGTTGTTCAGGGCTGTTTATGTTGCTGCAGTGGCTGAGGGGGTTGGTTGTGGTCATTTTTGGGGGAGCGGGATACTTTGATGGAGGGGGGGGCTCACTGGGGAATGGTTACTCATCAACCATATTTCAGACAGAGAGAGTGTGTGTGCGTGTGTGTATTTATGTTGGTAGGAGTGGAGCGGTCTGTGTGTGGGTTTGGGGAGCAGGCTGTGTGTATCTTGGTGGGGGATGGTGGCTATAGTAGGAGAAGTCAGGTGCATGTGTGGGGGACTGGCTGTGTTGGTAGTGGAAGGGACCAGACATATGTGTGGGGAGCTGACCATGTTGGTACAGGCAGGCATGTCGCAGAAGATGACCATGGCATTCGGGGATAAGGGTGCCAGACATGGGGACCTGACAATGTTGGTGCCTTAAACTGGTACTGAAAGCTTATTTTTGGCTTACAAAAATATTACCAAAGCATGCCATACTTGGCTGCACTTTGCGAAGTATGTTTATATATTTTTTTGTGTTTGAGGGGAGAGCAACAGGTTGAAAGGCTGCAAGATGGCTGGTGTGTCCCGGGGGGCCCATGTGATCTTAGGTGGCTCCACGTACTGTGCTGTATTACAGAAGGTATGGGGGGATGTATATGTGTGTGTGTGTTTTGTGTGTGTGGTGCAAAGGACCGGACTGTTTAGGTGAGTTGGCTGTGAGGAATGAGGGTGGAGTGGACTGTGTGTGGGTTTGGGAAGCAGGTTGTATGTGTCTTGGTGGGGGGTAGCTATTATAGGAGAAGCCAGGTGTATGTGTAGGGAGCTGGCCATGTTGGCAGTGGAAGGGAATGGGCATATGTGTGGGAAGCTGACTATGTTGGTGGGAGCAAGCATGTCGCAGGAGCTGGCCATGGCATTCAGTGGTGAGGGTGCCAGACATGGAGACCTGACCATATTGGTGCCTTAAACTGGTGGCGAAAGGTCCTTTTTTTTTTTTTTTTATCTCCAGCTCCTGGAGAACTCCTTCCAGCATCCACTGGCTCCCAGCCTCTACCCTCCCCTGTGACTGCTCCTCTCCCCTCATGCCACCGAGCACCACCTCCGGGTCTAAACCCTCCGGAGGTAAGGTCGCCCTATCCTACCAGGGCACTCTATCTATAGGGCAAACTGCCCAGTGCACGAGGTGGCTCACAGAGAGGAAATCAGCCCAGGACTGGAGGTGTGGGCTTGGAAGGTCATGGTGCCTTCATCTATCCCCAGGAGATGGGTTTTTTCTTTCTCTAATGTACGAGTCCCCGCGGAGTGTGGCTCATCATCAAGGCAACGTCATGTCGCAACTCCGCCTCCCAACATGTACAGCATCGCTACATTGGGCACCCTTGACGGCCACCAGAGGCCGATCCAAGAGCGATCGCGTCCCTCACCCTCCCTGGGGAAGAGAGAGCAGTCCTATGGACGCCAATCTCTTTCCCCTGCGACTGCTCGCCTCAACGTGTGTCACTGGGCGTGAGCGAGGTGTGGTGTCCAGCGCCTCAACCCTCAGCACCACTGGGCCGACCCGGTGAAAGGTCCTTTTGTGGAGAATTTCCCATTTAAGTGGATGGTGATACTCCACCATGCTGTTAATTAAGCATGAGCAAGAAACAAAAACAAAACTGAGTCTGTTTGACTTGATGTGTCGGTTGCATAATTGCATTCATGCATTGTATCTGGCTTGCCGTCATCAGCATATAATAATACAACAAATGAGAGCTGATATCAAACCATCTGTCAGCTTTACTAGGAAGGTGATATCTGTGTGTTAGTGTCAGTGTACGATCAACAGACTTTGAGTGTAGCAGGCATCTGACTGCAAGCAACTTAACACAAAGTTGATGGAAGTTACTTGGAACTGCAAGAACAATTCATGAAATAAACGTACTGTGGCTGGCACAGTGGTGCTGAGGGCTGAGGCATCGCCTTACCTTGCCTCACACCAGTGACTTGTGTTCAGGAGAGGACACGAGTTGTCGGGGGTCGGTCAGGGCAGGAGAGGATTGAGCATTCGGATACTGCTCTCCTCTCCTGGAGAGGGTGAGTTGTGGGCATTGAGGGTTTAGCGACTCCCAGTGGAGACTGGGAGCTCTGCAGCCAAGGAGACATGTAGGTGGGGAGAGGTGCGGCAGGATGCTCTGAGTGTGGCTGTGGGAGTGCGCCCACTACACACTGGGCTACACTGCATGCCGACACCTCAGGGGGGAGAAAAAGCGGAAAAACCCTGCCACCTGGACAGGCGAAGGCAGGACTCACGGCATAGCACCCACGCTCAATGCTGGACCCTTCCAACCAGCCTCCGGCTCTCACCCCTCTCTGGCTGCCTACTAGATGCCAGAGGAGTGGCAGTCCCACCTTAGGGGACTCAGAGCTGGGGGGGGGGGTTGGTCAGGTCAGAGTGAGGAGTAGAGAGTACTCCTGGGATGGAGGTCTGGTTGGAGGACCTCGGCAGAGCGGGAAAAAGCCAGAGCCTAGCCTCCACGCCGGAAAGAGATCTAGGGCCAGAGAATGAGGGGGCATAAACAGAGTTAAAAAATAAATAAACACGTACTGTAAGTAACTGATTTACTGTGCACATTTTCCTTTCCTAGACTGATTCAGAAATGTATTTCTGTGGATGTGCAGTGGGTGAGGTTACAGTGAGGTATTCAGAAGACCTATGACTTCAAAAACTATAGGACTTGGAATATTTAAACTTCTAAAATTTGTTGACTGGAATTATTTTGACTTTGACTTTTTTTTTTCATTTATTTATCATCCCACTGACCGGCCCCCTTCCACCGCCCACCCCTTACCACCACCAGGCGGCTTGCCGGCCATCGCCTGTCGCCAGTTTTTGAGGCGCCAGCTTACCTGGTGCAGCAGGGAGACCAGCTTCATCCTGCCGGTCGGCTTCTTTTCTCCTGGTTTTTGTCCCCTTGTCCCCCGAGCACGGAGTCAAGGCATGCAATGGCGCAAAGGCCGAGCCGTACACACTTCCGCACATTACGGCACGCCAGGCATCTAGCTCAGCTCCGCCTCCTTGAGTGGTTCCGTTGCACCGGCCCCCAGCCACCATTAGGGGCCAGTCATACAGCGGACTCCATCCCCACCCCTCCCCGGGAGGGGAGAGCTGTCCTCTGGATGCTTGATCCTCTCCCTCCCTGGCCAACCCCCGCGACACGCTCACACCGCGAACACAGGTCACTGGCATGGCAGGAGGTAAGGCATCGCTGCCTCAGCCCTCCACACCACTGGGCCGGCACATTTTGACTTTCAAAAGTTGACAGCTGGAAGTATTTTGACTCCAGTAACACTGAAATGACTTCCAAATTTCAACACATGGAAGCATTTGACTTCCACCAAAAAAAAATTATCTGAAGCCCTGCTCATATGTATGTTAATTTTGCTGGCGAGACCACTCTTACGGTTGTAAGAGTGGTCTCACATGCATTCTTAGGGTACGAAAACTGCGAACTGAAGGTGAACAGGTCTGATACCCTAAGAATGTAACTGAGAACACGCTTACAACTATAAGAGTGGTCTCAGCATCAATATTAATGTATTACCGATCGAGCTTGAGCAACAGTATATTCATTTTTTTTAAACCTTCCTCAAACATGCCAGTTTCCAGGACAGCTGCAGGCGAGGAACTCTTCCCAGAATAAGTGTGTCTCAGGCACAGCAGAAAGGAGTGCTACTATTGGTAAGGAGTGGTCCCTCACCGTAAAAGTAGTCCCTTTTTAAAACATGTATTTCACTTTTTTTGTAATTTTAATAGTGCGGGTAAACACTAAAGTAGGAATATAAAGTAAGGGGTAAGGGAGGAAAGTACTGAGGAGCCAGCAGGTGGGCCGTTAAGAAGAAGAGCGAGCGGGTGTACAGCTGCGGCCAGTTCTGTAAGCTCTGTGGGGATCTATGTGATAATATTTCGGTGATGTACTCCCTGACGCACAGCAAAATGGTGCCGAGGAGTTGAGCTTTACTGCTTGCCACCCGCCCCCACTTAAGGATTCTCAACTCCAGGGGGGTATGGGGCTGCAAATGCATAAAAATAAAAATTCAGGACAGGCGCAACAAAAGTACCTGCACCAGGACCCGAACCACCCACCACACCACAGAAGCAGCTCGACAGCTCGCCGTAGCGCCACCCCTACAACCCCTCCGTCCCCTCCCACGCCAAATTCACCATGCTCACCTCCCCATGCACGTAGGCATGTAGCGACAGGTTGTCACTATTTTGCGCACCCCCCCAATCTGTTCGCACATCTTGCCTAGTCACCCCAATGACAGGCGCCGCGATTGAGTTGCCCTTTTGGAAGGCATCCAATCGCAGTCACCAAAGCCACAGGATACCACTCCATGGAGGAGCCAGAGCCAATAAGCAATGAGTTATCAGGTGTGCACAGTCTGGAGAAGCAGCGGATGGGAGTGCAGCACTGCAGCGAGGTTTGAAAAAGTGTGAGACTGCTGAAAGTAAATATAAAAAAAAATAAACAACTTGTTATTTCTTGGCGGTAAATATAAAAAAAAATAAATAAACAACTTGTTATTTCTTGGCATTTCTTTACGGGATGTTTAAAGTCTTGGTGAGGAGGAGCAAGCGGAAGACGCGTCTTGGCGGGGGACACTGAGGGGCTCAGCAGTCAATATGTACAAATTAAATATAAAAAAAATGGAGTTCAGAAAGAGTGTTGTTGCTTTCTTTTTTGTAGGTTGTAGGATCTAATTTGCTGAGATGGGGTGGGGGGAAAGGTATGTGTATGCCTGTATTTCTGTGTGAGTAAGCGAGGGGAAGAAATGGCTGCCATTTCAATTCTGAACATTCTAAGGTGATAGTATCACACATATCAATGCCCACTGGGCACTGCTGGACCTTTTTCCTGTATGTTAGACACTTTAGCACATGGTCGCTGGCCAATTAGATTGCTTATAGTTTTATGACCATTTCATAAAAAAATGTTATTGCCAAGAGCACGGTTTGCATCAAGGAAGACTACTGCTTCTGTTTCTAGCCAGCAAGGTCTGGGGAAATGGTATAAAGGTGCTGAATGTGGACTTAAAACAGAAATGTGCTAAAAGTAACCTAACCGGCCTGTTGATACTGCAAGTTTTCTCAGCCTAAACGAGGGGTTTCAGGAGTTAAAGTGTTGTTTCCATCATCAAGCTAGAAAATCCTTGCAGTCAGTTTAGGCGTACCTGGCTGTTGGCTTGCCTGAAGTTTAACCTCCGGGGATAGTGCCCGCTTGCTGAGAGCACTCAAAGCCATCCTGCCTAGGCTTACGAAAACATCTACTGCAAGTAATGCAGGACCCTCCCTGTACCAACAAAAGAAACTTGTAAATAGTTTTAAACTGTTCAATATTCCAAGCCTAATTCTTACGTCTCTAACGGGCCTCAATTAGTCGGCCAACATGCAGCTGCACCATTCATCAGGAGTGCACCATTCTAGAACTGTGATTACTGGGTATCCAGGCTGCATGGGATTGCGAGGTCTCATACCAGTTGTGGGGTACTGACACCAGTGTGACCATTTGTAAATATGTTCTGCCATTAATGCAGCATAGCTAGATAGTGAGGGGCCTGACTATTCCAGAGGTTGGTGGGGCTAATGTGATTAATATCTGATTTAAAAATGCAAACTGTTTAATCTTGAACCAAACCGAAATCAAAACCAATCAAACCTACTGTAACACTTGCAAACAGCTTAACCTGTGTTCCAACTTTACCCTTCCTAACCCTCCCCATGTAAATAAACTTCTTCTTGTTTGTTTTGCAGATACCTGTGTCATGAGCATAGTATTAGTATCCAGTCATTAAATGTAAAATGTATTGATTGTGGGGTTTTAAACATTGGGCCATGGCTGGGGTGACTCTATGGTGATGTGGGTGGGTACAGCATCCCAGAGGGTTGTATTAGGTTTTATTCTAGCCCACTTAAAGCTAAACTCTGGGTGGAGGCACTGCATAATGTACTGTCTTGGGTAAGAACTAGGTTAAAGTTAGATTTGGGAACCTAAGCCTCTCAACCTACATCCTAGGTAGTAGGCAGGGGTAGTAGCCCTTGGTATAGTGCCGCCTAGGGGTTACATTACTGTTTTTTCAGCTTATTGTCTCTTTTCATACCTGACAGCTAGTTTTCCCGAGTAGTCACAAAGGCAAGTTACACTTCTTTTAAGCAGTTAAACTGTCTGCAGCAGTGCAATAAGAAACTTTTCCTAGACCTTCCCCTAGCCCAAAGCAAAAGCTAGCACAGAAGTGATTCCTTTTCCTGATTTAACAGCCCGCACTGGAAGAGGTAAACATTTCAGGTAGTTCAGTAGTGGACAATAAGGTTGGTGCGGTGCCTCCACCTGCGCAATGGCAGGAAATTTGGCAGGGTCAAGGGGCAACAGACTTCTAGGAAAACAGAAAGTAAACTTACAAGCTCAAATGGGCAGACTGGGTGGGCCGTAGGCCCTTATTTGCCGACACTGTCTATGTATCTATGTATGTATCTATGAAATACCTGTGTTTTCAGTTTCTTACCCCAGCACTCTCTTGTTCAGTTTCTGTAGGCATGTCAGTGCTGGGCCCTTGCGCAGTCTCAAGCCACAGCACTCTCAAGCTCTCCCCTTGCTGAAATCTGTACTTTCCACAACTACCCCTCGGGGGGGGGGGGGAGTCTCAGGTCACTCTTTTCCTATAGTCACAGCTGCAGCACTTGGTACTTCAGGCTGCACAGTTTACAGCCTCTGCTCTCACACTGCAGCTCCAGTCACTTTCGCTTTCTCTACTGCACACTCCAGAGCGGGGTTTCTCTCCATGGTGAACTCCTAGTTACTCTCTCTGCAGCACTGCCAAATCTCTCTTGCTGCAGAAAAACTGGAATAGTCATTTCTCCTGCTGCAAAAGCACTCTGCAATTCCCTTTCTGTGAGGACTGGACTGGCCATTGGGTACCAGGTGCAGACTTTGGGCTGGGAAGCCCCACAGCAGTCTATCCTGCACTCACAGCTCTGGCTGATCTCATCTTGGTGGACAAAACAGTCAGTCCCTGATATAGTTTTTGGCTGCTCCTCTTCTGATTGGCTGCCTAACTCCCAAGCTTTTTGGCTGACCTCCGACCTTTACCCACCAGCCCTCTTGCCTTTGTAGTCACATGGGGACTGCCATCTTTGTTTTCATTATGCCCAAACCTGCTGCCCTTATAATTTGGCTCTACGATGCCAGTTCGACAACACTTTTGTCGACCGGCATCTCATCGGCATGATTTATGTCGATTGCAAGTTGCAGTTGACATAAATCCTGATCATCTCCCGGTCTATTTTTTTCATCCCCCCCCAAAACACCCATGCAGGGGTCTCTGCCCCCTGCACCCCCCCCGTTATTTAGATTCTCAACTCCAAGTCGGAGTTGATTCAGGAAGGGGGTGCAGGTCTGGGGACAGTGTGCCCCTGTGTCAGACACACCAACACAGTGACCTGTCACCAAACTGTTGATTTTGTCGACGGGTATGTAGTTCACTGTGTTGGTGTCACTGACCATGGCACATACCTTATAATTTTATGGATGTGCCCTTAACAGGTCAGAAACACTCTTTATTGGCACCCAGAGGCGTTCTGTTCATCATTCCCCCCAATCCCCAACTCCGCTGCCTGCCCTGGGGCCAGGGATATTAATAAATTACAGCTGCAACTGAAACTCCCCTTTTTCGGAGCCATGCTCTGGCGGCCGCTCATGCGCAGATAGGTGCAGCGCTGCCATGTTTATTTACATTTGTGGTCCGGGGCTTTTGGCAGCTTCCTGGACCAAAAGATAGCTTCTCTCCTGTGCCTGGAGGTGCGGAACATCAGGCTGCTCTCGGCCCCCCCGCTACACCTGGGTCCAAGACAGGGATTTCAGTGGTTCATGACCACAAAGACAAGCAGGGTGTCACCAGGTTAGAGCCCCACCAGGGACCTCTTGCATCACCAGCAGACGAGCGGAGGGCTGTAGCCTTTCCAGGTAAGTCCATTTGGGGGGTTTATACATAGTTACTTAGAGATCTCATTTTTGGCATTTTGGCATGAGGCTGATTGGAGATACGCTGATCCAAATTCTGAGTTTACTGATCCTAGACATCTGGTTGAACTCATAGAAACATAGACTTTGATGGCAGATAAGGACCGCTTGGCCCACCTAGTCTGCCCATTTCCCTACCTATAGGATAAGCTGCAGATTCTAGATAACCAACAGCTTACTTCCTCCTACAACCCCCCCCACTATAATTGGCTTATGTCTGTCCCATGCATTCTTGAATCCCCCCCCACTGTTTTTCACCCCATGACCTCCTCCGGAAGGCCGTTCCATGCATCCACTACCCTCTCTGTGAAAAAATACTTCCTCACATTGCCCCTGAGCCAACCCCCCCCATCTTCAAACTGTGCTCCCTTGTTATTACACATCTCTTTTTCTGAAAGATGCTATTCTCTTGGACTTTGTTGATTCCTTTGAGGTATTTAAAAGTTTCTATCATGTCCCCCCTCTCCCTCCTTTCCTCGAGGGTATACATATTAAGCTTCTTTAGTCTCTCTTCGTATGATTTCTGGTGCAGACCCTGCACCATTTTAGTTGCCCTCCTCTGGACTGCCTCCATCCTGTCTATGTCCTTGCAGAGATGGGGTCTCCAGAACTGCACGCACTACTCCAGATGGGGTCTCACCAACTGTTTGTACAGAGGGATGACAACTTCCTGTTTTCTACTGGTGATGCCTCTCCCTATGCATCCCAGTATCCCCCCAGCCCTCCCTACTGCCTTTTCACATTGCCTGCCTACCTTTAGGTCATCTGATATAGCTACCCCAGGGTCCTTTTCAATATTGTAGTTGTTAACCCCCATTGCATACTCTTCCCCTGGGTTTTTGTTTTCCAGGTGCATTACTTTTCACTTCTTTGCATTGAATCTAAGTTGCCATACTTCTGAACATTCCTCCAACCTTGCCAAGACCCTTCTCATTCTCCCCCCCCCCGTGAATCAACCCTGTTGCAGATCTTGTGTCATCTGCAAAGAGACATACTTTTCCTTCCAGTTCCTCTGCAATGTCACTTATAAAGACATTAAAGAGGACTGTCTCCATCTTTAACAGGGCTAGCAGAACCGCTGAACTTTCGACCCTTGTTAAATAAGAACTGGAACACGGGGAGGCTCTGATTAGCCCTAATTAGTTCTGATTATTTACAAATATTTGAATAAATGTGGTATTATGTATAAAAAGGGGCCAAACTGTAATATTTAACACAGAGATCCAAAGGGAATAATTTAATTCATTATTTATGTGAAAAATAAAGTGAAACGGCTAAAGGGAAGCAGTCAATAGCTCCTTCATGTCCCCCCCTCAGTGGCGTACCTGCTTGGGCCCTTGTGAGTGTTGGGGTATTTTGTAACATAAATGGTAACTTTCAGTAGTTTGTTTGCTTTTTGGCCTCCTTGGCCCTCTCCACCAGCACAATCTCTCTCTCTCTCTCTCTCTCTTCTCTCTTCTCCTCTCTCTCTCTCTCTCCCTCCCACTCCTTCCTCTCAGCAGATATACAGAACCCCCTTTTTGAGTTCGTGCATGCACAGTGAACTCCTAGGGATAGTAGGCTTTGAGGGGTGTGACACTGTCTGTGCAATGCAGAGTGTTCTGGAAGGGGTGCGACAGTATCGCACCAATCCTCAGCCAGGCTGGTCCTGACACTGTTTTGCCTGCAGTGGTCTTCACTTGAAAAGAAAAGGCCACACCAATCAGGAGGCAGCTCTTTCCTTTCAACTGCAGGTCACCGCAGAGCAAACAGCTGTTTGCGTTATGACATCTCCACCTCGCCACCCCACTGGTCCCTGCCTAAAGATGGGAGGAGTTTCCTCACCTGCCTCCTCCACGTCCCACTGTCTCCGATTTCTAGTATTTTCTCCCACCCATGCGGAGCAGGCCACAGCCTAAGCTCTATGGTTGGAGTATTCAGTGCCTCAAGGCACTTTACCCTAAGGTGCTATCGACGCTAGCGGACCTCCCCACCTGCCAACATCGAGGCGCTCAGTCCCCGTGTCAGCCTGTATCTCCCCCCTCATCCTTTAATGTGGCACACTGGGAGCCCACCCCAGTATGCTAAAACCTGCTGTGGTGTTTCCAACACCAGGATGCCCACTCCCCGTGTTGGATGCACCCCCTCCCCCACATATCCTCCGACCTCGGGGTGCTCAATCCCTGGGTTGGCATTGATCCCCCCCAGTACTCTGGCACACTGGGAGCCCACCCAGTTGCCTAATCCATAAATGTTTCCTGTAAAAAGAAAACAGACCACAGTCTTTTTTTTTAACCTGAAAAAAGAAAATGGTCCCTGTCGTTCCTACCAGCCCCTCCCCCAACCTGCACCCTCCCTCTGTGCACCCCATCTCCCGACACCTCCTTCACACCCATATTTACTTCCAGAGGTCGGGAGCAGCGATCTTCAGTGGACCGGGAACACGTCTGCACTCTTCCAAAGCCAACCGCAAACTGAAGAAATGACGGTAAGTCCTATAATGGCAGTGAATGGGGAGGTTTCAATTTAGGTTGATATCTCAGCCATTTTTGAGAGTTTTAGTACCAAATTTTCAACATGGGGTTCTTGGGACCCCGCCTCATGAATACGGTCATTGTCATTTCATTTCTCAGTCCCAAAAGTTGATTTTGTGGTCACTGTGTGGAACCACCTTTCGGGACCAATTAATGAAATGACAGTGCCACTGTTCATGAGGTGGGGTCCCAAAAAGCCCTTATTTCAAATTTGGTGAAAAAAATCAAAAAAATGACTGTGTTACAAGTGTCCATTTCACAGTTTCTACGCACGCTGGTAACATCATCAATTTTTAAGATTTTCACTCCAAATTTCCAATGTTGCCATTTTTTCACACCCCCTTATGAACAGTACAGCTGTCATTTTTTGTATCCTTCCCAAAATGGGTTTTTGCACCTGTGGCGCAGAATGGCACGGTCACTGTGCGAAATCAACTTTTGGGAGAGATTAATGAAATTCCAGTGCCACTGTTCATGAGGGGAGATCCCTAAAAGGCCATGTTGAAAATTTGGTGAAAACATTCCAAAAATGACTGCGTTAAGAGTGTCAGTAATTTCACGCGACACTCAGAATCCTCGCCACTTTTTCATATTTTCACTCAAGATTTTCAACATTGTCGTTTCTTCACACCTCCTCATGAACAGTACAGCTGTCATTTTTCACATCCTGCCTAAAATGTGTTTTCGCACCAGTGGCACCGAATAGCACACTCGCTGTGTGAAATCATCTTTTGGGATTGAGTAACAAAATGATACTGCCACTGTTCATGAGGTGGGGTCCCAAAAAGCCCATGTTGAAAATTTGGAGCAAAAATACCAACAAATGTCTGGGGTGTTAGGGTTTCCAACCGTAACATCCACCCTTAAAATGCAAGGCAGAGGAATATACACAGAAAAATATGGGAGGCACGCACAAGAGCAATACCAACAGCGAACTCTTGGCATTGACAAATGCTTGTTTATTATTTATTTTTTTAGTAGGTTTCCCTTTCTATGGTAGCTGGTCCTCCTCCTCCTCCTGATCTCTCTCCATCCTTTCTCCATCTCTCCTCTAGCTCTGCCTGAGTCACCACTTACACTCTCTCGTCTGAGTCTGTTACGCAGTTCAGCAGCAGTTATACTGCTGAGTGGTGTCACATGACCATTCTGCCTGCCAGCTAATGCTGCTGGTTGTGGTCATAGCTTTTGCTGACCTTCTGCTGATAGTCCATTGCATTGGCCATTCTCCTTCCTGCATCGACCCATCCCTCTCTTCCCCACCCACCAATGTTAGTTTATGGCACCAGTTCCCTTCCTTTCTCCTTCTGTCCCCACCATGTCATCCTGACTTGCCCAGTCTCATCCTCCCCACCCCACACCCCCCCAAGGCAGCAGGCCCACTCACTCAACCCCTTCTCGGCTTCACCCCCTCACCCATGTGGCACCAAGCACCACAGACTTGCCCAGTCCTTGCTTCCACTTATTGCATCTCTCTGCTCTGCTCACTGCACCTCTTCTCTGCTTCTTCCCACCTTGCACTGCTGCTCCGCGCCTTACTCACAAACTCGGAAGCAGACTCCATTGACTGAGTCTGTATTTATCTGAGTCCGTGGGTAAGTGCTTGTAAGTATAAAAAAATAGCTGCGTTGTGTTTTCTATCTTTAAATAACTTAAGCCACACAGAGTCAATGTTTTCCTCTGGTTTATTTTTTCGCGAGTCCATCAACATCAAATACATGTATTTTTGCTTTTCATTAGGTGCTAGCTATTCAAGTTTTATACAAGGTTTATATAAAGAATTGTTATCTCAAAAACTACCAATTCCCTAGTATAGGCCAATCATATAACAAGATAACCTATTAATCTTAGGGTGTGGTAAATAACAGTCAAAGCATAGATATGACTTTATGTCTTACATTTTCTCAGAAGTGTTCACCACATTTTTTTGCCTAACTCTTTCACTACTTTCTCTGTTGTATTCTGTCTTCAACAGGTAAATACCTTCCTAATAAGGGCATACCATCCTGTTCAAGTTGACTATAGGTCATTTAAATGCTGACCACTATAAAATCATGAGGTAAAGTGTTGTGTAATCATAGAACTATCACAAGACAGGCATCACAAGACTTTTAACTAGGTCTTGTGAGAAACTGTCGTAGCGAACTATTTGAGTAAACACATTTGGTTATATAGTATAAGAAATTACACTGAAGCATTCTGTAAAGAGGCTATACTTAAACACTTAGTTTAACTATTATAAAAAGGTTATACTGAAATAAATGTTATACTACAAAATGTTACATTACAATATCTCCCCTTTGTGACTCTCTATACTTGGAGATCACACAAGACGATGTTGCCATTGTAACATTTGTATTTGTCGAACCATGTGTTTCATTTTACGATACAATAACAATTGTACAATAATAAGAACACATATTACTGCAATACCGCAACCCAACACTACTAGGGTTGGACTAGTACCCAAAACAGCCGATTCCCAATTCCACCAGGATATAATAGGGGTATATGATGACTGTTTCTTGACCTCTTTAGCAGAGGCCTTTTGTGTTAAAATAAGTTATTTTGTTTGTTGACGATACAACAAGGCACCAAGTGTCATTTTATCAATTTTGGGTAAGTCGAAATGAGGTGGAGTTGCCAAATCAGTGAGTAAATCCAAGGCCAGAATGGAACCATCGAAATGGGTAAAATTTGTTTGGCTATAGGCATGACGTTTTTGAGGGTCCAGTTTGCAACCCACCAGGTCTTGTCACTACACCCCCATACATTCCAAGGTTGACCTGCGATTACACACCATGATTGGTTCCATCTTATAGCTTGGCGGTATTCATTTGCTAAGACATTAGGGTAAATTTACATTGATCAGGAAACCATGGGGCAGTTGATGTCTCTTCCCCACATATCAAGGTTTTATGTTTTTGTACACACTGTTGCTTAGGTAAGACAACATATTTATCGTGTACCTTAAAAATAGTGTCACCTGGTATTTGGAGTCTCATGATCTGGTCATGTATTAATACTCCCAAATTACTGATTTGCCACGATATTTTCGGTGGTTTAAAACATACAAGTATTATCACTAGTATGGGAATCACATGTCGCAGCACTTGTGCATATCGATTTGGTGAACTTCATACCTTTATCATAGCTAAGAGTGTAGGAATACAGTGAGATGATCCAAGCATTTAGTTGCATTGGTCTCACCTATCCCTAAAGGTAACCTATTGGTCTCATTTTGATTTAACTCATTAACTAAATAAGCATGTGCTTTAGCAGCTAATTGAGAGCAAGCTAATTCTATATAGCTTTTTTTAGACATATTAGAAAGTGAGTTATAAAAACAGGCTGCTATCTGAGCAATAATTTTGAAATTCTGCAAAGTTTCTCTAAATGCAAACCAATCAATTTCTTTATTATCAGCTGCTAATTTCACAGTAGTTGATAATGGTCTAGTAGTCATGGCTTTTAAAGTCATCTCTAAAGAGCGAATATGACCTTTAAAACCATTGCATCGATACCATTACCAATTTCTAATCCTAAGCCTAACCAGCACCACATGTCTCTTTTGCGACGGAATGTGCCTGGTGTTGCTTCCACAGGAATTTGAAATGACCACCTTTTGTGTCTATTATTGTATGGATTTAAAGTATTATTATAATACTGTTGCCACACTATTACTGAAGCCCGATCCCTACATTGAAGCGGTAACCGTGGAAAAGGCAAATGTAGCAAAACATTATAATACTGTAACTTACATGGATAATATAGAGGATATATATTTCATGTCAAAATAATACAATCTGATGGGGGTCAAGAATTTCTGCCCTGTTATACCTTGTTTTTGGTATACTATATCCCATGCAGCAAAATTTTGCCATACTGTTTGACTAACATTACATGCCATACCTGGCCACCATATGTAGTTACTGTATGTTAACAAAGGATTTTAACCCTACGGTATAGTTTTCTACAATAGATGTATTATATAGAAAATGCCACATATTACATCTTGAACCTCTGTAAGATGCATTTAACAACGTAATATTGGATGGATAATGTAACATGTCCTTTAATTGTATTTGAAATAAATGTTATTCTTTCCTTGTCAAATTGGTTGTATCTCCCAAAGCAGAGCAGATATAGATTCCTTTCTGGGCTGTTGTGTTCACGACACACATTGCCGTGCCAGGCCAGGCATCTGGCATGCATCCCCATGTTGCATTTTGACATTGTCCATAACAAATATAGTACCATTTGACAAGAAGATATCCAGGGTGTTTATGTCATTCTCCTATCAGCACTGTAATACCCCAGGCAGAACGATTGGCATACGCTTTGGTATATTAACTGTTCCATATATGCCCTGGGCACCCACCATTGTACCTGTCGGAAGTTGCCAGTATCAGTAAAATACTGCTCAGTATATGTACAGGATACATCATTGTACTTCACCTATAGGGAAAAACAGAGCAGTATCAACTGTCATCAATTAAAGGCTGATACAATTTACTTTGGTCCACATGGACCCATTTGGTCCCCCTAGACCCTTGTCGAATTCATCAGACCTGAATTACCCATGGTCCCAAAACATCAATGACATCATAGGGTCCCATCCAATTAATGTCTCATGGTCCCTTTTGACCAAAATGTTTAACCATGACATGATGATCACTTTCAATGGGCGGTATCACTTTTTATGTTTGCTTGCACGCATGTGCAAGAAACATAGTGCCATCATCCGAGTTTTCCAGAGGTGTGTCAGCCTCTTCCAAGTCAGTCAGTGTGTTTGCAGGCGCGGTCGCAGTGTGCCAATCACTGCTCCAGCTGTCTATGACAGCTGAAAATGCAGTGTCATACAGTTGAAAGGGAGAGATCCGCTTAGTGAGCAGAGCCCCCTCCACACACACACACACACACACACACACAACACACACAAGACGCACGCGACACCGCGGTTCATGCTCTCCTCCCCCACACTGTATGGCTGACAGGTGCCCAATCCCCTCGGCCGGCTCCATGCCCCCACCCCAAAGCATCCAGGTGCCACGCCTGAGAGCCCACCCCAGTGTGGCAAAATGATGTTAAGGAAGGACGGGGTGCCCAACTTCGTCGGCTCCTGCCCCCACCTAACATCTTCCAGCTGCCATGCTGGTAGCCCACCACAGCATGGCAAATGTCCTCGTCATCTTAGGAAATTAAAAAACAGTAAATACAAAACTGTCCCTCGGCGCTTCTCCTGCCCCCCTCCCACAACCCGCACCCACCCACTGCACACCCTGCCTCCCCACACACCCTCTCACCCCATACTTACCTCCGGAGCTCGGGCGACACTCTTGGAGGACTGGGAACACGCCTGCACTCTTCAAAGCCGACTGCAAACTGAGAAAATGCCGGTAAGCTGTATAATGGGCTAGATAGGGTTTTTCAACTTTATTGCATATCTCAGGCATTTTTTGGAATTTTGCACCAAATTTTCAACATGGGTTTTGGGACCCCTTCTCATGAATGCTGTCACTGTCATGGCGTTACTCGGGCCGAAGGGTGATTTGCAGAGTCACTCGAAAAATCACCTTTCTGGAATGATTAATGAAATGACACTGCCAGTGTTCATAAGGTGGCTCTCAAAGCCTATTTTGAAAATTTGTGAAAAATTCCTAAAATGACTGTTTTACAATTGCGTTGCTATGCAGTTCCTATGCAGGCTCGTAAGTTCGTAATTTTCAATATTTTCTACTCCAGATTTTCAACATTGCCATTTTACCACACCTACTTATGAGCAGTAGAGCTGTCATTTTCACATCTCACCCAAAATGTGTTTCGCCATGTAAGCACAATGGCACAGTTGGTGTGCAAAATCAATGTACAGGACACATTAGAAAATCACAGTGACACTGTTCATGAGCAGAGGTCTTAAAATGGCTATGTTGAAAATTTGGTGAAAAATTCCTAAAATGACTGTTTTATGGGCGCATTCACAGTTCCACGCACTGTAAGTTTGCGAAATTTCAATATTTTCACTCCAGATTTTCAACATTGCCATTTTACCACACCTCCTTGTGAGCAGTGCAGTTGTCATTTTTCACATCTTGCCCACAACGTGTTTCTGCCCATGTAGCGCACAATGGCGCAGTCGGTGTGCGAAATCAATGTATGGGACACATTAAGAAAATCATTGTGACACTGGTCATGAGCAGAGGTGTTAAAATGGCTATGTTGAAAATTTGGTGCAAAAATTACTGTTTTAGGAGCACACGTTGAGCAGTTCCTACGCACGCTGGCAAGTTTGCGAATTTGTAATATTTGCACACCAGATTTTCAACAGTGCCATTTTACCGCACTTCCTTATGAGCAGTACAGCTACCATTTTTCACAACTTGCCCAAAATGTGTTTCCACACATGTAGCGCACAATGGTACAGTCGGTGTGCGAAAACAATGTTTGGGACAGATTAAGAAAATCACAGTGACACTGTGTTACGAGTGAGCATTGCACAGTTTCCACGCACCCTCATAAGTTCATGAATTTGTAATATTTTCAGTCCAGATTTTCACCAGTGGCATTTTTCCACACCTCCTTATTAACAGTACAGCTGTCATTTTCCACAACATGGCCGAAATGTGTTTTCACACTTTCAGCACAGAAATGCGTGGCTGCTGTGGGAAATCATTGTTCGGGACAGATAAAGAAAATCACACTGACACTGTTCAGGATCGGAGGTCCCAAAATGCCTGGGTTAACAATCTGCTGTAAAAATCCCAAACTAGTTACATTACTGGTGTGCGTTGCACAGTTTCTCTGCACTCGTGACTTCACCAGTTTTTAAGATTTTCACAGCAGATTTTCAACATTGCCATTTTTACACCTCCCCATGAACAGTACGCATGTCATTTTCACATCCTGTTCGAATGTGTTTTTGCACCTGTGGTGCCAAATGCCATAGTCGCTGTGCAAAAGCAGTTTTCGGCTAACAAACTGATATTGCCACTGTTCATGAGGTGGGGGTCACAAAAACCATGTTGAAAATTTGGAGTGAAAATACCAACGAATGCCTGAGGCGTTAGGGTTTCCGACCATAATGCCCCACCCTGTAGAGAATGACAGGCATCAGGGGTGTGACTTGGGATTCTTGCCTGTCATGCTCATACCATTCCACCCCCACCCACACCCTGCAGCCAGTGAGAGGCATCAAGGTGTGCCTCGGACTCTCCGGGCCCAAACTTCACCCCATTCTCCTATACCGCACCCATCTCACCGTATTTCCTGATGGAATGGGGTGCGCATAAGGGCCAAAGACCCCAAGGCACACCGTGACACTTGTCAGTGTCTGCAGGGTAGGTTGTGGTGAAATGGCATGGTCGTTATGCCTGATGACCCAAAGGCACACCCCAATGCCTGTCACTCTCTGCAGGGTAGTGGTGGGGTTGGCTTCAGTTCAATACTTCGCTGCCATTCCTATTATGCAGCTCTGTAACTTCTACACTACCAGTGCCAATGCCAGCAAGCAAACATTCGGCATTGACAAATGCTTGTTTATCATGTCTCTGTTTGTTTTTCCAATAAGTCTGTGCCATATTCCTGGCAGCGTGGAGTAAATAAACAGCTAACTGTTTTTGTAGCTGTTGCAAAAACACATCAGTTTTGATGCAGTCTAACATTGGTGTTGATAGATCTGGATCCGAAGGATAATACAGCCACATATCCCGTCCAGTCATCAATTGATATGGGCTATAGCCAGTACTCTTGTTTTCCGTACCTCTAATACCCATTAGGATTCCTGGTAAGTGTGTCACCCACCCTTTACCAGTATTCAATACTGCCTTTTTCAGTGCATTTTTCAAAGTGCGATTTAACCTTTCTACCATTCCCGAAGATTGTGGATGGTAAGGTAAATGCAAACGTTGAGTGATACCCAAAATATCACACAAAGCTGTCACTATTTTCACTGTAAAGTGAGTTTCTCTATCACTTTCAAGTATTCTGGGAAAACTCCATCGTGAGAACACCTGTTCCCATAGCACTTTTGCAGTAGCTGTAGCACTATCATTTTGTACGGGCAATGCTTTTACCCATTTGGAAAATATGTCAATAATGACTAACAAATACCGGAACCCCCCCTTTTGCAGTATGCAAGGGCCCCACATAATCAATTTGTAAGCTGGACCAAGGACCGCCCACCAGGGGTATATGCCCTAACGGAACCGTTTTACCAGGTACTGGAGAATTCATCTGTGCACAGATGAGACAAGCCTGCAGGCATTGCTTGACATCTTTTTTCATTTTTGGCCACTGATATTTTGTGCCAACATTTTACAAGTTTTGTGGAGTCCGCAATGACCCCCAATTCGATGATTATCTATAATAATATCTTTTCTAAATGAAGTGGGTGGTATCCACTTCCTAAACCCTGATTGTCGTTCCCATATTACCATATCTTTCCATATGGTAACATGTTTGGTTGCACACTGTCTAGTGTCTTTCCATTGGTTCCGACAACCTACTATCCAAGCATCTGTATCTTGGATATGCCCCAAACTTGAGACTTGTGAGATGGCAGCTATCCATTTAATATGGCGTTTGTCAAATTCGTCCATCTCCCACAATTGTGTAGAGTCACCTCCTGGAGGGTCTACACATAAGTTTGTTTGTTTGGCAGCAAGATTATCAACTAAGTTATTGTTTAACTTATGGATATCTTTTTTGGATTTTTTTGGTGAGCTCTTACTTTACAAATTGCAATTTTTAAAGGTGTTTGAGCTCCTATGTCCCATATATGTTGTAATATGGGAGCAAATGCGACAGGTTCTCCACATGCTGTGCGCAGTTCTCATTTAGTCCAAATTGGCAAAAAGTCCAATAAGGAATTTACCATAAAAGCACAGTTTGAGAAGATATTAATAGCCTCCCAAGGGTAAGCCATAATAGCTCCATGAACTGCCTCCAATTCCACTCTGGAGGCAGAAAATGATGATGGGCATCGTACTAATATCTCTTGATTAGTACTCAGTGTCCATATGGCATATCCTGTGTGGAAATGTCCATCCTCCCAAAAATGAGAGCCATCTACAAAAACATCTCTTGCTTCAGTATTTGGTTCTGCAGCAAATATGGGTTTAAAATAAATTCCTACTATAGTTTCACAGTCATGTACCTCTCCCTCCCACGCCATTAATTCAACTAACATAGGTGAGGTACATTTTTCTACTGTGATATTTTTCCCTTGTAGAGCTAAAGCTCATTTAACCAATCGCTGGGAAGACACACCTCTCGTGTCCCTTTTAAGTACTGGAGTGTGAGACGTTTGCAGGATAATTCTGTTAAACCCCACAATATGTTCTGTAGCCTGTATAGCCCAATATTCAGCTAACAAATGTTTTACACATTCTTTATGTGTCTCTTCCACAGTTGTTAGTACACGAGAAGAATATCCCACAGGACGTATAGTCCCTGCTCTCTTTTGTAATAGGACCGCATTAATTACCTGATCTGTTGTGTGTACCTGTATTACAAAATCTGAGGATTCAGAAGGACTAATGAGAGCTGGAGCTATCATTAGTGCTTGCTTAAGAGCCATAAAAGATGTTACAAGAAAAAAATCATAGAAACAAAACTTCTTTTGTAAGCTAGTTGACGTGAGATTTAAATCAATCTTGATTACTTTTGTTTCTGTTTTTAGACAGTAAATCACATTTTCCATGTCAGAGTGAAAAGTTTACTTGTATAGCTTACAATACAGCAGGACCTGAAAAATTCTGGCAAAATAATGTGTTCAACTTAGATTACACATGGAAGGTCAAATCGTGTTGCAAAAGGTCACCAATTCCAACAAGGTGATATTTACCATATCTCTAGTTTTGGCAGTGTTTTTGCTTAGTTGAACACCCAATTAAATAGTTATTCTGCCTTCACTCTAAGGAAATTTGGTACTACAGCTGTGCCTCTGCTGATAATGTAATTGCCCAAGGGAGCCACCCCCTCCACATGCCCCTTCCAATGCTGCATCACATCTGCAACTGCAGTTTGCAGACAATGAGCCAACATTTTAAAACCAGAACATGTCATGGGATGAAACATAAAAATAAACCAGAGTAGCTTCAGAAAACACAGTTAAAGACTGATAAAATGTAACAGTGACAAATAGACACAGCATATATTGAATTAGGCATAGTGTTTTTAAACTTCAAATATTTTCTTCAACACTATGCCACTGACAAAAGTTAACCTGGAATAAAGAAACCAAGAGTCTCTTAACTAAATAAAAAAACATAATGAGCTTCAAGTGAACAGAGCCAAGAAAAGACAAACTTTACTCCGGCATCATTATAGTTAATGAAGCTGACAACATTCATTACTGAATACTGTAATGTTTTTTGCAGTTCTCTAAATAAGTACAGAAAACAGCTTAACCTTGGACAGCAGGGAACAGCTATACAGATATAAATGTTTGTAGATTCATTATACAGTCTTGATTTTTAACCCACAAACTTCCCTTTGTGCCGCACTTAATTTATATTTACTATCTTTAGCCTCTGTGAAATATTTGGCTATATTTAAGTAATGAGCATCATTTTTCTCCAACAATTCTTTCTTCAACTGACAAGTCCTAGCAGTTATTTTTTAACTGATACTGTACGTACATTTGACATATGTTAGTTACCTTGGTTTTATCTGATTTACTTTTCTCATTATGGTCTGTACATCGTTTAATTAAACAGAAGTACGCATCTTCCTGCTTTTCAGGAGAGCTATATGGACCTTCTTGAAGGTTCGTCTCTAAACATTTACGTAATATGGAATCCATACTCACGTCAGTAGGTTCACTGGCAAATCACGTCTGACTTTGCCTCAGCTTCCTTAAGTGTCCTCCGACCTCCTTCCGTACATGAGTAATTAATTCAGATATGGTAGGCGTTCCTCGCGGTGGCTTCCTTCTCTTCTCGGTTCGTTTGATGTCGTCAGCAACCATATAGACTGTCTTCAGACATCCGAGTCGCGGCACCAATTGTAAGGATAAAAAGAGAGCTGCGTCGTGTTTTCTATCTTCAAATAATTCAAGCCACACAAAGTGAATGTTTTCCTCTGGTTTATTTTTTCACGAGTCCATCAACATCAAATACATGTATTCTTGCTTTTCATTAGGTGCTAGCTATTTAAGGTTTATACAAGGTTTATATGAAGAATTGTTATCTCAAAAACTACCAACTCCCTAGTATAAGCCAATCATATAACAAGATAACCTATTAATCTTAGGGTGTGGTGGATAACAGTCGAAGCATAGATATGACTTTATGTCTTACATTTTCTCAGAAGTGTTCACCACATTTTTTGCCTAACTCTTTCACAACTCTTTCTGTTGTATTCTGTCTTCAACAGGTAAATACCTTCCTAATAAGGGCATACCATCCTGTTCAAGTTGACTATAGGTCATTTAAATGCTGACCATTATAAAATCATAAGATAAAGTGTTGTGTAATCATAGAACTATCACAAGACAGGCATCACAAGACTTTTAACTAGGTCTTGTGAGAAACTGTCGTAGCTAACTATTTGAGTAAACACATTTGGTTATATAGTACAAGAAATTACACTGAAGCATTCTGTAAAGAGGCTATACTTAAACACTCAGTTTAACTATTATAAAAGGTTATACTGAAATAAATGTTATACTACAAAATGTTACATTACAGTGCTGAATCCAGGGGGGTTTCTGATTCCAAAAAGAACAGTCCACCCAGCCCTGCTCTTCGACTAGGCCTGCTGACTTGTATTGGATGACGTAATAGAGCATAAGTACATTCCCCTTCCCCCAGCTGGAAGGTTAGGCTCTGATTAAGCGATAATACATAACAAAGTGTGCAATATCATGGAATATCATCCTGCTTCAGGTGTGTTGTAAGGCATGAGGCCATAGACCAAATCACTTAAAACTACTTGAGAAGGAACACTATCCCCTGATATCACACACACACACATTGAAGTGTTTATTTATTTAAAATTTGATAACTGGGAAAGGTACTGCACCATGAGCGAAGCTTGTTTCCAGGTACGACCGGGGAATGGGGGTACAGATACAACACACAACAGAGGGTAAACATAATATTCTAACAAGTCACACAGTTATACATAGAATTGCTTCTAACATATAGTAATTTACAATATGATGCATTTGTATATACAAATATTTATAATATGCTGGAACTCGAATAGAGTATATCAGCTATATGGAGCAATTACCACAGCATATACATAATGATTTAAGACAGAGAAAGGAGATTTGAGACAGGGGGAGAGGAGAGAAAGGGTATTAGGGTCGAGGACAGGTGCAAGGTGATGTAGGGGTTGGTCTGAGTAGGCAGTTAAGGGCAGGAAGGAAGGGGGTGAGGTGGGTAAGGGGGGGAGGGGATGTTGTTCCAGAGGGAAGGAAGCCTGTAAGAGAAGGCCAGTTTGCCAGCTGAGGTGCAGACTCATGGGAGTGCAAAAGAGCAGGCACTGATTGATTGTGAGTGTATTGATGTGATTAGGGAATAGATCCATTTTTGCATTACTGAAAAAATAAAAATTAAACATTGGAACGACCTACAGACTGGGATTATGTACTGATATTCTAAATGTGGTCTTGCTCAATCAGATTTGAGAATTTGGACCGTCCATTTAACAACTGTTATACAGAGAATAATGCAACAGTAAGGGTTTTGACAGGGCTGAATAAGGCCCTGCCCCATTTGTTATAGAGAAAGAGGTTAAATGCAAGGGTCTGTTCAATCCTCTCCTCTCCTTTTCTGTCTCTTCTCTGTCTGGTTGCACATTCAAATTTTCTTGTGAGACCTAGAAACTGATCACTCCGACAGTTTCGCAGCTCTCAGTCTCTTGCTATCTCTCTACCTTCCCTTGCTATTTTTTGTCTTTTCTCCCCCTTGCATATCTGCAGTTATAAAAAATATATATGTGAATCTCTGTGTAAAACTGTATGTGATACAGGGATCCTTTGCTTAAAACTGTAATTACAGTAGTTATGCTGTTGAAATGATTGCAAAAAAAACTATGGAACGCAAGAGGTTAACCTGAAATGCAGTTTTTAAGCCTTTTGCAGAGATGTAAACAAGATGTTCTGGGTCACTATGTTCTTTTTGCTGCACCTGCATCAAAACTGACAAGAACATTCTATAAACTTACAAGAACATCCTGTGAGAAGCAAGCTCCCTTAACGAGCTTCCTGCAAAGACTGGTTATAAAAAGAGCAGCAATGTTTTACAGGGGGAGAGAGAGAGAGACTGAGATTTGAAACTGAGAAGAAACACTCAGAAGGACTGTTTTCTCTGTTTGAACTGCCTTGGTAAACAGTAATTCTGAACAAATTTGTTTTTTTATTTTACTGTTATTAATAACAATAAAACACTCTTTGTAAATTTTACAACTGCTCCGGGTTTTCCTATGCTTCCTGACCTGTGCCTCATCGACAGATGGTTTTAGAAGTGGGATTTACACCATGCGTACTCTAAGACAGGAGTTTTGTGCATGGGTACTAGACCTGGTACCAGGGAAGCATAGAAGAAAGGTATGGATTCTGCAGAAGCAAGTCCAGGAGTGCTTACCAGAAGAATGACAGCCAAACTGGAAGGAGGAACAAAAGTCCAAACTGAAACTGTACAGCCAGCAACAGTCATGGAAAAAAAAGGGCAGGCAGTGACAGTACCCGAAAGCCTGATTGCCTTTTTCAAATGGGGCAGGGCCATATTCAACCCTGTCACAAGGGTGTGTAATGGTTTTTGTGCACACCAATGTGTGTGATGCCACATAAATCCTGACAGCAAAGCAGGTGTAGTGTTTAAAGAAATGTGGTTCTGTCCCTTTAAACTGATCTCATTTAGTATTCACAGTGGCAGCAGATTCAGTAACAGGCGAGACACAGGATGTTGCTTCTAGGAGTGCACGAGTTCAGCAAATTAAGGGCAGACACAGAGCAATGCTGGAAAACAGGGACATTCAGTTACATAACAAGCATTTGTCAATGCCGAATGTTGTCGCGCTGGCATGTGTCCCAAAAGGTGATTTTGCACAGCGAGTACGCCACTGTGCGGCAGAGCTGCGGAAACGCATTTTGGGCAGGCTGTGGAAAATGGCAGCTGGACTGTTGATAATGAGGTGTGCACAAATGCCAGTGGTGAAAATGTAGCATGAAAATATTGCAGATTGACAAAGTTACAAGGGTGCGTGGAAACTGCACAATGCATGCTTGCAACACAGTCATTGTCTGGACTTTCGCAACCAAATTTTCAACGTAGGCATTTTAGGGACCTCTGCTGATGAGTAGTGTCACCGTCATTTCCTGAAAGTGTCCCGAAAGTGATTTTGCAGTGACCGTACAATTCTGCACGGACGTGCGAAAACACATTTCAGCCAGCTGTACTCTTCATAAGGAGGTATGGAAAAATGGCAATGATGAACAGCTGGAGTGAAAGTATTACAAATTCACAAAGTCACGAGCGTGTGTGCAAACTGCACAATGCTCACTCGTAAAACACTCATTTTATTGACTTTCGTCGCTAAATTTTCAGCATAGGCATTTTAGGACATCTGCTAATGAACAGTGTCACTGCCATTTTCATAATATGTCTAGAACACGGGCTTTCCACAGCGACCGCGCTATTGTGCGCGGAACTGTGAAAACAGATTTTGGTCAGGATGTGAAAAATGACAGCTGTACTGTTCATTAGGAGGTGTAGAACAATGGCACTGTTGAAAATGTGGAGAGAAAATATGTTTGCGAACTTACAAGCGTGGGTGCAAACTGCGCAACGCACGCTCGTAACACAGTCATTTTATGGAGTATTGTCACCAAATTTTCAATATAGACATTTTAGGACCTCTGCTCATGAACAGTCACTGTCACTTTCGTAATGTGTCCCGGACACTGATTTCACACAGTGACCGCGCTATTCGGTGCCAGAAGTGCAAAACACATTTTGGGCGGGATGTGAAAAATGACAGCTGTACAGTTCACAAGAAGGTGTGGTAAAATGCCAATTTTGAGAATCTGGCATGAAAATAGTGCGAAAAGCGCTAACTTACGAAAGCGGCAGTTATGAGTTGCTACGCATGCTCATAAAACAGTCATTTTATGGAGTATTGTCACCAAATTTTCAAAACAGGCATTTTAGGACCTCTGCTCATGAACAGTGTCACTGTCATTTTCATAATGTGTCCCAAACACTGATTTCGCACAGCAACAGCGCTATTCTGTGCCGAAAGTGCGAAAACACATTTCAGGCAGGATGTAAAAAATGACAGCTGTACGGGTCACAAGAAGGTGTGGTAAAATGCCAATGTTGAGAATCTGGCATGAAAATAGTGTGAATTCGCTAACTTACAAGCGTGCGTTGCGCAGTTGCTACGGACGCTCGTAAAACAGTCATTTTTTGGATTTTTCCCCACCAAGCGTGCAACATAGGCTTTTTGAGAGCCCCTCTCATGAACAGTGGCACTGTCATTTCATTACTCAGTCCTGAAAGCTGATTCCGCACAGTGACTGCGAAATCACCTTTCGGGACTGAATAACTCCATGACAGTGCAAGAATTCATGAGAAGGGGTCCCAAAAACCCCATGTTTAAAATTTGGGGCCAAAATTCACAAAATGCCCAAAATATGCATTAAAGTTGAAAAACCCTATTCATTCCATTATACAGCTTACCGGCATTTCTTCAGTTCGCAGTCGGCTTTGAAGAGTGCAGGCGTGTTCCGTCCACAGAAGATCGTTCGCCAGACTCCGCGGGAATAAGTATGGGGTGAGGGGGATAGAGGCAGGCAGTGCGCGTGGGTGGGTGCGGGTGGGGAGGGGCATCGAGACTACAAGGGACCGTTTCATTTACAGAAAAAATGAAAAAACCATTGTGGGACAGTTTCTTTTTTGCAGGGATTTGGCACACTGGGGTGGGCTCCCAGCGTGCCACCTAACTGTTTGGGGAGCTGTCTGTGGCCGGCCGAGTTGGGCACCCTCGTCGGCACCTAGCACTGGGGGTGAGGAGGAAGTAATGCTGTGAGGATTGGGCACCCCGTTGGCACACAAAGATGCAGGGGAGAGTCGCGAGCCAAGGAGATGGGCTCCCGTCGGCACCACAAGAAAGTGGAGGTTAACCAACAGGGGATTGGGCACCCCAAAGTCGGCAGTAGTTAGGCGGCCGCCCGCTCGCCGACCATGCACATAATGGTGGCAAGCATGGCAAGAAAAGGACCACTGCGTATGACGAGCTTTGCTCGAATTACAGCAGACCTTTTCTTAGATGTGCTCACCACATTATGTATGTATGGTGTGGCGCCGGCATGCAGGCTGATTGGAGAATGCGGAACGCACCTACTGGTGCGTGCCCTGCATTCGCCTAACAGCGACCCCACCTCCAAAGCTGCACTGTCCCACGATGTTGGCTGCGCAAGCGCGCCAACATAATTATGTGTTATAAAAGAAAATATTACTGCAGTGGTCTTGTGTTGAGATAAACTACAGAGAACGGTATAAGTGGCGAAGAGGGCATGTGCACAAGCTTCAGACCCCAAGAGGAAAAACCCAGAGCTCCAGGCTGACAGATCATGTATGCAGCCTTACCTACATATCTACTAACGGGCATCAAATAAATGTTCCACAGAGAGAGAGAGTCAAAAGCAAGATCTGGTGGGCTGTCACATATGGCTTCACAAAGGTAACACTGTTTTGATTACCCTGCCTGGAATATATGATTGTCAGAAATAGCAGTTACTACAAGTAAACACAATATATAGAAGTGTACAATTTGACCAGTGATGCACAATAATTAGCCGAGTACATACAGAAACAAAACAGTAAGAGCACATGGACAAAACGGTAGATGTGTAGGAGGTCTTTCCCGGATTTAATACTTCAGACACCAATAACCTGAAATACAGCTGGGGAAATGGATAGATCCGTTTGAAAACTTTATGATTGCAATGAACATTACTGACCCAAGGAGCCTTACTACTCCGTTCTGCCGGCAGTGAGGTACACAACATATCTGATGCACTCCACGCCACTGTAAAGTGGACTATGATGCTTGCAAAAGGTCTCTGTCTGCCTATTTTGATCCTAAGCAAAACTGGATTTGACAGATACAGATTTTGGACAACTAAACAGCTAACAAGTGAATCCATGGGTGCGTATGCCACCCGTTTACGGGCTCTAGCACGCACCTGTGATTTTCCAGACGTGGACAGTGAGATCAAAACACAGATCATTGTTTCATGCCCTTCTTCCTCAATCAGGAGAGGAGCATTAAGGACAGATCCTGCTCTGACTGAACATTTAAATATGGCAAGGATTTCTGTACTCTGTTCCTCAGATATGCCACTTGTAATTAAATGCATATTCCGCAGGCATGATATATTTAACTGTATGTTATGTCACAAATGTGATTTTATGATTATTTATGATATTTTTTAACTGTATGTCTTGTTACAAATGTAACTGAAAGTTTAATTTCTTGGATATGTTAACTGTTAAACTGTATGTCTAATTCTGCATTAAATTGTACTCCCCCCCTCCTCCCCCCAGGTCTCACCGGGAGATGAGCAACTTGTTGCTCAGTATGCCTTCCTGGTGAAGCATTTCATTAAACAAATAAATAAATAAAGGATTTTACAGATCTCAGATCATCAAGCCAAAACTGTTGAACAAGGCATGGAACAACATCTAGTGTGCAAAGTCCAACAGAAAACTGTCAGACCCCACACCAAGCCCATATCCCGCTGCTATAAATGTAGCAGGAACTATCCTCTGGCAGATAGCTGCCCAGCAAAGGGCCAAACATGTTGTAGGTGTGGCAGGCATAATCATTTTGCTGTTATGTGCCACTCCACACAAACTGCACCTCATCAGCAGCGACTCTGTGAAAAGCAAAGCAATCGGAGTCGGCAATAAAATTACGCACGTAGAACAAGAAGAGCCCACAGAAGATCATATGTTTGTGACATCACGTTGAATGAGGTCTGTAGGAACTTCAGGCCGAATTTGACCTCCTTCAACTAAATCTGTTACAGGCTAAACTCCTGAATGCTAAAAACACTAAGGTAATGTACAGTATTTCCACTCAAATCACCTTACCTCCTTCCCTAAAAATCTCTCCTTAATGCCCCTGATCGGCTCTACCACGCCGGCGCAACAAAAAAGATCATGACTGGCATTACAGCGTTGGGCTCCATGCTGGCAAGAAGCCACACAGTTTGGATGTGTTTTTATATATTGGGGTGCACCCTCAAACTAATGCATTCTAACCCAGGTCAGAGTTAGTTCGTGGGTCGGGGTAATTGTGGGTCGGGGGAAGTGGTTGCCCCTTTCCAGTGGCACTTCCATGGCGGCATGGCACTGTTGTCGATATCAACGCATGTCACCATAGAAATATCGCTTTTAGAGTGGCATCCCCCCCCCCCAAATCAAAACCCTCCTCGGTGACAACCTAGAAGTTGTGGACAAATTCAGATACCTGGGGTGTTTGCTGGGCCACCATTTGTCTTTTTCGGCTCACATCAAGTCTCTCATGAAAAAGCTGAAGCAAAGACTGCGCTTCTCCTATAGGAACAAGGCCCTCTTCCCTGTTGAAGCCAGATTGAGACTGATACAGACAATGTTCATCCCACTATTGAACTATGCAGATGTGATTTATGGTCGATGCTTAGATGACCTGCTGCATTCACGCGACATACTCTACCACAAGGCTATATGCTTCATCACAAATGTCCACCCTTGAACTCACCATTGTGATTTATACGCTTCCTTGAGCTGGCCTTTCCTGTCCATTGGGAGGCTTTTCCACTCTCTCATATGGCTTCACACAGCCCTTCTGCTAAAGCTTGCAGCATACATATCGGGCCTTTTCCATCACTCTGTTTGCCTCTATTTGCTACAGAGTAGCTCAGATATGATGTTGGATGTCCCTAACTCTCACTCCCGCTTCGGCAAAATGGCCATCAGCCCTGCGCTCCCTGATGTTTGGACCAAAGTGCAACCCACTCTCAAACTGCAAAGCCTGGTACCACTAAGTATTTCAAGTCTCTGCTCATTAGCAAATTACATGACTCCTGCTCATGCAACCCCCATTGACGACCCAGCCCTCACATCCTACTAGTTCTCCCATTCCTTGTTTATAGCTGTTGTAATAAATTGTCAGGGGAATATGGTCCACTCTCTCCAGCTCACGCCTCTGTGCTCTCACCTCTGCTTTCCTTCTATCCCTTTCCTTCTATCTTACCCTTGTTACCTCTCTTACTGTCTTACTCCTCTGCCTCTTGCCCCTATCCCGCCTACCCTATGCTCCTTCCCTTCCTATCCTGGAATGCTCCCATTATTCTTTTTTTTTTTTTTAACTCTATTTTTGCACGGTACATTAGGGAACTCTCTTAGGCATCCTAGCACAACCGCGTGCTCTACCTCCTACCTGAAGCCTCTCGCCACCACCGACCATCCTGACAAATCCCCCAGCTCTGCACCCTCCGAGGTAGGGCCGCCCTATCCGCCCAGGGCACTCTATCTACAATCCAATGTGTCATTCAGGCCAGTCAGACCCTGGTGAGGAGGAAGCCCAGCAGTTGGATTGTGATGCTGTGATGCGTGGTACTGTCTCCTATCCCCAAAGATGGGGATATTTTTCTTCCCCCTCACTGGCCCGGTAGTGCAATGCACTCCAGCATGGTGCATGTGCGCATGCCCACAGGAGAGCCACCATGGCCAATCCCCTATTTCCTGGCCCCTGGCTGCTGCCAACCCCCAGTCTCCACTGGGGGTCTGTATTAGGGAGGAAAAAAGGGGGAAAAGGGTTCCACAGGAAATTAACACTTCTCTTTCATTTTTATGTTGCTCACACGCATGTGCAAGAAACATAGTGCCATCATTGGAGATTTCGGAGGTGTGTCACCTCCTCCTCCAATTCAGTCAGTGTGCTGGCAGGCGCAGCCCCTGTAAGCCAATGCATTTTGGAGCTGTCTATGTGACGCTCCAAAATGCAGTACGCCTCCAGATGAAAGGGAGTTACGCTCAGTGAGCACCGATAAGATATCGCTGCTCAGCCGCAGCCCCCCACAGACACACACAGGCGCAAGCGCCACCAAGACGCACTGTATAGCCAACGGGTGCCCAATCCTCAGCTGACCTGCGTCCCCCAGTAGTAGGTGCCATGCTGGGAGCCCACCCCAGCGGGCAAGCCGGTCCTTGGCTGGACGGGGTGCCCAATCCCCATCGGGCTGAACGCCCCCTGCCCTGTGCCATGCTGGAGCTCCACCCCAGCGCGGCAAATGTCCCACATAGTCATTTTTTTTTTAAAACCTGTAAAACAAAACAGTCCTGCGGTGCGTCTCCCAACCCCCACAACCCGCACTCACCCTGCGCACCAGCCTCCCACACCCCCCATACTTACCTCCGGACTCCGGGCGAGGATCTTGGTGGACCGGGAACATGTCTGCACTCTTCAAAGCCGACCGCGAACTGAGGAAATGCCGGTAAGCTGTATAATGGGCTAGATAGGGGTTTCAACTTTGTTGCACATCTCAGGCATTTTTGGGAATTTTTGCACCAAATTTTTAACATGGGGTTTTTGGGACCCCTTCTCATGAATGATGTCACTGTCATGGCGTTATGGGCCTGAAGAGGTGATTCGGCGCAGTGATCGCGAAATCACCTCCGGACTGCATCATTTCATCTCACCCAAAATGTGTTTCCGCCCATGTAGCGCAGAATGGCGCAGTCGAATGTGTGCGAAATCAATGTCGGGACAAATTAAGAAAATCACAGTGACACTGTTCATGAGCAGAGGTCTTAAAATGGCTATGTTGAAAATTGGTGAAAAATTCCTAACAAAGACTGTTTTACGGCGCGTTAGCAGTTCCTACACGTAACGTCATCGTAATTTTCAATATTTTCACTCCATATTTCCAACATTGCCATTTTATCACACCTTCTTATGAGTAGTACAGCTGCCATTTTCACATCTCACCCAAAATGTGTTTCTGCCATGTAGTACACAATGGCTCAGTCGGTGTCTTGAGATCAATGTACGGGACAAATTAAAAATCACAGTGACACTGTTCATGAGCTCAGGTGTTAAAATGGCTATGTTAAAATTTGGTGAAAAATTCCCAAAATGACAGTTTTAATAGACGGCGTTGCCAGACAGTTCTATAACGTCAGAAGTTCGCTGGGACTTTCAATATTTTCACCCAGATTTCCAACATTGCCATTTTGCCACACCTTCTATAAATAGTACAGCTGTCATTTTCACATCTCACCCAAAGCGTGTTTCACCATGTAGCGCATACAATGGCAGTGGTGTGCAAAATCAATGTACGGGACAAATTAAGAAAATCACAGTGACACTGTTCATGAGCAGAGGTCTTAAAATGGCTATGTTGAAAATTTGGTGAAAAATTCCTTCAGATGTTCTGCAATATTACTAATGAAGACATTGAACAGAACTGGCCCCAGGACCGATCCTGCAGCACCTCACTGGTGCTTCTCTCCTAGCTGTTAGCCAGTTTCTAGCAGTTTACCCTTTCCCCATGTCCAGCCTACCCAGCTAGTTTATCAGCCTCCTATATGGATGGGTGCCAAAGGCTTAGCTGAAATCAAGGTAAGCGTTGTCCGCTGCCCCACCCTGATTCACTTCCTTTGTCACCAGTCAAATAAATCAACCAGATTTATCTGACATGATGTCCCACTGTGAATCCATGTTGTCTATGGTCCTGGTTCTGATGGCATCGAGATGCCCACTATCCTTTCTTTAAGCAATGTCTCCATGATCTTCCCCACTACTGAGGTGAGGCTGAATGGCCTATTGTTCCCTGCCTCCTCCCTGCTGCGGACTTGTGTAGAGGGACCACATGTGCCCTCCTCCAATTCACTCATGTTGAATGACTCAGTGAACATGGCTGCTAGAGGTACTGCTATCTCCCTTCGCAGTTCTGTTAATATCCTTGGCGTATGCCATCTGGTTCCATCGCTTTGTCTACCTTCAATTTAATGAGCTCCTGCAGAACTCTTCTGTCCACCTCTTCACCCCCTTGGCAACTGCTGTACTGCTGTGGCCCTTGCCCCTCCCACTCTTCTGTGGATACTGAACGGAAAGACACAGTGGATGTCTTGGGAGGAAGGCATGAAACTGTCACTTCCAAATACCTAAACAGCACATACAAGCAAGCAACATTCGGCATTGACAAATGCTTGTTTATGCTGTCACTCCCGATGTGTTGTTAGTAGAAGATGATCTCTGTTCCAGAGCAAAAGATGGGGGCGCTCAAAAATTATATCCATAGACAGTCTTTTTAATTTCCAAATATCATCCTTTACAGTAATATATTTTCTCTCTACATTCTAATTTTTATGTAATCTACCATCTCATCTTCCTCGCTATTTCCTTCAAAGTATCCAATGAGAGAAAAACTGGCTAAAAACGCCCAACATATCTAATATCTCTTGCTTGCTTGATTTTAGCCATGAATTGGTTGGAATGAATTATAAAATGAACTTAATGAGTAAGGTTGCAAGAAATGTGATCAAAATTAAGATCTATAGTATATCAGGAGATACAGGTATAAATGAATATCTACCTAAATATTTGATGTTTGGCTCACTAAGATTTGGTGTTTAGTGTTGGGTTCTTTTATTTTATGATTTGATTTCCACATGAGAATGATAATGGAAACATATTATGTTTTACATTTTATATTTCATATTTTTTCAGAATTATGAGTTAATACATTGATTGAATGAAGGAATTTTAGATTTATACTATTTAGACGAGGTAAGTAGCATCAGTGTTTGTCTGTTCATGTTTAGAATTTTGTATCAAATTTTGTTTCTGGATGTGGACAGTTATCTAATTGTATATATTTATATATTTATTCAGAAGGGCATCTCTTGAAAAAGCCTATACATTAGGTGAAACGTTGAGGTTTGCCATATTTAAAATTAAAAAGGATATCTGGAAATGAAAAAGACTGTCTACGGTTATCATTTTTGAATGCCCCCCATCTTTTGCTCTGGAACAGAGATCATCTTCCACTGGATGTCACCAGATGGCGGGATCATGTCCTCCCTCCCTCTCAGTAAAGGACAGCAGTCCTCAAGACACTCAATCCTTTCCTTTCCTACCGACCCCTGGTGGCCCAAGTCCATTCCCGAACCCAGGTCACTGGCGTGGCACGAGGTGTGGCATCCAGCGACTCAGCCCTCTGAGCCACTGGGCCAGCTGCTTCCATTATTCTTGTGTAGGTGTTTTATTTGTAAATATCACAACCTGTGCATATGATCATTGCACTTGTATCTGAATTTAATGTATCATATATATTGTATGTAATGCCCCCCCCCATATGAGGCTTACCTTTTAAATGCCTCCAGGTGTTCTCCCGCTGCTGCTGGCATCCCTGTTTTCTCCATGGCACCTTCAGCTGCTTGGTTCTTGTCCCTCTAGTGTCACAAGAGCCCAGTTTTCCTCCCAGTCAGCTCCTGTGTTGATGAGCCCTGCAGGGCTCGCAGAGTGTATTTGCGAGCGGCCAGCATTTCAGCTGAGCAGCCGCTGTTCACACCATTGACGAGGTGTGCTGTTGTTTCCAACTGCCTATTGTGGTCTGGAGTTGGGAGTTCTAACCGATGGTTCCTGGTGCCGGGTTAAGTTTGAAAGGCACTGGGGACACAGTAGAAGCAAGTGGGGAGCTGTTTTAAAATAAATAATTAGGCAGACGCTGTAAGCGCTGCTTTCAGGACATCAAAGTTAAAGGGAAAAGGTCAGGGCAAGGAAGGCCCTTATGAATATTAATGATTAACTGCCTGCCGCCTAGCAACACCGTATTTTGGTGGCAGAGACAGCGTAGGGAGGCAAAATATATATAAATGTATAAATGTGTGCAAGAGGGCACTGTTGGGGCTAACTGACTGTGGGGACATTGGCTAATAAAAGTAATTTCCCTGACTACACCAGGACATTATATCTGGGGGTAATAAATAGACTGCAACAGACTGCAGCAAGCAGACACCATCTTTGTGCCTTTCAACCAATTAGTGGCCCGGATTTAGCCAAGGGACTTCTGGTACAGTGCCAGAGACTTGTGGGGGAATAAGCAGGGACAAAATCTAGGCATCAAAATGCAGTCCAATTAAAGGACTGGAACTGTGATTATCAGCCTGGACAGCCAATCAGATTATAGGACTTTTGCCCTTTATAAAAGGGGGGACTGTTTGAACAGGGTCATTCCAGAGGGAGTTCGAGCAGCAGTTCCAGGGGTCTGTCTGAAGTTCACAAAGGGAAAGAAGGCTCCCTGAAGCTCAGGGAACTTGGGAAGAGGCCTGCTTTGCCTCTTCTCAGCCAAAACCACTGCAGAGTATGTGTTGGGACTGTCAAGTCTCCAGAACAACCTGCAATCCTCCAAAAAGGGAGAATTCCTCAGAGTAAATTGCCAGATTGAAACTGAGGTCAGAGTTGCTGAAAGATCCCAAATCTGCAATCTGGTGAGACAAGTGTAACCCCTTGGTGGCACTATCCCAAGAGCTACTACCCCTGCCTGCGCGGCTAGTAGCAGGTTAAGGGGCTTGAGTTCTGAAATGGGTGCCTCCACCCGGAGGTCAGGGTTGGTAGTGGTCAAACTAACCTGAGCACAGCCTTCCAAGATACTGTAACCCCCCTCTTTCCCTTCTAGTAGCCTGAGCAATATACGATAATCACTTTCACAGTACCTCTTGTACACCATAACAGTACCCACACTGTTTGCACTTACCACCAGGGGTGGTCCCTCTGGCTCGACCCTGGGGACCCCCTGTAAAACAAGGTTATGCACAGTAAATAGTAACAGTATAGTACTCTTGGCACAAACTGGAACCACAGTCAGGTTAAATGCAGCAAAAAAGTCAGATCTGATTTATTCAGGGGACTTGAACAAGGAAGGGGAATAATCAGGTTGATTAGCTTAAAGTCTATATTAATCAAACAGTTATGCATATGCTTTAAGTCCCCATACAGTCACACACACTCTGGGTAACCAGGTAGGAAAATGGTGGGCTAGCCAGTAATGGTGCAGCTGGTTGGGGCCCTGTGAAGGACGAAAGCAACATGCACAACACACACTACTTGTAATCCGGAGCCAGAGGGCTCAGTTCATGAAAGAAAAAGCAATAAGACAATCAGATGACAACACTTTGGATTTAGCTGTTGTTGCAGGGAGCTACCCTGATGTTTACTCATGACACCCAATACTGAACATGGGCAGGACGAAATCGAGACAGCAGGTTGTTGAGCTGGAGTGCACGGTGAAGCGGGGCCCACACGAATCATCGAGGTGTCGTTCCTGTTCAAGTGTTGAACAGGGGGCTGATCCCCAGGCAGATCTCTCATTGATGGCTTTCTCTGTGCAGTGGGTAGTCAGGCTGGGCCAGTGCAGCAAGGCCTAGGCTCAGGCCCAATGGAGATGATTTTGCATTCAGTCCGTGGGGCTGGATGCAGCTTACAGCAAGCAGAATACAGTTCAAACCACAGTGGGGAACCAAATTGCGACCCACTAGCAGCACACAGCACATTTACATGTAAGGAAATTCTAATGCAGCTTCCAGCAAGCAGAATACAATTCAAACCACAGTGGGGAACCAAATCACGACCCACTATAAGCACACAACACATTCACATGTAAGGAAATTCCACTGTACCAGGCAAAAGGCTCTCTGGTTGCAATTATAGAATCTCTGCACAATCTGGGAGTTCAGACGTGGCTGGAAGTCCAGACAGGCCAATCGCATTCAGCAAATCTTCAGTCTTCTTCAGGTAGGAGCCTGGTCCCAATTCAGTGACTTACTTTGCTCTCCAAGTTCGGATTCAGTCCGAAAAAAGGCACAAGTTCCCTCTCAGGGACAGCAGGCAGGCATGCAGGCCAAAAGCAAGGCCTTTTCTCAGTTTTCCAATGCAACTCTATGCCGGGGCTGCTGCTTGAATCATTCAAGCTGTTATCTCTTCACTTCCCAACGCAGATCCGAAACTAGCTGCAAGCAGCTTGGGAATTTCCCCAAGATCCAAAAGGTTCAGTTGGCTGATCTATCTGTCAGTCACAAGGGCTCCCCCTCCAAGTTATTTTAGGAGACAAAATTCAAAAACTACAATTCCTACAAGTTTTGACCCCACCAAGCCCCTGTAGGCAGGCTCCATTTTAGAGTCCCAAATGTACTGATTGGCCCATTTCAGCAGTCCAGGACCAAGATGATTGAAACAAACACAACTGTCCATGCTGCAAAGAAGGCAGGTTAGAACAAACTGCAATATTATTACTACTCTAACAAATGATCAGCAAACAAGCACATCTTCTAACAGAGCTCCCTTTTAGATTAATTACGACTGCAATCCAGGCAGCTCTTAAAGAGACGGTACACAAAGGCGATATAGGCACTCTCTGGCAATCACATTTAAACTGCAAAAATGCAGGACACCAGCCTGGCAGTGAGCATTTAGACAAGCTCAAGGAAGACTTTTTGGGAACCCCCATTTGTAGGGGGGTTACACAAGCTTTTGCCTCCAGGACTGCGCTTGAACTTAATGCCTGCGTTCACCAAAATTGTCTCCAGCCAATTTGCCAGAGGGAGCTCTGAATTGCTGTGTGCCAGCTTACATTTCCAGGACTGCAACTTGCAAGTGAGTAAGCTGTGTGGCCTATTACCGAATTGTATCCAAGCTGAACTGGTGATGCCAAGTAATGTGCCTAAGAGACTGTTGCTGCCTGTAAAAGGCAAGCTGCCAGACGACCAGAGAAGGGAATCGGCTCCTGCAGAGAAGTTCATTGCGGGTTGTGGCCACCCTTGGGGGCTACGCCTTGATGAGGAGGTGTCATGCTAGCTCTGGTCCCTGTATCCTGATCCTTGCCAGAAAGGATGAAGTCCTGCAGCCTGCAGCCACATCCTGTCTCGAGGAGAGCAATCCTGGAAATCAGCCCAGATCCCGAGGTCCAAGGTTCAGTGTGTACCTCAGGGTTTTACCCTACAACACCAATTAACCTGTTTGTTCCAACTGATTTGCCTTTCAGGTCTGCACTTTGGTTTAGACTGTCTTTGCAGGAGTATACCGTCGCTACAGCAACACTGGTACACCGAACACCCTGCAGTGAAACCCCCAATGCGCCTATATCAGCAGCAACCAGGGGTTTGCATCGAGACACTGTAGAGTGACAGAGGGGGTAAATATCTAACTCCACTGTCTGTGCAATGTGGAGTTAGATATCTTTCGGTAGGGGGAGTGCGGGGGGCACAGTCCCCCCCCCGCACTGTGCATCGTGGTTGTGCCGGTCAGTCCGGGGTTACGTTACAGTCAGGGATGTCGATGTGTTTCTGGCATGGTCGAGGATGTCAGTGTTTTTGTTGTCGCGCCAGCATCGTAGAACCCTTTGCAGGCCATTGGGCCTGGGGATTACAAATTTCTGGGTTTCAAAAAGGTGTTTTATGATTTCTACAACCAAGTATAAATTAAAGCCTTAGCCATTTATTTAAGGGCCCCAACCAGCTGCGACGCCAGCCAACCCGCGACACCACTTCAGGCCTGCAAAGTAGCTTATCCTGAGTACCCAGCAAGGTTAACTGGACAGTCCAAAGTGGTTAATGTATTTGGTTGAATGTTTATACAGAGTCAAAATACTACTAAAACCAAAAGTGCCAATTGATCAAGCTTTAATTTGCATCCCCTACCCCTTATTTAAACCCCTAAATAAATCTGTTTGTTGTTTAAATGTTAATCTGGTCCATGAGCATATTATTACTGAGTGCTGGTTTAATGCAAACAACCGAAAGTTTTGTGTTATTGCTGGTAACTGCTCTTTACAGGTGTACAGGGTGAATGCAGAGTTCCAGACCCTGTTGGTAAGTGGTCACTGTGAGCATATTATTATCACTCTCCTTTAATTGTGAATTGAATGCAAAGCAAGGTAGTTATTGTAATTTCAAGTGTGGGGCCACTAGGTGGGGCCATGGGTAGGTATAGCTTCCCAGAGGGCTGTATCAGTTCAAGATTTAACGCACTAAATCATTACTCTGGGTGGAGACACCATAATTGTAGTTTTACTGTTGGTAGTGACACCACAGTGACCCCTGATAGCGAACCCAGGCCCCTCAACCTGCAGTCAGAGAAGCAGGCTGGGGTAGTAGCCCTTGGTATAATAGTGCCATAGTTACATGTACATATGTTGCAGAGTTCTTTTTCCTTCATTGTATTCCTTATCCACGATGCCCCTCATCTGCTGTATTATATGCACTGTCTAGGTCTCTTTTGTTTGCTATGGTGTTGTTACCATTTTTATCCTGTGTTGATCAGCTTGTTTACTGTTGTATCCAATGTATGCTGTTTGCTGCATGTACCCTATGTGTCCCTCTAAGGACCTCCTTGTAAACGAGCTCACTCAAAGGAGTTTTTCCTGCTTAATAAACGTGAAACATGAATATCATATAAACATTCATTGACAGAGAGCCCCACCACTGTATCTGATATGCTAAACACCAAACTTCAGTATACTGTTGATTCTGGTGCCTCAGTAAACATTTTGGACAAGGACACTTGTGACCAAGGCCCCTGGAATTCTGTGTTTCCGTGGCCACGGAATTTGCATCATGCCACATAATTCATTGTTCTTAGTGAATTTTCATTCAAATCTATAGTTTTTCTATTGTGCCCATCTCCCTTTCCCATCTCATTTATCCTAAAGTCCCTCCTCTATGCTCGGCATGTGATGTCATCGACAACATCATATCATATTTTAACCAATGACAGAACTGCATTCTGCCACAGAAATTAATAAATAGTGCCTCGGAAATCAGAAAATGCTGCTACAGAAACCTAGGAGCTCTGCCACAGAAATTATGACAAAGTTCTACAGAACTCCAGGGGAACTGCTTGTGACAAACTAGAGACGAAACTTAAACTGGCAAAAGTCAAAACAAATATTTATCCTTATGGTTCCAACTCACCTCTGAAAATAGGAGGAAAATGTAACGTACAAATAGAGCAGAAGGGAAAAACTGTGCTCCGCAACTTTCTCTGTGATACACGGTAAAGGGGATACTTGCTGAGTTATACAACAACTGAAACATTGTATCTTATCACTATTGTGCAGACTGCCACTAATAACGCTCCAGAATTTGAAAGCATGGTACAGAGTAATTCTTCTTTATTTGAAGGAATTGGTACACTGAAAGACAATCAGCTACAAATGCATTTAGATTAATCAGTACGACCAGTGGCACAGCAACACAGGCAAATCCCGTTTCATCTCAGAAAACTAGTGCAGGAGGGACCACAGAACCTAGAGGACCAAGATATAATTGAGAACGTTTCTTGTGCCACACCGTGGGTGTCACCTATACTTGCTGTCCCAAAAGCAAAACAGCCAGGCAAGACAAGAATTTGCCTAGACATGAGACTTCCAAATACAGCAATACAGAGAGAAAGACATATATCACCTATTGTGAATGAGTTCATTTATTCTTTAAATAGTGCAACTGTCTTTTCTAAACTAGATTTAAATAAAGGTTATCATCAGTTAGAATTAGACATTTTCTACTCAGGTAGGCCTGAGATGCTACAAGAGACTCACATTCAGAGTGTGCTCTGCAGCTGTAATTTTTCCAAGATGCAATTAAAAGGGAAATATAAATTCTAGGGACGTGGATATGTTGTTCAATCCACACTGCCTGGCAGGTTCCTTGCCGCTTTAAGTTGGGTTGGAAAGTCTTCAAGCTGGCTCCTCCCACCAATCCGGGTGGTAAAACCCTCGGCTCTGCCTCATAACGCCAGATCTTCCTTACCGCTTGGAAGCTCAGGTTCCCGCCTTAGCGCTCTTGCGTCTTTAGGCCTGGATCCTAATCCTTTGGTTTGTTTTAAAATTTACAAGACTTAAGTCTTCTACTGCCCTCGCGGCTGCGATAGATTAGAAATCTACTCCTGGCTTCCATCGGTGCCCTTGCAGGCAGAAGATATCTCAGACTTACTTGCACGCCACGTGCTTTTACTGCCTGGGGTTTGCCCATGATCTCTGCAAGTCTTTTTCGGCTTCAGTTCTGGAAGATCGCACTGCCCAACTCCAACTGAGGTGCCCCGAGAAACGGTTTCCACTGGTGAAGTCGAAGGAGGCCCATTGGACGGTGTCCATGACAACTGGAGCAGTTAATCGCCCTCGAGGAGGAGGCAGCCCAGGCCGCTTCTTCTACTTCCTTGGCGTCAGCGTTTATCCCACTGTCCTTGGGCTCCTCCTACACTGCTTCCTTTAAGGAACTTTGTCATTCCCTCTCCACCAAGGGAGAAGGGCTCTCAGGGACTCACATGAGTAGGTCAAAGAAAAAGGAACCAAAAGGTAAGTCCCACCATCGACATTCGTGGAAACGGAAGAGATCTCGCTCCCCGGAGCGTCTGCATTCGACTTCAGTCGAGGTTGCAGCTGAGGCCGCTAGCTTTACGGTGTCCCCGTCAGGTCAGCCAGCCAAGACACCTGTCAATGCGGTCGAGATTTTTCCTGACCCATTCGATGGGTTGTTTACTGGAAAAGCCGATAACCCTCTTTCACTGAAACACCCCATGGTTACCGAGGACTTGTCTCGGCCTCCCTTGCTGAAGTCCCCAATCAAGGAACCTGAACAGGTCTCCCCCGCCCCCTTTTCGACCCCGACGATCTCAGTCTTGGTCCTCCTTCGTGTTGGGTAGATTTCACCGACATCGGCGATCTCAGTCCTGGCATCACGGAAAGTGATGTCACTGCTCGTCCTCATCGTCCTCATCGTCCTCTTCAGAAGATAGGCTCTGGCGCAAGTTGCACGGGTGCTATGAGGACAAGATGTGGCAACAATTCTTACTGACCAGCAATAAGCCGACTCCATCTCCTTCCCCGGCCATTAAGTGGCTGTCGCCTGAACAGCTGAAGCAACCTCTCACCATCAGCTCCTTGGTCGAGAAGCCGACTTCGGCACTGATTGCTCAGTCAAAACCGGCTGCTCCACCCATTGTGGTGGAACCACCGCCCCCACAACCAAAGACTGGGGCCCCGACCAATGATTCTCGGTCGGGTCAGGGCTTACGCCACAGGTTGTCGGTCACCCTCACCCCCGATAGGCCTTGGCGAGTGGAAGGTGGCTTAGGTGCTTGGTAGCTGTTCACGGACTCCTCCCTATATTACAGGCATCTCGACCTGGAATCCACCGTGGGTCTGTCGGTGGACAAGAACACATCCCCTTCCTGGGAATTCTTCGGCTCATCTCAGAGTCTACTGGGATGCAGCTCGAAACCGTGCAGAAACAGGCCAGATATCCCCTCACGGAGATTTTGGATTGAGGGGATTCCCCCACGGAGGCCTTCCCAGTGGCCGAGGCCATTGTTGGTCCAGCCTTGGACTTGTGGCAGCAGTCTGTATCCTATAATGCACCTTCATCTAGGATGGCCTGCAAGTTCGCAGTCCCCACCGGTTCCCTCTCCAGTTTTTCAGGGTACCCCTCAGCTGAAGGGCTGGTAACCAATAGAGTCTGCTGGCACTCCAGAAACACTGGGGATGTAGAAAAGCCACCGGACAAGGAGTCCAAAAATCTGGACTACTCCGGGCGCAAAGTTTACGCTGCCTCCTCCCTAAGCCTTCGACAGGCTAGCTCGGCTTTACTAATGACACACTTTTCACACATCCTTATAGGTTCCCCGCATGAGGTGCTTCCTCATCTCCCGGCTGACCTTCAAATGATGGTCATACAGGTGTGGGATCAGGGAAAGGTGGTGGCCAAGCAACAGCTCCAAACTGCCTTGGACATTGGAGATTCTTGTGCCTGGTCAGTAGTGGCCGCAGTAGCCATGCGCCACAGAGCTTGGCTGTGGATCTCCACCTTCACGGAGGATACCCAGCACAAGCTGGCAGACGTCCCCTTCTTGGGCACCAACTTGTTCAGGACTGGGGTGGAGGGATGTCTGCAGAGGATCAAGAATTCCAGTGCCACCATGGACTCAGTGACATCTGCCCAGAAGGACAAAGGCCGTCAGCAGCAGCGTAAGCCCTTTTTCCCTTCCGCCCCTGCGGCAAGTCTGGCCCAGCAGCACCAGCAACAGAGCCAGCAGGCTCACGCTTGGTGCCCCAAGGCCAAGCCTGCTGCTTCCTCCAGCAGGAAGCCTCGAGGGAAAGGTCCAGGTGGCTCCTTGGCCGGCCCTTCCTCCAAGCCTGCCCAGTGACGGGTTGAGGGGTGCCACCCCCAACCTTGTCACTCCTCCCTCGGTCCCTCCCATGGGGGATGGCTCAGCCACTTCCTTTCCGTCTGGTCTGCTATCACCATGGACCGTTGGGTGCTGGAAGTGGTTGGCAGGGGTCTGCCTCTGAAATTCGAGCAGAGCCCTCCCTATCGAGCCGTCGCCCCTCAGGGGGCTACCGGTTCCACAGCCTGTCTGTCGGCTCATCAAGATGACATAGCTCTGCTCCTCCAAAAGGAGGTGTTCAGCAAGGTGGTGGATCCTCCTCCATGCCCAGGGTTTCTGTCCAGGTACTTCCTGGTCCCAAAACAGACAGGGGGCTGGCACCCCATTCTCAATCTGAACAACCTGAACAAGTTCCCAAGGCCGCATACCTTCAGGATGGTCACTCTGGCTCAGATCATACCATCCTTAGAACTAGGCATGTGGTTTTGCTGTCTGGATCTCCAGGACACGTTCTTTCACGTCCTGATCCATCCATCACATCGGCGATTCCTCCACTTCAGAGCAGAGGGATCCCTTTACGAGTTCCAGGCCATGCCCTCTGGCCTTTCTCCAGCTCCCAGGGTCTTCACCAAATTCATGGCAGTGGTGACAGCATTCCTGCGGTGCCGAGGGGTCTGGGTGTACCCTTACCTGGATGACTGGCTGAGAGAAGCCCCCTCCAGGTTGGAGGTGGAGCGGTCCAGAGATCTGGCCCTCCAGATCTGCTCTCAAATTGGTCTCCTGATCAATGAGGCCAAATCAGAACTCGTACCATCACAGGTTATTCAGTTCATTGGGGCAGAGCTCAACTCTCTTCGAGCCAGTGCTCGGCTCCTGGCAGACACAGCCGAGGTCCTTTCCTCCTTTGCCCAGTCATTTCTGGTTGGGCAGTTGCACCCTGCTCGGGACTTCCAGCACCTTCTGGGTCTCATGGCGGCTTGCACCAGCATGGTCGGTTGGGCCCACTGGCATATGCATCCCCAGCAATGGGGGCTGGCCCACCAGTGGTCTCAGCACTCTGGTCCTTTGGACCAGCCAGTAACCGTGACCCAGAAGACGTGAGATGGCCTGCAGTGGTGGCTCATCCCAGCTCCTCTGCGGAAGGGTATCACATTTGTCCACCCTGAGCCAACGGTCATTCTTATGACCGACGCCTCTTTGATGGGTTGGGGTGCCCATCTGGGGGAGCTCCAGGCCCACGGCCTCTGGTCCCCTCAGGAGTCTCGATGCCACACCAAACGGCTGGAGCTTTGAGCGGTTTGACTAGTTCTCACCGCCTTCGCTCCATTTGTACGGGGTCAGGTGGTTCAGGTCCAGACGGACAACACCACGACCATGCACTATCTCAACTGGCAGGGCAGGATGCACTCCTTGCCTTTGTGCAAGGACGCTCTCCGCATTTGGTGTCTTGTGATCAGCCTGGAGGCGAATCTCCTAGCTATCCATGTGGCAGGAGCCTCGAACATTCCGGCCAGTGCCCTCAGTCGGATAGGCACTGCATCTCACAAGTGGTCTCTCTTGCCGGAGGTAGTTCAAGACCTGTTCTCCCATTGGGGCACCCCTCAGGTGGACCTGTTTGCTTCCAGGGAGACCGCAAAGCTGAGGCTGTTTCATGCCGGCCCCCCTCAGCAGGGCTTGCTGCAGGGGGATGCCTTCTCAAGGCTGTGGATCCCGGGCCTCTTCTATGCCTTCCCTCCATTTCCCTTGATCCACAAGGTGCTTCTTAAGGTGAAGAGAGACAAGGCGCAGGTGATTCTGGTAGCCCCAGATTGGTCCCCACCAGTTCTGGTACCCAGATCTCCTCAGCCTCAGTTCTAGGCTCCCTCGGCGGCTTCCAGCCCACCCATACCTGATCTCAGTCAATAGGGGGAAGGTTCTGCATCTGGACCTTCAATCCCTGCACCTGACAGCCTGGTTCCTGAGTGGCTAGAGTTCCAGACCTTGGGTCTTTCCGACGAGGTCCTCAACGTTGTTGAGGCATCCTATAATGAATCGACCAGAAAATGCTATGCATTTAAATGGAAGAGATTCTCCATTTGGTGTCAGGACAAGGGGCTGGACCCCTCTTCGTATCCATTGGCTAGCATTCTGGACTACCTGCAGTCCCTTTCTCAGCTAGGGCTTCGGTCGACGACCCTTTAGGTGCACTTGGCAGCCATCTCTGCTTACCGGGCATGGGCTGGCAAGCAGTCAGTGGCGCAGGAGAAGGTGGTCTGGCACTTTTTCAAAGGCCTCGATCACATATCCCTCCAGTGTGAGAACCTCCACCTCCATGGGATCTACAGCTGGTACTGGTCAAGCTTATGGGCAAGCCATTCGAACCAATGCACAGGTGCGATATCTCCCACCTCCCGTGGAAGACCGCCTTCTTGGTGGCTATAATGTCAGCCAGAAGGATGGGAGAGCTCCAGGTGCTTTTCATCGAGTCGCCTTATCTGGTCTTCCACAGGGACAAGGTTGTCCTTCGCCCATATCCGAAATTCCTTCCGAAGGTGGTGTCGAAGTTTCACCTTAACCAGGTGTTGACTTTGCCGGTGTTCTACCCCAATCACACCTCGGAGGCCGAATATAGGCCCCATACTTTGGATCCTAGAAGAGCGCTCATTTATTATAAGGAGCGGACTGCTCAAGTTTGGGGAGAGGTTTGCCAGCTGTTTGTCACCTGCGCAGAAGCCGCACCTGGCAAACCTGCAGCCTAGAAGATGATAAGCAGGTGGGTTATCTCCAGCATAGATCTCTGTTATAGGTTGGCGGGCATAGAGCCACACAAAGGGATAAGAGCTCACTCTACCCGCCATACCGCTGCTTCAGTGGTTGCTTCTAGGGATGTCCCTATCCAGCAAATCTGCAGGGCTGCTACCTGGAAGTCAGCACACACCTTTATTTTCCATTACGACAATGACCTTACATAGATACACAGATACATAGAAAGTGTCGGCAGATAAGGGCCTATGGCCCACCCAGTCTGCCCATTTGAGCTTGTAAGTTCAGTTTGTTTTCCTAGAAGTCTGTTTCCTCTTACCCCTGACCTCTAGAATTCCTTTATGTCTATCCCATGCATTCTTAAATCCCGTGATTGTTTCAGCCCCCACCACTTCCTCTGGCAGGGTGTTCCCTTGTCCACCACCCGTTCTGTGAAGAAATTTCTCATGTTTCTCTGAATCATCCTCCTCCAACTTCATCCCATGCCCTCTAGTCCTGGAACATCTTTTCGCTTAAAATAGTGTTTTCCTGCACCCTGTTCCTCCCTGTAAGATACTTGTATGTCTCTATCATATCCCTCTCCCTCCTCTCCTCCAGGGAGTACATGTTCAGTTCCTTCAACCTGTCTTCATAGGACTTGTTATGCAATCCATGCACCATCTTTGTTGCCCTCCTCTGAACCTTCTCTACCCTGTCTATGTCCTTACGTAGGTATGGTCTCCAGAACTGTACACTGTACTCCAGGTGGGGCCTCACTAGTGTCTTGTATAAGCGAATTATGACCTCCTTTTCCTGGTGGTGATGCCCTGCCTATACATCCCAGCATCCTATTTGCTTTACCTGATGCCTTGTCACACTGTTTCTACTTTGAGGGTCATCAAAGATGACAACCCCAAGATCCTTTCATAGCTTGGTGCATGCTATATCCTCACCCCCAACTGATATATTGTGCCAGGGTTTTGTGCCCCATATGCATTATCTTGCACTTCTTTGCATTGAATTTCAACTGCCAAACCCTGACCATTCTTCAAGTTTCTGCAGGTCCCTTCTCATTCTGTCTACACCATCTGGTGTGTCTACTCTGTTACAGAGCTTTGTGTCATCAGTGAACAGTGAAATTCTGCCTTCTAGATCCTGCATAGATGTCACTGATGAAGATGTTGAATAGGACCGGTCCCAGCACTGATCCCTGTGGTACCCCACTGGTCACTCTTCCCTCTGTGGAGTGACAGCCATTTACCACCACCCTCTGTGTCCTGCCACCCAGCCAGTTACCTACCCACCACACTACTGTCCTGCCCACACCCATATTCCCAGTTTGTGTAATAGTCTTCTATGTGGCACAGTGTCAAAGGCCTTGCTGAAGTCTAGATGGCCATGTCCACTGCCCTCCCGATCCACCTCCTAGTCACCCAGTCAAAAATTCTAGTAGGTTGGTCTGACATGACCTCCCCTGGTGAACCATGCTGTCTTGGGTCCTGTAGTCCATTGACAACCAGATGTTCCACCAATCTCTCCTTCAGTAGTGCTTCCATGATCTTTCCCACTACCGAGGTGAGGCTGACTGGTCTGTAGTTCCCTGCTTCCTCTTTGTTCCCACTTTGTATAAGGGGACTACATCTGCTGTCCTCCAGTCTTTGGGTACCTCCCTGTTTCCAGTGATTGGCTAAACAGGATAGCCAGAGGTTCAGCCACCACCTCTCTTAGTTCTTTAAGGACCCTGGGGTGCACCCCATCTGGCCCTATTGCTTTATCAACTCTTATTCTTCCAGTTCCTTCAGGACCCTTTCTGTAAAGGGACTTGTGTCCATTTCTGCACCATTCTCACCCCTTGTACTCCCTTCAGACCCATTACCCCTCTTCCTCAGTAAAGACTGAGCAGAAATACCTGTTCAATATGTCAGCTTTACTGTTGTCATCCTCCACGTGCTCCCATCCTCCCCTTCAGTCTCACTATCCTCCCTTGTCTTTCTTTTTCACTTATGTACCTGTAAAAGGTTTTGTCCCTTTACCCACTGATTTTGCAATGTGTTCTTCTGTCGAGCTTTGGCTTCCCTTACTGACCTCCCTGCCTCCCTTTGTTTCTCCTGGTACTTCTCCCTCATCCCTTCTGCCTGTGTCTTTTGTATTGCCTGAATGCAATCTTTTGGCTTTCACTTTCTTTGCTACCTCTTTGGAAAACATAATGGTCTCCTCTTCCTTTTCCTCTTGCTAACCTGCTTAATGCATAATTCTGTTGTTCTTATAATCCCCATTTAAATACTGCCCACTGTTCCTCAACCCCTGATTCCTGTCCCATTCCCTTAATGCCTCTTTCAAGTATCTCCCTATTTTCCCAAAGTCTGCCCCCAAAATCCAGGATATGTTTTTGTGTGGTTTGGTTCTGCTCTTTCTGTGATTTCAAACCACAATGACTGGTGGTCACTGTTACCCAGGTGCTCCCCACTGTTACCCCATCAACTGTCCTGTTTGTGAGCACAAGGTCCAGTATTGCCTTCTGCCGAGTTGGTTCCATGACCAGTTGCTTGAGGAAGGCACCCTGAAGGGAGTCCAGGATAAATCTGCTCCTAGTTGATGCTGCTGCTGGGATGCTCCAGTCCGTCTGGAATGTTGAAGTCTCCAACCAGTACTACCTCACCCTTGTCTGCCATCCTTTGGATGGCTAGCATCAACTCTATCTGTTTCTTCCTCCTGGGCTGGTGGTCTATAGACACACCTGTGCGGATAGCTGGCCCCATTTTCCTTTCCAGCTAACCCACAGTATTCTCCCCATTTTGTTCCTCCTGGATCTCTGTGGCCCTTGTCATTTCACATACAGTGCCACTCCTCCTCCCTTCCTGCCTGCTCTGTCTCTTCTGAATATGTTGTAGCCAGGTATGGCCATCTCCCAGTCATGGTTATCATTACCAGGTTTCAGTGATGGCCACAATGTCCAGATCGACTGTACCATGACAGCCTCAGATCTTCCATCTTGTTACTAAGGCTCCTGGCATTTGCACACATGGCTTTCCATGACTTGACCTCCTAGACTGTCACTGTTCTACTCCAGCCCCTTCCTTGGTTGTCATTTATCCCTGGTTCTCCTTGCTGTCTGCTCTTCTGCAGGAATTTTGCCCCTTTTCTGCTTATCCACCTTTTGGACACTAATCTCCATCTTTTGCAGCTGCTTTGCAGGATAGCCACTCCTCTGGTTCACTGGTTCCACTGCTAGCTGTGGGGGGTGAGCAAATGGGTACTCCCTCCTTGCTGGCCTGCCACCCCCTTTGCTAGTTTAAATGCTTGTCAATGTAGCATTTAAACTTATCATTGAGTCTTGATTCCCTCCAGGATGGATGCAGGCCGTCAGGCTTGAACAAACCTCCATCCCTCCAGTGGGTCCCAGTCACAATGAATCCAAACCCTTTCACAGCACCAGTTCTTCAACCATGAGTTAAAGTTCCTGGTGCATGCACTCCTATGCTCTTCCTTGCCTCTCACAGGTAGTACTTCTAGAAAGTGACAGAACTAGCTACTTGCTTGAGACCCCTCCCAGTTTCCTAAACTCTTGCTGAACTTCCTTTGGCTCCCCATTTGCCAAGTCATTAGTACCTAGGTGGATAATGACATCCAGCTCACCCTCCCATCTTGCCTTCCCAGTGATCCCAGTATCTTCCTTCCATCCCTCCATGCCGTGGCACCTGGTAGGCACCTCACCTCCCTGTCCTCCCTCCTGTGTTCCTAGCTGGATCCCTTCGTGATGGAGTCCCCACCAGGATCGCTTCCTCCTCCTCTGGGGTCCACTGCTTTCCCCACTGAGGTCACCCTTGGCTAACCTCCACATCCTTTCCTTCCACTTCTCTGGGTATCTCTATTTGGTTGTCCTCATTTGCCAGTGTGCATATGAGTTCTTGAGAGGAATAGGATCTGGGATGTTGCCTCTGCCTGATACTGCTCTAACCCTCCCTGAGCCCCTGTCATCCAAGTGCTCCTCGTTCGGGCATCCTTTGAGGCAGCTGCATTGGACTGGGTGGTCCCTGGATAGGGGTGATGGTCTCTGACCCAGTTTACTTCTGCTCTGGTCTGGCTACCTCATCCCGCATGTCCAGAGAGATGCATGCAGATGAGGCAGCACCTCAGTGTCCAGAAGGTCTGCCTGAATATGGCTGCCCCACAGCCACTGCATTGCACCACTCCCCACATTATACTGCAATTCCACTACTTGTCTGATACTGAAGCTCTCCTAGTTCTCTTTTTATTAATTTACAGTACTAAAAATCCTGTCACTGATCCTCAGATAATTTTTTTTTTTTTTTAAGGAAAAACGAAACCAATAAATAAATAAATGAGTCAAAACACTTGTCGTGCTGAGGGTGGGCTTCTTCCCCCTTATGCCCCTCCTACTTCACACCTCTTACTATACCCTGTGTTTAGCTCCTGTCAATCAGATTTATCAGGGCATATAATTAAGAGCTGGGGAAAGGGGGGGGCGAAAATTTGCAGCAATTAAAGACAGCACAGAATTACACCACCACTATGTTTTAAATTTTCAACAGCCTTGAGTCATGCTGGGATGCTGGTTTTGGGACCTCGGTTTTCCAGTCCTTATTTCCCAAGTAGGGTGTGCTCACCTTGCCTCCCTCCTCCCGGAGAACTGCTAGGAGTCTGCCAGACAGTGTGGATTGAACAACATATCCACGTCCCTAGAAATACAGGTTACTCATCTGTAACAGGAGTCCTAGGAAGTGGTATATGTTGTTCATCCACATGACCCACCCGACCTCCCCGGCTTCGACACGCAACCTGGCTTCCAGCAGGCTAGATCTGACGTCATGGGGTGAAGCTGAGGGTTTTACCACCTGGGTGGGTGGGAGAAGCCAGCTTGAAGACTTTCCAGCCCAACTTAAAGTGGTAAGGAACCTGCCAGACAGTGTGGATGAACAACAGATACCACTCCCTAGAAATCCTGTTACAGGTAAATAACCTGTATATATTTCCAATGTGCTTTTCTCAATGAGCTTAATTATAGTGATAATATCAAGTTCAAGTTTATTGTAGGAAAAAAACTCCATTGAGCAAGCTCATTCACAAGGAGGTCCTGAAACATATATACAGACAAGGCTGATACTACATACATACAGTAAGTGCTTAGTGCATACATTAAGTGCTCAACAGATAACAGTGCAACTACACGCCTATCAAACATGCTAGTACCGACATTTAAGACCAGTGTAATTAGATAGGCTGAGATGTTGGTTAGTTGTTTGTCTCTCAGATCCCACCCGTGCCCGAGCGGCACCATCTGGACCTCGGCGGCACTACCAGCTGTCGCCTCCAACACACTGGACTTTTCCAGCCCACCCTCCTGGTCCTGCTGCCCAAATCTTGCAAACAGGTACTGCCACTAAGAATCTCTCAGAGCCATCCAGCTTGCGGCGGCTCTCTGATTGGTGCGCCTGCTGACTCAGCGGCTCTGATTGGTCCAGCGGGTAGTGCCAAGCTCCCAACTGGTGCGCCTCAAAGCCTGCTTTGTACCACAGTGCGGCAAGCTATTCTATGGTTTTTTGGACTGTTCTGCTGCAGTGTTTTTTTCTCCTACCCCAACCACCTCCCAGGCCTCCTATTAAATCCTGTACTTGCCCTGCCTCCAAGACTTGCTTAACCACCATTGGGACCTACTAACCCCACCCCCTTTGCCCTCCCAGCCTATAGCTGCCACCCAAGTGGTCCGTGTGGCTGGTCTTCCACCTCTCCTACCTACAAAGTGTAAAACACAGTTTACTGCCTCCTGTGAACAGCTAGCATGGCACTAACAGCCCAGAATCTACCCGAATCTCCTTCCTCTCTTTCTGCCTACCGTCCCTTTTACCTCTTATTCCCTTCTACCCTGAACCCCCCCCCCTCGGCTAATCAAACTCCTCCTGTGCATCCCCTTCCCCCGCTACTCTATCTCTCTATCTCTTCCAGCCACTACCTGGTCCCCCTACCCTTTTAGCCCCTCCTCCTCCTCCCTTTACTCCTACGCCCACCTTTGGTCAACCCTCTACCTAATTACCTCCCGCTCATCTCATGCTGGCCGCCCTAAAGTATCTCCTAGGTGGTGCTCACCCACAGGTTGGTGCTATCATATATGTTCTCACCATCTAACGCTCATCTTACTACTCCTTGCAGCAGGTGACATTCACCCCAATCCTGGTCCTGCACCGGCCCTAAACCCTCTAAGCTCCGTGATCAACTCCCTAAATTAGCCACCACTGCTACACTTTCTGGTTCCACTCCCCGAGGGCTGTGCGTTCTCCACCTAAACATTCATAGCCTAGCCCCCAAGCTTGATCTGCTCCAGAAGCTAGCTGTCCAGCGTGCTCCTGACATTATCATCCTATCGGAGACCTGGTTAAACTCTAACTTTCAGGACACATCCATCGCCATCCCAGGTTTCAGTGTCACTCGACAAGACCGCTCCGCCAGAAGTGGAGGAGTTGTAATGTACACGGCCTCAGACTTACATTTCTGTGTTACACTTGCTAAATCAGAGCCCAAAGCATTTGAACTGCTCGTGCTCCAACTGACCCTCCCCTTCTCACTCCCTATTTATGTTGCGGGTGTATACTGCCGCCCTGGAACCCCTGCCACAACTGTCACTGACCTTCTAAGCCACCTAGCCTCCCTATCCCCATCTGGCGAACTTTATATTTTGGGAGATTTTAATCACAACTGGCCATCTCCTTCCCTTAACAAAGACCGCTCTGAGATCACAGCCCTCAATCTTACCCAGGTCATCTCAGAACCAACATGCACAAACCACAAGACAGGCAACCACTCCCTGATTAACTGGACCCTTACCTCCCACCCCTCATCGAATCTTCAAAGCAAGCGACGTTCCGACCTGACTCTATAAGTGACCACCATATCACTTACATAGTCTGCAAAATCCATCGCCTTAAATCCCCTCCCAAATTTCTAGTTCAAAGGTCTTACAAATCTCTAAACATTACCTCCTTACTGGATGAATTAGCTCACGCAAACTGGGGTACTCACCATAGTAATTATAATATAGATGATGCCCTGCTACATTTCCGGATTACCTTCCTTAGCATCCGGGATAATCATGCCACAAGCATCAGATCAGGTTCCGTGGGACACACCTTCCCTGGATTTCCATAGAACTAATAGCGTGCCAAAATGCTTGGGACAAAGCGTGGAAAACCTACAAGTCTACACTCCTCCCAGGTGATAACATCACCTACCATATGCTCCATAACAAGTGCACCAAGGCCACCCCGGCTAGCCAAAGCTGAATACTTTAACTCCACCTTCAATGCCAACCTACGTAAACCATCTAAATTTTGGAAAGTTATCCACTCCCTTCCCCCCCCCCGACAAATCCCACCTCTTCTGTTCTTAAGTGGTACTCTTCTCTCTGACCCACTCGCAGTTGCCTCTGAGTGCAATTCATACTTCACCACATGTGCTACTTCACTCCTTGCCTCCCTACCAGCTGCAGCTCCACCTACCCACCATGCTGAAGCTGCTATTCCCCTTGGATTTTACACCTTCCACTTCGGGACCATCTTCCCGTCGGAAGCTCTTGATGCCCTACTCTCCCTAAACCTTTCTCAGGGAAAGTCCCCCTGATGGGTTAGACCCCAAACTCCTCTACCTATCTGCCCCTGCCAATGCAGCTCCGCTAGCTGCCCTGCTAAACCTATCATTTGCCTCTGAATCAGTTCCTGTGGAGTGGAAGCACGCCATGGTCCTTCCACTTCCCAAAGGAGGAGACTCCACCTCCATGGCCAACTACTGCCCTATCTCCCTCCTCCCCGCCTTAGCGAAACTCCAGAAGCACATTGTGCTCTCTCAACTCTCCAGCTTCCCCTCGGAATCTAACTTCTTCTCCCCCTTCCAGTCTGGATTTAGAAAGAACCACTCTACCACCACTTCCCTTCTATGACTCTCTGACACAGTCCTCTCAGAGATGGACAAAGGTTTCATTACTGCAGCCATCTTTGTTGACCTAGCCAAAGCTTTCAACACTGTCTCCCACCCCCTGCTGCTATCCTGTCTCTCTGATGCCGGCCTATCCATGCCTGCCACCAGCTGGTTCAGAGCATACCTGGAAGGGAGAGCTCATTCTGTAAAAATTGTTGATTCCACCTTTCCTCCACTCCCAATAGTTACTGGTGTCCCCCAAGGCTCAGTACTCAGCCCTATCCTCTTTTCCATCCTCCTAAATGACCTGCCTCAAACCTGCTCATCTACCTTAATTCACATGTATGTAGATGACACCGTCCTCTTTTTCTCTGGCTGTACCCCTGAGGAGGTTACTACCAGTCTTCAGGCTGATTTCAACAAAGTTCAGCACTGGTTAGCTCCCACCAACTCTCCCTTAATGCCAAGAAGAAGACAGTCTCCATGACCTTCGGCACTAGGCAGAGACTATCCAGGCTTACTAATCCCCTGAACTTCCACACCTTTGACGAGACTGTCCTTGAGGATGTGTCAACTTTTAGGTACCTTGGTGTCTGGCTTGACTCACATCTGTCTTTCTCTGCTCATGTGGATGCTATTCTGAAAAAACTGCGCCCTAAGCTGGGCACCCTCTACAGAAACCACAATGGCCTCCCCCTACCGGTAAGGCGTGAAATTGTGCAGAAAATTATATTACCTACATTCGACTACTGTGATGTAGTCCATAGTGCCGCTCCTAAGTCTACTCTATCCAGACTGGACCCCCTCTTCAATGCTTTCTGCCGCTTGGCCCTTAGTGCCCCCCTCACACCCACCACTGCGAGCTTTACCATGTGCTGGCCTTCCCCTCCCTTGACAGCCGGCGTCTACTCCATTGTACTAAATTTGCTTCCAACCTCTAGCTCGGGTCCCTTCCACCCTACCTCACCTCCTCCTTATCTCCCACCCCTACCCCTTCTCCATGTAGATCTACTGACTCCCCGGTGGTAATCCCTCACTGCGGACCACTGCTAGTTGTCGGCCTTCTCCCTACCACCTCCCAAGGCTCTGGAATGACCTGCTGGCACAAATCTGTCACTCCTCCTCTAGGCATTCCATCTCCTCTGCCCTGACAAACTCCTATGCGGTAAACTGTCAGTGTCGCTGACCTTCACCTCCCCTCCTCCTCTTGTCTTACCTTCTCCGTCCTCCCACTGCTGTATCCTAGATCCATGCGGCCTGACCAGCGGCTTTAGCTATGGCTATAAATGCTGGCATATATCCACCAACCTCCGCACTTACCCCCTACTGCACTGCTAGTCTCAATTCTCTGTCTACTGTGTTACCATAGAGTAGCAGCTGACATGTATGTAGTTAAATTTTACACCCTTTGTCTATTATAAATCCCTGTACAATTTTCTCTCACTCCAAGTAACAATGTATATAATTCCTTGTTGCAATGTTTCCTATGTTACTCCTACTTCATGAATCCGAGGTGTTATACTCATGTTCCGATGTATAATTAATTTGTGTAATTTGTTTCTGTATACAGTTGCTCTCCTCATAAACCCCACCCCCCAAGGTGCACTTTTAGTGAAGACATCTTTTGCTCAGCATGCCTTTCCTGGTGAAACATTTCAATAAATAAAATAAATAAATAAATAAAACTCGGAAGGAACACAACCAAGCTCTTAAATCAGCTTTTGAGTATTTGACTGTGAATAACCTAACACTGAATCGAACTAAACATGACTTTAACAAGAGTACACTTGAGTTCTATGGCCATATATTTTCACAGCAAGGAATGAAACCAGATCCAAAAAAGACAGAGGCAATAAAGAAGGCAGCAGTACCACAAGACATCAGTGAAGTGTGCTCATTCTTAGGAATGGCTAGTTACTGTACAAGGTATATCAGAAACCTTTTCACTGTAAGTGCCGCACTGAGGGAACTCACAAAGCAGCATACAAAATTTCAATGGTTATCTGCATGCCAAATGGCATATGACACCATAAAGGACTTAATGACCTCAGAAATAACCATTGCGCTGGCCTGTCGGCACAGTGGTTGGATTTCCAGTTGCGATGCCAGCAACCCGGGTTCGGGAATGGACCCATGATGGTGGAGGGCCAGCTGGGAGGAGAAGGCTCGAGCATCTGATGATTGCTTGCCTTCTCCTGGGGGGAGGGAGGGGATGCAGCTTGTTGTATGCCACCTCCTGGCAGAGGCTGGGAGCACAACAGTTCGGCGAGCCCCGCTGAACACAAGGGGTGTGGTGGATGTCGGCATGTGCCTTAACGTCTGTGGCACACTGCCCCCACCCCGAGGAGCAAACTGGACAAACTGCTTCTCGGCTGGCCAGATGATGGATGCCCGCTCCTGCCACCATGAGTGCCCTGAGGCCCCGAAGCCACCTCAGCAGCTCCCAGGGACCAAACAGGTAGTGCACTGGTTGTCTTCCCTGGCACCTTCCCCCCTCAGAGGGGAGGGACCCATCTGGTGTAGGGATACACTGGGCTACCTCTGGAATGGCTGCAACATGAGGTAGGTAGAGGGCGCTGGGGCAAGGGTGTCGGTGGGGTCCATGGCTGGCCGGAGAAAAAGAGGTGGACCGAGAAGCCTAACAAAGCAGCAAAAAAAAACCCAGAAAGAACCATGGCATACTTCAGTCTGAACCTGACAACAGAATTAGTAGTAGATGCTAGTCCAGTTGGACTTGGGGTAATATTAGCTCAGAAAAAGTCAGATGGTAGTCCTCCCTCGGTACTCTACTATGCAAGTCTCAGCGTAACTGAGACTGAACAAAAATACTGTCAACCCGAGAAAGAAGCATTGGCAGCTGTCTGGACATCTGAGCATTATCACCTATAGTACTTGTGCGTGGTGCACCAGTCACTATAGTTACTGATCATCAGGCCCTCATAACAATATTTGGTAACCCCACGATCCAAGATGCCAGCACGCATTGAAAGATGGGGACTATGTCTTCAGGGGTTATGATGGTTATGATTTCAAAATTGTGCACAGACCAGGAAAAGATAATAAGCCAGCAGACTATGTTTCAAGGCACCCTTTGGAAGGATCAGTAATCTCACAGTCACCTGCAGAATACATCAGCTTTGCAGTTACAGGTGCTGCGCCAAAAGCTCCAGCCCTTATAGAGATACAGGAAGCAAGGGAAACTGACAAGACTCTGCAAACTCTAATGGAACTAATAAGGACACAGAAGTGGTACAAAATAACAAGGACTGAGTTTCCAGACCCTGAAATAGACATATCTGAGCTGACGCTGTGTTCTAAACAGAAAACTGAATGGTCTGTTCTGGGTGATTGTCTAATTCTGATAGGCAACAGAATAGTAATATCATTCTCATAAAGGGTTAAAACAGTTACAATAGCACACACTGGGCACCTTGGCATAGTAAGCACCAAGAAATTACTGTGTAACCCCCCCAAATTAGGGGGCTTACCTTGGATGTCTCTCTGGGCTCTGATGATGCCCACCACCTGGCTGATATCCAGAAAGGGACGATAACTCCATGTACAGTAATGTCCCAGCGTCATCCTGCATGGGTGTGCAGATCCATGCCGCCACACTATCTCTTTAAGACAGGGGGTGGATTTACACAGTATTCTGATGTATTCCAGAATACTGTCAGAATGTCGGCACCTTGCAGATAGCCATTTTGGAATTTGACATTTCAAATTCCTGTCAGAACTACCGGAAAATGGCTACCAGGAAAGCAGGTATATCAGGAGCACAGCATATGAAGCAGAGGAAAATAAATGCATTTTTTGAGCAGTAAGTCCCTCAAAGTCAAATAAATTGTTTTAGTTATTGTACAGGCAAGTTAAATTGGGCTGTCAGTGTTATTCCACAGCGCTGCTAGCTACTCAGAGGATGTACAGTGGAGCATAGTGACCTGTGTGAACTTTGAGAGTCAGGGCAGCTCCCACCTCAAGTGTGTTTTTTTAATTATTTCCTTTCCCACCAAACATGTTCTAAAATTAAGTGCTCATTACCTTGCACTCAAGAATAAAAAAAGCATCATTAAGGGTCCATCTGTGATTTAATCATTTTTACCCTAATCCTTTATTGATGACTCTGTGAGCTGCTGCCAAATAGCAGAAACAGTTGCCGCTGGTGATTGAAGTTTGGTAGAGGAAAGTTGTGGACGTGCTTGGCTGCATGGCTGGATTAATAGGGCACAGTGAGCATTTCAGGTTCATTTTTTCTTCTTCCTATTCTCACCTGGCTCAGGATTTTTTTTTTTTTTTTTTAGCTACTGCCGTTTGTGCTAGTTGACTGGGGGGGTAGTAGAGCTGAAGCACTAGATCAACTGTGTTCATCCTCTCAGACTACCCTGATGGAAATCAGTTTAGCAGCATGATTTTCTGACAGGACATGAGATAAATGGCTTAATGGTGAAATGAGCCATATAGCTTATTTAAAGGATGCGCTGATGTAGATATAAGTTGAGGAGTTCGGAAAATGTTCTATCGTACATTTTGACAAGTTCACCCGTTTTACACAATTTAAATAATTCTGTCACAGAGCCCTGGTTATGTGTTTCTCTTCTGAGTGGTTTGCAGCACATTGCTTTGATGACATAGCTAACTTTGTGACAGCTCGGATTGGCATTTTACACTAGGCTGCAGCCTGCGTAACTGTGATAGAGTACCTTAGTAATGGTGAATTTCTGCACTGAGGGGCAATATTTTCTGTGCCTTCTTGTGCCTGTTTTGTAAATTTTTCAGTGATAGAATAAAGGATTTTAACTGAGAGAAACAGCTGTCTGCAGACTCGCAGAGTGTGGTGTTTTGGTTTTTTGCTTTTCCTCACCAATGTGTCAGCACTCTCACTGTGCGACACTGACTGTTGTAACTCTGTACGAAATACACCTTCCCTGATCCAGCGACGGTAGACTTGCCCTTTGACTTGGATAGTGCCTTACCACCTCAGAGCATGGAGATCTTGCTATTAGCTTTCCAGCTGCTGTATCCCTTATACCTGCATTTGCAGACGGTGTGCTGTTATTTTTGAATGATTTGTATTTTCTTGTGTGTGAGCTATTCATCCTTTGAAACCAGTCAAGTACTTGAAAAGACAGTTTGGGGCTGAAAAGTATCATAGGTGCGGTGGCTCACTTTTAAATCAACATGTCAGGAGTGCACACATTGGGGATTGAAAATACTACTTTTTAAAAAATGCCGCACCTGTGGACAGGTCAGCACTTCTCACAGACAGCTTTGATTAGAATTTTTAGGTAGCTTACCCTGTTCACTTCTTTAAAAGCTCTAGAGTCAAATTCGTTTATTACCTACATCAGCACTGTCGAGTTGAAAAATGGCCTGTTAGTCAAAATACAATCCTGCTATAGAATCACTCAGTTTGCAGTTTTGAGAGTACATAAATGTTTTGCTATTCAACTCACGTTGACCATCAACACACCTGGGCAGGATATCATGTCCAGGTGTGTTGCTGGTCTATGAGAGTTGAGTAGCAAAACATCTTGTACTTTAAAACTGCAAACTGAGTGAATGCACTAGCAGGACTGTATTTCCTGGACTAATGTGGATTTTTTTTAACTCACAGTGCTGCTGTAGGTAATTAATGACTTTTCCATGGAACTGGACTGACTTGAGAGTTTGTAAAGAAGTGAACGGGATAAGCTACCTAAAAAGTTTTAATCAAAGGTGTCTGTAAGAAATGCTGACCTTCGCAGTTGGTGTTGTTTCGAAAAGTTTGGGAATTAAACTGCGGGGGTGGGGAGACGAGAAAGGAATATGCCCAGCAGGTTTTATGTAGAGCCAGGTGAATGAATCAGCAATTAGTGCTAAATTATTCCTGGCATAATATACCAGGGGGACGTTTGTTCTCTTGCCTCCGATTTCATTCAGAGCTCAATAGAACTTTAATCAGGCTTGATCATGACACATTGGTGCAAAGTTGTGAATGAAGCTAAGTGGATTAACTCCTGGGAACACAGTGTTGAGGTGCTAGTGTAAATATATAATGGGTGAATGGGACTGTACAGCAAGTTACCTAACCAGTTGAGCTGCGTACTGTGATTAGAATTTGATGAAAACGATGTCGTCTCCATTTATGTACAGTAGCAACACTGTTACTTTTTTGCAACATTGTGCATTCATGGCACCATCTAACTTACTTGAACACATTTATGTTGTTGGCTACCCAGCTCCTCCCAGTCTTTAATAATGAATGCAGCTTAGTCTTCACAACAGTCAGTTTTCAGCCTTTATTGATCGTGCATACTTGTGCTCTCCTTAGCACATTGGCATGTTTGCTGCACACATTATTTGGCTACAGTCTCTGATTCAGATATGGACTAGAACCTGAATTTGCGTTCTTGTTCATAATACGTAATTTGCTGCTAGGTTAACCCAATATTCTGCAGATCAGCACAACTAAATACAACTCGTGTATGGTCTACATGTACAATTCATTCAGTGTGCAGTGTTCGTCGTTATCAAGCTAGTGAGTTACCGCAACATTAAGGTTTTTCATAAGCAGCTAATACCATTTTCTTTGCTGGCAAAGCCAAAGTGGAACCCTTATAATTTGACACAGTTGAATGTCTTCCACACACAATCTCTGTAAACAAAGCATCCCTTGTCGTTCTATGTAAAACTGAACATACATGCAATATTTCTTACAGAAACATTCTTTTACAACTCATCAAAACCATCTAATAGACCAAAGGTTACGAACTGACCACATACACTTTTTTGCATGGACTGTACCATACCTTTGCAATAAATGCACTGAAATCATAGAAACCACTTTTTTAAGGGAAATAAAGTACAATAGTTATTAAAAAAATTTAAAAAAGACTAGTATGCTGAGGTATACCGATTTTCATATACAAGGTATTTAATATTATAAAGTTCCTAAATTTGAGTGCAACAGAGGGCATTGTATTGCCATTAAGCAATGAGCAAGCTGCTCACCCACTTGTTAAGGGCTCTATGAGATCTTCACAAAATGAAAATAAATGCTGATGATGTATTAGTCATTGATATCAAGGATTTATCTTTACGTAGAATCAATCAGTGGCTAAACTAAAGCATTGATCTGTGTGGTTTGACTATTGACTATATAGGATAGTGTATGGCCTCCCATATACAGCAAGGCAATTCTTCATCTGAGTGTTTTCTATGATGGCTGATGACCTTGAGAGCGAAACCTTAGAGGTCCCTCTGCCGTCATAAAAAACATGAGGGGTAAGAATTGCCTTGTCATGTATGGGAGGCCATAAGCTGTTCTATATAGTGTATGGTGCCCCAATCCAGGATTACTTAAATTTTTTAGCCAGCATCTGCTGCCAGAGACCACACTCCTGGTCTCTGCAGCCCACTGGCCAGCTCACGCACATGACTCATCAACCGCCCCCTGTCCTATGAACGTCGCTGGTGGGGGCTGTTGCACTGTGATGTCCTCACTAATGCAGAATGAAAAGTAGTTCTGCATTAGTGAGGACGTCACTACTGAAGCAGAATGACTTTTTGCGGTGTATGGATTTCCATATACAACCGTGTTCCACCGTACACTATATTGTATTTTTGTAAAATGTACTGTATATCAGATTCTTCTCATCAGAAGTGCCACATAAGATGCAGTACTTTAATATGTGGAGTCCTGGAAGCAGAAGTTTTCAGCTAGGTAGGCCACAATGATGACAACCCCCCCCCACCCCCACTTATCCACTTCTCTGGTCACCCAGTCAAAGAAATCTATCAGATTTGTTTGACATGTTGCCTCGGATCTTGTGCTGTGCTACTTTCAAGGTGCTCCACTATCATTTCTTTTAGTAGCGATTCCAAATTTTTTCCATCACTGAGGTCAGGCTGACAGGCATATAGTTCCCAGCCACCTCTCTACTCCTACTTTTGTGGAGCGGGACTATATCTACCCTTCTCCAGTCCTCTAGAACCACTCCTGTATTCAGTGGCTTGTTGAGCAGGGCAGCCAGTGGTGCTGCCAGCACTGCCATTAACTCCTTCAATATCCTAGGGTGTAACCCATCTGGTCCCACTGCCTTCTCCATCCTCAGTTTCATGAGTTCCATTATGACATTATCCTCTGTAAATGGACTGGTGTCCACAACTCTTCCTAGTTGGTTTCTTAGTTGTGTTTCCTCTCGTTCCTCTTCCTCTGTAAAAATTAAACAGAATATTTGTTCAGGATTGATGTTCTTTCCTCGTCTCCTTCCATGTTCTCTCCTTCCTCCCCTTTTAGCCTCAAAAAAACCCACTCACTGTTTTTCCCTCCTTTCACTAATGTACCTAAAGAAGGTTTTATCCCCCTTCTTAACTTCTTTTGCTATTTTTTCCTCTGTTCAGACTTCTACACTCCTGACCACCTTCCCTGCCTCCCTTTGCATTTCTATATACACTGCCCTGCCCTGTCCTCTTCTTACTGTGTTTCTTTATGATTCCTAAAAGCCAGCTTTTTTGCCCTTACTTTCCCTGGCACTTCTTTTGAGAATCACAGTTTTATTTTTCTCTTGCCCTTGTTTATTTGCTAAAAGCAAAGGTTTGTTGTGTAAACTATAGTCCTCTTTAGTTGGGCCCACTGTTCACTAACTTTCCTGCATTGTACCCCCCCCGGCTAGTGCTTTCCTAGACATACCACCATCCTAGTAAAGTCTGCTCTCCTAAAGTCCAGGACACTCACCTTTGAGTGGCTTGTTCCTGTTACAGTAATCATATTGAACCACACTGCGCACTAGCCACTGGATCCTAGGTGTTCACCTACCCTGACATCTGTGATTCTGTCCCTGTTGGTTAGTAACAGGTCCAAAATCGCTCCATTCCATGTTGGCTCAAGCATTAGCTGCTTCAGGTCTGCTCCTTTCAGGGAGTCCAGGATATCCCTGCCCCTGGCAGTGGAAGCTGCTGGGAGTTCCTAATCAATTGCAGGCATGTTGAAGTCTCCTACCAGCAGCACCTCCCCTTTAGCTGCCATCATATGGATGGCTTCCAGTAGATCCCTGTCCATTTCCTCCCCTTGAGCTGGGGGTCTGTAGATCAGGCCTGTGTGAATGACTCAGTGGCAGAGCCAGGTTTGGGAGCATTTGGGAGCCAGGGGTGGCCATTCAATCAATCACGGGCTCCACAATGGGTACTAAACAGTGAATAAAGATAGTGGTGGGGCACCACTGCTCACACTGGGGCAGCCAGGAGGGGTGACCTCCCCCCAGCCCCTCCCCAGCTCCGCCACTGGAATGACTGTGCCATTGCCTGTCTCCACAGTGACCCATAATGCCTCTGCTTCCCCCTGCATTCCCTGCACATTTGTGGCCTACATGCATAGCTCCCAATATGAGGAATGGGGTTTCAAGCAATTCATTAAGCACACAAACTGGCAAAAAGGTTCCCAGCCCTCTACAGATGCGTATATGTAATAAAAAAATGCATTTTGTGGCATCAGATTTTTACTTTCAATGCCGGATGTTATCTCATAAACCCTATTGCACATGCACAGGTCAGAAACCACTTTAAAGCTATATAACTTGGGAACCCATTAATATGTTTTCAAAAGACCTGTCAAAGGCACTACCATAGGACATGACACATGTCCCCTGTAATTTTGCAATATCATCTGTGAAGTCCCCATCCTTTGAAATACACCCAATAGTCATGGCAGGAAGGACAGTTAAAATGCCATGCCACCCAATCCCTCCAGTCATGAAAGTATGTGTGGGGGTAGTCTTCTAGGCATTAATCTCTTTCTTTAACAAATGGGGAACTTGCTAAACCACACAATCCTCTGCACCATGTAGAACAGGGGATTAACTCAGGGACCAGGTCAGGCTTCAGAATGGATGTTCACCTCTGTCCACTGATCCACCCCCACACATCAGCATGCCAGTGGACAGGGCTGCAGACAAGAGCCAGATGGTGGCAAGTAGACATGAATGGCAACCACTGCATTCCTGTCCTGCTCCATGGATGTGGAGTTGCTTGGACCACATGCATGCATTTCACATGTACAAAGCCTGCAACAGTACATAGCCCTCTTAATTGGCAAGTGGTTCAAATGACAGTACAAACAGCACTGGAGATAAGGAACCCCCGTCTTGTATAATAACAAGACAGTGAATGATACAATGTGATATGCATCAAAACAAGCTAGTTCCATACATACACAGCCCACTGGGTGGTAGTCAGGCAGCAGTGCAATGCTGTCCCCCTTCCCTTAAGGAAGAGAGCCACCACTGCACACTTACTTCTCTTTCCACATGCCAACCCCCGAACGACCCTGGTTGGTTTCTGAACCTGGCAGAATGCTCACCCGCACTATCATACATCAGAAGGCCTCAACCTGGACCAGAACTTTTGTTTTATCTATAGCATGTTAACCAGCACAGATTTCCCCAGTAAGCAGGTGAGGCTAGGAGAGTGTTTTTTCATGGTCAGAAAAGAAACACCATAAATTAAAATTCTAGTAAATGTGTAATACTGTTTTTAGTTATGCGTGTGTGGGTAAGAAGAGGATTATGAGGGCTAATAACATTTAATTGTTACTTTTTTTTTTTTTAATTGAAGACAGTTTTATTTTTAGGGCCTAGTTGAAGGTTTTTGGTGAGTAAAGGTGACAGCTAAATTTGTAATGGCAATCAGGGATGTGTGGTTGTATTGATTTTAAAGGATTTTGTACAAATAGGTTTAAAAGATCCAGAAACCCAGCCCAGTGTTGTGAAGAGCTGAGGCATCCGTGCCTTACCTCTTGCCATCTGGTGACCTGCGTTGCAGTTTGAGCATGTCACCAGAGCGTCAGGGCTGGGAAGGAAAGGATCTAGCATATGGAGTACTGCTATCCTCTCCCAGGAGGGAGGACTGGCACCCCACTGAATGACTGCCCTGAGGTGGAGGCCTGCAGGTAGTATAGGTCCGATGGGCACCAGTGAAGGGAGGGTGCTGCGGAACTTCTGCGGACATGCACGCCCCCATGTATGTCTGTGTGTGTGTACGCCAGCAATAGGGATGGGAAGTAACATGGTGGAAATACCCCCCAGCTACGAGTGATGACTGACCCTCCGCAGGCTTTGCACTCATCGACCGGGCGAAAGTAAGTCCCGGTGATACCGGGGTGATGGAGCTGGGGGGGGTCAGTCTGAATGGGATAGCTGGGGCAAGCAGGAGCATAAATACCTGTATGGGAAAAAAAAAATCCAGAAACTCGATTGGCTGAGTATCTTGGAACCAAGTGGTGATATCCCAGCACAACAGCACTGGTAGAAGAACCAGCAGCCTCTTCACAATAAAATAAATACTACAGGGCTCGAAATAATCACCTGACTGCTACAAAAGCAAAAAACTAAATTTAAACAAACAGTCCTTTTTGTATTCTGTTGTGCCATTTTTTTCAGTTATGCAGCAAGTGGTGTTGTGTGCAAGCCCCATTTGGACTCTGCATTAAGAAGAATCCCCTTACCCCAAACAGGAGCTTTATTAGCAATTGATTGATGGCTGTTTTTTTTCCCCTCTGTGTCCCCCTGCTGCTGCTAGTGTGTTACCTGCTCAAGAACAAACTAGTTTGGAAATACGACAGCTTTCTGCAGGCAAGAATTGATGACTCGCTCCCTCCACTCCCACATGACACACACAGAAAGGGGATCATTGCTCTGTCAGCCGAGAATGTTTCAAATGCGACTAGGCAGCTCTAAGGCCACTCTTATTCCGAAATTCTGTATAGATAACATGCACCTGAAATTATGTTTGCTGATCACTCCACTTTCAGTGTTAATGATATGGTAATTCATGGTATGCAAATGTTAAAACTGATAACTTCAGCTGGCCCAGTGGTGCTGAGGGTTGAGGTGCTGGACGCCACACCTCGTGCCATGCTGGTGACCTGGGTTTGGGATGAGCCCGGGCTGCTGAGGGTCAGCAGGGGAGAGAAAATTGAGCTTCCAGAGGACTGCTCTCCTTTCTTCAGGAGGGAGGGAGGGAAGGAAAGCTGTCCTGCCTGCTGATCGCCCTCTAGCGATGGCTGGAAGGGGATATGGGTCAGGAAGGTCTGGCACCAATGTATATTATATGCATTCCACCTGCATGTATTACAGTTCATCTGTGAAGTTTTTTTTTAATGTACCAATGACTGTTTTAAAAAAGTTTATATAATAAAATAGATTTTTGATGGTTTCTTGTGTGCCTCTTTAATTTTTTTCTTGCAACATCAATTGAATCCCATCTTTTTTATTTTAAACAGGGCTATTTTCTTAGCTGAACACGTTGGAATAAGTGTGCTTTTGGTTCTAAGAATGATCATTTCAGGTACTCTGAGTATACTCATGGAAAAAAATTTCCACCCAGGGGCCCCCACCAAGGGGGGCACATCCTCCCCCAAACCCCCACCTTGGTGATTTTTAGGAATACTGTCAACATCTTAGCCTGAATCTGCCCCTGTAAGAGATTCAGTCTGTATATAGTGTGTTATAGCCTGGGCTGGGTCTGAGTAAATCAAAGCTCGCGAGCCGCGACCAGCCAGGCACAACTCCAATCGACTCCAATTAGCAGTCGCTTCCTAGCGTTGATGGAGTCCTTCACAACACTGTAAATATTTATCTCTAAATCCTTTCTGCTAATAAATAAATGAGTTGTTTATATTAACTATTTCTCCACTATGGGGGGCCGCCATGTTTGGTCTGGGACTTGGCATTTGGACCAATCAGAACCAAGGGGTCCTCAAGGGGTCCTAATTACAGTGATTTGTGGGAGAATCTGTGAACTTCCCTGTTGGCACCTAAAACTAACCAATGAGGGCCCTTAGACTGTGACTGACAGGACAGGTAGCCAACCGGAACCTAGAAATCCTGTGTGGAACTGTGTTTGAACAGAAGTTCGGTGCCAGCTCAAGCTCTCAAGCAGATGGGAGCAAGTGTTTTGCAGCTGCCATTTGCAGGGTAAAGGCCTGTTTGCCTCCCTGCAGGAGCTGAAAGAAACTCAGACTGCCTCACAGCAGAGAGAAAGAGACTTTTGCAGCTGCTAAGCTGGAAGTTCAGTTCAAGCCACCAAGAAGAAAGCAGCCTGATTGTGGGCAGAGAGGAATCGCAGAGAAAAGGCCCTTTTTTGCCTCCTTGCTTGGGACTCTGAATCCTTAGAGGATCGCTCAAGCCAGAGACTGCCCAGAAGCAGGGAAGGGTTTCTGCCATAAATACAAATTGAGGAAGCCTGTTTCCCAGAGCAAAAGAGGTATTGTTTTTAAATTGTCTCAGAGTGAAACTGTTTGAAGTAGGGAGATTGCTCCAGAGACTTCTGATGTAAAGTGAAGCCTGTAACTGAAAAAAAACTGTCTCCTGCCAAGAGGGGGAGACCACCGTGGGTTTGTTCAGTCGAACTACATGCAAAAATCAATTTGCAACCACTGGGCCTATGCCAGCCTCCGCTCCAAAAGACTGTTCCCACACCAGATCCAGCCACTGCTCGGTGAGAAACCAGCCTTGGGGAGTCAGCCCCTTCGGAGAACCAAATAGTATGTTGCGGCCACCTACAGAGAATGGTCATGAAGAGAAGGTGAGTCGTGTCTGCCCCGGTCCTCACGAACATCCTGGAAGGTCAGAAGGTCCATGGTGTCGCCAGCCATTCCTCAATCTGTCTGGAGTGCAGTGAGTAGAATCGGAGTAGCCTCCTGCAACAACCAGATAAATGCTTTCGTGTCATCTGATATGCTTTAGAAGTTCTCGTTGGGTTTTAACTGTGTTTGCAGGCCATCCAGCCTGGGATTACAAATATCATTACTGTCTGCAAGTGTTTTCATCTGCTAAGAACACCTTTTCTTCCTTCAAGGGCACCAACCCACTGCAATGCCGGCCTACCTGTGGCAATACTTCAGTCCTGCTCCTAGTTCCACTCTGGGTACCCAGCAGCTGATTAAACTGAATGATTTTCAAACCCAACTTGAAATTCCCAGATATCTCACAAAAAAAGGAGAACGATCCTTCGCCATATCTGCCCCCCGCTCCTGGAACTCCATTCCCTCCCACATCAAACTCTCCAAATCCCACAACATCTTTAAACTGGGTCTTCGGGCACACCTATTAGAATCCGACTGCTGCTTTTGTGCTGTAACTTGAGCCTCTCTCCTAGCATTTTCTCCTCCCTATGGCACTTACTGATTTCCTGCTGGTCTCCAAAATCTGAAAGTTTCCCACATCCAGCAGAAATCCTATTGTTATAATGCTACTTATTTAAGTTTTGTTTGCTGTTTGTCGTTTCAATTTAGTCATTGATGTATCATCAGATGAAAATAATTTATGTAATGTTATCTGTTTCTCTTTGTCATCACTGATAATGACTGTACCTGGCTGTATACTGTTCAGATGTTTGTTCTCACCTCATGCTGCATCATGAAATACTCTTTAATGTTGACTCTGGTCTCCCCTGTCTGTACTCTCCCGGGTCGTGCCTGAATATAGGCAACATTGTTGTCTAGTGTACTTACCCGGTAAACAAAAACTAAATAAATTCAGGGACAGATCAAATGCTCATTATTTATTTTTGCCTAATGCTTAATTACAGTACTACAGCAATCACTGATCTAAATTCACACACCTCCTTTGTTCAAGTCCCCTTAATAAACCAGATTTACTATTTGATATTAAGTTGGGCTGTGAGCATATTATTATCCAGTGTCTGGTTACTGAGCCTGTTCAAAGATACTGTGCAAAAGCATTGTTGTTGCAGGAAACAGTTTCTTTATGGGGACACAGGGTATATGACAGAAGACCAAACCCTGTTGGTAAGTGTGGTGTCCGTGAGCATCTCAGTAGTGTGCTCTAAGAGCTGGGAATTAAATGTCACCAATATTGTACTTGGGGACCTTGCTGTGTTAGGCCACTAGTCAGAGGTGTGGGTGGTTACAGCTTCCCAGAGGGCTGTACCAGTATTGCTAATAACCCACTTAACCATTACTCTGGGTGGAGGCCCCAAAATCTTAGTTTTACTGTTGGTTGGCACACCACAGTACCCCTTCTTTCCGAACCCAGGCCCCTCAATCTGCAATCAGAGAAGGAGGCAAGGGTAGTAGCCCTTGGTATAATGGCGCCAGGGTTACAACTAAGAGAAGGTACGGTTTCCCAACATCGACCTGCTTGCAGAGACCATGGTACAAAGTTGTGCTGCTTGCCAGGCAGTAACAAATGATGAGCATCCAGAACCACTACTGATGTCTGAATTACTTTGTATGGAACACTGTTGCTGTGGTCTTTATAAGCCATTGCCTAATGAACAATATATATTAGTTGCTATAGATGAATATTCAAGATATCCTGAAACAAAGTTTATTGCTTCGATGCAGCCACTGCAGTATTGCTAGCATTAAATAGAATATTCTCTGCTTATGGAATCCCAAGAGTGTTAAAGGACAACAGACCTCGATTTCAAGGTTCTGATTTCAAACGGTTTGTAGACTACATAGGGTTCAGCCACAAGAACATCACGCCTTGTTGGCCACAAGGTAATGGAACAGTGAAATTGTTTATGCGGACGCTGGGAAAATGACAAAAGACAGCTAAGATTGAACAGAAATCCTTTAAACAAGAATTATACACGTTTTTAAGAAGCTACTGAAATGTTCCACATACAGCTACTGAAAGAACCTTGGCTTAACTAGTCTTCAACAGACCCATTTGCCAACAGCTACTGGACATTGCCTTTCAAAAACCCCAGAAGAACAGTCAAATAAGAAAAAGATATAGGAAGCAAAAAGTGAAAATGAAGCAGTATGCGGACAAGAGAAGAAAAGCCCAGGTCTCTTCGACAAAAAAAGGGGACAAAGTAATTGTGCTTCAGAAAAAGTTAAAGAAAGCCTCATTTCCCCTACAATCCAGTTCCCTATCATGTAAGTAAGAAAGGCAATACACTGGACACAGAATAACTCGCAATGCATCACATTTTAAAGTGATCCAGGATACAACATTGGCAAAAAAAGAAAATGGTTGATGCCTCAGAGGATGAAAGGATTTCCTTCAGAAACCCAGATGACAGATTTGAAGAAGCTGCGCCAGACAGGAGATGGAATATGGAATATGGAATATGGTGCTAAATAACTACCAGGAGAAACAGATGCCTTTCAAAAAACGTACTTTAATCCATGTTTCTTCACAATTTTACAAACAGCATTTCTCCATGTCTGCATGTGTCTCCACACTGTGTAAACTCCCCAGCGCTTAGACCAATCACAGTGGTCTAACTCAGCGAGTCTGAAGAAACATAGATTAAACTACGTTTTTTTGAAAGGCATCTATTTCTCCTGGTAATTATTTAGCACCATAGGAGTGCTGAGCTCTTTAGACTTACTTGTTGGAATATTTGGGGTTAGCAACCTCCCTCTGCACCCAGTCTTATCTAGGCCTGAACACACAGCTTCATTTTTGTCTTGCAGCTTTAACAGGCTGGAAACATTTCTCTCAGCTTCTTTAGCAGTTGAAACTCTGGTTAGGCTGAAGTCACAGTCTGGAACACAAACCAGCACAGGAACCTGGACTGGCATGCCTCAGACCCCCACACCTAAACATGACCCCTCATGGGGAGGCGCAATGGCAGTGCCAAGCTGGTGACACTACCAGGCTGATTCCCAGTGCTGACCTTCATGGCAGTCTCTTTTCTTTTACTGGCATTCAGACAAACTTGGATGCCATTCACATCTTCAGCCAAACTGCCAGCATAGCAGCCATGGTCCTTTCACATCAAAACACAGTCTCTGGATTTTTACTGGACACACAGTCTCAGGGAGACTCACGCACATACTATCGGCTTCACAGAAAGCTGTTAACTTGTACTGCAGGCACACATCTTTTACTTGAACAGTCTCAGGATACTGGACATCACTTTCCTCACCATGCAGGTGCTCACAACCAGAAAATGGTCTCTCTTCCCACTTTTGAAGATAAACACTGGAGTTCAAGGCAAATCTTCTGACCAGACTAGATGCTTCTCACATAGTAGCAGATTCACTTAGGCACTCACTAGCAAGCTCCCCTCCTCAGGAGACTCCCACACCATTTTTCGTAAACCAGGACCCTTCACGGCCATTTCTTCAGACAAATGTCCACCCCTCTCTGTGATGCTGAGTCAACACAGGGTAACAGACAGAATTGAGCACCTCCTGGAACTAGTGGCTACTCTGCCCCCAAGCAAGTCTCCATCTTACTTGAAATTCACAAAATGCTTTCTCACTCAGAAACATTCTAATTCTAGGCAGCACTCTCACCGTTGAAGTGTATCTTTTTCACTGCCCTCTCATAGCTGAAGTGACAGGTCATTTCAGCGCTCCCTCCACCGAGATTGCAGGTCCTTGCAGCTCTCTCACAAATGCAGGCATGATTCTTACAGCTCTCTCACACCTGAAGTCACAAGTCAGGATTCCTTAGACAAATTTCTCCAACTGTGGAAAGGCAACATGCAGGCCCTTGGGGACAGGTAGCTGGCAACCCCAGGCAGCCACTCTCAATCCTTGCAGCCACATTTCTTTAGACAGGGTCTGAGCCCCCTCCTCCCTCTGGAGGGGCTCCCACCAAACTGAGCTCAGAACTAAAAATCTCTTGGATTTGGGGAGCCTTAGGTAGCTCCGGATTGGTTGAAACAAGTGTCCCTTTGAAAAATTAATAGTCATCAGGCTCCTTCGATGCCTGATTGGTTCCTCAAATGGGTGCCAAGATCTTCCCCTGCTGTTTCCCCCAGAAGTCCGTTTTACTGTCACACAAGTCCTTAGCAGCAATCTTGGCTTTCTGATTGGCTGGGCTAGGATCAAAGGCTGCAAACATAGCTGCTAACACAAACAGTTCAGGGGCAGTCCACACAGTGTCCCACTTTGAAGCTCTGGGTGCAGCCAGAATAAACATTTATATTACTTGATTGGCATCCACATGACCAGAGAAGTTGAGGTTTTGGTCAAGCCAAACCCCCAGGTACCTAAAGGATGCAGTGTCCTCGAGAACTGTCCCATCAAGGGTATGGAATGAGGGCAGGGTGGTAAGCCTAGTGAGTCTCTGCCTAGTGCCGAGGTCATTGAGACTGTCTTCTTGGCATTAAGAGAGAGCTGGTGGGCAGAAAACCAGAGCTGGACTTTGCTGAAGTCATGCTGAAGTCTGTATTCAACATCCATGGAGGAGTGGCCTGAGGTAAAGAATACTATATCATCGGTGTACATATGAATGGAGGTGGAGGAGCAGACAGAGGGCAGGTCATTTAAAAATATGGAGAACAGGATTGGGCACAGTACTGACCTCTGGGGTATGCCAGTATTGATAGAAGTGGGGGGGAGATGGAGCCAGCTATTCTGACTGACTGTGTTCTTCCTACTAGGTAGGCATTGAACCAACGTATGGTAGAGTCAGTTAAACCAGCCGAGGAGAGAGAATTTAAGAGAAGGAAATGGGAGACAGTGTTGAAGGCCTTAGCAAGGTTGACAAAAATGGCTGATGTGACTTGGCCACTGTCCATCCCTGAGAGGATAGAGTCAGTTAGCCTAATCAGGGAGGTAGTGGTGGAATGATTCTTCCAGAATCCAGATTGGAATGGAGTGAAAAAGTTAGAATCATACTCTGCTTTAGCTAGATGAGTGACCTTTGTGCACCTATTATGTAGGGAGTGGTAGGTGTCACAATCTTGAGAGAGTTTGGATATTTTATGAGCTTCCCAGGACAGGTCCCTGGTTCTTTGGCACAACAGGAGTGATCCAAGGGAGATGATTTCCCCGAGCCCCGGTACACCGTAATGGGGCATGTGTGTTCCAAATCTCCAAAAATATATCATGGAAGTATTTATAAGCATCATGTATAGTGGTAGATGAGGTAACTGAACCCCAGTTAGTGAAGGCCAAGTCCTGGAGGAGTGTAGCAAGGTTTAGGGATTTATAAGAATGAAAGAGAATCAATTTCTGGAGGGTCTTGTGTCGGTGTACTTTGCGAACCAGAAAGGTCGGTACCCATTTGCGATGCCGAAATGTATCACCCCGACGTTCACTCTCCCAATCCTGGGTGCCCGAAACACGGTTGCTCGATATCAGGGATATTACCCACAGCGGAGTAGGAATCCTAAGCAAAGCCCCCCTAAACATTCACCGGGGGGTAAAATCCCGATGTTGGGCAACTATGTTTCAGGCACCCAGGGTCGGGAGAGTGAGCATCGGGGTGATGCATTTCGGCATTGTATAGTATATCTGAAAGGTCATTAGGTGATCACTCAATGCATCAGGCAAGGTGCCAGATTTAATGACCCTGTGGGGGTGGGATGTGAGGGCCCAGTTGATAAGAGAATGGTTACCAGATTTATGGTTTAAATGGGCTGGTTCTTGAATGAGTTGTGTTAAGTTCTGGGCAGCTATAAGGTTACAAGTTTTAGTAAGTGAGGGGGATAACCAGTTTTGATTGAAATCACCCAAGATATATGTTTCACCTGAGGAGGTGAGAGAGACTATGGTGCTAATAAGCTCCATAACCATGGAGAAGGGGAGGCCAGGGCAATAATAGGTGCCTGCAACACAAATAGGCATGGAAAAGGGCAGGGATAGTTTCAGGATGAGTGCCTCATATGCAGGGGTCAACCTTAACTTTTCTTTGCACTAGCCAGCCGGACAAGTTGATTCAAAATTGCACTAGCCCACAGATGATTGCACTACCCCACAACTGTAATGGTAAATTTTGATCACTTATAAAAGAAAAAAATGCAAGCCAAGAAAATATTCAAATTATTGCACATTTATCCTGCTCTCACATTGCTTCCAGCCCCAACAGAAAAAATACTGCAATGCCACCACACACAGTGTGCCCCCCATTGTTTTATACCATGGCCTCCTCTCTTCCTCTTTCTGCACCACCCCCTCCCCCACTGCCGAACCAGAGGATAACACAGCAGCAAATGTTCAGTCAAGTAGACCTAACTCTGTAAGGTATGCCCCCTGAACAGCAAAACTTCTACTGCGACATGCGTCGATATTGACAAAAGCACCATGTCAGAGTAGAAGTCTGCCTGGGACCCAGCAACACATTCCCCTCGACCTGCACTGCCACCCCAAACCAACTCCAGCTTGGAGCAGTAATCCAAAATAACGGGGGGTGCGAGGGGCAGAGCCCCCCTTGTAGGGGGATTCAGGGCAAAGCCTCCCGAAGAAAAAACACACTCCAATGTGTGCGGCTCCATGCCAACTGCAGTTCATGGTCGACATGGAACCTGGTGCTGTGTGAGTGTGTGACTGTGTGGTGACTTAAAGTGTATGCATAACTGTTTGATTAATATAGCCTTTAAGCCAATCAACCTGATTACGCCCTTTCCTTGTTCAAGTCCCCTGAATAAATCAGATCTGACTTTTTTTTTTGCTGCATTTAACCTGACTGTGCTTCCAGTTTGTGCCAAGAGTACTGTACTGTTGCTATTTACTGTGCATAACCTTGTTTTACAGGGGGTCCCCAGGGTCGAGCCAGAGGAACCAGCCCTGGTGATAAGTGCAAACAGTGTGGGTACTGGTATGGTGTACAAGGGGTACTGTGAAAGTGATTATCACATATTGCTCAGGCCACTAGACGGGAAAGAGGGGGGTTACAGTGTCCCAGAGGGCTGTGCCCAGGTTAGTTTGACCACTACCAACTCTGACCTCCGGATGGAGGCACCTGTTTCGGAACTCAGGCCCCTTAACCTGCTACTAGCCGCGCAGGCAGGGGTAGTAGCCCTTGGGATAGCGCCATCTAGGGGTTACACTTGCATACTGTGTGACTCTGAACAAGTCACGTAACCACCTTAAAGCTCAGAGGTTGTTGCTAAAAACAGGCACTTGTGCCTAGTGGGCTTTACCTGGTTACCAAAGAATAATAATAAAAAAAAATTGCAAACTGAGTAATAGTTGCATGCTGTGTGTGTGGGGAAAAAGGGGATCCTACTGCATCTCCCTGTTTTTATGATTACCACTAAGATGGCTAGCATTAACTAGAAACAAGTTACATTTTATGAAAGTTATTGAAATCCCCCACACTCCTCATTTACTAGAACTGGGGTCTGCGGTTTTCAAATGTTTCAAGTTTGGTATGTATTTTGTTACATAATCTGTATTTCGTATACCTTCTCAAAGTAACATATTGCCTTGTAATACTAGAAAAGCAATAAAATTTAAGGTAAAAAAGAGCATTTCATCCACCAGGGGGTTTCTTCTTATTTATTTTTTGATCGTTCTCCCCAGAAGGGATCTCAGCCCTACCCACGCGCCACCCCTCCCATGCCCAGGCTTACCCCTTGGGCAGGGCCATCTAGCAGATGCCCCCTCCCTATTGTCCTTCGTAATGTGCCCTGGCTTACCCCCAGGGTGGGGCCATGGGAGTGGGACCCCCCCCCCCACGGCAGACACTGTTGGCACTGGGGAAGGCGGCGGAACAGGGCATCATGCTTGGGGGCTGGAAATTTTGTGACTTGCAGCAGTACCTGGGGGTGGGGACATGCAATGATGACCAGTGTCCACCCCGTCCCCTCAGGTGATGGCTCTGGCACACGCGATCCACCCAGCCTCTGCTGGAGTTCTATGATGTGCCCCCCCCCCGGAGAAGGAGAGCAGTCTCTAGGATGCTCAATCCTTCTCCCCTCGGCTGGCCCCCAACGTCCTGGGTCCGTTTCCGAGCCCAGGTCGTCGGCATTGCAAACGGGGTGCCCTGCCTCTGCACCAGTGGGCCGGCCACCAGGGGCTTTCTTAAGGAGGGTAATTCAGAACAACAGATTGGCGGGAGACAGGAATGACTTTGAGGGGAAGACAAATTCAGAGTAATACATCGCAGAGTTCGGGATGGACTTGATGGACTTATAGATTTTTATTCTGCCCTTATTCTAATGATTCTGTGCTGTGCTATGGCGTGCCATCTAGATGGGTCTGCAGATATCCCTAGAAGTTATATTAATTTTAAATGTCCATAGTTTTAATGATGTCTTTAATCAAAATCATCCACATCCTTATTCATACCAACTGTAAACAGCAAAGAAAATGCACATTTACCCTGCATGTAGAAAAAAGTGTTGTGTTTGTAACAGATGAAATATAGACCTACTCTAAGACTTAACATTAGTTTCACCACATCAACACTGCCGCCAATAGATTTTTCAATTAAAATGTTTGGATGACATAAATGCACATGCTGATGCTAGGAGACTCTGTCCTTTGGCTGATATAATTGAGACACTGCGCTGCATTAAATATCAAAGTGATTTATCTTGTTATATGAGGCTAGTAGACACCTGGAGGGGGGGACTTGAAATATTTCGGCATGTGTGGGCAGATGAAGTGTCTGGTGGTGCCCCCATTCTCTGCTGTTTTGAGGATGGACAGGACTGCACAGAACCACCCATGTGATTTTCCCGGAGCATAGCTTGACAAAAAGCAGTGCTTTTATGAAACAGGTGGAGATGGAGTATTACAGGTTTGTTCTCTCCTTTATTGTTGCCTGCAGCTAATAAGAATTACAACACAAGCATAGAGCCCACACCACCAAAAATCAGCTAATGGCTTCTCTCTGCTATAATCCCCATCATGCATCACTTCCTCCTCGACCCCCTTCCCATACAGTAGTTCCTCTATATCCTAAAGGGAAATTATGGTTCACACTCTTCTTCTTTGCAGCTTGTAAGGTCAAATGCCTAGAACAAGCAGAGCAAGATGGGCTCATGAACTGACCAGCAGAGCAAGATGGGCTCATGAACTGACCAGCAGAGCAAGATGAGCTCATGAAGTGAAACTTGACGACATCTAGCTATGCTTCCAGAGGTGGCTGATTCCTTCTCACGGGAATCTCAAGGGCAAAGGTGCCAAACTTGTCAAAATACAGTACCAGAAGCTCAAAAATCAGAACTCAAGCAAGCAGATGAAGTAAAATAGCATTTCCAGTTTAGCAGGCACAGACACAAACAAGTCCACCTTTAGATTATCATGCCAGACAATCACTGTGATATTTCACCTCTTGGGATATAGAGATCTAATTACTTTGGGCAGTGATGTTAGGATCCTCTCTCTCTCTCTCTCTCTTCTCCCTCCTTCTCATTATCTCCTCTCTCTCTGTCCCCTCTCATATCTCTCTCTCTCTCTCTAGTGTATCTGCCTTCTCTCCGCCTTCCTCTCCCCCTCTCCCCTTTTTCTTCCTCCTCCCTCCCTGTCCCCCCCTTCTACCTCTCTCTCCCCACACACCCTCCTTCTCTCTCCCCCACTCTTCCTCAGTCCTCTTTCTCTCTCTCTCTATATATATAAATATATCTTCTCTCTCCCTTTTTCTTCTGTCTGTCCTCTCCCCGTGTGTCTCCCTTGTGTCTCTCGCTCTCTTTCTTACTCTGGAGGGTATGGCTTGGTTACGACCACTGCTGTGACCCAAATTATCTTTGATCTTTGTTTCCGTACAGAAAGGGGTTCAGTAGTCAGCTGTAAGAGCACACTTTCCTCTCACCGCCTGTCACCAACTACCAGAAACCCTCCAGCTCCAGGGAGACGGCACCACCACCTAGCTCCTATGCCCAGGTCACCTGACACAGGAGGCTGATGGAGCTTCTGGAGTTAACTCTTTGAGGTCTGACCTATACTTGGAACCTACACGTGTCCTAAGGTCACACTGGTATTGTCATAATTAATACATCAAATTGTACCTAAGACTTAATCATACAACAAAGCACTTAAATGAATACATCTACATTGTATTTCAAAGTTGGTGGCAGGATGCAATATAGTTTAGAAACACAGAAACATAGAAGTTGATGGCAGATAAAGACCGCAAGGCCCATCCAGTCTGTCCATTTCTTTTCCTACCTCATGAATGTGCCATCGGCTTTGCTCTGTCAATGGCCTATCTATTCATACTCATCTGTATTGCTCCCTTATGTCTATCCCATGCCTGTTTGAAGCCCTGCACTGTATTCATATCCACATCTTCCTGACATAGGCCGTTCCATGCATCCACCACCCTTTCTGTGAAAAAGAACTTCCTCACATTACCCCTTAATCGGCCTCCCTCTAATCTCATGCTGTGTCCTCTTGTCCTGCTATTTTTCTTATATTGAATCATGTTAGACTCTTTCAACTTGTTAATGCCCTTAAGGTGTTTGAATTTTTCAATCATATCACCTCTCTCCCTCCTTTGCTCTATGGTATACATATTGAGCTCCATTAATCTGTCCTCATATGTTTTCTGATGCAATCCCTGCACCATTTTGGTTGCCCTTCTCTGGACTGCCTCAATTTGGTTAATGTCCTTGTGAAGGTGTGGCCTCCACTACTGCATGCAGAACTCCAGATGGGGCCTAACCAGTGTCTTGTAAAAAGGGACTATTACCTCCCTCTTCCGACTTGTGATACCCTTACTAATACACCCCAACATCCCCATAGCCATATCTACTGCTTTAGCGGTCTGCTTAAATGATTTCAGGTCATCGGTGATGATACAAAATCACACATGCCCACACAATGCAAAGCATCATGGGCTGCATATGCAAATCACCACAGAATGTTATGCTGGTTCAACTTTAAGTAGAATTGCATGGTGCCGAAAGGCCTCTCACACAGTTTGCAAAGGGTGCTAACAGATGACATAGACACATGTTTCGTCCTACCAGGACTCATCGGTGATGATGATGCCCAAATCTCTTTCTTCCCTTGTGATTGCCAGCAACTCCCCTCCCAGCCTATAGGTGGCTTTAGGGTTTCTTTTCCCTATGTGCATGATCTTGCACTTCATTGCATTAAACCCCAGTTGCCACTCTTTCGACCATTTTGCCAGTTTACCCAGATCTCTTCTCATTCTGCCCACCCCATCTGGATCATCTACTCTGTTGCAGATCTTGGTGTCATCTGCAAACAGACAAACCTTACCCTCCAGTCCATCTGCAATGTCACTGATGAAGATATTGAAGAGGACTGACCCCAGGACTGATCCCTGAGGTACCTCACTTGTGACTTGCAGCTCTTCTGACTGTATACCGTTTACCACCACTCTCTGTTTTCTGTCAACCAGTTTGCCACCCAGTTGACCAACATCTGACCCACCCCACGCCTACCAAGCTTAGTAATCAATCTTCTATGTGAAACAGTATCGAAAGCTGTGCTGAAGTCAAGGTAGGCGACTTCAACTGCTCCCCCTTGGTCCACCACTCTGGCTGCCCAGTCAATGAAATCTATGAGTTTAGTTTGACAGGGTCTTCCTTTTGTAAACCCATGCTGTCTTGGATCCTGTGCTCCTATGGATTCCAGGTGTTGCACTATCCTTTCTTTAAGGAGTGCCTCCATAATCTTGCCCACTACTGAAGTAAGACTGACTGGTCTGTAGTTCCCTGCCTCCTCCCTGCTGCCACTCTTGTGGTATGGGATCACATGAGCCTTTCTCCAGTCTCCTGGGGCCTCTCCTGTGCTCAGAGACTCACTAAACAGTTCTGCTAATGGCTCTGCTAATTCTACCCATAGCTCCTTTAGTACCCTGGGATGTATGCCATCAGGTCCCGTTGCCTTGTCCACCTTGAGCTTATTGAGCTCTTGTAGGACCCTTTCTTTTGTGAACAGTCTAGCGCACACCTCTCTCCTTCTCCCCCACCCCCCCGTGTCCATGGTGCTGAGCTGTGGGCCCTGCCCTACCTTCTCTTCAGTAAATACTGAGCAGAAGTATTATATTTAGGACAGATGCTTTTACAAGGTCCTCCTCCTCACACGCCCCCTTATCCCCTTTGATCTCAGCAATACCCCCTCTGGACTTTCTCCTTTCAGTAATTTATCTATTGAAAGTCTTGGCACCTTCTTTTACTGTTTGTTCTATTGTTTCCTCAATTTGGGCCTTTACCTGCCTTACTGCCTTCCCTACTTCCCTTAGGGAAGTTTGGTATGCCTCCCTATCTTCATCCTGCTGCATTCCCTTATATTTCCTGAAGACCAGCCTTTTGGCTCTGATTGTTTCTGCTACTGTTTTTGAGAACCAAAGTTGTTTCCTTCTTCTTTTGCACTTCCTTTTCTCTCTAACACAATGGGAGGTTGCTTCAAGTATTGCATCCTGAATGCTTACCCACTTTGCCTATACCCCCTCGCCAGTGTTTCTTTTTGCCAGGGCTAGCTTAACTCTGTTGGCCATCTTATCAAAGTCAGCTCCTCTGAAGTCCCATGTTTCTGCCTTGGATTGGGATGATTTAGTTCAAGCAAAAGTACTGGACTTCAGGATGGCTGACTTTTCCAGAATGGGTAAGTGCCTAAGGAATGCACTAGCAAATGGGCAGAAAGGAAGGGTGGAAGAACAATGGGGAATAATAAAAACTGCCATCACAGAGGTAATCAGCCTTTGTGTGAAGCAAATATACAAAACCAAACGATTTAATAAACCACTACGGTTCTCAAAGGAGGTGGCAGTGAAGGTTCAAGAGAAAAAGAAAGGATTCAGAAAGTACAATGAATCACAAAAGGAGCAGGACAGAGAATTGTATCAGTTAAAGCAAAAGGAAGCTGGGAAGGCAGTCAGAACAGCAAAGGCCCGAACCGAGGAAAAGATAGCCAACTCAGTTAAGAAGAGGGATAAAACCTTTTTTAGGTACATCAGGGAGCGAAGGAAGAGTAAGGGAGGGATAGTGAGGCTTAATAAAGGGGACGGGGGTGGGCAGAGGGTGACTGTGAAAAGGCAAAGATACTAAAATATTTTTGCTCAGTATTTACAAATGAAGAGGGGGAGGTACCTAAAACAAACAATAGAAACACTCTGGATACAGAAGTTGATACCAGCCCATTTACAGAAGAAAGGGTTCTGAAAGAACTCTTAAAACTGAAGTTGGACAAAGCAATGGGGCCTGATGGGATTCATCCCAGAATTTTAAAAGAACCAAGGGTAGAACTAGTGACATCACTGACTACCCTCTTTAACAAATCATGGGAGGATGGGGTGGTACCTGAGGACTGGAGGAGGGCAGATGTGATTCCCCTTCACAAAAGTGTGAGCAGGGCAGAAGCAGGAAACTACAGACCTGTTAGTTTAACCTCAGTGACAGGGAAAATGATGGAATCACTTCTGAAGGAAAGAATTGTCGAGTACCTAGAGGCCAGAGGGGCACAGGACCCAAGGCAGCATGGATTCACAGTGGGAAGGTCATGCCAGACGAATCAGATAGATTTCTTTGACTGGGTGACCAAAGTAGTAGATCAGGGGCTGTGGACAAGGCCTACCTAGACTTTAGCAAGGCATTTGACTCAGTCCCACACAAAAGATTAATATACAAGTTAGCCAGCCTGGGAGTGGTTCCCAAGATGATAGCCTGGGTAAAGAATTGGCTGGAGAATAGGACACAGAGGGTAATAGTAAATGGAGTCCACTCTGAAGAAAGGGGGGTTACTAGTGGGGTACCACAGGGTTTAGTATTAGAACCAGTCCTCTTCAATGTCTTTATAAGTGACATTGCAGAGGGACAGGAAGGAAAGGTATGTCTCTTTGCAGATGACACAAAGATCTGCAACAGAGTTGATGAACAAGGTGGGGTGGAAAAGATGAGAAGGGACTTGGCAAGGTTAGAGGAATGGTCAAATGTATAGCAGCTTAGATTCAATGCTAAGAAGTACAGGTAATGCACCTGAAACAAAAACCAGGGAAGAGTACACAATGGGGAGTGAGATACTAACAACAACAAAATGGAAAGGGACCTGGGGGTAGTCATATCAGATGACCTAAAGGTGGGCAAGCAATGAGAGGGGCAGCAAGGAGGGCTGGCGGATACTGGGATGCATGGGAGAGGTATCACCAGTAGAAAACAGGAAGTTGTTATCCCTCTGTACAGACAGTTGGTGAGACCCCATCTGGAGTACTGTGTGCAGTTCTGGAGACCCAGTCTCCGCAAGGACATAGACAAGATGGAAGCTGTCCAGAAGAGGGCAACTAAAATGGTGCAGGGTCTGCACCAGAAGACATATGCTTCACACAAAGGCTTGTTACCTCTGTGCCTTTGTATGGCTTGACTCTATTGCTGTGTTGATTGTGAACCATACTGTTCGATGGTCGCTAGTTCCCAGATGGCTACCCACTTCTACATCTGTGATCCTCTCTTCATCTCCATTTTAGAGAACCTGGTCTAAGATTGCTCCCTCTCAAGTGGGCTCCAATACTAGTTGTCTAAGGCATGCCCCCTGTAGGGCATCTAAAATAACCCCACTCTTTGAAGTGGCTGCTGCAACTGCACTCCAGTTAACATATGGCATATTCAGATCACCCATTAGCAATATCTCCCCTTTTTCTGCCATTCTAAGTATTCTTTCTATCATTTCCTTGCCCATTTCCTCCCCCTGAGAAAGGGGTCTGTATACAACCCTGTGCGGATTGTGGGTGCCATTGCCGGTCTCCAAATTTACCCACAGTGCTTCTTCTCCTCCCTGTTTTCCCTTTTGTTCTGTTGCTTTGATTCCTTCCCTTATGTAAAGAGCTACTCCTCCTCCTCCTCCTCTTTTACCCTCCCTGTCCCCCTGTAGATAGTGTATCCTGGTATGTTTATGTCCCAGTCATGGTTTTGTGTGTACCACATTTCTGTGACTGCCACGATATCCAGATGTTCCTCCTCCATCAAAGGCCACTAATTCAGGAAGCTTGTTACTCAGACTACGGGCATTGGTACTCATTGCTCTCCATTTTTTGATGGCTTTACCTTCTTTTGCAGCATCCCCCACTGACCTGTCTACCTCGGTCTTTTTCTCATTTAGTACCCTGTTTTGTAGGGAGAGGCTGGGATTTTCCTGCTGCTTATCAGTGCCTCCCCCCTTGACTAGTTTAAAAGCTTGCAATGAAGCATTTAAACCGATTGCTAAAAGACTTCTTCCCTTCCTGGACAGATGCAGACCATCCTGCCAGTATAGGCTGGTGTCCCTCAGGTGGAACCCCAGTCCCCAATGAAGCCAAACCCTGTGCTCCACAACATTTTCAACCATTCATTAAACTGCATGGTGCAAAGTACCCTTACCCTCACTCATGCCATTGGCAGGCAGCACCTCAGAGAAGGATATTGTGTGTGCTACTTGTCTTAGGCCCCTCCCCAATTCTACAATGTCCTTCTGCACTGCTCTAATCTCATGATTAGCCAAGTCATTTGTCCCTAGGTGGACAATGACATCCAGCTCAGACTCCTGTGCAGCTGTTCTCGTGATCCTGAGGATGCGCTTCCTGTCTCTCCAAGCCATGGCACCAGGCAGGCACCTTACTTCAGTTTTCCTGCTCCCCAGTTCTATCCCCTAATAATTGAGTCCCACCAGGAGCTGCTTCCTTTCCTTGTGGTGTCCTCTGCCTCCTTCCTGTGGGCCTCCCTTGTGACAGTTGTCCTCAGCCTCCTTAGTCTCCTCTGCGGGTGCATCCATAGGGGAGCTATGCTCCCCCAGAATGGTGTATGGATTGTGGTGTGGAACAACTGAATGGGTGTGCCTCTGTTCCACCATCCTCACCCTCCCTGAGCCCACTGTGGTCCAACTGCTGTGCTTTCTTCGCAACCTCTGAGGTAGTGGTGGTGGCTCTGGTGCTCCCTGGATGGGGGAGGTTCCCTTCCTACCATCCAGTGTGGCCTGGGGGAAGGTCCCCTTAATACTGTCCAGTGTGGCCTGAAGATGGGAAACTTCCTCCCTCAGAGCAGAGAGTTGTCTGCAAATAGGGCAGCATCTCAGCCTCCAGAAAGACTCCCGGAAGACTGCTGCCCCACAGCCATTACACTGCACTACTCCCCACATTTTTTTTGTGTGTGTGTGATTGGTTTGTAATATAGAAATATATATATATATATATATATATATATATATATATTATACAATGTGTATGCTTATATTGTCAGTGCAGTGTGCTAGAGGATATGACAGTGATATGCACCTTGCACTCTTGAGAAATTATGTCAGAACCGGTATAAAGGAACTATTTCCAGGGTGGGTCGGGTGAGGGTGGAAGGGTTGGGCTTAAACTGTGCCCTCACAAAACAATCGGCTAAAAGCTCTGACCCACTGCTGCGATGAGTGCCTTCCTGTCAGCAAGATGCCCTACACAACAATTTGACAGAGAAACTACCCTGCTAATCAAACAGAGAAAAATCCAGACATCCAAGTCAGACACAGGTAAACCTGCCCAGCCCCAAAACAGGCCTGGTGGTTTGTGCTCTGAAAGCTGTCAGCCCCAAAATAAGTCAGCTGTGCTTTAAACTCTTCCTGCACTGAAAATATTAAGAATTGCAACAAACAAACGTAAACCTAGATCCACCTCCCTCTGTTGCTTGAAAGACTGTCTTTTCCTGTTTCACACTGCAGGTTTTTCGATGACAACTCCTTAACCACAGTAACTTATTTTAAAATAGTTTAACTATCACAAACTCCTACGCACCAGTAAATTATTTAAAAATAGTTTCTGTCCCAAAATCCTAGTAGTCAATCCAGCTACCCCCAAGGGACAACCAAAATGCAGTATTCAAACACTTATGAAGTTACTTCCAAGATAAGAAGAGTTTGCAAGCTTCTTTTTCAACTCCTCAGCCAACTGTAATTTATTTAAAAATAGTTTAACTGTCAGAAAATCCTAGTAAACAATCTAGCTACCTCCAAGGATCTACCCAAATGCAGTATGTAAATCTTTCTGAAGTTACTAACAAGATAAACAGAGTTTGCAAGCCCCTTCTTGGTTAAACACTAAATAAATATGCGAATAAAAAGCAATTCCCAAGGGTAGTTAGTTTCGCCTCCCACAGAATTAAGCAAAAGTGCACGTTTGTTGCAGATATCAAGTGCAATATAGAATTTCTCACACAGCTCACAGCTGAATAAAGACGTAGTGTCCTTCCAGGTCAAGGAAATGTGCTTTGTACAGCAGACATGGTTTCTTCCTGAGGTCTAGCCCCAGACTGACTAATTCTCTGACAGACTGGCATACATGGCACTGCCAGGCAGTGCAACAAAATGTTACATGCAGGTTTTAAGTGCTCTTAAAGGGGCGGCAGCTAACATTAAGCCCCATGCTTAATGAATATTTCACATCACTCCCAGGTTCGTGAAAGTGAGTACCACTTGAACAAGCAATAGCACTATAAACAGTTTCTAAATAAGTTTTAAGGCAAAACATTTGTTAAGCATTTCAAGACATGCACATTTAAACAATTCAGTACTCCACTGTGCGGGGGGGGGGTCTGACCTACTCTGGGGACCAGTCAGAGTAGCTCCAGAGAGAAGGGAACACCATAGCACTGGAAGCTTGGTCATGCCACAAGCGCTAAAGTGCAGGGGAAGGGAAAGGGAAGAGAGCGAATGGTAGCATCTGGAGGATACCTAGAATGCAGGATCATGCTTTAATAACAGTTGCATAACAATAACAGGTGGACTTTCTATTTGAAAAAAACATTCAAAAGGGCAAAAAAAGCATTAAATGCAGGTACGCAGTGCCATCAGAAACAGCTACATAAGATAGGTACAAGAACATTTACTGCAAAACAGTTAAAGACAGAGGCTATCACCAGAGAAACTGGTCTCAAAGCACACTGAGTCCAGTAACACAAAAGATCAAGACCGCTGTCAACTTTTCTGGTCAGTGGGAATGGAGGCATGAGTAGATTGTACCAGTTCCTGACAAGATGGGGTCAGGTCATTAAAAGTAACGCAGGAGCTCTGCCCACTGTCAAATCCACACCACTTGACTCTCTAAGTCCAGGATTAATTTGTGTACTTCTTCCTTAAGATCTTCTTGATCTGGTACACCGGAGTGTGTAGAAGAGAGTCCTAAGAAGAAGAAGAAGGCTGAGAAAACGAGGAAGTCTCAGGCAAATTATCTGGCAAATCAGGCAAAATGGAATCCGGCTGGAGAGTGTCAGGAGTGGGAAGATCTGAAGGAACTGGTTGCAAGTTGTCTGACAGGATCTCGGCTTCAGAGAGGATGGAAGGCTCAAGTGAAACTTCACTGTTAGGTGGACTGGGGTCATCTGGACGGTTGTTACTCAGGTACCCAAGTTTCAAATAATTGATGTGGACTTTGTTGTGTACCAGTTTTCTGTCAGCCTTGCACCGTGTATGGACGTGCACAGGAGGAAGCTTTTCTTCTATGTAGAAGGGACCAGTCCAGGGGTGAAGCAGTTTCTTGGTGGTGCCTGGATCAAGTACAGGTCGGTACAAATACACAATGTCCCCAACTGAGAATGAAGGCTCATGTGACTTGGCTCCTGACATTTTCTCTAGCACAACATGGTGACTGCAATACGTCTGGCAAGCTCAAGCTGTTCCAGCATAGTGATAATGAAGGAAGCAGCTGACTTAGGAACTTCTAGCAGCGAGAGATCCCTGTCCAGTGGAGTTCTTAGGTGACGTCCATGGGCAAAGAAGAATGGTGGGTAGTCTGTACTGTCGACACAAGGGCTGGTATTGAAGGCAAATTGTACAAAGGGAACAAAACAATCCCAAGTGTAACAAGTCTCATCCAGGTACTTGGAGAGTGTGCTAAGAATGGTAGACATCATTATTTTACTCTGTCCATTGCATTGTGGGTAGTAACTTGTTGTATGTGTCTTTTTTATGTCGAGAAGTTTGCAAGTTTCTCAGACAATAGTTGAAAGGTAGTTAGTGCCTCTGTCTGAATGCGGGTACGATGGGGTACCATGATGACAAATGATGTGCTGAGGAAGACACGTGCAACTGTGGCAGCTCTGATGTCTTTTAGGGGGATTAGTTCCAAATAGTTAGGTAGTCCACAAAAACAAAAATGTATTTTTTGCAGGAGTCAGATCACGTAGGCAAAGGCCCAAGAATGTCTGTGCTGACTCTTTGAAATGGTTCAGTGGCTATATAGGCATTGGAATGATGTGTGCCTTTGTCGGTTTGGAAGGAGGCTTTCTTTGGGAGCAGGGCTGGCAGAATTTGACAAACTGGACAATATCCTTGTTCATTTGAGGCCAGAAGAAGTGAAGCCTTGTCTTTTCAAGAGTTCTGTGGATTCCCATATGACCTCCGGAAAGTGGAGAGGCAAGAGTGGAGAGAAGAACTTGACTGGAGAGGCTTCCACAACTAACTGTACATGAGTTCTATCCATGTGATGGCCCTTGTCTTCCTTTGACCAAATGTGGAAAAGCACACCGTCATTGAGGAAGTATTGCGAAGCAAAGAAAAGTACATCCTGGCGATGTTTCTTCTGTTGTGGTAAGGTTCCAGACTCTAAGTATGTGATTATGTCTGTGAATTGAGGGTCTGTTCTTTGTTGCATTTTAACAGTTGCCAGGGACAGATCAGATGCGGAGGAGGCGAGAAGCTCTTTGGCTGCTTGCAGTAAGTGAGGATTTGTGTGTCTTTCTGTAGAAAAAGTTGGCAGCATCAAAGCAACTTGAGGTGCTGTGTGAGAGTCCACAGGAAGCACATCCATGGTGTGGAAGGGAAGAGCTTGTAAGCAGGATTCTTCATCTGTTGAGGATGTTGCCGAGGGATATCGTCTCTGGTTTACACCATCGGCATTTGAGTGAACTCAGCCTGGTCTGTGCTGAATTTCAAAGCTGTAGTTTTGTAGTAGGGCAATCCATCGGGTGAACTTGCCTACTGGCTCCTTCATTTTGAATAACCATCTGAGAGCAGAGTGATCAACAATAGCTGTAAAGGAGGAGTAGCAAAGGTAACAGTTAAATTTCTTTACGGCAAATACCATGGCAAGACATTCTTTTTCTGTGATGCTATAGTTCTGCTCAACTGAAGAAAGAGAGCACCTAAGCATATGAAACAACTTGTTCTGTTCTGTTCTGTCTTGAATTTGATAGAGCATAGCGCCCACTGCAAAGGAACTAGCATCTGAGTAGAGCTTGAAGGGTTGGTCGAACCTTGGGTAGGCCAATACTGGAGAACAGATTAGGTTTTGTTTCAAGGTTTCAAAGGCCTCTTTGCATTCAGAAGTCCATGTATAGTCACATCCCTTTTTGGTGAGGGTGCATAATGGAGCAGCAATCTTGGCATAGTTGCAAATTAACTTTCAGTAATATCCAGGCAGGCCCAGGAAAGCTCAAAGGTCTTTGAGATTGTTAGGCTCTGTATAGTCTTTGGCTGCTGAGAGCTTGTCTGGATCTGGAAAGATGCCTTGAGAATGAACCACATGTCCCAGGTAATGAATTTCCAAGATAACCCACGTAGTACGGCTTCCATAACACGTTGGAATGTGGCTGGACTGTTCTGAAGTCCCATAGGCAGATGTTTGAATTGAAAAAGTCCCAAGTGGCAGCACCATGCTGTGTATGGATAAAAAGCTGGATCAATGGATACTTGGTAGAACCCACTCTGAAGGTCTAGAGTGGTGAAGTAAGCAGGGCATCAAGACTCTCTAAGACGTCTTTGTTTGTAAGTAAGGGATGAGCATCCTGCACCATGTAGGCATTGAGTTTTCTGTAGTCTACCATAAAGCGATACCTTTTGTCCTTCTTTACCACCAGCAGGCAAGGTGCACCCCAGGGACTTGTAGACTCTTCAGCAATGTCTTGGTCAAGCATGTCTTTGATAATGTCCACAAGGACTTGTTTCTGTTTGTGTTCCACTTTTTAGGCTCGCTGATGGATTGGTTTCTGGTTGGGCTGCACTTTGATGGTGTGTTGCAGGATATTACAGCATCCATGCTTTTTATCTGGACCTACAAAGACATCCAGGTAATTCTCCATAAATTCCAAAAGTTGTTGCCTTTCTGTTGGAGATGCTGGAAGTTTCGAAGAGGACAGTCTCTGACTGAGGGGTAACTCTGTTGAAGCTGGAGTGGTCATGATAGTACTGACAGGACTAGAGTTGGTGGAACCAGGCTGATGTTCTTGCATGAGATAGAGCTTGTCTCCTGAAGACAAGCAGACAAACTTTCCAATGTTGGCACCCTTTGAGATGACTACAGGCTCATCTGTGAAATTGCAGCATTTTTGGAAGACTGCGCTGCCATGCACTGCCGATAAGGTGTTTCCAGGAAGGAAACCTGACGAATGCAGTGTGGGGGATCCGTGACATGCCAGCAACACCTTGTGGAAGTGGTTCACCTCGAATCTCGGCAATCAAAACCATCTTTGACTGAAGAGACACGGTGACTGAATCTATAGCTGCAAGTTGTCTCTGAGGATCTAGTGACAGTTTGTTTGAGGCAAAGTCTAGGATGTCTTTGTGAGCTTTGAGGAAGTCTAGGCCAAGAATTATTGCAGGTTGAAGATCAGGCACTATGTGAAACTTGATGGTAGCTTACTGTGAGCCAAAGTGGAGCTTGAGATGGACCACGCCTGTTGTCGGTACTGTGGTACTTGCTGTGATAATGTACTTTAGGTCGGATGGAGAGACATTAAGTACATGATGAATAACTTGGTTGTTCAGAATACTGCTGTTGATAACTGATATTTCTGCTCCACAGTCAACCAAGGCATGTGTGGACCAATCTCTGATAGTTACAGAGACATAGTTGGCTAGCAGAGGTGATCTGATGTCAGATACCTTTGCCTCTGGAAGCAAGAGGGTGCCTGAGTTAGCAGTTAGAGGGTGTGGTTTGTTTGAATTGTGAGAGTCAGAGGGGTGGTCAGTTGCTGTATTCCCTTGATCCTGGGAGAAGTTGTGATCATCTTGCTGATTGTGCTGTGGCAGATGTCTTTAGTTCCCTTGATTTCTGTTGTGATACTGAAGCTTTTGGCAGACAGCAACAGCGTGTCCTCTGAATCCACACCGTAGACCATGGTGAAATAACTTTATTGTAAGCCAGGTCATCTTGAATGGCTTGCATAGCTGGTGCTCCTTGAGCTGAGATGGATGACTGGATGTCATGGAGGTTGGTTTCGATTTTGTAGCCCCACTTGCTTGAGGTGGGTGAAGGTAGAGCTCCGGATGCTCTGGTGCTTCATCTGACACTGTGGTTGAAGACATGCTGCATTTCACCAATCGAAGTTCATATGGGTGAGAAGGAGTTGCTGTCATGCAGGAGACGGGACGTCGTGAATTAGATGAAGTGCCGAGAATAAAATATTTTTGTAGACAAAAGTACACTTATTTGTTAGCAAAGTTCATCAAATGACATCTTAATAAACAATTCTCACTCAGTCCTGTGTTGTCTGTTATTTAAATAAAGTTTTCATTGCAAAAAATCAGCTATTTGTTGCAGTGGTCATTCATTTCGATAGGTTTGCATTGATTTCTATGGAATGCGGTCATTTTGTGCCCTTCACAAGATGGCCATCGAACACTGACATACAGTTGCTGTGAGTTTTACTGACCTGACTATAGCAAGATGGCTGCCAGCAGTGGGGGGTTAAGGGTTACTTCCTTCCTTGCTGTTTTTGTGAACAAAGATGGACGATTCTTGCCACGAGGCTGCCTGTGCTTGCTTTACACTGTCCAAAATAGTGATTGCCGCATTGATGTGTGTCTTCCCCAACTGGAAATGGTGGGATTTTTATTTGGTGAGTCACAAGCTGAGGGGGAAATTACTGTATTTATGGACTGTTTGTTCATTTATATGTGCTTTTATTTTCTTTTTTTTCCCCAGCTTTTGTTTACTGTGCCCACAGAGTTAGTTTTCTGTCTCCCCTTTATTTCTGTATTATTTGCTGTTGCATGGGTTTTAGGAAATAACTTTGTATTTCCCTCTCTTATTTTTCTTGCCTCAGTACTCTGTCTCCATTATGAATTTGCTGCACACTGCTTACGTATTTTTTTGCATAGTCCGCGTAGTTGGAGCATGGCCTCAAGGGGAGTGGATCGCTCTGTGCAGTCTTGGTTTTATTTGTTTATGTTGTTCTTTCACTGTGCTGTGGCTTTTTGTAGCATGGCCAAGTGGAGAGCAGCAGAGATCCGTGTGTGTGGCTGTTCGGGAGGAGCAGATGCTCTGTGTGGCTGCAGGGCAAAAGGAAAGCTGCAGTCTGTACCTTCGGGAGAAGCGGAGCTCCGGTTGTGTCTAATGTGTGCAATGGGGCCCTCCCAGTGCTGTCAGGATGGAGCAGCTGTGCAGTCCTTTCCTGGGCAGCGGTTGTGAGTGGGGAGCAAGCTGGAATGCCGAGAGGCTGGTTTCAGTTCTCCGTGGCTGCTGGAACAAGAGGAAAGCTGTTTCGGTGAGTTGAGAAGCTGAGCCACCATATGTTGTGACTGTGGTGGAAGAAGAGGAGGAATCGTGGAGCTGTGATTTCTTCTTGTATGGCTCTGTTTTGGGTTTTTTTCCCGAACCCTCCTCCCAACTTAAAATAACTACCTACATGGGGGAGGCAACTTGGGGACAGGGAGAAACCTCGGGGGGGGGGAACTGCTCAGGAAGGGATGTGGAAATCGGAGCCAAACACAAACAGTAAAAAAATAACTACAAGTATTCCAGGACCAGGAACTGAACCCCAGTCCACTGATGCTTTACTGTCCTCCAATGCCTGTGGCTCTACCTGCTGAGCCACGGCAGCTGCTTGGCAGAGTGCCCCCCCAGTATAGCCTTTAGCCCCCTACGTCCCTGCATCCCCTGCTTCCCTACACTACATTCACGACACGGTTATTGCTACCGGCATAGCGCTAAGCCATACCTGCGCTATAGTATCCCTGTAGTGCTCTTTCAATACGCTATTGTTACAGTGCAGTTATTCCTTCACTATTTTTGCCACACCATATTGACCCGGTACCCTGTTGTCCAACAACGTGCAATGCTAGTGGGCCTACACTGATCCAATACCTGGGAACCCAGCCTTCCCCAGGAGATCCCTAGGACTAGGGTTAAAAATTAACTGGTACCAGTGGAGATCTCGGTGGTGGTCCAGCAGTACAGCTGGGCCAAGCACTGTGATTGATTGGGGGTGGGCTGCATTGCTTTTTAGGCTGTGTCTAGAAGGGCATTATGAGACATCCAAGTCAGTGTCAACTGCATATTTATTTCATTTGCTTTAACCCTTTCTTTCTCCTAGGGCTTTGTTTCCAATAAATAAATAATGCCTTTTTTTTAATCCTTGTGTTGAATATCACCTTCATCTTTAACCTCTCCCTTACTACAGCCTCTGTTCCCTCTGTCTGGAAGCTAGCCAAAATTGTCCTCATTCATAAATCAGGCAACCTTAGTCTTATGGAAAACTACCGTCCCATCTCCATTCTGCCTCATCTTGGTAAGCTCCTAGAGAAGGCAGTAAACTACCAAATTACAAAGCACGTCTCCAAATATGATCTTTGCGCTCAGCAACATGGTTTCCAGAAGGGGTACAGCACTACCACGGCCCTTGCCCTCTTCACTGACCATGTGCTGAGGAATATGGATGAAGAGAAGCTAACTGGTGCATTGTTTGTAGATCTGTCCAAGGTATTTAACCTTGTAAATCACAACATCCTGATAGCAAAACTCAACGCCATTGGTTTCTTCCCTGCCTCCACCACCTGGCTCGCTAACTACCTCTTTGGTAGAACATAGATGGTCTGCCTTGGTGGTGCCACCTCCCCCTCTTGTCTGTCTCTGTGGGTGTCCCCCAGGGATCTGTTCTTGTCCCCCTCCTCTTTTCCCTCTTCAGTAACTCTCTCCCGTCGGAGGGCTTAGCCTGTAAATCACTCCTCTATGCCGAGGACTTAATATACTATACCAAAGTGACCCCTCCTCACTATCCATCACTCTTACCAACGATTTCTGCAAAGTACATTGTTGGTTCTCCACCAACAACCTGTTAGTTAATACTGCCAAAACAAAGGCCATGCTTTTCCATTCCAAACCAAAACTCTCCGCTGTTGCCCACAACGGCAGCCTTCTCACTGTCAAATCTCCAGATGGATTTCCCCTTGACACTGTTCCCGCCTTCAAGTATCTGGGGGTAATCCTGGACCCGTCCCTAACCTACACTGACCACACTGCCTCACTGATCAGGTGCATCATCCAGAGGATAGGGCTCTGCTATCGCCTGATTGACCACCTCTCACTGGAAGCTCACCTTGCTATTGCCCGTGGCAGCCTCCTTCCCCTCCTTGACTTTGGCTGCCCAGTGTACTCCCTCACCTTCATTACCGACCTGAACCACCTGGACACTACCTACAATCGTATATGCTTCCTTGCCCTCCTCACCCCTCTCCTCACTCACTACTGCTCTACCAGAACTTTAACTGGCTCCTTCCACAAGTGTGGTGCTCCTACCTGCTGGCCCAGACCAATGCTGATACCTGGCACAATCCCTCCTACTCTCCACTATCCCTTCTTATCCAGCCCAGAACTGACAGCTGCAATCTACGTCAGTCTTCCCACCTCCAACTAAAACATCCTACCATAACTACAAGGATGGGCCTAAGAACCTTCTCCGCAGTCGAACCCCTCACCAATGAGTGACCCCCCCTCCCTACATTCCCCGGACCCCCCTCTACATCTATATTCCCTATTAAGAATGCACTTTCTGTCCTCCACGACCTGCATATGCCCACACGGCTGGACCTTCCTGCAGCCCACCCTTACTCCCTCCCCCTCTAGTGCTCCCCTCTCCTCTCCCACCCAGAATACTGGCTCAGAGATCATTCTTTCTATCCTGTAATATGGCTTTGTTTTTATGCCTAAGTGTTTCCTGTTGGGCTCTGTGTACCTCCAGGCATTTTACTGGCTTTGATGATGTTTAACTTTCCTATTGATTGAATGATGGAGCAACTTTACCCTGTTTACCTAAATTTTATATACCTTGGTATGCTCATTTGTTGATGTATCTGGGTACTGTTTACCTTATATTTTCTCTGTTTAGGTTGACCTACACTGGATTCCCTGTTATGTTCCCTGTATGATCCACACTGTTCTCTCACTGTATTTTTTTTAATATATTTTTATTAGAATTTTCAGGTATTCCATAAAAGAATTCAAAATTCATATTCATCCTCTTGTTCATCAGACACATAGGCACATTCAATAAAGCTCCACAAGTTTAAAATTGGCATACCTCTTCAGCATAAGAAAGCTGAAATTCAAAATAACAATAATAAGAAAGTCCTTATAGGACTACAAACAATAGTCATCTGCAAGTTGTACTAAGACCACATGAAGTAAAAACATAATAGGAAAAATATTTTTTGCTCTGATTATAGCTTTATCATCATTTTCTTTTAATATGTAGGCTCTCCAAACCGTATCCCACTAATATCTGGTCAGTGCCCTCAGTCTATTCTCTAGGGTATACCTCCCAAGCCCCCCCTCCCCTCAGTCTGTGCAGGGCCTATACTGCCCCCCTTTCCTCAATATCAGCACCTCCCATGGAGTGACAGCAGTCAAAGATTTGCCCCAATCATTCATGAATCTCTTTTCCCTTCCCTTTAACACATATGTTAATCTGTCCACTGTGAGTACTTTAATAGCCAGTCCCCTCCACTGCTCCACCATCGGGACAGAGTTAGTGATCCACAGATTCTGTATCCCCTGGCGGGCAACCACCAACAGAACTCTCATCTACCTGGGATACAGTCCCCACTCACTGCTCCCCAGGTCCTCCACCCAAAGTTTTCTAAGTTTCAAAGTTATTTGATATACAAATGTAAAACAATTGCATAATTTATATTATAAAAAGTGTCTGAGAAATAGAGCTTTCTGATTGGTTGTAAACATTCTATTAGCCCTATGTTAATCTTTGATTAGCATACATGTACAGCCTAATCATATGCTAAACAAGGTTTAACACTATTTAAAAAAACATTTTTATTATAATAGCAATAAGGCACTCCCAGGGGTTATGTTAATGGTCAGTTAATCACCCTCTAGGGGCATGTAGCACTCGGCTACCCCTCGTGCCATATTATACCCCTAGAGGGTGATTAACAGACCATTAACATGACTCCTGGTCATGCCTTATTGCTTAAACTTTCCATCCTTGTTTAAAAGCACATTTCCACAGATCATAAAGTGGGGAGAGAAGAAAAAATTACTCACCTTAGTAATATTGTTTCTTCTAATGGAGTCTTGCTATATTATGACATATGCAGTTTGTCCCAGCCTTAGAACTGCTCCGGAGGTGAAAGAGTTAACTTCCATGCCAGGCATGGAACTTAGAGCTCAAGCTCGGTTGAAAATTCTATCTGTTGTTCTTCAAACTTAAACTGTCAGATCTTTACGAGCAAAAACTCACTAAGACTCTGTGTGGAAGCTGTAAACCTACACTAGCCAACTGGCTACTTAATTAAATAAACACATTTTTTGGTGCCACAAAGAAGACTCAAGTCAGGAGTCCCAAAAAATGACAACACAACAAAGATCACCCCAAAAGGAGGGGTGAAAAACAAGGTGGGCATCTAAAAAGTGCCAATGCTGCCCTGCCCACCCACATCCCCAAGAGTAAGGTTCTGAGAGGGGCAGGCGGGGAGGTCATAATATAGCAAGACTCCATTAGAAGAAACATTACTAAGGTGAGTAATTTTTCTTCAAACAACATGAAGTCTTGCTATATATATTATATCTGCAGACTACAGCAGTACCTCCATGGAGGAGGGACAGAACCTACTTGAAATAGGCTCTGAAGCACAGCTGTGCCAAAATGAGCATCACTCCTAGCCTGGATGTCAAGGGAGTAATGCTTAATAAAAATGTGCACCGTTTTCCAGGTAGCTGCTTGACATATCTCTAGGATAGAGATGTCCCTGGCAGTAGCCAGAGACACAGCTGTACCTCTGATGGAGTGAGCCCTCAGGACTGAGGGAGGAACTTTACCCAGTTTTTCATAGCAGAATTGGACACAAGAGACGATCCACCTGGCAATGGATCTTTTAGTGGCAGGTTTCCCTTTGCCAACCTCACCATAAGTGAGGAACAGTTGGAGGGAGTCAAACCTGTGACTCTTGGTACGCTCTATGTAGTAACTAAGGGCTCTCTTTACATCTAAACTGTGCAACCTCCTCTCACCAGAAGAGGAATGGCCAGTGAAGTACACAGGGAGAGATATAGATTGATTAAGGTGGAAATCTGAGACCACCTTAGGCAAGAACTTCCGGTTAGTCCTGAGGACCACCTTATCTCTGTGAAAGGAGATAAAATCAGGCTCCACTGACAATGCTTGTAACTCACTTATGCGCCTGGCAGAAGTGATGGCTATCAAAAACACAGTTTTCCAAGTCAAGTACTTGAACTCTGCTGAGGACAAGGGCTCAAAAGGGTGTTACATAAGCTGGGCAATGCAAATATTAAGATCCCAGGCAGGGAAGGATCCTAAATGGGGTTGGTGTGAAGCAACCCTTTGAAAACTTGGAGAATACAGGATGAGCTGAAAGAAGAGAGGCTTACCTGCTGACAAAGAAAGCAGACACGGCTGCCAAGTGCACTTTAGGGTAGCTGGTGTCAGCCCTAAAGTATTTAAATGAACCATATAATCCAGGACTGTGGGTAAATCAGCAGATTCTGGGGAAATATGCTTCCCAGAGCACCATATGGAAAAATCTCTTCCATTTGGAATTATAAGTAGCCCTGGTGGAAGGCTTCCTAGAAGCCTTCAAAATATCAAATACACCTTGGGAAAAATGTAGGTCAGCAAACTCTAACTCTTCAAGAGCCAGGCCTTGAGATTGAGAGATTTGAGGTTCAGGTACCCAAACCATCTCCTGAGCACAGGATAACAGATTGTGACTCCTGGGAGACACAGGGGATGGTGGACTGCTAAGGACATAAGGAGTGGGTACCAGGGCTGTCTGGCCCAGTCTGGAGCAATCAGAAACATCTTGCAGGATTGCGACCTGATTTAAAGTAGCACTTTGAACAGGAGAGGGAAGGATGGAAAGGCATAGAGAAACTTCCCTTCCCAACTGAGAAGGAAGGCACCCAGGGGGACTGAGCCCAACACTGGGGGCCTGCAACAAAAAAGAGGAAGTTGGTGATTGTCTGGGGCTGCAAAAAGATCTATCTGGGGTGTGCCCCATCTGGCAATACCACCTCCAGAACTAGGGGATCCTGAGCCCATTTGTGATGGCCTTGGGAAATCCTGCTGAGAGCATCTGCCAGGACATTGCCCTTGCCTGGGAGGTGAACTACTACAAGGGAGGTGTTCAGGGAGTAAGCCAGAGACCACAACTTCGTTGCTTCGGTGCAAAGGCCGAGACCGAGGTGCCCCCTTGCTTATTGATGTACCACATTGTGGTGGTATTGTCTGTTCTGACTTGAATAACCTTGTTCTGAACAGATTTGTAAAAAATTTGAAGTGCTAGAAAAACTGCTCTGAGTTCCAACAGATTGATGTGGAGCAGAGATTCCTGAGGGACCCCAATCCCTGGGTGGTGAGGTCGCCCATGTGAGCTCCCCACCCCAATAGGGATGCATCTGTAGTAAGGATTAAGGAGTGAGACTGAGGGGTAGGGGGACCCCTGTCTCAAGTGCCCTGGTCCTGCCCCCACTGAAGGGCCTGGATCAGGGGTTCAGTCACTGGAATTAATTTGGTTAGAGGGTCCTTTCTTTGAGACCAAAAGGCTCTCAAATGGAACTGGATGTCCCTCATCTGAAATCTGACTCCCTGCACTACTGCTGTCGAAGCAGCCATGTGTCCCAGGAGCTGTAGAAAGTGCCTTGCTGGTCGAGAGACCCGCAGGGTGAAGGAGAAAGCCAGAGAAATCAGGGTACTTGCTCTTTCCAGAGCAAGAAAGGCTCTGGCTTCTTTTGTGTTCAGTTCTGCACCTATGATGGTGAGAAACTGAACAGGCTCTAGGACTGACTTTGGAAGACTGAGAAGGAAACTAGGGAAGTTAGCAGTTGCTGAGTTACTTGAAGGTGTAACCTGACTTGGTCTGTGGACTGGCCTACTATGAGCCAGTCGTCCAAGGAAAGATGGCAATTTTTTGCCTTCTTAAGTGGGCAACTGCTACTGCCAGGCATTTTGTGAATACCCTTGGGGCAGATGTAAGGCCGAGGGCATTGCTCTGAACTGGTAATGACCTGAGGGCGGATTCGAATCTGAGGTACTTTCAATGGGAGCTTCTGATGAGAACATGAAAATAGGCATCCTTGAGGTCCAGGGACACTAGCCAGTCCCCTGGCCTTAAAGAGGGTAAAATAATTACCAGAGTCACCATTTTGAATTTTGGTTTTAAAAGGTGTTTGTTTAGATACCTGAGATCCAGGATGGGCCATCATTCTCCTGTCTTTTTTGGGGTAAGGAAGTACCTGGAGTACAACCCTTTGCCTTGGTGTAGGGAGAACCCTTTCCACAGCTCTGAGAGCCAGGAGGGTAGAGACTTCTGCCTCAGGGGAAGAGCCTCTGAAGGATTGCAGGTGGAGAGGATCTGATTCTCATCTTTGGAAATTTTTGAAGCTGAGAACCAGTCCTGACTTACTACTTCCAGGACCTACTTGTCTGCGTTAGAGACTCCCAGTCCTGGACAAAATAAGCCAGCCTGCCCCTACAGGTAGTGGAGAATCAGCCCTGGGCACCCCATCAGGGTGCCTGTTTGTGAGGGGCTTTAGGCTGAGGGGTGGAAGCAGGCCTGCCTGCACCCGTCTGCCTCCCCTCTAAAGAACCCTTCTGTGCAAAAGCTGAAGAGGAATCCTGGGCTTGGTAAAAGGCCTATGAAAGGCCTACTCCTGCCCCTGGGAGGCTGCCTTTGGAGAAGTGGCTCCTTTCCTTGGTCTGTGCACTCCTATAGGTGGTCTATATTCATCCATTTTCTTCATGTAATTCTCTGTTTGCTCCCCAAACAGAAGTTGCCTAACAGGGTAATCCATGGCCTTAGTCTGGGTATCCTGTGACTGGCTAGTACATCTGAGCCAAGCCATTCTATGGAGAGCCATAGCTGTAGCCTTGACTCTGGATGATACATCATTAGAGTCCACTGCAGCATGGAATTGCACCTTGGATGCCTCAATACCATCAGCGGCCACCTGCTCCAGCTCTTCTGCCAGCTGGCCAGGAACCTGCTTTGCTAGAGCTAAAACAGTATCCCATCTGGATTTTTGATATCTAGAAACTTTTATACTTTAACCGACAAAATGAACCATGCAGAAGGAGGAATCTCCGGAGCGACTGTTCAGTGAGGCGGAGTAAAGAATCTGACAGTTTAAGTTTGAAGAACAACAGATAGAATTTTCAACCGAGCTTGAGCTCTAAGTTCCATGCCTGGCATGGAAGTTAACTCTTTCACCTCCGGAGCAGTTCTAAGGCTGGGACAAACTGCATATGTCATAATATAGCAAGACTTCATGTTGTTTGAACAATTCATACCTTCACAGATAAATAAAGTATTGAACATTGAGGATAATTGGTAGGCGCGGCATTGCCAATGGGCAGGAGAGGTGAGGCATTCTGTGCATGACAGAATAATCAGCTGCTCCTAATTGGTCGCTCATGGAGGAGAGAAGGTCTACCTGTGATGGTGGTTGAGGAAGAATCCCCCCTTTGTTTGCTCTTTTAGAAACACTATGTGAACAAGGAGTTTAAGCCTGTACCTGTATTTGTGCTTCGGTGTTTTATTTCTTTTGATTCTTTGCCTTCCTGATTGTTCGATATCTCTTTCTCCCAGGAAACGCCATTTTAAGCGATATGCTGGCGTCTATGTTCTGGTCGGGAGTAGGTAAAAGTTTTGTTTTAGGGCTGCTCGGTATTTTTTCTTTTATTCCTCCTAGGAAACGTCGCTTCAAGTAAACTACTGGTGTTTATGTTCTGGTTGGGAGTAGGTAATACTGAGCAGTTTGGTACTCTTCTGGGTGTTGCCCATCCCCGAAGGCCCCAGCCTCATAGTATATTACAGTCAGTCTAACTTGGGGGGGGGGCTACGTGGCATGGCAGGGCTGTATCAAAAGGTTTGCATTATTGCCTGAATTTCAAGAGACTATAGTGAAAGAGTGAAAACAAAGGCAGGCAGACCACGACATAAAGGAGAGATAAGCGCCGACGAGAAGAAGGCTATTTGTTCTGAAACTGAATTGTCGGAAGGAAATTTGGCTCAGTCACACACAGGTAACCCTTTCATCTGGGAAAACGAGGTGGAGGAGGTTTTTGCATTAGGTTTAAGTGATAAAAATCAGGACCTATCAAACAAAGGGATTGGTTTACTGGAAAAGGAAGGTTCTGGAATATCACAAGGAAATAGAAATGTTAAAAGAAAACCCCCTAGTTTATCAGGGATATCCCCAGGAGAGAATAAATCCCAGAGAAAGGAAGGAGTGCAGAGTGCAAAAAAGAGAGGTAAAAAGGGGGAAAGAAAAAGAGGCAACATTGAGAAATCTGAGTGCTGTATATCTCTTATTACCCTAATAAAGGGATATATTGCCTCACCCACTTGTACCTACGATATTTTTTCCTTAAAAAATAAAAACTTGGACAAAGTGAAGAAATCAAAAGAAGGGGAAGAGATTGCCTCAGGAGAAGTGGGGGGGTAATGGTTATAATACTACAGAATATATGGAAAAGTACCCACAAATGGGTGAGCCATTGGAAAAAAATGTTGCCAGAATTGGTAATGAAGGATAGGGGAAACTCTGAGGGAGAGGGATGAGTTAAAGAAAATATTCAGAAAGAACTCTTGAAGGAAATGCAGCAAGGGTTTGGAACCCTAAACCTTGCAGTGTCGTCACGTACTAGCAAACTTGTTGAAGTTGTAGAAAAATTGGACTCTTTAGCTATTAGAGCTACAGAATGTGAGAACAGAGTTAGTAGTATAGAGGATACCTTGCCAAAAATGAATTCTATAGTTGAAAACAGTAAAAAAAGTGCTAGAAGAGCTGAAAATAAAAATTGAGGACCTTGAATCTAGGTCCTGAAGAGTTAATTTAAAGGTTGGTAACCTACCTGAAGGAATTGAAGGAAATGTTTCAGTGTCATTCTGTGAGGAAATGCTTACTAAGATTTTGGGACTTCCTTATCCAGAGAAAAAAACTGAAGTTGACAGAGCTCATAGAGCATTTGGGATAAAAGATATGCAGGGGAGATCACATTTTACGTATATAAAAACATTGCGCTACCAGGATAAAGAAAGAATCATAACAAAAGCTAGAATGGTAAAAGGCTTACATTATAATGGTCTGAAGTTGCAAGTCTATCAAGATATTCCACCAGGGATTTTAACAAATAGAAAAATGTTTGATGAAGTCCGATATAACCTTAGAACGGACAGAATTCAGTTTGCAATGCTGTATCCAGCCAAGCTAAGAGTTCATATGGATGGTAGAACTTTTTACTTTAATTCACAACATGAAGTAGAAATGGCTTTAATGAAGCGCCAAAAAACTTTGAGGCAAGCTACAGATCCAGATCCGGGAAGGCTTTGAATTTTGGCAGGGGATGATAAGAGACAAGGACTTTCTCTCTCTCTCTCTCTCACTCTCTCTCTCTCTCTCTCTCTCTCTCTCTCTCCACCTCCCCTCCCAATTACTTTTTGTTCTCCTGTGCCGCCCCCCCCCTTTTTTTCTTACCTATTTAGGAGAATTATTTGAGGGTAGGTATGGAAATCTGAACACTGGTAAAGGGGAAGGGCAGTAGGGGTTAGGGGTATTTTTTCCATTCTTCCTGACTATCTCCCTGTGGAGTCATTCCTTTTGTCCCTATTTAAGAGAAAATGTTTTAGTCTAGAAGGAATCTGAAGGTTAGAGATAGAGGTTTCTCCCACCCTTTTTTTCTCTCTCTCCCTCTTGGGTTTTTCTTCTGTATCTCCCTCTTTTCCTGGTCATTTAGAAGGGGGGCAATAATATGCAAACTATTAGGGGAGTAACTCTCACTCCAAGTTAATAATCAACTTTGCGCCCGATAGAGGTTAGGCAACCTCAAAGTGAGGGAGGTAGTACCCAAGATCAAATGCAATGCTTGGGAAAAGGGTATTTAGGTAAAATGAAAAAAAAAAAAAAACATAGATAAAGCAACAAGCAGAAAAGACTCAAAAAAAGTGTGGGTGCCAGGGTTGCAAAACCTGGAGGATTAACAGAAACATCTGGGATATACGTAACTTTGACAGAATTTGTTGTAAGTGTATAAAAAATTGACTTTTTCTTCTATATCTATGGAAAAGTTGAGATTCTTGACTTGGAGTTTGAATGGGTGTAAGGATAGACTGAAATTAAGAAAACTAGTTCAAATTGTGAAAAGAAAAAACATTGATTGCCTTCTCTTACGAGAGACACATTTTAATCAAAAAGATATGAGGTATTTTGGAAACTTGATGGGGCAAAAGGATTTGTGTCCAGATTTACAGACACTTCTAGGGGTACAGTAATTTTTCTGGGGGGTCATCTCGGAGATACAGTAGGCAATTATAGGGTGGAAAGGAGGTATGTGATAGTAAAAATAGGATCACAATAAGGGAAGTTTATTTATGGTCCTAATCATGAGGATCCTGGTTTTTTTTTTTTCAGATTTTTATCTGGAACTGTCCCAATTTGTATCACCCAGAATAATTGGAGGAGACTTTAACCTTACATTTTCTGGATTGGATAGAAATCCTCCAGCTATGGATCTAACCTTGATGGACCCATTTAAGGAGCTTTATCCAGGCTTGAGTAAATATTTTACTTAGTTTTTGTTGACCAGGTAAGTGTACTAGACAAATCCTGCCTATTTTCAGGCATGACCCGGGGGAGGGGGATACAGATGAATGCCATCTGACCTTGAACCAGATTAAGCTGTTGGTGGTATTTTTAGTAAATGAGGGAAATTTGGCCAGGACACCGAGGAAATTTCCCTACTCTTTTCGATAAGTGCCATGGGATCTTGAACATCCACTTGAACTACCACCAGTCCAGGCAGATTGGACTTTGGTTTAACATCTCATACAAAAGACGGCACCTCAGAAGTGCAGCACCCCTCTCATGTTGCATTACAGTGTCAGTACTGAGATAGTAACCCAAGTGCCAGATGTGGGAACTGAACCCACAGCCCTCTGATCTCCCAGTCTTGGAGGCAAGTGTGCTACCTACTGAGTCACTGACACTGCTATATTAGCATTATTCAAAAACATATGTCATTTTCAAAGCTAGACTACTTTTTTTGTTAGCATAGAGTTACAAAAGGATATAAGAGGTAGTCTATGAGACAATTAGAGTTTCAGACCATGCTCCAGTAATAATGGAGATAGAAAAAGAAAATAAGTTTAGTTGGTCTCATAGGATCCAGTCCTGGAGAATTGACAGCTTAGTTTGGATGCTTCCAGGCTTTAGGGAAAAATTACAAAATGAGATACAGTGGTATTGGAAGCAGAATTTGGGACAAGGGATAAGTAATAATGTATTATGGGATGTACAAAAGGCATATTTAAAAGGTTGGATGACCTCTCAGATAATTATAGGGAAAAAATTACAGGAGAATGAAATAGTAGAATTGGAGAGAGAACTAGCAATAGCAGAAAATGAATATTTACATCAAAAGACAGAACAAATGGAACGTAAATATAGGTTGATTAGAGATAAAGTAGAACAAAAATTACAAGAGAAAGCAGAGAAAGAGTTGAACAAAGCTAGAGCAAAATATTATTATGGGGAATTACCAAATAAGGTTTTAGCCTACCAAATTCAAGTGGATAGAAATAGAATGTATATAGAGATAAAGTAGAACAAAACAGAGGATCAAACAGAGAAAAATCCAAACATCAAGTCAGACACAAGTAAACCTCCCCAGCCCCAAAAGAGCCTGGTGACTTGTGCTCTGAAAACAGTCAGCCCCAAAACACGTCAGCAGTGCAGAAGGGCAGACACAGAAAACAGTATTTAGCCTACGTGGGTTTAAACTCTTCCTGCACTGAAAACCGTAACACTTGTAACACAAGTAAAGCAAACTCCACCTCCCTCTGTTGATTGAAAGACTGCCTTTTCTGATAATTCTAAGTTGCTTATTTCACCCTTCAGTTAGAAGAATCCTGCACCTGAAGAATATTAACTTTCCTAAGGAATCTGCTTCAAACCAAAGACAATTGTAAATTGTAAGCTTCACCTCCCTCTGTTGTGAGCACTACTCACTTTCTTGCAAATCTTAAGTCCAGTGTTGCAGCTTGCAGCCAGAGGTAGCTTCACCTGAAGACTATGAGGTTTGGATTTTTCTCTGTTTGATTAGCAGGGTATTTTCTCTGTCAAATTGGTTTGAAGCAGTATTACAAATTGTCGTGTATGGCATCTTGCTGACAGGAAGGCACTCATCGCATCGGTAGGTCAGAGCGTTTAGCTGATTGTTCGTGAGGGCACAGTTTTAGGCCCAACCCCTTCCCACCCCTCACCCCACCCACCCCTGGAAATAGTTCATTTATTCCTGGGGTTCTGACATCATTTCCTCAAGAGGGCAAGGTACACATCACTGTCATATCCTGTCTAGCACACTGCACTGACAATATAAGCATACACATTATATAAATACATATATTTCTATATAACGCACCAATCACACACACAAAAAAAAACTAAACAAGGTAGACAGTTATGTGGGGAGTAGTACAATGTAATGGCTGTGGGGCAGCAGTCTTCCGGGAGTCTTTCTGGAGGTTGAGATGCTGCCCTGTTTGCAGACAACTATCTGCCCTGAGGGAGGAAGTTGCCCATCTTCAGGCCGCACTGGACAGTGGCAAGGGAACCTCCCCCATCCAGGGAGCACCACAGCCACCACCACTACCTCAGAGGTTGCGAAGAAAGCACAGCAGTTGGACCACAGTGGGCTCAGGAAGGGTAAGGGTGGTGGAACAGAGGCACACCCAGTCAGTTGTTACACTCCACAATCCATACACCATTCTGGGGGAGCATAGTTCCCCTATGGATGCACCTGCAAAGGAGACTAAGGAGGGTGCAGACAACTGTCACAAGGGAGGCCCTCAGGAAGGAGGCAGAGGGCACCACAGGGAAAGAAAGCAGCTCCTGGTGGGGGACTCAATTATTAGGGGGATAGAACTGGGGGGAGCAGGGAAAACTGAAGTAAGGTGCCTGCCTGGTGCCATGGCTTGGAGGAACAGGAAGCGCATCCTTAGGCTCACGAGAGCAGTTGCGGGAGTCTGAGCTGGACATCATTGTCCACCTAGGGACAAATGACTTGGCTCATCATGAGATTAGAGCAGTGCAAAAGGACTTTGTAGAGTTGGGGAGGGCTTAAGACAAGTAGCACACACAGTATCCTTCTCAGAGGTGCTGCCTGTCAGTGGCATGAGTGAGGCGAGGTACTTTGCACCATGCAGTTTAACAAATGGTTGAAAAAATGGTGTGGAGCACAGGGTTTGGCTTTATTGGGACTGGGATTCCACCTGGAGGGACACCAGCCTATACTGGCAGGATGGTCTGCATCTGTCCAGGAAGGGAACAAGTCTTTTGGGCAATCGGTTTAAATGCTTCGTGTGAGCCTTTAAACTAGTCAAGAGGAGAGGCACTGATAAGCAGCAGGAAAATCCCAGCCTCCCTACAAAACAGGGTACTAAATGAGAAAAAGACCAAGGTAGAAAGGTCAGTGGGGTTGCCGCTACAGAAGGTAAAGCCATCAAAAATGGAGAGCAATGAGTACCAATGCCCATAGTCTGGGTAACAAGCTTCCTGAATTAGTGGCCTTGATGGAGGAGGAAGATCTGGATATTGTGGCAGTCACAGAAACATGGTACACACAGAACCATGACTGGGACGTAAACATACGGATACACTATCTACAGGAGGGACAGGGAAGGTAAAGAGGAGGAGGAGTAGCTCTCTACATAAGAGAAGAAATCAAAGCAACAGAACAAAAGGGTAAACAGGGAGGAGAAGAAGCACTGTGGGTCAATTTGGAGGCAGGCAATGGCACCACAATCCGCTACAGGGTTGTATACACCCCTCTCAGGGGAGGAAATGGACAAGGAAATGATAGAAAGTATACTTAGAATGGCAGATAAAGGGAGATATTGCTGATGGGTGATCTGAATATGCCAGATATTAACTGGAGTGCAGTTGCAGCAGCCACTTCTAGAGTGGGGTTATTCCTAGATGCCCTACAGGCGTACATGCCTTAGACAACTAGTATTGGAGCCCACTCGAGAGGGAGCAATCTTAGACCTGGTTCTCTCAAATGGAGATGAAGAGAGATCACAGATGTAGAAGTGGTAGCCATCTGGGAACTAGCGACCATCGAACATTATGGTTCACAATAAACACAGCAATAGAGTCAAGCCATACAAAGACAAAGGTACTGGATTTTAGGAGGGCTGACTTTGCTAAAATGGGTGAGTGCCTAAGGAATGCACTAGCAAATGGGCAGGAAGGAGGGTGGAAGAACAATGGGGAATAATAAAAACTGCCATCACAGAGGTAACAAGCCTTTGTGTAAAGCAAATAAACAAAACGAAATGAGGTAAGAAACCACTATGGTTCTCAAAGGAAGTGGCAGTGAAGGTTCAAGAGAAAGAAAAAGCATTCAGGAAGTACAATGAATCACAGAAGGAACAGGACAGAGAACTGTATCAGTTAAAGCAAAAGGAAACTGGAAGGCAGTCAGAACAGCAAAGGCCCAAACCGAGGAAAAGATAGCCAACTCAGTTAAGAAGGGGGATAAAACCTTTTATAGGTACATCAGGGAGCAAAGGAAGACCAAGGGAGGGATAGTGAGGCTTAACAAAGGGAGGGAGGGTGGGCAGAGGGTGACTGTGAAAAGGCAGAGACACTAAACAAATATTTTTGCTCAGTATTTACAAAGGAAGAGGGGGAGGTACCTAAAACAAACAGTAGAAACACTCTGGATACAGAAGTTGATACCAGCCCATTTACAGAAGAAAGAGTTCTGAAAGAGCTCTTAAAACTGAAGGTGGACAAAGCAATGGGGCCTGATGGGATTCATCCCAGAATTCTAAGAGAACTAAGAATAGAACTAGTGACACCACTGACTACCCTCTTTAACAAATCATGGGAGGATGAGGTGGTACCTGAGGACTGGAGGAGGGCAGATGTGATTCCCCTTCACAAAAGTGGGAGCAAGGCAGAAGCAGAAAACTACAGACCTGTTAGTTTAACCTCAGTGGTAGGGAAAATGATGGAATCACTTCTGAAGGAAAGAATTGTTGAGTATCTAGAGGCCAGAGGGCACAGGACCCAAGGCAGCATGGATTCACAGCGGGAAGGTCATGCCAGACAAATCTGATAGATTTCTTTGACTGGGTGACCAAAGTAGTTGATCAGGGAGGGCTGTGGACATGGCCTACCTAGACTTTAGCAAGGCATTTGACACAGTCCCACACAAAGATTAATATACAAGTTAGCCAGCCTGGGGTGGGTCCCAAGATGACAGCCTGGGTAAAAATTGGCTGGAGAATAGGACACAGAGAGTAATAGTAAATGGAGTCCACTCTGAAAAAAAGGGGGTTAGCAGTGGGTACCACAGGGTTCAGTATTAGGACCGGTCCTCTTCAATGTCTTTATAAGTGACATTGCAGAGGGACTGGAAGGAAAAGTATGTCTCTTTGCAGATGACACAAAGATTTGCAACAGAGTTGATGCACAAGGTGGGGTGGAAAGGATGAGAAGGACTTGGCAAGGTTAGAGGAGTGGTCAAATGTATGGCAGCTTAGATTCAATGCTAAGAAGTGCAAGGTAATGCACCTGGGAAACAAAAACCCAGGGGAAGAGTACACAATGGGGGTGTGAGATACTAACAACAACAAAAATGGAAAGGGACCTGGGGGTAGTCATATCAGATGACCTAAAGGTGGGCAAATGTGAGAGGGCAGCAAGGAGGGTTGGGGATACTGGGATGCATAGGGAGAGGCATCACCAGTAGAAAACAAGAAGTTATTATCCCTCTGTACAGACAGCTGGTGAGACTACATCTGGGTACTGTGTGCAGTTCTGGGACCCAATCTCCATGAACATAGACAGGATGGAAGCTGTCCAGGAGGAGAACTAAAATGGTGCAGGGTCTGCACGGAAGACATATGAAGAGAGACTTAAGGAGCTTAATATGTATAGCCTCGAGGAAAGGAGGTAGAGGGGGTACATGATAGAAACTTTCAAGTACCTCAAGGGAATCAACAAAGTCCAAGAGGGTAGCATCTTTCAAAAAAAGAGGTGTGCAAGAACAAGGGGGCACAATTTGAAGATAGAAGGGGTGGCTCAGAGGTAATTTAAGGAAGTATTTTTTCACAGAGAGGGTTGTGGATGTATGGAACAGCCTTCCAGAGGAGGTTGTGGAGTCAAAAACAGTGGTGGAATTCAAGCATGCATGGGGCAGTCATAAGGCAATTCTAGGGGTTGGGGGCAGGAGTAGGAAGAAGTAGGCTGCTGGTTAACTAGGATCTGCAGCTTATCCATCAGGTAGGGAAATGGGCAGACTGGGTGGGCCAAGCGGTCCTTATCTGCCATCGAATTCTATGTTTCTATAGGGAAAATGGAACACTTACTTGAGAAACAGTAGAGGTATTAAAAGTATTTTATGAGTATTATGATAAACTATATACTCCAGAAGTATTACCAGAAGTGGGTAAAATTAAAGAATATGTGCAGGCTTTACAACTTCAGAAGATTGCAGAATTAGATTTAGAAGATTTAAATAAAGAATTTACAGTTGAAGAAATAACAGAAGTGATAAGAAATCTCCCGAATAACAAAACTCCAGGCCCAGATGGTTTAAATGTTTGAAATATACAAAATTCAGCCAGAAGTTTGGGTGCCACATTTGGTGAAGCTCTTTAACAGTTTTATAGCATCAGTGGCCTTGCCAGATTCTTTCAATGAGGCACAAATAGTGTTGATATTAAAAAAAGATAAACCAGAAAATCTATGTGGATCTTATAGACCTATTTCTCTATTGAGTAGTGACTGCAAGATATTTGCTAAAGCCTTGGCAGAAAAACTGTCTAAGGTAGTCCCAAAGTTGGTCCATCAGGTACAGGTTGGTTTTGTTTTGGGGAGACAACTTCAGCACAATACAAGGAAGACAATTAATATTGTTGAGGCCTATAGGGGAATGGACATTACACACCTTTCATTAGATGCTAAAAAGGCATTAGATAGGGTGCAGTGACCCTTTCTGATGAAAGTACTGAATGGCTATGGGATAAAAGGTCATTTTCAAACATGGTTTAAAATGATTTATAGTCGACCGAGGGCTAAAGTGAGGGTGAACAATGCTCTGTCTTTATATTTTCAGTTGGCTAGAGGGACGAGGCAGGGTTGCCCTTTCTCCTCCTCTTTGTTTGCTTTGTTCTTAGAACCCTTGGCTATTAATTTGAGATTGCATATTCAGAAACTTGGACTACAGACTTCTATGGGTCCAATTCTGACAATGCTTTATGCGGACGATACACTTTTAGCTTTAAAAAATCCAGAGGTAACATATCAAACAGTTTGTAAAATATTGGAACAATTTGGAAATGTTTTGGGTTATAAAGTGAATTGGGGGAAATCCGAAATGCTTTACCTGGGTCCAATAGATGTTTTTGAAAATCGGAAATTGAAAGATATATGGAAAGATAAAATAAAATATTTGGAGGTCGTGTTGGCATCAGAAACAGATAGGATGCTTCAACTAAATTAAGATCAGATTTAACAAAATGGCAATCTCTGCCTTTAGTATTAATAGGTAGAATAAGCATATTAAAAATGAATGTGCTCCCTAAATTGCTTTTTCGATTCCAATCCGTTCCTTTAAGCCTGTCACAGAAATCTTTTCAGAGTTTAGAAAATATGGTGAAGAAATGTATCTGGCAAGAGGAACCTCCAAGAATAGCATTAAAAAAAGTATATCAAAATAAGTCAGAAGCAGACTTAGCATGTCTGGAGTTTAAATTATACTACCTAGCTGCAGAGCTAGAAATAGTGTATCACTGGGTTCATGATTCTCAGGATTATTTACAGGCATGGATGAGAATGGAAGTGGAAAAGGTAGGTGGGTTAGACTTGAAAACTGCTTTGGTACTTATAAAAACGGACACAACAGTTGAAGCATGGGAATTAGCATCCAAAATTTTGAAAAGGAGAAAGGGATCTCTGGGCTAACACCCATTTATAATAATAGAGACTTTAAACCGGCTCAGACAGCTAGAACCTTTAAGTATTGGTACTTTCAAAAAAATATTAAAGAAATAAGAGATTTCTATATTAGGAAGGAATTTATGCATTTTATCCAGTTTCAAGATAATTATGGTATAGGAAGTAATCAATATTGGCAGTTTAACCAAGTCAAGAATTGTGTGTAAGAAAGAATCCTAATTCATTTGTTCTCTGAGATGATCCCCTAGAGAATGTTTTTTCTGGAATTGGACTCAGATAAACATTTGATTTCCAAAATATATCAAGATCTCTTACAAAAGATGCCTAATCGGACAGATACAACTAGACAGGCATGGGAGGGAGATTTGAATTTAGAGATTTCAGAGGCTGAATGGATAGAATGTACAAATATAGAGGACATTCAGATTTAAAACAATAGGCTTTCACAAATCTACTTTAATGTAGTTCATAGAACTTAGCTTACACTTACTAGATTACATAAGATAGATAATGCTATTTCACAATTCTGCCAAAGATGTCAGAATGAAAGGGGCTCATTATCCCATATGTTGTTTAAGTGTGAGAAACATATCACTTTGGAAATATTTATGGTCTTTATTGGGGAGACCATTGGGACTGTTGTTCCCCTTTGATCCTGGAATTGCAATATTTGGATATAAAATTGATTTGAGCCAAGTTAGGGGCCCACAGGGAATACAAAGGATCCTTTGGAATATTGGTATATTAATTGCTGACAAGGTAATACTCCAGCATTGGAGACAGGTGGAAGCTCCTTCTAAGGAAGAATGGAGAGAAAAAAATGTTGGGGTTTGCTAGGCTAGACTGAGTTGTGTGTACACCTGAAAATATGATAGGGACACATAATCTAATATGGTCTCCCTTTAAGCAAAATGTGTTTAATTTGGTATAAAATTAAAATTGGCTTTAAAAATGGTATGGTGGTGATGTTGCATGAAGTCTTCAAGACATTTTAAAAGACTGAAGCACCCATGCTCTGACTCATATCATTAAAAAAAAAAAGTATTGCACATTGAGGGTAAACTTTCTAATTCTTAAATCTTAAGTACCATTAAAAGTTTTTTGCCAGCCCAAAATTTTGGGATCAGTACCATTGCCCAAGTTTAAACTTCCCGACATTAATTTCACTGACACTGACTTGCCGATATGACTATGTTCCTGGCAAAATACAAACTGACAGTAATCATCCCGTCATGCATTAATAGCGGTAAATGTGGAAGAAAGTTCAAAATTCTAAAATAAAAATGTTACCGTCACATGAAATGTGAAGATCGATGTTGGGAGACAGTTATTAGTAGGGACATTTCAAGCCATTGCAGCAGCAAGTCATATGTTAATCATTAATGTTGCCCTACCCCTCAAAAATGCAGTATACCAGTTGTCACACAGGAAATGGAGCTAGGGGTACTATGTCGTCCCAGGTATAGGAGTGACTTACCTGACTGTGCTGCATGCTGAGTAGGGCAGCCAGTAACCCAGGGAACACAGTAAAAGCAGGATTTAGTGCCATGCCTTGCTTGCATCAGCCCTTTCAAGGCACTTAATAGTATCACTCCCCCTGCTCATGTATCTCACCTCTCAAGCATAAAAGTCATAAAAGACACAACATCGCACTTAAGACAATCAGTTAAACTTTAGGAGATGTTAGGGAAAACAGGGAAACAGCATTTTCACAGCAGTATTCAGTCCTCATTCTCAGATTCTCCAATTCCAGCTGCAACTGCTGCTTGTTGAAGTCCTGTCTGAGTTTTCCCAATTTCTTGCCAGCCTCAGCCAAGTCAGAGAAAACAAAAGTTTTGTGCATGCAGTGAAGTCAGAGCTTAGCTGGAAACTGTAAGTTGTGTGCTATATCTAGTGCCCGCAGACCAGCCTGGATGTCATAAAAAAAACTTCATTCTTTTCCTCGTCTCACAGCTGAGGTTTGGAAGACAGAACAGTTGAACCACCTTAGCAGTTATTTGAAACTTGTCTTTCGCTGCCTGCAGTATTACATCTTGCTCATGTGGCCATGTATGTTGGGAGAATGAGTGTCGGTATAAAAACAACAGCGGGAAGATTAGAAATGGGCAGTAAAATACAGGCTGTTTTTAGCTGGGAAGATTGATGTCGGGAGATCGTACTAGACCCTCAAAAATTTCTTGTATTTTATCTAGTTTTAACATTTTCAGATATGTATCAACATTTGCCTGATGTTTTGTTAAAGAGCATAGCGGCCACACCCATCTATTCCTTTCTTCCTTCCAAAGATCACATAAGAAGATAGCATGTAACATTCTTGGGTATACCCTAAAATCATCTTTTACAGTTACGCACATTCATTTTGCCAAAACCCTGTTTCAGTTTTGACATATCCACTCCTAATGCATCTAACCTAAGTTTACAGAGGCTATTCCTATGATAGCTATTTTCACATATCATTAAGTATTTCTCCGTACCTCAGAAATGTTTAACTATAGTCCATATCTGTCTGTCTCATGGATTTTCTCAAAATCTTTAGCTATAGCTGTATCTTTTAGTCTTAAAATTGCATTATCTGTAAATCTTACTGTATTTTGGACTGCACTATCAGACCATAATTCCTCCAAACCTACTTTTGTTAGTATTGTATTTAGTCGTATAAAACAGCTGTCCTTGGCTGTTTTGTGTTGATGTTTAATAATAAAATTCCTCCAGCACATTTTTGGAAGTCTTTCGTTATCCATTACTTGAATCTTACCCCAATATTTAACTGTCCTTATCTGAAATCTAGTGATTATGGGTAACATACTCGTTTCCATCCTTAAAAAGGATGATAGGTAATCCCTGGGAAGGTTTAGAATAGCCTTAATAAACTTATTTTGTGTTGCTTCAATATAACTTGTATTGTCAATGTAGGCACCCCAGATATCACTTCCATATACAGTATTAATTAACTAACCATTTTAGCCTCAGTTGTAGTTTTTAAGGCTTTAAAGCTGTTCCCTGCAAATTTATTTGCAAATGACCTTATTGCTCCTATAGTAGTATTATATGACTTTTTCTTTATTTCCATTAAATGTGATTTTCAGGAATTATTTCTGTCTGTAGTTACACCAAGATATTTATATTCTTTTACAACCTCTGACTGTATCCCATTTATTACCCACTGCTCTTTTTTGATATTAGAATTTCCAATTATCATAATTTTGGATTTATTCACATATAAGTCCAGATCTAGTTCCTTTAGAGAGGACATAGCACTAGAAATTCTTCTCTTCAGCCCGAGTGGTGTTCTTGATAATATAATAGCATCATCTGCATATAGTAGCAATTTTATCTCTTCCTTGTCTATAATAGGGGCAAAACTAATTATGTCAGCAATCCTTTTTATTAATAATTCAGTATATAAATTTAACAAAAGGGATGCTAACAGGCATCCATGCTTAACTCCTCTAGTAATTTCTATTTTTATGTTGTCTTGCACACGCACAAGCAACAAATTGTGGTAGCTTGGAATAGCAGGTTTTGGAGGTGTGGTTGTGTTGTGGCCAATGGCGCCACTGCTTTTTCAGGCTGGGCTCTATGGCACGAATGAAATAGCATGCTGTCTATGACAGCAGTGCAAAAGCGTGCCACCAACTTGAAACAATTTCGCCGCTGCAGTGAAGGAGCAACCCATCATTGCAGGGCGTCTCTTGCCTGGCGTAACATTTCAATAAACATAGCGGGCAGCGGCTGTTGCCGTCCGCCTGTCACAGTCCCCAGGAAGCCAACTTCGGGCCTGCCCAATCTCCCTGTCAGCATATGTGCCCCCTTTACTGTTTTTGTCTGCTGAGGGGGTGCCCAATTCCCCTAAGCATCATCCCCCCAAACACAGACATGCTTGCTGACAGGGGACCCAATCCCCCTTTCGGCATGTTTAACCCCCCATCACATCTGCATTTTCCTGCCCCGCCCCAATTGTGTGCCACACTGGGAGCCCACCCCAGTGTGGCTAACATTACCCCACAAACAAATGGGATACACTGGGAGCCCACACCAGTGTGCCCAACACCTGTTAAAAAGGAAAATGGTCAGGGCCGGCCCGGTGGTGCTGAGGGTTGAGGCACTGGATGCCACACCTCGTGCCATGCAAGTGACCCTGGTTCAGGAATGGACTCAGGGCCACCAGGGGTTGGAGGGGGGGAGGAAGAGGAGGATTGAGCATCCCAACAGATGTTCTCCTCCTCCTGGGGTGGGTTCCTGGGGTGCTTTGAGCACCCGTTGCACCTATGCCTGTGGAAGCATGGGCATCGTGGCACAGGTGGCTCTCCGGAGTTGGGTCCGCAGTGATTATTTATTTATTTATTTTAATTTTTTAGCAACCTGAAACAAAATGGTCCCTCGCCATTGGGTACCCTCCCCCGACCCTCACCCACCTTCTGTGCACCCGACCTCCCCACACACACCCATACTTACCTCTGGAGCCCGGCGCAATGATCTTCAGTGGAGCGGGAACACGTCTGCACTCTTCAAGGCCTACTGCAAACTGAAGAAATGCCGGTAAGCTGTATAATGGCATAAATGGGAGTTTTCAACTTAGGTGGATATCTCGGCCATTTTTGTAACTTTTGGCTCCAAATTTTCAACATGGGGTTTTTGGGACCCCACTTCATAAACTCAGTCACTGTCATTTCATTATTCAGTCCCGAAAGGTGATTTCACAGTCACTGCATGGAATCACCTTTTGGGACTGATTAATGAAACAACAGTGTCAGTGTTCATGAGATTGGCTCCCAAAAAGCCTATGCTACAAATTTGGTGAAAAATTCAAAAAAATTACTGTGTTACGAGAGTGCGTTGTGCAGTTTCTACACGCACTCATAACTTCAAGAATTTAATATTTTTCACTCCAGATTTTCAGCATTGCCATTTTTTCACACCTTCTTATGAACAGTGCAGCTGTCATTTTTCACATCCTGCCCAAAATGTGTTTTTGCACATGTGGTGCACAGTGATGCGGTCGCTGTGGGAAATCAACATTCGGGACAGATTAAGAAAATCACAGTGACATTGTTCATGAGCAGAGGTCCCAAAATGCCTATGTTGAAAATCTGGTGGCAAAATTCCACACAATGACTGTGTTAAGAACATGCATTGCACAGTTTCCGGGCACGTTCGTAACTTCGAGAATTTTTAATATTTTCACTCCAGATTTTCAACATTGCCATTAATTCACACCTCCTTATGAACAGTATTGCTGTCATTTTTCACATCCTGCCCAAAATGTGGTTTCACACATCTGGTGCAGAATGGCGCGGTCCCTGTGGGACATCAATGTTTGGGACAGATTAACAAAATCACAGTGCCACTGTTTATGAGCAGAGGTCCCAAATGCTTTCATGAGGTGGGATCATGAAAACCCCATGTTGAACATTTGGAGTGCAAGTACCAACAAATACCCAGTGTGTTAGGGTTCCTAACCATAATGTCCCACCCTGTAGAGACTGACTGGCATCAAGGGTGTGACTTTCGATTGTCAGCTGTAATGCTCACACCATTCCACCCCCACTGTCACCCTGCAGCCACTGACAGGCATCAAAGTACTCCTTGGACTCTTCAGCCCTAAAGTTCACCCCATTCTTCTGTAGTGCACCCATCTCAACGTATTTCCTTATGGAATGGGGTGAGTGTAAGGCCCGAGGACCCCAAGGCACAACACGATACTTGTCAGAGTCTGCAGGGTAGGGTGAGGTGAAATGACATGAGCGTTATGGCCAATGACCCAAAGGCACACCTCAATGCCTGTCAGTCTCTGCAGGGTGGTGTGGAGTTGGCGTCACTTCCATACTTCACTGCCATTCCTATTATGCATCTCTCTAACTCCTGCACTACCAATGCCAATGTCAGCAAGACAACATTCGGCATTGACAAATGCTTGTTTTAGAGAGTGCCCCATCTCTAGTATATCTAGTCCTTACAGTGGTATTAGTATGTCATAGTTTCAGTATATCCAAAAGTTGTTTATCTATTTGTAGATTTTCTAAGATCTTTCATAATATTACCCTGTTGACCAAATCAAAAGCCGATTTTATATCGACAAAACATATATATATATATATATATATATGTATAGGCTCTTTTTTCCCTTTACATACATATCAATAATATAATTAAATAGGCTATTGGTTAAATAGGATCTGCAGCTTATCCTCTAGGTAGGAAAATGGGCAGACTAGGTGGGCCAAGTGGTCCTTATCTGCCGTCAAAGTCTATGTTTCTATGTTGTACGAATGTACAAATTTATTGTTCAGCTGAAAAGCCATCACAGTGTATTACAAAACTCACAACACATATGAAACTTTCCTTAAAAAATACCCAATATAAAAATCATTGATAACTCATTTTAGTTAAGCTAAATGGATATACATTACAAATTCGTAACTAATCGTTCTGCACCTATACAGATATTTAATCAATGTATCGTTCTAGAACAAGACAGGATATAATAATTATAACAAATCGCACTAAGTCAGATTACTCTGACCCACAGAGCTCATCCTGCCAGATCATATAGCAAGCCGTCAATGCCCACCTGGAAACCAGCAGGGTGTGCTGGCACAAAAGGCAAATCCTTCAGAAGTATCATGCAGTGCATACTGCTCCATACCCCTTGGACCTCTACCTAGCCTACTACTCTAAATGGCCATACCTGAGGCGCTTAATTTGACTACATGGTATGGGAAGGTCCTGTCTGTTTTACACCATGCTCCAGTTGTGCCTACTTGTTACCAACGCGACACACCGGCCTTGGAGGACAAGTAATTGAGTCACCATGCAGTGCATGCTGCTCCGTGGCCCAATAATCCCCCCTCCAGTCACTCCTATCAGCCACTTTTAAGGCACTAAATGGGGCTGCATGTCACATTCTAGGCCCCACCATTATCCATCATGTCACATTTACGCCTACCTAACTGCCTATCGGACATGTTGGCAATATAGCTCGTCCATAGGGGCACCATGGGACTCATGCCGCTCCGTGCCTCCTTGGAATTGACCTTAATCCAGTCACTCCTACTAGCTACTCCTAGTGCACACCTGGTTGCAATGATATTGGTAGGATCTCTCATTAGGGCATTTTATCTTTACAAAATTGTGCCATGTAGTTACAGAAAACTTAAGATTTTTAAGTGTATCCCAAAATAACTAAAAACTTACAAGATAATTAAAATATAAGGACACCTTTGAACAGCCAAAAATATTTTAAGCTGATTTAACTAAATCAGTATATTTCTATACAACCAATTAGATCAATTACTCAATTAAACTACAAAAATCCAAATTCAGCTCTACAGTGATTTTACACTAATATATGAATTATCATTTGTTGTCTCATACTGTATAACAGACATACAAAGTGTGTGGCGTAACATAGACATAACATATGTAAAGCCTCCTAATAAAAGTTATCGTAAAATTGAGGCTAAACATTTTTACAGGCTTCAAAACAATAGGAAGTCCATCCATCATGTAAAGTGTCCAAATTTTACTTTTGAAACAGTTTCCTTAAGTGGTCATTTATACTAAAAAGCTCACCACAACTCCAGCCATTGATTTAAATAGATTGCCCTTCAATAAAGGCTATCTTACTCGCCCCTCCAATTTCGTTGTTTTTTTTTTGTTTTTTGGGGGGGGGTTTGGCCTGCATGAACTGCTGTGCCAAATAGTCACATCGACTTCTGCTTCTTAATGTAGTTTGAACTCAGAAAAGAACCAGAGTTATACCGAAGTAAAATTTCTTTATAAGGTTTACTAGAGAACATCAATAACTTATAAGGCAGTATGCTCCAGTAGTTAGACACTTTAAATCTAAGACCCTTCCTCTTTCCCTTTTTCTCACCAGATTACTTTTCTTTACTTTTTTCCTTGACTCATAGCCCACAGAAATAAGGCAATTTGAATCCATAGACAGGACAGCACAGCACGACAAATCAGCTTTCATTCTCCATTATTTTGATCCAATTTCTTCAACTTCATCTTACACGGTGTTCCTGTAAAAACAAAAATAAGAAGCGCACTCCTCTAAGCGCCGTAAATTTTAATTAAAAGAGCTCTATATTGACCCTCCGGCAACGTTGGCATACCTGTTATTAATTTAAATCAACTTGTCAGCAAAATATGCCCCCATTTAAAACAGGAGTCCACGTCTTCTCCCGGTCTCCTTACAAAATCTAGCAATTCTACAATTCATTAGAAAATCATCCGATCGTCAGCTTAGGTGCTACGAATCATAAAACCAATCGGTTAAAGGTTAAGTTATCCGGTACTCTGCAGTGCTTCAGCGTCTTACACCTCCCTTCAGCTGGTAAGACTTTCTCTCGTCAGCACCAGCACCAGTACTCCAGAATGTAACCCAGTCACAAAGCAGAAGAGTCCCCGAACACTACAAACTTAGCAGCCAAAAACTCAACTGCATTAGTCGTGCTTGTTCAACAAACCGCCAGAGCTAACAAGAAACCTGGGTCAAATGAATACCCGCAAAGGGCTCTATAGCTCATCCGACCAACTACAGCAGCATTCTGTTTTAGGACAGCAATACCCAGACTATAGAGTTATATCAAAATTATAGCCTGCTTCATTCATAATCTGGCAAGAAAAATACTACAAAGGCTAAAAAGGAGATTTACCGAGGAGCGGTCTCCTAGTGTGGTGCAGGGCGAGACGGCAGTGCAGCCATCTTGCCGCCCCGCCCCCCCATTTTCCACAAGTCGGGCAGGTTTCTATGTTTCTATGTTTAAAAGATTAAATCCAAGGTGCTACTGTGTTTCTTAAACCCGCATTAGAATTTTGAGATTAATTTGTTCTCTTCTACCCAGGTATTTAATCTATTTAGAATCAATCTGGTGTATATTTTTTGTACCACAGGGAGCAAGGTAACTGGTCTATAATTTTTTGGTTCCTGTTTGTCCCCCCTTTTTAAATAACGGAACGATAACACCTTGGTTCCAATCCTGTGGTAGAACCAAGTGCTGACTTATTAAAGTGACACTGTCACCCTGTTTTGCATCATATTATTTCTAGTTAAAACCCCACATTTTATGATTGCTTATCTTCTCCAAAATTCATTGATATCACTGTTTGTTTTGTCTGTCTGCTTGTTTAGTAGAACTGAAATGCATGGTAATGTATATTTATAAACACGTTTGTTTTGTTTACAATCCTGTAACTTATCTTACTGAATACTTCTTGAACATTAGAAACACCTCAAAACAGTGCAGTCACCCATGCTGCAGTAGCCTCCTAAACTCCCACTGTATTATGAGCAGCTAGACTATGTTGGAGATGTTCCCAAGTCCAGGAAAGATGCAGTGGGAGCTGATCAAGGAATATAAACAAACCTGTTTTTGTGTGGTAACACCAGTAGGGTAAGCAGTCTGTTTTTCATTTTTTAAAAGAAAAAAAGAATCAGAATCAAACTATCAGCTACTTCAGCAATCTTTACAGAATGTTGGCAATCATAAAATGTGTTTTTTAAACTTGGGACACTATGAGGCCAAAAGGGGTTGACAGTGTCCCTTTAAAGTAAACAATATTGCCAATAGCTGTGACCACAAATCTGGGTTATGGAGAAAAAAAATTGTCTGACAGTCCGTCATGTCCTGCTGCCTTATTCCTTTTTTTGTGAAAGAATAGCCATTTTAACTTCAGCCACAGAAAATATAAATTGATTAACAGATTCATTGTTCATAAAGTACTCAGATAGTGGGACCAGTTCTTCACACGCTTTATCATTATACACATTACTAAAATATATAACCCATTTATCTTCTGTTATCATTCCATGTAAATTGTATCTAACATTATTCCCTCCACTCCCAGTAAAAGCGACTGTGGGGATAACTCTGTTGGTTGCCCATCCATCCTGGTCATTTCATGTGCAATCCCCCTCTAGTATGGCATTAGATGTATGCATTCCCAGTAATAGTGAAAATAAGTGCCCCGGTCTGCTCCACATTTGCCACAGCATGGAGACACCCCTGGGTAAAATATGTGGACCATGCTGGGTGGATAATATAACCTATGTAGGAATTTGTATTGCATTTCTTTAAATTTATTACAAAGGAGGAGGCCCATGTGAGAGGCTAATACTAACTTCCAATTATCCTCTGATATAAAGGTGCCAAGGTCACGTTCCCACCATTGCTTTACCCTTTGGATATCTTCTTGAAAAAAACTCCTACCCATTTTTACCGCCCTACCCATCAGCCCCTTCTTGTTTTTCTTAACTCCCAGAATTTCTCTCTCTACCCCTGTCACAGGAGTCTATACCGACGACACCCTATTTAATCTTTGTCAATAATTTCTAACCTGAAAGAATATAAACAAGTGTGAGGCGGGTATGCCTAGTCCCAGATGGATTTCCTCAAGTGTGTACATCCCCTCCTGGGAGAGAAGATCTCCCACGCATCTAACCCTCTTGTTCTGCCACATCTGGAATCCATCATCCTTAAGCCCTGGCAAGAAATACAGGTTGCCTGCCACCGGAACCAGCGTGGTGTTTACTTGGGCAGCTCCCCTCTTAATATTCCCCCATGCCTCTAGTACCATCGCTACCAATGGGTTTGGGTTTCTTAGTCATCAGTATGCCTGTACTCCTCTCTCTCATAGGTATTCTGAGACCCATCCCAGACATCCTTCCTCTTCTAAATCAAGCCAGATGGCTGCCCCACTTCTGTTTACCCAGTTATGTAAGTATCTATGTTGCATGGCTAGGAAATATCCCTTAATCAATCAATCAATCAATCAATCAATCAAGTCTTTATTTATCCAGGCGAACACCATTGAACAGGTTCATTTACAAGGTGGACCTGCATTACACAAGGTCAAGAATAACACTTTTATGCACAGATAATAAATAGACATAATTATACAGAAATAGTCAAAAAAAATACACAGAGCAATAACAAGTATTTCAGGTATAGGGTTAACAAGGTTAGGGAGAAAGAGAATTAAAAACATTCTGAAACAGCCAGCATATTAAAACATTTTCAAACAGCACGGCATATCATTGGTCAGGACATATACAAACTTAAGGGGCAGATATGAAGGGGAGGGGTACAGGACTGCAGCTGTTCTAGGAGAGGTGCTACGGTAGATGGGCTGGAGACATATATGTTAGGAGTCTGAGGGTAAGAAAGGTAGCGGATTAGCAGAAAAAAAGGGGGAGGTATAGGTGGAGACAATCAAGGGGCCGGGTTAGGTGGAGATGTAGTGGGCAGGTAAGCAGTAGGGAATACCCGGGAAGTTCATACCTCTAGTTTCCCCTGAGGCCTTAAGTTTGCTCAAGCTAATTCTTGATTTCTTGCCCTGCCAAATAACATCTGTAAAGCCCTTCTGTATCTTTTTGATGTCCTTATTAGTTGGGCGGGTGGGCACCATTTGCATCACATATAGAATCCTGGGAAGGATGTTCATTTTCAGGAGGTTGATTCTACCTAGCCACAAGATTGGTAGGGCCCTCCACCTGCTAAGATTCTTCAGAATTGTCTCAAATAATGGGGAATAGTTTATGGCATACAGACCACCCAAGTCCCGTCCCACCCTAATGCCTAAATATTGAATGCTTTATCCACTAACTTTGAACCTCACGTAGTTCCCCCTTCCCCCCACTTAGGTACATTATTTCTGATTTATGAATATTCAGTTTATACCCCGGGAATTTTGCAAAATTGTTTATATTCCCAAGGAGAGCAGGCATGGACCTCTCTGGTTTTGTTATAAAAAGCAAAATATAATCTGCATATAATGTAATGGTGTGATGAACACTCCCCCTACCCTTGACACACGTTATCCGTGGGTCAGTCCTGATTTTTATGGCCAGCAGCTTTATTGCAATAGCAAATAGAAGAGGGGAGAGGGGACACCCCTGCCTGGTGCCCCTCCCAAGCTGGAACTCTTCAGATGGAAGGTCATTAACTAACACCCGTGCCACTGGAACCCTGTAAAAAGCCCCCACCAATTGTATAAATGCATTCCCAAGCTGAATCTCTCCAGAATCTTCATCATATACTTCCATTCTATCCTGTCAAGTGCTTTCTCAGCATCCATAGACAGTACACATGCCTGCCCAGGATGCCGAGTCACTGTATTTTACGTTGTTTGTGCCAGTTTCTGGCCCGGGTCATGCCTGGAAAAAGGTCTTCAGATCAGTGCATCAACCCAGTTATCAAGTGACTAAATAAATAAATATATTATTAGTATGGAATTAAAATGTATATCTTGCCAGTTCATTGTGCAGGAGTTGGATGGGTTTTGCCAATGGAGACCACAGTGGGTTGGTACTATTCCCAGGGGGCAGTACTAGCTTTACCTAGCCCACTTAATCTTACCCCGGGTGGAGATGCTATACAATTTATATATGCACTTGAACTATTTCTTTAATTAATGAATCCCCACAAATGCTATCAACTCTGACCCCTCAACCTTGTAGCTATTTTGGGTAGCATTTCTGTAATTATTTAGTATGCACTTACAAAATAGAAAATGCATTCCTTCTGCTGGAGTTTTGTCCCATTTTGTAGAGTCTGAGTTTATTGTTGGTCCTAAACTTTACTTCCCCTGATCAAAACTGCAGTACTGTCTAGTGTTTATACACTGTTTATCTGTTCTTTGCCTACTTCCTGTACCATGCCTGTAAAAAAGATGCCTGCAGTATGCCTGTAGTGTTCCTGAAAGTGTGCATAATGACCTGAAAGTGTGCATATTAAGTAACTTGACAAAAATACAGTAGCACCACAGGCACTACAGGCATGAAACAGGCAATGTTGAAGAACTGCAGCATGCCTGTTTTGGGCCTGATGCCCCTACAGGGTAGCCTGTGATGTTGGCGCCTGAAGTAAGGTGCCATCCGAAATGGTGACGCATTGTGGGCAAAAGCCCGAATGGCGATTGGGGGGAGGGCTACCGGATTTGTTGGGGTGGGCGACTGCAGCAACAGGATGTGGCTATATGTACACGCTTGGGGGGGAGAGCAAGCATGGAAAGCGTGGGCTGGGAGGGGGCAGAGGGGATGTAGGGGCTGGCGCTGCAGTTGGCTGCCGAGCTGCACTGTGGCATCGGGGGTTGGCCTCCGCTTGCAGTGCGGGAGGTACTGGGTTTGGGTCTGGGTCGAGGTGCTACTGCAAATTTGTTGCGCCGGCCTGAAACTTGCTTTTGCTTTGCCCCGACATACGGCCGGTTGAGAATCCTCTAGAAGGGTGGTGTGGAAGAAAAGCCACCGCTGGCAGGGGGGGTGGGGCACAGCCCCTCAACATAAAGCAAAAATAAGTCCCTGGTGCCGCTCTTTCACGCGCTCGAGGATGTCAGGGTGGTGAAAATATTTTGACACCCTGACGTCGCGATAACGCGGCTCGCCATTTGGTTGTCGCTGTTATCACATAGAACCCCTGTACAGAAAGATTACAGTAGCTACAGACATGGTGGAGGACCTGTTGACTGAACAGACCTGATTTCCTATTTCAGGCAGAGAAAAGTAGAAAAGCCAGTACTAAACAGGCCATATATTTTTAGCAGGGCCCATATAAAATGACTGGTTGAATTATGCTGTCACATAATTTGAGCAATAACGTTCTAGGAGAGATGAATGGGTCAAGCTGTTTACAGCGCAGAAGGCACTGAAGAGTGCTGTTTCCTGTAAGGGTTTAAAAGTCAGAATAAAGCTCCCTGAAGCACTTATTGTCAGTCCAAGGTAACTATATTGCAAAGTGTGATGTATTTCATTGCCTGCCATTATATAATGTATATCAGTGTTGTATATGATCCTCTGACTTTTTCTGAGGTCCTCCCTGTGTGTAATAGGGGGAATGGGAACAACAGAGTAAGGAAGGAAGAGACTGAGGAGTTTAATGGGTGGCTGAAGTGATGGTGTCAGGTTGAGGGTACCACTATGTGGGGGACTTGGGGTGGGCTTCTGGGACAGGAGGCTCTTCATGGATGATGCCCTCCACCTGACAAGAGAGGGGGCCAGTGCTCTGGGGCAGAAGTTTGACATCAACATTGGACAGTTTACCTGACTGACTGCAGGGGGGACAGAGGCTAGGGGAACCACTGAGAAGGGAAAGCAGGTTGGGAACCTAGGTAGGGCTTCCCTCAACTGGGGACTAGTAGCAAGAAGGTGAGTAACTAGGGGTGGGCGAATATCTTTTTTCAAATATTCAGCCTAATATTTGTATTAGGTGCCCCAAATATTCAGAAATATGGTATTTGGCTTCATTTTTCATGTACCTGGGGCGCTAAAAAGCAGCTCCCCGACATCCTCCCCAGTCCAATTGTGGTACAAGCAACCCTGTCCCCCAACTGTCTGCAACAAGCCCACTCCCACCCTCCTCTCCCCACCAGCACCCACAATTTCAATAGTAATGTAACCCTTAGGTGGCGCTATCTCAAGGGCTACTACCCTGCCTACTTGGCTAGTAGCAGGTTAAGGGGCCTGGGTGATGAAGCGGGCACCTCCAATCGGAGGTCAGGGTTGTTAGTGGTCAAGCTAACCTGGGTACAGCCCTCCAGGACACTGTAACCCCTCTTTCCCTTCTAGTGACCTGAACAATATACAATAATTACTTTCACGATGACCCTTATTCACCAGGCAATTACCCACACTGTTTGCACTTACCACCAGGGCTGGTTCCTCTAGCTTGACCCTGGCGACCCCCTGTAAAACAAGGTTAAGCACAGCAAATAGCAACAGTACAATACTTTTAGCACAAACTAGAACCACGGTCAAGTTAAATGCAAACAAAGTTAAATCTGATTTATTCAGAAGACTTGAACAAGGGAGGGGCGTAATCAGGTTGATTTGCTTAAAAGCTATATTAATCAGACAGTTATGCATGCAGTTCTGAGTCCCTACACAGTCACACACTCTGGGTACCCAGGTAGGAAAACGGTGGGCTAGCCAGGAATGTTGCAGCTGGTTGGGGCCCTGTGATGGAAGAAAGCAACATGCACAACACACACTATTTGTAATCTGGAGCTGGAGGGTTCAGTTCGTGAAAGAAACGGCAACAAGACAATCAGATGACAACAATTTTAGATTTAGCTATTGTGGCAGGGAGCTACCCTGATGTTTACTCACGATACCCAATACTGGACACAGACAGGATGAAATCGAGACTGCAGGCTGTTGAGCTGGAGTGCCCAGAGAAGCAAGGCCCACATGAATCACCGAGGTGTCGTTCTTATTCAAGGCGTTGAGCAGGGGGCTGAACCCCAGGCCGGTCTCTCATCGATGACTTTCTCTGCATAGCAGGTATTCTGGCTGGGCCAGTATAGCACGGCCCAGGCAAACGGAAATGGATATGGATTGGATACAGCTTCCAGCAAGCAGAACACAGTTCAGACACACAGTGGGGAATCAAATCACGACCCACTATAAGCACACAGCACATTCACATGTAAGGAAATTTCACTGTACCAGGCAAATGGCTCTCCGGTCGCAATTACAGAGTCTCTGCACAATCCGGGAGTTCAGAGGTAGCTGGAAGTACTGACAGGACGATCGCATTCAGCAAATCTTCGGTCTTCTTCAGGTTAAAGCCTGGTCACAATTCAGTGGCTTAATTCGCTCTCCAAATTCGGATTCAGTCCGAAAAAAGCACAAGTTCCCTCTCAGGAACAGCAGGCAGGCAGGCATGCAGGCCAAACTTAGGCTTTTCCACAGTTCCCCCACATGAATCCACTATGGATTGCTGCTTGAACTATCTCGAGCTGTTACTTCTTTACTTCCTAACTCGGATCTAATGGAAACTGCAAGCAGTGTGGGACTTTCACCAAGATCCAAAAAGTTCGGTTGGCTGATCTGTCTGTCAGTCACAACAAGGCCTCCCCCTCCAGGTTATTTTAGGCGCCAAAAGCCCAAAACTACAATTCCTACAAGTTTTGACCCCACCAAGCCCCTGTAGGCAGGCTCCATTTTAGAGTCCCAAATGTACTGATTGGCCCATTCTGTAGTTCAGTATCAAGTTGATGGAAACAAACAGAACTGTCCATGCTGCAAAGAAGGCAGGTTAGAACAAACTGCAATATTATTACTACTCTAACAAATGATCATCAAACAAGTACATCTTCTAACAGAGCTCCCTCTCAGATTAATTATGACTGCAAACCAGGCAGCTCTTAAAGAGACAGTACACAGAGGCTATACAGGCACTCTCTGGCAAGACATTTAAACTGCTAAAACGCAGAACACCAGCCTGGCAGTGAGCATTTAGGCAAGCTCAAGGAAGACTTTTCTGGAACCCCCATTTGTAGTCGGGTTACAATAATAGAAAAAAATTCCCATGATGGGTGACCGGAACAACCCACCCACCTCCACAGCCGGCTGCTGTCTCCTCTTGCTTTAGTTAAAGAAATCATTCCTCCATACCCCCACCTCAGCAGCAGCATCCAAGTCCCCCCCCTCCAGCATTCACATTTCTTAAATTTAAGTAAGTCCGCAAACACGAGAAGGCGACCGACACAACCCACCCTCCTCCACGACTGGCCGCCTTCTTGTGAATGGCGCTGCAGCACTTGCATGCATAGTAAAATAGCTGATCACTTTTTTTATTACTTTTGAAATTGTGGGCTGTGGGAGTAGAAGGGTGGGAGTGTGCTTGTTGCAGAGTGTGGGAGGAAGGAGGTTGTTTTTACCAAATTTGGGCTGGAGAGGAGGGTAAAGGGCTGTTTCCCCTTTTTTCTATTTCCCAAATATGAATAGGCATGAATAGTGACACTGTTCATTATTTGGATCCGAATAATGAAAAGTGCATTATTTGTGGCATTCGTATGGGTAATACTAAGGCTAAAGTTCAAATTCATTTAGAGAAAGAGGCCAGTGAGGGAGAGATGACAAAACCTACATTCAGCATGAAAAATAAAAATTTAAGGAGACTAGAGAAGCCTAAGGGAGTAGAAATAGGAAGAAGCAAGAGAGAATCAGGGGAATGATGGAAAAGGGTCTGCCTTTATGCCTGGAGTCTGGGAAATACAATTAGTGAGCTCCAGACAGGGGTGGCAGGCACTGCAATGGACCTAGTAGTTATCACAGAAACTTGGGCCATGGAGAATAACGATTGGGACCTGACAGTCCCAAGCTACATCATGTTGTGACACGATAGAAAAAAAAGCAAAAGGAGGAGGCATAGCCCTGTATGTCAGGAAAGGCATAGAGACAGTGGAGGATGGAAACCCCAAGGGCAGTAATGGGGAGACAGAATTTTTGTGGGTTCAGCTCATGGCATCCTCAGGCAAGAAACTATGAACAGGGGTGATTTTATAGACCTCTTGGATGGGGGAAAGAGAGAGATAATGAGCTAAGGATAGAGCTAGAAAGGGGGACTGCAAAAGTGTAGGTGGTGGTAGGAGGTCTAAACCTGCCAGATATTGACTGGGTAATTCCAGAGGCCAGAAGCTCCAAAAGTCAGGCCCTACCGGATACATTGCAGGACTGCCTGCTGCTGTAGCTGGTTAAGGAACCCACTAAGCAGGCTGCCAGTCTCGATGTGGTGCTCACCAACTCAAGTGATAAGAGGAGCGAGGGCAAGGGAGACACGAAAGTCCAGCAACCATAACTCTATATGGTTCAACCTGGCTCTTGAGACAAGTAAGCCCTCATCAAATGCTGAAGTCCTAGATTTCAGAAGGGTAGACTTCAACCAGATAAGGGAGCTGGTCCAGGACAAGTTAGACGGAGAGGATAGCATCAGGGATGTGGAGAAAACAGGTACAAGAGACCAATATGATTTTCTGGAAAGGTTGGGGAAGCAATGAGAGCCAAAAAAGAAGGCCTTCATCAGGTACAAGGAAAAACAAGAGAAGGAAGAATGGGGAAAGTACCGAATGAAACCAAGAGGGTGGTCAGAGAAGTGCAAACAGACAGTCACTCTCTAAACTTTCTGGGCTTCGCTGCCCCTTTCAGATCTATCATAGCTTGCACTTGTAAGTAGAGGTCTACTCACTCAGAAGGATTTTCAGTACTTTCCTTTTCTGAAAGTTACAAGCAATTTCTTCAGCACTCTCACTGCTGAGGCAGAAGCATTTCTTGCAGCTCTCTCACTACTGCAGCCAGATGCTGGCTTCTTTTCCACATTTTTCTCAATGTAGAAGGAACAAAGCTAGCCCTGGAGGAAAATTTCTGGCATTCCCCAGGCTAGCGACTTCTGTTTCTTACAGCCACTTGTCTCTGTGGCAGAAGGAAGCCCCTTCCCCTGTGAAGAGGCTCACGCTTAATCACTAGGCCCATTTTGTCCAGCTGGGGGCCTGAGCCCCCTCCCTGTGGAGGAGCTCCTGCACAAACACTAAGCTCTGCCTGAAAAACCCTGTGTTTTATGGAGTCCTTCTGGGGCTCCCCATTGGCTGACTCTACATGTGTGTCCAAAAGCAATTGACTGAATTCCTCTGTCAGTCCACAAAATGAATATTCATTAGCTTCACTCGATGAACAATAGGCTCCCTGTTTTGACGATTGAATTGGGTCCCTGCATTTTTCCCCACAAGCCTCTTGCAATGTCCCATGAGTCTCTCACTCTGTTCCAACAATTCTTGCACAGAAATCCTGACTTTCTGATTGGCTGTTGCTGCACAAACATGGCTGCTAGTATTACAGTCTCTTTGCAGTTTTAACACAGTACCTTAATTTAAGCATCTGGTAAATATTTTAAGTCACTTCTTTGCCCCTATGTCCAATAGCCATAACTGCTCTCGTAAATGCTGCCATTAACGAGCATCTTGATGCGGCCCAGTGGCGCTGAGGGTTGAGGCACTGGATGCCACACCTTGCGCCACACTGGCGACCTGGGTTCGGGAACAAGCCCAGGACATTGGGGTCGACGGGGAGAAGGATCGAACATCTGCAGACTGCTCTCCTCTCCTCTCCTGGGGAGGGGTAAGGGGACTGTCCCATGCATGCAGCGACACTCAGCGATGGCTAGGTGTACTACAGCTGCAAGACCCAGTGAATGGGTTACAATGTTGGGTGGCCGCTCTCTGGACGTGTGCAGGTGCACGCACGTAACAGGCTGGGCGACATTGCACTGCCCTCATTGGGGGGGAATAAAGTAGAAAAACCCTCTCCCCTCCAGTAGGTGAAGACGAGGCCAGTGGCATTGGCCCCACGTCCACTGCTAGGCATAAGGACGCACGTTCTGGATCCCTCCCCTGCACCAGGCTGCCCCACCAATCCTCTAGATAGGGAGCCGGAGGTGATGGCAGTCCTTCCCCGGAGGACACAGACCTGCGGGGTTCGGGCACACTGCACAGGTGATGGGGGATAGCCCCAGCCAGAATTGAGCAAGCCGCACTTCAGGCAGGACGGGAGAAACCAATGACCGAGATGCCCACGCTGGAGAGAGTCTGGAGGTAGGGAGTGCAGAAACAGAGTAAAAAAATAAATAAAAATGAGCATCTTGATGCAGTCCTTAGCCTCTTGTGGCTCCCAAAATATGCAGTCCCCAGGCAGCAGACAGGTGGCTCACCAGAGTCCCTTCATTAATAGTCTGGAGCAGTCAGCACATTTATTTTTATTTGTTTGGCCCTATTATTTATTAACCCCTTTGGTGTCCTTTTATCTGTTGCCCTTATAATACATTTTGTTTCGCTCCACAGCCTGTCGCTGCTGCTAAAATCAACAATCCCCTGCAGTGGATAGGTAGCTCATGAATATTAATTAGGGTTCTTATGCATATTTATGAGTCCCTGTTTTCAGCGCTCATAGTGCTTCTTATTTAAAATGTAAGACGGGCTCTCTTGGCCCTCACACAGGTCATCGGTCCCCACTGTGGCCTCTGAAGGAACCGGGACATCCAGGAAATCCTCTGTTAGACCACAAGACTGGCGGTCAGGAGATCAAAAGTGCTACATGCACATGTGCGTTCGCCGGCCACTCAGGGAAATGGCGGTGACTCGCGGTTCAGCTCCAAGCCTGAAAAGGGCTGAAACAAAACACTGGGGCTGTTCACGGGAAACAAGGGCACCAGGAACTTGGGCTCTGGTGATCAGCTACTGGGACAATCATGGGCAGAACCTGCAGGCATTTGAGAGGTGCTCCACGGAATGGGAGATCCAGCAATGAAGGTAAGCCCCCATTTGGGGGAAGGGAGCTTTACAGAAGCAAAGGTAAACACAGAGCTGCCTGTTGCAGAGGAGGTCAAGGAAGGGAGGAAACAGTTCTTTAGATGTATTAGGGAGAAAAGAAAGATGGGGAGGAGAAATTGTTAGGCTAATAGAGGGAGGTAGGGTAATTGAGGGGGATGGGCAAAATTGTTCTGCTCTGTATTCGCAAGGGAAGACAGAAGAGCTGTGCAAGAGAGTGGCATTAAGGCAGCTGTAAGGGGGATCCCTGAGATGAGGCAGCAAGTATTACCAAAAAAAAAGGTTCAGAATGGGCTAGCAGCCTTACAGATAGATAAGGCCCAAGGTCAAACAAGATGTATCCAAGTGTGCTCAAGAAACCAGCAACAGAGCTAACTGAACCCCTGGCAGGGCTATTCAATAGCTCATTTGAGACAGGGGGTCATTCCAAAAGACTGGAGGGTACTGGATGTAGTCCCTTCTCTATAAGGGCAGGTGGGGTACAAGGAGCAACTGGGTAGCTAAAGACCTGTCAGTCCTACCTCTATTGTGGGTAAACCAATGGAGACACTAGTCAAAAAGGACCTTGTGGACTACCTGGAGAGCAACAGACTTCAGGATAATAAACAGCATGGGTTCATGGCAGGGAGGTCTTGTCAGACCAATCTGATAGTATTCTTTGACTGGGTAACCAGGGTAGTGGATAAGGGCCACACTGTGGATTTACTGTACTTCAATTTCAGCAAGGTTTTCAACGTGGTGCCTTAAAGAAGGTTACTGATGAAGTTAAAGGATCTGGGTGCCATGAAGGACACAGATGGGTGAGAAACTGGCTGGCAGGGAAACAGCAGACGGTTGTGGTTAACAGAGTAAGTCAGAAGACAGGAGGTCATCAGTGGGGTGCCACAAGGAGCGGTCCTGGGTCCAGTCCTTTTCAATATGTTCATTGGCAATGTGGGAGAAGGAATCCAGGGCAAGATGTGTCTCTTTGCAGAAACACTAAGGTCTGTGGCAGGGTAGACAGCGAGCAGGGGGTTAGGGAGATGCACAGAGATATGCAGAGGCTAGAGAGGTGGTCAAAGGTTTGGCAGTTGAAAATCAATGCCAAATGCTGCAAGGAGATGCACAAAGGGAATAAGAACCCGACTACAGAGTATTGGATGTGGGGAGATTAGGCAAGACCTCTGAGGGAAGAGACCTAGGGGTCATCATCTGTGACTCATTAAAACAATCAAGCCACTGTAACAAGGCCTACAGTAAGGCAAATAGGAGACTGGGGTGTATAAGAAGGGGCATGAACAGCAGAAGAATAGGAGTATTACTGCTCCTCTGTAGTTCACTGGTAAGGACACACCAACAGTACTGTGCCTCGTTCTAGAGTCCCCACCGAAGGAAAGATAAGGACAGGCAGGGGACAGTGCAACGTAGGGTGACTAAAATGATTCAGGACCAGCAGATCTTACAAGGATCAGTTCAAGGCACGGAACGTGTACTCACCAGAGGCCAGACAAGAGAGGGGAAGATATGATAAGACCTTCAAGTTTCTGAAAGGAATGAACAAGGTAAACCGCAAGGAACTATTTAGCATAAGTAATGGATCAAGAACACAGGGGCACAAGTGGAAACTGACAGGGGGTCAGTTCAAGAGGGAAATGAGAAGGTTTTATTTTATTTAAACAGTGGTGGGGCCATGGGACAATATGTCAGCTGATGTGGTGGGTGCCCGGACCATCAATGGTTGCAGACATGACTGGGACAGAGTGAAGGGTTTCGTGGTTGCTCAGGGTGGTAGTGGTAGAGCAGGGAGCGTGTCGGTGGATAGTATTGATTAGAACCCTGTATGCACAATAGGTCCTAGGTTTGTTAAGGTTTTATGGGCAGACTGAATGGGCCAGTGGTCATTTGCTGTCGTTATTTTCTAAGTTTCTGTTTGGAAGCTGTTGGCAGGATGCTGTACACTATAGTTTACAATTATCTCTGCTACATATCTGTCTTTCCCTCTCACCTCATGTATGCCCCTCTCGCTTTCTCTCTTTCTCTTGCTGTCTCTCTCTCTTTCCTTGTCTGTGTCTGTCTCTTTCTCACTTCCTTTCTGCCTCTCTCTCACTCCCTCTGTGTGCGTCCCTCTCTGCCTTCTCTCCTTTTCTATCCTCCTCTCTCTTTCCCTCTGTCTCTCTCTCTCTCTCTCTCTCTACCTCTTCTACTCTTCCTACCTCCGCCTTTGTCACTGTCTTTTTCTCCTTCTCTGTCTCTGTCTCTCTCTCCCCCCTTGTTTCCTTATAGGGAATATGAGCAGACTGGATGGACTCCAAGTCTTTTTCTGCCATCATGGTCTATGTTTCTATGTTTCTGTTTCTCTCTCACTGTCTGTCTCTCATCCTCTATATCTCCCTCCTCTACCCATCTGTTTCCCTCTTTCTGCCTGTCTCTCTCTCTCCCTCCCTCTTTATTTCGATCACTCTCTCTCTGTTTTCCTGTCTCACTCTCTCTCTCATTCCCTCTTTGCCTCTCTCTCTCTCTCCCTTCCCTCTTTGCTCCTACTTCCCTTTCTCCCTGTCTCACATTTTGCCTCTCCTTCTCGTCCTCGCACTCTCTCGCTCTCGCTCTCTCTCTCTCTCACTGTTTGGTATCCCTGTCCGGGACTGAGGCTGCTGCCCAGGATGCTCAAACCCAGACTCCCTCATTTTGTTTTATTTACGACTGATTGGCATTCTTATGTTTCACAAGGGTGCTGCTAAGAAAGTGGCCTTATAATTTGTTTGCAAAATGCAAATCCAAATCTAATGTGCCCTTTCAAATCATAGCCCAAAAAGGGCCTACAGACCTTTTTAATACTTTAAGCTTGGACACATCCCCACACCTTTCTAAGGGGGATATGAGGAATGTAGGTTTCCCCCCAGTGCAGAGGATCAGCCAGGGTGTCAGTAACCCAGGAGGTTCACCCTATGTGGATCCCGAAGGGTCTGTACACACTGTCACAGAGGGGTACTGCACCAGAGAGTATGGATGTTGGCAGTTCAGTAGATAACAACTGTCTCCACTTAGTGGGGGGGTGGGGTGGGAGGCTGAAGCTGATGGAAGGAGGTGATCCTACCCCTGTACGGGCCCTTGGTGATGCAACACCTGGGAAATCATGCACAGTTCTGGAACCCTTACCTAAGAAGTACAAAGACCACCTGGAATTATCCAAAGGACAGAGACTAGTAGCGTCATTTCAACGGAATCATAGCGGTTGAAAAGTCCCATTTTAGCAGAATCATAGGGGTTGCAAAGCACCTCCAAACATCAACTTTTGGTAAATAAATGCTTGGGAAACCTAGTCTTAGTGGTTCCTAGGGGTTGCAACAGACATCACAAGGGTTACAAAGAAATCATAGGGGTCTTAACTGCAAACCCCGGCAACCTCTAAATGATGCCCTTGACAGTGACTAAAATGATTCAAGGCCAGCAAGGGTGAAATTATGAAGAAATACCAGCTGACCTCAAAATACAGTCACTGGAAGCCAGGAGACAGCACACCTCTCAACCTTTTATCCCTAGAATGAGGGACACAGGCACACAGAATGAGGGACAATGAAAGACACTGACCCTTATAATGAAGGATCCATCCAGAAATGGTGCAATAAAGGCTAAAAACACTGTGGAAACCACTATCGGTACTTGTACATGACTTTTCATTTAGCATCTTAGAATATTATGAATTTCTGCTTTAAAGCCTGACTTTACTATATTTTCACTGTGTGGGCAGGATGTTTTCCATGAGGCATGAGTGTGGGGCAAAGCAGTTCTGAGGGGTAAAATGAGGGAAGTCCCTCATAATCAGGGACAGTTGAGAGGTATGGGAGAGAAGGGAGACAGGATTGTAACCTTCCAGTACCCGAAAGGGTATAAACAGGGAGAACAGCTGGCAACTGTTTAAACTTAGTTAGGGGTCCATCACAAGGGGCCCAAACCATAAGCTGGCAGGAGGTAAGTATAGGAGAGAGGTGGCAGAATACTTTTCACACAGAGGGCGGTGGAAACGTGCAACTGTCTGCAAGTGGAGCTGGTTAGTCGGGGGGTTTTTTTAAATATTTTTATTGAGGCATGCCGTACAATTGCTTGGGTGTGGAAATAAACCAGCGAGTGACATTATATGTTACAGTAGAAAATACTGGCATTTATAAGCAATACAATATTTTACAAAGAATAAAGGCTCAACACCACTGAGCTGACTTACTTTGGCAACAAAGTGACATCACATTACAGAGCAGATCCACCTAGGAAGGCAGGGGTATATTCCAACCAGTTAGGGAAATAGAATTTCATACTACATTGGAAAGAGTCCATTCTCTATAACAACAGTCAAGGGGTCCCAAATTTTTGAAAAGATCTCGGTTGACCCATTGGCAGTTGAGCTGGTCACTGTTAACATGGTGGCAGACTTTGGTGGGATAGACATGTGGGACCTGTGAAGCTGATGGGGTAGGGGTTAGAGCAGATGGGGAGGGTGGCCGGTTCCAGCGGAACTATGGGATGATTGATCTGCTAGAGGTCTAGCCAGTGCTAAACCGGTGATGGCCTGAGTAGGAAGTGGGTTGATTGGATAGTCCATATATTTTCCTGTCCATAAACATCCATCTATTGTACCTATATAACTATATATGGTATGTCTCTGTTACGCTAATGTCTCCAAATGTGGGGGGAGGGACGAAATCTCATAACAAGGATAAATATCATAATTAGTGCTGTCGCTAGATTTGCTGCAAGAGCAACAAAATACTGCAGACATTCCATGAATAGCTTCTCTGTGCTGTTCAGTAGGGCACCCCAGGTACACAGGTCGGTAGCAGATAAACGTGCCTAGAAGAGCTTTTTAATTAGTGTTGTTGCACCAAGAACCACCTGGACTATGTCTCTGTTTTCCTTCCACCTGTCTAATTGCATCTCCTGGTATTTAATAATATTTTGCACACTGTAGTCACCAGGGACTAACACTTCTATGAGTAATGCTGTCAATGCCTGTTTTTCTTTCATTACAAAATTTGTTTTCTGGGACCCGGTCTTCCATCAGTTAGTGTCAGGGCTTATGCATTTGATTACCATGTTGTCATTCTCTGTAATACCATTGGGTTCATGACCTCATTGTTTCTCGTATACAGAAATGTTATAAAGCGGGCATAGATTCCAGTGGATCTGCCAAGCCACATGACTGCATCTTTCTGTGTAACATGACGTGAGCACATTAACCACCAGATGGTTAAGGAAACAGTAAGGCATGACAAGCACTGCAATTACAGGCCAATAATCACACATCTTGGGTGTGTTGTTTGTTTATTTATTTAGTTTTTGTTTACCAGGTAAGGTACACTAGACAAGTAAATGCCCATTTTCAGGTAAGACCCAGCAGAGTATAGGGAACAATAACACAAGAAGAATACATAATACAGATAGCAGTCAGGGTCAGCCAACAAATGGTAAACAATGATGTTAGGCATGAGGCACAGCCGAGTGCCTTTAAACATTCATGAGAAGTGTGACTTGTGGCCCAAAATTACTCATCCCTGGAGTGTCTTATTGCGTGAGTGGAGGGTCATTAGTGGAATGGACGGGATAGGGAGGATTGAGTGTCCATGACAGCAGTCTTCCCTCAGGTTGGGGAGGTTTCTGGATGCCACCACTTGACCGCTACATGGCAGAAGCCAGACAGCAGAGGTGGCAGGACCAGCAAGAAGAGTGCTGGAAGACATGGCATGCTTACGTACCAATACGCACATGCTTGAGCGCAGTCATCACACGCCCACACCCTTGAGGAAACCAAGAAAAATAACAGAGGAAAACACCGCCTGCTCAGCATCCCCCCCCCCCAAGTAATATAGGACTCACAGGACAGGCCCCCAGGGTGGTTAACCTTAAGTCCTCAAGCTGGGTCAGTGACAGGGTTAGAGGGATGCTGCTGAGACCAGGGACGCTGGGAGCTAAAGTATGTATGGAAAAAAAATCAAAGGAGAGACAAATGTTTTAAAAACTGTGTTCATTGGGGTTTAATATAAACTTTTTTTTGTTTGTTTGCTTACTGGGTAGGAAGTCCCACCCTGAGTAATTATGATAAGAAAATGCCATGAGCTGGAATGTTTACTTGCCAATCAAATTCTTCTGTCTGTATTATCCATTTTATAACTCTAACACAAAATCTGCACTTGTCACTTTTCCATTGTTCCTATGCAGCTAGTGAGCCTTCTTATGCAAACTCTACTGTCTTGGGGTGCCATTGTTTGTTGCTCATCTGGAGGCCGGGATCTCCTATCTTTAGCCATTCGTGATCCAGTTCTTGGTCAAAATAAGGCAGCTGCTATGGTTTCCTGCTGCCCTTTCTCTTCTGCTGGCCTTTTTCTTTCGAGATATTCCTCTGCTGCAAAAAATATTCTGCTGCTGGTCTGCGCCTTTCTGCCGCTGGATCAATCATGCTTAGATGCAGGCATGTGGACCTCTGCAAGGCTTGTCCTAGTTTGGTGATGGACATAGACATGTCTATGTTGTTTGGTGAGTACTGCGTCACTGGAGGTTCTGGGTGTTAGTGGCTCAGTGGGAAACTCTTGGTCCTGGTGAGCATGAGGCCGATGTGTCAGATATTCGGAATGTTTCACTTGGGATTACTTGAGAGTTAAAGGGACACTTAACTCTTTTTGCATCATATTATTTCTAGTTGAAAATCCACATTTTATGATTGCTTACCATCTCTGATTGATGTTGCTGGTTATTTTATTTGCTCCCTTTCTTAGCAGAAATGAAATGCATGATAATAGTATAATTATACCCAACTGTGTTTTGTTTCAAATCCTTGATCTACTCCTATTGCATACTTGCTGAACATTAGGAACACTCCCAAACAGTAACGTCACTCATGATGCAATAGTTTCCTCTCATCACACTGCATCAAGAGCTGCTAGACTGTGTTGGGGTGCACCCAAGTCCAGGTAAGATGCTGTGGAAGTTGATCAAGGAAGAAAAAAAGGAATCAGAATCAAACTACCAGCTACATCAGCAATCTCCACAGAATGTAGCCAGTCATAAGAAAAAATTACTCACCTTAGTAATGTTGTTTCTTCTAATGGAGTCTTGCTATATTATAGACATTAGCAGTTTGTTCCAGCTCTAGAACTGCCCCGGAGTGAAATGGTTAAAACCATTCCAAAATAGAATTTTGGCACGAGAGCAGCTCTATCTGTGTCATTTCAAACTTGAACTGTCAGATCTTTACGAGCCAAACTCACTAAGGTCTGTGTGGAAGCTGTAACCTACACTAGCCAAATGGCTACCTAAATAATAACAACCATTGATGGTCCCAACACCCAAGACTCAAGTCAGGGGACCAGAAATACTAACACCATTCTAATAATACAAAATGGAACATAAGTATAATAAAACACACACACGCGTACACATACACACCCCAAAGTCCCAAAGGGACAAAATGCTAACAGGACATAAGTAGTGCCCACACTAAGTTGCCCGCACCCACCAAGTAGAGGTTCTAGAGGGGCAGGTTGGGAAGGTCTATAATATAGCAAGACTCCATTAGAAGAAACAACATTACTAAGGTGAGTAATTTTTCTTCAAACAACATGAAGTCTTGCTATATTATAGACATTAGCAGAATACACAGCAGTACCTCCATGGAGAAGGGCAGAACCTACTTAGGAATAGGCTCTGAAGAACAGCTGTGCCAAAGCAGCATCTCTCCTGGCCTGGACATCCAGGAGTAATGCTTGGTAAAAGTGTGTACCGTTTTCCAAGTAGCAGCCTGGCAAATCTCTAATAAAGGGATATTTCTGGCAGCAGCTAGAGACGCAGCTGTACCCCTGGTAGAATGAGCCCTCAAACCGGGGCTCTGCCCACTTTCTGATAACAAAATTGGATACAAGAGACAATCCACCTGGCTATTGATCTCTTAGTGGCAGGTTTGCCTTTCCCAACTTCACCATAGGTAAGGAAAAGTTGGAGGGATTTGAACCTGTGACCTTTGTGCACGCTCTATATAATAACTAAGAGCTCTCTTAACATCCAGGCTGTGCAACCTTCTCTCACCGAAGAGGAGTGATCAGTGAAAAATACTGGAAGGAGATAGATTGATTAAGATGGAAATCTGAAACCACCTTAGGCAAAACTTCCTATTAGTCCTAAGGACTACCTTATCCCTGTGGAAAGAAATAAAGTCAGTCTCCACTGACAAGGCTTGCAATTCACTTATGCGTCTGGCAGAAGTGATAGCCACTAGAAAAACAGTTTTCCAAGTTAGGTACTAAAGCTCTGCAGAAGACAGAGGTTCAAAAGAGGGTTGCATTAACTGGGCAATGCAAACATTAAGGTTCCCGAAAGGGAGGATTAGTATGGAGTAATCCCTTAAAAAACTTGGAAAACACAGGATGAGAGGAAAGAGGGGATGACTTTCCTGCTGACACAAAAGCAGACACAGCTGCCAAATGAACTCTCAGGGTAGCTGGTCTGAGACCCAAGAAATTAAGATGTACCATGTAATCTAACAAAATGGGCAATTCAGCAGATTCTGGGGAAATATTTTTCCCAGCACACCAAATGGAAAACCTTTTCCATTTAGAACTATAAGTAGCCCTAGTGGAAGGCTTTCTGGAAGCCTTTATGATCTCAAGAACACCCTGAGAGAGGTGTAAATCAGCAAACTCTAACTCCTCAAGAGCCAGGCAATGAGGTTGAGGGATTTGAGGTCCGGATACCAAACCCTTCCCTGGGCACAAGTCAAGAGATTGTGATTCCTAGGGAGGCACAGGGGAAGATGGACTGTCAGAGACAGAAGGAGTGGGTACCAGGGCTGCCTGGCCCAATCCGGGGCAATCAGAATCACCCTGCAAGGCTGAGATCTGATTTTGACTAGTACTTTGAATAGGAGAGGAAGGGGGGGGAGCATAGAGGAACTTCCTCCCAATCCAGAAGAAGGGCATCCAGGGAACTGGAGCCCAGCACTGGAGGCCTGCAACAGAACAGAGGAAGTTTGTGATTGTCTGGGGCTGCAAAAGATCTATCTGAGGATGCCCACCTGGCAAAAACTATCCCAGCACTTGAGGATCCAGGGACCATCTGTGATGGCCCTGGGAAATCCTGCTGAGGGCATCCGCTAGGACATTGTCCTTCCCTGGAAGATGAACTGCTATGAGGGAAGTGTTCAGGAATAGGCCAGAGACCACAACTTCATTGCCTCGGTGCACAAGGCCAAGACCGAGTGCCCCCTGTTTGTTGATGTACCACATTGTTGTGGTGTTGTCTGTTCTGACTTGTATCACCTTGTGTGGACAGATGCAGAAAAAGCTTGAAGAGCTAAAAGACAGCTCTGAGTTCCAGAAAATTGATGGAGCAGAGATTCCTGGGGACCAAACTCCTGAGGGAAAGGTCGCCCATGTGGGCTCCTCAACCCAGAAGGGAAGCATCTGTAGTGAGAGTCAAGTCGTGAGAGGGGAAATGAAGGGACCCCGCTCTTAATTGCTCTGATCCTGCCACCACTGGAGAGCTAGGATCAAGGTTCAGTCACTGGGACCAACTTGGAAAGGGGTCTCTTCTCTGAGACCAAAAGGTTCTCAAGTGAAACTGAATGTCTCTCATCTGAAATCTGGCTCCCTGCACAACAGCTGTGGATGCAGCCATGTGCCCCAGGAGCTGCAGAAAGTGTCTTGCTGGTCGAGAGACCTGCAGAGTGAAGGAAGAGGCCAGAGCCACTAAATTCCTTACCCTTTCTGGGGGAAGAAAGGCTCTGGCTATCTTTGTGTCCAATTCTGCCCCTATAAAGGTGAGTACCTGGACTGGTTCCAGAACAGACTTTGGTAGGTTTAGCAGAAAACCCAGGGAGGTGAGAAGCTGCTGGGTGACCTGCAGGTGAGACTTTACCTGTTCTGGGGACTGGCCTACAATGAGCCAGTCGTCTAGATAGGAAAAACAGCAATCCTCTGCCTCCTTAAGTGGGCCACTGCCACTGCTAGACACTTTGTGAATACCCTTGGAGCAGAGGTAAGGCGGAAGGGCATTGCTCTGAACTGTAATGACCTGAGGGCAGTTCGAATCTGAGGTACTTCGATGGGATCTTCTGATTAGGACATGGAAATAGGCATCCTTGAGGTCCAGGAGGCAGCCAGTCCCCTGGCCTTAGGGAAGGTAAAATCATTGCCAGAGTTACCATTTTGAACTTTGGTTTCAAAAGATGCTTGTTCAGATATCTGAGATCTAAAATGGGCCGCCATTCTCCTGTCTTTTTTGGGGTAAGGAAGTATCTGAAATACAGACCCCTGCCCTGATGCAGGGGAGGAACCCTTTCTACTGCTCTGAGAGCTAACAGGGATGAGACCTCTGTTTCCAGAGCGAGGGTCTCTGAAGCACTTGCAGGTAGAAAAAGTCTGCTTCTCAACTTGGGAAACTTTTTGAAGCTGAGAACCAGACCCTGGCTTACTATTTCCAGAACCCACTTGTCTGAGGTTAAAGAAGCCCAATTCTGACTGAAGTAAGCCAGCCTGCCCCCCACTGGTACAGGAGAATGCGTCCTGGGCACCCCATCAGGGTGCCTGTTTCAAGGAGCTTTAGGCTAGGGGTGGAAGCAGGTCTACCCACCCCTCGTGCCCCTGCCTCTGGAAAGCCCCTCTGAGCATAGGCCAGAGGAGGTCTGAGTCTGGTAGAAAGGCCTGTGAAAAGGCCTACCCCTACCCCTGGGGCATGCCTTTGAGGAGTGGCTTGCGCTCCTTAGCCTGGGCAATCTTGTAAGTAGTCCTATATTCATCCATCTTCTTCATGTAATTCTCTGTCTGCTCTCCAAACAGAGAATTTCCCACAGGAAAATCCATAGCCTTAGTCTGGGTATCCTGTGACAAACTAGTACACCTGAGCCAGGCCAACCTACGAAAAGCTACAGATCTGGCCATGACCCTAGAGGAAACATCATTAACATCCACAGCAGCATGAAACTGAACCTTAGAGGCTTCAATGCCATCAGCAGCCACCTGTTCTAGTTCACTAGCCAGCTGGCCATGGGCCTGCTTGGACAATTGCATAACAGTATCACATCTAGATTTCTGATACCTAGCTACATAAGCCATATAATTTGCTTGCCTGAGTCCCAGAGAGGCTGCCATATACTGTTTTTTTGCCATGGCATCAATCTTCCTGGAATCCTTGTCAGGAGGATGTGAAGCCAAGGGAATATTAGCTTTATCACAGGCAGCAGCCTGAACTACCCCAACGTGACTGCATTGCTGAGAAAAGAATTCTGTATCAGGGCCTGACAATGTATACCTTCTGTCCATCTTTTTATCTACAGGAGGCACAGAATTAGAGCTTTTAAAATTTTAATTGTTTGTTTCTAAAAGACTTATGTAAAGGAATAGACAATCTCCTACACTCTGGAATATCCATTATTTCTACAAAATCAGGCTCCTTTGCTCATCCACAGCCTCTTCTAAAGGAAGCTGGAGGGTTTCAGCAACTTTTTATAAAACATAAAATGAGATGGGGACTCAGACAGCATAGGGGAGATTCTAAAGGTCTGTCTGGGGAGATATCCGTTCAATGGGCACCAGACCTTCCCAGCCACATTCATACTGTTCATAATCCTCCTCCCCTCCTCTGGTTCATAAATTCCTCAATATCATAATCCTGAACCACTGGGACGGACGAACCGACCTTTTACCAGATAGTGGTGGTTCGGACGGACCCTGAGACAGTGACTGGACAATTTGTATGGCTTTTGCTATCTCTGCAGCAGTTGGAGAAGGAATTTTGGACTCAGACCTGCTGATTTTCTTGTTTTCTTTACTGGAATTGGTTCCTCAGAACCAGCTTTTCTTTGGCCCGAGGAAGTCTGGCCCTGGTCAGAGGGCACTCCCTCTGGTTCGGTTGGCACCGAACCGGGCTGGCCATCCGGGTCAGCGGACTTTTTGGCCTCTCGTTCCCTGAGCCTGCCCAATCTTTTTTCCAGGGTGGCTGCAGGAAATTCTACATACCTGGCAGTCTGACTGAGGTGGTCAAACCCCAGACAATAAACACATGTGGTGTGTGGGTCAGCCTTGGCAAGACTTCCCCACAAACATCACAGTGTTGAAACCAGTGGGCCTGGTTTTTCTTTTGGGTTTCTCAGACATAATGCCAGCCTAACTAAAAACTTGCCCTTTTAACGGCAGTGCCAGGCAAGACACCTTATCAGTTCCTAACCGTGTCATTGGTATTGGAAAAACGTAATAAACCCGTTTTTTTTAGAACCGATAAGAACCAGGAACCGCACTCTAAAATAGTAACTTTTAGTTTTAAATGAGTTTTAAACCCACTGATCGGTTCAAAACCGAACCGATAACTAACAAGTTCCACACAGACAAAACCTTCATTTACTTACGGTTACCACAGATAGAGCTTGAACCGAACGGTTTTGCGGTTAAAATAAAACTATTCTCGGTTAAATCCAACCGAGAAAACACTTTTTAAACCGAGAAATGAACCGAGCAGAAGGAGAAATCTCCGGAGCGACTGTTCACTGAGGCAGGGTAAAGAATCTGACAGTTCAAGTTTGAAATGACACAGATAGAGCTGCTCTCGTGCCAAAATTCTATTTTGGAATGGTTTTAACCATTTCACTCCGGGGCAGTTCTAGAGCTGGAACAAACTGCTAATGTCTATAATATAGCAAGACTTCATGTTGTTTGAACCTGTCTTTATGTTTGCTTGTGCCCATGTGCAAAGAGAACATATTGGTGGTGCTCAGGCAGTGTAGGGGGCTGTGAAGGTGTGTGTTGTATAAGCCAATGAGTGCAGAAGTTCAGAAGGCTTGCTTCTCAAAAGCCAATGACGAGAAGGCTTACGATGACAGTGTTGAGCTGGATGATGGCTTAAACTTTGTGTAATTCAAAGGATGAAGCCTCACCAATCAAATTGGTTTTCCACCCATTAGCCAGCTAACAGACATCATTATCACTCCTTGAAGATTAATATCAAGCCTCACTGTGTGTGTGCGATGTCTGCCTGTGTGTTTGTTTCCCATTTTTAGTGGCTCTCCCAAATTACAGACAGGAGTCTGGAGAGCATTTCTTTGAAAGCCTTAAACGACGTGGAAAAAACACTCGGGATACAGAATGTGGATATAATAGCAGTCATCAAATATGATAACAGCATGCCAATAATGAACAAAAAACACCTGAAATACTGTAGTTGATTTAAATTACATATCATTTATCTTTCCTTGAAAGCTCTATTAGACTGCAAGCAAGCATTCAGCTCTGGAAAATGCTTGCTTAAAAGACAGACTTCGGGGCCTAAAGGGGTTAACAGTGTTCCTTTAAGGGCAGAAAGTCAATGATGACTCATCTGGACTGCCCAGCCCTACGCCATCACTTCTCAGTGATATTAATCTGCTAACAAACCATCTTAGATTAGGTTTTCAATCCTATTTTGAAGATTCTGATATTCAGACTATCAATCACATTTTGCAGAAGACTGTTACATAGACCTGTCCATGTTTGACTAAAGAAATATTTCCTTTTCTGTGGTTCTGAACATTCTCCTTTTAAAGAGCAGGTACCTACTGCCAGGCACCCAGCCCCCCTCAAACATATGTAATAGCAGACGCCTGCTCCACTGTTAAGGGTATGAAAACTCATGTAGCACCCGCCGAAGTAAAAAGTTATAGCACCCTGAATATGCACCCCCTTAAAAACAGAGCAATGTCTGACACGCCCCTAGGCAGATACCCCAGACCCCTTTTGTGATGTCAGAAAATGAAGGCTGCTTGTGTGTGCTCCATAGATCTGTACTGGTGCCATTTGTCAATGACTTTTAGTACTATTTAGAGTTGCCACTTGGAACAATGACAGTGACCACTCCAGTAAACAGGGACTGTTACTCTAATGTCTGCTTTGAATTTTCTACATGTCACCTCTAAATAGTACTAAATGGCATAGATATATCGCATACATACAGGTTAATGACATGCACCCTCAGTATTAATTTTCTGACATCGCAAAAGGGAGCTGGGAGTGTGTCAGACATGGCTTGGTTGTTATGGGGAGCAAATTTGGGGTGCTATAACTTTTTAACCAGAGGGGAGCGCATAGAATTTTTAATACCCCTCAACAGTAGAGCAGGTCCACTATTATATATGTTTGAGGGGGTCTGGGTACATGACAGTAGGTACCTGCTCTTTAACCTGTCACGCATGTCCTCCAGTGTTAATTAAATTGTTCTTAACCTCAAATCCCATTTGTCGCTGTAACTGCCTGTCTTTCATAATGTACATTAATAATGAGTCACACCTCCTTCTGGTAGCTAAATCCAGTAGTTCAGTTTTGGTTAGTTTATCCTTGTATTTCAGATCCCTTAGTCCACTGATAATCTCAATTGTCCTTCTTTGAATACAGTCCACCTTTTCAGGAGTTCAGTAGACAACTCTTGTTACCGGTAAGTAGAGGCACCATGGCATTGGAATTTCCAAATTCTAGTCCACCAGGTAAAAGTACAGTGCATTGCCACTGCCACACTATGCCAGCCAGAATCTTGGATTTGTTAATCACTTTTTTTCTAAACTAGCAATATGGATATTATTTCAGCTTATTTTCCCAGAAAACTCAATGGAAAGGCAACTTGCGGGGGTTCTGCCTTCCTAACAGTTTTACAATTAGAACTAGTATGATATCAAGCCAGCCCGGTTGTGCTGAGGGTTAAGGCACTGGATGCCACACCTTGCGTCATGCCAGTGACTTAAGTTCAGAGGCGAGCTCGGGCAACCGGGGATTGACCAGTGGGGAGGACTAGGAGATGATTGTAGCGGCCGCTGGGCTGCTTTCATCTCCCAGATTAGGAAGGTTACTTTCCTCAGTCATGGCTGACACCAAGGGAGGTCTGGGGGACTGATGAATGTCAGGATTGTGGAAGGGGCACACGGCTTCCAGGAGTGTGTGCGCGCCTCCATGTACACACTCTCGCCTGTGCACTGCTGTTCTGAGTGGGACGGGAGAAAAAACAGAAAAGCCCATGTCTCCTCTTGGCCAATTGTGACAGTCACTGATGCCCTCAAATCCCCCTCCTCATCAATCCCCGAGGAGGGGAGAAGATGACAGGGTTGGGGAGGAGGGGGGACCCGATGGCAGGCGTAGGTGACCTCAGGAAGCAATTGACATATAGGTAAAAAAAGAAATGTCATGATACAAAGTTTAAACTATCGCACTATTTGTCTGTAAAATACTGCAATATATTAATCATCCTATATAAATGCCATCCATTTTGAAGTTGCTGATACTGCCTTCATTTTCCACTGTTGTGGGGCTCAGGTCCCTATGTGATGTGGCCCTGAAGTATACAGTATTAGGAACGCCTTGGAAACTAGTTTTCATAAATCCTGCTTTCATGTGCTGGAGTGAGGAAACCAGAGCACAGCCCTAACTCACAGACAAAAGCTAAAGGTAACCAAATGGCAGTCATATCACAAGTTAAAAGAGAACAGTCAGCACTAAAGGCCCCACATGCAACTGTTGGCCTGGTTCTAATTTGCAATTTGTGTGCAAAAATGTATTTTTTATTTAATGTTTTCTGCAGTATAGTTGATTGTATCAGACTGATTCTGCTGACGTCCAGGCTGACATTTGCTGTAACCAGAAATCCCAGAATCCCCTGCAGTTGACATCAGAGCAGGGCTGCAGCAGTGGGAGATTCACTATCTTGCAGTGCATATTAGAGTTTTATAAGCTCTGATAAAATGTTTGCTGGTCTCACTGTTCTCCCTGTGACCTTACTTAGCCCTGAGAGGACAGCGGGACCTGCAAACAAAAGGTAAGCGATCATAAAAACTGTAACATGCAGTGCCAGCTACTGAATCGCTCAGTGCTGCAGCCCAGCCCTGCCATTGGCTGCAGGGGATTCTGGGAAATGTGAACTTTGGAGTCAGCAGAATAAGCCTGATGCAATATAATAAATTGCAGTAAACAGTATGTGTAAAAAACATTTTGCACAGAAAGTGCAAATTGGGACCAGCCCCACAGGTGCGTATGGGGCTCTTAGTGCTGACTGTTCCCCTTTTAGAACCCTCAGCAGCAATGTTCAGAGTCGGGGTGTTTGTGTATACTGTGCCTTGCACCTGCTAGTCAGTTCCCTGAACAGTGACTTATGCAAGGACCCTAGCTGGTTATGCTTGTTTCACCCCGAGGTCCCAGCCTTACAATAATTTGTATCATTTTTAGTTTTAAGAAAAAGAGTGAAAATCTGTTGGGGTGGAGGACTGAGGATTTCTGTTGCAAGCAGTGGGGGAAACACACTGATAAAGCGATGGAGGTGAGAAAGTCAAGACAGTTTATCATAGCATGGTGTATCACACGGCACAATAATCCTGTCTGTTTCTTATAATGCTAGATTATCGTCAGTGTGAAATATTGGGATATTTTGTCATATATCATCATATTAAGTTATTGGCCATCCCTTTGAAACAGCACATGATTGGAATGCAGCAGAGGAAGGCCTATTCATGTGATAAGGTCATAAAAACGAGTAAGCAGCTCTGATTGGTTTTGAACCCAGTTCTCCTGAAGCCGGTGCTCTGATCATCAGATTGCACTGCCTGCTTACATTTATCTCATCTATTGTTAAGCACGTAAGCACACCAGACATACAATGTCTATTTTCAGGTACAATGCTAATTATTAATATGTCCATCAAATCATTCAAACTTGATTTTCTTGAAGGGCAACACCTGTCCTCCTAGCACCCCACGCCCCAAACTACAACCCTCCAATTAGACTTTTAAGCACCCCCCCACCCAAAAAAAATGTTTTGTAATTACCTCTGTGGCTTAATACATAGGTCGATGTACCATAATGTAGACATATCCCGAGTGCGCTGCACCCCTTCACATTCCAAGCGCGGTGCTTCACTGCGCACTGTATCACTTTATACAGCGATCAGTATGGCATCATGCTGAGAATGTGAGATGGCGTCACACAGTTCGGGATATGTTTACATTACGGCTGGTACATCAGACTGCATATTGAGCCACAAAGGTAATTTAAAAATTATCTTTCGGGCTTAAACGTGTAATCAGGGGTTGTGGTTTGGGGGGTGAGGTGTTGAGAGGACAGGTGTTGTCCTTAAATGGAGGATTTTTTGTCTCTAGTTCTGGAAGAAGAGGGCCTTTGAGAATCACAGAATCACAGAAGCTTGATGACAGATAAGGACCATACCGGCCCATCTAGGCTGCCCTTTTTCTTCCCCCACCTCCCCTCCCTGCCAGCCCCGCCTCCCCGATACTCAGCCCCATATGCTTGTCCCATGCCCTCTTGAATTCTTCCACCAATTTAGCCCCCACCACTCTGTCTGGTAGTCTGTTCCAGGGCTCCACCACCCTCTCCATGAAGAAACGCCCTCTCACATTGCCCCTGTATCTTTTTCCTTGCAGTCTAAGGCTGTGCCCTCTAGTTCTGATCCCCTCCTTCCTCGTCAGTAAACCCTCTTGTCCCACTTTATTGAGCCTCATTACATATTTAAAAGTTTCAATCATGTCTCCCCTTTCCCTCCTTGTCTCCAGCGTGTACAGATCCAGCTCCTTACACCTCTGCTCATATGACTTTCCCTGCATACCCTGCGTCATCTTGGTTGCCCTTCTCTGAATCCTCTTCAATGCATTTATATCCTTGTGGAGCTGTGGTCTCCAGAACTGAACCCCATACTCCAGGTGCAGCCTCACCATGGCTTTGTAAAGGGGCATTATTACCTCCCTCCTTCTGTTAGTAATGCCCCTGCCTATGCATGCCAACATTCCATTGGCCTTTCCCACTGCTCTGTTCTTTGGATTCCTACCTTAAGGTTCGAGGAGATTGTGATCCCCAGATCCCTCTCCTGTTCTGTTACTTTGATTTCCTCCCCTCTAGGGTGTACCCTGCTCTTTTGTTGCTACTCCTCAAGTGCTTCACAGCGCACTTCTTGGCATTCAATTTCAGCTGCCACGTCCCAGACCATTTTTTGAGCATCTTTAAGTCCTCCCTCATGTCCTCTACCCCTCCCCGGGTGTCCACACTATTGCATATTTTCTTATCATCAGCAAATAGGCACACCTTCCCCCTCAAACCCTCCGCAATATCACTGATGTAGATGTTCAAGAGAAGCGGACCCAAAACTGACCCCCTGTGGCACTCCACTCTTCACCTTCATGTCCCAGAGTGCACCCCGTTTACCACCACCCTCTGAGTTCTTCCTGACAGCCAGACCTTCACCCAGCTTATTATTTTCCCACCCAACCCCAGGTTTTCCATCTTGCTCACCAGCCTCCTATGAGGGACGGTGTCGAAGGCCTTACTTTTTATGTTCGCCTGTAAAGCATCCGAACATACTGGTATTAGTCTGAGCTGTGAGAGGGTTTAGGAGTGCACCCTTCATTCACCTATCACAGCTTCAGACTACTGAATCTCCTCCCTAGTTCTGCCCACTTTCTGCCTTTCTCCCCCTTTTCTCTTTGAAGTCCTTGCCCAGTCACAAGGATGGAAAATGCAAGGTGTAAGTGGGGTTTCTTGTACAACTCCTAATGCCTGCTTGAAACCTTTCCCCTGCTTTTCATTCCACATATGTGCTGCTGCTTATTGTATTCATAGCTGCTACTGTTTAGTACTTTGTTTTTCAGGGAATGACAGAGATGTTGCACAATGGCCACAGCTTTTTCCCCTGTCTGTGGTCGCCATGACAGCATCTCCAAATCTTTCATCAAAACCAATGGCAAGTGTTCAATCCTGCTGCCGATATCTTCTGCCAACCCAGCCACTACACAAAACCAGCAACAGGTGCTCAACTCTGCCACCAGTATCCCCCCTCCTGCCCAACTCAGTCAATTAAGAAATCTGGGCCCAGGTGCTCAGTCCTGCCACCAATATCCCCCCATCCCCTCTCTCAATCAATCACTTAAATCCAATGCATGGTGCCAACTAACACCCCACTGCAACTGTATGCGACAGCACAGTGCTCACTTCCAGTGCCTCCAAATAACCCCCTGAGACTGGGTGGCCAATCCCCAGTGTTGGAACCTGCAAAAAAGAAGCCCCTCATTGTCATTTTTTTTACCTAAAAAGAAAACTGTCGATCGACACCTGAGCGACTCGCAGACTAGGACTAAGTGGGCATCTGCATGCAAGCGTGCAGAAATCCTGGTCAGGAAGGTGCCCACTCACCCATCATGGCTCTGCTGCACTGCTACCTGTGGTCACCCAGGTGGCAATGTCATAACAGGGCACACATTCCTCCCTCCCTCCCCAGAAGAGAATTGAGTATCCTCTAGGATGCTCAATCCACCTCCCCTTGGTAGGTCTCCAACTCCTCCAACTCGCTTCCAAACCCATTTCACCAGCATCATGAGTGGTAGCGCTCCCATTGTGCCGATGGAACAGTTTGGGTCCAAAATCTTAAAAAACAATAAAGTTATGAACAAACCTTAACATTTTTCAACATTTACTGATAACATTGCAATTTGTTTTTACTGGTTAAACCCACATTTTTGAAATACTCATTTTTTTTATGCCATCCCATAAACATGGCAGGTATCATATTCAAATCCTCACAGTTTTTGCAGGTTGTTCTGCAAAATCACATTCCGGGTGGCATTTGATAAATGACACCTGCCAGATTCATATCCTGGATATTAAAAATACTATCTTGAAAATTGGGGTCACAATAATAAAAAATAAGAAAACATTACGTGTGACCCTCTTCGTTTCCAAATGATAATTTCACTATTATAACTCATGTTATTAACTTGGTAAATTTAACTGCTGCACTATTTATGCCCAACAACTGCACGGTAAATCTAAGTGACGGAACATCTGACATTGGCCAGTGCTTGTTTTTTTCAGAACTCGTTTGTCACGTTCTTTCGGACAAGCTTGTTTCCAGAGAAGGCAGCGTGTTCCGAACTACAGACCTAAAGGCAGCACGTCCCCATCTCCATTTTCTGCAGAGAAGCAAATGTCCCCATTTTTTGGATTTCCTGGAGTATTTTATGTAAAACAGACAGTCAGATGGATCCTCAGATAATATAATTCTATACCTAATGAGAATGGCATGTGCCAAGGGATCACTGCTAATGTGCTCAACCAACAGTTTATTATGGAGCAAAAGAAGAAATGCTGCCGGCCTCGGTGAGCAGCAAGGGAATGTGATTGATGTTTTATGGTTTCTGAGCAGCTTCGCACTGACAACTAGATAAAGATGTGCAACAGAAACCACTACATTTGAACTGGTAGAAACTCCCCACACTAATGATCTGATGTCGAGACCCTCTGTTATTATACAAGCACCCTGAGTTTGACTCCCAGCACGGTGACTTTCCACAATACTGCACTATTGTGAAGACCCTTTATTACTACAAGGGCTCTGAGTTTGAACTCCAGCACAGTCACCACACTAGTGTATTAATGTGGAGATCCTTTGTTATCATAAGGGCCCTGCATCTAAATGCTAGCACAATGGCGCACCATTGGTTCACAGGTGTGGAGACCCTCTGTTGCCACAAGGGCCCTATGTTTGAATCCCAGTACAGTGATTCACCAGACTAGTGCCCTGCTGTGGAGACCCATTTTACTACAAGGACACTTAGTCTGAATCCCAGCACAGAGACTCACCTCACTAGTGCCCTGGTGTGGAGACCCTCTGTTACTACAAGGATCCTGAGTTTGAATCTCAGCATGGTGACTCACCTCACTAGTGCCCTGGTGTGGAGACCCTCTGTTACTACAAGGATCCTGAGTTTGAATCTCAGCATGGTGACTCACCTCACTAGTGCCCTGGTGTGGAGACCCTCTGTTACTACAAGGATCCTGAGTTTGAATCTCAGCATGGTGACTCGCCACACTAGTGCCCTGGTGTGGAGGCCCTCTATTACTACAAGGGCCCTGAGTTTGAATCCCCGGACAGTGACTCACCACACTAGTGTCCTGGTGCAGAGACCCTCTGTTACTACAAGGGGCCCTGAGTTTGAATCTCAGACAGTGACTCACCATGCTAATGTCCTGGTGTGGAGACCCTCTGTTACTACAGGGGCCCTGAGTTTGAATCCCAGGGCAGTGACTCACCACACTAGTATCCTGGTGTAGATACCTCTGTTACTACAAGGGCCCTGAGTTTGAATCCCTGCAGAGTGACTCATCACACTAGTGTCCTTGTCTGGAATCCCTCTGTTATCACAAGGGCCCGGAGTCTGAATCACTGCACGCTGCACATTAGCCCAGTTTACACTGACCAAGCTGCTAAACACCAGTGTGGCTCACACCGTCTGCACCTGGTCACTTATGAAGCCAGTGGTGAATACCACTTTAGGATGTTAGCTTCCACACAAGAGTCACGCCGGTGTCTTGGGAACTGCACTGTAGTATGGGAGCAAAACCTTAGTTATAAAAATATTTTATTACAATATTGTTTTGCATTATTTTAATTACTATTTTATATTCTTTATAAATCCTTAATTATTTGGACTTAAAGTAATTGGGGTGTAATACTGGACAACTGGTTCAAAGACTCTAAAAGGTTTTATCTACGTGAGTGGAAAAGAGGTTTCAAAATGGTTACACACTGCCGGCCTGGATTTCCTCAAAGAGAAAAAAAAACTTCTTCAATGACTTTTAAAACCAGATGAGTCTAATTCCCCACACCAGCTATGACCTCTTTAGAGAGCAATATGCTCTCTAAATGGGCCATGCTCTTTAGAGAGCAATATTTTGTTGATTTTATTGCTGTTGTTATTGTTTCTTTTGCAGGTTATTGTTGCTTTTAGTTGGTACCAGGTTGCTTTCTGGCTTCATTTCGAAAGTTACCTGTTTGGGAGATGTTGCTGGTACAGCTGAGTGTTTATTGTGGGTTTTGCTGGTGTAGCTGATTGCCCCTGGTGGTCAGGAGGGCCCATCCCCCACCCCACACGCCCCTAGCGCATCACGTCCTTTATACCGTTAGCCTGTGACATCACACGGTACCAGCTGACTGCATACTACACACACACACTGTTAGTCATCTTATTTCAGTACACAACATAGCCACAAACCACACCCTGACATAAATCTACATTCCTTGATACATTATATCACTAAAGAGTATTGACAGTACAAAAAAAATATATATAGCTGGCACTGGACAAGGTATAGAAGGAAAGAGCAGCAGAGGGCACAGGGCAGTAAGGGACAGTTAGGGCAAGGACAGAAGAAGGAAGTTGATTCGGTGTGGTGCTTTGCAGCGGATGCGGAGCAGCAGTATTCAGAAAGACCTTCTAGGCAAAGTGGTACTGCTTTATCTGCAGGCACCTCTCTGTGTTGAGGGAGGAGGTAGCTGGACTCCAAGCAGAGTTGGTGAGGATACAGGCAAACTTCCCCGCCATACAGAGACCATCATGTCCACCACTGCTCCCTCAGAGGTTACCAAGAAGGAGGGAAGGATGGACTATGGTGGGCTCGGGGAGGGTGAGGGAGGCAGGAAGGAGGCACATCCCCCAGCCAGTGTCACTTCACAACTCGTATGCCATCCTGGCAGGGCATAGAGATTGCATATTATCTCCAGAAGTGAACACCATGGGGATTGAGGGGGTCATCCAGGATGGAACCCCGAGGGCAGATGCAAGAAGAACACACAGGAGGAGGAAGCAAATCCTGGTTGGGGACTCTATTGTCCAGGGAATTAAGCTGGGATCAGGTAGCAATGGTGAGAGGGAGGTAGTGTGCCTACCTGGAGGCACAGTTCGGAAGGAGGGCAAGTGAATCCTTAGGATTGCAAGGGTGGTAGCAAGGAGGGGGAGCTGGACATCATTATTCACTTGAGGACTAATGACCTGGCTAGAGAGGGGATAGATGTCGGAAGAGTACAGGAAAAGTTCAGGGAACTGAGAGGAGTCTTGGGCAAATAGCACACTCTGTGACCTTCTCAGAGGTAATACCTGTCAACGGCAAGGGGGAAGGAAGGGACGTCCACATCACTGAATTCAACAAATGGCTGAAGAAATGGTGTGGAGAGGTGGGGTATGGCTTCATTAGGGACTGGAATCTCACCTGGAGGGATGAAGAACTACATTCTCCAGATGGCCTGCATCTATTCAGGGGAGGCAAAGGTATCCTCTCTGAGAAGTTTAAGTGCATCCTTAGTGATCATTTAAACTTGCCAAGGGGGGGAGGCATAGACAGTCAAGGGGATTGTCATAGCCCCCCCCCAGAACTGAAAGCAGAGAGGACCCAATAACTAGCATGATATCTAACCATAAAACTACCATGGTTACAATGGGGGAAAGAACAGAAGGTACATCACTAATGCAGTGTAGGACAAAGACCAATAGACAAGGAACGTTAAGGGGGTACACAGAGTGGAAGTTCATGTGCACAAATGCCCACAGTCTGGGAAACAAAATCCCAGACCTAAAGGCACTGATGGCAGACACAAACCTGGACATTGTGACTATTACGGAGACATGGTATGCAGGGAACCATGACCGAGATGCAGCCATACCAGGGTATACACTTTTTAGAAAGGGTATGGAGGGGAGGAGGGGTTGCTATGTATGTGAAGGAAGGGATTAAAACTACGGAGGCTCAGGGATCCAGGGAAGAAGCAGAGGCATTGTGTGTCACTCTGGAGTTGGGGAACAAAACAACCATCCATGCTGGAGTAGTTTACAGGCCTCCCGCACAGGGGGAGGATATAGATGTAGTATTAGTGGAGGCCATCCATAATATGGTGGCCAAAGGGGAAGTACTACTAATGGGTGACTTCAACATGCCAGTTGCAGACTGGAATACCCAGACTGCAAGTACATCAAGGAGCAGGGACCTCATGTCTGCCATGTATGGGGCAAACCTAAGGCAGCTTGTGGTTGAGCCCACCAGGGAGGGGGCTGTACTGGATTTAGTGCTGATAAACAGGGACAGAATCATGGATGTTGAAGTGGGCAGTCCTCTTGGTACCAGTGACCACAGAACTGTGTGGTTTAGAGTCAACACATTGGCAGAAGAAAGCCATACAAAGATTAAGGTCCTAGATTTCTGGAAAGCCAACTTAATGGAGATGGGGGAACAGCTCAAAATTGCCCTGGCAGCAGAAGGCACGGGGGGAGGGGTATAAGAACAGTGGCTTAGGCTCAAGAGATCCACAGCAGAAGTGGCAAGTCAATGTGTCAGACTGCTTAGCAAAAGCAAAAGAAAGAAGCAGCCACTGTGGTTCTCTAAGTCAGTAGCCGAGAAAGTGTGAGAAAAAAGTAAGGCATTCAGAAAATACAAAGAGGCACAGAAATATGAAGGCAGAGTAAAATATCTGAAGAAGCAGAGAGAGGCTGGGAAAGCTGTCAGAGGGGCTAAGTCAAGAACGGAGGAAGGAACAGCACAGGCTATTAAGAAGGGAGACAAGACTTTCTTCCATTACATTAGTGAGAGAAGAAGACCAGAAATGGTATTGTTACACTAAAGAAGGGAGAGGGAGGGTGGGTGGGTGGGTGGAGGATGACCTTGAAAAGCTGAGGTACTGAACAAGTATTTTGCTCAGTATTTACCAAGAAAGAGGCAGGGAAGGCCAAGACTCACGAGAAAAGGTTTACAGGGGGAGAGGTGGACACCAGCCCATTTACAGTGGATAAAGTCTTGGAGGAACTAAGGAAAGTAAAGACAGACAAGGCAATGGGGCCAGACAAGATTCACCTTAGAGTTTTGAAGGAACTCAGGGAAGTCCTAGCAGGTCCGCTGACAACACTCTGCAAACAATCACTAGAGACAGGGGAGGTACCTGGGGACTGGAGAAGGGCAGAGGTGGTCCCTCTGCACAAGAGTGGAAGTAACGAGGAGGCAGGCAATTAGAGACCTGTAAGCCTGACCTCAGTGGTGGAGAAGCTGATGGAGTCCCTGCTTAAGGAGAGGGTAATGAAGTTCCTGGAGTTAAGTGGGGCAAAAGACCCAAGGCAGCATTGATTCACTGAGGGAAGGTCCTGTCAGACTAATCTTATCGATTTCTTTGACTGAGTGACCAGGGTGGTGGACCAGGGAGGGGTAGTGGATGTGGTCTACCTGGATTTCAGCATGGCCTTCAACACTGTTCTGCATAGAAGGTTGCTTAACAAATTCGGAAATCGAGGTGTAGGCTTTAAAGTTGTAAAATGGGTTGGAAACTGGCTAAAAGGCAGGACCCAGAGGATGGTAGTAAATGGCATAAAATCTGAAGAAGGGGAGGTGATCAGTGGGGTGCTACAGGGATCGGTGCTGGGTCCAGTCCTATTCAATGTCTTCATAAGCGACATCGCAGAGGGACTGGAGGGGAAAGTATGCATGTTCACAGATGACAGGAAGATCAGCAACAGAGTCGACACACGTGAAGGGCTAGATAAAATGAGAAATGACCTAAGACTACTGGTCAAGGGTTTGGCAGTTGAATTTCAATGCTAAGAAGTGCAGATAATGCACCTGGGACACAGAAACCCAAGAGAGGAATACAGGATGGGGGTGCAAGTTTTAGCCACCACAAGTCAGGACAGAGACCTGGGGGTTATCATATCCGATGACCTGAAGTTGTCCAAACAATGTGTAAAAGCAGTGGGGAAAGCAAACAGAATGCTGGGGTACATAGGAAGGGGCATAACCAGTTGGAGGAGCAAAGTGGTGATGCCACTGTATAGATCGCTGGTGAGATCTCATCTGGAATACTGTGTCCAATTCTGGAGACCGCATCTCAGGAAGGACATAGACAGAATGGAAGCAGTCCAGAGAAGACCAACAAAAATGATATATGCACTGCACCACAAGCCTTATGAGGAAAGACTTAAGGAACTTAACATCTATTCACTGAAAGAGAGAAGGGAGAGAGTGGATATGATAGAAACTTTTGAATACCTTAGAGGAATAAACAGGGTACAGATTGGGAGCATATTTCAGAGAAGAAAGTGCACAAGGACAATGGGACATACCATGTAGCTGGAGTGAGGGAGGCTTGGGAGAATGTTAGGAAGTATTTTTTCACAGAGAGGGTGGTGGATCCGTGGAACAGCCTACCAGTGGAGGTGGTGGAAGTGAAAACAATAAGGGGATTCAAAAGTGCATGGAATAAGCATAAAGGCACCTTGCTATGCAACAGAGTGGGGGAAAGACAGTCCAGACAAGAGTAGGGATTGCCAAACCAAGTAGGCAAATGGACGGACTAGGTGCGCTGTATGGACCTTATCTGCCGACAGATTCTATGTTTCTAAGTAATATTATAGGTCCTGGAATCTTTATTTGGAAGCAGGAAAGACAAATCTGATAAGGTTGCCTAGCAACCCCATACCAAAGTGACCAGATACCAAGATTTATGGCTTAATTGCTTTACATGGAGAAGTGGTCTTCAAGAAAAGAAAAGAGGGCTGACTTAGTCCTATATGTTTTTACCATTGAAAAAGACTTTTGTTCTTGCAAGACTATTTTTAATGCTGTCGGCATGAAACTTACACAGTGAATAAAGATCTTGACCTCTCGACTGGCCAAATTGTGTGAATGCAGCTAATAGGGACCAGAGTTATCCCCAAGGATATCCTGGGACAATAATCTTTAAAGCAAACATCCCATGTTTGGTCTTAAGTGAAAGATGGTATCATGGCAAATTCAAATATATAACTTGTGTGTGTGTGCAACTTGTTGCTGGGCAGAAATGAACTATCTTAAAGAGTTTGAGCTAACCACTTGGAAAGCATGGTTGCATGATCCAGTGGTCACAAACAAAGAAACTGCTCTTTGCAAAGGAATCTGCTGCTTTTAAGGACTTTCTTAACCTTGGATATGAGAGAGAGAGAGAGAGAGAGAGAGACCTGCTTAATTTTGGAACCTAGAACCTGAACTGTAAGCATATTAAACCCTTTTTGAAAGATTCTGCTGAGAACTAAAGTTATAATCATTATTAGCTTATCTCACAAAATATTTGACTCACAAACATGGGAGACACATTAAAAGACTGCCTTTACTGAGCTGGATTCAGAAATGTTTGTATGAAGACTGTATGTTGTTGCATTCAAAAGTTATAAGGAAAATTAATTTTAAACTTAAAACTGGACTTTGGCAAAGGGGGATTGTCTTTAGAGAAAGTGAGGAGCCTGTATTCCATGCTAAGAAGACCTGCAGTGGTGCTGTGGACATTTCTGTTGTTTTACGTACTGTTTGAAGTTCCCGCCAAAACCAGAACAAAGCAACTGAGATGCCTATTGATGTCTAAACTACGAGAAACAAGCCTGCACTGCTGTGTTGATGCCAAAGGAGTCTGTGATCCAGGGTTCGATTGTGTGTGCAGAGTGAAAACAGAACTACAAGATCCAGCCAATAAAATAACTTTTAGTCATCCAGGAGGAGAAGAACGCACCAAGATTTTGAAGTTAAAAGAAAGAAGATCCAGGCCTCTACAGATAACCACATGTCTGAGTATTATTTTAATTCATTTTTATAATATTCTAATTTGGCTTAGCTGGGCAGGTGGCATGGTAAAATTAACTTCTTAAATATAGAATCTTGGGTATATGGCAACGCTTATGCTCATTCTAAAAGATATGAACATTTTGCATGCTATAAAGTATTTAAACAGGTTTTATACAGAAAAATAGTCCAAGACACTAATGCAAAGAGTCTGCAAGTTTTCATGCAGAAAAGTAATGCTATATGCAAAAGCATGCTGAAAGCATGGTGTACAGTTGATGTTACTCATTGCTTTTGAATTTTGCTTGTTTTTCTTTGTTTTGTTTATTTTCTGAGATCGTTGTTGTTTATGTTTACATTGCTTTTTATTGTTTACAATATTTTATAGCTATGCAAATTACTGGAAACTAGTCATATTGTTTAGGGACAAATAAAATCTATTTTTACACATTATATAAGGGTGTGCCAGAAAAGTTATTTGCTGTTATCTAGAACTGAACACAGTAGATGATAAAGTAAGATTTGAGCCAGTTTAACATTGTTTATATGGTTTTATGCAAATTTTGTGACACGGGGCTAAAGGCTTAGCTAAGTGCCCATAATAAGAAATTGGTATTCCAATCTGTTGTTCTGAAAGTAGGACCCATTCTGCAAGGAGTACCCTGTTTGTTGTGATGCTAAATTACCCTCAGCCAGTGAGGTGTGAACTGGCCACCATTTATACTACATTTGAAAGCACCCACACAAGTTCAACAATGCTGTCTGGGAGAGGAACATAAGAGCCACACAGGTTTGATGCCTGCACAGTTTACACATGCAAATGTATAGTGGTGTAGAAATGGACAATGTAAACAGTGTTTGACCCATTCAGAGTGCCGGTGTTAGTACATCCAGTCATCAGGGCACCAAGTCAGGATTCCACTGACCCCTGTTTTTGTGGGGGGCTATGCCCCCAAACCCCCCATGAGGGAAACTGCACACTCCACATCCCCCCTTTATTATTATTCTAAATCCAAGGAAGGGTGGACCCCAGGAAGGGAGCATGAATCCCAAAATCAGCACCCTGATGTGTTGGTGCTCTAATGGCCAGAAAGGTGTAAATAGGACTAGTTACTCGCCTCACTAATGCACTGCTGCAAAGACCCTCTATAACTATAAGGGCCCGAGTTTGAATTCTACCACAGTGACATACAGTACCATACTAGTATGCTGTTGTGGAGACCCTCTATAACTACAAGGGCCTGAGTTTTAATCCTGGTGTAACCCCCTTCTTCCCAGGGGTTACTACTGTAACCCCCCTACAAATGGGGGTTCCCAAAATGTCTTTCCTGAGCTTGTCTAAATGCTCACTGCCAGGCTGGTGTCCTGCATTTTTGCAGTTTAAGTGTGATTGCCAGAGAGTGCCTATATAGCCTCTGTGTACTGTCTCTTTAAGAGCTGCCTGGATTGCAGTCATAATTAATCTAAAAGGGAGCTCTGTTAGAAGATATGCTTGTTTGCTGATCATTTGTTAGAGTAGTAATATTGCAGTTTGTTCTAACCTGCCTTCTTTGTAGCATAGACAGTTCTGTTTGTATCCATCATCTTGGTCCTGGACTGCTGAAATGGGCCAATCAGTACATTAGGGACTCTAAAATGGAGCCTGCCTACAGGGGTTTTGTGGGGGTCAGAACTTGTAGGAACTGTAGTTTTTGCATTTTGCCACCTAAAATAATCTGGAGGGGGAGCCCTGGTTGTGATTGACAGACAGATCAGCCAACCAAACCTTTTGGATTTTGGGGAAGTCCCAAACTGCTTGCAATTTTAGTTAGATCTAAGTTGGGAAGTGAAGAAGTAACAGCTCAAGGTAGTTCGAGCAACAATCCATAGTGGATTCACGTGGGAGAATTGTGAAAAGGCCTGAGTTTTGGCCTGCATGCCTGCCTGCTGTCCCTGAGATAGAACTTGTGCCTTTTTCGGACTGAATCCAAACTTGAAAGTGAAGTAAGCTACTGAATTGTGACCAGACTCCTACCTGAAGAAGACCAAAGATTTGCTGAATGTGATTGGCCTGTCTGGACCTCCAGCCACCTCTGAACTCCCGGATTGTGCAGCGACTTTGTAATTGCGACCGGAGAGCCTTTTGCCTGGCACAGTGGAATTTCCTTACATGTGAATGTGTTGTGTGCTCATAGTGGGTGGTGATTTGGTTCCCCACTGTGGTTTGAATTGTATTTTGCTTGCTGGAAGCTGCACTAGAATTTCCTTACGTGTAAATGTGCTGTGCGCTGCTAGTGGGCCGAGATTTGGTTCCCCACTGTGGTTTGAACTGCATTCTGCTTGCTGGAAGCTGCATCCAGCCCCATGGACTGAATCCAAAATCATCTCCATTGGACCTGGGCTTTGCCACACTGGCCCAGCCCAACTACCCACTGCACAGAGAAAGCCATTGACGAGAGACCTGCCTGGGGACCAGCCCCCTGCTCATCACTTGAATAGGAATGATGCCTCGGTGATTCGTGTGGGCCCCGCTTCTCCAAGCACTCCAGCTCAGCAACCTGCAGTCTCGATTTCATCCTGCCTGTGTCCAGTATTGGGTATCGTGAGTAAACATCAGGGTAGCTCCCTGCAACAACAGCTAAATCTAAAGTGTTGTCATCTGATTGTCTGGTTGCTTTTTCTTTCACGAACTGAGACCTCCAGCTCCGGATTACAAATAGTGTGTGTTGTGCATGTTGCTTTCTTCCATCACAGGGCCCCAACCAGCTGCAACGTTCCTGGCTAGCCCATCATCTCCCTACCTGGGTACCCAGAGATGTGACTGTGTGGGGACCTCAAGCACATGCATAACTGTTCGATCAATATAGCCTTTAAGCCAATCAACCTGATTAGGCCCCTTCCTTATTCAAGTCCTCTGAATAAATCAGATCTGACTTTTTCTGCATTTAACCTGACTGTAGTTCCAGTTTGTGCCAAGAGTACTGTACTGTTGCTATTTGCTGTTCATAAGCTTGTTTTACAGGGGGTCCCCAGGGTCAAGCCAGAGGAACCAGCCCTGATGGTAAGTGCAAACAGTGTGGGTACTTGTATAGTGTACAAGGGGTACTGTGAAAGTGATTATCATATATTGCTCAGGCCACTAGAAGGGAAAGGGGGGTTACAGTGTCCTGGAGGGCTGTGCCCAGGTTAGTTTGACCACTACCAACCCTGACCTCTGGGTGGAGGCACCCGTTGCAGAACCTAGGCCCCCTTAACCTGCTACTGGCCAAGCAGGCCGGGGCAGTAGCCCGTGGGATAGCGCCACCTAGGGGTTACACTAGAATCCCACTTAGAATCAGTGGCAAGCAGGGAAGGCAGCTTGTGAAATTCCAGTTAAATGGATTTCACAGTGTCATACTCTGTTTTCAGTCTCAGCTGAGCTGGAGTGATGATGTCACTTTGGAGCTGTTGCAGCAGCATAAGCCACACTGGAAGCTAGCTGCAGGGAGATAGTTTTAGAATGTTGAACTAGAGTGAGAGAGTCTGCAGTTGGAGTCAGTGGAGGAGGTTGCAGGTAGTGCAACTCTTCTCTTTCGCTCTGTCAGAGAGCTACCAGTAGTGTTTTTGTTTGTTTTTCACCCTAGTGTGAGCCAGTACAGCCTGATGGTGAAGTGGTGGAAACCAAGCCAAGTGGTTTTCACAGTGCCCCATCCCAGGAGGGATGGGGCAGATTCCAGGATTCAGGGGCAATCCCCTGGTCCAGTCTGGACTGTGTTGAAGCTGCCTGAGATTCAGTTGCTCTCTGAGTACCTGTGACCTTTGTTTAGAAAAGCCCTGGGGCACCTGCATTCCTTTTGGTGATTTTTCTCTGACAATGGGACTGTGTCACCTAGACTGTTCTCTGTTTAAAAGTGTCTGCTAAAGTTGGGGTCTAGTGAAGAGACAGTGCCAATTACAGAACTTTTAACTTTCCGACACCTCATAGGTGTGTAATGTAGTATGTTAAGTGTGAAGGACATTTCAAGATAGCATCTACAAGTTTTCTGTGAGGGTGTTATTAACCAGATGAATGGTTGAGTATAAATTTGGAAGCAAAAGGCGGGAGACCCCTTCCCCCATCTGGAGCAACCACTTTACCTCTCTGGGTTCAGTTTGGGCACCTGTGTTTTCATTTAGTGCATTTGGCCAGTGCCTGAAGAAAATAGTTTACCCAGATGTGGGTTGGATTCTCTGTGAGCCTGTATGTGCTCTCTGGTGGTCGAGGGTGCCACCATTAATTCCTCATGAGATATGGGAAAATCTCCTAGTACTGGCCATGTGTGACAATCTCCTCATTCAGAACCAGAGTATTCATTATTCAAGTCAGAACCTGAGGGTTCACTGTGTGTGTTCTCTGTACCTCAGTAATCTGCATTACCAGTAGGAGTAGCCCTGTGGGTCTATCTTCGCTCTGTGATTATTCTCTGTGTATGTGAATAAAAGCCACACTCTAGAATCCCAACCTGGTTTGGACAGTACTGTTATTGCTTCCACTGTGTCTGGATTTACATGGGTGCCCCTTGCCAGAAGTACAAACCTAGTACAATTGTGAGCAAACATTTTCTCCCAGGGGCCCAGGTTGATGGCCATGGTACATGGTCCCACCAGGTGTGAGCCAGGTAGTTGCCACACTTGGTTTGCCTGCCTGCTATGGCAGGCTCGAGGAAGCTGTACTAGTAAACTGAACTATAGTGACAACCCCCGTCCCTCCCTTTGGCACCATGTAGTGAGAGGAGCAGCCCTGCTAGTTAAACAAGGGGGGCCGGTGGGGGTGGGTTACACTAGCACAGTGACATACCACACTAGTGCGCTGGTGTGGAGACCTTCTGTAACTACAAGGGCCCTGAATTTGAATCACCATTAGTTCACAAGTGTGGAAAGACCCTGTGTTACTACATGAATCCCTGCACAGTGACTCACCATTAATGCACGGGTGTGGAGACTCATTGTTACTACAAAGGACCTGAGTCTGAATACCTACACAGTGACACACCATTGGGGCACTGGTGTGGAGACCATTTGTTATCACAAGGGCCCTGTGCTTGAATCCCAGCACAGTAACACTACTGTGTAAACTTTGTGTTACTACAAGGGCCCCTTTAATCCCTGAACAGTTACTCACCACACTGGTGCACTGGTTCAGATATCATCTGTTTCTGCGAGGGCCCTGTATTTGAATCCCTGTGCAGTGACTCACCACACTAGTGCACTGGTGTGGAGACACTCTGTTACTACAAAGGCCCAGAATTTAAATCCCTGCACAGTGGCACACCCCAATAGTGCATGAGTGTGGAAACCTTCTGTTACTACAAGGGCTCTGAGTTTTAATCCCACTATGGTGTCATCCCAGTATGCCTTTAATATCTTTATAGGGGCATTGCAGAAGAGCTGGAAGGGAAGATATGTCTTTGCAGAGAATACAAAAATCTGCACTATGGCTTCAATCCCAGAAAAAAAAAAGAGGCATACATTTTGCAGCTGGGTGACCCACGGACAGGAAATCTGATGAGGGACCGCAATGCCATCTGACTGATTTTGGCTGACTATTACATGGATTTATATTCTCAGGACACTTCCTCTAATTTGTCAGTGACTAAGCAGTTTTTAGAAAAGTTGCAGCTACCACAATTATCACCAGAACTTCAGTCTACCCTTATGGTGCTGATCTCCCTAGATGAAGCTATGGAGGCAGTTAAAATTAGTGAAACCAGGAAAATGTCTGGAACCCAACAGGTTCCCGGCAGAATAATAAAAAAAAAAAATTATGAGCTTATTTTACCCACCTTTCAGAAAGTGAGGGAAGGTACCCCCCACACACACACGCACACACACACACCCCTTCTTGGAGGTTTGTGTGTATTTCTACCTTACTGAAACCAAGAAATGATCCACAGTTCCTTCATCATAAAGGCCAATATCAATATTAAATATTAATTATAAATTTTTTCAGGCCTGTGGGCTAAGAGATTGGACTATATTCTGCCAAGTCTGTTGCATAAAGATCAGGCGGGGTTTGTTCATAGATGGTAGACTCATCATAATGGCCATCGCACCCTGCTCTTAATAGATTTTTCAATACAGCGCTCCATCCCTCTAGAGGTGGTGAGTTTAGATGCACTAAAGGCTTTTGACAGTATGTCCTGGGCTTTTCTCTGGGACACCCTGTCAGCCATAGCTTTTCTATAAGAGCTTATAGCCATCCTGCAGGCCCTGTACTGAGCTCCTCAAGCATACATCAGAGCTAAAGGGGCTTTTTCACCCCGATTTCTTTTTTTTTTTCTATTATTTCTGTAACCCCTAGATGGCGCTATCCCAGGGGCTACTACCCCTGCCTGATTTGCCACTAACAGGTTGAGGGGCCTGGATCCAATGGCGGGTGCCTCCACCCAGAGGTCAGGGTTTGCAATAGTTAAACTAACTTGGTCACAGCCCTCTGGGACACTGCAACCCCCCTTTCTTCCCACTAGTGGCCCACACAATATATCAGAATTACCTTCACAGTATACACTTACCCCCAGGTCTGGTTCCGCACTGGGACCTCCTGTGAAATGAGATACAGTGCAACAATCACAGTACAGTACTTTAACATAGACAAATACCTCAGGCAGTATAACTTTGCTGAAACAAGCAGCTCTGATTTATTTAGGGGATATAACAAGGACGGAAATCAGGTTAATAGCTTATCACTCTAATAATCTACCTATGGCTCTGTGCACAGGCCTATCCCTATCAGTTACTGTCCCTGGGTACCCAAGCCCTAGTAGCTAGTCAAACCGTGGCAGCTGGTAGGGGCCCTTTCACACAGAGAAAGGAGAATTAAACAGTCAGCAGTACAGTAATTCCATTTGGATTTAATGTGGCAATTCAACAGGAGCAACCCTGAATTAGTACTCACGACCTCCAAATAAGATAGGGTCCTTCAATGTCAGCAGGGCTCACTTGAGGTACACAAACCTCTTCACATCCATATAAAGAAAGTACTATACCAGGCAGGCTGCATCTGTATCGATCGCAATTACTGCACAATACCAGGAGAACACACAGCAGATTCAGTTCCTGACAGACCGAGTGCAATTTTCAGCAATTCTTCCAGTCTTCTACAGGGTGAGCCTGGTTTCTACTCTTCAGAGATCCTTTGATTCTTTTCTGGGGCCAGTTCAGTCCTAACAAGCTGTTACACAAGCTGCAGACCGGAACTCTGGGCCTTACACACGTTTTGACTAAAACTGCACACTGAAAAAGCACAGGGCTCCTTCCTTCTTCACTGCCAAAGCTCAACTGCACTCCAACCGACAAAAACGGGCACTTCCTTTGAGTTCCTCCCAGTTCTTGACTGGATTGGCTGTCACTCACAATAGACTGCTGCTGTTGGTCCAAAAGGCACCAAGTCTAAACTACATCTCCAGAGTCACTGCCATACAATCCTCTTGTGGCTGGCTCAGATTATGAGTCCCAAGTTCTGATTCGTCCAAGGCATCATTTTAGAGCTAGTTTACCCACACTGATTGGTCCAGTTCAGCAGTTCAAAACCAGAATGGGAACTAGGCAGACAGTTCTGACTGCAAAGAAAGCAGGTTAGACAAACTGTAATTTTATTATTACTGTAAATGATTTCTGGCAATCAGTTACATCTTTCAGACAGGTTCCTTTGCACTCCTAGTGACTGCAAAAATGGGGTGAATTGGCAGCAGCTTGGTGGTACTCAATCAAAGAAACACACAGTCCCCCATACAAACTAATTATGTCTGCAAGCAGACAGCTCTTAAAGACAGTACCAGAGGTTCTAAAACACTCACTGATAAATAGCTAAACGCCAAACACCATTCAGGCTTGGAGCATTCAAGCAAGCTCCTGGAAGTCTTTTGGGAACCCCATTTGCAGGGGTTACACCCTTCCTGGCCTGGGAAAAGCTTGGCGTCCGCGTCAAGCAAGTACCATAAGTTTCAACTGCAACCATATACATTTGCATTAGGCTCGCACATGTAATCATCAGTCAATATATCATTTTACCAAGAACACATTTCTGAAACATTGCAGTCGTCCTCTTTACACAGTATTACATACACATTGTACCATAACTCAAGTTATTACCTCTTGTACATGAAACCTGAAGAGAGGGGGCCCTTCCCTATCAGTTACCTTGGGGCTGGATGAGGCAAGGGCACCATACTAGAGGCAACACAAGTAACTTGGAGTTAGCACTGATGCTCAGTTTGGGCAGTGAGCTCGGGGACACATACACTCCTTTATGGACAACATTGAGAGGCAAATCCACAGGCCTCCCAAGGAATCATAACTGAGGTGCACCACAGGCTTTACAGCTCGACCAGTCTTTCTAGGGGAACTGTTACAGTCTCTGCACTCTGAGCCTCATTTTCAGCATTGTCCACACTTGTCAGGGAGTCTCCATGGGGGTAGAGGCTAGAACTTGGGGCACTTTCAGCTCCAGGAGTTACAGTTTCTGAGTCCACAACATTTGGCTCGCATGGAGAGCTTTCGGACACTGGCAGTGGACTGTCAGGGCACTCAAAATACTCTTCTTGTTCGGGTGTATCACCAGTCTGCCCCAATCTATCATTTTCCTCCCCTGAAAGCTCAAACAGTTCAACCATGCACAATGATTCCATTTCATCTGATCTGATGCTTTGCACTTCACTTTCTGGGAGCATTGGCTCCAGGGATGAAGCTGGGGGCTTAAACAGTCCAGAAGGCCCAGCTTTGTCTCCAGTATTGACTAGGGATTGCCCAAAACAATTGACTCAGTTCGTAAGAAGGATAGTATTCAAAGTCACTCTCACTTTCTTCCGATATGGACTGACAGTCATGCTCAACTGGGACTTGTGGAGGGAACACTTTAACTTTGCTTCTGTAGGTGCAGACTTTCTTGATCTTTTCTTAGCAGCTCTAGTCACTGGTCCAGAGGGGCATCTTCTAGGGGCTCAGACTCAATTAAGATTTGTCCAATGGGCAGTAAATGATTTCTATGCATTGTTTTACATCTTTGAATTATTCTCAGGCCTTACTTTGTACACTGGCAGATCATCTAGTTTGCCCACTACAATGTGAGGGAGATGGTGCCATCTGTCAGCAATCTTGTGCTTGCCATACAATCCCAGATTTCTTAGCAATACCGATCTCCCTCCCGGAGTTCCTAGTGCTTTCACCTTTTATCATACCTTTCTTTGTTGGCGATTTCTTTTGGCAGCCATGGTTTGAGCCAGTTAGTACGCATGAGTTAGCTGGGCCTTTAACTTTTGCACATACTGTAAATAGTTGTCAGCCTGAACCCCATCAGGGAGACCCCAAAACACACATCTACTGGTAGTCGACTTCTCTTCCAAACATCAGGCGGTAGGGGGAGAATCCAGTGGCATCACTTTTGGTGCAGTTATAAGCATGTACCAGGGTGCTAATTTGTTGGCTCCATCTAAGCTTGTCCTTTGGGTGCAGGGTGCCTAGCATATCTAGCAAAGTGCGGTTGAAACGTTCAGGCTGTGGGTCCCCCTGGGGGTGGTAAGGAGTGGTTCTGGACTTTCGCACTCCCCACAGAGAAAGCATCTCTTTGATCAGACGACTCTCAAAGTCTCTCCCTTGATCAGAATGGATTCTTTGTGGAGCCCCATAGTGAACAAAAAAGTTTTCTACAAGTACTTTGGCCACAGTGGATGCTTTCTGGTCTTTGGTGGGGAAAGCTTGGGCATATCTCGTGAAATGGTCAGTGACCACCAGCACATTACTGATATTTCTTTGATCTGACTCCAAACTTAGAAAATCAATACAGACCAGCTCCATGGGTGCACTGGTGGTTATGTTAACAAGGGGGGCAGCCCTCTGGGGCAAAGCTTTCCTCTGTAAGCAGCGACTACAAGTTCGAATGTGTTGCTCACATCAGCCCCCATCTTAGGCCAATAGAATCTGGATCTCACCAAGTCAAGTGTTCTGTCTATACCAAGGTGCCCCATGTGGTTGTGCAAGGACCTCAGTACTGAGTCTCGAAGGCAGTGGGCAGCACTAGTTGTTGTTTGTCTACTTGTCCCCTCTGTCTACTGTTTCTCTGTATAACAGTTTATTGATCAGTTTCAACTTAGGACCTTCTTTGTATAACAGTGCAGTTCTCAAATCAGTGGGCGTAATTTGGACACATCTTTTCCTGCATAGAGGGCTTCTAAAGCTGCTTTGATCATGGGATCGCGGGATTGAGCCGCCGGAATACTGTCATTGTCCAGCTGAGGCAGTGCACCAATGTCTATTGCAGAAAAGTGGCAATAAGCAGCAGGTATGCAATTCTCAGAGGCTCCCAAGCAATCCACCATAGCAGTCCACTGTCCCGTGGACATTTGTTCCTCCCTGTCAAACTTCCGGCAGAGTGCCCGAATGTCAGGTTCTGCCAATCGGACCCAATCATTCTGGGGAACACGCCTCCGGAGAGAGCATCAGCATCTATGTGGTTCAGACCTGCTCGGTATTCGAGAGCATAGTCATATGTAGATAATGCAGAAAGCCACCTATGGCCAGTGGCATCCAACTTAGCTGAGGTCTGCACATAGGTCAAAGGATTATTGTCAGTTTTACTAGTATTTTAGCCCCATACAAGTACTCATGGAATTGGTCAACAATAGCCCACTTCAAAGCTAGGAACTCTAACTTATGTACAGGATAGTTCTTTTCGGATGGGGTCAGGCTTCTACTGGCAAAGGCCACTGGTCTCAGGCCATTCTCGTGCTCTTGGTACAACACAGCCCCAACCCTTGCAAGCTAGCATCAGTGTGCAGGACGTAAGGTTTTCTTGGATCGGCATAGGCCAGCACTGGAGCATGGGTAAGTTGATATATGATCTCATGAAAAGCAGTCTCACAATCAGGGTCCAGCGGGCCCCAAATACTTCACTCGGATGAAAATACACTCTTTCAGTCTTGAGGGGCCTGACTTTTGGTATTTTTGTGGGTTGGGGATACCCTTGAGTAAGGTTAAGTAAAGGCGGATCACTCTTGAATAGTCCTTGATAAAGCGCCGATAATAACCACAGAATCCCAGGAATCTTTGCAGTTCTTTTAGATTTTGGGCTGTGGCCAGGTGGTCAAGGCCTCAACTTTACTTGGGTCGGTCTCTATTCCTCGGTGGATACTATGTGTCCCACATACTTTACTGATGTTTGAAAAATTGACACTTATCAATGGACAGTTTAAGGCCAAAGTCCTCCAGTCGGTCCAATACCTTAAATAATCTGCTCTCATGTTCCTCCAGTGAGCTGCCAAACACAATAACATCATCTAGGTATACCAGGCACTCTAGTAAGTTCATGTCCCCCACTGCACGCTCCATCAATCGTTGAAAAGTGGCTGGGGCACCTGAAATCCCTTGAGGCATCCTCATGAATTCATAGAAGCCAAGCGGACAGATAAAGGCTGTCTTTTCACGGTCCTCTGGGGCCATCGGGATCTGATAGTACCCACTGCGGAGATCCAGCACAGAGAACCACTTGCTCCCGTTTAGGCAGTCCAAAGCATCCTGAATGCGGGGCATTGTGTACTGATCAGGGATAGTCCGCGGTTTAAGGTGCGATAATCCACACACATCCTTACTGTTCCATTCTTTTTCCTCACTACCACAATGGGAAGCATAAGGGCTTCTGGATTCTTGTATTACACCAGCAGCTAACATCTCTTGCAGATGCCGTCTCACATCATCTATGTCAGCAGGTGCCAGGCGTCGAGACCTCTCCACGAAATGGTCTTCCGTCATGCAGCGGATATTGTGCTCAGCTCCTTGCACGCATCCTACATCCCATTCCTTTAAAGAAAACACCTGGTCTCTCTGGGCAAGCTTCTCACTGATCTTCACTTTCCATTCAGCTGGCAGCGGGGAGTCGCGAAATCAAACAAGTCAGGCGTTACTCTGTCATTCTTCTTGAACTCTTGCTGCTGGGTAGCACTGCAGTGTCTGCACAATGCACATTAGCCAGGATGCAACCTCTGTTTACTCGAATGTCTCTTTCAGACACATTATGAACTTGGACCATTACCCTTCTGGCATAAGCATGGGCTCTAGCGGGCAAAATACTAGGCTTGACCAGCAGTCCCTCTGGCAATTTTCCATCGCCTGGTGCATCCAACATTAATATTTTATTCTTAACATCCTTTCTGATACGGACCTCTCCTGTAAGGTACACTGGGCATTTGGCGCCAGGATCAGAGACTCAGGATCCTTCTTCCATACAATTCCGACCGGTTCCTCTGGTTCTGTTTTTCAGCATCTCTCTGTGCCTCATAGGCCTTCTTAATTAAACCGGAACTCTTAAAGCTCTACTAGTCTTTGACCCTGTTTTCATAACACAACTGTGCCAGCCTTCCGAACATATGAGCATTTGTTCCAATCAACAAAGGGACACCATCATACAGTCCAGTGGGGGACACACTAAGGCTAGGGTCTCTACTTGTTGAGCCACTCCAGCCACGGAGGTGGGAAAGACAGCCAAATCGGATATACCGGAATAGGGGTAGGCCTTCTCACTTAACCCCATACATGCAGTCCTTCTAATGGTTGTAAGGGTCGTCTGACAAATGCTTCTGATACCAATCTTGGAACATAATTGTCACTTGGGAGCCACTGTCTAATATAGCTCTTGTAGACACTCCGTTCACCTTTACAGTGGTCTCCATGGAGGACCCACTATTCTGGACCAGTCTGGAGAGGCGGTAGTGGGGGCCTGGGCAACTGACCTTGCCACAAAGGGCGTGAATTAGCATTTTGGTGCCCTCACTGGGATCATGTGCGTGCACCTCTTAACCACTGATTTCTTCTCCGAAGCTCTCCTTGTAGCCTATATGCAACTTTGTCAGTGTCTTTTGGGACTGGCATTCCCTTTCATGGCCCATCTTTCCCACAATTATAGCAAAACATACTTTCTGGAGTTTGAGCTGGCCGGGCGCCACACTGGGAGCCAGGGGGGGTATTACTAACTGGAAACCTTGGTGCCATCTCTGTCTGCGGCGTGATAAGCATTTGGAGACATCTCGTCAGTTCTCCACTTCCATGGTCAAGGAATCAGGTTCGAGCTGTTATCAGCCAGGAGATACATGGGTGGGTACCCCCACCCCATAGCAGATGCAGTCGGATATAGGTCAGGGCCCGTACTTGCAGCGTGGCCTTCATAAAGGACTGTTTTTGAATTCCGGATCTCTCTCAACAGTTCGCTTCCATTGTGACATATCTTTTCCTTGTCAGAGCACTCATTGACTGTAACCTCTGCCCTGAACTTCACTTGATGGGTCACCCTCAGTCACTCGGGTTGTAGCCGCAGCTATTGGTGCAGGTCCTCCGAGGTCGTCTTTCTCAACTCCTCAATTTCTCTCATTAACTCATCATTAGGAGGTGGGGATTCCAGTCGATCTGCCAGGTGTAACTGAAGCAACAGCAGTTCTGAGAAGGGGCAGACTTAAGGATCCTGTCCAGCCTGGTTGGTCCAGTTCAATCGCTGGCAAACTACCTTTTCTGAGGCATTCTTGCAACAATTTTCCAGCGAGATACATACACAGACAACAACTCCCTTGGTACTGTTGTGCATCTTACTCTCCACCATAGGTCCTCATCAGAATCTGGGCTCCATACACATTCTCCAAGGCCTCAAGATAGGCCTGTGCAGTCGCTTCAGGGTTACTGGCCCGTTTAGCACGGATGGTAGCCAGGGCAGGACCTCGGAGGCTCTCACTAACCCTCTTTCGCTTTTCACCTTCCGAGCATTGCCATTCTAGCACTTGGGGGGCAACATAGTCTATCCAGGTCTCCCAGTCATCCTCCCCTTGGGGGGTGGGGAGGGTGCCAGAAGATCCTCAACCTTGGTGAAGAGTCGTGACTAATGGCAGGTGCAGAAATAGGAGTCTGCATTGGTTCAGCCACCATTACGGGCACTGGAGCAGGAGAGGGTGTTGGGGAGGAACACTCCCAGGTGGCAGAATAGTTTCTTCAAGTCCTCCACAGTTTTCCCCTCTCCCAGCAACCATTCAGCAAATTTCTCCTCAAAAGTTTCAGATAGTGGTGGGGCTGATTCCCCAGGTCTTACTGTCCTTAGTTATCACTCTCCAAGCAGTGAGGGCTCCCTCTGGGGTAATGGTCTGTGGCACTTTGGAGCTATCTATGGATCCTTAAACTCTACTAGGGCCAGGAAAGTGTGGGTGAGCAGATTAGCATGCCGACCCACCACCACAGGGTTTTGTAAACCTTCCACCTTGGAAAGTACTCCCTGCACAGTGTCCGTATTGATACCCAGGGGATGTCAGGATAAGCATAGCATTTGGGGTCGATCTCCTCCCCAGTACACCCTCCACCAGCCGGTGCACAGCCACTTCTGTCGGGTACCCATTTTTCTTAACAGTGGTTAGTAAATATGGCCACTAGAGGACACACAATCCCAGCGGTGAGCCTCAAGATGTAACCCCTAGATGGCGCTATCCCGGGGCTACTACCCTGCCTGATTTGCCACTAACAGGTTGAGGGCCTGGATCCAATGGCGGGTGCCTCCACCCAGAGGTCAGGGTTTGCAATAGTTAAACTAACTTGGTCACAGCCCTCTGGGACACTGCAACCCCTTTCTTCCCACTAGTGACCCACACAATATATCAGAATTACCTTCACAGTATACACTTACCCCAGGTCTGGTTCCGGCACTGGGACCTCCTGTGAAATGAGATACAGTGCAACAATCACAGTACAGTACTTTAACATAGACAAATACCTCAGGCAGTATAACTTTGCTGAAACAAGCAGCTCTGATTTATTTGGGGATATAACAAGGACGGAAATCAGGTTAATTAGCTTATCACTCTAATAATCTACCTATGGCTCTGTGCACAGGCCTATCCCTATCAGTTACTGTCCCTGGGTACCCAAGCCCTAGTGGCTAGTCCAAACCGTGGCAGCTGGTAGGGCCCTTTCACACAGAGAAAAGGAGAATTAAACAGTCAGCAGTACAGTAATTCCATTTGGATTTAATGTGGCAATTCAACAGGAGCAACCCTGAATTAGTACTCACGACCTCCAAATAAGATAGGGTCCTTCAATGTCAGCAGGGCTCACTTGAGGTACACAAACCTCTTCACACATCCATATAAAAGAAGTACTATACCAGGCAGGCTGCATCTGTATCCGATCGCAATTACTGCACAATACCGGGAGAACACACAGCAGATTCAGTTCCTGACAGACCGAGTGCAATTTTCAGCAATTCTTCCAGTCTTCTACAGGGTGAGCCTGGTTTCTACTCTTCAGAGATCCTTTGATTCTTTTCACAGGACAGATTCAGTCCTAACAAGCTGTTACACAAGCTGCAGACCGGAACTCTGGGCCTTACACACGTTTTTGACTAAAACTGCACACTGAAAAAGCACAGGGCTCCTTCCTTCTTCACTGCAAAGCTCAACTGCACTCCAACCGACAAAAACAGGCACTTCCTTGAGTTCCTCCCAGTTCTTGACTGGATTGGCTGTCACTCACAATAGACTGCTGCTGTTGGTCCAAAAAGGCACCAAGTCTAAACTACATCTCCCAGAGTCACTGCCCTAACAATCCTCTTGTGGCTGGCTCAGATTATGAGTCCCAAGTTCTGATTCGTCCAAGGCATCATTTAGAGCTAGTTTACCCCCACTGATTGGTCCAGTTCAGCAGTTCAAAACCAGAATGAGGGAACTAGGCAGACAGTTCTGACTGCAAAGAAAGCAGGTTAGACAAACTGTAATTTTATTATTACTGTAAATGATTTCTGGCAATCAGTTACATCTTTCAGACAAGTTCCCTTTGCACTCCTAGTGACTGCAAAAATGGGGTGAATTGGCAGCAGCTGAGGTGGTACTCAATCAAAGAAACACACAGTCCCCATACAAACTAATTATGTCTGCAAGCAGACAGCTCTTAAAGAGACAGTACAGAGGTTCTAAAACACTCACTGATAAATGGCTAAACGCTAGAACACCATTCAGGCTTGGAGCATTCAAGCAAGCTCCTGGAAGTCTTTTAGGAACCCCCATTTGCAGGGGTTACATTTCTTTATTCAGTTTTTCTCTTTTACGCCCATACCAACCCACTCATCCTTGGCGCAAACGTGGACAAGTGGAGGCACATGCACGCCATGCACTGCAGGATGCCTCACTCTACTAGTTGCCCCTTCCACCCACCTACGCCACCACTGGACATCCACCTGGTGGTGATGGGACTAGAGGAGGGACAGCGTCCACTCTGGGAGAGAGCTGCTGCTGGGCAGCTCAGTCCTCCACCCTCCCTCCCTGGCCAGCTCCCGGCGGCCAGGGGTCGTTCCCGAACCGGGTTGCGCATGGCAGCGAGGCAAGGCTAGATGCCTCAACCCACAGTGCCACTAGGCCAGCTTTCACCCTAATTTTTTATTGAGGGGACCGGCAGAGTGTCCTCTCTCCCTATTATTATTTGCTCTGTATATTGAACTGCTGGCAAAAGCTATCTGCATGACAGATGGGGTGGAAAAGATCTCCTTGGGGGGGGCCACTCATTTAAAACAGCTTTGTTTGCAGATGATGTCATTTTGATGCTTGCTTCCTTCCCCGGAGACTTCCCTCCCACAGGCAGGGGATACTGCCTCATACTGAGAATGATCCTTCCAACATTTGACTACTGTGATGTAGTCTATACTGCCTCCTCTAAAACCACCCTTGCCAGACTGGACACCCTCTTCCACTCATTCTGTTACTTTGCTCTCAACTACCTTCCCCGCGCTCATCATTGCTCCTTATATCAATCCCTGGTACACCCTTCTCTCAATGATTATTGCCTGGTTCACTGTTCTAATTTCCTTGGCAAGGTCTGGTTTGGTGTGTTCCCTTCTTACCTCTTGTCTTCTCTCTCTCTCTCTCTCCCCCACCTTCCTCCTCTCGCTTCCTCATGAGTAGTGATGCTCGCACCCTTCCCATCCCCCAAAGCCCTCAGTAGCTAGTCAGGCATCCTTCTCCTACCGCCTCCCCAAGCTCTGGAACTTGCTCCCCGCTGCCATTTGAAATGCCCCCTCGCTTCGCACCCTATTGCCACTCTTATGCTCTTTCACCTCCACCTCCTGCAGTTGTACCTAATCACCTGGCCCCTTCCCCTGCTATCCTTCTCCCTTGCAATTCCTCTCAGTCTGCTACCCTGTTCCCTCGCTAACCCTATGCAGGACCCTCCCCTTTGCCTTGCCCTGGGAGCCTTGCTATGACTTGGTTCAAGCACATCTCCTGGTACAGTCTGCTAGTTGATAATGTATGTATTCTGTACCCAATCCAATCACTGTATCTATCCTTATATGTCGGCATTGTTATTGTCACTGTACCTATGCTATTGCATCTTATTACCATTGTTACCCTGTATCATATGCTATTTGTATTATTGCCCAATCTGTTACCCTAAATTCTTTTCTGTACCATGCCCTTTTTCCTTCCCCCAGGATGCATCTGGAAATGAGCAATTTGCTTAGCATGTCTTCCTTTTTTTTAACTTATATTTTATTGAGCAGCAACAAAGCTTAACAACTCAGTTGAGCATGACAATGCAATTATCAGTACCAAACAGCTGTGTCAGAAAGGCATACAGTAGATAACTCTCAATTTGTCTGACATAAAGTGGTCCTATAAACCAGACCAATTAATGTGCCATTGTTTTGTTTTCAGGTCCCACAATTACATCCAGGCGAAATAAAGTCCACTGGAGACAAAACATTGTGCAAAGAAAAGAAAGAACCACCTCATGTCATCCTTCATTAAAGTTGCCTTCCATCCAAGCTATAAAGTCATGCCTCATTTAATCTAAAATATGCTATTATAGTAGAATAAGAAACAGGAATAAAAAGCAAGAAGAAATTCAAATATGAACATAAAAATGAATCTATGAGCACTGCTTTATGTGTCTTTCTCTGTGTTTAAAAGGGTTTCAAAAATACAAAGGAAAAACCTTAGAGAAAACCCAACTGAGGGATGTAGACCAGCTGTCCAAAACTAATAAATACATAAATTCTTGCCTGCTCATGTATGTGGGTTGTATTAGGAGCTGCTCTAGCACTGTACACCCCTCTGTTTCCTTAATATATGTAAAGTAGGGCAGCCATCTACAGATATATTTATCCACCATTAATCTTAGTTTGGCTGTAGTCACCTCCATATTTTGAATAATTTTAACATTGGAAGCCAACTCGGATAAAGTAAGTGCTCTAGAGGTGAGCCAATCTTGAGTAATTACTCTTAAAGCTGCTACTATCATAATATAAAAAAGATATCTAGTAGCTGCAGAATGAATTTCATCTGGGGGTTTACCAAGTACAAAATTTGGAAAAGTTAAGGGCTGTACTAGTTTTAATATTTCCTGAATTCGCGCCCCTATTTGAGATCATAAGGGTTGAGCACATGGGCAGCTCCAGAAAATATGATAATGTGTTCCTTGGAGTCCACAATCCCTCCAGCAAGCGTCAGAGTGGAAGGTATCATGGTGTTTACATATTGTGGGAGTAATGAAAAAACACCCACATATCTTCCTACGAAACTCCCTCCAGTTTGCTGATGCAGTGGTTTTGTGAATGTACTGCCATATTTTCACCCATTCACTATCACCCAATGATACACCATATTCCATTTCCCATTTATCCTGAATTCTTTGAATAACCAAAGTTCCTATTCCATCCTGCATGAGCTTATATAATTGTGAAATTAAATGCTTAGTATCTGCTTGCAGACCCTTATCATATAATAGTTTAGAACCTGGGGCTGGATCACTCAACAAAGTTATAATTCCCAGACCTATCTGGATATAGTGCCTACATTGTAAATACCGGTAGACATCTTGCTTAGGGGTATGCCACCCTTATGGCAACCCCAACACAGCGAAATACACACCTGTCAGCAAAATTGACACTCTGCCGACAGGTCGCTGTGTTGGTGTGCCCGTGAGAGGGGCATGCTGTCTCCCGGTCCTGCACCCCCACCCCGAATCAACTCCGACTGGAGCTGAGAATCCTAAAGACATGGGGATGGGGGGCAGAGCCCCTGCATGGGAGTTCAGGGGCGAAGACCCTCAGTAAAAAAACAGGACCGGGAGACGCACAGGAATCATGTAGACCGCAACCTGCAGTTGACATGATTCCTGATGGTGAGATGCCAGTCGACATGAAGGATGTTGAATCGGCATGGTAGAGCCTTGCTTAGGTATACCAAAGTCCCTCTGCAAAGTCAAAAATACCTTAATTGATTCCCCTTGTAACATTTGGTGTAGGTATCTAAGGCCTAAATGTTGCCATCTAGTAAAACAGGGATCCGACCTTCCTACTGGAAAATTGGGAAGGTACTTTGGAGGAACAAACTCCCAAACATACATGGGAAGTTCCCAACTCTGTCTAGTCTTCAACCATATGGTTAAAGTGTGTTTAGTCCAGCAAGTTTTAATATTCTTCAGGTCATGAGAAAGCATTGTCCAAGGTAAAAAAACAGAGGGGAATCTGGGGATGGGCTTTTGCCTTCAAAATATACCATCCCCCTCTTGATCTGGGGTGGATCATCTTAACTAGCATCAAAAGCTATGCTGCCATGCAATAATTTGGAAGGTGTGGCAACCCCTATCCCCCTGCTTGTTTATTTTCCAAAAGCGCTGTCCACTTAATGCTAGGTCTTTTCCCAGCCCAAATAAAATTTGAAAGTTTCTTTTTTAAATGTTCTCCAGTCTTTAGATGGTATAGGTATGGGCAGGGTAGAGAAAAAAAATAGACAATGGGGTATGACATTTATTTTCAAAATATCTATCCTGTTCGAAAAAGTGAGAGGAAGATGACACCACCTACTAAGATCTGAGAAGATCTGGGTAAACAGGGGGGATAATTATATTGATATAGGTTTGACAGATGTTGAGGGATCTAAACTCCCAAAATTCACTTTTTCCATGACCCTGTAAAAGTCAGGTGAACTCTGACTCTTTGTAAGTAACACTTCAGTCTTGTCCATGTTAATTTTGAAACCCAAAATCTTCTCGTAATCTTCCAACAATTGCAAGAAATGGAGAAGAGATTTCTCTGGGTTTTCCATAAAAATCAAAGTTCTGTCAGCATAAAGTGAAGTTTAACATATACAGTATTTTGACCTATTGATATACCTTGAATGGACTTAGATTCTCTTTTTGCAGCTCTATAAACAAGCATTTGTCAATGCCGAATGTTGTCTCGCTGGCATTGGCATTGGTAGTGCAGGAGTTAGAGATGCATAATAGTAATGGCAGTGAAGTATTGAACTGATGCCAACCTCACCCCCACCCTGAAGAGACACATTTTCAACATAGGCATTTTGGGACCTCCCCTCATGAACAGTGGCACTGTGATTTTGTAAATCTGTCCCAAAAGTTGATTTCCCACAGCAACCACGCCATTCTGCGCCACTGGTGCGAAAACACATTTTGGGCAGGATGTGAAAAATGACAGCTGTACTGTTCATAAGGAGGTGTGAAAAAATGGCAATGTTGAAAATCTGGCATGAAAATACTGTAAATTTGCGAAGTTACAAGGGTGCGTGGAAACTGTGCAACGCATGCTTGTAACACAGTCATTTTATGGACTTTCATCACCAGATTTTCAACATACGCATTTTAGGACCTCTGCTCATGAACAGTGTCACTGTCATTTTCTCAAACTGTCCCAAAAACTGATTGTGCACAGCAACCACGCTATTCTGCACCGGAAGTGCGAGAACACATTTCAGCCAGGATATGTAAAATGACAGCTGCACTGTTCATAAGGAGGTGTTGAAAAATGCCAATGTTGAAAATCTGGAGTGAAAATATTACAAATTCACGAAGTTACGAGCGTGGTGGAAACTACTCAATGCACGCTCGTAAAACAGTCATTATTTGAATTTTTTCACCAAATTTGCAACATAGGCATTTTGAGAGCCCACCTCATGAACAGTGGCACTGTCATTTTGTTAATCGGCCCCGAAAGGTGATTCCGCGCAGTAACCATGAAATCACCTTTCGGGACCAAATAACGCCATGACAGTGACTGAATTCATGAGGAGGGGTCCCAATAACCTCATGTTGAAAATTTGGTGCAAAAATTCCAAAAAATGCCTGAGATATGTACCAAAGTTGAAAAAAAAACTATTTATGCATTATACAGCTTACCAGCATTTCTTCAGTCCGTGGTCAGCTTTGAAGAGTGTAGACATGTTCCTGGTCCACCGAAGATCATCGCGCCGGACTCCAGAGGTAAGTATGTGGTGAGGGGGGTGTGGAGAGAGGCAGGGTGCGCAGAGGGTTGGCGCGGGTTGAGGGAGGGAGCAGGACAGATTGCGAGGGATCGTTTATTTCTTTTACAGGTTAAAAAAAGAAAAAAACATTGCAGGATTTTTTTTTTTTTTTTACAGGGGCATTTGGCACGCTGGGGTGGGCTCCCAGCATGCCACCTAAGTGTTTAGGGGGCTAACTGATGGGGGATTGGGCACCCCTGTCGGCACATACTGAAGGGGGGGCTAGACCTGAGGGGGCTGGGCACATGCACTGGGTTAGGGCATGCCAACAGGAGGATTGGGCTCCCCCAAAGTCGGCACTGTGGCAGGTGGTGGCGGCAGTCACTGCCGCCATGTTTGCTAGAATGTTTCACCAGGAATGGCATGTCGGGAGGTGCCGCTGCATGAGGAGCTTGGCTCTCATTGCAGCGGACCTTTCCTTAGATGTGCTCACCACATTATGTATTCCTGGTGTGGCGCCTGCATGCTGGCTTATTGGGGAATGAGGGACGCACCTACTGATGCATGCCCTGCATTCGCCCAACAGTGACTGCACCTCCAAATCTGCTACTAGTGCAATATGTTGGCCGTGCAAGCGCGAGCCAACATAAAAAGGAGTCAAAAAGGGTGCCATTAACTTTAATCTGTGCTTTTGGTTGAACATAGCAAAATGAAACCCATTTTAGAAAATTACCTTGTATACACAAGTGGTCTAATACAATATTCAGATATGCCCAATTCAGGTGATCGAATGCATTCTCGGCGTCTAAAAAAATGGTTAGTTGAGTAATACAGTATTAGTACGAGAGCTATAAGCTAGCACATTTAGGAATTTCCTAACATTATTTGTTAATTGTCTGTTAGGTATAAAATCAGTTTGGTCTATATGAACCAGGAATTCCATGTAGTTTTGTAACCTAAGGGATGGTAATTTTGTAAGAATTTTCATGTCCTGATTTTAATAATGAGATGGGGTGGTAGGCTCCGCAGGTATATTTGGGTTTCCCAGGTTTGGGGATTACACTTATCAAAACTTCTGTCCAAGTTGGTGGAATGCTTCCCTTCTCCAGACAATCATTGAAAACCTGTGCTAAAAGAGGTGCAAGAATGTCACTTAACTGTTTATAACATTCTGAACTAAATCCTTCCATTCCTGGGGCCTTTCCCAAGGGAAGAGATTTTATGACTGCTTTCACCTTTTGCTCTGTAATAGGTGTGTTCAAGGTTTCCACCATTTCTAATGTTAATTTAGGTAGTTTTAGAGTAGATAGAAACTGCTTAGTTTGTGCTCTCGCCTCCTCCCCTTCTTTATCTACTGTATATAGTTGTTTATAAAAACTGAGGAACTGTTGGGCAATCTCTTTAGGTTTAGTCCAAGGCTGGTCTGGATTTGTTCTGTTTACCAACTGAGAGACAGCCCTATCTGACTGGGCCTTCTGAATATGGTAGGCCAGCTGTCGAGAAGCCTGTCCACCTGTATCTTGGTATTTATGACTTATAAACCGTAATTTCCCTTCCGCCCTCTCATTCTCTATTTTGGCAAGATCGTCCCGTGCTGCTGCCAATTCTTTGAAAATGTTATTTGAGTGAGGATTCTGTTTATGTAATTCTTCTAACTTTGTCAGTCTGCCCAAAAGTCTATTATAAGTAATTTGGGTTAGTTTTTTTTCCTTGCTGAGGCATAACTGATAATTTCCTCCCCCACTACTGCTTTATGGCTTTCTAAGTAGAAAGACTAGAACACTTCTGCTGACGGTTAAATGTCACCACTTGACAGTATCCCTTAGTTTAGTCAAAAGCAGTTTATCATTTAATAAAGAGACATTTAGTCTCCAAGTAACTTGGCAGTCCATTTGACCCAACAATACCCTAATAGAAATTGGGGTATGATCAGACAATGCGAAGTTGCGTATGTCCGATTTTAAAATTCTGTACATATATTGTTGTTGGGTATAAAACATATCAATTCTGGAGTAAGCCCTTTGTGCCGCTGAGTAAAAAGTGAAATCTTTCTCACCCTTATGTTGTGAGCGCCATATATCCTGAAGTTCTTGCTCTTCTGTCAAGCTAAGATTCTAGTTGCTTTTATATTTGTAGACAAACCTCCTGATGATCTATCCAAGTAAGGACTGGAGACCGTATTAAAATCTACCCCCAATATCACCTGGCCTGGAGGTAATTCTGCTACCTTATGTAGTGTTTTACCCAGAAAATCATGTGCATTATGATTAGGAGTGTAAATATTAACAAAATGGAATTGTTCCCCAAAATTTCCCCCATCACCCGTAAATATCTACCCTCCATTCTTTCTTCTACCAACAGTTTATTCATAGTAACACCCCTCTTTATCAAAATTGCAACACCTGCCTTTTTGGGATTTGAAGAGGCAGCCGCCGTCACCCCACTCACCCACCCCCTTCTTAACTTGGCATGTTCAGTCACATTAACATGAGTTTTCTGTAGGAATATTATGTCACTACCTAACCGTTTTAACTCCCCCCAACAGTCGAGTCCTTTTAATAGGGGAGTGAATCCCCTTAACATTATAGGAGATGATTTGCAATTCTACCATCTCTGAACACTAAGAGATATCTGTTCCCCACAAGAAAAAGGGGTAGTCCCTCCCATTTCAAATTGTATGATAATATCAGAACGATGTACCAAGCAGTGAGCAAAAATTGTAAAATATCAAAGTAAACACTACTTAATCAAAACACACACCAACAGGTGTAACATGTAAACAGTAAACATGTTCAAAAAAACAAAAAAGCAAGCAAAACTGTTAGAAAAAAGTTTGAGGTCAATTATAATATAAACCGTTAAAAGCGCTTCCTAGGTTCCAACACCACACTGGAATGTAGGGAAAAAAACAAATTCTTTCCATGAAAGGTGAAAAGGAATTTAATGTCCCCTACTTGAGCTTGCACAGGGACAAGTTCTGGTGAGAACATAACTGCTACTCACCAGATACCTAATCACACTATAGTGTACACCTCACCGCAACATTACAGCTTTATAGAGTAATCCCCATTTAACATCAGAAATTCTGCTAAATTCTCCCCCAAACCCCACCACCACCATTATGGGTGAATCCAACAATTTTGTATCAAATTAGTTTAATCATGGAGATCACCCGTCACAAAAGTGCCATAGAAATCCTCCTCTGAGTAAATGTTAAGCCCCATGTAACCAAAAATACAAATCTGTACTCACACTCCCCCTCCCTTAAGTCTATTCCCAATAATGCTCCCCTTATCCCCCGCCCACTGTGGAAACCCCAAAAAGACCAGTGATACATCTCTAATAAGAGGTGAGCCCTTGTAGCATATAGAGGAGGGTGCCGACTGTGGCTGAACCCACAAGGAAGTGAATTGATGACTCATCCCAAACCTGTAAATACTCAGTGAGAACTGAGATCAATGCCCTGGTACCCTGGTAACCCACGCCGCAAGTTCGCCCCCACTCAACAAAAGCAGAAAATGGGTATTCCTCTGCACAAAAGAATGAACCCAATTTATTTACAGACTGTAGAATTTTCGGTATCTCTACTGAAAAGAAAACATTACTATCTGCGTACAAAAATCCCCCTTTATAAAATTACATACCTATTAACATAATTTCAAAAGGAAGCAATGGAAACAGTTGGGGAAGAGGGAAAATCCATATACAGTAGCTAACCCCCCCCCCCCCATGTGCCTACCCCTCAAATTTCTCCATGGTGGTTACCATTAATATTGCTCAGGCAAAATACCTAAGTGCACAAAGAGAGAACACTTCTGCCATAAAAAGAAGTCTTAAGAAAGTTCAATCTGGTGCTCTAGTTCGAGTCTCTGAGCTTTCCAATAATATAGCTGAACCACCATTCCAGTTGCACTGAGGGCTATTCTGGTCTGACTGTTTGAGTAGTTTGTTTAAACTGACTGCCAAAGCTTTCAGAAAGGAACCTGGCAGGCCTTTGGCAGAACTCTTAGTGGCTACAGACCAGGCATTTTGTAGCAGTTTCTTCTCAATATTCTCCTTCTCTAAATCTGGTACATTGATCTGCCAGTCTTGAAGGAGTGATGCTGTATCTAGAAGGAAGGTAAAAACTTTGGGCCCATCGTCTAGGTAAATTTTAAGTTTTGCAGGAAAATCTAATTGATCTCTGAGTCCTTTTTTCTCTTTTATGGCTTTAATGATGGCTCTTACTCACTGCCGCTCTGTCTGCAAGGCAGGTGAGAAGTCAGGGTAAAAAAAAAAATAGGTGTTTCTTGGAATTTTAACTCTTTATGTCTCCAAGTTTCTTAAAGGATCTGATCTTTTGCTTGGTAATAGACCCATCCTCACAACCCACGATCTAGGTCTGGCATTGGGAGTGGTAGGTCGGGGCCCCAAAGAGCAAAGAGCCCTGTCCACTTCCAGATGGAGATCGGATGGCAAAGAAAGTGTTGTCTATAATAGACGTTGTATGTAGTTGATGGCAGAGGGGAATCCTTCCTCCACTCCCTCAGGAACTCCGTGTATCCTAAAATTATTGCAACATGCACGATTCTCAATATCCTCCATTCTACTCCTAAAGTTTCTTTCTTGCTGTAGGAGGTAGAGAAGCACACGCTCCAAAGATTCCTGTGCTTCTGCCCCAGCAGAGATGTTGGTGGTATTATCTAACACATTTTTGTCCAGATGTTGAATATTTCATTTTAGATTGGTAATAGAGGACTTGATTTTCTGTACTGAAGTAAGAATTTTATGAAGCGTCTTACCCGTTTTCCACGGTGAGCGATCGTCGTCTTTAATAGACTCCAGCGAGGATTCTGAGGATGAGCGGGCTCTCTGTGAGCAGGCCATGAAGCCCTCTGAATCTGCAGTGAGTATAAGCTGTTTCATTTTTGCAGCTGGGGGCCCCGTTTTACCACTTTTGCCCCTATTTTGCTTAGAAGCCATACCAGTAGCTTTTCAGAGTCCAGTTGAAAGCAAAAATACCATGCTGCAAGGGAGAATTATTATAGATTATACGGGAAGAACCACGGAGCTCAAGAATTCAGCTGCCTACATGATGGTGACATCACTGGAAGTCTCAGCATGTCTTCCTGGTGAAACTTTTAAATAAATAAATATTGTCGACGAATATGGAGAGTCATCTGGTTTAACATTACATTATCTGAAAACAGAGCTTTTTACCCTTAACTTTGTCCCCGCCACTGATTTGAAATTAAGGTTCCCAGTGTGATGGAATGGTAAGCCCTTAAATATCTTGGAGTTATTTTAACAAAATATTTGTCTCACCTGGAGCTATTAAATTTATGAGCCCCTTAAACAACAAATTAAAGAGGCTCTCCAACGGTGGCTTCAGCTTCCACTTCCTTTTCTGTCAAGGATAGAGGCAATTAGGCAGGATGTCTTGCCCAGGTTACTTTACCTTTACATTACCTATTGTTTCTGCCAGATCGTATTTCCACTATTGGAACACTGTTATATCTAGATTTATATGAGGAGGGGGTACCCTTGAGTTAAATTTTCAGTGCTGCAGTTGCCAATTGCTAGAAAGGTCTTAACCTTCCTAATCTGTATTATTATGCCCTAGCTGCACAGATACAAATAGTATGTTGGATCAACCCCTACTATCAGGCTCATTGGAAAACAAAATAATTTGTGATTAATAATTTGGATAACACTGATAAATACTTATTTTCTAATCCTTTAAGGAATATCTCATTTTGCCACTTTTACAGCCCTTCTCCTTAAATATTGGTGATTATGCTGTAAGCAATATCTTTCTGTTGAAGAAGTGACCTGGCTCAGGGCACTGGCGTACAATGCAGTATTCCCCCTTAAGGCACATGATGCAGGCCTCCAGTCATGGAAGCATTTGGGCTTAAAATATACGTACCAGCTGTTTGCCACTCAGGGTATTGGTGCCTTTCTAGAACTTCAATGGGAGTATGCCCTCTCTCATTTGGTGCACTTTAAATATATACAGCTTAAATCCTGTATACTTGACCTGGGTCCTGCACACAAACAACTTCTGGAGAAACATTCCATTTTGTTTACAATTTTAAAGGATTATGAGGGCATTGTTAGCTAGTCCCACCTAATAGGATCGCAATACAGAGGTCTAGTGGACAAGGGCCAGGATTGTTTGGCTGTTATTCTTGATAAATGGAATTCTTAATTACAGGAATCAATCAACATGAAACTTTGGTTGAAATACTTGGTTTCCAATTATCAGGTAACAGCTTCAGTTTCCTGGTGAGATTTTGTATGGAAATGTATGTCCCGATATTTCCACACTCCGTCTATCCAGGCATCATGCATGGGCCCTCCGGCGGGTGACTGTTGGAGAAGCTGTGGGGAAACTAAGGCTGGTCACACTCATGTTTTCTGGTCATGTCCTCAATTGGATAGGTATTGGGAGACAGCTAGAATTGGTTTGAACTAGATATTTTTCCAGTAGGATCTTTTGACTCCATGATTAGTCCTGTTGGCCATCCTCAGGGAGGCAGTCTGGGGATCAACTCTGAAGTTACTCTTAATTTTAATTTTGGCAGCTAGAAAGGTCATTACTTGCCTTTGGTCCTCTAAGGATCCCCCAATGAGGGAGGTCTGGTATTCTGTTGTTAACACTATTTACAGGATGGAGCCTTTCACCTACGCATTACATGGGCACCAAGAGAAGGGAAAGAATTTTGGAGCCATTGTTATTTTTTCCAAGCAGCAGTTCACTCTGATTTTATACCCTAAACATGTGTTAATTTTCAAAGGACACAACATACCAAAGTGTAATTTGTCAAAAATTGTTTTTATTGAATGTTTGTAGTTAACAGGGGTAGTATTCATTCTTCTTATCAAATAGTTATCAAACCATATCAATAAGAGCTGCATTTAATTTGAGTTGCAATGTTTCATTGAGTGATATAATTCATTTTTGTTGCTGTTGTACATAGAGGTTACACTATAATGGACTCTGGTAACATCAGTTTTCTATGTAATGAAACATTTCTAAATGCATTTTGAATTAAAAAAAATATCTGCAATAGGGTCGACACTCAGCAATGGGGTTGAAAAAATGCACATATATTTTGGAAAACTTGAGGAATGGTCAAAAACATGGCAGCTGAGGTTCAATGTCATAAAGTGTAAAATACTGTACCTGGGATTTAAAACCCCCAACGCTAAGTATATGATGGGAAGGGGGGACTAACAGTCACAAAGCAAGAAAAGGACCTCCGGGTTATCATAATCTGAGGACCACAAGGTGGCAGGGCAGTGTGACAAAGCAGTAGGCGAGGATAGTGAAATGTTGGCTTGCAGAGGGAGCGATATCTCCAGCAGGAAGAGGGAGGTGGTGTTGCCACACCTAGAGTACTGTGTTCAGGTTTGGAGACCACACCTCAGAAAGGACACAGACAGAACAGAGGCAGTCCCAGAGGAAGGCAACTAAACTGGTGCATGGTCTGTACATGAAGCCCTACAAAGAGAGAAATTGCGGGATCAAAACAAGTACATCCTGGAAGTAAGCAGAGAGACAAAGGGGATATGATTGAGACCTACAATTATCTTAAAGAGGTGAACAGGGTACAGGTGTGAAGTCTCTTTCAAATGAGAATAAGCACCAAGACAAGGGGGCATGCAATGTAGCTCAAGGGTGGGAAATTCAAGAGTGATGTGAGGAAATATCACTTCACTGAGATAGCAGTGGATGCCTGGAATAGATTGCCGGCAGAGATGGTGGAGGCTAGAACAGTGGGGGGCGTCAAGCATACATCGGATAGACACAAGGGTATATTAGATAGGGTGCAGGGATGTGGTAGGATCGATGGAGACCAGATAGGGTCTGCAGAGAAAGATTAGATAGAGAGCATCTTGGCAGACTAGGCAGGGTAAGCAGTCCTTGTCTAACACCAGATTCTGTGTCTCTATGGTGTCTCAGCATACTAGTGTGCAATTGTGGAGACCCTCTGTTACTACAAAGACCCTTAGTTTGAATTGCTCATCACACTTGTAGAGACTGGCCAAAGTTTAAATTTGTGTGCGAAGTTGCCGTGAAGCAGCAGAAATTCAACTCTGCGTAGCTCTGTGAAGTTTTCCCCACCCTCAGAAACTTAGACTTTACCCGAAATCATGAAGTTCTGCCTGCAAAATGTGGAATTTCACCCATGAATTACAGAATTTCACCCACAAATGGCAGAATTTTCCCCTCGAATGGCAAATTTCCACCATTTGCAAGTGAAATTCTGCACTTCACGGGCAAAACTCCACACTTCGTGGTGGAACTTCACCATTCTGTGCTCCATGAATTTCATGAAATTTCGCTAAATTTGTGGATTAATTCATGGAGTGAAGTTTGCCAATGTCACCCATCTCTACACACTAGCAACTGGTGGGGAAACCCTCTGTTGCTAGAAGAGCCCTTGATGGCTAACATGTGGAACAACCTATCCATGGAGGTTGTAGAAGTTAGGATTGTTCAGGCTTTCAAAGCAGGACTAGACAGATTACTGGGAAAGGTATTGGGTGTTCTACAGCAGAAGCAGAGTCACTGACATGTGATGGGAGGCGGATAAAATGGACACCAAGTCCCTTCCATCATCACAGTGCTAAATCACAATGCACCAGTGAGAAAGCAGGATGATGAGAACAGGTTAGACCACTTCCTCATCTCCATTTTGCATTTTACTGTGCTGATTTGATCACATGTTGTTCTGCTGAGAAGAGCATCTGATGTTTGCACACCAATGGCCAGCACCATCCAAAAAACTCACTTCCAGTATAACAGTCTGTTAATTTCCCATCTGGATCAGTCCCTTAGTTCTTGTTAGTACAAAAGCTGGATTAAATAAAAACTTAAAAATACTTGATGAAAACGCTCAATATTTTGCACAAACTTAGCGAATTGTCTTTTTCCAGTGTCGTTTCCAGAGCTGAAGACTTCTGCTAGTCCTATGTATCTCACTTCCTGTATTTATTTACAAAACATTATTATGAATTGGGATTTCTTTTGGCTTCTTTTTGGTTTTTGTTTTTTTTTTGTTACTGCTCGCTGGTGCTGTTATGGTATCTGAGAGATTTGTATGTGTGGCAGGAGGAGCCACAATCTCTTAATTAATGCTGACAGCTGTGTCGCTAGTCCAAGTTCACAATCAATTGCAAATTTTTTCTTAACTTCTAGCCACAGACTAGGCTGGAACCCTAGACTATGAATATGCTAAAAGATATTACACACGACCCAACTGGTGGCACTGAGGGTTGAGGCGCTGGATGCCTTACCTTGCACTACACCAGCAATCCATGTTTGGGTACAAGCATGGGCCACCAGGGGTCAGCAGGGGAGGAGAAGGATGGAGTGTTCGAGGGACTGCTCTCCTTCTCTGGGGTGGGGGGTCATCAGCAGTCAGCGCTCAATTGACCCCTAACGGCGGCTGCTGGGGGCCAGCATGCTGACACTGCAGAAAGGGGAGGAGATGGGCAGATGCTTGGAGAGAGTGCGGGCATAAGTGTGTGTGCTTCCTCCGCAGCAATCATTGCATGCCCCGCCTCCACACAAGGGAGAAAATGGAAAATGTCCTGGCAGCGTGAAGCTGTCCCGATGGTGCCACCCCCAAGATAGCACCTCCCTGGCTGGATCCATTGTGAGTGGGTTGAGATGCTCCCCACCCCTCTGCCATGAAGGGTAAGTCATGGGAGCTCAAGGGAGGGGCTCTGATCTTCGGGGGCAGTGATGGGGTGACAGCTGAGGGCGCTTGGTGCCACCAGGACACGGAAAAAGAAATACCATAAAAAAAAAGATCTTACACACACACACACACACACACACAAAGAAAGGGAATTCTTTGCAGCAAGGGACCTCCTCCCCGTCTTCTATAACTTCAGCCCTACATAATTTCTTCTCTGTGAATTGCACCTGCAATTAACCTAGCTGGTATTTCTGACCTGCTCCCTAGCTTCTATCAGTATAGTCAGTATCTATTCTGAATTACAGCTCCCTTCCAGCCCCGCTACTTTCTTTCCCTGCAGAGAACCCTACCTGGCCATTCCTTTGAGTTATCTATAGCAATCAATATAACTATGACTATAGACTTCTATCAGTCTACAACTATCAACATATCTATACCCTTGATTCCTATTTCATCTGCTCCAATCCCAGCCTCGCTACCTTTCCACCTCTGCTGTTACTCCCTATCCACCCCTTCCTTTTGGGCTAAATGGTACCACCACCATGAATTTAAGGTGTTATCCTAATGTAATGCACTTGACCTGTCCATTGTGACCTCTGTAAACAATTGTACTCATATGCTGCACTTATTATGTTCTTTCTGTTATTTGCTATTCACTGCTGCCAGTATTGTTGTAATAATGTTTGCTGTTGTATGCATGTATGTATTTCCACTACCTTTTCCCCCAGGACACACTGTGAAATGAGCAACTTGTTGTTCAGTGCGCCTTTCCTGGCGAAACGTTTCAATAAATAAAAAATAAAATAAATACATTTTCTTTCTTTACAGGTTTGAAAAAATTAAGGGATGGTTTTCTTTATTTCAGGGAACTTTCTGACACATGGGGTTGGGCACCCCAGTGTCAGGTTACTGTTCGTCAGCACCGAGGGTGGGCACCCCAGTGTCGCCATGTATAAAATGGGAAGGGGGTGGGCGACCTGGAGGAGAGGAGAGGGGGTGAAGAGAAGCGGTACTGGGGTGGGCACCCCAGTCTGTTTATTGAACATTAAAGAGGACAGGAAATAAAAAAGATGTTTTTACCAGTGTGTCATGTCATTTATTTGCACAATACACACAAGATTTCAAATGGCAAAACAACAGTAAAACTTAATCTTACATTTTTGGTCTATGTTTTTATAGATTTTGACAACATGGGAGTTTATGAAGTCACAAAGTGCCACATAAATTTATCAGACTCAGTGCAACTCAGTGGTTTGTAAGGAACAACCTAATGTATGTCTTTACAGGGATTCACTCCACTGAGACTCATATTTCAATTGGAGCTTGAGTGAGTTTTTGTGAACTGTGGGGGGGGGGTTGAGAAAAATCGGAATTAAGTTACAATGCCTGGCCTTTTAGTTGATTTCATAAATCCACACACCGGTAAATGAACAGTTCAATCCCACCCTCGACACACACCCACACACACACTTCCAAGTATCTTGTAAATAAACAGCAATAGAAAGAAAGAAATGTCATGTAATTACAACAGTCACAGATTTGAACATAATAGACTGTCCAACATCACAACACTCTACATCTAGGTGAAAGTATTCGGAGAATGCAATACTACATAGCTTTTTTATAACTTTATCACATTTACGTTTATCAGTTTATTAGTTTGGCATTCAAAGAAAAATAATTTTTGGAATGTATATTTATGATTCAGTTTAGACTACTCGATTTACATTTAGGAAGGAAGGAACTAGAAGGGGGACAGGATCAGATCTACAGTACAGTAGCTTCTTGTTTTACATTTTTTTTCATGGATTCTACTTGGTAGAATATTTATTTTCTTTCTTACTACTAAGGGGCTAGCAGGGTATTGTTTGGGGCTGTTGGAATTTTGAAACCTGTTTTGGTAGCTAAAAGTGGGCTCATTTGTTTAGTTTACGGTGTGGCAGGCTGCATTTGTAGAGGCCTATTTCTTCTCTTTTAAACATAATTGGTGTAATTTAACTGGTCTGTTTCTTTGAATTGGAGACCTATATCTTATAATTCCAAACCTATTTTGATGTATTGTTGGGGAAGCTGTTTGAATTGGTGTCCTGTTTCTTTGGGTAGCAAACCTATGTTGGGGCTTTGAGTAGAATTGATTCATTGTTGCTGGCTTCACTAGCTGCAAAGTTTTGAGTGGGGGAAGGGTGCTAATTTGTCTGGCCAGGTCTCACTCAGCAGGGAGGCAGAGCTGAATCAGGTGTGGAGTCAGTGCTTTGGCTTCTCAGAAGGAACTAGAAGGGGGACAGGATCAGATCTACAGTACAGTAGCTTCTTGTTTTACATTGTTTTTCATGGATTCTACTTGGTAGAATGTTTATTTTCTTTCTTACTACTAAGGGCTAGCAGGGTATTGTTTGGGGCTGTTGGAATTTTGAAACCTGTTTTGGTAGCTAAAAGTGGGCTCATTTGTTTGGTTTACGGTGTGGCAGGCTGCATTTGTAGAGGCCTATTTCTTCTCTTTTAAACATAATTGGTGTAATTTAACTGGTCTGTTTCTTTGAATTGAGACCTATATCTTATAATTCCAAACCTATTTTGATGTATTGTTGGGAAGCTGTTTGAATTGGTGTCCTGTTTCTTTGGGTAGCAAACCTATGTTGGGGCTTTGAGTAGAATTGATTCATTGTTGCTGGCTTCACTAGCTGCAAAGTTTGAGTGGGGAAGGGTGCTAGTTTGTCTGGCCAGGTCTCACCTCAGCAGGGAGGCAGAGCTGAATCAGGTGTGGAGTCAGTGCTTTGGCTTCTCAGAAGGAACTAGAAGGGGACAGGATCAGATCTACAGTACAGTAGCTTCTTGTTTTACATTGTTTTCATGGATTCTACTTGGTAGAATGTTTATTTTCTTTCTTACTACTAAGGGGCTAGAGGGTATTGTTTGGGGCTGTTGGAATTTTGAAACCTGTTTTGGTAGCTAAAAGTGGGCTCATTTGTTTGGTTTACGGTGTGGCAGGCTGCATTTGTAGAGGCCTATTTCTTCTCTTTTAAACATAATTGGTGTAATTTAACTGGTCTGTTTCTTTGAATTGGAGACCTATATCTTATAATTCCAAACCTATTTTGATGTATTGTTGGGGAAGCTGTTTGAATTGGTGTCCTGTTTCTTTGGGTAGCAAACCTATGTTGGGGCTTTGAGTAGAATTGATTCATTGTTGCTGGCTTCACTAGCTGCAAAGTTTTGAGTGGGGGAAGGGTGCTAATTGTCTGACTAGAGGCCTCAGCTACCTGATTGTTTCCGGAAGACTTGGGCTGGTCCCACCCACCCCTGGTCAATTATTCCCTTTGTACTAGGAGTTCTGACATCACTTCTTCAAACAGGCAAAGGATTTGCACCTGTCATAACAGAAGCAGACATCCAGGAAAGGAACTGCAGCAAGTGAAGAGGTGACTGCTCTCTCAGTGGAAGGGAAGTAAATGCAAATCTAGGTGCTTTCATTATTACTACTTCACATAGTTATTGCATTGGGTAAAGGAGGAGTAGGAGTTGAAGAAGGTTGTGCGATGGCTACTTAAAGTATTTTTGAGTGTGGCTAGGAATATAAAAAGCAGTTGCTCAACATATCTAAACGTGTGCAACAAAGGAGGTAAGGGACACAAAGAATGTTTTGCACTGATAGAGGGAGAGTGGGACTTGGGAGGTGTTTGGTATCCTGCATCTGGAAGGGTGGGGGGTCGCTGGTGAGCAACGACAGCAATGGGTAGGGGTGGTAGGCTGCAACAACTGCAAGTGCACCAATCTTTCTAAACATTGCGAGTGAGGAGGATGTTGTGTGCAACCACATAGAAAAACTTCGAAGGAGATTGAGGGTCTGCAGGAGGAACTAAGACAGGCAAGGCAGATTGGGGTGGGGTTAGCCAATACTGGAGGGAGGAAGAAGGGACGATGAGGGAGGGCGATTTAACCAACAGTGGTGAGGAGAGGCTCAGAAGAAGCAGAGAACAAGGGCCCAGGCCAGGAAGATCTGTGCCGGGAAACCAGGTCAGAGACAAAAGTCAAATGGAAGGAGGCAAGGGACTTTGAGGGAGGCGAAGAAGTGGCAAAAGTCATGGAGTGGAAAGGAGAGAACAGGTTACTATGCAGAGGAGGCGGACATTTGTGAAGGATCTTCAGAATATAGTTTTGCACTGCTAGAGAGGAAGAAGGTGGAGGAGGGAAGTGATGAAATTAGAGGAGTAATTGATAAATGCCTGGACCAAACTGGAGCAGGGGGAAGTTCTGCTGGGAGAACTGCAACAGGGTTAAAAGGGCATAATAATGTGCAGGAGGAAGAAGAGGAGCTGGAAATGAGGGAGGGAGATGAAAGGAAGCAAGCAGGGAGTAAGAGGGGTGGAATCTTAGTGCCGGGGGACTCAATACTAAGAGGAGATAGGTGGGGTAGCAAGGCGGAGAGGCATAGTCGCATTTGGGTGGAGGCCATGCCAGGAATGACAGCGGAAAGGGTGGGACAGTCTGTTCTGAAATATGCTAGAAGGGGTAGGGACAAGCCTCATTTAATTATACATCTTGGGACAAACGACCTGGCTGACAAGACAGTGGATATAGTCCAGAGAAGGTTTGAGGAACTAGCACAATTATGTGAGGGGCAGGAAGATCAGTAACTTTTTCGAGATACTTCCGATTGCACAAGGCAAGCACAAAGAAAGCTGAGAATGGAGGAATTTAACAGATGGCTAAGAACCTGGTGTTGTGCTAAAGGGTATGGGCTGTTGGGGAGGTGGGGAGGACCTGGGAGGACAGTAGTCTCTATGCCAAGGACAGACTACACTTGAGTGAGGAAGGAAAGAAAGTGTTGAAGCAGAGGATGGAAGAATATATAGAGGAAGTTGGGAGTTTAAACTAGGAGTGGGGGTGGCAGTTGGGAAGAGATATGCAGAGACCACAGGTTGGGAAATCATATGAGCTTACCCCATAACAGTGACAAAGGACAAATGGCAAGTACTATTGGTGATGCTAGGAAAGGAGGGCAGGATGGGAGGGGGGAAGGGTGGAAGATGGTTACCTTAATGCTAGGAGCCTTGGGAGGAAAACTGCAGAGTTGCAGGTTCTCATGGCAGAGGGAGAGGTGGACATTGCAGCCATCACGGAAACATGGGCCACTCAATATAATGACTGGGACCTGTCTGTACCAGGGTACAGGTTATTTCGTAGGGACAGGGTGACTGGGAAAGGAGGGGGGGTGGCACTATATGTGAAGGAAGGACTGAAGTGTATAAGGGAGGAAGGGGAGGAGGGTAGTACAGAGTCACTTTGGGTGCAAATCCAGGATTCCAAGAATAGGAGTCTTAGAATGAGAGTGGTGTACAGGCCACCATCTCAGATGGAGGAGTTAGACAGGGAACTAGCGGGACAGATCAGGAGGACCTGCGAGAAGGGTAGTGTGGTGATTGTGGGGGACTTCAACATGCCAGGAGTGGACTGGAGCACCCCAACAACCAGGAACAGAAGGGAGCAGGTACTGCTGGATGCCTTCCAGGACAGCTTCCTGCTGCAAATGGTCAGTGAACCAACCAGGTTAGGGAATACCCTTGATCTTGTGCTGGCAAATGGGGACTTTGTGAGAGAACTTACAGTGGAGGAACTGCTGTCAGGGAGTGACCACCACTCAGTATGGCTCACATTGAATATGGGCAAGGAAGGAGTGGAATCTGGCACAAGAGTGCTGGACTTCAGGAGGGTTGACTTTGGGAGGATGGGGGAAGTGGTAAAAGGGTACCTGGCAGAATTCAATCTAGTATGGATACTAACCAGAGATGGGAGCTCATAAAGTTGGGGATAGTGAGGCAACCAAACCTGCTGCAAAGCCCAGAGCAAGAAGGCTAGGGCTAAGAAACCGAGCTGGTTGAGCAAGGAGATCATGGAAAGGTAAGGAGGAAAATTTAGGAAATACAAGAAAACAGGGAGGGGGGAGGACAGAGAGGAGTACTTGACAGAATCGAAGGAGGTGACAAGGGCAGTAAGGGGAGCCAAAGCATCTACGGAACTCAGGCTGGCACAAGGCATTAAGAAGGGGGAGAAGTACTTCTTTAAGTACATCAGGGAGAAAAGGAGCTGTAAGGACCACATAGTAAGGATTAGGAAGGAGGGGGGTTGGGTGGAAGCAGGGTACAATAAGGCGGAAGCACTAAATGAGTACTTCTGCTCAGTATTTACTAAAGAGAAGAGGGGGGTGACACCCAAGATGGGTGAAATGGCAGACGCGGGAGTTGTGACAGATGGGGAAATCATGGAGGGCAGAGTTCGAGAGGGTTTGAAGGCACTGAGGGTGGACAAGGCACCAGGCCCAGATGGCATCCACCCCAGGGTACTGAAGGAGCTGGCAGAGGTCCTTGCAGGTCCTTTGGCAGACCTATTTAATGCCTCACTACATTCAGGGTGTGTACCTCAGGACTGGAGGATGGCTCATGTGGTGCCCCTCCACAAGAGTGGCCCCAAGGATGAACCGGGAAACTACAGACCAGTGAACCTCACATCCATCGCAAGGCTAATGGAGACTATCCTGAAGGAGAGGCTGGTGGCCTCTTAGAGGCCAAAGGACTACAGGACAGCAGACAGCATGGCTTCATACGTGGCCGATCCTGCCAAACCAACCTGGTCGGGTTCTATGACTGGGTAACCAGGCAACTGGACAGGGACATGCAGTGGATGTCTGTATCTGGACTTCAGTAAGGCATTCGACTCCAGTGCCACATGGAAGGCTGGGAAGGAAGTTAGTAGGCACAGGGGCAGGTGCAATGCTGGTGAGATGGGTAGGAAACTGGCTGCAGGGAAGGCAACAGAGGGTGGTAGTGGGTGGGGAGCTCTCACACCCGAGGGCAGTGACAAGCGGTGTCCCACAGGGCTCGGTGTTGGGACCAGTGTTGTTTGGGATATTCATTGCAGACATATCATGGGACATCAAGAGCAAGATCAGTCTGTTTGCTGATGATACCAAGGTTGGCGCGGTGGTGGATGACCTAGGGGATGGTAGGGGTTGCAGGATGATCTGGCAAAGCTTGAAACCTGGTCAGACACCTGGCAACTGGGCTTTAATGCCAAAAGTGCAAGGTGATGCATTTTGGGATGAAGAACCCAAGGAGGACTTACCAGCTAGGGGAGTGCAGCTAGCCCAGATGGAGGAGAAGGATCTGGGTGTGCTCATCACAGGGTCAATGAACAACTCGGCACAGTGTAGGAAGGCAGCTGCAAAGCCAGCAAAATGCTGGGTTGTATTGCAAGGGGTATATCCTCGAGAAGGAGGAGGGTGATTCTGCCACTGTATGGGTCATTAGTTAGACCACACCTGGAGTACTGCGTGCAGTTCTGGTGTCCGTATCTGAAGAGGGACATTAAGTTGCTGGAGGAGTGCAGGCGAGGGGACAAAAGATGATCAAGGGTCTGGGGACTTATCATATGAGAGGAGGTTGAAGGAGTTGAACATGTATTCACTGGAGGAGAGGAGAGACGGGGGACATGATTGAAACCTTTAAATACATGAAAGGAATAAACAAGACAGGTACAGAGGGGCTGTTCAAAGTAAGGAGGGAGGGCCACCAGGGGCCATGATATGAGACTGGAGCGAGGAAGGTTCAGGAGGAGATGAGGAGACACTTTTACAGAGAGGGTGGTGGCTAGGTGGAATCGTTACCTGCAGAAGTGGTATGCAGTAGAACAGTGGACTGCTTCAAACGAGGATGGGACAGGACAAGGGGGAGGGTTAATGAAGGGGAAGGGTGGAAGGGAGGGGCAGCTGCAGAATAAGGGGTGCTAGCTGCACATTCGAGCAGACTTGATAGACCTCTAGGCCTTTATCTGCTGGCAAATTTCGTATGTTCGTATGTTCGTATTTATCTGAAAGTATTCAGTATTATGTCATGACCATAGAAACATAGACTTTGATAGCAGATAAGGACCGTTTGGCCCATCTAGTCTGCCCATTTCCCTACCTACAGGATAGGCCGCAGATCCTAGTTAACCAACAGCCTATTTCTTCCTACCCCCACAAGAATTGCCTTATGTCTGTCCCATGCATTCTTGAATTCTCCCACAGTTTTAGACCCCACAACCTCCTCAGGAAGGCTGTTTCATGCATCCACTACCCTCTCTGTGAAATAATACTTCCTCACATTGCCCTTGAACTGCCCTCCCTCTATCTTTAAATTGTGTCCCCTTGTTCTTGCACGTCTCTTTTTCTGAAAGATGCTAGCCTCTTGGACTTTGTTGATTCCACTGAGATACTTAAAAATTTCTATCATGTCCCCCCTCTCCCTATTTCCTCAAGGGTATACATATTAAGCTCCTTTAGTCTCTCCTAATACGGCTTCTCTTGCAGACCCTGCACCATTTTAGTTGCCCTCCTCTGGACTGCCTCTATCCTGTCTATGACCTTGCGGAGATGGGGTCTCCAGAACTGGACGCAGTACTCCAGATGGGGTCTCACCAACTGTCTGTACAGAGGGATAACAACTTCCTGTTTTCTGCTGCTGATGCCTCTCCCTATGCATCCCAGTATACCCCGCCCTCCCTACTGCCTTCTTACATTGCTTGCTAACCTTAAGGTCATCTGATATGATTACCCCAGTCCCTTTCCTTTTTGTTATTGTTACTCCCCCATTGTGTATTCTTCCCTGGGTTCTTGTTTCCCAGGTGCATTATTTTGCACTTCTTTGCATTGAATCCTAGCTGCCATACTTCCGACCATTCCTCCAACCATGCCAAGTCCCTTCTCATCCTTTCCACACCTCCTTGTGTATCAACCCTGTTGTCACTTATGAAGACATTAAAAAGGACTGAACCCTGCGGTACCCCACTAGTAACCCCTCTTTCTTCAGAGTGGACTCCATTTACAATTACCTTCTGTGTCCTGTTGTCCAGCCAATGTTTTACCCAGGCTACTAGCCTGGGACCCACTCCCAGGCTGGTTAATTTGACTATTAATCTTTTGTGTGGGACTGTGTCAAATGCCTTGCTAAAGTCTAAGCAGGCCATGTCCACAGCCCCTCCCCTGGTCTACTACTTTGGTCACCCAGTCAAAGAAATCTATTAGATTTGTCTGACATGACCTTCCCGCTGTTAACCCATGCTGCCTTGGGTCCTGTGCCCCACTGACCTCTAGGTACTCAACTATTCTTTCCTTCAGAAGTGACTCCATCACTTTCCCTACCACAGAGGTCAAACTGACAGGTCTGTAGTTTCCTGCCTCTGTCTTGGTCCCACTTTTGTGAAGAGGAATCACATCCAACCTCCTCCAGTCCTCGGGTACCACGCCATCCTCCCATGATTTATTAAAAAGAGTAGCCAGTGGTTTCACTAGTTCCCCCCCCTTAATTCTTTTAGAATTCTGGGGTGAATTCCATCAGGCCCCATTGCTTTGTCCACCTTCAGTTTTAGGAGTTCTTGCAGAACCCTTTCTTCTGTGAAAGGACTGGGATCGACACCCCTATCAAGAGTGCTTCTGTTAATTGGATTAGGCACTTCCCCCTCCTCTTTTGTGAATACTGAGCAGAAATATTTGTTCAGTATCTCTGCTTTTTCACTGTCCCCCTCTGCCCACCCACTGTTCATTCTATTCAGCCTCACTATCCCTCCCTTTGTGTTTCTACGCTCACTGAGGTACCTATAAAAGGTTTTATCCCCCTTCTTAACCGAGTTGGCTATCTTTTCCTCAGTTTGGGCCTTTGCTATTCTGACTTCCCTCCCTGCTTCCTTCTGCCTTAACTGGTACAGCTCTCTGTCCTGCTCCTTCCATAACAGCAATGACTACAATGTAACTAATTCAAGGATCATGTAAGCAAAAAACTAATTTAAAACATTTTTTCCCAAATAATTATGTAGGTGAATTACCAAAAAAGACAGGTCACAGATGCCGATGATGCACAGAGCTTGGAGCTTGTGTGAATTTATGTAGATTGGGGGGGAGGGGAGTGTAATACATGAATTTGTTTACTGCACCTGGTATTTTTTTTGATTTCATAAAGTAAATCAAGCTTTTTTTGCAAAGAATTTCCTTACTTTTTGAAATAGTTTAATCATATTGCACTCCCATCCATCTTTAATTTTTGAGGTAGTGTAATCGTATCCTTATTTCCCTGTCAGAGTACAGGGACCACCAGGCCATGCACTTCCAACAATCCTTTTTGCATGTGGCAGCACAGGGCCCTCTGGGCTCTGCACTCACATCTCTCCATAGATGCATGCATGTATGTTGCCATGGAAGCACTGCAGCTAAAACAGCAACCAAATTATTACAATAGCCTTATTATGATCCCATGTCATGAACGCTGGGCTGAGAATTTTCAAATCCACACCAAAATGTCATTCTGTGCCACCGCAACGTCATTCCACACTAGTGGTAAGAAATTACAAAATCACACATGCCCCCACAATGCAAAGCATCATGGGCTGCATATGCAAATCACCACAGAATGTTATGCTGGTCCAACTTTAAGCAGAATTGCATGGTGCTGAAAGGCCTCTCACACAGTTTGCAAAGAGTGCTAACAGAAGACATAGACATGTGTTTCGTCCTACCAGGACTCATCAGTATGCCTCGTCTGTTTGACACCCCAGTGGAATGGACCAGCTACCCCTAAGGCAGTGTTCCTGGGGTATATCGTGGTGAACCCATTAAAATAAAAAAACATTTAGACTTCCGGTGACGTCACGGAGCCGATGCAAGCCTAGGCTGTGGAGCTCCCCGTGGGCAGTGGAAAATACCCCCAAAAAAAACACGCTAAAATCAAGTTTAAAATGTCAAAAAATATAGGGGGACAATTGCAGAATGCTAATCGAGGCAAAAACAGGCACGACTCAAGAGTGGGCAGCAAGGATGCAATTGGATTGAGGAACGGCGCTACGAGCAGGCCGGCATCACCAACGAACTCACAAACACCCGAATATGACACAGATGGAGAGAATGATCAGCTTTCGCGATCCAGATTCGAGAGGTTGCTGCATGAAATAACAGAATCTAGACGAGAAAACAAGCAAGAATTTCATGCTGTGCAAGCAAAACTAACAGCAGTAGAAAGTCAAATTACCCACATGGAGGAAAGATTATCCACCGCAGAAGACACCACTGAGCAATTAGTGACTATAGTGCAGGCTCTAGTGAAACAGACATCAGACCTTCAAGCTAAATGTCTGGACCTGGAAGGGCGCTCCCGCAGAGAGAGAACCTTCGGTTATATGGCCTTCCAGAAAATATGGAGATACCCCCGATGGCAACCTTCATAGAAAATTTGCTTAAGGAGACGCTGGACCTCCCCCCGACTATGGCTTTCCATATTGAAAGAGCGCATAGATCGCTCCAAGCTAAGCCTTCAGACCCAGTGGCTCGCCCTCGCTCCATTGTTTTTAAAGTCAGCTCATTTTCAGCCAAAGAAGAGATTCTTAGACGAGCCTGGGCTAAAAAGGAAATTAAATACTTAACGCATAGGTTATATCTAGACCACGACTACCCGATTGAGATTCAAAAGCAAAGGGTTAAATACCTTCCGATTTTAAAGGCACTGCGGGAAAAGTCAATACGTTTCAACACACCTTACCCAGCAAGGCTGAGGGTATTCTGGGATGACGGAACAAAGCTTTACACAACAGCAGAGGAAGCCTTGAATGCCATGGAAAATGGAATATCTCAGTGTCTGAGGGGAGGAACCAAGCAGCAGGGAATCGGGGACCAATTAAACAGCGCACGCCAAGCAGGAAGGCGGTGGGACTTTATGTTGAGTCACAATCGGAAGTGACGCGCATCCTCCAAAAGTTCCTCGAGAGGAAAGCTGTATACAAGGTAATCAGACCTGAAACAGACTGAGGAGGACAAACTTCTCTACTGAAGGTGATAGCCTACAGTCTCTTTCCTGTCAAAATTCGGCCTGTGATGTAAACCACTCTTCAGACTGCTGTTTAACAACCTACTCTCTCCTCATTCACCTATGCAAGACTTGAGGGGCGACTACTTGGGATGATTCTTCCTTGTTCTGTTCTTTTAATCTGACCCATTATACTGGAAGGAATGTTGTCTAAAAACTAACTCTCAGGGGTTACTAACTGCCAATTTACCATGAATATAATGAAGCTGAGTGAATGAGACCCCCGCCCCCTTCCCCTTATCCCCCCCCTTTTTTTTTTTTTAGCCTACTCCAAATGGCCTCCCCGGAACTTTTTACTAGCTTAGTTATGAATTTGGAAGAGAGTTCTTAGAAGCCCTTAAAACTTGCAAGGCAGATGCTGCCCGGGGGGGGGGAAGTCAGAGTATTAAGGGCCCATAGCCGATACCTTTTACTAAGGAGCCCCACGATAACGAGGCTCAAGAGGAAGTCCCCCATAAAAGGTGGGCTGAGTAATCTTCCTTATCCTCCTACTTTAGGAGTACAAGGGGCTAGTAGGTCTCTAAGCCCCCAACCTTGGAAGTTCAGATGTTATCCTTAAGAGATAGATTGTATTTTGTGTTGATTGTTATAGTTGAATGTTACATAGGCTATGGCACTACCGGGCAAAAAGGAAAGTATTATTGTGTAAAATGTTTAGCAAAACTGATCGGTCTACTGAACCTGAGAACACTACCCATGAGAGAAGCTGCGGAGATGAGATGCTTTTTAATAAGGAATTTAAGTGCCCCCCAGAAATGACACAGCAAGGATATACAATTTACACTTATAATGTGCATGGAATTACTAACCCCATAAAACGCGCTAAAATACTTCAATTAATGAAACGCCAAAGGGTTAATATTATGTTAATGCAAGAAACGCATCTCTCTTATGCTGAACATAAAAGTTTGAACTAGGCTTCTCTCAGGTGGTGCCTCATCATATAAAGGGGTAGACGAAGAGGGGCAGCAATATTGGTTAGGGCAGGGAACTCCCTTGAGATAAAGGATAAAATAGTAGATAAGGAAGGAGATACGTATTTGAAGGCGATTTGGAGGAACAAAGGTGTACGCTGGCCTCTCTATACTTCCCTCCAGCTACAGAGTTCCTGAGCTACCGAAACCTGTTTACGCAGTTGACGGGGTGGGTTGAGGGGAGGCTGATCTGTGGTGGGGACTTCAACTTAGATATTGGAGAAGGGGGACTAGGCTCTAGTAAGCCACGAACAAATAAGCTAGGTAGGAAGGTTAAGAACCTTTTACAAGAACTAGGCTATGAGGATGTGTGGAGACACCTGTGTGGTCAGGAGCGTAGACACACCCTTTTATTCACAGGTGCATGATTCATATTCATGCCTAGATTTCTTAATAACCCAAAAAGAACATTTAAACACTATTCAGAAGGTCTGGCAGGGAGACTTTGTCCTCTCAGATCATGTACCTGTGTTCTGTATAGTACAATCTCAAACACCTCGTAAGAGATCCTTTTGGAGACTCAACGTGTCCATACTTAGGGACAAGGAAGTGCAGGAAGCAATAACCGAGACGATTACTCAAGCTATGCTGGAAAATGATTCTGGGGAGATCACTTTAGCCATAATATGGGACACTTTAAAAGCGATAGTGAGGGGCAAAATCATAGGAATATCCTCACATAAAAAAAAGCAGAGGCAGGAAAAGAAGCATTTGCTGGAGACAAACATAGAGGCCCTGGAAGAACTGCAGAAAGTAAAGCATTGTAAAATGCGTGCACAAGAGCTAACTCTCTTAGAAAGCAATTGAACACCATATTAGATTATGAGGTAGAGCAGAAGCTGATGTTCCTTCGACATAAATACCATGATGGTGGACCGAGGTTTACGAAGCTAGTGGCAGCACAATTGAGAGCCCGTAGGGCCAAAGCCACTATTACAAAAGTGAGACACCCCAGAACGAATGAGCTTAAAGATAGACTGCACACTATTTCTGAGGCTTTTCACTACTATTACTCGGAGCTTTACTCAGACAAAGTTTCTACCTCCCCAGGCGATATCCAACAGTTCTTAGCCTCCCTCGAGCTTCCTACCCTATCGGCTGACCAGGGAAAATCTTTGGTGTCCCCAATAACTATAAGAGAAATTGAGTCAGCAATTAGTGATCTAAAGACAGGCAAGTGCCCGGGCTCAGACGGCCTTCCCGGGGAATTTTACAAAACCCTCTCTGGGGTACTGACCCCGATACTAACAAGACTGTTCTCCTTTGTAGTTTCCCCAAGGGGCACGACTCCTCCCTCCTGGAAGGAGGCAATAATTTCGGTGGTCCCCAAAGAAGGGAAAGACTTAACCCGCTGTTCATCTTACCATCCAATATCTATCTTAAACACTGACTACAAGCTGCTGGCTTCCATACTAGCTAAAAGGCTGGTACACTACGCTCCAGCCTTAATAGATATGGACCAGAGTGGATTTATTCCTGGCCGCCAGGCCCAAGATAATGTTCGAAGAACAGTCTACGTTCTTGAGCAAATTAGACCCAAAAAAGCCCAGCAATTTTACTGAGACTTGATGCAGAAAAGCCTTTGATAAAGTTTCTATGGAAATACCTAAGAGAGGTTCTGCTTAGATTTAATTTCCCAGTTCTATTTGTAGACACTGTATTTAAATTCTACAACAGCCCAGTAGGGTACATACGAACAAATGGTCATATCTCTGAGAGATTCCAGCTATATAGAGGGACAAGGCAGGGTTGCCCTTTCCCTTGCTCTTCGCTTTTATATAGAGCCCCTGGCTCAGAGCCTGAAGCAAACTCCAGAAATAAGTGGAGTGGAGTTAGGAGGGACTGAACAAAAGTTAGCCTTATTTGCGGATGATATCCTCCTCTATTTAACTAACCCAGAATCTTCATTAGAGGCACTCTTTAAAAAGATCCAACAATTTACAAAAATATCGGGCTTTACTTTAAACATGGGCAAATCAGAGGCCCTGACCTTTAACTATTCCCCATTTAAAAAATGCTACCCAATCAGATGGGATAATGAGTACTTAAAATATCTAGGTATCCAAATTCCAAAAGACCAAGGGAAATTGTTCATATTGAATTATGGACCCCTAATCGAGAAGATAAAGCAAGATTTTAGGAGGTGGTTGTTGATACCCTCCTCACACTATTTAAGGAACATGGCCATAAAGATTAATATTTTGCCTAGATTTCTATATTTGTTCCAATGTGTCCCTTGTGCCCTCTCCTCGAGAGAACTTTTATCCTGGCAAAGCCTATTAAGCAGATATCTGTGGAAAATAAAAGGCCTAGAGTTAGTGCCCAGAAACTATCGCTTTCTAAACTGGAGGGAGGGATGGCTATGCCTTCACTTAAAGAATACTGGACGGCAGCGCAAATGAGGCTGGCCCTACTGTGGGGCAACAGAGCATATGATGCAAGATGGAAACAGATTGATCTAGAGAGGCCGACTGGACCCACACTTCTCACTAGTCTTTTCTCCCCCTCTCAATTAAGAGAAACCTTAACTTCTATCCCTCAGGCTACTGGATCAGTTCTAAGAGGTTGGCAATTGGGAACTAAGAATAAATCATTCCAATGTTAGGCCTGGAAATATAGACACTTCACTTTGAACCGAGAGTTTAATAACCAGTGGTTTAAGAACCAAGCTAAAAAAGGCCTGGAGGCCCCTGGCAGTTGATGCGGGGACTTGATATAATGAGTTTTGAAGAGGCTCAATTAAAATTTGAGTGGTCAGATAAAGATAGGCTATTCTTTTATCAAATAAGAGCATACATCACTAATTATATTAGGCAAAATGGGAACAGCTCCATCTTAATAGAAGATACTACCCCGTATAAACAAATATGGTCCACGCACTATGGGGAAAGGGCGATAACAATAATATACCAGTATCTTATCCAGCAGAAAGCACACATAATGTCCTCCACGCATGCAAAATGAGAGACAGACTTGGACCAGATTATATCACCTAGAGACTGGACAAAATCTGGAATGTACCTGGTCCACTTCCTCATCCCTATCTGCAGGAGTTCATGGAAAGTAGAATGAGATTCTTTCTTGTTCCCTCAGATAAGACCCTTAGAGTTTCTGGCACTTCGGCCCGTTGCTGGAGGGAGTGCACTGAGCAGAAAGCCACATACATGCATGTTTTTCTAGACTGCCCAAAAATAAGGGGGTTTTGGCTTCAAATAGTGGAACATGTAAAAAATATGCTGAATATTCAGGGCCAGCTAGAACCAATCAACATACTATTAGGCCTTCCCCCATTGGAAATAAAAGACCCTGGCAAATTGTACCTGTGGAAGATATCTCTCTGTTCGGCCTATAAATCCATTACTAGAAAATGGTTGCAGGCATCAGCTCCCTTAATCAAGGAGTGGAAACAGATGATTTTGAGTATTCAGCGAAATGAACAGATAACCTCAGAACTACAGGACCGGAAAGAGGCTTTCATAACAAGATGGGCCAGATGGGAATGCTATCAAGACCAGATCATCTAAGTTAATACGCTAGAGGGATGAAGGGTAAAGTGAGATGAAATTGAACTCAATATTACCTACAGATAATTTTGAGAATGTATAAAATAAGAACCCCCATTGGGAAAGCTAAACACGCTCATGAATATGCGAAAATATAATGAGGATAAGAAAGTGATATTTTTGTAAAATACTTTGCCTGTGGTAGTAGCCAATGTTTTAAGTGTTGTCATTAACCGTTGTAAACCTGTTGTACCAGAACTGAAAGAATGATCTGACACCAGACCTGTATTCAGTTATAAGATGATTCTTTGAACCAACATGTGGAAAAATAATAAAAGTATAAAAAAAAAAAAAACATTTAAAGACAAAAAGAACCTCAATGCATAAAACTGAGGCAAGGTTACCCAAGGGCATTTGGCTGGGAAGCCAAGTTTCAAAAATACAAAATCACACATGCCCCCACTGTGCCACCTCAACGTCATTCCACACTAGTGGTAAGAAATGACACTTTGGCCAGGATTTGAAAAATGACAGCTGTCATGTTCATGAGGTGAAGTAAAAATATGGCTATGTTGACAATTTTGGGTGAAAAAATTGCAAATTACCGAAGTTATGAGGGAGCATAGTTAAATTTAAATGCATTTGCATAACTTCACCATTATTACATATTCTGACCCCAAATTTTCAGCATAGCCTTCTTATGACCCCACCTCATGAACAAAGGCAATGAAAACTTTCAAATAATGACCAAAAGGGGATTTCATCAAGTGTCTGTGAAATTGCATTTCTGGATGAATTTTCAGAATTACAGTGGTATTGTCCATGAGTCGGGGTCCTCAAAATGCCATGTTGAAAATTTGGTGTCAAAATCTGCAGAAATGGCCAAGTTATGCATCTGAGGTAAAAACCTCATCGAAATGCACTGACATGCACTTACCTTACTGTCTCATATTGCATTCGCCGGTTCTAGCAGCAAGGGAAAAAAAAGAAGATGACTTCAAAACCTACCCATTTCTGAAGAATACTATAATAATAAAATCTTCACTCATTGCTTTAATGATTTGTTTTTTGAACCTGAAAAAAGGGATTTCCCATGGCCATCCCCGTTAATTTGATACATTCTCTGGTGTCTAGTAGTAGCCTTCACCCTCTGATCATCATCCCAATATTTCTAAGTGTTTCCCTGGTGTCTAGTGGCACCCCCACCCTTAAATTTCATACATATTTTTTAAATATTTTCCCTGGTATCCAGTGGTACCCCCCACCTCCCTGCCCAATCCTATAAAGTATTTTTATCTCTAGTGTCTAGTGGGCCCCCCACCCTCTGATGCCCATTGACATCTACTTTATATTTTCCCTGGTTTCTATTAGTACCCCACATCATCCCATTTCAGAAGACTAGTATAATAATAAAACCATCCCTCATTGTCTTAATGATTTTTTTAATCTGAAAAAAAAGTTAATCATTAATGCTCGTTCTCCCCCCTACCCAACCTACCACTGTGCACCCACCAGCCCGCACACCTGGACCCCCTGCACACACACACCCACTTATCTGAACCGGTCCCAGGTGAAAATCCACTCTCTAATCGGGGACACATCTTGCTGCTGGAACTAGCGACTGCTGTGTGAGAAGTAAGGTAACTGCGGTCCCATTGAAATACACTGAACCACAGTTACCTTACTTCTTATACAGCAGTTGCCGGTTCCAGCAGCAAGACGTGCCCTCAGTCAGAGAGTGGATCATCACCCTGAAACCAGTTCAGGTGAGGGAGGGTGTGTTGGGGGATCTGGGGGGGTGCAGAGTGGTGGGTGCACAATGGGAGGTCGGGTGGGGGAGCTGGGGGAGCCTCACCAATGGACTTTTTTTCCAAATAAAAAAAATCATTAAGACAACGAGGGATGGTTTTATTATTATACTATTCTTCAGACATGGGATGATGGTGGGCTACCACTAGACACCAGGGCAAATATAAAGTAGATGCCAATGGGCATTGGAGAGTGGGGGACCCACTAGACACCAGGGATAAAACTGCTTTACCGGATCAGGCCCAGGAGGGTGGGGGGTACCACTAGACACCAGGGAAAATATTTTAAAAAAGAAATCTGAGGGTGGGGGGGGTGCCACTAAACACCAGGGAGACATCAAGAAATATTGAGATGGTGATCAGAGGATGGCGGCTACCACTAGACACCAGGAAAATGTATCAAATTAATGGAGATGGCCAGGTGGAAATCCTTTATCGTGTCTTTTTTTGCAATTTGCGAAAAAGGAACTCCCTTTTTTACAAACTGTGAAACAGGATCCTTTGTCGAGTCTGTTGTTTGCAATTTGCAAAACAGAATTCCCAAGCAGAAAAAAAGACACAAGACAGGATTTGAACATGTAAAAAAAAAACACATTTGCATGTCATTTAAAAAAAAAAAGTAACACCAGAATCCTGTGAAACGGGTCCTGATTACCAGAAAACATATGTTGGTTTATAGTGAACCCATAATTTCTTTGAGTTGTTTAATTTTGTTTCCCTGGCTAAATGAAAACAAGATGGTGGCAGCACAGAAAAATACTCCCCATTTGTGACACAGGAGGATCTGTTTGCAAAAAAGGATTACACACTTGTGACAAAGGATCCTTTTTCGAGCGGGACATCTGCAGTAACTGGCGAGTGAAATTCCCATTGAAAATAATAGGAAACTATCAAATTTAATAACTTTAAAAAAAGGATTAATTTTTTTCACCAAATCTTCAAAAGGCACATCTGTGACCCAATACCTTTCTACCCTAAAAATTTCAGACCAAATTCCCAAGCCGTTTTTGTGTAGCTGCATGACAAAGAAATGACAAAAAAATGATAATTTTCAAATTTTTTCACACTCTGAATCTCCGCACCCACACATCTGACTGGAACAAAATTTGCCACTTTGAGAGATCTTTAGACCATAATGGCACATGCATTTTCATGTGAATCGCTTGAACGATTGTGAAGTTATTAAACTGCAAAATTTTGAGTGTAACATAGAACTGAAGGTTGAACCCTAACTATAGCCCCTATAATATATATTCTTTGTAAAAACTTCATTAATGTACTAGTTAGGGCTGACGTGACAAAAGCAGGGAAATGTGGCATTAGGGTTTCCAACCTTAACACTAGGAAAACAAACTGAACTTACAAGCTCAAATGGGCAGACTGGGTGGGCCATAGGCCCTTATCTGCCAACACTGTCTATGTATCTATGTATGTATGTAACACCCACCCCACCCAGCATACAGCAACAGGAAATAAACATTACTGTTTCACCTCTCCTGCACCTTCGCCAATCAGGCATGGTGTGTGCCTTGGGGTTGTCATCCCTAAAGCTCACCCCATTCAACCATGAAAGAAGCTGAGGTGTGTAGAGTATATGAGAATGGGGTGAGCATTAGGGCTGACAACCCCAAGATACACCCCATGGCTGATTAGCGAAGGTGCAGGAGAGGTGAAACAGTAATATTTTTCCTGTTGCTGTCTGGTGGGTTGGGGTGGGTGTTAGGGTTGGAAACCCTAACACCACATTTCCCTACTTTTGTTGTTTCAACACTAAGTAGTGCATTAATGAAGTTTTTGCAAAAAATTTCCTTACTTATTGAGACAGTATAATTGTATCCTCATTTGTCTGTGGGAGTGCAGGGTCCTCTGGGCACTGCACTCCCATACCTCCTTAGATGTGTACATATATGTTGCTATAGAAGTGCAGGGCTCAGAGGGCCATACACTTGTATTTGTGGTAAAACAGGGATATAATTGCCAGCACAGCCTTCTTATTACCCCACCTCATGAACCCAGTAATGAAAAATGTAGAAATCCCCACCAAAACATAATTGCACATCACCACAATGCCACTGCATGCCTCAGGTGCATAAAAACAGTTTGACCAGGGTTTGAAAAATGACAGCTGTCATGTTCATGAGGCAGTGTATAAAGATGTTTATGTTAAAAATTTCAAGTCAAAATATTTAAAATTGACAGAGTTACGAGGATGCATAGCAAACTTTTTATGTATGAACATAACTTTGGCATTTTTACATATTTTGACCCAAAAATTTCAACATAGCCTTTTTATGACCCCACCTGATGAACAGGGGTAGTGAAAATGTTCAAATCTCACCAAAAGATGATTTCACCAAGCGACTGTGAAATTGCCTTTTTGGACAGACTTATGTAATTCACTGACATTGTTCATGAGGTAGAGTCTCATAAAAGTCATGTTGAAAATTTGGTGTAAAAATGTGAAAAAATGGCAAAGTTATGCACAAAAGTAGAAAACCCCTTTGAAGTATATTGAGTCCCCATAAGAAAAAAGATCTTGTTTCGTGACTCATCATATGAAACAAGGATCTTGTTTCATATCACATGATACAAAACAGGATTTATAACGTTGAAAAAACATATTTTAAGAGAATTTCTAGAACAAATACTGTAAGAGCAGAATCCAGCTAAGCGATCAGCGAGCTACTGTATATGTGTTGGTCCCTCTCAGGAAAGTCATTTTTGTCAAAAGTGAATTTTATGGGAAAACAGACAACAAGTAGGTGACAAATGAGACAATCATTTCCCCTCACGAAAAAAGATGACATCAATATGAAAGAAAAATTATTTTTTCGTTTCATACAGCTATTTTAAGTCCTTACTGAGCATGCTCGGAACCCATTTAAACATTTCAAAATCAAATAATTTTGGAATGGATTAATATGTTTCACCAAACAAGCAAAAGGCACATCTGTGGCCCAACCTCCTTCTACCCTGAACATTTCACATCAAAATTCCAAATTATTTGCGGTGTAGCCAAATTCAAAAAAATCCCATTCAAGCCAATGGGAAAAAATATAAATAATTTACTTTTTTCACTATCCAGATCTCAGAAACTGCACATCTGACCAGAACAAAACTTGGTACATTTAGAGATCTACCAAACAAAACCACACTTGCAAAATTTCATGCAAATCTGTTGAACAGTTGTGAAGATATTAAAGTGCAAAACTTTGTGTTTACTATAGAAACCCCCGTGTTGAACCCTAACTATAGAGATAGATAGATAGATAGATAGATAGATAGATAGATAGATAGATAGATATAGAGGTGCAGTCATGTCCCTATAGTTAGGGTCAAGTCAATGTTAAACTCAAAATTTTGCACTTTATCGACTCTAACCGTTCAACAGATTTACCTAAGCTGTATGCTCTATACCTGTGGTGTAGATCTCTTGATTTGGCAACTTACATTCTGGTCAAATGTGCAGTTTCTGAATTACTGAGAGGTGGAAAAACCATGTTTTCGCTCAATGACTTTGCTGGGAATTTTCTTTGAACTTGCCTACAAACCAGATGGTTTTGTTGCTTGGGCTGAAATTTTTAAGGCAGAAATGGACTACCCTACAGATATGCCTTTTTCTCATCTGGTGAAGAAAGAATGCACAGTTTTTAAGTTATCGCAATTTAAACATTTGAAAAAAATCACTTCTGAGCATGCTTAGTAAGCACTTCAAGATATTTGCAAGAAACGAAGTAGGAATCCTGCTTCATATGGGAAAATTCCTACTTCTTATGGCCACCATCTTGTTTACAGTTTTGCCTGAAATATTCAAATTTGGAAACCCTCAAAATGAAGACCTGGAGAGGAACCAACACATGTACTTTGCTTACTGGGACCCCTTACGTGCATTTTGCACTTTACTGCTCAAAAAATGCCCTTAAAATGGGCTTTTAATGAATCTTGAAATTCTTCTATCATATCCATATAATACAAAGAAGGATCTTACTTTGTATGACGAGATACGATGTAAGATCCTACTTCGTGAGCCAAAAATAGGATTATTAATCTAGAAATAATTTTCTGCTGACATCGGGGTGCACAATCCTCGTGTTGGTAGTAGCCCCCGCCCCAAGGTGGGACACTGGAGAGCCCACCTCCAGTGTCCTGAAATGATTTTTTATTGAAATCATACCTGAACAAAAAGGAAACAGTCCCCAAATGTCTTTTCATTTAAAAAAATAACCCTTTAAAACAGAAAACGGTCCCTCGTCGTCTCCCCATCCCCCCTCCTCCATCCCGACCCTCCCACTAAGCAACCCACAACCCCATACCCACCTTGCCCAATACTTACCATTGGAGGTCGGTGGCTGTCATCTTCTGTGCACCAGGACACTTCTTCACTCTTCAAAGCCGAACCGCAAACTGAAGAATCGAGGTAAGTTCCGTATAATGGCTGTCAATGGCATTTTTAACTTATGTTGATATCTCTGCCATTTTTCAATATTTTTGCACCAAATTTTCAACATGGAGATTTTGGGACCCTACCTCATGCACACTGTCACTGTCATTTTGTTACTCAGTCGCGAAAGGTGATTTCGCAGTCGCTGAGCAAAATCACCTTTGGGACCAGTTAACAAAATGACAGTGTCAGTGTTCATGAGTGAGTCTAAAAAAGCCCATTTTCAAAATTTGGTGAAAATATTCCCAAAAATGGCTGCGTTATGAGCGTTCATTGTGCAGTTTCTATGCAGGTACATAACTTTGGTAATTTACAATATTTTGATTCCAAATTTTCAACATTGCCATTTTTACGTACCACCTTATGAACAGTACTGCTGTAATTTTTCACATCATCCTACCCAAAATGTGTTTTCACATCTGTGGCACAGAACGGCTCATGCGCTGTGCAAAATCACCTTTCTGGGCCAATTAATGAAATCACAGTGCCACTGTTCATGAGGTGAGGTCCCCAAGAGGCCATGTTGAAAATATGGTGCAAACATTCCTAAAAATGCCAGAGTTACATGCATCCGTTGAATTAATTCTATGCACATGCATAACTTTGGTACTTTTCCATATTTTGCCACCAAATTTTTAACATAGCCATTTTTTCACACCACCTCATGAACAGTACAACTGTCATTCCCCACATCCTGCCCAAAATGTGTTTTCATACCTGTGATGTGGAATGGCGTTACAGTTGTGCATAATTACATTTTGCCTTGTATTTCACAATTACTCTGTACCGGGGTATATGAGGTGGGGTAATAACATGACTATGTTGACAATTTGGTCACTGTTGTTCGACACATGGAAGCATATGTGCATCCATGGCAGGATTGGCGTGCAGGGTCCAACCACAGTAAAATAAGGATACTATTATACTATCTCAAAAAGAAGGGAAATTCATTGCAAAACACTCTGTTAATGCATCAGTTAGGGCTTCTATTACAGAGACAAAAGTCAGGAAATTCGATGTTAAGGTTACCAACCCTACCATCCCACCCCCACCATCCCACCCTCCACACACAGAACAGGCGGCTGGGGTGTGCCTTCAGGGTCATCAGGCCTAACTCTCACCCCATTCTCCTATACTGTACCATATCAGCTTGTTTACACATGGAATGGGAGAGTTAGGGCCCATGACCCCAAGGCACACCACGGCGCCTGTTGATGTGTGGGAGGGTGGAGTTGAGGTGGTAGGGTTGTAACCTAACATTGAATTTCCTGACATTTGTCCCTGTAATAGAAACCCTAACTGATGCATTAACAGCTTTTGCAATGACTATATATATATATATATATATATATATATATATATATATATATATACACAATAGGGGTGAGTGGTAAATGAGTGAGATAAAACAGTGTATCATCCACTGCAGTGTGATATTTTTACCCTCTGCTATACTGTGATGATATGAGACATTTACACACAGGTCACAAAAGGTCACTGATATCATCACCCTAGGCAGCTTTCCCCTCAGCAAGAAAGAAACACCTGTGCTGTTACCATAGACACAAATGCAGAACTACCTGAGAGGTCTCACTGCTGCCTACAGCTAACTCAGTGAGCATTACAAAACACACATCTATCTCCCCCGCCAACTTCCAGCTCATTACTGTGATGCTGTCAACTTGATGCAGCCAGAATTCAGAACAGCACAGCTTCACAGAACAGTCTAAACTACTGCCTGCAGCAAACTCAACTACCACTGAAACACACTCTCACTTGTTCCTCAAACTCTGATTCTCGCCCATTACAATTACTGTGACAATTTCAACTTCACTGCAGCCAGAATCCTAAAGAGCACAATTTCACAGAACACTCTGCACTCTGCCTGCAGCTAACTTAATTACCACTGAAAACAGTATCAGCCGTTCTGACACTCTGCCTCTCAGTTCATTACAATTACATGCTCTTAGCTTCACTGCAGCCAGACTGCTAAACAATACAGCTTCACAAAAGTATGTTTCTCATTCCTATCTGAAACTAACTCATTTAGCATTGCAAAACACACTCATGTGTCTCTCAGAGTTTATAACATTGCCAGCCCATTCAGAAAAGCTCACACACAGAATGAGCAAACACTTTAACAGGAACAGAACACAAGACAGCATAACAAAACTTCTGAAACTCTTGGCCCTATTGTATATATCGAATACATGATGGGCAGATCGTGTGCTATGGCAAATATTGTCACTCCTGCATCGTGAGCTTGGATATCTCACTCGTGCCTATCCAGAGCTCACTCTTGCGGAGTGACAATATTTGCCATATCCTCATGCCTATATATATATATATATATATATATATATATATATATATATATATAAATACTGGCCCAGTAGGGCCAGTATAATTAAGATTCCATGGACACTTCTATGTTAAACCCAACATTTTGCACTTTAATAACTTTGCAACCACTTGTCTGATTTGCCTGAAATTTGGCATGCTTGGTGTCATACCATAGCTCTCTGGATCTGGAAATTTTTGTTCTGGTTGGATTTTTAGCTGCAGAGCTGTGGTGCATCGAAAAGGGTGGAAAATGCTCAACTTTTGCAAATTCTTTGCTTGTCTCCACAGCCCGAATGGTTTAACCGTCTGGTCTTAAATTTTCAGGATATATGGAGACTGGGTCAGGGAAGTGCCTTTTGAAGGTTTGGTGAAAAAAATACTAATCCGGTCAAAAGTTATTAAAGTTTAAAGTTTCCTATTATATCTTATGGGAAAAAAATATATGTTCCGCATGACTTCAAGTTGTAGTGTCACGAAAGCACCTTTTTCTGTCGCAAATGCCCTCAGTACTGTCGTTTGGTGGTCTTCTTGTTTTCAGTTAGTGGTGCATAAAAAATGTTTTAATTCAAAATAGCATGCTCCTTGATAAACACCAACTGTTATGTTTACCTAAACAGGGCCCTAGGAACACAGTCCTGGCATCAGATTTTGAAAAGAATCCCCAGAAATGTGTTTTCCATGTTTTCCCTGTCTGTAGTTTAGTGATTTTGCACTGTGGTGGCATAGTGTCGTAAATCACGACATCCTTTCACGACTACTGTCGCAATTTGCAACAGTACCAGCCCCCAAAACACTCAAAAGACACATTTCTTTGCCACTTCTCTGCAACTGAGCGGTTTGGACTTTGGAGCTGAAATTTACAGGGTAGAAAGGACTTGCCCCACAGATGTGCCTTTTGCTGATTTGGTTCAAAAACTTTACACCAGTTCCAGAGTTACAGCACTCGGAAGTTGTGAATTTTCCCATATGATAACATTGTGGCAGCCGCGGCACCTTTCGGAGCCTATATCTCGAAAATGGTTCGAGATACGGATTTTTTGCTAAGCACAGCTTAGTACACCTTAAAGCAGCAGTGCAATGAACAGGTTTTTGTGTATTTACACTGGAGCACTCAAGCTATGAATGGTTCCATTAAAAGAAATCATTTGATTAACTATTATTTTATTTTTTTTGCACTTTAGGTTCAACTCTCTCTAGCGACCACTCACAGTTGCCATTTTGCAAACAGAGTTTATCATGGTTGTAGTAGGAGTTAAAATGTTTAACCATAATGCAATTCTGTTTGCAAAGTGGCATTTACAGTATGTAGTGATGCAGTGCGCATTCACGAAGACAGCTGACAGTGAGTGTTAAAATACTGCAGTGAAGCTGCAGCGCTACTGAAACAAGTCACCTCCTAGAACATAGAGCAGGTGCTTACCAAAAAGACACACAGAAAAAAAACAGGCACGTGCCGGGGATTTGTGCCTCACTTTTCACACTGCATGTTTTCTTTGTGACTCTTTTGCTGCAGAAAATTAAGTTTATTTGTCCTGTTCAGTACTGCCAGTCCTGTTTTTTTTTTTTCCTACTTCTAATACTCTTTGCATCCCTTTCCATTACTGGCTCAACTGTCTCCCACCGCTTTCATCACACTGTTCATGTCCTGTGAACATAGGCTGTGAAAGAACCATACGAGGCGAGTCAGCGGGTGAGGCATTTAAAAAAAAGCCTCATTCAATTGACTCGCTCCTCCTAACATTTCTTTTGATTTCGTCTGGCTGGCTCTACAGACTTATGCTGGAGGAAGATTGTACCCTGTGCTACTGTACTACTACGTGCCTGCCTACAATATCTCTTGCTACTGAAAGTGTCGATGAGACATATTTATTATGAAGCCTGCAAAACACAACAATGTGACATGCAAAGCATGTGAAAAAAATAAAAATAGCACGAAAAAAAAAAACTGTCAATTAGTACTACAGCTAACATGACTAATGTGTACAGCACACAGCTTTCACATTTCCCACGGAGAACTCGGGACTGAGCACGCACTACTGACAACAGATGTGCACCCGTGAATTGTGGGAGGTTTATCCCTGAAAACAAACATGGTGGAGGGTAATTAATTTGCACAAATTAATAAGACATTTTAAATAAAAATATATATTCAAATACCATGTGATAACTAATGCTGTACATGACTGAGAACCAGGTGTCACAGTGAATCTACCTCACAGGTTAGAGAATATCCTGTATTTCAGATGAATGTTCATTACACTGCTGCTTTAAGCACACGTAGTGGTGGCTAGGTGATGAATACAACTGTGAAATAATTTTTATTTATTTATTTATTTGGTAACTCAGCTACAACCTTTGAGTATACACTCTTTTACAAAGGTTCCACGTCAGGATGTAGAACAGCAGAGACATAACAAAAACTTAACAGTTAACACAAAACATAAGATTGCTATGTAGTACAGAAAATAGATAAATAATACATTTGAATAACCTAGACAACTGAAATTAAACAGTGAGAGGAGATTTCCAATTAGCACCGTACAGCATAGCTGCCCAGGGGGCCTGTCAAGGTACAGTATCGGAAAGGGTAGGAGAAAGAAAGGGGAGAGTGCAAGCGAGAGTAGATTAGAGAGAGAGAGAGAGGTTGGGAGAAGGAGAATATTTGGGGAAGAGTGGGTGGAAAGGGAGATGGGGAGAATGGGAGAGTGAGTTGAAAGGAGCTGGGGGGTCAAGGGATGGTATGTGGGGAGTCAGGATAGGTAAAACAGGAGAAAAACTTGAACAGATGAGGGGGATATCCAGATTGAGGATATGGACTCAGGTAAGGGAGTCAGATGTGTTTAAGAGGGTATCCAGATTGAAGATATGGATTCAGGTAAGGCATCTCACGCATTTGAGTTCAGCAGGTATTGCTTCAGTTCTCTTTTAAAGGACCAAACATTTGTTGCATTAAGAGCTGCAGCAGGGATCTCATTTAACCATAGAGGAGCTCGGTACATGAAGGATCTTTGTCCTGGGGAAGTTCTACGAAATAGGACATCAAGCTGTGTTGTCATTGTCACTGTTCTTCATGTGTTGTATTTGGAGCTTGCTTCCTTTACCAGGTTTGCAATGCAGGTAGGGGTTGGGGAGGCCATGGCCTTTCTCCCTAGCAGACAAGTTTGGTATCTGATTCTGGATTGAAGCGATAGTATGTGGGCCAGACCATACAGGGTACAAGTGTGCATGAAGCAGTCAGTCTTTAGCAATAGTCTACAAGCCTTGTTAAGGGCCCTTTTTGAGGGCCGTATCAATGGCAGCCCCATAAACCACCAGCCTGTAGTCGACCAGGGAGAGGACAGAGCTGGAGACTGAAAGCCAGAGGGCTTCAGCAGTTAGGCTTTTCTTGTGCCTAAACAGGATCCCTAATTTAGTGTTCACAGCATTCACCACCATGTCAATGTGCTGAACATACGAACATATGAACATACGAAATTTGCCAGCAGATAAAGGCCTAGAGGTCCATCAAGTCTGCTCGAATGTGCAGCTAGCACCCCTTATTCTGCAGCTGCCCCTCCCTTACACCCTTCCCCTTCATTAACCCTCCCCCTTGTCCTGTCCCATCCTCATTTGAAGCAGTCCACTGTTCTGCATACCACTCCAGCAGTAGCTTGTTCCACCCAGCCACCACCCTCTCTGTAAAAAGTGTCTCCTCATCTCCCTCCGATCCTTCCTCACTCCAGTCTCATATCATGGCCCTTGGCGACCCTCCCTCCTTACTTTGAACAGCCCCTCTGTCCGTCTTGTTTATTCCTTTCATGTATTTAAAGGTTTCAATCATGTCACCCTGTCTCCCTCTCCTCCAGTGAATACATGTTCAACTCCCTCAACCTCCTCATTATGATAAGTCCCAGCCCCTTGATCATCTTTGTCGCTCTGCACTGCACCCTCCAGTAACAATGTCCCTCTTCCAGATCGGGCGCCAGTACTGCATGCAGTACTCCAGGTGTGGTCTAACTAATGACCTATACAGTGACAGAATCACCTCCTCCCTCCTCGAGGATATACCCTTGCAATACAACCCAGCATTTTTGTTGGCCTTTGCAGCTGCCTTCCTACATTGTGCGAGTTGTTCATTGACCCTGTAATGAGCACACCCAGATCCTTCTCCTCCTCTGTCTGGGCTAGCTGCACTCCCCTAGCTAGTAACTCCTCCTTGGGTTCTTCATCCCAAATGCAGCACCTTGCACTTTTGGCATTAAAGCCCAGTTGCCAGGTGTCTGACCAGGTTTCAAGCTTTGCCAGATCATGCTGCAACCCCTGCCATACCCCTAGGTCATCCACCACCACGCCTACCTTGGTATCATCAGCAAACAGACTGATCTTGCTCTTGATGTCCCATGATATGTCTGCAATGAATATCCCAAACAACACTGGTCCCAACACCGAGCCCTGTGGAACACCGCTCATCACTGCCCTTGGGTGTGAGAGCTGCCCACCAACCACCACCCTCTGTTGCCTTCCTGCAGCCAGTTTCCTACCCATCTCACCAGCTTTGCACCCGCCTGCTGCTAACTTCCTTCCCAGCCCTTCCATGGCACTGGGTCCAATGCCTTACTGAAGTCAGATACAGGACATCCACTGCATGGCCCCTGTCAGTTGCCTAGTTACCCAGTCACTAGAACTCGACCAGGTTGGTTTAGCAGGATCTGCCATGTGGAAGCCATACTGTCTGCTGTCCTGTAGTCCTTTGGCCTCTAGGAGGGCCACTAGCCTCTCCTTCAGGATAGTCTCCATTAGCTTACCCACGATGGATGTGAGGCTCACTGGTCTGTAGTTTCCCGGTTCATACTTGGGGTCACTCTTGAGGAGGAGCACCACATGAGCCATCCTCCAGTCCTGAGGTACACACCCCGAATGTAGTGAGGCATTAAATAGGTCTGCCAAAGGTCCTGCAAGGACCTCTGCCAGCTCCTTCAGTACCCTGGGGTGGATGCCATCTGGGCCTGGCGCCTTGTCCACCCTCAGTGCCTTCAAACCCTCTCGAACTCTGCTCTCATGATTTCCCCATCTGCACCACTTCCCACCCTGCTTCTGCCATTTCTCCCACCTTGGGTGTCACCTCCCTCTTCTCTTCCAGTAAATATGACCAGGCAAGTACTCATTTAGTGCTTCCATGCTTAATAGCACCTGCTTCCACCCAACCCCTCCTTCCTAATCCTTACTATGTGGTCCTTACAGCTCCTTTTCTCCCTGAGTGTACTTAAAGAAGTCCTTCTCCCCTTCTTAATGTCTTGTGCCAGCCTGGGTTTCCGTGGATGCTTGGGCTCCCTTACTGCCCTTGTCACCTCCTTGATTCTGTCAAGTACTCCCCTGTCTTCCCGCTCCCTGTTTCTTGTACTTCCTAAAGGCAGCTCTTTTCCTCCTTACCTTCCACTGACCTCCTTGCATAACCAGATCGGTTTCTTAGCCAGCCTTCTTGCTCTGGGCTTTGCAGCAGAGTTTGGTTGCCTCCACTATCCCAGCTTTATGAGCTCCACCTCTGGTTAGTGTCCATACTAGATTGAATTCTGGCCAGGTACCCTTTTACCACTTCCCCATCCTCCCAAAGTCAGCCCTCCTGAGAGTCCAGCACTGTGTGCCAGATTCCCTCCTTCCTTGCCCATATCAATGTAGAGCCATACTGGTGGTGGTCACTCCCCTGACAAGCAGTTCCTCCACTGTAAGTTCTCTCACAAAGTCCCCATTTGCCAGCACAAGGTCAAGGGTATTCCCTAACCTGGTTGGTTCACTGACCATTTGCAGCAGGAAGCTGTCCTGGAAGGCATCCAGCAGTACCTGCTCCCTTCTGTTCCTGGTTGTTGGGGTGCTCCAGTCCACTCCTGGCATGTTGAAGTCCCCCACAATCACCACACTACCCTTCTCGCAGGTCCTCCTGATCTGTCCTGCTAGTTCCCTGTATAACTTCTCCGTCTGAGATGGTGGTCTGTACACCACTATTCTTGGAATCCTGGATTTGCATCCAAAGTGACTCCGTACTACCCTCTCCCCTTCCTCCCTTACACACTTCAGTCCTTCCTTCACATATAGTGCCACCCCCCCTCCTTTCCCAATCACCCTGTCCCTACGAAATAACCTGTACCCTGGTACAGACAGGGTCCCAGTCATTGTGTTGGGTGGCCCATGTTTCCGTGATGGCTGCAATGTCACCTCTCCCTCTGCCATGAGAACCTGCTAACTCTGCAGTTTTCCTCCCAGGCTCCTAGCATTAAGGGTAACCTACCCTTCCCCCTCCCATCCTGCCCTCCTTTACCAGCATCACCAATAGTACTTGCCATTTGTCCTTTGTCACTGTTATGGGGGTAAGCTCAACTGGTTTCCCAACCTGTGGTCTCTGCATATCTCTTCCCAACTACCACCCCCACTCCTAGTTTAAATTCCCAACTTCCTCTATGTACTCCTCCATCCTCTGTTTCCAACTTTCTTTCCCTCCTCACTCAGAGTGTAGTCTGTCTTGGCCCGAGACTACTATCCCAGAGGTCCCCCACCCCCCCAACAGCCCATACCCTTTAGCACAACACCAGGTTCTTGGCCATCCGTTAAATTCCTCTATTCTCAGCTTTCTTGTTGTGCTTGCCTTTGGCACTGGAGTATCTCTGAAAAAGTTACTGATCTTACTCCCCCTCACATAATTGTGCTAGTTCCTCAAACCTCCTCTGGACTGTATCTCTGTCTTGTCAGCCAGGTCGTTTGTCCCAAGATGTATAATTAAATGAAGCTTGTCCCTACCTCTTCTAGCATAATTCAGAACAGACTGTCTCCACCCTTTCCGCTGTCATTCCTGGCATGGCCTCCACCCAAATCGCACAGCTCTCCCCTTGCTACCCACCTAACTCCTCTTAGTATTGAGTCCCCCAGCACTAAGATTCCACCCCTCTTACTCCCTGCTTGCTTCCATTCATCTCCCTCTCTCATTTCCAGCTCCTCTTCTTCCTCCTGCACATTATTTCCCCCTTTTACCCCTGTTGCAATTCTCCCATCAGAACTTCCCCGCTCCAGTTTGGTCCAGGCATTTATCAATTACTCCTCTAATTTCATCATTTCCCTCCTCCACCTTCTTCCTCTCTAGCAGTGCACAACTATTTTCTGAAGGCCCTTCACAAATGCCCGCTCCCGCTCTCTTCATAGTAACCTGTTCTCTCCTTTCCACTCCATGACTTTTGCCACTTCTTCGCCTCCCCTCACAAGTCCCTATCTCCTCCTTCCATTTGTCTTTTGTCTCCTGACCTAGTTTCCCTGGCAATTGTTCTTCCTGGCCTGGACCCCTTTATCTCTGCTTCCCTTCTTCTGACCCTCTCCTCACCACTGTTGGCTTAAATCGCCCTCCCTCATCTCCCTTTCTTCCTCCCTCCAGTATTGGGCTAAACCCACCCCCAGTCTGCCTTGCCTGTCTTAGTTCCTCCTGCAGACCCTCAATCTCCTTTCTAAGTTTTCTATGTGGTTGCACACTAAACATCCTCCCACCTCCAGGCAATGTTTAGAAAGATTGGTGCACCCGCATGTTATTTGCAACCTACCACCCTACCCATTGCTGTCGTTGCCCACCAGGACCCTCCACCCTTCAGATGCAGGATGCAAACACTCCCCCAAGTCCCCACTCTCCCCTCTATCAGTGCAAAACATTTTCTTTATTTCCCTTACCTCCTTTGTTGCACACATTTAGATATATTGAGCAACTGCTTTTTATATTCCTATCCTTCCTATCCACACTCAAAACGAGACTTTAAGTAGCCATTGCACAACCTTCTTCAAACTCCTACTCCTCCTTTCCCCAATGCAATATCAATGCGAAGAAGTAATAATGAAAGCTCCTAGATTTGCATTTACTTCCCTTCCACTGAGAGAGCAGTCACCTCTTCACTTGCTGCTGTTCCTTTCCTGGTATGCCCCTCCTACTCCACACCCCTTACTATACCCAGTGTTTAGCTCCTGTCAATCAGATTTAACAGGGCATATAATCAAGAGTTGGGGAGGGGGGGTGAAAATTTGCATCCACAATGACACCCAGGTATTTGAAGGAGTGAACCTGTTCCAGTGGAGCAGTCAGGTGATTTGTGATTGTTAGTTCTGGGCATCCCTTTTTTAGTTGGGGGCTAGAGAGGAGCATCGTCTTGTTTTATTTGTAGTTTAATAGCAACCTTTGGGAGTAGAACCAGGTCTCCAGTTGCTGGAAGGATGACTATAGCTCGGCCTGTAGGTGCTCTATGCGAGAGTGACAGCTAAGTAGGACAGCATCATCGGTGTATAGAATGACTTTGCTAGTGCAGGCATCAGATAGGTCATTCAGGAACATGCTGAAGAGCAGTGGACCCAGGATGGACCTTTGAGGCACCCCTAGTGAGAATTCCTTGGATGCAGATACAGAGTAGCCTATCTTGACCCTTTGAGACCAGGAGGTTAGGTAGTCCTGGTACCATAGAGCGGCATTTGGGGAAACACCAAGGGCATGCAGTTGAGACAAGAGGAGTGGGTGGCAGACTGTGTCGAATGCCTTTGTTAAGTCAATGAAGATGGACCCAACAAGTTTTCATTCATCCAATGCCTTATGGACATACTCAGTGAAATCCACCAGTGCAGTGTCCGTGCTGTGGAGTTTCCTAAAGCTATGCTGCTGGGGACATTGCAGCTGGTATTTGTGAATATAGTCAGTAAATTGGTTTGCCACAATCCTTTCCAGTGCTTTAGAGAGGGGGGAGAGGATAGAGATGGGCCTGTAGTTTGCGGTCAGTGACCTGTCACCTCCCTTATACACCGGGGTCATCAGCGCTTGTTTCCAAAGAGAAGAGAATTTGGCGAGCTGGAGGGATTTATTGAAAATCATAGTGATGGGAACAATGACTTTGTTGACTGCCAGCACCAGCAGTTTCATGTCAATGTTGTCAGACCCCATTCTGGTTTTCCCCAGGACCTTTTTAACATAACCCCATGCTTCTTTGACAGTGACTCTCTTGAAGAGGGATTGAGGGAGTGAGTTGATGTCTGGAGGACGCCTATTATCAGCTTTGATAGGCTTCAGGTATTCAGCCAGTAGAACAGAGTTAAGATCCGTGAAGGTGGAGTTAAACTCTTCAACAATGGTGTGGGGGCCCATGGTATTTGTGCCATTAATGTTTAGCAGTGATGGCCGTGTTTTGTCGTCTTTCCCTGTGAGTGTCTTAATATTGTCCCAAAACCACCTCCCATCACCCCAGGTTCTTTCCAATTGATCCTTGCTATACTTACTGAGATAGTGACAAATAAGCATTACAAGGGTTACTAGGAATGCCTCTGTCTGTACTAATGGGTAGGTAGAAGCGCAGGCCCAGAGGGCCCACACTCCCACCTATGCATACTATTTATGCTAAAGTGGGAACACTGGGCCCTTCTGCAGTATGTCTCCACACTGATGGGTGGGTGGAAGAACAGGGCCCGGAGGGCCTGCGCTCCCACCTATGGATACTATTATGCAAAACTAAAAGCACAGTGCCCTCCTGTGCTATGTTCTTATACTTATAGGTATGTGGGAGTGCAGGGCCCAGAGGGCCAGCACTCCCACTGATAGATACCATCTTGCAATACTGGGAGAACAGGGCCCTCGGGTGCTATGGCCCTGCACTTATGGGTGGGTGGGAGTGCAGGGCCCAGAGGGCCCACACTTGCAAATATGCATCGAATTATGCAAAACTGGGAGCACAGGGCCCTCATGCGCTATGCCTCTTCACTGATGGGTGGGTGGGAGAGCAGGGCCCAGAGGGCCCACAGTCCCACTTATGAATACCGTATGAGTAACATTTCACTTTCTCAAAAAGAAGGGAAATTCATTGCCAAAAAACACCATTAATGCATCAGTTAGGGTTGATTCCACATGAACAAAAGTCTGGAAATTCGATGTTAGGGTTACCAACCATACCCCAACCCCCCCATCCTCCACATACCAACAGGCATCGGGGTGTGCCATGGGGTCGTCGGGCCTAACTCTCACCCCATTCTCCTATACTATACCATCTCAGCCTCCTTACAAATGGAGTGGAGTGAGAGTTAGGCCCAACGACCCCAAGGCGCCTGTTGGTCTGTGGTGAGTGGGGGATGGGGGATAGGGTTGGTAACCTTAGCATCGAATTTCTAGACTTTGTTTCAAGTGAAACTCAGCTAATGCATTAATGGAGTTTTTTGCAATATGTTTATATATGTGTATATGTGTATATATATATATATATATATATATATATATATGTATATATTATACAATATAGATGACTATTGCATGTAAAAACCTAATTTGTTGCTACAAATTACATAAAAACACTAAAAGCACCATTCTAACAGGTTCCTCAAAGAAAATTAATCCTTCCTTTATTTTCCACAAAGGATTTCAGAAGCTACTGTTAAGAAGATGATTTAACTTGAAAAAAACATGGAAAATTCCTCAGAGTAAATTGAGCACAAATGTTATGCCCTGGAGAGAATTTTGTCCAAAATAAATCTTCATAATGAACATTTTTTGGATGCACATCCTTGTCTAATCACTCAGTCTAGTTAACCCCTTGTAAGACCCTCTAGGGTGGAAAGTACCCCTTCCGAAACAGGGCTAAATAAATCCCTTTCCTCAGCACCTAGTATCAGTTGTACTTCATAATCAGCCCAGAGCAGTCAGTACTGTCTTTCTAGCAAATTGAAAGAACCTAGCCATTTATAAGGTATTATTCGAGTTGGTCTCTCTAAAGCGCAGAAGTCTTTTTAGAACGGCTGTGGGAAAAACACATCCTAAAAATAGCAGCTTTAGACATCCAACTAGAAGAGAGTGATGGCCTGTGTATAAAAACCTGCCTTCTTTGGGGGGGTTTCTTTATTGACTTTTTAAAATGAAGATTGCTCATTCTCCTGAAAAGTTCCATCTTGTTTACCATTGAGGCTGCTTCCCTTTCACCTCCCCAAAAGCCTTATTCAACAATGAAAGCTAGTTTCATTCTTCTCCTCACACATTGCCATTGCATGCCGATATGCTAAATGCATATAGACAATTGTACCCACAGACCACTTGGGATTTCTAAATGTCATGGACTACCAACAGATAGCTGTGGCCAAAACTAGACAGTTTGGAGTATGTCACAAGATGGCATGCCAGCTTGAAAGTGTTGTGCATACCGTAGCTGGCAAAACTATGCAGGGTCCTAAAACTTTATCCTGAGACATGATTTGCTATCCCCTTGTTGCTAACACTTTCCCTTCTACGTGTTTAAAGTTTCGCACAAACACCGAAACGACACTATTTGTGATGTTCCCTTTCCCAGTTGTTCACTCCCAATGGTGAGCAGCAAAGTGCCAACCAATTCAGCCAACCAGACTGCTGGTCTGGCTGAAGGACCCATGCCACTGGCAACTTAAACAAAATGAATGCCTGGAATTCTTTTCAGACCATTGTGAGTGTGTGAGATTGGGGGAGGGGCAGATAAGAGTGTCTCTATCAGTGTATACTGTTATATGGGCAACACAATTAGGGTGCTGCAATTAGAGTGATGGGAAAAAGTAATGAGTGACAGGGGTATGCTGGATTTCACAGCGCCCTGCACTCACAACCATTTTCACTGCTGACACTGTTCTCCTACGGTCCACTCATGCCTGCATGGGGGTGCAGATGGCAAAGCCCCCCCCCCGTGCAAAAAGAAACTGTTCTGCCCTCCTCTCCCTTGTCACCCTACTTCAGTGGTGGCAGAATGTACAGGCACAGTAGTTGCGGGTGACATGTTTCTGGTACCCTAATTTACAGCGACCAGATTCAGGTCACGATAACATGGGTGAACCCTCACTCAGAAACTGATGCCACAGCTTTGGTATTAGTATTAAAGTTCATGGAGGGGAAGAGAGAAGAGAGACTAGGGGACCCAAGTCTGAGGGAAGCCCAAGCTATCCCCTGAGGCTCCATTCTGGGAGCCCTCACTTCGGGTCACATATCCAACAGCTCACTCTGGATCTGTGTGGGACTTGCACTGCTTGCCTTGCCCCACGCCTGGGTGGAGGACTCGCAATGCCTTGCAGTCATCCCGCAAGCACCTGATTAGACTGCAGTTCTTTACTCTTATTGGCACAGTCCGCTGCTTTCAGTTGACTGGCTACTGCTGGTAAATTTGCCACAGTTACTTGACAGCAGTAGCCTCAGCATACTTTCTGCACCTGCAGTTTCACTGGAAGAGAAAGGCAGACATTACAGCTCCCCCCCCTTTGAAGTACTCTGAGCTCACAGATAAAGCTTGGCTGGATGCACTCCTACCTTGTCACATGCAATAGATTTCTGTGGACAGGAGTCTGTGGCAGTTCCAAGCACTGCTGCAGCTGCTGCAGTTACTTAATTATCCTGTGGCTTGGACCCCATCGCGGGTTCTCCCTCATGGCTGGCCTGTCCCTGCAGTCACTTCAAGATGACTCACAGCATCACCTTCCCAGGTGACTAACAGTGACGGACAGACCTGTCCCCAAGTTCACTAATGAGATACATGTGGGACCAGTAGGGTGACCATGGCATTCATGAAGGAACAGGACTATGTGACTAATTCATGCTGAAAGCCATTTATTCACCATCTAGCCAGCAGACTGTGTCGGTTCTGCTTTAACACTCGGCATACTTTCCATGGCTGCAGTTTCACTGGAAGTTGAAGGGCAGACAACAGCCGCTTCTTTCTCCCCCTGAAGTACTTTGAGCCCACAGATAAAACTTGGTCGACTGCACTCTTACCTTGTCACGTGCAGTAGAGTTCAGTGAGCAGGAGCCTATAGCTGTTCCATGCACTACTACTGAGGTTATTTCATTTTTCTGGGACTCAGACCTCACCACGTGCTCTCCTTCATGGCTGGCCTGTCCCCGAGTTCACTAATGAGATACACACAGCACCAGAAGGTTGACCATGACACTTATGAAGGAACAGGACTATGTGACTCATTCATGGTGAAAGCCATTTATTCACCATCTAGCCAGCAGACTGTATCAGTTCTTCTTTTTTGCAGTTTTGTTTGTCCTTTGGTGAATAAAAAGGGGCATCTAGCTGGCAGTCTGTGTCATGTCTGCTTATTATGCTTACTTTGTGTGGCGTCAGTTCTGCTTTTTTGCAGTTTTTCTTGTTCTTTGGTGAATGAATGACTTCCAGCATGAATTAGTCACATAGTCCTGTTGTTCCTGAATGTGCTGTTTTTGTTTTGCTTGTTCATTTCCTGGAGAGTTGGCTCTTCCTATCAGTTGTACCATGGACTGGCACCAGTGAGCGCAGCCATTCCTGTTGTTCCTGTTTAGGCTGACTGTGATGCCACTCACCTGGCTGCTAAGCAGCTGAAAGGATTGAGTTGTTCTGGATTGGAGCGACTCTTTCCTTTCAGCTATGCAAAGTTTCCATCCAGCAAGCCAAGAACGGTGTCATGACCAGGCTTGCTGATAATTGGGCAGCCACTGTAGAGCCCCCTGCACCCTGAGGTACACTGAACTCAACAGTGGTACACCTATGGAAGCCTTACAGTGTAACTAGATTTTGCTTTGCGCTGCCCATGCAAGCAAATATAAGACATCATTAAAGTCAAGGGACTGGGAACATCTTATCCCTGCAGTCAATTAGTGCACTTTTTCTGTCCCAGCAGAGGGATGAGGTGGGGGTGGCATGAGGCATGGAAGAGACTATAGAGAAGACCTGCAAAAACAGGTAGCCTGTGAACATAGTAAAAGTACAAAATGGCGACAACAAAAATGGTGACAAAATACAGCAACTATACATACAGCGAATGGGGGTTTCACCTCTCCCCAAGCTGAGCCCCCCTGGAGTTGGTATATTTAGTAAGGGGGTGTTAAAGCCCCCCAAAGATAAAGAGATCGTATATGTGTAGTTGCTGTATTCCGTGTGCCATTTTCAGTCGTCGTTTTAGATTCACTATTTTGACGTGGATCCCAAAAACAAGAATTTGACAGTGCTGAATTTTTGCTACTTGCATTGCTGTTGTACCAGGTCTTTCTTGTACACATTTTTGGTATATATTTACTTAGGATAGACCAGAAGAGATGCAACTTCTCATTTTCAGCGGTGTCCTGCTTTTACACATTTTTAGATTGTATTACCTAGGACAGGTCAGCTGAAAGACAATATCTAATTTACTGCGGGCTACCACATTTTTACCCCAAATTTCCAAGTCTTTTTATGACCTGATTTTATGTGATCAAGGCAGGTGGAATTTCTTTAAATGCCATCCGAAAGGTAATTTCACTGTATGACTGTAGAAACAAGTTTCGAAGGGGATTTGAAAAATGGCATCTGTCATGTTCAGGAGTTTGGGTAACACAATGGATTTGTTGAGCATTAGAGGCCACAATCTGCAAAAATGAAGTTATGAGTAAACATTGGAACAATTTGTTTCTTCATAACTTAGTTGTTTTTTCACATTTTGACCCCAAATTTTCAACATAGTCTTTTAATGATCACTGTGGCAGGATAAAACCGTACCTTATTGTTTTAATCATATCTCATGTTATTATATGGCTCTAATACATCAGGGATGTCCATGGTGGCCCAGTCTAACCTGCAAGGGATCATGGTTACAAAGAAAACATGGGCCCTAAAATGATGTAATTTCTTGTTACTGGGCGGAGAAACTGTTAGCTGCTAGTCAGGGACTAGAACTTGATTAGACCATTTAAAAGGAAACAAAAGGGGCTAATTAATCAGGGCTGGAAGGCCAGGAATCCATTTGTATCTGAATAGCCCACAGCCTCTAGTGGTGCCATGCCATCTGGATCCCTTTTGTCCCTGCAGGTCTACCCTGAGTTAATCTAATTACAGCTAAATGGACTAGCATTTAGATCAATTGCTGTATTGCATTTAGCTTGATTACAGCCATTTAAAAGGGGAGGGAGGCTGGATCGTCTCCTAAAAATTCTGGTTTGAACTGGCTGGCTTCTGAGCCCTTTTTCTCTCCTATTCAGAGCTGAACATTTGTTGTTTGTAATACAATAATAAAATCTGATTGGTTATATAGGCATGGAGAAGGAATGTTAGCCAACCACAAGGCAAATCAGTATCACTGGACCTGCCCATTGAGAAACCCCATAAAACAGAGGTACAAGACTTTATCAGGGCCTTTTTGCCTTTGGTGAAAGAGACTGTATTTGGGACCCTGCCCTGCTGAGAGAGCACAGACATTTTCTTTTTAAGAATTTCTCCTGCACCACAAGAGCCAAGATTCAACTACTTTTCTAAAGACACTTTGCACTTCTTCAGCAACCAAGGGCTTGGTGAAGTAGAACTTTAACACATAATTTTAAAGTGTAGGTTTTTATTTTATGTTTCCATTTTCTTTTTCATATCCTGTAACCAATGTCTAAAATTATCATTATTTAAGGTATTTACTGCATTTATTAATTAATTAGTAAAACCTTTGGCTTACTTTAAGATAATTTTGCCAGTGTCTTTTGTGTGTGTTGGTTTGGGAAAGGGTTGTTCTAACTATACTATGCCTGTGTGACTGCTTAAGGGCCAAACCCTACTGAAGTAAAGTACCACAAGGGACTCAGTGGACAAAAGGTGGGGAGGAAATACAAAAGGTCTCAAGAAAGAGTCCATGGGGTTGAACCGGTCTCTACATTTCTGGGGAAAGACACATAATAGGGTGTATAGGGCATTTCCACGAAAGCCTATACACACCTGTAGCTTTTCTGGTTCATTGTGCAGTGGCCAAGAGGGTTCTATCCCAAAAACACAGATTTGAGACTTGTATTTGTACCCCCTCGCACGGAGAAAGGGAGCCATAGGATTCTCTGGCATACGTTCAGTTGTGAAATAGCGAGCGTGCTAAAAGGACAGAGATGGGGTATCCCTGACACTGATCACAAGGTGATTCACTGTAGCCCAGGGAATTCCTGCCCCACAGGAGTGAGCTTGTGACAATCACTCCTTCTGAACATGACAGATGCCATTCATAAAATAGCATCAGAAATGTCATTTCATGCCACAAAACACATTTTGGCCAGGATCTGAAAAACGACAGCTGTCACATTCATGAGATGGTGTAAAAAAAATGGATATTGTGAAAATGTGGTGTCAAAATATTGAAAATGACCAAAGTTATGAGTGTACCTTGAAAAATGTCAATGTACACTTATAACTTTGTTGTTCTTAATATTTTTACCACAAACATTCAACATAGCCTTCTTACAACCCCACCTCATGAACAATGGTAGAGAAAATGTTCAAATCCTGCCCAAAACATGATTTCAAAAAACACGTAAGAAAACACATTTTGTCCAGGATTTGAAAAATGACAGCCATCACATTCATGAGTTGGTGTGAAGAAATGTCTATGTTGAAAATTTGGTGTTAAAATACTGAAAATTACCAAAGTTATGAGTGTGCATTGAAAAATTTCAGCACGTGCTTGCAACTTCATTGTTTTGTAATATTTTTACTGCAAATTTCTAACATAGCCTTCTTATGACCCCTTCTCATGAAAAAGAGCAGAAAAAATGTTCAAATTCCACCCAAAAGGTGATTTTGTGCCACAAGTGCAGGAACATATTTTGGCCAGAACTTGAAAAATGTCTGCTGTTATATTCATGAGGTGGTGTGAAAAAATGGCTGTGTTGAAACACAAACAGGTTCTGTGATGTAAGGCGGGTACTCCTCTGACAAGACTACCACCATCTACCCTTCCCCCTTACACTGGTAAATACATGTAAGACTTACCATCACAAGGTAAAAAGCAATATATGCACTGTACCTAAGAGGGGACGTAATCTTGGCCATCGTTGTATGTAAGACAGATGCAGATTTGGCTGTTTGGCATCTGAATGTCATATCTGATTGTGGGGTAAGGCTATCTCCAGATCAGCTGGCTAGAAGACAGGTTACTGAAACTGCCCAAGGGACAGGAGAATCCATGGGAAATTGAGAGTTGGTCAAGTGACCCTAGAACCTAAGAGCTGTATTGCAAAATTGGGCACCAATGTGATGAACTGTGTCCAAAACGAGTGCTCCTAGGTACTATGGAATGAACCGAAGTTGTTAACATGAATAACCGTTCGAGCCCTTAGCTGTCAGCAAACTGACTACATATAATAATATAATAAGGCCTGTAGGCATGTCACGGGGGCCAACCGGCTCACAAACACCTGTGAGTTATATGCCCAAGCTGGATGGCTCAATCTTCATGGCAGAATGAAGTACCACATCTGCCTGGTTGCCAAGAAAACATCCTTGAGCCTAACCCCCCAGGCATCCAAAACCTTCTGTGCCCATCGACAAATCCCCGCCACACCGGAGGAACAATCAACCCATCTTTCAAGGTCCCCTTCTGCCACACCTCACAAGGGCAAAGATCGTTTGAGCATCGTGCCCTCAAATGGCCGAACTCCCTCTGCTGTGACATACTGGCCGAATCCAAAATTGGCCATTTTGAGAAGAAGCTGCGGTCTTTCCTAGCTGCACTCAGTAGCTGTGACTGCCAAGCCTAATCGAAATCTGACTGACCTATTTACACTGCCCAGCTGCTGCACTTAGCTGCTATGACTAACACCAGGGCACTCACCCAATACCTTTACTTCACAACTACCACACTCCACCCCCTACACCTCTCTGGTTTGTCCCCTGCTTACCTTCCCCCACCTTATACTTTCCTACACTTTTTACATTCAACTTCTTCCCTTTGGTCCTTATGCACTCCTCCACCATCCCAGGCTCTCCAGGCTCCTGACAAGGCCTCTTGGCCTAGAAGTTTAAGTCGATATGAATAAAGTAAAATGTTTAATATCCTATTCTACATTGTATGTAAGCATTATCACTTAAATTGTACTACTTAAGGTTTTTTTGAATTGTATGAACTCTATGTTGTATTGGTTGTATGGCTGTCCTTAAATGTAATGTAACCGAACATTCTGTTCATTTACCCACTCTCTTCCCAAATCATGTATGTTGTCCTCTGTTACCCACTGACAAGGAACCTTTGTAAATGAGCCACCAGCTCAAAGGTACTTGTAATCCAAGAATTTAATAAATAAATAAAATAAATAAATATGAACTGCCACTCATTGTGTTGTGTGGTTCTTTAGCCCCTTTCTATTTATTTGTTTTATTTATTTCTTGGATTACAATACCTTTGAGCCAGAGGTTCTTTTACAAAGGTTCCATGTCAGGTAAAAGACAAACAGTTACATAGTAAATTACAAAAAAACAGGTAAAGTGAACAGTGCATGACAGACAAAATAAAGTGCAAACTTAAGGAGAAAGCAGAATAACAATGCAGCCAGGCAAAGGCTATGTCATGATAGAGGGGGAGGTAGAATAGGAGCAGGGTGGGAAAGTTTGAGAAGGGGAGATAAGACAGACACAGTAGGGAAGCTTAGATCACTAGGAATGGAATGGGGGAGAAACAGAGGTCCAAGGGGGGCAGTTTCACGATAAATCAGACAGCTTCAGTCAGGCAACCATATCTGCAATGTGTTGTGTGGTGCTGTCGAAGTTTGTACTTAAAGGGGCTGATCTCAGACTGGTCAAGGAGTGATGATTGGAGGTCATTTAGCCAGCTTGGCACCCTATACTTGAAGGAGTACTGGGCCACGGAGGTACAACAGAATGGGATTTAGTAGGCCAGGTTAGACATTCCATGGGTGTGGTGAGGGTTAGTTACTGTACCTGGTTAAGAGGCTTTAAGAAGACCGGAGGGGTTAGACCAAGACAGATTTTTTTCACAAACAGACAGGTCTGATACTTTGTATGGCCCTTAAGGTGTAGCCAGTTAGATCGAGCATACAACTTACAAGTATGAGTCAATCTATGTGCCCCAGTAGCTAGTCTGTAGGTTTTATTAAGGGCTATGCTGATTCTTTTATGCAGAAGAAGTCTAGAAGGGAAAGAAACAATAATTGAGATAGTCTAATCATTTGCAACAGGGCTCCTGGCAAACTGAACCATCTATTACCCCTAGACACAGAAGTCACCCTAGGTCATGCCCACCCCATCTGGGTAGACAGACAGGTCGACTGGCATGCCGAAGGGGGTAGGCATTGCACAAGCACTTAAAAAGTGAGATGTTTGAAACTTGCACTTGTGTTGACTCTTGAGTTAGAAATATTTAGCCTTGACTCTGTTTGTACTTCTGTAAACATGTTTGTATTGTAACTATTCTTTACATCAATGTATGTACTTTATGAAATATGTATAAGCAGAACAACTTTGAAAATAAAGCCTTTCTGGTCCTAATAGTTTCGTCCTGTGAAAAAATAGTGTTTTATTACTGCTACTACCAACTGGCTGAAGTTCAAAGTGATCCTGAAGTGGCCCAAAAGTTCAACTGGACCAATCTAAGGCAGATGTGCCACATTTCAGCGCATTCCTGGAATACAAACTCAACATAGAAACATAGAATTTGTCAGCAAAAAAGTACTGCTTAGCCCACCTAGTCTACTCAGATGTCCCCTGCCTTATTTGTCTCCGCAAACCCTAACTGATCTCTGGCGACCTTCCCTCCTCCCTGCCTATTTACTAATACACCTATATTCCACAGATGCTTGAAGCTCTGTAGTCACCTACACTACTTCTGCTGGCAGTCTATTCTTGGCATCTACCACCTTTTCAGTGAAGTAGTATTTCCTCACATCCCTCTTAAACTTCCCCCTTCCAGCTCCCTCGCATGCCCCCAGTCCTAGTGTTCTTTCTTATAGAAACATAAATTTATTTATTTATTTTATTTAGCTTTTGTTGACCAGGTAGGTACACTAGACAAGCTATATGCCTATTTTCAGGAACAACCTGGGAGAGTACAACAAGGATACAGGTACAAGCAGAGTACATAACAATGAGTAGAGCTAAGTACATTGGATCAAGAGACACAGGCTAACATAAATAGTCTACTGTAAGTAGTAATAGGTAATATACATATATACAAAAAATAAATAGTCCAGGTCATTCAATGGCGGGGACAGTAAACACAGTGTACGTGAGAACATTAGCAGATCCACAGAAACAGATTCGTTCCTGAGTATGAAATCAAGCACAATGATGGCAGAAAAGGACCATTGGTCCATCCAGCCTGCCCATAATACTCTAACAAATCCAGGACCTATTGTCCATACAGGGTTCTAACCCACACTATCCACCCCCACGCTCCCCACCCTACTACTATCAGCTTGAACAACCACTAAGCCCTTCACTCTGTCCCGGCCATGTTTGAAACCATTGATGGTTTTGGCACCCACCACATAGCTGGCAGATTGTTCCACAGCTCCGCCACCCTTTCTGTAAAAGAAAACTTTCCAATTTCCCTCTTGAATCTCTCCCCCATCAGTTTACATGCATGTCCCTGTGTTCTTTATCCTCTACTTAACTTAATAGTGCCTCACGGTTTACCTTGTTCATTCCTTTCAGCAATTTAAAGGACTCTATCACATATCCTTCTCTCGTTTGGCCTCCAACAAGTTCATGTTCAGTGCCTTGAGCCAATACTCATAAGATCTGCCCTGCTGGCCTTGAATCATTTTGGTCACCCTGCGTTGCACTGTCTCAAGCCTGTCCTTATCTTTCCTTGAGTGAGGACTCAGGAACTGGGTAGAATACTCCAGATGGGACCGCACCGGTTATATATAGGGAGGTAGTAATATCTCCTCCTCCTGCTGTCAGTACCCCTTCCTATATACCCCAGTACCCTCTTTGCCTTACTGTAGGCCTTGTTACACTGGTTTGGTTGGTTTAGAGAATCACTGTTGATGATCCCTAGGTCTCTTTCCTCAGAGGTTACACCCAGCTTTACCCCCGCCCCTCCCCAATCTAGTACTCTGTCCTGGGGTTCTTGTTCCCTATGCACATCATCTTGTACCTTTTGGCATTGAATTTCAACTACCAAACCTTTTACCACCTCTCTAGCCTTCGCAAGTGTCTCTGCATCTCCCTAACCCCTTCCTCACTGTCTACCTTGCCACAGAGCTTAGGGTCATCTCTAAAGAGGCACACCTTGCCCTGGATTCCTTCTCCTGTGTTGCTGATGAGCACACTGAAGAGGTTTGGACCCAGAACTGATTCTTGTGGCACCCCAGTGGTGACCTTCCTCTCTTCAGATTTAACTCCGGTAACCACAACTCTCTGCTGTCTCCCTTTCAACCCATTTCCTTTATCCATCTGTGTCCTTTGCTGCACCCAGATCCTTTAACTTCTTCAGCAACCTTCCGTGAGGTACCTACTCAAAAACCTTGTTAAAATGGAAGTAGAGTAAATCCACAGTGGGGACCTTATCCACTGCCCCTCTTTACCCAATCAAAGAATACTATCAGGTTGGTCTGACAAGGTCTCACTGCCACAAACCCATTCTGTTTCTATCCTGGAGTCCACTGCTTTCCAGATAGTCCATGAGGTCCTCTTTGACCAGTGTCTCCATCAGGTTACCCACAATAGATGTAAGACTGACAAGTCCGTAGTTATCAAGTTGGTCCTTGCCCCCCACCCCATAGGGTGGGACTACATCCCCCACCCTCCAGTCTTTTGGGACTACCCCTGTTTGAAATTAGTTATGGAATAGCCCTACCAGCTGTTCAGTTAGTTCTGTTGCCAATTCATTGAGTACCCTTGGATTTGTCCCATCTGGCCCTGGAGCCTTATCTAACTTTAGGGCTGCTAGACCTTTCTGCTGCCTCACCTCAGGGATCCCCCTAACAGCCACCTTAATGCCACTCTCCGGCACAGGCCCTCTGTCTTCCCTTGTGAATACATAACAGAAGTACTTGTTTAAGGGGCACTGTAAGCTTTCTGACTGCTTTTCATGATCCCTGTAATGTCAGTGTGTTTTCACAGAGCTCTACAAAGTAATTGCTTACATTACATGGCAAATGTACATTTTCTTTCATTTAATCAGTTCTTTTCACCAAAAATTACTTTAAGTCTCCCCGACCATATCACTGCTGGCCGCTGCTTCCCACGCATCCCTGACACAGCTATGGCGCTGAATCTAGCCGAACTTGTGTATGAACAAGTTTGGCAATTTTTGTGGCATGTAAAGTAAATAAGTTGTTTTATTATAGGAACTGTGCTGATTTCGGCAACGCCTCTCATCTTTCAAACCGAGGGCTATTTCATATAGAAATCTATGTTTGAAGCGAAATTGGGACTCAGCGTATGCTGAAATAGCCCTCGGTTTGAAAAATGAGCAGCACTGCAGAAATCATTGCTGCTTCTCTGAGTGCCCTCTTGATTTCCCTTGTTCTCATTTGGTACTCTCCCTGTTCTTCTTTCCCTTGTTTTTCCTTGTACCTGGTGACAGCATTTTTGGGGGGAACTCTCACTATTTCCTTGATGTTTCCAGAGAACCATATTGGTCTCTGCTACCTGTTTCTTTAAAGTACCATTCTCATACAAGACTTGATTGTTCCCCTATTACCTCCCCCAATGTTTCCATCCTCCCCTGCCTCTGTGCCCTCTCTGACATATAGGGCTACACCTCTTCCTTTACATTTCTTCTTTCCCATCTAAACATGGTGAAGCCTGGGACTCTCAGGTCCTAATCATTAAACTGTGTTGCCCAAATTTCTGTGATGGCTACTAGGTCCATCTAAGTGTCTGCCACCAGTGTCTGGAGCTTATTAATTTTATTTCCCAGAATCCTGACATTAAGGCAGACTCCTTTTCATCTGTCTCTCAATCCCTCTTGCTTTTTCCTATTCCTTTCCCTCCATTTTTCCTAGTCTTCTTAATTTATTTTTGTTATGCTGAATGTAGACTCTGTCATCGCTCCCACACTGGCTTCTTCCCATAACCTAATTTGAACTTCAGCCTTACTGTTACCCACCTTGCTGCTAGTCCCCTGTGCAGGGGGAACCCTACCTAGGTTCCTCACTTGCTCTCCTTTCTCAGTGGTTTCCCTAGCCTCTGTCTCCCCTGCAGTCAGGTTAACTGTCCAATGTAGATGTCAAACTTCTGCCCCAAAGCACTAGCCCCCTCTCTCATCAGGTGGAGGCCATCATCCTTGAAGAGCCTCCTATCCCAGAATCCACCCTAATCTCCCACAAAGTGGTACCCTTCCTTCTGACACCATTCCCTCAGCCACCCATTAAACTCTTCAGTCTCTTCCTTCCTTACTCTATCCTTCTCATTCATCCATTCCACAAAGGGAGGCCCTAAGAAAAGGCCAGGGAAGCTGTATGCACTTTCATTCTATCCCCCAGCCTCTTAAAGTTCTACTTCATTGCCACCACACGCTGGTTTGCAGATTGTTGTACCCAAGTATACCAGCACCCCCAGCTCCCCCTCCTCCTTCTCTGCCATCCTCACTATTCTATCTACTGTATGTCCTGGATGGCTGGTGCACCAGGAAAAAATCTAACCATATCACTCCCCTCCTCCTGCCCATCACCCTCTCTACTCCCCTAATCATTGAGTTCCAATCATTAGGTCTCTCTTTGCTGACTTCGTCCTGTTCACTCCTAAAGGTGCCAACAAGTTGTCCTGCTAATTTCCCCCAACTGACTCGGTTTCACCCCTCGATTGAGTTAGACACCTGAGCCTCCTCCAGGGGCGCAATGCAGTTTACTGTCTGGGTGATAGAAGATTGGTCCAACCCCTTCTGGTTGCCCCTGTCACCCTTCTCCTACCCCTTCCCCACCACCCTCCATCCCTCTGGGCTGGTGGGCCTCTGGGAGAGTGGAGATGGACCCCAGATGAACCAGTACTGCAACAGAGGTATCTCATCTCTTGTTGCTATCAGCTGAGCATGGAGCTCCGCAGAGGTCTTGCAGATGGGGCAGTGCCCCCTCCTCTATAGCGTAACCAGAGAAGAGCACCCCACAGTCCCCGCAGCTGACTACCTCCCCACTGTACCTCATCTCCATACTGAACTTATGATAACCCCTAGACTGCTCTTAATAACCTCTATCTACCTAGTACCCTTAGACTAGAATCAAAAAGTCCTAGTTTATATATGGAGTTTTGTTATATATGGAGAACTCCTAACACTGTTATATGTGGAGAACTTCCTACACCTCCCTCACTTACTCCCTTAACCTTGATAAAGGTTCTCATTTGAAATAAATTCTCATTTGAATGGGACTCCCCTTATATACCCTGTTCACCCCTGTGAGGTACTTGTGGATCTCTCTCTCTCTCATGTCACCTCTCCACTCTCTTCTCTTCCAGTGTGTACGTGTTGAGATCCCTCAGTCTCCCCTCATAGGGCCTCTCTTGCAAGCCTTGCACCATTTTAGTTTTCCACCTCTGGACTGCCTGTGTCCTTTCTAATGTGTGGCCTCCAATACTGGACAAAGTACTCCTGGTGGGATCTCACCAGAGAGCGATACAGTGGCAACATCCACCCCCCCCCCCCGCTGGAGATACCTTTACCTATGCACCCCAACATCCCACTAGCCTTACCCACTGCTTCTTCACTCTGTTCTGCCACTTTGAGGCCATCAGTTATACAGTGTTGTGTGTAATGCATTACAAGTTATGTGCTGCAGTAATATAATTACACAGCTGTGTAAAGTGCTATAGTTACTGATTACAATACTTGTAAGTAAACATAATGTTAGCAAGTTACTAATTACATTTTTTAGAAGTAATGAGTTACTGTAATGCAATTCCTCATATTATTTTTGGCCATGGAGGGGTGCAGTAATGAGAACCAACCACCTTAATGCCACGTGACCTATGGCATTTCCTTTAAAGCATGGACAGCTTTCTGCTCATTTCTAAATGTAGCTGCTGCATTCTGCCTGTTCATCCCCAACTCCCCTTTTATTGTTGTGCCTGTTAATTTTTTTAGGGGTTCTGATGACCAGCCCTGGCTGTGGCAGTTACTGGGTGCCTTGTTCGTGGATTGGTTGCTTGAATGAATAGCTGTGCCTGGTTTGCTTGACATCACTGTCATTCTCTCTCTGGCATTCTAAGCTACAACAGAAGGAGAAGGAGTCAAGCTTTATTAGCGCCCAATTGGCACCAGTTCCCATCTTAGTGGAGGGGCGTGGTCAGTAGAGGACACAGTCGGTCGGTAACAAGTCCGCAACACAGTTTGCCATCCTGCACCTCTAGTCAGACTTGCAGTCAGGTTAATTTGATCAAATTTGTTCCTCCAATAAGAGTCAGTCTGTGGATTGTATTAAGGCAGACAGTCAAGTAGTCTATGAGGCAGGGAGTACTTCCTGCTACCAGTCCACACGTGCAAACCGCTGCTGACACAGCGCTTTTCCACCTGGATCACCCATCTAGATACCATCATATCCTCGTTGAGTCGACTCATCAATAGGCTTAAGTAGTGAAAACACAAGGACAAGGAACAGGATCGAGGCAAGATTCCGTCTACTGTAATAACACCATAGCACTTTGTGCCACTAACTGAACTGAGACTGATAAATATTTCACAAAAATGAATTAATTATGGTTTCCGCAATGGCGGTCCAACACCACAAAGTACGTTAGTCCTTTAATGACCTTCTACTACAGACCACAAGATTTAGCAGAGCTATTTAGTCAGGGGGCAGAGATCCAAATTAAAATGTTATAATATTTTTGAATCTTGTTACATGTTGCCAAATAGGTGAAATTAGGGGGTAGCCCTCTATTGCCCTCCTTCCTTCCTCAATACCCCTTCTCAGTTTTCACAACTGAAACACTTACACATATGTTTTTTTAAAGGACACTGTCAACCCCCTTAGGTCTCAAAGTGTCCCTAGTTTAAAAAACACATTTTATGATTGCCAACATTCTGTAAAGATTGCTGATGTAGCTGGTTTGATTTTGACTCTTTTTTTTTTCTTTAAAAAAGGAAAAACAGACTGCCCACTATACTGGAGTTACCACATCAACACAGGTTTGTTTACATTCCTTGATCAGCTCCAACTGCATCTTTTCTTGACTTGGGAACACCCATAGCACAGTCTAGCCCTTATGAGGTAGTGGGAGTTTAGAAATCTACTGCCTCATGAGTGACTGCGCTGTTTGGGTGTGTTTGTGATGCTCACAAAGTATGCAGTAAGAACAGATCCAGGACTGTAAACAAAATAAGATTGTTTATACATATACATAAGTGTGCATTTCAGTTCTGCTAAACAAAGAGACAGACAAAACAAACAGCAACATCAATGAATTTTAGAGAAGCTAAGCAATCATAAAATGTAGGTATTTAACTAAACATAATATGATGAAAAACAGACTGACAGTGTCCCTTTAATAATCTGGATAAAATAAATCCAGGGGGTGGCACTTTCACGAATGAGTGGTACTCCTTCTCATCTGTCAAACCAAGGAAAAGGGGGTGTTTAAAATTAGCAGAAATATGTAATAAATAAGGAAAAAATAAGGAATAAGAGTACATGTTTTTCAACAAACTCTGGCCAGAGCCGATATGGCTGTGGAGAGCTTTTGGGATGCTTTTATCCATTATTTCTAATAAATTTGCACAATGCAGATCTGCTGAGAAGCAGTTTCAATGTGGTCTTCCTTTTACACATTCTTACAATGTATTTTCCTAGAATATTCCTCCTAATTGCTATATATTTAGCCAGGGTAGTTCACAGAAGGAATGGCATCTTATTTTTGGGTGGTGAAGCACTAGCAGAAGAATGCTGGAATGTGTCATACATAGGTACAAGATGTGTGCAGGCAATAACACCCAGTGGCCATACACCTCAGGCGCTTGTATCAGATCCATCAGCCTCGTGCCGTTGCATTATTCAGTGTGGGTGAAAGCCAATGCTGTACTCACTCACACAGGTCCCAGAGCAGGCATGTTACAGCTAACCTCCCATTTGTTTGTACAACTGGGGAACCACAAACGCATTATCCATAGCCTGGAGCGTACACTACAAATGCCACTGCAGGATACCACACCCCATGGCACCCAGGATACCTCAGCAGTCCGGAGGGTGGCATGTTACACAGGGGAACGGGGAAGAGTGTATGACAGCAGGAAGATACAGCATCGACAAGGCATGCATTGGAGGTATGTCAATTCCCTCTTATGGTTTGCCAAGGACATACACACAGCTACATATACTGGTGGGTCCACAGCTTGTGTAGTAACCCAATGTATACTGTAGCCAATTGGGTCATTCTGGAGTGAAGGTCCCTAGCCCGGGTCCAGTGCAGTCAGCAGCTGGCTGTGGCATGGCATGGAGGGCAGTGCCAGTCTCCGCAACAGCTCGGGTATGGGGGGAGTTGGGGTTGTCTATGTACCAAGGCAGTGGGTGGGAATCCTCTATGCTGTGGATATGGACCATGGTTTCCTCTGTTGCGACTGGGTTCAGGGGGGCCCTACACTATGGAGCTGTTCAGGGATGGAGTTAGATTGTTTGGGGATTGGAGAGGGTACCTTTAGTCCACCAGGGCTGCCAGGCTGCTGTGAACCTGGGTGCACTTCCACAGCCCACCTGTGGGTGGCTGGCTGGCTTAGGCCAGCTATTCATGGACTAGCTGTGGGCCATGCTGCTCTGGACTGTGTGGGGCAAATTTCCCACTGAGTATGCCATAGCACGGCATATGCATGAGAACACACCCTTGACTTGCACATCATACTGTTAGTGTGCACACTGACCCATTCCCTTGTGGCAGGTGCCTCCCACACATTGCATATCACGCTGTGGTGCATTGCTGGAGTTGTGTGGCTCATCTCCCATTTCCACCAGGATGCGCTGCTCATCTCCTTTGAATATGGGGGCCCTGGACTAGGTTACCCTGAAGAAACACATTATCAAAATGGGAAAATCATGACCCCACTGAAAACAAGATATTGCCTCTAATCTGGGACAGCCTGAGTAAACACAGTGCAGAAATGTGTAAATGAAGATCCCTATGACAATGAGATGTAGCATCTCCTCTGAGCTATCCAGGATACAAAATATAGGATAAGAAATATTTAAAGGAAATCTACTCTAAACTGAACTTCACTGTGGTCACTAACATAAACAAACAGTTTCTTCATTGTAACAGTCACACAGGAGTCTGGTGTGCCTATTTTATGAAACACATACAAACAGAGGTGAGAAAGAATAAGTGCCTCAGCAGGGACTTGAACCCAGACTGCCCGGAATACCATTCCGATTGCACTAACCAGTTGTGCCACTGAGACAACTGGAACTGGGGCCAACCCTGAGCACATTACTCTTTCTCAAATGCATAACCCAATGGCAACACAAATATTTACTTGTAACAATCACAAAGGAGTGTGGTGTGCATATTTTATGGAACATATACAAACAGAGGTGAGAAAGAATAAGTGCCTCAGCTGGGACTTGAACCCAGGCCGCCTGGCAGTATTGTGGCCATGAGGATGGTGTGTGTGTGTGTGTGTGTGTGTGTGTGTGTGTGTGTGTGTGTGTGTGTGTGTGTGTGTGTGTGTGTGCACTGAATATAGAATAAGAAATATTTAAAGGAAATCTACTCTAAACTGAACTTTATTGTGTTCACTGACATAATAACAATTTTTTTTTAAATAACATACTAGAAAGCAATATTTATTTTGAATGTTGCGGCCATGAGGATGGTCTGTATAGAGTGTCTGTGTGTGTTGCTGTAGATCAGGGGTTCTCAAATGGTGGGGCCAGCCTCCCTGGGGAGGCCCCAACCTGTTCAAGGGGAGGCTCAAGCAAGTCTGAAAAAGTACTGTATTTATATGTTGGGTTTTATATATTTTGTGTGAAGAGATGAAGCAAACTGAAAGAGGATAATAACAGTAGGTGAATTTTATGTATTTATTTACTAATAGGTGACAAGGGAAGGTGAATGAGCCAAGGCTCATTTCTGGTGTACCAGGGGAAGGGTAGGGGAGTGAATAAATTTCAAGCGTAACATAGAACAATCAAGAAATATACAATGAGCAATAGTGTAAATAAATATGAACAATAAATTAATAATGAGTGGTGGTAATTGATCAATTTGTAAACTGATGGCAGAACAGCCCAGATATAAGGGTTGAGCATAGAAGTGCTAAGAGCAATAGCAGGAAGAACAAAGTAACCCGAGAAGAAGCAAAGTATGTAGGAAGTTTATTTCATACAGAGAGGAAACAGAGAAAGTAGTCTGACCCATGAAGATACTGCAACAAGGGGGAACAATGGTTCAAGAATGAAAATAGCAGAGCAAGTAGGTTGGCCTGTGTGTGTGTTGGGGGGGTTACAATAAGCTGAATAATTATATTTGTTTATTTTATTTATTTGTTATTCAGATAACACCTTTGAGCACATGAGCTCTTTTTCAAAAGTTCCAAGTCAGTATAAGACAAAGAACTGAATGTGAGCCAAGTACTCAAAGGGGTTTCAATTTATTCATGGTGTACTGTGCAAAGTACAGTATGTTATTTTTCGTTGGGGAGGCCCAAGATTATTTAAATTTTTGGGGGAGGCTCAAAATCTTTTCCATGGATTTGGGGAGGCTCACTGTGACAAAGTCTGAGAACTATTGCTGTAGATCAATATATTTTTCCCCAAAACGCATTGTAAAAAATGGTTTCCTATTGCTACATATTTAGTCTAAGCAGTACACTGAAGACTTGGCATATGTCTGAGACTACTCATCAGATAATGTCTGTAGAGGTTAAAAAACAGTGTAAATCATAGATTTGATGGGAAAAGGATGACATTTATGAGGAATGAATCTTTCTTGAAAGACAATACATTCCCAAGTTAAACTAGTATCAAGAAGCTGTTTAAATGCTTATTATTTAAATGTGCAAATCTCCAGTTTCATAGGCAACCAATATTTAACAAGCTGTTTCAGTTTCCTAATGGCATCTGATAAGTAGCCTGGAGTTATGTCTCCAACATTCTTAACAGAAAGAAAATAATATTTTATTTCAGTTAGCATGGAAGGATACATTGAAAAGTTTAAAACATGTGTTCCATGATACTCCATTTTCCAGCTACAAATAGCAAGAGGGCTGTGGGCTCCAGAGGTTAAATAATAAGTGTAAGTCATAGATTTGCTGGGAAAAGGGTGACATTTATGAGGTATGCATCTTTCTTGAAAGACAGTACATTCCCAAGTTAAACTAGTATCAAAACGCTGTTTAAATGCTTAGTATTTAAATGTGCAAATCTCTAGTTCCACAGGCAACCAATAGTTAGCAAATATTTAACAAGCTGTTTCAGTTTCCTAATGGCATCTGATAAGTAGCTTAGAGTTATGTCTCCAACATTCTTAACAGAAAAACGGGAATATTTTATTTCAGTTGGCATGGAAGGATACATTGAAATGTTCAAAACGTGTTCCACAAAATTCAATTTTCAAGCTACAGATAGCAAAATAGCTGTAGGCTCCGCCCACAGCTATAAAAAGTGCAGATCAGCATGGGTACTATTTTATATTTTGAGTGCCACCACTGAGACATAAATACTTAACTAAATAAATAAAATATTTAACTGTCTAAACTATAAATGTACAAACTCAAATGATTATCCCTGAAATAAATTTATACCAGATGAGACCTGTTCCAGTGATTCATATTAAACAGCAAGACTGCCTGGTGCAGTGGTGCTTGACGATGAAACAGACCCACAAATGAGTTCGTACAATTCTTCTACATTCATATATATGGGGGCCGAGTTTGCTAGTCACTGTCCCAGATGTAACGTGATGGTTGAGCAAATTATGAGAAGTAATAACACATGACAGGGTGTGTAGTAATACTAAAGTACTACATGTCCCAGGTGGGTTGTGTGAGGCACAAGGTGCAGCCGAGTGCCTTCAACCACCTGGGAAGTCTGGTAATTGATGGCATTGTTGTACACCCTGGAATGTGTTATTACTTGCTGCGCATATGAAATGGTTTTAAAAAAAATTTAAAATAGAAACCAGCACAACAATTTATTTTTGTTAAACTGATGTTCTGCGTGTTCTTTGAGTTCATTGCTAATATTTAATGTCTGACAGATACAGGCAGGCATACAGTGTCTTCCTGTATTGCTGGTTTGGATTTTGGCTCCTTTTTTGATATTTGCACGAATGAGCCATTATCGGTATAGTGCATCATGATGGCCCCACTCAAGCAACTATAAAACAAGCATCTGTCAATGCCAAATGTTGTCTTGCTGGCGTTGGCATTGGTAGTGCAGAAGTTAAAGAGATGCATAATAGAAATGGCAGCGAAGTATTGAACTGATGCCAACCCCACCCCCACCCTTCAGAGACTGACAGTCATTAGGGTGTGCCTTTGAGTCATTGGCCATAAAGTCCCATTGGCCATTTCACCTCACCCTACCTAGCAGACACTGACAATTGTTGTGGTGTGCCTTGGAGTCTTCAGGCCTTACGCTTACTCAGTTCCATAAAGAAATACGCTGAGATGGGTGCAGTATAGGAAAATGGGTGGTGAACTTGGGCGAAGAGTCCAAGGTACATCTCAATGCCTGTCACTAGCTGCAGGGTTGGAGGTAGGGGGTGGAGCAGTGAAACATTACCGCCAACAATCCCAAGTCACACCCCTGATGCCTGTCAGTCTGTACAGGGTGGGGCATTACAATTGAAAACTCTAATGCCCTAGGCATTTTTTTGTATTTTCACTCCTAATTTTCAACATCAGCTTTTTGTGACTCCAGCTCATGAACAGTGGCACTATCAGTTCATTAGCCAAAAGATGATTTTGCACAGCAACTGTGCCATTTGTCTCTACAGGGGCGAAAACACATTTTGAGCAGGATGTGAAAAATGACAGCTATACTGTTCATTAGGAGGTGTAAAAAAATGGTAATGTTGAAAATCTGGAATGAAAATATGAAAAATTGGTGAGGTCACAAGCATGCATAGAAACTGCCGAACACATGCCTATAACGCAATTATTTGGGGGATTTTTTTAACAAATTTTCAACATAGGCATTTTGGGACCTCCACTTATGAACAGTGGCGCCGTGATTTTGTTAATCTGTCCCGAATGTTGATTTCCCACAGAGACTGTGCCATTGTGCACCAGATGTGCAAAAACACATTTCGGGCAGGATGTGAAAAATTACATCTGTACTGTTCATAAGGAGATGAATAACAAGCATTTGTCAATGCCGAATGTTTGCTTGCTGGCATTGGCAGTGGTAGTGTAGAAGTTACAGAGCTGCGTAATAGGAATGGCAGTGAAGTATTGAACTGAAGCCAACCCCACCACCACCCTGCAGAAAGTGACTGGCATTGGGGTGTGCCTTTGGGTTGTCAGGCATAACGGCCATGCCATTTCACCACACCCCACCCTGCAGACACTGATAAGTGTCACGGTGTTCCTTGGGGTCTTTGTGGCCTTATGCGCACCCCATTCCATTAGAAAATATGGTGAGATGGGTGCAATATAGGAGAATGGGGTGAACTTTGGGGCCAAAGAGTCCAAGGCATACCTCGATGCCTCTCACTGGCTGCAGGGTGTGGAATGGTATAAGCATTACAGGCAAGAATCCCAAGTCACACCCTGATGCCTGTCATTTTCTACAGGGTTAGGCGTTATGGTTGGAAACCCTAATACCGCAGGCATTCGTTGGTATTTTCACTCCAAATTTTCAACATGTTTTTTGTGACCCCAACTCATGAACAGGGAAATATCAGTTTGTTAGCTGAAAGCTGCTTATGCATAGCAACTACGACATTTAGCACCACAGGTGCAAAACATTCCGAACAGGATGTAAAAATGACAGCTGTACTGTTCATGGGGAGGTGTAAAAATGGCAATGTTGCAAATCTGCAGTAAAAATATTAAAAAAATGAAGTAACGACGTACATAGAAACTGTACAACACACACCATATACAATTAGGTTGGGGATTTTTACAGCAGATTGTCAACTCAGGCATTTTGGTGCCTCCGATCATGAACAGTGTCACTGTGATTTTCTTTATCTGTCCGGAACAATGATTTCCCACAGCGACCATGCATCTCTGCTCTGAAAGTGTGAAAACACACTTCGGCCATGTTGTGAAAAATGACAGCTGTACTGTTCATAAGGAAGTGTGGAAAAATGCCACTGGTGAAAATCTGGACTGAAAATATTACAAAGTCATGAACTTACGAGGGTGCGTGGAAACTGTGCAATGCTCACTCATAACACAGTCATTTTATGGACTTTTGTCACCAAATTTTCAACACAGCCATTTTAAGACCTCGGCTCATGAACAGTGTAACTGTGATTTTCTTAATCTGTCCCAAACATTGCTTTGGCACAGCAACAGCACCATTGTACACTACATGTGCGAAAACACATTTTGGGCGACATATGAAAAATGGCAGCTGTACTGTTCATAAGGAAGTGTAATAAAATGGCAATGTTGAAAATCTGGAGTGAAATAAATAAGTCGCAAACCACGAACATGCATAGGAACTGCATAGCGCTGCGCTCGTAAAACAGTCATTTTAGGAATTTTTCACAAATTTTCAACATAGCCGTTTAAGACCTCTGCTCATGAATAGTGTCTCTGCGATTTTCTTAATGTGTCCCATACATTGATTTCGCTCATCGACTGCACCATTGTGCACTACATGGGCGGAAACACATTTTGGCCAAGAAGTGAAAAATGACAGCTGTACTGCTCATAAGGAGGTGTGGTAAAATGGCAATGTTGAAAATCTGGAGTGAAAATATTGAAAATCAGCAAACTTATGAGCGTGCGTAGGAACTGCGCAACGCACACTCGTAAAACAGTCATTTTTAGGAATTTTTTCACCAAATTTTCAACATAGCCATTTTAAGACCTCTGCTCATGAACAGTGTCACTGTGATTTTCTTAATTTGTCCCGTACATTGATTTTGCACACTGACTGTGCCATTGTGCGCTACATGGGTGGAAACACGTTGTGGGTGAGATGTGAAAAATGACAGCTGTACTGCTCATAAGAAGGTGTGGTAAAATGGCAATGCTGAAAATCTGGAGTGAAAATATTGAAATTTCACAAACTTATGAGGCGTCGCGTAAGGAACTGCAGCTCGCTCATCAAAACAGTCATTTTAGGTATTTTTCACCAAATTTTCAACATAGCCATTTTAAGACCTCTGCTCATGAACAGTGTCAGTGTGATTCTCTTAATGTGTCCTGTACATTGATTTCGCACACCGACTGCGCCATTGTGCGCTACATGAGTGGAAACACATTTTGGGTGAGATGTGAAAAATGACAGCTGTACTGTTCATAAGAAGGTGTGGTAAAATGGCAATGTTGAAAATCTGGAGTGAAAATATTGAAAATTCGCGAACTTACGAGCGTGCATAGGAACTGCACAACGCGCGCTCGTAAAACAGTCATTTTTAGGAATTTTTCCACCAAATTTTCAAAATAGGCTTTTTGAGAGCCCACCTTATGACACTGGCAGTGTCATTTCATTAATCATTCTGGAAAGGTGATTTCACACAGTGGCTGCGAAATCACCCTTCGGGCCCGAGTAACGCCATGACAGTGAAAGAATTCATGAGGAGCGGTCCCAAAAACCCCATGTTGAAAATTTCGTGCAAAAATTCCAAAAAATGCCTGAGATATGCAATAAAGTTGAAAACCCTATCTAGCCCATTATACAGCTTACCGGCATTTCCTCAGTTCGCGGTCGGCTTTGAAGAGGTGCAGATGTTCCCGTCCACGAAGATCGTCGCCGAGCTCTGGAGGTAAGTATGGGGTGAGGGTGTGGGGAGGCAGGGTGCCCAGTGGTGGTGCGGGCTGTAGGAGGGGGCTGGGAGACTGCATGGGACCGTTTTTGCTTTACAGGTGTTTTTTTCTTTTTTTAAAGGCAGCCTTGAGACGTTTGCCACGCTGGGTGACTCCCAGCGTGACACAAGATGGCTGGGGGACGTGAAGCCGACAGAGGTTGGGCACCCCGTCGGCCCACATAACATCAGTGCCACGCTGGGTGGGCTCTGGCGTGGCACCGATACTTTGGGGGAAGGACAGTGGAGCCGACGGGGATTGGGCTGTTGGCTATACAATAACTTGCCATGCTGGGGTGGGCACCCAGCGTGGCATTCAAACTTTGGGGGCGCCAGCACAACCCGGCCGAAGTTGACACCCTGTCGGCTACAGAGTGTGCGTGGGGAGGCAGCACCGATGCGTCGTGCGTGCGTGTGTGTGTGTAGGGAGTGCGCATGGCAGGCGATATCTTATCGCTGCTCACTGAAGCATAGCTACCCCTTTCAACTATACGCCACTGCATTTTGTAGCTTGTCATAGACAGCTCCAGCATGCATTGGCGGACAGAGGCCACGCCTGCCAACACACTGACTGAATTGGAGAAGGGGGTGACACACCGCCGAAAACTCGGATGATGGCACTATGTTTCTTGCACATGCATGCAAGCAAACATAAAAATAACAATCTTGAAAATGTGGAGTGAAAATATTAAACATTCTCAAAGTTGCGAGCATGCGTGGAAACTGCATAACGCACACTCGTAACAGTCAATTTTGAGAATATTTTCACCAACTTTGCAACACAGGCTTTTTGGGAGTTCACCTCATGAACAGTGGCACTGTCATTTTGTTAATTGGTCCTGAAAGGTGATTCCACACAGTGACCGCAAAGTGACCTTTTGGGACCGAATAGCAGTCAGCAGTGACTGTGTTTATAGTTGAGATCAGAACCCCATGTACAGCCCGATGGCACTGAGGGTTGAGGCGCTGGATGCCACACCTTGCACCACGTCGGCAACCTGGGTTCGGTAGCGAGCCCAGGCCACTGGGGGATGGCAGGGGTGGGTGAGGATTGAGCGCCTGATGGGCTGCTCTCCTCCCCTGGGGTGGTTGGGGATTACCCAGCATGCCAGCGGCTTCTGGTGGAGACTGGGGGCGCTGCATCATTCTCAACTGCACGTATTCAGCGTGCCCTGAGTCAGGCAAGGGTTGCCATGCACCTAGCGTTGGGGATGTGCACAAACACAGGAGAGAGGGAGAGATCACCAGAATAAGGAAAAACATGGTCTGAGGGGGTAGGCAACGGCACCTGCCCCCATGCCCATGGCCGGGTCCATCCTGTCTGGCCTTCCAAGTTCCTCCACCCGGGTCCTCTTTCACGTCAGAGTCTGCCTCTAAGTGCACCAAAAGAGGAGGGGCAGCCTCACCCTGGAGGGGTTAAGCCTGAGGTGCCAGTCATGGACAGAGGAGGAGGGAGAGAGGAGGCACAGGTAGGAGGACTTCAGGCAGGGCAGAAGCAGTCAGGATACCTGAGAGAGGCCCCCCAGACCGCGACCGGAGGGAAAAAGAGATTGAGAAAGAAAAAAGAAAAAAAGAAACCCCATGTTGTAAATTTGGGACCAAAACTCCCAAAAATGGCTGAGATATCGACCTAAATTGAAAACCCCACCATTCAGTGCCATTATAGGACTTACCGTCATTTCTGCACTTTGTGGTCAGCTTTTGAAGAGTGCAGATGTGTTCCTGGTCCACTGAAGATCACTGTTCCTGACCTCTTCAGGTAAGTATGGATGAGGGGTGCGGGAGGTGGGGTGCACAGAGTGAGGATGTGGGTTGGGGTGGGGGCCAATGACAATGATGAGAAACTGTTCTCTTTTTCTTCAGGTTACATTTAAAAAAAAAATGTTGTGGGTCCATTTTTTGTTTTTACAGGGATACTATCAATTTTGGCACACTGGGGTGGGCTCCCAGTGTGCCACAGTACTGGGAACCAATGCCAACCCCGGGACTGGGCATCCCGAGGTCAGAGGATATGTGGGGGTGGCCACATCTGACACCAGGAGTGAGCATCCCGGTGTCAGAAACACCACAGCAGGTTTTGGCACACTGGGGTGGGCTCCCAGTGTGCCACATTAAAGAATGGTTGGGGGGATTAAGAACCCTGATGTTGGCAGGCAGGGGGTCCGCCAGTGCGATCAGATCATGCTTAGAGTACAAGTGCCTTTGGGCACTGAATACTCCCAGCCCATATGGAGCTTAGGCTGTGGCCTGCTCTGCACTGCTGGGAGAAACTTTCATGCTGGAGACAGCAGGACGTGGAGGAGGCAGGTGAGGAAAGCGCCTCCTCCCACCTTTCAGGCAGGGACCGGTGGGGTAGCGAGGCAGAGATGTTACAATGCAAACAACTGTTTGCTCTCCTGCTGCTGCCACCACCACTATGTTTATTGAAATGTTTCATCAGGAAAGACATGTAGGAGGTGTGTCATCTGTGCCACTGCACGACACGTTTGTTTCAAGTTGGTGGCACTTTGCATACACTTGTGTCACCGCTAGCATGCTCGCTAATTAGGGAATGAGGGACACACTTTCTAAAGCGTGTCCTGCATTCGCCAAAACTGACACACCTCTGCATTTTCCATACTACCACAAGATGTTGCTTGCACGTACGCAAGACAACATAAAAATGGAGCCAATACCAAATCAGCAATAAAGGGAGGCACAGCACACCTACCTGTGTCTGTCAGCCATGAAATATTGGCAACCAACTCAAACTACACACAGAACATCAGTTTAACAAAAGTAAATCTTTGTGTGACAAGGCAGTCGGTAGGGCCAGGGGATGTTGGAGTGCATTAGTAGGGGTATCACCAGCAGAACGAGGAAGGTGGTGTTGCCACTGTATAGATCACTAGTCAGATCCCATCTGGAGTACTGTGTTCAATTCTAGAGACCACATCTCTGGAAAGACAGAGACAGAGTGGAGCTGTCCAGAGGAGGGCAACTAAAATGGGTCAGGGTCTGCATCAGAAGCCCTAAGAGGGGAGACTAAAGGACCTCAATATGTACACCCTGGAGGAGAGGAAGGATATGATAGAGACCTATAAATACCTCACAGGGGTAAATAAAGTACAGGAGGGGACTATTTTTCAGAAAAAAAGATGCACAAGAACAAGGCCACATGCAATAAAGCTGAATTTAGGAAAGCTATGAGGAAGTACTTCTTCATGGATAGTGTGATGGATGCCTGGAAAGGTCTTCCAGCTGAGGTGGTGAGAGATGAAAACAGTGGTGGGATTCAAGAATGCGTGGGATAGGCATAAGGGAATCTTAGTGGAAAGCGGGGGGGAATGAGAGCTGGAGATCAAGTAGTGATGAGGTGACACTTTAGGCAAGGGGAAAAAAATTGGTCAGACTGGATGGGCCAAGCGGTCCTTATCTGCTGTCAAATTCTAGATTTCTATGTTTGTATAATGAACATGACTGGTTTAATGGTCTTGCCTATGATACTATCACCACCACCAGTCTTGGTGCCTTCAAATCCAAGCTCTGAAATACCCTAGTTGCCTCCAGCACCTGTGACTGCCATGGCTAAATCTATCCATCACCAAGCCTCCTGTGCTCACCTAGGCCAGGCCCATGCTCACCGCACTTGCCCTCCAGTGGGCCACCTTCCTCTCTACACTTGCTACTGACAATGCCGCCTGGCCGCCTCGCATTCTTTCCAACTGCCCTCACTATCCCCTCCACCAGCCCTTCTCTCCTCCCAGCTCCTTGCTGACATCTGCTACTGCCCTCTTCCTTTCTCCTCCTACCCCCCTATCCTATCTTTATCACTTGTATTCTTTTGCAACATATGTAAACCTCATGACCTATGATGTTAAACCTTTGGTATGACGTGGAACCTTTGTAAAAGAGCCCTGGGCTCAAAGGTAATTTTGTAATCCTAGAACAAATACATTAAAAAAATGTTCTTTTTCAATCTTTTTGTATTAGGAAATATGAAATAAAATAACATGCAAACTCATTCATCGTCTTTAGATAATATGTGTTATACTTTTTGTGGTTTCCTGAGCGTGTAGCAATGTTAAATGAATAAACATAAAGTTATCAGAAGTAATATAAAGTAATATGAAAAGTAGTATGAGTGACAGTTACATATTACTTTTTATGCAAGAGTAATAAATAACTGTAACTGATTACATTTGAGAGTAACTAGTAACTGTAATTGATTACTTTTTAAAAGTAACACACCTGACACTGAAGTTCTAATATAATAACCCCAAGGTCCCTTTCCTGCTTAGTGACTGTTAGTACCCCCTTGGTTCAACCTTACACCAGGGTCTTTTGATCTGTTCATGGGGTGCCCAATGCAGCCATCAGGGGGAACATGTCCAGTGTGCAGGGCAGTGGATGGGGTGGGGGGGAATAAGAGGAATCCTTGGGAGTCAGAGGCCCGTAGACATTGGTCTTTGTGGTCTTAATCCAACATGACAGGCAAGTCCACTTTGCTTTTTCTCCCCCCCCCACAGTCCCTCCCACTCCCTGATATCTGGCATCCCCACCTAGGCTGCAACTGGCAGAGGATGGCTGAAGCTGACAGCATGTAGTCACCTTTCCGTCAGACACCATTGGAAGAGCCAAAACAGACACACTGCACCTTTAAGAGACAGAGCTTAATAAACATTTTGCGTTTGCAAATTTTCTCCCAGAGATAAAAACATCTGATTCGGCACATCCTGGAATCTGCCATCTGGGCCAAGGACTTGACACAATTAGATTTGTGAATCAGAAAGACACATTCCTGCTTTCGTAGCCGTCAGGAGAGTGAATGCTAACTCAGTTACAAGGGACACTTGTACCCCCATTGCAGAGTTGCTTAATCCAATTTGAATCCTCTGTTTCTTGACTTTTTGCACCTCACCTTATTAAGTTACGGCTGCACTGACATCGACAGAATCCCAATTAAGAAAGATCGCCAGTACAACAACACCGCGGGGTCCTGCAGTGTACTGAGGGAGTGAGGGGGCAGTGCACTAAAATGTGCAGCCATACTTTGCAGTTACTTTTTTTTTTGGGGGGGGGGGTCTTGGTCTACAAACAGGTTGGCTCTCATGTTCCCTCTCCAGAAAAGTTGAGGCTAGTTGACTGACTGCCATAGCATCCCCTGCAATCAATTCCCAAATCGATCCTTCTGCACTGCTACTTAAGTAACTTCTGCTGCTGAGTGTCTGGGACTGAAGTAATGGTTAGCTTCCCCACATCAGTGATAATGCACAGTTAAAGAGCAGCTGACGCCTTTTAGAAAACTTTGGAAAACATAATATTTAGACACAATTCAGCTTATATTTCATATATGTTCTATAGATTTCTCCTTTCCATTATTTATTACTAAAGAAATTTCCACAAAATTGTTATCCCTTAAAGTTCATATGCCTCTACAGCTTATTCCCTACTTGAAATTATAATGCTCTGTTGTGACATCACAGTCTGTTGCCATTGGAATGACTGTGATGTCTTTTCAGCTGATATGACTATCAGGTTAGGAATAAGCATTAAACCTGATGAACTCGAAAACAACTATCCTATTTTCATCCACATGACCTCAGTAGTAAATAAAGGGGATAAGAAATACAGAACTAATGAGAAATATACGCTACTTTGTGTCCAAATAGTATGTTTTTTAAAGTTCTTCTCAAGGCGTCAGTGGCTCTTTAAGAATTCCTGCTGGGACAAGCTGTGGTTAGAGTAACTCATCTACCCCACAGTCAGTACAACTACATCAGCATCTACAAGGACTCCTGCTGGGAGAGGCTGGGACAGGATTAGCTATGTACTCCCCCACAGTCACTGTTCATACACCGTTACCTACAGAGACTCCTACTGGAAGGGGTTTGGAGTGAAGTAGCTGTGATTTTCCCCATAGTTAGTGCTCCTACATCAGTGTCTACAGAGACTCCCACTGGGAGATGTTAGGACTGGATCAGCTACGAGATCCCCCATAGTCAGTGCTTCTACATCAGTGTTTACAGAGACTCCTGCTGGGAGAAGCTAGAATTGAAATTACTGTGAGCTCCCCCACAGTCAGTATTCTGCAGCACTGTCCATAGTGACTCCTGCTGGGGAAAGGCTAGGACTGGAGTAACTGTGAGCTCTCCCACAGTTCATGGTTCTACATCAGTGTCTATGGTGACTCCTACTGGGAAGGCCAGGACTGGAGTAACTGTAAATTCCCCCACAGTCCATGCTCCTATATCAGTGTCTGCAGTGACTTCTGTTGGGAGAGACTGGGACTGGAGTAACTGTGAGCTCCCACACAGATCATGCTCCTATAATTTTGTCTACAGGGACTCCTGCTGGGAGAGTCTGGGGCTGGAATGTGGCTAAAGAGACCTCGACAGAAAAAAGTAGGTAAAAATATTTAAAAAACAAGTTATGATTTATAAAAAAATACCCGTTAAAATAAATGAAGTGTGGGCCCATTCATTTAATTTTTTTTTACGTTTGATTGTACCCGTGCACAGCGCAAACATCTTGAGGCCACTCGAGCAGTGTAGGGGCCAGGGAGGTGTGTGCTGTAACAACCAGTGGAGCTTTTCCTGCAGGAGGCATGTGAATTTAAAAAAAAAAACAATTGTGAGAAAGCTCATGATGATGCTACTTTGCATGCTGATAGGTAGAAGCTTCTCTCATATGAAAAGATGCAGCCGCACCTATCACAGTGCTTTGCTGTCCATTAGCCAGCTAAGAAGCATCATCATCATCAGTCAACCCCACCTCCAAAGAACTCTGCAGTCACCCCCTTTCCTGAGTGTCTGATGGTCAGGTGCCCATCTCTGCTGTTGCAGAACTCTGCAACCACTCTCCCCCACCCTCGAATGGCTGGCGGTTGGGTGCCCAACCCTGCCACAGAGACCTCTACAGTCACCCCCCCAAAGGTATGGCAGTCAGATGCCCAACTCTGCCTCTGGAGAACTGTGCAGTCACCCCCCTCCTCGAATGTCCAGCAGTCGAGTGCCCAACCCACTACCTGAGAACTGTGCAATCACCCTCCTCCTCCTAATATCCAGTGGTCGGGTACACAACCCTGATGCCGAAGAACTGTGCTGTCACCCCCTCCCTGAACATCTGGTGGTCGTGTGCCCAAGTCTACTGGCAGAGAACTGTGCTGTCACACACACACACACACACACACCAAGAAAGCCATCTCATCATTAGCAGAAGTCCACTCATAAAACCTGGTCCAGGAGTCAGTGGAGTCCGGCAGGCATGATACTAGGCTGAAGCACACAGGTATGCCATTGCCTACCACCTCCCCCCGACCAGCAGTCATGCATAAGAAGGTGACAAAGCACAGTCCCAGGAAAGGACAAGATAGAGTACTGACTCCATCCTGACTCCATTTTCTGCCTGTTGTTCTAACTTGTAACAGCATACAAGAAAACATGTTTGGTATTGATCAATGCTTGTTCAATTTAAGTTATGGGTTTGATTAACTCAACTGTTTTAGTGAAGTACTTCTTGAAACTGTATCTGACTTCATTGTATTACTGTGCACTGCACGACACCCAGAACCTTTATGACTGGGTGCCTTAGAAATAAAATTTGCCTTGCATGTATCACGAAGGAAGTGTGCTCCTGCATTTAGTACCTTCTCCTTCCAATATCCTGAGAATTCAGCATAGCTGAAACAGCAGATATTTTACCTCCTCCCTTATTCAGGGAGGCTGGACTGCTACAATGCTGTGAGTGTAACCCCCCCTACAAATTAGGGTTTACTATAATGTCTTCCTGGGCTCCTAAATGGCCACTGTCAGGCTGGTGTCCTGTCTGCAGTTGCTTTATTTGTCTGTGTGAGAGTGCTCTAGTGAGTCTCCGTGCCTGTCTCTTTCAGCGAGTGCCTATTCTGTGTTTGGAAATCAGTCTGGACTGGGTCTGAGTAATTAAGGCTTGCAACCAGCCAGACTGTCTGTGATATGGCCCCATTCTGCAGCTGCTATATGTGCAAAGGGAGCCCTGTTAGGAAATGTGATTAGTTACTGTTTATCTGTTATAATAATAATGATAGAGGAATTTGTCTAATCTGCTTTTAATTGTAGCTTGAGCTTTTGAATAGGAGCCACCATTTTGATTCTGGAATTCCAGCGTTGGATCAATCGAATCTCTGGGGACCTAAAATGGAGACAGTCCCCAGAGGTCTTGTGGGATGGAAATTCTGTAGTTTTTGTAGTTTTAAGTGTTTGGCACCTAAATGGACCTGGAAGGGGAGCCCTTTCTGTGACAGACAGTCCCCTCAGCCAACCGAACCTTTGGATTACCGGGAAAACCCCAGAACTGCCTGAAGCAGTAGTGAGTCGAGAGCTGAAGGTTGAATAGTGAACAGCTCGAGTTGTCACGCAGCTGCTGATAGGAGGAGCACTGGAGAATCAGTGGGAAGGCTCTGCTGGCCTGCTTGCCACGTTCTCCTGCCTTTGGGCTGCCAGTGCAGCAACTGGACTGTTCCGTTTGCCCGGTGTATTTCAGCAGTGGAAGAAAGAATAGAATTGTTGTGGCGACTGAGGTTTGGATGAAAGACTTGCTCCAGAAGTGATCGGCCCACCTGATGAGAGAAATAGCCTTTGAGAGAAAGGTTTGCACAGTGAAGCTGTAATTAGCAACCAGACTGTATCCGAACTGTGGCTTAGAGAAATAACTGATTTAAGTGTGCCGAATGTGTTTCGCGGGTCGCGATTTCGTTCCCCACAATGAATCCTGTTGTGCTCCCTGGAGGCTTTTCCAGCAAAAGATCACAAACTCTTGCAGAACTGTCAGTCCTGCTTGGGCCTTGCCACCTCGGCCTAAGCCACTGCCCCCGTTCAGAGATCAGCTCGGCGAAAAGACCCGCTTGGGGCCCTGCTCAACACCATCGAACAGATAGCGATCACCAGGAGGTGAGTTGTGTAGGCTCTGCTTCCCCATGCCCACCAGATCCACACCATGAGGTCTTCATCTCACCTGTTCTTCACCCTGGTTTGGGTAGCATGAGTACAAATCAGGGTAGCTCCCTGCAACAACAGGGAGGCAGTATAGCACAGTGGTTTAAGGCTCAGAGCTGCAAATCTGGAGACCTGGGTTTGAATCCCATAGCCCCTATCTACATACTGTGCGACCCTGAGCAAGTCACTTAACTTCCCTGTGCTCCCGGATCACACCTGTAAACAAGTTTTCAGCTTAGTGTGCTACTCCGGGGAAAACAACAGCTGCAAATCATTGTGTGTCATCTGATTGTTTTGCTCTGGGTTATTCCAAATGGACTGAGCCATCCGGTTCGGGATTACAATTATTTGGGTTGTGCACATGCTAACTGTTTTCCTTCCTAAGGGCCCCAACAACAACTGCAACACCGGCCACCCTGGGCAACACTTCAGGCTAGCCTGCATAACACACTGGGTACCCAGGTTTGTGGGACTGTTGAAAAGGGACTTACAGTGCATGCTGAACAAACCTAGATTAAATCAAGGTGTCAATCATTCTATCAGATTCATGCCCTTCCCCTTGTTCATTCTCCCTGAATGAATCAGATTACTTTGTTTAATGTTTAACCTGGCTAGTGTGCATATTATTAGTTGGGTTACAGTGGTAATATTGTATTGTTGCATTGCTGACCTTATTTTCCAGGGGGTCTCCAGGGCAGTGGCAGCTGATCCAGCCCCGATAGTAATTGCAAGGGGGGGTGAGCATATCATTACTGTTATTCACTGGATATGAATGTTCTGTGGTATTATGGCTTATGCCACTAGAAGGGTTGGCGTGTGGTTATAGTGTCCCGGAGAGCTATATCAAAGCAGTTAAGCTACCCCAATACCATTCCTCTGGGTGGAGGCACCCATTCACAGAACTCAGGCCCCTCAACCTGTGTATAGCCACACAGGCAGGGGTAGTAGCCCATAGGATAGCTCCACTTAGGGGTTACATGGGCACATTGTTTTGTAACAGTGCAACATCAACTGTGTTGTGCTAGCTGCTAATAAATACAAATGGGGAAAATCCTCAGTAAATCCCTATCACTCACTCTGAATGTCCTCTCTGCCATAGACTCTCTTTAATGGGCTAAAGGATTGTGGGATACTGGAGGATTATCTCTGGTTCTTGGCAGTAACTTGGGATTAGAAAGCTATTTGTAAGGGCTGTTGAACACCTTGTTATGCACATAAGTTGTTTGTGGGTGGCTGTCCCCATGCAGGGTTGAAATTAAGTTTTTTAGCAAGCAGGGCTGGTGACTGGGAAAATCCACTAGGCCAACATATTTTTCCACTGGTCCAGCTGTTGTAGTTATTGAAATGTTACCTTGTCCACTACAAGTCTGTAGGGCTATTTAAAGGGAAATCTTTCCAGCCTGACACAAAATCTACCAGCCTTTGGCTAGTGGGTCAGTACGAATTTTGACCCCTGTGGCCCAGCAGTGACATGTTGCTCTGCCATGCAGGTAACCTGAGTTTAGAAGCGAGCTTGGGTCACCATGTTGGAAGGCAGGTCACCATGGCTGCTGTTGCATGGCACTGTGCATGGGTCAGGGAGGGTCAGCAGTGAGCCCTGGTGCCACAGTGACCTCTTTGGTCCTGCAGTAAGAGATTGCCCCTCCTCTTGCCTATCTATTCAATAATACATTCCTGTCCACTGGTGAAGTTCCCAGAGACTGGCATATGGCCAATGTTATTCCAATCTTTAAAAGAGGTAGTAGGGCTCATAGTAGCAGCTATAGATCTGCCAGCCTCACATCCCTCATCCGCAAAATACTGGAGCAACATAAAAAGTATTTGATAAGTGAGCATTTAATCACTACATGGCAAACAGATAAATCACCACATTGTTTTACAAGGGGTGGGTCATGTGCTATAAATAGGATTTCCCTCTACGAGCCAATAAGCAGCTCAGTACATACAGGAACACCAGCAGACGTGATCTACCTTGACTACAGCAAGGCATTTGATGTGGTCTGACATGACAAACTAAATGATAAATTGAGCAAAACTGGATCTCATAGAAATATTACAGAATGGGTGGAAAAGTAGTTGAATAATAGAGACCGGAGAGTGCTTATCAATGGTTTTCATTCAGGTAAAGGAACAATGTCGAGCAGTGTGCCGCAGGGGTCAGTACTAGCCCCAACACATTTTGGAATTTACAGTATATAGGTGACCAAAACACAGATATATGCAGTTGGTGTACGAGATTCACTGATGAATCCAAAACTGGGTGGACAAGTTGCAATGGGGGTGGACAACAGGCATGGATGTAGGAATGCATATGCCAGGTTTGCCACGGTTTACAAGTTGATTGAAGAGGGTGCGGTAGCCGGCCCGCCGGCGCAGCGGTTGGATTTCCACTTGCGATGCCAGCGACCCGGGTTCGGGAACGAGCTCGGGTCGCTGGGGAGAGACAACTTGAGTGTCCCACGACTGCTCGTTGTCTTCAGGAAGGGAGGGCTGCGACCCAGTTTTGGGTGACCACTGGTGGAGGCCAGGGGTAGGGCAACAGATCGAGGTCATTGCTGGGTGGTGCGTGGCAGACGTCGGCTCTTGCCTTGACGTCCGGACGTCATGCACTTCAAGGAATCCAGGAAGAACGCTCGCTGGCCGCCGGATGATGGCTCTCTGTTCCCTGAGTGCCTCCAGCACCTTCCCAGGGCCTCCTGCTCCTCAGCAGCATCCCCAGGCCCTAGTAGTGTGCACAGACCATCCCTCTCCTTTGGTACTTCCCCTCGGAGGAGAAGTTGTCCCTTGATGAAGGGATACGCCTGGATATCCCGGGGTCAGCTGCAATATGAGGACCAGAGGAGGGCTGGGTAAGGACAGTGGGGCCGGGGGGGAACTTGTAGAGCCCAAAGGAGTGGGGGACCAGTGAGCACAGGGGTGGAAAAAAAAAAAAAAGAAGAGGGGGCAGCATTCTGGGTCTGACCACTTATTGTGGTGTAACCACCAAGGGCACTATCCTAAGGGCTACTACCCCTGCCTGCCCTAACTGTGCAGGGTGAGGGGCCCAGATCCGTTGGCGGGTGCCTCCACCCAGAGGTCGGTGTTAGAACAGTCAAAGTTGACCCAGTCACAGCCCTCTGGGTTGCTGCAACCCTCCTGTCTTCCCACTAGTGACTCACGCAGTTCAATTTCAGTGTCCTTACCATGTACACTTATCCCTTGGCTCGAACCAGTCAGCTCACTCCGGGACTCCCTGGAAAGTAAGGTACAGTTACGCCACATTCACTGTGCAGTATTTCACCATTAATACATAGGCTAGCCAGAGTACCTTTGCAAACAAGCAATCTGATTTATTTGAGGGGGAAATAACAAGGGCCGGGGGAAATCAGGTTGATTAGCTTACCACTAAAGTATATGGGAATCTACCTAGGGCTCTGTGCACAGGCCTAACCTATTAATTATTGTCTATGGGTACCCAAGCCCTAATGGCTAGTTCCTCAATGCAGCTGGTTGGGGCCCTGAAACAAACAAGCATTTACTTCCTGAGCAGATCAGATGGAGCCAGTAAGCTCAATTAGGGCAGTCAGCGATACAACCAAGCGATTATTGCATTTGTTTATAAGCTTTAACAGGGAGCTACCCTGATCTGGTACTCACAACCCCAGCAGAGAACCACTCTCTCACCACTCGCAGGGCTGATCCTGAACTTCAACTGCCTCCTCACACATTTATATGGAAACAACAGAGGGGTACAATACCAGGCAGCTACTTCCAAGACCTGACCGAACTCACAGCAAATACTGGCGTTTCCTGCAGCTTCAAAACGTCCTGACAGACCGAGCGCGATTCAGCAGATTCTCCAGTCCTCCTCAGGTGAAGCCTGGTAGGTAGCTGTGCTTGTACACAGCCTCCTCTGACTGCAAGCCTGCGGATTTGATTCGGGGGCGCTGGCAACGGAAATCGGCCGCCTCAGGCCTTTCACGCGCTTCCCGCGCGAACACTCAATGGCGCAGAAGCTCAGGGCTCCCTTCTCCTTCACAGTCACAACGCCTCTGTCTCTAGCAGCACGGGGCAATACTTACAGCTCGGGCGCTACCCGATCTCATTGGCTGGTTACACATGCCAGTCACTTATTCTATCCTTCAGTGGTGCGAAAAGGCGCCATGACCCATAATGCCACATTCAGGAATTACAAGCAGTGCCCCCATTGGTCATCTGGCTCCATCCAGAGTCCTGATTCTGGGTTGGTCACCTCCACTTTACTTCCATTGCCCCTAGCTACCATTGGACTCCTTTTACACGGTCCGGATCCAATATGGAGGCACCACCAAAATCAGCTGCAATAAAAGTGTTAGGCAAACTGCAATTTCACCAACACTATACATGTTCCTATAGGGAACAACTACATCTTTCAGAGGGGTTCCCTTAGCACCCCTAACGACTGCAGAAACGGAGCGATCAAACAGCAGTCCAGGGCGGGATTCGAACAGAGAAGCCCAGTCCTCTATCTGAACCATTAACACCTGCGAGCAGGCAGCTCTTAAGGAGACAGTACTGGAGGCTTTAAAAGCACTCATGACCCCCACATTTAGCGGCCTTACGCCGAATACCAGCCAGGCATGGAGCATTTAAACAGGCCCCTAGGAACCCCCATTTGTAGGGGGGTTACAATGGTTACTCCTACTGTCCGATATCCACCCCTACTGGTGTTATAATATCAGTGTTGTGCCTGTTTGAAATAAACATAATTTTAAACGTCTATATGGAACTCCATACCCCACATAAAAAAAAAACTACGTCAGTCTTTACCAAGCTTTTGAAAGTTCACTACTTCTCAACCAATGTCTGTAGCTGATTCTGCTAATCCTTCTTTCCCTATCCTTCCCCTCATCCCTCCCCTCACTCTTACAAACTGCATACGCACTTGATTATCACTCCAGCTATTATACCCCTTATGTGCACTATTATCCCCAATTACTCTTGCTAGTGACTGCACATTTTCATTGCTTTCTCTCCTAATTGTACATTACGTTTTCTTTTGTGCGCATTCTGTATGTATTCCTTCCCAACCCCTGTGTCTGCTACTATTCACATTAATAAACTTCTGTAATAGGTATCTTAAATCAAATCTGTTCATTTCGGGTTCCTCTGAGTTATGAGGTACTACTTTCTGTGTCTGTGCTATTGCACCCGGGTCGGACCTGAAAAAGGCACGCATTGCCAGTGCACTCACCCAGTAAACAAAGTTAAATAAATAAATAAATGCAAAAACCCTAAATACAGCTGTGTTTGTTTTGCTCGTATTATGCAGTTCCTAGGGTACAATATGGTGTGTAAACGGGACCTGGGTTACAAATACGGGCATGTCTGCAATTGGGGGGGGGGTGGGAAAAGAGGCACCAAAGGGTTCTGGCATGCAAATTACATTTTGTAGTTAAACCACTGAATACAGGAGACTACAGAATGCTTTATATCTACTTAAAGAATGGTCTCAGGAATGGGATATGAATTTAATTGAGAGAAATGTCCGGTAATGCATATAGGGAAAAATAACTCAAAATATGATTATAACCTCTATGGCATTACCCTAACAAAGGAAAAAAAAACAAGGAAAGTGACTAAGGGGCCATAGATACTGATGGTCTAAAAAAATCCCAAACAGCGTAATAAACTCTTCAGAAAGAAGCCTGGTCTGGTTCTAAAAGAATTTGGAAAGGAGTATTGTTAAGTGCTGTAGATAAGCTGTTGCTATTGTTCCTGTGTATAGAAACTATGTGAGGCCACACACACTGATTACTGTGTTCAGTTCAGAGGACAACCAACTGCAAACAATTGGGGACCCATTGAGAGGATATTAAGTAGAGCAAAAAACAGTGAATAGTGAGCTTGAGGGTAACTGCAAAACAAACAAGCATTTATCAATGCCGAATGTTGTCTCGCTGGCATTGGCATTGGTAGTGCAGGAGTTAGAGATGCACAATTGGAATGGCAGTGAAGTATGGAACTGACACCAACCCCACCCCACCCTACAGAGACTGACAGGCGCTGGGGTGTGCCTTTGGGGCGTCAGCTATAACGCTCATGCCATTTTACCTCACCCTACCCTGTAGACACTGACAAGCGTCGTGGTGTGCTTTGGGGTCTTTGGGCCTTATACTTACCCCGTTCCATAAGGAAATACGCTGAGACGGGTGCAGTATAGGAGAATGTAGTGAACTTCAGGGCCGAACACTCCAAGGCACACCTCGATGCCTGTCACTGGCTGCAGGGTGGAGGTGGGGGTGGAATGCCATGAGCATTACAGCCAATGATCCCAAGTCACACCCCTGATGCCTGGCAGTCTGTACAGGGTGGAGTGTTACAATTGGAAACCCTAACATTGTAGGAGTTTGTTGGTATTTTCACTCCAAATTTTCAACATAGGCTTTTTTTGACCCCACTTCATGAAGAGCGGCTTAATCAGTTTGTTAGCTGAAAGGTGGTTTTACACAGTGGCTATGCCATTTGGCGACACGGAGACAAAAACACATTTTGGGCAGTATGTGGAAAATGACAACTGTATTGTTCATGAGAAGGTGTAAAAAAATGGCAACGTGGAAAATCTGGAGTGAAAATATGAAAAAAGTGGTAAAGTCATGAGCATGCATAGAAACTGTGCAACACACATCCGTAACCCAACTATTTTTGGGAGTTTTCAACATATGCATTTTGGAACCTCCCCTCATGAACAGTGGCGCTGTGATTTTGTTAATCTGTCCCAAAAGTTGATTTCCCACAGCGACCACGCCATTGTGCGCCACAGGTGCGGAAACACATTTTGGAGCAGGCTGTAAAAATGACAGCTGTACTGTTCATGAGGATGTGTGAAAAAATGCCAGTGTTGAAAATCTGGCATGAAAATATTGCAAATTCTTGAGATTACAAGGAGCGTGGAAACTGCATAACGCACGCTTGTAACACAGTCATTTTATGGACTTTCGTCACCAAATTTCCAACATAGGCATTTTTGGACCTCTGCTCATGAACAGTGTCACTGTCATTTTCTCAAACTGTCCCGAAAACTGATTTCGCACAGTGACCGTGCTATTCTGTGCCGGACGTGCGAAAACACATTTCAGCCAGGATAAGTAAAGTGACAGCTGTACTGTTCATAAGGAGGTATGGAAAAATGCCAATTTTGAAAATCTGGAGTGAAAATATTACAAATTCACGAAGTTACGCGCGTGCGTGGAAACAGCGCAATGCACGCTCGTAAAACAGCCATTGTTTGGATTTTTTTCACCAAATTTGCAACATCGCCTTTTTGAGATCCCCCCTCATGAAAAGTGGCATAGTCGTTTTGTTTCTCAGTCCCGAAAGGTGATTACCACAGTAACCGCAAAATCACCTTTCGAGACTGAAAACACACCATGACAGTGACTGAATTCATGAGAGGGGCCCAATAACCCATGTTGAAAATTTGGAGCAAAAATTCCAAAAATGCCGAAATATGCACCAAAGTTGAAAAACCCTATTTATGCCATTATACAGCCTACCGCATTTCTTCAGTTCACGGTCGGCTTTGAAGAGTGCAGACGTGTTCCCAGTCCACCAAGATCGCCACGCCAGACTCCAGAGGTAAGGTAGGGGGTAAGGGGGCTTGGGGAGGCAGGGTGCGCAGAGGGTGGAGTGCGGGTTGGGGCAGGGAGCTAGACAGACCGCAAGGGACCATTTCTTCTTTACAGGGTTAAAAAAACATTGCAGGACTTTTTTTTTTTTACAGGGCATTTGTACGCTGGGGTGGGCTCCCAGCGTGCCACCCTAAATGTTTGGGGGCTAGCCAGCAGAGGTTAGGCACCCCCATCGGCACATAACAAATGGGGGGGTGCATTATGCCGACGGGGAGTGGGCTCCCCCATCAGCACATAAACTGGGTCAGGGCATGCTGACAGGGGAATTGGGCACCCCCGAAGTCGGCATTGTGGCAGGCAGTGTGCCACCATGTTTAGGCTAATGTTTCACCAGGGAAGGCACGTCGGGAGGTGCCACTGCATATGACGAGCATTGCTCTCATTGCAGTGGACCTTTCCTTAGATGTGCTCGCACATTATGTATTCCTGGTGTGGCGCCTGCATGCTGGCTTATTGGGGAATGAGGGACGCACCTACTGATGTGTGCCCTGCATTCACTCAACAGTGACAGCGCCTCCAAATCTGCTACTAATGCAATATGTTGGCTGGTGCACAAGCGCAAGCCAACATAAAAACGAGGTGCACAGATGGGAGTCCCAAAGGTGCTGCCTGGTATGAGGAAGACTGACAATTTTATTGAGGCAAAACTAGGCACACACACTGAAAAAAGTTGCAAAAGCAGTTTATTGTGAAGTTACTAAACAGGGACCGAGACTACCCCATGCACATCACCTTATCCAGGCTTCATCGGGGGGCTGATGAAGCCTCTGTATGCACATAGGGTAGTGTCATTCCCTGTTTTGAAACCGCACAATAAACTGCTTTTGCACCTTTTTTCAGTGTGTGAGCCTAGTTTTGCATTCATAAATATTGTGGGCTCAGGGTAATAACTATGAAGAAAGGCTATCTATACTGGGAGTACACAGCCTTCAGAAACGGAGAGTTAGAAAATCACCATCAATGATAGTGATTTACTTTGTTTACTGGGAATGGAAGTAAAAAACAAGTTCACCATGCCAGAGGGCATTACAAATAACTCAAAGTAAACAGTTTAAAACAGAAAAGAGAAAATATTGCCACACACAGTGGGGAACCTTTAGAATTCTTTTCCAAGCAATGTGGTCATGTGCACGAATATGGATGCATTTAAACATGCCTTGGACCAGTCATGGTTGGGGGGGGGGTCTCTTAAGTAGTGGGGACAATTTCTTAGGCTTTGCACCCCTTCTGTCCTAATCATTCCTTATATGATTTCTGGTGTGATTCCTGCTGTTGGCCATCTGACTTACAGTGATTATTGTTGGGAGTGGAGAATGGGGAAATTGTTTAACCAGGAGAGGCACACTAAGCCATAGTTTGTTTCCAGGTGCGACCTGGGACCACAAGGAAGTTAAGTGACTTACTCAGGGCCACACAGTATGCAAGTGGAGGCTGATGGGATTCAAACCCTGGTCTCCAGGTTTGCAGCTCAGTGCCCTTAACCACTACACTATACTGCCTCCTGTGTGGCTGGGACAAGAGTAAATGTGAGCTCCCCCAAAGGCAGTGCACCTGCATCACTGTCTACAAGGGACTATTGTTGGGAGTGGCTGGAACTGGAGTGACTGGGAGATCTTAAAAGAGAGAGTGCAGGGACCAGAATGAGGGTCAGGGGTCCTTAAACCCTGTGGTACATAGAGAGAGAAGGGGCCTGAATGAGGGTTGGGGGGGGTGTCCTTGAACAATGGTACATAGTGAGAGCAGGGGCCAGATTGAGGACCAGGGGGTCCCTGAACCCTGGTGTACTGATAATGAAGGGGCCAGTGATGCTTGTGAGGGAATTGATCTCTGGTGTACAGAGAAAGCAGGGGTCAGATTGAGGGCTGAGGGAATGTCCTTAAACCCTGGTGTACAGAGCAAGATAGGACCAGTTAGGCTGGAGAGGTCCTTAAACTTAAGTGTACAGAGAGAGCTAGGGCCAGTGAGGGGTCCTTGAACCACGGTGTACACAGAGAACAGGGATCAGATTAAGGACTGGAGTCCTTGAACCCTAGCTTAGAGAGAGCTATGGGGCCAGTAAGTGCCACACAATGCCTTGAACCCTGGGGTAAACTTAGACCAGGGGCCAGTGAGGGCCAGCATTGGCCTTAAACCCTGGTATATAAAGAGAGAAAGCAGAGTTCAGTGAGATCCAGGGAGGGACCTTTGAACCCTGGTGTACAGAGAGAGCAAGGGCCAGATTAATGGCTGGGGGTCTTTGAACCCTGGTGTACAGAGACAGCAGGGGTCAGTGAGAGCCAGGAGGGGCCTTGACCCTAATGTACAGAAGGAGATGGGACCAGATTGTGAGCCAGGTAGGTCCTTGAACTCTAGTGTACAGTGAGAGCAGGGGCCAGTGAGGGCTAGGGTGATCCTTGAACCCTGGTGTACTAAAAGAACTGGGGCCACTAAGGGATGGGAGGGACCTTGAACCCTGGTGTAAAGAAAGCAGGGGCCAGATTGAGTATGGTGAGGTCCTTGAACTGTGGTTTACAGAGAGAAAATGAGCGGGGGCCATATAAAGGGCCTACGGGACCTTGAACCCCAGAGTACAGAAAGAGCAGGGGCCAGAGTGAGAACACTCTAGTGTACAGAAATAGAGCAGGTACCAGATTAGGGGCTGGGGCCATGAGCCCTAGTCTTCAGAGACAGCAGGGGCCTAACTGAGGGCTGGGGGGTCCTTGAACCATGGCATACCCCCCTCCCCCCTCCACCCCATCCCCGCTCCACCAAATTTGCTGGGGGTCCTAAAACTCTTGTTTACAGAGAGAGCAGCGGTCATTAAGAGCAGGCAGGCCTTTGAACCCTGGTATACAGAGAGAGCAGGGGCCTGACTGAGGGCTGGGAGTCCTTGAACCCTGGTGTACAGAGAAAGCAGAAGCCAAATTGAGGGCCAGGGGCCCTTGCAGCCTGATGTATAGAGAAAACAGGGGACAGTGAATAATGGGATAGGCCTTGAACCCAGGTGTACAGAGAGATCAAGGGCCAGTGGGGCTGAGGAGGGGTCCTTGAATCCTGGTGTACAGATAGAGAAGGAGAGCAGGAACCAGTGAGGGCCAGGGAGGGATCATTGAGCACCAGTGTATAGAGAGAGAGAGAGAGAGAGAGAGCAGTGCCCAGTGAAGATTGAATGCAGGGGGCACGATTAAGGCCCTGTGGGCCTTGAGCCCTGGTATACAGAGAGAGTGGGGGGCCTTGAACCCTGGTATACAGAGACAGCAGTGGCCATGCTGAGGGACAAGGGGCCTTGATTCCCTATGTACAGAGAGAAAACAGGGGCCAGTGAGCCTGGGGGGGCCTTAAACCCTGGCGTACAGTGAGAGAAGGGGCAAGTGAGGCCCGAAGGTCTTTGAACCCTGCACTTTTCATTGGAGCAATAGCAACAGCTGACCTTGGAGCAACCATGCATTAATTCCCTAGTAGTGTCCTGTTGCTCTTTGTGAACCAGAGTAAATTCTTTGTTCAAGTGCAGTTCCCATGGCAGTCCAACAGGTGGCTGTAAAACAGTGCTGTGCTGCTAGCACTGTTTCATAGCCATCTGTTGGCTTGCCAAGGGTACTGCAGGAACAAAACATGAAAATGCACCCTAGCATGGTCCCACCATGCAGTGCAACTCATACCTTGTAATACATGCAGACGAAAATTGAAGTACGTAGCACCAATCTTGACAGTAAATTAGGAGAAAAGTACCATATTAGTAAATGTAAAGCTAACATGTATAGAATTACTGGTTGAAAATCGTTCAGTTTCTACTCACGATATTACAATTATCAGCAATCACAGCCATCTGTTGGCCTGCCAAGTGAACTGCATGAACAAAACATGACAATGTACCCTAGCATGGTCCCATCATACAGTGCAACCCACATCTTGTAATACACACTGGCAAAAATTGAAGTATCTAGCACTGATCCAGACAGTAAGTTAGGAGAAAAAGTACCACAATAGTAAAAATTATAAATGTATATTTGGCAATAATAATACCATGCACTTAAATCAAAATGTTGTAAAGTAATGCCTTCCTACACCCACAATATATGTAAGACAGGCTACGTTCAGCAGAATGTGTACTATCAATTCACTGTTAAAGATAAGAAATATAACTATGTGTGTCTTTTTTTTTTTTGCATTACAAGTTAGCAGTACAGACAATAAATCTGCTTATTTCTGGAAATCCCTGCCAAGTTACAAGCGCATTAAGCCACTCAAAAGGAGGGTTTTACCGGGGAATTAATGCCTGGTTGGGTGGTTAGAGGCACTCAGCCTGCGGCCTTATGCCCCAAACCCCCCCACCAACATCAACAACCAGGCATTAATTCCCCAGTAAAACCCTTGAGCCCTCCTTTGCCATGGCTTAATGCTTACGTAGCTAGCATCTCATGCATTATTCATTACGCTGAACCCCTGGCTCTCAGTGGCTGTCAATTCCTGGGGAACATCATGCATACAAGTCCTGAGCCAGCTTGTACTTTAGCTGTTTTGCAGAGCTGAACCAGTCTCCAAGTTGATGTCAGTTTCACAGGGACAGGATGTACTAATTTAGCTATTTTGCAGAGCCAAGCTAGTCTGCTGCTAGCTGGCTCTGCATCATTAAAGACAGGAACATCCAACATTCCCAGCCAGGTTGTCTGTCCTCTGACACCCTTTGTAATAGTCCTTGGGCTAGAGAAACTACAAACATGGCTTCTTCTGTAGTCTCTCACATTGTCTTCTATCTTAACATGTTTCTGTCCCTTGGTGTGACTTCTGGTCATCAGGATCAATACCTCCCAGTCCCTGTTGCCAGTTGGTGGGACTGGGGGGAGAATTGGTGGCACGGAAGAGCTGTTGAATGTACCCAAACTTTGTGCTCCCAGGGGAGGAGAGGTTTTGCCCTTTGTGCCACTTTGAGAGCTACTTGAAACTGAGCAACCCCCTTGCTTGTGGGCTCCCCAACCCTGAAGGCAGTCCAGGGGCCAGTTGTGTGAAGAGAGGTGGTGGCACATCAGTGACGGTGAGAAGGATTCTGAACAAGCCTGAAGAGCAAATGACAGTGTCCAGTCCAGCCCCGGGCCTGGCAGCTGCAGTCTGGACAGGGACCAGGGTGAAGAAGCGGTGCAGGGGAAGGCAGCAGCAGGGCCCCAGAAAGAGCAAAGGATAAGCCCACTTTTAGGAGGGGGGTTACCGCAATAAATTGAACTGAACTAGTGTACACTGAGAGAAGGTGCAACTGAGGGCTGAGGGTCTTTAACCCCTCCTGTACAGAGAAAGCTGGGGCCAGGTTGAGGGTGGTGGGGTCCTTGAAATCTGTTTAGAGAGACAGCTGGGGACAGATTGAGGGCCAAGGGGTCCTTGAATCTGGTACACAGAATGAAGAGCCAAGTGATGGCCATGAGAGCCTTAAACCCTGTCGTACAGAGAAAGCCAGGGTCAGATTGAGGGCTGGGGGGGGGGTGTCATTGCCACTGCAGGTATTTATTTCATACTTAGGACCAAACAATGGGGTTCCACCTTGGTGTCTGATGACTTGGCCTGTTTATATTACAGCTGTAAAATGATAACCAAGAGAACCCCTTTTCCATGGAGATAAAAGTAAGAAATTAGCCAATTTATGCACAGAAGAAATGTTATCTTTTCAGATTTTCCGGGGGGGAGGAGGTGCACTGGACTCTGTTTGTTTGTTGTCATAGTGCCACAAACCCAGTAGCACTGCTCATCAGAAATGTGACTTTGAACTTTGTGAACAAAACAAGGGTAGAATGTGCTAGTTTTGGATTTTGTTTAGAGTTTGGGAGTTGAGAGGTACTCCTTTTAGCATGTTCCCTTTGATCACCTGTGAATTACCCAGGTGGAAGCACTTTACTCTAAAGAAGCAACTTTAGGCAATGCACTCTGTGTAAGAGTAGCCACTGAAGGCATTTTCTAGCTAGCACCAAACCATGAAGTTCTACCTTGGCATCTGGTGTTTGGCTTGTTCACATTACAGCTGTAAAATGCAGCTAAGAGAACCCCTTTTCCATGGAGATAAAAGTAAGAAATTAGCCAATTTAAGCAGAAAGAAATAGTAACTTTTCAGATTTACAGTGTGGGGGGATGCACACTGGACTCTGTTTCAATCAATCAAACTTTATTTAATAAAGCGCATTTCTCAGTTGTGACTCAATGCGCTTTACAATGATTCTAAAAATTATTTAAATATAGTGCAAGAACATACAAACATGCAAATTAATACAAACATTATTTTCAGTAAAACTTTGCTAACTACCCATAAAAGCTTGTTTAAAAAAAAGGTTTTTAGCTGTCGTTTGAAAGTCTCGATTCTTGGACTGTCTCAAATCTGGTGATGGAGGGAGTTCCAAAGTAGTAACAGAGTGCTCACAAGGAAAGTGGTGCTTCCATAAACAAGGCAAAATTCAAAGGCAAAATAGTTTAGAGCACTCACCACCACATAAGAGAGACACACTGAGGCCAAACTGTTTCTCACAAAGTCATTTATTTTAACAGAAACAGACACATGTCTTCACCTGACATGTTTCGAATGCCTTAGTTAAGAACTAAGGAGTTAAAAACATGTCAGGCAAAGACATGTCTCTTTCTGTCTCTGCGTCCCTCTTATGGGGTGGTGAGTGCTCTAAGAAATTAGCCAATTTTCCTTTTGGCAGAGAGCAGCAGCGGAAGGAGGCAGCTGCTAGAACTCCTCTACTGGGACTAAAGAACTAGAACCATGCTACTGGGGCCTTCAATTAGGGTAAAAAAAAAAAACAAGAGTTGATGTGTTTGTCTGAGATGTGTGAAGGGAACTGTTATCTGTGCTGTTAGCTAGGTAAAGAGAAGAGCTATAAATTAGGTGGTGTGGCTTAGGCAACAGAAAGATAGGTGTCTGTATTTAAAACGTCTCTAATTAGCTTTTGGCAGAGAGAAGTAAGAGGAAGGAAGCAGCTGCTAGAACTCCTCTACTGGGACTGTTTAGCCTTCCCCCCCCTTCCAGCCAGCTCTACTTTTATATGCACTGGATTTGACTGACAACAAGAATTTCCTGTTTGAGAGAAGGAAGGGAGCGATCACAGAGGCACAATAGACGCACCATCCTAGAAGGAAAACAATAGCTCTCCCTCACCCCCTAGCTGCTGGTGGTCTGTCTCTGAACACGTATGAAGGAGACTACTGAGGAATACAGGAACTTCCAGTCCCAGAACAGGAACAGTAGGAGCTGTAAAGGCACAGAGGCAGTAGAAAAGTAGGGAGAAAAAAGAAAAAGTAAATGGAGAGAGGAAAGAGTAAGCATACAAAACAACAGTCGAGGGGCCACAAATAAGACATGATGAGAGAGGTGTAGTGCAGTGGCTGTGGAGTGGCAGCCTTCCGGAAGAGGTTCTGGAGGATGCGGTGTTGTCCCATCTGCAGGCACCTCTCTGGGCTGAGGGAAGAGGTTGCTTGTCTCCAGGCTGAGTTGACCAGGATTCAGGGGACCTCCTCTCCCACCCAGGGACCACCATGGCCGACACCGCTGCCTCAGAGGTTGCCAAGAAAGAGGAGCGGTTGTACCACGGTGGGCTCAGGGAGGGTGAGGGTGGAGGAACAGAGGCACATCTCTGCAGTTGTACCTCTCCACACTTCGTACGCCGTTCTGGAAGAGCGTGGTTCCTCTATGGAGGCACTCACAGTGGAGACCAAGGAGGATGCTGGTAGCCTCCACAAAGAAGATCCACAGAAGGGTGGCACAGGATCCCACAGGGGAAGGAAACAACTTCTGGTGGGGGAATCAATTGTTAGGAGGGTAGAACTGGGGGAGGGAGGGGAGAGGGAGGTAAGATGCCTGTCTGGCACCATGGCTTGGAGGGACAGGGAGTGTATCCTCAGGATTGCGGGAGCAGCTGCATGAGGAGGGAGCTGGACATTATTGTCCACCTAGGGACAAATGACCTGGCTGGGAATGGGATCAGAGCAATGCAGGAGGAGTTTGTGGAGTTGGGAAGGGGCCTTAGACAAGTAGCACGTACAGTAACCTTCTCGGAGGTGCTGCCTGTCTATGGCATGGGTGAGGCTAGGGTGCTCCACACCACGGGATTCAATCAATGGTTGAAAAACTGGTGCAGAGCTCAGGGTTTTGGCTTCATTGGGGACTGGGGGTCCACCTGGAGGGATACAGACCTATACTGGCGCGATGGCCTCCATCTGTCCAGGTGGGGAACCAGGGTCCTAGGTGATGGGTTTAAATGCTTCATTGGCAAGCGTTTAAACTAGCCAAGGGGAGAAGCACTGAAAAGGAGCAGGGGAAATCCCAGCCCCCCCAAAAAAACAGGGTAGTTAGTGAGGTAAACACCAAGATAGAGAAGTTGATAGGGAGAAGCTACAGAAATTCAGAATACACATAAGGAGCCAGAAGAACTGTGGGTCACCCTGGAAACAGGAAATGGGACAGCCATATGAACTGGGGCTGTCTACAGCCTCCAGACCAGGGGGAGGACATAGACACATTACTGTTAGAAGATATACAAAACATGACTGCTAAAGGGGAGGTTCTGATAATGAGAGACTTCAACATGCCAGATACAGATTGGTCAATACCAGCAGGAACATCCACCAGAACTAGACACATAGTGGATTCTCTGCAGGGGGAGGGCCTCAAACAACTGGTACAACAACCCATAAGAGACACAGCTATCCTAGATCTAGTACTGACTAACAGGGGAAAGGATCACAGATCTCCAGGTAAAAGGTCACCTGAGAGCTAGTGACCATCATTGGTGTGGTTCAATTTGGCCACTAGAACTAAATCATTCCATTCCAAGGCACAAATATGGGACTTCAGAGGAGCTGACTTTGATATGATGGCCAACAGAGTTAAGCTAGCCCTGGCAAGAAGAAATACAGGTGAGGGGGTACAGACAAAGTGGGCACACATTAAGGATGTAATACTTGAAGCAACATCCCATTGTGTTAGGGAGAAAAGCAAGAGCAAAAGAAGGAGGAAACCATTTTGGTTCTCAAAAACAGTAGTATAAAAGGTCAGAGCCAAAATGCTGGCCTTCAGGAAATATAAGGGAGCGGAACAAAGATAGGGGAGGCATACCAAACTTCCCTAAGGGAAGCAGGGAAGGTAGTAAGGCAGGCAAAGGCCTAAACTGAGGAAACACTAGCACAAACAGCAAAAGAAGGGGACAAGACATCCTATAGATACATTAGTGAAAGGAGAAAGTCCAGAGGGGGTATTGCTAAGATCAAAGTGGATAAGGGGGAGAGTGTTGAGGACCAAGGAAAATCATTTATCCTAAATAGATACTTCTGCTCAGTATTTACTGAGGAGAAGGTAGGGCAGGGCCCACAGCTCAGCACCATGGACACGGGGGGGGTGCACAAGTCCCTTCTCAAAAGAAAGGGTCCTACAAGAGCTCACTAAGCTCAGGGTGGACAAGGCCATAGGACCTGATGGCATTCATCCCAGGGTACTAAAGGAGTTCTAAGGGTGGAACTAGCAGAGCCATTATCAGAACTGTTTAGTGAGTCTCTGAGCACAGGAGAGGTCCCAGAAGACTGGAGAAGGGCTCATGTGATCCCGCTCCACAAGAGTGGTAGCAGGGAGGAGGCAAGGAACTACAGACCAGTCAGTCCTACCTCAATAGTTGGCAAGATTATGGAGACACTCCTTAAGGAAAGGATAGTGCAACACCTGGAATCCATAACAGCACAGGATCCAAGACAGCATGGGTTTACAAGAGGAAGGTCCTGTCAAACTAATCTCATAGATTTCTTTGACTTGGTAACCAGAGTGATGAACCAAGGGGATGCAGTTGATGTTGCCTACCTTGAGTTTAGCAAAGCTCTCGATACTGTTCCAAATAGAAGACTGACTAATAAGCTGGGTAGGCTCGGGGTGGGACAGAAGTTGGTCAACTGGGTGGCAAACTGGTTGGCGGACAGAAAACAGAGCATGGTGGTAAACAGTATACAGTCAGAAGAGATGCAAATCACAAGTGGAGTACCTCAGGGACCGGTCCTGGGGCCGGTCCTCTTCAATATCTTCATCAATGACATTGCAGATGGACGGGAGGGTAAGGTTTTTCTGTTTGCAGATGACACCAAGATCTGCAACAGAGTAGATGATCCAGATGGGGTGGGCAGAATGAGAAGAAATCTGGATAAACTGGCAAAATGGTCAGAAGAGTGGCAACTGGGGTTTAATGCAAAGAAGTGCAAGATCATGCACATAGGGAAGAGAAACCCTGAAGCCACCTATAGGCTGGGAGGGGAGTTGCTGGCAATCACAAAGGAAGAAAGAGACTTGGGCATCATCATCACAGATGACCGGAAATCATCCAAGCAGACCACTAAAGCTATAGGTAAGGCTATAGGGATGTTGAGGTGTATTAGTAGGAGTATCACAAGTCATAAGAGGGAGATAATAATCCCTCTTTACAAGACACTGGTTAAACCCCATCTGGAGTACTGTGTGCAGTACTGGAGGCTGCACCTGCACAAGGACATTAACAAAATGGAGGCAGTCCAGAGAAGGGCAACCAAAATGGTGCAGGGACTGCACCAGAAAACATAAGAGGACAGATTAACGGAGCTCAATATGTATACCCTAGAGCAAAGGAGGGAGAGAGGTGATATAGAAACACAGAAACATAGAAACATAGAGGTTCACGACAGATAAGGACCGCAAGGCCCATCCAGTCTGCCCATAATCATTAATATGATTGAAACATTCAAACAAATTAAGGGCATTAACAAGGTGAAAAAGTCTAACATGTTTCAATATAAGAAAAATAGCAGGACAAGAGGACACAGCGTAATATTAGAGGGAGGCTGATTAAGGGGTAATGTGAGGAAGTACTTTTTCACAAAACAGGTTGTAGATGCATGGAACAGCCTACCTCAGGAAGTGGTGGATATGAATACAGTGCAGGGCTTCAAACAGGCATGGTATAGGCATTAGGGATCAATACAGATGAGTATGAATTGATAGGATAGGCCATTGACGGAGTAAAGACCTAGGGCACATTCATAAAGTAGAAACATGGGAAGACTGGAGGAGCCTTGCTTTGCCATCATCTTCTATGTTTCTATGAGAAAGGCAGGGGTAAATGGAGAAATAGGCAAAGGCAGTAAGGACAGGGATGGGGCTAAAAGGGATAAGGCCATCAAAAAATGGAGGGCAATGAGTACCAATGCCCGTAGTCTGGGTAACAAGCTCCCTGAACTAGTGGCCTTGATGGAAGAGGGATGCCTGGATATTGTGGTAGTCACAGAAACATGGTACACAGAGAACCATGACTGGAATGTCAACATACCAGGTTACACAGTCTACAGGAGGGACAGGGAGGGTAGAAGAGGAGGAGGACTAGCTCTCTACATAAGGGATGGGATCAAAGCAACAGAACTAAAGAGTAAACAGGGAAGACAGGAGGCATTGTGGGTCACCCTGGAGACAGGAAATTGCACCACAATCCGCACAGGTGTTGTATACAAACCCCCCACCTCAGGGGGAGGAAATGGACAAGGAAATGATAGAAGATATCCTTAGGATGGCAGAAAAAGGGGCAATATTGTTGATGGGGGACCTGAATATGCCAGATGTTAACTGGAGCACCTTTGCTGCAGCCACATCCAAGAGCAGGGTCATTCTTGATGTCCTACAGTGGGCATGCCTCAGACAGCTAGTGTTGGAATCCACTCGGGAGGGAGCAATCCTAGATTTGGTACTCTCAAATGGGGATGGAAAGAGAATCTCAAATTTAGAAGTGGGTAGCCATCTGGGAACAAGTGACCACAAAATGGTGTGGTTCACGATAAACACAGCCATAGAGTCAAGCCATACAAAAGTGAGGGTACTGGACTTTAGAAGGGCTGACTTTGTCAAAATGGGAGAGTCTCTCAGAAAAGCACTAGCAAGTGGACAAGAAGGAGGGGTGAAGGAACAATGGGGAAACATCAAAACTGCCATCACAGAGGCAACAAGCCTTTGTGTGAAGCAAATAAATCAAAACAAAGAAAAAATCACTATGGTTCTCAAAAGAAGCGCCGGGGAAGGTTAGGGAGACAGAGAGCATTCTGGAAGTATAAGGAAACACAGAAGGAGCAGGACAGAGAACTGTACCAGTTAAAGCAGAAGGAAGCGGGGAAGGCAGTCAGAATAGCAAAGGCCCAAACCGAGGAAAAGATAGCCAACTCAGTTAAGAAGGGGGATAAAACCTTTTATAGGTACATTAGGGAGCAAAGAAAGACCAAGGGAGGGATAGTGAGGCTTATTAAAGGGGAGGTGGGTGGGCAGAGGGTGACAGTGAAAAGCAGGGATATTGAACAAATACTTTTGCTCAGTATTCACAAAAGAAGAGGATGGGAGGTATCTAATCCAATCAATAGAAGCACCTGGATAGGGGGTCGATACCAGTCCATTCACAGAAGAAAGGGTTCTGAAAGAACTTTTAAAACTGAAGGTGGACAAAGCAATGGGCCCTGATGGGATTCATCCCAGAAATCTAAAAGAACTAAGGGGAGAACTAGTGACACCACTGACTAACCTTTTTAACAAATCATGGGAGGATGGTATGGTACCTAACGACTGGAGGAGGGCGGATGTCATTCCCCTTCACAAAAGTGGGAGCAAAGCAGAGGCAGAAAACTATAGACCTGTTAGTTTAACCTCAGTGGTAGGGAAAATGATGAAATCAATTCTGAAAGAAAGAATTGTTGAGTACCTAGAGGCCAGCAGGGCACGGGACCCAAGGCAGCATGGATTCACGGTGGGAAGGTCATGTTAGATGAATCTAATCAATTTCTTTGACTGGGTGACCAAAATAGTAGACCAGGGAAGGGTTGTGGACATGGCCTGCTTAGACTTTAGCAAGGCATTTGACACAGTCCCACACAAAAGATCAATAAACAAATTAGCCAGCCTGGGAGTGGGTCCCAGGATGGTAGCCTGGGTAAAAAATTGGCTGGACAACAGGACACAGAGGTTAATAGAAAACGGAGTACACTCTGAAGAAGAGGGGTTACTAGCAGGGTACCTCAGGGTTCAGTACTGGGTCCGGTCCTTTTTAATGTCTTTATAAGTGACATTGCAGAGGGACTGGAAGGAAACGTATGCCTCTTTGCAGATGACACAAAGATCTTCAACAGGGTTGATACACAAGGGGGGGTGGAAAGGATGAGAAGGGGCTTGGCAAGGTTGAAAGAATGGTTAAAAGTATGGCAGCTTGGATTCAATGCAAAGAAGTGCAAAGTAATGCACCTAGGAAACGTAAACCCAGGGGAAGAGTATGCAGTGGGGGGAGGTACTAACAACAACAAAAATGGAAAGAGACCTGGGGGTAGTCATATCAGATGACCTAAAGGTAAGTAAGCAAGCAATGTGAGAAGGCAGTAAGGAGGGCTGGGGGATACTGGGATGTATAGGGAGAGGCACCACCAGTAGAAAACAGGACATTGTTATCCCTCTGTACAGATAGTTGGTGAGACCCCATCTGGAGTACTGCGTGCAGTTCTAGAGACCCCATCTCCACAAGCACATAGACAGGATGGAGGCATTCCAGAGGAGGTCAACTAAAATGGTGCAGGGTCTGCACCAGAAGCCATACAAAGAGAGACTAAAGGAGCTTAATATGTATACTCTCGAGGTAAGGAGGGTGAGGGGGACATGATAGAAACTTTCAAGTACCTCAAGGGAATCAACAAAGTCCAGGAGGGTAGCATCTTTCAGAAAAAGAGATGTACAAGAACTAGGGGGATACAATTTGAAGATAGAGGGGGGGATGGCTCAAGGGCAACATGAGGAAGTATTTTTTCATGGAGAGGGTGGTGGATGCATGGAACGGCTTTCCTGAGGAGGTTATGGGGTCAAAAATAGTGGGGGAATATAAGAATACATGGGACAGACATAAGGCAATTCTGGTGGGGGGTAAGAAGAAGTAGGCTGTTGGTTAACTAGGATCTGCAGCTTATTCAATAGGTAGGGAAATGGGCAGACTGGGTGGGCCAAGCAGTCCTTATCTGCTGTCAAAGTCTATGTTTCTATGTTTCTAAACTACTTTGAAGGAGGGAGTTCCCCAAGACTGGGGCTGCAAAGGAAAAGGCTCGAGCCGCCAATGTCTTTCAGTGGATCCTGGGAACTCTCAACAAACCCTTATCCATGGAACAAAGGGAGCAGGTGGGCTGGCAGGGACATAGGAGATCTTGCAGGTAACTGTACCCCTGACCGTGTAGAGCCTTATAGGTCAGCAAACCAACCTTGCAGGAGATCCGCCACCTAACCAGCAGCCAGAGCAGACAGCACAGCATAGGTGTAATATGACATGATCTGGGTAGACCGGTCAACAACCTGGCCACCGCATTCTGAGCTAGTTGCAGGTGGCACAGATCTACCCACACTAGCCCCAGGTACAGAGCATTGCAGTAATACCGGCGTGAGGTCACAAAAGCATGGACCAGTGCCGGCAGATCAGCCGGGGGGTATCAGGTGTTTCACTCTGGCGATGTTTCTCAGATGGTAAAAAGAGGTCTTGACCACAGCCAACACCTGTGATCTAAGCAACAGGCTGCAGTCCAAAACAGTGCCAAGATTCCTCACCCAATCAGAGGTGAGCAACTGGGAGTCCCTAAACCTAAGCCCTGAGACTCAACCAGATTGCACCCTCACCCCCTGACGACCCGGTTCCAGCACTAGTACCTCAATCTTATCTGGGTTCAACCTCAACCAGTTTGCCCTCCAGTCTTGGATCTCATCCAGGCAGGTTTCAGTACTGAGACTGTCTCCTGCTGCTCGGGTGGAAAGGACATGTAGAGCTGAGTATCATCCACATAGCACTGAAAACTCCACCCATACCATCTTATAACGTCCCCTAGTGGTAGCTTATACACAGCAAACAACATGGGGGACAAAATGGAGCCCTGCGGGACTCTACATGGCAGGGGCAGAGGTGCCAAGGAAAAAAATCCCAGACACCACCCGCTGCATCCTGCCAGTGAGGAAAGACTGAAACCAGTTTAGGATTGTACCAGCCAGTCCACAAAAAAAACGCAGGTGCTCCATCAGCACCCCATGGTCCATGGTGTCAAATGCCACCGAGAGATCGAGGAGAATAAGGATGGAATGTCTTTCCCGGTCCCTCACTGCCAGGAGATGATTTAGCACCCGAACCAGAGCAGTCTCAGTACTATGCCTTTTCCTGAATCCCGACTGGAGAAGCTCATAGATGTCGGGGGCTGTTAAATAGTTCTCCAGTTGAACGGCTACCACCTTCTCAATAACCTTCCCAGCAAAGGGAATGTTAGAGACAGGTCTATAGTTTGCCAGACAGTCCGCATCTAGTGAAGGTTTTTTTAGGAGGGGCCTTACAACTGCCTCCTTCAGGAGCCCTGGAAAGACCCCCGACACCAGAGAACATCAGACTATTTTGGCTAGGACTGGTCCGATGACATCAACACACCCCACAAGGAGGCGCATTGGTCCCAGTCCAAACTACAGTAGGTAGGCCATAACTCCCAGATGACCCTCACGACATCTGCTACAGGTACCTGGTCGAAGTTGGACCAGACAGACTGAGTGCCTGCGACCTCACGCTCTTCACCACAATGCCCATTTGAGGGCACTTCCTGGATTTCCGATCTGATGGAGGCAATCTTATCAGCAGAGAACAGAGCAAACTCATCACATCTCGACTGTGAAAAGGCTCCCCAGACTGAAGACAGGCTGGATTGCACAGCCTGTCCACAGTGTGGAAGAGCTGAGCTGGCCTGTTAGTTGCTGCAGCAATCTCCTTGGACAGGAACTCTGCCTTCTTATAGGAGATTGCTGATTGATAGTCTCTATAACTGACCATCAATATAAGCTTGTCCTTCCCCAAACCGGACCTCCGCCAGCACCACTCCAACCTTCGACCCCTCCTCCTCATCTCCTTGAGAGTCCCATCAAACCAAGGGGACCTCTGATGTGAGGTGAGGGGTCGAACATGGCAGGTGTGACAGCGTCGAGGGTCTCGCCACTAACCCTATTATAGGTCAGAACCAATTCCCCTGGTTCTTTGCATGCACTTATCGGGCCTGATAGATCCAGCACCACCATCAGACCAAGTGGTGTCAAACCCCTTAAGGGGCTGTACAGGACCATCTCCATAGGGGAGGGTTTATTTGGGGGGCCTCGGACAAGAACTTCACAGTGTGGTGGTCCGACCATGCAACCGGCTCCACCATAAGGTCAAAGACCTCCATCCCCAGCATGAAGACGTGGTCCAACGAATGGCCAGGAGTGTAGCCAGAAATTTCCATTTTGTACACAGTCTCCAACAGTTACACCCCCCCAATTAAAAAATGTACACATCCCTTCCAAATGGCACCCCCTTCCAAACAAGTCAGATTGTTGTCAGATGACTCCTCTACTCTCTAAACAGGTTATACATGTATCAGACCCTCCTCAGTGGCCTACACTAACCCAAATACTACAGATTAGAATGATAATATTAACAGAGTGGCCTATGGTTTGTGACAGGCACTCAACAAAACTGTACACAAATGTGTACAATGAGTATGCCTGTCTACAGCCTTGTGAGTGGCCATGTATATGGGTTGCAGAGGTAAAAATCTGTGTCAGGCCCAATGAGCACATTTGTTGGAGGAAGTCTTGACCAAACTGCGAGAGTTCATCATTGATTCAGGTGTGTCATTGAACCCAGGTGTAGAGAGAATGAGCAGGTGCCAGAATAAGGAGCTGGGGGCCTTAAACCCTGGCGTACAGAGAAAGCAGGAGTCAGACTGAGGACTATGAGAAATGCCACTGAACCCTGGTGTACAGAGTGAGGTGAGACCAGTGAGGCCTTGGGGACTTAAACCCTAGTCTACAGCTACAAGAGAGACCAGAGAGGGGTTCTTGAAGCCTGGTGTACAGAGAGAAAGCAAGGGGCAGTTTAAGGACTAAGGGTCCTTAAACCCTGATGTGTAGAGATATGGGACCAGTGAAGCTGGAAGGGGACTTGAACCCTGGAATACATTGAGAGCAGGGGCCAGTGGAGGCCATGATGGGCCTTGACCCTTGTTGGACAGAAAAAAGGAGCCAGACTGATGGGTGGGGGGTCCTTGATCCTCGGTGTACAGAGAGAACAGGGGCTAGTGAAAGCTGGTGAAGTCCTTGAATCCTGGCATACAGAGAGTGCAGGGGCCAGACTGAGGGCCATGGGGTGCCTTGAAACTTGGTGTACAGAAAACAGAGGACAGATTGAGGGCCACTGGGGGCCTTGAACCCTAGTGTACCAAGAGCAGGGACCAGACTGAGGGCCAGGGGACCTTGAACCCTGCAGTGACAGCAGGGGCAAGACAGAGGGCTAGGAGAGCCTTGAGTCCTATTGTACAGAGATCAGGGACCAGTGAGCTCTGGGATGTCCTTGAACCTTGGTGCACAGAAAAAGCTAGGAATGGAGGCAATACTGCAGTTTGTTAAACTGAGACATAACAAAGGAGGCTTCCTCTGCTGCTCTGACCTCTCTTCCATCTCTCTCTGTCTCCAATTGTCAGTCTGTCACCTTTCCCAAGTGGTGCAGCTCGCTGATTTTTTATTTCGTTCCCTTGAAAGTGTTTTTCCACACTTCCCTGACACTCTCTCTTGGACTGTTAAGCATTAGAGAACATCTTCAGGTAAAAACTCTGCAGCCAGCAGTGAAAACAGCGATGGGGGAAGGTACTGAATCCCCAGCTGAGGCACAGAAGGCTGCTACCAGCACCGTTCAAGTGTTCATTCAGCCAGGTGGCAGAAACCTGGAAAAGAGAAAAATGCTTTTCACTTGATATTCCCTGTAAATTAATTATTTACTGTCGAAAGCACCCAGCTGAGCTACAACATCCCATTTAAAAACACTTGCTGTAAATTCAGCTGATTACCATTGCTCCATTTTGGGGTGGGGGGTCTGGTTCTGATCACCAGCACAAGCTTCTTTATCCACAAACTTCTTCTTTTATGTAGTAAAAGTTTTAGCCATAGAATAGACATACAGTATTCAGTGTTCATTATTGGTGTAGCCACTGTCCGGGCCCTCAGGGTCAACAAACCGGCTTGGTTCCTGTAGTACTGCTACACTAAGCACAAATAACTTGCAATAAACAACACAGCATCTCCACCTGGGATAGCAGTAGGGGTACCTGTCTGATTGCACACTTCACTGTCGACCCAAAGGAACAAAATACCTTTCCTAGTCCCACGAAGTTCCTCCCCAACACTTTGATTCGGTGAACAATAATAGTCCCATACCCAGTAAATGCAGTTCAAACAATATTTTTGTTAAGGGGGGGAGAAGGCAAGGGGACAGAAGGGAAAAATTGAATAAATGGGGGAACCGCAAAATGTTTTATCACTCTGTGGAATTCAGTAAAATGCCCACATACATTCCCCCCCACACCATACAGTCTCTGTCTCCTAACAGATGCACCCAACTTTAAGCACACATGCCATGCAGGAGTGATTTCTGATGTTGCAGCAGATATCTAACTGAGGATGCAGTTGGTGCTGGCAAGTTGGAAGCCTCGGTAGTGTACTGTAAATGGGATCTTTAGCATTTGCAAATACAGCTTGAATAAACATTAACTTTGTTTTAACTGATAAAGAAGGAATGCAAAAGAGTCAAGGTCCATTGAACCTCAGCAGGTCTTCACCCGGACCTCGCTTTTTGGCCCAGTCCACCCAGGACTTGTTCTCTTCAGGCAAATGCAGAGTGTCCACCCCCCAAGCTGTGGAGTACAATCCCAGGGGTTACACATGGTTTGTCCATGGAATACAGCTGGAGGTTGCTAGCTGACCATTCTCCCAGCTAAAGCCGGGTTTTCTCTGGGGTCATCTGCTTCACTCTCCAGCAGCTGCAGTGTACTCTTAGATGGTCTCTTTTCTGCAGATGCAGTGGGTCCTGGAAGCCTATTTAGGTGACTGCTTCTGTTCTCTGTAGTCTTTGTTGTGGAGCTGCTCCCTAGGAGGGAGAGTATACTGCTGGCTCAGTTTGTCTCTGTTCCAATCTTTTGCCATTTTATGGCTGCAGTGCATCAGCTATGCTAACATATTGCCAACAGAGGAGAAGAGACAGCTGGATCTGGATGTATGTTACCGCATCCGACACTAATCATGTTGTAGGTCCGTAATAGAGTTTCATCACATCATTGGTATGCAGGATACCTGCACCTTCTCTGTCTTTCCCTCACCCCCCCCTTTAGAAAAAAAGTCCAGTGTCCTGTGTCCTTCCCCTTGATGGTCATTTTCTCTCCCTCCCACCTCTGTTTTCTTCGTAAAAAAATCTATGCTCTCCCTCCCCTTGCCAGTTGTGGCTCCTGCTGACAAGGGGAGACTTGCACTATCTGAACCGGTTTATCCCCTCCACCTCCATTTCTTTATATATATATATATATTTATATATATATATATAGACATTTCTGCTCTCCTCCTTCTTTCGCTGGTTTCAGTTCTTGCCGATGAGGGGGGAACTCACTATGTACCAGTGGCCGGTGCCAACAGCCCCTGACACAACCAAAAAAACTCTGACATTGGGATGCCCAACCCTAGAAGCAAGGTAACACCTCCCCAACTGTACACAGCACCATTGTGCCCGGCCCCGTGACACTAAACGACACATTGACACTGAGGTGCCAAATCCCCAGTGTCAGAACCTGTAAATAACAAACAATATTGCTCATTACCTGGCCACCCCACCCCATCCCCCTATCAGTGCCCACCATCCCATACACCCCCACTCCTTACTTACCGATCCGGTCCACCGGCATGTCCTGCTGCTCTGGAGCCCAACTGGGAACTGACTGAGAACAATGTCAGTTAGATTAATGGCATTTTGATACATTTTTAACATTTGTTTATTTATTTTATTACTACAAGAAAAACCTCTGAGCACAGGTGCTCTTTTTCAAAGGTTCCATAGCAGGAAAGTCACAATAGTGACAGAACCAGCAGATAACAATTAGATATTACAGTGGTATGGAAAGTGTAGAGCAGCTTACGGTGAAAACAGAGGTCAACAAGGTGTGCAACTGCAAAATGCAGGTTTATATAGGATACAGAAATGCCAGGGTATAACTAGAGAGCCGGCTGATCAACAAGTACAAACTTAGAAACATGGTCACAATCATTAGGTACAAGAACAATGAGCCTGCTTGGTTAAATGTGCATGTGGCAACCTTTTAAACTGGCTCAACTTGGCCGTCTCTGTGACGCTGAGCAAAGGGGTTCACTCGGGAAAGTAAGAGACCTGGGTCACGTCCCATATCCAGGTGCCAGGAACAGAGTCCAGCAGGGAAGGAGTTCACAGTGTCCACTGGACACTTCCCTCCTGGGGAGTGGGGCACAGCCACGGCACCTGGTTGTGGTTGGTGAGTGTGCATGGAGCATGAAGCCTCGACACACCCCTTGCATGCCCCACCCCAGGCCACCCCTCACTGGCTGCTGAGTGTGATGGGAGGGTCGAAAAAGCAGAAAAATTCACTGCTCTGGCCGACCGGATGCTGGTGGCCCCACCTCCCCAGCTGCGAAGCCAGGAAGCCCCCATTGTTGTCCCCCACTTGGTGCAGATGCAAGGGAGTGCTCACGGGCACTCTGGTCCCCCCCCATTGCCTCCCTGGGCAGGGGATCCCCCCTGACAAAGGGATACATCGGGTCAACTGGGTGGGAGCAACAGGACGGCAGACTGGGTGAGGTGACTTGGGGCCAGGGCTGGCCGCCCGAAGGAGAGGCTGGCTGGGGACTGGCTGGGGGGGGGGTTAAAAAGAATATACAAAAAAAAAAAACTGGCTCAACTTAGTCATGTTATAGAACATGCTAGGGAGATCACTCAGCCAATTTTTTTTATATTTTATTCTTTGGTGACTGGGGTAAGGCCCACTAGGCACAAATACCTGTTTTCTGGGATGATCCAGGAGCATTAGAGAGGTTAAGTGACACAGTATGCAAGTAGAGGTTGTGGGAATCAAACCCAGGTCTGCTGGATGTACCAAACTCATTCACAGCTCGTTATTCTAACCTCTAGGCTATACTGCTAGCCCCAATTAGTTGCCCTGTCCACAAAGGAATGCTGCCCATGGCTAGTCCTGCAGAACCTTTTTAAGAGGCTGTACTTGATCATGCTTTTAGTGTGGTACACATTATCGACAAAGCTCTGGCAGATTTTAAAGCCGGGTTGGGGGGGTGAGTAAGTCCCAGAAGAGTCTTTTTCCCTAGTATATAGGCCCAGTATTTGATTCTGCTAACATGGGTTAGCCAGTTTGTTAGGGAGTACAGGTCATAACTATGGGTACGTTATGCACACTCAGGACAAGTCTTCCGGCTTTATTCCATAAAACTCTGACTCTCCCCAGAACTGTCTCATTTGCTGCAGAGTAAATAATTAGGCGGTAATCAATTAAGGATAAAAGTGAGGTACAGCAGCTACAATTAGGTGTCTAGCCTTCAGGACAAGGTCATTCTTGTTTCTATACAGGGTTCTCAAACTTTTGTTGTCAGTTTTCACTAGGCTATTCACATGGTGGACAAAGGACAAAGTCTCATCTAGGCGGAGCCCAAGGTATTTGACGAGCTCAACTTCTTCTAGCCTTGAGCCCAAAATTACTCCAAGTTTTCAAGATGGCCTTTTTTTATTCCACCTCATGAACCAGGTAGGTGAAATAATTCAACACCACTCCCCCCCCCAAAAAAAAACACGTTTTCACAGCCGCTCCACAAAACTACATTTCAGGCAGGCTTTACAAAGTGTCATCTGTCTTGATTGTAAGATGGGTAATAAAAAGACTACGTTGAAACTTTGGGGTCAAAAATCTCAAACACCAATAACGTTAAGAAGAAACATTGAAACTGTCCTATGTTTACTTGTATAACTTTAATATTTTCCCAGATTTTGACCTCGCATTTTTCAACATAGCCATTTTTTATCCCACCTCATAAACATGATATGTGTCCTTTTTCTAATCCCCTCCGAAACATGTTTTTGAACCAGCTCCACAAAGTCACCTTTTGAAAGGGATTTAAAAAATCCCCCATCTTGACCATAGCCTGCGGTCATAAAAAGATTGTGTTCAAAATGTGAGGTCAAAAATGTCAAAAAACAATGAAGTTATGAAGAAACATTGAATTTTGTCAACGTTTACTCATAACTTTATTTTTGCATATTTTGACTCCAAATTTTCAACACAGTCCTTTTGTTACCCCGCCTCATAAACATGATAGGCGTCATTTTTCAAATCCCACCTAAAATATTTTTCATGCTCACGCCGCAAAATGATGGTTTGGCCAGGATTTCATGAAAAGATAAGTTCATAATGAGGTGTCATAAAAAGAAAATTTTGAAAATGTGGGTAAAAAAAAATCTAAAAAAAAACACAAAGTTATTAACAAATGTTGAAATGTTTCAGCGCTTACTCATAACGTTACAATTGGTTTATTTTTTTGAACCCACATGTTCAACATAGTTATTTTGTTACCCCCATCTCATGAAAATGGCAGGTGTAATTTTCAACTCCCCCTCCAAATCCTGTTTTCACAATCATTCTGCAAAATCACATTTCAGGTAGCATTTGACAAATGACACCTGTCATGTTCATACACTGGGTAATCAAAATGTTACTGTATCTTGAAAATTCAGGGTCAGAACACCACTAAAAAAGAGATATTGCCTCTCAGTTGGGCTAGCTTGGGTATATACATTGCAAAAATAGGTAAAATCAGGACCCCCCCCCCACTACAGCAGAACCCAGTGAAAAGGAGATATTGCATCTCAGCTGCTTTGTCCTGACAGAAATAAAATGACAAAGCAGGACCCGACTGAAAATGAGATACTGCATCTCCGCTAGGCTATCCTGGGTAATACACTATAAAAATATGTAAAAGCAGGAACTCCATTGTGAAAAGGAGATATTGCATCTCAGCTGTGCTAACCTAGGTAAAGTGTCAACATGTGTATAAGCAGCACCCAGGACCTCACTGAAAATGAGATATTGCTTCTCAGTTGGATTATCCTGACTAAATACATTGTAAAATGGAGTGAAAGCAGAACTCCACAGAAATCTCAGCTGGTCTGTTCTGGGAAAATAAATTGTGCCACCGTCTGCACCTTATCTTTTCCTCCCCCAATCTCGTTCTTCATTCCCTGTCTCTCCTCTGTCTTTTCACTGCCCTTCATTCACCTCGCCACCTCTGCACTCCTCCTACACCTTCCCTCCCTAGCTGGTGCCCTACAATTGCCCCCCTGTTGTCAGTTGTACATTCATTCTCCACCCCCTTCTCTCCACTTGGCTCTAATGCCTCTAGTATGTCATTGCTATCACCTATACCTGCAACCCACCTCACTTACTCCGGGGCACTAGTAACTAGCTGCTGCTCCCAAGCTCCCTGTATTGACAAGGTAATTTATGTGACTGCACTTTCTAGCCCTTGGTCCACTAGGTACCTACTGACCAGTTTGCAGTAATGCATCTCCCTGTATGTTCATTTTTACTGCCTGTTACGTGGTATTTGTGACTGCTTCCAATTACTCTGCATGACAAGGTCACCATATTTGACTGCTCTCTCTTTCCCAATGATACTGTTGAATCGCATGTGTTGTGCGTCAACAGGCACCCGTTGGTCATGTCTTCATTGAGTGTCTTTTGCAGTATTAACCTTTGTAACTGCAACTTGAACAATAATTTTGCTATGTTATTTGTCAGTGGCTCAGTAGGTAGCACACTTGCCTCTGAGGCCAGAAGATCAGAGGGCTGTGGGTTCAGTTCCCACATCTGGCACTTGGGTTAATATCCCAGTATTGACACTGTAGTGCTGCACTTCTGAGGTGCTGCCTCTTGGATGAGATGTTAAACCAAGGTCCCATCTGCCTGGATTGGCGGTAGTCTGGGTGGATGTTAAAAGATCCCATGGCATTTGTTGAAAAGAGTAGGGGAATTTCCCTGGTGTCCTGGCCAAATTTCCCTCATTTACTAAAAATACCACCAATAGCTTAATCTGGTTCAAGGTCAGTTGGCATTCATCTGTATGCCCTTCCCCTGGGTCGTGCCTGAAAATAGGCAGGATTTTGTCTAGTGCACTTACCCGGTCAACAAAAACTAAATAAATAAAATTTGTATTTTGTGTTTGTATTGTTCATTCTGACATGGAACCTACGTAAATGAGTTTCTGATTCATAGGTACTTGTAAATCCAAGAATTTATTAAATAAAAGCTGGACCCCAATGAAAATGAGATATTGCCTCTCAGCGGGTCTTTCCTGGGCAAATACCTTGAATATGTAAATCTTTTCTATATGTTCTAGAATGCTTTACTGAAATATTGGTATGGGGTGCAGTCTTTCAACCGTGTGTTTTTTCTGAAGCCCATAGCTTGTCTGTTTTGTTGTTTTTGTCTGTTTTATGATATATTGCAAAACGTTTAATAAACAGAAATTTTAAAACAAAAAAAAAAAAGACATATTGCATCTCAGGTAGTCTGTCCTGGGAAAAAAATACATTGTAAAAGTGGGACTTCACTGAAAGTGAGATACTGGCACAGATTTTCACAGGATGGTGCCGTGCTTTCCTCTAGTCCTGCACCACAACACTTTGATTCTGCTGGTATACTAAATACATTTGGCGCAGCTGTGTCCAGTTTTCAGACCTCAGATACAGTTGCGACAGTTTATCTGATTTACAGCGGCATGCCCCAAATCTCGGGCGCCAGCACCATAAAACGGGTCCCCAGGATTTGCACAAGCTAGACCATAAAAAGATGATCTAATTCGCATCAGTTGCTGCAACGCATAGAAAATCCTGTCAGATTGTCACAAGCCAAGTGCACCGTATCTGTGGTGCACCCGGGGTTTGCGGGAATCTAGTCCTTTTCAAAATCTGGCCCATTGTCTCTTAGATGGGCTATCCTGGATAAGTATATAGCAAAAATGTGTAAAAGTAGGCTCCCACTCCAGCAGTACCCAATTAAAAAAATATATTTTGCATCTCAGCTCGTCTGTTCTGGGAAAATAATTTGTAAAAGTGGGACCCCCACTGAAATTGAGAGATTACCTCTCAGCTTGGCTATCCTGTATCAGTGTATTATAAAAATCTGTAAATGCAGGACTCCACTACAGCAGAACCCCCAGTGGATCTGACTTGGTCTGTCCTGGGAAACATACACTGTAAAAGCGCACCCCACGGAAAATGAGATATTGCCACTCAGCTGGGCTATCCTGTGTAAATACATTGTAAAAATGTGTACAAGCAGGACCCGCACTGAAAACAAGTTATTGCATCTGTACTGTGCTATCCTGGGTAAATATAGTTTCAAAAGGTGTAACAGCAGGACCCCACTGAAAATGAGATATTGCAGCTCAACTTAGCTATCCTGGGTAAATATATTGTAAACGTGTGTAAAGGCAGGGTCCCACTACAAGGAGATATGCATCTAAGCTGGTCTGTCCTGTCAAAATACACTGTAAAAGCAGGACCCTGCAGAAAATGAGCTATTGCCTTTCAGCAGGGCTATCCTGGAAAAATACATTGTGAAAATTGATAAAAGCAGGAACCCCACTGGAAATGAAATATTGCATCTTTGCTGTACTATCCTGGATAAAAACAGTGTAAAAATGTGCAAAGGCAAGATCTACTGAATATGACAAACTGCATCTCAGCTGGACTGTCCTTGGTAAATACACTGTAAACATGCATAAAAGCAGGTCCCCACTTTAGCGGAACCGCACTTACAAGGAGATGCTGTATTGCATCTCAAGTCTGTCGTGGGGAAAATACACTGTAAAAGGACCAACAGAAATGAAATATTGCTTTCTCAGTGGGGTTATCCTGAGTAAATGTCAGCATGGCTTAGCTAGTAGCATAATCTGACTCTGGCTCAGAAGGCTGTAGGTTCTAGTCCCACCAGGAATTAGGCTCATACCATGAAACACTGGCACCCAAGTGCACTACTATTGGAGTGCAGTACTGTCAGTTGGCCCACCAATGCAGCGGTAGAGTTGCCACCCGCAACGCCAACAACCAAGGTTCAGATGCGAGCCCGGGCTGTCAGAGGACCAGCTAAGGGGAGGAGGATAGAGTGTCCAACGGATTGCTCTCCTGTTCTGAGGGGGGGAGGGGTAAGCACTTGGTGCCTGACTGGCCCCCTGGTGGAAGTCGAGGACATGGCAGCCTGAGTCAGCTTGGTCGGGGAGGTGTTGCAAACATCGGCATGATGTCATTGCTTGCCACGTCACCCAGGGGATGAAAAAGGGTAAAGAAGATGGACTGCCATAAAATGTCACCTGCCATGCTCTGCAAGCCCCGAACCGTCAACCATGGTGCTCCCCCTGGACAACTGAGCTTGAGGTCCAATGGGGGAAAAGGCAAGATTCCCGGGGTGGGGTAAGCCAGGAAGGAACATATAGGGAGAGTTAAGTCCCAGGGAAGACAGGTGACGGGGCTGGAGGCATGGTCAGGCCAATGGGGGCTAGTCCAGGGAGGTGGGGAAAAAAAAGGAACGCTGTACTTTCAGGGTGGGCACATTTTATGATTGTTTAACTTCTCTAAAATTCATTGATGTTGTTAGTTGTTTTATCTGCTTCCTTTCTTAGTAGAAATGAAATGTGTGCCGATAGTTTCATTATAGCCAGACTTGTTTTGTTTCAAATCCTTGATCAACTCTTACGCATACTTCCTGAACATTAGGAACACATCCCAAATAGTGCAGCCACTCATGATGCAATAGGCTATTCTCCTCCTACTGCATCATGAGTGGCTGGATTGTGTGGGGGTGTTCCCAAGTTCAGGAAAGATGCAGTGGGAGTTGATCAAGGACTGTAAACAAACATGTTGTTGTGTGGTTGCACCAGAATGGTGGGCAGTCTGTTTTTCACTTTTCAAAGGAAAAAAAGAACCAGAATCAAACTACTAGCTACATCAGTAATCTTTACAAAATGCAGGCAATCATAAAATATGTTTTTTAAGCTAGGGATAGTTTCAGGCCTAAGGGATTTGACAGTTCCCTTTAAACCGAGGTCCTTTCTGCCTATCTCTGGTGGGTGTCCAGGTGGTGGTCAAAGAACCTAAGAAAATGTTTGCAAGAGTAGGGGAATTTTAAATTGAGTAAAATAAATATTACAGACATGATTCAGTTAAGTGCACAAAAATCTTTTATAAAAAAAAATGAACATATTTAAGCAATAATGTATGACAGGGCATGTGTTGTGCTAGGACAATGTCACACCTCAGGTGGTTGGGCATGAAGCCACAGGCCAAGTGTGTCCAACACCTGAAAAGTTATGTTATTCCCATGACACACACCCTGGAGTGCATTACTGCAATTATAAAATGGCTTACTTGCAAAAAAAAAGGAAAAATGATGAAAAAATAAATTTTAGTTGCTTTTTGAATAGGCATGATGTTGTGGTGAGATAGCGTCACTATTACAGGTCAGCACCGACCAATCAGAGCTGCCTAGAAATTTTTTTTGCCGTTTTATAATTATAATCCATATTAAGAATATAAGTAAATGGATATTGAGGATGTGTCCTCTTTTAGGTACCTCAGGGTCTGGCTTGCCCAACATCTTCATTTCTCGATGCGTATTGATGCCATACACTGTAAGCTTTACCCCAAGCTTGACGCACTGTACAGGAACCTAGAGAGTATCCCGCTTCCTACCCGCTGAGAAATAGTTTTAAAGATGATTCTGCCTACATTTCACTATGGTGACATAGTCTGTAGTGGAGCTCCCAAATCCTCCCTTGCCAGACTGGATCCCCTCTTTCCCTTCTTTTGTCATTTTGCTTTCAACTCTCCCCCTCGTACCCACAGTTGCTCACTCTACTCTGCCCTTTCACTCCCCTCTCTTGATGCCAGGCACCTTTCCCATTGTACCTCCTTTATATCTCGATTCTGGTTTGGTTCCCCTTCTCTCCTATCTTAAATCCCTTCTATCCTCTCCCTTTTCTACCTCCTACCCTCTTCGCAGCAATATTTCCCACTCTTTCTCTCTCTAGTCCTTCTAGAAAATCTACTGTTGGTCAAGCTGCATTATATCGATTTTCTAAACTTTGGTCCTCCCTTCCCTTATCAATTTGTTCTGCCTCTTCCGCTTCTTTCGTAAAGTCTCTTCTTAAGGACTTTTCTTCTCCTACCTGCAACTGTATGTCACCCTTTTCTTTTTGCCCTCCTTCCCACCACTTTTGTCCTGGCCATGCTGTTCCGCTCTTCCCCCTTCTTTTCATGTTAGATTAGTTTCCTCTGCCTAATAGAATCTCGTTTGTTATTTACTGTATGTACCTGTTTACTGATTTGCCTTTAATATGTTATGATTAGGCTTTGTTAAAATACTGTATTGCTATATATGACTCCTATTTTTGTATTTTTAATATTATTACTGTTTAGGTTTCTTAATTTCCCCTCTCCTCCAGCACGCATCTGGAAATGAGCTGTTAGCAGCTCAGTATGTTTTTCCCGTTGAAACTTTTAAAATAAATTCATTAATTAACTAAACACCACAAAACTAAACAGAAAACTTAAATCCCCCCACGTTATTATGCAAAGTTTTAGTCGCGCACTTGGTTGTGTATATATTCTTAGATGACATTTATATCAAAAAGCTCAGTTCAATAAGAAGAACAGAAAAGAAACTAGGAACATCCTTTTTTTTAAACATTATGTTTATTCATTTTCACATGAATTTACATATAGGAAAATCAGTCTGCACCCCGTTTGCCAAAGGAAAAATATAAGGCATGTTAATAGAAGTCCCAATATGCTTGTGTCATAGTTCTTCTGCGATGAAAAATGACCCACGATAATATTTTCAGAGGTCAGAGATGCCCATCCAACATTTTTCCACTTATATGCCGACAATGTCCAAAAGGCGTGGCAAAAGGGCAATCCAAAGATAAGTGTTCCATCGAATCTAGCTGATTAGTGCATCCTGAATTTGGGCATAATCTCTCATTTATACTTTTATGTTTAGAGTTACCAATCACTCCTAATCTCCCATGACATCTTAGTCAAACAGTGTCCCACATCCATGGCGGAATCCTTTTGTCCATCAGCTAAGGTTCTAATTTATGTATTTTACTGTTCTTATCCCTTTGTATTGCACCATTGCTGGGTAATCTTGTCCTTGGATTAAACCATAAATGTTTTGTCTCGTTGATGCAAACTGGGTGTTTTATTTAATTTTCATCTCCTAAATTGCTCCAGCAAAGGAATCATAAATTGAGGCATCTCTTCACAATTTGTAAGCTTTGTAACACTTCTCTGCCATTTCTCAGTTACTGGAGATAATCACCTACAGACTCAGGGATGCCAAAAAGGTAAATCGTTTCATAGCAGGAGTGTACTGCTACCCTGCATACCCCCTACTTCAGTCACTGGACTCCTATCCTCCTTCTGCTCCCACTCTACATCTGGTGAGTTGCTGATACATGGGGATTTTAACTAAGCAATAAGGCATGACCAGGGGTTACATCAACAGGCTGTTAATCACCCACTTGGGGTGCAATGTGGCACAAGGCACAGCTGAGTGCCTTATTGCCCCTAGGTGTGATTAACTGACTGTTAATCTAACTCCTGGGAATGCCTTATTGCTATTATAAAAATTATTCCCAAAGAAAAGTGTTAAAAGTGTACTTTTTGAATGTTTTCCTCATTAAGAGGGTGATTTTTAACACAACAGTTCTTCTACCAACAGTTTAAGAATGCTGGTTCAAAGTCAGAATGCATCATTCCAGTCATTCAGCAGTGCTAGAGGATGGAATGCTGATAGGAAGAATGCATGTGCCACAGTGATCAGGCTGTACATGATGGTATAACAGGGATTAATGTAAGGCTGTCAGAATCCTTACAACCAATCAGCCTGCAGCATTTCTGAGACTATTTGTATAATATTGATTGACTCTCCCACTCAGTGCTCAAACTTAGCCAGAAAGTTAAATCCCTCCAACTGGCCCTCTAGTTTCAGACTGCACCCCACTTAGTCGTAAATTCTCAAACCACAATCTACCAGACTGGGTGCTTTCATCTTCCCTCCACCATGTTGGGGATGTAGGTATCCTCCCAGGTGCTCTCAGTGGCCATCCTATTGTCTACTGTGTGTGGAAGATCCAGCGACCCAAAGCCTCCCCTAAGATCATCCTCCTGTGCTCCGTCATTTCACTGGATTTATCCTCCTCCACACTGACCTGTCGGCCATTGACTGGTCCCACATGTCTACAGCCAGATATTGACTCTGTCCTCAACTTCTGCTGTAAAAAAGTTATGCCTGTCTCAGACTACCCCCTAAGGAAAACCAGGGTCTGAATTTCTCACCTTCCCTAGATCTCTACTGAGCTGCTGACCTGCCTTCAAGCTAATGCCCAGGCCTGGAGGTCCTGTAAAACCACCAGTTCCCCTGCTGCCCTGTTAAATTGTTGGACGCTTTGCAATGCTTGCCACTTGGCTTGTGAAATCCGATTATTTCATAACCACACTCCAGAACAACCTTAACCACCCCTACAAGTTCTGGAAAGTTATCCACTCCCTTTTCCTCCCAACCCAGTCCTCCCCAACTGTCTTCAAGTTTGGCAGCTCCTGCATCACTGACCCTGCTACCACTGCTGCTTCTTTCAACTCCTTCTTCACCACCTGCTCCCTGTCTCTCCTCACCCCTTCTCCTCCTCCTCCACCCCACTTTCTCCTCTTCCTTTGCTCTCCTTCTCCCCTACTACTCCCTCATCCTCTGTTAAGGACCTATTATCTCTTAACTCCCACAAGGGAATGAGCCCAGATGGCCTTGACCCCAAGCCTCTGTACTTCCTTGCCCAAGCCATAGCCCTCCCCCCCTCTCTCTCCCTCCTTCTTAACCTCTCTTTCTCCTCTGCCTATGTCCCTGATGCCTGGAAGTGGGGTACTGTCATTCCCCTCTCAAAACAGGTTATCCTTTAACTCCTGCATTTTTTCACCCTATTTCCCTCCTCCCCACTCTAGTCAAAGTCCAGGAACACCTTGTCCTGACACTACTCACCCTGTTCCTTGACTCCTCTTCCTTTTTCATTCTCTTCCAGTCTGGTTTCAGGAAGTCCCACTCCACTTCTACCTCCCTCGTCCAGCTCACTGACCATATCCTGACTGGTATGGACCAGGACCAAATCACTTCCGCCATCTCTGTCAACTTGGTCAAAGCATTCGACATTGTGTCATACTCCCTTTCTCCTGGACAAGCTAAAGGCAGTGGGGCTCCCTGTCTCCTCAATCAACTGGTTCTGCCTCTAACTAGAGGGCAGGTCACAAGCTGTCCATATTGGAGACACCCTTTTCCCTCCACTCCCTATCTGTTTAGGGGTTCTATGTCATAATGGCAACCACTAGGGTGACTGTACATTGCCAAAAATCAATTTCATGATGTAACCCCCCCCCCCAGCGCACAGCAAAAGGGTGCCAGGGACTTGGATTTTCCATTTTATGTGGGGGGGGGCTGTGCCCCCAGCACTCGTGTGCTAAAGGATTCTCAACTCCAGAGGGGTGCATGTCAGAGGTGCAAAACCATACAAAAAAAATTTGGGCCGGACACAACAAAACATACCTGTGCCCGGACCCGAACCCAGCACCCTCAGAACCCCAGCCCTGAACCCATACACACCACAGGGCCAGCTCAGCAGCTCACCGTGGCACTACCCCTCACAAACCCTCCCTCCCCTCACTCAGCATGCTCGCCCCCCCCACATGCTATACATGTAACAACATCTTGTCGCTATATGCACGCACCCCTCCCCCAATCCGGTCGCCCTCCCTGGTAGGTAGCCCTTGATATGTGTCGCAACTGAGTTGCAGTTTTTGTAGGTGCCCAATCGCGGTTGCCTGTGTCATGGGATACCCTGTTTAGGCATCCCCCAGGGATCTGTCCTGGGCCCCATCCTCTTCTCCATATTCCTAAATGACCTCCCCCCAGCCTGTTCCTCTGCGTCCATCCACATGTATGCAGATGACACTGACCTGTTTACTTCTGACTCCTCTGCTGCTGAGTTTGCCATCCATCTCTGCAGTCTTTTCTGAAATTGCTTAAAATTGCAAAATATATCCAGAAATGCATTTTCCAAATCAAGTTTTACACCGCTTTCCAGCATTTTTTATTTTTCTATCCATCAATAAAATCATAATTAAAATCTTATAAAGGTCATAGACAGGGTGGAGGCAGTTCAGAGGAGGGCAACCAAAATGGTGCATGGTTTCGTGAAGAATCTACAAAGAAAGGCTGAGAGATCTCAACATGTACACCCTGGACGAGAGAGGAGAGGGAGGTGACATGGTACAAGTACCTCAAAGTTCCGAACAGGGTGCAGGTGGGGAGCCCTTTTCAGATGAGAGCAAGCACCAGGACCAGGGGGCATGCAATGAAGTTAGAGCAGGGGAAAGTTCAAGAGGGATGTGAGACAATATTTGTTCACTGAAAAGGTGGTAGAAACGTGGAATAGACTGCTGGCAGTAGTGGTGGATGCTGGGACAGTAGGGGGTTTCAAACATGCATGAGATAGACATAGAGGTATATTAGATAACAGTCAGGGAGACAGGAGGGTCGCTGGAGACCAAATAGGGTCTACAGAGACAGAAAAGGCAGGGAACTTCTGAGCAAACTGGGTACGCCAAGCAGTCCTTTTCTGCAATCAAATTCTATGTTTCCGTGGAAAGCAACGTTTCTTTTGCTGATTTTAAATACGTGGACAACCATGATACACAGGATAAAAAAATCATAAAAATGACATATGGAGTAAAAATATCAGAGAACGTCCGTAATGCAGAAATGTATAGTACTATAGGAAGCTACAACAAAATTAGACTTTGTACGAATAACATCATTGGCTTCCACAGGGTTTTGAGCTTCAATCTCCATGTTGGAGGCTGTGTTCTACCTTCTGAGGGCCGGTATACCACATTTCCTCATATTCTGAGCATCACTGTCTCACATTTCAGTGACTAAAGGTTGAGAGGCACAGCGTGCACAAACCCAGGGCAACAGCCTGGGGAATGGCTGCACAGCCACTGCACTACCATGCTGGCCAGCTAAAGGCACTGCTAAAAGAGACCATTAGTACAGAGCTCAGTCATTCCAATGATCACAGCAGCTTCCAGCCCTGTGTTTATGAACAGTTCCAGTAAAAGTGAGGGCATCGTGGAAAGATCCAGAGCTGATAGCATCTGTCATTCCCAAACCTAATGCATGACATTTTGTCTCATTGACTGCCCTGAGAAGGGCTATTTGATCTGTGAGTTTCTAATCCAGCTGGCTCAGAGGAAAGGATAAAGAAGTACTCTTCCCTCCATCACCTGGGACAGAAAGCACCACCAAACTAGTCTTTAAGGCAAAGCTGTTTGATTCCCTGAAAAACAATAAGAAAAACAATGAGTTACACAGAACAAAGGGTTATGAATGTGGTTTTCCTTGCAGAAGGCAACAGGGCAGAAAGACCACAAGAGAGCTAAAATGAATGGGCGTTGGAGATAAAAGCCTTGTAAAATCTATGTGTATTATGTGGCTAGATAGGAATCAGGAGTGATAAAAAAGAAGGCATGACACAGACACAATGAGGCATAGCTGAAAAGTATGAATATTCTTGTGCAGTGTGGGAAGCCCTACCTAATGAGGGGCAGTTGAGAGGTATCTGTTCACCTGTGCAGTATGGAACATCCTCAGTGAGGACCGTTTGAGAGGTATGAATTCCACTGTGCAGCATAGCACCCCCACCTAATGAGGGAACGATAAGCGGTATGAAATAAAATTCCACTGTGTAGTGAGCGTGTCTGCCCCTAATGAGGACCAGTTGAGATAGGTATGAATCCCACTGTGTAGTAAGGAATGTCCCCCCTTTACAAGGGACAGTTGAGAGGGATGAAACCCACTATACAGTGTGGGATTTCCCACCTAATGAGTGACAGCTGAGAGGTATGAATCCCAATGTGCAGTAAGGAACCTCCTTCCTAATGAAGGACAGTTGAGAGGTATGAATCCACTGCGCAGTATAACAACTTCCACCTAATGAGGGAACGATAAGAGGTATGAAATAAAATTCCACTTTGCAGTGAGGGATGTCCCACTCAATGAGAGACAGTTGAGAGGCATAAATCCCATTGTGCAGTGAGGGTCTCCCCATTAATGAAGGACAGCTGAGAGGTAGGAATCCCACTGTGCAGTAATGAATATCCCTCCTAATGAGGAACAGCTGACAAGTATGAATCTGACTGGGCGATAAGAGATGTCCTGAGCAAGGGACAGTTCAGTGGTATGACTCTCACTGTGCAGTGTCAAACGTTCCACCTAATAAGGGATAGTTGTAAGGTAGGAATCTCATTATGTAGTGACAGACATCCCACGTAATGAGGGATAGTTGAGAGATATGAATCCCACTGTATAGTGAGACACATCCCCCTGAGGGACAGCTGAGAGGTATGAATCCAACTGGATGTGAGGGACATCTCCTAATGAGGGACAGTTGAGTGGTATGAATCCCACTGTACAGTAAGGAATGTCCTCCTAATGAGGGACAGTTGAGAGGTACGAATCCCACTGTACAGTGAGGGATGTCCCCCTAATGAGGGACAGTTGAGAGGTATGAATCCCACTGTGCAGTGAGGGACGTACCCCTAATGAGGGTCAGATAAGGTGTAGATTAATAAATAAAAAGCTGGTGTTGGGTTGGCTGTGTGGCAGGAGGCATTGCTGCCTCCTGGGAGAACGGGATTAATTTAAAAGTTCTGGAATCTCACACTGGTGTGGCTGTAGGATGAGCCCATGGTGGAGATGAGGTGCTTGAATCCCAGGGAGGAGGGCTTGGGTGGTCTAGAAGACAGGCATCCTGCTGGCTGACTGAGGAGAGGCCTTTGCAGTGGCTGTGCAGGCAACCGCTTTTCACTCCACCTATCCGGAGGCAGGGTGAAGCTGTGACTACCCAAATAGGCATGGTGGGGAAGGGGGGTAGGGGTACAATAGATGTAATCCCTCTTCAGCCAGCATGGCTTCTGACCTGCATTAATGCCCTTGATGGTGGTGGGCATGGTCCAGGGTAATCCCATGTCTAGGGGTGTATGGTGGAACTCCTCACCAGGAGCCCCTTGCAAACCACAGGTACTGCGGATGGAGATGAATTCGGGCACCTTCAGTGGAGAAACAAAAGACACAAAACCATTAGACTTGAAGCACTTGACTTTATCTGGGGGGGCATTCCTCTGTCAAAGTTCATTTGAATCAGGGGCATTGTTAGGGCTGGGCCTCTGGGGCTAGAGCCCTGAACATTTTGTCTGGTGACTCAAACCTTTTCGGAGTTGTGTCCTGCCTGCAACCCCGGTTTTTGTGCACTGCCCGTTGCCTCTGATTTTGTGACCATTTCTTTCCACGCTCCCCAAGCCGCTCACCAGGTGGTCCAGAGCCCTGCTGCTGGACTGGTCTGACTACTGTAGTAAAATAAATTCCCTGTCTTGTTTAAAAAAACTCATATGGGACACTTAAACTTGGTGTCCCAAGATCCATAGCAGCCATGGAGCCTCTGCGCGCATGCGGGAGGGACGTCTGACTTGCCAGGGATGTCATCCTAAGACAGCCGGAGAGAAGCTGCCTGCTGCCGCTACAGCTTGAGTTGCCTGCAAGTGCATCTGTCCAGGCATCTGCAACAAGGGATTGCCTAAGACCTTGGTTGGTGGACCATGGTCAAGGATCCAGACTGGTGGGTGAAAATCATCACCAGGAGGCAGGAATCAAATTCAGCCTCTGCTCTGCGGTCTGCAGGATCAGGATGCGGGTTGTGTTATCCAGGGCTGATGGGGATCACCCTCTTTGGAATCTGGACTCAGCAGTGGAAACTTTGGCCTGTGTTAGTGCTGCTGGGATGAGGAGGGGATGGAGTCGGTGTCGGCGGGAGCAGAAGGAGAGGACCGATAATGATCAGGGTAAATGTACTTATTTCCAGAGATTTCTATTCCATAGATTTGTGATATGCCCCCATTTAGCTGAAAAAGGATTTGGTGGTGTTCATTTTAAAAAACTTGTCTGTTCTGTAAGAGTGATATATTTCACAACTCAGCTGTGGAAGGTGCATTTGTAGGGCTACTTTATTGTTAGAAACCTTTGTAAAGGAGACTCTGCTCAAACCCCAGTCCAGTAGGTGTAAGCAGAAGGGCTTTTCAGGCTCTATGCTGCCTTGTCTCATGGAGGTCTCCACTGTGTGAAAATGTGCCAGTGGAGGGGACACACACACAGAATGCCCCAACATCAGTGGAAAACCATGAAAAGCTGAAGCCTCAGATCTCAAGTCATGCAGATGGGAGGTGAGCAGGGGTGTTGGGTGAAGGCTGATGAAATAGGTGAAGGAGGTAAAATTATAAATAAAAAAAGTGATTCAATATATGCTGAAGTCCATCAGGAAAATGCTTGTGGGTTTATTTTCTTATCCTCTTCCCTTAGAGCTGCTTTTTGCAACAGAAATCCCACCTATAAGTTGCCATTGGGCAAGTCCTGTCAGCATACTCACACCAGTCGCTGCAGAAATAATATGCTTCCCTCCATCAGGCAGTAACCTGATCATAGCATTCAGTAAAGTTGAAGAATACATAACTCCTATTCAAAGTTTTGGGCCCAGGCAGGGGTGTCATTTAGGGGTTGCCAGGGGTCGCAGTTGTGACTGCTATGAACTTTCTGTGCCCTTTACATTTTGTTTGTGAACCCTGCTATCGAGTGTGGTTGCCTGTGATGGCTCACAGTGTTCCTCTGTTTTTCCCCCTCCAATTTGCCTTGCCTTGCGTCCTGTCCTCCTGTTAGCATTTGTTGCTTCCTTGCCCCATTCCTCTGCCACCCCAGCATCCAGTCCTCCTCCCAGTCCCAACCAGCAGTTGTAATACCTATTTTTTTCATCTTGTGACATTGAGGCAGCAGCGCTATGGTGCCAAATTACAGTTTTACACTTATCACCAGCGGCCCAAATTTTACTTAGGCGCAAACTGCCTGTACTTATTAGAGCCCAAGAATTCATCAATACCTTTCCACAATGCCTTGGAAGTGGCTAGGAGGGAGGGACGAGGTAGGAGTGGGGCAAGGGATGGGTCCGATCTGACCCTTATTTTTGAAATCCAGTGATGGCACCCCTAGTCTCAACATGCCATTCAGGAAGGACTGTCTGGAGGAAACTAAACTAAAGCGAGAAAGGGAATGGTGTGGGCCATGGAGTCTTAGAGATAAAGACCCTCTGGCAGGCAGCAAAATCCAATAAAGTCAAGTAGTGTTAGTGCAGTAGTGGAGCGGACACTGACACCCAGTGTGTATGCTTGTGTGAACTGCATGTGGTGGCTGGCAAGCAATTGCAACGCATTGCATACAGTTTAAAGTGAGCAATAGCTGCAGGCCCAGCCCTCCTCTGTGCCCCATGTACTTCTTAAATATCAGTAGATTTAGCCTAGATCCACTGATATTTAAGTTGTATGCTATTAATTCTATGACTTTTAATCCACAACATGAAGTTTTTACCTGACAAGCCAACCAAAAAAAGGACACAAAATAATGGCAAAGGAGTGGGGGAAAAAACAAGGCTAAAGTAGCAGAAAATGTGTTACTTTGTACAAGAGAGCACCAACATTTCTGTAGCTTCTGGGGGCCTAGGCGGCTCCCAGACCCCCGGCCTTTTGATTGGGCCCGAGCCCCGAATACTATCTGATGCTAGCAACACCTCTGATTTGAATGAGACTGAAAATCACTGGCCCAAGAACCCCAATAGCTCGGCTCATAAACTGTTTATTATGGTACTTGCAACACTTTCTTTCTCTGCTCTCAGTGGCTCCCCTATTGCATACAGGCTCAATCCCTCAGTCTTTTCACTTTGTTGGCAAAAACAGCACGGCTGGCCAATCCACCTTCTTGGGCAAGAATGTGCCCAGGGATTCCTTGTCTCCTTCTGCACTAGATGTTCTGCCATGCCTGTATTGCCTACATGTGCATTTTCCCAACCTTGCTTATAGTTACAGTATACCAGGGTGGCACCCACACTCTTAGGGTTAACCCTCTGTCAGAGAAGACCATCAAGGCTGGTATTCCCCTTGCCAAACTCTCAGTGCTCCCTCAGGAAAATGAGCACCAGCAGCCTTGCTGGGCATCGCCAACACCACAGCCATGTACCTCCCACCCTGACCCTTCCGCCCAGGATGGCGTTCAAACAGGCCACAGGGCACCTTCTGTCATCTTCGGGGTTGCGTTTTGCCCTCAGCATACTCACAGATACATCTTCCACTTAATTGTTGCTGTCTAGGGGTTACAGTACCTGCTTTACCATCCTCTGGGGTGCTGGATGGTCTCCACAGTCAGCCTCTGGATCATTCTTCCTCCTTCTCCTCCAGGAAGCCTACAAGATGGTTGTTCTGTTGATGAACTCACCCCTCAGACCCAAAAACCATTGAAAGATGTCCCCTTAGGGTACACTCCCTGGGGTTCCCACACCCAACCAGTGATCCCACTATATTCCCATAACATGGGCCAACCACAGATTTTCTATACAGGTCCCATTGGGTCGGGTACATCCCAGGTACCTGGCAGCTCCCAGGTTCTATCAACATTCCTTCACCCACCTTCCATAACAGTGGTGTCTCAGACCTCGTTCCACCCTCAGGCATTGAGGACAGCATAGCACTGTTTGCTCCAGACAGAAGCAAGCAACAGGATCCCCCTGTGCCTCTCACCTGAGTCCTACAGCCTGCCACCTGGTGAAGCACACTATGTGCCTTCCTTCTAGACATATCAGGAGCCCTGGCTCCCAGTGCCTTGCTGGCAATGCTTGCAGCTTACCTCAGTGGGTACCCATGGCCAGGACAGCCTGAGCAGTCCCTGGACAGTGCTTGGGGCTCCTTGCTGGTAAGGGCACATGGGAATCCCTTCCCTGTTAGCTCCTTGAAACTCCCACCTTCCTTCAACAACCCATGGTGCCATGAGGGAACCATATATATGCCACATAAACTCCTGCTTTCCCATGAGGGTGGTGCTACTTCCTCTGAAGAAGAAGAATCAGCATTTACGTAGCGCTTTTCATACACATTATATTCCAAAGCACTTTACAAGCAATGCTAGACTGGTAGTGAAGTGACTTAATGTGTAGTGGCAGCCATTTCGCACACCAACACCCACACACAGCCTTGAACAACTGCATGAACTGGTTTTATGGGAAGCGGAATGTTGGCCAGGACACTGGGAGAAAATCCCCTTCTCTTGCGAAAGTGCCTTGGGTTCTTTTACTTTCACCTGGACACCCACTAGGACAGCACTAGAGATGGGTAGAAGGACCTCAGTTTAACGTCTTATCTGAAGGACAGCACATCCCAAAAGTACAGCATTCCCCTAGTACTGTACTTGGGTGCCAGCATTTCTGGTATGATCCTAATCCTGGAGTGGGACGGGAACCCACGACCTTTTAGCCCAGAGGTGGATGTGCTACCAACTGAACCCTACTGACACTCTGACTACTTTTAGTGACAACTGCCTTCTACTGTAAGGAGGGGGTTGTAATATAGGGAAAGGCAAATTAAAAAAATGTGTGCTGTCTTGTAAATTAGTACAAAATAAGAAATTTTAGGAAAAGGACAAGACAGATTGACCTAACAATGCCCTCATCTTTACAGATTGTTATTCTTCAAGTATCTGCTCTTTTCCCATAGCCTTCAAATTCCAGCTCCTCTAGACAGACATCAGGATGCTGTTTGGGATTTGAGCGCACTTATCCAAGACTGACGGAATAGGAAGAAGTGTGGAGAAGAAATGCAGTTCTCCCCCCGCCAAGCATCTGACAGAAGAGATCACTCACAGTCCAACGAGCCCAGGACTAAGGAGAGGAGGGACAGCTGGCCATTTCCGGCCCCTGCCAAGAGAAAGTGACTCAGTCCCAATAGGAGCCACAGAGACCATATGGAAGTTGCGGCAGGGGACAGGAGATTTAAAGGGACAGGATGTACTTTTTTTTTTTTTATCCCTGGCAAAAAGTGTCCATTGTAGATTAGTATTCTTGACTGTAAATCAGAAGTGCTGCTTTGAACAGTCAGTGCTCAGGTTTGTTCTGCATACCTCAAGAGACCCTCTTATAAACTAGAGCAGTTTGAATATGCAGAGCATTTCACTTCAAGTAAATAGAAGAGTCAGTTTTGTGAAAGAAAGTCACATGTTGGCCTGGGAGCCAGGGGTCTGCAGATACACTGAAGGAGAGGCTGGTTCATCGGATAACTTTCAACTGTCCCACATTACAAGGAGTGTCCCACGTTTTGCCCCTCAGCATTGCGCCATCTTGAGCAGGCCCAGTGGCATGGTGGGCTGAGGCATTGACCCCCTCACCACCTGCACACCGGGGACCCAGGTTCCAGAACGGACCTGGGTCACTCGTATGCTGGCTGTGGAAGTGAGGATTAAGCATCTGCAGAACAGCACTCCTCCATCAGGAAGAGGTGGGACTGTCTGTCCTGTGGCTTGACTGCCACATAGAGCAATCTAGGTGGCTGCACTATGGGATAGCAAGGAAGGTGGCACCCCATACCCAGACACCAGGGGCATCACCACAGAGTAGCACACCCATCATGTCATTGCACACATGTAGTAAAGTAGTAGTAGTAAAATGTTTATTCATAAATTACTTTAGGAATTGGATACACTCAATTGAGCATTTGCTCATTTACAATGAGGTCCATGTGTTACAAGTTGTTACAATAAATTCACAAAAGAAACACAAAATTACAAAATTCCATTGAAAGAACACATCCTGAGTACCATGCACGACTAACTCTTAAGTTCTATTTCTTTTTTCAAGTACAACATTCTGCATCTGTCTGTGTCGGGCATTTATTCCTTTAAAGTGTAACAGTGCCAAGAATTTCCATTGAATATCCCTAGTCAGAATTTTATGACCCCCCACTTTGAAATGTTCCCTACAGTTCTTAGGTTTTTTGGCAAGCTATTCCACAACTGTGGTCCTCTAACAAATATTGATTGTTTCTCTATGTCTTTGTTGTACTTTGGTACAACAAGATCCAAGGTACCCGCTGATCTCAAGGAATCTGCTTTTGCCTTAGGTACCAGTTTCTCCATAATATAATTTGGTAATTTACCCATTAGCCTTTGTACACAAAGGCCAAAAGGTGTTCACTATGATTATCATATAAGTACTTCCATCCAAGCTGTCTGTACATTGAACATTTGTGTGTTAAACGAGGGGGCTCGTGATGTAAAGCGAGACAACCTACTGAGACAAATATCCAACTTATGCAGGTCTTTTTTTTGACCTGTGGAGAATAAAATATCTCTGTAGTTAAACAAAGGGAGAACCATATAATCCACAACCTGTTTCTTTACCTCTATACTCATACAATCTTTGATTCTGTATAGGGCACCTAGTCTTTTCCCTATGTTCCCAACCAAGTTATTTATGTGGGTAGTCCAACTCAAAGAGGCATCCAGCCATAGACCCAGGTATTTATACACATGGACCTGCTCAATCAGGAGGCCCCCACATGCAATCAGGTCTGGGTCCTCAGCCCCTTCCACTAATCCCATGTTATTAAATAACATAGTCTGGGATTTTTTGTGTTGAACACCAGACTACTGCAGTCCAGAAGGGTCTGCAGACCATCAAATGCTATCTGCAAGCCTTTCTGCATGGCAGTCTTATCTCTGTCAGCAATATATATCACCATATCATCAGCATACAGATGGTAATTAACTGATGAATTTCAAAATTGAACCCCATTAACATAAATATTAAATAATAAAGGCCCCAAGATTGAGCCCTGGGGGACTCCCGATCCAACAGGGCACAAGCTCGAGACCCATGGCCCTAAGGACACCAACTGAGATCACCCTTTAAGTAGGAGGACACCCACTTTTGTTCTAATCCTTGAAGACCAATGGATGCTGCCCTGGACAGGAGGATGTCGTGGTTCAAAGAATCAAAAGCTTTAGACAAATCAACAAATAGTGCACCCACTAACATCCTCCTGTCCAGGGTATCCTGAATGTTTCCCACCACTTTCACCAAAGCCGCGGTGGGCCCCAAGAGCAGAAATCAGAGGAAAAACCCTCCGACCGCAGTGCGGTGATAGTCCAGTCCCTCGCTGGCCCCACACTGATGACTGAGCATCGCCAGTCAGGTCCTGTGGCAGGACACCAGTGGAGAAGGTAATTCCCAGGGAAGTCGGATGACAGGGTCAGGGGGGACCAGTCCAGATAGGGGCTAGTCAAGGTAACCAGGCAACAAACACAGAGCGAAGAAGAAAAAATAACTGCTCCATCCTACATAGAAAAGAAGCTGTCTCATATTGTGAACTTCGTCGTTAAAGCAGAATTTCATAATACTTTCTACAGAAATATTACACATATTAAATTAGTTTCATTCTGTGTTCATCGTAGAGGCTACAGAACAGTCTCGGTCAGCCAGATCAGATTTAAGGGTATCATGAGTCACAACTTAGGGATAGGAAATATATCAAACAAAAGACTGCAGCCCTGACTACAAAGGGCAACTAGATGGTCAAAATAGGTCTAAAACAAATGGGCAGACTAGATGGACCTAGCGGTATCCTTCTGCTGTCAACTTCTATGTTTCTATGTTAGAAAGAGCCTGCAGAACCTAAACTTAAACCAGTATCAGTGTCCAGATGGGCTGCACTCAACTGTACTGAGGGAGACAAGGAAAGCCCCGGCAGCACCCTTAGCAACCCTAATCAATGAGTCACAGGCAATGGGCAAAGTGCCACTGGACCCAAGGGTGGCGAACTTGGACCACCTGCACAAAAGTGAGGATAGGGAGAACCTGGGTAATTGCAGGCCAGTGAGTCATATGTCAATAATGGGCAAGCCACTAGAGACTATTGCAGAAGAATGGATAGTTGAATATCTAGAAGATAATTGGCCGGGTATATGGACAGACATCAACATGGGTTCACAAGAAGCAGGTTGTGACGCGCAAACTTGATTGATTTTTTTTTCAAATAGGTGACACAGATTGGGGATAGAGACCAGGCAGCTGATGTCTTGTACCTGGGCCTTATCAAGGCCTTCAATTTGGTGCCACATAGGAGGCTAGTAAGAAAGGTAGGCAGATTAGGACTAGAGGAAGGGCTGACTAGGTAGAATGGGAACTGGCTGACAGCTAGGACTTGGAGAGCAGTCCTAAATGGAAAAAAGTTCTCTACTGTCAGAGGGCTCACTAGTGTGGTGCCACACGGGTAGCACCCAGGGCTGGCCTTTAGGATAGGTGAACAAAGCGGCCACCTAGGGTGCCCTTTAAAAGGGGGTGCCTTCAAAAACACATTTCTGTTTGTCCTTTTTGACTTTCAGAATGAAAATTTTTTTCTTGCATCTGTATGATTGTTGTGTTACGTGTTGATGGCACTAGCATCCCTCTGTACTCCCCCCCCACCACCACCACCACCACCACAACTAACAGATTTCTGTTTTCAGTGCCAAGTACAGATGCAGAGAAAGGAGTCTAGGAGGAGCACTTTCCAGGTTTTGGCAGCTGCGCATGAAGAACAAAGACAAGTTACAGAGGGGTGGGCATGGAGAGTGCACCTAAAGTGGTGCTTACAGGCAGCTGTGGACCTGTGGTCTGTCTAAATTTCCAAATTAAAAAAAAATCTTTTAAAAGTCCAGTCAGTCGGACAGCCACGGGCAGATGGTCGGGCATTCAGGCAAAGTGCTGTTGGAGGATAGAAAGGTGGTCATGGTTGACAGGAGGTGGATGGAATGTGTCAGCCCAATGGCTCTACTGCACTGGCTCCTCTGAGGGGCAGGAGGAGCACAGGAGTCGAGCCTGGGTCCTAGAGGATGAGCCAATAGTCTGGAGTGGAGTCAAGAAAAAAGCCAGCACGCAGCAGCGGATAACTGTTCCTCTAACAGGTGAGTCAAGTGAGCAGTCAGAGCAATGGCAGTGAGTGAGTGTAAGTTGATATCATTAACTCCAGGTTGCTGACATTCTGAATGGTGGGCAATCCCTGGTCGGGACTGTACACCTACTCAGGCAACTGCATGTCGGGCAAAAAATGTCGGGCAGTTGCCTGTCAGGCAAATGTATGTCAGGCTATCGTAGGACTCCTGTTAAAATTCATGTCATATGGCATTTACAGACACAGCGGGAGCTGCAAATGCCTGCAGTTTCTGTTTTGCTATTCATGGGGTGGGGGGATTTAAAAAAAAAATTCTAGTTATAGGGGTGTGACTTGCAAGCTTGCCTGGGGCACCACGTACCCTAAAGCTAGACCTGGGGTAGCTCCTGGGACTAATACTTTTTAACATGTATATTAGTGATATTGGGGCGAGGTTGCAATGGTAAGTGAAACAGAGAAACAGACTTTGATGGCAGATAAGGACCGCTTGGCCCAACTAGTCTGCCCATTTCCCTACCTATTGGATAGGCTGTAGATCCTAGTTAACCAACAGCCTACTTCTTCCTACCCCCCACCAGAATTGCCTTATGTCTGTCCCATGCATTCTTGAATTCCCCCATTGTTTTTGACCCCACAACCTCCTCAGGAAGGCTGTTCCATGTATCCACAACCCTCTCTGCGAAAAAATACTTCCTCACATTGTTTCTGAGCCCTCCCCCCTCTATCTTCAAATTGTATCCCCTTGTTCTTGCACATCTCTTTTTCTGAAAGATGCTACCCTCTTGGACTTTGTTGATTCCCTTGAGGTACTTGAAAGTTTCTATCATGTCCCCCCTCTCCCTCCTTTCCTCAAGGGCATATATATTGAGGTCCTTTAGTCTCTCTTCATATGGCTTCTGTTGCAGACCCTGCACCATTTTAGTTGCCCTTCTCTGGACTGCCTCCATCCTGTTTATATCCTTGCGGAGATGGGGTCTCCTCACACAGTACTCCAGATGGGGTCTCACCAACTGTCTGTACAGAGGGATAACAACTTCCTGTTTTTTACTGCTGATGCCTCTCCCTATACATCCCAGTATCTCCCCAGCCACCCTTACTGCCTTCTCACATTGCGGGCCCACCTATAGGTAATCAGATATGACTACCCCAGGTCCCTTTCCATTTTTGTTGTTAATACCCCCCCCCCATTGTGTACTCTTCCCCTAGGTTTTTGTTTCTCAGGTGCATTACTTTGCACTTCTTTGCATTGAATCTAAGTTGCCATCCTTTTGACCATTCCTCCAACTTTGCCAAGTCCCTTCTCATCCTTTCCACCCCCCGCGTATCAACCCTGTTGCAGATCTTTGTGTCATCTGCAAAGAGACATATTTTTCCTTCCAGTCCCTCTGTGATGTCACTTATAAAGACATTAAAAGACCCAGTACTGAACCCTGTGGTACTCCACTAGTAACCCCTCCTTTCTTTGGAGTGGACTCCATTTACTATTACCCTCTGTGTCCGGTTGTCCAGCCAATTTTTTACCCAGGCTACCACCCTGGGACCCACTCCCAGTCTGGCTAATTTGTGTATTAATCTTTTATGTGGGACTGTACCAGTTAAGGCAGAAGGAAGCAGGAAGGGAAGTCAGAATAGCAAAGGCCCAAACTGAGGAAAAGATAGCCAACTCGGTTAAGAAGGGGGATAAAACCTTTTATAGGTACATCAGAGAGTGTAGAAAGACAAAGGGAGGGATAGTGAGGCTGAATATAATGAATGGTGGGTGGGCAGAGGGGGACAGTGAAAAGGCAGGGATACTGAACCAATATTTCTGCTCAGTATTCACAAAAGAGGAGGGCAGTGCCTAATCCAATTAACAGAAGCACTCTTGATGGGGGGGTCGATCCCAGTCCTTTCACAGAAGAAAGGGCTCTGCAAGAACTCCTAAAACTGAAGGTGGACAAAGCAATGGGGCCTGATGGAATTCACCCCAGAATTCTAAAAGAATTAAGGGGGAACTAGTGAAACCACTGACTACTCTTTTAACAAATCATGGGAGGATGGTGTGGTACCGAGGACTGGAAGAAGGCGGATGTGATTCCCTTCAAAGTGTGGACCAAGACAGAGGCAGGAAACTACAGACCTGTCAGTTTGACCTCTGTGGTAGGAAAGTGATGGAGTCACTTCTGAAGGAAAGAATTGTTGAGTACCTAGAGGCCAGTGGGGCACAGGACCCAAGGCAGCATGGGTTCACAGCAGGAAGGTCATGTCAGACGAATCTAATAGATTTCTTGACTGGGTGACCAAAGTAGTAGACTAGGGAGGGGTTGTGACATGGCCTACCTAGACTTTTAGCAAGGCATTTGACACAGTCCCACACAAAAGATTAATAGTCAAATTAACCAGCCTTGGAGTGGGGTCCCAGGGTGGTAGCCTGGGTAAAACATTGGCTGGACAACAGGACACAGAAGGTAATTGTAAATGGAGTCCACTCTGAAGAAAGAGGGGTTACTAGTGGGGTACTGCAGGGTTCAGTACTGGGTCCAGTCCTTTTTAATGTCTTTATAAGTAACATTGCAGAGGGACTGGAAGGAAAAGTATGCCTCTTTGCAGATGACACAAGGATCTGCAACAGGGTTGATACACAAGGAGGCGTGGAAAGGATGAGAAGGGACTTGGCAAGGTTGGAGGAATGGTCAGAAGTATGGCAGCTCGGATTCAATGCAAAGAAGTGCAAATAATGCACCTGGGAAACAAGAACCCAGGGGAAGATTACACAATGGGAGGGGAGGTAGTAACAACAACAAGCAAGTATTTGTCAATGCCGAATGTTGTCTTGCTGCCATTGGCAGTGCAGGAGTTAGAGAGATGCAGCATAGGAGTGGCAGTCAAGTATTGGACTGATGCCAACCCACCCCCACCCTACAGAGAGTGAGAGGCATTAGGGTGTCCCTGTGGGTGTTTGGTAGTGCAGTGCAGGAAAACATGCTGGGCAGGATGTGAAAAATGACAGCTGCACAGTTCATAAGGAGGTGTAATTAAATGGCAGTGCTGAAAATGTGGCATACAAATATACGAAAGTTGCGGAGTTGCAAGGGTATGTGGCAAATATGCAAGACACGCTTGCAGCACTGGCAGTTTGTGGGCGTTCGGCACCAAATTTTCAAAATAGGCATTTTAGTACCTCTGCTCATGTACAGTGTCACTGTCATTTCCTCAAAGTGTCCCAAGAAGTGATTTCGCACGGCAACCACGCTATTCTGCGCCGGAAGTGTGGAAACACATTTTGGGCAGGATATGTGAAGTGACAGCTGTACTGTTCATCAAGAGGTGTGTAAAAATGGCAATGGTGGAAATCCAGAGTGAAAATATCACAAATGCACGACGGTACGAGCATGCATGCAATCTGCCAACGCACGCTCGTAACACAGTCATTTTATGGAGTATCAGCTCCAAATTTTCAACATAGGCATTCTAGGAGCTCTGCTCATGAACTGTGTCACAGTCATTTTCATAATCTGGCTCAAACACTGATTTCCCACAGCGACTGTGCAATTGTGCGCCGGAAGTGCGGAAACACATTTCAGGCAGGATGTGGGAAATGACAGCTGCACTGTTCACAAGGAGGTGCAGAAAAATGCCAATACTGAAAATACCGCATTAAAATATTGCGAAGGCATGAAGTTACGAGCCTGCGTAGCAACTGCGCAACGCACGCTCGTAAAACAGGCATTTCTTGGATTCTTTCCACCAAATTTGGAACATAGGCTTTTTGAGAGGCCACCTCGTGAACACTGGCGCTGTCATTTCGTTAATGGGTCCCGAAAGGTGATTTCGCGCAGTGACTGCGAAATCACCTTCCGAGGCTGATTAATGCCATGACAGTGACAGAATTCATGAGGAGGCCCTAAAACCCCATGTTGAAAATTTGGTGCCAAAATTCCAAGAAATGCCTGAGATATGCAACAAAGTTGAAAAAACCCTATTCATTGCATTATACAGCTTACCAGCATTTCCTCAGTTCACGGTCGGCTTTGAAGAGTGCAGACGTGTTCCCCGTCCACTGAAGATCGTCGCACCAGAGTCCGGAGGCAAGTATGGGGTGAGGGGTGGGAGAGGAGGCAGGGTGCGCAGTGGGTGCGGGTGCGGGGGGGGACCTAGACTACGAGGGACGGTTTTCGCTTAGGGAAAAACAAAACAAAATGTTGCGGGACAGTTTTGGCACTGCAGAACATTTGGCACACTGGGGTGGGCCCCAGCGTGCCACCTAAATGGGTTTTGGGAGGTCAGTAGCCGACGGGGATTAGGCACCTCGCCGGCACACAACATGGGGGGTAATGCGCTGGGATTGGGCACCCCGCCAACAAACAAAGTCGGGGGAGTGTGCACCGAGGATTGGGAACCCCCGCATTCAACAGTTGGGGAGGTGATGCCGATGGGAGGGCCTCTGCTGGTGCAACACAAGCGTGGGGTGCGAGCCGAGGGATTGGGCACCCCCGGCATTCCACATTTGCGGGGGATGACGGGAGTGGGCCCCCTGTCGGCACACTAAACGAGGAGGGTTGCTGACATGGGGATTGGGCACTCCCATGTCGACATAGGTGAGGCAGCTGCCGCTCGCCAACCATGGCCATAATGGCGGTGAGCACGTCAAGCAAAGGACCACTGCATATGACGAGTGCAGCGGTCTTTTGCTTTGAGGTGCTGGCCCCATTATGTATGCATGGTGTGGCGGTTCCATGCAGGCTGACTGGGGAATGAGGGATGCACCTACTGATGCATGCCCTGCATTCGCCCAACAGCAGCCGTGCCCCCAAGACTCGCACTGTGGCAAGATGTTTCTTGCGCATGCCAAGCCAACATAAAAGGAAAGGGACCTGGGGTAATCAACATCAGATGACCTTAAGGTTGGCAAGTAATGTGGAGAAGGCAGTAGGGAGGCTTGGGGAATACTGGGATGCATAGGGAGAGGCATCACCAGCAGAAAACAGGAAGTTGTTATCCCTCTGTACAGACAGTTAGTGAGACCACATCTGGAGTACCATGACAGTTCTGGAGACCCCACCTCCGCAAGGACATAGACAGGATAGAGGCAGTCCAGAGGAGGGCAACTAAAATGGTGCAGGGTCTACAAGAGAAGCCGCATGAGGAGAGACTAAAGGAGCTTAATATGTATACCCTTGAGGAAAGGGGGGACATGATAGAAACTTTTAAGTACCTCAGTGGAATCAACAAAGTCCAAGAGGGTAGCATCTTTCAGAAAAGAGACATGCAAGAACAAGGGACACAATTTAAAGATGGGGGGCGGGTTCAGGGCAATGTAGAAGTATTTTTTCACAGAGAGGGCAGTGGATGCATGGAACAGCCTTCCTGAGGAGGTTGTGGGGTCTAAAACTGTGGGAGAATTCAAGAATGCATGAGACAGACATAAGGCAATTCTTGTGGGGGGTAGGAAGAAATAGGCTGTTGGTTAACTAGGATCTGCGGCCTATCCTGTAGGTAGGGAAATGGGCAGACTAGGTGGGCCAAGCGGTCCTTATCTGCCATCAAAGTCTATGTTTCTATGTTTCTATGACTGTGTCAAATGCCTTGCTAAAGTCCAGGTAGGCCATGTCCACAGCCCCTCCCTGGTCTACTACTTTGGTCACTCAGTCAAAGAAATCTATTAGATTCGTCTGACATGACCTTCCCGCTGTGAATCCATGCTGCCTTGGGTCCTGTGCCTCGCTGGCCTCTAGGTACTCAACAGTTCCTTCAGAAGTGATTCCATAATTTTCCCTACCACTGAGGTCAAGCTAACAGGTATGTAGTTTCCTGCATCTGCTTTGCTCCTACTTTTGTGAAGGGGAATTACATCCACCCTCTTCCAGTCCTCAGGTACCACACCATTCTCCCATGATTTGTTAAAATGGTAGTCAGCGGTGTCACTAGTTCTCCCCTCAGTTCTTTTAGAATTCTGGGGTGAATCCCATCAGGCCTCATTGCTTTGTCCACTTTCAGTTTTAGCAGTTCTTTCAGAACCTTTTCTTCTGTGAAAGGACTGGTATCGAACCCCCTATCCAGAGTGCTTCTATTGACTGGATTAGGTACCTCCCCCTCCTCTTCTTTTGTGAATACTGAGCAGAAGCATTTGTTCAGTATCCTTGCTTTTTCACTGTTCCTCTCTGTCCACCCTCCCTCCCATTTATTAAGCCTTACTATCCTTCCCTTGTTCTTTCTTCGCTCCCTAATGTGGGGTTAAGAGGGGTAAATAAAAAGATTCTATTTGGAATTTGCTACAGGCCACCAAATTGTAACAGGGAAATAGATGAAATAATAAATGATGAAATCGGATATGTAGCAATGGAAGGAGATGTTATTGTAGTAGGAGATTTTAACTATCCAGATATTTGCTGGGAGAATGGTAGTAGTAAGAGTGTAAATAGTGGAAATTTTGTTCAACTGTTAGAAACGATAGGGTTGGAAAAGTTAATATATAAACCAACTAGAGGAGAAAATATATTGGATTTATTGTTAACAAATAGAACAGATATTATTAAAGGAATAAAGATAGAGAACATTTAGGAAATAGCGACCATGCTATAGTGGCCTTTAAAATTAAAAATAAAATCACATGTATAAAACGGAAAACAGTTGCAAAAAATTATAATAAAGCAGATTTTAAAAGAATTAAAGAACATTTAAAGAGATGGAATTGGAAGCAGAGTTTAGGAAAGAAAAATGTAGGACAAATGTGGGAAGAACTGAAAAATAAGTTATTAAATCTGGAAAAAGAGTTTGTACCAGATAAGACGCTGTATAATGAAAAAGGTAGAAAACCCTTGTGGTGTACTAGTAAGGTAATGAAAGCTTACCTAAAGAAAAAGAGAACATTTAAAAGAATGAAAATATTGAAAACAGAAGATACAGTAAGGTATTATAAAAACTGTGTTAGGGAAGTAAAACAGAAATATAAAAAATGAAAGTAGGAAATTGGAAGCTAATTTGGTCTATAGAAAAGACAATGGGAAAAACTTTTATGCATATGTAAATCAACAGAGGAAAGACAAACAAGGTATAGGGCCATTAGAAATTAATGGTAAGGAAATCAAGGATTCCAGTGAACTGGCTAATGTATTAAATGAGTATTTTGGATCAGTTTTTGAGGGAGGAAACAATGTAAAAAATGTGGTAGTGAATATAAACCAAGACTTAGAAATAGTCACTACAAAGGAAGAAGTGGAAAGAATAATAAGTAAGGTAAAAATACATAAATCTGCAGGTCATCCAACATCGAAAACATCCAAGGTATATTAAAGAAGTGTTACCATTAATATCAGAAATTGTGGTGTGGATATTTAACGAGTCCTTTAAGACAGCAGAGGTGCCGGAGGATTGGAGACAGGCTTTTGTGTTGCCCTTATTTAAAAAGGGAAAGAGATCGGTGGTGTTGAATTATAGACCAGTGAGCCTGACTGCAATCTCGGGGAAAGTAGCTGAGAGTATATTGAAATTAAAAATAGAGGAAAGTTTGAACTTACTGGGTTATACGGATAAAAAACAGCATGGATTTAATAGAAATAGAGCATGTGGTACTAACCATTTATGCTTCTATGAAAAGATTAAGGAGGAATTGATTAATAATACACTAGTAGATATAATACTCTTGGACTTCCAAAAAGCCTTTGATAAGGTACCCCATGATAATCTGATTATGAAATTAAATAAAATAGGATTGGATAGTCAAATTGTATTATGGATAAGAAATTGGTTGAGTGATAGGACTCAAAATGTAAGAATATTAGGGGAATTATCTGGGTCAATTAATGTGAAGAGTGGGGTCCCGCAGGGATCAGTGTTGGGGCCTATATTGTTTTCTTTATATATTAGTGATTTACATCAGGGGATTACTAATCAAGTGGTAAAATTAGGAGGACCAGTAAGAACAATACAGCAGCAGAAAAGGTTAAAAACGGATTCACAAAAAGTAGAAATCTGAGCTAGAGAGAATAATATGAAATTTAGTCTAGAGAAATCGGGAGTGATGTACCTAGGAAAGGGGAATAGGTGAAAAAATAGGTATGTATTAGATGGAAAAGAACTCAAAGAAGTTGTGGAGGAAAAGGACTGTGGGATAATAGTTGACAGAGAACCAAAATTTGATAAACAACGGACGGTAGCCATATAAAAAGCAAATAATATGGTGAGAAACATAAAACACACCTTTATGAATAAATCAGTAGGATGCAAGGTACCAATACATAGGTCTTATGTTAGACCATACTTGGACTTTGGGTCCCAGTTATGGAGTCCATACACAAAGAATGAAATAGGGAGAGTGGAAAAAGTGCAGAGGAAATATATCAAGATGACTGGAAATCTAAATAAATATGAATATAGTGAAAGATTAAAGAGGACAGGATTATATACTTTGGAGCAAAGAAGGGAAAGAGGAGATTTAATGATGTTTCGAATAATAAATGACTGAGTTAGTAAACGAAATGGGGATGAAAATGCAAGAAAGGTTAAAAGGGCTGAGAAGTCATGATAAACAAATTGAAAACTGTAAAAAAATGGTATATTTTACTCATTTGTAAATAGAACAGGGAGAGTGTACAATACGCTACCAAGAGACGTGGTAGATAGTAAAACATTGAATGAATTTAAAAGAAGAATTGATAAGTACCTCTTGGGGAATAACTGATGTGTACCCACTAAGGTTGGGAACAGTTCGTATGGACCAAATGGTCTTCTACTATTCTTTGCCAAGTATAAATACCAAGTATAACCCCTAGGTGGCACTATCCCAAGGGCTACTACCCCTGCCTGCTTGGCTAGTAGCAGGTTAAGGGGCCTGAGTTCTGAAACGGGTGCCTCCACCCGGAGGTCAGGGTCTGTAGTGGTCAAGTTAACCTGGGCACAGCCCTCCGGGACACTGTAATCCCCTCTTTCCCCTCTAGTGGCCTGAACACTGTATAATAATCACATTCACAATACCCCTGGTATACCACACAAGTACCCACACTGTTTGCACTTACCACCAGGGCTGGTTCAACCCTGGGGACCCCCTGTAAAACAAGGTCATGCACAGCAAATAGCAACAGTACAGTACTTTGAGCACAAACAGGAACCACAGTCAGATTACATGCAGAAAAAGTTAAATCTGATTTATTCAGGGGACTTGAACAAGGGAGGGGCAAAATTAGGTTAATTAGCTTAAAGATTATCTCAATCAAGTAGTTATGCATGCGCTTTGAGTCCCCCACACAGTCACACCTCTGAGTACCCAGGTGGAAAAGAGATGGGCTAGCCAGGACTGATGCCGAGGGTTGGCCGGCATCGCAGCTGGTTGGGGCCCTGTGATGGAAAACACAACATGCACAGTACACAATATTTGTAATCCAGAGCCAGAGGGCTCAGTTCATAAAGGAAACAAAACAACAAGACAATCAGATGACACACTCAGATTAAGCTGTTGTTGCAGGGAGCTACCCTGGTATTTACTCACGATACCCAAGACTGGACACAGGCTGGACGAAAATCGAGACTGCGGGTGGTTAATCTGGAATGCCAGGAGAAGCAGGGCCCACACAAGTTGCAGAGGCATCATTCCTGTTCAAGCGTGGAGCAGGGGGCTGATCCTCAGAAAGGTCTCTCGTCGATGGCTTCTCTGTGCAGTGGGTAGTCTGGCTGGGCCAGTCTTGCAAGGCCCAGACCGCATGGAGACAAATTTGGATGCAGTCCATTTTGGGCTGGATACAGCTTCCAGCAAGCACAACACAGTTCACACAGTGGGGGACTAACTCACAACCCATTAGCAGCTCATAGCACATTTACATGTACGGGAATTCTACTGTACCAGGCAAAGCGCTCCCCAGTCACAATCGCAAAGTCTCTGCACACACCGGGAGCTTAGGGGTAGCTGGAACTCCTGACAGGCCGATCACATTCAGCAAAATCTTCAATCTTCTTCAGGTTGAACCTGGCCCACTTCAGTAGCTTACTTTAGTCACACAAACTTGGATTTAGTCCAACATAATTATCTTCTCTCCCTCTCAGGAGCAGCAGGCAGACCTGCAAGCCAAAAACTCAGCCCTTTCACAGTTTTCCCATGTGAATCCACTCAGGATTGCAGCCCAAAATACACTTCAGCTTCTTCTTGTTCAGCTTCCAGCTTAGCTCTAACTGAAAACTGCAAGCAGCCCGGGACTTCCCCAAGGTCCAAAAGATTTGGTTAGCTGATTTGGCTGTCAGTCAAAGCAAGAGCTCCCCCTTCAGTTGCAAAAAAGGCGCAAAAAAACTCCAAACCAAAGTTCCTACAGATTTTGAATTCACACAGCTCCTGTAGTCCGGCTACATTTTAGGTCCCACCAGTACTGTTTGGTCCAATTTGCAGTCCAGGACCAAGATAGTGGAGACAAACAAAACAGTCCTTACTACAAAGAAAGCAGGTTAGACAAACTACATTATCATTATCACCCTAAATGATTTTCAGTAAATAGTTACATCTTTCAGCAGAGCTCCCTCTCAGATTACTTAAGCTGCAATTAGGCAGCTCTTAAAGAGACAGTACGCAGAGGCTATACAGACTCTGGTAATCACATTTAAACTGCTAAAGCGCAGGACATCAGCCTGACAGTGAGCATTTAGACAAGCTCAAGGAAGACTTTTTGGGAACCCCCCATTTGTAGGGGGGTTACACAAGTATAAATACCAAGTATAATGTACCTATAAAAGGTTTTATCCCCCTTCTTAACTGAGTTGGCCATCTTTTCCTCGGTTTGGACCTTTGCTATTCTGACTGCCTTCCCTACTTCCTTCTGCTTTAACTGGTAAAGTTCTCTGTCCTGCTTCTTCTGTGTTTCCTTATACTTCCTGAATGTTATCTTTTTCTCCCTAACCTTCCCCGCCACCTCTTTTGAGAACCATAAGTGTTTTTTCTTTTGTTTTGATTTATTTGCTTCACACAAAGGCTTGTTGCCTCTGTGATGGCAGTTTTGATGTTTCCCCATTGTTCCTCCACCCCTGCTTCTTGCCTGTTTGCTAGTGCTTTTCTAACGCACACTCCCATTTTGACCAAGTCAGCCCTCCTAAAGTCTAGTACCCTCACTTTTGTATGGTTTGACTCTGCGTCTGTGTTTATTGTGAACCACAGTTTGGTGGTCACTTGTTCCCAGATAGCTACCCACTTCTAGATCTGAGATCCTCTCCCCATACCCGTTGGACAGTACCAGGTCTAAGATTGCTCCCTCCCGAGTGGGTTCCAACACTAGCTGTCTGAGGCATGCTGCCCTGCAGGGCATCGAGAATTACCCTGCTTTTGGATGTGGCTGCAGCAAAGGTGCTCCAGTTAACATCTGGCATATTCAGGACCCCTATCAACAATATCTCCCCTTTCTCTGCCATCCTAAGGATGCCTTCTATCATTTCCTTGTCCATTTCCTCCCCCTGAGACAGAGGTACAACCCCTGTGCGGATTGTGGTGCCATTTCCAGTCTCCAGGGTGACCTACAGTGCCTTCTCTCCTCCCTATTTACCCTTTAGTTCTGTTGCTTTGATCCCGTCCCTTACATAGAGAGCTACTCCTCCTCCTCCTCTTCTACCCTCCCTGTCCCTCCTGTAGATTGTGTACCCTGGTATACTGACATCCCAGTCATGGTTCTCTGTGTACCATGTTTCTGTGATTGCCACAATATCCAGGCATCCCTGTTCCATCAATGCCATCAGTTCAGGGAGCTTGTTACCTAAACTGTGGGCATTGGTACTCATTACCCTCCATTTTTTGATGGCCTTACCCCTTTTTGCCCCATCCCTGTCCTTACTGAATTTGTTTTTTTCTCCATTTACCCCTGCCCTTCTCCCTATTGACTTCTCTGTCTTGGTGTTTACCTCACTCACTACTCTGATTTTTTTTTTTTGGAGGGGGCTAGGATTTCCCTGCTCCTTTTCAGTGCTTCCCCCCTTGGCTAGTTTAAATGCTTGCCAATGAATCATTTAAACCTATCACCTAGGATCCTGTTTCCCCTGCTGGACAGATGCAGACCATCGCGCTAGTATAGTCCTGCATCCCTCCAGGTGGACCCCCAATCCCCAATGAAGCCAAAACCCTGAGCTCTGCACCAGTTTTTCAACCATTGATGGAACCCCATAGTGTGGAGCCCCCTAGCCTCACCCATACCATAGACAGGCAGCACCTCCAAAAAAGTTACCATGCGTGCTACTTGTCTAAGGCCCGGCCCAACTCCACAAACTTCTCCTGCACTGCTCTAATCCCTTTCCCAGCCAGGCCATTTGTCCCTAGGTGGACAATAACATCTAGCTCTCTCCCCCATGCAGCTGCTCCCACGATCCTGAGGATTCACTCCCTGTCCCTCCAAGCCATGGCATCAGGCAGGCACCTTACCTCCCTCTCCTCCACTCCCACAGTTCTACCCTCCTAACAATGAAGTCCCCCACCAGGAGTTGTTTCCTTCCCCTGTGGGGTCCCATGCCACCCTCCTGTGGGTCTCCTTTGTGGAGGTTCCCAGCATCCTCCTTGGTCTCCACTACAGCTGCCTCCATAGAGGAACCACACTCTTCCAGAACGGCGTACAAATTGTGGAGAGGTACAACTGGATGTATGCGCCTCTGTTCCACCACCCTCATCCTCCCTGAGCCCACTGTGGTCCAACCGCTCCTCTTTCTTGGCAACCTCTGAGACAGCGGCAATTGAGTCTGTTAATAGAAGACAAGACACTCTATGGGATAGTGAGGAGCAAATAAAAGAGCATGACAAAAATGTAAAAGGGCCGGTGCAGTGGGTACAGAATTTGGTAGTTAAAATTTGGTGCCAAAAATGTAAAGAGATCCACACAGGCAATAAAAATCTGCAGCCAGAATATTTTATCAGTGGAGACAAGATGAAGCATGCAAGGGAGGAAAGGAAGCTTTCATCAAAGGCTCTGAGACTGGGTTGTTCTGTTTGGTCCTGCCAGGGATGAGGACTGCAGACTGACCTCTGCTGCCTGCAATAGTAGTGTAAGTAACCTGTATTTTGCAGTCATTTTCTGGGCATAGGTGCTGTCATTATTAGCAGTTTGCTGAGGCATTTCTGGTTGGGGCGGAGAAGGGGAAAAGAGATTAGTTGAAAAAGGGAGTGTTTTTATGGGTGTGTTTAGAGCAGCTAAGTAAAAAACAGGGACACATAGTCAGGCAGTACACCCTATGTGGGTTAAGCCAACTGGGGCAGAACAGAGGGGCGGCACTATACCCTATCTGGGGTGGGCTACAGGAGCAGAACAGAAGGACACAGAGGGCAGGCACTACACCTTAGCTGGGGTAGGCCTACAGGGGCAGAACAGAGGGGAGGCACTACACCCAATGTGGGGTAGGCCTACAGGAGCAAAACAGAGAGACACATAGGGCAGGCAGTATACCCTGTCTGTGGTAGTCCTACAGGTGCAGAACAGAGGGACACACAGGCAGGCGCTAGACCCTATCCGGAGTAGGCCCACAGGGAACCAACAAAAAAGAAGGCCAGTACTCCATATCTAAGGTTAGCCCAGCTAGCACATCTTAGGACATGGCAAACAGCATGGGACAATTTTCAAGCAGGAATCAGGAAGGGGCTGTTTTGAGCTGCAGGGGGTGTGGGGCAGCAGTATTTCTAGGTATTCTATGGGAGGCTGGGAGGTTATGTTGTGTGCAGGAGTCCTGGTGGCTGATGTGCAGCAGATCAGTGCAGAAACAAACAAGATGTTAAGAAGCCAGCGGGTTGAGAGCGACAGGATAACAGGCACAGAGGGTCCCAAGGATGTGTACTCCTCAACTGCAAAAGGAGATAAGGTTAAGGGAGGTGGGCTTGAGTACAGGTGGGGGAGAGGAGGGGAAAGAAAGGGGAGTGTGAGTATCATGCAACCTTTAGAAGTCCCAGTAAAAAAACTGTTACCAGTTCCTAGGCTCTCCAGAGAACAGAGGTATCCAGGGTAGCTCAAGGATTGAAGAAAAGGAAAAGCCAACTTGAAGGGGGAAATATGCTCCTCCCAAGTATGACGACTGAAAGAATCATTCTGATAGTATACTCGCTCACCCCATGTGGTCATCCACCTACATACCAATGACCTGGCAGCATGTGAGGTAGAGATAGTCCAGGATAGGTTCAGAGAATATGAAAGGGGAGGCAAAATCAGCAGCATTTTCAAAAGTGCTTCGGGTACCCACATCCAGTTCATTTCAGAAACATAGGATCTCCAAAATAACAAAAAAAATGGCTCAGAGAATGGTGCAAGGAGGATGACTTAAGTTGCAGTCTGGGATGAGAAATCCCTATACTCACTGGACCGGCTACACCTCAGCAGAGGGGGACCAGGATGGTCAAACAGAGCATTGAGGACTATATCAAAGACAACTTAAATTTAAACTGTGCTGGGGGCCAGTATGGGGCACAGAACACAAAGTTTTTCCAAGAGGGGGGCTGGCATGCCGTCCCCCCGGTAATGGGCATATTGAGTAAGGAGGGCATGGGTGGTATGAACAGGGAGGGTGGGAGGAAAAGTGAAGGGAGTATGAAAAGGTGAAATGAGGGGGACACGGAGGGTTTAGTGAGGCAGCAGAAGATGTGAGGGAACAACGGAAAGGGGGAGGGACAGGGAAGACAGGTGACATGGAGGGTGGTGTCTATCAGTGCCAGGAGCCAGGGAATAATATGGATCACCTACAGGCCATGGTGATGAAGGATGGAGTGGATCTGGTGGCAGTCACCAAGACCTGGGCAACCTGAAGGGGTTCCCTAAGGAAGAGGTGGAACGCCTCAAAGAGCTGGGGAGTCTGCTGTTCATGTCTGTTCTAACTTTAGGGTAAAGGCTAATTTATACCCGAGACTTTTCTCCTGACACCCAACCAGTCATCCATTGGTCCTCACCACCTCACCTAGCCCTGTAACCCACCTTCCCCAGGACTTACTTTGTAGCCGTGTTCCTCCCTAGCTAACCCCCCAGAGGCACAGCTGCTGGGCTTAGGCCCCAACTCCCTCAGTAGAGTTAGAGTGCAGTTTCAGTCAGAGAGTCGTAGTTGGCAGTGCGGGGCTAGTAGCGAAGGGTAGACAGTATCATGCAGCACTTTTACTCCTATCCCTTGGATGTTGACAGAAACCCTGCTGATGAATGCACACTTGCAAAGCATGCAACGTATCTTAGAGCATGCCAACGTCCTCCTCCCTCGATTAATGGCTCCTACTTCCCCCACCACCTGTGGTCACCCAGGTGGCAGTACTGCAGTGGAATCCGAGAACCTTCCCTCCCCAAGAAGGTGTGTTGTAATCTGATAAGAATCTTGTGTGTTTCTTTTCCCAGAAAGTTGTCACAAAGCTAAGACTGACATACAGTTCTTCTTTTAGCAAGCCACCTTTATTATGAGTAAACTTGTTGAATACAAACAAAGAACAGAAAACTTATGAGTAGCCTTCACTGGCGTCCCATAGTTTGCCACCTTTAGGGCTCAGTAGCATGGTCTATAGTCAGTCCTCTGCCCCCTAGGAGAAAGATATGAGCATCACAGCCCACCTTGCCTAACTGCTCTTATGCACTTTTGCAGTATGACATCATTATTTGCTGAGGTTTCTAGAACCTAACATACTCAGAGAGAACATAGAAACATAGAGAGTGACGGCAGAAGGGGGACTTCCAGATCCATCTAGTCTGCCCATAAGCCTTCCCCCTCCCCTAACTGCTATTCGGTGTTATGATTCTTTTGTACCTATCCCAAGCCTTTTTCAATGTTCCAGCTGTTTTTGCTTCCACCACCTCAGGTGGCAGGCAGTTCCGTGCATCCACCACCCTCTCTGTAAAGAAGAACTTTCTTGCGTCGCCCTTAAATTTGCCCCTTCTAACTTCATGCTGTGACCTCTCATTCTTGTGTGACTCGAACTGAAAAATGTCCTAAACCTGTACCTTGTTTATTCCCTTCACGCATTTGAATCTTTCTATCATGTCTCCTCTATCTCTCCATTGTTCAAGGGAATACATGTTGAGTTCTTGCAGTCACTTCTCATAGTTTATATCTTGGAGTCCCTGTATCATTTTTGTAGCTTTCCTCTGCACTGTCTCAGGTCTGTCTATATCCTTTTTGAGGTATGGTCTCCAGAACTGTACACTGTACTCCAGATGCATTCTCACCAAAGATCTGTAGAGTGGCATGAAAACCTCTTTTTCTGCTAGTAATTCCCCTCCCTATGCAGCCCAGCATTCCATTTGCCTTTAATGCTGCTTTCTCGCATTGTTTGGATGTTTTCAGATCATGTAATATGATTACTCCCAGATTTCTTTCCTGCTTTGTTGATTCTAATTTGACTCCTACTAGAAGGTATTCTGCATCTGGATTACTCTTCCCTATGTGCATGATTTTGCACTTTTTGCATTCACTTGCGTGCATGTGCAAGGAACGTTTTGGGACAGTACGACTTTTTGGAGGTGTGTGACTCTCCTGTCCAATGCAGTGCTCGGTGTAGCGGACTCAACCCTACCGCACCAATGGATGCGCGAGCTGTCTATGACAGCAGTTTGGCTGCAGTGGTCTTCAGTTAAAAGAAAGCATCACTGCAATCAGCGTGGTAATGCGGTGTGTATTTAGAAAATTGACGCCGCCTTTTTCCTCCGCAGCTAATGAAATCCCTCCCTTACTCCCTCCTCTGCTCCTGTCCTCACTGCTTCTCAAGTGTTGCCCCAAACACATTGTATGTGCCGATGGGGTGCCCAATCCTTGTCAGCTCCAGCCTCCAACAAACACCCAGGTGGCATGCTAGAGCCCACCCCAGGCTTTCCATTGTCCCTGTAAGTGGAAAACTGTTTTGTTTTTAAAACCTGTAAAACAGAAAACTGTCCCTTGTTGTATCGTGCCCCTCCCAACCGCATCACCCTCTGTCACCCCACCTCCCCACACCCCACCCCATACTTACCTCCGAAGCCTGGCTGATGATCTTTGGTGCAGCGGGAACATGTCTGCACTCTTCAAAGCCGACCGTGAACTGAAGAAATGCCGGAAAGCTGTATAATGGCATAAATGTGTTTTTTTTCAACTTAGGTGGATATCTTGGCCATTTTTGCGAATTTTGGCAGTCACTGTCATGTGGTTATTTGATCCTGAAAGGTGATTTCGCGGTCACTGCACGGAATCACCTTTTGGGACAGATTAACGAAATGATTGTGTCATTGTTTATGAAGTGGCCTCCCAAAAAGCCTGTCTTGCAAATTTGTGACAAATTTCCAAAAATAACTGTGTCATAAGCGGCAATGCACAGTTTCACACACACTGTGAATTTTGAGAATTTTTAATATTTTCACTCCAGATTTTCAGCATCGGCATTTTTTTATACCGTCTTATGAACAGTTTATCTGTCATTTTTCACATCCTCGCCAAAATGTGTTTTCACACATCTGGTGCACAATGGCGCAGTCACAGTGGGAAGTAAATGTTCGGGACAGATTACAAAAGTCAGAGTGGCACTGTTCATGAGCAGAGGTCCCAAAATGCTTATGCTGAAAATTTGATGACAAAAGTTCGCAAAATGACTATGTTACGAGCATGAACTGCACAGTTTCCACACACACTCATAACTTCGAGAATTTGTAATATTTTCACTCCAGATTTTCAACATTGCCATTTTTGAACACCTCCTTATGAACAGTACAGGTGTCATTTTTCACATACTGCCTGAAATGTGTTTTCGTACAGCTGGTGTACAATGGCGCGGTCGCTGCAGGAAATTAATGTTCGGGGCAGATTAAGAAAATCATAGTGACACTGTTCACGAGCAGAGGTCACAAAATGCCTATGTTGAAAATTTGGTGAAAGAAGTCCACGAAATGACTGTGTTATGAGCTTGCGTTGCGCAGTTTCCACGTACACTCGTAGGTTCGAGAATTTTTAATATTTTTACTCCAGATTTTCAACATTGCCATCTCTTCACACCTCCCTATGAATGGTGTAGCTGTTATTTTTCACATCCTGCCCAAACTGTGTTTTCGCACATGTGGCACAGAATGGCACGGTCGCTGTGGGAAATCAACGTTCAGGACAGATTAACAAAATCACAGTGCCACTGTTCATGAGCAGAGGTCCCAAATGCTTTTGTGAGGTGGGGAGCACAAAAAGGCCATGTTGAAAATGTGTAGTGCAAACACCAGCAAACACCCGAGGCGTTAGGTTAAAGTACCATAAGTGCCAAACACCACTGCAAAAACCTACAAGCAAACGTTCAGCATTGACAAATGCTTGTTAGTGTTGAAATTTAGTAGCCATGTAAGTGACCACCTTTCTAGCTTTCTAACTTCAGCCCTCATCCTTTCCACGCCACCGGGAGTGTCCACCTATTGCATATCTTTGTGTCGTCTGCGAAAAGACTCACTTTGCCTTCCAGACCCTCAGATATGTCGTTGATAAAATATTGAATAGGATGGGGGCCCAGTACCAATCCATGTGGTACACCGCTCGTTGCCTCCCTTTCTTCTGATAGGGAGCTGTTTACTACTACCCTCCGTGTCCTTCCTTTTAGCCAACCCCCTATCCAATCTATAACCTTTTGACCCACCCCCAGGCTGCCCAGTTTATTTAATAACCTGCTGTGTGTGACTGAATCAAAGGCTTTTCTGATGTCTAGGTAAACTATGTCCACAGTGTTGCCCTGGTCCACTACTTGGGTCACCCAGTTGAAGAAGTCGATAAGATGTGTCTGGCATCACCTTCCAGCGGTGAACCCATGCTGTCGTTGGTCTAATCTTCCATTATCTTCGAGAAAGGTTACAGTTCTCTCCTTGAGTAGGGCTTCCATTGTTTTGCCCACAAGTGAGGTGAGGCTAACTGGACGGTAGTTGCCAACACTCTCCTTACTATCATTTTTGTGAAGTGGGACAACTGTGGCCTTCCTCCAGTCCCCCAGTATCTCTCCACATTCCAAAGATAGATTGAATAGCCTGGTCAGGGGAGCTGCCGGTTCCTCCCTTAGCTCTCTCAGTAATCTTGGATGAACATTGTCCGGTCCCATAGCCTTGTTTACCTTAAGCTTTTCTAGTTCCTTCAGGACTCTTTCTTCTGTAAAAGGTTCCAAGTCAATTCCGCTGCTGCTTATACTTTTTTCTGTCATGGGTGTTCCACTCCCTTCCCCTTCTTTAATGAAAACCAAGCAAAAATATCTGTTTAGGATTTCTACTTTTTCTTTATCATCCTCCATGTGCCCGCCATCTTCCCCAGCCAGTCTGAGAATGCCTCCACTCTTCTTCCTTTTGTGGCTGACATATCTGAAGAAGGTTTTGTCTCCCTTTTTGACCTCTCTGGCTATCCTCTCCTCAGTTGCTTCTTTGGCTGCTCTGATTAGCTTGCCTGCTTCCTTTTGTTTCTCCTTGTATGCTTCCATGTCCTTTTCACAGCTGGTCTCCTTGTATTTTTTGAAAGCAGTTCACTTCTCCCTGACCTTGGTGGCCAAGTGCTTTGAAAACCAGATGGGTTTCCTTCTTTTCTTTGCTTTGCTCACTTTTTGTATACATTGGCTAGAGACATCCAGTAAAGCTGTTCTGAGAATGGTCCAGTACTCATCTACTCCCCCCAACTGCGTTATGTTGGCTAGACCCTGTGTGAGCTCCTTTTTCATTTTGGTGAAATCTGCTCGCCTAAAGTCCAGGATTTTAGTTTTAGAGTGCTTGGTTTCTTTTTCTGTTTTTATTTGGAACCATACCATGCGGTGGTCGCTGGACCCCAGGTGGATCCCAACTTCTACCCCAGAGATGTTATCACCATTGGTGAGTAACAGGTCAAGGACAGCATCCCCCCCAGTGGGTTCCTTCAGTAGTTGCTTTAGACCCAAAAGATGCAGAGTCTCCAAGATATTTTTGCTCCTGGAAGAGACTGCTGTATGGGTGCTCCAGTTAATACTGGGTAAGTTAAAATCACCAACCACTGTTACGTCCCCTTTAGCACTCATTTTGTATATGTTTTCTAGGATCTCCTTGTCCCCCTTTTTCCCCGATCGCTGGGGGTCTGTACACCACCCCCACCCAAGTGACCACTCCCCTACTGGGTTCCAGTGTAACCCAAAGCGTTTGGGCTTCAGAGTGTGTGTCATGGGTCCTTGTAGCTTTTATCCCTTCCTTTACATATATTGCTACCCCACCCCCTTTTTTGTCAGGTCTGTCTTTTCGAAAAAGGCAGTAACCTGGAATAGTTACTTCCCAGTCATGTTGTTCATTGAACCAGGTCTCTGTGATGGTGACCCAGTCAGGATCTACCTCTGCGATAATAGTTGCGAGGTCAGCTATTTTATTTGCTAGGCTTCGTGCGTTTGTGTACATTCATGAGCGTTCGTGTACATTCATGAGCATTCGTGTACATTGCTTTCTAAGTAAGAAAGAGGAAGATGTCTGGCTGGGCTGGCTAGAACTGTTTTTCTCTCTCTACAGAAACCACAAACTGACCATAACTGAACCTGTCATGACCTCTCTGTCACCTCCTGGGCTGCTTCTTATGGCAATGCAGAAATCATCATGCTTTTTGCAAACACGGCCATTGTACAGAGCCATTCTGTATATAGGCCTACATTGTATACCTCTGGCTCACAGGCTAATATCTCATTACATACGTTAAGCGACCCCACCAAGAACCCCCCTCCACTCAGGGTTTCCTACCTGTCAGTTCATTGGATAGTCACTTCCTGTACATTGTGCGGATTCTGTATTGTGCTACTTTCTCCATGAGTACAGTACGGCATTGAAGGCCTTGCTGAAATCCAGACCACATCAACTTCCCAGAGACTATCAGCCTTCTTAGTTGTACCTCCTGGAGGAAGAAAATCAGGCTGGATTCGACAGGATCTGGATCTTGTGAAGCCACGCTGTATGTGAGTTCCAGATGATCTTTTTTAATTTCCAACAAGGAAAAAATACTGTGTGTGTCCTTGGAATGCTATGGGCCTACCAGCAAGAGTACGGAATGGTAAATCTCTCTATCACGCCCATATTTAAAGGTGGTGACCGCTCCTCTGCTAACAATTACCGCCCTATCTCCATACTTCCTCCCCTCTCCAAGGCCTTAGAGAGGATTGTTTCAGATCAGCTCACTGACCACCTCAATAAATGTAACCTTCTCTGCAAACAACAACATGATTTCATAAAGGTGCAACCCGACTACTGCCTTGCTTGAACTTGCTTCCTTTGTCATACTAGGCTGGATAAAGAGCCACGCCACGGGCGCGATCTTCATAGACCTCACAAAGGCTTTTGATACCGTTCACCATTCTCTTCTCCAAACCTCCTTGATCAACCTGGGTCTCTCTCAGGAAGCTGTGGGATGGTTCTCTGACTACCTTGCGAACCGGACCCTTCAAGTCAAAATTGGCAATATTCTATCAACCAAATCTCCTGTCCTCTCAGGTGTCCCACAAGGGTCCATTTTGGGTCCCCTTCTATTCAGCCTCTTCCTAAACTCCCTCCCCACATCCTGCCCCTCCAACTTATTACTATATGCAGATGATGCTGTCATCTTCTCCTCCAGCTCAGACCCCCTTCAACTCCACCAGTCCCTCCAGTCCTCCTTCAATGCTGTCGAAAGCTGGTTCTCCTCACAATGCCTTATTATTAACTATAAAAAAAACAAAGATATGCTATTCGCACATCTGCAGAATGCCAGGATAGGGCTTTTCCCACAAATACTATCTGCGACCCAGACTCCCCTGGAACTTGTGGATTCCTTTAAATATCTGGGCATCACCTTGGACACTGGCCTTGCCTATCATGAGCATATACATGAACTATCTAAGGCCCTAAATATTAGGCTAGGGCTTTTGCACTGCTTTAAACATTGCCGTACCCCTGATGCCCTTAGATTTGCTGTCTCCTCCTCGGTACTCTCCCTGCTCGACTATGGCCTACTGACTTTTGGAGGGGCAAGCACCTCAGCCTTCGGTAGACTTCGACTTGTCCTAAACAAGGCCTGTCGTCTGATATTGGGGTGTGATAGACTCACCCATACCTGTTCACTATATAAGGACACCAATTGGCTTAACCTTGACAACAGAATCAGGTTCCACACCTGTGTCCTGGCAAAAAAAATCACCCTTGGCCTCTCCCCCTCGGCACTCGCCCCTTTAATCACCACGGACTCAAAAGTTAAACACACCCATAGCTCTGACACCCATCTCTTCTCCATCCCTTCATGTCGCACAGCTCAATTCCAAAGATCCTTTTGCTATAGGGCCCCCTTGTGGATGAATAACCTACCCTCCTCCTTGCTTTATGAACAAAGAATTGGTCAATTTAAAACTCACCTTAGGGCCACCTCCGGTCCACAAGCGATTGCGACTGTATCTGAACCGGGCCCCCCGTCCCACTACCACTGACAATGGCCTCCGGCCCGCCTCCTGCTCATAGCTCTTAGTTCTATTCTCCCTGGGATTGTTAAGCATCCAGTTTTTTTAACTGTCTTAAACAGCACTAGTTCCTGAATGTTAGCCTAACTGTTCCTGTGACAAACTTAACTTTTACTCTGTAACAATTACGGTAATGTGTGTCTGTATCTATTATATGTGACGTGGAACCTTTGTAAAGGAGTCTTTGACTCAAAGGTATTTTCCGAATTCTGAAATAAACAAATAAATCAGGAGATTCCGGGTTCAAATCACTCAGCTGCCACAGGATTGCTTTGGGATTGTTAGCAAATCACATGACCTCCCTGTGGTTCAGTCCCCTTCCCTGTAAAACTAGGCAGAAGCAGTAACCCCCCCCCCATCCCAAATGAAAATGAGATTTTAAATTTAAATCACCCCCAACGTCTCAGGGATAACTTTCAAAAACATAATTTTTAGATACAGTTCTGCCAATATCTCACATAATCTGAGCTGAAGTCACTGGAATCCACTTCATTGTAGCCTTCAGGTCAGCTGATGTCACTGGGTTCCACTTCATTGTAGTCTTCAGGTCAACTGATGTCACTGGGTTCCACTTCACTGTAATCTTCAGGTCAGCTGATGTCACTGGGTTCCACTTCACTGCAGTCTTCAGGTCAGCTGATGTCACTGGGTTCCACTTCACTGTAGTCTTCAGGTCAGCTGATGTCACTGGGTTCCACTTCACTGTAGTCTTCAGCTCAGCTGACGTCACTGGGTTCTGCTTCATTATAGTCTTCAGCTCAGCTAATACTGCCACCGAGATCACAGTTACATGAGTGGTCTCATGCGAATTCTTAGGGTATGAGAACTACAAACCGAAGGTGACTGGTTCTGGTATCCGAGAGATGTAAGTGAGATCACTCTTAAAAATGTAGCAGTGGTCTAGGCAACTGTATTAATATGTTATTGATTAAAATTGAGCAATAATATATTAAGAGTTAAAAAATCCTTCCCGAATGTACATGTTTCCAGGGCAGCTCCGCATGAGACATTCGTCACAGAATAAGAGTGTCTCACACACAGAGGAAAGGAGCACTCCAATTGGTCAGGAGCACTCCCTCGACCTACAGTGATGTCACTGGGTTCCACTTCACTGTAGTCTTCAGCTCAACTGATGTCACTGGTTTCTGGAACTAAGTCATGAAAAAATATGTAACCTCCCTCTGGGGGCTTACCTGACATTGCCCCGATTGTCTGCATATTGCTAGTCGCTTTTGGTCCCCCCACCATTCTTTCCCCTCACACAGCATGCTGTTTCTGCCCCTTTGGGGCATAATCCTTTGGTCACGAGCCACTGGTGTGGTGTTTCAGCCAGCACTCGCATTAGCGCGATGAGCGCTTTTGATGTTACCAACCACCGAGGCGGTCCACCAATAAGGAGACTGTTTATGGTCCCGGTGCAAATCCTGATGTCTTTGGGGACCTGTAGGGAGTTGGGCAACAGCCCTTAGATACAGCCCAAGGAGGTTTTACACAGCGGGGCCACTCAGGGGGCTTATGAATATTAATGAGTGGCCCCATGAATATAAATGACTGCTGCCTGCTGCCTAGGGGCATGGTGTTGCAGCGGCAGCGATGACTAAATTACTGGGAGCCCCCAAATGAGAGTGGGCTAGTTTAATAGAGACCCATTGGGGTTACAATCCGGTGGGGCATTGGTGTGGATCCCGTAATGTGTTGGGCTGCAGCAGAAATGAGAAGGGGAGAGACTGCATAAAACTGAATGAGCCTCCATGAAACTGTATGGAAGCTGACATGTTGGTGACATTTAACCCCTCTTATTGCAGCAAATCATCGATCTAGGCGCCCAAACTGGACACCAAGGGACTCCTGGGAAAAGGAGGGGACTAATTCTATCACCTAGATCATGTCCCAATAAACAAGCAGCAAATATTGACCACTATGGATATTGATTATGGAAAGGCTTCAACAGCCAATCAGAATGCTGGGTTTGACAGATACAGTGTGGACTTTCTGGGATTTAGTCAGTCTGAGGCTGTGCTCTGTATGAGTCAGGACTGTGCTAGGAGAGTGGACATTGTGCTTCAGGGGCTTCCTCAGGCTCCCTTTTGGAGAGCTGTTCATCAAGCAGAAGTGGATTGGAAAGGGGACAGCAAGAAGAACGTTTGTGCTGAGGTTCTGGTTTCCCAGGTACTTGCAGCTGAACTGATCAAGAAGGGGAAAGAGGACTGGGCAGTGATTCCCCAGGTATACAAAAGTTGCTTGTGATTAATGAGAGAGACTGAATCTGGTCATCGTGGTGCTAGCAGAAATTGTGTGTGTCCTGTGTGAACTGGTTAAAGTGGCTGAGAGCTGAGTCCCAGCTGCAGCCGAAGAAAAGGTGGGCACTGTTAAATTGGAACAGTGTGGACTGGTGTTCAGGGGGTCATTGTTCCTGGGCCCCCTGCTGAATTGCACTTGTACTACTGAATCTGAGGCTAGCACCCCTACTAATTGGCACTGGACTTTAATGGAGAAACTGCCAAAGAACTTTCTTGTCTGAGAGCTCAGTGCAGGGACTGCAGGAGGACCCCCACTGCTTGGGAGTCCTCACAAATAGCCAGGGAGAGAACTTGCTGACTCCTTCCAAGTGGGACTCACTGTCTTAGGAGGACACTGGCGTTTGCTGGGGTGCTACGGCATCTGTGACCCATGGTTGGGAGCTGGGCTGTGGAGCCACTCCTGGGTCTGGACCTTCTGGGGCTGGTGTTGTCCTGCCACAGTGCTCTGCAATGGGCTAGAAGCGACTGAAGGTGACAAGCGGCCAGAACTGCAATCAAGGTGACCAGCTGCAAGATCCTCGAGCAAGTTCCATCTAGACAGAGGGATCCTGGCCAGCCTGTGTTTATTGCTGCACTAACTCAAGGAGCTCCACTTCCCCTGGTGCTGAAATCTACAAAACCATGAGTACCCAGGACCTGGCTCCTGGGAGGGAAAGGGGAATTGTTGTTATTCATTCTACAAGTTGTCTAAAAATATTACAAGGGCCCCAACAGCCAGCTAACCCGCGACACTGATCAGGCCTGCACCTAGTGGGTACCCCTAGGGACAGTACAGGGACACTGGTACCAATGGGTGAGGGCTTATCTTGTAGGCCCACATATTGAAACTGCATATTGCATTTAACCTTACTTTTGCCTTCACAGCTGCTCTTTGTCCAGGTATCCCTTTCCCTAGCCCTTACCCCCTGAATAAAGCTGTGAATTTTTTTTTTTTTTTTTTTTTAAACTGCTATGGTGGTGAACTTCATTGCATGCACTTATTGCTGAAATATATGGTTTATGGTGGAACAAGGTATTTGGGGACACAGTGTGCAGAGTGGTTGGTTGGGGAGGTGGGGAGGCACAGTATCCCAGGGGGCTGTGCCAAGCAGATATCTGGTTCACTGATACTTTACTGTGGGTGAAGGCATGACATTATTTTCAATTTTTCTGGAAATACACCCCCAGTTGTCACAGTAGCAAGACCCAGGCCCTTACCCGGCATCAGAGACAGTTGACAAGGAGGGGTAGCCCATTGTCATACGGCACCTGGGCTACATCTTGAAGGCACCACTGGGATCTCCTGTTGACCAGCCATGTCTAAACTGGGAGATCAGAGGATCGGGGCCCCTGAGGGGCCCTCAAGCCCCAAGCCCACTCCGCCCCAGCCTAAGTTCAAGCCTACTGTATATTATTTGAAGATGTGTTTTATCTATTTGTACAGCGCCCAGAGCCTCTTGGTTGGGCGTTTTTAAATAAATTTGCCTTGCCTTGCCCTTGCCTACTGAGGAGGATAAGATAAGACTGGTGGAATGGTGTGAGGGAATGAAAATGGATTCCCAGAAGTCTTTTCTCTTGCTGGAGGTACCCCCCGAGATGGAAGAGGGGGAAGTTGAAAAATGTGCATCCACCATAAAGAGACTGGGAAAGTCAAAATTCAAGGGAAAATGTCTAATTCAGCTAGAGGCACATTGACTATCCTGATAGAGAGTATGCAACCCATATAAGCCAGTTGGATGCCTCGGGTTTTGGTGGTGGAGGGATTGGCTGAGGCTCTACCGGTAGTAACCTCCTTCGGTGTGATCTCCCCAGGGAAGGGGGTCGAGGAGTGGGTTCCATTCTTAAGGTGCCAAAGTTTGAGAGACCCCAACCTGGTTCCATGTCTGTGGCTTTCGAGTCGTACCACAAGTTTAGCATGTTTTCAGGGCTGAAATCTACCCCCAAATGGTGAGGACGACTTGGAGGCCTGGATGGATGGTGCCACCCTGTTAGTCCAAGATTGGCAGTGTTCAGAAGGTGACAAGCGGCCAGAACTACAATCAAGGTAAATTTTTCTGTGAACAAACCCCCAATTGTCACCGTAGCAGGACCCAGGCCCGTTGCCCGGCATCACAGACAGCTGGCAAGGGGGGTAGCCCATTGGCAAATGGCGCCTGGGCTACAAATAAATATTGGGTGACAAAAAGGTTGCCCTAAATTAGGAACAAATAGGAATATTTTGGAACAAACACATACACCAATACACTGGGGTGAGTAAACAGACTTCACATGTACCCAAATTTACAGTTATGTTAAAAAATGTAAACAACAGGGTTTATGTTCCCTTTAATGTTCCTTTGTCTGTTAGTTAAAACTCCTGTTACAGGGCTGGTACCTGACCAGAAAGGGTCTGGATATTCCTCAATCTCTAGGAACCTATCTACTAAGGAGCAGCACAGAAAGCATTCCGCAGTGCTGATAATGACAAGTTAACAGCTTGCTGCACTTATCTGTTGCTGTTGCTTTGAATTCTCAGCTGTTAATTACTTAAAGAATCACTTTTACAATGTGACATAGCCCCACACAATATAAACTCATTTGCATGCTATATGCTACTTGTCAGTGAGCATCTCTCACACACACACACACACACACACACACACACACACACACACACACACAGTATGCTCCACTGACTTTTTTTCTTCTTTTTATTATGCCTAGGGATAAACTCTGCCAACACTTTGCTCAGAGAGCAAAAGCTGAGTGCAAGTGCCATTTGAAGTGGGATGCCAAAGTTTCTCTTGGCAAATACAGCCTGGATGAGCAAGGACTTGCCAGCTGGAAGGGATAGCCTTTTTATTTAAAGGGGATCAGTCAGCACTAAGAGCCTCACACCCAAGTATGGGGCTGGTCTCACTTTGCACAGTGTGTCTAAAACCATTTATTTTTACTTACTGTTTGCGGCAGTATAGTAGGTTGTATCAGACTGGTTCTGCTCACTAGCAAGCTGATATTTCCTGAGGACTGTAGCACTGGGAGAGTTAATAGGCTGCAGTGCATGTTACAGTTTTCATGAGCACTGATCTTTTGTTTTGCTGGTCCAATTGTCCTCCCTGGGATGCATACAGTCAGAGGACTGTACTTAGGCATGAGAGAACAGTGGGACCGGACCGGCAAACATCTGGTCAGAACTTATGAAGGCTCTAACATGCACTGAAGGCTATTGAATTTCCCACTGCTGCAGCCCTGCTTTGATGTGAGCTGCAATGGATTCTGGGATTTGTAGTTACAGAAAATGTTAGCTGAGATGTCAGTAGAATCAGTCTGACGCAATCTGCTACACTGCAGTAAACAGTAAGTAAAAAACAATTTCTTTGCAGACAAAGTGCAAATTGGGACCAGCCCCACACTTGGGTGTGGGGGCTCTTAGTACTGATTGTTCCTCTTTAAAGCAGTAAAGCCGCAGCTAAAAAGGCAGTCCAGCAATCAAGGCTGGTTAGCCACGTCCCCTCACCCACCTGGGGGACCAGGACTGCCGCATATACTGACTGTGTAACATTGTTTTCCTCTTGTTTTGTTTTTACTGGTTCTTGTTCTATTTCTTTATTTAAATATTGTACAACCAGGGGTAAGCCCCGTTCGGCGAGCTGCCTAGTTTCCATGCAGGCCCTGGGGTCGTGGCGGTGGTAGATTTCATTGGCACATCCCAAGCTGAGATACTTCACATAGTTAATTTAACACTTCACAAGGGTGTATGTAAATCTAAGTTGGTAAACATCCAATTGGAATTACCATATTTTCTTAATGTTTCCTATGTGCAAATTGATTTTTAACAACTTAGTAAGGTCAAGTTGCTGTGTGATGCACTTAAAGAACAGCTGTTCTGAACCTCTAAGTAATTTTCCCCTATAGGAGACGATTATTAAATACTGGTTCCTCCAATTCTGTTACTGTTTCATCTCTATAAACTTTTTAGTTATCCCAGTGGGCGTTTTAGATTTACACACAGGTAGTAAGTGCCTGCCATTTTAGAACAGTATGATGTAATTCATAGTGTATGGTGAGGCTTTGTTAAGCATGGAATTCCGTGCCTTGTAAAAAGTCATTCAGCTGCAGTAGCAACGTCTGTACTGCAGCAGAATGACTTTTCATTCTGCTGCAGCACGGATGTCATAAGACAATGGGCTGCCAGTCAGAAGATTGGCAGATGCACTACTATCATCGCGCTGTAGTGAAGTGCATGGTGAATAGCGCTTTCAAAAAAATAAAAATGAAGTGGGCAACATAAAACAAGCATTTGTCAATGCCGAATGTTGTCTTCCTGGCATTGGCATTGGTAGTGCAGAAGTTAGAGAGATGCATAATAGGAATGGCAGTGAAGTACTGAACTGATGCCAACCCCACCCCCCCCTTGCAGAGACTGACAGGCACTAGGGTGTGCCTTTGGATCGTCGGCCATAACGCTCACACCATTTCACCTCACCCTACCCTGCAAACACTGACAAGTGTTGCGGTGTGCCTTTGGGTCTTCAGATCTTACACTCACCCCATTCCATAAGGAAATACACTGAGATGGGTGCAGTATAGGAGAATGGGGTAAACTTTGGGTCCGAAGAGTCCAAGGCACACCTCAATGCCTGTCAGTGACTGCAGGCTGGGGGTGGGGGTGGAATGGCGTGAGCATTACAGACGAAAATCCCAAGTCTCACCCCTGACACCTGTCAGTCTCTATAGGGTGGGGCGTTACAGTTGGAAACCCTAACGCCCCAGGTGTTTGTTGGTATTTTCACTTCAAATTTTCAACATGGGCTTTTTGTGACCCCACCTCATGAACAGTGGGACTATCAGTTTGTTAAGCCAAAAGGTGATTTTGCACAGCAACTGTGCCATTTAGTGTCACAGGTGCGAAAACACATTTCGAGCAGGATGTGAAAAATGACAGCTGTACTGTTCATGAGGAGGTGTAAAAAAATGATAATGTTGAAAATCTGGAGTGAAAATATGAAAAACTGGTGGTCACGAGTGTACATAGAAACTGCGTAACATATGCCCATAATGCAATTATTTTGGGAATTTTTTTAACCAAATTTTCAACATAGGCATTTTGGGACCTCCGCTCATGAACAGTGGCACTGTGATTTTATTAATCTGTCCCAAACGTTGATTTCCCACAGCAACCATGCCATTCTGCGCCAGCTGTGTGAAAACACATTTTGGGCAGGATGTGAAAAATGACAGCAGTACCATTCATGAGGAGGTGTGAAGAAATGGCAATGTTGAAAATCTGGAGTGAAAATATTAAAAATTCTCGAAGGTACGAGCATACGTGGAAACTGCACAATGCACGTTCATAATGCAGTCATTTTTTGGAATTTTTCACCAAATTTTCAACATAGGCATTTTGAGACCTCCACTCATGAATAATGTCACTGTGATGTTCTTAATCTGTCCCGAACGTTGATTTCCCACAGCAACTGCGCCATTGTGCGCCAGATGTGCGAAAACACATTTCAGACAGGATGTGAAAAATGACAGCTATACTGTTCATAAGGAGGTGTGAAAAAATGGCAATGTTGAAGATCTGGAGTGAAAATATTAAAAATTCTTGAAGTAACAAGTGTGCATGGAAACTGCACAATGCACGCTTGTAACAATCATTCTTTGGAATTTTTTTCACCAAATTTGCAACATAGGCATTTTAGGACCTCGACTCATAAACAGTGTCACTGTGATTTTCCTAATCTGTCCCAAATGTTGATTTCCCACAGTGACCACACCACTGTGCACCAGATGTGCGAAAAACACATTTCAGGTAGGATGTGAAAAATGATAGCTGTACTATTCATAAGGAGGTGTGAAAAAATGGCAATGTTGAAAATCTGGAGAGAAAATTTATAAAATTATCGAAGTTAAGAGTGTGCATGGAAACTGCACAATGCATTCTCGTAACACAGTCATTTTTTGGAATTTTTTCACCAAATTTGCAACATAGGCTTTTTGGGAGCCCGCCATCATTTCATTAATCTGCCCCGTAAAGCAATTCCACGCAGTGACTGCAAAATCACCTTTCGGGAACGAATAACGAAATGTCAGTGACTGATTTCATGAGGTGGGGTCCCAAGAACCCCATGTTGAAAATTTGGAGCCAAAAGTCAAAAAAATGGCCGAGATATCCACCTAAGTTGAAACCTCCCCCATTGATGCCATTATACAGCTTACCAGCATTTCTTCAGTTCGTGGTTGACTTTGAAGAGTGCAGATGTGTTCCCACTCCACCAAAGATCGCAGCGCCGACCTCCAGAGGTAAGTATGGGGTGGGGTGCACAGAGGGTGGGTGCGGGTTGGGGAAGGGGGTGCCACAACAGTGATGGACCGTTTTCTTTGTTTCAGGTACTTTTTTAAAAAAAAAAGGAACACTGCAGATGGTTTTCTTTCTTTACAGGTGTAAGAAAACAAATGGTGTGCACACTGGGGTGGACTCCCAGTGTGCCCCATGACTTTGGGGGGTGATGTTGGCCACACTGGGGTGGGCTCCCAGTGTGGCACACAATGAAGGTGTGGCAGGGGCAGGGGCAGGAACATGCCCATGCGGTCAGCTTCTGAACACCATGGATGCACATTAGGGTGGGCTCCCAGTGTGCCACACAATCTTGGGGGGGGTATTAAACATGCCAACAGGGAGTTGGGCACCCTTGAAGTTGGCTTTCTAGGGATTGTGAGAGGTGGACAGCGCAAACCGTTGCCATGTTTACTGAAATGTTTCACCAGGCAAGGCATGTAGAGGAGGCGTGTCATCTGTGCCACTGCATGATGAGCTTGTCTCTGACTACAGCGGCAAGTTTGTTTCAAGTTGGTGGCACTGCATAAAACTTGTGTCACTGCTAGCATGCTCGGCTAATTGGCGAATGAGGGATGCACCTTCTAAAGTGTGCCCTGCATTTGCCAAAACTAACATCTCTGCATTTCTCCAACTACTATCTCCTACTGTGACAATATGTTGCTTACGCGTGTGCAAGACAACATAAAAAAGGACTTGCAGCATGTTTTTTTTCACACCATATACTATATAAAATAGTGTATGGGAGCCCAAATATGCAACAAGGCTATTCTTTTGCCTCGTGGTTACCAAAACAACAGAAAGGCCTCTTGAGTTTTGCTCTCAGGGTCCTTGACATCCAGATAACTGCTCAGTAAAAGAATAGCCTTGTTGCATATGGGCTCCCATAAACTATTCTATACGTGTTCCTTGATCAGCTCTTCTGTATTGGCACAATGCATCCATGATCTATTGTAGAACTCAGCAACTGAAAGGGACATAAACCACACCACACAGGTCTAAAATGGCACTTAACACCAGGACATCAATCAGAAACAATAACTGACGTTATGAAATGGCCTGTACAGATAGAGCAATAACAGAACTGGAACCAGAATTAAAAAAAAAAAACGCTTCTACAGGGAAAAAATGACTTTGAGGTTCAGCACAGTTCTCCTTTAAAGAGCAGTTAATGCTTCCGGGAACATTTTGAAAAACACTGTGATTAGAGGCGGTGTCCACAGCACAGGTGACCTGTGTTCGGGAAGGAGCGTGGGACGTTGGTGTCTGGTGAGGAAGAGGAGGATCAAGCATCTCAGAGGACACTCTCCTCCTCTGGGGAGAAAGGCCAGCAGAGTCTGCTGCTATAATACCTCCTGGGTGACCACGGGGGCAGTACAGTTGGAGCTGTTTGTGGCGGGGAGAAAGTTAGTTGGCTGGTGCTGGGTGTGGCCATGCTTCTTGGTACCTTTGCCACTGGTGTCCGGAGAGCTGTGCAGAGCACAAGGAGGAAAACAGCGGTGGCACCAGCCACATGATGCTAGCCCTGCCGGGCCCTGCCAACTCAACTGCCCACTGCCTTCCATACGTGACCTCGATCCCCCCAATGGAATTCACTACAGAGGACTAGGAAGAGGAGGAGGAAAAAGAACTGAGTGGGCCCTGTGAAGGTGAGAAAGAGATGGGGAAGGGAAGGGAAAGATGAGGTTTGGAGGTGGTCAGGCCATGGAGGGCAGCCGCAGTGAGGGGAATAAACAGCATAAAAAGTGAAACAGTAATTAGACATAATTCACCTTGTATTTCACATTAGTGCTGTATCCCCCCACCCTTCCCAGTTAGTTAATTTACATGAAAACACATCCCAAAGGAAACAAGAAATTATTTTTGCATAATTAACACCCCTTCCATCTTCGTTTCCATGCCAGTTATATATTCTAATAAGCTTTGATAAATAATCTAGCTTTAGGGTGCTCTCAGATGTACATAGAGTTCCACTCTTCTCACCAAGTACGGCTCTTTCTTTTCATATTTCTAAGACATTCTATAACATCAATAATACCATTCCATACTGTTCATCTGAGTGGCCTGGAATGGGAGTTTGTGATGTCACAGAATGTTCAGGCAGTATGAAAACAGACAGCAGCAACTGCTGAGGAGAGAGGGATTCGGGGTAGTTAAAAGGCAACTAAATTAGATTATTAAGCTAAAGGCCACAAACATATCAGAATATTGGATATACACTAAAAGGACAACAGGAGGGCATCTAAAGGTGAAAAAAATGTTTCTTTTACCTTCACTATCTGAGATCATAATGCACTGTTTGTGACATCACTGTCATTCCCATGGCAATGAACTGTGACATCACAACCGAGGATTATGACTTCACGTGGCCTGGTTAAACTGGAAATGTTTAGGAGGTGGAACTGTAATCTCTACATTTGTAGGAGGTGGAACTGTCATCCCTAGGAGGTAGAACTCTCTAATAGTATTCAATGGAAAAGGTGTCTGAGGAAGTAGAATTGAGTTCCTGCCCAAAATTAACCTTTGCACAAGGGGAATGAGCTCACGGGACAGATTTTATTTATTAACTGCTTTTTTGTGTTGTTGTTGAATAGGAAAGAAGGGATAGACAAGGCAACCTTTTCAGCCTCATCGGGGGCACAGAAACAACTGAACCTGAACCTGATTTAGCTGTTGATGGTATTTGTAGTGAATGGAAGAAATTTGGCCAGGATACCAAGGAAAATCCCCTATTAACTTTTGCCTGCTTGAAATACCACATCTGGCAGGTTCCGTGTCAGCTGGTTCTACACCAGAAGTTGATTTCCCAGGAGACCTTTTTAGTCTTGATCTTTACTGCTGCAAAACTGTGCCTTACTACTGAGTTTGGCATTTTGGAACTGGGGAAGTTTGGGGATTTTGGGAGATCTGTAGCACACAAATTATATTTAATTTAGGTACATTACACAGGCATGGCGTGATTAAGCGTCCTTTCTTTCTGTTTTTGTTGTCCTTTGACTTCTCTGTGGTTTTGTACTTTTTTTTTTCCCTTTGGGTAAAGTGGTGTGCTTTTGTTCCTAATCATGGCTTAGGATGTAACATCATCTGAATGCAATTGACTTATTGTGTATGATTTTGCTTCAATAAAAATTCCCCTACTCTTTTCGAAAAGTGCCATGGGATCTTTAACATCCACCTGTGCAACCCTCAGAAAAGGCAGATGGGAACTCAGTTAAACGGCCCATCCTAAGGACAGCCCATCCCAACAGTACAGCATCCCCCTACTACTGCACTCGAGTGCCAGCATTTATGATATGTGCCCAGTCTTGGCGTGGGACTAGAACCCATGACCCTCTGGGCTAGAGACACCAACTGAGCCACACTGACACCTTAAATCTGACACCAGATGGACTCTAAGGGGGACAAAGATTCTCTGCTCTGTAAGTAGCTTCAGTAATAACAGGGTGCAGAAATGTACAAATACACATTAAATGCAAGCTGAATTGTGTCTATTATAAGAGACACAGTAACTCACCATATAAACGTACATAATAACTTTCCCATTTCATATCTACTAACCCCCTGTTCCTCTGTATATGTTTCTCGTTTTGTTTACCACCACTGGTCCTTTAATATTGCTCTGCATGGACTGTCTGACCTATTAGAGAGCTGCTGTCATCTCAGGGAAAACTTAGAAAAAGATTATAAATCATGACATCATTATTAGCCACTTGGAATTCTTTATTCCTAAATATTCCAGACCCACTTAACTATATGAGGGTGTCTTGTGTAGACAATTGCAAAATTCTGACCATCCAACTTCAAGTGTCACAGTTCATTTCCCACATGGGAGTTCTCTTAGTTTCTACGATGTAAAACATTTTGATTGTAAATTTATGTTCCATTTTTTAAAAACAGAAGTTTTTAACTTGATTTATAATTTTTAAGTACAGTTCCTGCATCTCTTATGTTTAAGAGTTTCTTCTCAAATTCTTTGTGTGCCAGAACTGTGTGCCTTGTGCTGTGTCATGCAGAACCAACACGAGGCTGTAACCGATGCTGAGAAGGTGGGTCGAAGGAAAAAAAGACAAAGAGTAAAACCACTGTTGCCACCAAAATGGTCCCTCGGGGCCCTGTTTTGTATGGATCCTCAAGGGAGAGAGTGGTGGAGCTAGCAGATAACGAGGCTGGGAATGCCACTGTGGGGGTTATGCCCTTCAGACTTGAGGACTGACCAGACGGCATCAGAGGAGAAAAAAGCTTCATATTAAAACAAAAGGAAGAAAGAAGTGAAAAAAGGAGTCATGGTTTAGAAGAGTGGCTTAGTAGTCAACACCTGTTGGAATGTAAATATGAAAAAATTGCCCAACCAGTAAAATATTGTTTGCTATGACTGAGTGACCGCAGACAGCTCTCCAAGGAGGGAAACTATGTACCGTTGCTTGGCTGCTACCTAGTGGAGGTTAGGCAACACAGCAGTGATTACCTTTGTTGGATGACTGGGCACAAGTGTTGCAATGTGCTGGGTCTTCATGCTGTCTGTACACACCATGACTTATGTGCCGGCTCTGATCAAGGGAGTAAAATGGGAGGAATGCCCCTCCAGTGACAGGAGGATGCCAAGTGACTCTTGTAGATTCCACACCATCTACCAGGCACCCACTCACACTCTGAGGTATGCAAGGGCTGGCACTATAGCCTAGAGGTTAGCGTAATGAACTGTGAATGAGCCTGTTACACCCAGCAGACCTGGGTTTGAATCCCACAACCTCTACTTGCATATTGTGTGAATCTGAGCAAGTCACTGAACCTCTCTAGTGCTCTTGGATCACCCCTAAAAACAGGCATTTGTACCTAGTGGGCCTTATCCAGTTATCAAAGAATAATTTGAAAAAAAAGAAGCTGTGTAAATTCCATGGATGGTGAGTGGTAAGGCTGGGGTCACAGGTATAAGGGGGCCATGGGAGAGAGGCATAAAGAGAAAATTAAAAAAAAAAGTCCAGATTTCTATTTATTTGTTTTTTCCCCATGTGTGAACAGAGTGCTCATGAAAGGTGTCAGATTGACAGCAGTGGAAACTGAAGCTCTCGGTTTATCCTCATGGCAGGTACAGCACGGGCAAAGTGAGCTTCTTGTAAGATGACAACCCTACCTTTAAAAGAATTATCAACTGATTTTGTTATATTTATAATTTGTTTACCCAGAATAGCCCAGCTGAGGTGCTTCTCAGTTTCAGTAGGGTCCAGCTTCTATAGTCATTGAAGAACTGGAAGGGCAAGTTGCATACTCAAGGTCACACAGGGAGGCTGTGGTGGGATTTGAACCTAGGAGTATCCTAGTTCGCAGTTCAGAGCATTTAACCACTTTCCCTAAGTCACTACCATCCCTCCTGATTGTGACTCCCGTCAGAGAATTTCTGATGGGCTTGCTGCGCCTTTAAGAGATTTTCCATTGGAGACGGTGGAATCCATAACCTACAGCGCCGGATCCATTTCAGGAAGGAGAGAACAGATGGTGGGAGCTGCTGTGCTGGTGGTTCACGCGGAGAACCCATCCGGACCTATCACATTATCTTAGTCTACTTATCCACATCACAGGGATTCGCCTGACATAAGTGCTGGGCCTCATGATTCCCTTTCCACCCACCTCTTCTTTAGCATTCTCCTTTATTTAAAAGAGCATCAGTCACGTTGCTTTATATTCAGAAATAGAACAGAGACTTTAATAGTCTTACCTGAGAGGGGGAATTTCCTTGAAATGTTTAAATTTATGTACAGTCAATTTCACTTCTATGCAATTCAGATGTATGCAATTTTTGGACATGTGCACATTTGTCTTCAGCCCCAAATCATTTCCTATTCAATACTGTTTGTTGTTTTTTTGTTATATGCATGTCAAATGCTGATTGTATGCAACTTTTTGTGCCCCTTTTCCTGGTATCCTGATTTGGCTTTAGGGGATATTTTCACAGACTTGCAGTGAAATTAGATACTAAATGGTGTTGAAGGCATTGTTGAAAAGGTATGAGGAGTCCTATAAACTCAGTACGCTGCCTGCCAAACTGAGAAAACCAGCAGAAGTGCATTCCCCATTGAGCAGGAAGTGTAACTGCTTGATAAACCTTCCCTGCCTGGAATAAATAAGACAGTTAGTTGCTGTACTGATAAATGTACCTACTTGCAGGCTTTTAACATGTATAGTTCTTTTTCTGGTTATATACAATTTCAGATGCATGTACAAATACTGCTGTTCCCAACAGTGTGCATAAAAGAGGAATTGATTATATATACATACATATATTATAACTGGATCACGTTTTTTCCCACAGGAAAAGCTGGTTGTAATTCGCCATTATAACCAGCTGGTTATAACGGCTAATGCGCACTGCTCTTCCGATGAGGAAATCCACAGGCCAGAGTGTGGCTTGTGCTACACTGTCTTCTAGCAGGCAGCAAAAGCTGCTATTTTTGTAAAATTGCTGTGGTGAAAAAATGCAACTCCAGTAATTATGTAAAATAAAACACGGGGTGGTGAGTAGAATTCAAATTTTACACACCCTCCATGTTGGATGTATAAACAAATGTTTACTGTATGTAACATCCAACATCTCGTGTGTGTGTGTAAAATTCTCGTTAAACACACTACCCCATTTATTATTCTACACACAGTGACACAGACAGACACACACAGAAAGACGCACACACACACACACACAGACATGCACACATACGCACACACACAGACACACACACATATGCACATGCACACACATACACACAGACAGACACACACATACAAACACACACACAGATACAGACCCATAGGATCCAATATTGTGTATTTCCCAGTGTACCTCACCAATGAAAGCTGTATACCTCACAAATTAAATCTGTATTCCCCCAGAGGGTCACCTTTATACCTCCAGAGGTATACAGCCTGTATACTGTAGTGGAAAACCCTCTCCCCTACCAAGGTGACCTGGAGCACTATAGCGTAAAATACTACCCCACCCCACCCAAGAACACCTGAAGCATGCATACCTGCAAAAAAAGATAGGTGGAGTCCAGTTTGAGGGAAAGCATGAGCAACCCCACCCCTAAGCCCTCCCCCCAGAACACCGAGGAACTGCAGGATAAAATACCAAACTTTTTCCCCCCAGGAGATCTGGCATACAGTCAAACCCACCTAAGTGACTATCACTTTAGTGAATAATTTGGTTAAGTGAATAATTTTCCAAAGCCTCGATCCCTTTACTATTCTTCTAATGATAATTTGCTCGGTTAATAGAGTAGCCCACTTAAGTGTATAATATTTCTGCCTACTTTGGGCTACTATCAATGAGCTGTCACTGCTCTTAGCACTCTCTCTGCTTAAGTTACAGCCCATTCGTACCTACTTTATTTCATGAAGTTCAGCTGAGGCAAGCTTAAGTGATAACCCATTCGAACCTACTTTAGGCAAGTCACTGAAGCAAGCTGTGAGGGGTTTAAGGTCAATTTCCTGTCTCCCCTCAAAAGTTCCTATTACAGAATTCTTTCCTGCTAAGCTGATACTTTGGACGGCATTTTGAGACCCGAACCCTGACCACAAGCTGTGGCTAAAACCTCAGTAAGTCAGACCAAATTTCTTATTTAAATGAAAAAAAACTCACTCTGACTCAAATTTGTGGCTCTGCTGTTGAGTCTTTACACTGTGCTTTGACATCTGCACCTCCCCCATCCACAAGCTGCAGCTGAAACCTCAGTGAGGCTGACTGAATGCGTTATTGAAATGAGAAAACACTCACACTTCCTTGGCTTGAATTTGTGGCTCTGCTTTTCATTGCTCTCAACAATGACATCTAACATTTCCTCTCATACTGTATAAATTGTAGTGAAAAAAAATGTTCCACTCTGGAGATCGAGCCCGGCCCCCAACTGTCTATTGCTTGGTAGACTGTAGCTCTACTGCTGTACTAAATTTCCTATCCAGGAAAAGCATGCTGTAGTAAAGAGCACCCACCAATGAGTGCAGACCCACTACACAGCTGCAGTGACTGTTTGCAATTAACAGTCTGTCTATTTAATGCACTGTTTATCAAGTTGCATTTAAACCTCAAAGTCTGAGCTGGAGCATTTCTAGTTATCATCAATACAGAACTTCAGCCCTTGTTGAAAGTCTATCACTAACATCAGCAACGACATGTAACAATTTCTCTTATACTACATAAAGTGCAGTGAGAAAGAAAAAAAAATGTTTCCACTCTGGGGATGAAACCCAAGCCCCCCAACCTTTTGCTGCCTCAAACAACTGGTACAACAACCCACAAGAGACAAGGCTATCCTAGATCTAGTACTGACTAACAGGGAAAGGATCACAGATCTCCAGGTAGAAGGTCACCTGGGGGCCAGTGACCATCACATGGTATGGTTCAATTTGGCCACTACATCTAAATCATCCCATTCCAGGGCAAAAATATGGGACTTCAGAGGAGCTGAACTTGATAAGATGGTCAACAGAGTTAAGCTAGTCCTGGCAAAAAGAAATACAGGTGAGGGAGTACAGGCAAAGTGGGCAAGCATTAAAGATGCAATACTTGAAGCAACATCCCATTGTGTTAGACAGGAAAGGAAGTGCAAAAGAAGAAGGAAACCACTTTGGTTCTCAAAAACAGTAGCATAAAAGGTCAGAGCCAAAAGGCTGGCCTTCAGGAAATATAAGGGAACGCAGCAGGATGAAGATAGGGAAGCATACCAAACTTCCTTAAGGGAAGCAGGGAAGGTTGTAAGGCAGGCAAAGGCCCAAACTTAGAAAACACTAGCATAAACAGTAAAAAAGGTGACAAGACTTTCTATAGATACATTAGTGAAAGGAGAAAGTCCAGAGGGGGTATTGCTAAGATCTAAGGTGATAAGGGGGCGTATGAGGAGGAGGACCATGTAAAAGCATCTATCCTAAACAGATACTTCTGCTCCATATTTACTGAAGAGAAGGTAGGGCAGGGCCCACAGATCAGCACCATGGACACGGGGGGGGGAGGTGTGCACTAGTCCCTTCACAAAAGAAAGGGTCCTACAAGAGCTCGATAAGCTCAGGGTGGACAAGGCAATGGCACCTGATGGCATACATCCCAGGGTACTAAAGGAGCTAAAGGTGGAACTAGCAGAGCCATTATCAGTTTAGTGAGTCTCTGAACAAAGGAGAGGTCCCAGAAGACTGGAGAAGAGCTCATGTGATCCCACTCCACAAGAGTGGTAGCAGAGAGGAGGCAGGGAACTACAGACTAGCCAGTCTTACCTCAGTAGTGGGCAAGATTATGGAGGCATTCCGTAAGGAAAGTATAGTGCAACACCTGGAATCCACAGGAGCACAGGATCCAAGACAGCATAGGTTTACAAAAGGAAGGTCCTGTCAAACTAATCTCATAGATTTCTTTGACTTGGTAACCAGAGTGGTGGACCAAGGGGGAGCAGTTGATGACGCCTACCTTGAGTTCAGCAAAACTTTCAATACTGTTCTGCATAGAAGATTGATTAATAAGATGGGTAGGTATGTGGTGGGTCAGAAGTTGGTCAACTGGGTGGCAAACTGGTTGACGGGCAGAAAACAGAGAGTGGTGGTAAACAGTATACAATAAGAAGAGATGCAAGTCACAAGTGGGGTACCTCAGGGATCAGTCCTGCAACCAGTCCTCTTCAATATCTTCATCAGTGACATTGCAGAAGGAATGGAGGGCAAGATTTGTCTGTTTGCAGATGACACCAAGATCTGCAACAGAGTAGATGATCCAGATGGGGTGGGCAGAATGAGAAGAGATCTGGATAAACTAGCAAAATGGTTGGAAGAGTGGCAACTGGAGTTTAATGCAAAGAAGTGTAAGATCATGCACATAGGGAAGAGAAACCCTGAAGCCACCTATAGGCTGGGAGGGGAGTTGCTGGCAGTCACCAGGGAAGAAAGAGACTTGGGCATCATCATCACCGATGACCTGAAATCATCCAAGCAGACTACTAAAGCAGTAGGTAAGGCTAGAGGGATGTTGGGGTGTATTAGTAGGGGTATCACAAGTTGGAAGAGGGAGGTAATAATCCCTCTTTACAAGACACTGGTTAGGCCCCATCTGGAGTACTGCATGCAGTACTGGGGGCCACACTTTCACAAGGACATTAACCAAATTGAGGCAGTCCAGAGAAGGGCAACCAAAATGGTGCAGGGACTGCATCAGCAAACATATGAGGACAGATTAACAGAGCTCAATATGTACACCCTAGAGCACAGGAGGGAGAGAGGTGATATGATCAAAACATTCGAACACGTTAAGGGCATTGACAAGGTGAAAGAGTCTAACATGTTTCAATATAAGAAAAATAGCAAGACAAGAGGACACAGCATGAGATTAGAGGGAGGACGATTAAAGGGTAATGTGAGGAAGTTATTTTTCACAGAAAGGGTGGTGGATGCATGGAATGGCCTACCTCAGAAAGTGGTGGATATGAATACAGAGCAGGGTTTCAAACAGGCATGGGATAGGCATAAGGGAGCAATACAGAAGAGTATGAATAGATAGGCTATTGACAGAGCAAAGGCAGATGGCACATTCATAAGGCAGAAAAATAAATGAGCAAACTGGATGGGCCTTGCAGTCCTTATCTGCCCGTCAACTTCTATGTTTCTATGTAAACTCTACCACTGTACTAAGCTTCCTGTACAGGAGAGATATGCTGTGGCAAGGGACATCAAGCAGTGTGCTGACCCCCCAAACACAGCTGCAGTGGATGTTCATAATTAGCAGTCTATTTGAAATGGTGTTTATCACGTTGCATTTAAACATCAAAGCGTGAGCTGGAACTTTTCATATTATCAGCAATATATTACTTATAACCTTGCTGAAAGTCCATCACAATCATCAGCAATGACATCTAGAAATTTCTCTCATAGTACAGTGGATATATATATACAGTACTGCCTATGTTGCTCAGTTTTGCTGTTCACCTGAAGAAGGGACCTGTGAGGCCCGGAAAGCTTGTGAATTATTCCATCTTTGTAAAGACACTTGTTGGTCCAATAAAAGGTATCAACCCTTCCATCATTTCTCATAGTACATAAACTGTAGTGAGAAAGAAAAAATGTTCCATTCTGGGGATCAAACTCAGGCCCTCTGCTTTCTACAGCTCAGTAGCTTTTAGCTCTACCACTGTACTAAGCTTTCTATTTAGGAGATACATGCTGTGGTAAAGGACATCCACAACCAGCAGTAAGAGCAGACCTCCCCAGTCTGTATATTTAAAGTAGTGTTTCCCAGTTTGCATTTAAACCTCAAAGTCTGAGCTGGAACGTTTTAAGTTATCCGCAATATAGAACTTCGAACCCTGCTAAAAATATATCACCAACATCAGCAGTGACATGAAACAACTTCTCTCATACTATAAACTGTACTGAAAAAGAAAAAAAAAACTGTCCCACACTGGGGATCAAACCCAGACTTGTGTAGGTTTGAAACCTTATGTCAAGGCCTCAAAGACCTATCACTGACATCGTCAATGACACCAAAGAGTGGACAAGACCACAACAGGCGTTTACAGCTATGCTGTTGGCACCTAAAAAAAGAGTCAGCATCTAAATTATTTCTAGTGTCTGGATCAGCCTTAACTACCTTAATAACAAGTTCTGATTCTAATGCAATATATCCTAGTTACAGGCACTTTGAAAGCAAGGCTTGGAACACAAACAAAAGAAGTGATTGGCTGGCAGGCAACACAGGTGTCCTGTGTTGTCACAATTCCCTTTCTTTTGTTTGTGTTCCAAGCCTTACTTTCAAAGTACCTGTGACTGGAGCCGGCCTGTTGATGAATCATTAATGCTACCACTTGCAAAGTTGGCAACTGGAGTTTGGAACTGAGCCTCAGGCACTGAGGGCTGGCTGAGGGCAGGGAGATCAAGCTTCCCAGTGGATTCTCTCTCCCTCTGGGGGGGGGGAGTAGCTGCCTCTGCTACAACACTGCTACCTGGGAGACCAGGTGTAGCAGTGCAGTGGCAGTGCAGTGGGGAGGGAGGGCATCAGTTGGTCTCCACTTGGGCACACATTGCCTGTGCTAGTATGGAGTCCCTAGTTTGCCAACGTCCCAAGAGATGGGGTCACCAGAGAAATGAAAGTACTGTCTCTGACAGGATGATGCTGGGAATGCTCCGACCCCAGCACTGCTACAAACTGCTCGCTCCACACCCAGGGCTCTCTTGGCTCTGCAATCAGGAGGAGATGGAAGGTTTGAGTCTGGCTAGGCCAGGCTCCATGCCACGGTGTGGTAAGCCCAAGGGGTTGTAAGCTGAGGAGAAGGTAAGCACCAGAGACGTATGGTGATGGGCTGGGTCTGACCCAAGGGAAGGGAGCTAAGCTGGGGGGAGGCATAAACAATAAATTAAAAAATGAGTGGGACTAGGGTCCATAGACCCACTGTTATAAATGTGACAGTGCCCTCTAGATGTGACATCCACAAATAACTGAGCCCTTCTGTGATGAAGAATTATAATGTCAGTGCCCTCTAGTGGGAAATGCTGATAGTAATGAATTAAAAGGGTATACAACCTCAAAGATAAGAGGACATTTCCATTTCTGAACAGTGAGAGTCACAGCATTCTGAAGCCTGGATCCCAAGTTTTTCTTTTTGCTTTGTGTGTTTCTGCTCCTCCATCTCTTGGTCCCTGCAGCACCCTTCCCCCAGCCCTGTCACAGACCTTTGCATGGATTTAGCAGTTATCCATCACTTACCCAGGACCACACATGGTGGTGGGTCGGTAGGTGGCCTCCCATGTCAGGCTCATTGGTCTAGGGGTGCGAGAGGTCCCAGGTTTAAATCCCAGATGAGCCCTTAAAGCAAACTAATAAGAACCATTTCAGTTTGAGACTCATTTTAGTAGGTAGGTAAAATTGGCAGACTAGGTGGGCCAAGCGGTCCTTATCTGCCGTCAATTTCTATGTTTCTGTTTCTAGTGCATTCAGTGCCTGCAAGGTGTACTGGATAGGACCAGGGCATTTTACTCCATTTTTTCTCCCAGAGTGTCGGTATGCAATGATGCATATGCATGCACGCAGTTGCAGGCATGCAGGGCCGCAGCAATGGGGGGGTAAGTGGGGAAGTTGTCCGGGGCCCCGAGCTCAGGAGGGGCCCTCCTGAGGAGCTGGCATTACCTCTGTCATTAGCTGGTTTGGGAAACGGGGGACCATTCCAAGTGACTTCTCTGGGGCCCCAGGATTCATAGCTGCAGCCCTGCAGGCATGTATGCTGGCAACTGACAGCAGCCCCTTCCCCTTCTGATGCACTCTCCTGTGCTACCACCTGGCCTCCACCTAGCGACAATCATACAGTGAGATGCAGTGTTCCCCTCCCATCCCAGAAGAAGGAGAGCTTTCCCTGGGATGCTCAATCTTCCACCTCCTCCTGCCCCCGCTGGCCCATGGTGACCTGTGCTCCTTTCTGAAACTGAGTTGCTGGCATCAAGAGCAGTTGCCCTACCACTGTCCTGATGAGATGGCTGAATCCCCGGTTTGACTCCCAGTGAGGGGTCCTGGTGAACTCTGTCCACCATAAGGGACAAGGATAACATCCATATTCTAAATTTTATTTATTTCATTGTACCTCCCCTGTAGGAAGAGAACTACAGTGGGTTAGTTTAGAAGCATTTATCCCTTTTAAGGTCCCTGGGTTTAAACCCATCGCAGGTTAAACATTTCTTTAATCCAGGGAAGTTGGTCAGCCATTGGCTGGGAGCACCTCTGGAGGGTGGAGCTCATTTAGGCCCGTGTGGAAGAGCGCGGGCTGAAGGAGTTAGTCTGAGGGCAGGAGTGGGGGAGATTGCCCTCTTCCAGGTGCCAGTCTGTTCTCAAGGTGGAGGGCCAAACAGATACCCTCTGAGGACGTGGTGGCAGTCATTAGGAGCAAAACCCCTTCCATGGTGAGCTGACCATCCGAGAGGAGAGGGGAGGAGTGCCAGACTCTAGCTGGCCCCAGCAGTGAACCTGAGTAGAGGAGAGAGGCAGCCACAGGGACTGAACCAGCAAGATAACAAAGGGGCTTCACATCCACTGTCTGAAGCACCACCCATTCTGAGCCACTGAAAGCGATGGGGGCATAAAGGCTGAGCTAGCAGCGATGCATAAGGGAGTGCTGGAGAATGAGAAGACGTCTCCCAGATTTCAAGGGGAGTGAAGTAGCTCCATTGGGACCAAGAAGGTGTGAGCCAAATCACAGCAAAGGAGTTGCAGTCACCTTGGGAGTGGGACTGTAGCCGGAAAATGGGATTTAAACTTTTGGATGTATGAATGGTAGTGGGATCCTGCCAGATCGAGAGGGTAGCCAGCAAAGGGAAGCTGATTTGAGCCTGACAGTGGGAATGCTAAGCTGCCAGAAAGGCTACTGGGGAAAACAAGATGTCAGAAGGGAAAATGCACGTGAATGTTGGCCAGGGTAACTGTTTTGACCACCTGTACTGATTATGGACACTGATTAGCTGGTACTTCTAGAAGAACAATGCATGGACATTGATATATCGGACCCTTCGGTCCAGTGCATGATTATTCCTCCAATGGGAGATGTACTGTCCCTTTAAAACACGCTCCATGGAGTGATCAAGTTTTCATTAAAGTTTCTTCTACTGTTCCTGATTGTCATTTGGATTGGTTAATGTCTGCCATGTCTGCTGTGCTACTAACCCTGTTGTCTTCCAGCCCAGCACCCCATGAAGGAAGCTTGCACCCCAGTACTGAAGAATGAAAAGTGGGTCAGCTTTAAAGTTTCCGTTGTGGTTGCCCCCTCCCATTGGACATAACACCATCAGATCCCTAGACACCGGCGAGGGGGGACTACATTATTTACAATTTTTTAGACCAGGAAAAGCACATAAAGCTGCAATAGTTTGTTTCCAGATGCACGGGGGGGCAGTTACATTGACCTGTTTTACTGATGGAGGGATGTTGGCCATGACACTTGTGAAACTCTTCTACTCTTCATCAACAAGAGCCATGGGATCTTTTACTTCCAACTGAACAGTGACCAGAGACGGGCAGAAGGGACCTCGGTTTAATATGTCATTGGAAGGACAGCACCTCAACAGTGCAGTACCCCCCCATACTATACTACAGTGTCAGTTGTGAGTATTACCCCAAGTACCTGGTGTGGGGCTAGAACCCACAGCCATTTGATCTTCCATCCCCAGATGCGAGCATGCTATTTACTGAGCCACAAACACTGCTAAATGGCTGCCATGTGCATGTCCATACAGTCCATGCACTACCAGTATCTAACCCATTAATCTGTAAAGCATGTTGAGATACAGTGCTAATGGCAGACAGTATATTTACAACCAAAGTCTGGTCTGTCTTCAATCGAACTGGAAGACAAAACTGGCTGACCCAATTCCTAAACTCACAGTGAGCGCAGAGAGGCTGCGACAGTGGGCAGCAAATGCCAAGCAAAGTAGCTCCGTAAATGTCTTCATTAATGTTTAATCAGGGAAAAACATATAGTCTCCAAACAGTACAGCATCCATCATGCAAAAGGAGCAAACATCACTGCAGACAAAGAGAGCAAGAGCGAAAAAGAGCCTTCTCACCTTGAGGGTTTTCTCAGGTGACAGAAAACATAATAAAGGCATTATTTATTGAATTTCGGAGAGTGGGAGAAGGCAGGCAAAGCACGTTGGGGAGATAGAAGGAATAAAACTCATAATTCTGTCACTTTGCAAGCCATTACTTGGTCCTGACAGCTACACATGTCTGTTCTTAATAACTAGATCCTCCCCGGAGGTTAAGGGGAGGCTGCGACAGAACATGACAAAGTAGAGTCATTTGCAGGCAGAGGAGAAAGATAAAGCAACTTTAGCAGAAAGGTGGCCAAGATAGAATTCAAAATATTTTTTTTGTTGTTTTTTTTCAATGCTCTGCTCTTTATTGAGGGGTTGTAAAAAGTGAGGGACTAACTGCACTGGGGAGACACACCTTGTGTTTATCACACAGGATCTGGTGCTGTGTGGGGTAGGTATAGAGTGCAGGCTTCCCCACACTGTGGTGGATTTAGTGCTGGTGATAGGTGAGGGACTGACAGCACTGGAGACTGTTTATTCACAGGGCCAGGTACAGTGCAGGTTTCAACAAAGTCCAGTGTGCCCCTTCCCCCCATACTGCCACAACTGTCCCAGTACTGTCCCAACTGGCCTGTTATCAAGGATTTTAATCTTTATCTAACTCATTTCTTATTCTTATCATAATTTTAACAGGAGTCGCCAGTGAACAAACATCAGCTGTGATTTGTGAAAACCTAACCACTACATCACGCTGACCCCGTTTGGTGAGGTCCCACACAATTCCATATTACACTGAAAAAGATTGCTCTCAGTCATTCAGAACAGAAAGCTACTGTCCTGTTAGTCTACATAACCAGAGAGTAGATGCAGAAATGGAACCGTATGCTAGTCCTTGTGTTCTGACTGGTTAAGAGCAGCACTAGAGCGTGTCTGTGACAATCTACCTAACATTTTCTGGTTTCTCACAGACATACTGTATTGCCGACTTCAGCAGTTTTTTCAAAAGCTTTTTTTTTCTTTTTTCAACACAATTCAAATATAACCCCCCTACAAATGGGGGTTCCAGAAAAGTCTTCCTTGAGCATGCCTAAATGCTCACTGTCAGGCCGGTGTCCTGCGTTGTAGCAGTTTAAATGTGATTGCCAGAGAGTGCCTGTATAGCCTCTGTGTACTGTCTCTTTAAGAGCTGCCTGGATTGCAGTCATAAGTAATCTGAGAGGGAGCGCTGTTGAAAGATGTAACTATTTGCTGAAAATTATTTAGAGTCATAATGATAATGTAGTTTGTCTAACCTACCTTCCTTGCACCAAGGACTGTTTTGTTTATCTCCACTATCTTGGTCCTGGACTGCCGAATTGGAACAATCAGTACTGGTGGGACTTAAAATGGAGCCGGACTACAGGAGCTGTCTGGAGTCACAATCTGTAGGAATTGTAGTTTTGGGCTTTTGATGCCTTTTTGCACCTGAAGTGGGAGCCTTTGTTGTGACTGACAGACAGATCAGCCAACCAAACCTTTTGGATTCTGGGGAAAGTCCCAGGTTTGCTGGCAGTTGAATCAGATCTAAGTTGGGAGCTGAAGAGGTAACAGCTTGAGACAGTTAAGCAGCCGTCTGAGTAGTTTTGTGCGGGAGAACTGTGGAAAGGCCTGAGTTGTGGCCTGCATGTCTGCCTGCTACCCCTGAGAGGGAGAGAAGAGAATTATTTCAGACTAAATCCAAGTTTGTGAGAGCGAAGTAAGCCACTGATTTTTAACCAGGCTCATACATTTATTTATTTATTGAAATGTTTCACCAGGAGTGGCACACTGAGCAACAAGATGCTCGTCTCACGGTGCGACCTGGGGGGTGTACAGAGGAGAAGGAGTGTACATGATACATGGCAGTTGAGTTGTACATTGGAGTCATGAAATAAGAGTGTCATTGCATGCTTTGTTACATGAATGGGTGGCATTACATACTTTGTTTACATGAATAAGAGAGACATTACATACTTTGTTTACATGAATAAGAGAGACATTACATACTTTGTTTACATGAATGAGAGTGATATTACATATTTTGTTTACATACTTACATACATACATGTAACCCCCTTGTTACCCGGGGTTACTAGAATCTCGGTGCCCCTTCCCTCCGGGGGGGGGGGGATAAAGTATCCCCATGTAGATTCCAGGGGCAATCCCCTAATTTCTGCTAAAGAAAGAAAGCTGCCTTTTACAGTTTTGGTTTGTGCTTGAAAAGTGGAAAAAGTTGTACTTGGCCTGTGGGGCACCTGCAACAAAAGGGTGAGTGTTTTGCTCTAATTTGAGAGGGCAAAAAATGTGTTTCTTCAGCTTGGGAAATGTGAAAAAATCTGGGATTTGAACTACTATTTGGGAGGCCTATAGTACTAGGACAAGCAAATGGAGTAGTGTCAAAAGCTAAAGTGCTGTGTGAATTCAAGTAATCTTGTAGAGGGGGTGTGACAGTTCATCCACTGTTTAATCTACATTTCGAAGTTTCAGTTTTTCCAGAGAAATGGCCGGGTATAGGCTGTGGGAGCTGGAGGTGGGAACACCCCCCATCTTTAGTAACCAGGTCCACCTCTACGGATTTCTGCTGTGATTGCTACTTTGCCTCATGCACCTGGCCAGTGATGAGGGAAGTACCCAGACGTGGGGTTGCAAAAGGGAAAATCTCTCAAGGAGTCACAGACTCTAAGTGGTGTGGGGAGCCACAACATGGGTAAAGAATTCTCTTTGTGAGATGGGAGTCAGAAGAAGTAAGAAGGAAATCTCTCTAGGGGTCGCAGATTCTAAGTGGTGTGGGGAGCCACAACATGTAAAATGGGTCCATTCTTCCAATGAACCGTCAGTCAAGTGGCCGGCAGGGGAGCTGGGCCAGTCAGGCTGTGTATCCAAAGCGCATGCAAGTCCCGGCTGTGTGCCTGGTGGGTCCAGAGCCTGAAAACAGTAGAAATAGTTCATTCTTCAAGTGGACCGCCTTGTAGTCTCTAATCTGCATTATCAGTAAACGTAGCCCCATGGGGGTCCATCTATGCTTTGTTGTGTTCAGCTAGTTGTGAATAAAAGCCACACTGAAAAATCCCATTCCTGGTTCTGGACATTACAGTTATTGCTTCCTGTGTTGGTTCTTGGGTGCCCTGTGCAGGTAATAGCAAACCTAGGTCCCCTTGTGCCAGGTAACCTCATCCTACCCGACAGGTCCCCACCAGAGTGTGCCAGCGCCAACAGCATGCCACCTGTCATTTTGGAAAAAAGGCAGGGGTGAGGGGTTACAAAAATGGAGGCACCGCTTTGGATTTGTTCGAGAAGGAAGGTGCTTGGGCAAGGGGGCTAGCGTTTTGGCTATCTGGCAGTGGGTAGCCCAAAAAGCTGAAGCAATTTCCCTAGTGTGTTGCTGTGTGCTGTGAATCTTGTGCTGCTGTTTAAAAAATGCCAACTGTTTACCAAGGAGCTGTAAAGCGAAAGAGTGTGCCCTTGTCCTGCATCAAAATTGTTTACAGCGTTTTTGCCTGCTTTAAAAATAAACTGTGGTAAATAAAAGTGTGGAAGACTAGGGGTAGCAACAGAAAAATTGTGCCCTGGACATTTGAAATGCTTTTAAAATGAATTCTTGTGAAGGAAAGTGTGGAAAACTAGGGGTAGCAACAGAGAAATTATGTCCTGGACATTTGAAATGCTTTTAAAATGAATTCTGTGAACGAAAGTGTGGAAGACTAGGGGTAGCAACAGAGAAATTATGCCCTGGATGTTGGAAATGCTTTCTGTGTAAATGGAGAGACTGCAGAGTTAATGGCAATGTTGCATGGTTGAAATGGGCTCCCGCCATGGAGTCAGTTGAAGAGAAAAAAAAAGTGCATTTTACAGTTTAAATTTGCCTGCTCGACGATCGCCATGAGGAGAAGAGCCCTCGCGAGGAAGAAGAGGCTCATTTGCATGGCGTTGTGTGGTTGGTCAGGCTGCAATTAGTCCCGCCCCTCAGCCAGCTCTTCTGAGACTGCCTCAGCATTCGAGAGGGAGACAGAGTGTAGTGCGTGTACTGGCAGTGGAGGAGCATCGCGGAGTATTCAAAGCACTGTAAACATTCAAAAAATTGACTTTTGAGTTTAAAATCAGGCTCAACCCGCAAATCGATCGTGGAAATAGCGAGTTTGGTGGTTAAAACGATGATCGCTAAGACTGCCCGCCCATTTGTGTTCCAAGGCCTTCAAGAACTGGCTGCAGGCCGTTTTACCCCATCGCAGCAAATTGCTACTGATCACAGTAAGTAAATGTAACCCCTAGATGGCGCTATCCCAGGGGCTACTACCCCTGCCTGATTTGCCACTAACAGGTTGAGGGGCCTGGATCCAATGGCGGGTGCCTCCACCCAGAGGTCAGGGTTTGCAATAGTTAAACTTACTTGGTCACAGCCCTCTGGAACACTGCAGCCCCCCTTTCTTCCCACTAGTGGCCCACACAATATATCAGAATTACCTTCACAGTATACACTTACCCCAGGACTAGTTCCGCACTGGGACCTCCTGTGAAATAAGATACAGTGCAACAATCACAGTACAGTACTTTAACATAGACAAATACCTCAGGCAGTATAACTTTGCTGAAACAAGCAGCTCTGATTTATTTAGGGATATAACAAGGACAGGGAAATCAGGTTAATTAGCTTATCACTTTACTATCTACCTATGGCTCTGTGCATAGGGCTATCCCTACCAGTTACTGTCCCTGGGTACCCAAGCCCTAGTGGCTAGTCCAAACCGTGGCAGCTGGTAGGGGCCCTTTCACACAGTGAAAAGAAAAATTAGTTTAAACAGTCAGCAGTACAGTGATTCCATTTGGATTTAATGTAGCAATTCAACAGGAGCGACCCTGAATTAGTACTCACGACCTCCAAACAAGATAGGGTCCTTCAACGTCAGCAGGGCTACTCTTGAGCTCCACGAGACCCTTCACACATTTATATGGTATAAAAAAAAAGAAAGTACTATACCAGGCAGGCTGCTTCTCTATCCCGATCGCAATTACTGCACAATACCCGGGAGAACACACAGCAGATTCAGTTCCTGACAGACCGAGTGCAATTCAACAATTTCTCCAGTCTTCTACAGGGTGAGCCTGGTTTCTACTCTTCAGAGATCCTTTGATTCTTTTCACAGGACGGATTCAGTCCTAACAAGCAGTTACACAAGCTGCAGACCGGAACTCTGGGCCTTACACACGTTTTTTGACTGAAACTGTGCACTGAAGGAGCACAGGGTTTCTTTCCCCTTCACTCCAGAGCTAAACTGAAACTCCAACAGACAAAACCGGGCACTTCCTTTGAGTTCCTCCCAGTTCTTGACTGGATTGGCTGTCACTCAATAGACTGCTGCTGTTGGTCAAAAAGGCGCAAGTCTAAACTACATCTCCCAGAGTCACTGCCCATACAATCCTCTTGTGGCTGGCTCAGATTATGAGTCCAAGTTCTGATTCGTCCAAGGCACCATTTTAGAGCTAGCTTACCCCACACTGATTGGTCCAGTTCAGCAGTTCAAAACCAGAATGGGGAACTAGGCAGACACAGTTCTGACTGCAAAGAAAGCAGGTTAGACAAACTGTAATTTCATTATTACTGTGAATGATTTCTGGCAAACAGTTACATCTTTCAGATAGGTTCCCTTTGCACTCCTAGTGACTGCAAAAATGGAGTGAATTGGCAGCAGCTCGCGTGGTACTCAAATAGAGAAGCACACAGTCCCCCCATACAAACTAATTATGTCTGCAAGCAGACAGCTCTTAAAGAGACAGTACCAGAGGCTCTAAAAACACTCACTGATAAATGCCTTAAACGCCAAACACCATTCAGGCTTGGAGCATTCAAGCAAGCTCCTGGAAGTCTTTTGGGAACACCCATTTGCAGGGGGGTTACATAAACAACCAAGAAACTGCTCAATCAGTGATTTTCAGTAATACCATATAAAATGTGTGTGCAGCAGTGTAGTCGCTTTGCAAGTAACAACTGTGTGAAGTCCTGCCAGCGAGTGCAAGTCTGTAAAGCCATTGAATGTGTGCATGGAAGTGAAATTAGCCTCAGTTTAAAGTTTGCAGTCAGAGAGAGACTATGGGTTGTAGCAAAATGCAACGCTAGTAGAAGCAGTCAATCCTGTGCTAAAACCTGAAGCTTTTAAGGGACTGTGAATCAAATGAATGTTACCAGCATGTAAAAAGTCCAAGGAAAATCCTGTAAATGTGTGTAAAGCCAGAACAGAGCAAGTTGTGCAGTTTGAGTAAAAGTTATTAGTAGCTTGTGTAAATCGGGTGCGCAGTGGCTTGACCCAGATTCTAAATGTTGATGCACAGGAGTGCTGCCGCCACCATTACAGGGTGGGGTAGTAAAGTAAACACAGCAGCAGAAGAGCCATTTTAAAACTACAGAGTGTGTTCAGTAAAGTGGGACTTTCAGTTACAGTGAACTTTTGTTTATTTTTCTGCAGTTATGGCCTCAGGACCAGCTCGTTACCCAGATCATGCCCGGGTTGCAGTAACAGCAGCAGTAAATAGACTGAGAGATATTGAAAAGTGGTGCTATGGAGGCAACTGCCTCCTGATGTGGCGATTCTAATTATCCAGTGCGTGTATAAATGGCTTGAGTGCTGGAAGGACGTCTTCATGATTCCTCACTGTGCTGGATGCCTACAAAAATATGGCTTGTATAAAGCGCCTCCAATTCGTTTGGCCCCCACATGGACAAAAATTCAGGAACCTGCAGTTGGCAGCACACAGCACCAGGCGGAGCCTGTGGAGAAAGGTCCCTCGGGGGAGTGTGGCACAAAGCTAGAGGGTGCAGAGTTAGAGACAGAATCAGAAGTTGAATTTTTGGATGCTGGATCTCAGAATGAAAGTTCGGATAAAGCATCAATAGACCCCTGGGTGGGGGGGCCTAGCCCAAGTCTCTTAGGTGAAGATGAGATGTGGGAGGCCTTTGAATGGGAGGTGTCGACCTCCGCGCCTAGTGATAAAAGGATAGTCTCAGGGGTGAGAACGACTGCTCACTCCTGGGCTCAGATCCTCAGTGAAGAGGAAGATGAGGGGGAACCTATGTGGCCTTGTGAGAAAGGAACGGGTACACAGCCTCAAGATCTTGCCTCGGAGGAATGTATTGAAGAAGGTGGTGATACCACTGCCCTGGCTTTACAGGAGGAAGAAGTCAGGGATCCGTTTTTAATTTCTTTGAGGATGCGAAGCTGGCAGAACCAGGACTGGCCACCCCCAAGCCAGGCCAGCGGTCTCAGATTGACCAAAGCAAGTAAAGAGGAGAGACTGGTTTGTAGAAAGGCAAATGAGATCAATGGTATAACCTTTCCTACCTTTCCTCGAAAAGTCTGGGAAGAGATTGAGAACTACAGGAAATCCTGGATCTGGGATGAAGCAATGAAAAGTGTGCATCCTGGGGCCAACCAACATGTAAAGAATAGACTGTTCCACGAAAAGTATATCCAGTGAAAGAGAGGCAGGACACTGTTTATGGACACAGTGAGAGTGGTGGACGGAGAGGGACGTGAAATCTCCCACTGTGTGAATGATGTGTGCCCAGACGGGGTAATAATTCAAGCCCCTGACCCCCGGTACTATTGGCCTCTCAGTGCAAGGACCTCCCAGCAATTAAGCCCGTGCCTACAAATGGAGAGCCGAGCAGTGGTAGTCAATACTGCCACACCAGACTGTGAAGTGCCCTTATTGATCCGCCAATATTAATAACCAGGACTCAGGTGCCCCACATTCATCAGTCTACAGTGTACTGTCCTGTCCAGCAACCATCCAACTGGCCCACCAGATGACTTCAGATCCAGAGAGGACACCAGCCCAGCTGTTTCCTGTTCATCGCCTGGTAATCGGATGACGTCGGACCAGCTGTTTTCTTTTTGTTCCTGTTCTAAGGTTCTGTCTCCAGAGATGACATCATCCCAGCTGTTCCCAGATGTGCCCTCCTGTGATTCCCGGAAGATGTCCACCCAGCTGTATCGGAAGAAATGCTGCCAGGGAGAGTCTTCGGCAGGGTGCAGATTCGTGCAGATTCTTGTACTACAAGTGGCTGGTAAGTCCAAACTTTTCTATCGTTATGACATTGCAGTGCACACCCTACACTACAGACTTAAAAAATGTGTGAACTGTCCGCAAAGACTCTCCCCTTCGGGACTTTGGCCTGTTAGAACTGTGCTTCACCGGGCTCCGGCCCAGGAGAGACTCTTTATTGGACTAGTCTTCGGGCCTTGTGGTCACTAGTTGGGACTTTTAGGGCACTCCATCCCCCCAAATGTGTATTGTAAATAATGTCATTATTGTACTCTAATGTAAATACTGTTTTTTCTACCTTTTTCTAAAAAAAATCTTTTTGGGATTGTTCAGTGTCTTGTATGGTAGGGGTTTTAGATAGACTGTGTATGCAGATTAGGAGTGTGTTTTGTCTTTCTTTTTTTACAGGTGTTCCTGGGAAGACAGAAGAGAAGACAAGAAGAGGAGGAGGGGCTCATTGGAGTTCCTTGTTTAGTGCTTTATTGTGTTGAAATTTAAAGTACTGTGGTGTTATTGTTATGGTTACTGTATTAACCCTTTTCCTTCCACAGGTGTGGTTGTGGGGGTAGGGAGGAGGCAGTAATTGGTATTTTAATGGGTTGTGGTTGCAGGTTGCCCAAGGTCGGGGAGGTCCCCGGGTTTTGTTTTTGTTTTTGGAATATTATGTTAGAGGCAGATAGGTTTTCCCTAGAGGGTTAGGGGGGATGGACAGGCTGTGGCCCTGACCTGCAGTAGGGACCGCAGTGCTGATCTATCAGGGCTATGCTCTGGATGGTTCTACCAGAGCCACTGGGTGTCCATAGTAAGTGGATAGTGTAGAGGCTGATATGTCAGCTACAGGCCTCTAGGCCCTTAGTGTTGCCTGCCTGTGCTTGCACATGGTAGGAGGGGGCCTGATCACCCCCTTCCGCAGGTAGCACATAGGGTGGGATGGCCTAAGGCCGGGTGCATAAATGACTGGGGACAGTCATTTTCCTGGTCAAGGGCGAGTGTAACCCCCTTGTTACCCGGGTTTACTAGAATCCCAATAAGACCTAGTGGTAGGCAGGGAAGGCAGCTTGTGAAACTCCAGTTATATGGGTTTCACACTGTCTCACTCTGTTCTCAGTCTCAGCTGAGACTAAGAGATGACATCACCAATAGAACTGTCACAGCTGCATAAGCCACATTGGAATCTGCAGCAGAGGGAGTGAGACAGGACGTTGGGAGTTTTCAAAGTCAGTCTCCTGTGTGCCTTCAAGCAGAAAGGGAGTTCCTGTTTACCTTCTGTGGGAGAAGGAAGTCAGTCTCCTGTTTGTTTTGAAGCAAGAAGGTCAGTGTCCAGTGTTCAAGCGGTGGAGACCACTGTCCAGGTCTCAGTGCCCCCTCCCTCCGGGAGTAAAGTATCCCCATGTACTGTAGATTCCAGGGGCAATCCCCTAATTTCTGCTAAAGAAAGAAAGCTGCCTTTTACAGTTTCGGTTTGTGCTTGAAAAGTGGAAAAAGTTGTACTTAGTCTGTGGGGCACCTGCAACGAAAGGGTGAGTGTTTTGCTCTAATTTGAGAGGGCAAAAAATGTGTTTCTTCAGCTTGGGAAATGTGAAAAAATCTGGGATTTGAACTACTATTTGGGAGGCCTATAGTACTAGGACAAGCAAATGGAGTAGTGTCAAAAGCTAAAGTGCTGTGTGAATTCAAGTAATCTTGTAGAGGGGATGCGACAGTTCATCCACCGTTTAATCTACATTTCGAAGTTTCAGTTTTTCCAGAGAAATGGCCGGGTATGGGCTGTGGGAGCTGGAGGTGGGAACACCCCCCATCTTTAGTAACCAGGTCCACCTCTACGGATTTCTGCTGTGATTGCTACTTTGCCTCATGCACCTGGCCAGTGATGAGGGAAGTACCCAGACGTGGGGTTGCAAAAGGGAAAATCTCTCGAGGAGTCACAGACTCTAAGTAATGTGGGGAGCCACAACATGGGTAAAGAACTCTCTTTGTGAGATGGGAGTCAGAAGAAGTAAGAAGGAAATCTCTATAGGGGTCGCAGACTCTAAGTGGTGTGGGGAGCCACAACATGTAAAATGGGTCCATTCTTCCAATGAACCGTCAGTCGAGTGGCCGGCAGGGGAGCCGGGCCAGTCGGGCTGTGTAACCAAAGCGCATGCAAGTACGGGCTGTGTGCCTGGTGGGTCCAGAGCCTGAAAACAGTAGAAATGGTTCATTCTTCAAGTGGACCACCTTGTAGTCTCTAATCTGCATTATCAGTAAATGTAGCCCCATGGGGGTCCATCTATGCTTTGTTGTGTTCAGCTAGTTGTGAATAAAAGCCACACTGAAAAGTCCCATTCCTGGTTCTGGACATTACAGTTATTACTTCCTGTGTTCGGATTTACTTGGATGCCCCTGTGCAGAGTAGCCAAACCTAGGTCCCCTTGTGCCAGGTAACCTCATCCTCCCCAAACTCAGGTCCCCACCAGGTATTGCTGCCTGCTCCAACAGCATGCCATCTGTCGTTTTGGAAAAAAGGCAGGGGTGAGGGGTTACATACATATGTACCTACATTATTAGCATTAAACTGAATTATTGTTACACAGTGTTGACAGTTTAGAACTAGAAGCCTAGAAGCTTTACGACAGGGAGTGGGGACTAGGTCTGGATAGGTTACACAATACATAGACGGCTGTACTGACTAGGGTAAGATGTTTGACAGGGAGATAAGCAGAAGTGCAGAATGGGGCAAGTGCGTGGGTTGCTAAAACAAATATAAGCCAGCCTTTGTGATCGAAATCCAAGCCACTGGTCAGGCTGCGTAAGGTGAAGTGGGAAACGATAAGGTGGGGTAGAAGCAGGAAGGGGGAAGGCGGAGGGGGGAGGAGTCAGGGGCATGTACAGTTTGCCGCATAGAAGTTAGTGAGGGCAGAGGATAGAGAATGTTTGGAGGAGGAATGGCGGATTTGGGCTGGCAAGTCATTCCAGAGCTTAGGGAGATGGTAGGAGAAGGCCGATTGGCCTGCAGAGGTCCGTCGGTGAGGGATTACCAATAGCCGGGAGTCAGTAAACCTGAGGGCATGAGAAGGGGTTGGTGGAGAGGATAGGGAGGTGACGAGGTAGGGTGGAAGGGAACCGAGCCAGAAGTTAGAAGCAAATTTAGCACTGTGAAGTAGTCGCCGGTTGCTCAGGGATGGTAGGGCGAGCAAAAGGAAAAGCTCGCAGTGGTGGGTACGAGAGGGGGCATTGAGGGCGAAACGGCAGAAAGCACTGAAGAGGGGGTCCAGTCTGGATAGGGCGGACTTGGGGGTGGAGCTGTAGACTACATCGCAGTAGTCGAAGGAAGGTAGTATCATTTTCAGAACGATTTCGTGTCTCACAGGTAATGGGAGACAGCTTTGATTTCTATAGAGAGCGCCAGGCTTAGGGCGCAGTTTTTTCAGGATAGTGTCCACATGGGTGGAGAAGGAAAGGTGACAGTCAAGCCAGACTCCTAGGTACCTAAAGGAGGACATGTCTTCTAGGTCTGTACCATCAAGGGTGTGGAAGATCAGTGGTGAGGTAAGTCTGGTAGTCTCTGTCTAGTGCCGAAAGTCAAGGAGACTGTCTTTTGGCATTGAGGGACAGTTGGTGGGAGTTAAACCAGTGCTGTACCTTTTTGAAATCAGTCTGAAGACTGGAGGTGACTTCCACTTGCGTCTGGCTGGAGATAAAGAGGACTGTGTCATTTGCATACATATGTATTGAGGTAGTAGAGCAAGTTTTTGGCAGATCATTTAGTAGAATGGAAAAGAGAATAGGGCCGAGCACTGAGCCCTGGGGAACACCAGTGGTAACAGGGAGTGGGGGTGAGGTGGAGTCAGCTATTTTTACAGACTGGGTTCTGTCTTGCAGGTAGGCTCTGAACCAGTTAGTGGCCATCGCAGATAACCCAGTGCCAGATAGGCAAGATAATAGCAGGGGGTGGGATACCGTGTTGAAAGCTTTGGCTAAGTCGATGAAGATTGCTGATGTAATTAGACCTTTGTCCATCCCCGAGAGGATGGAATCAGTGCGTCTTAGTAGGGAGGTGGTGGTGGAGTGGTTTTTCCTAAATCCGGACTGGAAAGGTGTGAGAAAGCTGGATTCAGAGAGAAAGTGGGAGAGTTGTGAGAGCATAAGGTGTTCCTGGATTTTAGCGAGGGTGGAGAGGAGGGAGATGGGGCAGTAGTTTGCAGTATTAGTGGGGTCTCCTCATTTTGGTAGTGGTAGGACTGTGGCATGCTTCCACTCCTTGGGAATTGATTCAGTGGTGAATGAGAGGTTTAGCAGGGCGGTGAGGGGAGCAGCTACGGCAGGTGCAGATAGGAAGAGGAGTTTGGTGTCTAGACCATCAGGCGATTTTCCCTTAGTGGGGTTCAGGGTGAGAAGGGCATCAAAGGTTTCCATGGGAGAGATGTGCCTGAAGGAGTTACCTGAAGAAGACCGAAGATTTTGTTGAATGCAATTGGCCTGACAGGATTTCCAGCTGCTTTTGAATCCCCGGTTTGTGCAGAGATTCTGCGATCATGACTGCAGAGTGGTTTGCCTGGTACAATAGAATTTCCCTAGATGTAAATGTGCTGTGAGTTGTTAGTGGGTTGTGATTTGGTTCCCCACTGTATGAACTGTGTTCTGATTGCTGGAAGCTGTATCCAGCCCAAAATGGACTGTATCCAGATTTGTCTCCATTTGGCTGGGGCCTTGCCACACTGGCCCAGCCAGACTACCCTTGCACAGAGAAAGCCATCAACAAGAGACTTGCCTGGGGATCAGCCTCCTGCTCCATGCTTGAAAAGGAACGATGCCTCGGTGATTTGTGTGGACCCTGCTTCTCCTGGCCAACCAGATTAACCACCTACTGTCTCGATTTTCATCCAGCCTGTGTCCAGTCTTGGGTATCATGAGTAATCATCAGGGTAGCTCCCTGCAACAACAGCCTAACCTAAAAGTGTGTCATCTGATTGTCTTGTTGTTTTCTTTTCACGAACTGAGCCTTCCAGCTCTGGATTACAAATAGTGGGTGTTGTGCATGTTGTTTTCTTCCATCACAGGGGCCCTAATCAGCTGCAATGTTCCTGACTAGCCCATCATTCTCCATATGGGTACCCAGAGTGTGTGACTGTTTATGGACCCTGAAGCGCATGCATAACTGTTTGACTAATACAGCCTTTAAGCAAATGAACCTGATTACGCCCTTCCCTTGTTCAAGTCCCTTAAATAAATCAGATCTAACTCTTTTTTGCATTTACCCTGACTGTGGTTCCAGTTCGTGCAAGAGTACTGTACTGCTGTTATTTGCTGTGTATAACCTTGTTTTACAGGGGATCCCCAGGGCCAGACCAGAGGAAAGCCCTGGTGGTAAGTGCAAACAGTGTGGGTACTTGTGTGGTGTATCAGGGGTATTGTGAAAGTGATAATTGTGTATTGTTCCAGCCACTGGTAAGGAAAGAGGGGGGTTACAGTGTCCCAGAGGGCTGTGCCCAGGTTAGCTTGACCACTACCAACCCTGACCTCCGAGTGGAGGCACCCATTTCAGAACTCAGGCCCCTTAACCTGCTACTAGCCAAGCAGGCAGGAGTAGTAGCCATTGGGATAGCGCCACCTAGGGGTTACATTTTGGAGGCTCACCGCTGGGATTTTGTGCCTCTAGTGGCCAAAAATTATGAACTATTGTTAAAGATTAATGTCTACCCCAGTAGAAATGGCTGTACACCAGTTGGTGGGGTGGTGTACTGGGCAGGAGATCGACCCCCAAAATGCTCTACTTATACTGGATATTCCCCCGGGTACCAGTAAGGACACTGTAGAGGGAGTACTCTCCAAAGTTGAATGTTTAAAAAACCCTGTGGTGGTGGGTCGACAAGCTGATTTGATCACCCAAACTTTCATAGCCTTGGTAGAGTGTAGTGACCTCGTGGACAGCTCTAAAGTGCCACAGACTGTTACCCCAGAAGGGGTTCCAGCTGCCTGGAAAGTGATAACAAAAGACAGTAAAGACCCCGGGGAGGATGAGTTCCAACCATTATCTGAGACTTTTGAGGAGAAATTTGCTAAGTTGTTGGTGGAGGAAAGGAAAACCGTAGAGGACTTTAAGAAACTATTCCTGCCATCTGGGGGTGTTTCTTCCCCAACACCCCCTCCCACTCCAGCACCTCTTACTGCCCCACCTTCTGTGCCCACACCAATGCTGGCTCCTATATCTGTACCTGGCATTAGTCACGACTCCTACCGAAGGCTGAGAATCTTCTCGGGCACCTTCCCCATCCCCAAGGGGAGGATGACTGGGAGACCTGGATAGACTATGTTGCCCCTCTACTACTTGAATGGCAATGCTCAGAGGCAGAGAAATGAAAGAGGTTGAGTGAGAGCCTCCAAGGTCCTGCCCTGGCTACCATCCGTGCCAAGTGGGCCAATAACCCCGGAGCAACTGCACAGGACTATCTTGATGCATTGGAGAATGTGTATGGGAGCCCAGATTCAGAAGAGGATCTGTGGTGAAGAGTAAAAAACGCTCAGCAGTACCCAGGGGAGCCATTGTCTGTGTATGTACCTCGACTTGAAAAGCTGCTACAAGAGTGCCTCAGAAAGGGTAGTTTGCCGTCAAATGAATTAGATCGAACTAGACCGGACCGGATCCTTAAGTCTGCTCTGTTTTCAGAATTGTTACTGCTTCAGTTGCATCTTGCCACCCGACTGGAATCGCCCCCCTCCTATGACGAGCTAATGGAAGAAATTCGGGGGGTTGAGCAAAGGCGACCCCATGGGGGAATTGCACCCATATCTGCTGCTGCTGTGCAAGTGACAGAGAGTGATCAGCCAAGTGAGGCTCAGGGACAAAAGTTGCCACTTAACGAGCACTCTGAGAATGCAAAGGACTTCCTGCCCTGGGCCCAGCATTGGAAAGACGAGCTACTAAAGGAAGTCCGAGAGTTGAAGATGTGTGCCTCTGCAAGAGATTCCCCCATGGAACAAGATTCTGGTCCCTTTCAGGACGTGACTGCCATGGGGGTGGGGGTGCACCCTCAGGTATCCACTACTGAGGGTGGCTCCAAGACTGAGATCACCAGATTGACTGCCACTCTAAAGGAACTGTTAAGACACGTTGCACCACTCTCACCGCTGCAAGCAGATACTAGACCCCAATCTCTTACTACTGCTTCAGTTCCTCATACGGTGTTCTCTCCCAGGATGACCCAGGAGTCTATCATTTATCATAACTGTGAAAAGGATGGCCATATGAAAAGAGAATGCCAGTCTCAGGACTTAGAAAGAGTAGTAGACAGACTCCAAGGGTAGCTCCGAAAAGCAAATCAATGGCCAAGGGGTGCCTGAAATGACCGCAGTGAGGGTTTGAGAAACCTTAACTCAAATTTCTTTGTGGCCAAATCGTCTGTCCAGGCCTCTGCTACTGCCTCCCCAGATTGGTCCAAAATAGTGGGCCCTTCAATGGAGACTACAGTGACTGTGAATGGTATTCATACTCAGGCTGTGCTTGACAGTGGGTCACAAGTGGCCATTGTATTCCAGGACCGGTATGACAAACACTTATCTGATGTGCCTTTGCAATCCCTGGAAGGCTTACATGTGTGGGGCCTGAGCAACAAGTCTTATCCCTACCTAGGGAATGTCCGCCACTGGTTGTCTTTTCCTGCAACTGTAACTGGTGTAGAGGAGCGAGTAGAGGCATTGGCCCTAGTGTGTCCCCCACCACACTGTATGATGGGGTCCCCCTCTTAACTGGGACAAACACCCATATGTTTGGGAGACTGGCGCAACTCTGTCACGAGAAACAAGGGTGACGGACTAGGAGGGCCCTGAGAATTCCGGCTCTGATCAAGAGGGCCTATGATTTACAACAAAAACCCGAGGAATTAAACCAGGATGAACCAGTGGGGATCGTGTGGAAGAAGGATCTCGAGTCAATGGTACTGGCCCCTAACGCCCAGTGTACCATTCAAGGGGAGGTCCACCTCTGGAAAGATGTCAAGAACAAAATACTGATGTTGGATACACCACGCGATGGAAAATTGCCAGAAGGATTGTTGGACAAGCCCAGCATCTTGCCTGCTCGTGCCCATGCCTATGCATGATGAGTGATGGTCCAGATTCACAATGTGTCAGATTGGGAGATCCAGGTGAACAGAGGGTGCACCCTAGCTATGGTACACTGTGCAGACACTGCAGTATTGCCTAGCAACAAGCACCCTGGTGAGAAGGAGAGAGTAACCCCTGACTTGTTTGACTTTGGTGACTCTCCATTGCCAGCTTAATGGAAGGTTAGAATTAGCAAGAGACTTGCCCAGAGAGACCAAGTGCTTTTGTTGAAGGAATGGGATGTGGGATGTGTCCAGGGTGCTGAGCATCACATACGCCTGCACGATGAATGGCCATTTCGAGAGAGGTCCCGACGCCTAGCTCCAGCAGACATAGATGATGTGAGATGACACCTGCAGGAAATGCTCGCTGCTGGTGTCATACAAGAATCCAGGAGCCCATACGCCTCTCCCATTGTGGTTGTGTGTAAGAAGAATGGGCCTGTGAGGATGTGTGCCGATTATCGCACCCTGAGCCAGCAGACCATCCCAGACCAATACACTATGCCTCGTATACAAGATGCCTTGGACTGCTTGAATGGGAGCAAATGTTTCTCGGTATTGGATCCTCTCAGCAGATACTACCAGATCCCGATGGCCCTGGAAGATCATGAGAAAGCAGCCTTCATCTGTCCATTGGGGTTCCATGAGTTTCTGAGGATGCCACAGGGGATATCAGGCACCCCGGCCACCTTTCACTGACTGATGGAACGTGCGGTGGGAGATATGAATTTGCTGGAATGCCTGGTGTACTTGGACGATGTCATTGTGTTCGGGAGCACCTTGGAGGAGCATGAGAGCTGAATGTTGAAAGTCCTAGACCGACTGGAAGACTTCGGCCTCAAGCTGTCCATTGACAAGTGCTAGTTTTTCCAAACCTCCGTGAAGTGTGTGGGGCACATAGTATCTACAAAAGGGATAGAGACTGATCCCTGAAAGGTTGAAGCACTGACTACTTGGCCCCAGCCCCATAATCTGAAAGAACTACAATGTTTCCTGGGGTTCTGTGGCTACTACCGCAGGTTCATAAAAGATTATTCCAAGGTGATTCGCCCACTCTTGAACCTTACCCAGGGTTACCCTCCTACCAGTCGTAAATGCAAAAAGGGGTCCGTTAAAGAACCAGAAAAAGTATACTTCTACCCAGGTGAACTCTTCAGGCCCCGCTGGATGCCCAACTGTGAAGCAGCCTTCCATGAGATTGTATACCAGCTCACCCACGCCCCCATCCTCGCCTATGCTGACCCCACCAAACCCTATGTGCTGCATACGAATGCTAGTCTGAAGGGTCTAGGAGTGGTGCTGTATCAAGACCATGGGGATGGCCTAAGACCAGTAGCTTTCGCCAGTAGGAGCTTGGCCCCGTCCGAATGAAACTACCCTGTGCATAAGTTCCAGTTCCTTGCGCTAAAATGGGCCATCATTGACCAGGTTCATGAATACCTCTATGGGGCAAAGATATTGGTGAAGACTAACAATAACCTGTTGACCTATGTACAGACTTCAGCTCAGTTAGACGCCACTGGGCACCAGTGGCTTTCTGCATTATCAACCTATGATTATGCTGTTGAATACAGACCAGGCCTGAACCATATTGATGCTGACGCCCTATCACGAAGGCCCACTTCCAAGAGTGATTGGGTCAGGCTGTCTGAACCTGACATTCGAGCATTGTGCCAGAAGTTTGATAGAGATGAACAGATGTCTGCGACACAGTGGACTGTTTAGTAGATTGCTTGGGCCCTTCTGACACCTGCATACCAGCTGCTTATTGCCATTTCTCTACTCTAGATATTAGTGCACTACCACAATTTGACAATGACAGCATTCAGTGGGCTCAATCCCAAGATCCTATGATTCAGCCAGCACTTGATGCCCTGAGTGTGGGGAAAGATGTGTCTAAGTTACGTTCCACTGACTTGCGAACTGCTTTATTGTTTAAAGAAGGCCCCAGATTGAAGTTGCTCAATCAGTTGTTGTATAGAGAAACAGTAGATTGTAGTGGCAAAGTAGACAAGCAGCAATTGGTCCTGCCCATGGCCTTTAAAGATTTGGTACTGAGGTCCCTCCACAATCACATGGGGCACCTCGGTATAGACAGAATCCTTGACCTGGTACGATCTCACTTCTACTGGCCCAAAATGGGGGCCGATGTTGAGCACCATGTAAAGACTTGTAGTCACTGCCTGCAAAGAAAAGCCCTGCCTCAGAGGGCTGCCCCCTTGTTAATATTACTACCAGCACCCCTATGGAACTAGTCTGTATAGACGTCTTGTGTTTAGGAACTGATCAGTGGAACATTGGTAATGTGTTAGTGGTTACAGATCATTTCACACGGTATGCACAAGCTTTTCCCACCAAAGATCAAAAGGCATCTACCATGGCCAAGGTACTAGTGGAAAATTTCTTCGTCCTCTATGGTGCCCCCAGTGGATCCACTCTGACTAGGGCACAGACTTTGAGAGTCAACTAATCAAAGAAATGCACTCTCTATGGGGGATGTGAAAGTCAAGAACCACCCCCTATCACCCACAGGGAGACCCTCAACTAGAACGTTTTAACCGCACCCTTCTAGACATGCTGGGCACCCTCCACCCAAAAGACGAGCATAAATGGAGCCAGCAGATTAGCACCTTGGTACACACATACAATTGCACGAAAAATTATGCTAGTGGGTTCTTCCCCTACTGCCTCATGTTCGGGAGAGAGGCCCAGCTGCCAGTTGATGTCTGTTTTGGGGTCTCTCCAGATGGGGTTCAAGCAAAAAACCACTTGTGATATGTACAAAATCTGAAAGCTCAATTGAACCATGCCTATCAACTGGCCCAGACAATGGCCACCAAGAGAAATCTACTTAACAAAGAGAAGCATGATAAAAAAGTAAAGGCTCAAGAGCTTTGACCTGGAGACTGTTGTTACGCAATTTGGGACTGCAAGGTAAACACAACATTGCTGATCGGTGGCACCATCTTCCCCATGTAGTAGTTGGAAAGTTGGATGATTTACCTGTGTACAAGGTGCGCCCAGAGAACAACTCCAAAGCTGTTAAGACCATGCACCATAACCACTTGCTACCTATCGGCCAAGTCATGATTCAGGCTGACCCCCCAGAAATTGAGCCCCCTGGGCCAGTGACTCATGTTGCTGCAAGAAAGAGACAGAGTCAACCTACCCCAGTGGTCACAGATTTAAGGTTTCCTCCGTAGCAGGCCCAGAATGATAGTGACTGTCAGTCCACTTCTGACGAAAGTGAGTGCAACTATGTCTATTACCCCTCTTATGAACTGAGACAGCTGTTTCAAGGTAACCCCGTGATTAATTGTGGGGATGAAGCTGGGCCTTCTGGACTGCCTAACCCCCCAGCTTTGTCCTTGGAACCAATGCTCCCTGAAAGTGAAGTGCAAAATATCACGTCTGAAGATGATGAGTGTCTGTGTATTGTAGAACTGTATGATCTGCCTGAGGGAGGGGCTGATGGAATGAGTCTTTCTGGTGACATACCAGAATTTGAAGAACACCATGGGAGTGCTGACAACCCCCCTTCAGTGTCTCAGAGTTTGATTGTGCCTGAGCCTTCGCAAACTGAGTCAAGTGTTGTACAGACAGAGCCTGCAGAGCAAGGAGCTGACAGTGCCTCAAGTTTGGACGTTCCCATCCGGGCAGAGGCACCCCTCACAAGTGACAAGAGTCCCCAGACCAGTGCTGAGAGTACAGAGACTGTAGTTGTCCCCCTCAGAAAGACTAGCCGAGCTGTCAAGCCAGTAGTACACTTCAGTTATGATTCTCCCGGGAGGCCAGTGGATTTGCCTCTCAATGTGGTGCACAAAGGTGTTTATGTCTCACCAAGCTCACTGCCCAAATTGAGCTTAACAGTCAATTCCAGGATACCTATCTTTCCTTCTCACCATGGTGCCCCTGCCCCCTAGCCCCAAGTTAGCTGATAGGGAAGGGCCCCCTCTTGCATTGTTTCAGGTACAAGAAATTATTACCTGATTCAGTACTAATGTTCAATTTACCTATGTGAAATATGCACAATGTGTTGTCAGAATGGATATAGTATCATGAAGTGTAGTGAATATGTATAGTAAAGTCATGAGTTTATGTTAACTGATGCATGATGGTACAGACTTGACGCGGACGCCAAGTTTTCTCCAGGCAGGGAAGGGTGTAACCCCCCCTACAAATGGGGGATCCCGAAAAGTCTTCCTTGAACTTGCCTAAATGCTCACTGCCAGGCTGGTGTCCTGCGTTTTAGCAGTTTAAATGTGATTGCCAGAGAGTGCCTGTATAGCCTCTGTGTACTGTCTCTTTAAGAGCTGCCTGGATTGCAGTCATAAGTAATCTGAGAGTGAGCTCTGTTGAAAGATGTAACTATTTGTTGTAAATCATTTAGAGTGATAATGATAATGTAGTTTGTCTAACCTGCCTTCTTTGCAGCAAGGACTGTTTTGTTTATTTCCACTATCTTGGTCCTGGACTGCCGAATTGGACCAATCAGTACTGATGGGACCTAAAATGAAGCTGGACTACAGGAGCTATCTGGAGTCAAAATCTGTAGGAATTGTAGTTTGGGGATTTTGGCGCCATTTTGCACCTGAAGGGGGAGCCTTTGTTGTGACTGACAGATCAGCCAACTGAACCTTTTGGATTCTGGGGAACGTCCCAGGTACGCTGGCAGTTGAGTCAGATCTAAGTTGGGAGCTGAAGAGGCAACAGCTTGAGACAGTCAAGCAGCCATCTGAGTAGTTTCACGCTGGAGAACTGTGGAAAGGTCTGAGTTGTGGCCTGCATGTCTGCCTGCTGCCCCTGAGAGGGAGAGAAGAGCATTATTTCAGACTAAATCCAAGTTTGTGAGAATGAAGTAAGCCACTGATTTTAACTAGGCTCATACCTGAAGAAGACTGAAGATTTTACAGAATGCGATTGGCCTGTTAGGATTTCCCACTGCTTTTGAATCCCCGGTTTGTGCAGAGACTCTGCAATCGTGACCGGAGAGCGGTTTGCCTGGTACAGTAGAATTTCCTTACATGTAAATGTGCTGTGAGTTATTAGTGGGTCGTGATTTGGTTCCCCACTGTGTGAACTGTGTTCTGCTTGCTGGAAGCTGTATCAGGCCCAAAACAGACTGAATTTGTCTCCATTTGGCCAGGGCCTTGTCACACTGGCCAAGCCAGACTACCTGCTGCACAGAGAAAGCCATTGACAAGAGACCTGCCTGAGGATCAGCCCCCTGCTCCATGCTTGAACAGGAATGATCCTCGGCGAATCGTGTGGGGCCCTGCTTCTCCTGGCACTCCAGACTAACCACTTGCAGTCTCGATTTTCGTCAAGTCTGTGTCCAGTCTTGGATATCGTGAGTAATCATCAGGGTAGCTCCCTGCAACAACAGCCTAATCTAAAAGTGTGTCATCTGATTGTCTTGTTTTCTTTTCATGAACTGAGCCTTCCGGCACCGGATTACAAATAGTATGTGTTGTGCATGTTGTTTTCATCCATCACAGGGCCCCAACGAGCTGCAACGTTCCTGGCTAGCCCACCATTCTCCATCTGGGTACCCAGAGTGTGTGACTGTTCATGGACCCTGAAGTGCATGTACAATTGTTTGATTGATACAGCCTTTAAGCAAATTAACCTGATTATGCCCCTCCCTTGTTCAAGTCCCTTAAATAAATCAGATCTAACTCTTTTTTGCATTTACCCTGACTGTGGTTCCAGGTTGTGCAGGAGTACTGTACTGCTGCGATTTGCTGTGTATAACCTTGTTTTACAAGGGGTCCCCAGGGCCAGACCAGGTGAAAGCCCTGGTGGTAAGTGCAAACAGTGTGGGTACTTGTGTGGTGTATCAGGGGTATTGTGAAAGTGATTATTGTGTATTGTTCCAGCCACAAGTAAGGAAAGAGGGGGGGTTACAGTTTCCTGTAGGGCTGTGCCAAGGTTAGCTTGGCCACTACCAACACTGACCTCTGGGTGGAGGCACCCATTTCAGAACTCAGGCCCCTTAACCTGCTACTAGCCAAAGAGGCAGGGGTAGTAACCCTTGGGATAGTGCCACCTAGGGTTTACACGAATAACAGTCGTAGTGATCAGGGGTTTCCCCCATAATAACAAGACTGGGGGGAGGGTTTAATAAACACTTCAATCAACGGCCTCAGTGGTTTATTATCTCCAGATCCAGTTATCACCTCGTAAACCCAGATCGCTACTCGGTTATCGTTATATTTATTTTTACACAGTAACCGTGAATTGGTGGTTAGGCTTTCGTAACTCTCAACTGACAGTTGTTAAATGAAATATGCATACAATCCATGTCTATTCAGGTAAACATTTGAAGAAATGAGTTAGGTAAATAAAAAAATTAAAAAAAAATTTCCTTGCAGGCCAGCTCAGGCAGTAATATGGGGGGGGGGAGACACTAGACCTCGTTCTTTGTGGATTCTGATCAGTCACTCAGCAGGAAGATCCAAAAATATGACTAAACTGATTTAACTAGCCAGGGTTGTGCAGGTTACATCTTTGAAATGGTGCAGGTTTCCCCACACTGTGATGGATTCTGTGCTGGTGAAAGGTGAGCGACTGACAAGTGCCAGCGACCAAAACCCTTTTTTTATCCTCAGGCCAGGTACAGTGCTGGCAGGTAGAGTACAGGTTTCCCCACACTGTGATGCTCTTTTTTAAGTATGTTTACGGAGTTCTGAGAGCACACATACTGTACGAAGACAAAATAAGCATGTGCATGTGCAAATTCCAGCAGTTTCAGTACCCATCCATATAGCATACACCTAGACATAGACTCATTAACATACAGTAACAATGAACCAGTAAGAGTCATTACTGGGCTGCCTGCAAGAACCCATAACTGTATCCTCTATGCATCTGTTGGCTGGCCTTCCCTCATCACCAGATGACTCAAAAACCTTTATCTGTGGTCCTGCATGGAGGATTGTGTATGAGCAATCATGCACAACAAGTCTGTTTTTCAGTTGAGTGGTTTCCATGGTAACACGGGACCTCGAGAACGCAGCTCCTGATCCTAGCTCCACCTGTAGGACCATAGCAGTACTCCATGCTCAGCTGGTAGCAGCGAGGGTAGAAATAACTCAGCTGCATGCTCAGCTCAGCAGCAGTTCACCCTTGCACACCTGCACAGTCATTATTCACTATTTATCACTCATATTTGCCTACTGAAACTAATTATGAGGGTTACTGAGCACGACACCCCATTCAGGTAATACCAGAGCAAATCAATATAGCATGTTGAGGAGAAATGGAGTCCAAATATGGGCCCCAGACCCTCTCAAACTGCTCCACTTATTCTGGCAGTGAGGCGTTCCAGAGGCAGGATCTTAAGAATAAGTTCATGCCATATTGCAATAGTTGGGGTTACCTTAGACACCCAAGTGTTTTGAAGGCAATACTGGGTCAGGACTTGTATCAGCTTATTATTTCTACTTACAACATCCAGTCTCCCTCATCCTGGTCCTTAGTTCCAAACAGCATGGCCTGTGGCATCACTGGAATTCTACAACTGTGTATCCAGCCTATGGCTGTTGCTACAACTTTCCAGAATGGTTGTGGCTTTTCACAGGACCAGAAGTAGTGAAACTATGACCCTATTTGTTTTAAGCATTTGCCACACAGTGGGGAAATCCTGGGGTTGAATATACTGACCACCTGTGGGGGTTGAGGTAGCTGGTTGATAAACTTATAGTGGGCTTCCTTGAACTGATTACATATGAATAGGCCCATGTATGTGGCCCAGATTGTCTGCCACCCCTTATCCAGGATTCTACACCCCACATCTGTTTCCCATCTCACTCTCACCTTCAGGGAGGTGTCCTGCCCCAACACTCTGCTCTGACTACAGCAGGTACTGTATCATTTGCCTAAGGTTTATCTGCTTACTCATTATAAGAGGCTCTAAGGGTTCAATCCCCGCTGATAGGGGTTCTTTTCTATTCATACCCTCAGAAAGTGTCTCAGTTGCAGATATCGATAAATTTGAGTACTGGTGATCCCCCGCGGCCACTGGAGTTCCTTGAATGGCCTGAGCCCTCTGCTAACATCATCTCCCCTAGACATTGTGTCCCTTTTCTTTGTTAGTCCAGATGCACCTCACTACCCACCCCAGGTAGAACATCTGGATTATCAGCCAGTGGCACCAGCAGTGTTTGTTCTGCCCCCCCTTTCTATCCTTACATAGGAATGTCCATGCGCCCAATGTGTGCTTCACCAGAGGGTCCTTTGGGCATCAACTTCTATATTTATGTCCTCCCAGGGCCAAATATACCTGCAATGGATACGGTGCTCCCTCACATTCAAAATCATACCACTGTGCCCTGTCCAAATTGAGCAACCTAATCCTGGGTATATCTAGTTTGGGCTACCATGTAATATTGACAATTGTCAGGGAATTTAAGGCCTCATTGTTCATTATCTCTTTTGAGCCTACCTAGGATCTAGTAAGACCTCTGACACTGTGCCATATAGGAGACTGGTACACAAGCTGGGCAGTCTGAGAGTGGGTCCAAAGATGGTAAACCAGGTAAGGAATTGGTTGGGGGATAGGCAACAGAGTGTGGTGGCAAATGGAGTTCACTCCAAGGAGGGGAAGGTGGCCAGTAGGGTGCCACAGGGATCAGTACTGGGGCCGGTCTTCTTTAATGTCTTTATTAACCACATTGCAGAGGGGTTAGAAGGCAAGGTATGGCTTTTTGCAGATGACACAAAGATCTGCAACAGGGTTGACACTCGGGGGGGGGGGATGAGGAGGGATCTAAGTAAGCTTGAGGAGTGATTAAGAGTATGGCAAGTAAGATTCAATGTGAAGAAGTGCAAAATCATGCACTTGGGGCACAGAAACCCAGAGGCAGAGTACATGATGGGAGGCATGATACTGATGGCACCAAAGAAGAAAGAGACCTGGAGGTAATCATATCCGATTACCTAAATGTGGCCAAGCAGTGTGACAGGCAGTGGGGAGAGCCAGTGGGATGTTGGGGTACATAGGGAGGGCTATCACCGCAGAAAAAAGGAGGTAGTGATACCGCTGTACAAATCATTGGTGAGACCTCATCTAGAGTACTGTGTCCAGTTCTAGAGGCCACATCTCCAAAAGGACATAGACAGAGTTGAGGTAGTCCAGAGGAGGGCAACTAAAATGGTGCAGGGTCTGCACTAAAAGCTCTATGAGGCAAGAATAAAGAACCTCAATATGTACACCCTGGAGGAGAGGAGAGATATGATAGAGACTTTCAAATACATCAAGGGTATAAATAAGGTACAGGAGGGAATCATTTTTAGAGAAAAAGATGTTCAAGAACAAGGGGTCATGCTATGAAGCTGGAGGGGGTAGACTCAGGGGAACATGAGAAAATACTTCTTCACTGAAAGGGTGGTGGTGGATGCACGGAACAGCTTACCATCAGAGGTGGTGGGAGCAAAAACTGTAACGGAATTAAAAAATGCATGGGATAGGCATAACGGAAACTTAGTGGTTAGCAAAGGGGGGGATGAAGCTGGATATCAAGTAGGGTCTGTGGTATTACAGTAGTTAGGGAAAATGGGCAGACTAGGTGGGCCTAGCGGTCCTTATTTGCCATCAATTTCTATGTTTCTATGAGCTGCAGTAAACTGACTCAGCCTTTTACCGGCCCAGAAAACTTTGACAAACACAGCCTCCAGTCTGCGTAAGTCCTCATGGGATGCGACAGCCCTATCAGGAGTATCTTCATACGGTGCAAAATCTTAGGCTGTATGGTTATCTTGATCCAATGTAGCTGGCCCAGCCATGACAGGGGCAGGGTCTGCCACTTCTGCAAGTCTGCAATGAGTACATGCAAGAAGGAGCTACAGTTAAGACAATTTATGAGCTGGGCAGGGAAAATCCTGCATTCTGATTGGTTGCTAACTGTGCATCAGATCTGTCTGATGCACAGGTAATCACAAGTATCCTAAAATCAGGACACAGTATAACAAAAATTAAGGTGCCACTTAGAATGTTCAGTTTTAAAAACGGAGCCTTTTTTTCTGTCTAAGTGAGGAAAGCTACTTCATGTCAACCACCAAACAAAAAAAATTATCAACCCACCTAAACCCAGAATCAACAACATAAAATGTAAGCCTAAGCCTGCATAATATGTTAAAAGTTAAAATAAAACAAAACTGTGTCACTCAAATTGTACTAATGCTATACATCTCAGAGTTCCTGGCCACTCCAGCAGTCACACTGAAACTCTATGTACACACGTAGGCGTCACTCGGTGTTCACTTTTTTCCCCTGTCAGTCCCAAAACAGTCAGTCCTGCTCTGTGAGTTTACTTCTAATGAAGTAATTCTTAATGGGCCCATCTCCATTACTCATGCTGTCTCTCTCTCTCTTTCTTTCTCTCTCTCTCTCTCTCGCTCTCTCTCTCTCTCTCTCTCTCCTGATGCCATCCCCTGCCTGCATGAAACCTCGCTCTCTTGCTCTCTATACCCCGATGCACTAAACTTACATGGTAACGTCGAGTCTCTCTCAATCGCAGTCATAGTGATAACAACAAAGAGTGAGAGACACACTAACACTGGGTAGGTTTTCTATGCTACCACTCCACTATGTGTAAGGAGGGGTGCTTACTCGCTCACATTCTCAGTAAGAAACAAGCATTTGTCTATGCCGAATGTTTGCTTGCTGGCATTGTCATTGGTAGTGTAGGAGTTAGAGAGCTGCATAACAGGAATGGCAGTGAAGTATTGAATTGAAGCCAACCTCACCACCACCCTGCAGAGACTGACAGGCACTAGGGTGTGCCTTTGGGTCATCAGGCATAACGGCCATGCCATTTCACCACACCCTACCCTGCAGACACCAACAAGTGTCACGGTGTGCCTTGGGGTCTTTGGCCCATATGCGCACCCCATTCCATCAGGAAATATGGTGCGGTGGGTCCTGTATAGGAGAGTGGGGTGAACTTTGGGACGAAAAGTCCAAGGCACATCTCGATGCCTCTCACTGACTGCAGGGTGTGGAATGGTATGAGCATTACAGGCAAGAATCCCAAGTCATACCCCTGATGCCTCTCAATCTCTACAGGCTAGGGCATTATGGTCGGAAACCCTAACACCTCAGGCGTTCATTGGCATTTTCACTCCAAATTTTCAACATGGTGTAACCCCCCTACAAATGGGGGTTCCCAAAAGCCTTCCAGGAGCTTGCCTAAGTGCTCCCTGCCTAGTTGGTACCCGGCGTAATGCCGCTTAAATGTGGGCACTGTGAGTGTTTTTAGAGCCTCTGGTACTGTCTCTTTAAGAGCTGCCTACTCGCAGGCTAAATTAGTTTGAGTGGGGAGACTGTGTAGTTAATGCTCGAATCCTGCCCTGAGCTGCTGTCTGATCGCTCCGTTTCTGCAGTCGCTGAAAGCACAGAGGGAGCCCACCTGAAAGATGTAACTGTTTGCCTGAAATCATTCAAAGCATTAGTAAAATTGCAGTTTGTCTAACCTGCCTTTATTGCAGCTGGGACTCTGTGTGTGTTGCCCCTCCATTTTGGACCTGAACTGCTAATCTGGGCCAATTGGATTAGGGGAGCCCTAAAATGGAGACTGCCTGAGCCAACCAGAACTTGGACTCTCCCCTGGAGCCTGCTTAAAGGGGGAATGTATGGCAGGTGCTTCTGGGAACTGTAGTTTGGACCTTGGCACCTTTTTGCACCAACAGAGGGAGCCCTGCAGTGATTGACAGCCAAATCCACCAACTGAACTTGTGTGGAGCCTAAGGGAAATGCCCTGACCTGTTCCTGGAGGACCAGATGCGAGTTAACTGTGACAGGAGAAGGAGCTCTGTTCTGCTGCAGCATGCAGTTCACGCTGGAAGCACGTGTGAGGTCCTGAAGTCGGCCTGTAGCCGTTAGCGAGTGTTCATGCAGACTGAATCCGAGTTGTGGAGAAAGAGAAAGAAGTATGCAGAACCAGGCTTGCCTGTAGAAGACCAAAGATTTGCAGAAGTGCGATCGGCCTATCGGGGACTCTGATGCTGCGTGAGTTCTCGGGTTTTGCAGTGTTTGCGATCGGGATTGAGAAGCAGCTGCCTGGTATAGTCATTTCCTTTACATATAAATGTGTCTAGTGCTTGTAGGGGATCACAATTCCTTTTCCCCTTTTACTGTGAGTTGTGAGCTGAAGCTAGAAGCTGACCCCAAATCCAATCGGACTGAATCCATCTGCTATCCCAATCAGTTGGGCCCTGTCACGAGGGTCTCATCTCCATGCCCTGCTCATCCTGGCCATCCAGAGCCACCTCCTCAATTCAGCTCTTGGCTTGCGGTTTGTGAGTACAAATCAGGGTAAATCCCTGCAGCTGTCACTTAATCAAAGTGTGCCAACTGATTGCTTTGTGTTCCTCTTTTTGTGGACTGAGCCATCCGGCTCCAGATTACAATTTGTATGTGCATGTATTTTCTTCCTACAGCGCCCCATCCAGCTGCACCAGCCGGCCAACCCCGGGCAACGGAGCTGGCTAACCCCCCACCATCCTGGGTACCCAGAGTATGACTTTTTTGGACACTACATGCATGTACAGTACTATGATTTGAACCTTTCTAAACCAAATCAACCTGATTGCCCCCTCCCATGTTACTGCCCCCTAAATAAATCAGATTTATTGTTATTTAACTATATCCAGTCTGTGATGTCAGCACATATCGAGCCAGTATTGTATTGTGTGGTGTATGTGCATTAACCTTGTTTTACAGGGGCCCTCAGAGATGTGCTGCAGAACCAGTCCTGAGGGTAAGTGGATCTGTATGTGTAAAAAGGGTGAATATGTGAGGTATTGGGACGGTAACTCCCATGTACTGTGTGGGCCACTAGTGGGCACAAAGGGGGGTCACAGTGTCCCAGAGGGTTGTGACCAAGCTAGCTTAACCACTACCGACACCGACCTCTGGGTGGAGGCACCCGTCACTGGACCTAGGCCCCTTAACCTGTCACTAGCCATACAGGCAGGGGTAGTAGCCCTTCAGATAGCGCCACCAAGGGGTTACAATGTTTTTTTTGTGACCCCACCTTATGAACAGTGGCAATGTCAGTTTGTTAGCCGAAAGCTGAGTTCACACAGCGACTATGCCATTAGGCACCACAGGTGCGAAAACACATTTCGAACAGGATGTGAAAAATGACAGCTGTACTGTTCATGGGGAGGTGCAAAAAATGACAATGTTGAAATCCTGCAGTGAAAATATTAAAAAAACTGGTGAAGTCACGAGCGTGCGTAGAAAATGCACAACGCACACCCGTAATGCAATTAGTTTGGGGATTTTTTACAGCAGATTGTCAACACGGGGTTTTGTAACCTCCGCTCATGAGCAGTGTCACTGTGATTTTCTTAATCTGTCCCGAACAATGATTTCCCACAGTGACTACACATTTCAGCACTGGAAGTGCGAAAACATATTTCGGCCATGGTGTGAAAAATGACAGCTGTACTGTTCATAAGGAAGTGTGGAAAAATGCCAGTGGTGAAAATCTGGACTGAAAATATTAGAAATCCATGAAGTTACGAGGGTGCGCGGAAACTGCGCAATGGTCGCTCGTAACACAGTCATTTTATAGACGTATTTCACCAAATTTTTAACATAGCCATTTTAACACCTCTGCTCATGAACAGCGTCACTGTGATTTTCTTAATCTGTCCCGAACATTGATTTCACATACCGACTGCGCCATTGTATGCTACATGGGCGGAAACACATTTTGTCCGAGATGTGAAAAATGACAGCTGTACTGTTCATAAGAAGGTGTGGTAAAATGGCAATGTTGAAAATCTAGAGTGAAAATATTGAAAATTCGCGAACTTACGAACGTGTGTAGGAACAGCGCAACGCATGCTCATAACACAGTAATTTTGGGGAATTTTTTCACCAAATTTTTAACATAGCCATTTTAGCACCTCTGCTCATAAACAGTGTCACTGTGATTTTCTTAATCTGTCCCAAACATTGATTTCGCACATCGGCTGCGCCATTGTGCGCTACATGCGCAGAAACACATTTTGGGTCAGATGTGAGAAATGACAGCTCTACTGCTCATAAGAAGGTATGGTAAAATGGCAATGCTGAAAATCTGGAGTGAACATATTGAAAACTCACAAACTTACGAGCACTGCGTAGGAACAGAGCAACGCATGTTAGAAATAAACATATTTTTGGACGCACCAAATTTCAACAGTGGGGTTCTGGGGCCCACTCATGATCTGTGACACTGTCAATTCGGCCCTGAAGGGTGATTCCATGCTGTGACTGCGAAATCACCTTTTGGGGCTGATTAACGCCATGACAGTGACAGAATTCATGAGGTGGGGTCCTAAAAACCCCATGTTGAAAATTTGGTGAAAAAATTCCCCAAAATGCCCAAGATATGGACTAAAGTTGAAAAAACCCTATTTATTCCATTATACAGCTTACCGGCATTTCCTCAGTTCGCGATCGGCTTTGAAGAGTGCAGACGTGTTCCCGGTCCACCGAAGATCATCGCACTGAGCTCCGGAGGTAAGTATGGGGTGAGGAGGGGTGTGTGGGGAGGTGGATGCACAGAGGGTGGCCGCAGGTGGGGAGAGATGGGTCAGGACAGTCAGCAAGGGAAGGTTTTTTTCTTTCAGGTTTTTTTTTCTTTTTATTACTTGGATAACGCGGGACGTTTGCCACGCTGGGGTGGGCTCACAGTGTGGCAGCTCGAAGGCTGTTTTAGGAGGGCCGTGGAGCCGACAGGGGATTGGGCACCCCTGTCGGCCATATGATCTGTTGCCACGCTGGGGTGGGCTCCCAGCGTGGCACCCTGTAGTCTCTTGGGGGGGACAGTGGAGCCGACAGGGGATTGGGCACCCCGTTGGCCATACAATCTGTTGCCACACTGGTATGGTTTTCCAGCGTGGCATCTGGAACTCTGTTGGGGGGGAGCACAGCACAGTCGACGGGGGATTGAGCACCCCCATCGGCTATACAGTGTGTGCGTGGGGGGGAGCACGAGCACGCAGTGTGTGTGTGTGTGTGTGTGTGTGTGTGGAGAGCGCGCATGAGCACGTGATATCTTATTGCTGTTCACTGAAGCATAGCTCTTCCTTTCAACTGTACAGCACTGCATTTTCAACTGCTGTCATAGACAGCTGCAGTGTTCATTGGAGAACTGCGGCCGTGTCTGCAAACACACTGACTGAATTGGAAGACGGGTGCCACACCTCCAAAAACTCGGATGATGGCACTATGTTTCTTGCACATGCGTGCAAGCAAACAGAAAAAACTACAACTATGGATGCTGCAAAAGGACAAAAGTCCCAAAAAAAATACATTTTCTAGGAGGCGGAAGGACTATTAGCTTTTTTACATATATAAGCATATTTATCTAACTGCAGAAATATATTTAAAAAAATATATATTTTTTTGCCATTGTTTATGCTGTACCTCAATGTCTGCCATTGCACTTGCTGTATCTCCTTATCTGCCATTGTATTTTGTATCAATGTATTCTTGCAATTGTCTCTCTGCTATTTTACCAAGACCCCGGGTCGATCCTGAAAAAGGGACTCTGTTGTCTCAGTGGATTTACCCGGTCGCCAAAACTGAAATAAATACATAAAATAAATAAATAAATAAAATGAAACCCATTTTATATGTGCAATAAAATACTTTGGGGTGCATTGAACAGGTTTGTCTGTACTTCCTGGGGCTAAAGCATTTGGCCTGCAACCTTGTGCCTTACTACGTCCCTGGACGTGTGATCAGATGATCCGGTCAATGCACACCCCATTGTGTCTTACTGCTTATATCGTCCTTCAATAGATGGTCCCACCCTCATTCCCAAATATGTGATAGAATCACTGGTCACCAAAAAGGGAGTGCAAAGAGTTCCTATCCATCACCTGGCCTCTCCCAGCCCCATTAGTCATGGTTTCTGTAGATTAATTTTAAATCCTGAGAAACAGAATTCTCCAAGAGTATGAAGAAGTGCAGCTGTCAAGGGGCGGGTCTGTAAGATACAGGAAGATGACGTCTGCATACAGTGTGATCTTTCAGTGCTTACCCATTTGGGATACCACCCCCGTAATAGCCTGGTTCTCCCTAATGCAAACAGCTAGTAGTTGTATTGCCAGCATGAAAAGGAGTGTGGACAGGGGGTACCCTTGACATGTGCCCCAAAAGACAGGGACAGCTTCTGATGGGCAGCCATTTACCAAAATGCAGTCATAGGTTCCCTGTACAGCAGCTTTGTCATTTCAATAGTGGGGTGCCCAAGAAGTAACCTCTCCATCACCTCAAACAAGTAATCCCATTCATTTCTATCAGATACCTTCCCTGCACCCAGGGAGAGCACGAATGCTCCCTCCGGACGCTAGGATCCAGCGTGTACTATGTTGAGCAGCCCTGTCATACTGTGATAGGATATTTGGCACCAGACAAACCCAATCCAGCCCCAGAACTTTGTTCAAGTGGGAGGCCGGGATCTTCAAGTAAATTTTGTTAGCATAGTGTTGCGAAGATATGGGGCAGTAAGAGTTGTATTTGAGAGGGTTTTTGCCTGGTTTCGGAAGAACATGTATTAATGCTTCATAGCATGTAGAAGGAAGTGCTTCTTCCTTGCTGGCCGTATCATACATCTTCACTGGAAATTTACTTAGGTGGGCCCTGCAAGTGCTTAAAAAAGTCCCCTGAGAACTCATCTGGTCCACAGGCCCTTCCCCTCTTAAGTGCTTGCATAGCTTGCCCCACCGCTGCTGGCTTTACATTTGCTCCCAGAGTCTCCATCTGGGCTTCTGTCAATTGTGGGATTGCTATGGAGTCTAAGAAGTGCTTTGCTTGGTTCAATCTCCCTTGACACTCAGACTTACATAACTCTAAAAACTGTGCAAAAGCTGCATCTATTTCCTTAGCGGAATTGACAGGGCTGCCCCACATCCTTTGTTTTGATATCTGTAATGATATTAGACCCCCTTCTTCCTTTAGCAAGGTGGGCCAGAAGTGAACTGGGTTTATTGCCCCATTCCAAACAAGCATTTGTCAATGTTGAATGTTTGCTTGCTGGCATTTGTATTGGAAGTGCAGGATTCTTGGTATTTTCACTCCATGTTTTCAATATGGGCTTTTTATGATCCCACCGCATGAACAGTGACACTATCAGTTCATTAGCCGAAAGGTGATTTTGCACAGTGACGGTGCCATTTGGCACCACAGATGCAAAAACATATTTTGAACAGGATGTGAAAAATGACAGCTGTACAGTTCATGAGGAGATGTAAAAAAATGGTAATGTTGAAAATCTGGAGTGAAAATATAAAAAAATTGGTGAAATCACGAGCGTGTGAAGAAACTGTACAATGCACACCCATAATGCAATTATTTTGGGGATTTTTCACACCAGACTTTCAACATAGGCATTTTAAGACCTACGCTTGTGAACAGCGGCACTGTGATTTTCTTAATCTGTCCCGAACGTTGATATTGCACAGCGACCGCGCCCATTGTGTGCCACAGGTGTGAAAACGTTTCAGGGCAGGATGTGAAAAATGACAGCTGTACTGCTCATAAGGCGGTGTGCAAAAATGACAGTGTTGAAAATGTGGAGTAAAAATATAAAAACTGGCAAAGTTACGAAGTGCATGGTTGGGTGGGGGCATGCTAGGAGGAGGACCAGGTTGAGGGTGGGGGATGGTAAGAAGGAGGTAGGAAGGAGGGCTCAGGTAAAGGGGAGGGGTCATGATGTCATTCCTGCAATGACAAATATGACAGGACAGGTAAGCAGGTGAGGATTGGGCGGGGGGGAGAAGGGGAGTGGCTTGGGAGTATTTAGGAGCCAGCAGAGGAGGGGGGTCTCCCTCTTTTTGTTGGGTTTTGAAATTAGCAGAGCTCAGAACTTCGACTGGCAAAATATTTTTAGGAATTGAGGTAAGGTTGGTAGGGAACCAATATGCCTGGCCACATGGTGTCGGCTTTGTGTGAGCAGGGGGACTAGCAGGGCCTGCATGGGCCGGGAGGCAGAGGAGAGGGCTTGGTTTCACTCATTTTTATGTTGCTTGCATGCATGTGCAAGAAACATAGTGCTATCATCCGAGTTTTCGGAGGTGTGGCACCCGTCTTCCAATTCAGTCAGTAAGTTTGCAGGCGCGGCTGCAGTTCTCCAATGACTGCTGCAGTTGTCTATGACAGCAGTCGAAAATGCACTGGCATACAGTTGAAAGGGAGAGCTCCGCTTCAGTGAGCAGAACTCCCCCCCACACACACACACGCAAGCACGCATATTGCGTGCTGATGCGCTCTCTCCCCCCCCACGCACTCACTGTATGGCCGACGGGGTGCCCAATCCCCGTCGGCTCCACCCTCCCCCCACAAAGCTGTCCAGGTGCCACGCTGGGAGCCCACCCAGCATGGCAAAATGTTATAGCCGACGGGTGCCCAATCCCCCGCCGGCCCACGGCTGCACGCCCCAAAGCTTTCTAGGTGCCACGCTGGGAGCCCACCCCAGCGTGACGTAATCTTGTTATAGCCGGTGGGGTGCCCAATCCCCCGTCTGCTCCAGCCCCCCCAAACAGCCTTTCCAGCTGCCACGCTGGGAGCCCACCCCAGCTTGGCAAACATCCACGCGCCTTAATTAAAAAAAACCCTTTAAATAAAAAGGTCCCTCATAGTCTCCCTGCCCCACCGCACCCACCCACTGCGCACCCTGCCTCCACACACACCCCCTCACCCCATACTTACTTCTGGAGCTCGGTGCGACGATCATCGGTGGACCGGGAACACGTCTGCACTCTTCAAAGCCGACCGCAAACTGAGGAAATGCCGGTAAGCTGTATAATGGAATAAATAGGGTTTTTTCAACTTTGTTGCATATCTCAGGCATTTTGGGGAATTTTGGACCCAAATTTTCAACATAGGGTTTTTGGGACCCCTCCTCATGAATTCTTGCACTGTCATGGCGTTAATCGGGCTGATGGGTGATTTCGCAGTCACTGCGCGAAATCACCTTTCAGGACCGATTAACGAAACGACACTGCCAGTGTTCATAAGGTGGGCTCTCAAAAAGCCTATGTTGAAAATTTGGTGAAAAATTCTAAAATGACTGTTTGACGAAAGCACGCTGCTATGCGCAGTTCCCACGCACGTCAGCCAGTTTGCGACTTTTCAATATTTTCTACCCAGATTTACATCAAGCCATTTTACCACACCTCCTTATGAGCTGTATAGCTGTCATTTTTCACATCTTGCCCAAAACGTGTTTCCGCCCATGTGGCGCACAATGGCGAAGTCGGTGTGCAAAATCCATGTATGGGACACATTAAGAAAATCACAGTGACACTGTTCATGAGCAGAGGTCTTAAAATGGCTATGTTGAAAATTTGGTGAAAAAATTCCTAAAAATGACTGTTTTATGAGCGTGTGTTGCGCAGTTCCTACGCACGCTCATAAGTTCGCAAATTTTCAATATTTGCACTCCAATGACTTCCAAATACCTAAACAGCACATACAAGCAAGCAACATTCGGCATTGACAAATGCTTGTTTCATACTGCTAAGGGCTATGTGATTAATGTTGAGAGCACAGATATAGTATCTTTGAAGGGAACTGGCTGTTTGGTGTGGTGAAGCATGGACTGTCATTGGTGGGGTAGGAATTAATGTATTTTAAAAAAAAACCCTGTGCCCGGCCCAGTGGTGCTGAGGGTTGAGGCGCTGGATGCCACACCTCGCACCATGCCAGTGACCCGGGTTCGGGAACGAGCTCAGGTCATCGGGGGTCGGCAGGGACGGGGAAGGATTGAGCATCCCAAGGACTGCTGTCCTTCCCTGGGGATGGGGGGATTCCACTTGCCGCTGCGCTGATGACCTCTAGCAGAGGCTGGAGGCATTACAGCGCGCGGCCACAGAATGCAGGGGATTGAAGCTGCAGCAGACGTCTTTCAGGGGCGCACGGTTGCGTGCGTCTGCTGAGCTTGACGTCATTGCACATCCGAGCTTCGGGGAGAAAAAGAAAATACCCTGTCCTCGGGGATAGGCGACGCACCACCTCCCATCAACCACACTCCATCGGGCCGGACTACCTCCAGCCCTGGGCCGAGCCCAGCCTGGCCCAAATTGTAGATAGAGCGCCCTGGGTGGATAGGGTGGCCCTTCCTCGGGGGTCTCAGAGCCTGGGAGATAGCCAGGCTGGTGCCAGGACATGGGGGAGTTTCAGGCCAGGAGGTAGAGTTGGGGGTAAGGTGGATACCCGAGAGAGTTCCCCGAAGTGGCAGTGAAGAAAACAAAATGTAAAAAAAAACCTTAATGTACATAGTTAGGATTTGCTTATAGTGAGCAATACAGCACTAGGAAGTCGTTGATAGAACTTCTTACCTGATTGATGGTCTTTCGTCCATTTATTCACCTTCCCATGTGCCTTTCGTGGATATTTGGCTCTGCTGCTCGATGGGGATCTGAGAGCCGTCAGGGACCACTGTGGCCACAATTGGGGATCGTTCAGTGGTAATTGGAAGGGCACCTGGCCTGCAAGAGGGAGATCTGGGCTGTTGAGGGCTGCTGGTGAACTCCAAAGGGCGCTCGCCTGCCTGTGAGAGAACAGGGCCTGTAGGGAAAATATACAGCCGGGAGGGTTGCAGTAGGGCTGATGGTGGCCGCAACGAGGTGCAGGCCATGAGGGGAGCCATGGGCCATTACGGAATGGGGTGGAGGTTTGTTCTTTTCTTGTTTCTTCCTAATTCTGGAGTCTTTTTTGTCCAACAGAGAAAAAGCTGGGGGTGGGGGGGGGCTGGACCACAGGGTTACAGAGGCTCGGGGAGGTTTGGAGCGGGAGGTCAGCAGGTATAGGAAGCTCAACAGGGTATCAAGCATCCAGGGGCCACGTGGCATCAGAGATTCAGGCAGAACACTCCATGGGGGAGCGTGCGGGTGGGCCGGCACATTTGGGCAGCAGGGTTGGCCACACAAAAAAAAGGAAGGCAATGGTGGCTAGGCGGCGGGGTGCAGTCAGCGGTGCACATCGAGGAGTTTGGGGGATTGCTTCATGGGACCTAGGGCATGTGAGAGCTGCGGGGTAGGCCGAAGGAGACTGCAACTTTGGTGTGAGGCAGACGCAGCAGACCGCGCATGCACAAAAGGAAATAGAAAGAGGGCTCATGCGTGGCCAGGAGCGCCACACCATATTTGTAGTGCACATGCGTGGCCAGGATCTACATGCCATATTTGTAGTTCCGAGGATGAGGGCACCAGGAAAACATGATTCCCTCAGGTTTATAAGGAAAGGTGGTCAAAAATAAAATGATTTCCGATAAGTAGACAAGTTGCTCTTGTGGTATGGAGTCCAAAGTGTGAGTAATCAGAGTAGAAGGGTGTTGGAGGTCAGGGGGCTAATCTTGATCTACTGAACTTGGGGGAGGTGAATGGATTAAATATAAAGTGACACTATATGATACCAGCTGTGGTAATTGGGGAAAGTGGACAAATAAATGATTTCACAGCACAGACAAGAGGGTTTTAATGTGCAAAAAGGCAAAAAAAAAAATACGGAATAAGTTAGAAGGAATAGGACTAAGACAGTGGATAATCTTGTTTTGTTGTATATCCCCCACAAGTATCTACTTATTTAGGATGGCAGGAAACGGAGAGATTACAAGCGTACAGATGATGGAACAGGTGGCAGAAATGATGAAAAAGGTTAATGAGATGCTGAATATGGCTCGGAGGAAAGAAGCGGAAGAAGAGGCCGCGAGGGCGAGGAACAAGAAAGGACAAGGGAAGAGCCTGATGGAGAAGGTGAATGAGTTGAGAGAAGCAGCAAGGCAGAAGGAGGCCAGTGAAGCATTTGGGAAGTGGAAGACACCAACAGGGGGTTCTGGGAAGAGCCCAGCAGAAAAAAGGATGCCAAGGGAGGTGCCGGAACAAGAGCAGGTTGAAGAACTGGATGAAGAGGAGGGCACAAGTGGTAAGGACATGGGGAAGCAGACCCTGGAGGGGGATCTGACAGAGTATTTAGCAGGTATCCTGGGAGACATGGGGGAGAAGGGGTTGGAAGAAATGGAAAAGGCGTTGCAGGAACTTAAGGCAGCTGGGGAGGAAGTGAACACAAAAGCCAGAGTGGGCAATGACGGGGTACCAGGTATGGCAATGCGAGATCATGTACCTTTAACTATTAAGGAAAAAATATGGAAAGGGGAATATGTGGATATATTCACGTTGGTAGACAAAGAGTCTGCCAAGAGGTACGCACCAAAGGAAATGGTGGGAAAATCCGAGATTGCGGTGGCATTGGCGATCACGGGGAATAAGGTGGAGGAGGAGGTAAGTTACAGGGGAAAAAACATAGAGGCGTGGCAGGTGGGGTTTTCTATATACAGTGCCATTCTGCTGGAGAGGAAGCCGGAGTTAGCCATCCCGTTGCTCACGTATGCCTCCACAATAAAGGACGCCTATAAGGCAAGGTTGGGGGTGGATTAGCTAAAATATGATGAAGCTTTCCGGCAGAGGACGGCAGCCAGGGGAGATTTGAGGTGGGATTCCACTCATTCTGAGTTATGGGTGAGGACCCTGCCCAGATACAGGGGGATAGGAGAGGGGAGTAGACAAGGGGGAAATGGGCAACAAGAAAAAACGTGCTGGGGATTCAACAAAGCATCGTGTTCATGGAACAATTGCAAGTTCAGGCACGTCTGTTTGAAATGCACTGGGCAGCATCCAGTGACATGCTGCAGAGCAATGGGGGACAGAAAAAGCGGGCAGTGGTTAAACGGGCAGCCCTTTCAGGGAGGAAGGGGGGGTTACTAAAATGGGAGGGGAGGGGATTTCAAGGAAGGAGGTATGGAGCAGGGGGCATGGGGAGCCAATGAAGGAGATTTAGGCAACAACGACGGGGGGTTTGGGTTAGCTAGGACTCCAATAAGGGTGGGGGTAGTGAAAGAATGGATAAAGGGATACCCAGAAGTGAAGGCAGGGAAGATGCTAGTGGAAGGTTTCAAAAGGAGCTTTAGTTTGGAGTAACAATGGGTGAGAAGGAGCATGAGAGCCAAGAACTTGGCATCACTAAAAGGTAAAGAGGACATAGCATTACGGAAAATAAGGAAGGAAGTTGAGGCTGGGAAGATAGAGGGACCATTTCAGACCCCACCATTACCTCAGCTGCAGGTTTCACCATTGGGTTTAGTGCCCAAGAAGCAACAAGGGGAATTTAGGCTTATCCATCACCCGTCATATCCAGAGGGGGCATCAGTGAATGACCACACAACTGGGGAATGTAGCACAGTCTCTTATGCAACATTGGAACAAGCAGTGGAATTGATTAGAGCAAAAGAGGGGGCACGGCTAGCAAAGACCAATACTGAGTCGGCTTTCCGGCTACTACCATTCGGGAAAGAAGATTGGGACCTGTTGGGATTTTGCTTCCAAGGGTTCTTTTATTTTGACAAGGCAATGCCCATGGGCTGTTCCACAGCCTGTGTGAAGTTCGAGGCATTCAGTTCTTGGATGCAATGGGTGTTTGGGGCAAAGTATGGGCACAAGGCGGTGGTACATTACCTAGATGATTTTCTGCTGGTAAGGGGAGAGCGAAAAAGAGACATGGGCAATGCTCCTAGATTTTGAGGGCATGTGCAGGAGGATAGGGGTTCCACTTGCAGAGGAGAAGATGGAAGGGCCAGCTAAAAAATTGGAATTCCTGGGGATCGAGGTAAATGCAGAGGAGCAGGTCTTCAGGCTACCCCAGCAGAACGTGGCCAGGCTCAAGGAACTACTACAGGAGGTCAAGAAGAGGAGGAGAGTCCCCTTGAGTCAGGTTCAGCAACTGTTGGGGCATTTGAACTTTGCATGCAGGGCTGTGGCACCTGGTAAGGTGTTCACCAGGAGACTAACCAGGGCAACCGGGAGGATTAAACTACCACACCATTGGGTGGACATTTCACAAGGGATTAGGCAGGATCTGGAGTGTGGGGGCAATGTTTAACAGACTACAATGGGGTCACGTTTTGGCAGAAGGAGTGGCTATGGAATAACGATTTGGACTTATACATAGACCCATCCGGTTCAATTGGCATGGGGGCATATTTTTGGGGGAGCTGCATTTCAGAAGCATGGCCAGAGTCTTGGAGAGAGAGGGTGCTACTGAAGGACATAACATTGCTTGAGATCTTTCCCATATGGGTGGAGGTGCTGACATGGGGGGACCACCTAAGGAACGGGAAGATCATGTTTTGGTGTGATAATAGAGCTATGGTAGAAGCTATCAATCAGCAGGGAGGACACTCGGTGACAGCAAACAGGGTTGTGAGACAACTAGTGCTGTGGGGCTTAAGATTAAACATGTCATTTAAAGCCAAGCATATTGAGTGGGTTAAAAATGACTTAGCTGACAGCCTTTCCCGTTTACAGCTGGAGAGGTTCAGGTCCGTGGCACCACAAGCAGCTGCACAAAGAACACAGGTTTCAGAGGGAGCAAGGGAAATCGGCTGGAAGGAGCCTGACTGCTATATAGGAGCTCCTGGTCTGCCAACACGCTGAGGGCATATGAAGGGGCATGGAGAGCATTTCAGGAGTCCCGGGAGCAGGAAGGGTTCAAGGTAAGTGAGCCAGTTTCACAGGACCAGGTAACAAAATATATGGTTAAAAAGTGGGAGTCAGGAATGGCTAGCGGGACAATGGGGGTACAGTTAGCCGGGATAGGATGGGCCTGCCACACAAAAGGTTGGGCTGAACCGAATAAGTCTAAAGTGGTGCAGTGCATGTTGATGGGGTGGCAACGGTTAAAAGGAGGGAAGGCAGATGTGAGGAAACCCATTGCAGGGAATAAACTCGAAGGTCTAGTAGGGGCACTGGGGGACATATGTACATCAGACTTCGAAGCCTGCTTATTTAGAGCCATTTTCACGTTGATGGCAAAAGGCGCATTCAGGCTTAGTGAACTGGTGGCGGCCAACAAAAGGGATGACATAGGAGGGTTGTGGGAAAAGGAAATACACTTGGAACAGGAGAGGGTAACAATTTGGCTTAGATATTCCAAGACTGACCAGATGGGGATGGAAGCAGAGATTGTATTGGGAAGACAAGAGACTGAGGTAACATGCCCAGTCACCTCTCTATGGAAATACAAGGGGAAGAGGCAAAAAGGGGGCGAGCAGTTCTTTACACATAGTTATGGTAAGCCGGTGACGTGTTTCCAGGTAACGGGGGTTTTAAAGAAGGGAATGGCACATTTGGGGGAGGACCCACAGAGTTACTCCTCTCATTCATTTAGGATTGGAGCCATGTCCATGCTGGCAGAGAAAGGGGGATCGGAGGAATAAATTAAAAAAGCAGGAAGGTGGCAGTCAAATTGCTATAAGACATATGTAAGGAAACTGGTTTAATATGTGTGTTTGTCGTTCACAGGTCAGGAAAGGTGCAGGCGGGTCTGGATCCTAGGGTATTCCTACATTTATTGGGCAGAGAAGTGGGCTGCCAACCATCGGGGCGGAAAACAACTAGGGCAAGACCCCGACAAAGTGATAGTTTACTGGAAAGGAGTCCAGGGCATGAGGTGGGCACAGATCATGCCAACCTTGGAGGAGCTGAAACAAAAGTGGCCACGACCAGATCTAGTGATAATACATTTGGGGGGGTAATGATCTGGGAGAGTGACCATGGGGATTTTTGTGCAAGGAAATGCTAAGGGATTTGGGGGCAATTCAACAGTTTTGGCCACAGGTGAGGATAGCATGGTCAGAAATGGCACCTAGGATGGTTTGGCGGCAGGCCAGAGACATAAAAGGGGTGGAGTGGGCTAGGAAAAGGATTAACAGGCAAGTGGCGGGATGGTAAAAGGGTGTGGGGGGAACATACATAGCCCATAAAGTCATTGGATTTTCCAACCCAGGGATAGACAGGCAGGACAGAGTGCACCTTTCAACAGTAGGGATGTCAGCATATTTGCTACAATTGGGAGATAGCATAGAAATTTGGCAAAAGAGGGAGGGAGGGGAGCCCATCATTCCATTGCATAAGCTGGAGATGGTCTAGTGGAAATTTTTGGGAAAAATTAAAATGGGGGTGGGAAGGGGCAGTAAGATCCATGGGCGGGTACAGACACCCGGATGTGGAGGCAAGCAAAAAAGGAGATGTACGATTAAGAAAGTAATAATATGGGGGCCAGTTGCCATCGGCAATCGGGAAAAGAGAGGGCAGCAAGGGGAATAGGAGAAGCGGTATTGGGCTTTCAAGCATCCAGGACCCCGAGAAGATGAAGGACAACAGACTGTTTCAAGAGAAAGAAGATTAAGGGGTATTGGGCATTCAAACATCTGGACCCCAAGAAGACAACTGGAGAACTTTACAAAAAGACAAGTGAACTATGTGATTTAACAGAATAGTAAATGTTGGACTGTATGATGACTGTATGATGGATAATGTGGAAAAGATGAAGGAACGTTGTAAATATGTAAAATTTTAGAGTGGCAAAGTGAAAGCAATGGTGTGATATATATATATACAATAAATTAATTGCCAGTTGAGCACCCACTAAGAGTTGTCTGTGTGTTGTCTTCCGAGGAATCTCCCTCTGACAAATGCGGTTGCCCCTAAGGGACAACCTCAATTGTCAGGGGGATTCCGGGGAAAAAAGGCACAGGGGTGGGATATGGTTGGAGTGGGGGCATGCTAGGAGGAGGACCAGGTTGAGGGGTAGGGGGATGGTAAGAAGGAGGTAGGAAGGAGGGCTCAGGTAAAGGGGAGGGGTCATGATACCATTCCTACAATGACAAATATGACAGGACAGGTAAGCAGGTGAGGATTGGGCAGGGGGAAGAAGGGGGTGGCTAAGGGGATATTTAGGAGCCAGCAGAGGAGGGGGGTCTCCATCTTTTTGCTGGGTTTTGAAATTAGCACCCATGCACCCGCCCTGGAGGTTGGCTAATGGGGGGAAAAGAAGCACAGACAGGTGGAAAGGAAAGGGACACTGGGTCGCCGAAAAAGGGTGACGGGGAAGGGGAGCAAGCCCCGGTTGACGTGGGTTGGTGAAAGAGGCCAACAAGGAAAAGAAGTGAGATGCCAGGCCAGGGGAGGCGGGATTTGCTGGGAACAGGGTTGCTTAAAGAGGGCAACAGGTCAGAAAGGGCAAGGGTGCAAGGAAGGGGTTGCCGAAAGACGGCAACAGGTCAGAAAGAGCAAGGGTGCAAGGAATGGGTAGCCAAAAGAGGGCTACAGGATGGAGAAGAAAGAAGGATTCTCTGGAGGGAACTTGCTGCAAGAGGGGAAATTTTTGGGAAAAAATGAAAATGGGGGTGGGGTTGGGAAAGAGTGGGGGCAGGTAAGATCCATGGGCCGGGCACAGACACCTGGAAGTAGAGGCAAGCAAGAAAGGAGATGTACGATTAAAGAAGTAATAATATGGGGGCCAGTTGCCGTCGGCAACTGGGAAAAGAAAGGGCAGCAAGGGGAATAGGAGAAGGGGTATGGGGCTTTCAAGCATCCAGACCCCCAGAAGACGAAGGACAACAGACTGTTTCAAGGAAAAGAAGATTAAGGGGTATCGGGCTTTCAAACATCCGGACCCCGAGAAGACAACTGGAGAACTTTACAAAAAGACAAGTGAACTATGTGATTCAACAGAACAGTAAATGTTGGACTGTATGATGGATAACGTGGAAAAGATGAAGGAACGATGTAAATATGTAAAATTTTAAAGTGGCAAAGTGAAAGCAATGGTGTGATATATACAATAAATTAATTGCCAGTCGAGCACCCACTAAGAGTTGTCTGTGCGTTGTTTTCTGAGGAATCTCCCTCTGACAATAAAGACATTAACACAGCAGGCTTGATTTTCAGAACTTGTTGCAAGCCACGCCAAGGCCGGCTTGCACTGACTGCCAGTGTGCCAGGGACCCTGCACCCGGTTCTCTGTTGGGTAGGGTGTCAGCAGCAAAATCCCACTGCTTGCAGCAACTGTGACTGTGCGCCAAACAGACGGCACATCTGGATGGGTTGCCACAAGCTGAGGGGCAGCCAAGCACCTCTGTAGGACATCCCTGGTGGCTAGCTGTCCCCCCAGCCCTGATCCCCTCACATCCCTGGTGGTCCATTGGACCCCCCTCCCTATCCCCAATCTGCCTGTATTATATAACCTGTAACATTCCCTGGTGGTCTAGTGGACCCCCCACCCATCCACCGCAGCAGGTAGTGCCCCACTACCCCACCATCCCAAACCCAAGCCAGTGACAGGCACTGCCCTCTGCTCTCCACCATGGCCAGCTGCCGACTGAGCTGTCACTGAGTGCGTACTGTGTATAGTATGTGCTTAGTGATTGACAACCCACTGAGCTGTCAATCACTGAGCACATACTGTATACATGACGTGCTGAGTGACAGCTCAGTCGGCAGCCAGCCATGGTGGAGAGTGGAAGACTGTGCCAATCACCGGCTCAGGTTTGGGATGGGGGGAGCAGGGTGGTGGGGCACTACCTGTCAGGGTGGAGGGGGGTGCACTAGACCACTGGTGAATGTTATAGATTATATAATACGGGCAGATCGGGGATAGGGAGGGGGTCCACTAGACCACCAGAGATGGGATTATCTTTAATATAAAGGGGATCAGGGCTGGGGGAGAGGTCCGCTAGACCACCAGGGACATGTGTAATTTTAATAAAAGGGGATTGTGGTGGGGGGGCAGCTAGACCACCAGGGATGTAATCTTTAATAAAAGGGGATCGAGAATGGGGGGACGGCAGCACATGTTCCCTCCCGCCAGGTAGAGCTCCAAGAGTGGTGCAAGTGCACTAACCTTCCCAGAGGGTACTTAGAATTTTGCTCTCTGGGAGGGTTTACAGAATACCAAATTAGGGGATATTCGCAGCTTGCATCTGCCACATTCCCCCTAGCGACATGCTGCAACCCATTTTGTGCTGCAAGGACAGCCAAGCCCTCTTTGGTGCATGCAGGCTGCGTTTGAGAATCATTCCTGGAGCATCTTTTGATGCAAATGGCACTTTGCACCATTCCTTGTGGTGCAAGCCCCTTGCATACTTCTGGAAGCTTTGAGAATCGGGCCCAGTAACTTTAGTCTGCATGGTTATTTGCCCCTACTTATTGCCCAGTCATTTGAAGATGCGTCACTGTCATAGAGACATAGGTCAGGAAGCATAGGCAGATTTAGGGAAAGTTATAAAATTCACAAGTCTCATTTTATTATTGTCAATAATAATAAAATTAAAACAAATAAAATTGTACAGGATAACTCTTTATATAGGCAGCACAAAAGAAATACACCATCTGAGTCTTTCCCCTCAAAAAAGTTTCTCTGATTATATAAGATATTTTTGCCTGGCAGTTCAAACTCTGCATCCTGTTGTTGTGAGTTACATCTCCTGTTTTTCACATAATGTATCAAAACGTTGTCATTTTATTTCCTGAAGGCAGTCTGAAGAGCACATCTAGTTTTACCAGGTGCAACAGATTAACACATTTTGTCCAACAGCTGATTTCCTTTTGACAATTCTGTAAACGAGCTTGTGGTCCAAAATGTTATCTTTTCTAATAAACCCAAATAGCCTTCTGCAATCATTTCAATGATATAATTATATACATTTGCAAACCAAGGGATCCCAGTTCCACATAAAGAGTCACATATATATTTTTTTTTTAACCACAGAGAAGCAAGGTGAGAAGGAAAGAATAGAAACAGCAACTGAAGGCAGGCAGACAACGGGGGGAACTGTTGAACCATCGGAGTGGCCAGTTCCTGGAGTCCACACAAAAAATCTGACTACCAGGGGCATCATTTCAGAAAAATCATAGGGGTAGCAAGGTGGGGGGGGGGCACGATGCGGGCGGGGCCACAGTGTGGGCAGGGCCAGAGAGGGTGGCATTTGTCAATGGGCAGCTGCCCCATCTACCTTCGTGACAACTTCCAAGCGCATGCCCTCCCCAACTTGCCAATGGTGCCCAAGCCCTTGCCCTCAATATCTCCCTTGGCCCCTCAAAGGCCCCACTTATTCTCACAGCAGCCTACATTCCCCCACGGGACCAGAAATCCACTTTCCAATCTCACTGAATATCTCTCTCAGTTTCCCCCAAAGCTGAGCTTATCATGCTGGGTGACCTCAATATAAATTGACTCTCCCCCTCAGCCTCACTACCACGTTGCCCTGGCAACCCAGGATTTAACCCAACTGATTACTTGCCCCACTCGCCTCAACCATAAAACTAGCACTGCCAGCCTCTTAGACCTAGTCTTGGCCAACTGCCCCCACAAATTCATGGATATCACTGTCCTCTCCAATAAGCTTAGCAACCACTCCCGTATTCTCTTCACCTGGTCCTGTCTTGTAAAGAAGCAACCTCCCAAATCCATCCTTACTAGACAGCTCTGACCTGGTATGCTCAGCCACCTGAAATCCTATCTCTCCTGTTGGAACTAGTCTCCCCTCCTTTGCTCCCTGGACCCTGATGCAGCCCTTGACTACTTCATTCGCACCTTTAATGAGGCCTGTAACAAATTCGCCCCCTCACCAGGAAGACGGTCAAAGGGTTAGATACCCCTTGGACCTTATGCAGTGGCAGGACTGTGGACGACCTATGGAAAAAAACTCTCGATTCTGGTAATCCAGTGGACTATCAAGCATACCAGGTTGCCCATAATCAGTGTACCTGAGCCACCCGGAAGACTAAGGCTGAACACTATAAGGCTGCACTGACCACATCCTTGGGATCTGGTTGCAAACTCTGGGAAAATATGAAATCCCTCAATGGCAATCCCACCCCCAACATCCCAACTCACTGTAATTGCTTCTGGGTCCTCACCCCACATCCATAAAGCCCTAAGTGGCTCCTGCCATAGCAGCGACTCACTTGACCTTAGGATGCTGCACCTGGTGTAAGATGAAGTTCTCCCCCCCACCTCATTAACCTCTTGCTCCAACTTGGTAAATTCCCCATCACCTGGAAAATGGGCATCATTACCCCATCCTCAAATCTGGGACTGCCTCTCCCCCGGCAACTACCACCCCATTTCCATCCTTCCCCCTCTCTCCAAGGCCCTAGAATGCATCATCTTGGACCAGCTCACTGAGTACCTCATCAAAAATGACCTCCTATCCTCTGAACAACATGGCTTCTGGCAAGGCCATAGTACCTCCACTGCCCTTCTGGAATTTTCCAATTACATCCCTTTATAGAATGTGTGACAAGATATCTGACTGAGAGGTGGTAAATCCGTGATATGTGGAGGGGTCCCTGGCTATAGGAAACACATCTTCACATCATTTAAATATTTATTGTATTTGCTACTCTGTGTCAGGGATCAACTGTTTTGCAGTAGGGTGCTGGAGTTAGCTGTGTCAGCTTTGTGGTGGAAGTAAAAGAAAAAATCCCTTTTTGTTGGTAAAACAGTGTGAGTGCAGTTCTGAGACCTGTAAGATCATTAGAGACCCCTACACATCACAGACATACAAGACCCTGTCTGTACCACATTCAACCTCAAGGCTGTCCCCGACTGCCTGACATTCTCCAGTTAAAGCGATCCAGGGATCCGCCCACAAAGAAAACCCTGCTTTGGCTTTTTCTTAACCCAGAGAATGTGGTTCAAGTGATAGTACAAGCTGTCAGGTCAGTTAGGAGCCTTCTAAGCATCAGACTACGCTAAAAGTATTGCCCTGTGTTAATAAGCATTAATTGGCTGCAGTACTGTAATTTCTCCAGAATCATAGGGTTGCAAAGATCCCTGCTCACTTCACTTTTCATAAAATAATTCTAGGAAGCAGGGGTTGCAGTGGACATCATAGGTGTTGCAACTGCAACCCCTGGCTACCATAAATGACGCCCTGGGGGACAACTGCTGGACTAACACTGCTGACACTGTAAGCCCTAGAAATGAATCCTGAGGTAACATCACAGACACTATTTTCTAGTAGCTTACGGATGGCTGCTGGGTTAATATCACTGACACTTTAGCAGACCTGGGTAAGGCAGCTGGGCTACCACCACAAAAACTGTGGTAGCCTTGGGGAAAGCTACTGACCTAATATCACTGAAATTCTAGCAGCCTTGGGGAAGGCTGCTGGGCTAGCTACTGCTGACATCCTGGTAGCCCTGGGAATGGTTGTTAGGCTAGTACTGCTGGCACTCAGCCTTGATGAAGGCTGCTAGGCTAAAATCCTGACACTGATAGCTCTGAGGAATGCCACTGGGCTTACACCACTGACATATTAGCCTCAGAGAAGGCTTTGGGGCTAATACATGGGCACAACCACTGTGGGGGATGGGGGCCAGTCCCCCCAACTTTTTAAGCCATGCCAACTGCCCAATGATATTAGCATCAGCACGAAAGTCTAGGTAGGGATGTGGTTGCTCCCATAAACAACATGGACACTAGTATACTTGCAAACATCACTGACAGTAGCAGCCCTGGGGAAGGATGCTGGGCTAACATTCTTGCATTCTGTTAGTGCTGTTGAACACTACTAACACCACCACTGACAACAATCTTGCAGCCCTGGGAAAGGCTGCTAGGCTAACACTGCTGACACTCTAGTAGCCCTGAGAAAGACTGATGGGCCTGCACCTCTGACACCGTTGTAGCCCTGATGTGGATTTCCAGACTAGCACTGCTGACATTTCAGTAGTCTTGAGTAATGTTATCTTTGCTTCAATCCCATGCTATTATCCCTCTTTTAGGAACCCCTGTTTCCACAGAGTGTAACAATTAGTCAGTACCTAAATTGTATTCAGTGAATTTGCTGAAAGTTGGCTCGTTTACCTTCAGTTCAGTCCAGCTGAACTTTTGGGCCACTTTGGATCACTTCAGCCTTTGGCAAGATTTAAAAAAAAAATGTCTAGCCCTTCATAAGTGGTCAAGGCTAGTCCTATAGCCACTTCTTCTTTACCACCCAATCACTCTCCACCCTCCCCCAGACTTTTTTTTGTTAAAAAATGACTGGATGAAGAGAGAGTGGATGAAGTTAGAACTGACTGGAGTGACCCCAGTATCACTTGATCCTCCTGCATCCCCTCAGCTGCTACTGTCCACCCCAGTCTTGACCCCAAAATCAGGTCATCAACCAGTGTCTTGCTAGCTGTTATACATTCGGTGCTTTTAAAAGGTAAGGATACTGATTACTGGAAATGTAAGCCTCACCTCCTTTAAAAAAAATATTTATGAAAACTTGCAGTTAGTTCAGATTATGGAAAGACTGGAAGGCTAAATTAATCTTGGTGGGTTTGAATCTAATTCAAATGACTAAACTGACACATCCTTCACTTATCATTTAAACCACCATTAGAAGGAAAGGAGAATATCATTTAAACAATAAACAGTATAGGCCACTTGAGAAGAGCAAGTGCTACAGTTAGATTTATTGCTTTAAAACCTGGCAAGCTATCTGAGGTTTGCCCATGGTCCTTCAGAGCAGTTTATATTTACTGACAATATATCTTTAGTGTTTTTAGTATACCTATAGTGCTGGGGGGGTGGGGATTCGGATTGCATCCTTACCTTATGACTTCTGGACTGCTCTGCCCTTCCCTGACACATAAACAATGCTTCGCTTCTTTCCTCACTCCGCTCGCTCGCCTTGCCCGCCGCCCGGTTTAAGTAACTACCGGCTGAATTCCAAAAATCACTCGAGTCTGACTGTCTCGCGCTCTAGCCTCTCGTCTCTCGCTCCGTCGCTCGCACCTCGGTTGCACACTCTTGAACTTGAAAGTTGTTTTGCGTGGTGGTTGGGTAGGTTACACTGCTGCTCCTGCTCAATCCTCCAATTTATCAGGTGACCCTCTCTCAATGATGGCGGCAACAGGATGGATGTCGGGGTCATGAGTGGGGGGATGGGGGGCTGACAGAGCGCGCGCAGCGCTCGCCAGGCACCACCATGCCAGACAGACAGACTCCTTGCTGAAACCCTCCTCCACACAGCAGCAGCACAACAACTTGTACAAGCCACAGGCGCACTGGCAGGCACGTAATGCCGGGGAGGCAAAAAATACGTTTGAATATTTTTAAGCATCCATTAAGCCATGGCAAGGGCAGGGTCGCAGTCCCGTCATAGGGGCTGCTAAATTTATATGGGTCGCCACGCGGCTTCTGGCGACTTTTAAATGACGCCCCTGCTGACTAACACAATCAGACAGGCACAAGACAGATAAGTGGTAGAATAGGAGAGGACAAACTAGATCCTTGCTTTTAACTCTCACTGCATAACAGGAACAGGGTCTTACTCAACCCTGTATCAGTCACCTAAGGTGTTGTCACTGAGGGATGGTGGGATTATCATGCTCAGCGCTCCCCTAGCCCCCTCTACCAGTAGTTATCCCTCAACAGTATACCAGAGGAAGGTATCTCCCCTCTTTCATAGATATCAAAATACATTCTGCAAAAGTGCTCAGCCTGCATCAGGCTTGGGGGTTCCTTCCCCACAGCCCCCATTCTTACACCCTCTCTTCCACATCCCAATTGCAGTGCACTGTGAGCAGACTTGAATTATGTACCGAAGTGTGTGCTAGCTCTCTTAAACCTGACAGAACCAAAATGTACATCTTCTTATATAACTGTCTCCCCTTAACGAGCCCCTGGTGATAGTAATATCAGTTGCACTGTCCAGCTTAGAAAAGCACACAGTCAGTGGGATAGGCAAAGTCAAATAATATGCACGATAAGAAAGTCATTCAGCAGTGAAATTCAACTTGCCTCCCAGCCGACTAAAAGTGCTGGCCAAGCTTGAGCGAAGTAGGGTGGTGGTCCAATTTTCTACCAGCAACAGAATCTCACACAATTCATGCTGGTGGGAAGCCACCTTTGCAGGGTTGCGGGAAGCAGGAAGGCACCACTCTGTATAAATCTCTAGTAACATCTTGCCAATATCAATCCATGTGTGTCAGGATGACGTACTGTCCTGCCCCAAGCACCTAAGTTCAATCAGTCCATAGAATATAGTCTCGCTAATAACATGCCTTAGTATAAGGAATCTTCATTCCAGGAGCTTCAACAGAAAATTTGCTCAGCTAACCCAAACCCTGCCATAGTCTATTGCATGTGTCCACAGAGAAAGTTTACACAGCTGGGGGTTAGGGCCAAAAAGGAGAGCAGTATTTACATTTTGTGCACATACTTTGTCCTTGGTATGTCAGGGAAGTTCGGCAATCCATGAAAGCCGAGAGGGAACACCACCAATAATTCCACATGGTTAGGAAGAGATGCCAGTTGTCAATCAGCCCCTCATTTCTTGTTCACAGTGGCCCTGATAAATTGGTGACAGCCTCTCCTACATCCCAGAAGGTGTGGGGGTGCCATTGTGGAGGGGTTATGGGATAACAGATGGACCAGACACCAAACTCCAGGTTCAACACACAATCTCTGTGCGATATTTATTCAAAATACAGGAAATAAGCTTCAGCAATAGCATCTTCCTTCCTAAGTACAGCAGTTTGCAGCAACAAACTATGTATGCCCTTTCTCTGCACTTAGCCAGCACCTACTGACACTGATCTCGCATCTAAACATTTTTAGTGAAAATCCTTCATGCCTATGTGGGCCCTGTTTGCTTAGGTAGTGGGGGTTCAAAAGGAAAAAAAAAAGCTATAGACAAAGAACCTCAATGCAGAATCACTGAAAGAAGGGTTACCCCAAAGGGCATTGGCAACAAATCAAGTTTCAAAGAAATACATCATCATACATACTTTCATAATGCAAAGCATCATGGGATATATGCAAATCACCATGACATTTCAGCCTTGTTCAGTTTACAGCAATGTACGTGCCTTTTAAATAGCACAACTAGCTTAATTTCTATAATAGTCACCTAGTACTTTTTACCATTATCAAAAACACCTAGTCCCATAGTATTTTCAACATTTACAGGTTTCATAAACATAAGGTATATACATCAATGTAGTTTATGACATAGTGCTATTACATACTAAATCCAACAACGATAAACACGACCTGTTTTGCATATGTTTGGAGGTCACCACAATAACCTCCCTGTACGAGGACCTGAGAGGGAAACGGAAAATTAAAGAGGACACTATAGCATAGTCAAGAAAGGGAAGGAGGTGCCCATAGGTGGCCAACCTTATGGACAAAAAATTGTAAAGGATAGATTAGGCTAAGAAATAGAAGAACTATTGCAACAGATTTAAGAAAGGTCGGTCCTCAAGAGTGGCAGGAACTCCCTGTCACAGGCATCATAGCTGAACCATAGCACAGCAGGAAATGCTGAAGTAAAATCAGTTTTGCATGTCTGTAGATCATTCATTGGTGGGCCAAAAACGTTGCTTTTTTTTGGACTTTTTGAGAATGGTCCTGGTAGATAAACAATGTGTTACCTCATGCATCACTTCCTACCAGGTCATAATGTCGTATGCTTAATAGCGTACGACATTATGGCTAACCCAGAATAGCGTGGTAGCAGACAGCGAATGGTGCAATACCGCATATACTGCTGTACGTGGTATTGCACCACTCGCACAATCCCAGGCAGAGGATAAGACCTCTGCTGGGAAGGGGTTCCACTGAGCAGCTGCTGTGGCTCAATGGACTGAGTCACTGTAGCAAAGAACCCTGGTGCTGCTTCTGGGACCAGGTTTGATTTTTGGTTCCAGAAACTTTTATTTTTTTTTAAACTTTGTGCAGTTTTGACTTGAACCCCCGAATTCGAGAATCCTTATTGGGGTGGTTTGGTGGGACCTAGCCCCGTAATGAGGGTGCAGGGGCAGAGCCCCTCATAAAAAGACATGCTGCATGACAGAAATCATGCTGTATTGGCAGCACGATTTTGCCATGCGGCATAATGTCTTGCGATATTATGACCCCATGCCCATCACTTGCTTGGTCCCTCGGTAAGCCCAAAGTATCTGCTGTTTGTCGACAAAATTGTGCAGGCGAATGATGATTTGGTGAGGCGGATCACCCGCTGCAAGCTTCAGGGCCAGCGCTCTGTGTGCCCAATCCAGCTTCCTTCAGTTCCCCTTGCAGTCCAGATTCAGGAACTTTGGTAGCAGATGGTCACATACAGCTAGAGTGTCCTGACCCTCAGCAGCCTCAGGTAAACCTCAGATGCGAAGTTTGTTCCTTTGATTAACACGCTTTTGGCAAACAACGGCCTCCTTAATGCTCCTCCACTTTTTTTTCTAGCTTCTGGATCTTGGCAGGGAGACTCTCACTGCAGTCTTCCAAGGCTGAGACGCACGATTCCACCTTGGCAATTTTCTTCCCGTGCCCCGTTAGCTCTCCCGAAAAGACTGGAGTTTTTCAGCGAATCCATCGCCTTTTGGAGACAGAACGCAAGGACTTAGGCCATGACCATCTGGTCAAGCGCCGCCATTGATCCCTCAATACCTCCAGGTAGGTGCAGACCTCCAGTCCTGCTCCCTTACCTGACGCTTCTGATCCTACTTCGCTGCTGTCCGCTACTGCCTAGCTGAAGTGTTCAGAAATTCCTCCATTCTCCTAGTGAACTGCAGTGTATTTTTCTTTGGAGAGGCAATTTTGGAGGTAATATTTGAAGAATTCTGCTATTTATTGTGTTTTTCTTGTGTGGGTCAGAATAGTTCAGTAGAAACATATCAGGCTCCCTTTAGCTGCTAATTAGCATCCCCCCACCCCTCCGGTGATGGTTGTAGTGCTGGTGAAAGTTGAGGGGTCAGCAATGGAGACAGAAGCTGTTTATTAGCCCTCAGAGCCAGGCACAGTGTGGTCAGGTGCAGTGCAGGCTTCCCCACACTGTGATATATTTAGTACTGGTGAACGGTTAGTAACCGACAGCACCAGAGACGGAAGCCCTCTGTTTATCCACAGGCCAGGTAAACTGCAGGATACCTCGCACTATGAGATTTTCAGTTTTGGTGAAAGGTAAAGGGTTGAAGTGTTGGTGAAAGGTGAGGGACTGATAGCACTGGAGCATAAACCCCTCTGTTTATCCACTGGTCCATTTACAATGTGGGCAGGTACAGTGCAGGCTTCCCCCACACTGTGATGTATTTAGTGCTGGTGAAAGGCAAGGGACGGACAGTACAGGAGAATGAATTTTATTCTCAGGGCAAGGCATAGTCTGGGCTAGTACAGTGCAGGCTTCCCCAAACTGTGATATTTTTAGTGCTGGTGAAAGGTGAGGTACTGACAGCAGTTGACACTAAAGCCCTCTGTTTAACCACAGGGTCAGGTATAGTACAGTATAGTACAAGCAGGTACAGTGTAGGCTTCCCAGCCCTGTGATGTATTTCGTGCTGGTGAAAGGTGAGGTACTGACAGCACAGCAGAATGAATTTTATTCTCAGGGCCAGGCATAGTCTGGGCTGGTACAGTGCAGGCTTCTCCACACTGTGATATTTTTAGTGTTGGCAAAAGCCGAGGTACTGACAGCACGGAAGAATGAAGTCCTCTGTTTATCTACAGGTTGTGGTGCAGCGTGGGCAGATACAGTGCAGTGCAAGCTGCCCCCCACAGTGATGTATTTTGTGTTTGTGAAAGGTGAGGGATTGACAACAGTGGATACTGCAGCTCTGTTTTTATTCAAAGTATCAGGTACATTGCAAGAAGGTACAGTGTAGCCTTCCCCACACTATGATACTTGTGGTGTTGATGAAAGGTGAGGGAGTGACAGCACAGGAGAATGAATTTTATTCTCAGGGCCAGGCACAGACTGGGCAGGTACAGTGCAGGCTTCCTCACACTTTGATATTTGTGGTGTTGATGAAAGGTGAGGGAGTGACGCCACTGTAGACTGAAGCCCTCTGTTTATCCATAGATCCAGTTACAGTGTGGGCAGGTACAGTGCCGGTTTCCCAACATTGTGATATTTTTTTGTGTTGTTAAAGGTAAGAGAGTGACAGCACAGGAGAATGAAGCCTCTTTATCCACAGGTCCAGTTACAGTGCGGGACGGTGCAGAGCAGACTTCCCCACACTGTGATATATTTAGTGTTGGTGAAAGGTGAGGGACGGGCAGCAGTGGAGACTGAAGCCCTCTTTATTTACAGTATCAGGTTCATTGCAAAAAGGTACAGTGCAGGCTTCCTCACACAGTGAAGTATTCAGTAGTGATGAAAGATTAGGTACTGACAGCACTGGAGACTGATACCCTCTGTTTATCCGCAGGTCAAATTATGGCACAGACAGCACAGTGCAGGCTTCCCTCACACCGATAAATGTAGTGCTAGTGCAAGGTAACCACTGAGTCAAGTACAGTGTGGGCCAGAAACAGTGCAGGCTTCCCCACACTGTGATGGATACAGTACTGGTGAAAGTTGAGGGACTGACAGCACTGGAGAATGAACACCTCTGTTTGTGCACTCGTTCAGATACGCTTCAGACAGGTACTATGCTGGCTTTCCCACACTTGGCCTGCATGACTGCCCACGTTTGCAGTTATAATTTGCATATCGCACCACAAAAGCATCTGCCAACACGAGGAACCCTAGTTACAAAAGGGTTGATATATGGCAAAAATCTTTTGTGAACAGAGCCCAAAAATTTGTGTCAAGAATCTTTTTTTTTTTTTTGCATCTTCTCTAGTTCACCCCTGAAATTATCATGGACATCTGCAGATACAAGAAGTCTCTAGTTGCAGGCTAGTATTCTGACCTGTGAAAGAACAGTGCCATCTTGTGGCTAGTCAGCTTAGCTGCTGCCTTGCAAAGACCCTGTGCCTTCGTGTTGCGGCCCTAGTCCCAAGTATGCCATATTCTCTGGGCAACAATGTCCAACAGTCAGTATCACAGCTGTTGGACTAAAAGCAGCGGGGGATGAAACTGGTTCACATTTTGGTAGAAGCATACTAATAATGAATTATGCAAAGGTTCTGTTAAAGAGAAAGACTGCAACTACAGTCTGTAAGGTGTGTATAATGGCACTTCATTTGGGAGGCAGTATGGTCTAGTGTTATATATATATATTATATACTCACATACATATATTTTATTTTTTATTTTTTTTTTTCATTTTATTGGTTTCACCAGGAAATGGACTGGATCCAAAGATCCTTTTTCAGCCACACCTGGGGGAGAGGTACAAAAGTTCAAACACATAAAGATGGTGTACAGAAAAATTAATTTACACATAATAAAATTACATAACGAAACATTTACAACATCACCACACTATTACAAAAATGCAGGTACAATCTTACATACAATATAACATCATACTATTAAAAGATGGCGCTACTTCCTTATATTTTTTGGGGAGCCCTATTACTCATGTGACCCCACCACACCTACAGTTTGAGACACTTTCAAGATTACTCTCTAATGTTCTTTTAAAGACAGGGACGTAGCTACAAGGGTGCAGGGGGTGCAGTCGCACCCGGGCCCATGAGGTTTGAGGGGCCCAAATCATAATTTTGATGCCTATTGAAAACCAGGGGGGCCCTATAACATACCCTTGGCAACCAGGCCCTCTGGGAATTTGCTACACTAGACTGCTCATTTACTGTTGCTGTCCACCTTCATATGCATTAAGTTGTTGACCATTTTTGGACCATATGTTGTTATTGAATGTTCAGCTGTTTTTGTATTTGTCTTTTTATGTTTGCAAGAAACATAGTGCCACCATACAAGAATTTGTAGGTGTGCCTCCCCACTTCCAATGCCCTGGTCCCTTTTACAGGTGCAGCTGCACCGCGTCAATGAATGTCCGAGCTGTCTATGACAGCGTTCAGATGCAGTGGCGTACAATTCTGAGGAAAATACTGCCACAGTCAGCGGTGGTATGCAAATTGCCTACACATACGTCTTCACTGCATCTGAACTGTCACAGGCAGTTCGTTATCACCCCCCCAGTTATGTAGCATGCTGGGAGCCCACCCCAGTGTGCTCATGCACTCCCCTCCACCCGCATACACTGTATGACTGACGGGGGTGCCCAATCCCCCATAGGCTCCACTGCCCCCCAAACAGATCTCTAGGTGCCGCGCTGGGGCCCACCCCCAGCATAGCGTCCAATATGTGGCAAGTGCCCAATCCCCGTCGGCTCCGCAATGACCCCAAAAATAATCTTTCAGCTGCTACGCTGGGAGCTCACCCCAGCATGGCAAAAGTCCCGTGTTGTAAGCTACCATGCTGGGAGCCCACCCCAGCATGGCAAAAGTCCCGTATTGTCTTCCTGAAGAAGATGCCATGCTGGGAGCCCACCCCAGTGTGGTAAAAGTCGGTATGGCCGACAGGGGTGCCCAATCCCCCATCGGCTCCACTGCCGCCCCCCAAAAATAACCTTTCAGTTGCCACACTGGGAGCCCACCCCAGCGTGGCAAAAGTCCAGCATCGTCTTCCTGCAGAAGAGAAAAAAAAACTGCAAAATAAAAAACGGTTCCTCGTTGACTGTCTTGCCCCCAACCTGCACCCACCCTCTGCACCCACTTCCCCACACCCCCCATACTTACTCCGAGCCCCGCAATTCCATCTTTTGTGGACTGGAACACGCCTGCACTCTTCAAAGCCGACTCCGAACTGAAGAAATGCCAGTAAGCTATATAATGGCATAAATGTTCTATTTTTTTCAACTTTGGTGCATATCTCAGCCATTTTGGGGAATTGTTTCACCAAATTTTCAACATGGGGTTCTTGGGGCCCCACCTCATGAACTCAGTCACTGTCATTTTGTTACTCGGTCCCGAAAGGTGATTTTGCGGTCACTGCACAGAACCACATTTCGGGACCGAGGAATGAAATGACAGTGGCATAGTTCATTATGGTAGGACCCCAAAATCCTAAGTTGAAAATTTGAACAAATCTCTAAAATGACTGTGTTATAAAGTGTATGCTATGCAGTCTACGCACGCCGTAAGTTCGCGAATTTTTATATTTTCACTCCAGATTTCAACATTGCCATTTTACCACACCTCCTTATGAGCAGTAAAGCTGTCATTTTCACATCTCGCCCAAAATGTGTTTTCATGCATGTAGCGCACAATGGCACAGTCGGTGTCTGAAATCAATGTTCAGGACAGATTAAGAAAATAACAGTGACACTGTTCATGAGCAGAGGTCTTAAAATGGCTATGTTAAATTTGGTGACAAAAGTCCATAAAATGACTGTGTTATGAGTGAGCATTGCGCAGTTTCCACGCACCCTCGTAAGTTCATGAATTTGTAATATTTTCAGTCCAGATTTTCTACACTGGCATTTTTCCACACCTCCTTATGAACAGTACAACTGTTATTTTTCACACCCTGGCTGAAATGTGTTTTCGCACTTCCAGCGCAGAAATGCGTGGTCACTGCGGGAAATCACTGTTCGGGACAGATTAAGAAAATCACAGTGACACTGTTCATGAGCGGAGGTCCCAAAATGCCTGTGTTGACAATCTGAGGTAAAAAATCCCCAAACTAATTACATTACGGGTGTGCGTTGCGCAGTTTCTACGCATGCTCGTGATTTCACCAGTTTTTTTTATATTTTCACTGCAGATATTCAACAGTGCCATTTTTTACACCTCCCCATGAACAGTATAGCTGTCATTTTTCACATCCTGTTCGAAATGTGTTTTCGCACCTGTGGTGCCAAATGGTGTAGTCGTTGTGCAAAATCAGCTTTCGGCTAACGAACTGATATTGCCACTTTTCATAAGGTGGGGGTCACAAAAAACCCATGTTGAAAATTTGTAGTGAAAATACCAACGAACGCCTGAGGCGTTAGGGTTTCCGACCATAACGCCCCACCCTGTAGAGACTGATAGGCATCAGGGGTGTGACTTGGGATTGTCGCTTGTAATGCTCATACCATTCCACCCCCACCCACACCCTGTGGTTAGTGAGAGGTATCAAGGTGTGCCTTGGACTCTTTGGCCCCAAAGTTCCCCCCATTCTCCTATACTGCACCTATCTCACCATATTTCCTGATGGAATGGGGTGAGCATAAGGCCCAAAGACCCCAAGGCACACTGTGACACTTGTCGGTGTCTGCAGGGTAGGGTGTGGTGAAATGGCATGGCCGTTATGCCTGACGACCCAAAGGCACACCCCTATGCCTGTCAGTCTCTGCAGGGTGGTGGTGGGGTTAGCTTTAGTTCTATACTTCACTGCCATTCCTAATATGCATCTCTCTAACTCCTACACTACCAATGCCAATGCCAGCAAGCAAACATTTGGCATTGACAAATGCTTGTTTTTCTAGAAATAGCATTGTCGAGGTAGATCTCAGCACTCTTCATGTAGTCAAATGCTCAAAAGCGCCGCAACAAAATTAGTGGAGTATTTGTTTGAAGCAACCTATACAGAAACATATAAGCTGCTTTTGTGATTGTCTGTGTTGGAGGGAGAATCCGAATCGCACAATATAGGTTACAATGATGTTCCCTTTTGTTCATGGAACCTACAGCAACCCTTATGATGTTATTAAAGGTCATTATTCATTTTTGTAGCAATGTGTCTAAAGCATTTACTAACAAAACACAGTTATACACCAGTGTAAGTAATAAGACCTGATTTGCAACACATTGTCTTGCCTGTGTTGTTAAGCAGTTTTTGTTTCTGTACAAGAAGCCCAGTTTGTTATTTACTTCATGAGTCACTTTTGATAAATTATATTTTAAGGTTGAGTTTCTGTCTAGACTGACTCCCAGGTAGTTAAACCCATCGACTTGTTCTAATTTAACATCATTAATACCTTTGATGGATAAGGTATTCCCTTCTAACCCACGTGCTAAACCAAACAACAATATAACTGGTTTTTTTCTCGTTTAGTAAGATTTTATTCTGCGCAAACCACTTCTGCACATCCCAATATATGGGTTGAAGTTTGGTTTGTAGGTCCGCTCCACTTTCTGATCTGCAGTAAATTGCTGTGTCGTCAGCATACATAATTACTGATGCCACAATACAAATTGCTGGTAAATCATTTATGAAAACAGAAAATAGGGGCGGGCCCAAAACGGATCCCTGCGGTACCCCCACATGAATACTCCTTAAAGCTGATACTGAAGAACCAGTTTTAACTTGCTGCATTCTGGCTGATAAATAATGTTCAAACCAGGCAATATGTGCCTGGAGGTCCAGCAAACATAGGTTGCACACACATAAAGGACTTAGAAAACTGCCACCACAGAGGAGTAGGGCATCCCAATGTTTCAAGGGTTACACTGCTTCTGCTTTTGCACGGGATACTCCCTTGACAAGCGGAAGCACCACAGCCCACAAATCACTGGGGTGCCTTGCTCCTAGATGCTGGGCAGAAGGTGCTATTATGCACACCCTGACAGAATGTGTGTGCACGGGCTTGTCCTTAAAAGAATTTAATTAAAAAAGTCACAGTTTTGCTCTCTTTGCAGATGGCATTGATCATTTTGTAAGAGGTGGTGTGTGTGTGTGTTCCCTTTCTGTGTTTGACTTGGTTACGTCAGTTCAGAATGCAGGTCGGTAATGTGGCTCCTGAGTGAGACTTTCCCTGGTCCTGTTAAGTAGTTTTGATAACTGGAAACACAGAAACGCAGAATGTAAAAGACCCATTGGCACATCCGGTCTGCCCACCCTACCTAACTGCCCTACATAGGCCCTAGTGGCCACTGCTCTCACTTACCTTTGACAGTTACCCTCTTACTTTGACCATGTGCCTGTCCAATCTACTTCAGCACCCCCCCCACTGTTTTGCCCATCACCATGTCCTCCAGCAGCCTGTTCCACTTGTCCATTTGCTTACAGCTGTTGCCAATAACTTTTTTTTATCAGATGGACTTCAGAATTCTCAGTAATCCTCGCAACCCTCATTGGTTGAAACACATCACGTGACTGCTCATTAATTCCCAGTACATGCACGGTTTGTCACCAACCTAACATAATCTACCGAGCAACAGACGAACTGCGCAAAAATAAAAGCTTTTTCCATTAAAACAAAACCTTTTTCCATTTTATAAGCACAATAACCCACTTCAGGATGTGCATACCTTGAGAAATAATGAGCTTCCAGGGTGTGTTAAAAGGCACTTGGTCGTTGGTCTTATGCCTACTAATTCACCAGGGTGCACATTCATTCTCTAAAAAGTCATGCCTTGTCATGGGTTATTGCTTACATGGATCATACATAAAGATTTCAGGCCCAGCCCTGCAGACTCCTCTGAATGTGCTCTTCGGCGAGCAGACCAGGTCTGCGGCAGCCTAGGATCAGCATATTATAACCAGTGTAGGCAAAAACTAACGTTAGGAATTAAATACTTGAATGGAATGAGGAAGTTCCATGTCATAATATTGACTGAAAGACAGCACCAACCACAAACAGCACACGCAATGCAGCGAGTGTACAAACAGCAATCTCCTTGTCTTCAGGGGGCTTCACCCCCCTGCACCCCCTTACTAAATTAACCTACTCCAGGGTGGGCGCACCTCAGGAAGGGGGAACCCCCAGCACAGTTTGTGCACTTGCTGTATTTCTGTGCCGTTTTTGGTCAGCACCGTTTTTCAGCCGCTAGTTTCGTGGGCTACCGAAAGGGGCCACCTAGATGAAACTGTAAATGTATTTCTTCAGTTAAAATGAGCATTGAATAAGCTAATAAAGCAGCTTAAAAATAATGATTATGAGCATGTGTCTCTGTGCTCATGATTGACATGCTAAGAGCAGTTTGCTTTGTAAAGAGTTACTGCAGACCAGCTGTACAAATAAAATCAACAGTCAACAAAGGGCACGCTAGTTTTGCATGTGTTTACTTTATATCAGGGAGAAACCAGGTAATCTATGCACTAAAACCCATAGGGGAGCCAGCCTGGTGGCCCTGAGGGCTGAGGCACTGGACACCTTACCTCACACCATGCCGGCGACCCGTGTTCAGGAATGAGCACGGGCCACCGGAAGTCACCGGGGAGAAGGATCAAGCATCCGTGGGACTGTTCTTCGGGGGTCACAAAGTTCAAGGCATTGGCCCCTAGCAAAGGCTGGGGGACAGTGTGCCAACACTGCAGAAAGGGGAGGAGATGGGGAAGATATGTGGAGGAGCACATGCGTACGCGTGTGTGCTCTCTCCGCGAGTGTCACTGAATGCCTTACCTCCTCGGGAGAAAAACAGAAATGGATGTGGCAGCAAATGATGGAGAGCACCTCGCAGGCTCCGCTCCCGGCTAGCCCCAGCACTGGCCATGCTGGACCAGTCTCCAGTGGGGGTTGGGGAACCCCTCCAGACATTACCGGGGGGAACAAGCCCCGGGGTATGTGTCAGCACCAGATGGTGGATGCCGGGTCACTGGTCTGGTGGCTCCCTCCAGAGACAGGGGGCTGCGGCACACAGAAGGATAAAGAATTAGCAAAAAAAAAACATAGGGTGCAGCTTCTCTGCACTGTATTCATACAAAAGTTAGGGAGGCACTGAGGCAGGTACATCATCAGCCAAGACAAAACTCCACGATGTGCGTCCACAACACAGGCAAAATGACGTGGTACAGCACGCTGTTTTGGAGTGAGTAACATTTTTTAAAAATGTATATAGAATGACCTGTATGCAGAGAATGAAAACAGCTGGAGCTAGATCAGGCAGTAAGGAGCCGATACGGTATGTGAACGGTGCTGTTTAAACATACAGATTCTCTCTGATGTTTCTGAACAGTGTTCTGCTAGAACGGGAACCAAGTTCTATTGTTGGTGGTGTTGCTGCTGTTGGAGGATGTGATTGCATCCTCCTCACCAAAAGTTATAATGTTTGTTTCACTCTTTTCCTCCCGCCTAAGCTGTCCATTTAGATGGTGTTGGTGATGTGGAATGGAGCAACCCTGTGGAGATCCCTGGAGACTGCCATGGATGATGTCATGAAGGTTGCCTTGCTACCCAGCAGGGTCCGACGCTCACACTGCAGTCACAGTAGCACCCAGAGGTTCCTTTCCATGTGTACCATGTAGCACATTTAGATGCTAAATGTTGGTGCCTAGGAGGGCCTGAATCCTCCCTTCACATCCTCGCTCAGTAAGTGCAGTGTGCTCACAGATCCAAGGTGCACACCAAAATATCATTTGTCCAAAGGGATATTTTTTTTTGTTTGTTTTTTTACACTTCTTTTTCCTTCCGGTCACCAGAGTGGTGGCCTCTCTCAGGTGGTGTCCCGGTTGTCTCCCACCCAGCCTGAACCCCCCCCCCACTACTGGGTCCCCTCCCGGAGCTCCACAAGTGCCTTACCTCTGCCTAGTGAGAGACCCCCCCTGGCTTACCCCCAGGCTGGGACTGCCACTCCAACTGGTGCCCTAGACATATAGCATCATCCAGGCATTGGTACATGCGGAGGATTGGGACCCAGGTGGGCAAGGTTCGGTGGTGGGCATGGGGCCAGGGCATGCCATCACCTACCAGCACTCCGGGGCATTTCCTTTGTTCTGGTGGTTTCACCCCCCCTTAGGCATGCACGATTGTGCAATGATGCCCGGTGGAGGGGATGCGCTCGCTCCTGAGTGCATTCCTGCTGATGTCTGATGTGCACCACCTGCCCTCTTGCTTGCAGGCTATGGCACTGTACCCCCCATTAGCCACCGGGAAGCACCCGAGTGCCTAGTCCTGCATCCCTCCCTCCCTCTCCAGGAGAAGGCGAGTTGTCGGCAGATGCTGGAGCCTTCTCCTTCCCTGCCGATCCCCGACGGCTGTGCTCATTCCCGAACACGGGTCACCAACGTGGCGTCAGGTGTGGCATCCAGCATCTCACCCCTCAGAGCCACTGGGCCAGTTCTAAGGCATGTTAACAGACAGAGAGAGAGAGAGAGAGAGGTCAGAACTGATTACAAAAGTCCCTTTCTACAGAATGGCATCTTTATTGGAGGCCACAACTCACATACCATCTACGTAGTCATCCTTATTTCCCCAGGAGTGGTAACAAATTGTAGCTGTTTGGGACTTGTCATCTCAAGATTCCAAACTGGATTTGAGCATCCACTACTCCTGCTGGTGTGCGTGCATGTGTGTGTATGGTGGGTGTAAAGGAACATCTAGCCTCTGCAGATATTATGGACTTGGTCTTCTCTACTGTTATTGCAACTAATGGTGCCCTTTTCATTCTAGGTTTCTGTCCACCAGATCCAGGTTTCTATGTACTATATATACAAATTCATTCATGGTGTGCTGCCTCTCTTCATGAGCCATGTGTCACCACTCGAGAATCTCCTACACCAGGAAGGAGGCTTATATATTGATCTCTGATATTGTTTTGTACATCATGGTGTTCTCCAACCCCCAGAATAAGGGCAAAGTGAACAAAATGGTTATTTTGAACAGTAGTGGTGAACCACTTGACCAAGTGTGCACCTTCAAATACCTTGGAGTCACACTACAGATACCTCCTTTTCCTTCACCCCACACATTGACCAAGTGGTTAAAACAATAAATGCCAGACTAGGTGCCCTCTACAGGCATAGGAACTATCTGACACAAGAGGCCATAAGACTCACTGTTAACAGTTCAAGTACTGTCCATTATAGACTGTGGACCAACAGTGTACAGCGTGGCCTCCGAAACAGCTTTAAAAAGAGTTCAGGTGGCACTAAATAAAGCATGCAGACTGATTCTGGGTGCTGGGAAACTAACACACACTTGCGACCTCTATGCCCAATCCAGTTGGCTCACACTCCAGGGGAGGATTATGTATCAAGTATGCCTCCTTGGTAAAAAAGCATGCCTAGGACTTACCTCCCCTCCCCACCCAATATACAAAATCTCCAGCGTTCATACTGTCTGCACCTTACTAGGAGCACCGCCAGAAACGCCCTCTAGGTGCCTTTCAGAAATACCTCATTAACCCAGCGCTTCCTTCACCTATAGGGCTCCTCTTTGGCTCAGTGGACTCCCTAGTACGCGCACAACTGTCCAGGACATTGGGCGGTTCAAAGAGTAGCTCCATTCACATTTGATTCTGATGGGTAAATGTGAATGCACTAATTAGCCTGCTTTACCGCTGCCTACAATAAAGCTCACTCCTGTGTGTCCTCCTCTGCGCCATAATACCTATACCCTTTATTCTCTCATCCTCGCGTCCCCCCCCCCTCGATATTCCCTCTTTTCTTATCTATGCTTGGTGCACCAGGACCACACCTAACTGGTCAGGCCAGTTTCGCCCCTATGCCCTATCACCCTGCTGTTCCCCATTTGACAAGGCTGTATTTGGCTGCCATTTCCTCCCCTTCCTATTGACAGAGCCAACCAGGCTGCCACTTGTACTGATTTTGCATTGGCCTACATTGTATTATCCCTCACATTGTGTAACTCTGGAACTGATTGTGCATAAGTTAAATACCTTTGTAGACCTCATGGTTTGTACTGAATGTGGAACCTTTGTAAATGAGCTGCTAGCGCAAAGGTTGTTGTAATCCGAGACATTAAATAAATAAACAAAGTATGTGTATGTGATTGCTCCTGTAATGTAACAGTACCTGATGCAAACTGCCATCTAGTGGAGAAAGTAAAGATTGCAGTATACAAGAACATGAGCCAGTCTAATTATTTATCTTTACTTATTTAACTTTGTTGACCAGTTGGGTACACTGGCAGTAGAAGCCTTTTTCAGGCACAACCCGGGTGCAAATGCACAGTTGAAAACAGGAGTACAAAGTGTGGTGGAGTGGCAATATATACAATCATCATATACATATACGTCAGGTGAAAGTAACAATATATACAAGGCAAGACGTACATAATTCAGTAACAAGTGTTGTAAAAAAAATAAGTTTCCTTTTAGCTGAAGAGTACAAGGGATGAAAGGATTGATCCCTGGGTCTGGTACTGAAGCATGCAAGCCTGTAATTCAGTTTACAGAAGATGTCCCCTCACAACACTGGGGATAGACTACATTTTTCGGATGAGACGTTAAACCGAGGTCCCATCTGCTTGGATTGGTGGTAGTTCAGGTGGATGTTAAAGATCCCATGGCACTTATCGAAAAGAGTAGGGGAAGTTTTTATTGAACATCAACTGAACAGAAAAGAAAAACAAAAATGATACAGAGAAAAATAAAACACAAAATAATTATGTAACAGGAAAATCAGAATCAGTTATCCAAGGTAATAGTGTCCATAATTCCAACAAAGAGCCAGATGGCAAATGCTCTGCCTCTGAAAAATATATGGCCTTCAAATCATGTTCGATCCTTCTTCTTGTTGCTGACATTCAGGTCTGGAACAAAATCTGTCCTGTAGTGATTTGTGTTTATGGTTACATTTGACGTTAATACGTTCATGGCAGCTAAGCCAATGTAAGTCCCACATCTTTTGGGGAACCCTAGAATTACGAAGTAAAGTGAGCAAAGCAGGGAGATGTTACGTAGGACATTTGAGAAAAACAACAATCTCCAAACATACACGGTCCACTAAATACTTATACAATGATTTTCTGGAGACAGTTATTAGCATATGGCTAGTAATCTGCCAGTGTTTCAAACGAAAAAAACTATCCCTAACATAAGCAGAAATCTGGGGGGAATGTGTTAAAACCGTCAATTTGTTAAGTTCCCATTTATGAAACCAAGGACCACATGATTCAAGAAACCAAGGTTCCCAACCTCGATCTTGGACCATAGCTAGGCCTCCATCCCGAACAAGGAGATAGGTGATCTGACGTTTAATGGGGTTCAGGCGGCTACCCCATAGGACTTGAAAAAAGAGACTAAGCAATCTGGTTTCAAATTGCCGGGGAGGGGGGAAAATATAAGCCAGAAAGAGAAAAAGGGGAAGCAGAAAGGTTTTAATTATGTAAACCCTTTTTTTCTTACTCATCTGCCATGAATTCCAACGTGCAACCATAGTTTGAGCATAATCTAATTTGGGAGTCCAGTTAAGGACATCTAAAGGACCATTACCGTCTAAAATGCCCAAAATCCTAATAGGTCATCACAAAGTCTAATGTCAACAGAAGACTCATCTACAAAGGGAACCTAATCACAGCCTACACATTTATCAAGATTAAGGGCCACGCCAGAAACAGCTCCAAACGTGGAACAATGCAATAATGCAGAACGCACGGAGGCAACATTAGCCACCATGAGACTCATATCGTCTGCATAGGCCAACACGGAATATGGGGCTGAGGGAAGTGGCATAATTGTTGGGGTCGAATTAATAGAACGAAGTAAGGGATCCAAAAAAAAAAACATTTAAAAGTGGACTAAGGAGACAGCCCTGTCTAACCCCTCTGTGTAGAGGAAGCATAGGGCCCTGCCATCCATTGACCAATGGGACAACAGTTGCAGACCGATATAGCAACCGGAGTCTAGTCAGGGTATAATCAGGTACTTTATAATATCGAAGAGTAGACCATAAAAAATCATGATGTACAGAATAAAAAGCCTGCCGTTGGTTCAGTGAGAATATGAAACCATGTAAAACATTAGAATTTCCACGTTCAATCATTTCTCTAAGTAAAATTAGATGGTCCTGTATACATCTCCCAGGGACACTGCAAGATTTGTGCGGTAGAAATCACATATATGGCCAATTTAGAAAGTCTGAGGGCCAAAATTTTGGTCAATATTTTAAAATCAGTATTTAAGAGGCATAAAGGTCTCCAATTAGAGAGCAATCTTCTATCCCCTTTTTTATGTAAGTAAAATAAACAACCCATGTTAAAGTCTAAAGGAAGATGTTCGCACTGTAGAATAGAATTATAAACTGTAGCCAATTCAGAACTCAGGTCAGCAGAAAACAATCTATACAGCTCACTGGAGAGACCATCCAGGCCCGTGTCACTCTTGGACGAAAGACTTGATTACTGCTTCAATTTCATGCTTGTATCTCAGTATCTAACATATCTACAACAGAAGAAGGTACATCAGGAAGTTGTAAAAAGAAAAGTAGTCCATTATGGATGCAGAAGGGGGGGGCATGGGACCAAACAGTTGTCATGTATAACAGGTAACACGGTGCCTGATATCCAAAATATCAGTGAGCTCGGTGAAACTGTTATCAAACAGCGTAGTAAAGGTTTTACTCTCTACTGTTCGCCGAATAGAAGCATATGGACATACTGTGTCACGGGTACCAGAGGTCCCAAAACACTGTTGATGCTGAACAGAAGTAGCCTACAGAAGGTGATAATCCATCATGCGCTCCTTAAGAGTACTTATTTGGGTGGAAAAATCATGGCCAGTTTCATGAGATAAAGTAAGTCATTTTTGAAGTCGTCGTCTGTTAGTGTGATAAGAAATACAATGAATCATGATGATGTTTACTAAAATTTTAAATAAAGTTGAGTCCAGATTTCGTATCCCGCCACCAATCCCAGGGGGCATTGTATAAAAAAAATACAGTCTTTCGATTATGAATATACTCAGTTAAGTGACTTAACAAACGTGAATCAGATAACAGGGAAGCATTCAGTTTCCAAATGCCAGGGCCAAAACGAGACGTCAAGGAAAGGCCTAAAGAAATAGATAATAAATTATGATCCGAAAATTCTGCAACTTGAATTACAGCATCAGAAAGTTGGAGGTGGGAAGAAATTTTAAAAAAATCAATACGGGTTGCAAGGGGGCCTTTGTGAATAGTAGGAGTATGCCGACCCGTAAAAGATAAATATGCATCCTGTAAACCTGTGGAATGGAGCAATTGTTTCAGAAAATTCGTGTCACAAAACAACTTAGTAGTCTTTGAAGTAGAAGACTTATCTTTAGTGGATAACCCACAATTGAAATCACCTCAAAAATCACATGCATTGATGTGTATAAATAGGGTTGAATCAGTTTCAGTAGTTCAGTTCTGTGGGATTTCAATTGAGGCGTAAATATTAATAATCCGGAAAGGGACAGAAGAAATCAAAATATCCAACAACAGAAGCCGACCGGGTAGACATCCAGCAGTTTAACAACAGTAACATCAGGTATACTAAATAAAATACCCAAACCAGAACAAGAGTCGGTCCAAGGACCAAAAGAAACCCAGAGGTCCAGGCACGAGTGGCCCTGGAAATTTCTGGAAGAGCATGGAAGCGTACATCTTGCAAAAAGATGAGACCAGCTGTCAAGCCAGATAAAAAGGAAAAAACTGCATCTCTCTTAGCATGCTTCTTTATACTGTTAACATTAACAGTATGCACTGAGAAAGCAGAAGACATGAAACAGGAAAGTGAAAACAAAAACACAAAAGTCACCTTAGCCTACCTTTCCTAGGGGTACCTTCCCTATATTTCAGTTTTGCCTTAGCTTTCCTTTTTTGAGAACCAATATTATCAATGGGTACTCCAGTGTCCATAGTCACATCAGGGTGGGAGTAAAGAACAGAGGACGTATCAGAGTCCGTGTTGTCCTGAGGGTGGAGTAAAACCTCAAATTTATTCATATGAGTCACAGTAGAGGATTTCAGGGCCTTAGAAGAAGGAGAAGTCCCCTTCTTAGATCCTCGTGTAACTCTAACAAAAGGTTCGGGGGGGGTCCATGGAAGACCCAGAAATACTAGGCAAGACAGGAATAGGGACCTCTTCGAGGTAGAAATAGCAAGATCAGAGGAAGGGAGGAGAGCTGTAGTAAAGGTCTGTGGTTCCAAAACAGGAGCAGACCGTTCGTGTAAAGTAGAAGAGGGGTCAACAGCAGGTATAACAGGGTGAGGGAGGGGTACGCGTTGAGGTTTAGAAAGAGTGTCAGATAAATGAGAATGTTGTGCAACAGTAATAATCAAACGTTGTTTTTCCCCATCAGCAAGAGTCGGGAAGTTGTGAGCTGCCCAAGTACAAGTCTGGAAAGTGTGCCCCAATTCGTCACAAAGGACGCAAAGAGGTTCATCCACACATTGGGAACCTGCATGGCCAATGTTACCACAAACAGACCATTTAATCTTGTCACAGACTACTTATATGATTCTGAGAGCCACATCTGTAGCAAGCTTTAGGCTGGCTGGGGTAAAAAAGAACTCCCCTGTCTTTCCCAAGCATAAAGCTGTTCGGGAGATGCTGTATTCCAACCTCCGAAGTGCGAAGCATAACCCTCGCTCTCCACCCACCTGTCCAGATATTCTCAGAATCAAAGATAGCCTCTGGGTCAGAAAGGACAGTACATCTTTGCTTTAACCAGACAGTAATATCATTAAGACTGACACCTTCGTTCTGAAACAATATATAACAGTTTTCTGAGTAGGTTTAGTTAAGGAATGGCATTAAATGGTGACCATAAAGGAGAAGTTTTAAGCTCCTGATATTTTCTCCAAAACTTTTCTAAACCAGTGATAGTTTAAAACTAATATCAAAATGAGACTCTGAAGAAACATGAATTAAGGCATGAATCTCAAAGCAGCAAATTGCATAGAATCCTTCAAAAGAGTCGACCTACAAAAAATCAGTCAGGAAAGTCAGGTAAGCCCCAAATAATGCAGCCGAACAGCGTTGTGTCTTTTAGCTTGATGTGGGGGTTGAAAGCATGCACAAGTTTTAAGGGGCGAAGCAGTAGAAGTAGCAGGAACTGGGCGAGACTCAGGGTCCCGAAGAGTCCGTTGTTCTTGAGCGTCGAGGAAGCAGGACCAAATTGCAAATCGGGTTCTGAATCAGAAGGAGTTCAGTTGGCAAAGAAAGATCAAGAGAAGCAGCAGAGTCTTTCAAAACAGGAGAGGCCAGCAGTTTGTCAGTGTCAGGTGGCCTAGTACAGATCGGGAAGAACCAGGCGCCAAGTCCCAGCAGTAGGATCCTTCTCCCCACCACCGGTTCAGGCCGACTCAACAGACCAGTCCGTCGTGTGCAAGGCATCAGGGAGAGCAGAAGCAGGCACCTGTACAGAAGAAGTTTCTGGAGAAAGCTGAGCAAGAGGTGCAGTTAGTACAGGCGGTAGGGAGTGAGGAGGGTCCGTAGCAACAGGCAAAGAATGCGGAAGTGTCAGAATCGGTGAAGAGACAGTAAAACAATCTTTCCCAGACAGTGAGTCAGTAGCAGCAGGTACAAAACCAGACTGAGGCTTAAGGGCTAACAAACACTGTCTAGCAGTGAAATAACGCTGTTCCTTGATTTTAAGTAACACATCTACATCCATAGAAACAGGAGAAGACTCACGTATATCCATAGTAGCAGGGCTAGAAGACGTTGTAAGCACAGTTTGAGGAATATATGAAGGATCCACAGGCAAACACTGCACACAAGTATCCACAGCAGCAGCAGGGGAAGTATCCAAAGGCACAGAAGAACCATATTCAGTAGATTGCAGCACTATAGGCATAGAAGATGGGGTCTCTCTCAGAACAGAGACAGGGGAAGAGACCAGCTCCACTGCCTCCAGCACCTCCATGTCCTCCACAGCATGTCCAACAGCAGCCATCTTGGTCCCACATGAAAATGGGACCCCTCTGCTTACAGGAAGAAGAGTAGGGGAATGTCCCCGGTGTCCTGGCCAAATTTCCCTCATTCACTAAAAATACCACCAACAGCTTAATCTGGTTCAAGGTCAGTTGGCATTCATCTGTATCCCTCTCCCCTGGGTCGTGCCTGAAAATAGGTAGGATTTGTCTAGTGCACTTACCCGGTCAACAAAAACTAAATAAATAAATAAAATAATTTGCCAGGATTATGTTTCCCTCTTCTTTCTTGCCACCTTGTGTTCCTATGCCTCTGACCCCTTGTCCTGCGGCACCCCCTAGCCCCTGCACCCAGTGGTATAGCTAAGAAAATGTGTTAGCCAGAACCCTTTGGTGCCTCTTTGCCGCACCCCCCTCATTGTAGATATACCTGTATGTCTTACCCAAACCCTTCTACACCCCATTTTACTTAGTTTTATACATTTAACATTACACTTGTTTCAAACAGAGCAAAACAATAACAATATAAGGTCAGTAGGGCTGGATTTCAGACAGTGGGAGTGACCTAAATCAGTGGTTAGGGCTCAGAATGCCACCCCCTCTCCAATAAACTTGTAAGTCGGGGCTTACTTGGCATATCCACACCATCACTGACCTTACCATGGATTTAATGGTTATCTGCCCCTTACCCAGGACCAGAGGTGGTAGTGAGTGACCTGCCATGTTGGTTGTGCATAGGACCTGCTGGGAGGGGGGCCACCAGATCAGACCAGGGCAGGCTTTTCCTCCAGTTCTCCCCAAGGCACTGTCACACAATGATACGCACATAAGTGTGCATGCATCAGATGGCAGGACCGTTCTTCCCTACAGTGTGCACTCATTTGTGCTACTACCTGGCCTTCACCAGATGTCAGTCGAGCAGACAGATAATATTTCCCCCCCCCAACTCTGAGGGAGGAGAGCTGCTCCCAAGATGTTCGATCCCCCCAGCGACCAGAGCTCGTTACCAAACCCGGGTGACCGGGGTCACAAGTGGCAACCTTACCGCCACACCGACTGGTTAGCTGTCAGGATTCCTGTTGAACTATTTGACATTTATTTGTATTTTTCTGCCAATTCTGTCCCTCTTCCTTTCCCTCACACCACGTCCCCAATAGTAGAGGCCCCACGGCCACCCCCTTCTGTGCAAGAGGCTGATGCTCATGCTGCTCCTTGGTTGACAGATGGGAGTAGTGAATGCCAGGTGGAAAAATGTCTGCGTGCATGCGTGCATGTGAATATAAACAGTGTGTCTCATACGTGCATTTAGACACGTGAGAACATGTAAACTGTGTGTTGACTCTACACCTGTATGAATAGTCATACGTCGTCTGACTGCATTTTATTTTGTTTTATTTGGTAACCAGGTAAAGCCCACTAGGCACAAGTGTCTGTTTTCAGGGGCGACCTGGGAGCATGGGGAGGTTAAATTACTACCCATGTCTGCTAGATGTACCAAGCTCATTCACAGGTCATCACTCTAACCTCTAGGCTATACTGCCAGCCTACTTGTGAATATCATATGTATACAGTGTGTGCAGGGCCGCAGTAATGGGGGGAAAAGTGGGGAAGTTGTTCGGGGCCCCGAGCTCAGGAGGGGCCCACCTGAGGAGTTGGCATTACCCCTGGCATTACCTGGTTTGGGAAACGGGGGCCCATTTCAAGTGACTTGTCCGGGGCCCCAAAATTCATAACTGCAGCCCTGAGTGTGTGTGTAGTGATTGCCACTGCTTGTGTAGTACAGATGCTCAGAACTGGCTGATTCTGATCCAAAAGGACATTTTATGAATTTCTGTTTCTGGATCCAGTTCATATTCCAGTTCCAAGAAGGACCTCAGAATCAGAATCAAAATCGGATTTAGAATCTTAATTCCTAAATCAGACTGTAAAAACATGTTTTAACCTATAATTTCAGAAGTAGGATTTTCCGACTGCAATCCAGAACATCCCAATTTCAAAAATCGGATCAGAATCCATGGAATCCAATTCCATGACTCAGAATCCAAGCAACACTACTGTTTAGCAAGAGAATCTATAAATCTGTCCATCAAGTGTTGTGCGTGTTTGCACGTGTGTATTTGTGCACGTTTTTAGCTTATAAATATGCAGCGTGCTAGTGTGTGAACCTGGAAATCTTGTCTATGCCTGCGTGTGAACACTCATGTGTCTGCAATAGTTGGGTTTGTTGCCTGAGGCCTTACCAGCTTGGAGTATCATGCAAATAAACTTACCGACACAATGAGAGGGAGTCTCGTTCTTCCTGTTTGCAGTGTGTAGTCATGGAACTACTAGAAGATTGTCTCAGTAAAGTATAAAGAGAAGTGTTTCTGCAGGAAATGGGGCGTGCCTGCATTTCTCACTGTGCTAAGCAAGATCGGGCTTTACCAGTAGTGGATGGGAAACTTCCAATTAGGGATGCCCAGACATTTCAGAATCTGATCCGACTTAGGATAGTCTCATATTAGGAACATCCATGTTTGAATCCATATCCGATCCTAATATTGCATATTGTCACATTCAGCTTAGGATATCCTAAAATCCTAAAGTATTTTAGGATATCTTAGGGTACCCAGATTTAAGAATTTTGGATATCCTAAAATCTGATTTAATATGCAAGGTTTTAGGATATAGGATTTTGAAGAACAATATCCTAAAGCCCTTAAATACTAAAAACAGTCAGATATCCTAGCTATCTGTTTTACAAAATAGATATCCAAGCAACCCTACTTCAGTAAACACGAGGATCTGCAGGAAGTGGAGTTGTACCTCTGTGAAGTGCGCTCTCCCTTAGTTATAAGCAACGACATTGATGCCCTAGCACAGTGTCTGGGGGAAACTGTGTGAGGTGTGGTGTTGTAAAGTACATTACATACCAAGGGCAGATAATCCATTATTCACTATCGCCACTTGCTGGGTGTTCAGTGAATTACACAAGATATATTTAAAATTATGAACTTACACCTGGCTAGATGCAATCCCTGCTTGCAGGGCTGAAAAGTATGAAAGGCCAGAACTCTGCCAGACAACACACTAAACGAGTGGCTCCTCTAGCATGGCTAGTAAGAGTCGGGTTTATCATCAGTCAGGGTAATTACAGTCTTTTGGATGAGATATTAAACCGGGGTCCCATCTGACTTTTAGTGATTGTTAAGGTGGACATTAAAGATCTAGGGTTGCCACCTTGGGAATTTAAAAAAAAAATGGCCACCTGCCCCCTCCTCCCCCCCCCCACTAGCACCACCACCACACAATTATTAATACACACCTACCTTTGTTTCAAACGCCACACTGCGTCTCCTGCTCCTCTCCTGGCCGCTAGCTACACACGGGCACCTTGCCACTTTGTCAGTTAATATTAACAACATAATTAGAGTCAAGTTTAAATGCTGCACCTCTCACTGACTCCTTGGCTCCACTCCCCTCACCTCACTCTCCTCGCTTACTTTCCCACAACACTGACACTGGCACCAAATGAGTGTGCGTCGTGTTGTGGCAGCATGGTTAGTGGAGAGCGGCCGTGGCTGCCTGCCTGGCTGCCAGCTATAGAAACATGCATGTCATTTAACAAAATGGCATATTAAAGTGTTTTCACCAGCAACCAGCAAGTCCCTGGAAAAAACATCCATGCTGGTTGAAAACCGACCAGGTGGCAACCCTATAACGATCCCATGGTACTTATTGAAAAGAGTAGGGAATTTACCTCAGTGCCCTGGTTACATTTCCCATTTTCTAATTCACCAACTGATGAATCTGGTTCAATATCAATCAGTCTGCATCTGAGCACTGAGTTAGAGAGAGTTGTGTAGTGTGCCAGCACCTAATGGCTGCCGCGTTCCACCCTTGCATTGGCTGCACTTCAGTGATCATTTGGTTACTTTCTGTGTGGACTGTGAATCCCTTTGAGATGTTGATACAGTAGGCACTATATAAATAAAATTATTATTATTATTACATGTATCTGGGTAAATGTCAAGGATTCTCCATGTGAGTGGTATACATGGTATTTATGGCTATGTGAGGATGTAGCATGAACTGAGTCAGCGTGCACATGTGTAAATGGAGGGTGTGTGAGAACATGCACATGTGTAAATGGAGTGTGTGTGAGAACATGCACATGTGTAATTCATTAAAAAATACCACCAACAGCTTAATCTGGTTCAAGGTCAGTGGGCATTTATCTGTATCCCCTTCCCCCAGGTCGTGCGTAAAAATAGGCAGGATTTGTCTAGTGCACTTACCCAGTCAACGAAAACTAAATAAATAAATAAAATGGAGTGTGTGAGAACATGCACCTGTGTAAATGGAGTGTATGTGAGAACATGCACCTGTGTAAATGGAGTGTATGTGAGAACATGCACCTGTGTAAATGGAGTGTATGTGAGAATGTGCACCTGTGTAAATGGAATGTGTGTGCGAACGTGCACCTGTGTAAATGGAGTGTATGTGAGAACATGCACCTGTGTAAATGGAATGTGTGTGAGAACGTGCACATGTGTAAATGGAATGTGTGTGAGAACATGCACATGTGTAACTGGAGTGTGTGTGAGAACGTGCACATGTGTAAATGGAGTGTATGTGAGAACATGCACCTGTGTAAATGGAATGTGTGTGAGAACGTGCACATGTGTAAATGAAATGTGTGTGAGAACATGCACATGTGTAAATGGAGTGTGTGTGTGAGAACGTGCACATGTGTAAATGGAGTGTGTGTGAGAACGTGCACATGTGTAAATGGAATGTGTGTGAGAACGTGCACATGTGTAAATGGAGTGTATGTGAGAACGTGCACCTGTGTAAATGGAGTTTATGTGAGAACATGCACCTGTGTAAATGGAATGTGTGTGAGAACATGCACCTGTGTAAATGGAGTGTATGTGAGAACGTGCACCTGTGTAAATGGAATGTGTGTGAGAACGTGCACATGTGTAAATGGAATGTGTGTGAGAACATGCACATGTGTAAATGGAGTGTGTGTGAGAACGTGCACATGTGTAAATGGAGTGTATGTGAGAACATGCACCTGTGTAAATGGAATGTGTGTGAGAACATGCACATGTGTAAATGGAATGTGTGTGAGAACATGCACATGTGTAAATGGAGTGTGTGTGAGAACGTGCACATGTGTAATTGGAGTGTGTGTGAGAACATGCACATGTGTAAATGGAGTGTGTGTGAGAACATGCACATGTGTAATTCATTAAAAATACCACCAACAGCTTAATCTGGTTCAAGGTCAGTTGGCATTCATCTGTATCCCCCTCCCCCAGATCGTGCCTGAAAATAGGCAGGATTTGTCTAGTGCACTTACCCGGTCAACAAAAACTAAATAAATAAACAAATAAAATGGAGTGTGTGAGAACATGCACCTGTGTAAATGGAGTGAGTGTGCGTGTGCATGTGTGTCTCCCCTGCTAGCTCTCTCTCTCTCTCTCTCTCTCTCTTCGTCTTTCTTCATTTAGGTTTCAATCAGCCGACAGACGATGATTCAGAAAGAAGCGCAGTGGGCACCAAGGCTAAAATATATAGTCTGAACAGGAGCTACTGCAGAAACCCTGACAAAATGTCTGACAGCACACTCTACAGACAGGAAAAAAACAGTGTCCTAGCCAGAGAGTTCAGGCACACTATGTTATAGCAAACCAAGCTACATCTGTTGCCAGCCCCGTGGGGGGGTGGGGGGGGCATTAGACTAGTTGTACAGGCATGTAGAATCTCTGCTACTACAAGAGCTCGAACTTTGAATCCCAGCACAGTGACTAACCATACTAGTATGCTGGCATGAAATCCCTCTGCTAATACAGTATAAGGGCTCTTCATTTGTGTAGAAGCCCTCTGCTACTACCTGTATATATGGGCTCCAAGTCTGAAGCCCAGCACATCCCATCACAATAATGTACTGATGTGGAGTCCCAGGTGTTCAGTGCCCAGTGTTCACCAGTGTCCTTTTCTTTTCCATTCCTTCTTTCCTGTCTTACTGTAAATTGCAGTGGGGAATTAGTCACCAGTAGAACAACTCACTGACAGCAAAGCTTAGCATGGCTGTGACTTCAGCCTGTCTCTGAATCCAGTTGATGCAGCTGGGCAACTGCTAATGGGGAGAGGGAGAAAGGGGGACATAAAGAAAGCAGGCATTGCACTGCCTTTGTGTCTAAGTAGTTATGCCAGCTGAATATCTCCTGAGAGTAGGTATCCCACTGAAGAAAGAGGTGAGGCTAAGTCACTGCTCCAAGTAAATATGTCACCAAAGAGGTCAGCAGTGGTACCTCCTGCTCTCACACATCGCAGCAGCTCTATTGTATTTCAAAGAGTGACTCCATAGTAACCATGTCTAAACCTGTCCCAAGCAGCTGCGTAGTGTTTTAATGTTACAGTGTCTTTTCCTCAAGCAACTCCCCCGAATACGCCATCCCCCGAACACGTACAAACTCGGGTAAGCGCTCTTTCTCTTATGCTGCCCCGTACCTCCGGAACACGCTCCCGGCTAGTCTGGTCGAGAACCCCTCTCTTCAAGGATTCAAGGCCGGCCTTTAGGTCTACTTGCTGGAACTTAGCCTATTTGGCTGCACGCGCTAGTCCCCCTCTCTCCTACCAGACCAAATGTTTCTCTCATGCCCTGTTGTCAAATGGCTGAACTATGATCTCTACTAACTCTGTATTGTTACAATTGCTCTACCGGATTTGCCTACCTCTAATTACTGTCTCTCCAGTTGATGTTGTCTCACTTCTACTCCCTGTACTACTGTCTGATGTATGTAATATTGGTGTACGTAACTTAACCTCGGGCCACCCCTGAAAAAGGAACCAGTGGTCTCAGTGAGTTTACACGGTCATCAAAATCTAAATAAATAAATAAACTGCAAGAGCTTATGAGGTGTTTATTTTATAGTGCAGGAACGCAGCCAACCGAGGAAGAAGAAAAAAAAGAAGAATCAGCATTTTTATAGCACTTTTCATACACAGTGTATCCCAAAGCACTTTACAAGCAATGCTAGACTGGTAGTGAAGTGAGAGAATGTGTAGAAGAGATGGGGGGGGGTGGCTAGATGTGTGTGTGGGTTGCGGGAGGAGCTGCTTTTGCAAACACATTTCTTTTATAAATTCTGTGCAAAAGCCCTTCAGTACACCACCAGCAGTGTTTACATGCCGTGAAACTTAAGAGACATATGTGGAAAGCCCTGCTGCACTGCATTTACAGCTCTTCTCCCACCAAACTGAGATCATCCCACCAGCTGCGCTGAGCCTGCCCACCTCCCATCTCCTATACCACTGCCCCGGTCCACATTAAGATAATCTCACCTGCTGCATTCTACCCATCTCCCGATTACTGCTTCACTGCTCCAGGTCCACACTGAGATCATCCCACCCAGTTTAATGACCCAGCACCCACAGCCATCACTACTCTACTTCCCTGGGTCCACATAGAGATCATCCCACCCACTGTGCCAATCCAAACTGCCTTCCAATCACTGCCCCGCTGACCCCCAGTTCAGTCCACATCCAGATCATCCCACCCACTGTGCCAATTTTGATAGCCTCCCAATTGCTGCCCTGCTTCCCCTGGTCCACATTCATAAATTTGAGGGACTGCACTGGGGCTTCTGAGGAGCAGGAAGAAAAAATTACTACTACAGCGATCTTCTTTCTTCTAATGGAGTCTTGCTGTATTCTGACTATATGCAGTTATAAAATGGGCTTGTAAAAATAAGCATTCTGATTGGCTAGAAACGAAGTGTCATATATGTTTTACACACAGAGAAAAAAAAGTACAGGTCAATAAATCAATGCCCCTAAATGGAATGTTAAGATGTGTCAGTGGAATGTTCATTTTTTAAAGGCCACCAATGTTTTTAGTCTTGGTAAGCGGGGGAGTGAATGTCTTGATGACAATCCCGCTTCCAACCTCGTCTCCGCTAGAACTCAAAATCGGAGAGCAGCAGCGTTTTATCGTGCATAAAGCATTCTTCTAGTTCGGGGAGACTGAAGCTTGCTGCCGCACAAAACTGGAAATAGACCAGAATGGGACGCCGTCTCATGGCAAACTGCGCTTCCATCCCACTACATATAACTAAAAAACAAATCTGCATCCCTTATTCCTTTTTTTTTCTTTTTAATTGCGAAAGTGGTGCAACCTGTCAGGGAGAACCTGTTACTTCCTCTCCTAACCACACTTGTTCTCTCGATCGGGATGAGGGGGTGGGGGGGCGCCACAACAGTACAAATGTTAATGTGTCAGAAGACAATGATGTCATCACTTAGTAGGCGGAAGGACTATTTTATCTCAAATTAAAACAGTGATTTCAGTTTTTTTCAGTTCATTAATATTTTTTAAGGCGACAAATATAAAAAAAAAAAAAAGAACCATTTTAAAGTGCAATAAAACACTCCAGGGTGTGTGTTGAACAGATATTACTGCACTCCAGGCTGAAGACACCGGCCGGTGGCTTTGCAGTTCACCACGCCCCCTGGGCGTGCGGTAATATCTGTTCAACACACACCCTGTCGTGTCTTATTGCTTACTTAGCCTTTTCAATTCAACTGCCCCAGAGATGAAAGAGGTAGCTCTATGCAAATGCAAGGAACCTTGAGCTCGAGCTCGGTTTTCAAACTCTTGTCCCTGGTTCATTCTATGTAACCGCCAGATTCTTACGAGCACTAAAATCGTGGCTGCTAAACTATACTAAATAACCTTGAACATTAACAGAAATCATAGTCAAATGACTAATAACCCAACAATAGGGCATATAAAGAAGACTCAAGTCATAGATGCCCAAGAAAATGTCACCCCAGTGGTGCAGCACTTAAAAATAACAGTTGAGTGCAGTGCCCGTTCTGGTAGGGGAAGCAGGGAGGTAGGGAGGTCAGAATACAGCCAGACTCCATTAGAAAAAACAAGATTACTGTGGTAATTTTTTCTTCAAACAACATGAAGTCTTGCTGTATTCCAACTATATGCAGACTACCAAGCAGTGCCCCATGGAGGTGGACACAGAACCTACTTAGGAAATAGGCTTTGCAATACTGCTGTGCCATACCTGGCATCACTCCTGGCCTGGGTGTACAGACAGTAATGTTTAGTGAATGTGTGAACAGTTTTCCAGGTAGCTGCTATGCAAATTTCGAGCAGGGGAATATCTCTGGCAGCTGCTATAGAGGCAGTTGTCCCCCTGACAGGGTGCACCCTAAGGCCCACTGGTGGCTCTTTTCCCAGTTTGCCATAGCAGAACTGAATGCAAGACACAATCCACCGAGCAATGGTCCTTTTGTTAGCTGGCTTGCCCTTTCCCATTTCTCCATAGGTGAGGAACAGCTGAATACACTCATTCCTATGGGCCTTTGTCTGATCCAGACAGTAACTAATAGCTTTCTTAACATCCAGGCTATGCAGTCTGCATTCTCCTGAACTAGAATGTTCAGCAAATAAGAATGTCATGGACTGATTCAGATGGAAGTCACAGAGACCACCTTTGGAAGAAATTTCCTGTCTGTCTTAAGGACGACCTTGTCCCTACGGAGTTCTATGTAGTTGGACTCCACTGACAAGGCCTGTAGTTCACTAATCTTTGCAGAGGTTATGGCTACCAGAAAGACAGTTTTCCATGTCAGATACTTGAGTTCAGCAGAAGACGTAGGTTCAAATGGGGGCTGCATTAGCTGTGCTATGCAGATATTCAGATCCCAAGAAGGGGTAGGCCCCCTGTGTGTGGAGGGGGGTAAGTGGAGCAACCCCTTAAATAACTTCTTGAAAATTGCATGAGAGGCCAGGGAAGGTCCCTGCCCTGCAGATAGATAGACAGATAGGCAGAAACAGCTGCTAAATGCACCTTCAGAGTAGAAGGCTAAAGGCCTAGAGAATGAAGATGGGCCAAATAATCCAACAGGACAGCCAATCCAGCTGCCTGTGAATCTGTTTCCTTTTGTGTACACCAGATAGTAAATCTCTTCCATTTGGAAGTATAAGTCTTTCTGGTGGCAGGTTTTCTAAAAACCTCAAAATATCCAGGACCCCTTCAGAGAGATGCAAGCCTGCGTACTCTAAGTTCTCAAGAGCCAGGCCTTGAGCCTGAGGGACTTGAGGTTGGGGTATAGGATCCTCCCTTGTGAGGAGGTCAGAAGATTGTGCCTCTTGGGGAGGCAGATTGGACTGGTCACTGCCAGAGACAGCAGCATGGGACACCAGGGCTGTCTGGTCCAATCCGGAGCAATCAGAATCATGATGATGGCTGGCTTCTGAGTTTGATCAGTACTCTGAAGATCAGAGGGAATGGGAGAAAGGCATACAGGAATTTGCCTGTCCAGTCCAGTATCAGTGCATCCAGAGGCACTGAACCCAAAGCTGGAGGCCTGCAACAGAACTGGGGTAGCTGATGCTTGTCTGGGGCTGCAAACAGATCTATTTTTGGTGTTCCCCATCTCCTGAAGACTGCATGCAGTATTTTCCTGTTCAGAGCCCACTCGTGGTGACTCTGATTTATTCTGCTGAGAGCATCTGCCAGGACATTGTCCTTGCCTGTCAAGTGCAACGCTGAAAGGGAGGTCTTGAGAGAATAAGCCAGACTCCAGATCTTCATTGCTTCCGTAGATAGGGCAGAGGACCTTGTCCCTCCCTGCTTGTTGATGTAGTACATGGTGGTGGTATTGTCAGTCCTTACCTGAACCACCTTCCCCAGTACCCTTTTTACAAATGACTGAAATGCCAGGAACACTGCCCTGAGCTCCAACAGGTTGATGTGGAGAAGAGACTCCTGGTGAGACTATGTCCCATAAGCAGTGTGATCCCCTAAATGAGCTTCCCACCCCAGGAGGGAAGCATCCATGGTCAGAACCACTGTAGGAGACTGCTGGAGGAATGGTACACCCTTCCTGAGGTTGTCGCTGTCCTTCCACCACTGTAATGCCTGTATCAAGGTGGTTAGTACTGGGATAAGCTTGGACAGGGAATCTCTTCTCTGGGACCAAAAGGACCTGAGGTGAAACTGAATATCCCTCCTCTGAAACCTGGCTCCTAGAACCACTGCTGTGGATGCTGCCATGTGTCCCAGGAGCTAGATAAAGTGTCTTGCTGGATGAGACACGTGTAAGTGAAACGAGTTTGCCAGTTGAATGAGGTTGTCTGTCCTTCCAACTGGCAGGAGAGCCTTTGCCTGAACTGTGTCCAGCTCTGCTCCCACGAACTCTAAGGTCTGGACAGGTTCCAGCACTAACTTCTTTAGGTTCACCAGGAATCCTAAGGATATGAGGGTATCCTGCACCAGACCCAAGGCCTCCCTTACCTGTTGGGGGGGAGTGTCCCACGATTAGCCAGTTGTCCAGGTAGGGAAACACAGCCACTCCTTGCCTTCTCAGGTGAGCTACAGCCACTGCCAGGCATTTTGTGAATGCTCTGGGGGCCAAGGTAAGGCCCAAGGGCATTGCCTTGAACTGATAGTGGCCAGAAGCCAATTCAAACCTTAGGCACTTCCTGTGAGAGTGTCTAATTGAAATACAAAAATAAGCAACCTTGAGATCCAAGGACGCTAGCCAATCTTCTTGCCTGAGGGTAGGAAGGATCATGGTTAAGGTCACCATCTTGAATTTGGGTTTTGTCAGATGCTTATTGAGATATCTCAGATCTAGAATGGGCTGCCACTCCACAGTTTTCTTTAGGGTAAGGAAATATCTTGAGTACAACCCTTTTCCCTTGTGAAGAGAAGGAACAGGTTCCACAGCTTTGTGTTCCAGAAGTGTGGTAACCTCTCATTCCAAAAGAGTTGTATCTGAACTGCTGGCTGGTTTGAATGACTTTGCTCTTGTTCTTGGAAACTGTTTGAAACTTAGAGCAAGTCCCTGGCTCACTACTTCCAGGAACCACTTGTCTGTGGTAATGGCTTGCCAGGCCTGGAAGTAGTGAGACAGCCTGCCCCCTACTGGCAATGGGGAGGCGGTCCTGGCTGACACATCAGGGTGCCTGCCTGACAGGAGTCCTAGGCTGAGAGGTGGATTCAGCTCTGTTTACACCCCTCCTGCCTCTACTCCTGAAATACGCTTTGCTGCTGGTAAGCAGGGATTGCTTGGGCCTGGTAGAAAGGCCTCTGATAAGGCCTGCCTCTGCCTGGCTTAGCTTGCTGTTTCTGTGGAGTTGCAGCCTTTTCCTTAGCAGCTGCACTCCTGCAAGTCACCCTGTACTCGTCCATTTTCTTCATGTATGTCTCTGTCTGTTCCCCAAACAGAGAAATCTGGACAACAGGGAAATCCATAGCTTTTGAATGGGTGTCCTGGAGAAAGACTGGTACATCTAAGACAAGAAAATCTTCTTAGGGAGACTGCAGTAGCCATAACCCTAGAGGATACATCATTTGAATCTACAGCTGAATGAAATTGAACTTTGGAAGCTTCAATGCCATCCTTGACTACTTGTTCCAGATCCTTGGCTAACTGAGGTGGAGCAGTCTTAGCCAGCTCCAAAACAGACTTCCACCTGGACTTCTGATATCTGGATACATATGCCATGTAAGAAGCTTGCCTAATATCCAGTGAAGCAGTCAAATACTGTTTCTTGGCCATGGCATCAATCTTTCAGCCTTATCACAGGCAGCAGCCTGAACTATCACTACATGGCTACAGTGATTACACAAGCATTATGTACCATTGTCAGACAACATATACCTCTTGTCCATCCTTTTATCCATGGGGGGAATGGAGGTTTGGCATCTGCAGAATTCAGTTTGTCTGTTTCTTAAGAAACTTATGCAGAGGTATTGAAAGTCTCTTAGTGTCAGGAACATTCATCATTTTGATGAAGTCAGGTGCCTCCTCTTCCTCAGCTGTCTCCAGAGTAGGCAGCTGTAAAGTATCAGCAACCTTTTTATAGAGGAGGATTCCCCAGGCTGCCTAGGAGGAGAAACAGATGCTGGTCTATCAGGGGAACATTAGGCTCGATAGGGTCACCCAAATATTCTTCTTCTTCCTCCTCCTCTTCTTCTTCTTTGCCCTCCCACTCCAGCTCATAGTAAGCCTCTGGATCATATGAACTGGTGGGAGGCAAACCAGCAGGTGACCACACCGAAGTATGTGCTTTATTACCCAGTCTCAGTTCACCTGCTCCGATTTTTAAAGACTGTATAATTCGTATAGCTTTAGCAATCTCTTCCACGGTTGGAGATGCAACCATTGGCTCTGAACCGGCGGATTTTCTTTTCTTTTTTCGCAGGTACCGACTCCTCGGTATCTGTCTTGCTTTTGGTCGAGGAGGTATCGCCCTGGTCAGAAGGCACCTCTTCTGGTTCCCCAACTCTCTCAGGAGCCGAACCAGCTGGCCATCCGGATCATCTGACTGTTTGGCCATTCTTTCCTTAAGCCTACACAAATACTTATCCAGCGTGGCTTTTGGAAAGTTCTTACAAATTTGGCAGTCAGTTTTCAGTTGGTCAAACCCCAGACAGTGAACACAGATAAGGTGGGGGTCACCCTTGGCAAACACCTCCCCACACTCTGTACAGTCCTGAAACCCAGTGGGACCGGTTTTCTTCTTGGGCTTCTTAATGATCACTGATAAGCCAAGTTACCCTTTGGTGGCAGTCAGGCCAGAGTAACTAAAAATCGTTTTTGGTTAACGACCGGTTCAATGGTCAATTGAAAAAAACGAGAAAAGGTTTCATTTTTTTTAAACCAAAAATAAACCAAATCCCAAACTAAAATCTACAACTTAAAAGACTTTGCCTCAAAAGGAAAACAAGCTTTCCTCAGTTTCCTCTCAGTTATGCAAACCGAAAGGAAAGCCTAAAACTTACCGAAACTGAAGCAAACCTAGTCTAGTCTAACCTGTACCGAGGAAAAGAGGCTTAAAGAACCAAAAATTAAAACCCGGTTTGAAGAAATCGTCGAAAAACCAACACTTTAACTGAAGCGAGTGAGGAATGAACCAGGATCAGGGGTTTGAAAACCGAGCTCGAGCTCAACATTCTAGGAATTTGCACAGAGTTAACTCATCTCTGGGGCAGTTTAACTGGAAGGGCTAATTGCATATAGTTAGAATACAGCAAGACGTCATGTTGTTTGAACCACAACTGCAACTTCAGTTGCTTTGCGTGGTTACTCTGGAGGCTCCTGAAGAGTGGCAGCCCCAGTCATAACTTCAGCCACCTGGCATAGTTGTACTGGGGTCTCTGAAGTACCAAAAGCCCCGATCAAAACTTCAGCCACCTGGTGCTGCTGTACCAGGGTCTCGTGAGGAGTGGGAGCCCCGATCACAACTTCAGCTGCCTGGCATGGCTACAGTGGGAGCTCCCGAGGAGCAGAAGCCCCAATCGCAACCTCAGCCACCTGCTGCAGCTGCACCATGGGGCTCCAGAAGAGCACGTGTCCTGATAGAAGCTTTAGCCACCATGCATCATCAATGGCAGACCACATGAAGCCTGGATGCAGGGCCATGCATAAAAGACTGACAAGATGTGCTGGAAAGAGGAAAAAGAAAGGTTTGTTTTTTATCTGAGAGGCCAACAGGAAAAAGGTCCAGTCTCAATGCCAGAATTTAAAATTGATGCCATATTGCGTATCAAAAAATCAAAGTTTACTGCATTCAAATGGCACTTTCTTGCTAAAATACTCAAGTGGTACAGTCTTGCAAAAATTACTGTAGTGTGATTATATCTTACGTTCACTCTTGCCTAAAGCAGCAGTGCAACAAAATTGGGCAAAGAAAATGATTGTACCTTTTCTTGCACTATTAAAGATTCCAGGCATCTTCCAGTTTTATTTGATGGCAACATGTTTTAGTTCTACCAGAATTTGAGTATTTCATAAATGTTTATGTAACCACCCAGTCCGCTGGGGTTACTAGAATCCTATCAGTATTAGTGCTAAGCAGGTAGCTGGTAGGGAGCTCATTAGGGGCTTCTTACTCAATGACATCATTGTTTATTCAGCTAGCCTGAGAGAAGAATGATTATGTAATTCAGAACTCTCGCAGCAGCATAACACTTTCCTGTGTACAGTTGCTCTGGGGAGCTTAGAATGTTCAGTCTGTAGTGAGTTGCAGCTGAGTGGAGGTGAGAGTCACAGAAGGTCTGCCAGTGAACTGAGTTGAGGGCCCAGAACTTCTCACCCTAGTGTGGAATACCATTTCCAGCTTCCAGTGAAGTGGTGGAGACCGTTCTACAGCAGGATTTCCTGATTTCTACTCCCAGTAAAGTGGAGAGAACTGCTTTTCTCAGTGTGTTCAAGGGGCAATCCCCTGAAGATCCTTTGTGTGTTTCAGCTGCCTTGAAAAAGATCTTTTGAGAGACTGCTCTGACATGCTACCCAGGAGAGGTGCCTTTTGTTGTTCCATGCCCTGTGGAAAGGAACCAGTTCATAAGTACTGTTTTGAGAGACAAGTTCTCCACACATTTAGGGGAATCATTTCTGGGGTGTGTGTACCAATAGATAAGGCTAGAACGCACCTGTCAGTGCTCCTAGTTCACCCTGGAGAGTGAATTTCTGCAACATGTTCACCCAGGAGAGTGAAGTTGTACTGTGGTCACCCCAGTGAGTGACAGAAATGGAAAGTGTGGGACCTTTAGCATTTCAGTGGGGAATGGGGTTTCAGTGGTGTAACCTTGAAGGAATGGCAGAGTCTGTCAGTTAGGGCAAAGGGTTGGAGGAAAGCCATCTGGATGTTTACAAGGCAGGGCTAACTGGTTCATAAAGGGTGCCAGTTTTTTACCTGAGTAAAGGCCAGTGCTGCAGGTTTAGATCTGTGGCTGAGTTTCACATAATTGCACCTATTTTCGAAGAAGAGTTCTGAGTGTGTGGCTTAGTTTCACAATATGTGCACTCATGGGAGGAAAATGTTCGGGGGCATGGTCAGGTGTCCATTAAGTGCACCATTTGGAAATGGGAAGAGGTTTTTGTGTGTTCTCAAACTGTACTGCATGCAAGGAGGGTTCGTGAAATGTACCTGTTCTGCCTTGACTGACCCATGGGGGTCCACTACTTGCTTTAGTTTTCCATCTGTTAAATAAAGCCATACTGCACAATCCCAGTTCCTGTTCTGGAATTTCTGATTCTTGCTACTGGTGTTGGAATTACTGGGGCCCCCTCAGCAGTTTAGATCTAGCATATGCCTACCAGCCTCCACCCGGGACCTGGGTTGTAATTTACAAAAGGGTCATGTGTTGTTTTCTTGTACCCCCACCCCTCTTCCTCTAGAAATGAGCCTGGTATACATCCTAACGCCAAGGGTGGTACCTGCCTTTGAAGTTTATGCTAAAAGTAATGGTATGCCACATGTGGGTACCAGTGTCCAGATTCTATGGGGGGTGCTAACTTGTTATAAGTGGCTGGGGGGTTTACATTTAATTTAGTTTTTTCTCAAGAAAAAAGATGGCTGCCTCAAAAATAGCTTTGTAGGCCTGGCAGGGGTTAGGACTGAGAAAATAAAATATTTATTATTAACTGTAGCTGAAACTAGTTTTTTGGAAAAAACAGTTTTCATTGTACTGCTGCTTTTAAACCTAGTTTTTGCTAAATGCGCAGAGGTAAGATTCCGTTTTCAGTTCATTGCCGTATTTTCTGCTTGTATACAAGACCAGATTTGAATCTAACATGCCTGTAAAGCAAGTTCTTGTTCTGGAGAGTCTGACAGAAAATGTAAATGTTGACTTCAATGTGTAATAAAAAAAAATATCATGTATATGATAAAAAGGCCGCCCCCGGTGAAGATCTATTCTGGTGGAAGCACCAGAGCTTGGTTTTCCTCCACTTCGGAGTTAAATAAAACTTATTTTGCATTACTTGGCATCTAGACATCCTTATGTCCAGAGCATGGTTTCTTTGTTTTCAATTTCGGTCTTTGGGTTAGCCTCCCATACCAGCACCGCCAGACTTCCAGGACACACTGCAACTTGTTTCTTGCCCTTATGTTAAAAACAGGCCTCAAACACACTTGCAGTGAATCAGAAAAAACATTTGTTTGCATCAAAATGCACTCCCCCCCCCCAATTCTTTGACTGTGCTGAGAGTGCAGATGCTTGTCTGGTTTAGTGTGGGTTTCCTACTATATTTCTTTGTCTTATTCTCTAGCTCCTTATTTCTTTTCTCTGTTTCTATTTCTCCATTTTTTACTTTCTCATGTATACCTGAGACCGTACATTTTCTATAAAATACCTTTTAATTTCATGTCTATACACATCTTAGACCTCTCTGCTACTCTTATTTGTTGCCCATACTAACCCATTTTTCCCTTTATTTCTACAGATTTGACAGGACACCAGACCCTGTTATTGACCCTCTGCCGGATGGCCGGTCTGGTTCAACTCCCAAGGGAGTCAGGGAACCAGAGGAAGTGCCTTCTGACCAGGGTGATACCTCCTCGACCAAAAGAAAAACAGATACCGAGGAGTCGGTACCTGCGAAAAAGAAAAGAAAATCCACCGGTTCAGAGGTGACAAAAGTCAGCATTCAAAATTGGATCATCCACTGGTCCTTCAACCCTCTCCTCAATGGCCTCACCCTCTTCTTCCTCCTCCACCACAGACTTTTCAGCATCAAAGGGAACAGGCACAACTGTGGCATGCATGCCGTATGTCTGGCAACCACTTTTTTTTTTTATTTAATATACTTTATTCCTTTTATCATAACAATAAAACAATACACAAACAGAAAAGTAAAAACAAGGACAAACAGTGAATAAGAACAACAGCAATAAGACAATTACAAAATACCAAACAAACAAACCCTCATCCCGCCCACCCCACCACCCACCAGCTCAGCAGCCTGGGTTCAGAAAGGAGAGAAGGTATAGGTGGACAAGTGAAAAAAAGAATGAAGCAGGAAGCTGTGACAGAAAAGTGATGCCTGGGATTATGGTCTCAATGTGGTTAGAGACAAAAGCGCATAAAGGAACTCCTATATGTCACGGAACTGCTGCGGACATCCGCACAATCAGGCTCTTTGTTTTTCTAAAATTAAAGCATTTAAAATCTCCTGATGCCATTCTCTGTAAAAGGGAATAACATTGTCTTTCCAATGGTGCAAAAAAAATTAACTTTGCGATAATAGAAATTAGGGCAATATGCGCCTTTTGGGTGAGATTAAATCAGCTGGATATATTCCCACAAGACATATACCAGGCCTAAAAAGATCTTCTAAACCCACAGAAGGATCAAGGGCTGCCTGAATAGTCAACCAAAAAGGTACTACTTTCATGCAGTCCCATAAAATATGTTTGAGATGTCCTTCTGCCAAACCACAGCAAGATCAAAGTGGGGTCAGGAGTCTACCCATTTTCTTAAGTTTAAAAGGAGTGTAATACATATTGTGAAGTACTTGAAATTGAGTCAGACGCAGCCTGTCCTGCTTAATGTATTTATATAAATCACGCCAGACAGTGTGCCAAGCAAAAAGCTCATCTTAGGTACTGAGGGCTTGTGTCCGATATGTCAGATGAGTTATTCTTATCTAGGAACTGGAATAGCCTATATAATCCAGACACTGGATGAGGCTGCAAAACCACCCAAAAAAAATGATCTGGAACAGAAGGATCCATCAACGTCCAAGGTCTGGGACCGAGATATGAAGAAACCAAATGAATCAATTGTAAAAATTTAAAACTGAATGTCATCAAGAGTTGAAATCATTCACTAGCAGTGAGGAAAGACATAAATTTACCATCCACCAAGAGTGAGGTGAGTGACACACTCCACAGCTGAGGACAAAAAGAGAGGGGAATAGGGTGACCAGCGATGCAGATGTTTGGGTTGCCAAAAATAGTTTGGGTTGGACATTTGGACCACTCTAAGTCCAAGTAATGGCCGAGCTGACGGTGAGCCTTAATAGACCAAGCAATAGGAGTTAAACAGAGCATAGTAGGAAGCTGAGTTGACCGAACATACAACAAGCCAGGAAGGGTCATACCGGCATGTTGGCATAAGTCGCTTTCAATATCGAGCCACTGAGGGTAACAGGCCGAATCCACTTTGCCATCACCAAAATTGCCCTACTGATAAACGTTGCTGCCATGAAGGGCACAATAATATAAAAATATGTTTGGAAAACATAATCCACCCTCCAATTTGGGCGCTGTAAATTTAAAGTAAGAGCGGCGAATGGCTCAGCCTTTCCAAAGAAAATTATTGAGAAGGTTTGGTACATAAAGGAAGCAAGTTTTGGGTAAGAACATACAAAGCATACCGACAGGGTACAATAACTGAGGCAAAATGTTCATTTTGATGGCACTTACCTATCCCCATAAAGAAAAGGGTAAAGCGGACCATCTATCCAAATCCACCTTGATGGAATCAAGTAATGAGGAGATGTTATTCTTAATCATCAATGATGGGGACCTATAAATGTGTACACCCAGTGACTTAGACTCCCAGGACAAACCCATACTAAGTATATCGTGTTTACGTCATGTTTACATACTAAGTATATTGTGTTTACATCATGTTTACATACTAGCCCAGATATTCAAAAGGGTTGCTCATGGCACAACAGTGTTGCGCCATGCGCAGCCCACTGATGCGCCCCGGCGTGATATTCAAAAGGGAAAAGTGCACGGCATAAAAGTGCGCATCAGTCATGTATGCAGGCACAGGTGGGGGGGCATGCCCATGCATAACCTGCACAGCCCGATATTCAGCCCGGGATGTGCAGAGCCATGCATGCGCAACCCCTACCTGTGCCAGCACAAAGTTACGCCAGTAATGTATGCAGGCACAGGTGGGGGGGCATGCCCATGCATAACCTGCACAGCCTGATATTCAGCCTGGGATGTGCAGAGCCATGCATGCGCAACCCCTACCTGTGCCAGCACAAAGTTACGCCAAAAAAAAAAGGAACAACTGATGGCCACCCACAGGTAAGCTGCCGCATTGCAGGGCTCAATACGGCAGCTGCCATCTGTGGGTGGCCACCCGAGTTCCGACTGCTCCTGGCAGTGCCCCCATGCCCAATCGTGGTATATGTGAATCTGGACGTATTGATGGTAGTTGCATGCCCATTGGCTCACGCCAGAACTAATGGGCGTGCAGCCCTACCGAGGTGTCAGTCGGCGGGAGTGCAGGGCGGCAGGCGGGTGGGGTGCTGCCGCCCGCCAGCGACCGGATGGGGAGCGGGCAGTGGGGCTCTGTGGGCGGGTGGGGTACCACTAGACCACCAGGGATACTGGAATTAGTTTTTTTTACAAATGCCCGCGATCGGGCAGATAGCTAGTCCACTGGACCACCAGGGATATCGGAAGGGGATCTGTCTTTGAAACAAATGCCCGCGATCGGGCAGATAGCTGGTCCACTGGACCACCAGGGATATAGGACGGAATAGCTTCTCTTTTTTTTACAGATGCCCGTGATCAGGCAGATAGCGGTCCACTGGACCACCAGGGATATAGGACGAATTCTTCTCTTTTTTTCAACAGATGCCCGCGATCGGACAGATAGCTGGTCCACTGAACCACCAGGGATATAGGACGGAATAGCTTCTCTTTTTTTTACAGATGCCCGCGATCGGGCAGATAGCGGTCCACTGGACCACCAGGGATATAGGACGAATTCTTCTCTTTTTTTTAACAGATGCCCACGATCGGGCAGATAGCGGTCCACTAGACCACAAGGGATATAGGACGGAATTCTTATTTTTCTTTTCAAATGCCCGCGATCGGGCTGCAGGGGGCGTCGGTCCCTGACGGCTGCTGCCTGGCAGGCGCCAGGCGCAGAGTCGTCAGGGATGCAGGCGCACCTGCATGCAAATGGGGCCATAATGACATGCAAATGGCCCAATGTCGCCTTGCATACATTATGGCCCCATTTGCATGTCGACTTTTGAATATCGCGGTTGCTGTGCATGGCGCAATGGAACTTGCGCTAGCGCATCCCCATGCTCCACTCTGGCCACTTGCGCTGGCCCAGTGCCACTACGCCATGCACACTGGGGGTGGCCGGAGTGCGATATTCAACGCTGCTGAGCCATGGCGCAGCTCCATTGAATATCGCCCAGTCCACACCCCTGCACAGCCAAGTTGAGCTGCGCCCAAGCTTGCGCCACAGCCTGGCACAGTTTGAATATCTGGGACACTAAGTATATCGTGTTTACAAACTAAGCTATTCAGTGAAAAGACTTGTTTTTTCCAAATTTAATTCATAAGCAGAGATGGAAGAGAATCTGGCAAGCTTCTCAAGAGCAGTTGGAATAGAAGGAGAGGGGTCAGCGACGTGCAGTAACAAGTCATCAGCATATGCGGATAGCTTATAAATGCTCTGCCCCACCATAATGCCTCTGATCTGAGGATTGTTCTGAAGTGTGAAAATCAAAGGTTCTAAATATAAATTAAATAGTAAGGAGAGCACGGGCAGCCCTGTCTAGTCTCACAGTGAAGAGGGAAGGGGTCAGATAAAACGCCATTGCACAAGATGCGGCCAGTTGGGGTAATATATAATAGCAGTATCCAGAATATAAATTGTTTGGCAGCCACTCTGAGTAACAGTGGAAGGCTTCTTCAATTTCTCAGCTACAGTTGTCAATACCTGTCTCCCAGCAGGTAGCTGGAGCTGCTTCATCTTCCTCATCTCCTTGGGCTTCTCAATGACTGCAGGAGTCACACAAGGATTCTGGGAAGTTACAGGAGGCATAGACAAACTTCCTTCATCACCCCAAGAGGGAGATAATGTAAACTTGGAACCACGAGCAAGCAGTCTTTCACAGCCAGCAGCTGAGGATGCAGACGTTGACGGGAATGCTTCTTTCTTCTCTGATATTTCCTTTTTTATCTTTTTTTATTTCTTACTTGCTAATATGTTGCATTTTGGCATGCAATTGTTTTCACAAACTGACAGGGTTCTGAGCAGGATGGATTATGTTTTCCAAACATATTTTTATATTATTACGCCCTTCATGGCAGCAAAGTTTATCAGTAGGGCAATTTTGGTGATGGCAAAGTGGATTCGGCCTATTACCCTCAGTGGCTCGATATTGAAAGCGACTTATGCCAACGTGCCGGAATGACCCTTCCTGGCTTGTATGTTCAGCCAACTCAGCTTCCTACTATGCTCTGTTTAACTCCTATTGCTTGGTCTATTAAGGCTCTCCATCAGCTCGGCCATTACTTGGACTTAGAGTGGTCCAAATGTCCGACCCAAACTATTTTTGGCAACCCTAACATCTGCATCGCTGGCCACCCTATTCCCCTCTCTTTTTGTCCTCAGCTGTGGAGTGTGTCACTCACCTCACTCTTGGTGGATGGTAAATTTATGTCTTTCCTCATTGCTAGTGAATGATTTCAACTCTTGATGACATTCAGTTTTAAATTTTTACAATTGATTCATGTGGTTTCTTCATATCTCAGTCTCAGACCTTGGACGTTGATGGATCCTTCTGTTCCAGGTTGGGTTTTTTTTGGGTGGTTTTGCAGCCTCATCCAGTGTCTGGATTATATAGGCTATTCCAGTTCCTAGATAAGAATATCCCATCTGACATATCGGACACAAGCCCTCAGTACCTCAGATGACCTTTTTGCTTGGCACACTGTCTGGCGTGATTTATATAAATACATTAAGCAGGACAGGCTGCGTCTGACCCAATTTCAAGTACTTCACAATATGTATTACACTCCTTTTAAACTTAAGAAAATGGGTAGACTCCTGACCCCACTTTGCTCTCACTGTGGTTTGGCAGAAGGACATCTCAGGCATATTTTATGGGACTGCATGAAAGTAGTACCTTTTTGGTTGACTATTCAGACAGCCCTTGATCCTTCTGTGGGTTTAGAAGATATTTTTAGGCCTGATATATGTCTTGTGGGAATATATCCAGCTGATTTAATCTCACCCAAAAGGCATATATTGCCCTAATTTCTATTATCGCCAAGTTAATTTTTTTTTGCGCCATTGGAAAGACAATGTTATTCCCTCTTACAGAGAATGGCATTGGGAGATTTTAAATGCTTTAATTTTAGAAAAACAAATAGCCTGATTCCACGGATGTCCGCAGCAGTTCTGTGACAGATAGGAGTCCCTTTATGCGCTTTTGTCTCTAACCACATTGAGACCATAATCCCAGGCATCACTTTTCTGTCATAGCTTCCTGCTTCATTCTTTTTTCACTTGTCCAGAAAGGACCTGTGAGAAGGGTAGTGTGGTGATTGTGGGGGACTTCAACATGCCAGGAGTGGACTGGAGTACCCCAACAACCAGGAACAGAAGGGAGCAGGTACTGCTGGATGCCTTCCAGGACAGCTTCCTGATGCAAATGGTCAGTGAACCAACCAGGTTAGGGAATACCCTTGACCTTGTGCTGGCAAATGTGGACTTTGTGAGAGAACTTACAGTGGAGGAACCGCTGTCAGGGAGTGACCACCACTCAGTATGGCTCACATTGGATATGGGCAAGGAAGGAGTGGAATCTGGCACAAGAGTGCTGGACTTCAGAAGGGCCGATTTTGGGAGGATGGAGGAAGTGGTAAAAGGGTACCTGGACAGAATTCAATCTAGTATGGACACTAACCAGAGGTGGGAGCTCATAAAGCTGGGGATAGTGGAGGCAACCAAAACCTGCTGCAAGGCCCAGAGCAAGAAGGCTAGGGCTAAGAAACCGAGCTGGTTGAGCAAGGAGGTCATGGAAAAGGTAAGGAGGAAAAGAGTTGTCTTTAGGAAGTACAAGAAAACGGGAGGAGGGGAGGACAGGGAGGAGTACTTGACAGAATCGAAGGAGGTGACAAGGGCAGTAAGGGGAGCCAAAGCATCTACGGAACTCAGGCTGGCACAAGGCATTAAGAAGGGGAAGAAGGACTTCTTTAGGTACATCAGGGAGAAAAGGAGCTGTAAGGACCACATAGTAAGGATTAGGAAGAGGGGGTTGGGTGGAAGCAGGGTCGATAAGGCAGAAGCACTAAATGAGTACTTCTGCTCAGTATTTACTAAAGAGAAGAGGGGGCGACACCCAAGGGGGAGAAATGGCAGAAACGGGGGAGGGGTGACAGATGGGGAAATCATGGAGGGCAGAGTTCGGGAGGGTTTGAAGGCACTGAGGGTGGAGAAGGCGCCAGGCCCAGATGGCATCCACCCCAGGGTACTGAAGGAGCTGGCAGAGGTCCTTGCAGGACCTTTAGCAGACCTATTTAATGCCTCACTACATTCTGGGTGTGTACCTCAGGACTGGAGGATGGCTCATGTAGTGCCCCTCCACAAGAGTGGCCCCAAGGATGAACCGGTAAACTACAGACCAGTGAGCCTCACATCCATCGTGGGTAAGCTAATGGAGTCTATCCTGAAGGAGAGGCTGGTGGCCCTCCTAGAGGCCAAAGGGCTACAGGACAGCAGACAGCATGGCTTCATACGGGGCAGATCCTGCCAAACCAACCTGGTGGAGTTCTATGACTGGGTAACTAGGCAACTGGACAGGGGCCATGCAGTGGATGTCCTGTATCTGGACTTCAGTAAGGCATTCGACTCGGTGCCACATGGAAGGCTGGGAAGTAAGTTAGTAGGCACAGGGGTGGGTGCAAAGCTGGTGACATGGGTAGGAAACTGGCTTCAGGGAAGGCAACAGAGGGTGGTGGTGGGTGGGGAGCTCTCACACCCAAGGGTAGTGACGAGCGATGTTCCACAGGGCTCAGTGTTGGGACCAGTGTTGTTTGGGATATTCATTGCAGACATATCATGGGACATCAAGAGCAAGATCAGTCTGTTTGCTGATGATACCAAGGTAGGAGCGGTGGTGGATGACCTAGGGGGATGGCAGGGGTTGCAGAATGATCTGGCAAAGCTTGAAACCTGGTCAGACACCTGGCAACTGGGGTTTAATGCCGAAAAGTGCAAGGCGCTGCATTTTGGGATGAAGAACCCAAGGAGGAGTTACCAGCTGGGGGGAGTGCAGCTAGCCCAGACAGAGGAGGAGGAGGAGAAGGATCTGGGGGTGCTCATTACAGGGTCAATGAACAACTCGGCACAATGTAAGAAGGCAGCTGCAAAGGCCAACAAAATGCTGGGTTGTATTGCAAGGGGTATATCCTCGAGGAGGGAGGAGGTGATTCTGCCACTGTATAGGTCATTATTTAGACTGCACCTGGAGTACTGTGTGCAGTACTGGTGCCCGTATCTGAAGAAGGACATTAAGTTACTGGAGGGGGTGCAGTGCAGGGCGACAAAGATGATCAAGGGGCTAGGGGACTTATCATACAAGAGGAGGTTGAGGGAGTTGAACATGTACTCACTGGAGGAGAGGAGGGACGGGGGGACATGATTGAAACCTTTAAGTACATGAAAGGAATAAACAAGACAGGTACAGAAGGGCTGTTCAAAGTAAGGAGGGAGGGACACCAGGGGCCATGATATGAGACTGGAGGAAGGAAGGTTCAGGAGGGAGATGAGGAGACACTTTTTTACAGAGAGGGTGGTGGCTGGGTGGAATGCGTTACCTGCAGAAGTGGTATCCAGTAGAGCCATGGACTGCTTCAAAAAGGCATGGGACAGGACAAGGGGAGGGTTAATGAAGGGGAAGGGTGGAAGGGAGGGGCAGCTGCAGAATAAGGGATGCTAGCTGCACATTCGAGCAGACTTGATAGACCTCTAGGCCTTTATCTGCTGGCAAATTTCGTATGTTCATATGTTCGTCCACCTATACCTTCTCTCCTTTCTGAACCCAGGCTGCTGAGCTGGTGGGTGGTGGGGTGGGCTGGGATGAGGGTTTGTTTGTTTGGTATTTTGTAATTGTCTTATTGCTGTTGTTCTTATTCACTGTTTGTCCTTGTTTTTACTTTTCTGTTTGTGTATTGTTTTATTGTTATGATAAAAGGAATAAAGTATATTACATAAAAAAAAAGTGTCTGCCACACATACGGCATGCATGCCACAGTTGTGCCTGTTCCCTGTGATGCTGAAAAGTCTGTGGTGGAGGAGGAAGAAGAGGGTGAGGCCATTGAGGAGAGGGTTGAAGGACCAGTGGATGATCCAATTTTGAATGCTGACTTTTGTCACCTCTGAACCGGTGGATTTCCTTTTCTTTTTCACAGGTACCAACTCCTCGGTATCTGTTTTTCTTTTGGTCGAGGAGGTATCACCCTGGTCAGAAGGCACTTCCTCCGGTTCCCTGACTCCCTTGGGAGTTGAACCAGACCGGCCATCCGGCAGGGGGTCAATAACAGGGTCTGGTGTCCTGTCAAATCTGTAGAAATAAAGGGAAAAATGGGTTAGTATGGGCAACAAATAAGAGTAGCAGAGAGGTCTAAGATGTGTATAGACATGAAATTAAAAGGTATTTTATATAAAAGGTACTATATATATATATATATATATATATATATATATATATATGTATAATATATGTGGGTTAAACTCTCTGCCTGCTGTTATCTCTGGATAACCTTTGACCTTTAAGTTTGGTTCAGCTGAAAGCACACTTGAGATATTCAAGCTCTCTGATGGCACTTTAATTATGTTCTGAAGGCCTGTTTTAAACCAATGAGAATTATTTCTAGGGGGTTTTCTGCATGTTCTAAGTGTTAATAATATAGGATTTTCTACAAAACTGTCATCAAGCTTCCGAAGAAGGACTTGTTGGTCCGAAAGTTAAAGCTATTTGTTCTTTTTGTAACATCCTTGTTGGTCCAATAAAAGATATCAAACCATTTGTTCTGGATTTTTTTATCTCAGGTAACCAAAAATAGAAGACACACCGGGCATCACCACATAATAGCAAAGGATAAAGGTACTTACATTTGTAAATGAAAGCCAACCAACCAATTTTGGATTCGGAGAGCTTTTTCCACAGTATCATCTACCACATAACAGAAGTAGATCTGATCATCAAAAAACATCAGTCTCTCATTAATCTGTTTGATGCGACGAACAGGTGAGGATTTTAGGTGGATGGATGATCAGAAAAAAATATACAGCCCAACAGCAGGCAAAGAAAAGGAAATATACACTGCCCATTAAGGAGATTCAGAGTTGAGAGACTCAAGATTGGAGAAAGACCCAACCTAGGAGTGTCTAGTGCACCTCACAGCACCAGTGAAACCAGCACCAAGCACAGTCCACTACAGATAACTTACAAGGCAGAAGGTATGAACAAAACGGAATACAGAATCAGTATATTTATACAGTATAGTAGTATATGAAGCTGTAATGCCATCGAGGGGCTAATTAGCCAATAACCCATGACCCAGAAGAGTGAGTGAGTTTAATTGAGCTAATTAGCACCCGGGAAGGGATTATATCCTCATATACTATTTTTTCCTAGCATTTGTTTTATATAATACATTAGAACTGTTATTATTTCTTTTGTTTAGATTGCATTTTGCGATTATTTCTGGGTTTGCATTACTTTTTTTTTCCCCTCCTGCTAATCCATAGTGTGGTGGCATTTTTGTCTTGGGCACTGTTTTGGCCCAGTTTGCTTTCCGTAGTGCAGGGTCCTCCTATATTAGGAGGTGTGGCAAGACCAGTCATTCCCTAAGTGTCTACAGGTGGAAAATGGTATGTGGTTGCGGTCAACATTACAGTCAGAAGTGCGGTTACAGTTGACACGGATGTCGGGAGTGGCATGTAGTTGGGGTTGAGAGATGAAGGAGGCAAACTTCAGCCAGGAAAGGTGTCCTGTTTTCAGGAGCTCAGCATCGGCGGCAACAACATGGCGGGTTTAGGCGATTATTTTTAGCTGCAGCATCGAGGGACACAGATGCAGGAGGAAGACTGGAGCTGCAGAGGCAAAGTCATGTATCACACCAATTATATATATGACTTCAACGACTGTGGAATATGTCTTTGATTGGTGTGATATACAGGGAAATTTATGATGGGATTTTAAATGAGACACAAGTCCATTCCATTAATTATATATTATATATGTTGAAGTCCCTCCATGAGAACTTCAACATGAATTGGCTCTCCCTGGCATCCAGGCTCACCTCTCACAGGACTGAGTCCCTAAATCTTGCCCAACCAATCATTAAACCCACCTGACTCGATCCTCACTCTCCAAACCACTTCTTTCTCAACTGGGTACTTTCCCCATAACCCCATGGCATCATCACAGCAAGTATTCTGCCAGATGCCTTCAGCAATCATAGTATAACCTACTGTATCAGGAAAGTTAAACCCTCTCCATCCACCCCTAACTACATTTGGCCCAGGACACTCCAGTTACTTGACATTAGTACCATTCTTTTTTTTTTTAATTTAGAATTTTTTTTTTGTGGTATTTTTCCCCGGTTTTCACCCCGAGCGTGGGACCCTGGCAGACACATGCGCAGCATGGAGGCGCACACTATTGGTGGGTACCAGCCCGCCCTTCTGCCCCACCCGTGGCAATTGCCACTGCCCTTTCTTGCCTATGCCCATCAGACCTCCACCCTATAGGAGCGGAACTATGAGGGGGACAGACAACCACCCCGAGAGGGGAGAGCTGCTAACAGCCGCTCAATCCCGCTCCCTCCCTCCCCCATGTGCCAGCTCCCTGATGACCCAAGATTATTCCTGAACCCAGGTCTCTGACATGGCATGAGATAAGGTGTCTAGCACCTCAGCCCTCAGTGCCATCGGGACAGCTACATTAGTGCCATCCTAAATGACCTCGCTTCCACGGACTGGTCCCCCATCTGTTCTGCCACTGAAATGGATATGGCCCGCTCCCTTTTCCATTCCAAATTTTTTCTCATTTGGGACAAGCATGTCCCACTCAGAAAATCCAGGGTGAAAAGTTCCCACCACCCCTGGATTACACTAGATCTTGCTGACCTGTGCAAGTCCAGGGACCAAGCTTGGGCATGTTTCAAACTCTCCTGTTCCCTGCCTGACTTCTTATCAGACAGGTCACTCAGGAACTTCTGTACAACAGCTGTCCATGCCACTAAGGCTCACTATTTCAACCAGCAGTCTACTCTTAATTCCCCAGCAAAATTCGGGAAGGTATTCACTCCCTCTTTGTCCCCCTTTCTTAGTCGGCACCCCCAGTCCCCCTGGTGGATGGCTCACTGGTCTCCAACCCATCCTCTGTTGTTACTCATTTTAATGTATTTTTACCACTTGTCAACTCCCCTCTCCTCCCTGTCCTCGTCCTTCTCCCCTCCCCTCCCCTCCTGCCTCTCCTCCACCCCACTTATCCGAGGGCTTCCACTTCCCTCCCATCTCTCCTCAGAAAACCTTACTCGCCTTTCCCTCACTTAACCCTGCTAAGTCCAGCCCCAATGGGCTGAACCCTAAACTCCTCTGTCTCTCAGACCCTGCATTACCTCTCCACTCTTTCACCTTTTGAACCTCTTCTTCTCATTCAGTGCTATCCCTCTGGCCTGGAAGATTGCAGAAGTTCTGTCTCTGCAAAAAGGAGAGGACCCCTCCTCCCCTGGCAACTTCCAACCTATCACCCTCCTACCATTTTTTGCAACGATGCAACCTCTCTTGCAAAGCTGCAGGAGAAAATCATCTACTCCAGGTTGTCTGACTTCCTACAATCCTCCGACTTCCTCTCCCCTTCCAATCTGTTTTTTTAGAAGTATCACTCCACTGTCTCCTCCTTCCTGCATGTCACTGAGTCCATCCTCACTAGGATGGATCAGGGTCACATCACCATGTCTATACTCATCAATCTGGCCAAAGCCTTTGACTCAGTGTCCCACCCACTCTTACTGGACAAGAAGAGCTCGGCCGGCCTCTCGGTTCCTATAGTTGACTGGTTCTTTTCCTATCTCACAGGCAGCCAACAGTCGATACTGCTGGTAGATGCCCAGTCCCTTCCTCTTCCCATCCCAGCTGGGATCCCGCAGGGCTCCATCCTAAGTCCTATCCTTTTCTCGGTTTTCCTCAATTACCTGCCCTCTGCCTGTGTCACCTCGCATATCCACATGTCTTCAAATGACTCTGTCATTTACACCTCCGGCCCCGCAGCCGCAGCTGTAGAAGGTCTGTTCCAGCAAGACTTCCAAAATGTATTGTGCTGGTTCCATGCCAGTCAACTCCAGGTCAGCACTAAGAAAACAGTGTCTACGACCTTTGGCACTAGCCAGAAACTGGCCATTCGTAATGCTAGATGGCCCCCCAAAGTAGCCCTGTGTGTAGCTTGACTGTAAACTGGACTTCTCTGCCCACATGTGATGCCATCCATGCCACACCCTGCCACTAACTCAGTGCCTTGTACTTCAATAAGGACTGCATTTCCCCCCAGGTCCATCAGAAGCTGGTAACCAGAATGGTTCTCCCCATCTTGAACTATGTGAATGCGTTCTATGGCACTAACCCCGCCTCTTCTTTCACCAGACTGGACACCCTCTGCAGTGCTTTCTGTTGCTTTGCTACCAGTTCACCTTGTCATATTCATCATTGTTCTTTCTACTCCTCCCTCTCCCCTCCCGTCATCAGTCCCACTGTGCCTCCTTCATCTCAAAATACTGGTTTGGTTTCCTCCCCTCTTACCTGTCCTCACCCCTCTCTCCCATCTCTTCCTCCTACTCCCTGCACTCCAGGGCCATCTTCACCTTCTCCCTTCCCCACCCTCACTCCTCTGATGTACAGTCTGCCTTCTCCTACCCTCTTTCTTCCCTCTGGAACCTCCTCCCTCCACCACTCCCCCTCACTCCCAAGCCTTAGATACTATCTAAGGCACCTCCCACTGCTTATGTCCCTGCCGCCCGACCCCCTCCCTACTTTGCCCTCCCTCTTGATCCCCCCACACTTATGATTTTGGCTCCTGTCAGTGGACAGAACTGGCCTATTTTAATTTGTATGCACTGCCAAAGCATCTTCACATTCTCCAACAGGCAATATGCACTTATGTAACTCTTGTCGGCATTATATGCAGCCTGCAAGCTAACTATGTGATCCCTACATTTTACCATGCTGTTGTCACCAGCTTGCACTGCATTCTGTTTCTGCACTTTGTAATTCTGTCTTCATAATCTTGTCATTGTAACAGTATTCCATGATTTGATGTAACTTTGTCATTCTGCAGTCCCCCTAATCCTTTCTCCCGGGTCGTACCTGGAAATGAGCCCAAATATATATATATATATATATATATATATATATATGTATATGTTCAGCAAGAAGATCAAATAGCAGATTTTTTCTGTACAAGGAGAAAAAACAAAGATCTGGAATTACAGTTCAAACAAGGGAAGACCCTGTCTATAAAGGAGTCAGCAGATCGCCACAAGTCCTACCACAGTATTGCAAAAAAAGAATGCTAAGAATGCCAGCTTGCTGGTGCAGCAGAGAGCTACCACTCGCAGTACCAATGACCCAGGTTCAGGAACGAGCCCAGACCATCACAGGGTCGGCCGGAGGAGGGGTAAGATCAAGTGTCCCACAGGATGCTCTCCTCCTCCAGGAAGGGAAGGTGTTGCAATCTGCTGCACTTCTGCCACCTGGGTGACCACGGCTAGTGGTGCAGGGGGTCAGCAAGTGACAGGGAGGGACCCTCAGACTGACCACACAGATTGGCTGTACTTGCTTTGCCAGCACACCAATCCCACTGCACTCCTAGAGGGGTGGGCGGGCTAAAGAAAAAAATGGAAAAATGAGGCACAGGCAGGGAGGATGGAGCCTCAGCCTGCCCACCACGTCCATTGCCAGAAATGAGCCACCTTCTGCCAGGGGATACCACCAGTCTTCACTGCCACCGTGGGTGGCCAGAGAGACAACAGGGAAGAAATGACATGAAACTGAAGGCATACCAGGCCCTGAGGGTAAGCCGGTTGGGGAGGCATAGTGGTGTTTCACAGGTGAGCTGGCTGTCCCAACCGGATATGTGGCAGGTTCTCAGCTGGACGGTATACGGGCAAGCTGGCTAGGGTGGAAGGCGGCTCCTGCCTGGCCCACACAGGTGGAAAAACTATGTTAAAAAAAGTTACGAAACTGTATACACACTGCTAAATAAGACAAAAAAGTACTTGTGTACCACTCAATTGCTAGAATGTTTTGGGAAAAAAATTATATGAAAACATACTGAAAAACAGGTGAAAAATACACTTAGCCCCAGGATCTGCCAGAGCTGATCTTCATGCATGCACCAGGGAGGAAAACGGTGATGCAGTAGCGCCAAAATGGACAAGAAATGTAGGCAGCTAAAATCTGACTGATCTGTAATCAGAAAATTTAGATGAAATCCAAGAGATCAATTTTTTCTGATTTTAACAAAGCACCTCTAGTTTCAGCAAAACTAAATTGATCATTGTAAGGAAGCATGCAATATTTCTGGCCTAGTGGATATACAGAGGGCTTCAACCTCCAGTGCAGTGAGTCCCTCACCTTTCATCAACACGATATCTATCACTATTTGGGAAAGCCTGCATTGTACCTGACCCTACGGATAAACAGAGGACTTCACTCTCCAGTGCTGTCTCCCTTTCACCAGTAGTAAAAACATTACAGTATGGGGAAGCCTGCACCATACCTGCTGGCACTGTGCCCCGACTTGTGGATAAATAAATGGATATAGGCTCCAGTGCTGCCTGTCCCTCACTTTTCACCAACACTAAGCACATCATTGTCTGGGAAGCCAGTGTTGTACCTGTCCTCGTGGATAAACAGAACGCTTCAGTCCCCAGTGCCGTCAGTCCCTCACCTTGCATATCCACTGCAGTGTGGGGAAGAAGCCTCTCTGTACCCCACCCTGTGGATAAACAGAGTTCTGGAGACCACAACTCAGGAAGGACATAAACTGATAGGAGGCGGTCCAAAGGAGGGTTACCAAAAAGCTGCGTGGTCTGCAACAGAAGCCCTACGAGGAAAGGCTAAAGGAGCTTAATATGTACATCCTGGAGGAGAGGAGGGAGAAGAAGGATATGGTAGAAACCTTTAAATACCTCATGGGGGTTAATAAGGAACAGGAGTGGAGTATCTTTCAGAGACAAAAAGTTTTCTATAACAAGGGGACATGCTATGAAGCTGGAGGGGGTAAATTCAGGAGGGATGTGAGGAAGTACTTTTTCACACAAAGAGTGGTGGATACCTGGAACAGCCTTCCAGTGGAGGTAGTAGGGGAAAAAACTGTGGTGGGGTTCAAAAATGCCTGGGACAAGCAGAAGAGAACCATAGTGGTAAGGTAGTAAAAAGAAAATGGGCAGACTGGGTGAACCTAGCAGTCCTTATCTGTCGTCACATTCCATGTAACTCTATGCTTCTGACTCCAGTGCTGACAGTCCCCCAGCCTTCATCAGCACAGACTGAAATAGTTCAAAAACGAGAGAGGAAGAGTGAGCCTTAACCTATTTTAAACAGTGTTTTCTGATTTTCACTTCCCCACAGCTTTTTTTTCTGTCTAAGTGATGCAGGATATCCTGCTTTGGTGAACACGGCCATCCCCTCCCCACCCATACAGTTCTAATCTTTCCTATCGCTTAACCAGTGGTACTGGAAAACCTCGAGAACATATCTGAGTGAGAACAACAAAACAAAAAAGAGGCAGACTTGTTACTTATTCGAACAGCGCCGAGTTAGAAAAATAAGAACGGGTTCTGATCTCTGTCCTGATTGGCTCACAGGTGTACCCAACACTTGTTACAGTCAGCAGTGCACCTGTGATATCAACGAGGGAACCACAACCATTGTTCAGCTTTCAGCAGCCCTCATGTGACAATTGTTTTTAAAATTATCCTCTTTGTTAGAGGGGCTAGAGTAGTGACTTACAGCAGGAGTATTTGTTAGTTGGCAAGACATTTCATCATATAGTGTTTTTTTAGCAATAAAATATTTCTGACATGATTGCTTTCACCATCTGTATATTTTTATTTCACCTTCATTTTTTTCATATAGCGTTTTACTACCACCATCAAGCTCTTCAGCTCCTGTCACCCCCTCCCCTTGGCCTACACCCAGCTCCCCTGGACTGACCCTGGAGATTGTTTCCCCACAGATTGCCCCCCCAATGGTAGGGTGAAGAGAGGAGGGCCATCCTCCCCCAGTAGTCAAATCCAGTTCGGCTCCAGGAATCCAGGTGGCAGTGCGGGTTTGGGGGGAGCGCATGGATTCAGCCTACCACAGGATCCCTTTTCAATTTTTTCCCAATCCCTTGCCATGGCTTCACTATGGAAACATGTGTGTGGCGGTGTGCACATCTGGCAGATTTGCGACCCCGCCCTTGAGCCGCTCATTGTCTGCACTGTCACCAGGCCTCCACCTGGTGTTAGTCAAGGGATAATATGGCTGCCACCCCTTCCCCAGGAGAGGACAGCTGTCCTTGGGACTCTCAATCCTCTCCTCCCCAACAACCTTCAGCAAACTTTGCTCATTCCCAAACAGGGGTTGTCGGCATGGCAGGAGGTAAGGCATTAAGACACCTCAGCCCGCCACGCGACTGGGACCGGTTCACCTGATGTTTTTTAAAACAGCTTTTATTACTAATTTTAGAATTAATGACTCATTTTTATTTTATTTTATTGCAAGGAAGGTCTTTGTGCAACAGGTACCCATTTCCAGAGATGTCCTGGTCGAAACACAAAAGTAAAACATGCATACAACAAAAATTAGAAAAACAAACAAAATACAACCTACGCCCCCAAATAAAGGCAGTCATATATGTTTATATGTACAGTTACTGTGTCTCTTATGGTTATAAGAAAGCGTTCTCAGGTTCTTTGGATGAGAGAACTGCGAAGCGCAGAGCAGTCCTGACAGAAAAGACTGGTGAGAAAACTCTTAGAACCACAAGAATCACAGGAAATGTATATACAGTATATAAATATATTCATGTTGAAAATGTATGTTTAAAAAAAAACAGAATGTAATGTTAAAATTAAAATGTTTTACTTTGCAAAACGTTAGAGAACTCCTGAGGGTGGTAATGAACCATGCCAAATGAACTCAGAACTTCAGCATTTTACAACTGAGGCACCCTCTTATGGTTTTAAGAGTGCCTGCAGCATTTAGAGACAAACAGTCCTGATTGGCTAAAATGATATCATGATTTATAATTACGCATACCAGTTTCTCATTTTGCCATTGCCCCCATTATTCTTCAACCTCAATTATCCACCACCCTCGATTATCTGCCAACTTCTGTTTTGTACCAAAGTAGGCGAATAATAGAGGTTGCACTGTAGTGATGTTTTTTTCCATAAATACATTATTACTAAAAGCTATATGATGAATTGTCTACCAACAAATACTGCTGCATTAAGACCGCAGCACATACTAGGTAAATTGTTATACCTGTTAAAGTGCCCTTGTTCTCCTATGTTGTAAGATACCCTCTCCCCAAGACTGCTGTAGTGCTTTTTTTTATGTTTGCTTGCAAAGAATGCAAACATATTGGCATCAGTCTGAAGTGTGAGAGGGCTTTTGGAGGCACGCCTCTCCTCCACCTATCACATCCTCAGAACACCAAATCTCCTCCCCGTTCTGTCCACTCTCCCTCTTGCTCTTCCTTTTGTCTTTGAGTTCCTTGTCCAGTCACGAGGTTGGAAAATGCAAGCTGCGAGGTCTTCTTGTGTAACGCCTAATCCCTGTGAAATCTGTCTAAATGCTTTTTGTTCCCTGCTCTGTTTTACACAGGGTAGTGAACAGCCAGCTTCTTGGGGAACACTACAAAGAGAACCTAGATACTAGATTGAAAACTGTTTCACTTTTGTAACATACAAAAACAAAGAGCTTTGTATTCAGCTTTACAAAAAGGTCTTTTTTTTTTCAACTTTTTAACCCCCCAATGCCACTGGCCAGGACCTCCTTTGTCTGACTCCAGTGCCTGATCCTGCCCCACAGAGATCCTCCCTGGCCTATGACCCTGTGATCTCGGTCCACCCGCGACTCACCTGCATGGGTACCTCTCAGCTTGTACCCTCCCCCCAGGCAGGACCGCCTTCAGCTCCACGATGCTCCCATACAATTATCTAATACCCACCAGGCAGAAGTGAAGACTGAAGGGATAATGGGGCTTAGGAGAGCAGGTTCTGGTAGTGGGTGCGGTGGCAGGGAGCAGTGTCATCTGCCCAGCCAGCAGGGTTTTTCTGCTTTCCAGTTCCCTGGAGGGGAGGACGTGCAATGACGTCCTGGTGACATCAGACATGCTTCCATGTGTGACACACCAACATCTTGCCTCCTCACCAATCTCCTTGCATTATGTGGTCTCTGGCTCACCGCCCCCACCAAGCCATCGCTAGGGTTCAGACTTTCACTGAGCGTCACATCCCACCCACTCCAGAGGAGGAGAGCAGTTCCTGGGACTCCCGATCCTCCTCTCCCCAGCCAACTCCCCAAACTCATTCCCAAACCCAGGTGATCGGTGTCACAAGCAGTAGCGCTACTGCTTGCACCAGTAGGCTGGCCACTATAAAAAAGATTTTGGCAGTTCAGTCTCTGGTTGCCTCCCAATAACAGAAAATGCCTTTTCCCCATTGCTTATCCTTGCCTTGTATTAGGCTCAGGCGTTATTTGTTAACTGTCCCCCTGAGGGATAGCCAACAAGTAGAGCATGCAGTGCAGTGAGGTCTTAAAGGGCCAACATTACAGCAAGAGGCTTGGTACAAATCCTCACCAAAATCTGTGTTGCTGGGTTATTAAGGGCCTCAAGGGTGAAAGGACAATGACATACATACACTCCATCACAGGCACTGTCAGTGCATAGTATTTATTTTTGGTCCTATGGGACCAGTGTGTCTGTCATAGACTACATGCCTGCTAACTGTATCTAGGCTGCCCAATTTGTCATATTCATTAGTTTGTTGTTATTTGCAAGTCAGAATGTGATTTTACTCAGCCATAGTTTCTTACCTCGTAGCTCATCCAATGTTCCACCTGCCAGATGCCTCTGCATGCTCCTAAGGACAAGAACATGTGCATCTCAGCAAGGTGGCCCTGAACTGATGGGAACTTGTGCATGCATGAGTTATGGATATATTAAGCGCTCTGAAGTAAACGTATGGCCTGAAGGAAGCTTTGTCCTGAACAAGGCAATATGTTTTATGTGAATAGCAAGCATGGGAGCATTTAAAACTATTGCTTTAAAAATCAGAACTGTGACTCAGGGCATAAGCATCAGTTCAGACACTGATGTGCATGCCCTGAGTCACAATTCTGATCTTAAAAGCAATAGTTTTAAGTGTTTCTATGCTCGCTATCCATATAAAACATGTTACCACATTCAAGACAAATCCTACTTTCAAGCCATATGTTTATTTCAGACTGCTTAAAATATGCATAACTCTTGCACGTACGAGTTCATTTCAGTTCAAGGCCACCTTGCTCAGACATGCATTCTCCTGTCCTCAGGAACCCCGCAGAGGCATCAGGCGGGCAGAACTTCAGATAAACTACGAGGCAAGAGGCTCAGGTCCAGTAAAATCACACTTTGATTTAAAAATAACAATAAACTAATGAGTAATGCAAAATGGGCTGCTTAGTTGCAGTCAGCAAGCATGTAGTCTTTTACAGGCACACTGCTCCCATAGGACCAAAGAAGATACTTAAAGCTGACAGTGCCACAGTGTGAACAGAAACTACAGCCCACCCACCCACCCAAATAAAAGGTGGCAATTTTCCTGCTTTAGCAATTTGGTTAAAAACACAATAATAAACATCAGTAACATTATATGAATATTTCAACATAATTTCATGGGGGAAATTAAAATAAAAGACAATGTTAAAAGTATTTGTATGCACCAAGTCCCATTGTCATAGTACACATTCACAATGTACAGTATATGTAACTACTGCACTGTCTGTCTATGCCCAAGAACTACACAGCCAGTACCAACAAGCGGACATAGTTGGCATTGCCCCATGCTTGTTTATATTTGAAATAATACAAATCCTCTATTTAATATGACTACACGCAGGTTGTCTTTTTTTATTATAGTATGTGCCACTTAAAACGTCCTCCAATAAGCCGGACCGCTGCTTTTCACAGACATTTCTCACTTGCCAAAAGCCGTTTTGTATAGCCACAATGTAAAAAACAGTTGTTAGAATGAACTATGGCCACCGTCTATATTGGCTGCCAGGCCTCCACTAATGATTCATTTGCAATACCTGAGCAGGTGTTGAACAGTAATGCGCGTTCATTAGCAGGTGCTTAAAAATGCTCAGCCGGCAGTTTCTTTTGTCTGTTTGCAGCAGCTAGCCTCACAAGATGTCTGCAGTAAAGGGAAGTGATCTCACCATATGAAGCAAAATAGCGATCCTAGAGGAGACTGATAGTTTACCAAAGCTCAGTTTAGGTGATCTCTCCATCCATTCTGGAATTGCTAAGTCAATGCTTTGTGATTTAATGAAAACCAAGGAACTCCTGATTTCTTTCTGGCACTCTAACCAAAAGCACCAATCACTGGTCCCCTACTGCTCCAGAAAGCCCAGCAGTTAGCAGTGGGCCTTGGCAAGCCTGAGTTTAAACCAACCAATGGTTGCTTAACGCAGTGGAAAAACTGGCACAACATTGCATTTAAAAAGATCCACGGTGAGGAACAAACAGCAGATTCAGAGGGGGCTGCTGCCTGACTTAAAGATGTGCTGCCGGCTGTTCTACGAGGTCATTCCCCCAATTAAATATTTATAGAGCCCAGAGAAACTCCTATAAGAGACAAATTAGACTTGCAAAGAGCACATACTGTAAGGAACTCTTACTGGATGCAGCAGGGGACTCTAGAAAGTTTTGGTTGCATGTAAAGACCTTCCTGGGCACCTAGAAATCACAACCTGCTAATGATATGGTCCTGAATGGCGTGCATTGCAGCGACCCGACAACCATTGCAAACTTCTTTAACACCAACCTCACTGACCTTGCTAGTCTTACCTCTACCTTCCCCCATGCACAACTAAACCCCTGCCCTACGCAGACCTACAATAAGCCTGATCACCCTCCTTCCTACTTTAAAGTCATCACAAAAGTTGATGTCCTTAAACTGCTCAATTCAATCTCTGACAACACAACAGTGTTGGCTCAGATGGTATTGAGCCACAGCTCCTAAAACTAGCTGCCCCTTTTATTGCCTCCCCTTTAGCATGAATCTTTACCCTGTCCCTGTGTCAAAGCTATGTTGCTAGAACCTGGAAAATTGCCAGGGTCACTCCTGTATTCAAGAAAGGGGACAAAAAAGACATCTCAAATTATTGGCCTATTGCGATTCTACCTGTCTTAGGTAAAACCCTGGAAAAACTGGTGGCCTCCCAAACAACTGAATATCTCTCCAATAGTACCACCACTGCTCTACTCAAGTTTACCAATGATGTATTCTGTGCCATAGATTCTGGACTTGTAATAAGTGCTTTATTCATTGACTTCATAAAAGCCTTTGATCTGGTTGACCATCCTGCCCTGCTCTCTAACCTCCAATCTCTTGGCTTTTCACCACAGTCTGTATCCTGGTTTAATAGTTACCTCACTGACAGAGCTCAAGTTGTGAAATGTAACTCTGCCATATCAGATCAAGTGCCCATAAACACAGGTGTTCCCCAGGGTTTGATCCTGGATCCCCTTCTTTTTTTCTACTTTTATCAATCACATTACTCAGTACATCCCTCACTGTTCATCTCTCCTTTATGTGGAAAACCTCATCCTGTACCATATCTCAAGGTGTATGTCAGTGATAAACCATACTCTCTGCTGCCTTTAATGATATTCAGTCTTGGCTCTCCAGGCACAAGCTCCTACTTAATGAGGGGAAAACTCAGGCCCTGGTCTTTGGTGCTGTGGCAAAAGTTAGGATGGCCCAAAGTCAACTTAGTATCTCCTGCCTCGATGGTTCTCTACTGAAGATGGTTAACTCGTTCAGATATCTTGGAGTCCTACTTGATGGGTCCCTTGACTTCGACCAACATATTCTGGCATGTAAGTCTGTGAACTCCAAAATTTGGCTGGCCTATAAGACTAGTCACATCCTGACACCTTCTGCTAGACTAGCCATTGCCAGAGGTATTCTGCTTCCGTCTCTGACTTACGGAGCTGTAACCTACATTAATGCCTCCAAGTTATCCTTACACAGACAGGACACTACATATAACATCATCTGTCGCTACACTCGGCATCCTAGTGACTTAAACATAGGTGCCAGCTTAATGCTGATTTAAATTGGCCTCCCCCCTCACACTATCGGCTTCTCTCCCTTGGCTCGCTTGTGGATAACATCATTAGAACCAATGTACCAGTATCTCTTGCCTCCCTCCTTCTTCCACAGTCATCTTCATATGGTTTACGGTCCACTGATCAATCCCTTCTTCACATTCCAAGATGTAATACCTCCAAGGGAACCTGTGCTTTTGTCTGTGCTGTTCCTAAATTTTGGAACTCCCTTCCCCTAGGGACTCGGTCTGCGTCAAGCCACTCCCTTTTTAAGAAAATGTATCAGTCTTACCTATGTAAACCTATCCCTTGCATATGTTTTAATCCCCTGTAGAAATACTTGTGACTGCAATTACCTGATTAGGGGCTCCCTTTCCCCTTCCTCATGGTCTCACTGCCACCTCCTATCAGACTTTCCTCTTCCCCATCCTCAATTTCCTTAGCCCTTCACAATTTCTATTCCCCTAACTGCACTTGTTCTTAGCCCGTCTTTTAACAATCTCCACCCTGGCACATTACCCTTTAGCCCTACTTTACTTCTATTCTCCTAACTGGACTTGTTCTTAGCCCCCTTCACAACCATCCCAATCCCTTGCACACTATCCCCTACTCCTCTATCCCTGACTTACCTCTTGTCTCCTAACTGAACTCTTCCTCTGATTCAGTGTTCCCATTAAGGCTGCAGATCTGGGGTGCACTGCAACCTCTCCAAAAATGTTCAGGGGTACAAAATAAATTATAAGGGTTCATTCTACCATTTGTACAACATTGCTGTGGAGTACATATACTTCAAACATAATTATGAGGGTACAGTGTACCCCCTTCACACAAAAATGTACTTGAATTTCATAATTTGTACTTGAATCAAGTACAGATGGGGGTAAATGGGACCACTGCTCTGATTACTTCCTCACATGCTACCCCCTCCTCCCACCCCCTACCACAACCGATTGTGCCATTTCGACACTCTACTATCATCCAAAAGCTACTGTGCTATTTCGACACTCTATGGCTGTCCTTCTCCCACACAACCCCCTCTTCCCCCCCACTGATGCTCTCCCCTTTTTCCAATCCTAGTTTACCCCTATTTTCCCCAGCCTCCCAATTCCTTATCCCTCTTCTCCCCTCCGGTCCATCTGCCACACTCCACTTCTCTTCCGCCCCCCTTTTCTGCCTGGTCCTGTCCCCTGCAGGGTTCTTTGTCATCCTGAAGGGGTATAAATCTTGGCTCCCTCTCTTCTACCCTGCTTCCTTTCCCCACTTTTCCAACCCTGATCCCCTAGCAGGATTCTCTGCATCCTGAAGAGGGGTACAGATTCTCTCTCTTTTTCTACCTCCCTCTCCCCCACTTTCAACTCCATTGCCTGCCCACCTCCTTCTTCCTTATCCCTTCCTCCTCTGTTCCCCTCCCCTCTTCTCTACCACCCTGGTCTGTTTCTCTCCCCTTCCCTTCTGCCTGGTCCTAACCCCCTTGCAGGGTTCTCAGCAACCTGGATGGCTATAGATCTTGGCTGTACCTCTCCCTCCCTCTTCCATCCCCACCTTCTACCCCTCGCCTGTCAACTTCCCCACTTGTCTTATAACAACCCTCCCTTGGGTATACAATAGCACTTTGAATCTTGTGCTCAGCCTACTACTTCTAGCACTTCAAATGTGTTATCCATCCTCTAACCTTTACCCTACTGGATCACCTGCTCTTGGGTTGTTGCAATGTATGCTACATCCGAGATATGTTTTGTTTACCCTGGCCAGTTGGCCTGGGTTATTTCTGCTCTGTAATTGTACTACACTGTTTTGTTTTAGAAATTGTATAGAAATTGTACTTAAATGTGCTTGTTCTCCAACTGTTGCCCCGGATGCTTCTGAAACAAACTGTTTACAGCTCATGTTGTCTTTCCTGGTGAAACATTTTCCAAATAAATAAATAAAAATAGTGGTCTCACTTCACTTATGCTCATTTCTGCACCTAACCTTGCCTTGTTCTGCTCCTCCTTAGCCCATCCCTCACTGTTGTCACTCTCATGCTCCCACTGTGACCTAACCTCATACTTCCAGCAACCACTACTTAGTCTTGTCAAATTATAATATGGTTTTGCTGATTGCTACTAGCTCTTATGTCCTTGTTTTTACTGCAGGCACTTACCCTGGCACTGTGCTATCTTTCTTGTATGCCAGGCGCTAAATTATCTACCTCAAACTCTAGTTGAACCATGTTTTCTGCTGTGAACCTGTATCCTTGCTGTTGTAATTCAATTGTCTCACTGAAAAAAGCTATATCTTACTATTGTAAACCATTAATTATACCTGTTACTGTCAAAACTGTACTGTTGCTATTGTAATCCCATCTTGGGATCTGTGACTGTACTATCTTGCTTGTAACCTCCCTGCTCGTGTCTGAAAACAGTCATTTCTATGGCTAGCACACCCACCCGGTAAACAAAAACTAAATAAATAAAATACAGATGAAACGGGTCTCTTCTTCCATCGTGTGGGCTACGGGACTCTTTCGTTCAAGGCAGAAACCCTCATAGGCTTAAAAAAAGCCAAGGAGTGGCTTTCTGTCCTCCTGACGTACAGCATGTCAGGCACTGAAAAGAAGGAGCTCATGGTCGTTGGAAAATCTGCCCAGCCACAGCGCTTCTGTGGAAAAATAAATCTTTCAGTGTTATACTGAGCAAACCATACAGCTTGGATGACAGGTGACATTTTCATGGATTAGCTCCATAACTGGGACTGAAAACAACAGCGCCGTAAGATCGTACTGGTGTTGGACAAGTTTAGTTGCCATCCTGAAGTCACAGGGCTCAAAAATATGCTGTCTATATTGTTATGTACACATCACTATGTACTCATGTATTCTTTGTACGAAATGCACAACTGGTTTGTAAACTTGTTTTGCCTGTTCACAATAAAAATATTTTACAAAAAAAAAAATATTAAGCTGTTTTTTCTACTCCGCAACACCACATGCATAGTGCAGCCCTTGGACCAAAGGATAATTTACAGTTTCAAGAGGCACTATGTTAGACACATGACAGCATGTATGCTACATCTCCTGAATTCAGATCAGAAGCTTGTGGTGGTTGCTTGTGTGAAAAAAAAAAAAAGCTTACTGGATGCAGTCTGCATGATGGGGCATGCCTGGGAGTGTGTCAGCATGGAGAAGATTGTGCAGTGCTTCTGAAAGGGTGGAGTCCATCAAGATCAAGATGCCATGACCATGGAGGATCCCAATGACAGTTCTGACCCAGAGGATACCCACCCACAACCACCCGGTCTGATCCCAGATGAGTTTGCGGACCTCTGCAGTCTGGGGAGTTCTGAAGACCCACCACAGAAGCAGGACGATATACAAGAGGCACTAAGGGGAGTCCAAGCAGAGCCTGAGGATGAAAATGAAGAAGAGGATGGGATCGATGAGGTGAAGGAGGAGATCGCTGTGACCACCACTGATGTCAGAAATGCTCTTCTGACACTACGAAGAGCAGTGGAGCAGTGCAGTGACATCCCTCCAGGTTGGAGCTTCCTAGCAACTACAGTGAACAAGTGGGGGAAGTACACTGAGAAGCAAAAAATGCAGAGCAAGATTATGGCGTTCATGAGCTTCATGCAGGAACAGCAGCACAAAAGTTAAAATGATTTTTAACCACATTTTAAATGTTTCAATAAATGCTGTGTTTTATTACATGATAGGCTGAACTGCACCAAACAAAACCAACTTCACCATAAAAGCTCTATCACTATCTGCCACATCACGACAAACTCTAACACGTTTCCCTTACAGGTCTCACTGTACACTGACCGATTTTCTTTTACAGGTTACATGCGAACGATATCACGGACACTGCCTATAACGGAAAAAAGTCCCATGGCACATTAGTCCATTATAAGCAGCATGCACTGTAGAGTTTTTTTTCCCATCCATAATTTATCCTGCTTGGCTGCGATAAGGTGGGCTATCAGCCCTGTTAGTGGGTGCTGGTGCCCAACCACCTACCACCTCCTCTGCAGCCATCTCTTAGGCAAGACAGGTCGCACCACCTCAGGCAGGGCTTCATTGATGCCTGGTCTCCCTGTCCATTTTCCACCTATGTTTTCACCACCCCAGGGGTACGGCAAACTCGGCTGTGTATGCATGTGTGTTGGAACTGCCAGCCCCATTTCACCTATCCAGCACTGTACCAGCCTACCAAGCAATGGCACTACCACTGGACAGCCCACCTGGTGGCAGCCAAGAGCCGGGACAGCTTACCACCCAATCCAGGAGAGGTGAGCTGCCAGATGGCTGCTCCAACTACTCCCATCCCCCCAGCTGACCCCCGGTGACCCAAGCTTGTTTCCGAACCCGAGTTGCTGGCGCGGGAGAGGTAAGGCATTTAACAGAACCTCAGCCCTGACTTCTTTAATATAGTTTTTATTGGACTTTTGCTTTTTTTTTAAAGTTGAAAGAGAAAAAAAAGATTTGGGCCTGATTCACAAAGGTCGGCACAAGCAGCGCCGAATTCAGTTTGCGCCAACCAGTGGTGCACCAGGGACTCTGCACCCAATTCATTATCAGGTACAGCCCTGGCAGCAAAGTCCCATGGCTTGTGGCAACCCTGGCCCTGCGCCAAACAGATGACGCATCAGGAAGGTGTGCCGCAAGTCGGGGGGGCGACTGTGTGACAATAGCACCCTGGACAGCAGTCCCTGGAGGCTATCGTGCCCCCCCCCACAGCTCTGATACCATTTTAATACATGAAAACCCTGGTGATCTAGCAGACCCCTGATCGGCCCACTTCCCATTTATTAACTAAAAGAAAAAAACAGCCCCCCCATCCTTGTTAATACATAAAAACCCTGGTGGCCTAGTGGAGCCCGATCAGCACCTGAATCCCATTTATTAAACAAAAAAAATTCCCTGGCAGTCCAGAGGAACCCCCCCCCACCAAACCCTGATCTCTGTTTCCTATACACATCCAACCTGGTGGTCTAGTGGACCACCACCCTCCACCCCTCAGGCAGTGCCCCACCACCCCAGTCCCATCACCATCCCATTCCAGGGCTGGCGCCCGGCACAGCCCTCCACTCTCCACTACGGCTGTGTGCGAATGAGCTGTCAATTAGCAGACTATATACAATATGCATGCGTACTGTATACAGTCCTCTAATTGTCAGCTCAATCAGCCATCCAGCCATGGTGGAAGAGATGAGAACTGTGCCGGACACCGGCTATGGAATGGAAATGGGGGAGTGGGTGGTGGAAAACTACCTGTGAGAGAGGGGTCCACAGACCACCAGATTGGATGTGTATAGGAAACGTGATCGGGTGAGGTCTGCTGGACCACCTGGAATATTTTATTTTATTTTATAAATGTGATCAGAGAGCTGATCAGGGTCCTCTAGGCTATCAGGGATTTTATGTGATACTTGAGGGATCAGGGCTTGAGCGTGATCCACTGAGCCACTAGGACTGCTTTTTCTTTTATTTAATAAATGGGGAACCGGCTGGATCGAGGGTCTGCAGACCACCAGGGTTTTTTTATTAATGGGGATCGGGCTGGGGTGGAGGTCTCAGGCACATTACCCCAATGTCAAAACCCTCCCAGAGGACATGTCTAAGTACCCTTAGACCAGCCCTGGCTGGTCTAAGAGTACTCAGAATGTTGCCCTCTGGGAGGGTTTTGTGAATAACGAAACTTGGCATATGGCAACCCGCCCATTTTGTAGCGGAAGGCTGGTGCAAGCCCCCTTGGTGCATGCAGCATGCATTTGATGCAGGCTGCCTTTCTGAATCGCTCCGGAGGCATCTTCTGACACAAGGTGTCACTTGCGTCATTTATGTCTGACGCAGGCACCTTGCGTCGGTCTAGGGGCTTTGTGAACCAGGCCCGTGATGTGCACCAGCTCAGTATAGACAAATATCATACGAGCAATACAACTGTGTTTCATGTGGACTACAATTTACTTTTTTCAATATTTCTAAATGATCTCCCGCTGGCCTGCACACACTCAGCTATTCAAATGTACGTGGACGACACAGTACTGTATGCTTCTGCCCCTTCCTCTGGAGTAGTGTCCAATGTGCTACAGCAGGACTTCAATGCTGTACAGAAATGGTTCGGGTCCAACCAACTTTTCCTAAATGTGAAAAAAAAGTCTCTCTAACCTTCAGCACGCAACCCCGTCTTTCCTGCCTAGCAGCTCGCCCCGCTTTTCGTACCCTGGACGGTTCCCCCTTGGAGTCTTGCACCTCATTCAGATACCCGGGAGTCTGGCTCGACCAACACCTAGATTTCTCCATACACACCGAATCATTACACGGAAAGCTGCACCCCAAACTGAGTGCTCTATATCGCTACAAAGGGTGCATGCCCGCTCCGGTCCGGAGGGAAATTGTTCAAAAAATGATTCTCCCAATACTTGACTATGGTGACGTGGTCTATGGTGCCACACCCTTAACCAACCTGGCCAGCCTAGACACACTTTTTCACTCCTTCTGTCGCTTTATCCTGGACTGCTCCTCAACGACCCACCACTGTGACCTATACAACTCCCTTGCCCTACAGTCACTCACGTCCTGCAAACTGATCCACTGCTCCAGAGTCATAGCCAAATTCTGGTCCCAGTCCCTTCCCTCCTAGCTCGATTCTGCTATATCTGCTCTGCCCTCCCCGGCCTACTCACTCAGAAGCACTGACTCCAGGCTGCTCCATGACCCATTCATGCATACCTCCAAGGGCCAATCGGCTTTCAAATATCGCTTGCCCAAACTATGGAATGACCTACCTGCTGACATCAGGCGTTCCACAAACCCTAGACACCTAAACCCACTCCTCCATGCACACTTCTCCGACACATGCACCTGCTACCAGCAGCCATAAGTACTAAGCCCCATGCTCCTCTGCTCGGGCCACCTGTCAGCCCCAATATTGGCAGCTGCTGCACCATAGGGTCTGAATGGTCTTCTAAGAATTGTAGTTGTTCTCCATGTTCCTAACTAGTGATATTCTCATATTGCCTAGTGTACCTCAATGTTATCTATGCTTTGTATTTATCTCGGTTACCTTATGTAAAACCTATGTTAAACCTGTACTGTAATGTCTCCGTATGTATTTCCCCCAGGTCGCATCTGGAAACGTGTGGTTTCCCCGTTCAGTATGCCTGCCTGGTTAAACTCTTAAATAAATTCATAGGGCGATAAAAGACACACTAGCCATACGGTGCCACGACGTGGATCCCAGTCACATTTTGACCTGTGAACAACTTTCATGGTATAATATCATCATCAACCTCTTGATATAACACCCATTGTCTCCAAGTGGCCTAGAAAGTTTGGGAACTCTTTACTTAACCGATGTGTAAAACTTTCCCGGTTGTATATGTCTATCATAAAGTTTCTCCACAACCCAACTGTGGGGGCAGCCTGAGTTAGCCACAACCTTGTTATTACTTTTTGTAGCTGCTGTAAGCAGGATCATTAAGAGCTTCAGAGATTTACCTCTAATAGTACTCTCTGGGGGCAGAATATTTAGTAAAACTAAATATGGGGTAAGTGAACCAGGAGTATCGAACATATTTTCCACCTACATCTGAACACCTGTCCAGTATTGATGGAGACTTGGGCACCCACACAACACATGAGTATGACTTGCCAATGTTTCACATCATCTTCTTCAGCATACTACCCATGTAGGTGGCCTGTATGGCTGAGGTACAGGAAAAACGAGTTGGGCATTTCCAGTAAAATTCCCGGGGGTATGGAACTGATGTGACATTATATGGTGGGGTGTTCCCAGTCTCCAGTTCTATGTTCCAGCTACACATGATATAAACCGCGGCATTAGTGGCATAGGTTAGTAGGGCCTGGTAGAGGTTATCTATGTCGTGTTGCCAATGTTCCCCTTTCTGTGTCTCCCAAGATACTCTATGCATGACATCGTAAACCTCAGGTAACTGGGTTATTTTAGGTCTCAGTTTGCAGACATAGGACCACAGTTGTAAGTATCTAAAGTGGTCTGAGTTTGGAAGCGAGTATTTTGTCTTTGGGGTCTCAAAAGGGATCACCCCTCCACCCCACCTCCCAGGGTATCTAGCATTTGACTAAGATAGACCAGTCCCAATCTACTTCAGTGCTTCAGGGAGGTATCCAGTTTGTTGAGGTGACATTCCTGCTCAAAAGCTAAGACTCTAGTCCATGCCAAAAAGTATGTGGTAGTTTTATCATTAGCAAATTATGCCATGTTCTAAAAATGGCAGCAGTATATGCAGAAATTGATGTCAATAGAAGAGATCCTGGGGGCTTTGCAAAAAGATAGTTCTCACTCGGGATCAGGTCATTCAGTATAAATTCTATATTTTTCCAGTGTGCCAGATAGCCCGTCTAGGTCCAAAGACAAAACATAGGGAGCTGTGCCACTTGGGCATGTAACAGCAGATTAGGGAAGTTCACCTCACCTTGATCTCTTGGAAGCTGCCACACTGCATAACAAATCCTCGGGCGCAATCCCTCCCAAACAAAGCGAGAGAGAGATTTATTCCAGGAGTGAAAATAACATTTATCTGGTGTAACAGGAAGGGTCTGTAGATAATAAAAAAAAATCTGTGTAAGAATATTTTGTCAAATTACTTCAACTCTATTAAAAAACCCAACATCAGCCAGGACCAGCGGTTTAAGTCTTCCCGAATTGTGGACGTCAGCAGCTCATAATTCAGTAATTCTGGATGATTCAGATTTCCGCTTCTCTGGACAGCCAGGTACATCAAGGCACTCAAAGTCCAGCAAAACGGGAAATTCTGCTTCAAGTCCAGTGATTGGACATCATTATAGGGAAATAACCTCTGTTTCAGCTGTGTTAATTTTAAAACCTGCCAGTTTCTCACATTGGGCTAAAAGGACCCAATCTTCTGGAAGGGATATTTCAGGGGAGGTGAGGGTTAAGAGTATGTCATCAGAGCTGTGTCACTGGCATGGTGGTGGCACTACCGTTGACCACACCGGCGACCCTGGATTAGGGGAGGTCTCAGGTTGCTGGGGAATGGCCGGGAAGGGAGAGGATGAGCGTCTAACAGACTGCTCTCTTCTCCTTTGGGGTGGGGTGGGTGGTGTGCTGTTCCCGCTGAATGACTGCCAGCAGGTGGAGGCCTGGTGGTAGTGCAGGAGCACTGGACACCACAGGAAGGGAGGGGGCTGTGGAACTTCTGTGATGAGCACGCATGTCTGCATACACATGCAGATTGGAATGCGTGCCCCAGCATGGGGAACAAGGAGAAAATAGGAAAATGTAGGGGCTTGAACTTTGTGAAGCCCTGCCTGTGTATCGGCAGTCCACCCAGCCACTCTGGTCCCATGTACATCTGGATGTGTCTCAGGTGGGGGGAGGACGGCCCTCCCTCTTCCAGCCCACTACAGGGGGTAACCCATGGGAGATTGGAACCTCAGACTGGAGGAAGCAAGGGACAGCTGCTGAGCATGGGGACAAGGCTAATAGCTGCTCAATCCTGCTATCGGCGGATGAAAATCTTTGTGGCAAAAAGAGTATGTCATCAGTGAACATGGGTATCTTTGACTGCAACAATTCCTCTTTCCCACCATATAGCTGTGACTAAGGGCTCAATATATATAACAAATAGCAATGGGGACAAGGGACAATCTTGACGCATACCCCATTCCAAATCAACTGGTGCACGGAACGAGCCATCAAGCCTAACATAGGCCTTGGGAGACTAACAGAGACATTGAAAGATATCTATTATGTCTGGGGGGAACCCAAAGCTGGGCAGCGTGGCCCAGAGGAAGGACCAGGACACCCTATCAAATGCCTTCTCCATGTCAAGGCTGGCCATGACCGACTTCTGGTGACGCCATGCCTTGGTGAACGGCAAGCTGAGACAGCTCCATGGGGGTTGCCTTAAAATGTATCTCCTACAACTCATCAACTAAAACAAAGCTAGGCAAGTTACTGCTGGGAGGGACAGCTACAACCAAGCAGAGGTCAAGTAGGGCTCCCTCGAAGTCCTTGGATGGCGGCAGATATAGTCGAGGTGGCTGCGACAGTGAGGGCTCTCTACCACCATGTGCTACACATACCAGTGATGAGAGCTCTAAAGCAACAGAACATTCATTTCCACCCCCCATCCTGGCTTGACTGGTGGTTTACTTGGAATCAGGAACAAAAACCTACAAGACCACAGAGGCTACAATAGAGGACCCCCACAAACATGGCATTAACACTGACACCCTCCTCTTCAACCTTGGCAGAATACACTGGCCTGCAAAGTTCCTCTGCAAGGCACAGACTACAGCAGGAAAGCCTAAACCAACAACAGCCCAAAGATGACAACAAGCAGTGGATGCTAGCCCAGATATTGTAAAACACTTACAAACTGCACAAACGAAAACTACCTCCTTGCCCACCAGTTCAGCCCCTGCAGCTGAGGAAGGATTTAGATATTAACTGTTCCACGTAGGTTTGCGATGCTGTGGAGCCTCCTCTCAGGTTTCCTTGATTTCCCCCTGGGTCCTGATGTCCCCTCTTCCCTACAGCATCAGGGCTGGGTTTCTCCACAGTAGTAAATTTCCTTTCGTGTTTAGGGCTTTTTTAAGACTGTGACAATGTTTTGTTAAGGTCGTCTGAAGTCATCGCCCTCCCCGACCGATACAGCTATAGCTCTCCCCCGCCTATCTGAGGCCAGATGTCAGTCACATTTTGATTGTAGGTCACTCCAGGATAAGCAGGCCTAAAATTCTGTGCCTCCAACTGGTTTCCAGAGCGCAGAGACCCCTTTCTTGAGGTGCGCAGCAGCTTGTCGCAATGATGTCATGACGATCCGCATCAGCAAGCAACACCTGCCTGCATACTGCTTTCACCTACCTAGGCGATGGGAGTCCAGCTAGCTGCAAGGAAGGTTAGTTACAGGGCTGGCACATATTAATTGGGGTTATGAAATTCTAACTATAACAACAGTGCTATAGGAATTAGCACAGAGGCAGAAATATTTTTCAATAATAGAGCCTTTTTATTTAGCAAACCATGATTAACTGTTTTCTTTCACTTCAGCAATGGCTCTATTAAAGTTCAAAATGATGGCCATGCAGCCTAAACAGTAAAACAGCATAACAGCATTAGCTCAAAACAGTATAACTTCTTTTTTCCTGATAAAAAATCTAAATGTGGTTGCAACACACATTTTCTACCCCAGCCCCAGCGGCAAACAGTGAAATGTCCCAACACAGTTTCAGCTTTGTTTAGAAGTCACAGTCTTTGATACTTCAACCCAAATGGGTGATGTCCATGAGGAAGATGAAGCCTTTGATGTGCTGCCCTGGCCAGGTATTGGGCATCCTCTGCTGATGTCCAGTGATGGCTCTGCTGCTCCTTTGGTCCTCCCAGGTCCTGGTTTCCTCAGCTGCTCCTCTGGTCCTCTCCGATCCTCTGTCAACAGGTGAATCTCTCCCAACAAACTTGTAACTAGAAAATAACAAACTCTTTGAATGAATCTTGACTGTTAACTGCAAAACTTGGCTTCTGCTCACATCTTCTCTGGTTGGACTATCAAGGCCCAAATGTTTTGGAACTAAATTCCTCTGACTTTCCAATCTAGAACACTATTTTACCTGGGCAATAATAGCCCCTTTACTGACTAGCCTACCTCTTTAACTTAGTTTTCCCTTTCTCCTTCTTTTTCTCCCTTTTCTTGTAGTAGGGGTTGTAGGTGGCAGAGCCCTACACTGCACTTCTTGATAGCTCGAAGGGGAAAGAGAGAGAACAAAGGACCGAGCTACACTCCCTCAGTACTCTAGCCCACCCTACTTGCACCTGATTGGAGCATTTGGTGCTGAGGGCACTGGCAGCCAGTCAGGAGAGAGCTTGAGCTCCTTCCAACGGCAGGAACTTTTTTGAACAAGCTCCTCCCAACTGCTGTTTTGCCCCTCTTTTAGCCTTCCGTTTTCCTTGTTTTTAAAGTCATAATTGTTCAATTTTGGGATGAGTAGACAGGGCTGGTGATTCCCCAGCTACCCCACTTCACACTTTTTCAGAATAATTACTCTTTTAGCAGTCAGAAGCTGCTGAAGATAGCCCCCCTGCAACTTTCATTCACTTTTAAACTGGCTGGCCTCGCCTTCTTCTGACGTCGTCGTTCTAGTGACGTCAGCACCAGCCAACTGGCTCTACAACACGGCCGGCCAGGAGTTCTGCCTGCATTTCCCCCATGTAGTCACTTATTTAATATATATATATTTTTATTTAGCTTATTTGTGCCCCTTTGGGCTCCTGCTGTGTCTGCTGTGCTCTGTTTCTCTGTGGGCTCTCCTAGCCCAAATGTTTCCGCTTTTCCTTTCCTCCTCCCTCCCCTCCCTCGTTCTGCATTTAATAATAATAATAATGATGCTTTATTTGTACTGTGCCCTTCAAAACCAAGGCACATAACAATAAGTTAAAACAACACATTAAACAATAAATACAGACTCTTATGAATGCAGATAGAATCCAGATAAGAACAAGAAAAAATCATGCAGGATAGGCTTGAAGCCACAAATATGTTTTTAAGGCCTGTTTAAATCCCTCCACAGTCGTGCACTCCCATAACTGATGGGGTAGAGAATTCCAAAGGGCTGAGGCCGCATACATAAATGCCCGGGCTCCAGAAGATTTTAAGGAAACCCTTGGAATCTCTAGCAACCCCTTGTCAGCGGAGCGATCACCCAGGGCAGTAAGGAATCAGAAGCTCTTTCAGGTAGTCCGGGCCCTGTCCGTGTAGGGCTGCACACAGCCCTGTGTGGCTCTTTATTAAGTACTCCCTCGGGAGACGCTCAATTCGATGCCTGCGTCCCCTTCAGGCTTTTGAGTTAAAATTAAGTCACTGGCCATTGCCACCAGTTGCAGTGCAGCTTCCGATGTCGGCACCGGTCTCTGCTCTGCCTCCTCGCTTGACTGCCCCCTCCGGCTTTTACTCAGCGGAGGCACCAGCCACCCTCTCGCACACCCCTCTCTCTCTCTCTACAGCCGCCCCTTGACTTTACATTTGCCACAGGAGTGGCATTACTTAAAATAGCAGCTCCTTGCTGTTCTCTCTCACACCTCTCTCTTTCTCTCTCTCTCTCTACTGCCATGAGAGCAGCTTTACTAACAGATAGCTCCTTTGCTGCTACTTTCTCCCTGGCTGCCGCTGAGCTCCTTAAGGCATAAATATATTGTACATTCTGCCACCGGAGCGGCGGTTTGGGAAAGTGGGAGGAGGCACTTTCACTACTGCCTAACTCCACCTCCCACTGGATCCATTTTGCTCTTCTGTCTCCCACCCGTGTGGAGTAGGCCACAGACTAAGCTCCATACGGACTGGGAGTTTACAGTGCCCACAGGCACTTTTACTTAGTGCGGTTGCGCTAGCGGCTGACTGCAACTGTAGCCCCAACTCATCCACCTCCTGCCACTATTAAAAATAACCCCCCACACTATGCCAGGGCTTGGAGAGCCCCCACTAGACCCCAGGGAAAGCATATTAATTTAAAAAAAGCACTACCCTTACCCATACATGGAGCTAACCCACTAGACCACCAGGGCTTCTTTACATTGTGCCCCCCCGGGGCATTTTCCTAGCCCACAGGACCACCAATGCCTCTCTTTATTTGCTGCCGGGCCCACTAGCCCCCCAAGACCTTCACTAGCCCACCTGGGCTACTAAGTAAATTACTGGCCACTCAGCCACCAATGGCACAGGGATTTTAACTGAGCCCCCCCAAGTACACTCCCTTTCCTCTCTTCTGCTTTGCTTTCATGTTTTTTTCTTTTAACTAATCTATGTTTCTTTTGTCTTCACAGGTCTGACAGGACAAGGCTCCCACCCAATCAGATAAGCATATTTGGTTTACCTAACCTGTCCTTTCTGCCCTATTTGTCCCCTAAGAACTGTGGATCCTTTGTGACCCCCCCCCCCTTTTATCTGTTAGTTTACAGGTACATTGGCTGTTATCCTTTTGGACTCCTATCTTTGAGTCCCTAAGGCAAGTAAGTACTCTGTTTTACATTATTTTTGGGTGGGTTGATTGTAACAGGGCGACCATACCCGGTACGTGCATTTCCCTGAAATTCCTGAAGGGGAATCCATGGTCATACAATAAGGCCTTGAGATGCAGAGTAATCTGCAAATGCACCCACCTGACCCGCTCAGACACACACTGGCAACAAGCCTTACCACAGACAGGCCACCCTGACTGTGAGGTGCAGCTGCCACGACAGGTATTTTGGAAACTGACACAGAGTTATGCCCTAGAGGGGTGGATAGTTGCTAAGTGGCTCCTGTACTGTAATACAGTGTGGGACAAGGGCGGGGGCTCTGTTGAGGGAAACCATTGATTTAAGCTCCGCTAAATTGAGATAGTCAATTAGACTCATTGGCTGTGGAGTGGGGCTCGCTTTGGTGTCCTTCGGGGGAGGGGATTTTGGTTAACTTGGTGGAGGCAGCCACAGCAAGTAGACACGTAAAATTTCTGTAGTCCTCGAGACTTGGTACCCCTGGTTCAATTTGAGTTAAGCGATGGCAAGCTGGAACGTCTGACGGGCCTGTATTGCTGGGAGTTATGGAGCAGGAGGTGTTGCTTTGGGCTGTGTGTTTGTGTAAACAGCCATTACGTGCAACATGAAGTTTGGCCTGTGAGCCGGCCCAGTGGCACTGAGGGTTGAGACGCTGGATGCCACACCTCATGCCACGCCGGTGACCCTGTTTCAGGAACGGACTCGGGTCATTTGGGGGTCGGCCAGGGGAAGTAGGGATCAAGCATCCGGAGGACTGCTCTCCTTCCTTGGGGAGGGGGGAACGTGTTGGGTGCTGTTGTGACAGGCACAGCACATAAGGGGTAGGCCCCATGTCTAGGGTGCCAGGCTGCCTCTGCGGAGGTGGAGACAGCTGTTGCACCCAATGCAAGGATAGGGGTATGGGAGAAAAAGTGGAGGAAAACCAGGTCCCGACAGGACCAGTGATGGCCTGATCACCCTCGCGGCAACCCCCAATTCTGGATTACTGCCTCTGGGGGATGGGAGTAAGCTGGCACTCCCAGACCCCAGCCCTGCCACGGGGGAATGCTGGGGGTTGCAGGGCAGGGTGATCGGGGCCGGAGGATGCACCGTTCTGTAGGGAGGTTGTAGCCTGTCAGGTCTGCGGGGGGAGGATAAAGAGGTCTAATAAAAAAAAAAAAGTTTTGCCTGTGAGTGCTCCCTTCGTTATGTTTGCTGTGAGGAGCGGCTTATGACAAACGTATATCCTTTCAAGTCTAGTACATGCTATAGATTTGATCTGGGTGTTTGGCATGGATCAATATGAAAACTGAAACACGTAAGTCTGTCGATACCTTTTTCTGGTTCGATATAGAAGTTTAATGCTAATTGATTAAGTGTTACTTCAGTGTGAGGTCTTGCCCAAATGTAGGCATCTCTGCCAGGCTTGGTGGGAAGTTGGGGGGGGGGGGTTTCGGACTGTTTATTTATCCTTTGAACAGTATCTCCCTTGACCCTACAAGTCACCTCCCCTCCCAATAGATTACAGAGATATCATATACTGTATAACTGTAGTTCTGTGACTCACATGCACAAACTCAACACTCTTTATCACCGTGTACTGCACTTTATAACAAACGCATCACATGGGATGCACCATTGTGACCTCTGTCGAGCAGTAGGCTGGACATCCTTAGCCATAAGACAGATGCTTCACATTGGCTTTTGGACGATGAAAATACTGTGGGACAAATAACCACAGTATATCTGTTCACTTATGCACAAGTCGCATAGCAAATACTCACTACAGAATTCTGAGCTCATTCTGTTTCATATGCCCTGAGTGTGCACTAATCATGGCAGAGGTGCTATTAGCTTCATTATTCTGTCAGTCTGGAATAAAATGCAGTCTAATCTTAGACTCACCAAGCTTGTCTCTGTGAACCGTTTTAAGGCTCTGGCCAGAAAAGCCTTTACCGTAGCAAGGCATTGCCCCAAAAGCTAACCACCCTCCCACTAAACCCATCAGTCCACCAGCTACCCTGTCCTCCTCCCCTTACTCACCCTTACCCTCCAAGTGTACCCATCCTTCCCCCAGCTACTAACTATCCTGACCCCTTTCCCCTTACCCACCTGTCCCATTCATCCATCCCTTCACCATCTATCCTGACCCCCATCCCCCCCTTACCTCATCCCACCCAGCCTACTCGATGGCCAATCGTTCCTTCTTCCCCCGAACTCCTTTCTTCCCCCGCTTTAAGTGCCTGATGGCTATGTCCCTATCCATGTCATGAATAAGTACCATGTAACACCGTATGCCTTTCCCTATAGTCATCTCTTACTGTATGTATGCCAGTGCCTTGTGTTATAGATTTATACACCTTCTGCACTTAGCTTCTTTGTACTAGCAGTATGCTGCTGATGTTAGCATTACCACATGGTGTGCTACTGCCTGTATCCCTACTGCACATGACTTGACAGGACCCTTGTATATTTCAGTTATAACATGGGCAGGGAGCCATCTTGAGCTCATTGGCAGACGGCCACCACCTGACCATACATTAATCTCTGTTACCTGCACAGTAAGTGTGGTGAAGTGCCCCACAAGTGATCAAGAAGCAGTTGGCTCTTGTTATTTAGCCTAAATGACAGTTCACAAGGCAGCCATTAATCCCCCTGCTAAGCAAGCAGTCTGTCTGTACGCCAGACACATCCCTTGTTCATGTGTGTGTCAGTGTCCATGTCTCTGTTTGTTCAAGGGAACAAGCCACAGTATGAAAACTCCTGCCTCTGAAAGATTTGCAAGCTACAGAAGGGAGAGAGAGAAAGGCGCTCTCATGAGCTGTCAGCTGCTATCTTCCTCTCCCGCCTCCTGACACCAGTGTCCCAGAAGTAGGCGGCGCGTGACCCCTGCAGCGAGATCCCGAGAGACATCCAGCGCGAGAGAGAGGGAGACACCGATATCATATCTGTGTGTCTCTCTCATGGTTGTTAGCTCTGTCAGCACTTTGTTCCCTGACCTCATGTGCAGTGAGACATAGAAACAGCAGCATAACTGCAAGTACTTCAGGAGACTGTAGGAACCGGAGGGTGGGGGCACCTCGCCTGTGTGCAGTCGAGCAGTGAGACAGCAGGATGCAATCCATGTACACACGGAATGCGAAGAAAAGTTGCCCCAGTGTCACTGCCGTGGTTCTTGTCTCCCTGAAGATGTCACATAAAGTGACACAGTGACACGGTGGCATGCCTCACTCCCTGCCAGTAGTGTACAGTCTGCTGCACAGAGAGAGAGAGAAGCAGCACGGACACATTTCCAGTAATCAGTATCTTTACCTTTTAAAAGCACCAAATGTATAACAGTTAGCAAGACATTGGTTGATGACCTGATTTTGGGGTCAAGACTGGGATGTTCAGTAGCAGCTGAGGGGATGCAGGAGGATCAAGTGATACTGGGGTCACTCCAGTCAGTTCTAACCTCATCCACTCTCTCTCTTCAACCAGTCATTTTTTGACAAAAAAAAGTCTGGGGAGGGTGGAGAGTGATTGGGTGGTAAAGAAGAAGTGGCTATAGGACTAGCCTTGGCCACTTATGAAGGGCTAGACATTTTTTTTTTTAAATCTTGCCAAAGGCTGAAGTGATTCAAAGTGGCCCAAAAGTTCAGCTGGACTGAACTGAAGGTAAACGAGCCAACTTTCAGCAAATTCACTGAATACAAATTAGGTACTTACTAATTGTTACACTCTGTGTTGTTTGGGATATTCATTGCAGACATGTCATGGGACATCAAGAGCAAGATCAGTCTGTTTGCTGATGATACCAAGGTAGGCGCGGTGGTGGATGACCTAGAGGGATGGCAGGGGTTGCAGGATGATCTGGCAAAGCTTGAAACCTGGTCAGACACCTGGCAACTGGGCTTTAATGCCAAAAAGTGCAAGATGCTGGATTTGGGATGAAGAACCCAAGGAGGAGTTACCAGCTAGGGGAGTGCAGCTAGCCCAGACAGAGGAGGAGAAGGATCTGGGTGTGTTCATTACAGGGTCAATGAACAACTCAGCACAATGTAGGAAGGCAGCTGCAAAGGCCAACAAAATGCTGGGTTGTATTGCAAGGGGTATATCCTCGAGGAGGGAGGAGGTGATTCTGCCACTGTATAGGTCATTAGTTAGAACACACCTGGAGTACTGCGTGCAGTACTGGCGTCCGTATCTGAAGAGGGACATTAAGTTACTGGAGGGGGTGCAGCGCAGGGTGACAAAGATGATCAAGGGGCTGGGGGACTTATCATATGAGAGGAGGTTGAAGGAGTTGAACATGTACTCACTGGAGGAGAGGAGAGACAGGGTGACATGACTGAAACCTTTAAATACATGAAAGGAATAAACAAACGGGTACAGAGGGCTGTTCAAAATAAGGAGGAGGGCCACCAGAGCCATGATATGAGACTGGAGCGAGGAAGGTTCAGGAGGAGATGAGGAGACACTTTTTTACAGAGAGGGTGGTGGCTGGGTGGAATGCGTTACCTGCTGAAGTGGTATGCAGTAGAACAGTGGACTGCTTCAAACGAGGATGGGACAGGACAAGGGGGAGGGTTAATGAAGGGGAAGGGTGGAAGGGAGGGGCAGCTGCAGAATAAGGGGTGCTAGCTGCACATTCGAGCAGACTTGATAGACCTCTAGGCCTTTATCTGCTGGCAAATTTTGTATGTTCGTAAAAGAGGGATAATAGCATGGGATTGAAGCAAAGATAACATTACTCAAAGCTACTGAAATGTCAGCAGTGCTAGTCTGGAAATCCACATCAGGGCTACAAGGGTGTCAGAGGTGCAGGCCCATCAGTCTTTCTCAGGACTATTAGAGTGTCAGCAGTGTTAGTCTAGCAGCCTTTCCCAGGGCTGCAAGATTGTTGTCAGTGGTGGTGTTAGTAGTGTTCATCAGCACTAACAGAATGCAAGAATGTTAGCCCAGCATCCTTCCCCAGGGCTGCTACTGTCAGTGATGTTTGCAAGTATACTAGTGTCCATGGTGTTTATGGGAGCAACCACATCCCTACTTAGACTTTCGTGCTGATGCTAATATCATTGGGCAGTTGGCATGGCTTAAAAAGTTGGGGGACTGGCCCCCATCCCCCCCAGTGGTTGTGCCCATGTATTAGCCCCAAAGCCTTCTCTGAGGCTAATATGTCAGTGGCGTAAGCCCAGTGGCATTCCTCAGAGCTATCAGTGTCAGGATTTTAGCCTAGCAGCCTTCATCAAAGCTGAGTGCCAGCAGTACTAGCCTAACAACCATTCCCAGGGCTACCAGGATGTCAGCAGTACTAGCCCAGCAGCCTTCCCCAAGGCTGCTAGAATTTCAGTGATATTAGGTCAGTAGCTTTCCCCAAGGCTACCACAGTTTTTGTGGTGGTAGCCCAGCTGCCTTACCCAGGTCTGCTAAAGTGTCAGTGATATTAACCCAGCAGCCATCCACAAAGCTACTAGAAAATAGTGTCTGTGATGTTACCTCAGGATTCATTTCTAGGGCTTACACAGTGTCAGCAGTGTTAGTCCAGCAGTTGTCCCCCAGGGGCGTCATTTATGGGTAGCCAGGGGTTGCAGTTGCAACACCTATGATGTCCACTGCAACCCCTGCTTCCCTAGAATTATTTTATGAAAAGTGAAGTGAGCAGGGATCTTTGCAACCCCTATGATTCTGGAGAAATTACAGTACTGCAGCCAATTAATGCTTATTAACACAGGGCAATACTCTTTTAGCGAGTCTGATGCTTAGAAGGCTCCTAACTGACCTGACAACTTGTACTATCACTTGAACCACATTCTCTGGGTTAGGAAAAAAGCCAAAGCACGGTTTTCTTTGTGGGCGGATCCCTGGATCGCTTTCGAACTGGCAGAATGTCAGGCAGTCGGGGACAGCCTTGGAGGTTGAATGTGGTACAGACAGGGTCTTGTATGTCTGTGATGTGTAGGGGGTCCCTAATGATCTTTCAGGTCTCGTAACTGCGCTCACACAGTTTTACCAACAAAAAAGGGATTTTTTCTTTTACTTCCACCACAAAGCTGACACAGCTAACCCAGGCACCCTACTCGCAAACAGTTGATCCCTGACACAGAGTAGCAAATACAATAAATATTTAAATGATGTGAAGATGTGTTTCCTATAGCCAGGGACCCCTCCACATATCACGGACATACCACCTCTCAGTCAGATATCTTGTCACACATTCTATAAAGGGATGTAATTGGAAAATTCCAGAAGGGCAGTGGAGGTACTATGGCCTTGCCAGAAGCCATGTTGTTCAGAGGATAGGAGGTCATTTTTGATGAGGTACTCGGTGAGCTGGTCCAAGATTATGCATTCTAGGGCCTTGGAGAGAGGAGGAAGGATGGAAATGGGGTGGTAGTTGCCAGGGGAGAGGCAGTCACCAGATTTGAGGATGGGGCAATGATGCCCATTTTCCAGGTGATGGTGAATTTACCAAGTTGGAACAAGAGATTAATGAGGTGGGGGGGAGAACTTCATCTTACATCAGGTGCAGCATCCTAAGGTCAAGTGAGTCGCTGCTATGGCAGGAGTCACTTAGGGCTTTATGAATGTGGGGTGAGGACCCAGAAGCAATTACAGTGAGTTGGGATGTTGGGGGTGGGATTGCCATTGAGGGATTTCATATTTTTCCAGAGTTTGCAACCAGATCCCAAGGATGTGGTCAGTGCAGCCTTATAGTGTTCAGCCTTAGTCTTCCGGGTGGCTCAGGTACACTGATTATGGGCAACCTGGTATGCTTGACAGTCCGCTGGATTACCAGAATCGAGAGCTTTTTTCCATAGGTCGTCCACGGTCCTGCCACTGCATAAGGTCCAAGAGGGACGAGGAGATCCAAGGGGTATCTAACCCTTTGACCGTCTTCCTGGTGAGGGGGCGAATTTGTTACAGGCCTTATTAAAGGTGCGAATGAAGTAGTCAAGGGCTGCATCAGGGTCCAGGAAGCAAAGGAGGGGAGACTAGTTCCAACAGGAGAGATAGGATTTCAGGTGGCTGAGCATACCAGGTCGGAGCTGTCTAGTAAGGATGGATTTGGGAGGTTGCTTCTTTACAAGACAGGACCAGGTGAGAGAGAATACGGGAGTGGTTGCTAAGCTCATTGGAAGGACAGTGATATCCATGAATTTGTAGGGCAGTTGGCCAAGACTAGGTCTAAGAGGCTGGCAGTGCTAGTTTTATGGTTGAGGCGAGTGGGGCAAGTAACCAGTTGGGTTAAATCCTGGGCTGCCAGGGCATCGCAGTAGTGAGGCTGAGGGGGAGAGTCAATTTATATTGAGGTCACCCAGCATGATAAGCTCAGCTTTGGGGGAAACTGAGAGAGATATTCAGTGAGATTGGAAAGTGGATTTCTGGTCCCGTGGGGGAATGTAGACTGCTGTGAGAATAAGTGGGGCCTTTCAGGGGCCAAGCGAGATATTGAGGGCAAGGGCTTGGGCACCATTGGCAAGTTGGGGAGGGCATGCGCTTGGAAGTTGTCACGAAGGTAGATGGGGCAGCTGCCCATTGACAAATGCCACCCTCTCTGGCCCCGCCCACACCGTGGCCCCCCCCGCATCGTGCCCCCCCCCACCTTGCTACCCCTATGATTTTGCTGAAATGATGCCCCTGCATTCAGTACACCTCATACTAAATGCTGCACAGACGCTTTGAGCCTGCAACATGAGTGGACTGGAAGCGCTTTTGTATTCTGCACAAGTCAATTAAGGCTTTCTATCACTGGGCATATTTATTAAGAATATCTACTTGCTTTGTTGTACAAGTAAGGATTAAGCCATGAGAAAGGATGGGTCTACTGTGGAATTAATCCATGGTTGGGGGGGTTGGGGCACAAGGCTGAATTGGAGACCTGTTAGTCTTTGGAATAAACAATATGAAAATCCTGTCTCGTATCCTTACTAACGCTTAACTGAGACAGCAGGAACAGGCATATCTACCTCCCAAACCTGCACAGTTCTTATACACGTACAGGAATTGTTAGAATGAGGGGTCACAGGGCAGATCAAAGGTTGCCTCCTGGCGCTGGACCAAGAGAACGCTTTTGACAGGATAATACATGAATACCTCTTTTTTTTTCCTTAAACACTATGATATTCCAGATAGTTTCATCTTATGGATACACACCATTTATTAATAGACAGTATTAATTCCTAATGTTAATGGGTGGGTATATAGGTAGTAAGATCAAAGTATGGACAGAGTGAAGTAGGACTGCCCCGTAAGCCCGCTGCTATATAATTTTCAAACTGATCCCCTCCTGCGCATGCCACAAAACCACAGTAATGCTGCTCCCCCTTTAAAAAGTCCAGCATGCACAGATGAGCTATGTTACTCTCAGTCACGTGACTCTGATGTAGCTATACAGCACACTTTGGAATCCTTTTTTTTTTTGCTCCTCCATGCCTCCTGGCACCCCACTCCTTCTGGCTCCCACATCACCACCTCTTTCTCCCACCAGACTCATCTCTCATCTTGCACCCCGCTGTGCCATGCTCCAGTCCAGACCACTGGATGCCTTCTAGGGCCAGCTTGTCCCTGCCAGGGGCCTCCACTGGCTGCTTTGATGGGGAATGTGCCTAAGAGCTCCTTAACTTCCCTCTCCTTTGGCTGGCTTGTCCCTGCTGGGGACTACGCCACAGCCTAGTGGAGGAGCATAAAGAGGGGGCATTGCCATTGGGTGCATCATCAAGGAGGGTCCAGGCATGGGGATAGGCAATCATCCATCATGCCAGCATGGTGTTTTCCCTTTTCGTGTCCTGCCCATCCTCCACCCCAATTGCTTATACACAAGTATGGCTGGCTGGGAGGGGTGCTTGACAGTGCGTGGTCACCCACCCTGTCACAAGCACCTCTACCAGCCACCACCAGGAGCCGCTATAGAGCAGCACTGTGAGTTACCCCCTCCCCCAGGAGGAAAGCATCCAAGGGACGCTCTGTCATACCTCCACTCCTGACATCCCCGATGCAGGGTTCAAACCCTGGTCCCCAGCGGGCCACAGTGATCACTCATTGCTCGGTGCCACAGAGCCAGCTTTGGAATCCTTTTCTAACTTTTCAGGGGCCCAAATAAATTTTACCAAAAGTAGGGCTCTGAATATAGGGTCTGCATCAGTAGATTCGACAGATGCAGAAATTACGGGTATCCCAATGGTGGACTCCTTACAGATATTAGGTATTAAGTTTGACCCTGACAATATAGCCTTAGAAAATTGGGAACATTGTATTAACAAGACCTTTGCTCAGCTTACGGTATGGAAAAACACTTTCATCCCAAATTAAAGAGGGTCTGCCATATTAAAACACTACTATTTCCTCAATTTTTACATCTGAGTCAACCCCAAGCATGTGAAGCCAAATTGCTTAGTTTATTCTTTCAATATCTATGGAGCAGTAGGTTGAACCCTGTTAAAGGGACATTGTCAACCCTTTTAGCATCATATCATTTCTATCTGGAAACCCACATTTTAGGATTGCTTACCTTCCCTAAAATGCATTGGTGGTGTTGGTTGTTTAATCTTCTTCCTTTCTTAGTAGAACTGAAATGCATGGAAATGGTGCAGTTATACCCAACCTTGTTTTGCTTCAAATCCTTGATCTGTGCTTCTTGCATACCATCCTGAACATTAGGAGCACCCACAAACCGTGCAGCCACTCATGATTCAATAGTCTCCTGTCCTCTCGCAGCATCATGAGTGCCTAGATTATGTTAGGAGCATTCCAAAGTCCAGGAAAGATGCAATAAAAGTTGATCAAATGTAACCCCCCCCCCCAGAAGGGGCTTACTAGAATTGTCTCCTGCCGGCTGATCCCGCCGGTCTTGGGTCCCTGTGTACCCCTAAGAAGCTCCTGCCAGCTATGGGTTGTGGAGAAATGGTATGAATGTTGAAGTTGTGCCACCTTGTGGCATAGTGCAGCCTGTGTAGAGACAGCTGGGAAGAGAAGTGCAGCTCAGTGTGCACAAAGATGAGCTGAGTTCTGCTCAGATGTGCGAGTTAGCATCCCCACTCGCCTGTTCAGGTGGGTACTGCGGTGCCCACATAACTCTGCATTTGCAGCTAGTGACAAGTGCCTTCATATTCTTACTCCTGGTATCCCAGAACCACATATGGGGGATCGGACACACACTTTGTGGGTGAAAGAAATGTAAATTGTGTACATAAATGTTTATGTGAACACAGTTGCTTTAAGACTACCCAGTGAATGTGTTGCTGCCTGCCACAGAGGGACTTAGTGCTACGGTGCTAGCGACAGGCAGACGAGGTCTTTACAAAGCCCATTCTGTAATCAGATAACAGTAAAAGGGAGCAGCTTTTGAACTGGGGTTCACTCTCCCGGCCTTCCTGACAGATCTTGGGAACATAAAGTGGCAGGATTTCTACCTTGCACCCTCTGTGTCTGAAGCATTCTGTATCTTCCAGGATCTGCTAGTAAACGTTATCAACCAACATGCACCCTTAAGGAAAATCAAATCCAGGAAAAGCACATCTGATTTTGGTTTAGCCCACTTCTTAAGAGGGCCTTACGGCATAGAGACACCCTTTGGAAAAGGGCAAGGATGTCGCAGTCTGACACAGACTGGCTCTCCTTCCGGGTAGCCAGAAATGCCTGCACCAAACTGGTAAGGTTGGAAAAACAACGGTTCTTCCAGTCAGCACTGGAGGCAAACAAAAACTGTTCCACCAATTTCTGGCAGATACTGAGAGAGGTTGAGGGACATTCCCCTGCCACCCCGCTACCAGTCAAAATTGTGGTAAATAACACCTCCTACACAGATAGGTCCGAGATCCTGATCAGCTCAATAACCACGTCACCACTGTAGGCCTCGCATTCGACACGTCACCTGTTAGTAAACTGAGCACCACAAGCACCACCAGCTTAGCTACTAGACCAGCCATAGCCCCGCCCTCGCCGACCGGCCCCTCTTCAAGTTCCAGTCAGTCTCCTACAAACAGGTGGAAGATCTGCTCCTCTTGCTGGACACCAAAAAGAGTGCTGGTGCCATTCGCTTGAACCCTTCTTCTTAAAAGCAGGTTCTTATTATCTGGCAGCTCTAATTGCCCATCTCTTTAACAGCTCATTATCCAAGGGGAATTGCTGCCTAGTGGGAAAACTGCGCACATTATTCCCCTGTTCAAGTCAGGAGACCCCACTGACTTGAACATCTACAGGCTATTTTGTTGCTTCCTGTTTTATCCAAGCTACTTGAAAAAATCATAAACTCTCAATTAAGGGCATACTTGAATCATGAGAAAATCCTCAATCCAGTCCAATCAGGTTTCAGACCTAAGCACAGTACCGTGTCTGCTCTAGCCAAAGTGTCAAATGACTGGCTAAAAGCCCTGGACAGTAAACAGCACATCTATGCACTCTTCCTTGACCTCAGTAAAGCATTTGACACAGTTGATCATTCCATACTTCTTGATTCCCTGAGTAGCATCGGTCTAACCTTTGCTGCAGTAAAGTGGTTCAGCTGCTACCTCACAAATCGTAAACAGCAAATTAAAGCCCAAGGGGAATTCTCCCCACAAAATTACTGCCCCGAGGCATTCCACAAGGTTCCATTTTGGGACCTATCCTCTTCGCCCTTTACATCAACGGCATCAACTGTGGCCTGGTTGCTGGAAACGTTCATCTCTTCGCAGATGACACAGTCCTCTACACGACCAACCCCTCCTTGGACATTGCGTACAAGGAGCTACAGCAGGATTTTATCATCCTCCAGCACAACCTGCTGAATCTAAAGCTCTTGTTAAATGCAAAAAAAAACAAAAGCTATGATTATCTCTCCATCCCACAATACGGGGATACCTGGGACCCCACAGATTATTACCCTCCTTAATGAATCACTAGAGCTAGTGGATAAATTTAAATATCTGGGAGTCTGGCTGGATAACAAACACACCTTCGGTGTACATCTAAGTGAGTTAACAAAAAAGCTAAGGCAGCGCCTCGGTATTTTCTACCGCATAAGACGCCTATTCACCCTGGAAGCTAGAAAGCGGCTGGTTCAAACAACCTTTCTTCTCCGACTGAGTATGCCGACTTCCTTTACAGCCATTGCCCCCAGTATACGCTCCAAAAGCTGGATATACTCTATCATCACGCATTGAGATTTGTTCTTGACTTGCCCTTACAGACTCATCACTGCTCACTGTACCAAGCATTAGATTGGCCGTCCCTCTCCACGAGGAGGCAAATAAATGCCCCCGTGGCTATTCTGGACTTTGTCCAACAAACTACCACCCTATATCTGTGACCTGTTTGAATGTTCAAAGGATGCCTATGGACTAAGGAACTCCTCCTTTGTCCTCCTTTAGCTACCACGAACAAGGACAATTCTTGGCTCAGCTGCCATTAGCTCCTTTTTACCAGCTCTTTGGAATAGCATGCAAAAATTACTTAAAATATCCCTGCTGCCCAGCAATTTTATATTTGGGGGGCTGCTCTACAGAGGCCTGAAAATGGCATGTGACTGTTTCAGGTAAAGCCTTACCCTGCTCAACTGAGTCCCTTAACCTCTGTAATCCTGGGCCGTCTATTTCCCATGTTGGCCGGCATCCTTTTAGGGCAAACACATCCCCCCACCTCCCCCCCTCTCATCAATTATCTTTGCAGGGGGCCTCTTTCTATTAGGCTGCCCTATTTTCCCTCTCTACTATGTGTCTGATACCCTTCCTCCCGCTGCCCTTCTCTATGTCCCTCCTTCCTCTCCTCACTTGTACTCTATAAGCTACAACTTATATATGCTGCACTTTAAATGCCTATATTTGCAGTTGCTTTACATGTCTGATTTATCCAAGTATTGACTTTGTGTATTGTAACTGCCTGTATCCATGTCTACTTTTGTATGAAGTGTTGTCTACTGTAAGCAAAAGTGTCCTCTGTGTCCAGGACCATCTTGAAAATGAGCTTGCTCAATGATGTAACTGAAAGGTCAAATAAAGTTTGATTGATTGATTGACAGTGTGTATTAAACCTGTGTAGTTTGCCTGCAATAAAACTTTAAACTTGGAATCCAGATTAAAGTAAAATTTCAGTTCTGCAGTGTCAGTGGCTCAGCAGGTTGCATACTCACCCCATAGGCAGGAAAATCGAAAGGTTGTGAGTTCTAGCCCCACACCAGGCACTTGGGATAAAATGCTAATACTGATGCTGTAGTGCATCATGAGGGGAATGCTGCACTCTTGAGGTGCTGTCTTTCAGACGAGACATTAAACCGAGGTCCCATCTGCCTGTTCTGGTGGTTGTTCAGGTGGACATTAGAGATCCCATAGCACTTCTCGAAAAGAGCAGGGGACTTTCCCTGGTCCCGGACAAATTTCCCCCATTCACTAAAAATACCACCAACAGTTCCAACAGTTTTTTGTTTAATTTCAGTTGGTTACCATCTGCACTCCCCCCACCCCCCCGGTTGCCTCTGAAAAAGGGACTTCTAGTCTCAGTGGGCCTACCCAGCCAACAAAATTAAATTAATAAACTGTTTATATGGCAGCCACTTTTGCGACCCCTGAGCCTGCACTGACCAATCAGGAATCCAAGAGCATTATGGACTGCAGCTATGGCTCCTGGGTAGGGGAACTGAACAGTGTTCTTGGCACCTTTACTGTTGACCAATTGAATGTCATATGAGCCTAATGCATATTAGTTTTCCTGATGGACAGTTGTGATAACCAATGAGAGCTGCGTGTGCGTGGAGTCAGATGTTAAGAGAGAAAGCATCTTGGGGGCAGTTCTGGCTGAGGCTCTCCGGGGGGGAGTTGGGCTGGGAGGGGAGAGCACTGAAGAGTGAAAGAAATAGTTTGGAAGTGGCGCAAGGCTTCTGTAGCCACCAGTGGAGACTTGTTTGTTTTCCCCTCAGTGAGACACGAAATAATAGAGTGTCGTGTAACTCATCATACCAGTAGCTCATTATGAAGTCCGAACCATCCATTGATTCTCCTGATATAAGCGGCCTCCCAGGGGTATGATGAGTGAAAGCGTTCCTGTGGCACCTGAAAAGATTCTTCCAGTTGGTGACCTGAGCAAGATGTTTGGCCAAGAGACTGACTGTTGCCTGAGCACTTCATTGAATGAGATAAACCCACTGAGTTTGCATTGCCTGGGAGGCCTGAGAGTGTGAGACCTGAAGCCTGAAAGCTGAAAAAGCACCTGAGATCCTGTTTGCCCCATCAGTCTGGGGGCGATCCAGAGCTGCTGCCAAAGTGCCTGTGTCAGCTGCCAGCCAAAAGTGAGAACCTGTGTGATTCCTGAGCTCCTGGAAGAGAGTATCTGCCAGCCTAGGACAATCTGGGGAGTCAGCCAGGTAGTGCTTCCACTCGGTATTACCCATCGCTTGCCTGGAGCATTAGGGGTGAGTGTGTTGGCCCTGGTCCTCAGTACTGGCCTGTTCCAGTCCCTGGTCCAGTCTGCTCTGAAGATGGCAAGCTGCACTGCAGGGGACAAGCTGCTAGACTACAGTTCCAGTCAAGACGCTTGCTATTCTGTTTATTCTGCTTCAAGACCCAGCTCAACTGACTGCATCTGCCATCTTTGTCAGACCCTGTGAATTGAATGTCAGACCCGTGAGTAAAACAGGGCCTGCCCTGACCTGGGGAGTTACAGTAAAGTTTTCACTACAAGTTACAGTTTAGTTTAAAGTGCACCAATGCTGGCAAACCCGCAGCACCGTACAGGCCTGCAGCTTTCATGGGTACCCAGTTAGACAATAGGGACACTGGTACTAGTGGGGAGGTGGGAAATCTGAATGTGCTGTTGTTGTTGGGGGTGGATACTGTTAATATTGTTGTTTATGGTTTTGCTAGTTCATCAAAAACTCAACCTGCCATTTACTTTTGCTTCCCTATTCCCCTTTATCCTATTAATAAATCATTTGTTGGTATTGTTCAATATTGCCTGTGAGCATATTATTAGCCATAGTCACTATTTGCATGCGCAACCCCCTACAAATGGGGGCTCTTGAAAAGTCTTCCTTGTGCTTGCCTAAATTCTCACTGCCTGGCTGGTGTCAGGCGTTTTAGCAGTTTAAATAAACTGCCAGAGAGTGCCTGTATAGCCTCTGTGTACAGTCTCTTTAAGAGCTACCTGGGTTGCAGTCATAATTAATCTGAGAGGGAGCTCTGTTAGAAGATGTATTTGTTTGCTGATCATTTGTTAGAGTAGTAATAATATTGCAGTTTGTTCTAACCTGCCTTCTTTGCAGCATGGACAGTTCTGTTTGTTTCCATCATCTTGGTCCTCAACTCATAATGGGCCAATCAGTACATTTAGGACTCTAAAATGGAGCCTGCCTGCAGGGGCTTGGGTGGGCCAAAACTTGTAGGAATTGTAGTTTTGGGCTTTTGGCACCTAAAATAACCTGGAGGGGGAGCCCTTGTTGTGACTGACAAACAGATCAGCCAACCAAACCTTTTGGATCTTGGGGAAAGTCCCACACTGCTTGCAGTTTCAGTTAGATCTGAGTTGGGAAGTGAAGAAGTAATAGCTCGAGATAATTTGAGCAGCAATCCATAGTGGATTTGCGTGAGAGAACTGTGGAAAGGCCTGAATTTGGCCTGCATGCCTGCCTGCTGTTCCTGAGAGGGAACTTTTTTTTCGGACTGAATCCGAACTTGGAGAGCGAATTAAGCCACTGAATTGTGATCAGGCTTTAACCTGAAGAAGACCGAAGATCTGCTGAATGCGATCGGCCTGTCAGGACTTCCAGCCATCTCTGAACTCCCGGATTGTGCAGAGACTCTGTAATTGCGACTGGAGAGCCATTTGCCTGGTACAGTGGAATTTCCTTATATGTGAATGTGCTGTGTGCTTATACTGGGTCGTGATTTGGTTCCCCACTGTGTGTCTGAACTGTGTTTTGCTTGCTGGAGGCTGTATCCAGCTCCATGGACTGAATCCGCATCCATTTCCATTTGCCTGGGCCCTGCTACAGTGGCCCAGCCAGAATACCGGTGTAACCCCCCTATAAATGGGGGTTCCCAAAAAGTCTTCCTTGAGCTTGTCTAACTACTCACTGCCAGGCTGGTGTCCTGCATTTTTGCAGTTTAAATGTGATTGCCAGTGAGTACCTATATAGTTTCTGTGTACTGTCTCTTCAAGAGCTGCCTGGATTGTAGTCATAATTAATCTAAAAGGGAACTCTGCCAGAAGATGTGCTTGTTTGCTGATCATTTGTTAGAGCAGTAATAATATTGCAGTTTGTTCTAACCTGCCTTCTTTGCAGCATGGACAGTTCTGTTTGTTTCCATCATCTTGGTCCTGGACTGCTGAAATAGGCCAATCAGTACATTTGGGACTCTAAAATGGAGCCTGCCTACAGGGGCTTGGTGGGTTCAAAACTTGTAGGAATTGTAGTTTTTGCATTTTGGCTCCTAAAATAACCTGGAGGGGGAGCCCTTGTTGTGATTGACAGACAGATCAGTCAAGCGAACCTTTTGGATTTTGGGGAAGTCCCAAACTGCTTGCAATTTCAGTTAGTTCTGAGTTGGGGAAACTAAGAGATAACAGCTTGAATGATTCAAGCAGCATCCCTGGCGTAGATTCGGGCGGGAGAACTGTGGAAAGGTCTGAGTTTTGGCCTGCATGCCTGCCTGCTGTCCCGGAGGGGGAACTTGTGCCTTTTTCGGACTGAATCCGAACTTGGAGAGCGAAGTGAGCCACTGGATTGTGACCAGGCTCCTACCTGAAGAAGACCGAAGATTTGCTGAATGCGATCAGCCTGTCTGGACTTCCAGCAACCTCTGAACTCCCAGATTGTGCAGAGACTCTGTAATTGCAACTAGAGAGCCTTTTTTCCTGGTACAGTGGAATTTCCTTATGTGTAAATGTGTTGTGTGCTGCTAGTGGGTCATGCTTTGGTTCCCCACTGTGGTTTGAACTGTATTCTGCTTGCTGGAAGCTGCATCCAGCCCCATGGACTGAATCCAAAATCATCTCCATTGGGCCTGGGCCTTGCCACACTGGCCCAGCCCGACTACCCGCTGCACAGAGAAAGCCACTGATGAGAGACCTGCCTGGGGATCAGCCCCCTGCTCAACACTTGAACAGGAACGACGCCTCGGTGATTTGTGTGGGCCCCGCTTCTCCGGGCACTCCAGCTCAACAACCTGCAGTCTCAATTTCGTCCTGCCTATGTCCAGTACTGGATATCGTGAGTAAACATCAGGGTAGCTCCCTGAAACAACAGCTAAATCTAAACTGTTGTCATCTGATTGTCTGGTTGCTTTTTCTTTCACGAACTGAGCCCTGCGGCTCTGGATTACAAATAGTGTGTGTTGTGCATGTTGCTTTCTTCCATCACAAGGCCCCAACCAGCTGCAACATTCCTGGCTAGCCCACTGTTTTCCTACCTGGGTATCCAGAGTGTGTGACTGTGTAGGGACTCTGAACTGCATGCATAACTGTCTGATTAAGAAAGCTTTTAAGCAAATCAACCTGATTACACCCCTCCCTTGTTCAAGTCCCCTGAATAAATCATATTTAACTTTGTTTGCATTTAACCTGACTGTGGTTCCAGTTTGTACCAAGAGTATTGTACTGTTGTTATTTGCTGTGCTTAACCTTGTTTTACAGGGGGTCCCCAGGGTCAAGTTAGAGGAGCCAGCTCTAGTGGTAAGTGCAAACAGTGTTGGTAATTGCCGTGCCGTCTTTCGGATGAGACGTTAAACCGAGGTCCCATCTGCCTGGATTGGTGGTAGTTCAGGTAGATGTTAAAGATCCCATGGCACTTATCGAAAAGAGTAGGGGAATTTCCCCGGTGTCCTGGCCAAATTTCCCTCATTCACTAAAAATACCACCAACAGCTTAATCTGGTTCAAGGTCAGTTGGCATTCATCTGTATCCCCCTCCCCCGGGTGGTGCCTGAAAATAGGCAGGATTTGTCTAGTGCACTTACCCGGTCAACAAAAGCTAAATAAATAAATAAATAAATTGCCTGGTGAATAAGGGTCACTGTGAAAGTGATTATTGTGTACTGTTCAGGCCAATAGAAGGAGAAAAGGGGGGTTACAGTGTCTCGGAGGGCTGTGCCCAGGTCAGCTTGACCACTACCAACCGTGACCGCCGGGTGAAGGCACCCGTATCAGAACCTAGGCCCCTTAACCTGCAACTAGCCAAGCAGGCAGGGGTAGTAGCCCTTGGGATAGTGCCACCTAGGGATTATATCTTGGAGGCTCACCGCAGGGATTTGGTGCCTTCTAGTGGCCAAAAATTACGAATTATTGTTAAAGTTTAATGGCTACCTCAATAGAAATGGCTGTACACCAGTTGGTGGGGTGGTGTACAGGGCAGGAGATCGACCCCCAAAATGCTCTGCTTATACTGGATATTCCCCTGGGTAAGGACACTGTGGAGGAAGCACTCTCCAAAGTTGAATGTTTAAAAAACCCTGTGGTGGTGGGTCGACAGGCTGATTTGATCGCCCAAACTTTCATAGCCTTGGTAGAGTGTAGTAACCTCGTGGACAGCTCTAAAGTGCCGCAGACTATTGCCCCAGAAGGGGTCCTAGCTGTCTGGAGAGTGATACAGAAAGACAGTAAAGTCCCTGGGGAGGATGAACTCCCACCATTATCTGAGACTTTTGAAGAGAAATTTGCTAAGTTGTTGCTAGAGGAAGGGAAAACCATAGAGGACTTTAAGAAACTATTGCTGCCACCTGGGGGTGTTCCTTCCCCAACACTCCCTCCCACTCCAGCACCTGTTACTGCCCGCCTTCTGTGCCTGTGCCAATTCTGGCTCCTATATCTGTACCTGCCATTAGTCACGACTCCTACCAAAGGCTGAGAATCTTCTCGAGCACCCTGCCCGCCCCACAGGGGGAGGATGACTGGGAGACCTGGATAGACTATGTTGCCCCCTTGGTACCCAAGTGGCAGTGTGCGGAGGCTGAGAAGCAGAAAAGAATCATAGAAAGTTTGAGGGGCCCCACCCTTGGAGCCATTACATTTTTGAGGTCCACGAACCCTGATGCATCTGCTCAGAAGTACCTGTCTGTACTTGAAGGCAATTTTGGGAGCACTGAGTCAGGGGAGACTTTGATGTGGAAATTCCAAGGTGCCAAACAATGGAAGGGGAAAGTTTGTCTGTGTATGTTACTCGCCTAGAAAGAGCTCTGCAGAAAGCTTACCGGAAAGGTGGGGTAGCCGCCATTAATTTGAACCATGTGAGATTGGGGCACATACTGCAACATGCCAAGCATTCTAAACTGCAGGTTATCCAGTTAAGGCTCCGGGATAGGAGAGGTAACCCACCTGACTACTGTGACTTGGTAAAAGACCTCCAGGAGGTAGAAGGGGAAGAGGGAGATTGTAATTATGGGGTGACTGCAGCCCAAGTCATCATGGCACCAGAAGGCTCTTCCGAAATGGAGACCACAAGTGTCCCACCGTGGGCTAAACAGTGGTGGGAGGAGTTGCAGAAGGAATTCAGAAAAGTACAACCGGGTGTGTCCGCTGAGGTATCCCCCGCTGACAAAGACCCTGACCCCTGTCAGGACGTGACTGTTATGGGAGTGGGGGTGCACCCTCAGGCATCCTCTACTAAGGGTGGCTTCTCGGCTGAGCTCAAGGAATTGACTGCCACCCTAAAGGAACTTTTGAGACATGGTACAGTACCAGCAGAAGTCAGATCACAATCTCCCGTCGATGCTTCAGCATCCCCTGCAATGTTCTCCCCAAGGATGCCCCGAGAGTCTGCCACTCATCACAATAGCGGCAAGGATGGCCATATGAAGAGGGAATGCCAGTCTCAGAAGGACTTAGAGAAAGTGGTGAACGGGCTTCAAGGAGAGCTTCGGAAAACGGGTCAGTGGTCAAGGGGTGCACGAAATGACTGCAGTGAAGGGTTCGGCCATCCTAACTCAAACCCCTCTGTGGCTAAATCGTCTGTCCAGGCCCCTGCTGTTGCCCTTCAGACTGGTCCAAAATAGTGGGCCCTTCAATAGAAGACTACTGTGTGGCTCGAATGGTGTTATTCCTACTCGGGCTACGCTTGAGTGGTGCATAAATAACACGTTGTATTTCCAGGACTGTGTGACAAACATTTATCTGATGTGCCATTACAATCCCTGGAAGGCCTACATTTGTGGGGGCTAAGCGACAAGTCTTATCCCTACCTAGAAAATGTCCACCTCTGGTTGTCCTTTCCTGCAACTGTAACTGATGTAGAGGAGCAAGTAGTGACACTGGCCCTAGTGTTTCCCCCCACCAGACTGTGTGATGGGGTTCCTCTGTTAACTGGAACAAACACCCACATGTTTGGGAGACTAGCACAACTCTCCCATAAGAAACAAGGGCAACTGACTGGACAGGCCCTAAGAAGTCCAGCCTTAGTAAAAAGGCATATGACTTACAACAGAAACCCAATGAAGAAGACACAGATGAGCCAGTGGGGATAGTGTGGAAAAAGGAACCTGACTCCTTGGTATTGGCCCCCAACGCCCAGTGCACAATCCATGGAGAAGTCCACCTAAAGAGAAATGTAAAGAACAAAATATTAATGTTGGGTGCACCAGGTGATGGAAAGTTGCCAGAAGGATTATTGGCAAAATACAGCACCTTGCCTGCCCGTGCCCATACCTATGCATGATGAGTGATGGTCCAGATTCGAAATGTGTCAGATCGGGAGGTCCGGGTGAACTCTAGCTACAGTACACTGTGCAGACACTGCAGTATTACCGAATAACAAGTACTCTGGCCAAAAGGAGAGAGTAACCCCGGACTTATTTGAGTTTGGTGATTCCCAAGTTGCCAGCTGAATGGAAGGCTAGGATTTAGCAAGAAACTCGCCCAGAGAGACCAAGTGTTTTCGTTAAAAGAATGGGACATGGGGTGTGTCCAGGGTGCAGAGCATCATATACGCCTGCATGATGACCGGCTATTTCAAGAGAGATCCCAACGCCTCACCCCAGCGGACATAGATGATGTGAGGAGACACCTGGAGGAAATGCTCACTGCTGGCGTGATACAGGAATCAAGGAGCCCATATGCCTCTCCCATTGTGGTTGTGCGTAAGAAGAATGGGTCGGTGAGGATGTGTGTTGATTATCGAACCCTGAACCACGAAACGTCCCAGATCAATACACCATGCCCCGTATACAAGATGCCCTGGATTGCTTGAATGGGAGCAAATGGATCTTAGTATTGGATCTTCACAGTGGATATTACCAGATTCCAATGGCCATGGAGGACCATGAGAAAGCCGCCTTCATCTGTCCTCTGAGGTTCTATGAATTTCTGAGAATGCCACAGGGGGATTTCAGGTGCCCCGGCCACCTTTCATCGACTGATGGAATATGCGGTGGGAGATATGAACTTGCTGGAATGCCTTGTGTACCTAGATGATGTCATTGTGTTTGGACGCACATTAGAGGAGCATGAGACCCGACTGTTTTAAGTCCTACACCGATTGGAAGACTTCGGCCTCAAGCTGTCCACTGACAAGTGCCAGTTTTTTCAAATCTCTGTGAAGTATGTGGGGCACATAGTATCTGCAGAAGGGACAGAGACCGATCCCAGTAAGGTCGAATCACTGACTGCTTGGCCCCAGCCCCATAACTTGAAAAAACTACAACATTTCTTGGGGTTCTGTGGCTATTACTGCAGGTTCATAAAAGACTACTCCAAGGTGATTCGCCTGCTCCTGAATCTCACCCAGGGTTCCCCCCCCCCCACTGTAAATACAAGAAAGGGGCTGTCAAAGAACCCGAGAAAGTTTACTTCCGAACAGGTAAACCTTTTGGGCCCTGCTGGACACCCGAATGTGGCGCAGCCTTCCACAAAGTCATATACCAGCTCACCCACACCCCCATCCTCACCTATGCTGACCATACCATGCCCTATGTGCTGCATATGGATGCTAGTCTGCAGGGCCCAGGAGCTGTGCTGTATCAAGACCATGAGGATGGTTTGAGATCAGTGGCTTTTGCCAGCAGGAGCTTGACCCCATCAGAATGAAATGATCCTGTGCACAAGCTGGAGTTCCTTGCCCTAAAATGGGCCATTGTTGACCGGTTTCATGAGTACCTCTATGGGAAAAAGATATTGGTAAAGACCAACAATAACCCGATAACCTATGTACAGACTTCAGCTAGGTCGGACGTCACTGGGCACTGGTGGCTCTCTGCTTTATTAACCTATGATTATGCTGTTGAATACAGGCCAGGACTGAACCATATTGATGCTGACGACCTGTCACGAAGGCCAGTCTCCAAGAGAAACTGGGTCAGGTTGTCTGAACCTGACATCCGAGGATTGTGCCAAAAGTTTGACAGAGATGAACAGATGTCTGCAGACACAGTGGACTGTCTAGTAGATTGCTTGGTCCCTCCTGATACCTGCATACCAGCTGCCTATTGCCATTTCTCTGCTCTAGATATTAGTGCACTCCGCAACTTGACAATGACAGTATTCAGTGGGCTCAGTCCCAAGATCCTATGATTCAACCTGCACTTCATGCCCTGCGTGCAGGGAAAGATGTGTCTAAGTTGCGTTCCCCTGACTTGCGAACTGCCCTATTGTTTAAAGAAGGCCCCAGGTTGAAGTTACTCAATCAGTTGTTATACAGAGAGAGACAGTGGATCATAGTGGTCAAGTAGACAAGCAACAATTGGTCCTGGCCATGGCCTTTAAACACTTGGTACTGAGGTCCCTCCACAATCACATGGGGCATCTCGGTACTGACAGGACTTTTGACCTGCTACGAACGCAATTCTACTGGCCCAAGATGGGGGCCAATGTTGAGCACCATGTAAAGACCTGTAGTCATTGCCTCCAAAGAAAAGTCCTGCCTCAGAGGGCTGCCCCCCTTGTCAATATCACTACCAGCACCCACATGGAACTGGTCTACATAAATTTTTTGTGTTTAGAACCTGATCAACAGAATACTGGCAATATGTTAGTGGTTATGGATCATTTCACATGGTATGCACAAGCTTTTCCAACTAAAGATCAAAAAGCCTCTACCATGGCCAAGGTGCTAGTGGAAAAATTCTTCGTCCACTATGGTGCCCCACAGCGGATCCACTATGACCAAGGCAGAGACTTTGAAAGTAGGCTAGGGGGTGGGGGTAGGAAGAAGTAGGCTGCTGGTTAACTAGGATCTGCAGCTTATCCAGTAGGTAGGGAAATGGGCAGACTGGGTGGGCCAAGCGGTCCTTATCTGCCGTCAAATTCTATGTTAATCAAAAAAATGTTCTCTCTGTGGGGGGTGCGGAAGTCAAGAACCACCCCTTATCACCCGTAGGGGACCCTCAACCAGAACATTTTAACCGCACCCTTCTAGACATGCTGGGCACACTCCATCCAAAAGACAAGCATAACTGGATCCAGCAGAATAGCACCTTGGTATACGCATACAATTGCACCAAAAATGATGCTACTGAGTTCTCCCCTACCGCCTCATGTTTGGGAGGGAGGCCAGCCTGCCAGTTGATATCTGGTTTGGGGTCTCTCCAGGTGGGGTCGAGCTGAAAACTACTGCAGTATGTACAGAAACTAAAAGCTCAATTGAACCATGCATATCAACTGGCCCAGACAATGGGCGCTAAAAGAAATCTCGCCGACAAAGAGAGGCATGACAAGAAAGTAAAGGCTCAAGAGCTACAGCCCGGAGACCATGTGTTGGTACGCAATTTGGGACTACATGGAGAGCACAAAATTGCTTACAGGTGGCATCATCTTTCTCATGTAGTAGTTGGAAAGTTGGATGATGTACCAGTATACAAGGTACGCCCAGAGAATAACTCCAAAGCTGTCAAGATCATGCACCGTAACCACTTGCTGGCCAAGTTATTATTGAAGCTGAGCCAGCAGACATTGCCTTCCCTGGGCCGGTGACTCATGCTGCTGCAAAAAAGAGACAGAGTTAACCTACCTCAGTAATTACAGAGTTAAGGTTTCCCCCATAGCAGGCCCAGAGTGATAGTGACTGTCAGTCCACCTCTGACGATAGTGAGTGTGACAATGCCTATTACCCCTCCTATGAACTGAGTCAGCTGTTTCGAGGTAACACTACGACTAATTGTGGGGATGAAGCTGGGCCTTCTGGATTGCCTAACCCCCCAGCTTCGTCCTTGGAGCCAATGCTCCCTTAAAGTGAGGTGCAAAGCATCAAATCTGAGGTTGTGGACTCTCTGTGTTTGTGGAACTGTGTGAATTGCCCAGAGAAGGGGCTGATGGTCTCAGCCTCCCTGGTGACACACCAGAACTTGAAGAACAGTATGAGAGTGCTGACAGCCCCATTTCAGTGCCATAAAGCCTAATTGTGCCTAAATCTTCTCAAAATGAGCCAGCTGGGCCCTCATCAGAAGATAGTAATGAGTGAAGTGTTGTGGAACCAGAGCCTACAGAGCAAGAAGCTGACAGTGCTCCCAGTTTGGACATTCCCATCCATGCAGAGGTACCCCTCACAAGTGCCGAAAGCTCCAAAGTTAGTGCTGAAAGTACAGAGACTGTGGCTGCTCCCCTCAGAAAGACTGGCCGAGCTGTCAAGCCAGTACTACGCTTTAGTTATGATTCCCCTGGGAGGCCAGTGGATTTGCCTCCCAATGTGGTTCACAAAGGGGTTTAAGTTTTGCCAAGCTCACTACCCAAATTGAGCTCAATGGCCAATTCCAGGTTACTTGTTTTTCCCTCTCACCATGGTGTCCCTGCCCCATCTGGCCCCAAGTTAGCTAATAGGGAAGGGCCCCCTCTTACATTGTTTAATGTGCAAGAAGTTATTACCTGAAGCAGTACTGTGATGTTACTGATGTGTTAATCATAGTGGAATCAGCATTACCTGTATGAAACACGCATAAGTATTGTCACTATGGTTGTAGTAATGCGAAGTGTATTGACAGGTATAATGATGTAACAAGCTAATGATATATATGTCTCGTTTATATTGCAATTTTGATATTGTGATAGTACAGACTTGACACGGACGCCAAGTTTTCTCCGGCAAGGAAGGGTGTAACCCCCCTACAAATGGAGGTTCCCGAAAAGTCTTCCTTGAGCTTGCCTAAATGATCACTGCCAGGCTGGTATCCTGCGTTTTAGCAGTTTAAATGTGATTGCCAGAGAGTGCCTGTATAGCCTCTGTGTACTGTCTCTTTAAGAGCTGCCTGGCTTGCAGTCATAATTAATCTGAGAGGGAGCTTTGTTAGAAGATGTACTTGTTTGCTGATCATGTGTTAGAGCAGTAATAATATTGCAGTTTGTTCTAACCTGCCTTCTTTGCAGCGTGGACAGTTCTGTTTGTTTCCATCATCTTGGTCCTGGACTGTAGAATGGGCCAATCAGTACATTTGGTACTCTAAAATGGAGCCTGCCTACAGGGGCTTGGTGAGGCCAAAACTTGTAGGAATTGTAGTTTTGGGGCTTTTGGCACCTAAAATAACCTGGAGGGGGAGCTCTTGTTGTGACTGACAGACAGATCAGCCAACCGAACCTTTTGGATCTTGGGGAAAGTCCCACACGGCTTGCAGTTTCAGTTAGATCTGAGTTGAGAAGTGAAGAAGTAACAGCTTGAAATAGTTCGAGCAGCAATCCATAGTGGATTTGCGTGAGAGAAATGTGGAAAGGCCTGAGTTTGGCCTGCATGCCTGCTTGCTGTTCCTGAGAGGGAACTTGTGTTTTTGACTGAATCCAAACTTGGAGAGCGAATTAAGCCACTGAATTGTGACCAGGCTTTAACCTGAAGAAGACAAAAGATTTGCTGAATGCGATCGGCCTGTCAGGACTTCCAGCTACCTCTGAACTCCTGAATTGTGCAGAGACTCTGTAATTGTGACTGGAGAGCCATTTGCCTGGTACAGTGGAATTTCCTTACATGTGAATGTGCTGTGTGCTTATAGTGGGTCATGATTTGGTTTCCCACTGTGTGTCTGAACTGTGGTTTGCTTGCTGGAGGCTGTATTCAGCTCCACGGACTGAATCCGTATCCATTTCCGTTTGCCTGGGCCCTCCTACACTGGCCCAGCCAGAATACCTGCTATTCAGAGAAAGTCATTGACAAGAGACCGGCCTGGGGATCAGCACCGTGCTCAACACCTTGAACAGGAATGACGCCTCGGTGATTCGTGTGGGCCCTGCTTCTCCGGGCACTCCAGCTCAACAGCCTGCAGTCTCAATTTCGTCCTGCCTATGTCCAGTATTGGGTATCATGAGTAAACGTCAGGGTAGCTCCCTGCAACAACAGCTAAATCTAAAAGTGTTGTCATCTGATTCTCTTGTTGCCTTTTCTTTCACGAACTGAGCCCTCCAGCTCCGGATTACAAATAGTGTATGTTGTGCATGTTGCCTTCTTCCATCACAGGGCCCCAACCAGCTGCAACGTTCCTGGCTAGCCCACCATTTTCCTACCTGGGTACCGAGAGTGTGTGACTGTGTAGGGACTCTGAACTGCATGAATAACTGTCTGATTAATATAGCTTTTAAGCAAATCAACCTGATTATGCCCCTCCCTTGTTCAAGTCCCCTGAATAAATCAGATTTAACTTTGTTTGCATTTAACCTGACTGTGGTTCCAGTTTGTGCTAAGAGTATTGTACTGTTGTTATTTGCAGTGCTTAACCTTGTTTACAGGGGGTCCCCAGGGTCAAGATAGAGGAACCAGCCCTGGTGGTAAGTGCAAACAGTATGAGTAATTGCCTGGTGAATAAGGGTCATTGTGAAAGTGATTATTGTGGACTGTTCAGGCCACTAGAAGGAGAAAAGGGGGTAACAGTGTCCCGGAGGGCTGTGACCAGGTCAGCTTGACCACTACCAACCATGACCTCCGGTTGGAGGCACCACGTGTGAGACCTAGCCCTTAACCTGCAACTAGCCAAGCAGGCAGGGGTAGGAGCCCTTGGGATAACGCCACCTCGGGGTTACACATACATAGTGAAATATTGCAAGTGTTAATGGTATTTCATGTGTGGGGTGACTGAAAGGGGAGGTGGGTAGGTACAGCATCCCAGGGGGTTGTACTATTCCAGCAACTGGCTGACTATAAATTACTCTGGGTAGAGGCACTGCACTATTTACTTTTACCTTTGGGAAAGAACCCCCCCAGTACCAAGAAAAACAGATCCCAGGCCCCTTAACCTGGTTGGAGCCCAACAGACAGGGGTAGTTGCCCGCAGTTACACGACACCTGGGTTACACAAAGAATGTCAATAAACATGTTTTTACGTGGTAACACCAGTATGGTGGGCAGTCTGTTTTTTACTTTTAAAATAAAAAAAAAGGAATCAGAATCAAACTACCAGCTACATCAGAAATCTATACAGAATGGAAGCAATCATAACGTGTGTTTTTACATTCACCCTTGCACAATGGTGAACATACTGGTATGATAGTGGATTTCGAGAGTCGCGTCACTGTCGGTCCAGTACAGGGCAGTCTGCAAGGGACTTGACAATGTCAGACCAATAATCAGCCAGGCTGATGATGACACTCTTCTGGTCTTGCTGGGCAGAAACTCTGTGTAATTCAAAGGAAAGAGCTGGCCCAATTATCGGACGACTCTTTCCTTGGATCTTTATTACGGCGCCCAGCAAGCAGAGCTGATCACCGTCATGATCAGCCTGCTATGGTCCTCCCCTCAAATGAAAAAAATAATCCCTCCCACCTCCCACTATTTCCCCCTTCCTGCTTAATTTTCCGACACCGGGGTGTCCAATCCCTGGTGCCGGCTAGTACCCCCCCACATGTGTTCACTGTGTGACACCACGGAGCCCACCCCCAGTGCTGCCAAACATAACATCGACACTGGGGTGCCAAATCTCCAGTGTCAGTACCTGAAATAAAGGAAATTAGCAAATCAAATCAAATTTTATTTATAAAGCACTTTTCAAAATAACCAAAGCGCATATACAATATAAAAACAAACATTCAATCAGAAAAGAAAAGACACAAAACATAAAAAGGCAGCAGAGATAAAACTAAACATTGTCCCTAAAAGCCAGATCAAATAAATAAGTTTTTAATAAGAACTTAAAATTCTCGGTGGACAGGCACTCTCTAATCCGAAGTGGTAGAGATTTCCACAGGGTCGGGGCTACAAAAGACAATGCCTTAGCACCCGATGTCTGAAGACAGACCCTGGGAACCTCTAGCAATCCCTCATCGGTGGAGCAGGGTGAGTGGAGGGGGCAGTAGGGCCGGAGGAGGTCTTGCAAGTAGCCCGGTCCTTGTCCATGTAGGGTCTTATAGGGCAGCAATGTGACCTGGAAGGTGATCCTCCATCGCACTGGCAGCCAGTGCAGTTCGCGCAGCACAGGGGCGACATGGCTAGTTCTTGACAACCCTGTCAACAACCTGGCCACAGCGTTCTGCACCAGCTACAGGCAACAGAGATCCACCCCCAGTAACCCCAGGTACAGAGCATTGCAGTAGCCAAGACGAGAGGACACAAAGATGTGAACTACCGTAGGAAGGTCTTCGGGCAGAATAAGGTACTTTATCCCGGTGATGTTCCTCATATGATAGAACGAGGACTTGACAACTGCTGACACCTGAGCTTTTAGCATCAGCTCATCATCGAGCACAACGCCCAGGTTCTGCACCCGTTCAGAAGGTCTCAACTGGTTGCCCCCCTAACACAAGGCCAGACGGCTGCCCAGGAGTCAACTTCTCTTCCCGCTGACCTGGGTCCACCACCAACACATCAGTTTTATCGGGATTTAGTCTCAACCAGTTAGCACTCATCCAGTCCTGAATCTCAGCGAGGCAGTTGTTAAAGACTGAGACTGCACTGTTCTGTTCGGGTACAAAGGACACGTACAGCTGAATGTCATCTGCATAGCAGTGAAAACTCAGCCCGTACTGCCTTATAATGTCTCCTAACGGAAACATGTACACCACGAACAACATGGGGGACAGCACGGAACCCTGTGGCACCCCACAAGGCAGGGAGAAGGGGGCCGAGGAAAAAAAACCCGACACCATCCTCTGCGTCCTGCCTGTGAGGAAAGAATGGAACCACCTGACGACTGTCCCTGACAGTCCACAGAGTAGCCGCAGGCATTCCAGCAATATCCCATGGTCCACGGTGTCAAACGCTGCAGAGAGATCAAGGAGGACCAAGCTTGAACGACTCCTCCAATTCCTCACTATCAGGAGATCATTAAGTACCCGAACCAATGCTGTCTTAGTACTATGCCTCTTCCTGAAACTGGACTGGAGAGGATCATAGACCTCATGGACGGTAAGAAAGCTCTCGAGCTGCAACACGACTACCTTCTCAATAACCTTGCCCAAAAAGGGCAGGTTAGAGACAGGTCTGCAGTTCACAAGACAGGCTGGGTCACAGAAAGATTTCTTTAAGAGGGGCATCACCACTGCCTCCTTCAGGGAGTCTGGAAACTACCCCTGGTCCAGCAAGCTCCAGACTATCTAGGCAAGGATCGGTCCAATGACATCCATATACCCCACAGGGCAGGAGGTTGGACCAGGATCCAAACTACAGCAAGTCGGTCGCAAGCCCCAAACAATCTTAACAATATCCATGAACGCTGGCTGGTCAAAATCTGTCCAGACAGGCTGAGTGCCTGTGCCCTCGCATCAGCTGCCGCCATACTTATCTGAAAGAGTCAAGCGGATCTTTGACCTGATGGAGGACACCGTATCTGCAAAGAATTGAGCAAATTCATAACACTTAGATTGTGAAAAGGCTCTCCAGCCCCGAAGGCAGACTGGATTGCACAGCCTGTCCACGGTCTGAAGGAGATGAGCCAGTCAATTCCTTGCTGCAGCAATCTCCATGGACAGGAACTCCGGCTTCTTATGGGAGATTTCTGATTGATAGTCCAAATAATGGGCGATCAACCTAAGCCTGTCCTCTTCTAGGCCAGATTTCCGTCAACAATGTTCCAACCTTCACCCAGCTCTCCTCAACTCCCTCAAAGTCCCATCAAACCAGGGGGACCGAGGGCAAAGAGGGAGGGGGCAAACACGGACAGGAGCTACGGAATCCAAGACCCCCAATATCACACTAGTATAGTGCAATACTAGGTCTCCGGGATCCGAGCATTCCAAATGGCCTGCTCGATAGGTCCAGCACTGCCATCAGACCCTCTGGGGTAACACCCCTCACAGGGCGGTACCAGACCGTCTCCAAAGGGGCGGGTCTCACAGGGGAAGCCGCAAAACTAAACCTTATAGAGTGGTGGTCCCACCATCCAACTGGTTCCACCACCAAGTCAGCGGCCTCCATCCCCAGAGGAACATAAGGTCCAGGGAGTGACCCTGAATATGGGTTGCAGCAATAACCACCTGTGTGAAACCCAACAAAATCATCAGTTGGAGGAAGTTCTGACCAAAGTGTGAGAGTTCATCATCGATCCAGGCATTGAAATCCCGGAGGACCAACCACCTGGAGGATTCCAACACCCTGTCGACCATGAAGTCTGCAACTTCCTACAGGAAAACATTCCCATCTCCGGGTGAACGGTAGATAAGGAGAATCCTGCTGCCCACAGCTGCACCTAGTGGCCCCCACTGGAACCTCTACAAGGCCCAGTTCCATCTTAAAACAGATGGCTACACCCCCGCCCATACGATCCAATCTCGGGCGGTGTATCACCGAATACCCAGCTGGGACAGCTGACTCCAATACCTGACCGGCATTCTCGTCTAGCCAGGTCTCATAGTCTTTTTTTTTTTTTATTACTTTTTTCTTCCTATAATCCCACCCTGTGAAGAGTATTCCTCCCACCTCCCCGTCACTTCCCATGCTGCAGAGGTTAAACCAACACTGGGGTGCCCAATCCCCAGTGTTAGTACCTGAAGTAAAAAAAACAACTCTCATAGTTTTTTATATACACCCTGTAAAAAAGAAAACTGTCCACTGATTGTCTGTTGCCGCTGCTGGTCCACCGTCACCATTACTCTCCCCTCTTCCAAGCCTCCCACTCAGCACCCATTACCCCACACCCCTCCACCCTTTACTTACTCACCTACTGGGGGTCCAACGGCATAATCCTCTCTGGACTGGAGACACCACTTCACTCTTCAACAAAGGACCGCGAACTGAGGAAATCAGGTATGCGGTTCAATGTATTTCAGTGGGGTTTGAACTTGTCCTCATAGTTTGGTCATTTTTTTAATATTTTTTTCCCAGATTTCAACATGGCCTTTTTGGCACCTCACATCATGAACAATGATGGTGAAATTATGCAACTCCATCCTGACAGGTGATTTCACGGTTGCTGTGTGGCAAATCACCTTTCGGGCAGGATTTGAACATTTTCTCCACCCTTGTTCATGAGGTGGAATCATAAGAAGCCTATGTTGAAAATCTGAAGAAAAATATATAAAACAAAAAGTTATGAGCATACGTTGAAAATTTTTAACACACGCTTGTGACTTTGGTAATTTTCAATATTTTGACCCCAAATTTTCAACACAGCAATTTTTCACACCACTTCATGCACATGACAGCTGTCATTTTTTCAAATCCTGGCCAAAATGTGTTTTCACACTTGTGACATGAAATCATCTTTCGGGCAGGATTTGCAAATTTTCTCCACCCTTGTTCATTCGGTGGGGTCATAAGAAGGATATGTTGAAAATTTGGTGTAAAAATAATTTAAAAACTACAAAGTTATGAGTGTACATTACAAATCACATTAAACTATTGCACCAATTAGTTGGTTTAGCATTGTTTTTTTACAGTTGGAAATGCATTGGCAACTCACATTGCGTTGTTTTTAAACACTTTACCAGCTCAAGAACAATGTCTGTAAAATAGCTTTGCAACTCAGTTGGAGCATACCCGAATGCAGTGCAAAACTGAGTTGTAACTCTCAAGAAACGAGGCTTTGTACTGACTCCAGTAACACTTAGGCAACTCGGTAAAAAATGCTAAACCAACTCATTGGTGGAACAGTTTAATGTGAATTGTACTGTACATTGAAATGTTTCTGCACATAACCACAGAAACATTGAAGCTGATGGCAACTAAGGGCCTCCAGGCCCACCCAGTCTGCCCGATTTCCCTACCTATAGAGATGCTGCAGGCCCTAATCAGTCTACAGTCCTCCCCTCCCCCCCTTAAATTTTCAGGATCCATTTGTGTCTATCCCATGCATTCTTGCATTCTTGCATTCTTGAACCCTGTAACTGTTTCTGCCCCCACCACCTCTGTTGGTAGGCTGTTCCATTTGTCCACTACCCTCTCTGTGAAGAAGTACTTCCTCGCATTACCTCTGAACCACCTCTCCCCTCCAACTTCATTTTGTGCCCCCTCGTCCTTGAGCATCTTTTTCTTTGGAAGATACTACCCTCCTGTACCCTGTTCGTCCCCTGTGAGGTATTTGAATGTTTCAATCATATCCCCCCACTCTCCCGCCTGTCCTCCCGGGAGTACATTTAAGAGCAATACCAGGAAGTAGTTTTTCACTGAGGGGGTGGAGAGGGGGAATAAAGCTGCCAGAAGAGGCAGTCTGTACAAAATCAGTGGGGGGACCCAAATCAGGGTGGGACAGAGACAAAGGCTTGGTAAAGACCTGCCAGAAAGCGAGGGGGAAGGTAGGGCTCTGTCATTCAGGTAGGTTTTTAATTTTAGAATATTTGGCTCAGAAAAGCACTTTGAGCCTAGGCTCATTTCAAGGTGTACCCTGGGAGCACAGGGAGGTTAAGTGATTTGTTTAGGGTCACACAGTATGCAAGTAGAGCTTGTAGTTTCACCCAGGTCTGCTGGGTTCTCTAGGTTCACAGCTTGGTGCTCAACGCTATACTGCTTCTCATGGAATGGGCAGGTATGATGTACCAACAGTAAGTAGCAAAGAAAACCATGTACTCACGTAAGGAGGTGTAACCCTTGCAGCGAGAAGGAGCTGCAAAAGGCGCTAAGCACCGGTACAGAGAGAATGCTCCGTAAAAATGAAAACAGGTGGCCAGCCCGGTGGCGCTGGAGGTTGAGGGCTGGACGCCACACTTCATGCCATGCCAGTGACCCGGGTTCAGAAACGAGCCCAGGGGACGCTGGGGGGTCGACAGGGGCGAGAGAGGAGCAAGTGTCTGGAGAACTACTCTCCTCTCTTGGGGAGGGAGGGATTGTCATCCTGCCCCCTGATTGTCCTCTAGTGGGGGCTGGTGGGTGATATGGGACAAGAAGCATGTAGTCGGCAGGCATGGCACGCAGGTGCCCCCACACACATGCGCTCATGCCAGACACCGGAGGGGGGAGGGAGTTGGTAGGCTCCGTGAAAGCCTGGCAGCACACATGCCACCACCTGGCCCGGATGTTGGTCTTGGGGGGTCAGCACCCTTCATCCTGGCCTGTCACGGGGGGGGGGTAACCCGTGGGGAATTTTTTCCGAGGGTCGGGTGCGGGAGGAGCCGGTGCCGGACAGTGAGCCCTTCAAAGGGAGGGGCCGAAGCCACCTGCCAGCCCCACCAGGACACGAGGATAAAAATCTGAATTAAAAAAAATAATGAAAACTGGGCAGGAGCCATTGCAAGCAAGGACACAGGAGCACTTGACAATAGAACGTCCACAAATTTTAAACCATGCACAGCAACGTTTGAGAGCCACTGAATTCTATATACAATAAGCCCTAACAATATACTAGATTTAATTTAAATGCTGCATACAAAACCTGTCAGAACAGACATGATGAAGCTGTAAACTTCAAGCGTTTCAAGCACTCTATCCCTTCTTCAGGAACCTTCCTGTAGAAAGGGGTAGGGTGCCCTGAAACGCTGAGGCTTACTGCTTCATTACATGTCTGTTCTGATGGGTTTTGTATGCAGCGTTTAAATTAAATTAAATAAATAAGCTTCTTATTTTTGTACTATACCCTTTGTGCAGTATTGTTTTGTCCTCCCCACGATGGGCCAACAGGCCTTTTATGCGAACAGAGTCTATGCTTCCATTATTGCTGAAGTAAGAATGGCATGCCTACCATAAATAACAACTGCTAGCTGTAATTGACACCACTGTGTGAGAAATATCAATATAAACGTTCTTTGTTTAACGCATGAATTACAAGTGTACCTAATCTGTTTTTTTCTCTGTAAAAATGATTGTAAATACATGTTTTGGTTTTTTGCTAAAATTTGTAACCGTGTGATGTAACAATGAGTCTGTAATGTATTTGTCCTCAATGTGACAAGGTACCTTTGGAAATGAGCCTCTGGCTCAAAGGTTGTAAACTGATGTACAAATAAATAAATAAAATAAATAAACAGTTTAATTGAAAGTCTTTTTCTTCCTATGGATCGATAAAGCTTTGAAATACCACTCGAATTCTTTAATAAATGTATGCGTGATTTTTTTTTTTGTTTGTTTAATGGATCAGCTTTAATAAAAAAAGAAAGCAATCCCAAATTGTCTTTTACCACCATGCATGTGTACAGTGCTGCATACAGAAGCCCTTACAAATGCTGGCCTGCTGGAGCAGTGGTAGTGTTACCCCACGTGACACCAATGATCTTGATTGGGAAGAAGCTTGGGTCATGGGAGGGCTGGCTGACTGGGGGTGGTGACCTGAGTGTCCCAGAGGGCGCTCTCCACCTCAGGAGGAGGGACAGTCAACACCCACTGTGCTACTGCCACCTGGGTGGGGCAGTGCAAGAAGAGCCGTGGAACTGGGGTCAGATGCTGATGAGCTCTGCGGACGTGCATGCATGCTGGGATCCCTTCTCAGTGTCACTAGGGAGAAAAATGGAAAAAAGAAGCACCAGACACTGCAGGAGGACATCGCCCCTTGCCAAAGGCAGGCCCCACATTGCCAGCTGTGGTGCTCTACTTCAAGTGCCTACCCAGTCTCCTTCAGGAGGAAAGTGGGTCCTTCTCAGTGGCCCTGCCCGTGGGGATTAAGCCAAGGGTGTAAGAGGGAGATGGTAAGAAGGTGGATGATAGCGTTGGACAAGTTGGGTTGGACTGATGGGGGCTGACTGCTAGGAGAGAAAGCATACAAAATTAAAAAAGCAAACTAAATTAAAAAGGCATACTAAATTAAAAAAAACAGAAGTCCTTACAAATAACGCAACCTTTGGCCCCAATCATCACAACCACTGCCCTATATTTCCAGGTGTTGGGGGACCCTGTTGTATATTTCTACCACTTTGGGTGCCATCATATCACAGCAGACTTTATAGAATTCGAATGTCAGCCAGTCGTCACCTGGAGCTTTCTTGCTTCGGAGGCATCCTACTGTTTCTCTGTGGCTACTACGGATTAAAAAATCCTGTGAAACAGGGAATACAGCCACAAAATCCCCAAAACTCCAGATGAGTCAAATCTTGAGGTCAATCTTTAAACATCTTCAAAAAATAAGTGAATTATATGCATGATCTACTCTTTCCCTAGCTGTCAATTTCCCATTTTTAGATAGTAGCCCTGTCAGTTTTCCTCTTTGTTTTTTACATCAGTAAAAGGTTTTTTGTGACAGAAAATTTATTTGCGTACCAACTCTTCTGTCTGCTGCTAACGATGCACTCTGGTTTACCCTGAAGTGCTAACATTTCCATCTGTAATTTGTCTTAAAAAAGAGGTCAGTGCTGTTCCACACGCTTGCCTTTTTTTTTTTTTCAATATAATTAGTTTAGTTGAGCCCTCTGGTCAAGGTTGCTCATGTACATGTTTCTCTGCAGATCTAGGGCTTCTATCTGAAAAAATAATTTATTATATCTGTAACCCAGGCGCCGTGAAGTGATGGGCTACTACTCCTGCCTTACGGGCCAAACAAGGTTAAGGGGCTTGGGTTCTTGTTGTGGTGGAAAGGAGGGTTCTTTCTCACGGCGCCTGCACCCAGAGTAAATTATTGTTGGCCAGATGGTAATGGGTACAACCCCCTGGGATGCGGTACCTATCCACTTCCCCTTGCAGTCACCTCAAACATGGATTATCGTAAACCAAACCTATAGTTCAACATACATACGAATAAAGCTGGGACATTGTTTACACTGTTTTGATGCAGCCATCTTTGCAAACTCTGACCTGCTTGGCAGGCAGTGAGAAAGCCACAGACCCAAAAGACTACAAAAAGGGGACTCTTGGGAAAAGGTGGAGACTGTTACTGGCGCCTTTCCCGCAGCCAATCAGGCATCAAAGGAAAATTCTACATACTAATTAGGAGGATTGACAGCCTGTTGGACAAACTGGGACCCTGATTTGATTCCCTGAGACCTGGGGGGCAGATCCATCTGGGAGCAGTTGTCTGGGAGCTTCCAGAGGGATAGGAGGCTCTTCTGTGTGCTCCAAGAGAAAAGTTGGAGGCCTACCTGGGGCTTCCACAGCCAAAGGCCCAGCCAAAACCTGATCATTTCCCTCATCTGGAAAGCCAGGGAGAAGGTGAAAACTGTGTTTGATTTCAAAATTGAGCATTTAGAGGCTGAAGCTGAGAGGCTGAGCATCCCATGCTGCAAAAACAAAAAGAATGGTGTCAAAGTGATTATAGTAAAGAAAAAAAAAAATCAGTCAACCTATCACAGCGTTTTAACTTGCAGCCACCAACCGCAGCTTTTTCCAACTGACTTTATCTGCTAGCAAGGGAAAGATACTGCCTGTGCTGTGGCTTAGTCAGCTAACTGGTTTGCTAGTTGTAAAACTGGGAGAGTGAAGCTTACAATATTAAGTTTACCTGAAGCATTGCACTGTCCCCTGACAGTAAGCCCCTTACCGGGAGTAGCTCAATGTAGGAGTTGTGCAACAGTGATTCGAGCATCTGAGCCCTTTACCTGTAGGGGGAGAGAATGCCCTGAGTTCAGTCATGTAACAATGGGAGACGACATGCTCCTGAAACAAGTGGCTGAAAGGGGATGACTCATTCCTCAAGCAAAGAGCTGAAAGGAGAAGACCCGTTTCTGACACAAGCGACTGAAAGACGCAGGCTAGAAGCAGCGGCGATACTACAGTACCCAACAGCTAGGAGGCAGCAGGGGAGGGAGATACAGCTGCTGCTCAGCCCAGGACCCTCTGTAACCCTCTGTCACCTTGGTAGACTCCTGCGGTACACTTGAGAGCCATAGGGGCATCCCTGCACATGACTGGCACAATTCGCTTGCCTTCATATTACTCTGCTCTCCTTTGTTCACACATATGTCCATGCCGCACCACGGTGTTCTACAAAACGCCCCAAGTCGGCCAGTATAACCACTGCTGCACATATCTCCCAGTCCCAGTTTCTCTCGACACACACCTTACCTGCTGTCGCTGCTCTCTCATGCTCTGGATTCCCACGCACACAAGAATGGCCTGGCCAACTACCATCCAAATACAGAGCTGCTTACCATCAACACCCACCATGTCCTGCTCTCTGCTTGCTTTTTGTGCATTTCTACACACATACACATATGCAGAAAGTCAGGTGACAAAGTTCTACCAGATCATAGTATGTCTTTTTAACAAGCATGTATGTCTAATCCACCCAAGAGTGAGAAAGCATGATGCAAACCAAGGTCTTTTTCTCTTAGGACTCCTCTGCATATTGCTGTTATAGTCTGTGCCAGTCACTTTTTGTCAGACCCCTAGGCAAAGTTCTGTTTAGACCACTTGAAGTGAGCGTGATAGAAAAGCAGTCTGCAGGACAGCAGGATATGGGACCTGTACAAGGATCCTAGCAGAGAAGAAATATCCAAATTGTTTGGTTTTGTGCATCACTTCAAATCAGACGTACACTCTCCAGTCTCATTTCCACAGCAAAGCATTATGGGTATGCAGATCCTTGTGTACATTAGGCTGCAAAGGCTTTGCCAGAACAAGCACTGATTTTTTTCAGCTGATCATTTTATTGACATATTTTCTGTACTACATTAACAGGCTTGTACGCCTGATCCAGCTAAGGCTGAGAATGACAAAAAGTACAAACACGCGCTCCATACTCTTCGGGACTCCTCAGTGCACTGCAGTCATGAGGTGCGTTTACACACACTATCTGCCACATTCTGTGCCACTCACCCACCACTGCTCTTGCACCGGTGCCAACCACCATTTACACACATGGCGCTGTACATCACTGCAGGGGAAGTGTACCGAATTTCCTGTGCTGCCACTGTATCTCTGTCAGATTTCAGGAGTGGCTGCAGTGATATGGTCAGACAATGTAACAATATATAGGTCTGTCACGAAGTTCCCAAATGGGTATGTTGGCCAACTCCCATGACATGTTGACATTTCAGCATGACAGCACACAGCACTCCCAAAATGCATTACTGCATCAAAAGCCGCGTGATAAATCTAAAATAAGAGGACCATCAGGAAGTAAAGCTGGGGGGGTTGAAGTGATGGACAAGGGACAAGTGAAGGCATAGGAAAGAGGAAGAAACAGGAAGGGGGAAAATCAGATTCGGTTTGTGGAGTCCTGTGTGTTGTTTCATTAATTGTATTTGATTCCTTCTATGTACCGCTACTTGGTACTGGTATATGAGTGTGAGTGCTGGTACCTTCGAGTATAGATGGCACCCCGGACTGGTCAGCCATAGCGGGCCTCTTCCTGTCTTGTGGGCCAAAGGGATAGCAGACTGAGGGGAGAAGCAAAAGGACTCATGGGGCTGTACCAATGCAGATGGAGTGGCATGCTTACACTCCTGCAAAAAATACCTGCATTGGTACAGGAACCCATAAAAATGCCACCCGCTCCGCACCGCACTGGAGTGCATCAGTGCTGCTTGCAGCACTCCTCATGTTGTTTACACTGTCTGGTCTGCACCAATGCAGCTCACCTGCACCTACCAAAACAGCGTAGATCAGGCTGTGTAAATGGGTCCATGGTCTCAACTAGGCACTTTGTAAGACCCCAAGGCCAAGCCCATTTAGAACACTTAAGCCCCTTTTACACGGAACCCTTCTCAAAGCACTGCGGTTTCCAACTGCTCATTCTGCTCCATTTGCACCGCTGCCATTTCCCTTCACACATAAGGTGCATTCACACTGCTCGATGCAACAGTGGCTCTTTTGCAATCATTCAGAAAAATTATTCTGACATCACTAAGAGCAGCATTCACACAGCATTGGCTTTGGTGTTTCCCTTTTCCTTTCAGGTGGTGTGGGCATTCTTCAGGTCACAGCGTCGGTAAATGGGTGAAAAGAAAAGTACACCGATGCAAGGGTTCACACAACAAAGGAACGCACCCACAATGCACTACAAACCAAGGAAATCAGGGATCGTGATTGCAACACTACGCAATGCTACAATGCAAACACGGTAGGGTTCACACGTGGGAAGGGGCGCTGATGTGATGGTTGTAAGCCACTGGCAATGGCTCAGTCGTGATCAAGTGAACAAGCTTACAACAGCTCTGCAGCGGTCTCATGGCTCTTCCAGCGTTTTAGCTATGTTTCCAGCCGGCCGGGGGGGCTCAAGGCTTGCTGTGGAGCTGCAACAATGTGCGCTGCAGTGTGATTACACAGCAGATCAATGCAGTGCAAAATGGAAAACGCAACAGCGAACCCAGGAAAACTGGGACCGCCAGAATAACGAATGCTCCCCTTTGATGCGGTGCAGAGCGGCTGTACAAAAATGTCAAGTCAAGGTTACTGTCTTATTTGCTCTGCACCACTCGCTGTGGTGCAGAGCCTGTCATGTACAAGGGTTTTAGAGTGAGCTGCTGTCCTTGCCTGTGGAACCATTACAACAGCAGCATCTACTGACCGTATAACAAAGAAAGGAACTGTTTTTTTTAACTTTCTGTTTATTGTTTTCCAAAGAAATAATACAGTAAGCATTCTCATGCAAGAGAAACCATATCGAACATATGAATAGATGGAGTAAAATAAACATACTCTTACAATCTTGCACAAAAGGAAGTGGGGTTAAATCACAATGTTTGGGCACAATGTACCCACAGTCCCAAATGTTCTTACAAAAATGCCAGCTGCTTCAGTGGCAAAGGTAGTGTCCATAGGGATATGTCGTAGGGAGTGATACTGCACTAGACCAGTAGTGCTATAAACCTTATGTCGCCACTACATAAAATAAGGGAGCTAGAGACCCCCACACTTAGACACTGAGCTTCCTACATAACAATAATATATTGAATTAGGCATTTTAACTAATAAAGCTACATCACGTTGTGCAACCCCCAAGGGATATTAGAGCTATAGGGAAAAGTCACATAGAGCAAGAATTTAACCTTAAAATCTAAGAGGACTATAACTAACTAATATAAATTTCCCCAAGTATTGTCCAAATGGTAGTCCATTAAGATTTGTAAAAGCTCTCTTGCTCTTAACACCTGCCCCCTGCCGCATAAACCTGGAGGTCAAGGCACAATGAAAAATACAAGGGTCTAGGAAACCCTTTATACTCAGCCCTCATCAGCGCCCAACTCTTCTGCTTCTGTAAATGTCCCTTGAGGTGGCTGTTTATGAAATTGGATTATGTTTTTCCACCCAGCAACCCACATCCTTCGGTCGGTGAATTGCCAGCTTTTCCACCATATGTGATGTGAAGACAAGCGAGAAACAAAAAGAGTGGATACTCCCTAACGTGTGGAATTTCTGCCTAATAGCGTCAAATTGCTTGCGTGTTGCCCGAGTCGGAAAAGAAAGGTCCAGGAAGAATTTCACATCATGCCCCTGGAATTCGATCGGGTATACTGCCCGGGCTGCGTTGATGCAGATGTCCCTCACTTTTGGGCCGAATGTTTCAAGCAGAACTGTTCGGGGCTGATTCACCTCCACAGGCTGGTATTAATGCAGTATGCCATAGAGATCCATCCAGTCGACCCCTTTAGGCATCGTGAGTATCTCTGCAATCCAGATACGCAGAAAATTTAGGAGATGAACTGCTTCTGCGCCCTCCAATAGACTGATGATGCAAACGTTTCCCGCTCGCAGGCTGTTTTCCACTGCCTCAAGTCTCCTCCTCAACTGTTGATTCTCCTTAGTTAACAGGGCCGCTGTGGCCTGGGTTGATAGAGATTGTTTGTCAGCATCTGCAGCCAAATCTTTTACTGCTGCCAAAGCGATCTCGTGTGCTTCCAGTTTATTCAAAGTTTTTTCTATTTTGGCATCCATGGCTCTTACTGAATCCAGGATGACTTGCCTTGGAGGTACTTGAGATGGGCTGGTCGATGAAGGCCCGGGAAATTCCACCTAAACTACCGTCTGAGTTCTGTATGTTGTGGGTCTCTGAGTCCCCACTGTTTGCTGCTGTGCGTTTTTTCGACCCATGGCAAATCTGGTATTGTTTTGTAGCAAATGTCCTCTAGAAGTCAAAGAACTTCACAGACCTCAGCTAAAATCCTTTTAACCAAAGAATTTTTGATTAATTGAAGCCACTTATGTGCAGCTGTGAGGGAATGCATCCTGCCTAGAAACTGACTCTCTGGTGCTCTGGGAACTATTTTTCTAATTGTGCACCTGCACTGTAAAAAAATCATCAAAATACAAAGTTTTTTTTAATTTATGTACACACAAATGTGGATGATGTAATAATACATTGTATACTGGTATATCATAGGATATCTGTACTGCCATTTTCTTGGGTGTATAAGTAAGCCAGGCCTGCGGCCTCATGACTCACAACACACCCGAGGTGTGGCAGTATCCCATGATATAGGACACCCTGTCATGTATCATTCCTTAATTTAAAAAAAAAATGGACAAAACAATCCTGCTATTTGATTGGTCAGTCTGGGTCTTTACCCATGAGTAAATCTCACAACACATAGACACAAGTAAAGTTAATTTTCATATGACTTTTTTTCATCTTTTTTTCTCTGGGTCCATTTTATAGTCGCAATGATGGGTAACAGGGTATGTGTTGTAAGATTTATCCACTTCTTGTGTGGTTTGCAGCACTCATCTAAGCCTTGTGCCACAGCCCACAAGAGGCATTTAATTCTTTAATAAAACTAAAATGTGTCCACTCTCCCCAGCACGCCTATCACAGTCTCTCCCATTCTGCCAGTATTGAGACACTTATTGCAGCACTTGTGTGTGTGTGTGTGTGTGTGTGTGTGTGTGTGTGTGTGTCTTCTTAATTACAGGGTGACTTAAAAGTCAAGTCTTCACTCTTTACAAATAAAATTATTTCACAATGAAGGAAACCCCAGAGGAGACTAAAAGAGGGGGGTGAGGAATATTTAAGGAGGGTAAGTACAGCAACAGTAACAGTAAATGGGGTGGGGCTCATATTTTCCAGATAGCTTTACTTCCACCATAAAAATAGAAAGAACGTAAAGAAAACTCCCCTGACTGTGCAGCACCGACATGGTTATAAATGTCAAAAAAAAATCGACATCATCTGTTTTTTTTTTCCTGGCCCGAACTCCTACATTGAGTAAGTTAAAAGAAAAAAAAAGATTTAAAGAGCTAGAAACTGAGGTTACAGTGTGTGTGTGTTTGTTTATATATATATATATATATATATATATATATGTATATACACATACATACATATATGTATATACAGATAGAGTTCTGCATTTACATTAAAGATGCCTATTACATATCTATGTATATATGCGTGTGTCTTTATATAGATATGTATGCGCGTACCTAGATAGACAGACATATATGGGCTATACAATAAGCATCTTCAACATTTACTTTTTGTTGCTTTTACCAGCGACTGATGAAAGCAGACTATCACGAGTCGGGCAGTCAGTCGTCCACGAAGTGAAGTGCAGCGCAGGCAAGCGGTGCTGGAGAGAATAGAAAGTAAAAGTCAGTGCTGGGGAATTGGAAGGGGCTGCTGAGCGGAGCGAGGCTGGGAATGAAAGCTGGGAAGGGGAGAGGCTGTTCAAAGGGGGGCCCCTGCGCGCACCCCGATCGTTTCATTCATGTTACATTTCACTCTCTAGGGGATCAGGGAGCAGAGCCAGTCAGTACCGCGTCAGTTTCAGAACAGGAACTCCCTTCCCCCGGTGACGTCACGGGCAGGAATTTCCCTGCTGTTGACACACACGGTCACTGATTACACAGCCTTCCATTCGTGTGTTGTTGGATTGTTATTATTCGCTTTTAGAATCTTGGGGAAATTGGAGATCAGGAGAAAACAAAACAACCCCTTCCAGCCCCACACACTTCTGGTGAAGGTCCAGTCCAGTTGTCTGCCTCTGATGCATCGTCGGATCTGCAGCAAGTAATATATTAACCAGGAGGCGAAGGAGACACCGAAGGGAGATTGAAGCAAGAGGGAACAGGGGGCTGATACTGACGAGAGAACAGAAGAGGATCCAGTTGGTTGTGAAGGGCTTGGATCAAGAAGGCTCAACATTGGCCCTGTTGTGTGTGTGGATTGATTTCTGGGGAGGGCTGAGATCTCGTCAGAGGTCAGGGTTAAACCTGAAAGGTATTGCCCAGAGACTTGGTGAGGTGAAACTGAAAAGGGTTATCGAGGTTGTGGATCTGAAAGGTGCTCTGAGTGATGGAGGATGGGGCTACTGGCAGTGCTCTGGGCAAAGGGGGCATCCAAGGGCCTCCACTGCTGCTAAGGAGGAGGAAGACAGTGGACAGCGGTGTGAACGTAGTAGATGACTTTGCGGTACCCCAGGAGTATGAGCGGGGTTTGCGGGAAATGAGAACCCAGATCCAGGGGCTCTTCGGGGTCGAGCTCGAGGTGCTCGGGGTGCTGCCTGGAGCCAAGAAGTCCCCCAAGTGTAAGGATCAGCAACAGATCTGGCTGCAGCTGAGGGGTCCTGACAAGGAGTTGCAAAGAGCCAAGGTACTGTATCCTGGGCTGGTCCCATGTTTAAGACCATACTTTGGAGGTGGAGGGTCAACAGGGTGCGGGGATACAGTGTATATTATCTGAGTAAGCAATAAGTAGTATTGTACTAATATTTATATATATCTGGGAGAGGTGGGCAAGCTAAAGCAGGCTCGAGCTGGCTCGGAACTTGGTGCCTGTCTCAGCTCGGCTCGACCTCTATAAGCAGTTGAGAGCCAAGGTCAAGCCAAGCCTGTTATGGTCAATGTAAGCATTTTTGTCAACCTGAGCAGTTAGTGTTGTGTTAGAAACATTCAGCTTCTATATGCCTACAGTAGCCAGGGCTCGGCTAGTGTTTTGTTGTTAGAGTCAAGCCAGACCTCTGGCTTGACTGTAGATAAAAATTCCTGGCTTGCCCACCTCTAATATCTGTTAGCCTTTGCGGTGGCTCAGGCACCATTACAGCATAACACAGTACAGGCAAGTTAAATAAAATCAGTCATAAATATTGCAAACATATACTCCGTCTAACTAATATACATATCAGTGAACCACTGCAGATAATTAAATTCATAAATAATGATTTTCATAGATTAGCTGAGACATAACCATCTAGGGGAACATTAATCCCTAAATGCCTGGGTGAGCTGAAACGTTTTGAGACCCTTGCTTAAAGGCTTCTATCGAGGAAGCCTCCCTTTGAGCTCTTGGCAAGGAATTCTAGAGGACCGGGCCTGCCACTTCAAATGCTCGATCCCCAGAGGTTTTTAACTTTGCCTTTGGAACTACCAGGAGGCCTGCCTCAGCAGAGTGGAGAGAGTGAGGGTACGTGAGGGTGCAAGAACTCAGACAAGCAGTCTGGGCCCAGCCAGTGCAGGGTCTTATGAGTTAGAAGACCAACTTTGAAGGAGACACACCACTTAACCGCAGTGCAGGTCACGCAGCACGTGGGAGATATGACACGACCCGAGGCCGGTCAGCAACCTAGTAGTTACGTTCTGCACTAGCAGCAGGTATCACAGCATACCTTCACTGACCCCAAGGTACAGAGCACTGCAGTAGTCAAGCTTTGAAGTCACAAACGATGCACTAGTGTGGCCAGATCGCCAGGGATAGGGATTTAATCTGGCTGATGTTCCGCAGATGGTGAAAGCCATTCCGACTACACCTGAGCCTCAAATATTAGTCTCTCATCCAGAATAACTCCCAGATTCCTCACCTTCATGGCAGCCAAGAGCCCAGAGGAACTGAGCTGAAGCCCTGTTCTTCTCTCGTGGCTGTCATTCCCCCACCTCCTGGCTCAACCACCAGTACTTCAGTTTTCTCAGGTTAAGTCTCAGCCAGCTCAGTGACCGCCAGTCTTTATCTCAGTCAAGCACCTGTTCAGCACATCAGTCGCACCCAATGTACCAGGTGCAAAAGACACGTTGAGTTAGGTATCATCTGCATAGCGGTGAAACCTCAGTCCTTGCTGCCTATTGATCTTACCCAGAGATAGCATATACACTGCAGACAGCATGGAAGAAAGAAGCGAGCCTGGGGTACAAACGAGGATAGAAGCTTTGGAGGAGGAAAAGCTTCCTAATACTACCTCTGGTCTTGTCACTGAGACAGGATTTAAACCAGCAGACAACTTTGCCAGTGAGTGCCACATACACCCTGAGCTGATCCAGTGGCAACCCATGGTTCATGGTGTCAGACACTGAAGGGGCTCAAGGAGAATGAGAATTGACTGTCTCCACTGTCTCCTCGCTTCTGAGCAGGTCACTGTGCATCCTAACTAGTGCTGTCTCTGCTTTATGCCTAGACCTAAACCCAGACTGGAAAAGCTCATAGATGTCAAAGGAAGTGAGGTGTGCTGCAAACTGTTGGGCAAGCACCATAAATCCATGTCGTTGTGGTCTGATCCATGCACTGCGTGTGTTGTGAGGAGAGAGGCACTGCCAAGTGCCTTCAGCCATCTGTGAATGTATCGATTCCCCCCAGTGCCCACCTTGAAGGGGTTTATTGTGCTTATAAGAGTATCTTATTCAGAACATTTAAAAGAAACCTGCACAAAAGTGTAAAAGCCCTTGCCCCAAAAGCTAACCTTCCGATTAGCTACAGTATTTTCCATGTAAAAAAAAAAAAAAGTTTTTGGGAAGTTGGTGCAGTGATATTACTGTTGCTCATGACGCTAGGGACCCAGTTTGCAGAGCACACCGGGGTCGTCAAGGGCCAGCCACGGGAGGAAAGTTGAGTTCCGAGTGGACGCTTCTTTTCTCTGGGTTGGAGGGTGCCAGTTTCCCCACTCCTGTGCTGCCCCTGGGTGACCAAAGGGGGAGGGGCAGCAGGGACTGCATGAAGGGGAGGATGTCTGATGTAATCAAGCATGCGCATGTCTGGCATGATGTCCCAGCATGAGGTGCCTCGGGATCACAACACAAGGTGGAAAAAACTAGTCGTGTTGCATGAAAGGTGTCGCACCCATATGCCCTGCACTTGCCAGCCGGGGCACTCCCTGAACGACCAGATAAGTGTTCCTAAGTGCTGCAGTTGGTCAACAGGGTGTATTTATGAATACAGCAAGCAGCAGAACTGCTCTTTGCATCTCTACAATGGCAGGGGGAGTGCAAACTGTTCTAAATCACGGAGCTCCAAATTAAACAGTGCTACAAAGGATTTCGATGATTGAAGGGAAAAAAATTAAAGGGAAAATGGCAAATTGGGAGGTCAGTGTTTTAGGTGGAGGGATTTGACAGATCAGTTTCCCATTAATAAGCAGTACACATAGTAATTAGTTTAAAAAGTCAACTGAAGTTAGTTCACATTTGCAATAAAGATGTGGTTGTTTTATTTATTTTTTTAGAATGCAACTGCATTGTTACCACAGAGTTATATGTGATATAAACAGAAGCTGTTTACACAGCTGGTGGTATGGAGAGGCTGGGATTGATGCACCATCATGTGACACATGCCAGCCAATCACAGGCCACAGTGTCTGAAGCCTAGTAATAATGTGCTAGTGGCCCTTCTCCAATCAGAAGCCAGGGTTACACATGCTTTATTCTTTAGTAGAGTCACACCAATCATTTTATTCTCAATAAAAATGACTGCTGAGTGCTCAGAACAGTCAATTACTAATGAAATGAGAACAGTGACATCATCCTCTTTCCTGCATTATGATACTCACAGCAGCAAAAACATGAAGCATAATGTTATAGTGTGGTCACATTCTTTGACAGTGTGATTGTCTCGTGAAGATAAAGTACTCAGCTTTCGACCTTGTGTACTTTATTCACTCGACAGTCACATTATTTTTTCCTATTGTGACTCAACTGGTACATTACAGTAATTACAGGTAGTTACAGTCTGTATTGCACCGTGTTAGCTTGCAGAGTGCACATTTCAAGTAGGTAATTGAGTTTGAAATTAGCACCAGATGGGCTATCCAAAGGCTGGTCAAGTCTGTATCAGGTCAGTGTCCATGGCCTAGTAGGTTAGACCCTTGCTTCTGGGGCTGGAAAATTGGGGGGTCATAAGTTCTAGTCCCATGCAAGGAGCTTGGGCTGATGCTGAATACTGACGCTGTACTGTAGCATTGGTGGGTCCTGGCTCTCATCGTGAGTTGTCAGTCCTTCAGATGAAATTGATATTAAAACAAGGTCCTTCTGTTCAGGTGCCACCTTTCAGATGAGATGATAAACTGATGTCACTGACTTTTACCCATCTCTTTTGGTGGTTGTCCAGGTGGAAATTTAAGATCCCATGGCACTAATCATAACAGAAGGGAAACATTTTTATTTCTCATATAGAAAATATCAATTCCAAGCAGGGAATTGAGGGCTTGATGTTTCACAGCCCTCCCCAGCCCCTCACTGCAAGCCCTCCCCAGCCCCTCACTGCAAGCAGCCGAAAACTGCCATTACGGAAGGGTTTGAGGGCTTCATGTTTCACAGCCCTCCCTAGCCCCTCACTGCAGGCCGCCAAAAACTGCCGTTACGGAAGGGTTTTTGAGGGCTTAATGTTTCACAGCCCTCCCTAGCCCCTCACTGCAAGCTGCCGAAAACTGCCATTACGTGAAGGTACGGGACTCGGAGCATCAGACTGTGATCTAGACTTTTATTTTTTAAAACTTGGCACCTTTTCAAGCAGCGCTGTAATTTAAATCAGGAGGTTTATTTAAGCTCCTACCTGCTTGCTTTTCAGTAATATAGATTTTAAAGTCTCCTATATGACCCTGTCTGTAGTATTGCACAGAATTTCTGATTTATTTTGTTTTGGGTTCCTCCTGGCTTTGTAACCTGAACTGTAGTTACAACAGCCCAGCCTGGCTTGTCCCTCTCCCTTCCCCAGTGCTAGCTCCCTATTCTCTAAATCTCTCCCCTTGCAATTCCCTGCCTCTAGTGTGCTTTCCCTCTTACTTTAATGCTGACCCTGTTGTTTCTTTTGCATTCCAGGGGTTGAGGGCTTGATGTTTCACTGCCTTCCCCAGCCCCTCACTGCAAGCTGCTGAAAACTGCCATTACGGAAGGTACGTGACTCGGAGCATCAGACTGCAGACGAGATTTTATTTTTTAAAACTTGGCACCTTTTTCAAGCAGTGCTGTAATTTAAATCAGGGAGCTTCTTGTTTAAGCTCCTACCTGCTTGAATTTGTTCAGCCACCCACCCATCCCTTAATTAAATACTCTGTGGCTCCGCCCCTGCTCTTCTCTGACTGGCCTCTTTACTAGTAGGGGAGTAGCTGAGTGGCTCTCTGCCAACTTTATTCCTTATGAACTCACATTACCCACTGACAACCATGGGCCTCTTCCTAAGACCAAATTTATCCTTCCCCCTACTGGTCCTAGCAGTCTTTATTCCCCACCTTTGTCCATCAACAACGTCAACTGCTAATAACCCTGAGGTTTTCCCCACCCCTCTATGCACCCTCCCACCCACTGAGGTTCTCCCTATCCCTCTATCCACTCTCCCACCCTCACCGTGTCCACCACCATCACCCTCCCCACCCCACCCTGCCCAGCTCCATCTACATCTGGTCTCCCACAACACACCGTTGCCAATGCTTTACCATGCTGTCCCCACCATACGTGCTCTGCCCATCTCATGCTCTCTTCCTGTTAGCTCAGCTTACTACCACCATGGCTCACACAAACGATGTATGTCCTCTCTCCTCAGGTATGTCTCCCTGCTCCTACTCCTATCTGGCAACATTCATCCAAACCCTGGCCCGTCTCTTCCCTGCCAAACTCAGACCCTCCCTACATCGGGCCTACGCATAGCCTCTATGAACATCTCTAGCCTCTTAAAAAAAAAAAACGCTGCCCTCCAGTGCTGGATGGCACAACATCAGCCTGACATTCTGGCAATCGTGGAAACCTGGCTGTCTAAATCTACCCCGGACTCTGTGGTCGCTCTCCCTGGCTACTCCCTTTTTAGGGAAGATAGAGTTGGTAGACGTGGGGGCGGCTGCGCCGTCTATATGCGTGACTGCTTAATGGGCCACACTCTACCAATTCCCAAGCTTGACCACGGTACCCAAGCCATCTCACTTAGAATCACCCAGACCCCTCCAGGGCCCCTCTGACCATCTTGGTAGCCTACATTCCCCCTCAGAAACAAACCAAAGCAATCCAGTCCCTAACTGACTACCTGTCCAGCCTCCCGCATAAGGGCGAGCAGATACTAGTGGTGACCGCAACATCAACTGGCTTGTGAGTTCATCTGCCTTTGCCAAGGATGCTTCTGCATCCCTGGACCCTAACACAGCTGGTAACCCAGCCTACCCATCTGAACTCATCCAGTGGCTTTGCACATTACTGGACATCATCCTTGCCAACCGCCCACACAGAATTGTGGACATTGTTGTCCATCCAAACTCCCTGAGTGATCACTCGCCAGTAACTTTCACGTGGTCCTGCCGTCTACCAAAACCTGTGCCCAGCATGGTCTCCCGCTGACTTATCCGCTCAGGTAACCTCGCTAGGCTTAAGCAATACCTCGCCCAGTGGGACTGGTCACCAATCAACCGGGCCCCTAGTATTGATGAAGCACTTGACTACTTTACTCACTCCTTCAGTAAGGCCTGCGACATCTTTACCCTGCCGGTCAAAACCCAGACTAAGCAACATAGTGCACCATGGAACACAACATCACTGCTCAATCAGCTCTACCACAGAGACAATCTCTGGCACAGAGCCAATTCCTCAAGCAAGCCTGGGGACAGGCAGTCCTACAATGCTGAGCGCAACAGATGTACGTGGGCCACTCATAAGGCTAAAGCAGAGTACTACAGATCCACACTAGCCTCCTCCTGGGGGTCTACCTGGAACTTCTGGGGCAACATAAAGGAGCTAAATTGGAAGTCTCACTCCCCACCCCCGTCTCTACTCAACTTTAATGGAACCGCTATCACTGACCCCGCTAATATTGCAGACTGCCTAAACACCGCCTTCTCAGATCTCAGCACAGTTCTCCCTAGTAACTTCTTCGACCTTACCTCCCCCAGCCACAGCCTCTCCCTCACCCACCTTTCTACCTAAGAACCATCTCACCACAAAACTCTTGGCACTATCTAACAAAGCCCTCAGTGTTACCAACCTTTCCTCTGACTCCTGGATACTAGGATCCTACAGCAGATCCTTGACGTAGTACTTAACCCCTGACTGATTTACTCAACTGTCCTTCTGCCTGGGCCAGTTCCCTTTAGCTTGAAAAGGCTGTGATCACCCCCATCTTCAAAAGTGGTGACATCTCCTCTCCTGGAAACTATCGGCCAATCTCTATTCTTCCTCCTCTCTCTAAAGCCCTGGAAAAAATAGTGGCAGACCAGTTATCTGAATATCTTGCCTCCCACAATCTCCTATGCAGACAGCAGCATGGCGTCCGTCCAGGTCATAGTATGACCACTGCTCTCATGGAGTTCTCTAACTTCCTTCACGAAACCCTTGACAAAGGCCACCTTGCAGGGGCTGTCTACGTCGACCTCTCCAAGGCCTTTGATACGGTCTGTTACCCACTCCTACTGGACACTCTTCTTTAACTAGGCTTTTCCCAAGGCCCACTGGACTGGTTCTCTATCTATCTCTCTTCAAGGTCCCAGTGTGTCAAAATAAACAGCACCCTCTCCAGCACCCGCCCCGTCCGCTCCGGGGTCCCACAGGGCTCCATCCTGGGCCCTCTTCTTTTAGTCTCTATGTAAATGCCCTACCCAACTCCTGCTCTAGCAAGGTCCTGCTACATGCAGATGATACGGTTCTCCTTTCTCCCACCCTGACCCTCCTCTCTTCAGGCCTCCTCTAGCACTCTTTCAGTCAAATTGGAAAGTGGTTCATGACCTTAAGCTGGTCATTAACATTAACAATAAAAACCATCTTGTTTGCCCATCATCAAAATAAGGCAAAACCTCCTCCATATACTATCCAGCTCACTCCACCCACTTGAACAAGTTAGCAGCTACAAATACCTGGGCATTACCTTCACTCTGCCTCTCCTTTCACTCGTATGGTCGACCTGCTCACCTCACAGCAATTAACATGCGATAGACCTTCTCTACTGTCATAAAGACTGCCTTCCACCAGATGCCTTCAGATTGGCTGTCTCCTCCTCCTCTGTCCTGTCTCTTGTAGACTACGGCCTCCCCTGTCTCATGCTGCTGCTGATGCCACCGCCCGCAGGAGACTCCAACTATCCTAAATAAGGCCTGTAGGCTCCTCACTTGTGCAGACAAATGTACTCATGTATGCACTCTATACTTTCGCTAACATACTCAACCTAGAAGAGCGGTTACAATATCAGACCTGCCTCCTAGTTAAAAAATACTTCTAGGTCTCTCCCACCCCAGGGGTGTCCACCTCCCTCCACCCTGCTTCCCGCGCTGCCTTTACCTGTGGCTCCACTAAGGCCGCTCTCAGAGTCCCGAGGGTGCGGATTTCACTCGCCAGAGATCCTTTTTTACAGGGCACCACACTGGTTCAACGCCCTGCCCTCCTCAATCTCCTCACTCACTAAAATAAGTCCTTTTAAGGCAGCTCTCAAGAGCCTCATTTTCTCCACCCACAGCTGCAAATGCGCTCCACAAGCGGGACCCTAGCCCATAGGTGCCCCGCTCCCTCCCCGGCCCCTTTCCTAGACTCTTGACGACAACTGCCTTATCTCAGGCTGCAATTCTGAATTTACTGCATTTGTCCTTGGAGCCTAGCTTTCACACTGTATAGACCTCTGTACTGCTATTGTAAACTGTAACTCTTATCTGGGCACTGGATGGCTCGGGATTCTATGTTTGTTCTAACACCTGCAAATATATGAATACTGTTTGCTATTTGCTGCTTCATATGTAACAAAAAAAAAGACTTCTGTAACCTCCTGTCTATCATATTGCATTTGTGTTGCTGTCTATGTGTTGAATCCACTGGAACTGATGTGGAGCCTTTGGAAACAAGTCCTTGACTCAAAGGGTTGTAATTCCGACATGTATACTAAATAAATAAATAAAAATGCATTTATTTATTTATTTATTGAAAATGTTTCACCAGGAAAGGCACACTGAGCAAAAAGATGCTCGTCTCACGGTGCGACCTGGGGGGGGGGGGTTACAGAGGAGGCAGGTATACATACAGAGGTTGACATTAGCAATAGCGCAATACAGAAAATGTACATAGGTGGGAGGGGATTACATTTGAACATGTTGCATAGGGAGAACAGTACAGCACAGGAGCAGCAGGGATAGAGTATACATATCATGGTTATACAATGAGGCAGGAACAGAACAGAACATAATTATCAAGGACAGGGTATACAAAACATGGGTACACATAGGCAGAGCATGAATTACATAAGTGCCAGTATCAGGACAAGGGTAGCAGTAGCAGAACTTGAGTGCCAGTAGAAGAATTTGAGCCAGCAATGAGATACATCAAGTTGACAGGAGGATTTGGAGAGTGAGGTGGTGGGGTAGGGAAGGAGGGACTAGTAAACATTAGGAGTGAAGGGGGGAGGTTAACAGATTAACATATTCAAGAAACATTTTTCCACAAGGATGTCAATAAGTGTCAGTGGCTTAGTAGGTAGCACACTTGCCTCTGAGGCCGGGAGATCAGACGGCTGTGGGTTCAGTTCCCACATCTGGCACTCGGGTTAATATCCCAGTACTGACACTGTAGTGCAGCATGAGAGGGGGTGCTGCACTTCTGAGGTGCCGTCTTTTGGATGAGACGTTAAACCGAGGTCCCATCTGCCTGGATTGGTGGTAGTTCAGGTGGATGTTAAAGATCCCATGGCACTTATCGAAAAGAGTAGGGGAATTTCCCTGGTGTCCTGGCTAAATTTCCCTCATTCACTAAAAATACCACCAACAGCTTAATCTGGTTCAAGGTCAGTTTGCATTCATCTGTATCCCCCTCCCCCGGGTCGTGCCTGAAAATAGGCAGGATTTGTCTAGTGCACTTACCCGATCAACAAAAACTAAATTAAATTAGATTAAAAGTGTGTATAGAAGGACTTCAATAAGTGTGCGTGGAGGAAGTTCCCTTCCGAGAGATAACTAGAGCGCAGGGAGCTGGTAACCACACTCCACACTGTACAGTGATCACCAGGCATTGTGGTTTAACATTAAGGTGAGAGCACAGGCAAACCACAAGAGTATGAGGGTCCTGGACTTTAGGAGGGAGGATTTTAAAGAAGTGGAAGGTTGCCTCAGAAACTGCCTAGTAGGGGGGATTTGCCAGGGGAGGGGTAGAGGAGCAGTGGGGAAAAAGTAAAGGAGGGCATAATTAAGGCAACAAGCCTATGCATGAAATAAATGAGTAATAAAAGGAAGAAACCAATGCTACTTTGCTGGGCTCCTTTAAGAAAAAAACTCCGGCAGCATCTAATCTCACTGGCAGCCTGTGACTGCTACCGCTAAGTTGCCTTTACCTTGCTCCTATCATTTGCAATCTCAGTGATCTCTATTGATTAGTAAAATGCTACACTTTATGTCCATTTCTTGGGTCCCCAGTCAAGTTAACACTTTCATGGGCTTTCTACCCCTGCCTAAATTATTTATTTTCCCTCCTACCTCCCTCCACCTCCTCTTCCGTTTTTGGCCCCTCTGTCATTCCATACCTCTTTCCTCCCTACCTCTTAATACGTCCTTCATCATCACCCCACTACCTACACCACCTCTTCCTCCCTACCTCCTCCACCTCCTCCCCTTATTCCACTTTGACTACATAGCTATTCTTCCCTTTCCCTCCTATCAATCTCCATCCTACCCCCCCCCCACCTTCTAGTTCTAGTAACGCAGAGGAACCTGGGTATTACATAAGAAACAACTGAAGTGTGTTGTATGTTAATACTGCCACTGGGACCACTCTTATTGTAAGAGTGATGGTCTCACATTCATTCTTAGGGTGTGAGAACCACAAACCAAAGGTGAGCGGTTCTGATACTCTAAGAATGTACGTGAGACCACCCTTGCAACCATAAGAGTGGTCTTGCCAGCAATAGTAATATCGTACTGATGAAGCTCAATCGGATATTAATTTAGAAAACAACCTTGCCTGAACATACCTGTTTTCAGGACAGCAGCGTGAGACACTCTTCACAGAACAAGAGTGTCTCAGCATGAAAAGGAAACACTGTGATTGGTGGAGGCGCACCTCGATCTACCAATTCTAAAAGATCTCCACAGACATTTCTAGGTTAGAAACTTTCTTCCGGATGCTTATATTAATGATCTGCAGGACCTCCAATGCCTATGATGGCAAAGCCAGAGAACATCCACATAAAGACTGGGAGTCTAGGGTTCTGTGGGTATTGGATCCCTTACTGGTTTTAGTCTGTGGACAAGATGGGAACTTGCTACAAAACCTGCTCTCCTTTTAGAACTCCTTGGTTGAGTTGTTTTCTTGTCTGTGTACTCAAAGCCTACATCGAAATCTTCCATAGTTTAACTTTTGACCGCCATGAATAAATACTCCGGCAGCTAGCTTATATGGTTATCAGGTCCCCTAGTTTCCCATGAATTATTGGTTGCAGCTGAGCCGGCACATGTAAAATCTGCTTACCATTAACAAAAGCTATCGCTATCGGTATGCCAAATTTGAAACAGGTAGTGACAAGAAACAGTCAGAGCAGAGGCCTTCTCGTGGTCTAAAGAGAGGAGAAATCTTTCGACCAATATTTTATTTGTTCAGAAATTTCACAGGCAGTAATGAGATTTTCCAAAATTCCTCTACCTGGGACCGAACAGGTCTGCAAAGAGGATATCAAAGTTTGTGCCACAGAGGCAAGACAAATTTCAAACAATTTGGTCCGAATTTTCAGGTCCACGTTTAGCAGACTGTGGGTCTCTAATTTTTAAGTTCCTGAACTGTCCCTTTCTGAAAAATAAAAATGAAGAGGACCATGCGAGCTACCCATGGATGCGAGAGTTCTGAAAGAAATCATTAAAGGCAAATATTGATTCATGTTCCAGAAAGGGCAAAAATTATTTCTAAAATTAAACAGTCAAGCCCTCAGGACCTGGAGTTGTATTTGCATTTAGGGCCATTACTGTCAGTCTAATCTTATCCACTGGAACTGGTGACACGAGGAGTAATTCCTCAGTGTCAGATAATTTCAGTACCTGACATTCTCCAAAAACGTGATCTGGGATCATAGTAAGACAAGGCAAGGTAAAATTTATTTATAAAACACCCAATCCAAAAACGGCTTTGAGCCTTGTACAGAATAACAAAATCAGACAATAATGTTAAAACGCTATAAAATAAGTAGAGGCAATTCTCAGCCTTCAGGGGAAGCTTTTCAAAATAAATACGTTTTCAAAGAGGCTTGAAAGGCCTCCCCTGAGCTGGCCATTCGGATGTTCAAAGGGAGTGCGTTCCAAAGCATTAGGGCCGCCACTCTGAAAGCTCTGTCCCCAGATAGAAACATAGACTTTGACGGCAGATAAGGACCGCTTGGTCCATGTAGTCTGCCCATTTCCCTACCTACAGGATAGGCCGCAGATCCTAGTTAACCAACAGCCTATTTTTTCCTATCCCCCACAAGAATTGCCTTATGTCTGTCCCATGCATTCTTGAATTCTCCCACAGTTTTAGACCCCACAACCTCCTCAGGAAGGCTGTTCCATGCATCCACTACCCTCTCTGTGAAATAATACTTCCTCACATTGCCCCTGAACCGCCCTCCTTCTATCTTTAAATTGTGTCCCCTTGTTCTTGCCGTCTCTCTTTTCTGAAAGATGCTACCTCTTGGACTTTGTTGATTCCACTGAGGTACTTAAAAGTTTCTATCATGTCCCCCTCTCCTTCTTTCCTCAAGGGTATAATATTAAGCTCCTTTAGTCTCTCCTCATACGGCTTCTCTTGCAGACTCTGCACTATTTTAGTTCCCTCCTCTGACTGCCTCTATCCTGTCTATGTCCTTGCGGAGATGGGGTCTCCAGAACTGGACACAGTACTCCAGATGGGGTCTCACCAACTGTCTGTACAGAGGGATAACAACTTCCTGTTTTCTGCTGCTGATGCCTCTCCCTATACATCCCAGTATACCCCAGCCCTCCCTACTGCCTTCTCACATTGCTTGCTAACCTTAAGGTCATCTGATATGATTACCCCCAGGTCCCTTTCCTTTTTTGTTGTTGTTACTACCTCCCCACCTATTGTGTATTCTTCCCCTGGGTTCTTGTTTCCCAGGTGCATTATTTTGCACTTCTTTGCATTGAATCCTAGCTGCCATACCTCTGACCATTCCTCCAACCTTGCCAAGTCCCTTTTCATCCTTTCCACACCTTCTTGTGTATCAATCCTGTTGCAGATCTTTGTGTCATCTGCAAAAAGGCATACTTTTCCTTCTAGTCCCTCTGCAATGTCACTGATGAAGACATTAAATAGGACTGGACCCAATACTGAACCCTGCGGTACCCCACTAGTAAACCCTCTTTCTTCAGAGTGGACTCCATTTACAATTACCTTCTGTGTCCTGTTGTGCAGCCAATGTTTAACCCAGGCTACCACCCTGGGACCCACTCCCAGGCTGGTTAATTTGACTATTAATCTTTTGTGTGGGACTGTGTCAAATGCCTTGCTAAAGTCTAGGTAGGCCATGTCCACAGTCCCTCCCTGGTCTACTACTTTGGTCACCCAGTCAAAGAAATCTATTAGATTCGTCTGACATGACCTTCCCGCTGTGAACCCATGCTGCCTTGGGCCCTGTGCCCCACTGGCCTCTAGGTACTCAACTATTCTTTCCTTCAGAAGTGACTCCATCACTTTCCCTACCACAGAGGTGAGACTGACAGGTCTGTAGTTTCCTGCCTCTGTCTTGGTCCCACTTTTGTGAAGGGGAATCACATCCGCCTTCCTCCAGTCCTCGGGTACCACACCATCCTCCCATGATTTATTAAAAAGAGTAGCCAGTGGTTTCACTAGTTCCTCCCTTAATTCTTTTAGAATTCTGGGGTGAATTCCATCATGACCCATTGCTTTGTCCACCTTCAGTTTTAGGAGTTCTTGTAGAACCCTTTTTTCTGTGAAAGGACTAGGATCGACCCCCATCAAGAGTGCTTCTGTTAATTGGATTAGGCACTTCCCCCTCCTCTTTTGTGAATACTGAGCAGAAATATTCATTCAGTATCCCTGCTTTTTCACTTTCCCCCTCTGCCCACCCACCGTTCATTTTATTCAGCCTCACTATCCCTCCCTTTGTCTTTCTCACGTCATGATGTACCTATAAAAGGTTTTATCCCTTCTTAACTGAGTTTATTTTATTTTTTTTATTTAGTTTTTGTTATCTTGCAGTGACTAGACAAATCCTGCCTATTTTCAGGCACGACCCGGGGGAGGGGGATACAGATGAATGGCAACTGACCTTGAACCAGATTAAGCTGTTGGTGGTATTCTTTTCCTCAGTTTGGGCCTTTGCTATTCTGACTTCCTTCCCTGCTTCCTTCTGCCTTAACTGGTACAGCTCTCTGTCCTGCTCCTTCTGTGTTTCCTTATACTTCTGGAATGCTATCTTTTTCTTCCTGACTTTCACAGCCACCTCTTTTGAGAACCATAGTGGCTTTTTCTTTCATTTGATTTGTTTATTGGCTTCACACAAAGGCTTGTTGCCTCTGTGATGGCAGTTTTGATGATTCCCATTGTTGCTCCATACCTCCTTCTAGCCTGTTTGCTAGTGCTTTTCTGAGGCACTCTCCCATCTTGCCAAAGTCAGCCCTCCTAAAGTCCAGTACCCTCACTTTTGTATGGCTTGACTCTGTAGCTGAGTTTAACATGAACCACACTGTTTGATGGTCACTTGTCCCCAGATGGCAACCTACTTCTAGATCTGAGATCCTCTCACTGCCCCCGTTTGAGAGTACGAGGTCTAAGATTGCTCCCTCACAAGTAGGTTCCGAAACTAGCTGTCTGAGGCCTGCCACCTGTAGGGCATCAAGAATGGCCCTGCTCTGGATGTGGCTACAGCAAATGTGCTCCATTTAACATCTGGCATATTCAGGTCTCCCATCAACAGTACTCTCCCTTTCTCTGCCATTCTAAGAATGCCTTCTATCATATCTTGTCCATTCCCTCCCCTGACATGGGGTCTGTACACAACCCTGTGCGGATTGTGGTGCCTTTCCAGTCTCCAAGGTGACCCACAGTGCCCTCCTCCCTGTTTACTCTTTTGTTCAGTTGATTTTATCTCTTCCTTTACATAGAGAGCTACTCCTTCTCCTCTTCTCCCCTGCCTGTCTCTCCTGTAGGTTATGTACTCTGGTATGTTAACATCCCAGTCATGGTTCTCTGTGTACCATGTTTCTGTGACTGCTACAATATCCAGGCATCCCTCTTCCATCAAGGCCACCAGCTCAGGGACTTGTTGCCCAGACTACGGGCATTGGTACTCATTACCCTCCATTTCCCTGATGGCCTTACTCCCTTTTGCCCCATCCCTGTCCTTCTTGCCTGTGTCACTTTCTCCATTTACCCCTGCCCTTCTTCCTATCGACACCTCTATGTTGGTGTTTGCCGCACTTACTACTGTGATTATTTGGGGGGGGCTAGGATTTCCCTGCTCCTTTCCAGTGCCTCCCCCCTTGGCTAGTTTAAATGCTTGCCAATGAAGCATTTAAACCTATCACCTAGGATCCTGGTTCCCCTCCCGGACAAATGTAGCCCATCATGCCAGTATAGGCTTGCATCACTCCAGGTGGACCCCCAGTCCCCAATGAAGCCAAATCCCTGAGCTCCACACCAGTTTTTCAACCACTGATTGAATCCCATGGTGTGGAACACCCTAGTCTCTCCTATGCCATAGACGGGCAGCACCTCCGAGAAGGTTACCGTGCGTGCTACTTGACTAAGGCCCCTCCCCAATTCCACAAACTCTTCCTGCACTTCTCTAATCCCTTTCTTAGCCAGGTCATTTGTCCCTAGGTGGACAATGACATCCAGCTTCCTCCCTGTGCAGCTGCTCTGCGGCAATCCTGAGGATTCGGCTCCTGTCCCTCAAGCCATGGCACCAGGCAGGGCACCTTACCTCCCTCTCCCTTCCTCCCCAGTTCTACCTTCCTAACAATGAGTCCCCACCAGGGTTGTTTCCTTCCCCTGCAGGGGTCCCCTGCCACCCTCCTGTGGGTCTCCTTTGTGGAGGTTCCAAGCATCCTCCTTGGTCTCCACTGCGGGTGCCTCCATAGAGGAACCACACTTTGCCAGAATGGCATAGGAATTGTGGAGAGGTACAACTAGAGGGATGCGCCTCTGTTCCACCACCCTCACCCTCCCTGAGCCCACTGTGGTCCAACTGCTCCTCTTTCTTGGCAACCTCTGAGGCAACGGCAGTGGCACTGGTGGTCCCTGGATGGAAGAGGAGGTCCCACAAATCCTGGCCAACTCAGCCTGGAGATGAGCAACCTCCTCCCTCAGCCCAGAGAGGTTCCTGCAGATGGGACAACACCGCATCCTCCAGAACGTCTCCCGGAAGACTGCTGCTCCACAGCCACTGCACTGCACTACTCAATCATGTCTTATTTCTGGCCCCTTAAGTGTTTGCAATCCTTACTCTTTTCTCTGTTTTTTCTCTCTCTCCTTACTTTCTGCCTGTGTCCTTTAAGCTCCTGATCGTCCTGTTCTGAGACAAGAATATCCTATATTTCTCAGTAGGCCCCTTACTTGCTCAGAGGCAGACCTCCAGCAGCTAGAGGGGCCGGAGAGCTACTCTTGCCTTCTAGGATGGTGGGTCTTTGATGGTTCTGTGATCACTCACTTCCTGCTCCCAAACAGGAAGTTCCTGTTGTCAGTTAAATCCTGTGCCTATAAATAATAGAACTAGCTTTGGGTGGGGAGGGTGGGCCGAGGAGGGAAGGAGGGCAATATAGTCCCAGCAGAGGAGTCCAGTCACACAGCAGTCCTTTCTCCTGGTGTCTTCTGCCAAGCTATTGGCAGAATCTTTCTAAGGCAGTCTTTAAATGTAGCTTCCTTCTAGCTAAGCCACTCCCCCTACTTACTAGATCTTTCTACAAGTAATTTAAACCTCACAGCTATTAAGTCATTTTAATCACCTGAGATTTACACCTAGATAACTGTTCAGATAACCATTTAGTTCAGTTAACTCAGACAAACACACACTTTTTTTTTGTTTGTTAGTTTTTTACCCTAAATTAAAGGTCCAAGTACAAAAGTTCTTTTTCTTTAGTCCCAGCTGAGAAGTCCAGTCACACAGCAGTCCTTTCTCCTGGTGTCTTCTGCCAAGCTAGTTTCAGCCTAAACATGGGGACAACAAGCAGGCCTGCATCAGTGAATCGGAGGGGATGCATTGGGTGGTAGAGAAACAGAAGCTCTTTTAAGTAGCCAGGATCCGGACCACGTAGGTCCTTGTAAGTTAACAAGCAGGACTTGAAGGTATTGCACCAATGCACCGGTAGCCAGTGCAGCGCACGCAGTACAGGTGTGATATGCTCGCTTCGTGAAGAGCTCACAGTCATCTGGGCTGCAGCATTTTGAACCAGCTGCAGGCATCACATCAAACTTTCAGATAACCCTAGGTAAAGAGCATTACAGTAGTCTAATCGTGAAGTGACAAAAGTATAGACGATTGTTGCTAGGTCATTGTGAGCAGGATACGGTTTGATCTTGGTGATATTCCGAAGATGATAAAAGCCAGATCGGACAACAGATGACACCTGCTGTTCTAGCATCAATCTGCTGTATAAAATGACTGCCAAGTTCTTTACTGTATTAGTTGCTTAAGACGGGTTGGCCCAACAATGGGAGAGAGCCAGCATTCATCCCGATAGCCATGCCCTCAATGACCATGCTTGATCACCATGACCTCTGTCTTGCCCTAGTTAAGACACAACCAATTCAGGGCCATCCAGTCATTGATCTCGCCAAACACTGACTCAGGACCAAGGCCGCAGGTCCAAATCAAGGGAACAAGACACGATAGCTGGGTGTCATCTGCATAGCAGTGAAACCCGACCATACTGTCTAATGATCTCCCCAGTGGCAGCATGTACACAGAGAAAAAAATGAGTGCCAGGACCAAGCCTCATGGAACTCCACAGGACAACACATAGGCCTCCAAGGTAAAATTCCCCAGAGCAACCTGCTGTGTCCTCCCAACGAAGTAGGACTCAAACCAGCGCAAAACTGTGCTGGAGAGGCTGACATAGTCCTGCAGGCGATCCAGAAACACACCATGGTCAACTGTGTCAAATGCTGAAGATAGGTCCAAAAATACCAGACTAGAATGTTGCCCTTGATCCCTTGCTAGGAGGAGGTCATGAGTTACCCCAACAAGAGCAGTCTCAGTGCTGTGTTGGGACTGAAAGCCTGACTGGAGAGGGTTCCTAGATGGAAAAAAGATTCCAGGTGATCTGTCAGCTGCTCCGCAACCACCTTCTCAATAATCTTCCTTAAAAAGGGGAGGCTAGAGACAGGTCTGCAATTCACAAGAGCGTCAGAGTCCAACAATGATTTTCTCAGAAGGGGTGTAACCACTGCCTTTTTTAAACTGTTGGGAGGATGCCCTCCCTAAGGGGCCCATTAATGATCTCAGCGAACACTGGACCCAAGAACTCACCACAGCTGAGAACCAGCCATGTAGGTCCTGGGTCCAGCGTACAGATGGTAAGGCATAAGCTGAGGACTACCTGGAGTACCTCCAGCCTCCGAAACAGGTTGAAACTCATCCCAGGCGGAAATGGGCAAGCCAGGATATTTTCACGTAGAGCCAAGCCAGAGGTCTGGCTTGACTCTACAAGCCAAAGCACAAGCTGAGCCCTGGCTACTGCAACCTGTTTTCTATATAGGAATTGAATGTTTTAGGCACTACACTAACTGCTCAGGCTGACAAAAATGCTTACTTTGACCATGACTGGCTCAGTTTGCTTATAGAGGTTGAGCCGAGCCAGGCACCAAGCTAGAGCCAGGCTTGAGCATGCTCTGGCTTGCCCAGCTCTAATCCAAGGCAGGCAGATCTATATCACACAATGTGCGACCACTGCTGGCCTGAACTGGGCCACCCAGGGAGATACTCGATCTAATAGCTGACACCTTGTCAGTAAAAAATTGACCAAACTCCTCGCACTTTTCTGCAGAAAACGCCTTAATGGACTGCAGACAGGGAGGATTCAGCAACCTTTCTACAGTGCAAAAGAGCTGAGCTGGGCAGTTTTTCCCTGCAGCAAAGAACCGTGACAGGAACTCTTGTCTTTTTCAGATCAGTTGCCCGTTAATATTCAACATAGTGAATTTTCAGCACAAATTTGTCCTCCATAGACCCGAACCTCCTCCAGAAACACTCCAACCTCCATCCTTTAGTCTTCAGCTGATGCAGTTCAATACAATACCAAGGTGAACTATGATGAGAGGTCAAGGGACAAATACAGAAAGGTACAATAGTGTTCAGGGCGGTTGTTAGCGCCAGGTTGTTGTGCTCTACAGCCACCTCCTGAGTTTTAAGTTCCAGTGTATGTTTAGGACAATACGAATGGTTCCACAGAGGTGTAAAGTGCCAAAGAGGTTATCCACATATGCATTTGGAAAATCTGCCATATCGACTGACCAGAAGATATAACTCCATCAGTTTAAATTAAAACAGAAGAAAAACTTTTCGAGATACCCTTTCTTGGTAGCCTGAAAATATATCCAAACAATGTTTCTTTGCCTGAGTTCCAAGCCTTATTTCTTCATATAGGGACAGCGCCCTATCATACTGTAAAAACTGCATTATTTGTTTAGTGTTTGAAATTAGCTGTCTGACATTTTTTTCACCCTTTTTTCTTTTTTAGTAGTAGTTTTTTCATTTTTTGTCTCTATTTTATCCCCAGACCCGGAACCCCGGCACGTGCTTGCGCGGAGGCGCACGCCGGGTCCTGACTCAGCCCCTTCCACCCCACCCCTGGCTATCCCCACCACCCCCTCCTGTCTACGCTTCCCACTGGACATCCACCCAGTGGAAGGGGAACTAAAGGGGGCGGGCAACCACCCTGGGAGGGGAGAGCTGCCTAGCAGCTGCTAAATCCCTCTACCCCCCACACCAACTCCCCTACACCTGTGGTCATCCCCGAACCCGGGTCGCCGACATAACACAAGGTAAGGCATCCAACGCCTCAGCCCTCAGCGCCACCGGGCCGGCCTTTTCACCCATATTTTGCATATAATTTTGTTAAATAAATACACAGTGTCAGATATTGGTGGTGTTTATCGCTAACACATCTTTACCTTTAAAAATCAAAAAGGTCTTCAAAATCATTCTTAGAATCAAGCCACCAGAGTGCCAGGGATCTGCAACATTGTATAGAAACACGGGCTCTAAACAGGTCCAGCCACTCTGTGTCTTACAACAACCTTTAGTTAGCTACTACACCGTGTCCCTCATGACCTGAGGTACTGCAGACAGATAAGAGCCTGACACCATCTGATGGTCAGTGGTCTCCACTGGAGAACTCGAATCGTCTGCACCTCTGTTGTCCTGGAGGGAAAATTGTAATCAATCCTAGAGGATCAGTCTTATCGGTATGACTCCTGTATTATGAAGATACTGGTAGCTGCTATAACCCAGCCATAGAGAGCATGGTTTTAAGAAGTGTAGCATCACAAGACTGCTTAGTTGTTTTTCTAGTCTTATCCAGTAAACTCAAACTGCAGTTAAAGTCATCACAGAAAAAAAAAAACAAACATTCAGAAGTGTGTAAGAAAGGCTGGATGGATTTAAACAACCAAATACACTGGGCTTTTGTTTCCCAGGCATACACAGTTTGATCTGCAAGTCAAAACCCCCATAATTTATATCTAAAACCAGCACTCCCCCTGCTATTAGAGCAATAAGCATACTGACCCTAACATTAGCACCCTTAAAAAGAATTCCCACCCTGAAACTTAACTCCTCCTCCTCCAGGGACCAGAAAGAGGGGCCTCTGGGACAGATGGATTGAATCTGTCTAATATCACCTAGGGACCGGAGACGTGTATCCTGACCACAACAAATGTCAGCAGGAAATTCAGAAAATAAGACCAGAGTGGCCTCTCTGCTTCAGATTCTTCAACCTATTTACATTTAAAGTAACTATCTTTAAAGGTTGTGTGTCCACAGGTTCATAGGTATTCCAGACAAAAAATAGGCCAAGGCTCCTCTAGTTTTGTCTGCCACCCACTCAGCGGATAAAAATGATATGGTTCTGCTTCATGCACTCATCTAATCTCACAGTACAGCATAGTAAGGTATGGTCCTTGACTTCAGGAGGACAGACTTCACAAACATGAAGGCCTGCCTAAGGGACAACCTTAGTAACTTGACAAAACAGGAGCATTGAGGAATATTGGACAAGGCTGAAGGATGCAATAACCATGGTCACATCACAGTGTGCCGTCAGGTTAGTAAGAACAGGAGGAGGAAAAACACACTATGGTTTTCGAAGGAGATGGCAACCATGTTGACAGAAAAGCGCATAGTCTTCAGAAAGTACAAGGAGTCGGAGAACGAGGCAAACAAAACAGAATGTAAACAGAAACTAAAAGAGACAGGGAAAGTGATAAGAAATGCAAAGGCTCAAACAGAGGTTAGGATAGCTCAGGAAGTAAAAAAAGGGTAACAAAACTTTCTACAGGTACATACGTGAAAAAAGGAAGACCAAAGGGGGCATTGTTAGAATCACAAAAAAAGACGGACAAACCACAGAGCAAGATGGGGAGAAGGCAGAGGCACTCAATGAGTACTTCTGCTCAGTCTTCACTCAGGAAACAGACAGTAACGGACCAACAATAGGCAGAAAGAAGTGTCCAATTGAAGGAATAGACATGGGTCCCTTCACAGAGGAAAGGGTCCAGGAGGAAATGTCAAATCAAATCAATTTTATTTATAAAAAGCGCCTTTCTAAAACCAAGGTGCCTGTACAATAAATACATAAAACAAAATAAATTATTCTAACAAATGTATCATTCCAACAGGCAGCAATATAATAGCGGCATAGGAAATCAGACTAAACCTCAATCAATAAAAGCCTGGCTGAAGAGAAAGGTTTTCATAGCTATTTTAAAACTTTGGACGGTTAGGCAGTCTCAAACCCGATGAGGTAGAGAATTCCACAGGGTCGGGGCAGCAAAACTAAACGCACTTGCTCCAGATGTTTGCAAACGCATCTCTGGGAACCTCTAGCAACCCTTATTGAGGATCGGAGGGACAGTAGGGACAAAGGAGATCTTTCAAGTAACTCGGTCCCTGTTCATGTAGGGCCTTATAGGTTAGTAAAAGCAACCTTAAAGGTGATCCGCACTGTATAGGCAGCCAGTGCAGACCATGAGCACAGGCGCATATGACTGGTTCTGATGCACCAGTCAATAGCCTGGGTGCTGCTCTGCACCAGCTGCAAGCTGGCGGATATCAACCCTTGACAGCCCTAGGTAAGGGCGTTGTAGTCACAGATGGAGGAAACGAGTGAACCAATGTTGGAAGATCGCCGAGGAACCAAATGTTTCACTGGGGAAGATATTTCTTAGATGGTAAAAGAAGTTTTGACAACTGCTGACACCTTTGATTTCAGGGTCAAGCGGTCATCAAACATAACGCCCAGGTTCCGCACCCAGTCTGAGGTAGCTAGCTGAACACCTCTGAGCCATAGACCCGAGGGTGAACCTGCCAACATACCTGCCTCACGATGACCTGGGTTCACGACCAACACCTCAGTTTTTTCAGGGTTCAGCCTTAGCCAGCTCATATTCATCCAGGCCTGAATTTCAGTCAGACAGCTGTTGAGCACCGAGATAGCATCATCTTGTTCTGGGACAAAAGACATGTATAGCTGAGTGTCATCTGCATAGCAGTGAAAACTTAAGCCATACCGTCTAATAATCGCTCCCAACAGCAGCATATACACTACAAACAACATGGGCGCTAAGATGGATCCCTGTGGAATCCCACAGGGCAGGGAGAATGGAGCCGAGGTACAAACCCCTGACACCACTCTCTGAGTCCTACCCGTGAGGTAAGATTGAAACCATCTGAGGACAACCCCTGAAAGTCCACAGATAAACCGCAGGCGATCCAACAGCGCACCATGGTCCACAGTATCAAATGCTGCAGGGAGATCAAGAAGGACCAAGATGGAACAGGACCTTCAATCTCTCGCTATCAGGAGGTCATTTAGTACCCAAACAAGAGCCGCCTCAGTACTATGTCTCTTCCTGAAACTGGACTGAGATAATCATAGATATTGTGGCTGGTCAAATGGTCTTCCAGCTGCAATGCCACCACCTTTCTCAATAACCTTACCCAAAAAGGGAAGGTTAGAGACCGGCCTGTAGTTTGCTAGACAGTCAGGATCCAAGGAAGGCTTTTTAAGGAGAGGCTGAACTACGGCCTCCTTAAGGGGGGTTGGAAAAACTCCCCTCTCCAAGGATAACCAGACTATCTCAGCAAGGACCAGGCTGAAGACATCAACGCAGCCAACAAGCAAGCGAGTGGGGCCCAGATCCAAACTACAGTTGGTAGGACGTAAAGTCTGGATAACCATCACAATATCATTGATTGTAGGCTGAGCAAAGTCGCACCGCTCAAACCGAGAGTCCGACATCTCCTGCCGACCACTGCTATTCCCTAGAGAAAGGGTCAGGCGGATATCGGACCTGATTGTGGCAACCTTATCCGCGAAGAATCGAGCAAACTCCTCACATTGCTCTTGTGAAAAAGCATTTCTGGGCTGAAGACAGAGTGGATTGCATAGTCTGTCCACAGTCCAGAAAAGCTGTGCTCGCGATTCACGGGGAGCAATTTCCCTGGACAGGAATTCTGCCTTCTTATGGGAAATTGTTGATTGATAGACCAAATAATGGTCCTCAAACTAAGCTCGTCACATACCAGGCCGGACTTCTGCCATCGCCTCTCTAGCCTTCGTCCTACTCTCCTCAACTCCCTCAGGTCCCCATCAAACCAAGGGGACCTAGGGCGAAGGGAGAGTGGATGAACACGGACAGGAGCAATGGAATCCAAGGCCTCTATCACTGCCTTATTATAGGCAAATACAAGATCCCCTGGATCCATGCATTCTCTCGGCATGCCCGATAGGTCCAGTACCGCCATCAGACCATCTGGGGATACACCCTCAAAGAGCGGTACTGACCATCTCCATAGGGGCAGGCCTCTTGGGGGGGCCTCAAAACTGAAGCTGATGGTATGATGGTCCGACTATCTGACTGGTTCCACCACCAAGTCGGATATCTCCATCCCCAGGAGAAACACCAAGTCCAATGAATGACCACCAATGTGGACACCAATAGACAAGTTAAAGGTAGATAAAGCTATGGGGCCAGATGGGATACACCAAATAATACTGAAAGAAGAACTGGCAGTCCCCCTAGCAGTGCTCTTCAACAAATCATTAAGGAGCGGGGAGGTGCCGGAGGACTGGAAAAGTGCAACAGAAGTACCACTCCACAAGAGTGGAAGCAAGGAACAGCCAGATAACTACCGTCCGGTTAGTTTAACGTCAGTAAGGCCCACTAGGCACACGTGCCTGTTTTCAGGGGAGACCTGGGAGCACTGGGCGATTAAGTAACTTGCTCAGAGTCGCACAGTATGCAAGTGGAGGTTGTGAGAATCAAACCCAGGTCAGGTCTGCTCGATGCAGCAAGCTCATTTGATAGCTTTTTTGGAGCAAACTGGTCAGCTTGACAAAAATCGACACGGTTTCACAGCAGGGAGATCCTGCCAGACAAACCTGGTTGATTTTTTCAATTGGGTCACCAAAACAGTGGATCAGGGTGGGGCAGTGAATGTGGTTTACCTGGACTTCAGCAAAGCTTTTGACTCCGTTCCACACAGGAGACTAGTCAAAAAGCTGGAGAACATGGGAATTGGGCCCAAGGTTACAAACTGGGTCAGAAACTGGTTACACGGGAGAACTCAGAGTATTAGTAAATGGCACTCTGTCTGTGGAGGGGAGGGTGACTAGCGGGATCCCGCAGGGCTCAGTTCTGGGGCCGATCCTCTTCAACATATTCATCAGCGACATTGCGGATGAACTGAAGGGAAAGGGGGTGCCGGTTTGCAGATGACACCAAAATCAGCAACAGGGTGGACACACCAGAGGGACAGCATGGCATGGAAGCTGATCTCCAAAAACAGGAGGAGTGGTCCAAGACCTGCCAATTGAAATTCAGTGCCAAAAAATGCAAGGTCATGCACCTGGGAAAGTGTAACCAAGGGAAACTGTACTCAATGGGAGGGGAGCAGCTGGTGGCTACCAGGCAGGAGCGAGACCTAGGGGTGATCGTATCAGATTACCTCAAGGTCAGTAGACAATGTGAAAAGGCAGCACTAAATGCTAGTGATATCCTGGAATGAATAGGGAGGGGCACTATGAGCAGAAAGCATGAAGTAATCAAGCCCTTGTATCGGTCCCTGGTCAGGCCTCACCTGGAGTACTGTGTCCAGTTCTGGAGGCCACACCTATGACAGCCTTTACAAGTTTAAACTCCTCTCGACCATGAATCCAGCGAGTTTTAGTTTCAAGATCTCCTTCCCCTCCAAGTTGAGGTTTGTCCTATCCCTGGCATATAACCCTTTATCCTCCCATGTCTCCCCAGTCCCCTCCAGCCCATACCCTTCTGCCCTGCACAATCCCCTGAGCCACTGGTTCACCCTTTAAGTTTATGCTTGGTCTCCCGACACCATAGGTACTGGTAGAATCTCTGAGAAGGAGATTGAGCTTTCTTTAGAGTGGTAGACCCTGGCCAGTTCCCGAATCTCTCTGGATTTCCAGTTCATTGTTCCTCCAAGTCATTTGTTCCCAGATGTATTAGGAAGTCTGGGGATCCCCGATTCCAATGCTAACGAGTATAGCTGGAACTTGGCTTTGAAAAATTTCTCTATACTGAAACTTGTCCCTCTTAAGTTCGAGTCCCCTTCCTTCAGTCTTTGCCCAATACAGTTCAAGAAATCCTTATCTCTGCTTGCTTCATGTACCAATATCATATCACCTCTCACTCTCCCTCTCCCCAGTAAGTAGACCTCATATAGAATAGTGATGGCGACCATCTCGCGAACATGTCTGTGTTTTCGATATTGATGACACTGTGAGACCTTGAGAGGAAGCTCAAGAGGTCTCACTGATGTCATCAACATCCTAAGAGGGAAATACAGCCTTAGTTGTGGATGGATGAACATTCACTGTTTTACACACCTGGAATCCATAGGAGCACAGGATCCAAGACAGCATGGGTTTACAAAAGGAAGGTCCTGTCAAATTATCTCATAGATTTCTTTGACTGGGTAACCAGAGTAGTGGACCAAAGGGGGGCAGTTGATGTCGCCGACCTTGACTTCAGCAAAGCTTTCGATACTGTTCCACATAGAAGACTGATTAATAAGCTGGGTAGGCTCGGGGTGGTTCAAAAGTTGGTCAACTGGGTGGCAAACTGGTTGACGGGCAGAAAACAATAGAGAGTGCTGGTAAACGGGTATACAGTCAGAAGAGATGCATGTCACAAGTGGGTACTGCAGGATCAGTCCTGGGGCCAGTCTTCTTCAATATCTTCATCAGTGACATTGCAGATGGACTGGAACATAGAAACATAGAATTTGACGGCAGATAAGGTCCGTTGGCCCACCCAGTCTGCCCATTTTCCTACCTACTGGATAAGCTCCAGATCCTAGTTAACCAGCAGCCTACTTCTTCCTACCCCTAGCCCCTAGAATTGCCTTATGACTGTCCCATGCATGCTTGAATTCCACCACTGATTTTGACTCCACAACCTTCTCGAAGGCGCTCCATGCATCCACAACCTCTCTGTGAAAAAATACTTCCTTAAATTACCTCTGAGCCCCCTCTATCTTCAAATTGTGCCCTCTTGTTCTTGCACACCCTTTTTTGAAAGATGCTACCCTCTTGGACTTTGTTGATTCCCTTGAGGTACTTGAACGTTTCTATCATGTCCCCTCTCTCCCTCCTTTCCTCGAGGCTATACATATTAAGCTCCTTTCGTCTCTCTTCATATGTCTTCCGGTGCAGACCCTGCACCATTTTAGTTGCCCTCCTCTGGACAGCTTCCATCCTGTCTATGTCTTTGGAGATTGGGTCTCCAGAACTGCACACAGTACTCCAGATGGGGTCTCACCAGCTGTCTGTACAGAGGGATAATAACTTCCTGTTTTCTACTGGTGATGCCTCTCCTATGCATCCCAGTATCCCCCAGCCCTCCTTGCTGCCCTCTCACATTGCTTGCCCACCTTTAGGTCATCTGATATGACCACCCCAGGTCCCTTTCCATTTTTGTTGTTGTTAGTATCTCACCCCCCATTGTGTACTCTTCCCCTGGGTTTTTGTTTCCCAGGTGCATTACCTTGCACTTCTTAGCACTGAATCTAAGCTGCCATACATTTGACCATTCCTCTAACCTTGCCAAGTCCCTTCTCATCCTTTCCACCCCACCCTGTGCATCAACTCTGTTGCAGATCTTTGTGTCATCTGCAAAGAGACATACTTTTCCTTCCAGTCCTTCTGCAATGTCGCTTATAAAGACATTGAAGAGGACCGGTCCTAATACTGAACCCTGCGGTACCCCACTAGTAACCTTCCTTTCTTTTGAATGGACTTATTTACTATTACTCTCTGTGTCCTATTCTCCAGCCAATTTCTTTACCCAGGCTGTCATCTTGGGACCCAATCCCAGGCTGGCTAATTGTATATTAATCTTTGTGTGGGACTGTGTCAAATGCCTTGCTAAAGTCTAGGTAGACCATGTCCACAGCCCTTCCTGATCTACTACTTTGGTCACCCAGTCAAAGAAATCTATCAGATTCTGCTGGCATGACCTTCGGTGCTGTGAATCCATGCTGCCTAGGGTCCTGTGCCCCTCTGGCCTCTAGATACTCAACAGTTCTTTCTTTCAGAAGTGATTCCATCATTTTCCCTATCACTGAGGTTAAACTAACAGGTCTGTAGTTTCCTGCTTCTGCCTTGCTCCCACTTTTGTGAAGGGGAATCACATCTGCCCTCCTCCAGTCCTCGGGTACCACCTCATCCTCCCATGATTTGTTAAAAAGGGTAGTCAGTGGTGTCACTAGTTCTACCCTTAGTTCTTTTAGAATTCTGGGATGAATCCCATCAGGCCCCATTGCTTTGTCCACCTTCAGTTTTAAGAGTTCTTTCAGAACCCTTTCTTCTGTAAATGGGCTGGTATCAACTTCTGTATCCAGAGTGTTTCTACTGTTTGTTTTATGCACTCCCTCTTCATTTGTAAATACTGAGCAAAAATATTTGTTTAGTATCTCTGCCTTTTCACAGTCTCCCTCTGCCCACCCTCCCTCCCTTTATTAAGCCTCACTATCCCTCCTTGGTCTTTCTTCGCTCCCTGATGTACCTATAAAAGGTTTTATCCCCCTTCTTAACTGAGTTGGCTATCTTTTCCTCGGTTTGGGCCTTTGCTGTTCTGACTGCCTTCCCAGCCTCCTTTTGCTTTAACTGATACAGTTCTCTGTCCTGCTCCTTCTGCAATTCCTTGTACTTCCTGAATGCTTTCTTTTTCTCTTGAACCTTCACTGCCACTTCCTTTGAGAACCATAGTGGTTTCTTACATCGTTTTGTTTTGTTTATTTGCTTCACACAAAGGCTCGTTACCTCTGTGATGGCAGTTTTTATTATTCCCCATTGTTCTTCCACCCCTCCTTCCTGCCCATTTGCTAGTGCATTCCTTAGGCACTCACCCATTTTGGTAAAGTCAGCCCTCCTAAAGTCCAGTACTTTTGTCTTTGTATGGCTTGACTCTATTGCTGTGTTTATTGTGAACCATACTGTTCGATGGTCGCTAGTTCCCAGATGGCTACCCACTTCTACATCTGTGATCCTCTCTCCATCTCCTTTGAGAGAAGCAAGTCTAATATTGCTCCTCTCAAGTGGGCTCCAATACTAGTTGTCTCAAGCATGCCCTGTAGGGCATCTAGAATAACTCCACTCTTCAAGTGGCAGCTGCAACTGCACTCCAGTTAACATCTGGCATATTCAGATCACCCATCAGCAATATCTCCTTTTCTGCCATTCTAAGTATACTTTCTATCATTTCCTTGTCCATTTCCTACCCCTGAGAAGGGGGTCTGTATACAACCCTGAATGGATTGTGGTGCCATTGCCTGTCTCCAAATTTACCCACAGTGCTTCTTCTCCTCCTGTTTACCCTTTGTTCTGTTGCTTTTATTCCTTCCCTTATGTAAAGAGCTACTCCTCCTTTTTACCCTCCCTGTCCCTCCTGTAGATAGTGTATCCTGGTATGTTTACGTCCCAGTCATGGTTTTGTGTGTACCATATGTTTCTGTGACTGCCACGATATCCAGATGTTCCTCCTCCATCAAGGTTACTATTCAGGGAAAGCAGTTACTGACACCTATTTGATGAGTTTATTTCAGCAGACTCACTGATGCCTTTCATTTAGTACCCTGTTTTGTAGGGAGAAAACAGGGTACTAAATGAGAAAAAGACCGAGGTAGAATGGTCAGTGGGGGATGCTGCAACAGAAGGTAAAGCCATCAAAAAATGGAGAGCAATGAGTACCAATGCCCGTAGTCTGGGTAACAAGCTTCCTGGAGGGTAGGGTTTGTCTGTTTGCAGATGACACCAAGATCTGCAACAGAGTAGATGATCCAGATGGAGTGGGCAGAACGAGAAGAGATCTGGATAAACTAGCAAAATGGTCGGGAGAGTGGCAACAGGGGTTTAATGCAAAGAAGTGCAAGATCATGCACACAGGGAAGAGAAACCCTGAAGCCACCTATAGGCTGGGAGGGGAGTTGCTGGCAGTCACAAGGGAAGAAAGAGACTTGGGCATCATCATCACTGATGACCTGAAATCATCCAAGCAGACCACTAAAGCAGTAGGTAAGGCTAGGGAGATGTTAAGGTGTATTAGTAGGGGTATCACAAGTCAGAAGAGGGAGGTAATAATACTTCTTTACAAGGCACTGGTTAGGCCCCATCTGGAGTACTGAGTGCAGTACTGGAGGCCACACCTTCACAAGGACATTAACCAAATTGAGGCAGTCCAGAGAAGGGCAACCAAAATGGTGCAGGGATTGCATCAGAAAACATATGAGGACAGATTAACAGAGCTCAATATGTATATCCTAGAGCAAAGGAGGGAGAGAGGTGATATTATCAAAACATTCAAATACCATAAGGGCATTAACAAGGTGAAAGAGTCTAACATGTTTCAATGTAAGAAAAATAGCAGGACAAGAGGACACAGCATGAGATTAGAGGGAGGCTAATTAAGGGGTAATGTGAGGAAGTTCTTTTTCACAGAAAGGGTGGTGGATGCATGGAACGGCCTACCTCAGGAAGTGGTGGATATGAATACAGTGCAGGGCTTCAAACAGGCATGGGATAGGCATAAGAGAGCAATGCAGATGAGTATGAATAGATAGGCCATTGACAGAGCAAAGGCCGATGGCACATTTATAAGGTAGAAAAAGAAATGGGCAGACTGGATGGGCCTTGCGGTCCTTATCTGCCGTCCACTTCTGTGTTTCTATAAAGTATATGCTTAGGGCTTATTGTTTTTTTGAAAACTGTTGGTTACCTCACAGTTCCTGCTCCCGCTCTATGTCGCCACTGCCACTTGTTTCAGGTTCATTGCGCTCCCGCTGGCTGGGGCTTCTCGTCACTCCCGCTCACTCGCTCTCACAGCGGCAGTTTTCATTTTCAGAAATTAAACTACAAAAAAATAATTGTTCCATGACGCGAAGCCGTCTGAGGCTAATTGTGTCAGGAGGAATAGAATCCACTGCTCTGCCGCTCTGCGCACACTTAATCGCGCCATCATTTCTTTTCTTTCTTCTACAATGCAGCTGTTCAAGTCAGCCAGTCAGGAGGTAGGACAAGGCTGAAAAGTTGTTGCACTATCGATGCAACGTCAGAATGATAGTATAACTTTTCTGACCTTTGAACTGTCCTACAACAAGATTTGACAAGCCACTGATTTCTATCTACAATAAGCCTTAACCATATACTATAAGCTGTTTCAATCTGTCTTGATAACTCATTCCCCTTATATCTCATATCATTCTGGTCACCCTTCTCTGGACACCTACCAGTCTGTTCACATCCTTCCTCCCGTAAGGGCTCCAAAACTGGACACCATACTCCAAATGGAGCCTCACCACTGATCTGAACAATGGCACCACCACCCTCCTATCCCTACCCACAAAGTTCTTCCTTATGCTAGATAGCGATCCAGTTCCTTCTATCACACTGTATTATTCTTGAAAGTATTTGACACCAACACTCCTAGATCCCTTTCACGTACACTCTCTTTCAGGATTTTTATTATTCAGTTTGCACTCCGCTAATTTGTTTCAGCAGCCAGAATGCATCACTATACATTTATCCAGATTAAACTGCATTTTGGCTCTTTGCACCCAGTTGTTTAGATGGTTAATTTCCCTCTGAAGCTTCCCGATTCTGTCCTCAGTGCCAACCTCACATGCAATTTTTGTATGATCTGCAAATCTTGACATTCATCCACCCTCAGTGCATTTCATGTCGCCCACATATATGTTAAGCAGGGTCGGACCCAGCCGGTCCGGTGGCGCTGAGGGCTGAGGCATCTGCCTTACCTTGCGCCATACCAGCAGCCCAAGTTTGGGAGCGAGCTCAGGGCGCAGGGGATCAGATGGGGAGGAGAGGATCAAGTGCCCAGAGGATGGCTCTCCTCTCCTGGAGGGAGGGTGGCACAGATCTGCAGTGTTAGTGGCTCCTAGTGGAGACTAGGGGCACAACAACCAAGGGGTCCCACAGAATGGGGAAGGTGTCAGTGGACATCTGCTTGCGGCAGCGGTAACATACCTGTCATGCACTGGATGTCATTGCATATCCGTGCCTTGGGGGGAGAAAAGTGAAAATACCCAGGTGCTCCGGGGGACAATGGCAGACCTTGAGGGATCAGCCCACATGTCCATCACTGGACCCAACCCGACCAGCTCTCCCAGATCCTCTCTCCACTCCTGGACCTCAGCTGTCTAGATTTCCAGATAGAGCACCAAGGTAAGAGTTGTTTGGTGACCCTGCTTCGGGGGTGTGGAAGCCGGGGTGGGTTGGCCGAGGGTTGGGAGACTTTGAATTAGGGATTCTGTCCCCGATTCCCTGGTCAGGGGAGGTCTCAGTCAGGGCAGTCGGAGCCGGTCAAGGGATGTCTCACCTAAGGGAGTTCCTGTGAGCGAGCAACCGGAGGGAAAAAGAGTTAACTCAAAAAAAACAGGGTTGGACCCAACACAGACCCCTGTGGCACCCCACTGGTCACCTCATACCAGTCAGATGCATACATTATCCATGTATTCTAACTTTTTGACTCCTTCCATGTAGCCAGTTAGCTATCCACCTTATTATACTGCTGTTCAATCCTGTGTATGCAAATTTATCAACGCCATGTGTTGCACAGTGTGAGATGCCATGCTGAAGTCCATAAAAACCACATCCACTGGTATAACTTTGTCCAATAAACTACTTATTGACTCAAAGAACCCTAACAGATTACTAGGGCATGTCCATCCACTCCTAAATCCATGTTGTATCTTATCCAGGATGTTGTTATTAGCAAATACTGTTCTTTCTTCACTCAGAATTTTTTCCTGCATCTTTAACACCACGGAAATAAAGACTAACCGGTCTGTAGTTATCTTCATCCCCTCAGACCCTTGTTCTTATATATGGGGGTTACAGTAGCTTCATCCACTTATCTGGAAGTAACCCTCCTTGGACTAGTTTTGAAAATTTCACAGATTGGCACTGCAGGAGATTATGCCAGCTCTTGTAACACTCTTGGCTGTAAATCATCTGGACCTAGGGATTAACTTGGGTGTAGTTCTTTCAGCTTTTCCAGTACCCTCTTCCTGCTAAAGGCTAATAGATTTTCCCCCACTAAGTAAAAAAAAAAAAAAAGGCACAGACAAGCCACGCAGGGAAACAGATCACAGTGGTTTTCCCAGAGAGTCAAGTGCTGAACCTGGTGCTTTTTTTCAATCTCCGAGTATCCAGGGTGACTTCTTCTAAGTCCAGTAGACTACCGTTTACTGAGAAAGTCACTGATGAAGCTTCAGAATCCTCCTCTTCGTATCCTCCCATTGTGTTCCAGGCTGTAGGAGCTCAATATAATTCTGAACTGGTAGGGCGACAGGGTGTCTTGAGTATTTTAGACTTTGGCTGCAACCCTTTTAGGTTTCTTTTTCTGGTCATCCTTTCCATACCCGGTTCCAGGCACTGGGGAAGGAAGGGGGCATATGCAATCTGTCCTGTTCCATCTGGACATCCTCCTGTGCTTCGATATTTAGTTATGTAGCATCTTGCTAATGATCTTCACCCTGAGATGTTGTGGGGTCGGGGTCGGGGGGGGTTGTAGGATGGGTCAGGGAAACAGCAGAAACAGTTTCCTGTTTCAGAGATACTGACTGTATCACAGACAAGGAAGGCCGTGTAGGGATGGGATCCCCTTCCTGTCTTCTTCCTCTCTCCTGATGCCTGTCCTGGTCCAAATCATCAACATCACGGTTGTATGGTGTTTATGGACAGTGTCTGTACCTGTGGCCTTGCTCCTCGCCCAGGGCCGTCCTCCAAACATGCAGTGCATCGCACCTTGTCGTGGGTCTTGCTCAGGTGTTGTTTTCAGCTGCAATTATGACAAGGTTTTGGCAGGCCCAATCCTAGCCAATAAAACAGCAACTTTGGAGATGCCATAATCCAGTGTCCTTCCATGTCAGTTTTACTTTAACTCACCACCCTCCCCATCCAAATGTTTCAGAGTCCAGAATTGGCCCGAGTTTATCCGAAACATCACATCTTTGTTTTAGCCAAGAAATCACATCCAAGACATTAATCCCCTTATTTTTCAGCAGGACGGTCACCACTTTGATTGCAGGCTTTACGAACATGTGAAATTGCCAGCAGAAAAAGGCCCACAGGTCTATCAAGTCCGCCCAATTGTGCAGCTCTTAGTTTCATATCACTACAGCTGCCCCACCCCACCCACACCTCTCTTCCTCCTCTTTTCTGGTTCTTCCCCTTGTGTTTTTTGTCTGTACTAACCCTGCCCTTGACTCTATCCCAACCCCACTTAAAGCTATCCACTGTCCTTTGAGCAATTAACTCCTCAGTGCTGCTCCAACCTGCCACCACTCTCTCTGTGAAGTAGTTCCTCCTTATCTCCCACCCAAACCTTCCCTTCCAATTTCAGACTGTGCCCCTAGTGACCCTTCCTCCCATTAATCCTCCCTCCCTAACTTTGTTTATGCCTTTCAAGTACTTAAAGGTCTCTATCATGTCCCTCTTACCCTTCTGTTTTCCAGCGAGTACATGTTGAGCTCTGTCAACCTTCCTCATATGGCAAATCCCCGAGGCCCATAATCATTTTTGTAGCCCTACGCTGCCACCCTCCAGTAATCCCACATCCATTTTGAGGTATGGGCACCAGTACTGTACACAGTATTCCAAATGCTTTGTGAGAGGAATGGCCACAAAAGAAGCCATAAAGGAGGGCCTTTAATAGACCGAAGTGATTTTCCATTTTAAAGATGGCCAGTCCCATTAGCAAAAATCTTAAAATCCATTTTTTCTGTTCTTTCCCAAATCTGAGGGAACATCAACATGTTTTTTCCAAAAATGTGGTTCAAAATGGAGGGCTCTGTCCAGTAAAGGTAGAAGGTGTTTTTTTTTTTTTTTCATGCAGAATTGGCTCCCAAATGCTGGTTTAAAAATGACAAATTCCATTTTTTTACCAGTGTTTTCCATTGACAGTGGAAAATCATTGGCCTTACTTTAAGTGCCTTGTATTGATTCCAAAACAATCTAAAGATGCAGTGCTCTTATTAGCTGATATCATAGACTGTTTCCCTGTAGAGTGAATAACAGCATACATTCTGGACTCCTAGACTGTCACTGAGTCCTTCAACAACATGCAGGCTGTGTACACTTTGTCTGGGGTTTCAGGCAGTCCACCTTTATTCTTGAGGTGGACTGTGTTTCGTCACTGTGTTGGTTCATCGTTATTTTTAAATTGTCCTTCAACTGTAATACAATGCTTGTACTGGGAAAGAGGGTTGGATTTTGATTCAAACCCTGAGGGTGGCTAGTACTGTAAAGAATCGGTAGCAATTTGAAGTACAGACAGTGGGGCCAGTTTTCAAAGTCCCCATTAGATCAGTGCACCATGTGCTGAACCTCTGCCTGTGGCAAACTCAGGTGTGCCAGGGACCCTGTGCCATATTTTCGAAGAATCATGGTCCCAGCACCAAAGTCCCCGAGTTTTGCTGCAAGCCGTCCTGTGTGCCGAACAAATGGTGCACAGGAGGGGAATGCCACAAGCTGCGAAACATTGTGGCAGCCATGGTAGGGACCTGTTGGCTGTGTATCCAAATGCTGGCAGAACCCGTGAAGGGCAGGTTGGGGTGGTGATGGAGCCCAGATGGGGACAGGACACAGCTGCAACGGTGCCACAGATTGGGCCTTGGTGATGATGGTGGGGGAGGTCGAGTGACTGGTGCCAGGGCGAGGCCTTGGAGGGCACCAATTGCAACTCCACCAGTGCCGGAATAGGTGGTTGGGTGTGGGATGGCTGTGAAAGTTCACTGGTGCTGGCCGCAACAGAGGGCATGGACCAACTGTCACCAAGCCACAGCATTTGGAATGGTGCACAGGCCATTAGACCAGCTCCTGGCTGGTCTAACTTTGGTGGCCCGTACGCTCGTTGGGGTGGTTTGCAGAATCCCAGTTAAAGGGATGCTCAAGCACTGCCCTGGTGCAAGTCCCCATCTGCCTTGCTGCACCGGTGCATCTGTCGCAAGGATGGTACAAATCTGGCCAGTCCAGGCAGTCCCCCAGGTGGCACAGTTGGCATCTGAAAATCAGGAATGGTGCAAGATGCCCCGTGTGCCATCCCCAGTTGTTTGAAAATTGGGCCCAGGGGGTTCAGCCTGACATTTAGTTGCTTAGTGTTGGCTTTGCTGCTGTAACTGTGCTATGATTTTAGGAGTACTAGACTCCATAGAAACAGATTGCAAGGTTTCAGTCACTGGATTTTGGCACTGTACGTGTCTCGTCAGTATTTCCTGCGGCTCTGGCGGCCACCTTTAATGCAGCCTGCCTAGCTGATGTGCAGGTCACTCCTACATCGTGGATAGTGTCTGTTGGCAAAGTGCTTGCTGCGAGGTCTGCCAGAATTGAGCCCTCCAGCTCTGTAATTACCGAGGAGGCAGTAGGATTTTCAAATAGGGAATGCTGGAGAGAAGTATTAGCAGGAACTAAGTCACCGGTTTGCGCTTGCAAGCAACATTCAGTACCGGGAATTTCAGTGGCCAGGTCCAGGATCCATTTATCACTGGCTGGTGATTTATACCAGTCATCTGCCACTGGGCTTATTCTGGGGACCACTCAGAGTCCGATTCTGCATTCTGTTGGGGTCCTTTCTCTTATTGGCCTCTCCTGCTCTGGCAAAGTTCCAGCAAATGACCTGCATCATGATCAAGGCCCCCTGTTCTCTACAGTACTGTAGATTAATTTCTACGGCAGAGACTCTGAGCTTCTGCGGCGCAGGTAGGTCAAGTTCTGCAGCAAGGTTTAAAGTTCTGCAGGACATTTAATAAATAAATAATAGTGAGCCAGCATTACAGTTTTGGGGATCCAGGAAGGACAGCCTGTGAGGAGGACTCCTAACTCCCACCACGTAAACATAAGTTATATAAGTTCCCTTATAAATGTAGTCAGGTGCCAAATCTCATTTTCCTCCCCCAAAGCCAGCTACTTAGAGCCATTTTATAAGTGCAATAAGTCCCTCCAGGTGTGCATCCTAAGATTTTAAGCACTTCCCAGGGCACAAGGACACTCTGCCTTGACCTCGTGCCACTGCACCTAGGAGTGCAATAAAATCCTATAATGCACATCCTGTTGTGACATGCCACTTATGACCCTAGTAGGCAAGGGTCACCCATTCTTCTGCTTTGATATATCCCCGAGCCTTCTGGTGCTGAGGGGACCATCAGGACTTGGGCCTCCAGGCAGAAGGCCAAACGCCATGAGCATCACATGTGGCTGGGCAGGGTCCTCAGGCTGATGACATTCCCCCAGACCAAGTAACATGCTTCAGGCACCTCGGGTGCCAGGTGTAGAGACTCATAGAAAGACTCTCTGCACTGGACTTGCGCACTCTCACACCAACAAGGGTCTTAGCCCAGCTGAAGAAGGAATCCCAACAGTGTTGATGAACAAATGCTCCTTCACCTTAACTCCAGGATATTCCCTGCAGCCAGGGCTGCATCAGTCCATCTTTCTCATTGTGATCGTGACTAAGGATGCTCAAACTGGCAGATCTGTTCTGTTTCACATCAAACAGAATTTCAGAATTTCTGATTCTGGTTTAATTTCCAAGGCCACTAAGACCCTGGAGTTGGAATCAGAGTACCTTCTACCGACTCCCTGGCCCGCCTCCAACACAGAAAGAATGCTCCAGAGGAAGCCTGTCACCATTCTCTCCAGCCACTCCACCACCAGTTAAATCAAACATCCCTTCCCCTCATCATAGCACATAGGATTTAAAGCATTCCCACCCACCCCATGTTAATACTCATGCTCACGGCAGGCAGTAAGGTAATTTTCCACTCAGTGGGTGCCAACTCCAGTGCCCAACTATCCACTTCCTCCCCTGTGCCACCTCTCTGTCCCTGTGGCATAGTGTCCGACGAACATAGCTTTGTACTAGTTTGTGTAGTACTTGTGGGTATAATATAATGTTAGTATAAGGATAGTAAATGAAATTAAATTTCAAGGTAGTACAGTGGCTAGGCAATCCTCCCACTACCTTGGTCAGCTGATGTGAGGAATGAAGGCTTGAGCGCGCATTTGAATGAATGGTAGAGCGCTGCATTTATCTTCATTAAGAATGTGTACTGTATACACCTGTCAAGAAGAGGGCAAGGTCAGACCCATGCAAGTAGCCAATCAGCCTGACGGCAGTGCTGGGCAAGATTCTACTGTCTGCTATTGAGGACAGAATTATGGATCCATGACTGAGGCCAAGATTCTCGCCCCCAGCGTGGCTTTATGAGGGGCAGATCATACATTTAAGATGATTTTGATAGGTATGTTTGAACTCAGAAAATAAAATGCTACAGCAATTCTCAACAGGGGAAAATTATTTAACATTGTATGGGTTATGATAGATGTATTTGAGTAGTAATAGAATAGAATAATGCATGGGGTGGTGTGTATAATGAGAACTTTTATACACACCCGAGGTGTGGGATGCTACATAAACCCCGTGAGCGAAGCTCAAGGGATATATAATAGCATCCTTCACCGAGGATGTGTATAAAATTCAAGTTTTACACAGTCCTCCAGACTTAGTTTTTTTTTTTTTTTTGACTTTCTTTTTATCCCTCCATATCGCCCTCGGTGTCCCACTCCTTCAGGCATTGCTCATGCCATCCATACTCCTTGACCTTGAGTCTGCCCCTAGAGTGCCCCGGTAACTCCTTCCTCCCCTCCTACCTCTGTGGAGCTCCTGCACAGCGGGGATCTGCCCGTGGTTCCTGGACTGGATGGTGTGGAACGTCCGTCAGCTAGGAACGCTGATGGTTGTTTTCCGCTTTTTTTTCTCCCTTCCATCCCTCCCCTGAGGTCGCCGATTGGCTAGTGCGGTTGACGACGCCTGCCAAGTGCCTATCAACGCCCTCTCCTCCCTGACTCCAGCCCTCTGGAGCCACCATTGCCCCGCGGAGAGTTAGTACTCCCACTGCCCCCAGGGACGCCGGGTGCATACAGTACCCCTGGTATCCCACCCTGAAGGAGGAGAGCATCCGTTGGGATGCTCAATCCTGATTCCCCCTGCCGACCTCCGACTACCAGAGTCTGTGCCCGAACCCGGGCAGGCTTTGTTTTATATTATTGCTGGGCTGTGTTTTTTTTTGCCTCAAGCCCCCCCTCCCATGTGCAGCCAGAGCTCTATACGGGCTGGGAGCTGAAAGTGCCGTCTGACATTTTCACTTACCAACCGCGTAGGTTGCAGCAGTTTGAGTGTGCACGCAGGCTGTTGTGGAAACCTAGATCATGAATGCCGTATTATCAGCTGATTATAATGGCAAATTAGAGCCGCTTTCCTTATAGGAAAAAATGGAGCCCTGTTACTATAAACTTTTAGTACATGGAAGAGGAACTGAATTTAGCATCTCTTTGATTTCATTAGTCTAGTCAGTATTGTTAAGAAATGTATTCTTCTGTTGATTGAATCCTTTTCACTTTATGGATGTTTTCTATGATTGTATATGTTGTTTTATTTAAAACCAGTAAAATATTACTGACAGACAAAATGAGAGTCAGATCGTGCCAAACCAACTGGTCAAGGAAGCTGACCAGGGAGGACCCTACAAGGTGTACAGAGGGGCAGAGGCTGGCCTCCCACGCTGATACAGCAGCTAAACATGTTCCACAGTAGTCTTAATGGAGGCATATAGTGCAGTGGTTTAGGACTCTGAACTGTAAACCTGGAGACCTGGGTTTGAATCCCCTAGCTTCCACTTGCATACTGTGTGACCCTGAGCAAGTCAATTAACTTCCTTGTTCTCCCAGGTCATACCTGGAAACAAGCTTCAGCTTAGTGTGCCTTTCCTAGTCAAACAATTTCCCCTTTCCCTTAATGGGCCTGCTAGTTATCAAACTACAGTTGTACATGTAGCTATTAAAGGGACAGTTCCCTCAGCCTTTTATTCTGTTTCCCTGTGTAATTTATAGGCATGCACAAAGATTGCCTCTATTGCACCCTCCTAATTTCATCAGGATTTAAATGTAAATAAAGGTACTGAAAGGAAAGCGGTCATTTAACAAGAACCCCCCACCCTACAAAGCTTTACTGCCTGATTAAGCTTTTTAGCGAAAAGAGACATTTTTTTTCCGAAAGCAACTTACTTTATTTTAATTTGCAAAAGTCTGCGATATCCTATCATGGCGGATGCTGCGCGGGTCCATTTCCTAAGAAAGTGCAGCACCGCACTGCTTGCTTCAATACAAAAGTATTCAGGAAAGCAGTGCAGCACCGCACTTTCTTAGGAAATGGACACACACAGTGTCCGCCATGATAGGACATCACGGACTTTTTGCAAATTAAAATAAAGTAAGTTGCTTCAAAATGTCTCTTTGTCTCTAAGAAGCTTTAATTGGGCGATAAAGCTTACGGGTGAGGGGTTCTTGTTAAATGACTGCTTTTCTTTAAGTTGGTGTGAAAATCTGCTTGACTTCATTGCAAATGTCATGACCTGACTCATGTAAGGCATCCTGAATTCTATGGTGTTTTGGTTCTAAAGCCTGCAGTAGTTACACTGCATTAGTCATTGCTGCTGCTGTCCTCTGCAGTGTATCAGGGTTAGAAAAACAAGCATTTGTCAATGCCAAATGTTTGCTTGCTGGCATTGGTAGTGTAGGAGTTAGAGAGATGCATAATAGGAATGGCAGTAAATTATTGAACTGAAGCCAACCCCACCACCACCCTGCAGAGACTGACAGGCATTGGGGTGTGCCTTTGGGTTGTCAGGCATAACGGGCACGTCATTTCACCATGCTCTACCCTGCAGACACCGACAAGTGTCACGGTGTGCCTTGGGGTCTTTGGGCCTTATGCTCACCCCATCCCATAACGAAATACGGTGAGATGGGTGCGGTATAGGAGAATGGGGTGAACTTTGGGGCAAAAGAGTCCAAGGCACACCTCGATGCCTGTCATTGGCTGCAGGGTGTGGGTGGGGGTGGAATAGCATGAGCATTACAGGCGACAATCCCGAGTCACTCCACCTATCAGTCTCTACAGGGTGGGGCGTTATGGCCGGAAACCCTAACGCCCCAGGCGTTTGTTGGTATTTTTATTCCAATTTTTCAACATGGGTTTTTTGTGACCCCCACCTCATGAACAGTGGCAATATCAGTTTGTTAGCCGAAAGCTGATTTTGCACAGCGACTACGCCATTTGGCACCACCGGTGCGAAAACACATTTCGAACAGGATGTGAAAAATTACAGCTGTACTGTTCACGAGAAGCTGTAAAAAATGGCAATGTTGAAATCTGGAGTGAAAATATAACAAAAATGGTGACGCCACAAGCGTGGTAGAAACTACAATATACGTCGTAATGTAATTAGTTTGGGGATTGTTTACAGCAGATTGTCAACACAGGCATTTTGGACCTCCACTCATGAACAGTGTCACTGTGATTTTCTTAATCTGTCCCGAACACTGATTTCCCACAACGACCACGCATTTCTGCGCCGGAAGTGTGAAAACACATTTCAGCCAGGGGGTGAAAAATGACAAATATACTGTTCATAAGGAGGTGTGGAAAAATACCAGTGTAGAAAATCTGGACTGAAAATATTACAAATTCATGAACTTACGAGGGTGCATGGAAACTGCTCAATGCACGCTCGTAATATAGTCATTTTAAGGACTTTTATTACCAAATTTTCAACATATCCATTTTATGGCCTCTGTTCATGAACAGTGTCACTGTGATTTTCTTAATCTGTCCCGAACATTAATTTCGCACACCGACCGCGCCATTGTGCACTACATGTGCAAAAATACATTTTGGGCGAAATGTGAAAAATGACAGCTGTACTGCTCATAAGGAGGTGTGGTGAAATGGCAATGTTGAAAATCTGGAGTGAAAATATAAAAAATTTGCAGTTGCGATAGATGGCGTGGGAACTGCGCTACGTTAACAAACAGTCATTTTTGAAATTTTTTTTTTTCACAAATTTTCAACATAGGGTTTTGGGGACTACCTCATGAACTGTGACACTGTCATTTCATTACTCAGTCCTGAAAGGTGGTTCCGTGCAGTGACCGCGAAATCACCTTTCATGACTGAATACCAAAATGACAGTGACTGAGTTCGTGAGGTGGGGCCCCAAGAACCCCATGTTGAAAATCTGGTGAAAAAATTCCCCAAAATGGCCGAGATATGCACCAAAGTTGAAAAAAAAACATTTATGCCATTATGCAGCTTACCGGCATTTCTTCAGTTCGCAGTCGGCTTTGAAGAGTGCAGACATGTTCCCGGTCCACCAAAGATCGTCGCGCTGGGCTCCAGAGATAAGTATGGGGTGGGGGTGTGGGGAGGTGGGCACAGAGGGTGGGTGCAAGTTGGGGAAGGGGGGCAAGACAGTGAACGAGGGACCATTTTTTTTTTTTCACAGGTGTCTTTTTTTTTTCATTTTAGAAGACGACGCGGGACTTTTGCCATGTTGGCTGGAAGTTTATTTCTGGGGAGTGGGCAGTAGAGCCGACAGAGTATTGGGCACCCCCATCAGCAATACCCCAGCGTGGCAACTGGAAGTCGTTTTTTTTTTTTGTTTGTTGGGGGAGTGGTACAGTGGAGCCGATGGGGGATTGGGCACCCCCCATCGCCATACACTTTTCCACCCCAGCGTGGCACATGGAAATCTGTTTTTGGGGGCAACAGAGCCAACGGGGCATTGAGCACCCCGTCAGTCATACAGTGTGTGGAAGGGGAGCGCATGAGCACACTAGTGTGGGCTCCCAGCTACACGAGGTGTTCGGGGAAACGAACTGTCTATGACAGTTCAGATGCAGTGCCGACGCGTAGGCAATTTGCATACCGCTGTCACGTTACCACCGCTGATTGTGGCGGTGTTTTCCTCAGAACTGTACGCCACTGCATCTGAATGGCTGTCATAGACAGCTTGGACATTCATTGGTGCGGTGCAGCCACGCCTGCAAAAGGGAGCAGGGCATTGGAAGTGGGGGAGGCACACCTACGAAAACTCATATGGTGGCACTATGTTTCTTGCACATGCGTGCAAGCAAACATAAAAACTGCTTTTATAGAATGCAGGGACTTTACAAGAGATTTAACAGAACTGAATGAGAGCATAACTTCTGCTGGCTTTTGCGTGTACACATCATCAACTCCCATGATGCCTTGTATGAGTGGGGTCATGACCTTTGGAATGGAGACAAACAGGTATTCACACCAGGGCAAAACAGAGTAAAGCAACCTCCTTTATATTTAAATGAGGGTGACATTAGGGGGATGCAAGAGAGGGAATTATTGTTCATGCTTACAAAGCACACAGGTGTACAGAAAACTGCCTGCAGGGACTTCCCCTTTAATAGTATTTTAGTAAGAAACTGTATCATGTGTTAGTGTTATTCTTGAGTGCTGTACTTTGAATAGTGAGTAAGTGATCTAAGTAATCTAGCAGACTGTTTAAATTAGCTTTGCTATAGCTGGCCCGTCAGCACAGCGATAGTCCTACCACTCACAACACTGACGACCTGGGTCCGGAAGTTAACTCGGGGTGTTGGAGGGCAGGTCGGGGAGGAGGATCGAGCATCTGGAGGACTGTTCCGGGGGGGGGGGGGCTTAAATGGTAGTACAGTATTTCGATTAACTGAATCTCGGTTCCTTGAGTTTCAGTAACCTGACACTGTTTGCCGAAACACGGTTGACCAACAGGTGAAGTTTGCCCGCGACAGAGTTGGTTATATAAAGTAAGGGGGGGTGCAGTGGGTGAAGCCCCCTGAAGCATAAAAAAAAACCTTAGCCACGGGCAACCATGTTTCGGGCTGTTGACATCAGGTTACTGAAACTCGGGGAACTGAGTTTCAGTATATCGTAATATATCCACTTGCAGAGCCTGATGTTTGCCTAGCCCCTAGCAGAAGCTAAAGGAAAGGCGCCCAGAGTTGTCTAGAAGACAAGGGAGGAAATAGCAGACACTGATGTTTAGTGCTCAGGAGTGAGCAGCGCACATCGTGGCATAATTGCACACCATGCCACTCAGAAGAACCAGAAAAGGGAAAGGTGCTAGCAGCAGGATGGCGCCAGGTCACCCGCACATCCTGCACCCGACCAGCTGGGCTCGCCAGACCAGGAACTGGATCCAGTTCCCGATGGGGGATGGGGGGGTCCCTGTTGGGGCAAGCCCTGAGAGAAGACTGGCTGGCAGGTACAGTAAGTCTCAGTGGGCGTCGGGGTGACAGAGTTGTGTCTGGCAGATGAGGGCTCACTGGTAAGCGGCCGAAACAGGAAAAAGTAAAAGGAAATAAGCTTTGCTTGCCAGCCCAGTGGCACAGTGGTTGCGTCACGCCCACCCTGCTGGTGACTCAGAATCGGAGCCATTTGGGTTACTGGGGCTGGCCATGGTGGGAGAGGATTAAGCATCTGACAAACAGCTCATCTCTCCCAGGGAGAGAGGCTTGTCTCTTCTGCCAGATGACTTCCACCAGATGGAGTCCTGATGGCAGTGGGGTCTTAGAGCAGCAAATGTAGGAGGAGCTGCAGGACTTTGCGGTGTGCATGCATGCCTCCATGTACGCACATGTTTGCATGCACACACCAGCATGGAAATAAGATGCAAAACTGGAGGAAAAAGCACTGGCAAGGCAGGTGTATATGATGCCCTGTGACTAACCCCACCCACTCCGCCAGGACTGTGTGAGCCGACACTAGGTATGTACTTCAGGAGAGGACAGCCCTCCTTCCCTGACCCACCACAGGGGTTAATCCTGGGGTTTACCGGCTGCAGGTAAGTCCTGGAACATGGGAGACCGTGGGGGTGCTGAGGATTGGGTTACAGGAGCCCTGCCTGCCACAGCCGTAGGAACATAAAAAGAAAAAAAAAAGAAATTAGCTTTGTTGCCGACTGTGTGGTGCAGCCTGGTGGAACACTGTTCCACTACTTGGGAGATCTGGGATTGTTACTCAGTCCTGACATCCAATCCCGGGCCAGTGGGGTCTGAAGCGTGACGCGGAGACATTGTGCATCGACCCTTGGTGGGAGGGAGGGTGCTATGCATCCCACTGTTTAAGTTCCATTTGCAGGTGTGAAGTGGAACTGTCTTGGTTCTGTGGGTAGCTACGCAGCATTGTTGACGTCCCACCTTCAGATCAGTGCCGTGGGCATGCCATGGCTGAGTGCCAAGGAGGTCGGAGACTCTAGAAAACTGCAGAAATCCTCAGAGCGAGCAGCCTGATAGCTGGCACATTTGGGATATGCTTTCTGCCACCAGCCACTCTAACACCACAGAGGGTGTGAACCCACCATGTTAGGGAGAATGATGCCTGGTCGTGGGGCATCGGTGTGGAGTTCTAACTACACAGGACCAGTGTTTCTTGAAAGCTGTCTGCAGTCTCACTTTGTCTGACATGCTGTTGGAACTCTGATTGGTTTCCCAATGCTGCCACTCCGTTCCTCATTTTTCCTCTTTCCACTGCTCCTGTAAAACTGCATTAGCACTATTAAAAGAAAATGTTTTTAACATAACTGCTGTATAAAGCATCATCACCACACAGTCTCTTGTTACTTGCAGAGAATGATGCTTGCAGTGTTGCTCCATCAGACACAGAAAATAACTATTTATTTTGTTTTGTTTCGTTTTTGTTGACCTGGAAAGGAAGGCTAGAGCAATTCTGCCTACATGTTCAGCCTAAGTCCCGAGGAGGGGGATACAAATGGAAAGCAACTGAATTGAACCAAATTAAGCCGTTGTTGTTATCTTTAATGAATGGGGGAGATGTGGCCAAGACACGGGGGAAATTCCTGTACTGTTTTTGAGAAGTGCCATGGATATGGGTGTGTATGATCGGGTTTGGTTAAGACAGAGTACTACCTGTAGGTGGCTGGTGGGTTTTTGGTGTCTGTTTTGCTGGGAAAATGGGAGGAGTCTAAACAGAATGGAAGTTTTTTTGTGTGTTCCATGAGATGTCATGATTAAGTTTTGAGTATTATTATGATTACTTAGGTGGGTTTACGTTTTTGTTTCGGTTTATTTCTGTGTTTTTGTACATAGATTTTCCTTTAGCAATAAAATCTCTCCTACTGTTTTCGAGAAGTGCAGTGGGATCTTTAACGTCCACTTGACCAACCACTATAACAGGAAGATGGGACCTCAGTTTAATATCTCATCTAAAAGATGGCACCTCAGAACTGCAGCTGCTACAGTGTCAGTATTGGGATTTTACCCCAAATTCCAGGTGTGGGGCTAGAACCCACAGCCTTCCAATTTTCTGGCCTCAGAGGTGAGTGTGCAACCTGCTGAACCACTGCCACTGGCAAGTATACAAGTTAAAACAGGCTAATTTACATCATGGGAAAAAAATGAAATCAAGATCCAGACAGCAATAAGCAGATTATCATTATTTTTACATCAATAAAACATTTTTTTATCATTATTTTTACATCAATAAAACAGTTTTTTATTTAACATTTTTCACGTGAAATTTATGTAAACCTATTTTGTAAGGGCAGTAACACACTCTGGGACATATGACAAGCTCGGTCAGTCCCTTTCTGGGTGAACCCAGGGCACGTGTCGATTTAGCGTGACACACGCCTTGTCGCGTGTCATTGCTTTCTTCAGCAAGACCTGAATGATAAAACTTCTGGCCAAAATGCGCCAGTGTGGTATAGGCGGTGCCCACACAAGGTGAATGGCTGAGTAACTTGGGGCAGGAAGCTGAGAGTTATGGTTGACGGGTACTACCCTAAGTGGAAGGGAGTACTCAGCGCCGTCCCTCAGGGATCGGTGCTGGGGCAACTGCTTTTCAGAATTTTTATCTACCATCTGGAAGCTGGGGTCACCAACAGACTGCTTAAGGTCACTGACAACACCAAGCAGGTCAGGGTGATGGGCTCTCTTAAGGACGGGAACAAACTTAAGGAGTCTCTGAACAAGCTGGGTGAATCTTGAGAGTATTTAGATTGAAGGTAGCCAAATGCTAAATCTTGCACTTGGGAGGAGAAATGGATGTAGATATGTAGATGGGCCTACACACACTGGAGAGGCCTTCTTGCTGTAGTGGAAGAGGAAAGTACCTGGTGGTCTTTACTTCATTTCTTCTGGGTGGCCAGTTTGTATTAGGTTAAGCAATGGATGGTCTAGACTTCCTTTAAGACTACTATTGGAGGTAAGTTAAAGCAGCAATATTTATTAAGCACCATATAGTTTATTTTCTGCAATATTTTCTTGGCAAATATATCAAGATACCCATTTTTTTCTTTCATTTCTGAACAAAGATGCAAGCTTTTGAAGCTTGTAAAAGTCCCCACTCACGCTAAGGCCGCCATTAAAAAATTAAATATTGACGGCCAGATGGTGCTGAGGGTTGAGATGCTGGATGCCACACCAGCAACCCGGGTTCAGAAACGACCTCGGGTCGCCGGAGAGCCGGCTTGGGGGGGAGGGCTGGAGTGGGATTTCCCCTCCAGGGGTGGACGCCATCTTCAGACGTTCCACACCCATCGGGTAGAGGTCCGATGGGTGCACAGGCGGCAGGAGCGGCGACGCAAGTCTGGGGTGGGGTGGAAGGGGTCACCGGATCTTGGTGCACGCATGCGCCTCCACGCGCATGTACGCATATGTATGCCGTGACCCCGGGAAGGGGAGAAAAACAGTAAAGTAAAAATTATATACTGTATAAAAAAAAAAATGAAATATCTTGGCACATCGCTGTGGTGTTTATCATCAGAAACATGTGATGACACCATCCTAATACACCTACATTATGAATCTAGCATGTACATTAAAAAAAGGTAACCTCAGCAGAAGAGATTTTTTAAAAATTGCGTGTGGCAGCCATCTTTAATGACGCAAGTCATCAGTTACAAAATTAGATGTAAAAACTGTTCCAGGAATATCTGAGAAAACTTAAAATAGACAGAGGAGGAATCTAAGGATGTCAGAAATACATTTTTGCCAAAAAAACAGTATGATGAAATTTTTTGCCGACTAACAAATACAGCTGCTTTCAAAGATAAAGGGCTAAAGAATGACGATGCAGGGGCCAAAAATTGGCACCAGCCCATTAGCCAAATGCTGGTAGATTTTGTATTGGGTTGGTAAAACAATTTTTAAGTAACCCTGTGAACTTGTACTGGAGCAGGTAATATTTCGATAAGTACACCAGCTGGCCCAGTAGAGATGTCTGTGGGGCTAGTGGATTTTCCAAGTCACTAGGCCTGCTGGCTAGTGGCTGCAGAACGTAATTTTGACCTCTGCAGTGCATGGCTGATGTCAGACCCCTACCTTGGGAACTGTTCTGCATTCCCCAATCTGAAAAGGGAAATGGAAGCAGTAGAGAGGATGCACTGCAGAGCTACCAAAATGATCATGGGCTTGGAGGGTTAAAGCTACTGTATGAGGAGAGACTATAAGCCATGTTCACCTGGAAGAAGGAGGCTGAGAGAGGGATCGACAAGGTCAAACAGATGGGAATGTTTGATCGGGTGTGCTCCAGGAGGGCACAGGGATAGGCCCTGCAATTCAAAGGTGGTAAATTCAGGGGTACCATTATAAGGTGGTAAATTCAGGGGTAACGTTATGAGGCACTTTTTCTCCCGGTGGGTGGTGACCGCATGAACAGTCTACCAACGGAGACCATGAACATGAAGACAGTACAGGCTGCATGCCAAGGGAATCACAAGGTTGGTGGGTGAGAAATCTCTATAAATTACTACATATAACACAGCATATTTGTTGTTGATACTTGTTCTGAAGCAGGAGGACGGCAGACCTGATGGACCTAGTACCTCCTTTGATGTGAAATCCTGTGTTACTGTGTTATGTATGTGTTGCAGTTTAGGGAAGGAAGGAAGGAAGTAGATGACCAGCAGCATTGCTGACCCGCTGGTTGTAGCCAGGAGGAGGTGAGCTGGGAGCCTCGCTGATGCAGGGATTGGAGAACATGGCCGATGGCAGCGCCACGCATGGAGCATGTATGATGTACTAGGATATCATTGCATGTCCGCTACTGTAGGGACTAAGCCAGAAAAAGCCTACTGTTGATGATGCAGCCTGAAGACTGAGACACTCTGCCACCTGGAGCGCCAGATCTGGGAACATCCGGCTGGCCAAAGGTGATCTTGGTCTCTCCTCCTTGACCACTGGAGGAATCCTGCCATGGGGAAGGGGGCAAGCCACGGTCATTGGACCTTGCATTTTGACCCTGGGGATAGTGGTCAGGTGCAGGGTGGGAAAGGCCTCACCTCAGGGCAGATACAAGGGTACCTCCCCACCAAGCACACAGTGATCAACAGAATAAAAAAATAGAAAGAAGTGCTAAGATCAGACAGGGTTACCTCCCAGGTTGCACGCTGCAGACAGCAATGTAGACACTAGGAGATGCACAGTGAGACTAGAAATTGCAAATTGCAATATGACAGCAGTTTACTGAGAAAATCTCAGTGCAAGAGCTGACATGCATTTAACCCTCCCGTGTGGATGCCTGACACATTGCTCGTTTAGAGCTTCGTCCAAAAGCCCTTAACAAGTGAAGTGCCAGGGTATCCACAAAGTGGATTGAGATTTTCTCTATAAATTGTTATCACATTGCAGTTTACAGTTTCTAGTCTCGTTGTGTTTCCTATTGTAAGCACTGCTTTCCGCATTGTGTATGTGTATTAGTAGCCATCCTGTGCTAGCACCAGTCACTGGCACCCGTGGAGTGCCAGCCATTTTGTGGTTGATCCTTACTCCAGGGTTAGCAGTGGGGAGAAAGAAGAGTGATTTTAAGTCCAAACGCCAGGGATTATGTGATGTGGGTGGTTTCAGAAAGGGACGCAAAATGATGATGATTGAAGATCATGTTTTATTGCGTCATGTAATAATATCACAGGTGATTAGTTTGCTTAATAAAACTCACTGATACCCATGTACTGTACAGTGCTGTCACCCACCAGAAATCATGTGTATCTCAATGTGCTTTCTTGTAGGAATACATCAAAGGGCTTTGCAGTCCAGAGCTGGAGCAGGTGGTCACTTACCCAAAAGATCTACACTGCATCTTCATTGCTGCCAAGGGCCTCTTCTTGGACTGCATGATCCAAGGACGCCAGCATGCATGGTAGTACAGGCCCTCGGCTTGCTGCGGATTATGGGGTTGGCTGAGCCTGTGGTCATGGCCCAGAGTCGAATCCAGGAGCTTGTGGCCAAATATGAGAAGAACGTGCGTCTGCCAGAGGAACGTGAACCGGAAATCAAGCGCAGCTTCAAAGACTTGGTGGAGGCGTTTGAGGCTAAGCATGCCATTGACCTACTGATATTGCCCAGTGCTGTGAAAGACGATTTGCTAAGCCTTGTAGGGGAGTTTTATGTCGTCAGTCCTTCTGAGGAACGTGGAGAGGTAACAGAGGGCCCTAAGTGGATCTCACCAGACCCGCTGTCAGTCCAGAATCAAAATCAGGAACGTAAGGCTGATTTTCCTAGGCCATACAATATAAGTAGGCCACACCAAAGGGCCCCTGGTGGTCAGATCCTTCATACAAGGGATTCAAAGCCTAGACCAGCATCTCCAGTCACTAACAGAGACTTCAAGGAGCCCAGCCAAAATGGAGAGGATGAAGGCGTAGGGCCCCGTCCAGTCAACCAGGAGCTGTCCCATTTCAGAGCTGCTCCTTCAGAGAATCGGCTAGTTATGGGTGACATCGGAGCAGTGCCAAAACTGTACCCTGAGCTGCCAAGAAATGGTGCAACACCATGGCCAGCAGGATCCCCTTGTGGTCTGGGTAGTGAGGAGACAGGTCAGGAGTGCAGTGTGATGTTGTCCTCTGGGACAGAGAAGGAGTTCAGCATGTTGCTAAACTTTTTTAAAACCATGGGCTATGAGGAGAACATTATCAGGAAGGTTCTGGCAGAGAAAGGCCTGCAGGAGCCCTCGGAGATTCTGGATAGGGTCCAAATGGAACAGCTGACCAGGAACTTGGAGGAGCCACCCAAGACTAGGGGAGAACAGGCCAGCACCATCAATGTGGCAGGTGCCACTGAAGAAGAGGAGGACTACCTTCTAGCAGTCATCAAGTCAGCAGCTGAGAAATGTGGATACTCGGCTAGTGAAATCTATGAGGTGTACAAAGGGGTGGGGGCCGGCCCTCATGCACTGCTAAAGCAGCTCAACGAGAAGAGGAAAAGAAATGAAAAGGCTGCTGAAGCACAAGCGCCCACCCATGCCGAGCAGGTCCGGCCTGAGACATCGCAGCTCGAAGCTCCCCAGGTGGAGACATTTAAAGAAGCCCAGAAGCAAGAGGCAGGGATGCCAGACTGGCTCTCCCACAAGAGCAGCAGCACCCCTGCAGTGAACCTCAGGGGGCCTCCACAGCAGAGTTACCCACCCAAGGCAGCCGTGCGTCCGTCAGGGATGAAACCGGAGCAGGAGCCACCTGCCTGCTGGGAGCCTTCTCCTCTGTTTTTAGACACTTTCAGAAGCAACAGTTCAGCTGTTGAGTCTGCCACTCCATCGTCAGCAGACAGCTCCCACCAGGGAGGACGAGAACAAACCAGGAAGCAGAAAAAGGTGACAGCAGTGACTGGTGCCCAGCGCTTTCTCGATGCCATGCAGACACCGTACCAACTGCAACTAAAGAATGAGGTGGGCAGGGACAACCTGAGGCACATCATTATTGACGGCAGCAACGTTGCGATGACGTAAGTACAACTGCTACCATCCCCATTCCACCCCTGCAGGGGACACACCTTGAAATGCAAAGATGGTAGATTCTGGAGTAATGTTAGGAGGCACTCCTTGTCTCAGATGGTGCTGAACCTATAGAACAGCTTACCAGCAGACACAATGGACATGAAGACAATACAAGCCTTCAAGGTAAGCCTAGACACATGTCTGCTTACCAAGAAAATCCCAGGCTACCCTGGTTAGTGTGTGGGGTGCATATAAATTAGTACATGTTTGCACAGCATACCTGTTGAGCCCTGCTTATGTAGCGGGGAGTGGGGTGGCATAATAGACATAGATTCCCCTCCCACCCTAAAGTACTAGAGAGTTAAAACACCAGGCTGTGAACCTGGAAACCCAGCAGACCTGAGTCTGAAATCAACAACCGCACTTGCATATTGTTTGACCCTGAGCAAGTAGCTTAACTTCCCTGAATTCTGGATGCACCTGGAAATGAGCTTTTCAATTAATATTAGTGATTTCATTTCATGCTACCAGGAACTTATCTTAGTTACACAACAAACATTTTTGGTGGGGAAGTTAGTTTATCCTGTTTATTCACAGGGCCAAGTCCAGTGAAGGTTTACCTATAGTGTGATGTACCTAGAACTAGTGAAGGTGAGGAAGTGCTAGTGAAGGTGAGGGAGCGTTAGTGAAGGTGAGGGAGTACTAATGAAGGCGGAGTGAGTTCTAGTGAAGGTGAGGGAGTGCTAGTGAAGGTGAGATTTACCTATAGTGTGATGTAGCTAGGGCTAGTGAAGGTGAGGGGACTGCTAGTGAAGGTGATGGAGTACAAATAAAGGTGAGGGAGTGCTAGTGAAGGTGAGGGAGTGCTAATAAAGGTGAGGGAGTGCTAATGAAGGTGAAGGAGTGCTAGTGAAGGTGAGGGACTGCTAGTGAAGGTGAGGGAGTGCTAGTGAAGGTGATGGAGTACTAGTGAAGGTGAGGGAGTGCTAGTGAAGGTGAGAGAGTGCTAGTGGACGGTGAAGGAGTGCAAATAAAGGTGAGGGAGTGCTAGTGAAGGTGGGGAGTGCTAATAAAGGTGAGAGAGTGCTAATGAAGGTGAAGGAGTGCTAGTGAAGGTGAGGGTGCTAGTGAAGGTGATGGAGTACTAGTGAAGGTGAGGGAGTGCTAGTGAAGGTGAGGGAGTGCTAGTGAAGGTGGGGAGTGCTAATAAAGGTGAGGGAGTGCTAATGAAGGTGAAGGAGCGCTAGTGAAGGTAAGGGAGTGCTAGTAAAGGTGAGGGAATGCTAGTGAAGGTGAAGGAGTGCTGTTGAAAGGTGAAGGCCTGACAACACTGGAGACTGAATATAATTGATTTTATTTGTCATAATGTTACATTTACAACAAATTCATAACTTTTAGTTATTAAAACATCCATAAAAAACTTGATGCACAGAAAGTAACAGACTAGCTGATTTATATACAAAACATTAGGGAGAACTTTAAAAAAACACAACATAATTAATAGTTAGAAATAACAGTTCATATCTTGTAGGAGTATAAACATAAATCACAAATATTAATATTTTTCAAAAAGTTAATGGAGCATGTACTCCCCAAACTGAGCATTCCATGAATTTGAATACCCTGATACCCAATTACTCACATGGAGCTATCAGGGAAACTACACAAAAATAATGAAGTAGGAAGGCATATGATGTCTTATTCACAATATCTGTCCCATGTTAGTCACACACAGAGCATTTTAGGAAGAATTAACAGAGTTTTAATTTGCCAGACGTCTGTCTGTCTGTCTATCTATGAACTGAAAACTGTGGTGATTATCTTTGAGCAAACGGTCTCATTTACAGAGGTTCCACGTCAAATACATAGTCCCAGAAAACAGGTATAATAAGGAGTTCTAGAGGAAATGCAGTCAAGTCAGGCTCAAACCGCTTAGAACAGTTACATACAGTTTTGAAACAGTCTATACAGATTGTTGTATAAAAAGTCACAAGCTATGTACAGTGAGAAACTGAATAAAACTGTTTAATGGTTACAACTGCATTGGACCGCAAAGGCAGACCACAACAAAATTGATTAAACTTGGGCACATTCAGCAGTGTATCAGGCGATTTGTACTCAGCCCCAGAACTCACATGTGAGTCGAAATGTTATTCAGAATGGCCGCCTGGAGCTGAGTGAGCTTTTAGCGGCCCTGACAGCAGTCTCGCCCCAACAGACCTTGAAAATCGATAAAAGATTATGTTAAGAATGGCACTCATAAGATTTCTTTGGAGTGCACCCCCATGCTGTCCAGACCTCACATAACGTGAGATGCAGGCTGTGTGCCTGCCACACCAGGAAGGGGAATGGCTTGAACAGCTTGCTACTAATGGCCAAATTATTATCTTTTCCTCCCCTTGCTGTGCACTTTGAAAAGTTGTGAAAACGTGCATGGAGAGCACTCTTGGAGGTCAAGAAAGTCTATGAGAGTTTTGGGGCTATTGTTAAGGTGAGCCCAATAGGTGCTTTTTCACATTAATTAGAACAGAGTCTGGCAACAACAACATTGTTAGTCATTGTGTCTTTTTTTTATTTTTTTTTCAGCAATAATGTTTTTCTGGCAATAACATCAATATACCCATTTTTTCTTTGTTTTTTTTCATTCCTGAACTAAGATACGGGATTTGAAAGCTATTAAATGTTCCCACTCTTGTGCCATGCCTGCCTTGAAAACTATCAGTTGCTCGGTACAGTGATATGCTGTTTACTGGAAACGTGTTATCACCAACCTAATACATCCAAAGTGTGAATCTAGTATGCATGTTCAACAGGTAACTTCAGCAGAAGAGATTTTTTTCTTCAACTCTTTATTTTTGTATTTTCAAAATAGTAATGTTACAAAGTGGTATAAGCAAGCAGAAAAGAAGTTACATTCTGTGTTAAATGCCCTTAATAAGTTGCAGTATACAATAGCTTACTAATAGGGTGCAATACTACGTTGCAATACAGCATAAAAAAAATAGTCCAACTCCTATGAGGAAGGAGTGTAATTAATGTATCCGGAGACGCTGGAAGGTTTGATACCTTTTATTGGACCAGTACGTGTCTTGTACAAAGATGGAATTATACACAAGCTTTCAGGGCTTCACAGGTCCCTCTTCAGGTGAAATCTTTTCACCTGAAGAAGGGACCTGTGAGGCCCTCGAAGCTTGTGCATAATTCCATCTTTGTACAAGACACTTGTTGGTCCAATAAAAGGTATTAAACCTTCCAGCATCTCCTGTTTTCCAAGGACCAATACAGCTTGAATTCTTTTTACAAATTAATTTATCCCAAACTATTAAGACAATGTCTTAAGGACACTGTTTGTATAGATACTGTTGGCTACAGTTTCTACAGTACAGTCCATTTTGGTAATAATAACTTAACTTTTTTTGTTTTTTGCCAGATCAAAAAAAAAAAATATATATTTTCTTAACAAGTCATATCCCAGTAGACTAATATTCCAGTGAAACATCCACAATCATGTTATAATAACCGGCTTCCCTTTTTCCCATAGGGAAACCGTGGCGTAATTTGCCATTATAAAGGAGCATTTATAACGGCAAATGCGCGCATGAGTTCCCTTGCTGTGCGCATGCTCAGTCAGCAGCGCAACCAGTCGAGACCGCTCACCGCTTCCGTCTCGCCCAACACAGAGCCCCCAGAAGAACTCGACGGTAAGTTCTTTTCTTTTCTTTTTCCCCCACATACACTGGAAACACGTAAAGACCTACTAAAGGAAAAAAAAAAGGTTTACAATATGGCAGATTTCAGCACCGGGCTAAAATGAAACCACACCGCAGATGCACCGCAAGCTCTTTATTTTATATAATCATAAGCTGAAGGAAACCAGCAATTATATAAAATAAAACTGGTCGGTGTCAAACTCGATTTTACACACACCCTCTCGTTGTGGGATGCTTTTCACAAATGTTTATATAGCATCCCACAACTTGGGTGTGTGTAAAATCACGTTATACACCTCGACCCATACTTTATTCTCTATTTTACATATAATTGCATATTAACAAATCAAAATTGTCATTATACTAAGTAAATTCTAAATACATCAGTATCATTATGTTGTCTTTGGCGCACGATGCAGACAAGATATTGTGGTTGCTTCAGTGGAGAAGCAGGTGGAGTGGAGAAGCAGGTTTCGGAGGTGCGGTCCTGCTGCAGCCAGTGGCGCCACTACTTTTGTGGCAGGGCTCTGTGGCGCCAGTGGCATAACAGTGGCATAGCACGCTGTCTATAACAGCAGTTCAGAAAACATGCCACCACCTTGAAAAGAATTAGCCGTTGCAATCAGGGAGCACCACGGGGCGGTCCTTGATTGCAGCAGCCAATTACTGCTTGCCTCATCTGGTGTCCCCGGCAAGCAACATGGCGGCGGCTTCCCCATCAGCTTCTCATAGTCCCCACAGAAGCCGAGGGATGGCCATCGCCTTTCACAGTCCCTTTGAAAGCCGACGGGGTGCTCATTCCCCCTATCAGCATGCCCCACTCCTAATTTAACTTCCCAGTGGGGGTGCCCAATCCCCATCTGCATAATGCACCTCCCCCCATTTCTTGCGTGCCGAGGGGGTGCCCAATCCCCCTCGGCTCATGCAACTCCCCCCCTCCCAACTCTGTATGTGCCAGTGGGGGCGCCCAATTCCCATCAGCTACAGACACCCCTCCCATCAAACACACAGGTGGCATGCTGGGAGCCCACCCAGTGTGCCAAATGTCCCTGAAAGAAAAAAAAACAGTCCCGCAATGTTTTTATTTTGTTTGTTTTAACCTTGTGAAACAGAAAACGGTCCCTTGTTGATTCTGTGGCCCTCCCCCAACCTGTGCCCACCCTCTGCGCACCCTGCCTCCCCACACCCCCCTCACCCCATACTTACCTCTGGAGCCCAGCGCAACAATCTTCGGTGGACCGGGAACACGTCTGCACTCTTCAAAAATGACCGCGAACTGAAGAAATGCCGGGTTTTTTCAACTTTGGTGCATACCTCGGGCATTTTTGGGAATTTTGGCACCAAATTTTCAACATGTGGTTATTGGGACCCTCCTCGTGAATTCAGTCACTGTCATGGCATTATTTGGTCCCAAAAGGTGATTTTGCAGTCACTGCGCGGAATCACCTTTTGGGACTGAGTAACAAAATGACAGTGTCGCTGTTCATGAGGTTGGCCTCCCAAAAAGCCTATGTTGCAAATTTGGTGAAAAAATTCCAAAATATGACTGTGTTATGAGCATGCGTTGCGCAGTTTCCACACGCACGCATAACTTCGCCAATTTGTAATATTTTCACTCCAGATTTTCAACATTGGCATTTTTTCACTCTCCTTATGGACAATGCAGCTGTCATTTTCACATCCTGGCTGAAATGTGTTTCGCTACGGTGCAGTATAAGCGTGGTAGCTGTGGGAAATCAGTGTTCGGGACAGATTACAAAAATCACAGCAATACTGTTCATGAGCAAAGGTCCTAAAATGCCTAAGTTGAAACTTTGGTGACAAAAGTCCATAAAATGACTATGTTACAAGCATGTGTTGCGCAGTTTCCACGCGCACTCATAACTTCGACAATTTGTAATGTTTTCACTCAACATTTTCAACATTGTCAATTTTGCTTTATGTCCTATGAACAGTATAGCTGTCATTTTTCAGATCCTGCCCAAAATGTGTTTTCGCACAAGTGGCGCATCATGGCACGGTCAGCTGGGAAATCAATGATCAGGACAGATGAAGAAAATCATAGTGACAGTGTTCATGAGCAGAGGTCCCAAAATGCCTATGTTGAAAATTTGGTGAAATAATTCCACTAAATGACTGTGTTACGAGTGTGCATTGCACAGTGTCTACGTATGCTCGTAAATTCGAGCATTTTGAATATTTTCACTCAAGATTTTCAACATTGCCATCTCTTCACACCTACCTATGAATGGTACAGCTGTCATTTCTCACATCCTGCCCAAATGGTGTTTTCCCACATCTGGCGCAGAATGGCGCGGTCGCTGTGCGAAATCAACGTTCAGGACAGATTAACAAAATCACAGTGCCACTATTCATTGAGTAGAGGTCCCAAACACTTTTATGAGGTGGGTGTCACAAAAGGCATGTTGCAAATTTGTAGTGCAAAATACCAACAAACAAGCGGCGGGGCATTAAGAATTTTTTTACGGTGCTTGCACCTACTTTATCCACTACATCACCCCTTGGTCCACTCCTTCAGACCACTGATCAACCCCCGACTCTGAGTCTGCCCCTAGAGTGCTCTCCTGTTCTCCCCTGTATTACCTTGATTCCCAGCAATTCCCCTTGGGTGGGGTGAGGATGAACCTTCCTCAACCTTACTGGAGGAGAACTTTGGCACAGCGAGGTCTGCCCGTAGTCCGGTGGATCCCAGGAGACACTGATCGGTCTTCATCTAGGACCGAGAGGGCTCTTTTCTGGTTTTCTTGTTTTCCCCACCCAACCCCTAGAGGCGCCGGCGCAAGGACTGCTGTCCAGAGAGTGACATGCTGATGCACATCTGCCTCCCAAGCACCCAGCAGCATCTCCCCCTCCTCAGCTCCACTGTACGGAGCTGCCAGAGCCCTTTGAGAGCCTGTGCTTCCACCAGCTCTCTTCGGGACGTCGGGTACCTCCTGGTACCCCCTGGTATCCCTCCCCGAGGAAGGAGAGCATCCGCTGGGATGCTTAATCCTCCCTCTCCCCACCGACCCCCGTCGGCCGGAGTCCGTTCCTGAACCTGGGTCGCCGGCGTAGCATGAGGTGTGGCGTCCAGCGCCTCAACCCTCAGCACCACCGGGCCGGCATGGGGCATTAGAATTTCTAACCATAAAGTCCCACCCTGTATAGACTGACAAGTGTCAGGGGTGTGTCTTTCCACTGCCGGCTGTCATGCTCATGCCATACCATCCCCCCAGCCTCAAGCTACTGACAGGCATTGAGGTGTGTCTTGGACTCTTCGGCCCCACAGTTCACCTCATTCTCCTATGCTGCACCCATTTCAGCATATGTCCTTATGAAATGGGGTGACTGTAAAGCCGGACACCCAAGGCACCCTCAGCACTTGTGGTGTCTGCAGCATAGGGTGAGGTAAAATGCCATGAGCGTTATGGCCGAATGGGGTGAGCGTAAGGCCCAAGGACCCCAAGGCACAACGCGATATTTGTCGCACTGCAGGGTAGGGTGAGCTGAAATGCCGTGAACATTATGGCCGATGCCTAAAGGCTCACCTCAGTGCCTGTCAGTCTCTGTAGGGTTTGACATCACTTTCATACTTCACTGCCATTCCTGTTATGCATCTGTTTAACTCCTGCCCTACCGATGCCAGTGTCAGCAAGACAACATTCGGCATTGACAAATGCTTGTTTTTTTTTTTCCTGTCATTCATTGATATGTCCATCTTTTTGATGAGACAAGAATGTCTTTATCAGAGTCTGTGGGAGAACAAGAAGCATCAGGGTAGGAAGTAGTAGAATAAAAAGCCCGAGATAGGCCACCAACTGATCCACCTCAAAGATGATGTTCGTTCTTCCATGTTTCACAGCATGTGCTTTTGCTGGGGGCGGCAAAGAAAATTCAGCCCCAATCTCCAGGACACTTTGACGAAATGCTAGGAATTTCCTGCATCATTGTTGAGCGGGGTAGGAATAATTAGGAAACAAAAACTGTTATTTTTATGTTCTAATACTCCCTTAATTTCTACAAGCTTAAATACAAATTATCTACCTGACCTGAAGACTAGAGTAGCTGTACTAGTTGATTAAATTGAGGATGTGTTTTCTCTGCTGTTTTCATAAATTCTAAACATCTTACCTAATAGGGGAGGATTATCTGGAAGTAGCTCGGATGTTGAGATCAGTACATATTTACCAAATCTCTGACCGTATTAAATTAATGCCCTTATCTAATGTATCAGGCAAACCAACCAACTGAAGGTTTTTAAAGCTCATCTGGTTCTTCATATTTTATCCACCACCTTCTAAGGTCCATGTTAGTCGAGTAGTAGTGGTGGTGTTACTAAATAGGTAAAGTTGTAGTAACATGTAGAAATAAGCCTTTTAAAATAGCCCCATAAACTTTTTGGCTCCCGGCAGTCTCCCTGGTTAGATGTCACAAAACATCTGAGTGTGGGGGCTAGGCCAGCAGATCGGGAAGTGGAAGGAATCAGCTGGCCGCTTTAAGGAGCCATTGGTTTCAAATCCCTTATTTTTTTTAAACGAATTACTTTAGAACTGGAATTATCTTAGAACTTTAAAGTGCAAAAACTATTTTAACCATCCTTGCCCACCCTTAAGCTATTGCCAGTGAAGGGAAAGGAATCTAAAAACCAGCGTGATTTTTAAACTGATTATCTCAGAACTGTCCTTTAAACTAAAAGGTTCTGAAACTGTCACAGGACTGGAGCAGTTGTCTAGCCACTGGTGTGGTATCTGCGAGGGTGGTTGTCATTCGTTACTACAGGTATTATTTTCCACCGTTTTTCTCCCTTACATCCCTGGACCCCCAGTGCTAGGACGTACGTGCGCTTGGAGGCACGCATGTCGCATAGGTCTGAACGGCCCCAATCCTGCCTCCTCAGGCCTAGTGCCTAGCCCCCCCACCTGCATCACCAACGCGCCTCCACTTGGTGGTAGTCAAGGGCCAGGAGAGCTTACCTCGCCAATCCAGGCTAGAGCTGCCAGATGGCTGTTCAGTCCTCTTCCAGCCCCCTCCCGTCCGACCCCCGGCAGCCCATGCCCATCACGAACATGGGTCGCCGGCATGGCAGGAGGTAAGGCACCCAGCGCCTCAGCCCTCCACATCACTGGGCCGGCGTCCCCCTGTGTAACTAACAGCTGGTAGGCTGTTCGTGGCTGAGCCACTTTCTCCATAAAAGAAAACTATGTCACATCCTTCCTGAATCCCCGTTAGCTTCCAGTCATGTCTCTGTGTTCTTAATACACCAGTCCTGCTGAGTATTTCCTCACAATCCTCCTTGTTCATTCCTTTCAGGGACTTCAAGGCCTCTCTCTGTTTTGTCTGCTCCCTCCATTCCGGTCTCCACCTAGTATGTGTTCATTGAGTTTCACTCCCCTGAGCAGCGGCTGCTCTTTTTTTTATATTTCTAAGACGTCCCATGACATCAGTTGCACCATTCTAAGGTAGCCCTCTGTATCGCCTGGAACGGTGTTTTTGATCACATAGATTGCTCATACAGCATGAACAGGAGAGCTACAACTGCTGAGGAACGTGGATTCGGGGTAGTCACAGAGGCAAACAATTTGATTATTAATTTAACAAAAAAGGTCAAAACATAGAATATTGGATAAACGACACTTAAAGGAAACCAGGAGGATGTTTACGAGTACAGATTCTGTTTCCTATCACCTTTAAAGATACAGTCAGCAGTCTATAAAGAGTAAGGATCAAGAGTGTCAGTGGCTCAGCAGGTAGCACACTTGCTTCTGAGCTAGGAGATCAAAGGCTGTGGGTTCAATTCCACATCTGGCACTTGGGTTAATATCCAGTACTGACACTGCAGTGCAGCATGAGAGGGGTGCTGCAATTCTGAGGTGCCGTCTTTTGGATGAAACGTAAATCAAGGTCCCATCTGCCTGGATTGTTGGCAGTTCAGGTGGATGTTAAAGATCCCATGGCACTTATCGAAAAGAGTAGGGGAATTTCCCTGGTGTCCTGTCCAAATTTCCGTCATTCACTAAAAATACCACAAGCAGCTTAATCTGGTTCAAGGTCAGTTGGCATTCATTTGTATCCCCCTCTTCCAGGTCGTGCCTGAAAATAGGCAGGATGTGTTTAGTCCACTTACCTGGTCAACAATAAATAAAAAAAGAATTAAAAACCACAAAGAGGCATCACTGTGATTTTGGACTATCCTCCTGAAAACTGATTATTGTGTTATACAGTTCAGCTTATGTTTCCTTAAAATTCTTTATAAAAATGGCAAGGAAAAATCCTGAAACCTCATTGGCTGAGAGACATCACCTGACTATGCATTAAAAAGCTAGAGATGCACAGTCAGGTGCCAGATCTCATTGCTAAGGCAAAAAAAAGAGCCTCATTGCCTACTAAATCAGGGACTATTTATATAATGTTGCCATTTAAAATATATTTTAAGAAATGATTTCATGAAAAAAATCATATTAAAATGTTTCACTCTACATACAATACATCAAGAGTAGTAAGTCATTTAATAAGCACAATAAGCCACTCCAGGGTGTGCATTAAAGGATTTGAATGCACTACCCAGGGATGTAAGGACACTCAGCCTTTGGCCATGTGCCTAAATCCTTTGATGCCTTGGCATATTGCTTACCAGTGATAGCTTGCAGGATACTGCAGTAACAAAGTGTCCCCTTGTTCCTTTTACTAAGGACATTTAAAAGAAAACTAGATCTTTTTGTCGCAGATTTTACTTCCTCATCCTGCTGCCCCTTCCCTTAGGCATATCCACAGCAACAGAGTGAGATGTAACGAACAGAGCATTAGGACTTCAGCGGGGGACGGTGGACAGGATGATGAGATAAGGTCTTGGGCGTACGAGATATGCAAATGTCGTCCGCAGCACTAAGTAATGAGGGGTCATAAAGACAGAAAACGAATGGAATAGAAGTTACATTATTTCTGTATTATGTTTTAAAAAGCTAATGTTTTCCTGGAAATTGGAAAAAATTGCTTTAAAGGGAATGGTAACAATCCCTGAAAAGAAAACAAAGTTGCTCGGATTCCTAAATGTGGAATCAGATCCATCAGATTCCGACCTGATTTTTGGTTTTAGGACTGTCGTAACTGCAGTCTGAAAATCCTAATTTGGAAATTAAAAGCAAAACATATATTTACACATAAGAAGTTAGGATTTGGGCTTCCAAATCTGATTCTGAGGTCCTTTTTGGAATTGGAAAAGCAATCAGATTTGGAGTCAGAAAGTCCTACATTTCCAAAAAAAATCCAGTCGAAATTGGCCAGTTCCATGCACCCCTACAAGAATGTAGTTGGGCCATCAGCTAGACTCTCATTTGGAACTGGAACAGGGCTGATGTTGTTATCCATAGATACATAAAAACATAGAATTTGACAGCAGATAAGAACCACTTGGCCCACCCAGTCTGCCCATTGTTTTCCCCCGCCTGTGGTGTCACTGAAGACGCTACCTGATCTCTGGCTCCCCTGCCCACTGCCTTCTGCTCAGATTCCTTTTATGTCTATCCCATGCATTTCTGAATCCCACAACTGTTTTCACCCCCACCACCTCGGCTGGAAGACTGTTCCAGGAATCCACCACTCTTTCCATGAAGAAGTACTTCCTCACATCTCTCTTGAATTTACCCCCTTTCAGTTTCCTTGCCCGTCCACTTGTTGGTGTGCATCTTTTTCTTTGAAAAATACTCCCCTCCTGTACATTATTTGCTCCCTTGAGATATTTATAGGTCTCTGTCATATTCTCCTTCTCCCTCCTCTCTTCCAGGGTGTACATATTGAGGTCCTGTAGTCTCCCTCTTCCCGAACCCAGAATGTCAGCATCGCAAGCTGTGCCGGCATATTTCTTGCTATTTTTTTTTTTTTAATCAAAAACAAATGAGAGGAAGCACCCTCACCTCTATGGGAGCGCCTCTGTGGTAAAAGCAGCTTTTTGGTTATAGCCCCAGAAGAAGGGAAGGGATTGTAAATTGCCCCCAGGGGCTAGCGGCACAGTCCCTTTCCACTTCACTTTTGCTGGCCACTCCCCGTTTTATGATGTAGGTATAGAGGGAGCGTGGGGGTGCGCTTCATTCAAGTTTATGGAACGTGATTTGAAAGCATGGTTTTCGTCCATTTAAGTGGCCATTTGGTAAAATCAGAGCTAGGGTTTAACTAACAAGGCTCTTGTTTTTTGAACCCAGTCTCCGGTCTTATGAAATGGCCACTTTAATGGCCCAAAACTGTTTTCAAATCACGCCACATAGACGATGAATGGAGCATCCTATGCTGTCCCTATACTCTATATCTTAAAACAGAGCGAGAGGTGTGTCCAGCAACAGGGAAGTGGGAAGGGATCGCTTTGCTAGTCTCTCGGGCAATTTTCGATCTCTTCCCTTCCTTCAGGACAGGTGTTTAACTAAAATGCTGCTTTTACCACAGAAGAGCTCCATGGAGATAAGGAGCTCCTCTTGTTTGCTCTGAGAAAGCACCGAAAGGTGCCTTTAAAGTAGTAGTATGCAGTAGTAAAATGTTTATTTTATACAGGAAAAGATCTCTTGTTTTACATCATTGGGTTTAAACTAGGGACACTGTCAGCCCCAAAGTGTCCTTAGTTTAAAAATATATTTAGAGATTGGTCACATTCTGTAGAAACTGCTGATGTAGCTGGCAGTTTGATTCGATTCGATTCTTTTTTCCTTTAAAGGGAAGTCCCTCAACCTGTTTTCTGTATCTGTGTAGTCTGTATGCATGAACAGTGATTCCCTCTCTTGTATGCTCCTAATTTCATGCTAATTTAAATATAAATGAGGTTGCATTACTCTGTTTTGCCATGACGTGAAAACCTGGTTTGTCTGCATTGCAAAGGCCATGCCCCCACTCATGCAAGGCATCATGGGAGTTAATGCATACATGCACAACCCAGCAGAAGTTATACTTTCATTCAGTTCTGTTACATGTCTTTTCAAGTCCCTGTATTCTCTCAAAACATGTTTTTCTAACCCAGATACACTTAAAACTACAGAAAACAGCAGGGCACTTAGTATGCCTTGAAAAGTCTCACAACCAGCATAAGACAGGAACATAGGGACTGCTGGGGACTGCAACAACACTGATTAATACAGCATAACTACTGCAGGCTTTAGCACTAAAACGTCATAAAGTTCCAAGATGCCTTGCAAGAGGCAGGTCATGGCCTTTGCAGTGGCGTCAATTAGGTTTTCACACCAGACTTAAATACCTTCATTTACATTTAAATCCTGATGAAATTAGGAGGGTGCAAACGAGGCAATCATTTTTCTTTCCTACAAACTACACAGATAACCAGAATAAAAGGCTGGGAGATCTTCCCCTTAAAAGTGAAAAACAGACTGCCCACCACACTGGTGTTACCACACAAAACAAGGTTGTTTCCATTCGTTGATTAACTCCCACTGCATCTTGCCTGGACTTGTGAACAACCCAGCACAGTCTGATTGTTCATGATGCAGTGGGAGGGAGGAGAGGAGACTATTTCATCATGAGTGGCTGCACTGTTTGGTGTTGATCCTACAGTTCAGGATGTATGCAGTGTGAGTAGCTCTAGGATTTGAAACAAAAAAAGAAGGGTATAATTACACTATTGGTGTGCATTTCAGTTCTGCTAAGAAAGGAAACGGATAAAACAACCAGCATCATCAGTAAATTTTTGAGAATGAAGTAGTCATAAAATGTGAGTTTTTAACTAGGAATAATGCGATGCAAAAATGTTGACAGTGTCGCTTTAATAGGCTGCCTGTTTGCACAGCATTGCACAATCGGCTCAGTGCGAGCATGCAGAGGAGAGTATTCAGCTGTGCTCTAGAGGGAGGACAGGAGAGCCCAGTTCAACAGCTGTCTGCAGCATGGAATTGCCTGGCACTCATATGTTGCTCTATCCTGCAGGCAACCTACAATCGATTCCAAACACAGCATTCCTGTTGTTAGGTGGTTGCCAGTGAGGAGAACCCGTTGATCGTGGCTTCTTCTGTCATGGCGAGGTAGATGCGTTGTGCACCACCCTTCAGCAGCACCTCGATTTCAGTACACTGGCATGGCAGACATGGCAGGTTCCACCATCTGTCATGCAGATGTCACACTTGAACTAGGGTGGGGTGAAGGGCTGCATGTTAAGGAACCAAGGCTCGTGTGGTGGCATGTGCATCCTAGCGTCTCAGGAAGGAATCGGAGGAGGAAATAGTAGGTCTTCCCCGGCCTATACAAAACAGAAAAAGACCATGCCCTTTGATCTCTGGGTGCACTGGGAGCACAGCTCAAACAAAGTAACCCAGAACACTCAGCTGATCCCCCACAAAGACTACATTAGAGGCGCCTCTCCTGAAAAAGCACTTAACGTGAAAAATGTATCTGAATTGTCTTTCTTCAGACTTTAAATTGTTGGATGATAAGATATGTAGATCACTTACCTCGCTCTGGCTTTCAACCCCTTGGGCTTCTCTCCCCTCTCCCAATGGCTGGGTCCTAACATTCCAGTTCCAACCTCCCACCTCCTTCACCAAATGGAGGCAGGAGTAGTTAGGGTGCAAGCAACGAATGGACAGTGACCATAATCATCCCACCCAAGCCTGCCGCTTTCCTTTTTCTAGGTCCCTTCCCCATGGGTTGCCAGTGCTGTATGGGCTCCACGCTCACGCTAGCAATGCATGCCCAAGCAGAGCTCAGCTGACGTGCCCCCTTCCCACAGTGTTGCCGCTACACTGCCATCCCTGGTCACAGGGTGGCAGTCTTGCAGTGGTGGCAACTACCCACTTTCCTTGGAGAAAGAGTGTGTCCTCTGGGGCACTAAATCTTCATCCCCTCCCAGCCGGCCCCCAATGGCTCTAGCTTGTTCCAGAGCTCAGGTCACTGGCATCATGAGCCATGGCACTACCGCCGTGCCAACAGGCTGGCTGATATCGGTATGTTCTTTTTTGGCTACTAATAAAACTTATTTGAACTGCATCATTCAGTCTGGTGTAACCTTTGTGGCGGACTGACTGAGTGCGCTAGGTTATTTCTGTGGTCTTCCTTCCAGAGCCTGACCTTCATTCGCCCTCTGGTAGCCCTGTGAATTCCCTGCTCAGTTTTATCCTGGTCCGACCTTCCTTTATGCCCACTGGCACTGCGTTTCACCACTGGGGACACCCCACACAGCTGGTGAACATAGCTCGCAGACTGAGGGATGCAGGAGGAAAGTGCCCTGGGATCACAGTTGGAGTATCAGTTACATGTTTAAAAAGTCCCTTGTGTTTGTCCGTTGATTTCTGGGGTATTAGTAGCCTGGATATACCCAGGGAAATAGTAATTATTAATACTACAACAGTCCTACAGTGTCCCGAATGTGTGTGTGTGTAGGCTGCTCTAGGGGAATTCATTACACAGAAGCTGCCTCCTACTGGAGCCGGACAGCAGCCCAGCTAATATAAATATAGTCAGTCAATAAAAAAATGTGTTCTTTCCCTTAGTGGTTATCAGTGCGGTGTCGTACTTTTAATCTCTTCCTCTTTGAGCAGTATACACTAGTCAGTGCAGCAAAATTTCAGTTTGTAAATAACTGCAGGCAAAGCGTGGCTCAACCAGCAGTTCGAATCACTTTCTCAGCGTCCCATCACAGCGGCATCGTCTTAAGAACGTGCATCAGCACGCTTCAATCAGCTGACATTTTGACGTTCTGTGATTCCTTTCTCAAAGGCCTGGTTGTTAGTCCAGCGTGTATATATGTTAGGAGTGCCACTACCCTGCTGCATTATGTCTCTATGGACTTAGGCTTCCTGACAGGTGCGGTTTTCATCGATCTAACCAAGGCTTTTGACTTGGTTAACCACACCCTTCTTGATAAACTACGCTCCCAAGGCTTCTCCTCTGATGTAGTAGCCTGGTTCAAAAGCTATCTATCAGACAGGAAACAGGCTGTAATTTTCAACTCGGCCATATCAGATCTCTCCTCTATACATGTTGGAGTGCTCCAAGGCTCCATACTAGGCCCCTTGCTTTTCTCAATTTTCATTAAGGACTTACCGCTCCTTGCACCTAACTGCTCGTCTCTGCTCTACACTGATGACCTAGTTATTTACCACAGTGCTAGAAATGCCGCTGACATAAACCACCCTCTTGCTTTGGACTTTGCTAGTATTCAGTCCTGGCTAACTGAGAACAAACTTGTTCTCAACACTAGCAAGACATACTCCATGCTCTTTGGCTCGCCTGCCAGGCTTAAGATGAATCATAATGCCCTAAAAATCTTGTGTGCTGATGGCTCCCCTCTGGACAGCATTAGATCTTTTAAATATCTGGGTGTTACTCTTGATGAATCTCTAGACTTTGACCTGCACTTAACAACCATCTGTAAGTCTGTGAATGCCAAGCTAGGACGTGCTTACAGAACTAGCTATGCCCTTACCCCCTTGGCCAGACTAGCTGTGGCGCAAGGTTTCCTGCTCCCAGCGCTGGCCTGTGGCTCAGTCACCTTCCAATCAGCCTCCAAATCCTCCCCCATAAATGGGACACCACCTATAATAGCATCTGCCACTATGCCTCTGCATCCACACGTTACAAACACCATTGCCAGCTCTATGCTGACTTAAAATGGCCTTGCCCCGCTACCCACTGACTCCAGTCTTTTGGCGCTCTAATTGACTGCATCGCCAGATCAGGCCTCCCCCTATGCCTTGCCTCCCTGCTGCACTCACAACCTCTCTCCTATGGGTTGTGATCTACAGGCCAAGCACCTCTTCACATCCCTAGATGCAGAACTAACATGGGTGCACGTGCTTTCTCATACACGGCTCCAAAATACTGGAACTCCTTACCTCACACAGTTAATTCGTCAAGCGACCTCCCATGCCAGTTTCAAGAAACTTCACCGTGAGCATCTGCGTGCTACCAGCCCCTGAACCTGCTTTAATCCACCTTAGACCATCCATTCTCTGCCCTCTTCCTAGTTAATCCACTCCTCTGACAGCTCCTTCCCACCTTTCTTAAACTCCCTCCTTACATGTCCTCTCTCCCCTCCCTCCTTTTTCCAACCCTTTTCACTGTGCTTCCCACCACTGTTCCTTCTTCTCCTCGTTCTTCATCAACCACAACCTGGCACTTAATTTGTTTTGTGTTGTTTTGTTTTATCTATGCTATCACTTGCAATGCCTGTTTTCTCACACTGTTTTTGAGTTGCATTTACCAGTACAAACTGTACTGTAGCTGCATCACTTGTAGACTTGTGTACTTTGTTGTGCTCTATTACCTCATGTGCTGCGTCACATGTACACTTATGTATTTTTCAAACTGTTCTCTCCCGGGTCGTGCCTGAAAATAGGCATTCTTATGCCTAGTGCACCCACCCAGTTACCAAAAGCAAATCAATAAATTCAGGCCATGATATCCACTGTCTGTTATTGGTAGGACCAGAACTACCCTATCCCCTCCCTATCATTCTTATTTTAGTTTTTTTTTTTTTTTTTTTATGATTTATTTAGAGGGTACACTGAAATGTTGCTTACTAAGAAAAAGTCTTACTTTCTGTGGGGTTCCCCAAACAAACAGAAAGTTTCAAAGTTACTGTAAACGGGATCAAAGCCTAAACAGTGCAAATTCAAATAAAACGTAAGGTCAGTAGGTGCATTTGGTATAAATCATTCCACAGATGACAGTTAAAGTGTCCTGATAGAATTACTTGTGTTTAGATCCAATGGTAAGGACATTTAGGAGGAGGAACGATGAACACTGAAGGCTCTTCAGTCTCTACCTACCCTCCTGACTGACTACCACTTCCCACCCCAGGACTCACCTGCCTTCCCCCCCCCCCACAGCTTTTGCCTCCTGTGGTGGGGCTGGGAAAGGGAGAGCCACCCCCGATTCCGGATCTGGTTTTGCAGGGTCCCAGGCGATGGCGCAGGTCAAGGTAGGCAGGCAGGTGGGGCTTCCTAGTTGTGCAGCCCCCTCTTTTTCCCGTTTTCTAGTTTCTCCACCTGAAATCATGGGCACTGGCATGGGCATATGCTGTGATGATGTTGCATGTACTTGAATGCCTGCGCCCTACCCTGAGAGAGGTGGACACGTACTGTGCCACCCGGCTGCCACAGTCAAGCAGCGGCATGTGCTGTCCTCCCTCCCTGAAGGAGGAAAGTCATCCATGAATGCTCAGTCCTCATTCCCCATCCGGACCTCAAACAGCCCTGGTCCATTTCCAAACTGGGGTCTCCAGCATAGCAGGAGTTAAGGTGCCCAGCGCCTCTGCCCTCTATGCTACCAGGCCAGCTAAGATAAAAGTTTTGACAAACCATACTTTTTTTTTTTATTTACAATTAATTTTCCCAGCCTAGCCCAGCTGAGATGCAACATCTCATTTTCAGCGGGTCCTGTTTTTACCATTTCCGCAGCTGAGTGGCCTGGAGCACTGGGAAGTCAAAGTGACTTGCCCAAGGCCACACCATAAGTATTTGGTTCTGGTGGGGTCTGAAACTGTGATCTCCTGGTTCCCAAGCCAGTGCTCCAAACACTGGACCACACTGCCTCACCGACCTTGTGACTGTATGGTTATATTTCTACTATTGTGGATTCAGTTCACTATCCACACTCTGGCAGTGCAGTTGTATGCAGTTTAGTCACCGGATGGCTTCAAGTGAGCCTCCTCCCACCCCCCATGGTATACACACTTCCATCCGGCCCCTTAATGTCAGATCTTACATTCCGCTGGAAGGGACAGGTCTTCCCCTTTGCAGCTCTACATGCATCTGAGGATTCTAGTTTTCGAGTGTGTCCAAGTGTCTTTCAGACGCACCACTCTTGCCCAGCGATCACTATCCTATCAGGGACCAATGTGGTTTAATGACCTCCCAGCTGAAATAATAAGCTGTGGTAAGCTAAACCACTTCAAAAAAGAATTCCGCTCCCGTCTTGCCCTCGATAAGTTCTGCCGATGCACCACCTGAAGCTATATCCTCCTCTCAATCCCCATCCTCTCCCTCACCCCCCCCCACTCTTCCAACCCCTTGCCTGTCTCACTCCCACTCTCTCCACACTTGACAAAACCACCATTGGCTGCTACCATCTCTCTACCTCAAAAGACCAGCCTGGTATCCACGGTGATCCCAAGATATTGTACGATTATATATAAGTAATTATCACACTCCAGTTGTATTGTTGGACTCCTTGCACTTGGTTACTTATGAATTACAACTATTCACACTTTGAAACATATGAAACTTTGTATGTAACCAATGTAACATTGCCTATATTTCATGCAGCGTCATCCTGTTGTGTACTGACATTTGATGTGATCTTGTCTCTCGTTTTGACCGGAACCTTTGTAAAAGAGCCTGAGTGCTCAAAGGTATTTAATCCTAAACATGAAATAAATAAATTTCTTGGCCAACTTTCAACTTTTCTTTAAGTCTTTCAACTTATAAATTCTGTTTTCCAATTCATGCTCCTTGACTTTTGCAAGATGGAATGAGCAGAACTGGTTTATACTCTGTGCATTGCAGCCAGACGATGTCAGCCATAGGCCTGTATGATACCTGCTTCTACTACCTAAGGGAACATCACAATATGAAGCAGTGTTTGTTGCCAGGGTATGCTTTCTTTGACTTTAAAAGAACGGAAGGCATGATTTTTCCTTGCTAGTTTCAAGGAATGCAAACAGCCCTCAGCTCCTGCTGAGTTGGTGGCAGAGCTCACAGCCTTGGGGGGGGCAGGCTCGTTCTTGTTCTCAGCAGTGGTCCTGGCGAGACCATCTTTTGGAGGGCCATTTATGAATGAATTCCATAAAATGTATCTGGCCCTTCAGACTAGTGGTGAGAGCCCACACTATGAACGCAAGAGCAAGAATTGCCATCTTCGATCGTGGGACTAGGAATGATCATGGTCTTCCCGCTCCCTCAATTCCCTTGACTGGTCAACTTTGGGTGACCTTCCACTGGTTATGGGGCAGATCGCAATGTACATAGTGGCCCCATTGGAGATTGCAAACTTGATTCTGGTTGAGCAGCCAGTTGAGAGTTTTCTGGAACAGGTTGACTGATTGTCAGAAGCAGAGGTTGACGAAGCGTTGTCAGTCTTATCTGTTTCAGGAAGTCCTCATTCAAGAGCAGCTGGCTAAGTCAGTGGTTCTGGCTGTGTTTGTCCAACTTGTGCCTACTTTTGCAGTCACTCCCTCATGTTACATGCTGGAATGTCTTATTTCGATTATAAAATGGGTTCAAATTTAACAATAAGTAAACAAAAGTTTAGGGTTAAAACATATATATTTTTTTTAATTTTATATCCACAACCCATTTATTATTTTTTTTCTTACACCCCATCCCAGTCAACCCTCTTTCCCGCTGGTCCTATCAGCCCCACTACCACGACGTCCCCCTGGGCTTACCTCTTCTGTAGTCCTCCCCTGGCTTGCCCTCCATGGCAGGGTGGCTGGGAGTCCCTCGGACCAGCCAGGACCAGATCCAGATTTCAGGAGGCACCTGAGTCACCGGGTCTGGGGCCTGTGGAGGCCAACAGTCATCCTGCTCAACTGGGATTTTTCTGTGTTCTCTCCCATGGGAGACATATCATGCACTGATGTCAAGGCGCATGCATCGATGTCTGCCACATCTTCCCCACCTCTTCAGTTCGGGCTTCCTCTCTTCTGGCTTCCACCTGGGGTTAGTTGAGCACCAAACTCTTCCCCACCCTCGCTCGGAGGAGGAGAGTGGTCCCACAGACATGCAATCCTCCTCCCCCCCCCCCCCGACTGGCCCTCCAACACCTCAGGCTCACTTCCAAACCTGAGTCATCGGTGTCAAGAATAATAGTGCACCGCTGCACCAGCGGGCCAACATGCCACAACCCATTCATAATGATTTATAAAATAAAAAGTTCAGAATACATGACTAATATGGAAAGAAAAACAGGAGGGCAGCTAACCAGAACTTTCAAGTGCCCTTTAACTAAGAAAAGGCACTCCAGGCTAGCGTTGCTGTTATTCAAATTTATTAAATAATTCATCATTAATCTAAAGCAGGAATTCAGATGCAAAACATTCAAGTACTTCTTAAAACACAATGTACAGGTTCACATACCATTTCAATGATAGCAGCCCAGTGCTTCGAGGCCATAAAGACTTCTTCGTCAGGGGTGTGGCATTACTGTGAGGTACATATTTATAGGTTCATAGGTGTTGAACCACTTTGCTTGGGAGAGCATTCCAGCTGTCCACCACTCTCTGATTAAACCACAAATCTCTCCTTGTGGTTTTGTACATCTCTCTTCTAATCTGAAACCGATAGTTTCTAGTTGCTATACCTGTTTCAGTTTTTCTAGTCAGGCCAGCAGATTTCCAGAGTGTTCCATCATAAAATGCCTTGTAAACAAAACATAAATCGCTTCTCTGTTTTCTATAGGCTGAAGAGTACAGGCCTAATTCAAGCATTCTTTCCGAATAACGTTTATCTTTAAATGTTCTAACTCTTCTTGTCATCCTCCTCTGAACTCTCTGTACCAACTTTGTGCAGCCTACGGTTTGTGAAGTGGAGAATGGGACTCCATACTCCAGAATGGGTCTGACTATTTATATAGTGGGTTTTTTTTTGTGATCTATTTTCTCCCCTCCGAGCTCTGAATCTACCACTTCTTCGGGCATCCAAGGTCACCAATACCCCTCTAACCCCCGAGTGCCCCTCGCCTCATATTGGCAGCCTACCTCGAGGTAGCATGACGTTACCCTTCGCCGAGTGGGTCCCTCTCCTCCAAGGGGGAAGGCACCAGTGGGGGACAGCCTAGCACACTATATTTTTCCTCGCCCTCGGGCGCTGCTGAGACGGGGCCAACTCGCAGGAAGTCTTCGGGTGCACAGTGTACCGGATGCCTCTGGCCAATCAGGAGTGTTTTTCTTCTCTTTTCCTGGTTGTTCCTCCTGCACTGCTACTTGTAGTACTCCCAGTCTCCACTGGGGACCACTACAGAGCAAGACTTCCCACCCAGCCCACCCCAGGAGAGAGAGCAGTCCTCCGGACGTCGATCCTCCCTCCCTCCCCTGCCAGCCCCAGGTGTCCCAGGTCCATTCCGAACCCGGGTCACTGGCATGGTTTGACGTGGCGTCCAGCTCCTCAACCCTCTGCACCACCGGGCCGGCTTATATAGTGTTTTAATTACCAAGTGTTCGCAATTACCCCATCACTTCATTAATGTCCTCTGTTAATTACATAGATCCTCATTATTGAGTTCATCCCATCAATTAAGCTTTGTAGGCCAGCCCGCCGGCTCAGTGGTAGGGTTAGCGCTCACGGCGCCAACGACCCGGGTTCAGGAATGGACTCGGATGGCTAGAGGGCCAGCCAGGGGGAGAGGGATTGAGCACCCACTGGCTGCTCTCCTCCTCCTCCGGGGAGGGTGGGTTGCATGTCCCGTCGCTCTACCGTCACCTGGGTGACCACGGGTGGAGATGCAGCGGGACAGCATGGTGCAGGTGGGAGGACGTCAGCCAGGAGCTGGAGCACTTGCACGTTGTGATGTGCTCTGCCCCTTAGCTCCCCTAGCATGCCAATGTCCTGAGGAGTGGCACCAAAACAAAGGGAAAAAACGCAGATGCTGGCGTAGAAGGGATCCAGCTCCCAGACACCATAACCCGGCTCTCATGGGGAGCCACTCAGACCGCCCAACGCTCACTACAGTGGACTGAAGGGGGAAGTCCTGGGATCCCCCATCTCCCCGCCCAGTGGGGGGAGTAAGCCGAGGCAGTATGAGGGCAAGGTCTGGCAGCCCTCCGAGAGGTCCCGGCGGGCAGGCAGGGAGAGCATAGGATACTCAGAATAGAGTGACTTCCGTGGAGAGAAGGGGTCATAAACGGACAATATAAAAATAAAAAAAATTAAGCTTTGTAATCTTGTGACAACAATAAACTGCATAGAACATACATTCAATTTTATATACATTCAGTGCTGAGTTGACTGAAGTGCATAACAACCATCTTGTGAGGTTAATATTTATAAATAGTAATGGATGGATTCATTCCAATTGTCCAGGAAAAATTGGGGAAAAGTATGTGCTAGGAAGCTCTCCATAGAATTCCCCGATGCAGTTTCAATATTTAAGGGTATACCTAATTCTGACATCTGGGTGCAGTGCTTCCTTTACATTACCTGTCCCCAAGTCCATGAAAACTAATATTGTTCAAAGTATCTACCTTAAAAACATGTTCGTCTCACAGTTTGATAGTTTTACTTTTCAAAAATAAATTAAAATCCAATACCTCAGTCACCTTTGTCTACCAGTTACCCATTATTCTTATAACTTTATTATTTTGTACCTCACTTTCTTCAGTGGCTATATTTCATGTGTACTTTATCCCAAGTTCACAAAAAGGGATCTTACTTAGAGTAAGAGCTCCTGCAGCAGGCTACACCTTAAGGACTGTGCCGTCAGGCACTAGGACTCCACAGAAAACTTCTAGCTAGCAGTATCCAGCTGGGGCCCACCTCTTAAATCGGTCTGCCCACCGACGTCACCTTCTGTATAAAGGGGGTGGTGCCCAACCCTGCCTCAGTTCTTGTCCCACCATCGACCCATGTGCTTTGGGTCTTTGGACACCACATTGCATCTGTCAACCGCCATCTTAGTCTTCTAGTTCATACGTACCTGTTTTTTCTTCTATAATTCATTTTTTCCAAACCAGTTTATGTCACCTCTGTCTTCATCATCACAGCGACAGAAATCTTAAGTGTCTGTGCGGGAGGCAGATTCCAGCAAAAGATGATCACTCCCATTGCCTCTTCTGCCTGGGGCCTGACCACAACGTGGAAGCCTGCCTGGCCTGTGGTAAATTCTATCAGTGGACCCACATCCAGCGCCACAAGACTCTCCAGGCCCTCGTTATGGAGCTGCAGCTTGCCGCCCTTCAGCGCCTACAGGCCAGCTCCTCAGCCTCCAGGTCACCAACTTCCCATAAGGAGAAGTATTCAGGAGGGAAGCACCAGCCCAAGGAGCACAGTAGGTCGGAGTCTCGCTCCAAATCACCTCACCGCAAGGACAAGCATTCTAGTTCACACTCTGGCAAGAAGGTGGACTCTGCCCCCCCTCAGGCCTAATTTCCTCCAGCCTGTCATTGGTGAAGGCTCCTGCCCTTACCCTCTCAGCAGGCGGCAGCTCTTTGGGCAAGGGCCTTTGGGTTCCTCCCTAAGCCTTAGGCCCTTCCAACAACCTTCAGGGCCTAAGGCCGGGACTTCAGCTGATAAGGCTACAGCATCTTCTTCCTACTCCAGCTCTTCGTCGCCAGCAGACGACAGGCGCAGATGCTGGGAACATTCCCGTTCAAAGGAATGCTCCCCCCCAAAGACAAGTCAGCAACAGTAGCAAAAACCCCTGACACAGGTCTCAGATGACCAGCCTTCTGATAGATGGAAGGGCCCGAGGCAGACGTCACAGGATAAGGTGTAAGGTGACCAGAATTCGGGGATGACTACTTTAAACCAGACGCCCTCCAGTCCACCACCTCAGAATCTGACACCAGGACTGCCGTCTTTGACAGATTTGCAACCTGATGATCGGGTGCCTGTCAACACAGTAATAGACCATACACCCTCTGTTCTGGTACCCGACAACCAGGTGTCAGGGGACCAGACGACGGGCAACCAGGCGATAGGCATTAACATAACGTTGAGCCCTGATGAGTGTCCGAGGGAGACACTATGGCCTAGCAACCCTCCAAAGACTCCTGTGGAACCTAAGGGTACAACACCCCGGCAGGTGCCCATGGTTCCCCTAGCAGACATAGGATAGCTGTTCACATCCTGGTGGAACACGGTTAAAGGGGATTTGCTAAAGAAAAATGACCCCCACCTCCTCCCCCTTCTCCTCCACCACCAAAGCCTCCCACACTGGTCCTGGACAAGACACCAGTTCCGGACCCTCAGCCATCGTCTCCACTCTTACCAAGGAGTCCAACCCCACCAGGGTCAGACTCGGAGCATCACAGACGTAGGGGCAGGCATTGCTGCTCTTCGTCCAGGTCGTCTTCCTCAAATGACAGGAGCAGATGGAGGCACAGGTGCAAGTGCTCAAGGTCAGCCTCCTCTTCCTTCTCTAGAAGCCACCCTTATTCCTCAGACTCCTCTTCCAGGGGTTACTCCCCAGAGTCAGAAGTCCCCGCAATTCTCCCAGGTCTCCCCCAGATGACCCGACCTTCATGGATGTGATGCACCACATCCAATTCCTGAACCAATGGGACATGGAGGAATTGGATCTGGAGAGGAACAGACTCCACACCTTTTTGGGCATGAGTGACCCAAAACCTTTGGTCATCCCCCCCCTCTGGTTCCTCCTTTCCAGGATTTAACCAAGTTGGCTTGGGAGCATCCTTCCTCTTTCTCAGCTGTCCCCAAGAAGGCAGACAGACTCTATAAGCCCCCTAAGGCTGAGCCCTTCCTGGGAGAAAATCCAAGAGCAGATTCCATGGTCCTAACAGCAGCACGTGGTAGGACTAAGCAACCTAAATATATGAGCGCGCAGCCCCCTGACGAGGAGTCTAAGAAATGAGACCAGTTCGGGCATAGAGTCTACGCTTCTTCCACCTGTTCCATATGGTCTCTGAATTTTCTAGCACACATGGTGCTTACAAATCTCTTTGGAAGAAAGCCTGGAGCTAGCCCAGAAGCAGCCTGAAGGCCATCCGTACCGGAACTTCTGGATGTCCTTCAGTCCGGACTGGACATAGGGAAGCATGTGTTGAGGGCATCCTACGATTCAGCGGACACAGCCGCTCGAGCCAGACCACTGGGATCTGCCTCTTTGTCACTCCTGACTGAGGGTATCCGGGTTTAGACAGAACCTCCGGATTCCATTCTGGATGCTCCTTTCCATGGATCCGTCCTCTTCAGAGGAGGTTCAAAAAATAATTATGGATTTGCAGGACTTGGGAGGCGGTGCAGTCGATCATCACATGTACTGGTCAGACCCCAGCAGCCCAAGTACAGGATATTTTGGTGCCCGGGTGCCAACAGACAGAGAGGCCAACAGTCCCGAGGTCCTTTCAAGTGAAAGATTCCCTCACAACCATCTGGGAACAGTGGGCCTAGGAAAGCCAAATCCTCCCAGCCCTCGCTACCCACCCCAGCCACCCGTGCATGACTCCCTGCCAGCTCCCCCAGCAGAGGTAATGGGGAGGCAGTGGGGTGTCAGTTCTCCCTCTACCTAGATGGGTGGACCAACATTACAACAGATGTTTGAGTTCAGGATATCCTAGAATGAGGTTATATGTTGGAGTTTGCTGAACTCCCCCAGACAATCATCCAGCCCCTCTCGATGCTCCCGACCCACACAGCCCTCATCAAAGAAGAGATTCAGGCCTTGCTCTTAAAATGAGCCATCAAGCCTGTTCCTCCCTCCCTCCCAACAGGGAACCAGGTATTACTCCCACTTCTTCTTAGTTCACAAGAAGACGGAGGACCTAAGGCCCATACTGGACTTAAGCCAGCTGAACCAGTACATCGAATACAAAAGATTCAGAATGGTGACCTTACCCAGTCTGATCCCAATCCTAAGTCAAGGGGATTGGTTATGTTCCCTGGATATGCAAGACGCATACCTAAACATACCAGTGTTTCCAGCTCATCGGAGGTACCTGAGGTTTGCCTTTCAGGGGAATCACTACCAATTCCGGGCTCTACCGTTCAGTCTCTCCTTGGCGCCAAGGGTGTTCACCAAGTGTCTCACGTGGTGGCAGCCGCTTTAAGGAGACATGGTCATTTTGTCTATCCTGACCTGGACGATTGGCTCCTAACTGCCCCCTCCAGGTCGCAGTTAATTCACACCCTCTCTGATACATTTCTGATGTTCCAGCAGCTGGGATAACCATTAGCCTCCAAAGTCCTGTCCTTGGCCCTGCCAATGTCTTGTAGTACATAGGGCCATTCTGGACACACAGCAGGGAAGAGCTTTTCTCCCACTCACAGAGCCAGTTGGCTGAAAGACCAGGCCTCCAAAGTAGCTGCGTCCAGCCGTGTCACGGCAAGGACTATGTTGCAGCTACTAGGGCACATGGCGGCAGCCATACCCACGGTACCACTGGCACACTTGCATGTGAGAGTTCTGCAATGGAACCTACAGGTTCAATGGGACCAGAGATCCGTACCTCGAACATCCCATAAGTGTGTGGAGGCTGTTCAACAGGCAGCTGTCATGGTGGCTTACTTCTCCCAATTTAGAAGTGGGAGTTCCGTTCCATTTGGATTCACTGAGCCAAATCCTAACCACGGATGCTTCGGGTCTAGGATGGGGAGCTAATTTTCAGAATCACCGTACTCAGGGCACATGATCAGACATAGAAGTGTCCTTGCACATCAACATTTTGGAGATGAGGGTGATTCTGTACGTCATGCTGACCTTCCAGACTCACCTTTTCCAGGGTCCCCTGATTCTGTAGACCGACAACATGTCGGTGGTCTTTTATATCAACAAAGCGGGGCGCACTCCTACCCTGTGTGCAGAAAGCTATGAGAGTGTGGTATGGGCCTGAAACACGGACTCACACTGACAGCGGTTCATGTCCCAGGTGTCCAAAACGTCCTGGCAGATGAGCTCAGCCATTTCCGGTCCAAGAACCACGAGTGGGAGCTGCTTCAACAAGTGGTGGATGACCTTTTCGAAAAATGGAGATGTCCAGAGCTGGACCTCTTCGCGTCCCTGTGCAATGCAAAACTGCCCAATTTCTTTTTTTTTTTTGAAATTACTGTTTATCCACCTTCTAGCCTGCCATCCCCGACCCTTCAGGAGCCCCAAGGTAGACATCCCTCTACCTTCCACCCTGCTCGAATTACCCCCTGGGTCCCCATGGAGCTTCGGTTTGCCCCCCGAGCAGGGATGGGGCAGAGCCCCATACCCCATCAATCAACTTTCGTCGGTCCAGGGCCATCGAGGCGGGCAAAGGCACATCAAAGGCCATCTCCGGGGCTTCATCTTCCAGCGATGGCAGGCATTTAATCCTTTTCTCCACCCCTACAGTAGAGGACCCTGGCGTCCAAGGCGCGGAAGCACCGATGTCACGCTGTAGAGCGGCCACCCTCCCACTACCATTAGGATCTTGCAGTTCAGACAAGTGTTTGGGCTATGGCCTCAACCTTCCCCGGAATAGGTGAGCTGTCATGGGACGCTCAAGCCTAACTCCCCCCGGCCGACCCACCAGCAACCCGAGTCCACTCCCAAACCCGGGTCGCTGGCATGGAGCGAGGTGTGGCATCCAGCGCCACCGGGCTGGACCAAAACTGCCCAATTTCTGCTCGCTAGATCCTGGGCCTGGTGTATTCTGTCGAGACGCGTTGTGCCTCTGTTGGGCAGGGAGGTTCCTTTATGCATTCCCTCCCATTCCTCTGCTACAGAGGGTATTGCTTAAGCTACAGATGGAAGGAGTAACAATGATCCTGGTAGCTCTGCTTTGGCCATGTCAAATTTGGTTCCCCCTTTTGCAGTGGTTGGCAGTGGAACCACCTTTTCAACTCCTCTGCCATCCAGCATGCTATCCCAAGACCAGGGCACATTAGTCCACCCAGATCTTCAGTCTTTGCACCTTCATGCATGGCTCCTGCAGACTTAGCTGTCTCCAGGCATGGAGTTTCACAAGAGGTGGTCGAAGTCCTAGTAGGCGAGAAAGCTGTCTACAAGGGCTACATATGCTATCAAGTGGAAGCAGCTTTTGCATCTGGGCAGCTGCGTCCCTGGACCCTTTAACTTGCTCAGTGAAGTCCGTGTTTGAATATCTCCTGTCGCTCTCGGACATGGGGCTGCGATACTCCTCCATTAAGGTGCATCTTTGTGCTATTTCAGCTTATCATGCACCTGTGGAGGGTAGGAAAGTGGCTCAGTTGGACCTTGTCCGTACATTCCTACGAGGCATACTTCATATGAAGCCTCTAATCAGGGATACTGTGCCCCCATGGAACCTTTTATCCATTCTGGAGAAGTTAACCTTGCCTCGCTTTGAACCAGCCGTGGATTGCGACCGCCCCTTTCTTTCTTGGAAATCATTATTTTTAGTCGTCATCACTTCAGCTCGAAGGATTTCAGAGCTGCAAGCCCTTTTGTGTAAATAACCTTATTTAATTTTTCATAGGGACTGGGTGTCCTAAGTTTCTTCCGAAGGTAGTGTCGGAGTTGACACTAAATCAAGACATCTGCCTTCCAGTCTACTATACTGAGTATTCGAATTGGGGGGAGGCCCTTCTTCACACTCTAGATGTTCATAGGATCCTTCATTACTACCTGAGCTGTACTAAATCAGTCCAAAAATCGGATCAGTTATTCGTTTCCTTTGCCCACAGGACTCTGGAAGCCTGTGGCAAAACAAACCATGTTGAAATTGTTAAAGAGTTGCATTGTTGTCATTTACGACAATTATGAAAAGCCCTTGCCGGGACCAGTCGAGGGACATTCTACAAGGGGATGGCCGCATCTTTTGCAGCCATGAAAATTGTGTCGACAGCAGACATCTGCGTGGCTGCAACAAGGAATTCTGCACACACCTTTGTTAAGCACTACACTCTGGATATTGCTTCCAGAAAAAGACCAGGGTTCGGCCTAGCTGTGCTCCAAGGCCTAATTTCCTAATCATTTAATAGGAGTTTACCTTCCACCCTGTATTTTCTTTGGGGATACTGCTTGGGACTCAGTCCTTAGGTGTAGCCTGCTGCAGCAACTCTTTCTCAAGTAAGATAATACAGTTACATAAGAACTTACCATAACAGTAGATCTTCGAGAAGAGCTCCTGCAGCAGGTGCTATTTTCTCTCTGTCCATTCCCTATTATTATTTTCTCCTTCTGAAAATTTTCAGCACCTGCCTCAGATTCCACCTGCTGATCAGCCTCGGGTCTCCGGCAGGTGAACTGAGGGGGCTGGGGACCACCCTTATACAGAGGGTGGCGTCCAGTGGGCGAACCGATGTAAGGGCGGGCCTCAGCTGGGTACTGGCTAGAAGTTTTCCATGAGTCCTAGTCCCTGACAGCAAAGTCCTTAAGGTGTAGCCTGCTGCAGGAGCTCTTCTTGAAAATCAGTGTTACAGTAAGTTTTTACATAACTGCACTTTTCCAATCCATAACATCATTAAATCCTGATGGCATTAAAGTTTTGAGGCAAAAATTCCATTTTGATTCCTTTTGATCTAGCATCCTTCCCCTACCGTATCCTCTCCCTTCCCCTTACCAATGGGGGCACATAATCAATATCCATATAAGAGGTATTATGATCTCTTGGCTCTTCTATTTGTTTCATTTGTTTTGCTATTGGGTGCTGTAAATTCTTTCATCGAAGTGCTCTAAAATGTTCTTGCACTCTCTCACTTTAAGCTTACGTGCGATCTGCCCTATGTAGACATGGCCACGTGAACACCAAGTGGCGAATACCACATATGTGGTGTTGCACGTTATGAAATGTTGTATATTGACCTGTGTCATTCCTCCACTTCTGGGGTCAATGAAAACACTGCCCTGATTTTCATTTGTACGTGATACAGTTATGACATAGGAAAAAAACATGTGGTTTGGGTGGTAACCAATTTCCTGAAGGCATGGGTTCCCTATACTCACTGTAGATTAGTAAATCTTTCAGATTTTTCCCATGTCTAAAAGAGATAAGGGGTCCCTTGTTTCCACTTCCTTTAAATCTCTGTCCTTATTCAAAAGGTGCCACTGTTGTTTAATAACTGAACGTATGTCCATAGATACCGCAGAGTAAGTTGTTACAAAACACACTTTTCATCACATTCTTTTTTCTGTAGTCAGTAAATGTTTTCTGTCTCCTGTTTGACTTTGTCTAAAGCCTGACTCAGGAACTGTTCTGAGTATGCCCTCAAACGTAATCTCTGCAATGATTCTTGACTGGCAATCTCAAAATCACTTTCCCTTGTATTATTCCGTTTAAGCCTAATCAGTTGGGAATATGGTAAACTTTCAATGAGGTGCTTAGGATGAGCACTTCATGCATAAAGTGTGCTATTCCCCGCTGTGCTTTTTCTAAATCCTGCTGTGGTGACAATATCTCCACTTAACACCTATCAAGTGGAGATCCAAAAATTCTATCATGTGTCTCTCACTTTTGGATGTAAATTGAATTCCCATTTCATTTTGATTAACATATGTGAGGAATATTTTCATTTCTACATCTGTACCATCGCAAACTATTAACAAATCATCTATAAAATAGGAATAAAAGACTATAATTTCCACAAAGGGGTTGCGATTGGGGTGGTATATGTCCCCCTCCTCCCACCAGCCCATGAAGAGATTGGCATAGGAGATGGTCATAGAGGAGCCCATCGCAGTGTCCCTAACCTGAAGATAATATTGCCCACTGAAGAGAAAATAATTCCCCTTTTAAATAAGTTCCAGGGAAGAAATGATGAATGGAATAGGAAAAACTCTCTCTGATTTGGACAACATCATGGCCACTGCCACAATACCTTGCTTATGATCAATTGTAGTATACCAGGAATTAACATCTAAAACCAGCCAGGTACATGTTGGTTGCCATCTGAAGTTTTTTAATTTTCTCAGTACAGCCATTGTATCTTTGACATAAAACTTCAATGCTGTTACTTCCAGTTGCAAGAATCTATCTATATAGCCTGTCACAAACATACTCTGGGGGTCAGGCCCTCTGCTCCCACAACGCCCAACCACGAAGTGCAGTGTGTGAACAGGAGTCAAACAGGGAAACCCTCCTGTCTGTTTTGGATTTGAGCAACTACCAGTCTCGAGTCCTGGGGTCAAATATGAACCCTTTTTCACTAGCATGCCCAGTTAACAGGTCCAAATATCACACCCTCTTCGGTGAAAGCAGTGCAATACTTGACCCAGGGGGCGCACACAACCTAGTTCTCAATCCCCCTTCTGACTCAATTGAGACCTAGGCATTTCCTTACCTTGCTGCATGTGGTGACACACTATAAGCACTTTAACAGTTATGTCAGAATTATCAACACTGTCCCAGCATTCACAGTAAAATGAGAAAATGTCTCAAGCAGGATTAAGGAAACCAAAAGTTTACTAAAATTAAAAACAGTACATCAATACAAAACACAGAACATATATACATTAATGCTTACAGTCAAAAAGAAAAGAAATGGAAATTTCAAAACAAAATGCCTTGTAACCTGGCCGGCCGGTGTCACTGAGGGTTGAGGCGCTGGACGCCACACCTCACACCACACCGGCAACCTGGGTTCAGGAACGGACTTGAGCCGCTGGGGGTTGGCAGGGGAGAGGGTGGATTAAGCATCCCAGGACTGCTCTCCTCTCTCTGGAGTGGGTTAGGAGAAGCATGTCGCGCTGGAGTGGCCCTGGGTGACAACTGGGGGCAGCACAGTTGCAGTGCAAAGAAGGGGTGAAGCACGGCAAGATGTCCACTCACACACAACATGTCATTGCACTGCCAGTTCTAGGGGAAAAACATGGAGGAAAAAAGGCTGGGCGAGACCGAGGCACCTTGATATCCACGCTTCCGCCGACCCAGAGGACTGTCATGGAATCGCGCTGGGGGGTTCCATTCCAGCCTGGCTCGGAGCAGTAAGGGCACGCCCTCTGGTGGGTTGAGGCGGCTGCGCCGGACCCCCATCATGCAAGTGAGCCTGCTGCTCTCCGGGTCGGTGGGGGCCGGTGGCTGGATGCCCCTGCTGGTGGCACTGCAGAGGCGCACAAATACAGATGTAATAAAAAAAAAAAAAGCCTTGTAACCTGAATTACTAGTTCTAACTCAGTTTTCAGTTGGGTGTTACCAGTTCTTGACAGAAGTGCCCTTAAGTCCAGAACACAAGTGTGTGTGGTCTTTCAAAGTCGGAAATAAGAGTGAGTCTCAGTTCCCTCAGACTGCTTGGCAATATTCAAAGTTACCGTCCCAACCTCCTTGTGATGTCACAGCACATGAGGTCACTGTTAGTCCTGTAACTAATTTATAATATGACCAAGTATACCCCAAAGGGTGTCATCTTACTGCTTCCTTGAAACCTGCAAAGACAGCAATGTTAAATTATAACAGACAGTCTATTTCCTCATCACAGTATTCTCCCTTTGATCTTCAGAAAAACATCCTGAAACACATTTCTCTTAGCTGTTTGAATTGTCACAGGCACCCAACAGAACTGGCTTTTCTCCTGATGTTGTAAAAATGCAGTCTTTTATGGCTAGTTTCCTAGGTTCAAAGCAGTGGCTGTTTTTACAACCTGCTACAACCTGGTATATAGCAGCTAACACAGGCTCTGACAGGTAGATGTCAAAAGGAAGCTCTTAATTAGTTTATCCACTAGGTCAGTTTTACTACAGCCAGCTGTTCCAGCAAACAAGGGCCTTTGGGTCAAAGGTCAGGCCCCTTTAAAAGCTAGCCTTTCCCATGGGCCTGCTGACCCGGCCATGTCTCATAAGCAGAAATTGAAAGAAACATATATTTATCAAAATTATACACATAACTGGTAGACGGTATCACGTTACATAGCCTGCTAAGGGTTCAAACAGGGGGTTATTGCCTGAAATGATGGGGCATCCTGGGGGATTGTCACTGTTTTTGTGGAGGTTTGGTATATGATAGAATATTGGTGTCCTGGGGTGCTTAGGTCACAATGCCTTCTGTTCTCCCGGCAGGATCCTTCCTTTCTCCACCAATTCTGACAAGAAGGAAGCTAGTTTTTCTTTATAAATCATTTCTAGATTACTGATTAGTGTTGTAAGATCCCACATCTGATAATTGTCTTAGTGCTTGAGATTGGTAGTCTTTTTTTATTCATAATTACAATATAATAACTGGGTTTTGTTTTTTTCTCTAAGGGAAACCCGGTTATAATTTGCTGTCATAACCTGCGGGTTATAACAGCGAACATGCGCCAGGTTTCCCATGTTCTCTGCATGCGACGGCTGTAGTGTTCCCTTTCTTAGCACCAGCTACCTTCCTTATTCCGGAGACTGGCTTCACTGCCACTCGGAATTGGTGGTAAGTTGTTTTAATAAAAATCACTGGGCTAAAACAATAAAATCTGTAAAAAATAAATAAATAAATAAATAAAAAATCTCACGGGGGGGCAGCTTTTTTTCCGCAGCTGCCTCAGACCATATTGAACCCAACTAGACCACGGTGGCACAGGGATGTCTTACTCGTTTATGTGACAGGAAGCTCCTGCCACTCTTAAGGACCGACCTTTTCTTAAATCTGTCAGCAGTTCTTCTATTTCTTAGTCTATTCTATCCTTACAATTTCTAGTCCATAAGGCTGGCCACCTATGGCACCTCCTTCCCCTTTCTTGACTATGCTATAGTGTCCTCTTTAATTTTCCTTTTCCCTCTCAGGTCCTCGTACAGGGAGGGTATTATGGTGACCTCCAAGCATATGTAAAACAGGTTGTGTTTATCGTTGTTGGATTTAGTATATAATAGCACTATGTCATAAAATACCATGATCTATACACCTTATGTTTATGGAACCTGTAATTTTGAAACTACCATGGCACAAGGTGTTTTTGATAATGGTAAAAAGTACTAGATGACTATTATAGAAATTAAGTTAGTTGTGCTATTTAAAATGCATGTAAATTGCTGTAAACTGAACAAGTCTGAAATGTCACAGTGATTTGCATATATCCCATAATGCTTTGCATTATGGAAGTATGCATGATGTTGTATTTCTTTGAAACTTGATTTGTTGCCAATGCCCTTTGGGGTAACCCTTTTTTCAGTGTTTCTGCACTGAGGGTCTTTGTTTCTAGCTTGTTTTTGTTTTTCTTTTTGAGCCCCTCTACCCAAGCAAACGGGGCCCACATAGGGATGAAAGGTTTTCACTCAAAAGTGGTTAGATCAGAGATCAGTGTCAGTAGGTGCTGGCTAAGTGCAGAGAAAGGACATTCGTAGCCTTTTGCTGCAAACTTATGTACTGAGGAAGGAAGATGCCATTGCTGAAGCTTATTTTCTATATTCTGAATAAGCATCACACAGAGATTGTGTGTTGAACCTGAAGTTTGGTGTCTAGTCCATCTGTTATCCCACAACTCCTCCACAGTTTATTTTATATAATTGTTGTGGCGAAAAAACAATACCCAGAAATTATATAAAATAAAAGATAGGGCTGTGTGTAAAACTCGAATTTTACACACACCGTTGGTATTGGATGCTTAAATAAACCCCTCGAGCTTTGCTCTCGGGGTTTATGTAGCATCCTATACCTCAGGTGTGTGTAAAATTCTCATGCACATACAACCCCAAGTACTATTCTATATATACCACCTTTATCAGATAGTTTAATTTCCATATCTTGCATATTCTGAATTTCTTTCAATGCTAACCATTCTGAAGCACTCAGATTATCACAGTGGGAACATCGTTTATTTTGTTCCAACAATTTTCAGTATTCATGATTACTACATCCTGGAATATTTTAATAGCTTCACTTCCAGTATTCCGAGGTGAAAAAGTTGACTTTACTTTTGCCAAAGGTTTAAATGCTACACTTTTAGTTACGTCAGTGGATCCAGCTGCACCACAAGAATCTGTTAACCCTTCCCCCTCTGCCCCGGACCCAAAACTTCTTTTGCTCCCTGTACGGCCTCTTGCAATTCCTCAATAGTCAAACCATCAAGTAATGTCTCCTGTCCATTCTCAACTGACTGCAGAGCTAAATTTAGCACTGGGCCAGTGGAGAAATATTTTTTTTAGATTTAGTTTCCCAAACAATTTGAATAAATCACAAAAAAATCTCAAATTCATTTACTAGACGTACTGGTACTGCCTATGACTACACGGACGTCCCTCATTTCATTTATCAGACTTATTTTGTCCTCACCAGTCCATCATGGAAAAGATGCTCCCTACGGAGAAACTGTACTGTAAATTCAGGCTTTTATAGCAGAAATCCATAATATTCTAAGATGCTACATCAAAACAAGCGTTGTACAAGTGCATGAAGTTTTTTAGAGTTCTGAGCTTGTGTCTCCATGTTTGAGGATGTGTCCCTCACTATCTTGAGGCCAGCTGTCTCTTGCTGTTCCTCATTTGAGTGCCCATGTCTTTCATTTCAGTGACAAAAGGTTGAGAGGTATGCACGGAGCAGTACAACAAATAATTTCTTATCACTGTTAAGGTAACCTGACTTGCTGTCACAGTCTGAACCTGGGACACACTGACGGGTGTGTAGCCGTGGAGATTGACCCCCTCTTTCACTGACTCATGCTGTACTGGCCCACCTCATGGCTAGGGGTGTCCCATGAGGAAGCCTCCCTAACCATTCGACTGCTGTACACAGAAAACAAAAATAACTTAAAGAATTGTTAAACCCACATTTTTTATTTTCAGTTAAGAATTGTACAGTAGCTTGTACTAACAATTACCAATGACACAGCATGTAGTACAAATTGTCAGGCTTATAACACTGCTGCAGCCATCCTCTAGTTATGGCACTTTAACTGTACACCTTGATGTAATCTAAGCACTTACAGTACATGCAAATCATAGCTATATAAAATGTAATGGGCAGATTTTTGATTTTCATGTATGTATCTTGTGTTTTGAAAATACAATAAAATTTTGGGTCACCGGTGTGCTGCGAGGTGTGGCATCCAGCGCCTCAACCCTCAGCGCCACCAGGCTGGCAATACAATGTTGGACTTTAAAGAATTGTACAGTAGACCACGTTACGTGTACCTGTAAAGGGAATCGTTTGCAACCAGTTGCTCCAGGCTGTATGTATCACTCACTTCCTGTTTGAAGAGCAGTGCTCATACTCATACCCATAATCGATCTTGAGGAACCGGTCCAAGAGCCTCCTTCTTGTTTCCTCCTGCAGCAAGCAGATGTGAAAGTGAAACTCTGAGGTCCTTTGTACTGAAAGGGTACTGCAAAAGCTATGGGGACATACAGCAGACTTCTGTTCAACTGCGTGGGGTTTGAATCTCTCACGATCTGTCCTCACTCTCCCAAACCTTCCTGTCCATTACATAAAACTTTGTGGGCCCTAAGTTTGAATCCCAGAGGATCCGAACTTGAAGTCTACCTGCATGTTGTCAGATAAACTCAGCCTGGGCCCTTGTAGTAACCATAGGTCTCCACACCAGTACACTGGTGTAGTGAGTCACTGTACTGGGATTCAGACTCGGCACCCTTGTTGTAACAGGGTCTCTACACCAACACACTAGTGTGGTGTGTCACTGGGCTGGGATTAAAACTAAGCGCCTTTGTAGTTACAAAGGGTCTCCATACCAGCGCACTAGTGTGGTGTGTCACTGGGCTAGGATTAAAACTAAGCACCTTTGTAGTTACAAAGGGTCTCCATACCAGCGCACTAGTGTGGTGAGTCACTGTGCTGGGATTCACACTCAGCACCCTTGTTGTAACAGGGTCTCTACACCAGCGCACTAGTGTGGTGTGTCACTGGGCTGGGATTCAAACTAAACACTTTTGTAGTTACAAAGGGTCTCCACACCAGTGCACTAGAGTGGTGAGTCACTGCGCTTGGATCCAAACTCAGCCCCCTGTAGTAACAGAGGGTGTCTATTCTAGCGCTGTAGTGTAGTGAGTCACAGCACAGGGATTCAGACTCAGGGTTTTGTAGTAACAGGGTTCTACACCAGCGCACTAGTGTAGTATGTCACTGTGCTAGGATTCAGACTTGGGCCCCTGTAATAGGGGATCTCAGCATCAGAACAGAGTGGTGCCCTAGGATTTAAACTGAGGGGCTGTTGAGTATGTTAACACCACCACCGATACCAGTGTTAAGGTTGTAAGAGTGGCCTCACGCACATTTTCAAGTATGAGAACTGCGAACCAAATGTGAACGGTATCGATACCCTAAGAATGTAACTGAGACCACTCTAATGGTCTACATTAGCAAACTATCAATGATGTATTAGTTTGTTAAAATATTTTACTGTAACGTGCCTCGCGAATGTCTCCTGCGCAGAGGAAACTAGTGCTCTGATTGGTCAGAAGCACACCCTCAGTCTATAATAGTAGCAGAGGGTCTTCACAGCAGTGCTGTAGTGTAGTGAGTCACAGTACTGGGATTCAAACTCACTGCCCTTGTAGTAATGCAGGGTCTCATAGGAACGTAGAAAATTTGTTGGCAGAAAAGGACTGCTAGGCCCACCATGGGTCCAATGGTTCCCTGTCTATTGTACCTCTGCAGACACTAACTGGTTTCCAGGGACCCAGTCCCCCTTGCCCTCCCACTCCCTGTTTCCATACTAATATCCCTCCTTGTATATCCCTTACATGCTTGAAGCCTTCCACCATTCCTGCTTCCACAGTTTTAACTGGCAGTTGGTTCCATGCTTCTGCCACCCTTTCTGTGAAGAAGTATTTCCTCACATCCTTCCTGAAATACCCACCCCCCCCACCTCCGATTTCATTGCATGTTCCCTAGTCCTGGAACTCTTTTGGAAGAAGCTCCTTCCCTGCATTCTGTTTACCCCTATGAGGTATCTAAAGCAGGGATTTCAGCAGGATTTTTCATTGAGGGTCCCGGACTTTCTTGAAAGAAAATGGGGTCCAGACTGAAAATCTGGGAGTCCTCGTGAAAGTTTTGGGGTCCCACTGAAATTAATGGAACAAGTCTGGAAAGTGCATTCCAGTGTTTTTTATTAATATACCCATGTATTTTTATATTCCTGAGCCATAATTTTGCTAATAATGGCAGAAAGTTTCTTTTTTTTTTCAGTAGTGTTGTTTTGCATTCCTTTTACAAAGGTGCCAGATGGCTAAAAACCACAGCAGTAAATTATCACATAAAAATAAAGAATTCATCTGTGATGACTGTTGACTGTTGTTCATTCATTTGTTCACTGTCACAAATTAACAATTAGAAAAATGTACTTACAGTTTTGCAGTTCTGGTACATAGAACTGGGAATTCTACTGCTGCAGTTGAGTGTAGTGGGCGATTTATTTATTTTCCAAACTGCTACAAAGTATGCCATTAGATTAGGTACTGACAGTAAGAAGATGTAAACATTATGACTAACAGTCATTGCTGACTGTCACCTATGTCTCTGAGTCACTCACCTCCTGCAAAATACTTCTCCTTCGTTCTGTCCTGCCGTTAATATTTAGTTGCAATTATAACCTTAACAGCCCCCGTTTCAGACTCCCAGTGCCCAGCCACCCACCATTTAATAAACATTGCAGAAACCTCCCTCTCAGCTCCCACCCGCCAGTGATGACTCAGGCTTAGAAAGAAACGCACAAGTAAGCATTCATCCACAATGAAGGTGGCATCTAATGGGGAGTTAATGCATGGTTGGGGCTGTTGGCCGAGTGCCTACAATGACCAACCATGCATTAACTCCCCATTAGATGCCACGTTTGGAATGGATTAATGCGCTTGCAACATGGCAAGTGCAAGGATAGTATTTGTGAGACTGTCTTTTCTTTCCAATGGAACAGTGATCAGCACAACAACTTATTGCACATTAATAATTCTGCTTGCCGTCTGCTACTTTCTAAGGCTCTGTGTAACTGGAAGTGTGCGCATGCACATTCCGGGAGCAACATCCAGTAATATAGTGGGCACGACTTTGTCAAAAGTTTCAACTTTTGTCTGCGAATTCACATCGCCATTACATTATGCTAACATTTACTAACGTGCTAATTCTACTGTACTACTGTATTTCTGTCCAGTCGTTCCTATCTCACATCGATGGTATGCTGCATTCTGGGGAACATTTCTTCTATCCATAGCTTGCTTTGCCCGAAAATTGCAAGTACTTTTGTGTGCTGCTCCTGATGACCAATAGGTGGTGCTTTCCGACGAGCACAAGACTTCTGTTTTCTTCTGCTATTCATGACTTTCATAGCGCCATACTCTTGCACTACTAATCTGCTCCTGCTAATATTATCTACGCGGCAAATTCGACCCGAAACACACACTAGACTTTTTAAGTTATATACAGGTGTTATCTGCTGCGAATCCTCTCTCGACTCTTAAGCAATTTACACAGTTGCCGGCCTTCGTCTTTTGCCTCAAGTCTTGCTTATCATTCCACCAATAGGTGGCGTTTCAGAAAATCACACAATTTTTCTTCCCTTTCACAGTGATCTCTTCATCACCTCTACTTCCCACTCCTGTATTCTATTATTGACCAACTTCTACACCATCTAGTGAGTCAGTGGGTCAAAACCAGCAGAATTACCCATTCTTTCGTATGTACTGTATTTCACACTTACAGGATCAGAAACCACTGTCCTGCAGTCTCTCTCTCTTGGTGCTCCACTTTCGATTCCATGGTTTCTGTTGCTCGCGCCACCTATTGGTTGACCTATGGATCTACCTACTGCTGAGGACATTAATCTGGAGAGTCTCTACGCGCGTTCACGAGCTCAACACGGCATTATCGTCTCATAATGCCGTGTTGCTCTTGCACCACCTGACGCCCTTGCACTAATCCTCTTTCTTCCCTGGACTGCTACTATTTTTGCCATGTTACAGTCTAACATGATTGTGTGTGGTTGCTGCCCCTTTGTGCAATTTTTTTAACCTGGCTAAATCAGACTCGCTCCGACACCTCCTGCCTAAACTTGTTAGCACCACAATCTGGTGGTGGAGGTGCCATCTGTGTGGCAGATAATTGCTGTTTTGTGTCTTGACCTGGCATATAAGTGATTACTAATTTGCCTACACCCTCCTGCCCACAACTTCTCCGAACACCTTCCTGCCCACAACATCTCCTGAATACCCTTGTGCTCAAAACTTCTCCCTGCTACTCTCTTGCACACAGTCGTCTTAAGTTGTAAGAATACCTGGCTGTACCAGAGACATGGATTTGACTGGGGTGACTGAAAAGCCCCACATTCCCACCCACCCCACCCTTTTTAGCCTTGACAGCTGATCTGCTGTTAAGAAGAGACAGTGGCACAATCTGGTGAACATGGAACAACTCGGTCTGCAGTGTGTCTGCTTTTTGTGTGTACGAGTCATGGCATATTTGTGTGCTGGCAGGCAATTTCTCCTAACACCCCTCTTACCCAATAATTTCTCCACACAACTCTCCTACCCATAACTTCTCCGACTGTCCTCCTGCACATTTCTTACCCACGTCAACCCACCTACAACCTACCTTGGCTCAGCAGGTCTCACAGATCTGTCCAGTTTAACAGTTGCACAATCTAATCTGGTTGGTGGCATGAAATCTGCACAGTCTGCTTTTCTAGTGAACTTCTGTTTTCATGGCATTAGATTGCCATTTTTTCTGTGGCAATTTCCTGACACCTCCTGCCCATAACTTCTCCTAACACCCTCCTGCCCATAACTTCTCCTAACACCCTCCTGCCCATAACTTCTCATAAACACCCTCCTGCACATTTCTTAATTGTGTGTGTGTGGCAGCTAAAAGAGAACTAGTGCTAGTGTTCATGACTGGATAGCACAGTGGGGTGACTAAAAGCCCCCATTCCCACCACCCACCCACAATTACCTTGGCTTAGCAGGTCTCCCAAATCTGTCCGGTGTGTGGCACAATCAGATGGTGCCTTGGTATGAATTATCTGCACCATCACTGCAGTCTGCTTTTTCTGTTTGAACTTCTTTTTTCATGGCATACCATGTTTTCTGCGGCAATATCTTCTCTTAACACACTCCTGCCCATAACTTCTCCTAAAACACCCTCCTGCCCATTAACTTCTCCTAACACCCTTCTGCCCATAACTTCTCCTATAACCCAGCACCTCTCCCTCCTGCACATCCTTAATTGTTTTGTGTGTGTACTGTTGATGACAATAGAAGCCACTGTTGCAGACAGACTGTGGAAAGAGCAGAACTGGTTAGGTAACTACATTGACAGTTTTTATTTATATATTTAATGGAAAGCTCCACACATCCTGGGCTCCTGCACCCAAAAAGCTAACCCTCCAGTTTAGCTTTTAACAGCAAGAGTGGCATTTTCTTGCACCGCAACTTGCTGTATTTTCATTTAAAAAAATACAAAATCCGGAAGTACGGAGGATGCAGAGGGCGCTCCATTTGCAGAAAAGGTGCTGCGACGCACACCACTAGCTTCAATACTTTTTGTATTGAAGCGAGTGGTCTTGTCCTGCCTACCGGCAAATGGAACACCCCCTGCATCCTCCCATACTTCGGATTTTATTTTTAAAAATTAAAATACAACAAGTTGCAGCATGAAAAATGCAGCTCTTGCTGAAACAATCAGAAGGTTAGCTTTTCAAGAGCCAGGGCCAGATAAACTGCTATGAAGTTTCACCAGGAGGGCATACTGAGCAGAGTGCGCTCGATTCCAGATGCGTCCTGGGTTTAATCTCGGACTTAGCCCTACTGCATTTGAGGCCATATTTATAGTTTACACCCCTCCACCTGATCATCTGAACTTGTTAGACTGTGATCCTCCCCACCAAAAACAAAACATGATATTAAATTTAGCAGAATGGGGTAATGGCCAGCCACCCCCCAACCCTGGGAAATTGCAATCTTGATCCGTTCCCCGGATGGGACCCCACCAAAAGTAGCATTGGCCTTAAGGGGCTGAAAATTGTATTGGCCCCCACCACCACCACCCTTGTTGGAACAAAACATTAATGATCGTATCTTATTCTACTCCTGTGCCCAAGTTCCTCCAGTCCTGTCTCTGGGTCAAACTCAGTCATCTCAGATTGTCTGAAACTAAAACAAGCATTTGTCAATGCGAATGTTGGCTTGCTGGCATTGGCATTGGTAGTGCAGGAGTTAGACAGATGCATCATAGGAATGGCAGTGAGTATTGAACTGATGCCAACCCACCCCACCCTGCAGAGAGTGACAAGCATTAGGGTGTCCCTTTGGGTGTTTGGTAGTGCAGTGTCGGAAAACATGTCGGGCAGGATGTGAGAAATGACAGCTGCACAGTTCATAAGAAGATGGAAAAAATGCCAGTGTTGAAAATGTGGCATGTAAATATATCAAATTTGAAGCTACTAGGTGCGTGGGAAATATGCAATGCACGCTTGCAACACTGCCATTTTATGGGAGTTCGACCAAATTTTCAACATAGGCATTTTAGCACCTCTGCTCATGTACAGTGTTACTGTTATTTCATAAGTGTCCTAAGAAGTGATTTCAAGACAGTACTCACGCTATTCTTGCCGAAGTGCGAAACACATTTTGGGCACGATATGTCAGATGACGGCTGTACTGTTCATCAAGAGGTGTGGAAAAATGGCAATGGTGAAAATCCAGACTGAAAATATCACAAATGCACGATGGTACGAGCATGCGTGCAATCTGCCAACGCATGCTCGTAACACAGTTATTTTATGGAGTATCATCACCAAATTTTCAACATAGGCATTTTAGGTCCTCTGCTCATGAACTGTGTCACTGTAATTTTCATAATCTGGCCCAAACACTGATTTCCCACAATGACTGCGCTATTGTGCGCCGGAAGTGCGGAAACACATTTCGGGCAGGATGTGGAAAATGACAGCTGTACTGTTCACAAGAAGGTGTACAAAAATGACAATGCTGAAAATCCGGCAGTAAAAATATTGTAGATGCGCCAAAGTTACGAGCCTGCGTGTGTAACATAACCACCGCTAAGTAAACAATTTGTTGATTTTTTCACCAATTTGGAACTTAGGCTTTTAGAGGGCACCTCATGAACACTGCCACTGTCATTTCGTTAATGGGCCCCAAAAGGTGATTTGGCGCAGTGACTGCGAAATCACCTTCGAAAGACCGATAAACGCCATGACAGTGACAGAATTAATGAGGAGGGCCCCAAAACCCCATGTTGAAAATTTGGTGCAAAAGTCCAAGAAATGCCTGAGATATGCAACAAAGTTGAAAACCTTATTCACTCCATTATACAGCTTACGGCATTTCCTCAGTTCTGATCGACTTTGAAGAGTGCAGGCGTGTTCCCAGTCCACGAAGATCGTCGCGCCGACTCGGAGGTAAGTATGGGGTGAGGAGGCAGGGTGCGAGTGGGTGGTGGTGCAGGTGGGGGAGGCGTGACCTAGACTACGAGGGACCGATACTAGGTACAGAAAGCGTCAAGAGGACAGTTTTGGCATGCTGGGATGGGCTCCCAGCGTGCCACCTAAGTGGGTTTGGGGGGTTAGTAGCCGATGGGGGATTGGGCACCCCGCTGGCAAACAAAGGCGCGGACTGTTTTGGCACGCTGGGTTGGGCTCCCCAGTGCCACCTAATGGGTTTGGGGTCACTAGCCGACGGGGATTGGGCACCCTCATCGACACACACAACACGGGGGTTATGCCACTGATTGAGTACCCCCGCCGCAAACAAAGTCGGGGGAAGCGCGAGTCAGGGGATTGGGCACCCCCGGCATTCAACAGTTGGGGGTGATACCGAAGGAGTGGCCTCTGTCCGGCGTGTCACACAAGGGGCGCATAGCTTCACCACCATCGCGGCGGCTTGCGCACCATGTTTATTGAAATGTTTCACTTGGAAAGGCACGTATGGGAGGCGTGTCTTTATGCCGCTGCATGACGAGCTTGTCTCTGATTGCAGCGGCACTTTGTTTACAAGTTATGTCCACTTTACATAATGTTGGTGTCAGCGCTAGCATGCTGGCTTATTGGGGAATGAGGGACGCACCTATTGATGCATGCCCTGCATTCGCCCAACAGCAGCCACGCCTCCAAATCTCCACTCTCCCAATATGTTGACCTGCGCGCAAGTGCGGCAAGCCAACATAAAAACACAATTAAAGACAATTATTAAAACATTTTAAAATTTAAAATAATTATTTTCTGTGCAGTCTTATGGCCTCAAATTTCTTACCTGCAAGCCAGCCCGGTGGCGCCGAGGGTTGAGGTGCTGGGCAGCCACAGCTTCGCACCATGCGGCTGACCGAGTTCAGGAGCAAGCTGAGGCTGGGGTCAGCAGGATGGGAGAAGATTGAGCGCCCACTGGCTGCTCTCCTCCCGGGAGGGCATGGGATAGCCTGGCGCACCAGCGACTCCTGGCGGAGATCGGGAGTGCTGCAGTGAGTGGGCTGCACATTGAACAACTTGCTGGCACATGCATGGTTGCCATGCACCATAGCATCAGGCGTGCACACACGGGGGGGCGCCACCCGAGCAGGGAAACAACCGGCTCAGTGGGGTAGGTGACGGCACCTGTCCCCCATGCCCTCTGCCGGGTCCACCTCGCCTGGCCTTCCAGTTCCTCCGCCTAGGCCCTTACCTGCAGCCAGAGACTGACTTGTAAGCGTGCCCAATGAGGAGGGGGCGGCTCCACTCTGGAGGGATTAAGCTGGGGGTGCTGGCTGCAGGTAGGGAGGAAGAGAGGAGGCACAGATTGAGGGGACCTTAGGCGGGCAGGATACGGGCAGGATGCCTGAGAGAGGTTCCGCAAGGCTGTGACCAGAGGGAAATAAAGTAAAAAAAAATTTCTTAAGTGCTGGATGAGGGTCATAGTCTTAAAGTTCATCTCCTTCTTGGGCAATCTGCATTAGTTTGCTCACAGTGTCTGCCTTTAGGGAACATCTACTTTTTGTTTTTATTTTGTTTTGTACAGAAAACCCTCTTTCACATGCCACTGATGTAACGGGTGACACAAGTAAAATCTTGGCCATTGTGACAAAATCTGGGAATACATCTGAATAGTTCACAATTAAGTCTTGGCAGACACTGCTGAGCAAAGTCAGCCCTTTTTTAGATTTCGGAACAAGTTTGAATTGTCCGTAATCTTTCTCAGCCCAGTCTTGGTCAATAAGTGCTGGCAGTGTTTCTTCTTTGAAGGTTGTTTCTTGGAAAAAAGTGCAAACATCCTTGAGTTCCTGCAGTCCATGGTCCATTATGTTGGAGTCATCTGGGAGACACTTTGGATTTAGAAGACCATTTAAGTTATGCAGCAGCTGCATTGATGTTGTCTCAAATCTTGTGTGAATGTTTTAATGAGTTGCATCAGACATTCCTGAGATGCCTTCAGGAACTGCATCTGCAGTGCTGGCTTGTCATTCACTTTTTGATCCTGCCACATGCCAGGACATTGGTGAGTTCCTGAAATGTCTTCTGTAGCTCTACCCCATTCTGCTCTTTAAACTGTTGCAGTCTAGTAACTGTGGCTTCTATCATGCTGCTGGCCACCGAAATGTCAACACTGTCCCACTGCATGACTAAGGACAGTTTATTCACCACATCTAAGACATCCATGAAAAAAGAAGTGCATAAGATAAAGCAGACTGATTTCAGTTTTGTGTGAAGGCCCTTTGCTTCTGCCGCACCTTTTGCTGTAGCATCATGCTCTAGGGCTTGTAAAAGTGCAGAGTATGACCTGTGAATTGCTTGAACTGCAGCATGCAATGACAGCCACCGAAAACGTGTAAGTTCTTTTAGGGACAGATATCTGATATTTTCATCGAGTGTTTCCTGGATGAAACACAAGGCATTGTACCACACTGAAGAGTTGCTGTAGTATCTGTACACGTTTTTGATGGTTACTTGATATTCATTGAATACGTGGTTGTCCCGACATGCTTGACCTGCTGCCAGTGCCAGTCTGTGAGCAACACAATGAATCTGAATCAGCCTTGGGTTAACTTGCTGTCTTAACTTTGCACCTACCTCATTGTGCATTCCAGTCATGATGCTGGCACCGTCACTTGCTGGTGTGATGGTCTTGATAGGTTCAACTACATTAGCAGAACACACACTTAACAGTTCTCCCTCAATTGTGTCTGCCCTCCCATCTGGTATTGCAATACAGTCATTGGAATGACTTTTGGCCTGTGCATTGTGTACGCACTTCACATAAATGTTCAGCTTTTTGTGAATGTTTCTATCAGTGGTTTCATCCACTGTTACCCCGGGGAGCTGAGAACCTGCTGAGTGAGCTTTGATTTCTTCCTGTAGGCTTTGTTTATAGAGTCGAGCATGTTATATCTTTTTAACCAGACAGAGTAGATTGTGCCACTGTCTTGCAAGCCTGGACAGCCATTTTGTTTCTGTGGATTGACAAACACCACCACTAGTGTCAGTCCACAAACAACAGCCACCCTGTGCCCCAGCCCGAAAGATTCCATTCCTCACCTGTAGAGCTATCAGTGTTTCAAACTGGTTGAGTGATTGCCCTTGTTTGGTAAGGTAGTACATTGTCATTAACTGAGCAACTTTACTGGCATCCTTTGCCTCAGGCCCAGAGATCTGCTTCTCAAATGCCACTGGCAGAGACAGTTTTTCTGCTGTTTTCATTCCAGTGTGCACCAGCAAATGTTCTCGGTTTCTTTCACATCTGTAGAAAGCAGACACTTGCAGATTGGTTGTGCCAGTTGTGGCAAATGGATTCTGTTTGCCACCTTTTTTACACCAACTGCACTTCCCAAAAAAATTTCCCCTCTACTTCCTCCTTTACAAGCCATGGAAATAACTTTGTCCAGCTGTCTCTCCACAACCTTAATTTCTTGCTGCTTTTAGCAGATGCAGTCTGTTCAGACTGATCATTTTCAGTTTCAACATTCACAATGTCAGCTGTCTCCTGAGATGTGCTTAAATCACACTCAGAGGATGATGTTGCTTGTTCCTTATCCTTTGGTGTAGAGGATTCTCCTTCACCAAAATAACCAGTAAAGCTTCGTTGAGACATGCTGTGTGCTGCTCACGAGGCTTCCCCCACCAAGCTTCTTCACTCTCCTCCTCCTCCTCCTCTCCTGGCTGCAGTGCTGCCACTCCACTTGGCCCTGCACAAAACAGCACAAAAAAAGACACAGTAAACCCTAAACTCACTAAACCATCGGCCAGAAATATTCGCGATGCCCTAACTGCCTAAAATAATTGTAAATAAAAAATGACTCTTCTGTGTTAAGTCTAACACACTGGTGCCTCCAGTGAATGTGTGCAGCATGCTGGCCACACAAATACACCCGCACACCTCCTTCTTCTCCTCCTTGGGCGATGTCTGATCGCGTGTTTGTTTATAAAAAAAATTTCTTTTCTCTGCCTTTTCTCTCCCTCTCCTGCCACGTTTTTCCATCGATGGCAAAGCTCCTGAGAGTCTCTAGGTCCTTCAGCTTTCCTCCCCTGGATGATACTACAAGGCGGTGGGCCTCAAGGGGAACTGATCGCACCTCTCCCATGAATACTGCTGCTGGCACTGCTCTTCCTCCCATTCCCCCCCTCCCCACCTCACATTGGTGGTGTGCACCACTCTCCAAGGTGCCGAAACCTCCAGGCGGCAAATGAGAGGGAAGGGGAAACAAAATAAACAACTCGCCCATTTCACGCATGCGCAGTACGCGGCCCGCTCAGGACTCCTGGGGCCTGTACTGTGGAGAGTCTCTGGGCTGGCGGGCGAGCATCCTGAAGCACAAAATGTGCATAAAGGACACAGGTGCCCACATCCCTGAGAGCCTTGCTGAAGGTGTCAATCATGTCACCCCTCACTGTCCTTCTCTCCAGAGTGTACCTATTAAGACCCCTCAGTCTCTCTCTTCATAGGGCTTCCTTTGTAACCCATGCACCACCCTTCTCTGACCCCTTCCCCCACCCTGACTATGTCTTTCCTGAGGTGCAGTCTCCAGAACTGGATACAGTAATTCAGTGGCGGCATACCAGCAAGTGGTACAGTGGCAGCACCACCTCCCTTCTCCTGCTGGTGATGCCTCCCCCCATGCAGCCCAGCTTCCCGTGAGCCCTGCCCATGGGCCATGTCACACTGCACTGCCACCTTGAGGTCTTCTGAAATAATAACCCCAAGGTCCCCTTCCTGCCTAGTGACTGCCAACACTTCCCCCCATTCTATATTCAGTACGGGGTTCCTGTGCCCTAGCTGTAAGAGTTTGCACTTTTTGACATTGAACCCCAACTGCCATGACTTCCACCACTCCTCTAGTTTACCCTAGGTCCCTGCTCATTGTCTCCACACCCTCCTGGGCATCCTTCCTATTGCAGATCTTGGTGTCATCTGCAAAAAGACATTCCTTCCCCTCCAGTTTCTCTGCAATGTTCCTATGAAGATATTGAAGAGGACTGGTCCCAGAACTGAACCCTGCGGTACCCTGCTGCTCACCCCCCCATCCTTAAAGTGTGTCCCATTTACCACTACCTTCTGCCTCCTGTTCATTAGCCAGTTGTGAACCCACTTTATTATTCTGGCCCCAACCCCCAGATTGGTCAGCTTCCTAATCAGCCTTGTATGCGGCACGGTGTGAAAGGCCTTGGTGAAGTCTAGATAGGTTATGTCCACTGCCCTTCCCAGTTTGTTTCCCTGGTCACACAAAGAAATCTGTCAGATTCGTTTGGCATGACCATCCCCCATGAAACCGTGCTGCCCATGGTCTTGCATCCCATTGGCTCCTGAGTAATCAATCAGTCTCTGCTTTAGTAGGGTTTCCAGTAGTTTCCCCACCACACCCACCTACCCATATCAACGCACCAGAGTAGTGGGGTGAGTCTCTGTTCTATGATACAAACTCGGGGCCCTTATAGTAACAGAGGGTCTCCACAGCAGTGTACTGGTGTGGAAGTCACTGCACTGAGATTCAAACTCGGGGCTCTTGTAGTAATGGGAAAACTCTACACCTGTGCACTAGTGTGGTGAGCCACTGTACTGGAATTCAAACTCAGGTCCCTTATAGTAGCAGAGGGTCTCCAACGCAACTTCTGTGGTCCTCCCTAGATCACTCTTTCCACAGCAATACTCTGGAGAGGAAGGCTGTTCTTCTTATCTTAGAGGTCTTTGCTCTATTTCTTCAGGGTGAGCCTTGTTGGTATGAATGAACAGTGTTTCAGTGATGGATTACTTCAACAAACCCTATCCTGTCTGCAGGGACACAGGGTCTGGCACTGGGCAATCGAGTACTTTGTGTTTCTCATGGCTGTCTTTCTGCCTGTGCCCTCAGTGTCCTGGCGGATCATCTCAGTCAGTCATGGGTATTGTCCCATGAGTGGAACTTCTGGACTCCATTGTAGACAACCTCTTTGATGGATGGGGTTGTCTGGCGTGCGATCTTTGTGTCCCTGGCCCACACAATGCAAAACTGTAGCGTTTTCGCACTCTTGCTCCAGGGCTTGGAGTTTTCTAAGGAGATGCGGTGTCCTGCTCCTAGAAAGGGAGGTTCCAGTATGCATTTCCTCCATTTCCTCTGATTCAGAGGGTTCTGGTCAGTTTTTGGGTGGAACAAGCCATCCTAATTCTCGTGGCCCTGTTCTGGCCTGGGCATATTTGGTTCCCACTGCTGCAACAGTTGACTGTGGAACCTCCAGTTCTGCCCCCTCTTTGAGTAGGGCTTCTGTCACATGAGCGAGGCTCTCCAATGCACTTCCTGTGCTCCAAACTCTTAAAAGAATTATGCGATGCCTATGGCCTCACTCAGCTTGTTCCTGCGCTTACTCGCCCAAAAACTAAAAACCCTGCTGATAGTACCCTTCTTGATTTAATCATTGTAAACAAACCTCACAAAATCTCACATACCGGGGTATTTCATAATGACATCAGTAACCACAGGGCCATAGCATGGGTGTGAGGTCTATACCAAAGCTCACATCCACCTCTAGTTTTGTGTATAAAAGGAGTCACGGCAAATTCAACTGCACTGATTTCCTGACCGATTTAAGCCAGATAAGATGGCAAGATTTCTATCTTGCACCTACAGTCACAGAGGACTATAACCTCTTCCAGAACCTTGTCCTGAAGGTGATCAATAAACATGCACCTCTAGCAAAAATTTGATCAAGGAAAAGGACCTGTCCTTGGTTTACTAGTGAGTTAAAATTAGCCTTGCAGACCAAAGATGTACTATGGAAGAGGACCCAAAAAAGCAAATTAGTGGCTGACTGGGCGGCTTTCAGACCTACCAGAAAACAATGCACTAAACTCATAAGGACAGCATAAGCAGAGTATTTTCAAACAGCTTTGGATTCCTCCAAAAATAATGCTGCTAAATTGTGGCAAATTTTAAGGGAAATAGAAGGGCGTAGCTCATCTCCATCTCTGCCCTCTAAGATAGTCGCCTGTGACAATACATTTACAAAGCAAACAACACATCCTAGAACAGTTAAATAATCAGTTTGCCACTGCTGGATTAGCCTTTGATACCTCTCCAGCAAGCAGACTTCTCACCAACCCTCAATCCGTCCCACCCCACCCCCTGGATTCCCAGCAAACAACCAAGTTTAGCTTTAGCTTGATATCTTTCAAACAGGTGGAGGACCTCTTAATTTCACGGACACTAAAAAGCACGGAGCTGATCATCTCGAACCCTTTTTCTAAAGCTAGGACATCACTTTCTGACATCATCTATCTATTTAGCCTGCCCCTCACAAGAGGTCCTTCCCATTGCTTGGAAAATAGCACATGTAATCCTTCTCTTTAAGTCTGGCAACCCATGCGACCTTAATAACTACCGGCCCATATCACTGTTACCCATCTTATTGAAATTGCTTGAAAAATTGGTTAACATACAGCTAAGAAAACATCTGGAAAACTCCAACATTCTCAATCCATTACAGTCCGGCTTCAGATCAAAACATAGTACAGTATCCACCTTGGCTAAGGTGACAAATGATTGGCAGACTGCACTTGACACTAAAAATCACATCAGCACAGTCTTCTTGAACCTGAATAAGGCATTTGATACTGTAGACCATGATATATTATTGTATAAGTTACATGGCATTGATCTTGACGCCATTGCCTTGCAGTGGTTCTCATGCTACCTTACAGGTAGACAACAACAGGTTAAAGCCCAAGGTGATCTCATAAAACCTTGCAGAGAGGAGTTCCACAGGGATCCATTCTGGGCATCTACTATTTGTAATTTATATCAACGACATCGATTCTAAAATCAGGACAGCAGATGTCCACCTTTTTGCCGATGACACAGTACTTTACGTTGCTAGGCCTACCCTCGAGCTCGCATGTTCATAGCTGCAGCAGGAATTTAACCTACTACAACAAAACCTTCTTCACCTGAAATTGCTGCTTAATGCAAAAAAAGACTAAAGACATGTTTCTCTCCCCCTCAAGCCCATATGGTACACTCAAACTCCCCGGGTTCCAAGCTCCAGATCATGAATCTCTTGGGGGACTCGCTTGAGGTAGTGGACAAATTCAAATATTTGGAATTCTGGCTAGATTGCCAGTTCTCATTCATCATGCATCTTGAGGAACTGTCCAAAAAGCTAAGTCAAAGGTGAGGTCTATTCTTCAGAATAAAGCATCTGCTTAACCAGGAGGCAACAAAAAATAAGGCTGGGTCAAACCACATTCCCCCCCTTGTAGATTATGCAGACTTTCTCTATAGCCACTGTTCCAATGTCACCTTAGCTAAACAGGATACACGGTACCATAGAACGTTAAAATTCATTACCGGCCGGCCTGGTGGCGCTGAGGGTTGAGGTGCTGGACGCCACACCTCGCACCACGCCGATGACCCAGGTTCGGGAATGGACTCGGGCGGCCGGGGGTCAGAGGGGGAAGGAGGTCCTCCTCCTGGGGTGGGTTCTTGGGGTGCCTTCGAGCACCTGACGTACCTTTGCCTGTCGAAGCACGGGCATTGGGGCACAGGCGGCTCTTCTGAGTCGGGAAGGGGAGGACGTCGTGGGCACTAGACAATGCACACCGTCTGTCTGGACGTTCATCCTGCGTGCCCACACCCTCTGGGGAGGAAGGACCAAGGGAGAAAAACAGAAAAAAAACCCTCTCGGTCCAAGATGATGACCGATCCGAGCCTCCGACCACCTACCCACGGGCAGACCCCATTGTGCAGGCACTCCTAAGAGAGGAGTGAGGAAAGGGGATAATGGAGTAAACCTGGCACTCTAGGGACAGACTCTGGTGGGGAGCGATCTTAGGGGAAGTTGATCAGGTCTGAAGGAGTGGAAAGAGAGGGCAGTCAGGCGGGGATAAAAAGAAAGTGTAAAAAAATTCATTACCAACGTCCCTTTTAAAACCCATCGCTATACACTCTGTGCACAACTCGGCTGGCCCTCACTTTGCACCAGGAGGTTAAAAATGCCTCCCTATGGGCCTACAGAGTCATCACTAATAAACCCCCTCCCTGTATCTCAGATCTACTCACGTGTACTCCAGGTGTATATTCGCTCAGAAAATAGATGTTGCTTGATGTACCTAGGATAAGAACTCGCTATGGCGCATTATCACTAAGTCATGCTCTCCCTGCCATGTGGAATACCTTCCAAAAGTCCTTAAAACTCACACAGATTGTTGGTTTGCACATCTTTAAATCCTTGCTGAGCCGTTTATTACAGGAAAATTGTAACTGTTATTCTTAATCATGCACCAAAATCTTCCTGAGGAACCCTTCCCAGTGTTGCACCATCCATACAGCACTTAGTGTCTTCTCTCAGTCGGTTGTTGTCCATATAGCACTTAGTACCTCTTAAACAGTCTGTTGAATGTCATGTGTTCTTTCTCCCCCCACCCCCAATACCTCTTGCTTCCAATAGCTATACTTTAGGAACCTTAATGCCCATATCTTTCTGTATCTGCTGTCTTGTTGTATATCTAGACCTTCATTGTTAGGAACAATCAACGAGTGTATTGGCATTGCCAATTCCACACGTGTAAGCGCAACGTCCATAGTATTGTATTTATACTGTATGTACTTGTAGTGCCTCATTCTGTTGTGTCCTTCCAGGACCACCTTGTAAATTAGCCCGCTCAATGGTGTTATTCCTGGTAAAATAAAAATTGAATTGAATTGAATGGATCTTTAGTCTCTGCACCTCCATGCCTGGCTGTTAAGGACGTAGAGCTCTTCCACTTTGGGGTTTCCCCTGAGGTTTCTGAGGTTCTTCTTGCAGCTCGTAAGCAGTCCCTGAGGTGCACCTATTCCTAGAAATGGAAACGTGTCCAGCCTGGTGGCGCTGAGGATTGAGGCGCTGGATGCCACACCTCATGCCACGCTGGCAACCCGGGTTCAGGAAAGAGCCCGGGCCATCGGGGGTCGGCAGGGAGGGGGAAGGATTGAGCGTCCTAAGGACTGCTCTCCTTGCCCGGGGAGGAGGGATTTCATCAACCGATGCGCTGGTGACCTCTTGCGGAGGCTGGAGGCACTACAGTGCGTGGTTGCAATCTGCAGGGGTTGGAGCTGCGGCGGACGTCCTTCGGGGATGCATGGGAGCGTGCATCAGCTGAGCTGGACATCATTGCACATCCGAGCTCCGGGGTATCCAAGCTAGAATATGGGAAAAACCCAGACCAGTGGGATAGGCGACGGCACGTTCACTTCACGCCCAGCGCCGGATCTGTCTCGGCTGAGCCTCATATCTCCTCCACCTCTGGCCCCACTGCTTGCCAGAGTCTGCCTTTCAAGGAGCCCAGGTAGGAGTCGGGCTACCCTCCCCAGGCAGGTTAAACCGGGGGTGCTGGCAGCAAGGGGGGACAGAGAGAGAGGGTTACAGACCATAGCGGTTCTCAGGTGGGTAGCCACAGTAGAAGGATGCCTGAGAGAGTTCCCCTGATCCGTGACTGGAGGGAAAAAGAGTTGTCAAAAAAAAAAAAAAAAAAAGAAATGGAAACGTGTCATGATATGGTGTACCTCTGATGGCCTGGACCCTTTTTTATGTCCAGTTAGTCATGTTCTGGATTGCCTCCTTTCTCTCTCTCTCTCAGAATTGGGCCTCCAGAACTATGAAGGTGCATTTGGCTGCTGTTTCAGCTTTTCATGCCCTCACAGATGGTAAGTTGGTTGCCCAACTTGAGTTGTCCCGCAGGTTCCTCAGAGGTATCCTGCATGTTCTTCAGTCATTCTGTAGACCAGTTCCGGGACAGAAACATGATTCTGCAGACCTTTACTGCATATCCTTTCAAACTAGCTGCTACTTGTGACATGTGCCTCCTATCTTAGAAGACACTGTTTTTGGTGGCCATTACATCAGCATGAAGAATTTCCAAATTGCATGCTCTGGTTGCAGAGCCCCTTGTCTTGTTTCACAGTGATCGGGTTTATTCAGACCAATCCTTGTTTTCCCCAAAAGTTTTCTCCGACTACACCCTGAATCCAACTATTCAGCTTCCAGTTTATTTTTTTTCTCCGCCCGAATAAAGGGGAACGGTTGTTACATACTCCTGGATGTCCATAGGACTCTTCTCAGGTACCTGGATCGTGCTAAGGATTGTAGGACATCCTCTTAACGGTTTCTTTTCCCACAGAATGGTGGACTCCTCTGTTTCTAAACACTGCCTTTTTACATGGTTGGCGTCTTGCATTGTTTTTTGTTATGGGAAGCAGCTTCCGGGTCCTTTCCATGCCCACTCTGCTAGTGGCATGGCCGCCTCCATGGCTTGTTTTCATAGTGTGTTGGCTGCTGACAGCTGCTCTGAAGCTATGTGGAGTACTGTTCACACGTTCAGTAAATATTACTGTCTGGACATTGTCTCTTGTAGATGTGCCAGATGTAGCCTTACAGTTTAGCTAGGCCTCCTGTCTTAGTGTCATATTGATCTTTCCTGCCTCCGACAGTGCTTATTGTACCGCTTGGAAACTGTTCCAGTGGTGTGGCTCAGTGGAGGGAGGTGTACTGGAAGAAGTTAGTGCATTTACTTACTATAACAGTAGATCTTGAGAGAATCTCCTACATTGAACCATGGCGTACCCTTCCACCTTCCCAATTTTCCACTCAGGTGGTGTTTACTGGTAGTCCTGCCTGCTTTCTCATGCTCTGTACACTTCCTCTGCCCCATTAGGGCATTTATTTACAGTCGCATGTCCTCTCTCATGGGGCTTCTCACGTTAAATAGGCATTGCCAACATGCATTGACGTGGGTAGTCCCAGCTGGCAAAAGTTTCCAGGTGGTCCTGACGCTGACAGCTTACATGTTCAATTGTGTGGCTGAATGGTGGAGATTTTCTCCAAGATCCACTGTAACAGTAAGTAACTGCACATTACAGAGCTTAATACAGTGAAATGTCCAAATGCAGCATACCTTGTCTGGTGACATGGATTGTATTCTGAAAGATAACTCATCAAACAAGCCAGCACAGAATCCAGTGAACATTCATACAAAACAATGATACTGCCATGGTAGAGCCCATTGATCCAGTGACCTGGGGGCTGCTGAAAGCCCTCCTTTCCATGTTAAACTCTGCAGGTGTTTGGTCTTGTGCTCCCCATCTTAGGAAGCCGACTGCAGTTCTCATATTTGCACTGGTGATTCAGTAAATGAACTATGTATTTTGCATTAGACTCCTTTGGCTGGCATCGTCTTTTTCCCAAGTTCACCCCACAGTTTTGCTTTAATGTTGGTATACTGGGGCTAGCCACTCCAGCAGGTGCACCAGATCGCTGTACTGAGGGCACCCCTTGTTTGGTGATTTCTAAAATCTGCACGGGATAGCTCATTTTTTGGGCCTGATCCTTTGGAACTCCCTCATCATCTCACATCCACCGTGTCACCTCAGCAAGCGCCTTTAGAATGGAGCTCCATAAGTGAACTGGCCCACCCTGGCCCTATTTCCCTGATCCTTGTTTCAACTATCTTACATGTGTTTGTTGTATTTATTAATGCTGTATTACGTATTGTGTTACAATGACTGGTAAGCTCTGATGTCAAGCAGAAATGAGACTTTGTATTCTCCGTAGCAACATGGTATGATGTCATACCAGAAGAGAGTTGTCTTTGCAGATGATACAGTATTGAGCTAAATTACATATTTCTGTGGAGTCCCAACTTTTTGTAAAAAAAAAATGTATTTATTATTTCTCCCTGGCCATGCTCCACCAGGTATATACCCCGGTCCCAAGTATGTCCCTGATCAGGCCTGTTCACCACTGTCCTCCCCACCGAGGACCTACACCAGCCAAGCCGCTCCCCCCTCATGGTAGGGGCTCGGAGGGGGTCATTCTAACCACCCGAGACCTAGAGTGTGAGCTAGGATCCCCAACTCCCACCCCACTGGCAGCTACCTCTCCAGGACCTACCTGTAATTCTATGGATTTCCCCCTATGGTGGTGACAGAGGAGGGAGATCCATCCTCCCTGCTTCTAGAGAACCATCCAGCTGGCAGTCCTGGGCTGCAGCGTGGGTCAGGTGGCGGGCCTGGCTTCATACATCGGTGCCAGGCTCTTTTGGTTTACTGTTTTCCCTACATCCAGTGGCATGCAGTGATGCAGGTGTGCACATGTATGGAGGCTTGCACGTGTCATGCACTGAATGTCATCCTCTAAGATGCGCCTGCTGCGCTGCCACCACACCTTCATATGGTGGTAGTCTAGGAGCGGCATATCGTGCCACCTCTCCGGGAGAGGAGAGAAGTCCTCCAGATGCTCCATTCTTTCCACTCCAGTTGACCTCCAGACACCCAAGCTAGCTCCCGAACACGAGTTGCAGCATGACGGAAGGCAAGGCGTCCAGTGCCTCAGACCTCCACACCACTGGGAGTGACATAGTGTTTTTCAACCTCTTAACGCACTCAAGAGCAACTTCTATCAAATGTTTGTGCAATGCAGCGGGACTGTGTGTGCAGTTCTGTCTATACCCAACCTCTCATCACCCAAACGTGTGACCATTTATAACTGGCCTTCTGTCCTCCACTCATCACTGCTCTGTATGTGCAGCCGTAGGGTGGCCTTTCCTTCTATACAGGCGGTGTAGAAACGCAGCCCTTTGGACGCTCCAAGCCCTTACCAACAAACTCCCACAATACGTTGTTGACTGTCTCCCACTGAGTCCGATCAGTAGCTATGCCTTAAGAAGCCACTTGATGGTTTCCCTGAAAGTTCCAAGGACCAGCACCCGCCTTGGAAGGGCTGTCATAAGCTATGCTTTGCCCACACTCTGGAATAGGATGCAAAGATCGTTGAGACTTAGCTCCCCTGTCAGTATTGACTTGTTTAAGACCCTCTACGACAAAACATTTGCTGAAATCTGTAATTGCTTCCACCATTCCTAGTAGCATGACTGCCATTTCTCTCCCCATCCTTACTAGTCCTAGCCAGTGCCCTAAGTCCCCCCCGCCACTATTAACCATTCACCCTTCAGTTGCCACACTTGCCCTTAGCATCACTAATACTGTCATGCACACCTCCATAGCTTAGGAACTTCCACTCAGGCCTGTATCTTGTTGCTGATGACTGAATTGTATACAATCTTCCTTTTTCTCCTATGGTTTGCATGTGACAACCATACACGTCCTATTTTTGTGGATGTTGTACATATCATGTTACTGATGTGTTATGTATATGTTATTTGTACATGTGCATTTGAAATGTATATACTCTGCACCTACCTTTACTGTAATTATCATTATTGTTAACATCTTGTTCATTTTGTACTATGTATATTTGATCTGTGACTGTATAATTTGCCCCTGCCAACAGCAGGTCCACCTTGTAAATGAGCTTGCTCAACAGTGATCGCCTGGATAAATAAAGATTTGATTGATTGAAGATGTGTGACAAATGGTCAAAATGTGTGACATATCATCAAACTTGACATTGCTAGCCCAAAACACTGTGACTATGGGTGTACCGATACTTATAATGGTTGCTGATAACTAAGCATCATGGATTATAATACACTTGTGCTTTATAGTCTCAGTGGGCAGTGTTCAATATCACTTTCTCCATGTGAGACAAAGGGTTTTTTAGGGCTGACATGGGTGATGTACCTCGCCATGTGTGACAGTTGAGACGTATGCCACAGTGCCATGCCAAACTAAGCTGCAGTTCTGACGCAAGTTTTAACGAGGCTTTATGCTAGACCCAGCAATATTTATGCAACTAATTTAGAAATGATAAGGCAGTGCTTATTATCTAATCATTTAGAGTTGGTAAAGTAATGCGTTATCATTTCTAAATGAGTTGCATAAAAGCAGTTAGCTGACAAAACAGTTTAATGCAAACTGTAAAAGGGGCACAGTCGCAAATTAGACAGGCTTGGGCGGACTGGATAAGCCGCTAGGCCGTCGTCTGCTGTCATTTTCTGTTTTCAGAGGTCCGTGCGGTTGCATGAGCTCTGAATAATTACAGCTGTCAGGATATGCTTGACGGCCACTAAAGAGTTAAATCCTGTTGCACTTTGTACCTGGCTGCACCCTTCCCCCTCCTCTTGTGGCCTGCTCTGTGCTGTGGGTGTGAACTTCAACTTACTGGAGTTTCCTTCCCTGGGCTTATAGCTGTTTGTGAGGTTATTTAAAGATCTCAAGCAACATGAAAAGAATTTCGTTTTGTTTTCACAGTTGAATTGAGTTCACGTGTTAGCCCCACCCCCCTCCCCAAACCCTGCTTGGCCGATATTGTATGGACAAATGTGTTTGCTATTAGAATTTAATTAATCCTTGTATTAATTTTGAAACACTAAAATGTTCTCTTTTTCTGTGCCATAACTCCTATATCAAAATGCTTTTGTTGTGTTAGTCCTTGTACTAGAGAAGAAACGAGGACTTGTACCTTGAACTACTCTCTAACTCCATATTTTATGAACTGCTCAGTATACTGTCATTTCAGTTGCTGTACTGCAATCTGTCCTACCCAGGACCTCCTTGTAAAAGAGCTTTGTTCAATGGAGCTTTTTCCTGGTAAAATAAATGCAGATACAAATAAAGATACTTTTAAGTAACACTGATAAGGCTGGCCCACCAGTGCAGCGGTTGGATTTCCACTTGCGCCACCAGCAACCAGGGTTCGGAACGGACCCAGGGAGTCGGAGGGCTGGCCGGGGGAGAAGGATTGAGCATCCCATGGACTGCTGTCCTTCTCCAAGGGAAGGGTAGAGTATCCAGTGCTTAATGGACCTCCAGTGGAGGCTGGGGGAACCACAGGCGACCGATGCCAGCACATAAGAGGGACAGGGCGGATGCTGGACGTTATTGCACGTCCCCGCCCCTGGGGCAGCCTAGGAAAAACGCTGCTGGCCGCCCTTGATGAAGCCCACCCTTGGCTTCGATTAGCTCTCAGGCCGGCTCCCTGACCTATCCTGTCAGATGCAGCACTATAGGGCCGGTGCCACAACCCTGCCCTGGGGGGTAAGTCAGAGGGTATCAGGGAGTTGTAGCCAATATGAGAGTGGAAGTGGAGGGTCCGTGACTGGGCTGAGGTACCGGGCGGACGGTGGCAGGAAAAAAAAAGTTTAAATAAAAAATAAATAAATAAATAAGCAACACTGATACAAAAATTCTTTCTTCTATAAAATACGGTTACAATCCCTAGTGTTTCTGTAACTGCAACTGCAGACTGCACCCCCAGCAGATCTTAGCACTGCAGCATCCCCCCGCCCCGGGAAGCAGTATGATGTCATTTGAGTCACTGCAGTTTTCCCTACTGTAGCCACCCCCCTCCCCACTGTCTAGGGGCCTGGTGGAAAAGAGGAGGGGGCACCACATAGCAGCAGAACCACATCCAGTAGACAAATAAAGCTGCCACATCCCTGAGCACAGATCATAGGTCCCACAGAAGGGCACTGAGCATGGACAGAAAACGGGGAGCCGGCGGCAGGAGTCCCAAGCTGTATGGACAAGATGGCCACTGGCAAGCAAGCATCACAGAACCTAGGTGAAAGGTTTGAATGCTTCATTGGCAGACATTTAAACTAGCCCTGGGGGGAGGTAGAATTATGCAGGAAAAATTCAACTGCTCCCCTCCCCCACGAACACAGATCAAAGCAGGTAGACAAGAGGATACGAAGGACGAAGAAACACAAAGGACTGAAACAGGGTAATGTCGGGGGAGACACAAGGGGAAGGGATGGGATCAGAACAAGTGGTGGCAAAACCATCAAAACTTGGAGGGCCATGCATACAAATGCTCGCAGCCTGGGCAACAAGTTCCCTGACCTGGTGGCATTGATGGCAGAGGGAGACCTAGATATTGTGTCAGTCACTTGAAATGTGGTATACAGAAAGCCATGACTGGGACATTAATATACCTGGGTATACAGTCTACAGGAAAGACAGGGAGGGCAAAAAGGGAGGAGGGGTAACGATCTACATCAAGGAAGGGATCAAGCCGACTGAGATAAAAGGAAAGCAGGGAGGGAGGAGGCACTGTGGATCACACTGAAGTCAGGAAAGGATCACTGTGGTGGGCGGGGGCCAGCTCAGTAAAATAGACTGAGCTGCACACTCGACAAACTTAATAGACCACTAAGACTTTCTTCTGCTGGCAATTTTCAGTATGTTTGTATGTTGTATAATGATATCATAGGGACCTCAAAGAGTGAATGAGGGGTTCTCTTTTTGCTATAATGTATCCACCTTCTCCAGGGGTGGCTGATTAGCCCTCCCTGCCTTCCCCTGAACAGGCCACCGTTTCCCCTGGGACCTACCCTTTAGTCCCAGGTGATGGCACAGGCCCAAGCAGATCGGGCAAGGAGATCATAAAGCCCCCAATGCTTTTCCACTTTTTCCTCCCTGCCGCTACCATAGGACATCCAGCATGTGCATGGAGGCACTCAGAGTACCTCGACTACCTCCCTTTGTGCTGCCCACACTGCACTACCACAAGGCCTTCTCCTGATGGCAGTCATAGGCTGGGCTGATATCCCTCCCCTCCCCAGGAGAGAAAAGCAGTCCTTTGGATGCTTGATCCTCTCCCACCCCAACCGACACCTGGCAACCCGAGCTTGTTTCCGAAATCAGGTTGCCAGCATGGAAAAAGGTAAGGTACAAGCAGTGCTTCAGCCCTTTTGCCACTGGGACGGCTGCATTGAAGGGTTCTGATGACATCGAGGGACCTTAAGAGCAAAGCTTGAGTTATGTGAGAGAATAATATACTAACATACCAACATACTAAAAGCCAGCAGGATAGGTCTGTCGGTCTTTCATGTCTGCTCATTAGCCAGCCCCTAGTGGTCACTAGCTCATCTCTCCCTCCTGGCCCCCGAGAGGGTCAACCTTGGCTTCAGGACACCCAAGCATCTGTCCCACCCCCTCTTGAAGCCCTCCACAGTGCCTTGCTCGACTAGACTCCGGGGCAATGCATTCCATGGCTCCACCACCCTCTCAGTGAAGTAATGCCTTCTATGCTGTCCCCTGTAGGTTCCTCCCTCCAGCTTCCATTCCTGGCCTCAGGTTGTGCCCCCTTGCTTTAACCTGAACATTTGTCTGGCTCTGCCCCTGTTAATCCCTTTCACATATTTGAATACCTCAATCATGTCCCCCCTGTCTCTCCTCTCCTCCAATGAATACAGCCCAAGGGCTTCCAGCCTCTCCTCATAGGTCCTATCACTCATGTCCTGGATCATCCTGGTTGCCCTCCTTTGGACCCTCTCCAATAGTACTATGTCCTTCTTAAGGTGAGGTCTCCAGAACTGCACGCAGTACTCAAGATGCAGCCTGACCAAGGCATTATACAGAGGTAGGATCACCTCGCTCCTCCTGGATGTAATTCCCCGGGCTATACAGCTCAGTATCTTGTCTGCCTTTGCCGCCACTCTTCTGCAGTTTTCACTGTTGTTCATTCTGGTGTCTACCACCGACCCGAGTCCCTTTCACTTGAAGTGGCTTGCAGTGTGACCCTCCATGGTGTATACATGCCCTGGGTTTCTGACCCCCAGATGCAACACCCTACACTTCTCCGGATTAAACCTCAGCCCCACCTCCTTGACCAACCCTCAAAGGTATCAGGTCTCTCTGGACTGCCACCCCGCTTCCTCCCGTCGGCCAGTGCTCCCAGTTTGGAGTCATCCACAAAGAGGCTCATCCTACTCCTAACCCCTGTCCCTGTATCGGGGACATAGGCATTGAACAGGAGTGGTCCCAATACTGAGCCCTGGGGCACCCCACTGAAGACCTTCCTGGGGGAGACTATTCCACTAACCACCACCCTCTGTGTTCTATCTGTAAAGCCAGCTTTCCACCCATCTAAGCAACTGTCTTCCCCAACTTTGTCAGTAACCCGAGTGGAGTAGCGAGTCAAACGCCTTACTGAAACCAGGTATAAGACGTCCACTGGTTCTCTATCTGTCCAGGACCCCCATCACCCAGTCGTAAAATCTGCGTGATGTTGGTCTGCACGATCTCCCGGAACGAAACCATACTGTTTGTCTTCCATGGCCCCAGCCTATCCAGCTGTCTCCCGAGCATCCCTTTGATGAAGCCCTCCATTGGTTTGCCTACCACTGACGTTAAGCTGACAGGCCTGTAATTTCCCATCTCCTCCCTAGACCCCCCTTTGTGGATAGACACCACATGGGCGACCCTCAATCTTGGGATACCCACCCTGTCTGGAGGCGGGTGTTGAACAGGCGCGGCTGGTGGAGCCGCTAGTTAAATCTGCCAGTTCCTTCAGCACTCTTGGATGCAACCCATCCGGTCCTGGTGCTTTGTCAGTTTTCAGCGCCCGTGAGTCTCCTCACGCTGCCCTCTGTGATTTTAACCTCCTAGCCTCCCCTCTACAATGCCCCATCCTCCTCCTCTGGGCCTGGCCCACCTGGTACCCCAGCCCCTTGTGGTCCTCTCATCTCCCCCTGTCCTCCCCTCTCAGCTGTCCCCCTCCCCCACCTTCCGGGTGAATGCAGCCCATGTCTCCCTCCCTAAATACTGAGGCAAAGTACTTGTTTACTACCTCTGCCTGGTCCCCCGCCTCCTGAGCCCATCCTTCCCCAGTCCTAATCCTTGAGATCTGTGCTTTCCCATTCCTCTTTTCCCCTTTGTATCCATAAAATCCCTTTCCACCCCTTCGGATATCCCTGGCCAGGTTGTGCTCCATCCTCGCCTTGGCTCCCCTCACCATCCTTGTGACCCTTCAAACTGACAGCTCATACTCACCCCTCTCCTTTTCCCCCCTGGAGCACTTAAAATGTGCGTAGGCAGCTTTCTTATCCCTCACCGCCTCTTGCACCTCCCTGGTCCACCAGCACGGCTTGCTGGTAACGCATGGGTAACCATGCACAACCATTCTGTGTGTCCATCAAGGGGGTTTTGATGGCATCATAAAGACCTCAAGAGTGAAACTTGAGTAATGTACAGAATAATGTATGGGCAACCATGTACAACCAGGCTGTGTTTCCATTGGGGGGTTTGGATGACATTATAGGGAACAAGTGCGAAGCTTCAGTAATGTACAGAATAATGCAGTGAAGGGTTCTGATGACATCTTCAGGACCTTGAGAGCGAAACTCGCATAATGTACAGACTAATGCATGGGTTACCGTGCACAACAAGGCTGTGTTTCCATTGAGGGGTTCTAATAACATCATAGGGACTTTAAGAGTGAAGCTCAAGTAATGTACAGAATAAGACATGAGTAATCATGCATAACAAGGCTGTGTTTCATCGAGGGGTTCTGATGACAACATAGGGACTGTGAGGGTTCTGATGGCAGCATAGGGACTGTAGGAATAAACTAATATGCAGATTAATGCATGGGCAACCATGCACAACAAGGCTGTTTTTCCATCAAGGGGTTTAGATAACATCATATGGACCTCAAGAATGTAGGTCTACCAGCCCCATCAGCGCAGCAGTAGCGCTACCGTTCACGACGCAGACGATGTGGGTTCAGATGAGGACCTGGGTCGTCAGGGCTGGCTGGGGGAAGGGGGATAGAGCGTTCAAGGGGATTGCTCTCCTCCTCCAGGGTCTGAGGGCAGCCATCCCTGCTGCAATACTGCCACCTGGATGCACATAGGTGGAGGTACAGCTCGGGGCTGTCGTAGGAGGGGAGGAAGTCAGCTGAGTTCTGGGACGGCTGCGCGCTTCTGCGTGCTCACGTCCCTTGGACCCCCTGGTATGCCGGCTTCCTTGGGGGACCATCAACAGAAAAAGGAAAAAACCCACGGCCAAACCCGGTGACAGCCTCCGGCAACTAGCCACCCCGCGACTGAAATCGGAGGAACCCATGAAGGTGCCTGATGAAGACTTCAAGCAGGTGGGTGGGGAGTGGATTGGGGAGCTGCTGCCTCCCTCCCTGCTGGGGGGGTAAACCTAGGTAGCGTGGAGGTAGCCTGGGTAAGTCCGGGAGTAGATATAGCCCTTGACTTCGGATGCTTAGGAGGACCCGGAGAGAGAGGTAAGGCCATGGGGAATGTAGGGGGCTTAAAATGGCAAATAAAAGAAAAGTGTAGTTCTAGAGGTCCCGGATGTCAGCAGAACCCCAAGTTGGAAACACAGCCAAGTTGTGCATGGTTGCCCATCAGTTATTTTGTATAGTATATGATTTGAGACATCAGATTAAAAAAAAAATGCAGCATTTTTCTTCCCTTGAAATTTTCAGTTTAATTATTTTCATTATTTAAAAAATAAAACAGAAACCTGCCCTCACCCAGCTGCTACAAACCCATCCAGGTGAGGGGTTGACTTTCTGCTTTCTTAAAATGATGAAAAGAAGATTTTGTGTTAGGGGATGGTCTGGGATTTGTGTGTTGGGAAAACAGAAGCAAAACAACAGATGGCAGTAGTTTCTATTCTAATTTAAAAAAACTGTTGTACCACAGAAGGTTACAGCAGCATTCTAGGACTTTTTAACTGTGGTACTGCAGCTTTTTAGTTAGGATGGATATCCATGCACAACAGTGGGAAACTTTTTACTGTATTTTATATTTATTTATTTAAGAGTTTTACCAGTGGGGCACGCTGAGCAGAGTACTGCTCGATTCCAGGTGCGCCCTGGTGGAGAGGGACATGGGACACAATTTACAAAATTTAGAGAACATTTGAAGACATTATACATAGCAGTACAAGCTAGGCAAATACTAACAGACATGTTGCATTTATATTTTACATCGACAGGCATTTGCAGCACAGTAGTGAGCAAATTTGCATAATTAACAGTGCAGGCTAGTTTTATAAAATTGATATATACTACATATATATATATATATATATATATATATATATATGTGCAGTGATGTGCATCTCAGGATGCATAGGACATCACCCATGTTCAAGGGTCAGGGGCCTTAGAGAAGGACCTCTGGTGTAGGGGAGCATGTGTAGGAACAGCGTCAATTTCTGCAGGAGCAAATAGAAGAGAACTGGCCTCGCAGGAGGTAGTCGAGGTACTGGGTAGAACACACTTGATGGGTGTCGACTGGGAGGGAGTTCCATAGTTTCGGTATACGATGCCTGAAGGCTGCCTGATGAGACAAGGAGACCATGCAGGGCACTTCAAGCCACTGGGTGTTGAAACTTCTAAGTGGGTATGCAGGATGCAGTTGTTGGGTTAGGGCAGAGGTAAGGAGAGTGTCCAGAACTTGGCCGTGAGTTTCACACGTGGATCGACCTGCGCTCCTGGAGTGAGGGCAGGTCGAGGGACTGGTAGAGATCACTGTGATGCATAGAGGGCGGACAGTCGAGGGTGAAATGGCAGAAGGAATGGTAAAGGGGGTCCAGTCTGGCTACGATGGACTTGGGAGCGGCACTGTAGACTACGTCACCATCGTCAAATGTGGGGAGGATCATTTTCTGCACAAGTGTGCGGCATGCTGGCAGCAGGATGCATCCATGGTGACGGTATAGAGCACCCAGTTTGGGGTGGAGCTTTTTATGGATGGCATCAACATGCACAGAAAAGTCGAGGTGCTGGTCTAGCCAGACCCCAAGGTATCAAAAGGAGGTGCAGTTCTCCAGAGTGGTCCTGTCCAGACTGTGAAAGGCAGGGGGAGAGGGGAGCTGAGAGAGTCTGCTTTGTGCTGAAGGTCATGGAGACGGTCTTCTTGGCATTTAGAAAAAGATGTATTTTGCAAAACCAGAGCTGAACAGCGTTGAAGTCCTGCTGTAACCTGGTTGCCACATCAGCGGGTAAAGGGCCAAATGTATATAGCACTGTGTTGTCTGCATACATATGTAGGGACATGAGTGGGCAGGTGGTGGGCAGGTCGTTTAGGAGGATGGAGAAGAGGAGTGGACTGAGGACAAAGCCTTGTGGAATGCTGGAGATGACTGGGAGGGAAGATGAAGTGGAGGGGCCTATTTTCACAGATTGTGACCTACCTACCAAGTAGGAGTGGAACCAATTGATGGCTACAGGGGATAAACCTGCCAAAAAGAGCTTATCCAGAAGCATGGGCATGGGAGACGATGTTGGAACGCTTTGCCAAGATCGACAAAGATTGCCGGAGTGGTGTGTCCATTTTCCATGCCAACGAGGATGGAGTCAGTGACACGTAATAGGGAGGTGGTAGTGGAGTGGGCCTTCTTGAAACCAGACTAGTAAGGCAAGAAGAAGGAGGAGCTGAGGAAGGAGATGAGTTGAGTGAGGACTAGGGGTTCCTGAAGTTTAGCCAGAATGGGGAGGAGGGAGATTGGATGGTAGTTTCTGGGGACAGAGGTGTCGCCACTCTTGGGACGAGGGATGACCATGGCATGCTTCCATTCCAAGGGTATTGCGGCAAGGGAGAAGGAGAGGTTGAGAAGATCAGCAAGTGGGCAAGCAATGGCAGGGGCAGGGTAGAGCAATTTGGCGTCCAACCCTGAGGGGCATTTGCTCTTGGTAGAGTTTAGGGCGAGCAAGACATCATGTACTTCTGACTGGGTGACAGGGCGAAAAGAGAAAGATGTAGTTGGAGGAGGGTCCCGGGTAGTAGGGGATGGTGGGGTAGAATTCCGTTGGTAAGAGGGGAGAGTGGATAGTAGTGCCGAGGTGCAGCTAGTGAAGAAAGAGTTGAATTCAGAGGTGAGTGCCATTTTATCTGTTATGTCTGCCCCACCTACATTTACTGTAGAACAGGGGATGGTGGCTGGGAAGGTGGGGAGAAGAGGGATTTAACCACCTTCCAGAATTTGGCTGGGTGATTTATGTTAGCCTGGAAGGAAGCTTTGAAATAATTTGCTTTAGCTTGTTGGATTTGTCTGGTGCAGGTGTTACATAAGTGCCGGTATTTTGCATGGTCATTTGGGGAGCTGCAAGATTTAAGTGACTTCCATGCCTGGTCTTTGGCTTTGGTGAGGGCTATGATGTTGGCTGAAATCCAGGGCAGGTGGCCGCCCCTCATGCGAGTACTCCTGAGTGGTGCATAGTAGTCCCAGGCAGCTAGGAACTTGGACTTAAAATAATCCAGTGCAGAGTCAGTAGAGAGAGCTAGAGGGATGAAGGACCAGTCAGTGGCTTCCAGGTCATTTAGGAGAGAAAGAAGGTCAAGGTTTTAAAAGTCCTGATATGAATGGTTAAGGGGCTTTGGGCCTGAATATTTTCGAATTGTGTAGATCTTATGGTGATCACGTATTGAGTCAGGTAGGCTAAATGAGGAGATTATGTGGTGCTGGTGAGTGGTAAGGGACCAGTCCAATAGGGAGTGGTTTTGCGATTTTGAGTTTAGACGAGTAGGTTCAGTGATCAGTTGGAACAAGTTCAGAGCAGTGACCTGGTTGCGGAGCTTGGTTGTTGAGCTGGAAAGCCAGTTTATGTTGAAATCCCCTTGAATGTGGAGTTCGCCCCCTGTGGCACGAGATTTCAAGGTGCCCAGGTGATCCAGGATTGAAGGGCCGGGGGAGTCAGAGAACTATATATTTCAAAAGTTTGATCAGGAAAAACATACTGAGCAAAATAGTTTGTTTCAGATGTATCCGGAGGGTGAAGGGAGAGGAGGAGAGAACATGCAGTAATAAGTTACATCAATAAATTACAATCATAATAATAATAAAAAGTATATGGCAGACAATTAAGAGGAAGCACAGTGTTCAAGTAGTGCAAAATAGAGCTTAGCAATAGCAACAGTTAGGCAAAGCGCAATAATCGTAACCCTGAGGTGGCAACAGAGGCTTGTTTGGCATGCGCTTGGCCATCCGGTACCTTTTATGTTTGCATGCACACATATGGAAAGCAAACATATTGGTACTGTAGTGTAGGGATTGTGTAGGTGTGTACTGTATAAGCCAATGGATGTAGAAATGCAGGAGGCTTGCCTCTCAAAAGCCAGTGCTGAGAAGGCTGACAATGACAGTTTATCTGGCTGATGAGCGTAAACGTCTTGTAGTTCAACAGTGAAAGCCCTACCGATCACGCTGGTTTTCTGCCCATTAGCTAGCTAGTAGACATCATCAGGCTTTGAAAATAAACATCAAGCCTCACAGTGTGTGTGTGTGTGTGTTTCCCCCTAGTTATAAACAGGAAGCGCCTATTTAAAAGCACTAAACCGAGCTGGAAGAAAAACAGCATGCAGAAAGTAAATATAAAACCTTCACATATGTTAACAGCATGTCAATAATGAACAGAAAACACCAGCAATGATTGATTTAAATTACATATTATGTTCGCTTTAAAGAACCCCTGGTACCAGTTGCCTTTAAAAAATTTTATTAATTTAAAAAAAAAATAATGCATTACAATAAAATGGCAGAAGGATTTTTACAAACTCTCACAAACAAATCCCCATTACTCATAGTCCTAATACATACAAAACAGTTTTTTAAAGTTTAGCTACATTTAAATGAAACTATAAACATATCATTTTACAGTAAGTCTAAAAAGCTGAGGGATAAAAACAGTCACTAAGTAACCTAGACTTACTCCATTTCATTTAATAAGAATTGGCCACATCTAAGGTAATAAATAGAGACGTAGTAAGGGGTACCTGAAAAAATTATCTTTTTACATTTATACCACAAATTCCAGAAATTACCAGTTGGATAACTTTGAGAAATGTGTGAGTTAGACACAGTTCATAGTTCCTATATTTTTGCAGTCCTTTTTATTTTGTATGAGTTTTATCCTCCTCCCCATTCCCCCTTCTGCTGTTGAACTCCAGCCCCTTCACCCGAACTCCAGGACTTAACACAATCTACTTCTTACCTTGTTGTGTGAGGGGTTGCCACGGATGGTGGTGTTGCAGTGCCTTTAGTGTTGTAGCATCATCCTGCCAACAGGGGCTCTATCCACCCGTTACTGCCCTTGAGTTAGAGCCAGTGGCATGCAGTGGCACACATGTAGACCATGAAGATGGTGCGCATTTTCAGTGCCTGCCTCCAACTTTCAAATCTGGTGACTGTTATTGTGCCACCTATCCTCCCCTAGGTAGCAGTCAGTCTGCAGTACACACAGTCCCCCGATCCTGGAGGGGGGAGAGCCACTGATGGATGGTCAGTCGTCCTTCTCCCCTTGGTCTATTCCAGAACCCAGTGCACTGGTGTGGAGGAAGGTAAGGCATTCTGCACCTCCGCCCTTCACGCCACTGGCCTGATTACAAGTTTATTGTAGCTCAGATTTTCTTAGACAGTATTGTTTGAGGCCCTGAGGGGAACTGAACTTGCAACTCATTGCTTTACAGTTCTACGCTTTTACCCTCTTAACTATTCAGCCAGAACTACATTTTTGCAGTTCTTTCCTCATTTTCTTTTTTGCTGAGGAAAATAACGTAAAAACAAGATTACTGTCCCTTGAACTTTATTATAACCAGTTGTCTGCATGTGACATTATAATGCCCTGTTTATGACATCATAATTATCTCCACAGTATCAGATTGGGATATCATAAACAGAATTGTGACTGCAGAAGCAGACAAGCAGGCAGAGCAAATAGAGCAGCGATCCTGTTTCTGTGCAAATGTCCTTAAGAAATAAACAAATAAGCATGACGATTACAAACAAATTCTAGCCAGAGCCGTTATGGCTGTGATAAGCTTGAAGAAGGTTGGAGGAATGAGCACCATCAGTACCACCCAATGTCATCCCACATACACCATGCAAGGAAACCTTCGGCATTGACAAATGCTTGTTTTTTTGTTATCTTTGCATGGCTTCCACCCTTCTAACCGAGATGAAGACATAATCTCCGACTGTACACTGCAGTCACTAAACATTTTAGTATAATTCATCTTGCTGCTGTATATTAGAATGTAATCCAGTCTATAGTTCTGATTTCTGATATGACCACATTTACCCCTTTATACAAACCTGTCATAACAGGAAAATTACTTCATCGCTTTTTTAACTAATAGCATCTTCAGCAATAACAGTAGTAAGTCCAAATCTCAGATCTGAAGTAACAAAATGTAGTGATCTGAAATGTGTCATAGAAAACATGACAGTAAAATGTGGTACATCAGATTTATGGCACAACACACAGTTGGCTCTACAATAGAACTCAAACTGTCAGGATTAACAGTGAACTATCAGACGAAAGGTCTGTGACAAATGGAGTCCCGCAGGGCTCGGTGTTGGGTCCCACTCTGTTCAGCATTTTCATCAGTGACCTTATCATTTAATCACAGAACACCTTATCTAAATTCGCAGACGATACTAAATTGGGAGGACCTGTTGACAATGAAATCAACTGGAGTACTCTAATAAATGACCTCAAAAAAATTGAATCCTGGGCGGTAACTAACAAGATGTCATTTAACGTGTCTAAATGTTCTGTGCTACAGATTGGTAAAAAAAAATCCCAAACAAACATACCATCTTAATAATACTATACTTGGGGAATCCCTCATTGAAAAAGACCTGGGTATACTGGTCGATAATAGGTTGTCTTTTTCAAACCACCTTAATAAAGTTGCTAATAATGCTAATGCTCTTTTCGTAGGATCAACAATACTTTCATCCTTAAAATTGAGGAATGCATTATGACCTTGTATAAAACACATGTTAGACCCCACTTAGACTATGGTTCATCCTTGTGGAGTCCCTATTTAGCCAGGGACATTACAAAAATAGAAAAAGTCCAAAGAAGGGCCACAAAAATCATACCTCACCTTTCTCGATTCAATTATGAAACTAGGCTTCATAAAACCAAGCTATACTCTTTGGAATTTAGAAGGTTAAGGGGAGATCTTCTTCAGTTATTTAAAATCTTACAATCTGCTACACTAATGAGATCATGTGGATTGTCTTTTACATCCAGAAAAATAGTAGCTAGAATACATAACAAACAAATTGATATTGAGAAAACAAGAACAAACAGAAGACAGCAGTTTTTTACTATTAGAGCTCCAAGAGTTTGGAATTCTCTGCCACAGGAAATTGTTGATTGCCAGAATATTAATACATTTAAGCTTAAACTTGATAAATGGCTTCTGGACAGAACTTAACCTACCAATGATCCACACTGTGTGGAGGACATTCTCGATGGGCTTTGGCCTTCTTTTGTCCAAATTACCAAGTTACCAAGTTACAACAGAAAACAGTACTATGCAGGCTTATGTTTACAAAGTTGTTACCTGGCCTGAGATAAATGAATCACCTGCTTCAAATCTCACCAGAGCCACTTATACGTGATGGCCCAGGAGCACTTGTGTCAGATCAGGGCTACTTTCATCAAGTTCGTGGCTACAGTTGCAAAATAGAATCTATGCACACATATTTGATTTTTAAATCTGCGTTGAATACATTTTGTTGTAGAGTGTACGTCCATTTCCCTGTGCAACAAGGTTAAACTGATCCCAAGGAGATACATTATGTAAATTGACAGTAAATGTATGCAGAGAGAATAACAGAACAGAATTGAAAGGACACTTAAACCCTGTTTTTGTACCTGAAATTCCAGTTAAAATGGATCCCAGAGTGATGCAGAATAGACAGTGTCCAATTACAGAATGTGCCTCCTTAGCATGGAATCAGTTTAACCTTGTTGCAACAGGCAAATGGACACACATTCTACAGTAAAATATATTTAAACACATTTAAACAAATATATGTGTGCTTAAATCCCACATTACAACAGTAGCCATAAACATGATGAAAGAAACCCTGATCTAATACAAGTGCTCCCCAGTCATCATGTATAAGTGGCTGTGATGGAGTTTGAACCCAGCATTTATTTATCTCAAGCTGGGTAACAATTTTGTAAACATAAAACTAAAGAATACTGGGCAGTATTCACAAAAAGGGATGCACCCAGCGCATCCAAGATGCGCCGGCACATCCCTGACTTGCACACTAGTGCGATTCTGGAAGGGCACTAATGCGCCATATCTGATGGGGCTGTGCAGGGGGTGTGCCCATGCATATGGTGCACAGCCCCAGTCACAACCCAACTTGGAGGCGCATCCCCAGAGCAAGTCCAGAGATGCACCTCCAAAAGATAAGTCTACAACAAGTAGACGTAAGTGGGTGTCCACCCACAGGCTGGCTGCCATACTGCAGACAGCAGCATGGCAGCCTACCTACCCTGGCAGTCCAGGTCCCCCCTCACTGTCTGTAGCCCCAATCATGACAGATAAGCCCCTGTAAGATCCCTGGTGGTATAGTGGTATCCCCCTCCCTGCCCATATCACCAAACATGTCAAATAAGCCCCTGTAAGATCCCTGGTTGTATAGTGGTACCCCCCAGCCCGACCCGATCACGGTGTGAAATGTACAGCCGTAAGAACCCTGGTGGTCCAGTGGACCCCCTGTCCCCCACCTGCTCAGGCATCCCCCCGCTCCTCCGCGATCCCTGCATGGGTAGAAGGCCGGCAGGAAGCTCAACCCACCCACACACCACCATGGCTGCCCTCTGACTGTGCTGTCCATGAATGATAGCATACTGTACAACTATAAACACATTGGTGGACCTTGTCGACCAATGGGCTTGCAGCGTGTACTGTACGCTGTCATTCACAGACATCACAATCAGCAGGCAGCCATGGCGGTGTGCGGGTGGGTTGAGCTGTATCACACATTACTTCTAACTACGTACTGATTTACAGCATAGAAGAATGTGCAAAGTCCATTTACACCATACTGTGCATGAATATCATAGACTACAAGTAGAGGAGATAGGTCATGTTACTGGATAATACATAGAGAGGAGATGTTCTGTGAGTAAAGGGTTAATGGCTGTTAGGAGATTTCTAGGAGAGATGGAAAGCTGATACAGGCAAGCTCTAGCAGGTCAATTTGAGGTGAGACTTCAAGCCAGGCGCTGTTAGAACTATCTGATTTTACATGGCTAAATATTATTACTTCTAGTAAATCCATGTGCCTGATTTACTAAACAACACAGTTATTTTTCTGCACTTTAAATAGTTTTAATGATATTTAGATTTGTTTAAAATGTGTGCACATTGGCTCTTGGAAAAAGGCAGCTTGGAGTTCTGACACTGAAACAGAAAGAAGGGAGTATTTTATGTAACTGTCATTGTGATTTGCACTTATGGAAGGATACACTGAAAAGTACTAAAAAATGTGTTCCAGGATAAGCCATTTTTCAAAGTTGAGCAAGATGGCTGTAGGCTCCGCCCACATCCATAATAAGCTCTATACTAAACTGTGTCTAGAAAGTATGCAGTTCAGAGTTGTCCCAACAATATCAGGGGGCTCTTTAAAGCCCTGTTACACTGCAAGCAAACATTCGGCAGTGGCAAATACTTGTTATAGTGTACAGTTAAAAAAAAACTCAGCAAGAAAAATGATCATTTATATATTTGTTTTTATATTATTTGATTTTTGGTAACCAGGTAAGTATGCTAGACTGAAGTGCGCCTATTTCCAGGTACGACCTGGGAGGTTACATTTCACAGGCACAATAACAAATAACAATTTACATAAACATTTCCATGAGGGCAGATTACAGTTTTAGGAACACAGCATAACAATAGAAGTATATTACAGACAGGTGCAGGATACAGGGATTACACTGGCAGTTCAGCTTTTACAAAGAGTTGTACAAAACAGCTGTAAAGAGAGGACTTAAAGACGGTGATGTACCCTGAGTATATTTAGGGACACCCAGGGAGTAATCATTTACCGCTGGATTAAATCTTCAGGCAGGAGGGCAGTGCTGCATTAAGTGCAATGGCTGGAGCTAGCTTAAGTAGTGATATTCTTTTAAACACAAACTGGTTGTGACAGCCGACAAAGGCAATGAAAAGTGAAAGCAAATGCATATCTGAGTTAGTATTTTAAAAAGTCCAGAGTTACCATTTCATAAGTCCCCATAAATTCATAAATTGCTTTCAGAACATCTGAGGCCCACTAGGCACAAGTGCCTGTTTTCAGGGGCGACCCAGGAGCACTGGGGAGGTTAAATGACTTGCTTGGAGTCACACAGTATGCAAGTGGAGGTGGTGGGAATCAAACGCAGGTCTGCTGTATGTATGAAACTCATTCACAGCTCGTTACTCTAAACTTTAGGCTCTCCTGCCAGCCCGTTTGTTGAATCTGTCATTGCCTATATGTTAACTCAGAATCCTATTAAACTGCTGGATGTTGGATTTCGGACTATCCTAATCCGAATCTAGCAGTAAAATAGAAAAACCCTGATCCCGACAAGTACAGCCCTCACCTTGCAGTTAGCTAACCCTCCACTTCAACCGTCCTCTAACCCCAACCTCCCTTCTCACCCCAGTCCCCTTGTGAACACATAATTCTTCTTACTAGAATAACTGTAGTCAGCCATATAATAAAAACAACCCATCCCCACGACACTGCACAATTGGCTGACAAGTAGCCAGTAAGCTGTTACAACATAAAAAGGTCATCATTTCATTCACATGTTGGGACAGAAGACAAATGCAAGCTGCTTTACTGTGGGGCCATCAGCCACATGACCCAACTCAGCTGACTTGGATATCCTGACAGTTTTGGGGCTATGGAAGATTTCTCCCTCAGTTACAGTGCAGGCTTCCCTTACACTACTGCAATAATGTTTTTTTTTGTTTTTATTCTTTGGTAACCAGGTAAGGTCCACTAGGCACAAGGCCTGTTTTCTAGGGCGACCTGGGAGCACTGGGGAGGTTGAGTGACTTGCTCAGAGTCGCGCAGTAGGCAGGTGGAGATTTGGGGAATGGAACCGAGGTCTGCTGGATGCAGCAAGCTCATTCACAGCTCATTACTCTAACCTCTAGGCTATCTTGCCAGCCCAGTGTACCCCACCCTGGCCTGGAGAGAGAGACCTCCCTCAGGTATAGCGCAGGGTTCCTACACACATACTTTTTCTCCAGTATCCCCACCTTGACCTGGAGAAACCTCCGTCAGCTACAGCACAGGCTTCCAACACACTGCTTCACCAGTGTACTCCACGCTGACCTAGAGCGACCTCCCTCAGGTACGGAGCATGGTTCCCAAACATTGTTTCATCAGTGTATCCAATCCTGACCTTAAGAGACCTCCCTCAGGTACAGTGCAGGCTTCCCACAAACTGCTGCATAAAGGCTCCACCCTGACCTGCGGAGACCTCCCTCAGGTACAGTGCAGGTTTCCCACACATTGCTCCAACAATGTACCCCACCCTGACCTGCAGAGACCTCCCTCAGGTACAGTGCAGGCTTTCCACACATTGCATCATCAGTGTACCCCACCTTAAAAAGCAGAGACCTCCTTCAGGTACAGTGCAGGCTTCCCACACACTGCTCCTCCAGTGTGCCCTATTTTGACCTGGAGATACATCCCTCAGGTACAGTGCAAGCTTTCTACACACTGCTTTTCCAGTGTACCCTACCCTACCCTAACCTAGAGATACCTCCCTCAGGTACAGTGCAGGCTTCCTCAATGCTGCTTCACCAAGGTACCCCACCCTGACCTGGCGAGACCTCCCTCGGGTACAGTGCAGACTTCCCTGACACTGCTCCACCAACATACCCCACCCTGACTTGGTGAGACCTCCTTCAAGTGCAGTGCAGACTTCCCTCCAATGTTTCACCAGTGTGTCCCACCCAGCCCTAGAGAGACCTCCCTCAGGTACAGTGCAGGCTTCCACCTGACTGATCCTCTTATGTACCCCACCCTGATTTGGAGAGACCTGTTTCAGGTACAGTGCAGGATTACCACACACTACTGCACCAGCATTTCCCGCTCTGGCCAACAGAGACCTCCCACAGTTACATTGCAAGCTTCCCACACACTGTTCCACCAATGTACCCAACACTGACCTGGGAGACCACCCTCAGGTACAGTGCAAGCTTCCATCGATCCGCTGATGTACCCCATCCTGACCTGCAGAGACCTCCCTCAGGTACAGTGCAGGCTTTCCACACACTGTTCCACCAGTGTACCCCACCCTGACCTGGAGATACCCCTGTCAGATACAGTGCAGGCTTCCCACACACTACTCCACCAGTGTACCCCATCCTGACTTGCAGAGACATCCCTCAGCTATGTGGAACCTGTGTGTCCAGGTTTACCAAATTCTAAACCTGATTTCCTAATTTTCAAGTATCCTCTAGTGGTCGTATTATGAAACCAGTGTGTGAAAATGTTAAAACATTTATTTTATATACTATATAATTCGCACCTTGTGAAATAACTGAGATGTGTTTTTGTTACAATGGTATGACTTCAAAGATCTGTTAATGTTACTTTAGTATGATGCTCTTGCCTTATTGAAAGTCCATGGAGCAGCTCCCCCCCCCACGTTGCCAGACAGAGAGACGACCACATGTACTTAATTGACATTCCACCAAGAAACATAAAGATGCTTTTGCCAAAGTCCGCTCAAGGATGTCTGAATTTTGCTGTAGTTCTTTAAAACTTTTAGTACTTTCAATCAGGTGATATAACGAGAGCATCATATCAAAATAATTTTTGTTTTTAACTTTCAATCTTTATTTTATGCTGATAGACATGTACAAACACAAACTTTTACAATACGTTTACACACGACATAAAATAAAAAGTAAATTAAAAGTAAACATATAAAGTAGACTTAAAGTGCACTTCTGTTCTATAAAACCTTCCACTTTCATTCGTTGCCTTAGGGGTAATAAAATAAATGCTTGGTAATTCAACTGGTTCTCTCATAGTATACAGGTGCCTAAAGAGTAAGCTCAAATCAAGGATGAAAATCTGCCCGGAGTGGCGTAATGTACATAACCCATCTTCTCCACATATTTTCAAACGCATTTTGAGATTTATTAATAATGGCAGTGAGCCTCTCCATCCTATAAATGTCTATCATTATCTGTTGCCATGTATCCAGAACAGGAGGTAAAGGGGAACCCCATCCCTTCGTAATAACCTTCTTGGCAGCAAGTAGGGCCAGATTAAGGAATTTCCTGGAAGGAATATCTATCAGTTCTTGAGGGCTGTCTCCAAACAGGAAAAAGTGAGGGCTCAAAATTAGATTAAGTGATATCAATTGTTGGAGCGCCTTATGTAAATGATCAAAGAATAGGTGAAGTTCCTTACATGACCAGAAATTATGGCCAAGGGTAGCTGGGGAGGATCCGCAGTGTCTCCAGCATTCTGCACTGACATTGGCATTGTATTTCTGCATTACCACTGGGGCCCTGAAATACCTAACACACATCTTCCAGGCAAATTCCCTCCAGAAACCCGAATCTGTGCCCTTATACATTGTCTTTATGTACTTCTCCCATTGAGATGAAGTTATCTCTATCCCCAAGGTCCTTCTCCCAGGCTTGTCTAATATTATCTAAGGGCTTGCTATATAAGGAATGCAGACCCTCATAAAGGGATGAAATTATATGGGATGGGGTTGGCCTACCCTCTATGGCTCCAAGTAAAATCAACAGGAGTCTAGGGAGAGGGGAGTTCCCCCACCTTACCCTACCAAGGGAGCAAAGATAGTTCCTAGTCTGAAAATACCTAAATCTATCTGAGTAAGGAATGTCGTATTTTTGAACTAGGTCTGTCAGAGACAGGATTGTCCCCTGAGGCATGAAATGATAAACCAGATGTAGTCCCTTCCTTCGCCATATGAGGTACCCTTTATCCATTTTGGCTGGGATAAAAGCATCCAGATAGGGCAGGGATAACATAGCCTGCCTCCAGGGTCCAAATTCCCGGGATGCCAGTACTGTCTGCCAACATTTCAGTGTGGATTGGGTGTATGGATTGGTAGTACTGTCTGTTCTAATTACTGGGGGGAAGGAAAGGAGGGTACGACACACATCCTCCAGCTCTTTTTCCTGAATTTCTACCCACTCCCATTTTGCTATATAGGTTCTATCGAGCCAATATATGGGTATTCTAATTTGGGAAGCTTGGTGGTATAATCTAAAATTAGGCAAGGACATGACCCCATACCTTCTAGGGAGTTGTAGCACTGAGAGGCTAATCCTGGGTTTTTGATTGGCCCAGATGAAAGATGAAATCTTTCTCTGCAGTGTTCTAAAAAAGATGTCAGGGATCTGCGTAGGGAGAGTCTGAGCCAGGTAGAGAAAGCGAGGGAGAACCACCATCCTGATAGATTCTATTCGCTGATACATAGACATAGGGAGTGCTCTCCATCTGTCTAGGTCTGCAGTAGTCTTAGTCATAAAGGGGATATAATTCAGGGAAAATAAATCATCATATGAGGGGCCAATCCGTACACCAAGATATTTGATACTCTTCAGGTCCCCTCGGAAATTATAAGTTTTTTTCAAATTTGTATCAGGGGTGAAGTCCCACGCCAAGACTTCAGTCTTGGTTTCATTAATTTTATAACCTGAGACCTCTCCGAACCCTTTTAGTCTATCCCAGAGTGAGGGTAAGTAGGCCTCTGGGTCAGTCAGGTATACCAGGAGGTCATCTGCATATAGAGCCAGCTTATGGGTTGTGGAGGCTACCTCGATCCCAGCCAGCCCGCCTGCTGTCTCAAGGCCTGGGCCAGAGGTTCCAGGTAAACTGCAAATAGCAGTGGTGACAGGGGACAACCCTGTCTTGTGCCACGGGTTGGTATGATAGGGTTAGAGAAAGAGCCATTTATCCAGACGTAAGCTTTAGGGTTTGCATACATTGATTTTATAAACCTGATAACTGACTGTGGTATCCCAACTCCCCCAAGACCTCCCACAGAAAAGGCCATTATCAAAATAATTTTTAACAGAGCTTTGGAGTCATACAGTTGTTACAAAACATATTTTTGTTATTTCACAAGGTGTGAATTATACAATATATAAAATAAATGTTTTAACATTTTCCCACATTGATTCCGTCATATAACTACTAGAGGGTACTTGTGTAATGCATCACTGATGCAGCTGTTTACACACAATTCAGCGCTGCTTATTAGATTGTTCCTAAACAGTGAAGAAGGATTGTAGAATAGATGCCATTGTAGACACTAGCAAAGGTTGTATATAAACAAAAATACTTGTATCCCTACAGTATAGGACATTATAAGGGCAGTAAAAAAACAGTATGTTATTCATTCCCTTAGCAATTTAAATCAAGCCTTAGTTGGCCTGTATGAAAACAATTAAATGAAGTTTACAATTGGGCCAATAGGAACCGATAGGTCCCTCGGGTACAGTGAGCACTTCCCTCACACTGCTCCACCAGTGTACCCCACCCTGACCTGCAGAGACCTTCCTCAGGTACAGTGCAGGATTCCCACACACTGCTCCACCAATGTACCCCACCTTGATGTGTAGAGACCTCCATCAGGTACAATGCAGGCTTCCAACACACTGCTCTTCCGATGTACCCTACCCTGAATTGCAAAGACTCTTTCAGATACAGTGCAAGTTTCCCGCACTCTGCTCCACCAATGTGCCCCACCCTGACCTGCAGAGACCTCCCTCAGATACAGTGTAGGTTTCCCATACACTGCTCCACCAGTGTACCCCACCCTGACCTGGAGATACCCCTGTCAGATACAGTGTAGGCTTCCCACACACTACTCCACCAGTGTACCCTATCCTGGCTTGCAGAGACGTCCCTCAGCTATGTGGGACCTGTGTGTCCAGGTTAACCAAATTCTAAACCTGATTTCCTAGTTTTCAAGTATCCTCTAGTGGTCGTATTATGAAACCAGTGTGTGAAAATGTTAAGACATTTATTTTATATAAGATATAATTCACACCTTGTGAAATAACTGAGATGTGTTTTTGTAACAATGGTATGACTTCAAAGATCTGTTAATATTACTTTAGTATGATGCTCTTGCCTTATTGAAAGTCCATGGAGCAGCTCCCCCCCCCACACATTGCCAGACAGAGAGACGACCACATGTACTTAATTGACGTTCCACCAAGAAACATTTGATAAAGATGTTTTTGCCAAAGTTTGCTCAAGGATGTCTGAATTTTGCTGAAGTTTCTTAAAACTTTTAGTACTTTCAATCAGGCGATATAACGAGAGCATCATATCAAAATAATTTTTAACAGAGCTTTGGAGTCATACAGTTATTACAAAACATATCTTTGTTATTTCACAAGGTGTGAAATATGCAGCATATAAAATAAATGTTTTAACATTTTCGCACATTTTAATATAACTACTAGAGGGTACTTGTGTAATGCATCACTGATGCAGTTGTTTACACACAATTCAGCGCTGCTTATTAGATTGTTCCTAAACAGTGAACAAGGATTGTAGAATAGGTGCCATTGTAGACACTAGCAAAAGTTGTATATAAACAAAAATACTTTTATCCCTACAGTATAGGACATTATAAGGGCAGAAAAAAAACCAATATGTTATTCATTCCCTTAGCAATTTAAATCAAGCCTTAGTTGGCCTGTACGAAAACAATTAAATGAAGTTTACAATTGGGCCAATAGGAACCGATAGGTCCCTCAGGTACAGTGCACACTTCCCTCACACACTGCTCCACCAGTGTACCCCACCCTGACCTGCAGAGACCTTTCTTAGGTACAGTGCAGGCTTCCCACACACTGCTCCACCAATGTACCCCACCTTGACGTGTAGAGACCTCCGTCAGGTACAATGCAGGCTTCCAACACACTGCTCTTCCGATGTACCCTACCCTGAATTGCAAAGACTCCCTCAGATACAGTGTAAGTTTCCCGCACTCTTCTCCACCAATGTGCCCCAACCTGACGTGCAGAGACCTCCCTCAGGTACAGTGCAGGTTCCCCCACACTGCTCCACCATTGTAGCCCACCCTAACATGTAGAGACCTCCCTCAGGTACAGTGCAGGTTTCCCACACACTGCTCCACCAGTGTAGCTCACCCTGACATGTAGAGACCTCCCTCAGGTACAGTGCAGGCTTCCCACACACTGCTTCACCAGTGTACCCTGTCACATGCTAGCCATCTGCCAACCATTATTTGCAGTATAAATTTCTGTTATATATTGTTTTATGGAATTTCTGCTTATGAAACATGTCAGTGACAGCAACGCCCATGAGAGAAACCTAACTGTTTAAAGGGGTTTGACCTCTGACCTGAAGGCCTTTTGTATTGAAGTGCATGGTGCGTCACCGCACCTTTACGGTAAATGGAGCCTCCCAGTGTCCACCATATTCCCGGTTCACAGACTTTTCAAAATAAAAATAAAGTAAGTAGCAGTGTGAGAAAAACGTGCTTTTCTAAATAAAAAGCTGGATTGGGGGTAAGCCTTCCGGTGGGCGGGGGGGGCCATGGATTTAGAGAGTTTTTCTTTAGTATATGTTCTCTTTTTCTTGTAACTGCATTTATTTATTTTAGTAAAGACTTTTGTTCTAAAGAATTCTGCCTGCGTGAGATTCCTTATATTTGTATGTGTAACTGTAGAAGTTTATTATAAATCTGTCACAACTGTTTATAAGTAGAAGGGTCACCAAATAGCAACCAAATTGAGAAGGGTCAGTGGGGACATCCAGACAGATTTTGGGAGAATACCAGAGTCTCATACGGGTCTGCAGGGATTGTGAACTGGGCTATTGCTTGTCCTGTTGGGTGAAGACCAAATCAGGTGTTGCGCTGCTACCCGAAGAGGGCCTTCCTCCTGTGTGAAATAGCCACAGAAAGGGTTCATATTTGACCACAAGACTCGAGACTGCTATTGTGCCCTGATCCAAAGTACAGAGGGACACTCTGGGACCTCGTGGCAAGTGTTCAGTTGTAAATCCAGCGAGCACTCTGGGCGTACATGAAGAGGGTATCCCTGCACCCCCCCCGGATTGTACTGAGAGGTGGGCACTGTAAGCTCAGTGATCTGATCCTCATGAGTGGGTTCATGACATACCCAACCCTGACCTGCAGAGACCTCCCTCAGGTACAGTGCAGGCTTCCCATACACTGCTTCACCAGTGTACCCCACCCTGACCTGCAGAGACCTCCCTCAGGTATAGTGCAGGCTTCCCACACACTGCTTCACCAGTGTACCCCACCCTGACCTGCAGAGACCTTCCTTAGGTACAGTGCAGGATTTCCACACACTGCTCCATTAATGTGCCCCACCCTGACCTGAAGAGACCTCCCTCAGGTACAGTACAGGCTTCCCACACACTGCTACACCAATGTGCCCCACCCTGATCTGCAGAGACCTCCCTCAGGTACAGTGCAGACTTCCCACACACTGCTTCATCATTGCATCCCACCCTGACCTGCAGAGACTTCCAGCAGGTACAGTACAGGCTTCCCACACACTGCTCCATCAATGTGCTCCACCTTGACCTGCAGAGACCTTGCTCTGGTACAGTGCAGGCTTCCCACACACTGCTACACCAATGTGTCCCACTTTGACCTGCAGAGACCTCCCTCAGGTACAGTGCAGGCTTCCCACACACTGCTCCACCAATGTGTCCCACCCTGACCTGTAGAGAACTTCCTTAGGTACAGTGCAGGATTTCCACACACCACTCCACCAATGTGTCTCACCCTGACCTGCAGAGACCTCCCTCAGGTAAGTGCAGGCTTCTCACACACACTGCTTCATAAGTGTACCCCACCGTGACTTGCAGAGACCTCCCTCAGGTACAGTGCAGGCTTCACACACACTGCTCCACCAATGTGCCCCAGCCTGACCTGCAGAGATCTCCTGCAAGTACAATGCAGGCTTCCCATACACTGCTTCACCAGTGTACCCCACCCTGACCTGCAGACACCCTCCTCAGGTACAGTGCAGGCTTCCCACACACACACTGCTTCATAAGTGTACCCCACCCTGACCTGCAGAGGCCTCCCTCAGGTACAGTGCAGGCTTCCCATACACTGCTTCACCAGTGTACCCCACCCTGACCTGCAGAGACCTTCCTCAGGTACAGTGCAGGCTTCCCACTCACTGCATCACCAGTGTACCCCACCCTGACCTGCAGAGACCTCGCTCAGGTACAGTGCAGGCTTCCCACACACACTGCTTCATAAGTGTACCTCACTCTGACCTGCAGAGACCTCCCTCCGCTACATTGCAGGCTTCCCACACACTGCTCCACCAATGTACCCTACCATGACCAGCAGAGATCCCCCTTAGGTACAGTGCAGGCCTTCCACACAGTGCTCCACCAGTGTTCCCTGCCCTGACCCAGAGAGACCAGCTCCAGAGAGTCTGTTAGATTTCATGCTCACTCTGGCCTAGGCCGAATGCCATTAACTTTTTTCTCCCATGCACAGAAGTGTTAAAAATAGAAGGACCATTTAAACTTTTCAGATTTTTCACTTTTCTGTATTGTATGTTCAGGAGTTGCTTGATGCTCTATGTATGAAATATGTTTAGCCCCATTAGATGGTCCTTTAGTGGTTCTTCAGAAGAAACAGTTGGTCAAGATTGGAGACTGGGCAGTGTTCTGGGAACCTTATGAGCTGTTTTCTGCTGGAAATGTCTGTCTGACCTTTACCCCTTCTCTGTCTGTAGGCATGGACTACACAAGTTTTTCTCCTGCCGAGCAATTGCTTTAGCGGTGGAATATTTCTGGAACCGGGGTCATCGTAATGTCACCGCTTTTGTTCCGAACTATCGAACGAAGAAGGATCACAAAATTAAAGGTATTAGTTCTCACTCTTTCCTCTGTTTTGTTTAGAGGTTGCACTTGATGGTTCCTTGTGTTCCTTTCACAGCAGTGACCTTTGCTGCCTAGGGTGGAGGCTGTCCCATAGCCTGTTGTCTGTATACACTAGTGTGTTTTTATTTATTTAATTTTCAGATTAATACCTTTGAGCCGAGGGGCTCCTTTACAAAGGTTCCAAGTCAGAAAATTACAGGAGAATATATTGGTTACAGGTAAACACAGGCAGACAAGACGGTAAATACAAAAAAGGTTACACAGATCTTACTTCGAGAGGGCTCTTGCAGTAGGTAATTACATATAGGACTGACGCCGGCAGGCAGCAGGACCCCACAGAAAAATTTCTAGCTTGCAATCCCTGGCGAGGGACCGCCCCCACGTCAGGTGACCGGCAGCAAGGCGTCGGTATAAAGCGGTCCCAGGCATACCTTCCAGTTCTTTCCCGCCATTAGCTTCGTGCAGCTCTCGAAAGATTCATGTAGTCAAGCAATACATCCTCCCTGGCCACCTTGCCGTCCAGAAGGACAACATGTGTGTAGTGTTGTACATCAACAAGCAGGGAGGACCTCAGTCCTACTCTCTATGCAGGGAGGCAATGAGGGTTTGGGATTGGGCAACACAACACGACCTTCACCTCACGGCGATTCACGTTCCAGGAGTCGACAACACCCTGGCAGACAAGCTAAGTCGCTCTTCTGCTCTGACTCACAAGTGGGAACTGGACCAAGGGGTCTTAAACAATATCTTCCAACTTTGGGGAACACCACAGGTCGACCTGTTTGCATTCCCCCAAAATGCAAAGCTTCCCACCTTTTGCTCGCTCATTCCAGAGCGAGGCGCTTTCTGGAGCGATGCTCTGTCTCTAGACTGGAAGGACAGATTAGTCTGTGCCTTTCCCCCAATTCCTCTTATCCCACGAGTCTTGCAGAAACTAGCTTCAGAAGGAGCGAGAATGATTCTGATCGCTCCTTTCTGGCCCAGGCAAATCTGGTTCTCTCTTCTACAGCAATATTCAGAGGATCCTCCTCTTCCTCTTCCTCTGTCTCGAGGTTTGTTGACCCAGGATCAGGGGACCCTGGTCCATCTAGGCCTCAAATCCCTTCAGCTGCATGCATGGTTCCTGCAGACCTAGCCCAATCCCGTTTTGGTGTGTCTCCCAAAGTGGCGGAGATTTTAGTGGAGGCCAGAAAACCCTCCACCAAATCCACTTACGCCATGAAGTGGAAAAGATTCACTACATGGGCTGCTTTGAAGAACATGGAACCTTTCTCCTGTTCAGCGGGGCTTCTGCTGGAGTACCTACATCATCTGTTCGACCTGGGTCTCAGCCATTCCTCTTTGAAGGTACACATGGCGGCCATCTCAGCCTATCATGTTCCCTTAGCAAACAAGGCTTTTGTTCAACTGGAGGTCTCCAAGACCTTTCTCAGAGGGGTTCTCCATCTGAGGCCCCCCATCCGTACTCCTGCCCCCACTTGGGACTTGAATTTCGTTCTCGAGAAACTTACCCTTCCTCCCTTCCGAACCTGCAGCTTCTGCAGATTTGAAGTTTCTTTCGTGGAAGATGCTCTTCTGGTGGCCATTACTTCGGCTCGAAGAATCTCCGAGCTCCAGGCCCTGATGTGTAAAATCCCCTACTTGATTTTTCACAAGGAATGAGTTGCTCTTCTCACGAATCCTAAGTTTCTACCTAAAGTAGTAGCAGAGTCTACCTTAAATCAGGCCATAGAGCTACCTGCCTTTTTTACGCAGTACTCTAATCAAGGGGAATATTTATTCCATACCATGGATGTTCACCGGATTCTGAGATACTACACCAACAGGACGAAGGATCTCAGAAAGACTGATCAGTTGTTCGTCTCTTTCGCTCCCAAAAGGGAAGGCAATGCGGTTTCCAAGCAATGCCTGTCTAAGTGGTTGGCTCATTGCATCATTTTCTGTTATGACAAATACCACAAGATCCTCCCGGGTCAAGTCAGAGGCCACTCCACTAGAGGAGTAGCGGCCTCTGCAGCTTGTTTCAAGAACGTGTCTGCAGCAGACATATGCGCTGCCGCCACCTGGACTTCCATCCATACCTTTTTGAAACATTACAGTTTGGATATTGCCTCTCGCGGTAGAGCAGGCTTCGGGCTGGCTGTTTTGCAAGGCCTCCTGTCTTGAGACTTGCACGGTTAGAACTACTTCTTGGAGTAGTTTTCCTCCTCCTGGTACTTTTTCTTTGTTCCAGACTGCTTGGGATTCAGTCCTATATGTAATTACCTTCTGCAAGAGCCCTCTCGAAGTAAGATAGTACAGTTATGTAGAACTTACCATAACAGTAGATCTTGAGAGAGGCTCTTACAACGAACAACTCTTCCCCCTCCATCCTCCTAGGCTTTTCAGCTCCTTTTCCATATAGAAATATCCACTCTCTCTCGTCCGGCCTCTTCGGCCTGTGGCGGGAAAGAACTGGAAGAAAGCGGTGTCGGGACCGCCCTTATACCAACGTCTTCTGATGCCGGTCACCTGACGTGGGGGCGGTCCCTCGCCAGGGACTGCTAGCTAGAAATTTTTCCGTGGGGTCCTGCCGCCTGCCAGCGTCAGTCCTATATGTAATTACCTACTGCAAGAGCCTCTCTCAAAGATCTACTGTTACGGTAAGTTCTTACGTAACTGTACTTTTCAGTTACTGAGTCCTGCCTTTGTTACTTAATTGTCTTGTTTTTTTTTTTTTTTTTTTGTTATTGTGCTGCAGCTGACGTGGAACCTTTGTAAAAGAGCCTTGGCTCAAAGGAAAATGTAATCCGAGATTCAAAAAAATAAAATAAAAATAAAGTTACAGAAGTGCTATGGATTCATAGGTGAAGTTACAGGCCCAGTAGCTTCTAGAGCCATATATGGGCCCGCCACTTTTCAGTGGTCATATTCCAGTTTCTTTTCTCCTGTGTATTTGTAGAGTGCAGTTTTAAAAGTTGGCAAACTATTTACACAAACTACTTCGGTGTGGAGTGCATTCCAAGGGCCGATTCTCAAAGGCTCCAGCATGGTGCAAGATGCTTGCGCCACAGAGAATGACGCAAGGTGCATCTTGTGCCAACAGGTATGGCCTGGAGCAATTCACAAAGACACCCTGCGTCAAACGCAGGCTGCCTGCCCCAGGTAGAGCGTGCGCCAGCCCTGCGCCCAGACATGGGCTATGACAGAGCGCTAGGGGCCCTGCAGCAGATGCAAGCTGCCGCTGCCCCACAACTGCTATTCACAAAGATCTCCCAAAGGGAGAATTTCTAAGTACCCTTAGACCAGCCAGGGCTGATCTAAGGGGACTTAAATATCCCTGGGAGAGCTGTCCTGATGATGAGTGCAGCGTCCCACCTCCCCAACCCCACTGTGCCCTAGGCACCACATAGTGGACCCCCATCCACATTGTGCCCCATAGGGCATACAGGGCAGGAGCGCTCACCCGATCCCCGATGTGCCTCTCAACATGTATTGATATAGTGCCCCGCCCAGTTCCCGGCCGGTCCCCAACTGAATGGAATATGCAGCGGACTGTACATTGTAAAGCGTGTACACTGTACAGTCCACTGCACATTCCGTTCAATTGGGGACTGGTCGTGGTGGTGTGTGGAGGGCTGTGCCGCTCCCCTGCTCTGTCTGGGGATGGGGAGGGGCACTGCTTGCATTGGTGGGGGGCACGGGGTGCCAGTGGGAGGGTTGGTGGCATTTGCCATGGTACTAACTGGGAACTGGGCGGGGGGCACTGTATCAATACATGTTGGGGGGCACATCGGGGCTCAGGTGAGCGCTCCTGCCCTGTATGCCCTATGGGGGCTCAACGTGGATCGGGGCTTGGGGACATCCAGCCAGTGTTGCATGGGGCTTGTGGCAAACCCTCCCATGCGCTATGTGTTTGCCACATGGGTGGTGTTGCCACAAGAGTGGGGACTTGGGCGCCGGGACCCCTCCTGTACCTGAATCAGGTGTAGGGTCCCTGGCACAGGGGGCTTTGGTGCAAGCTGCGGTTTGCCGCAGCTTGCGCCAAACGCAGCCCCCTTTGAGAATCGGGCCCCAGGTGTTTACCACTCATTGGTTAAACCACCTTCCTCTTTTGGTGGTATTAAACCTTTCCCCTTTTAGCTGCCACTGAAGCCCCCTTGTTTGCATACCAAATTTTGCTTTCCAACATAAGCCAGCTGATTCACATAACATTCCATTCGTCATTGCTTTTTACACAAAACAGAGGTCCCCCTCACTCTTCTATATGACATCGAGAAAAGTCCTAGAGACTGTAATCTGTTTTTATATTCCGTGTCCTTTACAGAACCTGTCCTCTTTGTGTACCTGTGCTGTATTTGCTCCACCTTTCTACCGATGCCTGTTTTCTGGAGTGCACTAAAGGGGGCTCCGTATTGTTTTTTTTTTTTTTTATACGCTTTTTTGTGCCAGCTCCCCAAGCCCCGACAGGCTCGCCAGGCTAGGTCAGCCACTCCCTCATACTCAGGCTTACCCCCTCCAAGTGGGGCCGCTGATAGGCGAACTCTGGTGGCCAGAGGGGATGGCAATGGAGCCAGCTCATTAGCGGGGGCCAGTATTTTGTAGGCTGTAAACCCCACGGGGGTGGGGACATGCAGTGACGACCAGTGTCCACCCCCCCGAACGTGCAGGCGCTGACCACTATGGAACTCCTGGCTTTCGCCAGGGGTCCATCGTGCATCGGACACTCAACCCCACCACCCCGGAAAGTAGAAGAGCAGTCCACTGGACGCTCAATCTTACTTTCCCCGGCCCGCCCTCCGACTCCCGAGTCTGTTCCCGAACCTGAGTCATCAGCACCACAGACAGCAACTGTGCCTCTGCACCAGCGGGCCGGCTTTGGGGGGTGGGGCTCCATATTCTAACACAGGTCTCAACAGGGACCAATACAAGGGTACAAGCACTTCCTTCCTTCTGCTTTTAAAGTTCCTCAATATACTCCATGTGATTCCATTGGCCTGTTTAACTATTTCAAAATTATGTTTGTCAAAACTGAGATCACTAGATATAAACACTCCCAAGTCTTTTTCTTGCTCTATATGTACTATGGGTTTGTTATTCAGTATGTAGTGTACATGTTTATTTGAGCCAAAATGCATCTCCTTACATTTATATATGTTAAAGTCTAATTTATGTTCCACAGTCCACTCCCCCAGGTTCTGCAACTGTGGCTGAAAGTCGTTTATAGACTCTATATCATTTACCACTGCCCCGACTTTGGAGTCATCTGCATATTTGCAGATCCATGCTCGATTTGATACCTGCATTGTGGAGATCATGGTGTGAAAAGGACCCAGTATGGGTCCCTGAGGCACCCCACTGGTGACTCTTCTCTTAATAGACAGATAGCCCCTTATCTGAACTTTCTGGAGTCTTTTTGTGAGCCATGATGCAATCCATCTTATTCAGTATGATTCTACCCCTAATTCCTATAATGTTTTCAGTCATATATCATGTGACACGGAGTCGAAAGCTTTTTAAAATCCAAATACACTACGTCCACCAGCAGGCCCACATCCAAGGCCTCACTCACTGGCTCAAAGAAACTCAGCAAATTACTTACACAGGATCTACCAGATTCAAAACCATGTTGTGAGACACCTATATGATTTAGTTGTTTTAAGTTTGTTTCCAAGAATTCATTTACAGAACTCTCCATAATTTTCCAGTTATCGATGTAATACTAATTGGACGATACTTCCTTACATCTGTAGTATCTCCTGATTTGAGTAATGGGGTTATATGGGCAATCCTCCACTCTTCCAAAACTTTGCCCTCTCTTAATGACTTATTAAACAGTACTGACAAAGGTACTGATAATTCTTCTGCCAATTCTACTAGGACTCTTGGATGGTATCCAGCAGGACCCACTGATTTAAACTTCTTTAATTTACATAACTTCTCCTTAACTTGCCTGGCTGTTATTTCTGGTGGTTCTACACAGCCAATCCCCCGCCGTTTCCATTCTCTTCCTTTGGGTAATTACCGCCATCGCCCTGATGCACACTCAGAAAATAGTTGTTAAACCCATTGGCCATGGCTTCCTCTCCTTTTGTTTCTATGTCCGCGTCCTTCACCATGTTTTTTTGGTTTTTCCCATGTCTTAAGCTCCCAGCATTATTATAAAGTTTTCCCATTATCTTTTGTTACAGCGGCTAAGCCCAATTCGGCCTTAGCCCTTGCCTGTCTTATGGGTGAAAATACAACAGCACTCCGTAAGTGTGGTGCAGCGTTTGGCAGGTTCAGTATGCAACTTAAGGCCAGAGAAAATTCCCAGGCTACCTAGGTACATAGAGTTGAAATATACACAGCCAGAGATGGCTTTGTCAAGGGTACAACAGAGAGACATAGTATTGGGGGTAGGAGGGATGGAGTTGGGGGATGTGGCAATAAACAGGAGAGAGGGAGTGAGCTCTGGGGTTATACTCGGCTAATCTGAGTTTATACAGAGCAGCAGCAGCAGTCATTTTCGCAGGTTAGGTAGGAATGGAGCGGAGCCCAGTTTTAAACTGGCCCAGTTTATTGCATTCGATAAGGGGAGCAGGGAGGTCATTTAACCACTTAGGTCCCCAGTATGATAGGGTTTGCTGACCAAGCGTAGTGCACTTAAAGGGCACCAGTAGCCCCCCCCCCCCAGTTGCACTTCTAGTGTTTTTGGATGGGTGAGCATTCTTAAATAAATTAGCGGTGGATTCAGGTGTCGGTCCTAGGAGCAATTTATTCTCCAGCAGGCAGGCCTGGTATTTTACTCTGAGATGGAGAGGGAGCCATTCAGTCTGTTTATGTAGGGCACAGGTGTGGGTCAGATAATCTGCCCCAAGAACCAGCCTACAGGCCTTAAGGAGGGTTTTGACCCTTTTCAGCGTGGTGTCCGAATCAGCCACGTAGAGCACCAGCCCGTAATCAATAGTGGACAACACAGAGCTGCATCTGACCAATCTCAATGCACCTGGTGTCGATGCATGCCTGTGGCGGTAGAGAACACGTAGCTTAATATTTACTGATTTTATGACTTGGTCAGTATGCGTGGAGAAGGGTGAAGGTGTCATCTAGGTGAACACTTGGGTGTTTAAATGTGCTTACTTGCTCCAGTGTTTCCCCTTTATGGCTACGGATTAACAGCAGGCCATATTTTTTTTTTTGTTCTGAGGCATAGTGAAGAGCATGCCTTTGTTTTTTTTTTGTAGTTGAGCAAGAGTCTATTCTGCGCAAACCATGTTTCTAGCCTTTGGAAGTTGGCTTGTAGTTCTTATGTTTTTTTGGACAATTCCCTGCCAGATACTGAGATGACGGCATCGTCAGCATACAGCACCATGCAAGCCGGGGAGGCGGAGGGTAGGGAATTGATGAATAGGCTGAATAGCAGGGGGCCGAGTATTGATCCTTGAGGGACTCCAAGGCTCACTTCCCTTGGTTCAGAGAGTTCTCCGCTGATTCGCACGCATTGTGATCTGCGGGAGAAGTAGCTGTCAAACCAGGCTACCGTGTTAGGGGACAGGCCAGTGGATAGAAGGCAGTTTAGTAGAAGTTGGTGGTTTACTGTGTTGAACGCTGTAGTGAGGTCTATGAAGACAGACCCCACTGCCATACCATGGTCCAACACATCATAAAGTTGTGTGGTGTAATCAATCAGTGCGGTCAGGGTGCAAAGGTTTTTCCAAAACCCATGCTGTTATATGCATAGGAGATTGTACTTATCCAGATAGTCGCAGGGTTTTAAATAATTGATTAGCACTTTTTTCTTGGGACAATACTAACCATACAGAAAGCATTTATAAAGGTTTTCTAGAAGTGTTATGTTTGTTAAACACAGTAAGGCAAGTGCTATGCATTTTCACAATGTTTTAGAACTTTTATGAGCAAAATGCTAATCAATTTTTAGAGTTAAATAAATCCCTTGTCTGTTAATTGATCTGATGCTTAGCATGGAATGTTTATCATGGAATACATGGATTCAGAATTCTGCTCAGTTCCACTGGCAGAATGTTTCTCTCCTAACATACATGGCCGGATTAACATGTATGCAAATTACGCCAATGCGTATGGCCCCCTGGCTCAGGAGGGCCCCACTCACTGCGATCTTGACTTTCACTTCCCCTACTGGGCGATGGCGACCGCAACCAGCGAATTGCCCAAAAGCCCCCGCCTTGTCGTCAGAGATGGAGTCAGCCCCTGCTATCTGCCCCTGGTTCAGTGCTTGGTCCCTGTTCCCCCTCCTCGGACTGAGTCAGCTCAGCTGTCAGGCTGGTTCCTCCCACCCTGTCCCCACTCCTAGTGAGCAAGCCTCTCAGCTGTGCTCCGCCTTATTATCCAGTCATCCACCCTGTCCCCACCAGTGCACAACTAATAAATTAACATTTGACCATGAGAGGTTGGGTCCTCCGGAGGTGTGGCTACTGGCCGGGAGCAGGAATCAGAGTGGAGTGCATGTGTGCGTTGCGCTGTCAGGGCGTATGACTGCAGCAGAGGAGTCGTCGATGAGGAGGAGGACGAGAGAGCTCTGCGGATGTCGAGGAGTCGTTGACGCTTGTCCGGTTGGTCATTTGTCGTCATCGATAGTCGGTCGCCCCGGCCCAGTAACGGACGGTCTGTACAACACAAACAGTCACAGATCAGTAAATGTACAGTACAGTACTAGACAGTCAGTGAGGAGGAGGAGGAGGATGGTTGGACTGGTATGGGGCAGCCAGAGAATGGGACACAACTACTACTGTGGCCTGTGGGAGGGAGTTGGGACTGAGAGCCACTACCTGCCAGCCATTTTATAGATCATTGGGAATAACCATTGAAAAGGAGGAGGATAAATTCCAATAAAACAGGTAACAAGGGGGAGCATTCAGGATCCCGCTGTTGTAGACAAATCAGTTGGATTGTAATGGTAACATTAGGTCAGACAAGAGCCAGCTGCAGGCAGTGGGTTAGCCAGCACCAGCAGTGTATGCTAGTTTGTTGGTCACTCAAGCAGTCTTTTTTTTGTGGGTTTACTTAGTTTCTTGGTATTTTGGCAAGTACTGTCTCTGCCTGTACTGTAAATAAACATTCTACCTTGTTGTGGCTTGGGGAGTGTGGGAGCCTGGGAGGTAGTAGCTTGTTTTGTTCAGAATTTTGATGAGAGCCAATCAGAGGATGGGGGACAGAAGGAACAGCAGTCCATCCCAAGAAAGAAAAATTTTGTAAGGGGCAGAGGGCTAGTACTGTTTTCCTTCCACAGGTTTTTGAACTGGATGGATCAGAGCATGCAGAGTCTCAAACATGAGGCCGGGGGCAAAGTGCAACAAGGGCTTTGTTTGGGGAAAGAAGTGTTGTAGCTAGGTGATGGGTCCCACAGGGGGAGGGTAGCCTTGGGCAGGATTCTGCTGGCAGTGAATCAGAATCTGAGATGCATATAAGGAACAGCAGCTGCCAGCTCAACACAGCAGATTTATGTGAGAAACAGATGAAATTAGCAGCTCCAATCCCACCACAGGTTTGTGGAACAGGGCAGAGCATGCTAAGACTCTGACTGGAAGTGGCATTTGGGGTTGAGTGCAACGAGGGCTTTGTTTGTGGATAATAGTATTTTGGTTTGGCACTGCAACTGAGAGTAGGACAGGAGCTTTTGGCAGGATTCTGGGGTTTGAACAGTTGCAGTGTGTGTGCGTGGGGTGTTGTTTTACCTTGAAGATATCCACCAAGATAAACGTTTGCAGCCTCTGCATCTGCCCTGTTGTTGGCTTACCTCCACAGCTTGCAGGTAGTATGTTGATGGCAACAAATAATCCAGTCATTAAAGATCTATTTCACTTGTAAAATTCAATAAACCAGATACCAAGGACTTCCCTGTTCTAAGTGCCGCCCACGTCCTGCCCCCGCGCTCACTGATGTGATGACAAATGCTTGGGAGAGCGCGGGGGCGTGCCCAATTATAGTCAATGGGGGGCGGCTTTCCGATCATTTTTAAATATTATAATGGCCACTTGGTAATGAAATGTGGGCACCTGTCAACTAACAAGGCCCAATAGTGCCCCTACCCCCGTCCTTCATGTGTTGGATATCCAGGTTTTTTTTTTACTTCTGAGGTGGCAACCAGGTTTGGGGGGGCATTCGGAGTGTTGTGCATAGGGCCCATGGCCATGTAAATCCAGCCCTGCTAACATACTGTATACACACACACACACAAAACAAAGGCCTCTGTTACAGCCAGAGACACAATTATCTCACTGTCGGCAAGCAGAAGAGATTTCCCTGATATGCAGGTAAAGACAGAAGGGGGAGTTTTTATTGTCCGCAAAGAAATAGTTGTTGTGAAAACTACAAACAATACTTAATGTTTCTAATGTGTTTATGTGTACGAACATACGAATTTGCCAGCAAATAAAGGCATTATGGTCTGTCAATTCTGCTCGAGTGTGCTACTAGCAACCCTTATTCTGCAGTTGCCCTTCCCCCCGACCCTCCCTCTTACCCTATCCCATCCCCTTTTGAAGCAGTCCACTGTCCTACAAGATACCACTTCCACAGGCAACACGTTCCACCCAGACACCACTCTCTCCATAAAAAAGTGTCTTCTCATTTCCCTCCTGAACCTTCCCACCTCCAGTCTGAGATCATGACCATGGGTGTCCCTCCGTGCCTGTCTTGTTTATTCCCTTCATGTACTTGAAGGTTTCAGACATATCCCCCCCGTCTCTCTCCTCTCCACCAGTGAGTACGTGTTCAACTCCCTCAGCCTGCTCAGGTAGGGTATGTCCCCTAGTCCCTGGATCATCTTTGTTGCCCTGTGCTGCACCTCCTCCAGTAACTTAATGTCCCTCTTCAGGTATGGGCACCAGTACTGCACACAGTACCCCAGGTGTGGTCTAATCAGTGACCTATACAACAGCAGGATCACCTCCCCTCTCCTTGAAGATTCACCCCTGGCAACACAACCCTGCATTTAGTTGGCCTTTGCAGCTGCCTTCCTGCATTGTGCTGAGTTGTTCATTGAGCCCATTATAATCACCCCCAGATCGTTCTCCTCCTCTGTCACGGCTATCTGACCCCCCGCCCCCAAGCTGGTAGCTCCTTCTTATTTTTTTTTGCCCCGAAATGTAGCACCCTGCACGTTTTGGCATTGAACCCCAACTGCCAGGTGTCCAACCAGGTCTCCAATTTTGACAGATCATGCTGCAACCATGCCACCCTCACTGGTCATCCACTACTGCTCCCATCTTGGTGTCATCTGCAAACAAACTGATCTTACTCTTGATTCCCATTGAGATGCCTGATATAAACAACCCAAACAACACCTGTCCTAGCACTGAGACCTGCAGTACTCCACTTGTCACTGCCCTCGGAGATGAGAGCTCTCCTCCCACCACCACCTTCTGCTGCCTTCCCTGTAACCAGTTTACTACCCATCCCACCATTTTTGCCCCTGCACCTGTATCTGCCAGCCTACTACCCAGCCTCCCATGTGGCACTGAGTCAAACACCTTACTGAAGTTCAGAAACAGGTCATCAACTGCATGGCCCTTGTCCAACTATCTAGTTACCCAGTCATAGTAATCCACCAGGTTGGTCTGACAGGATCTGCCCATGACAAACCCATGCTGTCTAACGTCCTGCAACTCACTGGTCTTAAGAAGGGACACCAGCCTCTCCTTCAGGATTGTCTCCATCAGTTTTCCCATGATGGATGTGAGGCTTACCAGCCTGTAGTTTCCCAGTTTGTCTTTGGGACCACTCTTATGGAGGGGTACCACGTGAGCCATCCTCCAGTCCTGAGATACACTTCCTGAGACCAAGGAGGCATTGAACAGGTCTGCCTAGGGCCCCGCCAGGATTTCTGCCAGCTCTCTCAGTTCCCCAGGGGTAAATGCCATCCAGCCCTGGTGCCTTGTCCACCTTCAGTGCCCTCAGGCCCTCCAGTACCCTGCCCCCTGTGATTTTCCCATCTGTCGCCTCCTCCCCTCCAAGCCTGACCTCTCACCCCCCTTGGTAGCACCCCTCTTTTCTCCTTCGTAAACACAGAGCATAAGTATTCATTAAGCGCTTCTGCCTGCTCTGCCCCTGTTTCCACCCACCTCATCCCTCTTAATCCTTACTATTTTGTCCCTACAATTCCTTTTCTCCCTGATGTATCTAAATAATTCCATCTCCCCCTTCTTGATGCCTTGTGCCAGCCTGAGTTCCTTAGATGCCTTGGCTACCCTTACTACCTTCGTCACCTTCTTTGATTTCTTCAGGTAATCCTCTCTATCCTCCCCCTCCCTGTTTTTTTTAACCTCCTAAAGGCATCTCTTTTATTTCTTACTTTCTCCATGACGCCCTTGCTCAACCAGCTGGGTTTCTTGGGCCAGCTCTCTTACTCTGGAACCTGATGCAAGTTTTGGTTGCCTCCTCAATCCCCAGTTTTATGACCTCCCACCTCTGGTTAGTGTCCATATTAGTTTGGATTCTGGCTACATACCCTTTAACTACCTCCCCCATCTGCCCGAAGTTGGCCTTCCTGAAGTCCAACACTCTTGTACCTGTTTCTGCTCCCTCCTTACTCATTTTCAGTGTGAGCCGCACTGAGTGGTGGTCACTCCCTGCCAGCGGTTCTTCCACCCGCAGCTCCCTCACAAACTCCCTATTTGCCAGCACAAGGTCTAGGGTGTTCCCTAACCTGGTTAGCTCACTGACCATTTGCATTAGGAAGCTATCCTGGAATGCATCCAGAAGTATCTGCTCCCTTCTATTTGTGGTGGCTGGGGTACTCCAGTCCACTCCCGGCAGGTTGAAGTCCCCCACAATTATGGTGCTACCCTTTCCACAGGCCCTTCTGATCTGTCCTGCTAGTTCCCTGTCTAACTCATCTGTCTGAGATGGTGGCCTGTACACTACTCTCATCCTGAGAGTCCTATTCTTGGAATCCTGGATTTGCATCCATATTGAATCTGTATTTCCCTCCTCCCCCTCCTCACAAACACACTTCAGTCCTTTTCTCACATACAGTGCCACCCCCCAACCCTCTCCATTTACCCTATCTCTGCGCAATGTCTTATATCCTGGTGCCGCCAGGTCCCAGTCCTGGTAATGGGTGGCCCATGTTTCGATGATGGCTGCTATGTTCACCTCCCCTTCTGCCATGAGAGCCTGTAGCTCTGCTGTTTTGTTCCCTACGCTCCTAGCATTCAAGGTGACCACCCTCCACCCTTTTTCCTTCCCCCTCCCCCTCCCCCTCCTGCTCTCCCTTCCTAGCATCCCCTCTAGTACTCCCTTTTTTTCCTTTGCTTCTAGCACGGGGAAGGGGGGGCTCACTTGACTTCCCTTCCTGTAGATTCTGCATGCCTCCTGCCCACTTGCCACCTTCTGCTCCTAGTTTAAATGCCCTTCTTCTGCTATGTAATCCCCCAGATTCTGCTTCAATACCTTCTTGCCCTCGTTACTTAAGATGAAGTCTATCCTTACCGTAGAGATCACTGTCCTCCCAGGTCCCTCCCCACTCACCCACCAGCCCATAATCTATAATTATTATTACATTATTACACATAATGTGTGTAAGGAAAGTGTGCTGATCATGGAAACAACATTTAATTTGTTTTATTTTTTATTCAAGGTAGTTTTATTTTTAGGGCCCAGTTGAAGTTTTTTTAAAGTGTAAAGGTAGCAGCTATGTTTGTGATGGAAGATCAATTCTGGTTGTAGGGGACTAACTGAAATGCCTACTGATCATGGCTCTGGACACTTCACTGTTGGACAGAACTATTTTTCTTACCATGTATAAAACATATTTTATACATGGACAAGAGCCAATCAGATTACTGGATTTTCCCCTGCCATTTTACAAACACACAACAAAGAAATTGTTTCTAATTTGTTTGTGTGTAAAGAAAGTGTGATGATCAGGGAAACAACATTTAATTAATTTGTTCTATTTTTTATTTAAGGTAGTTTGATTTTTAGGGCCCAGTTGAATGTTTTTAGGGCGTAAAGGCAGCAGCCATGTCTGTGATGGAAGATCAATTCTGGTTGTAGGGGAACTGATGGAAAACAGTTCTGGTTGTAGGAGGATTGATTTGCTCATTGTGTGATGTGGTTTAGGACCAGGATGACTGTGCATGGAACAGATTTTGTGCACGGTCACATGATCTATTTTGACCAATGAGACTTCTTTATTTTGGATGCCTAGTTTATAAATTACTTTGAAACCTGGCTATATGCCAAGGCCCTTCCTGGGTAACCCTTGCCTCAGTGCATTTGTGCTGACCTTCATTGTCTTTTAGATTGCTTTCTTACCTGAATGTTGTGTATATTTCTTTAAATCACTGTAAGTCCTCTCTTTCTACATAATTGTACCTAACAGTATCTACATCCTATGCAGTTTCCCAGTAGGTCCTTAATTCTTATAATATAACATGTATGTAATATGTAACCGGCTTTATTTAACTTCAGTGCTTTTTCTGGGATTGTCTGCCAAGTGTGCATTATTTTAGTCTCAATATATACCCCCTATGATATAAGCAAGACATCCTGTGCCATTGCTGGAGAGGCTGTATTAATCCACTTTTGAGAAGGACCAGTGCAGCTCTGTGGTTTTCTTGCTTGTGTCTGTGCTGACCTCCAGCAGAGCAGCTCACTTTTGGTTCTAATGTTTTTGAGCTACGCCGGCCTTCAGCATTGTAACTTGTTTTCATGCTTGTGTCTGTGCTGGCCTCCAGAAGAGCAGCTCACTTTTGATTCTGATGTTTTTGAGCTATGCTGGCCTTCAACAATATAACTTCCTACTGGTTTTGCCACTTGTGAGCTATGCTGGCCTTCACTAGTGTAACTCTGTAGTGGTTTTGATGTCTATGCGAGCCCTCACTAGTTTAATGCTTTTGTGTTTGTCTTTTAATTCAGTTGTTTGGCCTCCTGTCCATAACCTGCTGCTAGCTTCAGGAATCTCTCTGCAACATCTCGGTCCCAGCCGCCACACCCCCACATCATTGGGCTGACAGTGATCCACATGGGGCACGTGCTACAAGTGCCATCATACAGGTGGTCCCGTACTGCTGGTACTTTTGCTATTTACACACCCCATCCCCCAGGACTGTCTCCCTTCCCCTCCCCTGGTGCCTGTGCAGCCTACTGATGCCTTCACACACCACAGCAACACTGGACATGCACCACCCCTCCCAGAGCAGCAAGCTCCATGGCTCACCGCATGGAGCTTCAGTGGCAGCAGATGCCGGCACCTCACTCACTAGGCTGGCTCGTGCTATGTTCAGTAGCACTGCTCAGCCAAGAACCACTCTAATCTCAGCTCTATGGGATTGTGCTCCAGAACCCTGGTAGCCAGGTGTGGAGTGCTTCTGTTGGGCCCTCGAGTGGCTCCCACTCTCCAGTGGTTTTGACATTGGTGTTCATGCTGACCCTCACCAGTGTAACTGTAGTGTTTGTTTTAATTCTTTATTTTTGATTTTTTAAGAGGCACATGAAGAACTGTTCGACAGTCAGTTAAATCCATGAGAGTTATAGCTAATACAATGATCATTCATGCAGAATAAAATAATGTATGTTGTATACATTAAAGATCTATCAATTCTAATAAGTAAAGTATTATTCCAATCCTTCGGGAAGTGGGGGAGATAAGAAACCCCCTATACTATTAATATATTATGAAGGACTCCACCCAGAGAGAGGCTATCAATAAAAACTATTACATTCCTATTTCCTCTACCTCCGGAACCCCACCTCATGTATTGTGGCCTGGGTAGGCCCTCATCCCTGCCTTATTAGGACCAGTGCAACAGTAAGTCCTTTAAGCACATCTTTTGTTTCAGGGCACAAAATCAGGTCTACGTGTAGCCATATGTATGAACCAAGGGGTCCATCTGTTCATCAAAGTCGGGGTCTTATTCTGCACTCTCGCTGTTAAATTTTCCAATTTATATATTTCATAGATTGTGTTCTCCAAGCTAGTAAGATCAGGGGGGTCAGGTCTAAGCCATAGTCGAGTTATGATTTTTTTTTGCTGCTCCCAGCAAGATGTTGATTAAATAGATCTGAGATGGGCTTTTGATATGTCGGGGATAGTGCAATAAAAGGGCCATCTCAGGGGTAAGCGTCCCTAATGATGGGAAGAGTTCTTCTATCTGTGCGCCCACTCCCTCCCAAAAGGGTGTCAGGGTGGGGTAGTGGCATAATACATATGAGTGGGTGGCCACTTCACAACCGTATCCCAGCCAGCATGAAGAATCACCTGATATAGAGAATTTAGCTGTTACTTGTGGGGTGTGGAAGTATCATGCCACTATTTTCCATGAAAATTCTTTCCATATATATGAGTTAGTGGTCTTGTGTTGTCGACTCCATATTTGTAGCCAGTCCTCCGGAGTGAGTTGGATCATGAGTTCCACTTACCAATTAAATTGCGTGATTGTCATGTCTTTGGTAGGGGTGCTTTGGAGGGTATAATAAAAACGAGAGATTAGATGTTTGAGAGGGAATTCACATTGTAAATGGGAGATTAAAGTATATAGGGGTTGGGTGGAATGTGCTGAGATGTCCAGTCCCAGTTCTTGGCTTAGAAAGTGCTGAATCTGCAAGTACCAGAAAAAGTCTTGTTGTGTAAGTGCAAATTCATTCCTTAATTGATCAAATGTTTTAAAAATACCTCGATCATAGAACTGGCATGATTGCACTAATCCCTCTCTGTGCCATCCCTGGAAGGTTGGGTCTGTGGAAGTGGGTGTGAAATCGGGATTCCTGCAAGGGATCCCCATCCATTTAGCAAAGAAGGTATTTTCTGGGTGGGTTAGAAACCTACTCCAACTATTAAGCAGCTCCTTCGTGAACATAGAGTTGTGGGAGGAAAAGGCAGACATATGGGGTTGGAACACCAAGACATGATCTAAAGGTGTGTCTGAAAGATCTCTCTATTGTAAGCCAGATTGGGGTTCGATGTCTAGGAAGAAGCCATGTAAGGAGGTGAGAAAGGATAGTGACCATTTGTGTAAATTAGGTAATGCTAATCCCCTTCTTTCTTTGGGCAATTGTAATTTACTTAATGAGATTCTAGATCTGCCCCTTCCCATATAAAAATTTGGATAGCCCTTTCCCATTGTTTCACCTCAGTTTATGATAAAGGGAAGGGAATATTTTGCATGCGATACAATCATTTCGGGAGTACATTCATTTGGATGGATTGTATTCTAGTTAAATCGAGATTGGTAAAGGTGCCCACCTTCTTAAATCTGTCTGAACCTGTACCTTTAGTGAATCATAGATCAAATTATGTAGCTTGGAAAGGGAGGAAGGAAATTTAATACCAAGGTACGTGATGTATGGTTTATTCCACTTATAGTTATATTTTTCATTGCAGAGCTGAGAGGGGGAGCAGTGTATGGTTAAAACTTCAAACTTTCCTTGGTTTATTGTATACCCTGCAGGGATTTATTTAACTCCAAAAATTGATTAGCGTTTTGTTCATAAAAGTGCTAAAACATTGTGAAAATGCATAGCACTTGCCTCACTGTGTTTAACAAATATAACACTTCTAGAAAAGCTATATAAATACTTTCTGTACAGTTAGCATTGTCCCAAGAAAAAAACTGCTAATCAATTATTTAAAACCCTGCCCTGTCAGTTGTTCTATTATCGGCAGTAGTTTCGATAAGGTAAGGAGAGACTCTTCTGGCTGGGTGATATAAAGGAGAAGGTCGTCTGCGTAGTATGCTAGTTAATGTTGGATGCCATCTACCATGTATCCATGTAAATTCTCCATCTGTCTTAAAAATGGAGTTAATAGACTCGACATAAAGGGCAAAAAGATATGGAGATAGGGGACATCCCTGGCGTGTGCCTCTTTGGAGTTGAAAACGAGTGGAGTGCAAGCTATTAATTTTTACAGACCCTTCTGGGGAAGTGTATATACTTATGATGGTGTTCAAAAGTTCCTGGGGGAAGTTGAATGTTAGTAGGGATTGAAGACAGCTCAATGATACCATGTCAAATGCTTTTTGTGCATCTAAGCTTAATAACAGTAGTGGGGTGTGTTTTAGATGAGCATGGTTCATTAAGTATAATGTGCACTTAATATCGTTGATAGTTTGTCTAGATTTGATAAAGCTGGATTGGTCTGGGTGAATTAGTGTGGGGAGGATGTCATCTAGTCTGTAGGCTATTAGACTGGTATAGATTTTATAGTCTTGATTGAGAACAGATATAGGATGATATGAATTGCATAGTTGTGGGGGGATTCTGGAGCTTCAAAATGGCCAAGATCATTGCTTATCTCCAGGATATAGGAAACGTCGTGGTGTTGTGACTTGTCTGTATTGCGGCTAGTAGTGGGGATTTAATTAGTTCCCAGTTTCTCTTATAAAAGTTGGCACCGTAGCCGTCAGGTCCTGGACTTTTATCGCTTTTAAAGTTTTTAATGATGGTGTATAAATCAGGTATTGTAATTGGGGAGATTATCTTTTCTTTTTGAGAAGAGCTGAGTGATAGAAGTTTTAGCTGTGCTAGGAACTTCGAGATGCTTTGTGGGGTTATTGACTTTGTGTTCGAGTATAGTGTCTGATAGTATGTTTTAAAAGTTTGAAGTATATTTTGAGTAGTGTACTGAAACCGACCAGTAATTGGATCATTTATTTTAGAGATGGTGACCTGCTGTGTTTGCCTTCATAATCTATATGCTAGTATTTTAGAAGCTCATGCTCTTCCTTCGTAGAATCTTTGGCGAAGCCACATCAGTGCTTGCTCCTTTTGAGCAGTGAAAAGTTTCTGTATTTCTGCTTGGGTCTGAGATAATTGATCCAAAACCATCTTGCCCTTCCCCCCAACAAATATGTGCATCTTGTAGGTTTCTAAATTGTTCCTGTAAATCTTTAAGTTGGGTTTCATTTTGTCTTTTTTTTTTTCCGAGCTGCGTATGGAATAATGCAGCCTCTAAGGACTACCTTAAGTGTATCCCATAGTGTTTTTGGTGAAATTTGTGGGGATGTATTCTTTCTAAGGATCTCCAGGATTTTTCCTTTTAAAATATCCCGAAATTCCTGGTCCCGAAGTAGCGAGGGATTAAATTCTCCACAGGGTATTTTTCCTCTCCTTAATAATGTTCAGGTCTTGGGAAATGGTGGCGTGGTCTGATAGATGTATATTCATTATTTCAAGTGTTTTGGATCCGATCTTTATGCTTCCCGTTAATGCAAAAATAATCAAGTCTTGAGTAATGTTTGTGAGCATAAGAATAGTAAGTAAATTTCCTTTGGTTGGGGTGTGTTAATCTCCAGGAGTCTACAAGTCCTACATCCTTCAGCAACCGACGTAGATGCCTATACCCCGGAGACTGCGCCGCAGGTCGTGTTGCTGAGGAGTCCAGGGAAGGATTTAATTGGTAGTTTAGATCTCCGCCCAGAATCAAAATTCCCTTTTGATGTGTTAGAATAGTGTTAAGTATCTGTTGTATGGATGATACATCACTATTAGGTGGGATGTATGTGCTACATACCGTCAGTGTGTGACCCTGGATCGTTCCAACCGCCAGCGCCCATCAGCCTTCCTTATCTGAGTATTGTTCTGTAATTTGAAATTGTGAATTTTTGGGGACCAAAATCACTGCTCCTTGCTTTCTGCCATTTTGATATGTGGATACAACTAGCTGGGAGAACCCAAATTTGAGGAGCTTGTGATGCTCCACTGATGAAAGATGGGTCTCTTGTAGTAGGAGTATATCTGGTTAATATTTTTTCAGGGTGTGCATGGTTCTGTACGTCTTTATGGAGCCAGCTAGCCCATTTACATTGTGAGAAACTATCTTAAAGGGAACCGCCATTATTCCAATATGATAAAATCTACTTGTTCAGCTCCTCCATCCCTTGCCCCCAAGGATGTCCAGATTCAGTACATTGTAATGCAGTATATCAGTGTTAAATAAAAATCTCCCCATATAAAGATGTCCAGGAATACCTTGTTCTCCTGTGCCTTTAAGATAATATCTATATAATAGTAATCTTTGTGGATGAATAAGTATAACCAAACTCGAAATAACATTTAGAACTAAAGGCCAACTGGGCCAACATTGAGAAAAACCTGATTAAATATCTTAATTCTAAGGAACTATTTCCAGTGACTCCCTTCACCAAGGACGCCCAAGGGGGCCTTGGTGTAGGCAGTTTTCCTAACTGTCTAGGAGGGACCTGCTCGCTAAAAAAGGGAGAAGATCCCAAGGGGAAACTCTTGCCCCAGATCTTAGAAAGGTAGTGGTGATTATGGGATAGATAAAATAACCTGGGGAATGGGTAAGGGTTGGGAAGGCTTAGGGTAGAATGATGCCTTTTCCTAACACAGTATGGTGTTCCCTCCCTCCTTCTCCACTTCTGCTTCTTCCTTTTAATTAAGGGAGGGGTATATGAGATCATAAACAATCCTATCTAATAAGCAATTAAATATTTAAGCTGACTAAGTCAGAAGCCCCCGTTAAATGTTTATTTAGGGAGCAGCCAGCCAAAGTACTTTGGTGTTAATTAGAGTTGAAAAATACCAAGGGGGGAAGAGGAGAGAAGGTGAGTACCCCTTCCCTCAGCTTAAAAGTCCAGAAGTGTCTGCATGTTGCTCAGGGTCCTCAATAGTATGTTACCATTCCCCCAAATGAGGGTCTGTTTATAGGTCTCTAGAACAAACATCTATCTGTATATGTCTGTAGCTTCATTTTCAGTCCGGATATTCCTGAAACCAATAATCTGGCCTAAGTAGTAGCAGTGGTCCCCAGCGCTTCTAGCCCCCAAACCTGGGAAAAGGAGAAGGGCCCCTCAGAAGAGGCCACCCCAGAAGCAGTTTTCATCCCCCATACAGACCCCACCACCACCCAGCACCACAGAAAGCCAGTCCTCCCCACTGCAGCTCCCCCACAAGGCGATCAGGCCCCACAGCAGAGCAACTGTCTTTCTATGTATTTTTTGCCAGTTTCTGATATCTGAATATTCTCGAGTCCCGAATCGTATTAGGAGGTCCCCCGGTCCCCTCAGAGCAGCCCCCAGCATGGGAAAAGCTTTGTGTTCACCAGAGCAATGAGCAGTGTGAGAATATATGAAAACCCCTCCTATTTAGCGGAGGATAGTTAGCTTTTTATGGGAGAGTTCGGGGAGTTGATCCCATTACTCTCAAATGGGGACGGAGAAAGAATCTCAGATTTAGAAGTGGGTAGCCATCTGGGAACAAGCGACCACCAAACAGTGTGGTTCACGATAAACACAGCCATACAATCAAGCCACACAAAATCAAGAGTATTGGACTTTAGGAGGGCTGACTTTGGGAAAATGAGAGAGTGCCTCAGAAAAGCATTAGCAAACAGGCAAGAAGGAGGGGTGGAGGAACAATGGGGAGTAATCAAAACAGCCATCACAGAGGCAACAAGCCTTTGTGTAAAGCAAATCAATAAAACACAACGAAGGAAAAAAACACTATGGTTCTCAAAAGAGGTGGCAGGGAAGGTTAAGGAGAAAAGGATAGCATTCAGGAAATATAAGGAAACACAGAAGGAGCAGGACAGAGAACTTTATCAGTTAAAGCAGAAAGAGGCTGGGAAGGCAGTCAGCATAGCCAAGGCCCAAACCAAGGAAAGGATAGCCAATTCTGTTAAGAAGGGGGATAAGACCTTTTATAGGTACATTAGGGAGCGAAGAAAGACCAAAGGAGGGATACTGAAGCTTAATAAAGGGGAGGGAATATGGGTAGAGGGTGACAGTGAAAAAGCAGGGATACTGAACGAACATTTCTGCTCAGTATTCACAAAGGAAGAGGAGGGGGAGGTACCTAAACCAAACAAGAGAAACACTCTGAAGACAGGGGTCGATACCAGTCCATTTACAGAAGAAAGGGTTCTGAAAGAACTAATAAAATTGAAGGTGGACAAAGCAATGGGGCTGATGGGATTCACCCAAGAATTCTAAAAGAACTAAGGGTAGAACTAGTGACACCGCTGACTACTCTCTTTAACAAATCATGGGAGGATGGGGTGGTACCCGAGGACTGGAGGAGGGCAGATGTGATTCCTCTTCACAAAAGTGGGAGCAGGACAGAGGCAGGAAACTACAGACCAGTTAGTTTGACCTCAGTGGTAGGTAAATGATGGAATCACTTCTGAAGGAAAGAATTGTTGAGTACCTAGAGGCCAGTGGGGCACAGGACCCAAGGCAGCATGGATTCATGATGGGAAGGTCATGTCAGACGAATCTAATAGATTTCTTTGACTGGATGACCAAAGTAGTAGACCAGGGAGGGGCTGTGTACATGGCCTACCTAGATTTTAGCAAGGCATTTGATACAGTCCCACACAAAAGATTAATACACAAGTTAGCCAGCCTTGGAGTGGGTCCCAAGGTGGTAGCCTGGATAAAAAATTGGCTAGACAACAGGACGCAAGGGTAGTAGTAAATGGAGTACACAGTGAAGAAAGGAGGGTTACTAGCGGGCACCGTGAGGGTTCACTACTGGGCGGTCCTTTTAATGTCTTTATAAGTGACATTGCAGAGGAACTGGAAGGAAAAGTATGTCTCTTTGCAGACGACACAAAGATCTGCAACAGGGTTGATACACAAGATGGAGTGGATCTCTGCAAAGACATAGACAGAGTGGAGGCTGTCCAGAAGAGGGCAACCAAAATGGTGCAGGGTCTGCACCAGAAGACATATGAAGAAAGACTAAAGGAGCTTAATATGTATACCCTTGAGGAAAGAAGGGAGAGAGGGGACATGATAGAAACTTTCAAGTACCTCAAGGGAATCAACAAAGTCCAAGAGGGTAGCATCTTTCAGAAAAAGAGATGTGCAAGAACAAGGGGACACAATTTGAAGATAGAGGGGGGACAGCTCAAAGGTAATGTGAGGAAGTACTTTTTCACAGAGAGGGTTGTGGATGCATGGAACAGCCTCCCTGAGGAGGTCGTGGAGTCAAGAACAGTGGAGGAATTCAAGAATGCATGGGACAGACATATGGCAGTCCTAGTGGGGGATAGGAGGAAGTAAGGTGTTGGTTAACTAGGGTCTGCAGCTTATCTGTTAGGTAGGAAAATGGGCAGACTAGGTGGGCCAATCGGTCCTTATCTGCCGTCAAATTCTATGTTTCTATGTTTCTATTAGGATCTTCAGTAAAATTTAGTAGGCCGCTGGGCTGAGCGCTGGCTGCCAGTATTCCAGAAGTCTCACCCTTGCCCGACTGGCTCTGTTTTAATTTAGTAAACTGTGGAAAAATGCCTTTCCCCATTGACCTTAGTCTCAGATCACTGTTCAAGGGAACATAGGCAGATATCCCTGGAATCTCCCCATGGATCTCTCTGCCGCTCTAGGGTATGTGTCTGCAAAGCCCTCGATAGATGGGCAGCCGCCAGCCCAAGAGGTGTGAGGGAGAGCCCCCAGTTTCTGTCATTTAGCCAGCATTCTTCTGGGTCGCCACAATGCGCAGCCCCCCCCACAGGATGGCACCAGAGAGCCAAACCCTCCCCCCAAAAGCGCTCATAGCGGTCCCCGTCCCCCCCCCCCGGGTCAGGGAGAACAGGCTTTCAGCCAGCTGTGATGACCACCTACCTCAACTATGGTTGTAAGTATAGTTGGTTAAGTTAGGAGTCTTGTCTGGCGAACTGTGCCAGTAGCTGCTTGATCCCCTCCAACATTGTCTGCTGGGGTCTGGTGGCCTTGCATTGCTGCTCGTGATAAGGCAGGGTGCTATTGGGCCTCCCAGGAAGTGCTCGCATTGGAGGGTAGAGTAAATCCTCTTGATTTGAGGTCCTGGAAAGCGTCTGCAGCCGACTCATGTTTTCTGCCCATTTGGATATTGTATCACCAGTTTACTGGGATATGGGGTACGGAACTTCAGTTGTTGCCTCAGCAGTGGAAATAGTGGAATTTTTTAAATTGATTTATTTATTGAAGGTATCAGAATTACAATCCTTTGAGTCAGAGACTCCCTTTCAAATGAATATAAGCTTGTCATCTCTGCATAGTAGTGGGTGCGTAATCGTTGTCTTAAGATTCTTGTCTGGCCATAGAACACCTTCCCCTGGGCCCAGGCTTGTTTGAATATTGCCTCCTTTGTTTGGTATCTCAGGAGCCGGATTATTGAGCGAGGTCTGACGTTAGGTTGGGTAGGTGTGGGGCCTAGCACTCGATGTACCCTCTCTATTTCAAATGCGAATTCAGGATCTAGAGGGATCACTATCTCAACAAACTCCTGGATATTAGGCCCCTCGCTGTTTTCAGGGAGTCAATATATACGCAGATTTCTGCGATGATGTCAGTTTTTGGCATCCTCCTGTCTCTCTATGGTTAAATGGCAAAGCTGAGTTATTTGAGTCATTGTAGTTTGAATTTGGTGTGAGATGTCTGCTTGTTCTTGCAAAGTCTGTTCTAGGTTGGAAACTCTGGACTGTGTATCTTCTAGGTCTTTTTGCATTGCTTCTTGAGTTTGTTTGAATGACACGAATTTGGATTTGAAATCCCTGAGTTCTAATAGAATTCAATCTAATTTCTGGTCCATTTGTTTGTCTTTCCTAGTTTAGCTTTCGTTTTCTTGGTCGATGATGTGTGAGTCTGTTGCTGGGACATGGCCGAGCCTCCGAGTCAGAGAAGTCAGGTGCCAAATTCTCAGCTACTTGTGCTAGTGGCTGGAAACGATTGCCTCCTCCCTTATTTTTATTTGTAGCCATTTGGGTAAGGGTAGTGAAATTTCAGTATATTTTTAAAGAATCGACTTATTTATCAATTAAAAGGCGAAGTGGAGCGGAGCACAGCGTCAATGGTGCCATCTGTGGAGGAAGCTGCACTGGAAGTCCCCTGTATCATGGTTTTGATATTTCTGTCTATGCCTGCCTGCACCAATGTAACTCACTAATGGTTTTGATGTCTGTGTCTATGCTGGCCTGCACCAGTGTAACTCTAGTGGTTTTGATATTTCTGTCTATCCGCCCTATACCAGTGTAACTCACTAGTGGTTTTGATGTTTGTGTCTATGCCAGCCTTCACCAGCATCTCTCTAGTGGTTTTAATATTTCTGTCTTTGCTAGCCTTCACCAGTGTAACTCTCTAGTGATTTTGGTATTTTTATCTATGCCAGCCTTCAGCATCATAACTCTCTAGTGGTTTTGAGATTTGTGTCTATGGCGGCCTTCGCTAGCGTAACTCTAGTTTTTTATATTTGTGTCTGTCTCGGCCTTCATCATCGTAACTCCCCAGTTGTTTTGATATTTATGTCTATGCCAACATTCACCAGCGTAAGTCTCTAGTGGTATTTCTTTTTATGCTGGCCTTCACTAGCATAACTCTAATGGTTAGTATAACTCACTGGTGGTTTTGATATTTCTTTCTGTGCCAGCCTTCACCAGTGTAATTCTAATGGTTTTGATATTTCTGCCTGTGCTAGCCTTTGACAGTGTAACTCTACTGGTTTTTGTCTGTGCCAGCCTTCACCAGCGTAACTCTGATGGTTTTGATATTTCTGTCTGTGCCGGCCTTCACCAACATAACGCTACTGGTTTTTGTCTGTGCCAGCCTTCACCATTGTAACTCTTAATAGTTTTGATGTTGCAGTCCGTGCTGGCCTTAACCAGTGTAATTCACCAGTACATAGGCAGAGGTATTACTAGTAGGAGGTGGGAAGTGGTGATGCCATTGTATAAAACACTGGTAAGGCCTCACCTGGAGTACTGCGTGCAGTACTGGAGACCACACATGTGTAAGGACATAAACAAGGTGGAGGCTGTCCAGAGAAGGGTGACAAAAATGGTGCATGGTTTGCATCATAAAACATATGAGAAGAGACTAAGAGACCTCAATACCTACTCACTGGAGGAGAGGAGAGAAAGGGGCGACATGATAGAAACGTTTAAGTACCTCAAGGGCATAAACAAGGTGGAGGTGAGAGATCTTTTCCAATGTAGAAAAGATACCAGAATGAGGGGGCACGATATGAAATTGGGGGGAGGGGAGATTAAGAGGTAACGTGAGGAAGTTTTTCTACACAGAGAGGGTGGTGAACGCTTGGAATAGTCTGCCACAAGAGGTGGTGGGGTAAGCACAGTGGAGGGGTTTGAACATGCCTGGGACAAGCACTGGGGAACCTTGGTTCGGAAGGGAGTGATGAAAAGCCATTGCCCACTTAGGGTGAATGGATGCATACATGTATAGGGCCTATGGGCAGACTGGATGGGCCTAGCGGTCCTTATCTGCCGGCAATTTCTATGTTTCTATGTAACTCTAATGGTTTTGATATTTCTATCTATGCCGCCCTTCGCCAGTGTAATTCTCTAGTGCTTTTGATAATGTGCATTTATGCCAACCTTCCTACCAGTGTAGTGAGAATGCACAAAAGAAAAGCACTCTTGCCAAAACATTAAAAAAATGAAGCCACACAATGTGAAGGTCAGGAATGAGAATTCGCAGCACATATATATACATACATATACATAAATATATATATATATACACACACACACACAGAAACTGCCATCAGTTCCACTGGGGAATATCTAGAAACACAATATACCTTGCATCAAATTCAGAAATGAGGTGATATTTAAGCAAAGGTTAAAGCCCTGCACTGACAATGTTCTATAAGAACGGGGTAATATACAAACATTCATTGAGACCTACAGGAGACAGGGATCTCAGAGTATAAATCCATTTGGATTCCTTTTGTAATAGTGTATTTAGTCTGTCCCCACCTCTGCTATTAGGCTGTACATGTTCCAAACCCAAAAAAGTAAAATCAGCTGGGTCTCCATCATGGCAAGATGCAAAGCGTACACCAATAGGTGTATCGGGTTCTACTTTCAAGATGGCACGAATGTGCTCCTGCATTCTTTCTTTGAGGGGTCTCTTAGTATGTCCCACATACAACATGGGACATGTACATTGAACAACATAACATAACATGTTGTACAGGAGATAAATTCCTTAATTAAGATTTTTTTATTGGAAACTGGATGTACAAAGAAACTACCCTGAATGCAGTTGCAACACACACATTGCACTTGCCACAGTGGAAGTTACCTGTTGGTTTGAGTGGCATTCAAGTTGGATGAATGTTTTGGGTTGGTTTGGTGTACAGTCTATGAGTTAACATATCACCAAGATTTTTCCCTTTCCTGTATGTGATTCTTGGGCTGTTCCCCAGGGCTTTAAACAAAATTGGGTCTCCTTGTAGAACTGGCCAGAAATTCCTAACTATATTGGAAACCTCCGGAGCTACATGATTATATTCAGTTACAAAAAACACCGGTTGTTCGTTGTCTGTTTCTCTGAATCTAAGATTTAGTAATGTTTCATTTTCAAAATTCCTCACTTTATTTAGAACAGAAACCAAAATGTTTTCTTTATACCCGCTTTGCAAAAAATGTTCTTTGCGATCTAAAGCTTGTCTCTCAAATTCTGCTACAGACGAACAATTTTGTCTCAGTCAAACAAATTGACCATATGGTATAGCATTTGTAAGATGTTTGGGGTGTGCACTTTTAGCATGCAAAAGCGTATTCCCAGATGTTGGTTTCCTGAAAGTTTCTGGTTTAACAAATTGCCCATCTATCCCTGTGTATTTCTCATTCACACCAGTGTGACTGTCTAGTCGCTTCGATATTTGTAAATTGTGCAGACTTGTACCAGTATAGCTTTCTAGGAGTTTTGATGCTTGTTTTCTTGGATACCTTGATCAGTATAACTCCATAGTGGTTTTGAGCCTTGTGAACAGTGTGTACCTTAACCAGTGCAGCTTCCTTGTGGTCTTGAGGCTGGTGACTAGAAGAGGCATTTGCTTGTGTATAATAGCTCTCTTGTGGCTTTAATATTTGTAAGCTGTGCTGGCCAAAATCATTGGAGCCTCCTCATTATTGGCATATGACGTTGTCTTTGCATTCACATATGACTATAAATGTCATTACATTTTTGCAGAACAAGAGCTCCTCCAGGAGCTGAGAGAGCTGGGTCTACTATCCTTTACACCATCACGAACAGTCGAAGGGAAGAAAATCACGGCACATGATGACAGGTAACAAACCAGGCAGTCCTTTATCCCTTTGAGTTCTGGCTATGTTTAGAGTCTATTCAGATTCTGGAGGTACATACTGTATATGCCTGTCACGTTGTGCCAGTTTAGGGGGATGGCTCCTTTAACCACTGGATAACACTATACCTCTGCCTCTGGCTTTCAATTTAGAAATTTAGAGTAAGAGCCAGCCCAGTGGTGCTGAGGGTTGAGGTGCTGGACACCACACCTTGTGCTACGCTGGCAACCCGGGGTCGGGTACAGACTTGGGTGGCTTGGGGGCCAGCGTGGAGAGGAAGGATGGAGCATCACAGGACAGCTGTCCTTCCTCGGGAAGGGGGGATGCTGTGGTGCGCTGCTTGCCTGCCACCCAGCAGTGGCTGGGTGGTAGCACTTGCACACTGCAACTCAGTGGAGGGGAGAGGATCCCAAGTACAGGGTGCTGGAGCCGTCAGACGCACCCATTGCACGTCTGTGGGAGAAAAAGTGGAGGAAAACCCCTCAGTGAAGCAGGTTGAGAGATCGACTCCTCGCAGACATCACACCGGTGGTCGGGCACAGCCGAGGGTCTGGTGGCAGAGGACTGTGGCGAAGGTAAGTCCCAGGGGAGCCGGGTGACGGGGCTGGGGGGGTCGGTCCGAAGGGGGCCACTGGAGGGAGGAAGGAAAGAGCTAAAAAAAATAGTAAAAAAAAAAAAAAAGACATTTAGAGTAGCTCTGAACTCCTGATACATGCTAGTCCCCAGATTTTATTTAATTTTGTTTACCCCTGTACCAGCCAATCCTGAGGTCTTGGTCAGTCTCCTGCCAAAGTGCACCTTTCCCAAAATTTCCTGTTTCCCAAAACATTGTGTAGCAATACTCATGGTGAGTGAGTCTAATTGCCAATATCCCTTTGGACATCTGACTTTTGGAGGTCACATGGACCCTTATCTAGCTGGGAGGGTGGGTGGATGAGTGAGTGACTTTTGTCACAGCTGATGATAATTCCACTCTTTGGTCTGCCAGCAGAAGGGTGCGCAGACATCTGGCTTCCCATGACTGGTAATCTGCTGCCTTACCTCGGCGATGCACTAGGCCCCTGGCCAACCTCAAGAGGTGGGATTTTGGGAATTGTGCACAAACCTTGGCCTCCCTGGAGGCGATGCACTTGGCCCCTGGCCAACCTGAAGGGTGGGGATTTGGAGAATTGCGCACAAACCCTGGTCTCCCCAGAGCCATGCCATTCTGTTTCAGTGAGTGGTGTGTGTGTGTATATAAATATATATATAGAGGATACGTGATGGGCGACTGTGGAATATGGCAAATATTTGCATGAGTGCAGAGTGAACTGTGATAATATCATGAGTGCCGAAGGCACGAGTGATATTATTGCAGTTCACTCTGTACGAGTGCAAATGTTTGCTATATTCCACAAGTCGTACATCATGTGTGCGATTTATACAATAGGGCTAGTACATTTTAGGAACATTTTTTTCTGTGTTCTCTCCCCGTTTACTTTATTTTGGTAACTGGGAGCACTGGGCAATTAAGTGATTTGTTCAGAGTCACACAGTATTGAAATGGAAGTTGTGAGAATTAAACACTGGTCTGGGCTGCTGGATGTAGAAAGTTGGTTCATTGCATGTTACTCTAACCTCTAGGCTATACTGACAGCACTGTTTGTGTGTGATCTGAGTGTGTGTGTAAGTGTTTCTGAATAGGCTGGGAGTGTTAGATAGTATGAGGAACAGGTGCATGTGATTTGCAATGATAATTGTGTTACCTGCAGCTAGAAGTGAGAAACAGACTGTTTATTCAGTAAGTTGCAGGCTTCACTAGAAACTGTTGCAGTCAGCACCCAGAAAGAGAAACTGGTTTATGAAGGAGGCTGGTTTGAAGATTAGAGCCGCACAGTAATGTGCTAGGATTGTCAGAATAACTATGGGACACAGGTGATTGTCTTTTACAATGCTAATTGAGTTAGTTGCATTATTCAGTGAGAAAGAGAAACTGTGAAGTTATTACATGCAGGCTGCAGTGTAGATAGTCTCACTCTGGAGACATCACCATTGTAAGTATATTTGCTGATGATATGGACACTGTGGGTTTATCAGGAAATAAACCCACAGTGTCTGTGTCATCACAGAGTTATTCCACTGCAGTGAGAATACATGTTTTTATTTTCAATGTTACATGCTCACCCCTATTGTATAAATAAATAAATATATATATATATATATATATATACATATACACACACACACACACACAACAGGAGTGGGGGTAAAATGACAAGATAAAAAAGATATCTCAGTCCTGCCCCCTCACACTTGAAGATAAAATACATATTGAGTCAGCCTATTGTATATCCTAATTTATACAATGTGGTAAATCCAATGTCCCAAATACTGCATCCTGATTGGTTGACTGGCACAATTACCACCATGATAAATCCTCCAGTGTACCCACTGGAAAAAGTGCCAGCCAACCTTATATCGTGCTAATCCGGTCGCTTTCACTTCAAACGAAACTGCCGTGATTTGTCCTGTCGCCGCTTCGCTAAAACAAAATGACATCCTCTTTCGAAGTGTAGGGACCTCAGTGAGTTAGAAAATAGTTAAAAAAACATTAAAGAAACAATATTTGCCATTGTATAATATAAATTGATCCTTCCAGGGTGTGGGTACACTGGAGGACTTAACACGACTGGTGTGGTTCGGTCACTCAGCTGCGCCTTGTGACCGAATCACACCAGCCGTGGTAAATCCTCCAGTGTACCCACACCCTAGAGGGATAAATTGCTTAATTATACAATAGGGGTGAGCATGTAACATTGACAATAAAAACATGCATTCTCACTGCAGTGGAATAACTCTGTGATGACATAGACACTGTGGGTTTATTTCTTGATAAACCCAGGGCCACAGTAATGGGGGGGGGGAGTGGGGAAGTTGTCCAGGGCCCCAAGCTCAGGAGGGGCCCACCTGAGGAGCTGGCATTAGCTGGTTTGGGAAATGGGGCCCATTTCAAGTGACTTGTCCAGGGCCCCAAAATTCATAGCTGCAGCCCTGGATAAACCCACAGTGTCTACGTCACCAGCAAATACACTCACAATGGTGATGTCAACAGAGTCAGACTATCTACACTGCAGCCTGCAAATAGCTTCACAGTTTCTCTTTCTCACTGAATTCTGCAACTAACTCAATTAGCATTGTAAAAGACAATCACCTGTGTCCCATAGTTATTTTGACAATCCTAGCCCATTACTGTGCTGCTCTAATCTTCAAACCAGCCTCCTTCATAAACCAGTTTCTCTTTCTGAGTGTAGACTGCAACAGTTTCTCTGTCTCAGTGAAGCCTGCAACTTACTGAATAAACAGTCTGTTTCTCACTCCTAGCTGCAGGTAACACAATTATCATTGCAAATCACATGCACCTGTTTCTCATAGTGTCTAACACTCCCAGCCTATTCAGAAACACTTACACACACACTCAGATCATACACAAACAGTGCTATCAGTATAGCGTAGAGGTTAGAGTAACATGCAGTGAACCAACTTTCTACATCCAGCAGCCCAGACCAGTGTTTAATTCTCACAACTTCCATTTCAATACTGTGTATTGACACTTAGGCCCTGTCCACACTGCAGCCCGAAAACCCTTCTGTAACGTTACAGAGGGTGTAAACCGCATCGGTAACGCCGTGCGTTTACACTGGTAACGTTACAGCAGGCGACCCCCAGCCAACCGTTGAAACCTGTCAGGAGGTGGTTTCTGTGAACGTTACATGCAGTCTCAAGGCTGTAACGCCATCACCTGCCGCCTAAACGCACGAGTGTTTAGCCCCCAGTCATCTGCTAGACCAGCAGGCAGCGCACCACAGAGGGACACTTGGGAGGCAGAAGAAGAAGGAAGCACTGGGAAGGCAGAGAGGCACGCGAGTACAGTAACCAGTGCAGCGAGGTGGAAACGGTGCGGGGTAGCGCCTGCACAACGTCCGAGGCACAGAGACCGGATCAGCTGGGTGCACACACCCAAGAGAGGTGCAGCCAGGAGGCACAGTGTGGCAATAGGGGGTGCTGCCTGCTGCAGCTGTCCAAGAACTGTGAGAGAGGGGGGAAGAGCACTGGTGCCCAGGGCAAACAGTGGGCACAAGCCAAAGGGAGCCACCAGCAGATGCCAGCACTGTGTGCCACAGGTGTGAAGGGGTCCCCAACAGCTGCCAAAACACAAGACCAGCCCCAAGAGGACAGCAGTGCCAGAGCATACCACAACAGCACCACTGCAGTGTGACCCCAGCCCCCAAGCACCGCCTGTGACTGGTGGAGGGTAGAAAGGGCTGTGCCAATCAGTGACCACATCCACACACCACTCTGCCCACCTGCAGGACCATGTCAGATCGCGGCGCCATCTGGTCGGATGAGGCCACAAAACTCCTGGTGGAGTTCTGGACACAGGAGACGGTGCAGGCAGAGCTAGCCAGTGCAAGGCACAACACGAAGGTGTATCAGAAGGACTCGGAATACCTGTATGCGAATGGGGTGGAGCGGACGGCAAAGCAGTGCCGTGACAAGATAAAGCAACTGAAGGTGCGGTATCATAAAACCAGGGACAGCAACAGACGCTCGGGGGGTGCTCGTGTGGTGTGCCCTTTCTATGACACATTGGATACCATACTGGGAACACGGCCTACCACCAAACCAGCGTTCATCCTCGAGAGCTCACAGGTGGCCAGCCCTGAACTGGACATGGAGGATGATGGGGACACCACCAGGGATGCGTGCCAGCACCTGGGGAATGAAGACGACGGTGTGCAGCAGGAGAGCCCCGACACAGGTAAGTGCATTGTGCAATGTGTATGATGAATTCTTGCATGCCAGTGGGGGTGTATCCTGGGCACGCAGCACAAGGTGATAGGCATGGCATGGGTGGTGGCACTGGTTCACTCAAGTGAGTTTGCATGTGGCACCTGAGGTGTGCGTTGGCACACAGGTGAGTGGGGGGCATGGGGCTGGGGTTGGCGGTGGGGGGTAGGGGTGGGGTACGCACCTGTGTGTAATGGTGACAGGTGTGTTCTGACATTCCAGGGCAAGACCACGGTGAGGGGACATCGGTGGACACTGACGCAGTGGAGGTCTCCCCAGTGTCCTTGGCCCTGCAGGACGTGATGCCAGGAACCTCCAGTGACTGCTCCACTGTGGGAGGAGGCCACCATGCGAAGCAGCAGGGTGACCAGGCACCCCTGGTGAACCTCAGGAAATGGAAGTCGAAGACAGCATGGATGGCAGAGGTCCTTGGGGCAGTGCTGGAACCTACGTGTAGGATGATGCAAGAGCACCACAGGGAGCTGATGGACATGGAGAGGGAGCGGGCACGGGAGGAGAGGGCATTGGAGGAGCGCTTATGGAGACAGGAGGCAGAGCAGACAGAGCGGTTCTTCACACAGATGGTCCAGTTACTGGCCATGCAATGCCAGTAGCCACCACCTGCAGCCACACCGCAATGGCCGGGTGCCATCCCCATGGCACACACCACCGCAGACCCATCCCCCTGTGCCCTGTTCCCCCGTGGGTGTGCCACCATGCCAGTGGCCACTGAGTACCACATTGGCATGGCAGACCCTGCCATCGCCCACCCGTCCACCGCTGGCAGACACACAGGCTGTGTGGCACAGGCAGCCTCCACCAGGATGCATCCCCCGGCTGTGCCAGCGCCCCGCAGGCGTGACCCCCCACTACAGGCTGCAGTGTACATGGGTGGTGTCACTGGCTCCACCACCCAGCTGCCCACGTCCAAGGCAACACCAGCTGGTGCCAGCATGGCACAGCTGTACCCCACAGGTGTCACGCCAGCCACTGCTGGCCTGCAAACAGCACCCCAACCCCCGATGCATGGTGCCGCTGCTCGGCACAGTGCTACCCCCTTGGATCCCGCAGCAGGCATGCCCAGCTTCACACAGGACCTGTACAGCGATGAGTTCCAGTGGACGACCCTGTGCTAACCCATGCAGCATGCAGGGGTTGACTGAGTGGTGCGTCCTGCCACTTGCCACATGGGACTCCTTTTTTGATTCCCCCCTACTTTGATGATGCCGCTGGGGTCCGCTCAGTGACAACAGTGCCCGGTTCATGTTGGCACAGAGGTATGTGCCAGCTGTGGCACTCAGTTGAACAGTGCAATTCCTGGGTCGTACGCACTGTTGCGTGGCATCTCTGCAACATGCTGTGTCAGGGGTTCCGATGCAGTATGGCCACATGGGTGCCTGGGTTAGGGCACCACCTGTGCATGGTTTTGTTTTTCATTGTTTCAGGTGACGGTACAGTGACCCACATGTAGGTTCCTTTGTTAGGTCGGTGTATGGTGCCGCCAATATGGTGACCCAGCATTGTGTATTGCATTGTTTGTTCACATGACAGTGTGTGTTTTCTTTGGGGATATGTGGTGTTATGCAGCAATGCACATGGTCCACTGCATGGCCATGCTGCCGCTGCACATTGTTTACTTGTGTTATTGCCACCAGAGGTCATGGCGGCGCTGGATTAAAGGCTGTCTTGTGTCACCATACCATGTTGCTGGTTTGCTTGGGCGGTGTGCATGCATGCGCACATTGCTTTCTGGGGCACAGTGGGGCTTCCGATGGGTCACTGGTGTGGGGGTTCTGGATGTGTGGCCTGGCTGCACAGTGTATGCTGGTGCACGCAGCTTGCATCCAGTGGCAGCAGGCCATGGTTTGCCATTTCCTGGTGGTGCACCACATGCCTGTCTGTGGGACGCAGCGGGGTCCCTGTACACAGCATGTGTTGGTGCATCACTGCACGCCTTCATGCCATTTGTAGGGGCCTCCATCATTATGGTTCCACACCTTCACCTGCTGCCCACCCTTGGTCCCCCACAGGTGCACATGGGCAAACATCGCTGTAGGATACCGAGGCATGTTGTGCTGCACTCAGTGTGCCCTGTGTAGACTGGCAGCCGGGTGTTCATTCAGGTGGGTTTCTGTCTTCTCAGCTGTCTCCCCCAAGTGCACCATGGGATGCACTCCACATTACAGGGGTTGGGTGCACACACTGTTCACATCTCAATGTGGACAGGCTGTGCCGGTTCAAGACCGTTTTCACACCTGTTCCCTGGAAGTGTGGACCCACTGTTACGTTTGCAGCCTGTAACAGTTTGGAACCATTTCAGCCCTGTTGGGTGCAGTGTGGACGGGGCCTAACACACACACAAACAGTGCTGTCAGTATAGCCTAGAGGTTAGAGTAACAAGCAATGAACCAACTTTCTACATCCAGCAGCCCAGACCAGTGTTTAATTCTCACAACTTCCATTTCAATACTGTGTGACTCTGAACAAATCACTTAACTGCCCATTGCTCCCAGGTCTCCCCCCCAAAAATAAACTTACCCAATTACCAAAATAAAGTAAACAGGGAGAGAACACAGAAAAAAATAATCCTAAAGGGTACTAGCTCTATTGTATAAAGCGCACACATGATGTGCGACTTGTGGAATATGGCAAACATTTGCACTCGTGCAGATTCAACTGCAATAATATCACTCGTGCCTTTGGTACTTGTGATATTATCACAGTTCACTCTGCACTCATGCAAATATTTTCCATATTCCACAGTCGCCCATCATGTATCCCCTATTTATGTGTGTGTGCATATATATATATATATATATAAATTGCAGTTCCAGCAAACCATCGGAGTCCCAGGAATGGCCTTTTAGCTCAACAGAGTCTCAGGAATGGCCTCCTGTCTCACCGGAGGCCCAGGAGTGGCCTTCTAGCTCATTAGAAAGGGTCCCATCATCGGAGCAAAGCATTGATAATATTTTGAGTGAGCCAAAGGATGTCAATGAACTATATGCAGTGGCACTAGAGATAAGTCAGAAAATTCTATGATTACTAAAACAATACATTGAAAATATTTTGATAGCGTACCAATGAAATATAAGCAATAGTGATGAGGCTAGTATAAAAGTGTGCATTAACTAAAACATGAAAAAGCCATTTAGTTCTGTAATTTTGCTACCCTATAACTTTATAAGCATAGCTAGAGATATTTTTTCTGTTCAAACTGGTAAACTGCAAGATATTTTTGTTTTCATCAGTAAATTCTAGTTCAAAACATTGTTTGTTCTTACTAGTAACTGATCTTTATTTTTAACTGTGCTTGCTTAGTTGCTGAGGAAATTGACGTAGCACTTAGTGCTTAAGTTAAAACTGCCTTTTAAAGGGAAACAACGGAAAAGACACAGCTTTCATCAGGCACTACAGAAATTCTCAATTAGTGCTTTCAGACAGTAACAACTTTTTTAAATTACTTAGAACTGCTACCAAAAACTTCCACTTTCTGTTGCTGGCAGCAGCCATTTCATGAGCAGCAGTATGCTTCCTGAGCTCACTGTATGCTAATATGCCTATTTGACCTCTGCTATTGGTTGGCAGGACATATTAGCATAAGGTGAGCTCAGGAAGGTCTCTGCTAGTCATGAAATGGTGGCTGCCAGCAATAGAAAGTGAAAGCTGAAGGCCACTGTTTAAATCACTAAAAAAGCAATTAGAGGAATTAAAAAAAAAATTACTATCTGAAAGCACTAAACAGGAATGTTTGTAGTGCCTGGGAAAAGCTGCGCCTTTTCCATTGTTTCCCTTTAAGGTTTGATTTTTTTTCACACTTCGATTAGAGTACAAACCACTGAGCCAATATCCTGAAGCCTCAGTCTGATAGTAGTGTACTTAACCAGAGAACCACCAGAACTATATAACTCAGCTTTAGCAATTCAAGAGTAAGAGTTTCTTCTTCTCCTGGAATTCAGCTCAGCACTATGCTCCAGCTGCATTAGAGACGGACTCCAGAACTTGTAAACTAAGGCATCAGGTAGTTTGACTGCAGGTGGTAAGAACTGCTTAATTCCTGACATTGGAGCAGGGACAGGATCAGTTTAGCATACATTTTATTGTGTCTGTAGTAGGGAGTGCATTTCTACTCCCCGTCGTGAATAATTTTGCATGTTAATTCATTCTGCATAAGTTGCTGTCAGTGAAATTATTGTTAGTAAATAGAAAGTCATTGCTCAAGTATAAATGTGGCCTCCCGTGTTGGAGTTTTTGACAATAAGTTAATAGACTGTCATACAAAAAATAGGGGTATATATGACTGCTGTTACATAGGACACCTTGGGACACTGAAACTAACTGTAGATGGATATACACACATATTAGGCTGTCAGGATCCTAATTGCTCCATTCCAGTTCACAAATATTTAGGGTGGTGTAATTTACACCCAGGACCTACTGATAACTGTAAGATTTACAATTGCTTCAGACATAATAACAATAATATAGGTTGTGTAATGGTGAGAGTCTTTGCACAAGTAGGTCAGGAACACTGTCCACTTCCACTCTCACATAGTCACATACACCAGGGAGATTTCGATGAGTACAAAGTGTACACCCATAAAAAACAGATATTGTTGGTAAGCAATTTAGATAACGACATAATAACTGCAGGAGAATTAGTGGATTTGGGACATTTTCAACTACCAGCCCTGTGTATTAGCACTCTGTGACTCTATCCTAATCTAACTGAATTGTTGAACAGGTCATCCTCTCCCAACAGTCATGAGAGGCAGGAAGCTGACTCTCATGTATGCAGAGAGGGACCGGAGAGCCATGCCCAGAAGCCAAAACCAAGCCAGGGCAAAAACAATATACATACATATATATATTCTTTGCAGTAGGGGAAATGTGGCATTAGGGTTTCAAACCCTAACTCCCAACCCCCACCCCCAAAGCAGCAAGCGGAAAAAACATTAGGGTTTTGGGTCTCTTTAGTCTTGGCAAATCAGTGGTGGAATCTTGCTTGGGGTTGTGTACCATAATGCTCACCCCTCCTCCCCCAAGACCGTAGCCTCCAGTCCGAAGCACAAGGTACAGGTCCAAGCCAGAGCCTCAAAGTGATACACTCTCCTAATGTAGAGAATTATGTCTCACCACATGTTGCCAACACAGTTTGTTGTAGCTGTCTTCACACAAGGCCTTGTTTGCTCACGGCAGGTGGTGGTCAATGGCATTAGGGTTGAGAACCCCAAGGAAGACCCCACCACTGATTTGCCAATACTCCAGAGACACCAAACCCTAATGTTTTTCCCTTTTGCTGCTTGGGGGTTGGGGGTGGGGAGTTAGGGTTGGAAACCGTAATGCCTCATTTCCTTACTTTTGTGGCATTAAGTTACCCTGACTGGTGCATTAACGAAGTTTTTGCAAAGAATTTCCTTTCTTTTTGAGATAGTGGAGTCATATCTCCATTCATTCACCTATGTCCCTTCGGGACCTGATGCCCTGGGCCAAGGGAGGACCCCGTTTGCCTACAGAAATGCAGTGAAGCAACGGATGTGAAGAATTCATGGGGCTGTCTGGTGGGCTACAGAAGCGCAGGATCCTATGGTCCTTGCGCTTCCTTGCGGCTGCAGATACAGATACACAGGGCAGAGAGTGCCTCTGTCAGCCAATGCACAGGTACCTGTGCCACCCAGAGGTGCAGAAGTCCAGGGCCCTATGCCAAAAGGACAGTTGCCATCACTATATGGTACCAGGCCCATGAGGACAACCCTGCACCTTTCATTCCCTGGCTGGGGGGGGGGGGTTGCATAACAGCACCATCCCCTCACCCTCACCTCATCCAGCTGAGCTGGGTTACTGAGCTCACCCCGGAACTCAGGTTACCAGCACAGGATCACAAAGCATGCCCATTGGGGTCAAGAGTGGCACTACACACAATGTTTGTTTACAATTCTATATATATATTTTTTTTTTTTTCAATTTTGACCCCAGATTTTCAAGATACTCGTTTTATGATTCACCTTATAAACATGACATGTACCGTGTATAGTATACTGGCCAAAATGTCATCACCAGAAGTGTGAAAACACATCTCATCCAGGGTTTAAAAAATGACACCTCACGTTTATGAGGTGGTATGGAACAATGGCTATGTTGAAAGTTTAGAGTCAAAATAGTGAAAATTAGTGAAGTTATAAGTGATGTTGAAATACTGTAACGTTCACTCATAACCTGGGCATTTTACTGTATTTGTATACCAAATTGTCAGCATAGCCTTCTTATTACCCCACCTCATGAACCTGGTAGTGAAACTTTTCAAATCTCCACTGAAACGCCATTCTGCAGTTGTGAAACGTCATTCCACCCACAGGTGCAAAAATACATTTGGCCCAGGATTTGAAAAATGACAGCTGTCACATTCTTGAGGTGGTATAAAAAATGGCTACGTTGAAAATGTGGGGGCAAACTATTTAAAATGACTAAAGTTGCAAGTGAGCATAGTAAAACTGGTGCACATAACTTTGCCATTTTTACATATTTTGACCCCAGATTTTCAACATATGTTTTGAGCACACCTAATGCATGAACAAGGGTGGTGAAAATGTTAAATCTGCCTGAAAGATGATTTTGCCAAGCGTCCACAAAATCATCTTTCGGGCTTGATTTGCGTAGTTCCACCACCATTGGTCATGAGGTGGGGTCCCAAAAATGCCATGTTAAAAAATTGGGGGTCAGAATATGCAAAAATGACAAAGTTATGCATCAAAGTTGACCCCCTCTATTGGAATACATTGACCTGCACTTACCTTAGTGTCTCATATTGCAGTCGGTGGTTCCAGCAGCAAGACATGTCTTCGATTGGAGAGTGGATCTTCACCCTATGACATGTTCAGGTGGGTGAGGGATGTGTGGGGGTGTACGGAGTGGTGGACACTGAGTAGGAAGTGGGATAAGGGTGTCAGATCGGCGAGAGACCATTTTCTTTTTTGCAGGTGTAACACCTACCCCCCTTGGCAGCATGACAACAGTCCTTACCCTTGGGGATGGAGGGCAAGTACCCAACTCATTATCCAGGAGTGCTGGGAAGAGGGCACATAAAAACATTTATATTTTATCGAGTCCCGCGGGTAGATACCTGACAGCGTTGGGTTTTACACAGTCTGAGGAGGCCCCAGAAAGTCACATAGGTCACACACAGGTTGAAGGTCCACAAGCAAAAATACAGTCATGCAGTAGGGCTTTATTTCTGACACGATGGTCAGTCAGAAAAGTTGGTACCACAAGGGCTTTTGCAATGTACGTAGAATCTACAAGCATTAGGAAATTTCTACCAGTACAGCCAAAATCGAACATCCATCCTCTCTTCTGGGCAAATGAACGAGGATCAGGATCCCAAATATTTTAGCGCACATTAGTTCACCAGAGTGAACATTTATTATACAATGGCAAGAAAAATCCTGGACTCTGATTGGTCAGTCTTGAGCTGGACGTGTGCTGTTATCCCATTACAACATCACGGGTCTAGAGTCAGCCTCACTGTGAACCTGTAGATGAGCATTTTATGGGGCTTTTGATTGATTGTTTCATCTTTTCTTAAAAACCAAAAATATTTTTCCACCCAAAAACATCTTTAAAATGATTTTTTTTCTTCTGTATAACAACGAGCCATTGTATAATAGCAATAATGCCCTCCAGGGTGTGTGTCGTTCGGGATAACGTCACGCCTCAGTCGTTGGACGCCCAACCACCTGAGGCGTGACGTTATCCCAGCACGACACACACCCTGTCGGGCATTATTGCTTAATTTGAACATCCATCCCCCTCTCCTGGGCAGTGGACCAGGACCAGGGCCCCCTAACATTTAAGAGCACAAACGCAATTGGCAGACCCAAAGCATACGTTTGAAAGCACACAAGAAATGGGCAGACCCAAAGTGCAGGGAAAGTCACCACACGGACATACACTCCCAAAAATAGCAGGGAGGCAGCGCCTAACTCCCCAAATAATTTGTGAACAGATTTCCTCCCCTGGACTAGACCGAGACATTCCACTTGCTTCCAGCCAAAGACCAGACAACACTGAATTCACACAGGAACACAAACTGTGAAGGCACTAAATTGCTTTTAGCAGTCTCACGTTAGTTTTGACAAAATCACTTCGCATATCAATATGATGAGGGTCCGGCTTAACATGAAACTATCCCTCAATGGCAAATGAAGAAGACACTGGCCCCAGACTTTCAGTTGCCCAAAGCTGAAGGGCAAACCTGCTTTATAGTCCTGAAGTGACAAATTCCAAACATATTGCGTTTCCATGACTGGAGGGCTTGGGTTGAGCCACACCAGTTCTGGGCAGCACTTTTTCTCAGATCTTTACTGATGGGGTGGCCCTAGTTGCTGCTCACTGTTACCAGTCCTGCATTTTTTTTTTTAAATATTCCACCCCTTTGGGCATCACAGAAAATGGCAGCTGCCACAACCTAGAGTCCAGACCGTTCTGTTTACGAACTAGGGTGAGAAAAGAAAAGATGAAGGCTCCCCTCTGGTACTCAGTCTGCCCACAGGCAGAACACTGACCGAACTCACTCGAACCCTCCACTGAACACAACTGAATTCAGAATCTCAACTGCTGCACCACAAGTCATGGGTCATGTTGCTGCGAGAATTCCACATTCCAATTTAGAACCCTCTGCCCAGCAAGGATTTGACCCCTATGTGCTGCCCAGTTCCTACCTAAGCTACACTGTAAATGGGGTTCTAGTAACCCAGGGGAACCTGGGTGTTACACAAGTTAAAAAAACAATCATGGGACAGTTTTCTTTATTTCAGACCAGGACAGCGATTGGAGGGTGGGGTGCCTCTAGACACTAGGGAGAGACAGAAACATTACGAGGACAGTGATTGCAGGGTGGGGGTGCACTAGACACCAGGTAAAAACAAAAACATTATGGGGACGGTGATCAAAGGTGGGGGGTGCCACTAGACACCAGGGAAAGAAAACCATGTTACGGGGATGGCGATTGGAGGATGGGGGGTGTCACTAGACACCTGGAAAAGACAAACATATGAGGATGGCGATTGCAGGTTGGGGGGTGCCACTAGACACCAGGGAAAGACAAATACATTATGGGGACAGTGATCAGAGGGTGGAGAGGTGCAACTAGACACCTGGGAAAGACAAATACATTAAGGGGATGGCAATCGGAGGGTGGAGAGTGCCACTAGACACCAGGAAAAGACAAATATATTGCGGAGATGGCAGTCCAAGGGTGGGGTGTGCCACTAGACACCAGGGAAACAGTAAATAAATATGGAGATGGCAATCAGAGGGTGGGGGTGCCACTAGACACCAGGGCAACATTACATACATAAAGGAACAGCAATGCAGGGGACACCACGGAAACAGCAGCTCACTGCTCTCACTGCAGCCCACAGCATGAGTTCCCACTGTGACTGCAGAAGTCAAGAAAGTCCCGCTGTTCTCATACAGAGAATGCTGGTGAATGGCTTCTCTCACTAAGCTGGGCATCCTGGATTTTGGGTACCAAGAAAACATATTTCTGCCAACTTCAAAAAAAAAAAAAAATAGAATCTAGCTAAATGGGTCCCATTCAGCTAGGTTCAAGTGTTTGTTTTCTTTAAAAGACATTGTTTTTTTTTTCTGTATGTAGTTTTTGCAGCTTTTTCCCTTTTCCTGTCTGACCCTGGCAGACATGCATGTGTGCGTGGTGGAGGCGCACACACCGCCAGGTGCACGCTCGGCCTCTTCCGCTCAACTCCTGGCAGTCGCTGCCACCCCCTCCTCAGTTTGCCTCTATCAGACCTCCACCCAACGGGAGTGGAACTACGGAGTGGGGCAGACAACCACCCTGGGAGGGATAGCTGCTGTCGGTTGCTCGATCTGCCCCCGTGCGGCACCCGGCGACCAAGGTCATTCCTAAACCCAGGTCACCAGTGCAGCGCAAGGTAAGGCATCCAGTTCCTCAGCCTTCAGCACCACCGGGCTGGCTCAAATGACATTATTTTTATGTACTTTAAATGTTTGTAAGTTTAAACAGTAAACAGAAAATGATGGCCATACGAAAAAGGATTTTATGTATGGACCAAATTCATTTTTCATTCGAAGCAGCTATCCAAAGACTGTACTGAGCATGCTCAGAACTGAAATTTTTAAATTTAGTAACTCTGGAACGGATTAATATTTTTTCACCAAACCAGTGAAAGGCACATCTGTGAGCCAAGCCCTTTCTACACTGAAAATTTCAGACCAAAATTCCAAACTGTCTGGGCACAAGGCAATGACAAATAAACAGCAAATAAATGCGATTTTTTTACATTTTTTTGCTGTCTGCATCCCAGAATCCACACATCTGACCAGAACGAAACTTGGCACTGTGCCGCTATAATACACATTCCATTCTGTTTCAGAGCATGCTGTGTGTGTGTGTGTGTGTGTGTGTGTGTATATATATATATATATATATATATATATATACACACACACACACACAATGCCATTCTGTTTCAGTGCAGGATGTGTGTCTGTGTGTGTGTGTGTATATATACACTAGCTGTTCTGTTTCAGTGTATGGTGTGTGTGTGTGTGTATACACACTTGCTGTTCTGTTTCAGTGCATGGTGTGTGTGTGCGTGTGTGGGCGCGTCACTCGTGATTGTCTTTCTTTGTGTATGTGTACATGTGCTTGCCTGTCATGATGTAACTGTGTTTAATAACTGGTCATTTCCTATACTGATATCATTAAGAATGAGACAGCATTTCAGAAACAAGAAATCATGCTTCCAAGGTTATGACAGTGCCACATCATCAGAAGGGAGAGACACAGAGGCATACAGACACATGATCTTATCCAGCCTGACTCACACTGACATTACAGGCAGACCAGGATGGCATTGTATTTCACACTGTTAGGACAGTTGTCACAGGGCTGTGATCTCATCCTGCCTGACTAATAGCTCTATTCCATTACAAACAAACCCACAGTCATATGGGCCTACCTCCAGGGCAGGAGGAAGTTACACTGTCATCTGATATATGACCTTATCAGTCATGTGTGTGTCTCATCATACAGGCCGTCCCCATCACAGAATAGTGATTGTCCCTTATCCTGTTTTTCCCCTACACCGTCAGGTTCTAGTTGTGGGAAAAAGTCTTACCCTTTATGTCCCCTCGCACAGTCATGGCATAGCAGAGGGCCTTATCCCAAATCTCCCCTTATACAGTCAGCATCAGGATACAGCCTGTTCCCATATGTCCCCTCACACAGATACAGTATCAACTGAGGGCGTATCCTAAATGCTCACTCACACAGTCACAGCATCAGGATAGGGTCTTATCCCATACATACCCTCACACAGTTTCAGTCACTTCATCAGCTGAAGGCCTTATCCCCATATCCATTCCTCACACACAGTCACACCATCAAGATAGGGTCCTATCTAGTATGTCTCCTCACACAGTCAGTGCATCAGGATGGGGCTCTATCCAGTATATCTCCTCACACAATCAGTGCATCAGGATAGGGCCCTACCTAGTAGGGGTGCTTGGATATCTGTTTTTAAATTTGGATACTGAGGAATCCGATCCTAAATTTAGGATTTCGACTTTTCATTTATAGCTACCAAAAATCCTAATTATTCGGATATCTATTGGATTTGGATTCTGAAATCTGACATCCAAGCCAGAGACTGAGATTTCCATGTTGAAAGTTATATGACAACAGTACAACACCCCCTCTGTGGCAAATTGCTGTACTCCCACTTCCCCACCCTGTCAATTACCTCAGCCCTCAGTGCCTTAGTTAACTGCCCACCCTACCCACTCTCTATCACCCAACCTCCCATGGAAGCCCCAGGCAAAATTTTTATTAATTAAGCACGTGTATTATAAATAAATCCCATCTCCTCCACCCCTGCCAAATCACAACCACCCACCTCCTCGCCCATCAATTAATCTGCCTCCCAAACTCAAAATGACAACCTCCCCACCCTATTTCACCCTTTAATATCCAACCTCCCTTCTCCCCCCACCAAAGCTGCCAAATTATAAGGGTACATGTGGGGTGTACCTAGGGTCCCACGACGGAGTGACTGTCATGCTCTCTCTCTCTTCAGTGAGGGTACCAATACTATTATTTTTTTTTTTATATATTAAATTTTTGTTGACTAGGAAAGGAGGGCTGGGCACCTCTGTCTGTTTTCAACCTTGTCCTGGGGGGGTTACAGATGGAAAACAACTGAAATTGAAGCTGATTAAGCTGTTGATAGTATTTTTAGTGAATGGGGAAAATTTGGCCAGGACACCAGGGACATCCCTCTACTCCTCTTTAGGGGGTGCCATTCTGTCGGACTGACAGTGTGGTGGACCCTGGAGCAAAGGAAGCAGAAGCAGCAGTTGTCCTGGGGGCAGGGGAGCTAACTATTTCTAGAGCTAGAACGAAGGTTGTGCCTGGAGAGGATAGACAGGGTAAGCAAGGACCTCAGGTAGCGTGGGAGCTTATTTGGCCAGAACTTAAAACCATATACAGCTAGGTGCTGAATACATCTGTCACAGTGAAGGCCAGTTTAAGGGCTCATAGAGCAAACAGTGATGGGTTCACACTGGGCAGTGGTCGGAGAATGAACCTGTAGGGGGCATTGAGTAGAAATTCTAACATATAGGTGGCACTGGGTTGCAAAACCATAGACCACATCTCCATAATCAGTTACAGGAAGAACCAGGCATTCTGCTAAAGACTTTTTCAGGCTTTGAGAGAGGCAGTCACCTATCCTGTATAAGGCACCAAGCTTTCTAAATGATTTGGACAACAAAGACTGAATGTGAGGGATGTAATTCCAGGGATTGCTCAAATTGAATGTCAAGGTACTTGTAATCGTACTCAGCTACAAATTCCAAGATACCATTGTTAGGAATACCTATAATCAGAGAAAGACCAGTCTTCAAGCTTTTTTGGGTGGAGCCAACCAACATAGATACTGTTTTTAACTGATTAAAGAGCTGGTGTACTGCCTAAAACTAATATTAGATTTTAAAAGCAGCCAACGATCACCTTTTACATCTGACAAACAAACTGTGTAGTTGCCGTATTGGTCCTAGTAAGGACAGATCCAAAAGACTGGACCAACATAGATGTTACAACAAAAGAACAAAGTGCTCTAGCCTTCGGACCAACCAAGTCCTTTTTCAGAAGATTTGAAGTTAAAGCTTCTGAAGAAGGACTTGGTTGGTCCGAAAGCTAGAGCACTTTGTTCTTTTGTTGTAACATCTATGTTGGTCCAATAAAAGGTATCAAACCATTTGCTTCTGGATCTGTTCTTTTATATCTGAGGTACTTTTTCTTTTCCCTTTGTTAATCAGAAGATTGTTTACCTGATGTTAATGGGTGTGATGTGTGGAACAGCTCTTAGCCAGGCAGCTGACATATCTTGCTCTACTGCCCCACACTATATCATCAGCATTGTGACCTCACTGACTGTGACATCACTGCTACATAGGAACAGCCATTTCAGTGACTGCTGGGTCATTCACCTATGATGTTACTGTCAGTGAGATCACAATGCTGATGATGTAGTGTGGGGCAGTAGAGCAAGATATGTCAGCTGCAAGGGTAAGAGCTGTTCCACGCATCCAGCACAATATTATCACATAGAAGGCTTTCTAATGAGCAAAAGGAAAAGGAAAAATATTTCAGTAATATTGACTATGTTTTGAAATTTGTATTGTTTTCCTGTCTGCCTGTTTTGGCTCCACTAGTCTTTAAGGGCTAAACAGCTGGACAAGAACCATTTGAACAAAGTAACAAAGTTCAGCTGCAGAGCAGCAGATATGATAGCAGGAGTTTTACTGGCTGTAAACAGTATCACATAATCCACATACATCTGGACGTTACATGATTTTACGATCCTTTATAGACCATTGATGAAGATGTTAAAAAGGAGGGGGATCCAGTACAGACCCTTGGAGGACAACAATATTAACTTGCCTACGGCCGGAGAGGGCTGAGCCAGTGGAGACTATCTGAGAGTGACCAGAGAGGTAGGAGGAGAGCCAGGAAATTGATGAGGAGAGATCAGAGACACCAGTCCTAGCCAGTAGTAGGGAGTGGTCCATTGTGTCAAATGCCTTAGTTAAGTAAAAAAAATATGATACCAGTGGGTAGATATCCAGGAAGCAGTAACGCGAGTGGTAGACACATCCGATCATTTTTTGCCTTGTATAAGATTTGGGGATCTAGCTCAGTGATCCACGAGAATGGGTTTCTGACATCGAAGCCAGTTTCTTGCTCTGAAATAGTGGTTGCTTGCAAAGCCCACTTCCGAGCTTGTTTATCGGCGGGATGTCTGTTTGACAGCCCTGTATCATGGTGGGAAGACAGAACGGGATTGATTGTTTGTCCAAAATCAAGGGATACGAAAAGCTAGAAAAGAATATTTGACATACCTGCAGCCTAAAACCCAATTAGAAAACTAATCTGTTTATGGCATTCATTAAAGGTTTCCTATAATTCCCAAATTCTGGTACTGAAAAAAGACTTACAAAGCATGCAGTAGGACAGGGTCAAATCTCTTCGGGCTGAAAAACAGTTTGGGGTTCAAGGAACAAAGCGGATGTTGATTAGTTCACGGTATCAACACTGAATTAAAGCAATGGTATTTTCTGTCACAAAGGATTCTGGTAGTCGGGTACATACTGCATCTGAGAACATAATGCAGGTAGTAAAAGATTATCTCAGGGCTTCCTTTGGATCAGACATTCCAATTGTTTAACCAGGTGAGACACACTAAGCTGAAAGCTTGTTTACAGGTGCAACCTGGGAGCACAGGGAAGTTAAGTGACTTGCTCAGGGTCACACAGTATGCAAGTGGGGACTGTGGGATTCTGTATACTGCGGCAAACGGTCTCCCCTTTTATATGACAAAATGAAAACACAGTGTGCCATATCCTGAGAAGACTGTAACTTTTCTAACGTGATTTAAGGCTCTGAGCTGCAAATCTGGAGACCTGGGTTTGAATCCCACAGCCCCCACTTGCATACTGTGTGACCCTGAGCAAGTCACTTAACTTCCTCGTGCTCCCAGGTTGCACCTGCAAACAGGCTTTCAGCTTAGTGTGTCTCACCTGGTAAAATAATTGGTAAAAAAAAAAAAAAAAAAATAGGTCTCCAGATTTGCAGCTCAGAGCCTTAAACCACTGTGCTATACTGTCTCCCACTTAGTAGATTCCTGGAGGAGTTCCTGGGGGCCAGCGAATGTACTTACAGATGATACGACATGTTAACTTTGCAGACCTGTGGATATCTTGGGCATAAATATGGCAATCCATGTTTGAGACTCAATGCTTCAGGATGACCTAGGACCAGTATTAGTAGAAATTTATATTGACATGTTAGGAAAGTTACAGTCTTCTCAGGATATGGCACACTGTGTTTTCATTTTGTCATATAAAAGGGGAGACCGTTTGCCCGCCCAGTAGCATAGAGGTTGAGGTGCTGGGCGCCTTACCTGCTGCCATGCCCGCGAACCTGGGAACAGGCTCGGGCTCTTGGGGGCCAGCCAGGGCAGGAGAGGCTCGAACATCTGAAGGACCACCCGCCTCTCCCAGGGAGGGGAGAGTTGTCGACCCGGCCTTAGACTGCCACCAGGGAGGACATGATAGAAACTTTTAAGTACCTCAGTGGAATCAACAAAGTCCAAGAGGGTAGCATCTTTCAGAAAAAGAGACTTGCAAGAACAAGAGGACACAATTTAAAGATAGAAGGAGGGCGGTTCAGGGGCAATGTGAGGAAGTATTATTTCACAGAGAGGGTAGTGGATGCATGGAACAGCCTTCCTGAGGAGGTTGTGGGGTCTAAAACTGTGGGAGAATTCAAGAATGCATGGGACAGACATAAGGCAATTCTTGTGGGGGGTAGGAAGAAATAGGCTGTTGGTTAACTAGGATCTACGGCCTATCCTGTAGGTAGGGAAATGGGCAGACTAGATGGGCCAAGCGGTCCTTCTCTGCAGTCAAAGTCTATGTTTTTATGTTTCTTGTCTTGAGACCTGGAGAAAGCATCTGAACAATGCGTCTCATGTCTTCTACTTTAAAGCATCGAAGTTCCATGGCCTGCCTGAAATTTTTATGCAGTGGATACAAATGTTATACAGTTAGGCACAGTTACATTCTTCTGTATGATTAATGGCCATTCTGGGGAGATGGTTAGCACTGCATGAGGTATGAGACAGGGCTGCCCGCTTAGTCCCCTACTCTATGCTTGTGGCCTGTGTATTCTTGTTTGAAAGCTTGTTTGGGCACAAGTGTATTATGGCACTAGAGGTGGCAGCACTATCCCCTATTAAAAAATTACGGCTTATGTAGATGTTATTTGTTTGGTTTTGGCCAATAAGGATTCAGGCTCACAGGTAATGCAAATTCTGCAAGATTACTTGGCGGTAGCTGAGGCACAAGTCAATTATGGGAAAAGTTCTGCTTTGCATTTAAGAGATGTTAACCCTTCTGGAGCTACTAATGAGGGGAATTCCTAGCTGGGGGGGGGGGGGGTGCCAAGTGAGCCATGGTGGTTTCCTGCAATTTTCGCCCACCAGGAACTGCATGACACACAACCACATGCATCCTGACACACACATGCAGGTTGTGTCCACACACCTCCCGTCCACGCCTGCTGGTCCTGCTGTGCTACCACCCAGTGGAGTGGCAGGCAAGAAGCAGGACACCGTGTCCCCTCCTCCCCAAGGGAGGAGAGTTGTTCTAGGGATGCTCAATCCTCCATTCCCCCTGCCAAGCCCTGAGTGACTCTGGTCTGTTCTTGAACCCAGGTCACCAGTGTGGGTGGAGGTAAGGTGTCCAGAACCTCAGCCCTTCACGCCACTAGGCCAGCTCAGAGGCATTTCTCGACTTTTAGGGCTATTCGTGTGATGTGTTGGAAGAGAGACAGCTGTGCAGTGTGAGTCATACTGTGGCTCGCAGCTTTCCCGTAGAAAGAGTGGCGCATGTTCACCGTTGTAACGGCTTTTTCTATGGGAAAAAAAGAGACCCACTTATTATAATAATGTCGCACATTTTTTTATTTTAATTTCACCGTAGACCAGACAGCACCAGGGGAATTTTTCCTGTTTGAGGGCCTGAGGAAGCAAATCTCGGTCTATTGAAAGATCGATATCTTTACATAGATTGTTGCAATATAATTAGGATTATATAATGTTGCGTATGAAATTGCATTTCAAACTTTTTTTTTAGATTACAGGGAGAATTTACTTGAAGGAATATATTGAACTTTAATTATACACATCTTTACAAGAACCAGCACAAGTAAGGTACAGACGTAAAAGTCATTTAAAGCAGCAGTGCATGATAGTCGGGATAATTTTTACTTACACTTTTTATTCTGTTTTAGATTGCCCCTGTCTTGTACAATATCCTGTTCGCACATTATGAGCCTGCTTTACCACTTTGAAATAATAAAAGGAGAACTCCTTTTAATATGACTCAGACCAGGTTGTCATCAGTATTCTCTGTTTTTTTTTCACTTTATTTTTAAAATTATAAACTGAACAAGTCAGTATGTCAGACAGTTAATGACATAAGAAAACACTGTCACACAATGATTATGATACAGACATGTTAGCAGCAGGATTATAAAAGTCATTACTGTGTGGTACACAGATGTGGGGTACCACCAAATAAAGTTCAAACGTTTCAGTGAAACTGTCCACATGAGTTTTGGAGCTTGGCCATGCCGTGACTGGAATACATGAAATATAAAACAAGATAGCAACACGTATAGACATGACTTAAACTGGTCATTATTTCCAGAACAGCCGCAATTTTAAATAGGGAGGGCGCAAAAATGCAATAACACACCCACTGCACAACTCAGTCAAATATTCAAACTAATGGATGACTAAAATGACAACTGGATGGCCCCTCCATACGAACTTCTGTCCAGGCTCTTACATTAACATGACCCATGCCAAAAGAGCAAGAAATAAAATTGGACCCCGCTAGTATTTCCAGGTAGTAGAGCAAAATTAAAAAAAGAGTATGAAATAACACATTACAAAAATCCATAGTCCCGGGGAAAACAGAGGTCCTCAGCCGCCGTGTTGTTCAGCTCCACATGGTCGGCGCCATTTTATCCATGCTGTGCCCAAAGAGAAGGTTATGAAATGATTACAGAGAGAAAAAATACATGCAGTGCCAATAATCCACACTGTAAAAAAGGCACTCAGCCCTGTTCTTCCATTTCTTCAGGTCTCACTGCACCCGCAGCTTCTGCAGACCGAAACTCCTGGACAGTCTGCTCCACCCTATTTTTTTGCCTCCACAGGATCACTGAACTGATAGGTTTTATTACCATAGGTAATACGAAGTCTGGCTGACGCAAGGAGAGTGTGCGCAACCCCAAGTCCCCGTAATTGTTGGCGGAGGGATGGAATAATTTACGGCGGGACCGGGTGGCATAAGACCAATCGGGAAACAATTTAATAGGAATATCATCCACATGAATTGGAAAATGTGCCCAGGCCCAGGCCAAAATCGCATCTTGTACCGCCAAACCTGTAGTATTATTAGCAGTGTCCGAACTGTATCCCTTGAGGCTTGCGGCTAATGAACGTTAACCTGGTAAACCATACAGATGGATTTGGGATCAAAAGAGGATTCTTCTGCTAAAATAGAGGACAGCCATAAACGAACATAACAAAGTGGACAGTCTCCTTCAGAGCCCTCAGGTAGTCCTGTCAGCCAAATGTTCATAGCTTGCTGGACATTCTCCAGATTCTCCAGATGGACTCTAAGGTGTGTTGTCTCCATTGTCATTTTGCCAAACGCTGCTTGGGCATGGAGTGATCAGTGATAGGTCTTCTGCTTCTTTCGCCGCTGCCACTGCCTCACCAGTTTTTGTATCCTGTATACCCATGGGCTCAAGGATTTTCTCTATTTTTTGATCCATCAATCGTACTACTTGCAGAATCGACTCCCAGGGTGGGGGCTCTCCCACCCTGCTTGAGCTGGCAGCACCTGTGTGGCCTTGTGTAGTTTTTGTGGCCTGATGTTGCAGTATCGCCTGCTTTTGTCCCTGGCCCCCAGTCACTCCCTTAGGTGGTCCCATACTCAAATTTAATATCATAGATACATAGATACATAGACAGTGTCGGCCGATAAGGGCCTATGGCCCACCCAGTCTGCCCATTTGAGCTTGTAAGTTCAGTTTGTTTTCCTAGAAGTCTATTTCCCCTTACCCCTGACCTCTAGAATTCCTTTATGTCTATCCCATGCATTCTTAAATCCCGTGATTATTTCAGCCCCCACCACTTCCTCTGGCAGGGTGTTCCACTTGTCCACCACCCGTTCTGTGAAGAAATTATTTCTCATGTTTCCTCTGAATCGTCCTCCCTCCAACTTCATCCCATGCCCTCTAGTCCTGGAACATCTTTTTCACTTAAAAATAGTGTTTTCCTGCACCCTGTTCCTCCCTGTAAGATACTTGTATGTCTCTATCATATCCCCTCTCTCCCTCCTCTCCTCCAGGGAGTACATGTTCAGTTCCTTCAACCTGTCTTCACAGGACTTGTGATGCAATCCATGCACCATCTTTGTTGCCCTCCTCTGAACCTTCTCTACCCTGTCTATGTCCTTACGTGGTATGGTCTCCAGAACTGTACACTGTACTCCAGGTGGGGCCTCACTAGTGTCCTGTATAGCTGGAATTATGACCTCCTTTTCATGCTGGTGATGCCCTGCCTACATCCCAGCATCCTATTTGCTTTACCTGATGCCTTGTCACACTGTTTCCCTACCTTGAGGTCATCAGAGATGACAACCCCAAGATCCTTTCCTGCTTGGTGTATGCCATATCTCACCCCAACTGATATATTTGTGCCAGGTTTTTGTGCCCCATATGCATTATCTTGCACTTCTTTGCATTGAATTTCAACTGCCAAACCCTTGACCATTCTTCAAGTTTCTGCAGGTCCCTTCTCATTCTGTCTACACCCTCTGGTGTGTCTACTCTGTTACAGAGCTTTGTGTCATCAGCGAACAGTGAAATTCTGCCTTCTAGATCCTGCGCAATGTCACTGATGAAGATGTTGAATAGGACCGGTCCCAGCACTGATCCCTGTGGTACCCCACTGGTCACTCTTCCCTCTGTGGAGTGACAGCCATTACCACCACCCTCTGTCCTGCCACCCAGCCAGTTACCTACCCACCACACTACTGTCCTGCCCACACCCATATTCCCAGTTTGTGTAATAGTCTTCTATGTGGCACAGTGCCAAAGGCCTTGCTGAAGTCCAGATAGGCCATGTCCACTGCCCTCCCCTGATCCACCTCCTAGTCACCCAGTCAAAAATTCAATGAGGTTGGTCTGACATGACCTCCCCTGGTGAAACCATGCTGCCTTGGGTCCTGTAGTCCATTGACAACCAGATGTTCCACCAATCTCTCCTTCAGTAGTGCTTCCATGATCTTTCCCACTACCGGCGTGAGGCTGACTGGTCTGTAGTTCCCTGCTTCCTCTTTGTTCCCACCTTTGTAAAGGGGACTACAACTGCTGTCCTCCAGTCTTTGGGTACCTCCCTGTTTCCAGTGATTGGCTAAACAGGATAGCCAGAGGTTCAGCCACCACCCTCTTAGTTCTTTAAGGACCCTGGGTGCACCCCATCTGGCCCCATTGCTTTATCAACTCTTATTACTTCCAGTTCCTTCAGGACCCTTTTCGTGTCAAGGGACTTGTGTCCATTTCTGCACCATTCTCCTCCTTGTACTCCCTTCAGACCCATTACCCTCTTTCTCAGTAAAGACTGAGCAGAAATACCTGTTCAATATGTCAGCTTTTCTGTTGTCATCCTCCACACGGCTCCCATCCCCCTTCAGTCTCACTATCCCTCCCTTTGTCTTTCTTTTTTTCACTTATGTACCTGTAAAAGGTTTTGTCCCTTTACCCACTGATTTGCAATGTGTTCTTCTGTCTGAGCTTTGGCCTTACTGACTTCCCTGCCTCCCTTGTTTCTCCTGGTACTTCTCCCTATCCCTTCTGCCTGTGTCTTTTGTATTGCCTGAATGCAATCTTTTGGCTTACTTTCTTTGCTACCTCTTTGGAAAACCATAATGGTCTCCTCTTCCTTTTCCTCTTGCTAACCTGCTTAATGCATAATTCTGTTGTTCTTATAATCCCATTTTAAATACTGCCCACTGTTCCTCAACCCCTGATTCCTGTCCCATTCCCTTAATGCCTCTTTCAAGTATCTTCCCATTTTCCCAAAGTCTGCCCCCTAAAATCCAGGATACGTGTTTTGTGTGGTTTGGTTCTGCTCTTTCTGTGATTTCAAACCACAGTGACTGGTGGTCACTGTTACCCAGGTGCTCCCCCACTATTCGCCCATCACACTGTCCCTGTTTGTGAGCACAAGGTCCAGTATTGCCTTCTGCCGAGTTGGTTCCATGACCAGTTGCTTGAGGAAGGCACCCTGAAGGAGTCCAGGATAAATCTGCTCTAGTTGATGCTGCTGCTGGGATGCTCCAGTCCACGTCTGGAATATTGAAGTCTCCAACCATCTACCTCACCCCTTGTCTGCCATCCTTTGGATGGCTAGCATCAACTCCCTATCAGTTTCTTCCTCCTGGGCTGGTGGTCTATAGACCACACCTGTGCAGATGGCTGGCCCATTTTCCTTTCCAGCTTAACCCACAGTATCTCTCCCCATTTGTTCCTCCTGGATCTGTGTGGCCCTTATGTCGCTTTTTCACATACAGTGCCACTCCTCCTCCTTCCTGCCTGCTCTGTCACTGAATATGTTGTAGCCAGGTATGGCCATCTCCCAGTCATGGTTATCATTACACCAGGTTTCAGTGATGGCCACAATGTCCAGGTCTGACTGTACCATGACAGCCTCCAGATCTTCCATCTTGTTGCTAAGGCTCCTGGCATTTGCACACATGGCTTTCCATGATTTGACCTCCTAGACTGCTTCACTGTTCTACTCCAGCCCCTTCCTTGGTTGTCATTTACCCTGGTTCTCCTTGCTGTCTTCCCTTCTGCTGAATTTTCCCTTTTCTGCCTATCCACCTTTTGGACACTAATCTCCATCTTTTGCACACTGCTTTGCAGAGATAGCCACTCCTCTGGTTCACTGGTTCCACTGCTAGCTGTGGGGGTGAGCAAGTAGGTACCCTCCTTGCTATGCCTGCCCCCTTTGCTAGTTTAAATGCTTGTCAATGTAGCATTTAAACTTATTATTAGTGCTTGGATTCCCCTCCAGGATGGATGCAGGCCGTCGCAGGCTTGACAAACCTCCATCCCTCCAGGTGGGTCCCCAGTCACCAATGAATCCAAACCCTTCCTCCACAGCACCAGTTCTTCAACCATGAGTTAAAGTTCCTGGTGCATGCACTCTATGCTCCCCTTGCCTCTCACAGGTAGTACTTCTGAGAAAGTGACAGAAGTAGCTACTTGCTTGAGACCCCTCCCAGTTTCCTAAACTCTTCCTGAACTTCCTTTGGCTCCCCATTTGCCAAGTCATTAGTACCTAGGTGGATAATGACATCCAGCTCACCCTCCCGCCTTGCCTTCCCAGTGATCCCCAGTATCTTCCTTCCATCCCTCCATGCCATGGCACCTGGTAGGCACCTCACCTCCCTGTCCTCCCCTCCTGTGTTCCTAGCTGGATCCCTCTTACGATGGAGTCCCCCACCAGGATTCGCTTCCTCCTCCTCTGGGGTCCACTGCTTTCCCCACTGAGGTCACCTCCTTGGCTAACCTCCACATCCTTTCCTTTCACTTCTCTGGGTACCTCTATTTGGTTGCCCTCATTTGCCAGTGTGGCATATGAGTTCTTGAGAGGAATAGGATCTGGGATGTGCCTCTGCCTGGCTGCTCTAACCCTCCCTGAGCCCACTGTCATCCAAGTGCTCCTCGTTCTCGGCATCCTTTGAGGCAGCTGCATTGGACTGGGTGGTCCCTGGATAGGGGTGATGGTACTCCTGACCCAGTTTACTTCCGCTCTGAGTCTGGCTACCTCTATCCCAAGTGTTCAGAAAAGGGAGATCCTCTCATTGGTGCCAATGAAAACTCAAAATTAGCATGTTGAAGAGGCTGAAAATACAACTTTTAACTGAGCTGTGCTGGAGCAGTGTAAAGCACGTCCTGTCTTGGGCTTGGCTCTTTAGCACCCGGTTGTTTTTGAACACCCATTATTTAAAGAGCTAGCGGATCTCTAAAACTAATATTAGTTTTTCAAAGCAGTCAACCATATTATATCTGAGGTACTTTTTATTTTCCCCTTTGAGTAATTAGAAAAATGTGTACCTGATGTTAATATGTGTGATGTGTGGAACAGCACTCTGCCTGGCAGCTGACATATCTAGTTCTGTTCCTCCCACTACATCATAAGCACTGTGAACTTACTGACTGTGACATCACAGATGATTGTCCTGGCTGGTACTGAATGACTCTTCCTGAGCACCTGTAATGTCACAGTCAGTGACATCACAATGCTGATTATGTAGTGGGGGGGGGGGAATAGAGATAGATATGCCAGCTGCCGTGATAAGGGCTGTTCCACGCATCCAGCACAATAGTATCATATAGAAAACTTTCCAGTTAGCAAAAGGAAAAAAAAAAATACTTCAGAAATAAAAAGTTACAACTGTCTACTTAAAATGTGTATAATGTTCCTGTCTGTTTTGGTTACACTAGCTCCTTTAAGATAATTTTCTTGTGACTATAATGAACCAGCATGCAGCAGACAGTGCTCCCTGACCTGACAGGACTACAGATATACAAAACCAGCTGCGGATAATGATGAAAACCTGGCTCAAGCCATATTAAAAGGAGCGCTCCTTGTATTATTTCAAATGTGGAAAAAGTGACAAAGAACACTCAGAATTGGTGGGGGAGGTGTCATACAAGTCGGGATATATGAGGCAGTCTAAAAGAGAATGACGAAAAGTAGGGCAAAATTGACACCGCTACCATGCACTGTATTGGATATGGTATTCTGTTTAATGTATACCTAAAAGGAGTTGGATCCCATCCAAAGAGTTCAGGGTTTTTAACGGCACATTTATCATTTATATTGTCTTAGACCACATGTCCCAGTAAAGCAATACCAGTTGTTGTGAAACACTGATGGTAAAGTGTGTCTTGTGTTACTGGTCTTTTGGAAGGAAACTGAGTAAAGGAATGATTGAGACAGAAACACGTGGTGAGTGAGGCCTGTTTGTACAAATAGTTTGGTCTGTTTTTGCTCTGATTTGGACTGGACTCCAACCAGAATTATTTATTTTACAGGGACCAGGGGCCATGATGGTTCTTTTTAGTTTGTGTGTTTTTTATTGCCCAGGCTCACATTCAAAGCTCACTGCAGAAAAGTGCAAGCCTGGAAAAATCCATGTTCTTCCCATCTGGGAGTGCGGGGTCCCATTTCCTCACGCAGCAGCGGGAGGAGGTCACAGCTCTAAAGCTCGTCATTCTCAGGCTGGCACGTTGATCCTACGGCAGTACAGACACTGTGCAGCAGCCTTAGTGCTGTCCCTAGCTCTGGTTAGATCTGAGGTAGGCAGGGTCTGTCAAAGCCTAGGGTAGACGAGAGCTAATAGTTGACCCCCTGATGCTGTTTTCCAGGTTCCTTCTGCGACTCGCTGAGCAGACAGATGGTGTCATAGTGACCAACGACAACCTGAGGGACTTTGTGGATGAGTCACCAAAGTGGAAAAACATCATCAAGGAAAGGTGAGTGCTAATCCGGATTTAATTCTAATACATTTAGGGGGAGAACATTACATGTCATTTTAAGCAGTTTTCCCCCATCCCCACCATCTTATCATGCCCTCTACTACACAGCATTTCTTCTATCTGGAGGGCAGGCAAGCTGCTCTCTCTGTGAGTGCCACAGCTGATGCCAGTGTCACTTTGCGGCCAGGTAACAGGGTTGACTGAATAACTGGGCACTGACCTCTCCAATGTGTTCAGCTCAAACCTGAGTCCAGAAAGGAACCTGAGACTGGACACAGTCATGAGGCCCGAGACAAACCTGTGTCCACAGAGAAACCCTTGATCCGGACACAAAACCAGAGTCCAAACAGAAACCAGAGTTCAGACACAAACCAGAATCCAGACACAAACCAGAGTCCTGACAGAAACCTGTGTCCACACAGAAACCTGGATCCAGATAAAAAAACAGAGTCCAAACAGAAATCAAAGTTCAGACACAAACCAGAATCCCGACAGAAACCAGAGTTCTGACAGAAACCAGAGTTCAGACACAAACCAGAATCCAGACACAAATCACAGTCCTGACAGAAACCTGAGTCCAGACAGAAACGTAAGGAGTCCATCACTCGAGCCGCCCCACTGCATGTATTTTTTCTGTTTCAAATCTCTGTGTGGATTTTGCTGAAACTTGAGGGACTGACTACACTATAAACTGAAGCCCTGTGTTTATGTGCAGGACAAGGTAGAGCAATGGCAGACACGATGTGCAGGTTTCCCCAGTTAATAATGTATTTAGCACTGGTAAAAGGTGAGGGGCTGATACTACTGAAGAGTGAAGCCTTCTGTTTATCCCCAGGGCCAGGTACACTGCCAGCTTCCCCACACTGTAATCCTGGACAGTGATGTATCTAGTGCTAGGGAAAAATGAGAGGTTAACCGCACTGGAGAGTAAAGTCCTCTGTTTATCATAGAAGCATAGATTGTGTGTCGGCAGAAAAGACCCAGGGGTCCATCCAGTCTGTCCATTTCCCTGCCCAGCTCCATGCTTGGCCTGAGGTTGGGGTGGATTTAGAGCACCGATAGCCCTAGTGCCTGATCATCACCCTCTTCCCCAGGTACCCCTTCCCCTCATCTGCATGTGCATAACGCATACAGACAAAACATTTACATGTGGACGTATCTATCTGTCTATCTATCTATCTATCTATCTATCTATCTATCTATCTATCTATCTATCTATTTACAGACAGTATCTATCTATTTACAGACAGTACCTGTCTAGCTACAGACAGTACCTGTCTAGCTACAGACAGTATCTATGTATCTATCTACTATCTATCTATCAATCTACTATCTATCTATCTATTTACAGACAGTATCTATCTATCTATTTACAGACAGTATCTGTCTAGCTACAGACAGTATCTATCTATCTATCTATCTACTATCTATCTATCTATCTCTCTACTATCTATCTATCTACTATCTATCTATTTACAGACAGTATCTATCTATCTATTTACAGACAGTATCTGTCTAGCTACAGACAGTATCTATCTATCTACTATCTATCTATTTACAGACAGTATCTATCTAGCTGTAACCCCCCTGCAAATGGGGGTTCCCAAAAGACTTCCAGGAGCTTGCTTGAATGCTCCAAGCCTGAATGGTGTTTGGCATTTAAGCCATTTATCAGTGAGTGTTTTTAGAACCTCTGGTACTGTCTCTTTAAGAGCTGTCTGCTTGCAGACATAATTAGTTTGTATGGGGGACTGTGTGTTTTTTGATTGAGTACCACTCAAGCTGCTGCCAATTCACTTCATTTTTGCAGTCACTAGAGTGCAAGGAACCTATCTGAAAGATGTAACTGTTTGCCAGAAATTATTTAGAGTAATAATGAAATTACAGTTTGTCTAACCTGCTTTCTTTGCAGTCAGAACTGTGTCTGCTAGTTCCCCATTCTAGTTTTGAACTGCTGAACTGGACCAATCAGTGTGGGGTAAGCTAGCTCTAAAATGGTGCCTTGGACGAATCAGAACTTGGACTCATAATCTGAGCCAGCCACAAGAGGATTGTATGGGCAGTGACTCTGGGAGATGTAGTTTAGACTTCAGTGCCTTTTGGACCAACAGCAGCAGTCTATTGTGAGTGACAGCCAATCCAGTCAAGAACTGGGAGGAACTCAAAGGAAGTGCCAGGTTTTGTCAGTTGGAGTTCAGTTGAGCTTTGGCAGTGAAGAAGGAAGGAGCCCTGTGTTTTCAGTGTGCAGTTTTAGTCAAAAGCGTGTAAGGCCCAGAGTTCGGTCTGCAGCTTGTGTAACAGCTTGTTAGGACTGAATCCGTCCTGTGAAAAGAATCAAAGGATCTCTGAAGAGTAGAAACCAGGCTCACCCTGTAGAAGACTGGAGGAATTGCTGAAAATTGCATTCGGTCTGTCAGAACTGAATCTGCTGTGTGTTCTCGGTATTGTGCAGTAGTTGCGATCGGGATACAGATGCAGCCTGCCTGGTATAGTGCTTTCTTTATATGGATGTGTGAAGAGGTTTGTGTACCTCAAGTGAGCCCTGCTGACATTGAAGGACCCTATCTTATTTGGAGGTTGTGAGTACTAATTCAGGGTCGCTCCCTGTTGAATTGCCACATTAAATCCAAATGGAATTACTGTACTGCTGACTGTTTAATTCTCCTTTTCTCTGTGTGAAAGGGCCCCTACCAGCTGCCACGGTTTGGACTAGCCACTAGGGCTTGGGTACCCAGGGACAGTAACTGATAGGGATAGGCCTGTGCACAGAGCCATAGGTAGATTATTAGAGTGATAAGCTAATTAACCTGATTTCCCCCTGTCCTTGTTATATCCCCCTAAATAAATCAGAGCTGCTTGTTTCAGCAAAGTTATACTGCCTGAGATATTTGTCTATGTTAAGTACTGTACTGTGATTGTTGCACTGTATCTCATTTCACAGGAGGTCCCAGTGCGGAACCAGACCTGGGGTAAGTGTATACTGTGAAGGTAATTCTGATATATTGTGTGGGCCACTAGTGGGAAGAAAGGGGTTGCAGTGTCCCAGAGGGCTGTGACCAAGTTAGTTTAACTACTGCAAACCCTGACCTCTGGGTGGAGGCATCCGCCATTGGATCCAGGCCCCTCAACCTGTTAGTGGCAAATCAGGCAGGGTAGTAGCCCCTGGGATAGCGCCATCTAGGGGTTACATCTTGGAGGCTCACCGCTGGGATTGTGTGTCCTCTAGTGGCCATATTCTGAACCACTGTTAAGAAAAAATGGGTACCCCAACAGAGTGGCTGTGCACCGCTGTTGGAGTGGTGTACTGCTGGGAGGAGATCGACCCCCAAAATGCTATGCTTATCCTGGACATCCCCTGGTATCAATACGGACACTGTGCAGGAGTACTTTCCAAGGTGGAAGGTTTACAAAACCCTGTGGTGGTGGGTCGGCATGCTAATCTGCTCACCCACACTTTCCTGGCCCTAGTAGAGTTTAAGGATCCCATAGATAGCTCCAAAGTGCCACAGACCATACCCCAGAGGAGCCCTCACTGCTTGGAGAGTGATAACTAAGGACAGTAAAGACCGGGGAATCAGCCCCACCACTATCTGAAACTTTTGAGGAGAAATTTGCTGAATGGTTGCTGGGAGAGGGAAAACTGTGGAGGACTTGAAGAAACTATTCTTGCCACCTGGGGTGTTCCTCCCCAACACCCTCTCCTGCTCCAGTGCCCGTAATGGTGGCTGAACCAATGCAGACTCCTATTTCTGCACCTGCCATTAGTCACGACTCTTACCAAGGTTGAGGATCTTCTCTGGCACCTCCCACCCCCAAGGGGAGGATGACTGGGAGACCTGGATAGACTATGTTGCCCCCAAGTGCTAGAATGGCAATGCTCGGAAGGCAGCGAAAGAGGGTTAGTGAGAGCCTCCGAGGTCCTGCCCTGGCTACCATCCGTGCTAAACGGGCCAGTAACCCTGAAGCGACTGCACAGGCCTATCTTGAGGCCTTGGAGAATGTATGGGAGCCCAGATTCTGATGAGGACCTATGGTGGAGAGTAAGAGATGCACAACAGTACCAAGGGGAGTTGTTGTCTGTGTATGTATCTCGGCTGGAAAAATTGTTGCAAGAATGCCTCAGAAAAGGTAGTTTGCCAGCGATTGAACTGGACCGAACCAGGCTGGACAGGATCCTTAAGTCTGCCCCCTTCTCAGAACTGCTGTTGCTTCAGTTACGCCTGGCAGATCGACTGGAATCCCCACCCTCCTATGATGAGTTAATGAGAGAAATTCGAGGAGTTGAGAAAAGACGACCTCGGGAGGGACCTGCACCAATAGCTGTGGCTACGACCCGAGTGACTGAGGGTGACCCATCAAGTGAAGTTCAGGGGCAGAGGTTGGCAGTCAATGAGTGCTCTGACAAGGAAAAAGATATGCCACAATGGGGCGAACTGTTGAGAGAGATCCGGGAATTCAAAAACAGTCCCTTTATGAAGGCCACGCCTGCAAGTACGGGCCCTGACCTATATCCGACTGCATCTGCTATGGGGTTGGGGGTACCCACCCATGTATCTCCTGCTGATAACAGCTCGAACTCGATTCCTTGACCATGGAAGTGGAGAAACTGACGAGATGTCTCCAAATGCTTATCACGCCGAGAGACAGAGATGGCACCAAGGTTTCCAGTTAGTAATACCCCGCCCTGGCTCCCAGTGTGGCGCCTCGCCAGCTCAAACTCCAGAAAGTATGTTTTGCTATAATTGTGGGAAAGATGGGCACATGAAAAGGGATATGCCAGTCCCAAAAGACACTGACAAAGTTGCATATAGGCTACAAGGAGAGCTTGGAGAAGAAATCAGTGGTTAAGAGGTGCAACGACATGATCCCAGTGAGGGCACCAAAAATGCTAATTCACGCCCTTTGTGGCAAGGTCAGTTGCCCAGGCCCCCACTACCGCCTCTCAGACTGGTCCAGAATAGTGGGTCCCTCCATGGAGACCACTGTAAAAGTGAATGGAGTGTCTACAAGAGCTGTATTAGACAGTGGCTCCCAAGTGACAATTATGTTCCAGGATTGGTATCAGAAGCATTTGTCAGGCGTACCCTTACAACCATTAGAAGGACTGCATGTATGGGGGTTAGTGAGAAGGCCTACCCTATTCGGGTATATCCGAATTTGGCTGTCTTTCCCCACCTCCGTGGCTGGAGTGGCGAACAAGTAGAGACCCTAGCCTTAGTGTGTCCCCCACTGGACTGTATGATGGTGTCCCTTTGTTGATTGGAACAAATGCTCATATGTTCGGAAGGCTGGCACAGTTGTGTTATGAAAAACAGGGGTCAAAGACTAGTAGAGCTTTAAGAGTTCGGCTTTAATTAAGAAGGCCTATGAGGCACAGAGATGCTGAAAAACAGAACCAGAGGAACCGGTCGAATTGTATGGAAGAAGGATCCTGAGTCTCTGATCCTGGCGCCAAATGCCCAGTGTACCTTACAGGGAGAGGTCCGTATCAGAAAGGATGTTAAGAATAAAATATTAATGTTGGATGCACCAGGCGATGGAAAATTGCCAGAGGGACTGCTGGTCAAGCCTAGTATTTTGCCGCTAGAGCCCATGCTTATGCCAGAAGGGTAATGGTCCAAGTTCATAATGTGTCTGAAAGAGACATTCGAGTAAACAGAGGTTGCATCCTGGCTAATGTGCATTGTGCAGACACTGCAGTGCTACCCAGCAGCAAGAGTTCAAGGAAGAATGACAGAGTAAGCCTGACTTGTTTGATTTGCGACTCCCGCTGCCAGCTGAATGGAAAGTGAGGATCAGTGAGAAGCTTGCCCAGAGAGACCAGGTGTTTTCTTTAAAGGAATGGGATGTAGGATCGCGTGCAAGGAGCTGAGCACAATATCCGGCTGCATGACGAAAGACCATTTCGTGAGAGGTCTCGACGCCTGGCACCTGCTGACATAGATGATGTGAGACGGCATCTGCAAGAGATGTTAGCTGCTGGTGTAATACAAGAATCCAGAAGCCCTTATGCTTCCCCCATTGTGGTAGTGAGGAAAAAGAATGGAACAGTAAGGATGTGTGTGGATTATCGCACCTTAAACCGGCGGACTATCCCTGATCAGTACACAATGCCCCGCATTCAGGATGCTTTGGACTGCCTAAATAGGAGCAAGTGGTTCTCTGTGCTGGATCTCCGCAGTGGGTACTACCAGATCCCGATGGCCCCAGAGGACCGTGAGAAGACGGCCTTTATCTGTCCGCTTGGCTTCTATGAATTCATGAGGATGCCTCAAGAGTTTCAGGTGCCCAGCCACTTTTCAACGATTGATGGAGCGTGCAGTGGGGACATGAACTTACTAGAGTGCCTGGTATACCTAGATGATGTTATTGTGTTTGGCAGCTCACTGGAGGAACATGAGAGCAGATTATTTAAGGTATTGGACCGACTGGAGGACTTTGGCCTTAAACTGTCCATTGATAAGTGTCAATTCTTTCAAACATCAGTAAAGTATGTGGGACACATAGTATCCACGAGGAATAGAGACCGACCAAGTAAAGTTGAGGCCTTGACCACCTGGCCACAGCCCAAAATCTAAAAGAACTGCAAAGATTCCTGGATTCTGTGGTTATTATCGGGCGCTTCATCATGACTATTCAAGAGTGATCCGCCTTTACTTAACCTTACTCAAGGGTATCCCCCAACCCACAAAAAATACCAAAAGTCAGCGTCCCTCAAGACTGAAAGAGTGTATTTTCATCCGAGTGAAGTATTTGGGGCCCGCTGGACTCCTGATTGTGAGACTGCTTTTCATGAGATCATATATCAACTTACCCATGCTCCAGTGCTGGCCTATGCCGATCCAAGAAAACCTTACGTACTGCACACTGATGCTAGCTTGCAAGGGTTGGGGGCTGTGTTGTACCAAGAGCACGAGAATGGCCTGAGACCAGTGGCCTTTGCCAGTAGAAGCCTGACCCCATCCGAAAAGAACTATCCTGTACATAAGTTAGAGTTCCTAGCTTTGAAGTGGGCTATTGTTGACCAATTCCATGAGTACTTGTATGGGGCTAAAATACTTGAAAATCAGACAATAATCCTTTGACCTATGTGCAGACCTCAGCTAAGTTGGATGCCACTGGCCATAGGTGGCTTTCTGCATTATCTACATATGACTATGCTCTCGAATACGAGCAGGTCTGAACCACATAGATGCTGATGCTCTCTCCCGGAGGCCTGTTCCCCAGAATGATTGGGTCCGATTGGCAGAACCTGACATTCGGGCACTCTGCCGGAAGTTTGACAGGGAGGAACAAATGTCCACGGACGCAGTGGACTGCATGGTTGATTGCTTGGGACCCTCTGAGAATTGCATACCTGCTGCTTATTGCCACTTTTCTGCAATAGACATTGGTGCACTGCCTCAGCTGGACAATGACAGTATTCGGCGGGCTCAATCCCGCGATCCCATGATCAAAGCAGCTTTAGAAGCCCTTTATGCAGGAAAAGATGTGTCCAAATTACGCTCCACTGATTTGAGAACTGCACTGTTATACAAAGAAGGTCCTAAGTTGAAACTGATCAATAAACTGTTATACAGAGAAACAGTAGACAGAGGGGGACAAGTAGACAAACAACAACTAGTGCTGCCCACTGCCTTTCGAGACTCAGTACTGAGGTCCTTGCACAACCACATGGGGCACCTTGGTATAGACAGAACACTTGACTTGGTGAGATCCAGATTCTATTGGCCTAAGATGGGGCTGATGTGGAGCAACACATTCGAACTTATAGTCGCTGCTTAGAGGAAAGCTTTGCCCCAGAGGGCTGCCCCTTTTAACATAACCACCAGTGCACCCATGGAGCTGGTCTGTATTGATTTTCTAAGTTTGAGTCAGATCAAAGAAATATCAGTAATGTGCTGGTGGTCAGTGACCATTTCACGAGATATGCCCAAGCTTTCCCCACCAAAGACCAGAAAGCATCCACTGTAGCCAAAGTACTTGTAGAAAACTTTTTTGTTCACTATGGGGCTCCACAAAGAATCCATTCTGATCAAGGGAGAGACTTTGAGAGTCGTCTTATCAAAGAGATGCTTTCTCTGTGGGGAGTGCGAAAGTCCAGAACCACTCCTTACCACCCCCAGGGGGACCCACAGCCTGAACGTTTCAACCGCACTTTGCTAGATATGCTAGGCACCCTGCACCCAAAGGACAAGCCTAGATGGAGCCAACAATTAGCACCCTGGTACATGCTTATAACTGCACCAAAAGTGATGCCACTGGGTTCTCCCCCTACGCCTGATGTTTGGAAGAGAAGCTCGACTACCCAGTAGATGTGTGTTTTGGGGTCTCTCCTGATGGGGTTCAAGCTGACAACTATTTACAGTATGTGCAAAAGTTAAAGGCCCAGCTAACTCATGCGTACCAACTGGCTCAAACCATGGCTGCCAAAAGAAATCTGGCCAACAAAGAAAGGTATGATAAAAAGGTGAAAGCACAGGAACTCAGGAGGGAGATCGGGTATTGTTAAGAAATCTGGGACTGCATGGCAAGCACAAGATTGCTGACAGATGCTATCATCTCCCTCACATTGTAGTGGGCAAACTAGATGATCTGCCAGTGTACAAAGTAAGGCCTGAGAATAATTCAAAAGATGTAAAACAATGCATAGAAATCATTTACTGCCCATTGACAAATCCTGATTGAGTCTGAGCCCCCAGAAGATGCCCCTCTGGACCAGTGACTAGAGCTGCTGCTAAGAAAAGACCAAGGAAGTCTGCACCTACAGAAGCAGAGTTAAAGTGTTCCCCTGCACAAGTCCCAGTTGAGCATGACTGTCAGTCCATATCAGAAGAAAGTGAGAGTGACTTTGAATACTATCCTTCTTACTGAACTGAGTCAATTGTTTGGGGCAATCCCTAGTCAATACTGGAGATGAAGCTGGGCCTTCTGGACTGTCAAGCCCCAGCTTAGTCCCTGGAGCCAATGCTCCCAGAAAGTGAAGTGCAAAGCATCAGATCAGATGAAATGGAATCATTGTGCATGGTTGAACTGTTTGAGCTTTCAGGGAGGAAAATGATAGATTGGGGCAGACTGGTGATACACCCGAACAAGAAGAGTATTTTGAGTGCCCTGACAGTCCACTGCCAGTGTCCGAAAGCTCTCCATGCAAGCCGGATGTTGTGGACTCGGAAACTGTGGCTCCTGGAGCTGAAAGTGCCCCAAGTTCTAGCCTCTCTACCCCCAGGGAGACTCCCCTGACAAGTGAGGACAATGCTGAAAATGAGGCTCAGAGTGCAGAGACTGTAACAGTTCCCCTAGAAAGACTGGTCGAGCTGTAAAGCCTGTGGTGCACCTCAGTTATGATTCACTTGGGAGGCCTGTGGACTTGCCTCTCAATGTTGTCCATAAAGGAGTGTATGTGTCCCCGAGCTCATTGCCCAAACTGAGCATCAGTGCTAACTCCAAGTTACTTGTGTTGCCCTCTAAGTATGGTGCCCTTGCCCCATCCAGCCCCAAGGTAACTGATAGGGAAGGGCCCCCTCTCTTCAGGTTTCATGTACAAGAGGTAATAACTTGAGTTATGGTACAATGTGTATGTAATACTGTGTAAAGAGTGACGTACTGCAATGTTTCAGAAATGTATTCTTGGTAAAATGATATATTGACTGATGATTACATGTGTGAGCCTAATGCAAATGTATATGGTTGCAGTTAAAACTTATGGGGGGGTACTTGCTTGACGCGGACGTCAAGCTTTCCCAAGCCAGGAAGGGTGTAACCCCCCTGCAAATGGGGGTTCCCAAAAGACTTCCAGGAGCTTGCTTGAATGCTCCAAGCCTGAATGGTGTTTGGCATTTAAGCCATTTATCAGTGAGTGTTTTAGAACCTCTGGTACTGTCTCTTTAAGAGCTGTCTGCTTGCAGACATAATTAGTTTGTATGGGGACTGTGTGTTTCTTTGATTGAGTACCACTCAAGCTGCTGTAATTCACTTCATTTTTGCAGTCACTAGGAGTGCAAAGGGAACCTATCTGAAAGATGTAACTGTTTGCCAGAAATTATTTAGAGTAATAATGAAATTACAGTTTGTCTAACCTGCTTTCTTTGCAGTCAGAACTGTGTCTGCTAGTTCCCCATTCTAGTTTTGAACTGCTGAACTGGACCAATCAGTGTGGGGTAAGCTAGCTCTAAAATGGTGCCTTGGACGAATCAGAACTTGGACTCATAATCTGAGCCAGCCACAAGAGGATTGTATGGGCAGTGACTCTGGGAGATGTAGTTTAGACTTCAGTGCCTTTTGGACCAACAGCAGCAGTCTATTGTGAGTGACAGCCAATCCAGTCAAGAACTGGGAGGAACTCAAAGGAAGTGCCCGGTTTTGTCAGTTGGAGTTCAGTTGAGCTTTGGCAGTGAAGAAGGAAGGAGCCCTGTGCTTTTTCAGTGTGCAGTTTTAGTCAAAAACGTGTGTAAGGCCCAGAGTTCCGGTCTGCAGCTTGTGTAACAGCTTGTTAGGACTGAATCCGTCCTGTGAAAAGAATCAAAGGATCTCTGAAGAGTAGAAACCAGGCTCACCCTGTAGAAGACTGGAGGAATTGCTGAAAATTGCATTCGGTCTGTCAGGAACTGAATCTGCTGTGTGTTCTCCCGGGTATTGTGCAGTAATTGCGATCGGGATACAGATGCAGCCTGCCTGGTATAGTGCTTTCTTTTATATGGATGTGTGAAGAGGTTTGTGTACCTCAAGTGAGCCCTCTGACATTGAAGGACCCTATCTTATTTGGAGGTCGTGAGTACTAATTCAGGTCGCTCCCTGTTGAATTGCCACATTAAATCCAAATGGAATTACTGTACTGCTGACTGTTTAATTCTCCTTTTCTCTGTGTGAAAGGGCCCCTACCAGCTGCCACGGTTTGACTAGCCACTAGGGCTTGGGTACCCAGGGACAGTAACTGATAGGATAGGCCTGCACAGAGCCATAGGTAGAATTATTAGAGTGATAAGCTGATTTCCCCTGTCCTTGTTATATCCCTAAATAAATCAGAGCTGCTTGTTTCAGCAAAGTTATACTGCCTGAGGTGTATTTGTCTATGTTAAAGTACTGTACTGTGATTGTTGCACTGTATCTCATTTCACAGGAGGTCCCAGTGCTGGAACCAGACCTGGGGTAAGTGTATACTGTGAAGGTAATTCTGATATATTGTGTGGGCCACTAGTGGAAGAAAGGTTCGCAGTGTCCCAGAGGGCTGTGACCAAGTTAGTTTAACTACTGCAAACCCTGACCTCTGGGTGGAGGCATCCGCCATTGGATCCAGGCCCCTCAACCTGTTAGTGGCAAATCAGGCAGGGGTAGTAGCCCCTGGGATAGCGCCATCTAGGGGTTACATAGCTACAGACAGTATCTATCTATCTATTTACAGACAGTATCTATCTATGTAGTTATCTATCTACAGACAGTATTTATCTATGTATCTATCTATCTACAGACAGTATTTATCTATCTACAGACAGTATCTATCTAGCTACAGACAGTATCTCTCTATCTAGCTATCTATCTACAGACAGTATGTATCTGTATCTCAACACAAAAAACATTTGTATGTGTACGTATACCTGTATCTATCTGTCTGTCTATCTAACAGTATCTATTTATCTAACAGTATCTGTCTACTGTAAAACTGTTTATATTAGCTCTTTGTTTAATTCGCGGTCACATATTACTCTGCTCAAATGCACCAATCAAATTTCCCGCCTAACGACATCCTTGTAGCAGCCCGGCTGGTTCCAAGAATGCGTCTCAGTATAGTGTTTGGTATTCGGCTTTAAATAAAACTGTTGCTGTACAAAAAAGCCTGATGGGTTGATTACAGAAAACGATATCCTTGTAGCTTTATCACAAAGTAAGCAGACCGACCAGTTCCACACATGCTTCTCAGTAAAAGCAGTTAGTTCTTATTCAGCGTTCTGAAAAAAATAAAAGCAAATGAAAACAAGCAGAAGTCCAGAAGTACAATACTTAATATTTATCCGAGTCGGAGTGTCCGCGATGGAGTATCAGTTATGAACTCGGGTACCCAGGACAAAAAAGTTGACAGAATTCATTAGTTAAAAGCAAACGCTGTGCTAGTGTAAAGGCTGACTGCAATTACAGAATTACTGCATTTACAAACCCACGTCCAGGTTACCCGAGTTCATAGCTAACACTGACACTCAATGGATTAAATAAATAAAGGTTTTCTTGCCATCTACAACTGAACTGTAACTGAACTTCAAACAGCATTTGCAGTGCATTCCCAAACACTGGGTCTCAGCACAGTACATGTTTTGGTGCATTACGCTTGATAATAGCATTACCACAGACCGCGTGTTTTCCTGACAGTATCATACAATAGTTTATACACCACAGAACCTGATATGCGCTGGTGGGTGGGGAGGGTTTTTTTTTTTATTAAGTAGAGATTAGCCGCGGTTTCCATCTCTTTATATCCAATAATCTGCTTTCTCTGTACTTCTCTGCACAGTGCTTTGGGCCGGTATTGTGGTGCACTAAGCTTGATAACGGCATTGCCATGGATGGCATGTTTTTCCAAACAGCAGCATATAGTGTTTAATGCAGTTTTAATTTCGCTGGGTAAGTCATTACTGCAAATATAGTGAAATTAGAATTGCATTAAACATTAACAGTTCTACAGTATCTATAGACAGTAGGGTTGTCAGAACCCTCTGAAGTTCTGGGTTCTAGTTCTAGTCTAGAACTTTTGAAAAAGTTCTAGGGTTCTAATCTTTTTTAGAACTTTTTAGAACTCGAACCCTATTTTTTTATTGTGCTGCCAGTAACGAAGATAGTAATAAAATACATGTAAAGGAAAAACTGTTCAATATAAGGGGGAGAGAAATTATCTTGTGTGACATTGATAGGAATACAACTAGGTTTATCTATGGTTTCTTCTGTTTGCTAAAGCCAGCAACTTAATACGTAACAGGCCCACCCATATGTTAAAAGTTTTCCTGCTGCAGCTGCATCATAGTTCCTTAGTGAAAGAAAGAGGCACATTAGCCATTTATGTACTCAGCTATATATACACTCATCGTCATGAATTATGAGAAAAAATAACTATTACCTAATTTCAGCTATTTGCTGCTTTCTGTTTTAAATGAGTAAATCAAAAGTTGCTGTGTTTAAAAGATAGCTTTTATAACAAAGTTAAGCCAAGTACTACAGCAGCAGCATGTGGAACTGTTGCAAAACATATTATGTCATAACGTAGTCAGTCAAGACATTTGAATAAAAAAAATATGCCAGTCATTGTTGCTGGCAAAAATGCATGCAATTTTCTAAGGTAATGCATACATATACCAACATTTTTGTTGGCAAATTGAAGTAATACTTACAACTTTCTAAGATGATGCATTTTTGCAGCTGATACTTCAATAAAATCTGTATTTCAGTCACATAAATAAAAAAAGTGGTTTCCTCACCACATACTAAGGAACATTTAATGTAGCTGCAGCAGTTGGCATGTGATGTTTAAGGGACAGCGTCTGTCAACCCCATTATGTATCAAATTATCACTACTTGTAAAGCAAAAACACTTTATGATACGTCACATTCTGTGAAAACTGCTGATGCAGATTTTCTTTTATTTCTGATTCCTTTATTCTTTTTTTAAAGGGGACAGGACAATTGTGCTAGGTGGCAGCAGTTTGCAATGTATTTAATAAGAATATATATTATGTGTACAGTAGGTTCGGTCTGTCATCATTTTTTTCCTCACCATTCCCAGCTGATCACGAATCTGTAAATGAAAGAACTAAAACAACACCCACCTTTCACCCCATCACCCATTCCACTTTTCTTCCACCACCCTCATCTGTGCAGTAGCACCTATGCCACCCTTACACCCATGTTAAAACCAACCCACAACCCTCACCCATGTACTAGCATCCATTTTTCGTTTATGGCTAACATTTCTGTAATTGAAAAAATAATAAACAGCTACCAATTAGAACTCATTGTTTTGTCCTCTTTAAAATTGAAAAATAGACCGTCTCCTGTCCCAGCCCATACTGATGCACCACAAAGTCACAGAAGGTAAATCAAAAATATATGTTTTCACTTTAACTATAAATAATATGATACAGAAAGGATTGATGTGACAGTGTCCCTTTTATGCAAATTTGGGCCTGTTCCCACTGATGTTAAATTGCCCTGTATATAAAACTTGTTGACTTTAGTTTAGACCCTAGCTACAAAGCAGTTTGCCATGAAATGGTGAAAGTTTTGAGGTATATAGTCAAGGTAGTAGATCGAGAAAGGAGAGGCGACAACCAAAGTCATCACAGTCTGTAAAGTTTCCTTTTGGTGCAGAGAGACTCAGTCCCACACAGTATTTACCAGCCACCACCATCTGAGTTGTCATCACCATCAACATCCACAACATCAATGACTTCAGGATCAGTTTGTATGCTCTTGTAGGGATACGAAAATCTTGACTTATTAACTTTAATAAAGTTAGTGTGTACATTTTCTGGCAGCAACCTATTTCTGGTGTCTGTCACAATATTGCCAGCTGTACTAAACATCGTTCTGAAGAGACACTTGTTGCAGGACAACCAATATATTTACAGGCTTCATCATACAGCTCTGTCCAAATTGACTTTTGATCTCCAGTATTCAAAGGGCATGCATCAATAGGAATAGGCAGTTCTTGCAGGTAACTGTCTACCATGTTGGACAGAGACCGCTCAGAAGAGAATCAGCAGAAGCAGCTGGTATGGCAGCAATTTGGGAAAGGTTTTGCCACAGATTTAGCTTGCTACTAAGGGCTGAAGAAGTGGCAGTTGTGGAACAACTACTGTTAATGTTTGGTGACTTTTCCAGTTCTGTATCCCTTTGTGAAGATGAACCTGCATGTTGTGGTGATGACAACCAGAGGGTACTGTGCGTGTCTGTGTTTGACTCCTGTGAGTGCTGCAGCTCATCTAGCAACATACATTTGTACTGCTCTATATCATCTGTTTTTGGAAGATGTATAGCCTTGAACCTGGGATCTAAGAGAGTTGCAAGGATGTAGTGTCTTGATTTCGTCATTGCAACTAATTTGTCATTGGTTTTGAAGCGCTAGCTCATTCTCTTCTGAGATTCCCATGATACAGGCGACATGTTGTCTGCGCTTCAGATCTGTCTTTTTCTATTTGTAGATTTAGAACACTAAGATGATGTGAAATGAACATTATGAGTGGATAACCTGACTCACAGATGCACCTTCAGAAGACATGTCCCTTGTAGCTGTCTCAAAGGAGCTAGGATACAGCACACTGTCTCCATTAATTTCCACTGCAGCACAGACAGCATAATGCCATCTCCAATAATGTAATTGGAGCAGTACTCATGTACAGCTTGCTTTTGCTCCAAGAGGCACTGCAGCATATAAGCGTTGAGTTCCAGAGTGAAACAATTTTGAATCAGCTTTTGCTGGGGCAGCTTGTGTTTTGCAGTTCGGACAATGTCCGATAGCCTTGGTTGAATGTGAAAAGTGAGTCACAGTTTTTTTGCAAACAGCAATCATACCATCCACTTGTGTTTCGTTGCTGAGAAATTCCATGACAATTAAGTGTAAGCAATGTGCAAAGCAAGAAGCATGCAGAAATCCTCCATCCTGTACTGCTTTTAAGATGTTGGCTCCATTGTCACTTACTATGAAGCCACATTTTAGACCGTGAGAATAAACTCATTCGTCAAGGAGGTCATTTAGTTCCTGCAAGATGTTTGCAGCAATATGACTTTGCCCAAACTTCTTTATATGCAGCAGCGCCATCTTTTGGGGTGTCTTTGTTTTTGAAGAAGCACAAGCAGTGACCCAATAGCGGTAGGGACATGTAATCTATGTTTTGAGTGCTGGTCCACATATCTGTTGTGAAATGAATAACCCCACCCTCTGCAGTTTTAAGTGCAAGCATCACTGTCACTTTTAAAGCCTGATAAATGTTTGGTATTTCAACATAGGAAAAGTACCTTCGATGAGGAACATTGCAACGAGGCTCTGCTAATGTCATGAGCTCCTAAAATCCTCATGATCTACCAAAGAGTATGGGAGAAAGGGCTCCGGCTAACAGTTCACCAATTCGGTGATTAAGATGAAGGGTTTTGGATGAATTCTAGTAAAGTATTCTTCCTTTCAAATGCCTGAGACAGTGTTAGCTGTTTGCAACATGTCCCTGCTGGTTTATTATACACTGTGCTTGATGGGCAGATGGGCGCAGAGATGGTGGACTAGGACTTATACATTCAGTGCCATCACTGGATGTGCAACTAGTACTAATGGTGCTGGCATTGGTGGTAACAGTGATCCTAGGGCTGGCAGTGGTTCTGCCCACATCAAGTTCAGACAATTCAGTATCCATTTCAGATTCCTGACCCTTCTCACGTGCGGTCTGGAAGATGGAGGACATGGGTTTTGGATGATCAAGCAAAACCGAATGCTTTTCAGATGGCGTTTAAGAGCTGTGAGTGCCAAGGCATGACACAACTTTACCACGGCTTACACTCTGTTTACACAGGGAACAAATTGCTCTGCATGGATCAGTTTACTGACAGAGAAATAATTCCACACCTCAGATGTGACAGATTTTGTTCGAGTGCTAGGAAGATAGCTAAAGACTGTTTGTGTCTTTTCACCTGTCCTAACAGAACCTGGGACATGCTCCTTGGTGCTAGAAGAGTGGGCAGAAGACTCTGATGGATTTTCATTGCTGGCCAACACAGAAGTGGTGGATTCAATGGATATGTCCTTTTCATTGCCAACAGTGCTGGATGTATTTGCAAGTGCACTACCTGATTCATTGTCAGCAGACTTGCTCATTTCACTTTGTTGAGGAAGTAATGATTTGTCGCGAGACACAACAGTGTCGGACTGAGACAAAGAGCTACTGTCTGAGTCAGAGAGGGGACTCACTGTCACTTGCATTATTGCTGCTAGTCACAGGGATCTTAACAGCATGAATGGCATACTTTATGGTGCCTCTCCGTGTGACCCCAGCAGCTGTACAGGTTTTCTTAAAAGGTCCCCCCTTTACCACACTTCACTGTTGCTCTTTTGCTGTTTGTTGAATTTTTATCACGTGAAACATTTTGGTTATTTCTGTTAGCACCAGGATTACCACTACCACCAACACCTGCTCCAACACCAGCACTAGATGCTTCATCTATGTTGCTATCAGCCATAACAGACAGTAAGTACCAGTACTACCAGTATACTACGGTGAACACACCCACACCCAAACAATTCCTGTGTAACAAAGCAATGTGATCTGTGATCGCTGGCTACAACTCCAAAATTTTATTTTGGTTGTGTGACACTAGTGATACCGTGGACTGAAAGTAATTGAAGAATATGACAGTTTGCAACTAAAGGATCCCAGGTTCAAGGCTTACAGAATGATTGGGCTGCTGGGCATAGGTATACATAGCAATCAAAGGGTGCACAGCAGCAGGGTGATGGGATGACCACAGGAGGCGGTCACATATGTAACCAGGGAATGAGAATTATATTTCTACGTTTCTGTCATGTAAGGTTAATGCCACCACACAACTGGCCACTGGGCTTCTCTCTGTAACACACACTGGATAGGGTACAGTGCAGTCAAGGGCACACAGCAGCAGGGTGATGGGCTGACCACAGGAGGCAGTCACATCACAACCCAGGGAATGAGAATTATATTTCTCGTTTCTGTCATGTAAGGTTAATGCCACCACACAACTGGCCACTGGGCTTCTCTCTGTAACACACACTGGGTAGGGTACAGTGCAGTCAAGGGCACACAGCAGCAGGGTGATGGGCTGACCACAGGAGACGGAGTCACCTCACAACCCAGGGAATGAGAATTATATTTCTACGTTTCTGTCATGTAAGGTTAATGCCACCACACAACTGGCCACTGGGCTTCTCTCTGTAACACACACTGGGTAGGGTACAGTGCAGTCAAGGGGCACACAGCAGCAGGGTGATGGGCTGACCACAGGAGATGGAGTCACATACGCAACCCAGGGAATGAGAATTATATTTCTACATTTCTGTCATGTAAGGTTAATGCCACCACACAACTGGCCACTGGGCTTCTCTCTGTAACACACACTGGGTAGGGTACAGTGCAGTCAAGGGGCACAAAGCAGCAGGGTGATGGGCTGACCACAGGAGATGGAGTCACATACATAACCAACAACTCAGGGAATGAGAATTATGTTTCTACGTTTCTGTCATGTAAGGTTAATGCCACCACACAACTAGCCACTGGGCTTCTCTCTCTGTAACACACACACTGGGTAGGGTACAGTGCAGTCAAGGAGCACACAGCAGCAGGGTGATGGGCTGACCACAGGAGGCGAGTCACATACACAACCAGGGAATGAGAATTATTGTCTACATTTCTGTCATGTAGGTTAATGCCACCACACAACTGGCCACTGGGCTTCTCTCTGTAACACACACTGGGTAGGGTACAGTGCAGTCAAGGGGCACACACTGGGCTTCTCTCTGTGACACACACACTACACTGGGAAGGGTTCAGATTTATTTGCCTTTTTTTGCCCACCTTGTATGCTTGTTGCTGGCAGCTGCTGAGTGTGCAGTGTGCACCACTGACTGAGCAGTGCTGCAGTTTCAAATAATCACATTTCACAAAGGTTCTTCACTTCTTCTTATTTTTTTTTATTCTCTCTCCGAGTCCTCCTGAGTCCTCCTCCAGTCCTGATATTGATTGATCTCGGTCTCGATCCCTCCCTATTCCCCAGTCCCTTCCCAATTCTTGATTAATCCCTCCACCTGTCCTGAACCTCCCCCTAGTCCCACTCCCACCCGATTTTGAGCTTTTTTCAGCCTTTCTCTTGTTCTCGGTCTCACAGGAAAATGGATGATGGAAGTGGCCACTGGACAAGAGTAGCGGTACGTTAACCGCTAACGCTACAGTTTAGTAGGCTGCTGCTACCTCCGCTCCGATCCTCTGCAAATGGCGCTCCTCCTCGCGGCACATCTCCCTAAATACCCCCACAGATCCCGGCTCGCGCAGCTTGGTCGACCCCCACCTGACCCGTACGTAGGTACGCAAGTGCAAACAGACAACGTCTCGCGGTGATTCGAACCCTTTTGCGAACCGTTTAGTGTTCGAGTTCTAAGTTAGAACTCGAACACCAGGGTTCGAGGAGGGTTCGAATCTTTACCGAACTAGTTCTGACAACCCTAATAGACAGTATCTATCTGTCTATCTCTCTGTCTCTCTACAGACAGTATCTATCTATCTCTGTACAGACAGTATCTGTCTATCTACAGACAGTATCTATCTACAGACAGTATCTACCTACCTAGCTACAGTGTCTATTTGTCTGACAGTATCTAGCTGCTGTATCTATCTATCTATCTATCTTACAACACATTTTTTTTTTACTTTCTATTTTTCCCTCCTCCCTTCCCTCCATCTCCGACCCTTCGGGGGCATCTGGGAGTCATCCCTCTGCCAACCACCCTACTCAGGGTCCTGTCTAATATGTCTCCTCACACAGTCAGTGCATCAGGATGGGGCTCTAACCAGTATATCTCCTCACACAATCAGTGCATCAGGATAGGGCCCTATCTAGTAAATAAAATTGGACCCCTCTAGTATTCCCAGGTAATAGAGCAAAATTAAAAAAAGAGTATGAAATAACACATTACAAAACTCCATAGTCCCGGGGAAAACAGAGGTCCTCAGCTGCCGTATTGTTCAGCGGTTATTCCCTCCCTGGGCAGGGAACGAGGTGGGGCGTGTACACCCCATACACATCTGGTTTCGTCAGGCAAGCCAGTCCTGGTGGGTGGTGGCACATCGAGGGCACGCTCCTGATGCCCCATTTTCCCGGAGATGGAAGCGCATTTTTTCTCCTTTCCTCCCTCACGTGGTGTGCGCCCTGACGTCAAGGCAATATGCGCCGACATCCTCCATGTGTCTTGGCAGGCCCCTCCTGCAAGCAGGACTTGCTGTACCCTGAGCCTCCACTCTGGAGGCAGTCAAGTTGCGGGCCTTGGCCCCCACCCTCCCTCCGGAGAAGGTGAGCTGTCGTGGGATGCTCAAGCCTTTCTCCTCCGGCCGGCCCTCCAGTGACCCAAGTCCACTCCCAAACCCGGGTCACAGGCGTTGCAAGCGGAAATCCAACTGCTGCACCGGCAGGCCAGCTTACAACACATTTTAAAAGTATAAAAAAGCTTTAGACTTTGAGATTTATGCTGCTACAACACTATACAATTGATAAAGACATTTGAACAAATAGTATTCTTTCTTTTTTTTTATTTCTGCTTCTGTTCACCCTGTAGACCCTCGTTCTGACCCACTCCCCGTCCATCCCTGCCACCCGGCTCCTCTGAGACTTACCTTCCGCATCACCCTGCCACAGGACTGTGGCATGTGCCTGGCCACCTGGTGTGGAGGCTGCGAAGGGTCGATCATCATTCAGTCTCCAGGGATGTTTTTCCTTCATTTTTCTCCCCTTACTCCCCAAGGATCCTGCGACATGACCACACATGCGTGAAGACATGCCAGTGTGCTGGATCCGGCACTGACCTAGATCCACCCATCCGGCTTAGCGCCAGGCCCCCCATTTGCCTAACACTACCATCGAGCCTCCACTCGGTAGCAGTCAAGGACCGGGAAGGCATACCTCCCCAAGGACAGGAGAACATCCAGGTTGCCGCTCAATTCACTCACAGCCCCCCGGCCAACCCCCCGTGACTTGTGCTCATTCCTGAAGACGGGGTCACCAGCGTGGGAGAGGTGAGACACTATCGCCTCTTCCCTCTGCACCACTGGGTCAGCATAGTGTTCTTTGTTTTTTATATTTTATTTTTCATTCATTTACATTTATGCATATTTGTTTTGGCTATCTAAAGTTTACACATACATAAAACTGAAATCCAAACAGTTCCATCATCAATCCCGTTAGGCTTGCCCCAAAATATCTGTGAGGGTCTGATGTGTCCATAAATGACTTTCAGGACAATTAATTATTGAGAAAATGCTATACAGCACCACAAGTGTACTGTGCAATAGGATCAAATAAGTAAAAAAAATACACCATTTGGACCTTGCCAACTTCAGTTACTAATTCAAAACTTAAATATACTGTATGGAAGAGCGTTGTTCTTCATCAAATTCAAATAAAAGATAAACTTGTTGTATCATTGATGTGTCGTCATGTTGCTGTTGTACTAACGTGAGTACGTCTCATCGATAGTACATCATCAAATGTCTCTGCACGTGCACCTTTACCAAAGCGCTGCACATCAAGAAATGGAAGAGGCGGTGAGAAGAGGACAGAAAAGAGAGCAGCGACAGCAAAAGTACTAAAAGTAAGGGCATACTCGTGGGTTTAAGTTTCCCATTTAACAGCAGGCATCTGTATGTATATTTGAAAAACAAAGAAAACTGGTTTTGTGAGATCGGGGGACTGGGATGGAGCTGTGCTTGTTCTTGGGTTTGGGGGGGGGACGTGACGACGGAGGCGACATCAGAAATGGAGTCAGGCGCCTCAGGGAGTGGTCCAGCATTGATTTACTGATGCCTATATGCTATAAAAGACAATGGAAGGGCATCAGTAAACAACAACGCTGTATACACTTCTCGAGGTTGTCTGCCAACCTTAAACTTCTCAAGCTTCACTCTCGAGGTTTACTTGGTTGTCATGACAACCTCTCATTGTGAACACAGCGTTGTTGTTCACTGTTGCCCATCCATTATCCTCTATATAGTGTATGGGAGAACGTTGTTCTTCATCGAATTCTATTAAAAGATAAGCTTGTTGTACCAATGATGTGACAGCATATTGCTGTTGTACCATCGTGAGTACGTCACATTAATAGTACAACAACATCAAACGTCTTTGCACTTGCGCCTTTACCAAAACGCTGCACATCAGGTAACAAATACATGTACTACCCCCCCCAACAGGTATAATTGCCTATAAATTGTATAAGTATCACATAAAGGCCGCCGCTGCTCCCAATAGCATTATAATGCTATCTATAGCCCTGCATCTCCTTCCCCACTTTGTGTCATTAAAATGTGGTTTTGTGGGTGGGGCTGCGCTGGGCGTTCACTGGCTAACGATCAATGAGGAAGTGAGATTGTGCTTACTTCATAATCCCTGCACAGAAAAATTTCATTCATTGTTATTTTAGGTTCTGGGGCAGGCAGCTCACAGCCATGAGTTGCCTACCCCCTATTTGTGTCAGCTGCTCTTCGAAAATATTAACAACCAGTTCTCTTAGATTCTGGAACTGTATATATACTGTAGTTTTAAAGGGAGACTAACCAATCATAAATGCCAAAACCTGCTTGGCTGTTCTGATGCCTCAGTCATTCTGTTAATGGTGAATGTGGTGGAGTTAGGCTACACCCTCAGCTGTGACTGATGGACCACTTTTCTGTCTCGTTATTTCCTAGCTACCAAAACTTCTGTTGAGCAACAGTTAACGCTTTTCTCTTTGCTTTTCTTCTTTCCCCCCCCCTACTGTAGGTTGGCCACCTAGCGTAGCTCTTTACTTTCCCTACTAAACTTCCTACTAGTTCTCCCTTTTCATTCGTTTTCCATTTCCATCCATCCAGTCCCTGGAATGATGCCAAACACCCAGAGAGGTGTTGTGTAAAGTGCATAAGTGCATTTTGTGTACAAAAAGCATGAAAGCTATTTTAGATAGCAGGAATGAATACAGTTAATAAAGCCTTTTTAAAGAAAAATGATTAGAAGTCATATAAAACAATAATGTCATGATTAGTACAGGTATAAGAAAATTCTTAAGGTATGTTCATAAATTCACACTACAGACTTATATCTGTATAAGGTTTTATGTATGAGACTGAATTATATGCTTTATAAAAGTGCTTAGTCATTGTGGATCAGAGCTATAGAGAGCCAGTATCTGTGGATATATACACTGTACCTTTAACTGAAACAGGAAATCCCCTGAAATAACTCTTTCCCCTTTAGTTTTGAAACAACGTGTTCAGACATGAAACAACATGTCCAGACTTGTAAATACAGAAAGGGCTTAGTCAGGTGACCCCCACCAAAAGATATAGAAAGCCTCTTCACTAAATTCACTTCAGTTCAGCCCAGTGTGACTCAGCCCTGAAAGAGGAGGAGGTGTTCTGCTGCTACTGTTGACAAGCTGTTGAATACAGATGAGAAGGGTCTTAAGAGCTCTAGAATCCAGGACTGTATTGTGTGAGAAACTAAGTAGTGATTTTCT